>OU975427.1:4956903-7462711 GCA_918857605.2 Philereme vetulata | reverse complement strand
GTTAGTTTAATTCGAACTTTTGTCGCGGCATATTCACCGTGCATCGTAGTGATTTAATCTTTTGTTAGAGCAATCATATTCGTTGCTTTTAACCATAAAATATGGATACAACTGAAGCAGAAGCCGCTCAAGTGGTAGCTCTCGTTCGTGAAGGGAAATGTGGCAAGAAGATTAAATTTGAGTCGATCAGCAGTGCGTCGAGTTTATAAACGATACTTAGAGACGGGAGAGTACCGCCGGAGACCAGGATCTGTAGGAGGACGTGTCACAAACACGACGGATGACCGTTTTATTGTCTTGACTTCCTTGAGAAATCGGCATCTTTCTGCTGTTGATGTGCAGGGCAGGCTGAGGGACACTCGTGGAGTGGCTGTAAGTGAGAATACGGTGAGAAGAAGACTTCGGGAGCAAAACCTGAAACCACACAAGCCTGCCACGGGACCAAAACTCACTGCATCTCATCGGCAAGCAAGGTTAGAATTTGCTCGGCAACACATCCCATGGGATCTTGGTCAATGGGAGACAGTTCTGTTCAGTGATGAGAGCCGAATGTCCCTTGTAGGCTCTGACGGACGTCGTAACGTTATGAGAAGACCAGGAGAACGTTATGCTCAGTGCTGCATAAGAGAAACAGTCCGGTTTGGAGGAGGCTCTACAATGTTTTGGGGAGGCATCTCTTTAACCGGACGTACGGAGCTGGTTTTCTTTCGGAATCGTGCGGTTAATGCTGAAAATTACATAACGGATATTCTGGAACCTCATGTAATGCCATACGCGGGATATATTGGCGAAACTTTCTAGCTCATACATGATAACGCAAGACCACACGTCGCCTGATTTGTAACCGGATATCTTAGCGAGGTTGGCATACCAGTTATGCAGTGGCCAGCCCATAGTCAGGACCTAAATCCGATCGAACATCTCTGGGACCAGATAAAAAGGAAAGTTAGAGCCCGAAATCCAGTTCCAGAGACGTTAGATCAGCTGGAAGCCGCATTAACGGAAGAATGGGAACAGATACCCCAAGAAGACATCAAAAAGCTGATCCGTTCGCTGAATAGGCGTATGGCAGCAGTCATTAAAGCAAGAGGAGGAAACATCCCATACTAAGGTGAAGCGAAAATGTTTTTAAATGTCAAAAAACATAAATTTTGCCATTTACAGTAAAATCGTTAATTTTGCCAAATGTTATGGTTTCATTATCTTATCACATTTTATGTAAAATATCCCGTACAACGCGAGATTTTTAGGTTTTTTACAACCCCATAATTGCATTTTTTCATTATCAACATAAAAAATATCATCGATTGTAGTAAAAACCCATAGGACACTTTTTTGCGAAAAAACGTAGGTGGGTCGATTTTTTTGTAGGCCAGTGTATATAAAAATTAATTGCTGTTCGTTAGTCTCGCTAAAACTCGAGAACGGGTGGAGCGATTTGGCTAATTTTGGTATTGAATTATTTGTGGATTGTGGTCATTCATTTTCTCATACATAATGATGGCCGGGGACAACAATTGACAATTCTACCAGGGTGACGTATATTGACAGCCCACGTTATATGCATGTCAAGGCGGTACGAAGTTCGGCGCGTCCACTAAACATCAATAAAAAAAAAAGTAGTTCACCTGGCTGTTCATTGATGGAACGCTTCAAACTTTAACACCTCCCCCCCAAGGGTTCCGAACTCGGGTGTTCTGCGCCGTAGAGGTCCAAAAAGCAGATTTCAATCATTCAAACGCGCGTACGAAGCTTGTACGTGAATTTGAATCGATACCAATTATGCAATCTGCTTTCTGGGCATCCACGGTGCCGGCGCGCTTCTAAAGCACAAGTTATCTATGCGTTTCAAATGCACCATGTGCATAGGCCCTAAAAACCGCATTCAAAGTATTTCGATAACTAGATGACCTGTGGCCAGGAATCGAACTGCCACATCGCCCGCTTATGAATAATCTTTTTAATCTATTTTTAGGGAACTTGCGTAGTTCTTTACGCCGATGTCAGTTCCATAATTGTCTACAATAATAAACAATTACACAGCATCCTCCCTCAGCAGGTCGTATGTGGACCGGTAGATTATATTAACGGCGCTCTGACTTGCACTGTATGTGCAACACACATTTAAAACTAAGATTGGCTACTCAAGTCGTCTTAGAGCGCACCAACGTAACGTAACATAGCAGAAATAATGTCGCCGTAGCCGAAATCAGCCTGGATGACATCATCATCATGTGGACCGGTGGAGCATGTTAGCCGAGTCAGATGTTTGTTCAGCTAACACACTCTGAAACAGGCCCACAATGATGTGGTTCACTTTCAGCGCTCTGTACAACTCCTCTCTCATAGATTGACTCCGAGCACACTCCGTTAAAAAGTGGTATACATCCTCCATCCGCTTATGAATATCACATGAGAAATTAAATCAAAAATATACATGTTTCTGAGCAAAGACTACAGAAATTTACATAAAATATAAATGATGTTAGCTCTGTTAGAACAAGTTATGATAATTTGGTTACGATTTGTTATCTAGATATCTATATTAGCAAAGAGGAAAGTATCTATTTTAAAATGCAATGCAAAAATTACAAATCAGCAGGTCTTTAACCCGCATCGTTGCCTCTAGTGGTTTATACAACACTAGCTGACCCGCCTGCAGCTTCGCATGCGTGGTATTTCAATAAAAACATTACCCTCCTTTTGCGTACTAGGGTAAAAATAGCCTATGTCCTTCCCCAGGATATAATCCATCTCCTTGCCAAATTTCATTACGATCCATTCAGCCGGCAGTTATGAAAAGGTAACAAACAAACAGTTACTTTCGCAGTTACTATGTATGTTTATACATATTAACCTTCCTCTTGAATCATTCTATTTATTGCTGAAAATTACATTAAAATCCGTTGAGTACTTTTAAAGATCTAAGGACAGCGGAAGCAACTTCATTTTTACTAGGTATGTAAAGATATGCAATTCGCTCTCATCCAAATGAACCAATGACTAATGAATCAACACGTACATACACGTGGCTCATGCAAATGTCCCGTTGTTAAATCGGTTTAAAAATTAGCTTGTCATAAGAACAATAACAGTTCACTTAAAATGAGATTAAATATAGTACAGTAGGTTTGGGCTGGCGTCCAAAGCATGCATAACTATTAAAGTTAAAATATAATGACAGAAACTGTTTAGGTATCTACCTACCTAAACTAAAGGTTTTCTAAAACACTTAAGACAATGAACTAAATGATAATTAAAAAAAATGTTTTAAGTTCCTCTTAATATATACCTACATATATTTTACGTATAGACAGTAGAAACATTTGTATGGTTGTTTCTACTCTCTACGCTAAAATGTCATTTTAATCTATAATGAGCAACATTTCTATGGCTGTCATGCTACTAAGGTTGTTTTAAATTTGTTTGTATTGTGTGCTTATGTAGTAAAAATATATCTCAGTCTATATCTTTTAGAAATATAAGAATATTTAGTCTTGTAGCAATCTGACCTTGAGTTCTACTGTTAGTTTTAATGAGAAATTATTTATATAAAACACACAACTGGTATTATACACGTACAATAAGGATAAAACACCACAATTGACTATTAATTTTCCTTAACTACAGTTGGAATCCAGTGATAATGACAAAACCAATTAAAAATAACGAAGTAAAATAAACTTTTACCTGTTATCTGACATTTCACTTTGACCAGCCTCAAGTTTCTTGATCTGAAATGTGATGTTTATCCGCTTGTATATTTCCTCTGTTATATTCCGACATTTTTCGTACTTTGAGTCCAGCTTTTGATCAGAAATATTGGGCCAATCTCTTTGGCTAGTCTCCACTGTCGACATGATGGCGAAGACGAGGCTTATCGGATTCCTATACGATAATTATCGACAATTTCATGAGATTTATCACGGTAGGTAGACTATCTGAGCAATAATTGAGCAACAGAGCCATAATGTTAGACGATAACGTCGGAAATATGTTGCGAAATGCACAAGTTTCTTCCTTGAAATTTCAAGGTTTTTTGAACACTTCTAAGCCCCAGGACTCTTCTAAACTGGGCGTGGACGCTAGTTCTCTGTTTTAATACACTTTTTGAAAGTTTCTTTCAGCACTACGGCTTCAGAACACACGGTTACAACACAAAGGAACGATTATCAACAAATTTATGGCACTATAAAACAGTCAGGCTTTGGGATTGCAAGTCTAAATTACATAACGGAAGTATAGGACTAGATAAAATATTGGTTGAAGTGCTCATCTAGAATTATTCACAGGAAAACAATAACAATAAAATACGTAAAAATAAAAATACACAGCCCTTTCGGCTTATTTTTCTTTTTTTTGACGTTTAAAATTAGTGTTGCAACAACTCGCTTGATTAATTGCTAATAAATTCATAATTTACCATAGACAAAGGAATCTGAAAAAATGTTAAGGGCCTCCGCACACGTAACCACACCTAGCATTTTTTATCTGTCAATAGGTTTTATGTCTAACTGAACAGACGGAATGTCAATGTCAAATTCCCCGCCAAACCGACAAAAATTGTGTCCATTTGTTGTGAAGGGATTGTTGTTAGTGATTTTCGACGATTTATTAGTAATTTATTTAGTAAAATGGTGTTAATATAATGTAATGAATATTTACGAACTTGCCACGTATCAATAACTTAATCCAGTGCGATTATCACGCCGGATTTGAAACAAAATGGCCTGGAAAGTAGGTAAAAGTCACAATCGGTATTTAGCCAAACTTGTGACTGAAGAAAGGGCTCCCTGTGCTTTCTGCCGCCGTGAAGTGGACGACGAGATCACGTACGGCAAGCTGTATGCCATTGGTGATATACAATGCCACTACTTTTGCGCTGTAAGTATCATTCAACAATAGCCAGAAATGGAAAGTTCTGCTATTAAAAGACTACATAAAATGTATCTGACGTGGTTGTTTGCACGTCTGAGAACTTCTATACCCGTAACCGTAGCTGTTATACTCAGAGTTATAGCAGAAATAACCAGAAAACACTTGTGGCCTGCCTGTAACATTAAAATTTTTGTTTTAGTTGTTATCTTGCTGCCTGGTGCAGAAAGGCCCAGAAGAAGACGGCCTCTTTGGATTCATGTACAAAGATATACTGGCTGAGCTGGAGAGGAGTAAAAAACATGTATGTATGGAATGAATGGTGTGATGATGAGGGTTATAGCCAGTCACTGCTGCCGACAAGATACAGTCTCAAACTAGATCAGAGGGCAGGGTTTTATCGAGCATGTCACTTTATTTAAGTATCTAATCTGATTTTTACAGACAGCATAACATACTTACATAACAAAAGACAGGCAGAGAGAGTGACTTTTGCATTTATAATATTAGTAAGGATTTAAATAGCTGGTGTTGATTGCAAGTGTATAGTTTTTGTGAAAGTAATAAGTTTTACCTTACTTTACTTTTGTTTAGCATTGGGTGCGGTGGATGGGGGCTGATTAGATAGATGTCACAATCTGTAAAGTGCTGCCAACTTATTTGGCACTAGCTGCAAGGAAAAACTTTTAAATTTATAATCTATACTAATATTATAAAAAGGAAAGATTTGTTTGTATTGAATAGGCTCCGAAACTACTGGACCGATTTAAAAAATTATTTCACTGTTGGGAAGCTACACTATCCCTGGGTGACAGGCTACTTTTTACTCAACTGCAGTACAGAAGGAAGGTAATGTTTTTATTAAAAAACTACGCGTGCGAAGCTGCGGATTGATCAGCTAGTAATCTATTAAAAGTTAATACCCATACTCCACTTACACACATTTTAGGGTTCCGAACAAAAATGGAAAAAATAACCCTATGGTGCAACTATGTCTGTCCGTCCGTCTGTCACAGCTGATTATCTCAGCAATAACTGAACCTATCAGTTTGGAATTTGGTATATTTATAAATAATTCTGACCTACCTGCAAGTAAAAAATTTATAAAATATTTTCATTTTCCTGGCCAAAATGAGGCTAAATTAAGCCTACTATAAAATATCGTTGTATTTAGATGATGAGAGGCTTGGGATTGAAATTGCTTCAACTTGTTCAAAATCTTACAATTTAGACCTAATTTATTTCTTTCTTCTTCTTTCGTGTCAATGGCTATTTGACTTTTAAAGGTCATTGGGCATTTTGTTCGGACATATGACCCACGGCGCACAAAAACGAAACAGGGCTAGGTATGTAGTTAAATGTATATGTTACTTAATGGTATGGGTCGCATTATTGCAGGATATGGGAGAACCGCAAAAAAAATTTTTTTAATTAATATTATAGCATTTTTAAAATAATTATTATAGCATTTTTAAATTATTATTATAGCATTTTTATAATGAACTAAGTAAAAACTATTGGCCTGACTGTAAAAATACTTTGTAAAACAGTTGTTTTGAACAATTTCCAGGAATACGAAAATAAAATCCATTTTGCGGTAATAATATTTTTATTCTGCATTATCAAAATCTATAGTTAATTCATCTAAAAAGGCTGCAGGCGCGTCTATCACGTCTTGATGCCTGGCCCATGACAGAAAGTATACGACGCTTACAACATGTGCACAGCTTCCGACAGTGCGACGGCCGTGTATACACGAGCAGTAATACTGTTGGATGCTATTTCTTCCAATATGGGTAGGATCTACTAAAATATAGGTGTAGTACTGCTTTGCACGGACGTGTCGTGACTGTATTCTGCCTCTTATCAATATCTTATTTTCAATCATTTCTTGGTGCCGGTATAGTTCGATAGTGTATACACCATCCTCACGCATGTGCTCGTGGCAATACGATCTTGCGATTCTCAAGTGGTATGATCCCAACGTAAACAATATTAATTCGTCAAATGTAAGCCGAGGAAAGTCATCAAAATCCGGATCATTGCCATCGAGTCGCACAAACGCTACTCTCTGCCTGTTTAAATTATGGTTAATCACATATTCTGCCATCTCATTGGGTTCATTCATTCGTTCATTTATAATTCTTATGAATTGTTCCGCATACATATGGTCCTCATATGGATGGCGAGTAGCATTAATTATGGCCGCAGTTATTTTGAGATCGACCATCATGTTTCTCATGGCAACGTTAAAATATACATGGCGGAAGATTTTAAAATCTTTCTTGAATCTGCCGTTAATGGTTTCCACTACCCACCGGATCATTGTTATTAATCTAGATTTATTAGCATCTAGTGTCGTCAGTTGTTCTCCTCTTACTCTTGTAGGCGGCATGTGAGGATTATACCCGCATTCCTCAATTTTATCAATCGAATCCCGAAATCCACGATCCAATATAAAAACATCATTAACTCTCAAGAACCCATGAATCGGAGAATCTTCTTGCATCAGGTCACGCATAATGCTTGCGTCCGAAGTAGTCGCAGTGTAAGGCCCCGTAACATCTACTATGTAGCCGTCGGTACATACTATAAGGAAGGGTTTTACTAAGTTCCGAAACTTATGAAGACTGTAAGTTTTGCGCTGGAAAAGGAAATTCGAACTCTTTTGTAGATAAATATATGTTCCATCACATACGAGAATGGCCGCCGGTTCATTATAGTTACCACCAAAAAAATGGCTTGGAATTGCAAGATTCTTGGCCACCACATCTTCCCTAGTAATATGATTTAAGCCCAAATGCTGTGGAACAAAATCATTACTTAAGCATTCTCTTGCTATCGCCAACTTCCTTTCTAGGGTTCTCCTCGACATATTGAATTTAGTGGCTAATCGCTCATCTGGTTCACCGGTTCTTATTTTTGTTAAAAAAATTCCAAGAACTGTGGCAGGATGAACTGATCGATCACCCAGTGAAGGCGTTTGGTTCAAAATAACATTAAATTGATATTTTGTTAGTCCCGTCCAAAAGTGAAATTCATTGTCCTCTATTTCTTCAATATTTTCGAAATCAAGGTTGCTTCTTTGTTCGATACCCCATTTATATAAATTCATCATACCAACAACATGAGTACTGTCAAAGTTTTCGTGGGATGTAGTGTTGAGCAAGTCTACCCAATCATTCCTCATAAAATGAGCATTGCAAACCCGAGCTAATTCTGGTATATAAAAATTGTGATTGTGTAAGAGTTGGAACTTAGCATATAGTGGAACATTATGGGCCACTACATTTCTACAGTTTGTAAAAATACAATGTCTCGCTGTATTCGATGCTCGCTTATATCCTCTAGGCGTAACAAAACTAGGCTGCAATTGTACTTGATCTTGCACTGGTTGCTCTTCAACTGGCTGATCTTGTACTGGTATATTTTGTACTTGTTCATTTTGTACGGGTTGATTCCGTAAACGACGATCTAACCTTGACCAACAAGCATGGCACATGGCCCGTGAGCCATTAAAAGTAATCTGAAACAATTGAAAAAAAAAATATATATTCCTCCATTTATCAAGAAGTAAAATGAGCCATTACATTGAGCAAAGCAACATTTGTACAATCAAGAGCACGCGACGAGTCATACACATACGATGACAGTGTAGTGTACTTACCTCACGTGGTATTATTTCTTGCAATAATAAATCTACAAGATCCCTTTGTCTTTCCAAAAAGAGAACTGTCAATATGTGTTTTCGTCGACGTAAAACAGATCGATTACACGACACGCAACTATTTTGTCTTTCCATGTTAATGTAAACCAATCGTCAAGCAAAATCAGGGGTCCATAAAACACGCTCAAGTAATCAATAAAATGCAAAAATCGGAAACACGAGTTTAAACGCACAGATCGAAACGAAGGATGACGTACGACTGCGGGGCGGTCAGAGCGGGTGGGGCGCAGGCGGCGCGTCGCACGCGCACTTCGATACCTTACTGTTATTTTCTACCTGTCGAAAGTGCGAGCGAGAGAGACATACAATCTGTTATGCGATACAAACATTTTTCTTATGCTTGTACATACATTTTCACAATGCTGACAGTAAAATCTTTAGTTTTTAGTCTAATAGAATTATAGTTAGACTCACATACATACTGTTACATAACATTTTTCCTCCAGCAGATACATAAAAAAAATTTACATATTTAGAAAAGTGGAATTGAATACTTTACTTTAAAAGTGATTTGAACACTGTGCGCGAAAAAAAAAGTGGGTCAAAACCGCCCAATGATCTTTGATTAGCCCAAAGAGAGCAACTTCCACACCCCTCTCTGTTGCCTGGTACAAGTCATTTATTTCCTGTATTATTATGTATTTTATAAGGATCATTAAAAAAACAACCAGCCTTGTTTCTTGCCTTTTTTCCCTGGCTTGGTCGCGAAGGAAAAGGCAGTAAAATTGACGTTTCAAAGTGATCCTTGTTATTTTAATGAATAAAATATTTAAACTTTTTTTTTAAATAGCCAAAATGGTGGGTGTAAAAATTGCCAAGGGGGTTACTAGGTCAAGTGGGGTATCATATCAAAGAGATTAATTTACATATTCCTAAAAGATTTTTTATATTTATTTATTTTGTACAGTTTCGGAGTTACTTATCATGAAAAATGTCGCCGAAAAAATACCATTCATGTTTTTTTCCAGAAATGTTCATATTGCGGCCGCGGCGGAGCCAACCTGGGCTGCTCAGTTGGCTCCTGCAGGAAGCAGTTTCACCTTCCATGTGGGCGAGAGAGGAACGCCGTCTCTCTCTTCTACGGGAGCTACAAGTAAATATCCTGGAGACCTATTCTATTTATTTAACACTTTCACACAAAACAGAATACTGCTAGGAGGACTTAATGCTAATAGTATTATCTACCAGTCATCCTGGTCGTGCTTAAAGAACGTAAGGCGTGACACAGGAAAAAAGGTACATATTTCAAAGCTACAAAAAAAAATACAGACATACAGAAACTATAAATACAGAACTAAATAAGAAAAAAAATAAATAAATGCACAACACAATAATTATAATATATATATTTATACAGTTATCTTACCTAAAATCCTATAAATACTGTGGTAATTTAATAATAATAATAATAATAATCCTCCTAGCCGATTTCGGCTACAGAGACTTGACTTTGTGATTATTGGCCTAGGTGTTTAGCCTGTATGTGGCTGATGTACCCTATTTTTGCGCTAAAAGTCCGGTTACAATGAACACAAGTTAAGGCGCCATTAATGTAGTTGTAATTGATATTAGCCGGCGGTCGACTTTTAAGCTGATCTCGTTTTAAGTCTAGTTCTTGCCTCCTTTCTTCTTCAAACTCGTACACTTTGTCCTGAACATGACGCCTCCATTCAGGTCGTTTTTCAGCGAGAGCCTCCCAGCGCGACGGATCGATACAACACCTCTTCATGTGCCTCTTCTGTACGTCTTTGAAACGTAGGAACTGACCTCCGCGTTTCCGCTTACCATGTTCTAGTTCACAGAAGAAAATGCGTTTCGCCCTTCGCTCATCAGACATCCGAGACAGGTGCCCGCACCAACGCAGCTGACGCCGCATCAAATATGCCTCTATGCCACAGACATTAGCCCGTCGTAGAACATCGGTATTACGGACCCGATCCGACCACTTGATGTTAAGAATGTCGCGGAGGCATTTCAGATGGAATCTGTCTAACGTGCGTATGTGTCTGCGATACAGGCACCATGTCTCTGACGAGTACAAGATGTTAGGAAGTACAATAGCCATATACACCTTAATCTTGGTACTCAATTTGATGTTATGGGAGCGAAATACCTGGACTCGTAGTTTACCAAAAGCAGCCATAGCGGAGCCAAGTCTGCTGTTGATCTCCGAGTCAAGGTCGCATTTTGTTGTTATGCTGCTTCCCAGATATCTGAATGTATCGACCTGTTTTATGGGCTTTCCATCGATTTGCAGATTCAGTGGAGCTTGGTTAACAGTGTCCATGGCCATCACCTCTGTCTTTGTAATATTAATTTTGAGGCCAAATCTACAGCACGCAGCGTCAAGCCGAGTCATCAAGTCCTGGAGTCCCTCAGAAGATTCCGCAACGAAACATAGGTCATCAGCATACATCAATTCGGTAATGAGGTCATACGATACCTTTGTGTGCGCTTTTAACCTAGCCAGGTTAAAGATACTGCCATCTGTGCGAAAACGTATGCGGATCCCTTCGGTGTTGGCTTGTAAAGTCTCCCTCACGACAACGGAAAAATACAGAGCAAAAAGAGTGGGTGCTAATACACAGCCTTGTTTTACACCACAAGTGACAGGGAATTGCTCTGTCTGCTCACCATTGACGGCTACGCAACAAGTCATGTTGTCGTGAAGAAGTCTTATCAAGCGTATAAATTTGTCGGTGCAACCAAGTTTCGAAAGCACAATCCACAAAGCTTCGCGAGGTACACTGTCAAAAGCTTTCTCCAGATCAACAAAACAGAGAAACAGAGGTTGACACTGTTCCCTGCTTTTCTCTTGCAGTTGTCTAAGAGAGAATATGGCCTCGCATGTGCCGCGATTGGGTCTAAACCCAAATTGCGTTTCAGGCAATATACTTTCAGAGAGCTCCATAAGACGATTTAAGAGTACTCTGGCAAAAGTTTTTCCTGGAGTAGACAGAAGTGATATACCCCTATAAGAGTTGCAAACAGATCGATCACCTTTATTTTTATACAAAGAGCAAATTAGTGATACGCCAAAACTAGGAGGAACGAACTCCATTTCCCACATGCGCTGGAAAAATTGCCAAATCTTGTAGTGCAACTCATCTCCGCCATATTTTAATAGTTCTCCTGGTATGTTATCGATGCCGACAGCCTTATTGTTTTTCTGCGCTTTGATGGCGATGATAACTTCCTCAAGAGAAGGAGGCTGATCCAGATCTACGGCTTGTGGTAAGGCAGGAAGTGATGCTAAATAGTTTATGTCAGCAGAACGATCCACATTGAGTAAGCTGTTATAGTGTTCTGCCCAGCGAGTAAGAACTTCTCCTTTGCTTACCAGGAGGGTACCTGAAAGTGATTTCAGTGGTACGTTTACTCGATGTGGACTTCCTACTAACTTTTTAATCTCGTTAAAGAAATCGCCGAGTCTATTCGAATCAGCAAGCCACTGAATATAGCGAACCTTGTTCAGCCACCACTGATCTTTTGCGTTTCGAGTTAGTCTCCTTATTTGGCTCGTACTCTCCTTTATTTTTTCAGAAGCAGTTGTCTGATTTCCCTTTCGAAGGAGCTGGCGGTGTTTTTCTAGGGCGACTGTCAATGTATTATCATTTTCGTCAAACCAGTCTTCACAGACACGAGGTTTTTGGCCTAAGATCTCAGTAGCCGCATTGATGGTATTTGTAGTTAACAGTTTCCAGCCCTCGTCTAACTGTTCATCTTCGAGGTGTATGCCTGCTGTAAAGGTATTGACAGCTTCCCTGTAATTTGCCAATATTTCAGCAGACTCTAGCTTTTTCAGATGAAGACAGTTAGGCTTAGCCCTGCGAGGTCTACGGCAAGGGCTAAGACGCAAAAATAGTTTTGTAACAACAAGTCGGTGATCCGACCAACAGTTTGCGCCCCTCATTACTCTCGTTACTTTGACATCCGCTATATCCCGTTGACGGACTATAGCATAATCAATAAGATGCCAATGCTTGGACCTTGGGTGCATCCAGGTAGTTTTGTATTTATTTGGGAGTCTAAACATGGTATTGGTAATACCCAGATGAAATTGGGAACAGAGGCTTAGTAACAGTTGCCCATTACTGTTCATGTTACCAATGCCATGTCGCCCTATCACCCGAGGCCAAGCTTCAAAATCACGTCCGACGCGAGCATTAAAGTCGCCAAGAAGCAAAACTTTCTCACAGCGCCGGATTTTAGTCAGCACTTCTGACACTTCCTCATAAAATTTGTCCTTGACGTCATCACTTTTGTCGAGTGTTGGCGAATATACGCTGATAACATTTAAGTATTTATTGTTTCGAAGATGGAAACGTAAGGACATGACACGATCAGAGATAGCAACTGGATGTTCTTCCAACTTAGAGGCTAAAGTAGTTTTAATAGCAAAGCCTACTCCTGACCGTCTAGGCTCAGAAGCTGGTGTGCCTTTCCAGAAGAAAGTGTACCCACCACCACGTTCAACAAGCTCACCTTCGTCAGCTAGATGTGTTTCGCTGAGAGCGGCTATGTCGACGTCATAGCGTTTGAGCTCGCGAGCCACAATGGCGGTTTTACGTTCTGGGCAGAGGTTGTTGGGTCGGTCTAAAAGAGTACGTACATTCCACGCACCAAAAGTCATATTCATCTGCATGTTTTTAGATTTATTCTTATTGCGAGGAATGAGCGTTTGTTTGGGGCACCTTTTCTAGCCCCCTCCCCGGCTGAGCGAGGAAAGCAGTGCCTCTCTAAATAAAGCTGCTTTGTCTCAAAGAGTGCTGCCGAACCACACTGTCACCCCGATGCAGTGCTAGAGCGACCACTCTCCTCTCCTTAGGCCACCCGTGTCCAGGTATTAGACCAAGCCCAGGACTTTTTTAAACTCGGAATGACAAAGCCAAGTCAGATGCGCAGGATATATTAAGTTGCATAAGTGTGCGCGCCGTACACAGATGCACCCTCTCCTCCTTACTCCCCTTGACCCAGTGGAACGGAGAACCGCTACGACTGGAAGGGAACAGGACGCAGTATCTGGCAACGATAAAAACTCCTATCGCTACCTTCAGGCCTTCTACAGTTGCCTGGTTGCCTCGCCACTTGAGGTGGATTGCGTTGACGCCGAAGCAACGAGCACTAGCACGGGGAGTGACCGTGCCGACTCGAGGGCCGAAACACGCCGTTGCTACAACAAAGTGTTTCGGCACTCGAGCCCCCCTCTACCAGCCTAGGTTCCTAAGGTGTGGCCGCTGCATGCTATAGCGGCGACCACTAACGACGATCGAATGCGTGCCGCGCGATCTGAGGAGCCTTTTATAGGCGATGTTGCCTCGACCACTAACGACGATCGAATCTTCGTATATTCAACGGGCAGCGTAACGACGCCCCAGAGAGGTCCGCACTGTACGACGGCTCGAGCACGACTAATTAACTGTGGTAATTTACTAGTGGTAGAGCTTTTGTGTACGGGCTCCAGGAAGTGGGCACCACCGTCTGATCTTTATCTGCCGCCAAATAGCAGTACTTGTGCTGCTGTGTTCCGGTTAGATGGTAATGGTATGTTCCTGTAATTACTGGCGCATAGGCATAACAGCTAAGTCCTATAGTATGGCAACGTATCCACATAGAGGTCAAGACAACATAGCTTGTTTTGAATTCTATGTGGATATCCGTGGGCTGCAGTAGCCGCTTAACATCTGGTGGACTGCATGCTCGTTTGCCATAGTATAAAAAAAATAAATTAAAATAAATAATTTTATAGAAATTTGATTGCAAATCTAAGTCAAACGCAATGATGGTATCGGTGACTAAATTATCCTTAACTTCTCAAGGAAAGTAAGGAATTCTACTTGTTATTTTATTTTACATGGAGATGAAAGAAGCTTATGGCCCACCTGATGTAGACCATGGCCTATAAGAGAAATGCCTCGTAGGTCATTCACGTTGCACTGCCCTACAATGCAATGCCCTGCGTCCATCAATTTGAGTCACACAGGTGTAAAGTCTCATGTGCCTGTTATTTGTGACCCTGTGACAACCTCCGTGGCGCACTGGGTGAATAACCGGCCGAGACGCGGGAGGCAGTGGGTTCGATTCCCGCCGCGGAACAAATGTTTGCATGATCTACAGATGTTTGTTGCGGGCCTGGTAGTTTTTCTATATATTTTATGTATGTATTGTTACGCCGAGGCTGTTACAGAATAAGTAATAGTAGAAGTGGCTTCTCGAAGTTATACCTATAGTGTCACAGAATAGGTAATACTTGGTGTAGAATATACCTACATACCACGTTTTTACCTACAGTTGCACGGAATAAGAAATAGTAGTCGGTCGAAATACCTACACTTTTCTAGTAACTAGTTGAAACGTCGAGAAGGTTCTGGAAATAATGCACGGTATAAATAGGGCGTAGAGACGTCCGTAGAGTTAGCGAATATTTCGGTGTTCAGGAATATTCCAGACTCTGGAATATTCCTGAACACCGAAATATTCGCACGTATAGCCAAATCCAGACTCTGGATTTGGCTATATATTTCGGTGACTTTTCGTGGTTTACTGTGCGACCGTGTTGTGAATTAGTGTGTCTGTCTGTCCGTCTGTCACCAGGCTGTATCTCATGCACCGTGATAGTTAGACAGTTGAAATTTTCACAGATGATGTATTTCTGTTGCCGCTATAACAACAAATACTAAAAACAGAATAAAATAAATATTTAAGGAGGGCTCCCATACAACAAACGTGATTTTTTTGCCGTTTTTATAGGTACGGAACCCTTCGTGCGCGAGTCCGACTCGCACTTGGCCGGTTTTTTTATGCATAAATTCACTCGCTCGGGATTTCACGTCGCACGTATAATATACACGTCTAGCCATTTTTATTCGTTTGTACAGAAAAAAAACATTAAAAAGTACAAAAACAGAGGACATGTACAAAGGCGAGCTTAAACCTAAGAAGAGTTTTTTTTTTTCAAACAAACTTATTTATTTTATTTTTTATTACAGATCATTCTGCCAAAGCCACGCGCCGAAACAGCGGCTACCAGAACACATAATGTCCAAAGCAAAGCTACGAATGAAGGATAATAGAATTAAAAATTCCAGAGATCTAATGAAAACAGATGATTGTAAGAATTTTCTAGAAGCTTTTTCATGTGTAACATCTATTGGCGCGCCTTGATAGTAAAACCCACTCGTATGCCGTGACGGCAAACGGCATGACGCTCTTTTAAATAATCTCGGCAGTATTACAGTGTCCACTGGTACCCAGTTATAATGTCGAGTCGAGACCTCATGTTTAAAAAAAAATATCAATCGTTCGAAGCGAGATCTCTAAATCAACTTGGGCAAATCGGCGTTGTATGTATGTATGTTTGTTTGTCCGAGGATAACTTTCGAAGCGTTGATCTGATCATCGTGAAATTTGATACATAGGTAGGTAGTGATGGCACATTTTTTGTGTGACTAAATGAGCTAAAAATGTTGGGGGGATTGTTGAGATATCGGGGTTCAAGAGGGGTAAAAAAAATTAAAATATGACTATTAGGTCAAGTAGGTCAAATGAAAGGTATTAATTAGTGCATTAAGACTCCGTTTTTATTTTTAGTAAAGTTCTTATAGTTTTTGAGTTATTAGCCATAATAAGAACTTTGACAAAATTCACAGGGTACACCAGTGACCCCACAGTGCTGTAATTTGGTATGCGTGTAGCTTTAGTAACACAAATATAGTCAACAGGCTGAAATCCATAATATCTGTAATTTCTACCCCAAAAAACTATTTCAAAAATCGTGAACTCCCGTTACCTGTAATTTGAATGAAACTGTAGGTCAGGTCATTTGGTTATTCATTTTGTGGCACTATTTTGATAGTCGAAGATTACGAATAATATTTTTTTATTTTTATTGGAGACTCGCGATATCTCAGTTCGGTGCGAACCACTAGTTATAATGAATATTGTATTTCAGCGGGGCAATCACCGGACGAGGATATGGTGTGCGTTATTTGTTACGAAGCGGTGGACGCGTTTCCCACGGTCAATACATTCTGGCCGCCGTGCTGTGCAAGAGATGCCTGGTTCCATCGGCCTTGCTTACAGGTACCATTCATCCCCCTTCCTCCCCCCTTCAACCCTCCCCTTCCCCTCCCCCCTCGATCATTAAAGACCTCCGTGGTGCAGTGGGCGTATAGCCGGCTGAGACGCAGGAGGTAGCGGGTTCGATTCCCGCCGCGTAACAAATGTTTACATGATCTACAGATATTTGTTCCGGGTCTGGTGGTTTCTCTATTTATTATAGGTATTTGTATCTGGTTCCAATAGTGCAAGCGTTGCTTAGTTTGTGGCTAGATAGCACAGTGTGAAATGTCCAGCACTATTTATTTTTATATTTATGAATGGTGTGATATGCTTTTGGGAAGGGAAATCGCACGTCATCTGAGCGTTGAAAACAAGCCGTGTGCAGGCCCTTAGTGCCGCCAATCTAGCGCTAGAAATAATTATATTTAAATAAAAGTCCTGTATTTATATATAACATCTTAAGTACTGTAGTTGTTGTTCTTTTAAAATCTTAAGTCCTGTGGTTATTATTATTTTAAAATATTAGACAGCCCGTAGACGTGGCAGAACAAAGAAGAAATGCGAAGGATGAGCTAACTAATATCCGAACGGCCTGGACCATCTTAGCGCTTGAAAGAAGTATCTGGAAAGAATGGGGGGAGGCCTTTGCCCAGCAGTGGGACACAGTGGGCTGAAAATAATAATAATAAGTCCTGTATTTATTATTATGTCAAAATCTTAAGTCCTGTAGTTATTATTATTTTAAAATCTTTTTATTTCAGAGAATGGCGTTAAGTGCAGGGATGCATTATTTAAAATGTCCTCTGTGCAACGATAAGGTGAATTTCTACGATGCTGTTGTGAACCAAGGCTATTACGTGCCGGATAGGTGAGACATTATTAGGGTTCTGCACCAAAATTTTTAAACTTTTAAAACTCTGTATTGTATGTCAGTGTTGTTTACCATACATAGTGTTTATTTTGGTTATATTTTTATAAGTTTTTTTTTTACATTTTGTCTGCTTTTCTGTGGTATACTATAATAACTACTGCGTCAATTTGTGTACTCCTGCAGTACCGTTGTTATCTGTCAAACTGTAATAAAAAATGAGTCGTATGTACAGGGGACGAGAGTTGGCCTTGCCGTAACACAGTTGTGAACTAGCGCGGAAGGTATAGTTCTTCAAGTGTATACTTACTTACCTAACCACATTGTTTAGTAGATTCACTTACCATTTTTACAATATTATTGGATTACTTATTACCTATGATAATCAAGTAGGTATCATCATCATCTTCAGCCCGTGTCGACCCACTGCTGGGCATATAGGCCTCTCTTTGTTTCTGCCATTCCCGATCCCGTGCCGGTCTGAACCACGTACGACCCACGGTCTTGTTGATGTCGTCGACCCATCTCGCTGGTGGACCTAGTTCTCGGCCTCCACTCTGTTAGGGCCTTAGTCCACCTGTCGTTACTACTTCTGGCCAAGTGTTGTGCCCAACTCCACTTGAGCTCCAACACTCGCTTGTGTCTTGTACTTTAGTCTGCTTGCGAATATCGATATTGGGAACTCGATCTAAGAGTGTGATGCCGAGCATGATGCGTTACATGGCTCTCTGTGCTACACTTGTTTTGTGCACAGCCTCCTTCGTGAGCCTCCATGTCTCGGCACCATAAGTCATAATTGGCAGGACACATTGGTTATAGAGGCATGTTTTAAGACATTGTGGAATACGCATGGTGCCATTCTTCCCGATTCTGTGCCAGTCTGAACCACGTACGACCCACGGTCTTGTTGATGTCGTCGACCCATCTCGCTGGTGGACGTCCCCTATTTCGATGCCCAGTTCTCGGCCTCCACTCTGTTAGTGGCTTAGTCCAGCTGTCGTCACTACGTCTGGCCAAGTGTCCTGCCCAACTCCACTTGAGTTGTATACCTACTCCAAGTAGGTATACAACTGTTCTATAAAAAGATATATACATTTATTCTTATTCTTAAAATGGTAAAAACGGAATCCATTTGGTGCTACTTTGTCCGTCCGTCCGTCTGTCACAATCGGCTTGAAATTGGGAAAATCTTAACTCCTGTATTTATCATTATATTTAAAACTAAGTCCTGTAGTCATTATTGTTTTAAAATCTTAACTCCTGTATTTAATTAATCAATATTACTGAACTTCCTCTATTTCAAGTAAAAAATATCAAAATATTTTCATTTTGATGACCAAAAGAGCCAAAACTATGGGGGTAAACATTTCTAAATAGGGGCAAGTGGGGTTTCATATCAAAGTGATCGATTGACACAGTCCAAAACCATTTTTTTATTTTGTACAGTTTAAGAGTTATTATGATAAATGTCGAAAAGATACCGTTCCCCCCTTACCTTACTTAACGAAGTCTATCAAGAACAGTTTATTAGATATCTGTCTTAAGGCGAATATAGTAGCTGATTGGTCTTATTTGGAGGCTTTCTCCTCAGGGAGGAATCAATTTTATGTGCTCAAAAAAATATATGTCATTCATTGACCTTTTATCTGCAAAGTGAACGTACAAAAAGTTCTACCTGTTTATTTACTATGAGAGAAAAAAATAACAAAATGTAGCTGTTTTCGACTTTCAATTTGATTCAACCTCTAAACGACGGAAAATTTTGTAATTTTTATTTCACCTAAATGTGGGCAAATACTATACCTTCAAGTTGAACAAATGATGCTGTGCTGCGACGGTCTTACACGTGTCAATTAATTATTTTCAATTTTTCCGAATTCTCATTCGATTCTCGCAAACTCATAAACACATACAAATTCATACACACACACACAAACTCATACACATACAAACTCTTAAACACACACACATACGAACTCAAACACACACACAAACTCACACACACACAAACTTATAAACATATACGCACACATAATCACGCACGCCTAATTTATATTTTTTTTTAAATAATTGTAACTAATAAATTCGGAGGGGGCGTTAGTGTTCGCGACACAGTTTAAAGTGCTTATAGCTTACCTTACTTTATGTGGGCATAGAGCGCTGGCCTTTCAGTCACACAGGAAACTGTGTAGGTAGTATTTTTCTCCTTCTTGTTGCATTGCCCACAAACACTACTCCACACTCTCTGCTCACTCGTCTTCTGGTCCTGGCTGTTGCCTCCGGTATATTTTTCTTGAAGGTTCACTCCTGTTCGCTTTCCGTGCGCCTATACTTAGTCTGGCCATAAATACTGTTACAAATAAAAATAAACAAAAAATGACATTTGAATTTGGAATCTTTCATTTTTATATGATTGTTCATTGTGTTTTCTCATTTTGGCGCCAATACATTGTACAAAATTTTGCGATATTATAATGGAATGGGGTGATAAAGAGAACCGAATCGCTGTGATTGCATTACACAAATTAGGTATGGAGCCTAATGCAATTTTTAAAACTCTCCATACGCTTGGTATTAGTAAAATGTTTGTGTACCGGGCTATTAATAGGTACAATGAGACCTCCTCTGTTTGTGACAGAAAAAGATCTGGCCGTCCACGTAGTGTTCGTACGAAAAAGGTGGTCAAAGCAGTAAGGGAAATAATTCGAAGAAATCCTGTCCGAAAGCAAAAGATTTTATCTCGGGAGATGAAGATAGCACCTAGAACCATATCGCGTATTTTAAAAGATGACTTAGGACTTTCAGCCTATAAGAGACGTACTGGTCATCTCTTAACTGATAATTTAAAAAAGAATAGGGTGGTAAAATCGAAAAATCTACTGAAGCGGTACGCAAAGGGAGGTCACAGAAAAATTTTGTTTACGGATGGGAATTTTTTTACAATTGAGCAACATTTTAACAAAAAAAATACTGTATCTATGCTCACAGCTCTAAGGAAGCTTCCCAATTAGCTGACAGAGTGCAACGTGGGCATTATCCGACTTCAATGATGGTTTGGTGGGGTATTAGCTATGAAGGAGTGACTGAGCCATACTTTTATGAAAAAGGTATCAAAACGTCGGCAACAAGTGTATCAAAATACTATTCTTGAGAAGGTAGTGAAGCCCCTTAACAACACCATGTTCAATAACCAAGAATGGTCCTTCCAGCAAGACTCGGCGCCGGGTCATAAAGCTCGGTCTACGCAGTCTTGGTTGGAAACCAACGTTTCTGACTTCATCAGAGCTGAAGACTGGCCGCCGCCTAGTCCCGATCTTAATCCTCAGGATTATGATTTATGGTCAGTTTTAGAGAGTACTGCTTGCTCTAAACGCCATGATAATTTGGAGTCCCTAAAGCAATCCATACGATTGGCAGTGAAGAATTTTCCCATGGAAAGAGTGCGTGCTTCTATTGATAACTGGCCTCAACGTTTAAAGGACTGTATTGCAGCCAATGGAGACCACTTCGTATAAGCTTTTTATATTTTAAATTGTTTTATATTTATGTATTAAACTTACACACTGTAAAAGTAATAAATGTTATTTGCAACTCTAAAGATTTTTTTTCTTTGTTACAGTATTTATGGCAAGACCGGGTATATAACTATTTTATTCTTTCAAGTTTATTTTATTATATACGTATGTGTATCCATGTATGTCTATGTATACGTTTAATCGTTTATTTTTCTGCGCTCGTGAGGCTACCCATGGGTCCCATCTGAAAACCAGCGCCGCGTATCTTCCTCGGATGGTTGGCAGCAATACGCTGAGACGGAGCCTGTTTGGCCCACACAGCACGGAAGACCATATTATCTGTACCTATTACCCGTGCGCGATAAGTTGGGACCTGAGCGCGGTGACGTCATATTGGCGTGTTTGTACCGCCCTCAAAAAAGCGAACATAACAAGCAGCCGCCCGCGGCTTCGTCTTTGTTTTTTTAACCTAATTTATTATGTTACTCAGGGAGGACGCTGCTTTTTATCTAATCTTTTTTTACACTATTTGAATAAAATGAAAATACAATGTATAAGTTTATACATTTATTTTATCTATTATTTACATTATCTCATCTTCGTCACTACTTAGTGGATTTATGCCTTCTAGAGGTTGTTCTTCGTCCTCAGTCTCACTATAATCACTGGTTTTCGATATTCCCGTTGCCATGCATGTTCGTTTTACTGCCTGGTCAACAGGTAAACAAAACTGTTTGTTCCGTTTTTCGTTTTCAAAAAACTCTAATACTTTTAGCACGAGGTTTCTTTCTCCGCTATGCAAAGGTTTACCCTTCATAATGATAACAAAAACACTTAACAAGAACTATAACAACAAAAACTACAACAACAAAACAATGACACAAACTATAACAACAAAAACTACAACAACAAAACAATAACACAAACGAAAACTAAAAGAATTCCAGAGTGCGTCGTTACGTGACGTAGGCCAGTACGAGACTAAAAACCCTAGTAAAAAATAGTGATGCGAACGGTACAATACGGGCGCCATCGGGGAAGTGCAGGGGAAGCGGTCGGGGAGTCTCATTCCTAGCAGGTCCCAAGTTATCGCGCACGAGTAATACCTATGTATACTTAAGTACTAAATTTTTATCTTGTGTTTTTTCTTTAATTTTGTACTTAAATAATTTTTTCTTTTTACTATTATATTCTTTAGGTAAGTAGTTTTTTTGTATTTGTCCTGTTCTGAATGGTCTGTCATGTGTGTGTGCCAAATAAATGTATTTT
The DNA here is from genome assembly GCA_918857605.2 of Philereme vetulata. NCBI lineage: Eukaryota > Metazoa > Arthropoda > Insecta > Lepidoptera > Geometridae > Philereme > Philereme vetulata. Next base: position 7,440,396 of record OU975427.1, on the reverse strand, counting down.
CTTTCTTTCTTCTTTCAGTTTATAGCTTGTGCGAATACTATCGTGTTCCAGTATTGTTGTACCATATTTGTGTTCCAAAATAAAGTAATTTGATTTGATGGATTGTTATGATGATGTTGTCGTGTGTTACAGAGACGCGGCGTGGGAGCTGGAGCAGAACGCGTTTGCTGAGATCTACGAGCGGCCCCTCACGTGCAGCGCGGAGCAGTGCCACTGCGCGCAGGGCCGCAGCCACGACGCCGATCAAGGGTTACCTACCGATAAACTATTAATCGTTCATTCTTTGCTGGTATCTTACAAAATAAGCTCTTTAAATTAGATATGACGCTTATAGTATATTACTGCAGCGGCCAGCAAAAGAGGCATTGATGGACGAACATACGTAAGTCCATCATCAGCCTAGTTGTGGCAAAGGCTTGTATAGTACTTTTCTCAAAAAAACAAGTGTGCTTTAGACCACACGACTGAAGTAAAGCTTCTTTTTCAAAATTATTAATATATAAAATTGTTCAAGAACGAAATGAAATTAAGAAAAATAATCAAACGAACTACTGACTGAGATATATATATATATATATTTAATGCACTGGCTATGAGAGGAACAAAGAAAAAATGTGCGCGCGCACCTCTTGCTCCCACGAAACGTAACTCTCTCTTTCTATCTTCACTAACTTATATCTCCCTCTCAGCTTCCGTTCGCACTTTTCGTAACGCATTCACCAGCTTACTTCCCAAGTCGAGCGTGCGTAAAGAAATTTTACTTCAATAATGTGCGGAAATTATAAAATAAACTAAAAAAATACAATTACTTTTCAAAATCAACGATGAACAACAATGATTTTTCCCGCGTTAAAGTGTTCATTTGTTTTTTTTTTTTCAATAATCATCTGTATCGGCGCGGTAAAGAAATTATATCTATAAACGCGACTCCACTTGCGGCCAAAGAAAGTAACTATAGTGTGACCATTAGTGCTGTGCACTCCCTGAGGTATGCGCGGCGAGGTGGGAGGCAAAAAAAAAACTGCATGAGTTCACATGAGATCAATACATGTCGGACATATCTTACGATATCAGTTTGCATTTCTAAGGCAAGACTTGTGGCGGGACGATGGTCGGAGGCTATCTATCTGTAATATATTATACTTACTTAGTTGATTAAAATGTAACTTAAATATACTCATATTTTATTAAAAATATGCAGGTGATAAATAAGAACTAAACTTATAATTCAAAGGACTTGTTTTATTGAACATTTTTTATATTTACAAACAATTACATATTCTAACGAAAGTTATTCTGACATACATTCTGTTTCAACTTCATCTTCCATTTCATATCACGAGATAACGCACGACCCATCTTTGAATATTTATCCCGTGTGCATCCGACATAGACCGTCCGATACAAATAACACTACCTGCCGCCACGAGCGTTGACGGCGAACTGACAGAGCGCAGCAGCCGATTCTCCCCCCCGTCTCGCCGCGCGCATACCTCAGGGAGTGCACAGCACTAATGGTCACACTATAGTACAAGAGATAGAAGAAGAAAATAGACTGACCCATCGTCTTCTTAGAACGCTGCACGTAACTATACTATTTCCATTTCTTTATTTTCTCGATGACAGTTCTAATTTGATAGTTGTAGTGTTGTGGCCAAATAAGTAATGATATCGATCGCATATATTTATTATATTTTGAACAAAGACAAATACAACAAAAACATTCAAATATATTTTTTCAAGGTGGGAACACTCAATGGCCCACCGCCATTTTGTGTTTGTTTTAATCTGTCACTCGCAACAAGACGGTCGTGCTAGTCACTACATTTCTGTCCGCTGAGTTTTTTCACATTGTCCATACATTACGTTGTGTATTCTGTGTTCCTCCGTGCTGATTGCTGCCCAGCTGTCAAATCCGGCAGTAGTTTAGTTTCCAACATTTTGTAAAAAAATATCGGGTCTGTTATCGTGTTACGTTTATCGATAGCTCCATCCCTATCAGTTTCTCCGACTCTGGTATAACCTTGTACGTGCGTAAGCGTCATATTTTTATAAAATAATGAATACGTAATGTAAGAAAGACGCTCGGGCAAGTTTTCACAGGAGAGCTGTCATCGAGAAAATAAAGAAATGGAAATAGTATAGCTACGATCACTTCAATGTGGACACGGTAGCCTGGTAGCGCTTCTTCTCGGCTGTTCTTGTCTTCTTGATTAATCCAGTAGCGGTCTTCGATGTCTGTCAGTGACAGAAGTAGACGCGGCGCGGTAACGACGTTGGATTGTCGAATTTGCTTACGACACAAAGTTGTTGTATAGTTTAGATTTTATGATTAAAAAGTTATGCGGTTTTTAAAAGCGGTTAAAAACTCGAGCGGGCACAACACATCCACAATCTATATGGGTCAATCGCGGACTGACTGGAACGAAACCCGTTGGTGAACTGCTAATAATTGCGGGTAGGAAAATAAAAAGTGAGCACAAGGGCGCGAACAACATATTTGTATTTGCAAGCCAGTTCGAAATTTAAATAAAAGTTACCTCCTTGGTTGCCATGCTACGACTCGTTTCTCCTTGAAAACGTGTCTAAAGTTTGACACTAGTTTGACACCGAGGCGTAGTCGATTACCGACAGATATAGTAACCCGCCATTAGTCGGTGGTCTTCGCACCAGGCCAAGGCTGTATCGTGAAGACCTCGATATTCTTAAAGAAAGAAAGAAAACATTTTATTCAACAACCACACAGTAATAAAGGAAAATAAAACACAACAACAATAAAATTTAACCTAAGCACTAACAAACTTAAAAGCTCTGGTGGAGATGAATAAGTACTCAGCTCAGCTCAGCTCTTACGTTGATTGTTCTTACAATATCTAGTTTGATTTCAGAATGTGGGACATAAAGCTGTGCCTGCTGTGCGGCAGCGTCGGTGCGCACGCGCAGTGCATAGGAGCGAGCGAGACGACACGATACGTGTGTCCCACTTGCACGCCCGCCGCGCCATCCGATATACAGACATTGGCTGATACCATTGAAAAGAGTGAGTGTTTTATATACACATATACAGAGAATAACTCAAGTCTATCTGTCTGTTTGTTACGTTTTCACGAGGAAACGGCTGGACCGATTTCGATGAAATTTGGTGACTGTGCAGAAAGAAGGTGATGTTTTTATCGACAAGTACGCGGGCGGGCCAGCTAATAATTTATCGAGCAAAGCGAGAGAAATCTAAATCGGCTTGGGCATATCGGCGTTGTATGTATGTATGTATGTTTGTTTGTCCGAGGATAACTTTCGAAGCGTTGATCCGATCATCGTGAAATTTGGTACATAGGTAGATAAAGATGGCACAATCCTGGTGTGACTAAATGAGCTAAAAATGTTGGGAGGTTGTTAAGATATTGGGGTTTAAGAGAGCTAAATAAAACCGGCCAAGTGCGAGTCGGACTCGCGCACGAAGGGTTTCGTACCATCTATAATATAAAACTGAATCGCAAAATGTGTTGGTAAGCGCATAACTCAACGCCTGGACCAATTTGGCCAATTCTTTTTTGTTGTATTTCTTATTGTCAGGAGAAGGTTCTTATGAAAGAAAAAATTAAGAAAATTGCGCGCAAAATAAGAAAATTTAAGAATACTTAACCACCATATAAAATTATTTATAATCTAACCTTAGCGCTTTTATAATGTAACCTTATGACGTTTGACATAGAATTGACAGAATGCGTGCTGCAAATATCGTCAAAGAGGATGTAAAAAAAATGAATATCGTTTGAAACAGATGCTTCGGTCGGAGTTATCCCGAGATATATTGTCTATATATATAAAATGAATTGCTGTTCGTTAGTCTCGCTAAAACTCGAGAACGGGTGGAGCGATTTGGCTAATTTTGGTATTGAATTATTTGTGGAAGTCATTCATTTTCTCATACATAATGATGGCCGGGGACAACAATTGACAATTCTAACCAGGGTGACGTATATTGACAGCCCGCGTTATACCTATGCATGGCAGGCCGATACGAAGTTCGGCGGGACCACTAGTTATCTATAAAAACTGCAAAACAATCACGTTTGTTGTGTGGGAGCCCCCCTTAAATATTTCTTTTATTTTAATTATTTATTTTTAAAGTGAATAAATAAATATTGCTGGACATTTCACACAGCGCTATCTAGCCCCAAACTAAGCAGAGCTTGTACTATGGGAATCAGATAACTGATAGAATACTTATATATGTTTTTTTTGTAAATACATCTATTATATAGGGAAACAACCAGACCCGGAACAAATGTCTGTAGATCGTGCAAACATTTGTTCCGCGGCGGGAATCGAACCCATTACTTCCTGCGTCTCGGCCGGCTATTCGCCCACTGCACCACGGAGTTCGCCTAATTTGTTGTTATAGCGGCAACAGAAACACATCATCTGGTGAAAATTTCAACTGTCTTAACTATCACGGTTCATGAGATACATCCTGGTGACAGACGGACAGACAGTGGAGTCTTACTAATATGGTCCCCTTTGGATACGGAACCCTAAAGTATAGGACAAGTCAAATAACAAGAAAGCTAGGCCTTAAGGTAATGCTGCTTTATTCGCAGCTTAAAAGGGTGTTGTTAAGCTTACATGGCATTATTTTATTAGTCAAATATTATGGATATTTGAATTATCATTTTGAGTTTTTATGGCATACTCGCGAGATCTCAGTCCGGGCCAACTACTATTGTAGATACGTGACTAAGGCACTTGTCTGACCGCCGGCGATGAGCGAGAAGCGAGTAGAGCTAGAAACGAGTTGGCGAGAAGCGTGTGTGTAGTTCCTATAGAGTTGTCTCGCTGGGCTATAAAGCGAGTGAGCGCGTTCGGCGGACGATACTAAACCTTCCGTCGTCCGAGACACGTTCTCGATCCGGATGACGAAATCACCTCCGCTAATGCGGAAGAGATTTCCGAGTCATCTACATCAGACAGAGCAAACACTTCACAGATACACCGACCTCGCCGGCGAGGTCGACGAGTCCCTTCAGTCGCCGCCTATATGAGGTACAAGCACGTACCCGGGCGTTTCTCTCCTATCCCCATCCTGGCAACGGCCCAAGCCGAGGTTCGTACCTAAGTGGTGGCCCTGCGCTAGTTGCCTCATCAAAACTTACAGGGCTGAGTGCCTTCTGCGCTCGCCAAAAGCTCGGTTAAGTTGCAACGGCCTCAGAGGCCAAGGAGATTAGTACATTCGAAAAAAAAGGCGGGTGATACTCATCATCTCACGGCGTGTGTTCTGACCGCCAAGTGAGCGCGTATCGCTGAGTGTTGTAGTCGCTGTGACAAAATAGTGGAGAGCGAGTTCTCGCCGGCGTCAATGTGAACGGCCAGCGATCAACTATTAATATACAGGGTGTTTGGTAATATACTGACGATATTCAAGTGACGGTTTCTCAAAACATAAAGAAAGACTTCTCGAAAAAAAACTACTAGTTATATCATCAAATTTTAAAGGAACTCGAAATTTAGGTGATTAATTTGATATAAAACTTACTGCCTACTCTCGCAATCGACATCCAAAAATAAAACACGATTTGATATCTCTTTCGGAAATGGCTGCGGGTTTTGGGTTAGAAAGGGACAACAAGAGTTATCTCGAGACGTCACCAATACAGTATCTGTGGTTAGATGGCAAGCATTATGCAACAGCACAACATAAGTTTAATAAAGTGTTTGTTTTTACATGTCAAAATTTCACTTTTCTATGGTAAACATTTCACAAATTTATTTATTATGCTCATCAAAATAACCCTTTTCATTTTATTCGTATATTATCAAACATCCTATATACATATGCGTTGGTTTGAAGCACAGGCTGAAAGCGACCCGTATCAAATATCTGTCCTTAAAAAAGTACGTGTCCTAGCCGCTCCTCGTAAGCGGGTACGCTTGCTTCGGCAGACGAAGATTGAAGATTTTTTGAGCGTTAATTGTACCTAGTACCTAGTCAGGTCATAAGTATTGTCACACAGTAAAAACTTTTCTTTTAGAATGCTGTCCACAAAAAAGTTTATAGAATTCGAATTTCGAATTGTTCATGAAAATAAAAATGTATACTTTTTAGAATTTTACTCATTTTTAAATATGGAGTGGACGCTTAAAGAAGACCGTGTTGCAGTTATTGCGTTGCATCGTTGCGGTTACGCGCCAATTCAAATTTTTGACATACTGAAAAATTTGAATATAACCAAAAGATTCGTTTATCGCACCATCAAACGATACAATGAAGACTCTAGTGTAGATGACAGGTCAAGAAGTGGTCGCCTTCGGTCTGTTAGGACTCCAGCAGTGATAAAAGCTGTAAAGGCGCGAATTCAAAGAAATCCCAAACGTAAGTAGAAGCTGTTGGCCCTTCAGATGGGGTTAAGCAGAACCACAGTGAAAAGGGTGTTAAATGAAGACTTAGGGCTTCGGGCATATCGTAGAAAAACAGGACATCGTTTGAATGCTGGTCTAATGGACCTGAGACTGAAGAGATTACGCGCTTTGTTGAAGCGGTACGCGGGAAAAAAATATCGGATTTTTTTTTTTCGGATGAAAAAATTTTTACCGTAGAAGAGAGCTACAACATACAAAATGATAAGGTGTACGCACACAGTAGTGAAGAAGCGAGCAACCGTATTCCGCGTGTCCAACGAGGTCATTTTCCATCCTCGCTCATGGTATGGTTGGGAGTTTCTTATTGGGGCTTAACAGAGGTACATTTTTGTGAGAAAGGTGTAAAAACGAATGCAGTTGTGTATCAAAATACAGTCCTGACGAACCTTGTGGAACCTGTTTCTCATACCATGTTCAATAACAGGCACTGGGTATTCCAACAAGATTCGGCGCCAGCTCATAGAGCGAAGAGCACACAAGACTGGCTGGCGGCGCGTGAAATCGACTTCATCCGGCACGAAGACTGGCCCTCCTCCAGTCCAGATTTGAATCCGTTAGATTACAAGATATGGCAACACTTGGAGGAAAAGGCGTGCTCAAAGCCTCATCCCAATTTGGAGTCACTCAAGACATCCTTGATTAAGGCAGCCGCCGATATTGACATGGACCTCGTTCGTGCTGCGATAGACGACTGGCCGCGCAGATTGAAGGCCTGTATTCAAAATCACGGAGGTCATTTTGAATAAACTTTAGTGTCATAAGAATCTATGTTTTGTTAAGTTCATTTTGGTATATAAATGGTTACATAATGAATAAACTTGTTTCAATTATTTTATATTAAACATGTGACAGAATTTATGACCTGACTAGGTATATACATGTTTCACTACAAGATTGTCCGCGCTTGTTTTGTTCAATTTCTTCTTGTCATCAAAGATACTAGTTGTTCGCCCCGTACTGAGATCACGCGAGTCTCGTAAAAAATATTATTTGTAATCTTTGACGATTAAAATAGTGTCACGAAATAAATGTCCAAGATACGTGACCTACAGTTTCATTCAAATTACAGGTAACGGGAGTTCATGTTATGTGGTTACTCTTTTTTGGGTTACAAATTGCAGTTATTCTGGATGTCAGACGTGTGCCCATATTTGTGTCACTTAAGCTACACGCATACTAAATTACAGCACTGTGGGGTCACTGGTGTACCCTGTGAATTGTATCAAAGTTTAGTTTTTATTATGGCTAATAACTCAAAAACTATAAAGAACTTACGAAAAATAAAAACAGAGTCTAAATACACTAATGAATACCTTTCATTTGACGTCACAATTGATCAGTTAGCCTCATGTTATTTTTTTTTACCCCTCTTCAATCCCAATATCTCAACAACTCCCCAACATTTTTAGCTCATTTAGTCACACCAAAATTGTGCCATCACTACCTACCTATGTATTAAATTTCACGATGATCGGATCAACGCTTCGAAAGCTACCCTCGGACAAACAAACAAACATACATACAACGCCGATTTGCTCAAGTTGATTTAGAGATCTCGCTTCGCTCGTACGTACGTGTCTCTTTCACTGACACGGAATCTATATCTTTTGTTCGTTTCTTGAGCGAGAAAATAGTCGATAGCTAATCGCTTACTTTACGTCTTTAATCCGTCAAAAATGACCAATTCATTTGTATATTTCAGTGATTTTGCAAGAACAAGCAAACACCGCGAACAGCGTCCGCCGCGGCCCAGTGATGCCGAGCAGGATGTCGATTCGAAGGACCAAGGGTCGACTCCCTATATCAAACACGTAAGTGTCCATACTAATGTATAATAGACGATCGAAACGGAGTCAATTTCATCTGGCTCCTACTTTCCGTGATGTATCCGTGCCGATATCTGACCACCTCGAGCTTCTTGGTATCTCATTAACACCGACTCTCAATTTCGGCTCCTACATTGAGTCGAAAGCCCAGCTGGCCGCTAAAAAGCTTGGTATACTCGCAAAGGTGAGGCGCTACTTCACACCGGGACAGTTGCTCGACTTATACCAAGCACAAGTCCGATCATGTCTGGAGTACTGTTCTCACCTCTGGGACGGATAACTAGATTCAATTGAGAGAAGAGCCAAGAAGCTCATTTGCAATGACGAGTTAGCAGATGCAAGGCTCCACAGTCTCGAGCATCGTCGAAAGGTTGCAAGGTTCTCGGTTTTCTATCGGATACATTTCGGAGTGTGCTGCGGAGCTTTTCAACCTGGTCCCACCATCCCCATTCTATCATCGGACAACCAGACACTCCGCAGTGCGCCACCGCTACATGGTAGACATACCTCCCATACGCACAAAGCGGCACTCTATCGCCTTTATTATGCGCACCGCCAAGGAGTGGAACGCCTTGCCAGAGTCTGTGTTTCCTGATAACTACAACCTAGGGGTATTCAAGTCGCGAGTGAGTAGGTTTCTTCTAGGCAAGCGTGTACCATCGTAGACTGCATCATCACTTACCATCAGGCGAGATCGTGCTCAAATGCTATCCTATAATTTATAAAAAAAATCTCCGTGGCCCAGTGGGCGGATACCCGGCTGAGACGCAAGAGGTAGCGGGTTCGATTCCCGCCGCGGAACAAATGTTTGCATGATCTACAGATATATGTTGCGGGTCTGAAAAATTAAAGGCACATAAGAAGATGGTGGAAATATATATATGTATATGTCTATTTTTACGCCCAAATCTCAAAGACACAATACCAAAATTTGTCTATAACAATCTCACGTCGTCAGATACATCTATGAAAATTTGATGTATGTTCACAAAAATATTATTTTGTTTAAGTAAAATAGCAATAACCATAATTTTAATACTAGAAATAAAGATAAACTCGCTGTTGCCCCTTGTAGACTCCATAAAGTTAGTAAATCGTTTAAAGGGCAAGGTGTTCGCTTTTATAACAAACTCCCAAGTGATGTACAAAAATTGACAATTAACAAATTTAAAAACGCAAGTAAACAAAATCTTTATAAAAAGCCTACTATAAACATATCGGATTATTTAGATGATAGAGAAGCTTGGGATTGAAATTGCTCCAACTCGTTCAAAATGTTACAATTTAGACGTAATTTATTTTCAGTATTGTAATGTATTCTAAAAGGATCATTAAAAAAACAACCAGCTTTGTTTCTTGCCTTTCTTTCCTGGCTTGGTCGCGAAGGAACAGGCAGTAAAATTGACGTTTCAAAGTGATTCTTGTGATTTTAATGAATAAAAGATTTTGACTTTATAAACAAACACAAATGTTTGTTTTTTTTATTTCAAGTTCCTCGGTAAATAATGTTGGCACGTCAATTGACATTGATAATCTTTAATCTCACTTTCCTTTGTTAATCGGAGCATGACAGAACAGCGCCATCTGTTAGCAGCTATACTAGAGCGGAGTCGATCACGATTGATCAAATCACTTTGATTCGATCACAACCCATGCGCGAATGATCGGGGTCACAGATCTCAAAAAGATCCGATCGTATTTGACCCACCAAACGCCTTACGTAATTGCGATAATGGTTCATCAAAAATGAACTTTATTAGCTTGTAATAACGTTGTTTTTTAAACTAAACAATATAATCAAATAAAGATCGCTACGTAACTGTGCTTGTCTCTTTCTTTCGCACGCAGGCAGACACCAGACAGGTACGGCGCTCTCGCTCTCGCGAGTCACGCGACACCCGTAGGAACCGGTTTGATCGGCTCGCTTGCGCGGCTCGACATAACTTTCCCACCGAAGACCCGGGTCTTTTTGACTTGATCATCTTGCCGATGGGTCGCGATCGACCCGCAGCCGTATTACCTAAGCCAAATGGTTGTCGTTTCGCTATCGCTAGTCAGGCCATCCCTTTCACACGTACAGTACGTACCTCACGTGTCAAAGGGATGGCCTGACTGGCAATAGGGACACGATAACAATTTGGCTTCGGTAATAAGGCCACCGGGCTGCAACAAATGATTCACCGACATAGCTCTAGGTTATACATGCCGGTGAAAACCCTTCATTGTCATTATATTGTATTGTTTTTTCAGGCCTTCAAGCTCCGGGTACCACAACGCTAAGACAGAATGTGAATCACCAGGTTAGTTTTTGGGGTGCCGTATCAAAATTGTAATAATGGAACCCTTGCGGTGCCACTTTGTCCGTCCGTCTGTCACAGTTGCAACTGCTAAGTCGGCTTGAAATTTAGAATAGTTATAAATAATACTAACGTTCCTAACTATTGGAACTAAACAAGTAACTTTTTTAACAAAAATATAACCGTCTTCAGATAACAGTAAAAACCAAACTACTCTACCAATTTTGATGAAATTTCTAAGTATTTCCCGTCAAATAAAAAACTAATTTTCCAAATCGGTTTATATATAACGGAGTTCTGAGCTAACAAACATAACATAACATAAAAATTAAACAAATTTAAGACTTATATGGTTTTGTCATGGATGCTATTGTCAGAACTGGACCAAATGGAAATGGGACCACAGGGGAAGCACCAGCTTTCAAATAAAAAAAGAATCATCAGAATCGGTTTATCCAGTCGAAAGTTCTGAGGTAACAAACATAAAAAAGACAGTCAAATTGAGAACCTCCTCCTTTTTTTAAGTCGGTTAAAAATAGGGTTTTTTTGGTAGAAGGGTGAAAATTTATAATATAAGATAACCCTTTATTGTACACCAAAGTAAAATACAGAACATAATTAGTACAAATAGATTTAGTACAGTGGGCGGTCTTATCGCTAAAAGCGATCTCTTCCGGACAACCTTTGTATGGACAGGATTATAATGTATCACATGACGGCGCTGCATCTATATACAATTAAAAACATACCTACGTACTATAAACCTACAATACTAGTACTAACACAAATTTAATTTTAATACAATAAGCAACTATAAAAAAAGTTTATGATTGAAAAAATGAAATGAAAAATGATTTATTGGTTTACATAAGAGTAAATACAAAGGTAACATATATATACAGGTAGCCAATTTGTTACTAGACACTGGGGTACGAATAATTATATACAAATCTATAACAAATCAGGAAATAAGTACCTAAAGTATATAATAACCTAAGTAATTATCAGTATAATGGTGCGTCAAAAACTGGACTAGATTTTCTGTATCCCAGTTTTTGACGTCTTCCATTGGACAATCGAGAGTGATCTTATAGTATTTATCTTAGACCAATGTTAAGTTATGGCATAAATTTAAATTTATTTATAAATCTAGGTATTTTAATTATTATTTTTGTATTATTAGCAAATCCTCCGTTTCATGGTATGATAATTTCTGAAGCCAGGATTTTACAGTGTGCTTGCAATTATGTACATTTAAAGTCAGTATATTTAGGATTTTATTAATTTTGTTATGGATATGATTTGACTTAAAGATAAATTGGTGTTGCATGAAGGTGGTTCTGCAAGCAATATTGAGTATGTGATGACCCCTTCTTTTTCGTGTGTGTGAGGGATGCATTGGAATTTTAGTGTGGATTCTAAGGATGATATTAAGTATGTATAGTTGACGGATTGTTAATAATTTACAGGATGCATACAAATCTTTGGTAGGGTAGCGGTATCTTTTAAAAAACATAGTTTTGAGCACATATCTCTGTGCCCTCTCTAAGGGCATCATATGAGACTTATATGCGCCGCCCCATGCTGTTATGCAGTATTTTTGAACAGATTGACATATTGCTATGTAGACAGAGGTAAGCAACTCAGTGTTTAAAGCGTGTCTGAGTTTTTTGAATATCCATACTAGTTTACGAATACGTGATGAAAGTAAAGTGATGTGGGGTAGCCATTAAAGGTGGTCAACCAGCATCACGCCTAAGTATTTAAGGGTTGGCGTATTCGATAGGGTTGGGCAGTTGCATGGTTTGGAGACATTATTTGTACAAGAATGCGCTATAATCTTAAGATTTTGCGGTGGGGCATTTGTGGATGTGATGGAGAATGTGATAAATTGAGTTTTGTCTATATTTAAAGTAAGTAGGTTTGTATTAAGCCAAGAAATAATTCTCGCCAAACCTTTTTCCGCTGAGTTAAAAGCCGCTTGCCAAGAATCTTCCTGAAATATAATGGCTGTATCGTCAGCATAAGCAAATATTTTTGAGTTAGGTATCTTCATTTTACATAGGTCGTTTATATATATCAGGAAAAGACTTGGGCCCAAGATACTTCCCTGCGTAACGCCATATGTGATTGGGGCCTCAGAGCTTTGGAAATCGCCAATTTTGACCATCTGTGTTCTTTGAGTAAGAAAGTCAGAAAATTATTTAAAACAGTTTCCTCTAATACCAATATGAAAGAGCTTGTCTACGAGTTTAGGTATCGATACGGTATCGAAGGCCTTGGCCAAGTCTAGAAAAACACCGATACATTTTTTCTTTTTGTCCAGGGCCTCCGACACCGTTTGACATAGATTTGTTACCGCGTCCTCTGTCGATCTACCAGCCCTGAAGCCAATCCAATCAAGTCTCCTATATTTAAGATGCATTCCTCAGGTTTACATAAAATCGAAGTAGCGATTGACAGCGAGTCTATGTCTTGAATTACTTCATTAGACATCATTATAAATTCGATATATTAGGGGGGTAGATCAGATGGGCGGCTAAACGTAAGTTTAATCCGTAAAATACTTGAAATGAGTGTACTGTGTACATTATTCTTTGTTGCATAAAAGGTAATAATGATATGGTATTTTGCAGCGTTAAAAGTTTTAAGAAGCAGGTCGAGGCAATAGCAAGGTAGGTAGGTAGTAGGTAACTAGGTAGGTGGGTAGGTAGTAGGTAGTTAGCTCTATTTTTTTGTATTTGTTGTTGTTCGAAATATCTTACAGTAAAATAAAGCGTTTGAATACTGTCGAAGTACATCAGTTGATCGTTATGAGAATTGCAGGTTAAACGAATAATTACGATAGGTATAATTTTTAGTGTTTTTTTTTATAAAATTAGTGGGTTGGCAAGTATTCATGATATTAGCAACATATATAAGTACTAACAGGTAAAGATAATAGTTTTAATTTTTGTATGCGATGCAGATAAACTATTTGTTGAGTGAGTATTATGCAGTAAAAACTTGTTGTATATGCTAGCGTAATAATAGGGGTCAATGAACTTTGCAGTGTTAGTATTAAATTGATTGCACTGGAGTAAGGTGTAAGTTGTCTAAGTAGTATAGATTGTGCATTGTTATTGTATTGTGGATTTGTGTGTAGTGTAAGATAAGTGTTATTCTTGTAAGAAATGTGATGGAATTTGTGTGAATAACAGTTTAACTCATATTCAAAAGAATTTGGTAAGTTTTGCAATAGATTCATGCATTTGTTTACAGAATGAGAGAAGGTTAGGAATTTACTATCTAAATAAAGTTCTAAGATAGTATTAGTTACATACAATGGTGATAGGAGCAGACGCTGTCAATCCGAGGTTTGTAAGGCCTCGATTTGGTCTTCTTCCTTTAGTAGTATCGCTGTCGATCCTTCAGTCTTACGAATGTATATCCTGCCGTTTGAGGACCAGCAGAATCGCGCTTTACCCGATTTGATAAGTTGTCTACCGAGGTAGTACAGGCGTCTGGCCTTCGGAGTTAAGTGTTCGCCTAAATAAATAGGCGCAGATTCGTCCAAGAGACCAAGGTGCTGGCAGCACAATTTGCTTCTCGGATGGTTTAAGTTGTGGGTCTTCGCTGATTTGAGCAGGTTTTGTTTGCTTTGTGCATTATTCAACTCGATGATGATCGTCTGCCTGCCTTCTTTCTTGGTGGTCCAACGGTAAGCATCACGGACTTCCAGGTCAGTGACATTTAAAGCCTTCGAGATGTTAATGACGTAGTTACGTAGGTCTTCTTTTGTTTCTTTTTCCCGAGTTGGCACGTTACGTAAATCGACGTGAGAGCTATGAGTTTGACGTGAAATATCCTCAAGTTTATTTTCTAGCGAAGTAATGCGTTCTTGCTGCTCATGCATTTTAGATTCAAAATCAGTTAGCTTATGTGATATATCTTCGTACTTATGTGAGAGGAACTCCATGGATTTTTCGATCTCACTGTTCGTTTTCTCTATAGACTTTTCTATCTTGTCGAATTTTGCGTTAATGTCAGTTTTCAGACTCTGAAAGCATTTCATTACGTCGTCTTTGAAGAGCTTAAACTCGGTTTGCCACTCCAAATCGTCCATCGCAACCCTTGGCCGTTTAAGTCTTGACGTGACCGAGGAATGACCCTTCGGCGATGGTTTGTCTCTTCCTCTGGTAAGTTCAGGGTCAGAGCTATATTTTTCTGGAGTCTTCGGCGTTTTAATTGATTGTAGGCCTAGAGTATTAGGCCAAAGCCGGGATCGGCCGACGGCACAAATTTGCAGCTAGGGGCGTGGCTAATGCGCTCGCGCCGGTTTTGCTAGCGACGGCTGTCAGAGGGGATGTCTACTGTTTCACTCAACGTCCAGGCTTGTGAATAGTGCTGTCCTTATCGGTCACTGATTTTAGCAAAATAATAAGAGACTGAGGCGAATACGTGTGCTCTGGTCGAGCGTCCAAACGAAAGAGGATTAATTAACAAGCAGTTACAACTTCAACATTTATGATTGTATGCATTTTTTTTATTAGCGAATCATAAAAAAATAAAACTGCGGGCAACTAGTTAACAAAATAATTAAATCTAGGTAGAACTCTGACGCGTTAATCTCACTCGCACTTGACCTTATTGATCGAGCTAAGCGAGATCTCTAAATCAACTGGGGCAAATCGGCGTTGTATGTATGTATATGCATGTATTTTTTTTTCATTTTCATGTATGTATGTATGTTTGTTTGTCCGAGGATAACTTTCGAAGCGTTTATCCGATTATCGTGAAATTTGATACATAGGTAGGTAGTGATGATACAATTTTGGTGTAACTAAATGAGCTAAAAACGTGTAACTAAATAAGCTAAAAACGTGTAACTAAATGAGCTAAAAACGGGGGGTATTTGAGATATTGGGGTTCAAGAGGGGTAAAAAAAATTGGGACTATCCGATCAAGTGGCACGTCTAATAAAAGGTCTTTATGAGTACATTGCGACCCCGTTTTTATTTTTAGTTTAAACCTTGTAGTTTTTAAGTTATTGGCCATAATACAAACTGAACTTTGACGAAATTCACAGGGTACACCAGTGACCCCACAGTGCTGAAATTTGGTATGCGTGTAGCTTTAGCGACACAAATATAGGCAAAAGCCTGGAATCCAGAGTAACTGCAATTTGTACCCCAAAAAAGTGTAACAAAATAACATGAACTCCCGTTACCTGTAATTTGAATGAAACTGTAGGTCAAGTATGTGGATATTATTTCGTGGCACTATTTTGATAGTCAAAGATTACAAATAATATTATTTTGTTGTTATGGGAGTGTCGCGATATCTCAGTTCGGGGCGAACCACTAGCTTTTGGTATACTAATCTGACCAATTTTTTTTTTTCAGCCCCCTCTCCAAACATACAAACAAGCCGTCTAGAACTAAACCTTACAACACCTAGAAAACTCCAAATTAACCAAAATGCTTCAGAATACAAGATGGAATCCAAATTGTTATTGCCTAAGAAACAAAATGAGTTTAATGATTACAAAGCAAAGTTTCTCTCTCCTATGAAACTACTCGAAGAGAGTTTTAAAGAGAAAGTTGGTACCGATGCAGCGCTGGATGAGAGCGCTGTAGATATATTGAGACGGAGGTTCCAAAAACCCAGGCCTTTGAGTAAGAAGAAGAAAATTGTTGAGTAAGTATTTTTTAAACCCCAAGTTGAAACACAATAAAATAAATAAATATTGCTGGACATTTCACACAGCGCTATCTAGCCCAAAACTAAGCTTAGCTTGTACTATGGGAACCCGATAACTGATAGAATACTTGTGTACTTTTTTTTGTTTCTGCGCAGTAGGGTAAAAAGTAGCCTATGTTTCAATTCCAATCATAATCTATCTATATTCCACATTTCATAGAAATCGGTCCAGCCGTCCATGAGTTATAAATGGTATGTACCATACCAGTCTTCAAGTCCAGAGTGAACAGATTCTATTTAGGCAAGCGTGCTCCATCTTCGATCACACCATCGCTTACCATCAGGTGAGGTAGTGGTCAAGCACTTAGCTAGCATCAATTATTAAAACTACAGATTCACCTCAGTATAATTGTTGTGTGGTGCATAATACTTAAATAAATAAATATTGCTGGACATTTCACACAGCGCTATCTAGCCCAAAACTAAGCAGAGCTTGTACTCTGGGAACCAGATAACTGAATACTTATATACTTTTTTTTTGTAAATACATACTTATACTATATAGTGAAACAACCCGACCCGGAACAAATATCTGTAGATCATGCAAACGTTTGTTCCGCAGCGGGAATCGAACCCGCTACCTACCTGTGTCTCAGCCGGCTATTCGCCCACTGCACCACGAAGGTCGTCATAAATTCCGCCATGTGTGTGTGTTAATGTGTTATGCCTTAAGCATAACTTAAACACCGTAAATGGTCTTTAAAATTGAGGTAAACCTCTCGTTTAAAAGCTTATTGATCTATTTCTCAATTTAATTATGATTCACTAGCTGTTGCCCGCGGCTTCGCACGCGTTACGCTACTAAATGTGTAGCTATCTAATATACATATAAGAATCGTTGTCCTGACTGACTGACATATAGACAACGCACAGCCCAAACCGCTGGTCCTAGAGACTTGAAATTTGGATGGTATGTTCTTTGTGGTGTGAAAGTGAACACTAAGAACGGATTTTTGGAAATTCATCCCCTAAAGGGGTCAAAACAGGTTTTTGCGGTTGTATGAAAAACCGTGATTCTTGGGTTTATAAACTTGAAACTTAACGAACATATTTTTCAACAAAAATAAGAGAAATGGTATTTTTTTTTTAATTCATCTCCTGGGTGGGTGAAAAAGGGTGTTGAACTTTGTATGGCGAAACATTATTTCTAGGGTTAATAGACTTAAAACTTACTTAAATACTAAGCAAGGTGCATAATGAAACATGGTATAGTAATTGTATCTGAAAATCACCCCATAGGGTTGAAAAGGGATGTTGCAGTTTGTTCTAAAACAATGTCATTTGCATGTTCGAACGTATAACTTTGCATAAATGCTTTTTATAGGTAAATAATGAAACATTTTATCATGGTAATACCACCAGGGTCTGATGATGGAGCCAGGAGGGAATCTACAGAACTCTATAATGGATAACAGTAGCTGTATTGTGTTTGGGTTCTATTAAATTGTTTCTGCGATACAATTGACTACCAGCGTTTGAAGATGGGGAAATCTACCGTTTCTAATCATCAATAACATCATCAATACTTATATTAAATAATCGTTACGGGACTTACAGATTGACTGAAAATCAACGCACAGCCTAAATCCTAGAAACTTGAAATATAAAGGGTGTGTTCTTTTTATGGTGTGCGAGTGGATTAAGAAAGGATTTTTTGATATTCGCACCCCATGGGGTTCAAAATAAGAGTTTAAAATAAAACAAAAATAGTCGATTTTCAGGTACAGTAATAGACTGATCAAATTTTAAATGTAGATTCCCCTAATTAAAGAAACAAATAGATATTTCAGCAGTCGCTTTCAGAATTTTTCCTGAAAAATAGCAAAGGACTACTTTGTTTGCTATAGTGTGACCATTAGTGCTGTGCACTCCCTGAGGTATGCGCGGCGAGGTGGGAGGCAAAGAAAAAACTGCATGAGTTCACATGAGATCAATACATGTCGGACATATCTTACGATATCAGTTTGCATTTCTAAAGCAAGACTTGTGGCGGGACGATGGTCGGAGGCTATCTATCTGTAATATATTATACTTACTTAGTTGATTAAAATGTAACTTAAATATACTCATATTTTATTATCACTCATACCTCAGGGAGTGCACAGCACTAATGGTCACACTATAACCAAATCTCATTTTTCTTTTTAGCTCGATTTCAAAGTATTTTGAAATAGTTAAAGTTAGTAATAGTTGCTAGATTTTAAATATTTTCAGGAACCCCAAGGTCAAAATAAGACCTTTTATATGAAAAACTTGAGTGTGGTGTTGATTTAAATGTCGTCAAAAATACAATTATTCTGTTATTTTTTTTTTGTTTGTTTTGAGGACCAGGGAATAATTAGGGAGCCAACAGGTGATGATCAGAATTTCTTAATGGATAAGAGTAAAACGTTCATGTTTAAATTCATTTAAATTGTTTTTGTGTGATGTTTGACGATATCATCTACCAGGATCTGATGGTGGAGCCAGCAGGGAATCAACAGAACTCTTTAATGTATAACAGTAGATTTATCGTGTTTAAGTTATATTAAATTGTTTTTGCGAGGCTAGGTATATAATGACTACCAGGGTTTGATCATGAAGCCAGGAGTAAAAACTTTCACACTAATGTTATAAATGTGAAAGTTTGGATGTTCGTTTATTTGTTTGTTACTCAATAGCGTCGTAACGGCTGAACTAATCTTGATGAAATTTGTTATGTACGTAAATTTTTAACTTAGATTAACACATAAGCTACTTTTTTTCCATAAATCAGGTCCCATGAGATAAAAATGGCGTGTCAAAGTTTCTATAGGAAAATGATTTTGGTTTATGTTACCGCAAAATTTTAATATCGTCTCAAAAAATTTCAAGTCTAGACGGGACTTGAACCCGCTACCTTCCTCTTGATACGAGGATGCACTGCATCCAATTGTGCTACGGGGTTCTGTCAGGCCAGTGTCGAAATTAATGAGATGATTCAGATTACGACTAAATCGCCGTTAGTTTTTACCCCTTTACGACAAAACTACTGAACGGATTGAGTTCAAACTTTGCAAATGTTTAGTTTATAATTTACTAAATTAACATAAATGTTACTTTTTATCTTATAAATCAGTTTTCATAATCTTTGGTGCGCCTTCAGGCCAAGGTTAGTGTAGATATAAATACGTATAAATAGTGATATATTATCACTTTTAAATGCATATAAAAAGATAAATTCATAAAAATAATTCAGCTATATAGGATTCCTGCAGTCCACTCCCTTTAAATTCAATATTGATGAAATGGTGAGCCATACAAAATTCAGCCATCGTAGTGACCCCAGCCTATTGTCTGCATGGTAGATATAGGCGCAATGATGAGTCATAAAAAAAATCCAGCTACCGCAGCCTCTGTCAGTATACTCTCACTTCACTTCAGTGAAAATAGGGTCGCAGTGATGAATCATACACAATATTAGCTACCGCAGAGTCCTCCAACCAACTCACTACAAGTCAGATAGGGCTGCAACAATAAGTCGTAAAAAAATTCAGCTACAGCAACATCCTCCAATTCAATCATTTTAAGATTTATAATGTTGCAATGATTAATCATCAAAAAAAATTAACGCATCATCCCCCAGTGTACAGTTCTGAGTTAAAAGTTTTTACATAGGATCTCAAGGATGAATAATAAAAAAACAGCTACTGCAGCATCCTGCTATCCACCTTCTTTAAGTTTGTTAGAGTCGCAGTGATTAGTCAAAAGAAATTTGTAGCTACCGCAGCTTTTCCGAACCCATACTCTTCAAGTTAAATAGGATTAGCTAACATGGCGTCCCCCAGCCCACTCCCTTAAATTAGATAGAGTGGCAAAATTAAGTCATAAAAAAACCAGTAACTGCAGCGTCTTCCAACTCACGCTCTCTAACTAAAATGGGGTCTTTTTAAGATGAATAGAGTAATGATAAGTCAAAAAATTAGCAGCTACCGCAGCATCCCCGAACCCACTTTCTTTAAGATACATAAGTAGGGTCACAGTGATGAATAATAAAAATGTGTAGCTACGTAACGTCGCCCCCAACCAGCTAATTACAACAAAGTACAAGTACAAGTACCGCAACAATGAGCCTTAAAAAATCGGATATCGCAGAACCCACCAGCCCAATCTTTATAACATAAATTGGATCGCACTTATTAGTCATAAAAATAAATCGGCTAGCGCAGCCACACCCCCTCATTTAGATAAATAGGCATAAAAAACTCATCGTGCCCCACTCAACCTACTACAAGTTAGGTAAGGCTATAAAATATTCAGCTACCGCACCGTCTCGCAGACCATTGCCTTTAAGTTTGATGGGGTCATAATGATAGTGATATAAGTTTTCGGCAAACACAACGTCCCCATGCTCCAGGGTCCCAATGATGAGCCATAAAACATTGTAAAACTTCAGCGTCTACTAACCAACTCATAACAATAACAATAACCTATCTAACGATAGGGTTGAATTATTAATGAAAACATTGAAGGTAGCGAAGCATCTCTCAACCCCCCCCTCTTTAAAATAAATAGGGTCACAATGATGAGTGATACCAAATTTTTCAGCTACCGCTGAGTTTTTCTGCCTGCTCTTCCTAGGTAGAGTCTCACTAGTCTCTAAAAATTAGCTGTATGTATATTTACACCATACATAGAACAACGTGCGCGAAAACGCTGGTAACAGCTAAGATTTTTTATGACTTATCATTGCGCTAATATCTAACATGCAGAGAGTGGGCTGGCGTCACTTCGTCTAGCATTTTGTATAGCACACCATTGCGACAATATTAAACTTAAAGGGAGTGGACTGCACGACGACTTTTATGTAGCTGCAATTTTTTTACCTGATTTATGGGATTAAATGAAGCAGTTTAATAGCAGTAAGTTAGTATAGGTTAAAACCTACGTACATACCAAATTCCATCGAAATCGGTTTAGCCGTTACTACGTGATTGAGTAACAAATAAACAAACATCCTCACTGAACATCATCACATAAATTAATGTGATATGTTGTGATAAATTAGTACCTACTCATTTAGTAGTGTAATGTGTACGAAGTCGCGGGCAACAGCTAGTCTTAGAAATAAAGCTAAACTCGCTGTTACAACTTGACTTGACACTCCATTTTTATCCCGTGGGAGCTGATTTATGTTATGAGATAAAAAGGTGCCACGATCAGGTGAGGTAGTGGTCAAGCGGTTGACTATCATAAATAAAAAAATGGTGTAACTAACCCTACTTTATTTTATACTAGCTGCCGCCAGCGGCTTCGCTCGCGTGGTTTGTCAATAAAAAGTAGCCTATGTGTTAATCCAGGTTATAGTCTACATTTATACAAAATTTCATCGCAATCGGTTCAGCCGTTCCGGCGTGAAAGAGTAACAAACATCCATACATACAAACTTTCGCGTTTATAATATTAGTAGGAGTAGTAGGATATTAGGATGTTTGGGTATTATTTACAGTAGTTATATAAGAGTGCAAAGTTAGTTGCTTTTTAACCGCGCGCTCAATTTTGATGACCGAGCAAGCGAAGTATTCTAAAATTGAAATCCTGAGCGTTACCGAGGGAATCAGAAGAGCACGAGGTGAAAAATCTTTGCGCTCGAGTGCAACACGTAACTTCTCATCCCACCTCAGCGAGGAAATGACTTAATGCAAGAAAAAGTAATACACCAAGAAGGATCCGAGTCTGAGTTTTTAACAAATTAAAAAAGGTTGTATGATAAATTCGACACCATGGAGGTAGAAGTAAATAGGTTTAATGAGGTTTTGAATTCACAAACTTAGAGCACACGATGTTCTAAATTCAATTTACTTTATCCTTCTAGCAAAACTACTCTTTCCGAGATGGGGGCATGAAAAATATATTTTCCACATTACGCAAAGGTTAACTGGAAGAGAATGCGTTAAGTTCGCCTATGTACAGATTATATTAATTTTTGTGCAATAAAGAATTTTCAATCAATCAACTTTTTAAAGTTAAAGTCAAAATCTTTTATTCATTAAAATCACAGGGATCACTTTGAAACGTCAATTTTACTGCCTGTTCCTTCGCGAGCTAGCCAGGAAAGAAAAGCAAGAAACAAGGCTGGTTGTTTGTTTAATGATCCTTTTAGAATACATAACAATACAGAAAATAAATGACGTCTAAATTGTAACATTTTTAACGAGTTGGTGCAATTTCAATGCCAAGCTTCTCTATCATCTAAATAATCTGATATTTTATAAAGATTTTGTTTAATTGCGTTTTAAAATTTGTTAATTGTCAATTTTTGTACATCACTTGGGAGTTTGTTATAGAAGCGAACACCTTGCCCTTTAAACGATTTACTAACTTTATGGAGTCTACAAGGGGCAACAACGAGTTTATCTTTATTTCTCGTATAAATTAATATTTTTGTGAACATACATCAGATTTTCATAGATGTATTAAAAAGGGAATGTCATAATATTTATTTATTTAATATTATTATTTAATAAACTCAACCTAATATTAAGCTTTAATCTGTATTCCTTTTTTACAGAGACATTTTGAACGGGTTATTTCAAAACTGGAGCAACTCGCACAAGCAAAAGGACCCTCTCAGAGAATGGTGCACACCGCGGAAGAGCTATGACGTCACAGAACAAGTGAGCACCTCATCTTAATCACAAAATAACGAGCCAGGCGGGATTCGAACGTGCTACCTACCACTTCAATTATTAAATAAAATAAATAAATATTGCTGGACATTTCACACAGCGCTATCTAGCCCCAAACTAAGCAAAGTACTATGGGAACCAAATGACTGATACTTTAAAAAGGAGGAGGTTCTCAATTCGACTGTATTTTTTTTATTTATGTTTGTTACCTCATAACTCCGTCATTTATCAACCGATTTGGAAAATTCTATTATTATTTGAAAGGATATACTTTCAGATTAGTCCCATAGAATTCTCATCGAAATCGGTTCAGTAGTTTGTTTT
The DNA here is from genome assembly GCA_918857605.2 of Philereme vetulata. Taxonomy (NCBI): domain Eukaryota; kingdom Metazoa; phylum Arthropoda; class Insecta; order Lepidoptera; family Geometridae; genus Philereme; species Philereme vetulata. The sequence goes on along the minus strand of OU975427.1, from coordinate 7,417,143 downwards.
TTTCTGTTATCAGAAGTCCGTTATATTTTTGTTAAAAAGTTACTTGTTGTAAATATATACTTATAATATATAGAGAAACAACCAGACCCAGAACAAATATCTGTAGACCATGCAAACATTTGTCCCGCGGCGGGCATCGAACCCGCTGCCCCTGCGTCTCAGTCGGACTATTCGCTCACTGCGCCATAGAGGTCGTCAATCTACAAATTAGTAACAACAAAATTAAAAAGAATCTAATTGACAAAATATTCACGTAAACTGATAAGACGATGATGGAGGTTGCTGGAGCCGATGGGTGCAAGCTGCACATGAACCGGTCCCAAACTCTGTGGGGGAGGCTTATGTTTAGCAGAAGACGTCCTGCGGCTGATGTAATAAATAAATAAATATTGCTGGACATTTCACACAGCGCTATCTAGTCCCAAACTAAGCTTAGCTTGTACTATGGGAACCAGATAACTTTGTTTTCTGTATATACATACTTATTATACACGGTGTCCTTTAAATCACTGTTTTCCCAGAACAAACGTTGCTTAGACCATGCTCTAATAACTGTTTATAGCATCAAATAAGAGAATAAAAAAATAAAATCTAGACCTTCTCAAATAAGTCTAACTTTGTTCAAAAACTAACCGTGACATAGAGTTCCCATGAACTTACGCTAACCGTAGCGTATTACCTACTCCTTAGTATCTAGTAGTTACCGGTCAGTACGCTGACTATGTTGTAGGGCGTAACGTTAAAATAGACGTTTTTAGTTCGCAACTTTTTATATTTTTCAAAGACCAATTTCGTTTTGTTTTTTCATTTGATGTTATAAATTGTTAGTAGACCATGGTCTGGACAACGTTTGTTCTGGGAAAACAGTGATTTTTAGGACACCGTGTATAAAGAAAAAACATCCAGACCCGGAACAAATATCTGCAGATCATGCAAACATTTGTTCCGCGGCGGGAATCGAGCCACCTCCTGCGTCTCAGCCGGCTATTCGCCCACTGCTCCGCGGAAGTCGTCATGATGATGATGATTACATCTTATAATTTAAATAACATAATTTATCAACGTTTTCTATTTTCAGGAAAACCAAACTTCTGCCGGCGAAAATGCACCCAATTGCACTGAGAATACAGTCGCAAATAAAGAAAACATTCCACAGGATACTCCGAATAAATCTGTTGGTATGGTTTTAACTTATTCAACGCCAAATAAAATTATAGAAACGCCTACAACTACAAGATTGAATGAAAATGACTTGAACGAGGAAAATGACAAAGACAGTATTGAAGATAATACCAATGATATTGACAATCTTAAAGAGAGTGATTCGTCCAACAGCACTTTTGATTTGCCGTCAGAATTCATAGCGGAAACTCTAAGCGATGAAAGTTTTATGGGATTTGAGACACCGAAGCGTAAGATTATAGAAATAAAAAACGATTCCAGAATAGAAATATCAGAGCATGAACAAACCGTCAGTATTGATGTTAAAAAGCTCGATGATGATGAGTTGATCCGAACGCCTAAGAAATGTGCTTTCAAATTCAGTCCTCTAGACAAAGAGAAGTTAGAAGAAAATAATATTGGAATTGATCTAGAAATATTCAAAAAGGACTATTTGAATGAAGTGGACAAGGTATACAAATGCCATTTCAATCACAACCACGACAACTCCAAAGTCCCGACCGTTGCTGCACTAAGTGTTCGTACTGCTATAGACTTTGCTGTAGACGCACATATGCGTAAAAAAACGAAAAATGATAAAAAGAAAAGAAAGATTTCTGAAGCTGGATTGGTTTTGAGCTATGATAAAACTCGAGCTAAAAAGAGAAAAATGTCTCACAACGATCTGGATTTGAATCTTCCCAAATCTAGTGAGGATCTAGAAACTGAAACAGAAATTAAATCTCCAGAGATGCCGGTTAAAAAGATTAACAAAGATATTTCTAGAAAAAAGATGAAAAAGCGCGCCAAATATCAAAAAAGAGAGAGTGAGAGAAGAAGACGCGTTAAGAATAGAAATCTTAAAGATAAATATATGAAACTTAAAGACGAAGAAGAAAACAAAAATAAGGAACTAAGCGAAGACATACTTGTGGAACAGATACTCGATAACGAAATCAAACATAAAGGAGAATCTATTGACAACAAAGAAAAATCTAAGAAGGAAAAAGAAATCACCAATGGCAGTAGAAAACTAAAAAAAGAAAGAAGCAGAGAAAGTAAAATGAAAGAAAAAAGGCACAGAATATCAAAGGATAAAATTCTTAATTTAAAAGACGAATCGACGCAACACAAAAGAGTCAAGAATAGAAAAAAGAGAGATGAAAAGAGACGTCCGAAATCACGTGCAAGCGATGAAAAATTGAAAAAACGCAAAGAAAAGTATAAACACGACAAGAACTCGGAAAAAGTAACCATTGATTCTTGGAAAGGTAACTCAAAAAAGAAAACAAAAACTAAACTTTCAAACGGCAACACTGAATACAACTCCGTCAAAATAAAATGGAAGAAAAGACTGCAGTTGAAAAAACAATCAAAAAAAGCCAAAGCTAAGAAGGATTCGAAATTCAAACAATATGTTCTGCAATATTTTGCAGAGGTTACCCCGAAAGAGGTTTTAGTTAAACCGGAGAAGGATGTCTGCCCTCTAAAGAGGAAGTACGTCAAGCAAGATAAAACCCCTGATAAGTTCAAACAGATGTCTATTCAGAACTTTTTTAAAGTTAAATCTCCTGAATGATATCCTACATAATCACAAGTAACTTTTTAACAAAAATATAACCCGACTTCAGATAACAGTAAAAACCAAACTACTCTACCAATTTTAATGAAATTTCCATGGGATCAATCTTTTCCAAATCGATTGATATATAACGGAGTTCTGAGATAACAAACATAACATAAAAATTACACAAATTTAAGACTTATGTCTAGTCGAAAGTTCTGAGATAACGAACATACAAAAAAAAATACAGTCGAATTGACAACCTCCTCCTTTTTTGAAGGCGGTTAAAAAATTGAATTGTTAAAATCCCATTATTGAGGCCTTATATCTATTAATTTAAGAATATCAATGTAAATACATATTCTGTTATTATTTTATTCATTTGTACTTATAATTCAAGCCCGGAATATTCAAATAAATTAATTATTATTAACTCATTTATGCCGGCCGGAAAGTTCTCGAATGGAGGCCACGGACCGGCAAGCGCAGCGTAGGACGTTCACCTACAAGATGGGAAGACGACTTTGTAAGAACCGCAGGTCGGCGTTGGATGCAGGCCGCTTCCAACCGCAGTTCCTGGAGATCAATGAGGGAGGCCTTTGTCCAGCAGTGGACGTCCTACGGCTGATATGATGATGATGATGATGAACGCATTTATTTCAGGCTAAGATCCATAGTTAACAACTAAATCTACTTAGTCGTAGCACTCTTGGCAGAGTGGTCGTGGTCGTCATGTCAGGGTTGTGGCGTGCTTAACTATCCTTCGCCACTCTTCTCGCACCGCTGCTCTTCTGGCACATTCGTTCAAAGGACCATCTATGGCGGCCTGTATTTGATCCGTCCATCTAATAGGCGATCTGCCATATATTAACATAATCAATGTAAATTCACAAATCTTTGTATTTGCAAACTGCAATACCGTTTTAACTCTTCAAAATATATACTCTATTTGCAATAAAAAAATAAGTGCAAATAGTGTTATTTTTAGGGTTCCGTACCAAAAGGGTAAAGCAAGACCCTATTACTAAGACTCCGCTGTCTGTCCGTCTGTCACCAGGCTGTATCTCATGAACCGTGATAGTTAGACAATTGAAATCTTCACAGATGATGTATGTGTAGGGCTACTATACAACAAACGTGATTTTTTTGCTCGTTTTTGCTCGATAATGATAACGGCAACAGGTAGACGCTTGAAATATTCACAGAATATTTAGTTATATATGCACTTAAAAATAAATAATTAAAATTAAACATATTTAAGGGGGGCTCCCATACAACAAACGTGATTTTTTTGCTCGATATTGATAACGACAACAGGTAGACGCTTGAAATATTCACCGAATATTTAGTTATATATTCACTTTAAAAATAAATAATTAAATTAAAATAAAACAAATATTTTAGGGGGGCTCCCATACAAACATGAGTTTATTGACGTTTTTATAGATAATGGCACGGAACCCTTCTTGCGCGAGTCCGACTCGCATTTGGCCGGTATTTTTTATTTATACTTTTAAAAGGGCATTGAGGCGCTTGCGCCTATGTCAGCCCTGTTATATCTTGCTATTATATACTAATAAAAAGACTTAATAATATTATCCACCAGTATAAAAGTAGCCACGGACAGTGGGCTTTGTCGCGCATTTCTTCAGGAAGAAGAGACGGTGGAGCACGTGATGCTTCACTCTACGGCCACGAGTGATATCAGGCTGAGAACAAAATAAAACAAACTCCCAAGTGATGTACAAAAAGGTCATTGGGCATTTTGTTCGGACATATGACCCACGGCGCACAAAAACGAAACAGGGCTAGGTATGTAGTTAAATGTATATGTTACTTAATGGTATGGGTCGCATTATTGCAGGATATGGGAGAACCGCAAAAAAAATTTTTTTAATTAATATTATAGCATTTTTAAAATAATTATTATAGCATTTTTAAATTATTATTATAGCATTTTTATAATGAACTAAGTAAAAACTATTGGCCTGACTGTAAAAATACTTTGTAAAACAGTTGTTTTGAACAATTTCCAGGAATACGAAAATAAAATCCATTTTGCGGTAATAATATTTTTATTCTGCATTATCAAAATCTATAGTTAATTCATCTAAAAAGGCTGCAGGCGCGTCTATCACGTCTTGATGCCTGGCCCATGACAGAAAGTATACGACGCTTACAACATGTGCACAGCTTCCGACAGTGCGACGGCCGTGTATACACGAGCAGTAATACTGTTGGATGCTATTTCTTCCAATATGGGTAGGATCTACTAAAATATAGGTGTAGTACTGCTTTGCACGGACGTGTCGTGACTGTATTCTGCCTCTTATCAATATCTTATTTTCAATCATTTCTTGGTGCCGGTATAATTCGATAGTGTATACACCATCCTCACGCATGTGCTCGTGGCAATACGATCTTGCGATTCTCAAGTGGTATGATCCCAACGTAAACAATATTAATTCGTCAAATGTAAGCCGAGGAAAGTCATCAAAATCCGGATCATTGCCATCGAGTCGCACAAACGCTACTCTCTGCCTGTTTAAATTATGGTTAATCACATATTCTGCCATCTCATTGGGTTCATTCATTCGTTCATTTATAATTCTTATGAATTGTTCCGCATACATATGGTCCTCATATGGATGGCGAGTAGCATTAATTATGGCCGCAGTTATTTTGAAGTCGACCATCATGTTTCTCATGGCAACGTTAAAATATACATGGCGGAAGATTTTAAAATCTTTCTTGAATCTGCCGTTAATGGTTTCCACTACCCACCGGATCATTGTTATTAATCTAGATTTATTAGCATCTAGTGTCGTCAGTTGTTCTCCTCTTACTCTTGTAGGCGGCATGTGAGGATTATACCCGCATTCCTCAATTTTATCAATCGAATCCCGAAATTCACGATCCAATATAAAAACATCATTAACTCTCAAGAACCCATGAATCGGAGAATCTTCTTGCATCAGGTCACGCATAATGCTTGCGTCCGAAGTAGTCGCAGTGTAAGGCCCCGTAACATCTACTATGTAGCCGTCGGTACATACTATAAGGAAGGGTTTTACTAAGTTCCGAAACTTATGAAGACTGTAAGTTTTGCGCTGGAAAAGGAAATTCGAACTCTTTTGTAGATAAATATATGTTCCATCACATACGAGAATGGCCGCCGGTTCATTATAGTTACCACCAAAAAAATGGCTTGGAATTGCAAGATTCTTGGCCACCACATCTTCCCTAGTAATATGATTTAAGCCCAAATGCTGTGGAACAAAATCATTACTTAAGCATTCTCTTGCTATCGCCAACTTCCTTTCTAGGGTTCTCCTCGACATATTGAATTTAGTGGCTAATCGCTCATCTGGTTCACCGGTTCTTATTTTTGTTAAAAAATTCCAAGAACTGTGGCAGGATGAACTGATCGATCACCCAGTGAAGGCGTTTGGTTCAAAATAACATTAAATTGATATTTTGTTAGTCCCGTCCAAAAGTGAAATTCATTGTCCTCTATTTCTTCAATATTTTCGAAATCAAGGTTGCTTCTTTGTTCGATACCCCATTTATATAAATTCATCATACCAACAACATGAGTACTGTCAAAGTTTTCGTGGGATGTAGTGTTGAGCAAGTCTACCCAATCATTCCTCATAAAATGAGCATTGCAAACCCGAGCTAATTCTGGTATATAAAAATTGTGATTGTGTAAGAGTTGGAACTTAGCATATAGTGGAACATTATGGGCCACTACATTTCTACAGTTTGTAAAAATACAATGTCTCGCTGTATTCGATGCTCGCTTATATCCTCTAGGCGTAACAAAACTAGGCTGCAATTGTACTTGATCTTGCACTGGTTGCTCTTCAACTGGCTGATCTTGTACTGGTATATTTTGTACTTGTTCATTTTGTACGGGTTGATTCCGTAAACGACGATCTAACCTTGACCAACAAGCATGGCACATGGCCCGTGAGCCATTAAAAGTAATCTGAAACAATTGAAAAAAAAAAATATATATTCCTCCATTTATCAAGAAGTAAAATGAGCCATTACATTGAGCAAAGCAACATTTGTACAATCAAGAGCACGCGACGAGTCATACACATACGATGACAGTGTAGTGTACTTACCTCACGTGGTATTATTTCTTGCAATAATAAATCTACAAGATCCCTTTGTCTTTCCAAAAAGAGAACTGTCAATATGTGTTTTCGTCGACGTAAAACAGATCGATTACACGACACGCAACTATTTTGTCTTTCCATGTTAATGTAAACCAATCGTCAAGCAAAATCAGGGGTCCATAAAACACGCTCAAGTAATCAATAAAATGCAAAAATCGGAAACACGAGTTTAAACGCACAGATCGAAACGAAGGATGACGTACGACTGCGGGGCGGTCAGAGCGGGTGGGGCGCAGGCGGCGCGTCGCACGCGCACTTCGATACCTTACTGTTATTTTCTACCTGTCGAAAGTGCGAGCGAGAGAGACATACAATCTGTTATGCGATACAAACATTTTTCTTATGCTTGTACATACATTTTCACAATGCTGACAGTAAAATCTTTAGTTTTTAGTCTAATAGAATTATAGTTAGACTCACATACATACTGTTACATAACATTTTTCCTCCAGCAGATACATAAAAAAAATTTACATATTTAGAAAAGTGCAATTGAATACTTTACTTTAAAAGTGATTTGAACACTGTGCGCGAAAAAAAAAAGTGGGTCAAAACCGCCCAATGATCTTTACAATTACAAATTTAAAAACGCAATCAAGGCGAATATAGTAGCTGATTGGTCTTATTTGGAGGCTTTCTCCTCAGGGAGGAATCAGTTTTATGTGCTCAAAAAAATATATGTCATTCATTGACCTTTTATCTGCAAATTGAACATACAAAAAAGTTCTACCTGTTTATTTACTATGAGAAAAAAAAATATTACAAAAAAAACAACCGGCCTTGTATTTTTCAAACATTCGCGATCACTGTACAGAATTATTGATGAGCCCGTTCTCATCAATAATTCTGTACAGTATTTAATCGTATAATAATTCTGTATTTATCGCGTATGTACCTTTTTTATTTGTTATCCCGAGGTGCAACACCGGCCGACGTTATCCGACCGGCAGACACGTACGCGATAAATACCCGTTTAGATCAGTAGTTATAAATATGTAGTTTTCAGTAAACAAATTATTAATTGTTTATCAGCCATAATTGTAGCTCAGCAATTACAATTGGACCCGGTGCCTGGAAGCTATGTCTTTCCATCTTGCGAGGGGCCGTCCTTCACAACGCTTTCTAGTAAGACTATAGATTATCGAACGCACATTATCGGCGGCAAATTCAATTAGTTTTAGTTGAAAACTTCTTTCTATAAACTCTTCATTGTTCCCATTACGTGGGGTCGGCAAGTGTATTCCTCCTATAAATTCCTTATCTATTCCTCTAAACTGTACTTCTCTAAACATTGAATAAAATATAATGAATATAGTAATTAAGTCTGTAATAAATTCGTATTTGTCGTGGTAGATGTTTTTTATTTTTGTAAATAAATCTAATTATCGAAAGAGTAAACTTTAAAATTGGCGGGTCATTTTACTACTTTGGTGTTGCCTGCAAATAAAAATTTAATATTTTTGGTAGTTTTTGTAATCATTACAGCTGATGTCCATTTTATTACATTGTATGAATTTTATTTTATGTTAAATTTAATTTATTTGTGGTAAATTAGTTTAACATACATAGTCATCGATATTTATTGTTTCAAGTTTGTTTCTCAATCCGTTATTTACCTTGCATTATACATGTATCCTGCAAGCCACATGCTCTAATAAAATTATGTTTAGAATACAAGCCTAAAATAAGTGCCCTTCATGGGGAGTAAAGAGCTACTTCGCCGTAACACAGTTTTTAACTAGCACGGGAGGTATGTTCCGAAACCTTTGTGCCTACATTATTTATATTGTATTAATAATTAGCCGTTAATCGTTTGTAGTACCTAAAGTTGTGAAATAAACTTATTCTTATTGCTTATATGTTATTTTCTTTGATATAGTTTGCATTTACAATTTAACATTTTTCGTAATACTACGCGTTCTTTGTTAAGATATATTTACATACTTATATTATGTATACAATATTAATAAATAATTCTAGATAAAACTGTATTCTTATTTAATGGCAGAATAAACAAAACTATTTATTTTCTCTCAAAGGTTTGGATGAATAGTAATATTTTTATACAAGCCTTATGCAGGTTCTTTTTTTTTTAAAAGCTTGTATTATGTATGATAAAAGTTTAAATCAAAATAAAATAAAGTGTGGAAACTAGAATACGTTAGGTATACCTATACTTTTTTTAATAATAAAACCAAGTGTTGAGACGTATCATCAAAATAAAAGATATGGTATGACCATGACAAAAAATAAGTAGGTACCTTTTCTTGAAGTATTACTCGTGCGCGATAACTTGGGACCTGCTAGGAATGCGACTCCCCGACCGCTTCCCCTGCACTTCCCCGATGGCGGCCGTATTGTACCGTTCGCATCACTATTTTTTACTAGGGTTTTTAGTCTCGTACTGGCCCACGTCACGTAACGACGCGCTCTGGAATTCTTTTAGTTTTCGTTTGTGTTATTGTTTTGTTGTTGTAGTTTTTGTTGTTATAGTTTGTAAAAAGTTTGTCGACAAAAATATTGGGACGATGACCTCTTACAAGAGACGAATGAATCGCAATTAATTGTAAATTTATCGGATACCTCTTCGTCAAGTGATTATAGAGAGACTGAGGACGAAGAACAACCTCTAGAAGGCATAAATCCACTAAGTAGTGACGAAGATGAGATAATGTAAATAATAGATAAAATAAATGTATAAACTTAAACATTGTATTTTTATTTTATTCAAATAGTGTAAAAAAGATTAGATAAAAAGCAGCGTCCTCCCTGAGTAACATAATAAATTAGGTTAAAAAAAACAAAGACGAAGCCGCGGGCGGCTGCTTGTTATGTTCGCTTTTTTGTGGGCGGTACAAACACGCCAATATGACGTCACCGCGCTCAGGTCCCAACTTATCGCGCACGGGTAATAGTAACCACTAAGAAAAACCTGAACTTCAAAACTAGATTAATGAGGGGTTTTCTTTCACGGCCATGTTTTATAACTGCTAAAAGATGGCGTTGCTCTGTGTTAAGCTGAATAACAAACGAAAGTGAATTGTCAATATCAACTTAAACTGGAGCGGTTGTTATAGCTCTGCATCAGATATGTATACGGGTTACAAAAGTACGACCACATCGCACAGTACCGCTCACAGTTAAAGTGGCTCAAAATCCGGTTTCGTCGGGATACTCATATACTCTGTTTTCTTTATAACATCCTTCAAAATCCTCTGTCTCCTTGTTATCTTAAAAAACGTTTTTCTCCTCTTTTTCCACCTGATCGTTCTTCTCAACATCTTTTATTCAAGACGCCTGAGCATAACACTTCTTTCTTCACTAACTCTTTTACTGTGACTGCTATCTGCTTGTGGAACTCTCTTCCAGTGGAAATCCGCAAGGCCGCCTCTATGAGAATCTTCAAATCCAAACTCTTTAAATACTTCACCTCTATTCAAGATACCCAACAAAATTGAGCACTTTATGTAGATATATTTGTGTATTTCGTTTATGTATGTGTATTATTATTATTTTTAATTTTTGTTAGTTTATTTCTAAGCTAAAGTTTGAATAAATTTTCCTTTTTCTGGCACTATTACGTTCTTCACACTACACAAAGTTTAGCTGGAAGAAAATGCTAATTAGCATTAAGTTCGCCTATGTATTATTTGATTAGTGCAGTAAAGAATTTTCTTTTCTAATTGCCATGTCAACATTATTTTCCGAGGTCCTTGAAACAAAAAAAAACATGTGTTTGTTGAGCTGACGAAGTGAGATTGTTTTAGACCAATTTTGATATTGTGTCTTTGATATTTTGGCCTAACGTAGTCATTACATTCTCTCTGATTTTGGCATATAAATCATATTTTCTGGTGGCTTTTCTTTAGACAGCGCCATCTATTACGCGAGTTGGAAATGGTTTTTTTTAAATCGGAAATGATAATCCCTTATTAGTCTTGCCTGTCTTACAACTAACTGAAATATACCTAAGACGCAGTTTATCTTTAGTCTTCAAATTATTAACGTACTAAGTAGGTACACACGGCCACACATCAAGCTATACATTTCCAATATAAGCTGCCCTCTCATTCTACGAAAACCCTACACAATGCGAGGTCAGCTTTTACTGGAAATGTATAGCTTGATGTGTAGCCGTGTGTACCTACTTACCTCATGAGCTAGGACTACTGGCGCTTTTATCAAAATTTTTCAGCATTGTCCGCTTTGGACATACAAACACAAACTCCTTTGACAGTTTGTACAAAAATCTACATTTGAGTCGCGATTCACGCTTGAGCATTGTTCTTAAGGGCCCCAAGGCTATAGACACAGTTCCTTTTTGTAAATCTATTATTTGAAAGTTAGGTCCACCTGTACCTCTGAACATCTGTACCTCTAAGATGATTTGTAAATTGCTCTGCATTTTGAATAGGAATTCAAAAAGTTTCTTATTTAGCCAAATCGCAATTATGATCGTTTTAAAAAATAAAATAGAAGAATATGGTAGAAATTGTGGTAGCACCGCCGCACCATTGTTTACAACGCCAAACGAAACAAAAACAAGTACCTACCAACCAGGCGATTTAGTTATTTTTCTACCTTGTTTGGACGAACGTCTGATCATTTACACAATAGAAATTAAAAAATAGTTTTACTTTAATCTCATTCTATAGTTAAAAGTTAATCAATAGCTTAGTAATAGAAAGATTTTACAAAAATATATTTTCATAAATCGTTTTCTTTGTTCAATAGTGGTAGAAGGTTCGCGACGTTGCCGCTCTTACAGTGAACTTTTTTAAAGTTTTTTTATTTTTATAACGGGGTTTGAAAGACTTCTTTATTTCCAAAGAATTTATAATAACACTTAAGTGCAACAATCCAAAAGGAATGCTACAGTGTCCTGAAATGTGTGAATTTGAACGTTCTATAATTTCTGACGCAATAGAAATCTGGCAACAGCGCACGGAATCGGACTGAATAGAGACTTTCTGATGTATTAAAAACAGCTCATCGGTTTATTCCAATTTCACATTAATCCATCTTTTATGAGGTGAGTTTTAGTATATTTTGTTTTCATATTATGCAACTATCTGTAAAGTTTCATTATTTATAAGAAAAGGAAGTGTAACGGTTAATTTAAGTTTCCCGCCGGATGACGTAATTTGGTACGAGTCAGCCATCTTTTTTTGGACCATCAGTCATCTGTCAAACGCTCTTGAATTTGTTCGTGCGCAGTGAGAAACAAAAAAAAACATATATAGGGTGGTTTTTATCAAAAACTCACCACGGAAGCATCCGGGTAAGTCCAAAAATATAATTATATTAATAATTACTGTCCGTTACACTTCGCTTTGCCGAGTTAATTGTATTTGTTGGACATAACCTCACTTTGGTTTGTTGCTAGGTGCCAATGTTCCCCTATTTTAGGTCAACCAGTGTCTTCTCCACCGCGAAACTTCGTATAAGCTTGTATTTATTTGCATAATCAACGCGTAGGCCGGTAAAGCTAGTGAAATCGCTAAACAACTTCAAGTAGAAAGTTTCAGTTTTTTTCTATTGAAGTTTCTAGAAATCTAGGCACATATGTACCCATACAATTAAAGCCTTATTTCTACCACTTTCAAACTACTTTTATATAGTTTCTTTTCAGAATCACGCCAAGAACAAAAATGCTCAAAAGAAGATTATGTGGTATACATAAAATTAAAACTACATAAAAGTTGCCTACTTGAATTTAATTGTTTAGGCTATCTTGAATATAGGGGTGGTTGTAATTAACATAAACCCTTGAATACCTATTTATATATTTCGATAGATGTGACTCTTAGATAATTCTCAAGTTTATTTTTAGTCTCAGTCAAGTCCAAACCTGCATTTGGTTTATGATTTCATCATCACCTAGCAATCATCGTTACCAGAACATACCAAAATGTATGGTTTCCCATACTATTTGTCAACCTTTATCTGTACTCTCCTTCAATTTTGTAATTTAATGAAGAGTAAAGAGAGCCCATTTTTTAGGGTTCTGTACCCAAAGGGTAAAACGGCACCCTATTTATTACTGAGGCTCTGCTGTCTGTCTGTCCGTCTGTCGCCAGGCTTTATCTCATGAACCGTAATAGTTAGACAGTTGAAATTTTCACAGATGATGTATTTCTGTTGCCGCTATAACAAAATATACTAAAAACAGAATAAAATCAATATTTAAGGGGGATGCTCCCATACTACAACAAACGTGATTTTAATGCCCGTTTTAGCTCGATATTGATAATGGTAACAGGTAGATGCTTGAAATATTCACAGAATATTTAGTATAAAGAGTGTTTTTTTTAACTGTAACAGTACGGCAACACCCATAACCAGAGGAGATACAGGTGCAGTTTCTTTTAAAACATCAGCTCGTTTTCGAAGAAAAACATTTTGGTATTAAAATTTTTTGGTCAAGTGTGAGTAGCGCCTTAAAATGAATCAAGTTGGTAAAATTTTTTTTGATGCTGATCGATGCAATCCTTTGTAAGTATAATTTATTGTATCGGATGAAAAAATCTGAACAGTGGAAGTTAGTCAAATTTGATAAAAAGTATTCTCATACAACAGGACAAACAAAATTCCTTCTACAAACATTTTATTAGATTCTAATTGTACATTAAAGAAGTATTAATACTGTAGCAATTAAGAAGTTTAGGAACTCCATGCTCTCATGAGCAATTCAAAAACATTTCGTATTTCAGAACAATTTTGAATTTCGAACATGGTTCTTGCTCCTGTCGGACTTTTATATCAGTCATTGCATCATCTTATTTGTCCTATCATGGAATTGTCAAATACGCAAAAAGTAGACTTAATTGTTAAAAAAAACACTGTATATTCACTTTAAAAATAAATAATTAAATTAAAATAAAACAAATATTTAAAGGGGGCTCCAATACCAAACGTGATTTTTTTGCCGTGGTCTCAGATGAAGCTCGAAGATCTAGAAGTAACCTATACCTTAAAGATGCATCATATTCTTTAGGAATACTGGGAGTCAAATACTGGGCTTTGTGAAAGGTTGCTTATTTATATAAACAATGTTACCTTACCTATCACAGATTCTATTTCATTAAGTTGAGTCACTCTTTGTTTAAGCCATTCCTTAGCATCTTTCCGATAAGTTTGTGATCACTTTTAAATGTCCTCTATCCTTATTCAAGGTTGAATATTCAAATATTTTCTTTTTTTATATTAATTTCAAGCAGAGCTTGTACTATGAGAACCAGGTAACTGATAGAATACTTATATACATTTTTGTAAATACATAGTTATAAGTAATATATAGAAAAACATTCAGACCCCGCACAAATATCTGTAAATCTTGCAAATAATTGTTCTGTAGCGGGAATCGAACATACTACCTTGCGTCTCGACCAATCTGAAAGTTTCCTTTGAAATAAACAAATACTTGAATAGTTTTTTTTATACATAAAAAAAAAGAATATACTGAAGAATTGAGAACCTCCTTTTTTGAAGTCGGTTAAAAATAAACTAATCATTAAACATTATGAGATAAAAAAAAGTTAAACACCCGCTAAACTCTGTTTAGAAATAATCCTATACAAAAATTCATAAGGATTTTTTTAAACACGCGTTAAACAGGGTTTAACGTTTTTTGAGGTAACAATGTTAAACATTAAAGTACCTACGGTTACATGTTACACAGAGTATGTATTATAAAAATAGTATATAGGTTGTTATTGTAACACCGCCTCCTCTTACGTTTTTTCAATCCAGTCCATCCAAAGGTTACCTGGGAGAGATCACTTCGAGCGATAAGGCCGCCCATTGTACCACCAGGTATTAGTCTTCAAGTTTTCTAGGTTAAGTTATTGTAATTTGGTGTAATTATAAATAATTATCTATCTCTAAAACAAAGTATAAAAATATATACTTAGGTCTTTTGTTTTGATAAGAAAAAGATAATGTTTTTAATCAGTCAATTAAAGGTAGTTGGAGGTCGTTAAATAGGCACTAGAAGTCATCTAAAGTCAAAACCTAGTAAAAGTCCTAATCAGGGCGTTGGTCTCATCCCTTACCTAAGTTACAGCTAGGTGACTAACCTGTCCAGACTACATTGCCATTCAGTCTACCTTCAAATTCTATTTTTAGAAACAATTTTCTTTTATAAAATGCTCAAAGAACTGTGGTTGTTCAAAGTAGTTCATAGATAACTATTTAGGGCAATGATAAGCTGCACTTATCACATTTTGTACTATGAAAACGCATGAGTGTTTTTTTTTTGGTTCCTTTTATGTAATTTTTGGCTAGTCATGTTTTTTTATTTATTTGTAATATTTTTTCAAACAGTAATGTATAAAAATAGCACTTAAAAACCACCAAGGTTTGTAGGGATAATGCTATCATAAAAAGAGTCGACATTGTAATAAACAAAACTGGTCAAGTGCGAGTCGGACTCGCGCTGGAAGGGTTCCGTACCATTATCCATAAAAACGAGCAAAAAAATATCACGTTTGTTGTATAGGAGCCCCCCTTAAATATTTATTTTATTATGTTTTTAGTATTTGTTGTTATAGCGGCAACAGAAATACATCATCTGTGAAAATTTTAACTGTCTAACACGGTTCATGAGATACAGCCTTGTGATAGACGGGCAGACAGACAGCGGAGTCTTAGTAATAGGGTCCCGTTTGACCCTTTGGGAACGGAACCCTAAAAACTCCATTTCCAATTATTCTCCCAAGACGAACTGAAAATAGGTATTATAATACTGTGAAACACAATTTGATGCCTTCTCTTTTAATTAACGATTATTGATAATTTTGTGATAATAAAGATTAATGATCATGACACTAATCCATGATTGGTAGCACGTTATTCATCACGTTGGTCCTGCAGTCCTTTGTTCGCCACATTTGGTCCTGCGACCTGAATAAAGGCATATGCAAACCATTTGGAACCAGAAGATACCGTCTTTTATATTTAGAATAGTGGTTCACCCCGAACTGAGATCTCGCGAGTCTCCAATTAAAACAAACTAAGCTTTAATAGCTTAGTACTTGAGCTGCAGTTTCATGCAAATTACAGGTAACTGAAGTTTATGTAATTTGGTTACTCATTTTTGAGGTGCAAATTGCAGTTATTCTGGATTTCAGACTTTTGCCTATATTTGTGTCACTTAAGCTACAGGCATACCAAATTAAAGCACTGTGGGGTCACTGGTGTACCTTGTGAATTTTGACAAAGTTCAGTTTTTATTATGGCTAATAAAATAACTCAAACACTATAAGGACTTTACTAAAAATAAAAACGGAGTCTCAATGTACTAATGAATACTTTTGATTTGACGTCCCACTTGACCTAATAGTCTCATTTTCATGTTTTTACCCCTCTTGTGAACCCCAATATCTGAACAATCCCCTAATATGTTTAGCTCATTTAGTCACTACCTACCTATGTATTAAATTTCACGATGATCGGATCAACGCTTCGAAAGTTATCCTGGGACAAACAAACATTATGTTTGTTTGTCCCCATACATACAATACATTGTCTCCATACAACGCCGATTTGCCCAAGTTGATTTAGAGATCTCACTTCGCTCTATCAATAATGGGAAAAAATACGTTGATAAAGTTAACAATTGCGTTAAAAGAAAATAGACTAAAGATAAATCGACTGGTTAAGAACTTTGGCATACTGATAGATAACTCCATGTCTTGGGGTCCGCAGTTGGATGCTGTGAGTCGGAAGATGATGCTTCTGCGGGCTCACTCAGACGCAGTGCCGTAACTAGGGCAGTGCCGGCGGGGCCCAGGCACAGGGCGCAGACCCTGGAGGGGCGCAGAATTGTCCAGACCCAGAACCGGTTATGATTAGAAAATATTTCAAGTGCGCGGTTATAGCAGCTCGCACTGGGCGCATAAAAGGCTAATTACGGCACTGCTCAGACGACTGCGTAATTTCTTGCCTACGGCTACAAAACTTGCCCTTGCACAATCTCTTCTTCTCTCTGTCCTTGATTATGCTGATGTCAGTTATCTTGCTTGACCTTACGGAAAACCAGCTTAATAAGCTTGAGCGACTTCAAAGTTTCTGCATCAGATTCATCTTCGGTCTCCGGAAATTCGTTCATATCTCTGAATTTCGTCTCAAACTTAAGTGGGGCTACCTATTCGTCTTCGCCGGAATGCTCATATCCTTTCCCTGTTATACAACCTCCTCCAAAATCCCTTAACCCCCTGCTATACGAAGGAGCGATTTGAGTTCCTTCATTCCTCCAATCCACGTTTCGGAGGAGTTTTGTTACAAACACTGTGACACGAAAATTTTATATATTAGATACGATTCTTAGATTGTAGTTAAAAATTGTTTTGCTTTGGCATAATAGAGTAATGGAGTGCTTATTTTTACCAATAAGGTTACATTACTGACATACAGCTCACGCTGGTTCAGGAGCCAGGGCTTCAACCAGAATTGTAACAAGTAACTTTTTAACAAAAACATAACCGACTTAACCAACCTACTGAACTGATTTTGATGAAATTTCTATGACACCAATATGAATATCTTTTTAAATTTTCAAATAAAATAATAATTTTCCAAATCGTTTGATAAATGACGGAGTTCTGTGGTAAAAACATAAAACAATTATGCGTCCTTATGAAATTGGAGGTTGCCCTCCATTTTAAGGGATCCCATCATCAGATCCTGACTTGGTGCCAATGGAACCACCTGGGAAGATCACACTTTTAACCAAAAAAAATAATTCGAGAAATCGGGGAAGATTACGAATTGCGAACATCCTCCTTTTTTTGAAGCCGGTTTAAATAGGTTTAAAACAAATAAAACAATCTTGATTTTTATTACATAATTTACCTAATAACATTAGGCAGAGGTAGATGTCATACTTGCTATTTACATATTGAGGAGGTCAGTCGTGGAAAAAAACTTATCTCTCGATCGATCGATAAGACTCGTCGTCAAGACCAAGACTCGTCGTCAAGACCTTATCTGACAAATTGACAATAGAGACGGCATGTCTAGTCATTTTTACAATATTTCAGAACCATCGCATGCATGGTTTGTTATGTCGCTTTTGCCTTGATTTGCACGTCTTAGGGCACGTTTAAGAAGATTCGGCGCGAGGCTATTTATTATGGCTATTTATGAGACACAACACGCATCCGCCGCGTCCATAAACGTACAAACTGAGTTTAGAAAATGGTATAGGTGGTGCAAGCTTAGGTACACCATCTAAAATCCTATCGCTACCGTCCTAACGCTGCGACTTGCGGCCCGGGCTCTCTGTAAACAAGTTATATTCGATGTGTATTTGTGCAACGATGCCATAACGTATTTAGTGGCTAAATATGATTTAGAGAGTTGTCAACTCATACAAATACGTCAAATTTAAACATGTGTAGTCCTAAATACATTTAGGGATTGTTGTGCAAGCCGGACTTAATTTACACCTTAACTTCACGCTTTTGTTTCTAATGATTACTGCTTCTGGCATAAGCAATAATAATCTTGATTCAACGTGACAAATCCAATTACGTAGATTAAAATATCATGTTGACTGTTTTCAGAGCGCGTCATAGCCTTCTATATTTTAAGAGACGGTCTTATTTGGTAAACAATGTCGTCATATCACCTTAATTTTAGCGAAAACCAGTCGCAAAATATCTTTGTTTGTTCAGCTGGAGATTGTGAACGTACTACGTCTTTGCTAAACTACAATGGAAGTTCCAAGCATTGAAATTATAGTAACTTCGAAACAATAACACAACACACCTGAAATACTCGTAAGCAGTACGATGTAATTATACAATGGAAACCATTCAATGTTGCATGTGACGAACACAATTTAGGTTATGTCTCAATAACATTGATAAAAGCCGTCTCCATAATTTCTAGAAATTCTCCGAAAGCATGTTAACCGGCTAATGTTTACGGCTTTTATTATTTATTTTATTTATTCCGTAATAAATAAAATAAGTACGTAATAAAAGCCGTTTCCATACTTTCTAGAAATTCTCCGAAAGAATGTTAACCATCTAGGCAGATTCTAGTTTACTTAAGTAGCGCGACTAACCCTTTATATGGATGACCGTTATGCTAACCTCGGCAAATACTCAGTATCCTGATTGCGGTTCCTGGTTTACCTGTATCCTGCAAGAATCCTGATTCCTGAGATCTTGTTCGAAGCCTACCACATCCTTTCTTGCCATTAATTATACGTGCTACCTATCTAATGAATATGATTGGTTTCTTATGTTATTGAAACTTGTTAGTTTTATGTGTCTTTCCAATCTAGAAAGGAAAATAAATTGTTATTCTGCGGGTTGAGGCGGACATAATTTCAATGTAACGTTTCAGGGTGACGAACTCAATGTAATCACGTAGACCTTGATTTGATGAGTGAAGTTTTACTTAACGTACGTTCGTAAATCGTTTTACTGGTCTTGGCTAACCTGTGGTTTACTGTTGCAAAATTTCATCTTTTTAGGATTTTACAATTACCTACCAAGTGTTGTTCATTACACTACAAATGTGTTAGACATAATATATAGAATAAATAAATAAATAAATATTGGTGGACATTTCACACAGAGCTATCTAGCCCCAAACTAAGCAGAACTTGTACTATGGGAACCAGATAACTGATAAAATACTTATATACTTTTTTTTGTAAATACATACTTATAATATATAGAGAAATAACCGGACCCGGAACAAATATCTGTAGATCATGCAAACATTTGTTCCGCGGTGGGAATCGAACCCACTACCTCCTGCGGCTCAGCCGGTTATTCGCCCACTGCGACACGGAAGTCGTCAATGAGAATGAGGTGTCGTCGTGCTTCATTATTTTGAAGAGTGGCATGAACCATCTAAGTACGTAAGTACTTTATTGCCATAAGTACATAAAGTCTAAAAAATAATTTCCCGGCCTTGACTTGTCGACTTTTTTTTTCAATAAAATCTTCTCTACCGTCGCGTTTAATATTTACTGACAATAGATTTGTTAAGGAATATGTGTGTTCAGTTTTTATCATCAGAGCGTAAAAACTTGTTTCAAATCAGCTGGCAAGAGAATGATGTCAATAGAATCATGGTCCAACAAACATTTGCTCATAAAAACAACTATTATAATTGAATTTCAATTAACATTAGTACCTAGAGTACCTACTATATTTATGAACATGTCTTTGCGCTGGTAAATGATGGAATATTAAACATTCTGAATGCCTGAGAAAACGAGTGTCTTCTTCGAAGCAGAATTGCATTCCAACTATCTATGAACCAAGAAGTTCTCCCAAGGGGTATCAATTCTCATGCTTACTTATTTACAATCCTTGCGAAACAATGCAGGTGGAACAAAAACAAAGACAGCGAGCCCTCGCGCCGCGCATGGGATCACGTAATCGCTTACAGAGTTACGGGCATGTTGCTGCAGTATCGTTTATTTGTTTTGGAGAAATTGGTTGTTAAAACACTAGTATTAATATTTTTATAACCAATACTTTGCAGTTTACTGGCCATTTGCAATAAAAGTTTACAAAACAACATTTTTATTGTACCTACCCGCATTCGATTCGAAAGGTTGTCTGGAAGAGATCGCTTTGTTAAGCGATAAGACCGCCCATTATGTTTACTTTTGTTTGTTTTGTTTCTTTAAATCTGTTGTGTCTAGCTTGTAAGGTATAATAAAGAATTTTCATTCATTCATTCATTCGATTAATTAATTAAATAAGTAAGTCTAGGTACAATGTATTGACAACTCTAGACTCAAGTTATGTACAATTCAAGGATTGTTCTTAGACGAGACACTAATTTCCTACTTATGAAGTCATAGTAACAAATTATGCGTCATTGAGTCGACAAGATACGCATGTTACAAGGCTTGAAAAAACTCGTCTATCTTGCAGTTTTTTTGTCAATAGATTAATGCGAGAAAAGTTACTTTTTATCGCATGAGTACTTGTCTGATGCTATGGATAATATGAATGTTGAAAACGTGGGTACTTACAATGTTTCACGCTATATTGGCGGTAGAAATTGCGACCAGGTTGGCTACTTTACGATAAATTGTACGATGTAAGTACTTTTAGATTTGTATTTGCATGTTTTTTGCATCATAGCTCATAGGTTGTTTATGAGCGAAATTAAATCCTTTCCCAGAGTGTAGGTAAGGTAGGTATATAAGTAACTTTGACCTAACGCAGAATCATGTATCTATTTACAAATAGCCAATGCATATGAAAATATCTTGTTTTTCAACATCAAACTATTTTTATTGAGACTTTATCATTAGAATTATTCAACAACAAGTCGGCCATCTTGGAATGATAAAAATAAAATGGCGGCTAATTTAATTCTATTTGCAAGTATTTTATTGTAGATTAATTTATAACTCAAATATCTGAATTCTTAGCCAGAACGAAAGCTAAGCTGGGCTGTTTAGAAGCCATGGACCTACGTAATAAAACCAAAATCTTTCCACAAAAAAGTATATAAGTATTCTCTCAGTTATCTGGTTCTCATAGTACAAGCTCTGCTTAGTCTGCGGCTAGATAGCGCTGTGTGAAATGTCCAGCAATATTTATTTTATTTTTAATTTACTGCCGAAGCCATTCATGTGATAACATTGAAAGCTGACCCAATTCCGCGTGGTCCTTACTTTGGTGGTCACGTAGTCGCTGCGTGCGCGGTGGCCTTGTTCGGAGGCTGCGCATCAGCGTATGGGCGTACATTTTTATCGTTTTTTCTAAAGAATATAGACATGGAATATTATGAAGTAGCCGCTGCGGCAAAACGAGATCGAATTCTTGCGCGAAATACTTTTATAATTTGTCCGAAAAGTTTAGAAAAATTTAGAGACGCTGTTGTTTTAGGTATAAATGGTTTTAACAGGCTTGTCTTAAAATAGTAAATATTATGTACAGTTCCTATCCTACTTAACAAATTAGTGTATTATGTCCACCTAACAACCAATGTTTAGCTTACGGGGCACATCATCACCAAATACACAGGGAGACATCTTGGTTCGTTTTAGTGGCTTCCATCGCATCTTAAATTGAGACATTCCGAAACATTTTATGTCGTTTTATTTTACATACATTATACATTTTATTTAGTACGTACCTAATGACAATGACACAATAGAATAAAGAGTGGATCTCCATAAAATTCAGTCTACCATAAAAATACGCACATTGTCTTGGCAATTCTATTGGTTTTGTGCGGTATTTCAACAACATGTGGAGAAATCTACCGTTTCTAATAGTTTGTTTTCTATTACGTCATTCGCTTGTATCGTATATGTAACCTACCTTTGCGTACCTAAATAATTTAAAAAAATTGTCATGCATGCCGAAGATATAAAAAAAAACTGTTGTTGTCTATTGTTTTAAATAGTTTTGGTGTCGTCATTAAAAGCTTCTAATATTTGCCAGTGCCCAATTACTACTAAAATAGGACACGGAAGCGATACGTGCAATGTCTATTACTATTATTCTGTGTCTATCTAATCGTTAATTCATCAAAACAACACTCGTCCTTCACTTGTTTTTGTGTTACAAAAATCAGCATGTTTCGCGAACATGACATGACTTTAGAACCTAATGGAAGACATGTGATATGATGAAAGGAAATATCATTTAATTCGCCATTACTGGTTCCTTTTCTGGCGATTCTATATCCTCTCTTTGATCGATTGATAATACTTTATTGCACTTATAAAACTAGTTACGAACTTAATGCTAAAGAGCATTCTCTTCCAGATAACCTTTGTGTATTGTAGATAAAGATGTGTAGGTAGTGCACAGGAAAGGGAACTAATGAAAATTTGCACAGGATTAATAAAAATAGACTAATAAAAATCTCTTTCGAGAATACACCACTGGTGGTAGAGCTTTTGTGAACGAGCTCGAGGAAGTGGGCACCACCGCCTTACCTTTATCTGCCGCCAAATAGCAGTACTTGTGCTGCTGTGTTCCGGTTAGATGGTAATGGTATGTTCCTGTGATTACTGGCACTTAGGCATAACAGCTAAGTCCTTTAGTATGACAACGTATCCACATAGAGATCAAGACAACATAATACCTTGTTTTGAATTCTATGTGGATATCCATGGGCTGCAGTAGCCACTTAACATCTGGTGGACTGCATGCTCGTTTGCCATATAAGTAGTACATATAAAAAAAACCAAATATTCTCTTTTTTAACCAACGCCAGACACAGTATCGACAGACCATCGACGAAACATTTGTCTAGCCTCAGGTTGATGACAACTGGTGCCAACAACCAATTAAAAGGCCGATCATCCAAATCATCATTGAACCTGCATCGGTGTGTGCAATTCTAAACATTACGATCCATGGTCGAGACCTCGCATGTGTAATTCTTTCGCAACTTAGCTATTCTTTGCACTTTAGTTTACTCAATCGTTGTGTTAATTTATTAGATTGTAACTAGGTAAAAAATTACTGTGAAACGTAATTTTTAAGTACATCTCCCTAAACTACGTAGTAAATCGACGGAAATCTTCTGATTGAAATGAATGCTTACATTTTGAATTCCCTATTGAATGTTTTTAAGACAAAACGGAGCTTTTCGCGCACAGATTTATATCAAAACTATCTGACCAATCCGCAGCTTCGCACGCGTAATTTTTCAATAAAAACATCACTCTCCTTCGGCGCAGTTGGGTAAAAAGTAGCCTATGTCACCCGGGGATAGTGTAGCTTCCCAACAGTGAAAGATTTTTTAAATCGGTCCAGTAATTTTTTAGTAATAGTTTCGGAGCCTATTCAATACAAACAGACAAATCTTTCCTCTTTATAAGGTTAGTATAGATCATAATGTTGACTAACCCGTTTATCAAAGACCCGTTTTGTCTTAAAAACATGAGTTCGCGAAAATTTAAACAGTTCCCTATTGAACTATGATAAACCGGCCAAGTGAGAGTCACTAGAGGGTCAATTGTGATCCGACTTCTATACAATAGTAACATATCGAAGCTCAAATAACTTAAAAATCTGCTAGAGGGACGGTTCTCAACTTTTTCCTTTTGTCTTATATTTGCAAGCTACCAAAAGCCCGTGGGTAGCAAAGAACAAGCATTATATCGACCGAGCAGAACTTCATCAAAATGACTCTTGGCAGAAGTATAGTCTTATTATAAAACGTAGGTAACGTAACGGCCAAACTTTTTTACTGCATACGCAATTGACGTAATCGTAACAGCTTTTTTACCGGGCTTGAGTCAAAGCCAAGGTTATGCCCGTTTTTTTGTAGGTACGCCAAGGCAGTTCTATATTTTGAGTGCCATGCCATTTGCTAGAAATTTCTAGGTCGGGCTTTTTGTGGTTAAAGATATTTATTCTCAAAGAACAAGGTTCACTTACAGAGAACATCTAATTACATTATTGTACTGGATTATGTCCAGTGATATAACAGTAACATTGCCTAACTTAATATATATTAAAATAACTTGATATTCTTTAGTATATAGTTTATCAATCTTTTTTTAAATACAGACATACTAGGTGCTTCTTTAGCTATATTGGTCAACTTATTATATAGCTGTGCTCCTTCAAATGTTATATGTATTTTTCTTTCCGTAATTAGTTCTAGGTCTCGTTAATATAAAGTGTTTATTTTTAGAGCTTCGTGTATTATATTGGTGGACTTGATCTTTCCTCATAAAAGTTTTGTCTGTATGTATGTCATTTTTTATTATTTTTCTAATAAGGCAGCACTTATTAAAGGTTTTTACTAGGTAATTTCAAGGTGCTACCGTTGAGTCCGAAAGACAGTTCAGTGCGTCTTTCTGTCGTTATCCACAAGCTAGTTCTGACCAAAGAGATACCATACACACCTCCCTGGTAAGAACAACTCCCAAAAACACCTAAAGTTAACCTTGGAAGACGCCCTGAATTATTTTATGACGTTGGGCCTTTCGCAGTGGCTATCCAGGAGCAATATCCCAACGACTACGAAGCACGATAGAAGCTGTCCTAATTTTAACTAATTGTTTTATTGTAGAGAAAAAATTTGTCTTGCGAGGTAGGTTTAATTTGTTTTATTGACAAGTGAACTGTTGTAGGTACCTGGGTCTTCAAGGTAATCGGGAAAGACGCTGGTTTGCAAAACAGTACTGAGCAAGTTCTAATTAAAATTTTGCGAATTGATATTCAAGCGGAAGTTCCGACCTCTATTCGGTTTGTCCAAAACGTTCCACGTACCTATAAAGGTCTTGTTTACCTCGATTGTGACCTCAAAATCTATGGTTGAATACATTCTAGGTCGTTTGAAAATCTTCGCTTAATATAAGAAACTTGTATTTGATTTCGGAAGTAGGTAGGTGTGAGTCACTGATTAATTCCAATATTGGCCTAAAGATCTATCAATTGGAGATGATTTATTTATACAAAGCTGGGTAATAATCGCGCTCCGTTCACTAGAACCCACAATCAAGCTCCACAAGTGGATCGGTGGATTGATTTTCGTCCTCTTCGATCCATTACTGGAGGGATTCATAAATAATTACAAGCAACACGAGTACACTTCGGGGAGTGTGCGGCGGAACTTTTCAACCTGATCCCACCATCTCCATTCTATTAAAGGACAACCAGACGCTCTGCGGTGCGCCACCGCTATATGGTAGAAATACCTCCCATTCGCACAAAGCGGTTCTCTTCGACCTTTATTATGCGCACCGCCAAAGAGTGGAACGCCTTGCCAGAGTCTGTGTTTCCTGATAGCTACAACCTGGGTATCGTTAAGTCGCGAGGTTTCTTCTAGGCAAGCGTGTATCATCGTAGACGGCATCATCGCTTACCATCAGGCGAGATCGTGATCAAACGCAAGCCTATAATGTATAAAAAAACCGATGTGGTGCCTGGGCCAGGGTTTTAGATCGAGTAGATTTTCCTAGCATCCTACTTGACGTTAATGTTTACCTACTATTTCAAATTGGAAACACCCTCAAATGTATGTTTATGATCCACTCTTTAGGACGTCTTGCCGACTAAGTTTGTAGGTTATGTATGAGGTTGCACAAATATTATTATTATAAATTCGGGATTTATCACGTACCGTCTTATCGGTGTTTCGACCGACAATGTTTCGGTTCAATTCGTGAACCTTCATCAGGTAAAGTTGCACAAATAGTTGTTTTTTTAGGTTAATTTATATTGTTAAATAAACTAAACGTCGTTGGTTTAAATGTGAATGACACAATCGAGAGGCCTACAAGTTCAAAGTGGGTTGGATATTAAAAATAACCGAAGTCGCCTCACCTTGGCCAAAATAAAATATTTTAACCGAGCGATTATACTCTGTGACGAGATGTTTCAATGAGTATTTATTTAGTGCTAGCTGACCCGCCCCGGCTTCGCGCGGATGTTTATCAAAATCAAATATAGCCTATAGCACTCAGGGATAGTTGAGCCTTCTATCAGTAAAATAATTATCAGTCGTTTCAGTACTTCCGGAGATTACCCATTAGGTACATACAAACTTACCAACAAATTTTACTTCTTTATAATATTAGTCTAGAATTAAACTTTTGCAAAGTGTGTGCCCAATCCCTTCAATGGTATTGGCGTGAATAACAAAGAACAAAATATATTTTCTATAGAAACGACTCAGTCTCACATCATGGGAACTGATTTATGATAATAAAAGTAGCCTTTAGGTCGAGAATTAAACTTCTGCAATGTTTGAGCCCAATCCGTTTAGTAGTTTTGGTGTGAAGGGGTAACAAAGACCAAATATTTTTGAATAGAAACTTTGATACCCCATTTTTATCCCAGTGGAACTTATGTGATAAATAGTAACCTATGTAGTAATCCAGGTTATAATCTACGTATATACCCATCGAAATCGGTTCAGCTGTTACGGCGTGATTGAATAACAAGCAAACAAACTTTCACATTTATAATATTAGTGTGATTTTTAACAAAATGTATTTTTAACAGCAAATGAAATGTGTTGAAAATTCTGCAAGACACTAACATATTTCAAATGTTTGCTAGTGCTTATTGCCGTAACGTACCTGGCTCTATAGTTTTAACCATGTTAGCTTCTTTAGCACGTACGTTATTAAGAAACCAAATGGCAACAACACAATTATTATGCGCAATACGTTATCGGCGAGATACGATGTCCCAGTTTTGCTGTTGGGACACACAGCTGCGTAATTGGTAGATTATTGTGCCGTCTGCAAACTCATAAAATGTTTGGGCAATTCATTCAAGCCACTGGAGCTGGACTGAATTGATAAATCACCCATTCCAAATTACCAGCTGGGTTAAAGATGCAACCGAAATACGCCCACTAACAGGTTTATAAATACTTGCAAGACTTACTTATACTTGCAAGATGTGGAATAAGCTATCTGAGGTTTTCCCATTAGGCTTCGACATGGCGCGCTTCAAGAGAAATGTAAAGAGGTTTCTACAGGGTAGGGAACGCGTCGACAATACCCCGGGTGTTGCCGGTGTCAATAGGCGACGGTGACCGCTTACCATCAGGTGGGCCGTGAGCCTGTTTCCCCACAAATTACACTAGTGGTTCGCCCCGAACTGAGATCTCGCGAGTCTCCGATTAAAACAAAAATACATTATTTGTAATCCATGACTATCAAAATAGTGCCACGGAATAAATAACCAACTTACTTGGCTTGATCAATAAAAAAATGGAAATGGCTTGCTTAGCAGTTATACCATCGTATAAACCATGGGTGGTGGTTACTTCCATACCCACAGTCCAGAGAAAAATGACCAATCATTATGATATCACTTCCACACATAGGATGAAGGTCAGTTATACGATCGTTTAAAATTATGCAAACTGGTTATTTGGGCAGAACACACCTGCATCTCTTCGGGCTATAATCCCAACACGCAAGAGATATTGGAATTCGTCAAAATTGCTCGTGACGCTCCATTTTTACCACCATAAATAGAAATTTGAAATTAGAACGCCGATGAAGCGGATGCGACGCCATATTTTTTATCGTTTTCTAACGGAACTATTTGTCATGTTAACGCTGGCTGGTAATAAAGAAATTAAACTGTTTTTCTTGCTGAAGTAGTTTCTAGTTGAGTTTTCGTTTCTATTGTTCAGTTTTCTCACACTAATTAGGGGTAATAAAAGATTTTATTGTTTATTTAAATGTAGGTAGGATAAAGAATTTAGTTCAGATGTCGGCAGTTCCGCTTCTTTATTTACTGTGGTTCTCATTCATACAACTTGTCAATGTTCAGTTAGTATACTAATTTATTTATTTGAATACTTTATTGCACACAAATACAAATAACATGTACAAAAGGTGGGCTTAATGCTAATAGCATTTTCTACCTGCCAACCTCGGAGGTAACTAAAAACGTTGTCGTGCTAACTTAAATACATAATTTTATTTTAGATTATTTTTTATATTCATTTTTAAATCATTTTTATTGTATTTTAATTATTGTGTAATTGTTTAAATTTGTTTTTTTTTAATTTAAGTTTAGTGTAGATTATAAAATATGGATCACTGTGTCTGCAATAAAGAAGAATTATTATTATTAAAACAATATTAACTTATTGATACTTAACAAAAAATCAAAAGAAACACAAATAACAATACACTCCGATCAAAGTAAGAATAAATACATAAACCTACTTGATATTATAATAATAATACATAAACACATAACAAACAGAGCTCGAAAGCGATTCCCTTAAAAAGAGGCGTAAGACAAGGAGATGTCATCTCTCTGAAACTGTTTACGACCGCATTGGAAGATGCCTTCAAGCTTCTGGAATGGAAAGGACTGGGCATCAATATTAATGGCGAATACATCACTCACCTTCGGTTTGCCGACGATATTGTGGTCATGGCAAAGTCGATGGAAGAGCTCAGCACGATGCTCGAAGGCCTCAATCGAGTCTCCCAACGGGTAGGACTTAAAATGAACATGGACAAGACGAAAATCATGTCGAATGTCCATGTCGTCCCTGCCCCAGTTATGGTTGAGAACTCGGCTCTTGAAGTTGTCGACGCGTATGTATACCTAGGACAAACAGTCCAATTAGGTAGGTCCAACTTCGAGAAAGAGGTCAATCGTCGAATCCAACTCGGATGGGCAGCGTTTGGGAAACTTCGCAACGTCTTCGTCCAACATACCTCAGTGCCTTAAGACGAAAATCTTCAATCAGTGTGTGTTACCAGTGATGACATATGGAACCGAGACGTGGTCCTTCACTATTGGCCTTATGAATAAGCTCAGAGTCGCTCAACGAGCTATGGAGAGGGCTATGCTCGGGGTTTCTCTACGGGATCGAATCAGAAATGAGGAGATACGTAGGAGAACTCAAGTCACCGACATAGCCCGACGGATTAGCACGTTGAAGTGGCAATGGGCAGGCCATATAGCGCGCAGAACAGATGGCCGATGGGGCCGGAAGGTTCTCGAGTGGAGGCCACGGACCGGCAAGCGCAGCGTAGGACGTCACCTACAAGATGGGCAGACGACTTGGTAAGAACCGCAGGCCGGCGTTGGATGCAGGGCGCTTCCAACCGCAGTTCCTGGAGATCAATGAGGGAGGACTTTGTCCAGCAGTGGACGTCTTACGGCTGATATGATGATGATGATGACTCAACAAAAAAAACATACAAAATTAAAAATACTATCACATATAAACACATATACATACTACGTTTTCATATAATTTTAACAGCTAGTGGAGGACTGGAAAAAATGACTGTAGACTAGTAGTCTGAAAACCGGTTTACCCTTTTTAATATGAGTAGGGAGGAGAGTCCATATTGTATTAATATTGTTGAGGTAATTAAAGTTAGTTGTTTGTACGGATCTGGAAATTATTTCATATAGAAAGCTTCTCTATCCGTACGTAGGTTATATTTTTTTTCAGTGCGTAACCGGGGTGGTGTTTTCCTCCATACAATTTTTTATACTCTCCACGATAAAATGTAATTTTACTCTTATTATCTAACTGCAGCAAGTTTCACTAAACTATTGGTATTGTTAATGGATCGAGCGAAGAGAGATCTCTAAATCAACTTGGGCCAATCGGCGTTGTATGAATGTTTGTTTGTCCGATGATAACTTTCGAAGCGTTTATCCGATCATCGTGAAATTTGGTATATAGGTAGGTAGTGATGACACAATTTTGGTGTGACTAAATGAGCTAAAAATGTGAGGGGGGGGGGGGTGTTGAGATATTGGGGTTCAAAAGGGGTAAAAAAAAAATGGGACTTCGGTCAAGTGGCACGTCTTATAAAAGGTATTTGTGAGTTCATTTCGACCCCATTTTTATTTTTAGTTTAATAAACCTTGAAGATTTTAAGTTATTACTATTAGCCATAATAAAAACTGAACTTTGACACAATTCACAGGGTACACCACTGACCCTACAGTGCTGAAATTTGGTATCCGTGTAGCTTTAGTAACACAAATATAATACCCCAAAAATGAGTAACCAATTAACATGAACTTCCGTTACCTGTAATTTGAATGAAACTGTATGTCAAGTTTTTTGAATATGTATTTCTTGCCACTCTTTTGATAGTCAAAGATTACGCGAGATCTCAGTTCGGGGCGAACCACTAGTTCTTATACAACAAATTACACACCGTTTTCTAAACCATTGTGGTATTTGCGTACCTACATTACAAATATTTGCAAAAGACGTCCGAGTAACTACTAAAAACTAGGTAAATTAAATATTTTTACATCTCTACCATTGTCTGTACCGCTATATAAATCTTTTTCATTTAAAACATAGACAATCTATTTGCTGTATATCACACATTTACAACAGATGAGACTTATGAAAGAAAGAAGACAAATATAATTATTGAACACGTAGCTACGTACCATGTAAAAGCAGAAAAAACGATTTATAATAATTTTTTTTAACATGAGGTAGGTATGTTGTGTGTAGCAGCAAAAGGGCCTCGATTCAGCATTCATTATGTCAACTTTTTTTTCGAATGGATTTTTTTGATGTTGGCCTCTGAGACCGATGCAGCTTAACCGAACTTTTGGCGAGCGCAAATGGCGCTCAGCCCTGTAAGTTTTGATGAGGCAACTAGCGCAAAGGCATCACTTAGGTATGATACTCGGCTTGGGCCGTGGCTAGGATGGGGATAGAAGAGAAACGCCCGGGTACGTGCTTGTACCTCGTATAGGCGGCGACTGAATGGGCTCGGCGACCTCGCCGGCGAGGTCGGTATATCTGTGAAATGTTTGCTCTTTTTAATGTAGATATTTGATGATGAGGTTCTCCGAGAACTTGTCTCGGTCGACGAAGGGATTATGTCAACTGGGTTAGCAGTGGACGCTTTGCAGACGCCTCAGAAAGTATTGTTTCATAGAATTCTTTACATAATAAACAAAAGATTCTGTATGTATAACAATAACTTGGACGAACATGCATAAGCGCACGTATCTACATACCTACCACTTTCACTAGCAAAATCAGCGCAGCGAAAAAATTCTCTGAATCGTTTTAATACTGACGTTGAAAAAAACAAATTACTGGAAAATGTTGTCTATTGTTTATACATGAACTTGTTGATGTCTGCAAATCAGTCGTCTACAGGCTCGTTGCGGGGCACACTTCCTCTTGCGTGAGAGCTGCAGGTCAGGGCTTCAGGTATATGACCCATCGCCCTGGCTTCTCGCAGGGACTGCGTGCGATACCCGGGTCTCTGGACTCAGTTCTTTGGTGCCTTCCTGTGGTGGCTCCTCCTGAACTTTTCGCAAGCCATTCCTGTGGCGTAGGGGGCCACATCTTGGCATCGCGGTGGTCATCTCCTGATGATAATAATAATGATGGTCTGACGAAATAACAATTCAGTTCAAGTTTTGTTTTGTGTTTACATAATCATGTTTATCATTTGGTAAACATAGAAAGTACTAGAAAACAGTTGTCATTGCTCCAAGAATGTTGTTTTCGCGCGTTTTTGTCAACGACCTTCCTTATGTCAGCGTCATTGCATTATCCAAGATTACCTATAACTGTCACACAGCACAGAATAGGTCATCATCAGCTCAGATAAGATTTAACGAGGATCTGCGCGTCCTCATAATGATCAGACTGTAAAAAGGTAATGGGAGAAAAAGCACGTCTGACGTTTAATGACCAAAGTTTCATAGGATTCGCTCTCAAAAGTCTAATTTAGATTTGTTTCTGTGTGTTCTGGTAATTATACCCCGTCAAGGACCACGCTCATACATTTTTGTATGGGTGTCTCACCGATTAAGGGATTATCGCGACCTTACTGTAGTTCTAGAAACTGATGCTGATGTCCTAATAAAAAATCAGCAAATAAACAATTCAAAAAGGAATAAAAAATGTGGCCCTCGCGGGACGCTGGGGTTGCCAACCGTATCCAGTATAAATTTATTTATGTATTGCAAAACGACATTCGTTAGTTACGTACATAAAAACTTAATTAACAGGTTAGCTGTCCCGAAGCAAGTTTCGATCTTCTTTGTACACGTCCTCGTAGTAAATAATGACAGCTAACGCTCATGAAGTTTCGTATTAAGTTACGTCATTCTCTTCAAGTATTTTATGATACTTTATGTGTCCTAGTGATTGAAATTAATTATATCGATAATTGCTAATGTTAGATGAGTATGATAAGAAATTAATTATTTACGTTTAATGATAAAATGTACGTTTATGTTCGTAACACTTTAGACATCTGAAAAATATCTTTTTTAAAGAAAAACATACATGAGGGAATATAATCGCAGGTCTACAATCGCCATTTCGGTTTTGATGATAATAGGCTAGTTTCCTAATTTTTGTTGGCAACCCTTGTTCAAAGGGTCTCACAATAATAGTAACATCGGTGAAAGAATAATTTTGTGTTTGAATAAGGTTAATGTTAATTTTTAAGTGAAATTTATTTTTTGTTTAAGTTCAATAATAAATTGATTGGTAGAATTTGGTTGTAGTATAATTTACTAATGCTACAAATAATATAATTATTAAAAAAAAATATCGATAGATCGATTGCATTATCTACATCATTGGCCATGAGGCACATATGCCTCATGGACGTACCAGTGCAATCACCCATGAGGCACATGTGCCTCATCGGACAGCTAACCTGTTAAAGCACTTATCCTAATAGACGTGCACCCTGTACGGGTGTGGCAAGATTGCATTTACAATGCAGATTGAAACTTACAAACTAAAACTTAACTGCCTTATAATGAATAGATCTATTTTTAGGGAATCTTTACATAGTATAAACATCGAAACCCAACAAACAAATCCTTCATTTATGATTAAAGAAAACCGTTATAAAATCATTTTATCTTACGCAATATTTTAAATACACGTGACGGCAAACAATTCCTTATCTGTACTTTTGACTTTACTCTATTATTATTGATACAAGATATCTTACCCCCAAAGCGCGCCAAAAGATGTTTCACCTAAAAAAATTACTGGTTGCTGAACAATATGCCGAAATCGAAATCGTCTTGTATTACCTAAAGCAAGGTTAGCCAAAATTTCAATGAGTACTATACATTGTAATACTTATGTATGTCAGTTAATTAATTTAGATCGTTTATAAAAAGACATCTTATTTGCAAAAGTTACTATAAGTTGGACGAAGCTTTTGCTGATAAAACAATATTTAAGTTTGATGAATTGCAGTGATTACCTGACATATATAATATAATTATTTTTTCTTATTATAATTTAAATATTGACGATGCTTTTGCAGACCTTATAATAAGCTGTTACTATTTAGAATGGATTCTCTTTTTTTATATAAAATTTATTAACTATAGGTACCATATCTCTTTCTCTCTTCCCAGCTATGTATCTCACATGGTGGCGGAGTCAGCTTTCCTGGTCGTTCTTCTCCACTTCGCTCTATCCTCGACGTCGTCATCTGAAACTTGGCACTCTCTCATGTCTTATGACGCTACATCTCTCCACCTTGTCTTGTCCACCATATAAATAAATATTGCTAGACATTTCACACAGCGCTATCTAGCCCCAAACTAAACAGAGCTTGTACAATGGGAACCAGATAACTGATAGAATACTTATATACATATTATACATAAATGTATCTATGGATTATGTAATTAAGTGACACATTTATTGTTTGATCTGACTTGTCCAAGCACATGTAATTTGTCAAAGGATATGAATAAATGAAATGAAATATTTTGACTAGATTTGTAACAATCAGGAATTATTTTGACTTCCGCTCGCGAGTCAAAGTTCAGTGACTTGTTCGCTGAACCCTCCAGTTGATATTCCAATGGTAACGGTTTTTGTCAGTACGTTTACTCTTTAGTTGTAACTTGGTCGCATCTGTTTTTCATTTAAACATGTATTTGTTTTTATGTGATCTGAATTGTGAGCATAAATGGTTACCATTTCATAAACACTCAATCTAGCGTAGATGGTCGGTTTCTAAAGAAAATTTATCAGTTTTGAGCTCACTCTGTATGGGAATCGTGATACTTTGCCCAACGACGGCTCCCAGTAACCATTAAGAGATCGTCTTTCATCTAGTAGAGGGCGAGGGGGGCTCCTACGCCGCGCTTTCTAGTACGTGGTCTTCATTCGAGAACCTTTCTGCCCCAACGGCCATCAGTTTTTCGAGCTATGAGCCCCACCCACTGCCACCTCAGCTTGCTAATCCTTTGTGGTATGTCGGTGAGTTTGGTTCGTCTACGAATCTCCTCATTTTTGATTGGATCTCGTAGAGAAGTACCAAGCATAGCCCTTCCCATGGCGCACTGAGCAACCGCGAGCCGACCTTATGGCTCACTTAAGTTTCTTTTTACAAACTATTCTAACTAGTGATTCGCCCCGAACTGAGGTCTCGCGAGTCTCCCATAAAAATATATTATTCGTAATCTTTGACTATCAAAATTGTGCCACGAAATAATTAACCAATAACTTGACCTACAGTTTCATTAAAATTACAGGTAATGGGAGTTTATGTTACGTGGTTATTCTTTTTTGGGGTGTAAATTGCAGTTATTCTGGATTTCAGACTTTTGCCTATATTTGTGTCTCATAAGCTACAAGCACACCAAATTACAGCACTGTGGCGTCACTGGTGTACCCTGTGTGAGTTTTGTCAAAGTTCAATTTAAGAACGTAGTCGAAATGTACTAACGAAGTCCTTTCACTTGACGTCCCACTTGACCTAATAGTCTCATTTTTAATTTTTTTACCCCTCTTGAACCCCAATCTCAACACTCATCTCATTTTTAGCTCATTTATTTGGTCACACCAAAATTGTGCCATCAATACTTTACCTATGTATTAAAATTTCACGATGATCGGATAAACGCTTGGAAAGTTATCCTCGGACAAACAAACATACATAACATACAACGCCGATTTGGCCAAGTTGATTTGGAGATATCGCTTTGCTCGAACTTGAACTTGTAACTGGCGTCCATATAAAATCTATAGAAAGGCAAAGGGTTCATACCAATGTCAATGGTTATCGTTTATCGTAGACCGACAAGTCTAAACAGCTGTTGCTGAGCTGACGTCACAGTCCTTGCAATAGTCTAATGACGCACAGTGCAATGTATCATATAACTAAAGCAGATTCAATTACTGACACGTGTTCATTAAAGCAGCGATCAATAATTTGAGAAGCCCTAACTTACCTTACGTAGTCTACTCACTTACTGCATATTTTGCATACCATAAAATAGTCATTTCTTATACAAGAGTGCAAAGTTAGTTGCTTTTTAACCGCGTGCTCAATTTTGATGACCGAGCAAGCGAAGGATTCTAAAATTGGAATCCTGAGCGTTACCGAGGGAATCAAAAGAGCACGAGGTGAAAAATCTTTGCGCTCGAGTGCAACACGTAACTTTTCATCCCACCTCAGCGAGGAAATGACTTAATGCAAGAAAAAGTAATACACCAAGAAGGTTCCGAGTCTGAGTTTTTAACAAATTAAAAACGGTTGTGTGATAAATTCGGCACCGTGGAGGTAGAAGTAAATAGGTTTAATAATGTTTTGAATACGCAAACTTAGTGCACACGATGTTCTAAATTCAATTTACTTTATCCTCTAGCGGATTAAAACGGCTTTTGCACTCAGATATCGAAGAGCAAAAATACTCATTCCGAGATGGGGGGGATGAAAAATTTATTTTTCACACCACACCTGCTCGACAATGTCAAATATGTCATCTAAACCTTACCGAAAGCAGGTGATTAAATCCCTACGGCTAAGCCGGTAGTAAAGTTGTACTGAATTTCATTATGCCCTCGCGGAGGCATAATGTGATTTGAATTTGGAACCTCATCTGTATTAAAATTTGAACCAAAAAGACCCACCCGATAAGAACTTATTCGTAAATCGAACTAACCTCTAGATTTGGTTTTTATTGTCTCGCAGAAAGTGGGTAGAGTATTCTCCTCGTGGATAAAGCTGTCTTTATCTTGGGCGTGCTTATCTCTCTGCTCTCAGGATTCTAGTTAACTCTAGAATCCTTCGTTACGTTCGGGATTCAATATAGCGCCCTTGACGCAAGATACTGCTTTATCCCTTCGTTTAATAATATACTATATATGAATATAATAAGGGCACACGGCGTGTTTTATACGCGCAGGCGCCGTAGAGGTTCAAAAGGCAGATTGAATGAAGCATTTGTATCGACTCAAACACGCGTACAAACTTTAAATAAATAAAATAAATAATGCTGGACATTTCACACAGCGTTATCTACCCCCAAACTAAGCAAAGCTTGTACTATGGGAACCAGGTAACTGATAGAATACTCTAAATACGTTTTAACTTTAATAAATGTAGTAATCTTCCTACTAATATTATAAACGCGAAAGTTTGTATGTATGGATGTTTGTTACTCTTTCACGCCGGAACGGCTGAACCGATTGCGATGAAATTTGGTACCTATGTACGTAGATCATAATCTGGATTAACACATAGGCTACTTTTTATTGGCAAACCACGCGTGCCAAGCCGCTGGTATGTAGTTTGATATAAATATCAAATGACAAGTTTTCGCATTTGTATTTACCTGTAAAACTATATTATACCCTCTGCTGAAACTTATTGTAATATTATCGTCATCAAATTGCGTAATGATAATTTTCCTTCCTCGAAAATGCCATATTTGTGTCATCCGCATTGAATAAAACCCAAAAACAAGAAAATTGTTCCTATTTAGTATTATATCAGTGGTTCCCATTGCTCTGCTTAGTTTGGGGCTAGATATCGCTCTGTGAAATGTCCAGCATTATTTATTTTATTAGTTTTTTTTTCAAATATATTTTCATTTATAACTGTTAGTTCCTCAAACGGCCGCGGAACTTTTTTAACGGACAGCTAATAAACATCTGATTTTGAAAATAAATCCGAGCATTTTTACAACTTTCTTTACAGCTCAAAGCGTTAAGCATGTAGTTATGTAATCATGCCACAGATGAAAAGCAGTTGGTACTGGTATTTGTTAAATTATTATAGAAATTCAGCGAGCAACACGTTGCGTGAGATCCCTAAACAGAGCGTGATGATAAGATGGATATTAATTTGAAATGACTGTATTTTATACTTTCTTTTTATGAGCGTAATTATTTGAAAAAATGGGGCGTGGCTGTGTCATGGACACGGCCGTGTGTTGTACGTGAATACGTGTACGGTGTAGGTAATATTTTCTATACAAAATATAAAATACGCTATGTAGGGCGATATGTAAAAAAATTTGAGCCGCTAAATACTTTCGTATTCAATAACTAAACATAGTACTGATTTCATATTTAAGCAATATTTACTTGAGGATTTAAACTACATAAATGAAAGTCAGGAACGCAATTGGTGAAACTTTTCTCGATACAATTATTTGTCAAAATCGGCTCTTCTAAAACACTAATATCGTTCATTCTCCGACTCTAGAAAAGGTTTAAAGTATTTTTTACACAGTTATGTAGGTAATTATGGTACCGAAATTAATGGAAAAGCATTTTTTTTTTCATTTATTTGTTCTCTTGCAATTCGAGTTTTTTATCTTTTGTCACTTACGTCATTTAGTCCTGCGACAATGCGACGCGGTTATGGTACATGTTTGTCTCGTTCTTCACATAAGCAAGTAAATAGCACTGTCACTTTCTTGCATTTCCGGATGCTCCGCCCATTCGTCACCGAAATTGAATTTGTATATTGTCTTAGCGTATGTTATTATCATGTTTGAATACTAAGAAGTCCGGGTGTAAATGGAAATCTCGAAACGCAGCAAAATGACCTCAAAATGGCGGCGCTTCTCCCTCCACCGCGCGCGATGCCTCACAGTCCTCACTTAGCGTAACGAATTTTTTGCGCTTTTAGTTATCCAGTGGTGTAATTAAATTTTAGATGGTGATGATAGATATGTAGCTGCAACACCAAACTGTATCAATCGATTTGGTTATCAGTTCATTTTAGGGTTCCGTACCCAAGGAGTAAAACGGTACCCTATTACTCCGGTGTCTGTCTGTCTGTCCGTCCGTCTGTCACCGGGGTGTATCTCATGAACCGTGATAGTTAGACGGTTGAAATTTTCACAGAAGATGTATTTCTGTTGCCGCCATAACAACAAATACTAAAAACAGAATAAAATCAATATTTAAAGGGGCTCCCATACAGCAAACGTGATTTTTTTGCTCGTTTTAGCTCGATATTGATAACGGCAACATGTAGACGCTTGAAATATTCACAGATTATTTAGTTATATATTCACTTTAAAAATAAATAATTAAATTAAAATAAAACAAATATTTAAGGGGGGCTCCCATACAACAAACGTGATTTTTTATGCAGTTTTTATAGATAATGGTACTGAGTCCTTCGTACGCGAGTCTGACTCGCACTTGGCCGGTTATTTATTTTCCTCCCACTATGGAAGCAATTTTAAAAAAGTATTCACGTTAAAATGTTCTTTTCATCATTCATGCTCTGAAAGATGGTTATTGTTAGCTAGGGATACCTGATGCGTAAAAGCGATTTACGCCCAAGTAAATTAGAAAATAGAATGAGGCTCATTGCATTCATAATTATACTAAAATGAAATACAACCTTCGTGACAAATACTTATTTCGAGTCTAGTAAATAGTCTTATTTAGAATATAGATTATTAAGTCGAGGGTCGCTTACGTAATAAGTCGCTTACGCCTCTTGTATAACAATGTACCATTGCGTCTTTGTCATTGGTTATTCTAGTTTGATACAGGTTTTCTGAGGTTATTTGAAGATTATATGATTTTGAGGACCACATTACATCCATATTAATATAATAAATTCGAAATCAACTGTCTGTCTGTTACGTTTTCACAGCTAAACGGCGAGTCCGATACAGATATAATATTATCGGGATTGGAACATAGGCTACTTTTTTAGCTGACTTGAAAAAAAGAGGAGGTTCTCAATTCGACTGTATTTTTTTTTATTTTTGTTACCTCAGAACTTTCGACTGGGTGGGCCGATTTTGATGATTTTTTTTTATTTGAATGCTGGTGCTTCCTATGTGGTCCCATTTTCCAGTTTTGACAATGGCATCCATGAAAAAACCATATAAGTCTTGAATCTGTTTAATTTTTATGTTATGTTATGTTTGTTAGCTCAGAACTCCGTTATATGGCAACCGATTTGGAAAATTAGTTTTTATTTGAAAGGATAAGATTGATCCCATGGAAATTTCATCAAAATTGGTAGAGTTGTTTGGTTTTTACTGTTATCTGAAGTCGGGTTATATTTTTGTTAAAAAGTAACTTGTATCTACTTGTTAACCACGCGTGCGAAGACGCAGGTGGCAGTTAGTTCGATTATTAGGCACACGTTATGTTGGCAGGTAGGCTATTAATATGAGAAATCTATATTATGCGATTCACAAGATAATAGATAAACCAAACTAACGCGTAATTGAACTAAGTAGGTATCATAATTATTTTAATCAGTGATTTTAAGACATGATCTAAATAAAACTAAGAACACAGAAACGCATGATAAAACTTGTGCATATTTTATACACTTTGCAATATTTAGTCTATATGAATATTGCAAAGTGTGAAGCCCACTTTACTTACTAATAATTTATACTTAAGGAAGGAATAGTAGATATTTAAACGAGGGGATAAAGCAGGTCACGGGCGCTTTATTGAATCCCGAACGTAACGAAGGATTCTAGAGTTAACTCACGAGCGGAACGAGGGAGTTACTAGAATCCTAAGTGCAGAGAGGGATATAAAAGAATACTCTTTTCACACTTTCTACGAGACAATAAAAACCAAATCTATTTTGGTGCGTTCTGTGCAGAGGTTAGTACATTTTACGTATAAGTTCTTATTGTGTGTTCTTAAATTTTAATACAGATGAGGTTCCAAATTCAAATCACATTATGCCCACGCGGGCATAATGAAATTCAATACAACTTTACTCCCGGCTCAGCCGTAGGGATTCAATCACCTGCTTTCGGTTAGGTTTACATGACATGTAATTTGACATTGTCGAGCAGGTGGTGTGAAATGTTTTTTATTTGTTGTATTTTAGAAACGCAAACAATAGCACAAAAGTAAATGAAATACGTTATTTGTCCATGGCATCTGGTTGACCTTAAAATATGACCTTTGGCACATATACAACAATACAATTATTATGTGTACCTAACAAATAATATTCCAAATAATAATAACATGACAACTTTACAGGTAATATTTTATACAAATTGTATTTCCCTGTCAAGAGACCCATCGCTTTACTGCGCAGAACTTTCGATAGTTCATACAAAAATAGTATTAAAGGGGCAACCCGGTGTATACTAGGGTCGGGGAAGACCGGTGCTATTCCAAAGTTTTCTGTTAAGCTTTAGCGTTGCTGTGTCTCATAGAGCACAGTATACTGGCCCTGCAGCAGTGCTCAACCACTGTTTGCACGTACCTGATCTAGTGTTTAAGAGGCGCTAAGGAAGCTGGGCAATTGTTTTTCAACAAGACATTGCACCTGGTAACCTGTGGTAATCCTAATCCTGCCAACGATTTCCCATAATTTTAAACAACTGAAAGTGTTGTATAAACATCCTCGAATTTTCAAGTTAAGTCTTAAAGAGGACGAATTTGCGTTTTCATTCCCACACCTGTTCTTGATTCCTAAACCTCCCCGCTCCTAACTCCTCAAAACGCTAACCGTCAATACACAGCGGCGCAGGCGCAGGCTGCAGTGTGTTGACCCAGCGCTCTCTTGTGGTCAGGTACTAGGGCCTTCGCGCCCGGTCGCTCTAACGTCGGGACGAGCTGAGGGGGAATCGGCGCGGGCATATACAACGACAATCAGCCGCTGCTTGCTCTTGCGCACGCATAGGTAAGCCAAACGTTTTCATTTACCTATACTAGGTATACAGGATGTTTGATAATATACGCACCAAAGGGAAGATTTTGATGAGCATAATAAATAAATTTGTGAAATGTTTACCGTTAGAAATGTGAAATTTATTTTGGCATGTAAAAACAAACACTTCTTATGTTGTGCTATTGCATAATGCTTGCTATCTAACCACAGATACTGTATAGGTGACGTCTCGAGATATCTCTTGTTGTCCATTTCTAACCCAAAAGCCGCAACCATTTCCGAAAGAGATAACAAATCGGCCATTATTTTTGGATGTCGATTGCAAGAGTAGACAGTAAGTTTTATATGGAATTAATCACCTTAACTTGGTCGATTTTCTTTAAAATTTGATAATATAACTAGCAGTTTTTTTTCGAGAAGTTTTTTTTATGTTTTGCGAAACCGTCACTTGAATATCGTCAGTATATTACCAAACAGCCTGTATACTAGGGCGGTGCATCGCGCTGTCAACTCGAACTTAATATAAATGCATACATAATATTTTAAATTCGAAATAAACTTTGTATCTCTGTCTCTCTGTCTGTTTGTTTGATGTAATTTGGTATATAGACAGATTTTGACCTGGATAGAGACAGAGACAAGACAAGCTTCCAAACTCAACAAACAGGCAGACACTTTCGACAATGTTACTGCATGCGTGCAAATGACATGTAATTGAATGAATGAATGAATGAATGAAAATACTTTATTGTACACTTCAAAAGAAACAGACGTAAAAATAAAAATTCACAAAGCAACAACTACAATGGGCGGTCTTTCTTCCAGACAACCTTTGGATTGAGAGGACTTTTGTAACATTACAATAATGGAGGGGGGTGTACCTACATTAACAAAACAAAAACTAAATTTTAGGAGAGTGCTGAACACTAATATCACTCCTCTTTTATATTTAGTCTTTGATCGTGATATTCACGTTATCTAATATAAATACTTACATGGGGAGATAGATTCTGTGTTTCCTTTTACCATACTTTAACATCTTCATCATTATTTTGCTCAGAATACTTTTTAATTCATTCTAAAACCCTTCAAATACCCATTATAACATTTTTATATGGGTGGATAGAACAGAATTTTCTCGTCATGTCAGTACCCATGTCAGGTCTGTTTATCGCGTCAGGTCACGTCGCGGAACAAATGTTTGCATGATCTACAGATATTTGTTCCGGGTCTGGATGTTTTTCTATATATTATAAGTATGTAAACAAAATAGTATATAAGTTTCTATCAGTTATCTGGTTCCCATAGTACAAGCTCTGCTTAGTTTGAGGCTAGATAGCGCTGTGTGAAATGTCCAGCAATATTTATTTATTTATTTAAATATGCTGTAGACATATTTACTTTTGTGAGAGATATAATCTTTGAACTACAACCAATACCGTATTTGTAATGTATATGTGATGTTTAAGACGTGATCACCCTTAGGTGCCGATTCACCCGCCGCTCGAACCCCAGCCCGATAATGTTGAGAGCGGGCGCGAAGCACCCGGATGCTGACGGCAGTGGCGCCTCCTCGTCGCGCGCCACGCCGCGCGACCACGCCGCGCTCTACGCCACGCTCAACGAGTACCTCTTGATGGAGCACAAGTTCCAGCCTAAGCTGTGTTTGCCTGCTGACTCTGAGGTACAACATACAACACAACAATTATTGAAGTCTACTACACCATTGAACAAAACAACACGCTTGACTTGAGGAGTGAGCTGGTGAACGAAAAGTGCGAACGGAAGTAGAGAGGGTTGAGAGATATAAGTTACTGAAGAGAGAGAGAGTCACGTTTCGTATATTAGTGTAGGGGCAAGAGAAAGAGGTGCGAGCACACATTTCTCTCTTTCTCTCATATCCAGTTGATTTGTCGCATATCTCCTATCCCAAATCAGCCTAAATTATACAAACTGCAAAAACAAAACACTCCTTCATGCTGTGTGATAGTTCAGTTTGCTATAGATAAAAGGTCTCGGCTAATATCAGGTATTTTTTTTTATTTTATCTCTGTAAATTTAGTTTACGAGAGAAACAATCTTGTAATAATGAAGCCAATTGAAATCTCATCCAAAATCACGCAGCATCTCACCGAGGGGGGAGTAAATAAATCGTCAAAAACGTCTCACGTAATGAATGGACGCGCCCTTACTGGATAAGTTAATACTATTCCGGATGTGAGTTTTAAATTAATGTGGTACATAACGAAACAGGTTGTATAATAGTGTTATGTGGTTGCAGAATGGGGAGGTGACGACGGGAGCTCGCGACGGCGCCGCCCACGTGCTCCGCTGTCTGAAGGTGTGGTACGATCTGCCGGCCGAAGTGCTCATCGACGCCATCACTCTGTTCGACAGGTAATTATAATGTTACGAGCTGAGGGTTCGGGATAAAATAATGAAAATTAATCTAACCAAAATAACACATTTATTCAACACTGAAATGATAAATAAACGAACTTAATCACAAGTAATCACAACACACTAATTCACAACACTATCGCATAATAAACTACTAAAAGTCACCGAAATATTAGCACGTATCGCCGAAACTAGACTGACTCCTTTTCGAATGGACTAATCTCGCTGTTGGCCTCTGACGCCGTTGCAGCTTAACCGAACTTTTGGCGAGCGCAGATGGCGCTCAGCCCTGTAAGTTTTGATGAGGCACCTAGCGCAAGGGCACCACTTAGGTACGAACTTCGGCTTGGGCTGTTGCCGGGATGGGAATAGGAGAGAAACGCCCGGGTACGTGCTTGTACCTCGTATAGGCGGCGAATGAAGGGACTCGTCGACCTCGCCGGCGAGGTTGGTATATCTGTGAAGTGTTTGCTCTGTCTAATGTAGATGACTCAGAAATCTCTTCCGCGTTAGCGGAGGTGTTTTCGTCATCCGGGTCTCCGAGAACGTGTCTCGGACGACGGAGGGTTTAACTGACTCCTTCGGGCGTATCTACGCTCTATTTATACCGCACACAGTTACTAGATGCTTCGAGAACGTTCTCAGTGTTTCCACTGCCAATTAGAACTTTGTAGGTATTTCACAGGACGACTGTTTCTTATTCTGTGCAACTGTAGTTAAAAACTTGTAGGTATATACCTTACATAGTATTACCTATTCTGTGACACAGTAGGTATAACTTCGAGACGCCGACTATAACCTATTCTGTAACAGCCTTGGGCGTAACACTAACAAAACCACTGAATACAGATGACCTCTGCGGCGCAGTGGGCGAATAGCCGGCTGAGAGTGAGACGCAGAAGTTTGCGGGACAAATGTTTGTATGCTCTACAGATATTTGTTCCGGGTTTGGTACATACAAAAAATGTATGTGTAAGTATGCTATCAGTTATCTGGTTCCCATAGTACATGTTTTGCTTAGTTTGGGGCTAGATAGCGCTGTGTGAAATGTCCAGGGGCCCAATTCTACTAAACCAATAGCTTCATTATGACAATGGTATCGTCGCAAAATGGCCACTATAGATACCTTTTGGTATTCTACTAACACAATCTTTGTCAAAAATCGCCGCCCGTTGTTATGACAACACAATTGAAAATTTG
Organism: Philereme vetulata; assembly: GCA_918857605.2. Lineage (NCBI taxonomy): Eukaryota > Metazoa > Arthropoda > Insecta > Lepidoptera > Geometridae > Philereme > Philereme vetulata. Next base: position 7,372,274 of record OU975427.1, on the reverse strand, counting down.
GCAGCTTATGACAAGAACAATAACCAATGATTATTGATGACTAGTGGACCCGCCGAACTTCGTACCGCCTTGACATGCATAGAACGCGGGCTGTCAATATACGTCACCCTGGTAGAATTGTCAATTGTTGTCCTCGGCCAATCATTATGTATGAGAAAATGAATGACTTCCACAAATAATTCAATACCAAAATTAGCCAAATCGCTCCACCCGTTCTCGAGTTTTAGCGAGACTAACGAACAGCAATTAATTTTTATAATATAGACAATATCTCGGGATAACTCCGACCGAAGCATCTGTTTCAAGCGATATTCATTTTTTTACACTTTGACGATATTTGCAGCACGCATTCTGTCAATTCTATGTCAAACGTCATAAGGTTACATTATAAAAGCGCTAAGGTTAGATTATAAATAATTTTATATGGTGGTTAAGTATTCTTAATTTCTAATTTGGCGCGCAATTTTCTTAATTTTTTCTTTCATAAGAACCTTCTGACAATAAGAAATACAACAAAAAAAGAATTAGCGAAATCGGTCCAGCCGTTCACGCGTGATGGCGTGACCAAGGGAAATAGGGATTCATTTTTTTTATATATAGAGATTATTTTAACAAAGATTGTATTAGTAGAATACCAAAAGGTAACTAGAGCGGCCATTTTGCGACGATACCATTGTAATAGTGAAGCGATCGGTTTAGTTGAATTGGGCCCCAGCTTTGTTTATTCGTATTTGTTAATTTGCAAATGTTCTTAATAGTCCGAATAAGGTTCTTAGGGATTAAAAAAATGTATAAGTGTCCCGGAAAACTGGGAAATTCTGAAAAAATTGAAACTGCTTTTTTATATGGGATTTTTTGAATGAACACTATCATCTATGTCTGTTTGTTACGATTTTACGACTACACCGATTTCGATGAAATTCGGTATATATATATAGATAGATTATGAACGATTTTGAGAAAAAGTCATTTAATTATTTATTAATTAGAACGGCGATTGATATACAACAGACATGATTTTTTTGCCGTTTTTATAGATAATGGTATGGAACCCTTCGTGCGCGAGTACGACTCGCACTTGACCGGTTTTAATCCACTAACATAATTTGATGTGCACTTTGTCCAGCGCACATTTTTTTATTTTTATTTGACTATTATGATATATGATATTATAAATAAATAAAAAATATGGCTGGACATTTCACACAGCGCTATCTAGCCCCAAACTAAGCAGAGCTTGTACTATGGGAACCAGATAACTGATATAATACTTAAATACTTTTTTTTTTGTAAATACATACTTTAAATATAATATATAGAAAGTCAACCAGACCGGGAACAAATATCTGTAGATCATGCCAACATTTGTTCCGTGGCGGGAATCAAACCCGCTACCTCCTGCGTCTCAGCCGGCTATTCGCCCACTGCACCACGGAGGTCTTCAATGGTCGTAATAATTATGTAATATATATATTATGATATTGTTGTTCCAGATTCCTCACAAAGATGAAAGTGCGTTCGTGTCACGTTCCGTGCATCACGGTGGCGTGCATGAACATCGCTATCGAAGACTACGCGAAGGAAAATAACGTGAAACGGAACGTATCTATCGAGGAGCTAGGTGCGTGTCCATTATATTATGTACACACGGCTACACATCAAGCTATACATTTCCAGTATAAGCTGACCTCGCATTGTGTAGGCTTTTCGTAGAATGTGAGGTCAGCGTATTCTGGAATTGTATAGCTTGATGTGTAGCCGTGTGTACTAGCAGACCCGCCCGCGGCTTCGCACGCGTCGTTTGTCAATAACATTACCCTCCCTAATATTATAAACGCGAAAGTAACTCCGTTTGTGTTACCTTTTCACCACTAAAGGGCTGAACGGATCGTAATGAAATTTGCCAAGAAGATAGATTATATCCTGGGGAAGGACATAGGCTCTTTTGTCACAAAAAAATAATCTTGAATGTGGTGAATAAGGGGTTGAAAGTTTGTATATGCAATTCATAATTCCTCAAGTTGAGGATCTGAAAATTCATATTTAGGCTTTTGGTAAGAAATATATATGACCGGTTATGACCGGAATTGAGATATAGTCTACATTTTACCCGACTACACAGAAGGATGGTAATGTTTTTATTGACAAACAACGCGTGCGAAACCGCGGGCGGGCGGATCAGCTAATTTAATATAAGAAGTGCCCCGCTGGCTATTGGTTCTACTTAATGGCCTCTAACTCTGTTATGAGGACGGATCCAATTTTAATAGAATATAATTATTTATTTGACACACACAAAGAAACATAGAACGGATCCCAAACAAAATAGGTAGATAGACAGGAAAATTACAAAACAATGAGATTATATTAGACCTACAGCTAGAACACATACGTACCTACCCCACCAGTAGGCAGGTGCACCAACTAGTCCCGCTCCGTGTCACGCGTGCACAAACAGGCTCCTCCTCAGCTCTATGCTTCTTTGCAATAAATGATGCAAAGAAGCGCTGGTTTTCAGGACGAGTCTTATGTAGGGTGACGTCACAAATTTAAACAAAATAAACATAGTAAGACCAATTATACAAAAATAAACATATTTATATAACAAATAAGCAATGATAACATTATTAATAACAAATACCTACATGATATACAAAAACAATAAGATGTCATATATAGGTACATATACAGTGTAAACTCCATGTAACGTCACTCGTTTTAACGACAAACTCTCTAAAGCGTCGAAATCACTCGGCTTTTGTTGGTTTAGCTTGTCTTGCATACAGTGGTACACTCTGTATAGCATTACACCCACCCTCAATAACGACAACAATTTGTAATAAAAAGTTCTTTTTAGTTGCCAAATTAGTAAAAACTGCGTAGCTGTGTCCTTTTGTCGTTTTATTATCCTACACCATAATAAACTCGACTGTCGGCATCATACACACCAAACTTTCTAAGAAATCCGTTCTTTTGTTTACAAAATGGGATTGCTTGCACGTGTAGCTGCAGACCGTTGTTAGTAGAAGTGATGGATTTTATCTATATGTGGTCATATTCTTAGTAGCTCACAAACTTTCAAATTGTAAACATGGCTAGTAAGAGAAAATCACTGTGACACACACAGATTTTACTTCTCTCCCTTTTACGACAACTCTCTATAACGTCAAAGTATGCTCAGTCCCTTGAGTGTCGTTATATAGAGTTAACACTGTATATTATAATTAGTTAACATAAAAGAGGAGGGGAGAAGGGTTAGTTTGTGGCTGTTTGTAAATAGTGTCTCCTGAAAGTGATGAGCAGTAAAAAAATAAAAAGAAATTAGAAGGCACCTTTGTTTGTAAGCGTACCCACATACATCGCACATTCAGACCCACACAACTACCGCCGCCGAGCAAGTTACCCAACGGCTCACACATTAGCTGAACGTGAAATCTGTGTAAAGTACGACTATGGGAGGGATAACATTTCGAAGCGGGCAAGGAGATAATTCTGAAAAACTCCCTTATTCAATTCAATTTTAGTTATATTACTAATCGACGGATCCGGTATTAAGCTACATTTCTTTAATAAAGGCATTCTCCTTAGACAAGTATTCCCTCCAGATGGAGACATACACTTTGTGAGCATAAGTGATGAAAACAATATTGCTATATGAATTTGTTTCTTATTATATATCATTGTTTCACAGTATCAATCTCCCAGTCGGCATGCACGGCCGGCGACGTCTCCCGCATGTCCCGCATCATAGTAGACAAGTTGGCGCTATCCGGCGGCGCGCGGCGTCTCACCGCGTTGCACTGGCTGCGTCTACTGAGCGCGCTGCTGCAGCTGCACACGGACGCCCCCATCCCCGCCTGCTGCCAGGTAACAAACTAAACACGCTCTATCGCATACACGATTAAACAAACTGCACTGTCTGCGTCTACTGAGCGCGCTGCTGCAGCTGCACACGGACGCGCCTATCTTCGCCTGCTGCCAGGTAACAAACTAACCACGCTCTATCGCATACACGAATAAACAAACTGTACTGGCTGCGTCTACCGAGCGCGCTGCTGCAGCTGCACACGGACGAGCCCATCCCCGCCTGCTGCCAGGTAACAAACTAAACACGCTTTATCGCATACACGAATAAACAAACTGCACTGTCTGCGTCTACCGAGCGCGCTGCTCCAGCTGCACACGGACGAGCCCATCCCCGCCTGCTGCCAGGTAACAAACTAACCACGCTCTATCGCATACACGATTAAACAAACTGCACTGTCTGCGCCTACTGAGCGCGCTGCTGCAGCTGCACACGGACGCGCCTATATTCGCCTGCTGCCAGGTAACAAACTAACCACGCTCTATCGCATACACGAATAAACAAACTGTACTGGCTGCGTCTACCGAGCGCGCTGCTGCAGCTGCACACGGACGAGCCCATCCCCGCCTGCTGCCAGGTAACAAACTAAACACGCTTTATCGCATACACGAATAAACAAACTGCACTGGCTGCGTCTACCGAGCGCGCTGCTGCAGCTGCACACGGACGCGCCCATCCCCGTGTGCTGCCAGGTAACAAACTAACCACGCTCTATCGCATACACGAATAAACAAACTGCATTGGCTCCGATTACTGAACGCGCTGCTGCAGCTACACACGGATGCGCCCATCCCCGCCTGCTTACAGGTAAGAAACTAACGGCGCTCTATCGCATATACGAATAAACAAACGACGCATCGTTAAAACAAACTTCGTTCATCATCAGCCCACATTAATCCACTGCTGGACTCCTCTGCCAATACACAAAGATGTCAAGCGCTGCAAATATGGATATCTCGAATCATCTTATGTATTTGAGGCATTTGGAATCGAGAGCATGGAGTGCCGGGACCCTTACGCGTTTTTAAAATTCTTTCTGGGCGTCTGGTTAATGCGATGAATCGTTGTCGACACTTCCTCGACAGTAGTCTACAACGCCGAGTAGAATAGTCATCATTTTCTCTATCTTTGACATTTAAGGATAAACAACTTTCTTCTGAAATTGTCTAGGTCTGGCGATGCCTAGAGAACGCTGTCTTCTCAAGTTGTCTCTTTGTGCACGCTTGCCAACAATTTTTGGTTAGATATTTAATTGATCGTGCGAAGCGAGATCTCTAAATCATTTTGGAAAATCGGTGCTGTATGTATATAATTATGTATGTTTGTTTGTCTGAGGATAACTTTTGAAGCGTTTATCTGATCATCCTGAAATTTGGTATATAAGTAGGTAGTGATGGTACAATTTTGGTGTGACTAAATGAGCTAAAAATGTGGGGGGGTTGTTGAGATCTTGAGGTTCAAGGGGGGTAAAAAAAAAAAAAATGGGACTATCCCGATCAAATGGCACGTCTAATAAAAGGTATTTGTGAGTACATTTCGACCCCTTGTTATTTTTAGTTTACACCTTGTAGTTTTTAAGTTATTAGCCATAATAAAAACAGAACTTTTACAAAATTCACACAGGGTACACCAGTGACCCCACAATGCTGAACTTTGGTTTGCGCGTAACTTTAGTGACACAAATATAGGAATAACTGCAATTTGTACCCCAAAAAAGACATCCAATTAATATGAACTCCCGTTACCTGTAATTTGAAGGAAACTGTAGGTCAAGTTAATTGGTTATGTATTTCGTGGCACTATTTTGGTAGTCAAAGATTACAAATAATATTTTGTTGATTTTATAGGAGACTTGCGAGATTCGGGGCGAACAACCTAGTTATATAATTTTTGTTAGAAGTTATTGTGTTGTTTATAGGAGAGTGAGCTGATCAACTTGCTGGAGATAGTGGCGTGCGACGCGACCTGCGTCACCGCGCGGACCTGCGAGCTGGCTCTAGTACTGCTCTACCATAAGCTGGGTAAGACGATTTTTTTTAGTTTTTAGGGTTCAGTATCTCATAAGGAAAAAGGGAACCCTTACAAAAAAATATAATGTTGGACATTTCACACAGCGCTATCTAATCCGTCACTTCGTTCACTGGGATCACTCCGTTGTCTGTCTGTCTGGTGGTAGTTCCCGTTGACTTAATCATGACATTTGACAAGAAACAAGGTCGTAAGAAAAAAACCAAAAAAAGGTTAATATGTTCTTAAATAACATAAAAAATATTACTGAATATTGCCCACATCCGTAGCGCAGTGGGTGAATAGCTGCGCGAGCGGCTGAGACGCAGGAGGTAGCGGGTTCGATTCCCGCCGCGGAACATATGTTTGCATGATCTACAGATATTTGTACCGGGTCTGGATGTTTTTTTATAAGTCTGTAATTACAAAAAAAAGTATATAAGTATTCTATCAGTTAATTGTAAGATTTTAAAAAAAATATTTTTGATATGATTTTAAAAATCTTGGAATTTTCCGTATGTGTTCGGATAACACTATAAATAAAAATAATATTCTATCAGTTATCTGGTTTCCATAGTACAAGCTCTGTTTAGTTTGGGGCTAGATAGCGCTGTGTGAAATGCTTAGCAATATGTTTATTTAATCGTAGCCGAGGTGCGGGTATCGAAGGGTGGGACGTCGGGAGCAAGATGGGTGGATGAGTAGCGAGTCGTCAGTGGATGAAACTATCGCAGGATCGTGGCGGATGGCACAAACTTGAGGAGTCCTATACCAGCAGTGGGTGAAGTTGGGCTGTGGATGATGATGATGATGGTGATATTTATATATATTTAAATTTGCAATGTTTTAAATTGTTCTAAGTTTTGTAATTATTTTTGAATTACAGAACAACAGCTGTTGGAGTGGTCGCGCGCGCCCGAGATACCGGAGCACGCCTTCTACTTGTACGAGTTCGCGACGCAGCTGCAGCAGTACTGCCACGTAAGCACAGTTCACCTGTACTATCTAATCTAAAGAGCGCACTGGATCCCACTTTTGGGTTGGGCAAAGGCCTTTCCCTTCATCCCGGGAAAGGAATGAAGGGATGCTGTTCCATTCAGTTCTAGTCCGCCGCTCAAAGAGATCACTTTGCGTATGATATGTTCCAGGGCCAGATTGAGCAACACAAGTGACAGGACATCTCCCTGTTTCAGCCGCTTACCATCTCGAATTCCTCCGTTAAATCCACCCCAACCCGCACTCTTGCGTTACTTTTGTTTGTTGCTAGATTATATCTAGGCTAGGCTACGATAGGTGGACTAAGGCTCTAACAGAGTGGAGGCCAAGAACTGGGCATCGAAATAGGGGACGTCCACCAGCGAGATGGGACGACGACATCCATAAGACCGTGGGTGGTACGTGGTTCAGACTGGCACAGGATCGGGTAGAATGGCAGAAACATTGAGAGGCCTGTGCCCAGCAGTGGGTCGACACGGGCTGAAAATGAGGCTTTTTAGTTCATAGTTCACCGACCGTGTTTCATTCAGACTACGGCTACGCGGCTGACTCTCATAGTTTTAAAATTATTCGAATAATCAATAATGCTATTACAAATATTCGAATACAAAAATCTGTCGAATATTCGATTGCAAGCTCTCAATTTCAAATAGCCTTTGTTAACAAACTTACTACTAGTTGTACAATTGTTCAATCCCACTAATATTATAAACGTGAAAGTTTGTATGGACGTATGTGTGGTTGTTTATTACTGTTTCACGTCGTAACGGCTGAACCGATTTCGATGAAATTTGGTATGTACGTAGATTATAACTTCAGCACATAGGGCTACTTTGAGTTGACGACCCACGCATGCGAAGCCGCTGGCGGAAGCTAGTATAATATAATCTAAATTAGACATTGGTATTTATGATTCGTTTGGCTTTTCAGCATAGACCTCCCTCAGAGTCTTCCAAAGTTCACGATCTTGAGCTGTCCTCCTCCACGTCGCGTCTGCTGTAGCTCTTTTCCCCCTGGGATACCATTCTGTTACGTTCCCATTTTTCCTTTTTATAGACTTCAAAAAAAAGGAGGAGGTTCTGAATTCGTCGGAATCTTTTTATTTTTTATGTATGTTTCCCGATTACTGAAGACGGCTGGACCGATACGGGATTTTTTTTTGTTTAAAAGGTCTTCCCAGGTTGCCTCATCGGCACCAAGTCAGGATTAGATGGGATCCCAAAAGAATCGAGGTCAACCCTTAAATTTTTCTGTTATCCAAAGTCGGTTGTTTTTATTAAAAAGTTAGTTGTTACTTCAGATGTTATGGCCCACTTCCATTTTAGTTTTTTGATTGTGCCTTTTCACACGTGTGAAAAGGCACTAAGTCGGTAATAACATAAGTCGCTTTTAGCGATAAGACCGCCCATTGTACTAAATCTATTTGTAAGAATTATGTTCTGTATTTTACTTTGGTGTACAATAAAGAGTTATCTTATCTTATCTTCATATTAGTATGATATCATGTCGAGTCATGTGAATGTCATGAGTGTATGTTGGTTGCAGATGACAGACGCGTCGCTGGTGAGCGTGCGCACGCTGGTGAAGAGCGTGGTGTCGCAGTACGAGGCGCGCGCCGCGCAGCCGCAGCGGCAGCGCCTCGTCTGGCGACTCTCGGAACGAACTCTCAAGGTAACATCACAACTCTGTGACAGGGATGTTGCGAATATTCGTATCCGCAAATGCCGAGCCTCCGCTTTGATTTGAACATCAGCATCCGCAAATGCCGAGTTTTGATCATCCGCAAATGCGGAGCCTCCGCTTCGATTTAAATATCTACACCTGCAGCCGCAAATGCGGAGCCTCCACATTGATTTGGACAGCTGCATCTGCAAATACCGATATAAAAAATATCTGCATCCGCAACATCCCTGGTATGTATACACCACTGAATGGCTATCCAGTGGTGTAATTACATTTTGGGTGGAGATGATAGTTATGTAGCTGCAACACCAAACTGTATCCCCCGATTTTGTTATCATTGGTTTCTTGAATTGCCGCCCCCTATGGCAGTAATTCTAAAAACGTATTCAACCTGAACCGGAAAAATGTTACCTTGGGTTCCCTTTTGGGGCTAGATGGCGCTGTGTGAAATTTCCAGCATTATTAATATAACTAATTGTATTTGTTATGTTAAGGTGCTTCGTCCCACGGACCGGCTCACGTCCCTGCTGCCGACCATCGAAGAGCAGCACTTCGCTGCAGAGACCTCGCCGCCCAGAAACAGGTAAAAATTGCAATAAAATAAAAACAAACCGGTCAAGTGCGAGTCGGACTCGCACACGAAGGGTTCCGTACCATTTATCTATAAAAGCGGCAAAAAATCACGTTTGTTGTATGGAAGCCCCGCTTAAATATTAATTTTGTTCTTGTTTTAGTATTTGTTGTTATAGCGGCAACAGAAATACATCATCTGTGAAAATTTCAACTGTCTAACTATCATGGTTCATGAGATACAGCCTGGTGACAGACGAACAGACAGATAGCGGAGTCTTAGTTGTAGGGTCCCGTTTTACCATTTGGGTACGGAACCCTAAAAACCGTTGTGTAAACAAACATATACAACGATAATGATGAAAAATATTTTTTTATTTAAAAGAATGACTTACAGATTGGTCTTAGAAATTTCATCAAAATCGGGATAGCTCCGCCAAATGTCAACCTATTTTGATGATTCTTTTGTTATTCTATATCGTGTACCTCCAGGGTGGTCCCATTTAAGTTTGGCGCGGATCTGATGATGGTGATATGATCAAAGTGAAAATCGAAACCTCAACAGATGACGCATCGCGATGTAGTAATCGTATTGGAAATTACATCTATTTAAGGACCTATCAGTGTTCAATTGATCTGATCATGGACTTTATACCTACTTTAACTTTGAATGACATATAACTCCTCAACAACAAACTGTTATGTATCGCAGTTAGGGTATTGTATTGGAGATCACAGGCTGTCGTGTCTACTGTCAGTTGATCAGACCTTGTGCCTTGATACCCCACAGAATTAAATGACAAATAATTCATGTATGTTTTTAAGACAAAACGGGTCTTTTCGCGCACAGATTTATATCAAAATTATAGTTTTGACTAACCTCGATGTTTCGGCCAAGTTACATCGGCCGTGGTCACGAGAGACTGCTACATGAGTATAGTTCGCGAAAATTTAAAAAGTTCAATTCATGTATGCTCTAATTCTGAGTTTTCAGTGTAAATATTCCTGGTAACTATGAAGTCAGTTGTTAGATTTTTGTAAAAGTTATATTATTATTAACAATTTTCTTCTTCAACAGATTAGGCAGTGAATCCAGCGAGAATGAAGAAACTAGCGATTGGCCGCGCAGCCCCGTCCTACCCGTCTACTGCGACAACTGATGCACCAACCGTCTTCCAGCGCCAATCCTGGCTGAACGGCACCTGCTTTTGCCATTGAAAAAGAAAAATACACTGACAGTCCCGGGTTGAAACAAAAAAAAACAACTGACAGCTGTGACACCGGCTGAATGGAAATTCTTGATAATAAAGGAATAAATACACTGATAGTCCCGGGCTGAAACATCTGTAGAAGCAAAAATTATTGCAACTGACAGCTGTGACACTGGCTGAATGGAAATTCTTGATAATAAAGGCAAAAATACACTAACAGTCCCGAGCTGAAACCTCCGTAGAAGCAAAAATGCAAGCAACTGACTCTGCCTGAATTGAAATTCTTGTTCAAAAATACACTGACAGTCCCGGGCTGAAACCTCTGTAGAAACAAAAAATAAAGGTACATTAACAGCTGTGACATTGGCAGAATGGAAAATTTTGCCAAAATCCAACAACCTATTCTACTAATGGAATATGTCAAAGGTTGATGAACCTTTTCCGCGAAGAAAGAAGAACAAAGTTAACAATGGAGAAAGTTCAGTTGAAAATACAAGTGTTTCTGGTAAAAGTTTGTATTGGGCAGCTAAAGGCGTTATGGAAGACTAAAATTGCATTTTTTTGGTATGCTTTCAAAAAAAAATCTTAAGTTTTTTGAATATCTGATATTTTTGTTGGATTTTTGAGTGTAAGCTACCCATCTAATAGTAGCAATAGGTCATGTTAGTGAAATTTGAGATCCCACTTTTGATAAATCAAAATTCCGTGATCCTTGAGGGGTTTGAATCGAATATTGTGTCAGTCAGCATGTTTCTTAGTTTATAAGTTTAATTAATTTCGCAATTTTGAAAAAAAAAATATAAAAATTAACGACTACGGAGTATTATCATTTATTTATGTATGATTAATTTGCATTTTAACATAATTCCTATTATGTAAAACAATTCGAAAAATATATTTCTTTGAAATCATTGACTTTTTAATTTCATTGCCATTATTCGAAATAGAATTCAGTCCGCAGTTTTGGAGACCCAAAATTATTTTTGGCAGGACTGAATCAAATGATATATACTGGATAGTACTTCGTAGTCGAAAAAAAGTGCAATTAAGGTTAAAAAGCAATTTGACGAAGTAATTTTTTAAGTTTTTAAATTAATGGGAATGCGCACTTTTTAAAATTTGGTTGTATAATTTTGGAATTCTTATTTTTTTTACCTTTCAGAGAAAATTCTTTAAATATTTACTAGTTTATTTCATATATGCGCATTCTCATTAAATTGTGGAGTTTGCCTAAACCCGATGTCGAAACAGGAGCTTTAATTTTTTTATTTTAGTATTTTTAAACCTGTTTTTTTTAATAATAGCCGACAAACCTCGGTTTTGTAGCTTTTATACTGTGATCATTATTATAAGCGATTAGTGCGAATTCCAGCCGTACCTTAGGTTTCTGTAAAAGTGTGTCACATTTGCGCTTGCGTAAAATTTGAAAAAAATAAAAAAAAAAATGTCCACCGAACACCTTTCTTAGTTTTAGTAGTTTTTGTTCGTAAATAAGCATTTTGTTGTTATAAAGGCAAAATAAATATAAAAATTTGACACTAAAATTGGAGATGGGATACCAAATCTTTTATTTGCTATCTGCAATTTTGAAGTATTTTTTTTTTAATTTTATAAATAACTTGTTTATTTACTAGTAAAATGTAGAATATTTAAGCTAAGTATTAAACATATTGTAAAGATTAATATATTTCTCGGAAGGACTAACTCTATAAAAGAGAGAAAGTAAGAGTAAAAAAAAATACAAAAATATTAATATTAATTCGGCATTCATAGTATCATATATTTTTATTTTTAGTATAATATTAATAATTAGATAAATAACTAAATGACAAAAAAAAAATACAAATACTATTGAAAAATAATAAAAAAAACGATCTCAGGTTAGACTTTTCTTAGGTCCAGCAAAAAATACTAAAAAAACCTTGTTTTTAATTTATGTCAGCGTTTCTAAGGGATTAATTAGATTTAAAAAAAATCTGTGCTGAATATGTAACATTTAATATTGTTAAATATGTGTACGGGTTTTGGAAACGTTGCTTGAAATTTTTAAATAACTCCAAAATTTCCATAACTTGACAGCGTTTTCTGGAGGCATTTCAAAATTTTGACAGTTGACTTTTTAAACAGCAACTATGTGATATATCATTAACATCATCGCCGGCCGGTGAGTTTAAATCATTGAATAAGCATTTTTAAGCATCATAATTTAATTACAGTTACTTACCTGTCTTGTCGTGGAATAGGACTAGCTGGCAAGTTTGGGAGTCTCCAAAAATACGTTTATAAATTTTAAACTCAATATTAATGTAGATTTTGAATACATAACTGTTAGCTGCTGTTAAAAATTTCAAGTAAAACTGTTTATCCTTGAAATTTTACAATGAACTTGCACCTAAATGTAAGTTTAGAATTTCAAAACTTTGATATAAATCAACAATTATTTCAAAATTTGTAAATAAGAGAAGCTTTAATACGTTGTAATATAGAGTACTTACCTACTTTATTGATTATTAGTGATTTCAAGTTTCGTTTGTGATTTTGTATGTTTCCTCGCACAACTTGTTTCTATTCAGATTTAGGTAATTAAATCTTTTATTCAAGAAATAATTTAAAATCACAGACGGAATATTACTGTTTATAAAAACATATCCATAACTATCTTAGATTATTGTAATAACAGAAATATATTGTTGATTTATTAAATTTTATTTCATCCTGCATTTATGAGTCATGTTTCTCGATGTAAAATAGAGTGTTTCTTCTAATGTGTAATTGTGCAAGTGTTGTGGCTAAATAAAAAAGAAAATCTCGAATAAATGAGAATAAACAGTTAAGACTCTATTTCTTTGTTTTATTTATATTTGACATCTTAAGAACAGGCATTTTTAAAGCTCGGGAAGAGAAAATTTTGCTACGCAATCTAAAAATTGAAGATGATCTGGACTGAGGGCCCACATTTTAAACATGTGCATTTGGACTGAGGGCACACTTTTTAAACATGTGCATTTGGACTAAGGGGCCCACTTTTTAAACATGTGCATTTGGACTGAGGGCACACTTTTTAAACATGTGCATTTGGACTAAGGGGCCCACTTTTTAAACATGTGCATTTGGACTAAGGGGCCCACTTTTTAAACATGTGCATTTGGACTGAGGGCCCACATTTTAATTTATTTATTATTTAATTGATTTAATTAGAACGGATTAACCAATTACACTAATTAATATAAAATAATTAAAACATTAATTACATAAACCATTGTCAAATTAACAATAAAATAAAATTAAAATAATAAACATTAATATAAATAAATTCATTAAATCACACACATAAATCATAAATTGAATTGTTAAATTAAAGACCTTTCATACATCAATCTCACAATACCTCAGACATACCAGCATCAATTCCTTCCATTCGTCAGCAAACACATCGCATTCAGGGTTGGCATCTAGGAGTTTGTTGAGGGTGGGGAGTTAGCACGGGATACAGTACGGCGAGAAGCCTGTGTCTTCTACACCGGATATATTGATTTGGGACACAAAAGCGAAGTACCTCGTTAAGCAGATCAGGTGCAACAATTTTGTTGCGAAATATTTTGCAGACAGTGGTTATCTGCTCACACGCTCTCCTAGTTTTGAGGGAATTATAACCTAAGTATCTAAGAGGAATTGAGTTGGGTACATGAAAGGGTAATACCCTGCAATTCGCTTATAAAGGTAACTAAGAAATGCCTTTTGTACTTTTTCCAAACGGAGAGCGTACGTAACCTCTTAAACATGCGCATTTGGACTGAGGGCCCACTTTTTAAACAAGTGCATTGGACTGAGGGCCCACTTTTTAAACATGGTAGGTATGCCAATGAGGTTGGATGCTCTTTGATTACAACATTAATAATAGTAAATAATAGTAATAATTTATCGTTTTATGACGAGTAAAATTTTTTCATCACGTTCATGGCTTGGGTAATGCCCGCGGCGCGAGGCCCCTCTGACAGCGAGGACGTAGGCGGGGGCCCACATCGCCTTTGGCTATAAATAAACGAGTGTGCTTTAGACCATACGACTGAAGTAAAACTTCTTTTTCAAAATATTAATTCATAAAATTCTTCAAGAGAGAATGAAATTACGAAAAATAATCAAACGAACTACCTACGACTTAATTAATATAAATATTTCTTGCACTGGCTATGAGAGGAAGAGAGAAAGAAAATGTGCGCGCGCATCTCTCTTGCTCCTACAGAACATACCAAACGTAACTATCTATCTTCAATAACTTATATCTCCCTCTCAACTTCCATTCGCACTTTTAGTAACGCATTCACCAGCTTACTCCCCAAGTCAAGCGTGCGTAAAGAAGTTTTACTTCAAAAATATGTATGGAAGAGAAATAGTCAGGTAAATAAATAGTACTTTATTTTCAGATGTTGTACTTTTCTGTTAGCTTAAAAAATTAAATTTATTCTATTTGCTTAAAAAAAAGATGGCAACCCTAAGTGGCGGCGTTAGGTGTCATCATTTGATTAGTTAACTCATATAAGTAGGTACTCATACATTAGTGGTAATAATATAAATAATAAATCTTTATTCAAACAACTTGGTTACATACATATAACATATTTATTAACTTACTATATATCCTTTCCTCCCTAAATGCTTCTCATCAAGTAACCTCTAGGTTCAAATCTTATCTTTCCGGACGCTCGTAGTGTGTGCGGTTGAACGAGCCCTGCTCTGACTGGTGCGATATATCTGCTGGTCTTCCGCAAGGAGCCGTCCTTTCCCCTCTACTTTTCTCAATTTTTATTAACTCTATTACTCTTGTTATTTCCTCTCATTGCCATCTTTATGCCGACGACTAACAAATTTATCGACACTTTAAAGCCGAGGACATATTAGAGGGAGTTGACCAGATGAACGTTGATCTTGACCGCATTAACACATGGGCTTTGACAATAAGGTATCATGGGCCAGCCACATCAATGCTATAAAGCAAATGGGTGCATTTCTCTTTTCAATCCCTCAAACGTCTTCAGAAATTTCTTCCCTTTGAAACAAAAATTACCCTCGCCCAAGCCCTGTTGCTGCCCCTTCTCGACTATTCAGATGTCTGCTTTCTTGATGCCACGGAGGAACTTCTCAATAAACTGGAACGTCTTCAGAACTTGTGCATCCGTTTTATATTCGGACTGCGCAAGTTCGATCACGTATCCACGTTCAGATCCCAACTTAAATGGCTCCCTATTCGTCTTCGTCGTGATCTTCACGTTCTTTCACTCTTATTTAAAGTATTATATTGTCCACTCTCTCCTCCCTACCTCCGTGAACGCTTGCTGGACCTGGACTCTTTGAACCTGTACCCCCTGGATCCTCCCTGGACCTAGACCCCTTAGAGCTGGACTCCTTGGAGCTAGACCCCCTGGACCTGAACACCCTAGACCTGGACCCCCTGAACCTGAACCTAGATCCTTCTGGACTCCCTATACCTGGACCCCCTGGATCCCCCCTCACCCCCTGGATCCCCCCTAGAACTGGATTACCTGTACCTGGACTCCCTGGACCTGGACACCTGGACCTGGACTCCCTAGATCTGGACCCCATGGATACCACTGGACCTGGACTCCCTGGAATTGGACAACCTGGAACTGACCCCCCTGGACCTGGACTCCCTGGAACTTGACCCCCTGGATCCCCCCTGGACCTGGACCCCTTAGACCTGAACCCCCTGGACCTGGACCTGGCCCACTGGACCGCCCGGACCTAGACTTCCTGGACCCCTGGACCTGTACCTTCTGGACCATAAAACCCTAGATCAGGACCCCCTGGAACTGAATCTCCTGGACCTGGACGTTCTGGACCTGGACCCCTGGACCTAGACCTGAACCCCCTCGACCTAGACTCCCTGGACCTGGACCCCCAGGACCTGGATTCCCTGGAACCGTACGCTCTGGACCTGGACCTAGACTCCCTGAACCTGGACCTTGACCCCCTGGACCTGAACTCCCTGGACCTCGACCCGGACTCCCTGAACCTGAACCCCCTGGACCTGGACCCCCTGGACCTGAACATGGACCCCCTGAACCTGAACCTCCTGGACCTGAACTTCGACCCCCTGGACCCCCCTAGACCTGGACCCCTTGCACCTGGACCTGAACCTCCTGGACCTAAACACCTGGACCTGGACTCCCTGGATCCCCCCTGGACCTGGAACCCTGTACCTGGACCTGGATCCCTGAACCTGGACCCCTAGACCTTGACTCCCTGGACCTGGACCCCCTGCACCTAAACCCCCTGGACCTGGACTCCCTGGACCAAGACCCCCTGTACCTGGACCTGGACCCTTGGACCTGGACCACCTGGACGTGGACTCCTGGACCTAGACCCTTGGACCTGGACTCCTTGGACCTGGACCCCCTGGATCTGGATCCCCTGCACTTGGATCCCCTGGACCTGGACACCTTGGACCTGGACTCCATGGACCTGGACTCCTGGACCTGGACCCCCTAGACCTGGACTTCCTGGACATAGATCTTCTGGATCCCCCTGGACCTGGACCTGAACCCTCTGGACCTGGAACCCCTGGAACTGAACCCCCTGGACCTGGACTCCTTGGACCTGGACTCCTTGGACCTGGACCCCTTTGACCCTCTGGACCTGGGCTCACTGGACCTGGACCCACTTAGACCTGGACTCCCTAGGGTCTCCTTGGACCTGGACTCCCTGGACCTGAACCCCCTAGACCTAGACCACCTGAATCTTCCTTGAACTGGTCTCCTTGGACCTGGACCCCCTGGATCCTTCTTGAACTGGACTCCCTGGACCTGGACCCCCTTGACCTGGACCTGGCTCCTTGTACCTTGACTCCCTGGACCTGGACACCCTGGATCTGTCTGGACCTTGACTTCCTGGACCTGGATCCCTGGACCTGGACCCCCTGGATCCCCCTGGACCTGGACCTCCTGGACCTTGATTCCTTTGACCTGGTCATCCATTCCCCTGGACCTTAACTTGAACTCCCTGGACCTGGTCTCCCTTTACCTGAACCCTCTAGATCTGGGCTCCTTGACCTGGACCCCGTGGACCTGGATCTGTACCTTCTGGACTTGGACCTCTTGGACCTGGTCCTGGACCCCCTGGACCTGAACCCTTGGACCTGGAGCCCCTGACCGGGACTCCCTGGACCTGGACCCCTGGATCCCCCCTGGACCTGGACCTCTTGATTTCTTTGACCTGGTCCCCCTGGACTTTAACTTGAACTCCCTGGACCTGGTCTCCCTTTACCTGAACCCTTGGACCTGGACCCCCTGGACCTGGACCCTCTGACCGGGACCCCTGGATCTGGCCCCTCTACCTGGATCTGAACCCCCTGGACCTGGACCTTTGATCTGGACCCCGTGGACCTGGATCTGGACATTCTGGACTAGGACCCCCTGGACCTGCACTCTCTTGACCTGGACTCCCTGGACCAGGACCCATGTACCTGGACCTGGACCCCCTGGACCTGGACTATCTGGACCTGAATTTCTTGAACCTAGTCCTCCTGGACCTGGACTCCCTGCACCTGGAACTCTGGAACAGAACCTGTTCCCTCTGGATCTGGACCTCCTGGACTTGGACCCTCTGGACCTGGACTTCCTGGATCCCTTTTAGACCTGGAATCCCTGGACCTGGACCCCCGGGATCTCCCCTGAACCTGGGTTCTTTGATCTAGACTTCTTGAACCTGAACCCCCTGGACCTGGACTCCCTAGACCTGAACCCTCTGGACCTGGAATTCTAAATCTGAACCCCCTGGACCTGGAACCCTTGGACTTGGACTTGAATTATCTGGATCTGGACCCCCTGGACCTGAATCCGCTGGACTGGGACTTCCAGAACATGGACACCCTGGATCCACCTGGACCTGGACCCCCTGAACCTGGACCTAGACCCCCTGACCGGGACTCCCTGGATCCCCTAGACCTGGACCCCTTGGACCTTGACTCCCTGGACCCTCCTGGACCTGGACTCCCTTTACCTGAACCCCCTGGACCAAGACCCTCTTGAAATGGGGGGTCCATTTCCAGGACCCCTAAATCTAAAACACCTGGACCCCTTGGACCTTGTCCTGAACCCCCTGGACCTGGACCCGAACCCCTGGACTGGGACTCCCTGAACCTGGACACCCTGTCTATGTGCAATTTGTTTATAATCTCGATCCTTTCTTCTCCTACTTTCGGTTTCATTGTCTGGTGGTAGATAAGTGTGTGCATAAATAATGTTACTAAGAATGAAGAGTTGCCGAATAGTTAGGACACAACATTCGTCATAAAGGTCGGTTGTTGGGTGTAAGCGTGGTTTTGAGGTCGTCACTTTGAATACTGCTTTCTGTGCTCTAATTTAGCTCATTCGTTTCTTTTTGCCTGAGTAATGAAAGGGGCCTCGCAAAGCATGTCGCCTGTGCTATCCCATATATTAGTTCCCTTCTTCGACATTACCTATTTATGTAAAATTTACTTCAGCCCGCGGCTTCGCACGCGTGTTTTGTTATAAAAATAGCCATCCAGGGTGCAATCTAAATATCTTTTCGAAAGGAATGAAGAAAAACATCATAATTAGGTAAAGGTGCGGTTATTTATTTCAAACAATAAAAACTAACATAATGGTTTTCATGATTAACAATTTTAACAAAAAATTTGACATAATTTTGGTCTTATAATAAAATTACTATGATAACTGATGTGTAATAAAACTACTCCTAAATAATTCATAAAAAAATTTAGAGTGCATTTTAATTGTCATATTGCTCTATCAACTAATAATCCGGTCATTACACAAAATAAAATTTTATCACAATTGGCACTCGCAAATAATAATGTATAAGTTGTTGACGACATGTACCTAGATGAAATGTTATTATTTCGACAGTCGTACACTACAATAAGAATTTTAAATTAATGAAATATAATATTATTTTCACAAAAACAGTTTATTTACCATGATTTGCGAGTTAAGTTCCAATATTTGGGCATTGTTTCACGCGCCATGATAGTAAATATACAGTTTATTGAATGTTCTATGATATTTCAAAATTTATGAAATAACCAATCATCTACACGTAGAAATAATCGCTAAATCACCCTCTAGTGCAGGGTTTCCCAACCTTTTTTGCCTCCCCCCCCCCCCCCTACTTAGGATCACTTTACGCCTCCCCAGAGGAGCGCGCACCACCGGTTGGAAAAGCCTGCTCTAGTGTCTTAAAAACGTGTAAGTAAAAAACAAAGTTAAAACCAGACTATTTCTTATACTAAACGCCTAAACTATGTTATTCAGTAATCAAATCTAGACTTACTAAACTTTTCTAATCTCGATGCCATCACGTAACTAAAGGCCTATATAAACCGTAAAGTTCATTCTGTACACAGAACTAGTGACGCTTTTCATTCCAGACAGCGCCATCTATTACGCTGGATGGAACTAGTGACGCTTTTCATTCCAGACAGCGCCATCTATTACGCTGGATGGAACTAGTGACGCTTTTCATTCCAGACGGCGCCATCTATTACGCTGGATGGAACTAATGACACTTTTTATTCGACAGCGCCATCTATTACTAGGTGGAAATAGATTTAAAATCGTAAATGAAAACCCTTAAAATGCGTGACTTTTTTGGGTTATACAGGTTCTTAGTATATTTATGTATATAAAATACGCACTAAAGGTACAATTAACTCGAACATAAAATCGGAACCTTTGTAAATCTAGTACAAAAGAGCAATTTCAATCTTAATTAATGCGAAAATTCGATCTTATATTAAATTATTTATAAACTTCTGCACAACCATTTTCTGCCAAATCTATTTGGACAAATCAAAACATTTTTAGCGTATTTTTTATGACTCTTACAATTAAATTTTATTTTAAACAATGATAAAAAAATAAAACTATATACAGTCTGTCACCGCATTCATGACATTAATTTAAAACACATACGCAGAATTGTATTTTTAACACCGGTAACTTGAATATTTATCCAGTAATCGATAAATTTCGAATAAACAATTTTTAACGTAAATAGCGGCGCCTTTGCGACGATGCCGCTTAGTCAGTTTAACATGTACCTACTTACATGATGAATGAATATGATTTGTTTACCTATTTTATACCTACAGGCTGTTTCTACAGATAATTTTACGTGATAACGAGTGGAAGAGAGATAGATGCGTCACAAGCCGAACGCTTAGGCCGATCGTGCCTCTCTACCGCTTGTTTCGCGCTCTCGCTTGCACGCTCGGCTCAGGCGGAACGTGACACTTTCGTGCATGCAGCCAGCGTTCATCGATTTATAAGACGTTTATCGCGTCAAAACTATTTTACGACCTTAACCATCATCCCTACCAGTGTTTTAAATTAATGTCGCAAATGCGGTGACACGCAGTATGATATAAACCCGGCTATTATTCCACTGGGACATTACGAATTACATTCAAATTATTCAAAGCCAATTATCATTGTCAACCAAAATTGCAATTAAATATATTTTTGATCTGAGCAATACGGGGTTTTAGGCGCTCGTCACTCATCAAAATGCTCGCGCAGATTAGCAGCGGGACGAGTGACGAGTGACTAACTTAGAATTTAACATATCTCTTGCATTTCGTCTCGTCTGTCGAATTATGATGCTCCCACACAGCTGTTATATAACTTCATATAACACGATAATATTTTCAAACATTAGTCTTCAATCTTACTATAAGGGATAAAATGTTATATATCAAGTTTTATATTATTGCTGTGTGGGAGCGGGATAACCATTAAAAATTAGTTATAAACTTATAACTAAGTAAAATAATATATATATATATTCTAACTTTTTAGGGTACTTAATAGGTGTTTCATTGAAATTTTCCAAAAGGAGCTTTTATAAAATTCCTAATCGGAACCGCAAGCAGATTCAAATGAGCCCAAACACTAGTAGCCTACTATAATCCATTCAGAAGTTCCGTTGTCTAACATCCGTCTCCATCATGAGACCACCTCCATGGTACTATATTATTGTATTGACACCGAAGTTACATATGCATTTCAAATTTCAGCTCAATGATCGGAACTGGTTAAAATTCAGTTGCAAGATTTGACCTGAACAAACTAGCCCCGGATCTAGGGTAGGGTTGGGGGGTAAAACATGCCCCGGGCGGTAATTGCAAGGGGCGCCATATTCTCCAATAAAAAAATACATAGTTCACCTGCCTTTCATTTGATTCAGAACGCTTCAACCTTTAGCCCCCCCCCCCACCAACCCCCCCCCCCCCCCCCCCCCACCAACCCCTCAAACGCTGGAGGAGAGAGGGCACAACATCAAGGTAGAGCCCCGGTTCCGAAAAAATCTAGATCTGGAGCTGGAACGAACATTACAAGTTAAATAAAACCTACTAAAAAATCATTATTTTATGCATTTTCGACCAGATATTAGTGGAGTTAAGGCTAACCCCAATTTGTCATAAGATCCAATGTAATCCGTTAGTGGTACGGCTTCAGCGACACTTCTTCAGGAAGTCCAGCACTTCATGCGGGTAGTTCCGACGGGTTGTGGACTTGGTGGCCGAGCGGGCGTTGTCCAATGGCGTCACAGAACTGAGGGCGGACATACAAACTGTTAAAAGTGATGCACGATTTCGATGACATTTGGTGTGTTGATAGTCGGCCTGGACATAAGACTACTTTTTGTTGACAATCAACACGTGCGAAACCGCTGGCGGAAGAAGCTAGTTAGAACTATAAAGCAGTCTACACAACAAAGTAAAATAAATAAATACAGCTGGACATGTCACACAGCGCTATCTAGCCCCAAACTAATCAGAGCTCGTACTATGGGAACCAGATAACTGATAGAATACTTATATACATTTTTTTTGTAAATTCATACTATAATATATAGAGAAACAACTAGACTCGGAACTCGAATGATCTGTGGATCATGCAAACATTTGTTCCTTGGCGGGAATTAAACCCGCTACCTCCTGCGTCTCAGCCGGCTATTTGCCCACTGCGCCACGGAGGTCGTCCGGTCGTCAGTTAAATATGTAGAGAAACAACCAGACCCGGAACTAATATCTGTAGATCATGCAAACATTTGTTCCGGGGCTGCGTACCAGCCGGCTGTTCGGGCACTACGCCGCGGAGGTGGTCGGTACGCGTTCAGTGTTCGTTGCTTGTACCTCATGTTGTGCGCATGCGCGAGTTTCTTCCACAGCTTGCGGTCGAGCTGCTTGAACAGCAGCATCACGAGCCGCAGGCAGCACGTAGCCGAGTTCACCGCCAGGTGCAGCGCCGTGTCTCCCCCCTTTATATCCTGCAAAACAATTACACATTCTTATATCATTCACAAGCTTCCGTATATCAGTAAGTTGGGAGGAGCTCGCTTCACACAGGTCGTCCTGGCGCTCTACCTTCTATAATACAATTAAAACTTTCGAAGAAAACCGACTTCATACACTCGATATAAAGCGCCAGACACGTAAAGAAAGACCTAAGCCCTCTTATAGGTACTTACACTTATAACTAGTGATCGGCGTAGGTAGTGCTATTCACGGGAATTAGTGACCGTTAACTTAACATGGATATGCCTTCTAAATCCCGGGAAACATATTTTTATTTTATTTAACAGGTTTTTTAGGAATTCGTATTTTACATAGTCACTATTCAGCTTTATACAAATACATGTTGTATTGGTCACTAAAGTCATCCCTTTCCCTCACGCTTTTCTAGCTTATCGCAGGTGAGGTGAGGACTTGGTCTCACTATACGCACACATACACAATACGCTGCGAGTATACGGGGCGCTATGTATGTGACAATATATTCAGAAAAATATTCTCGGGAATCGGGGAATAAATCCCGGGGCTTATCTATATTAACCTATCATTCAGGTTCATTGACCCAAAATAGCACTACCTACGCCGATCCCTACTTACAACGCAGCAGGCCAACTCTATTGTGAAACCTGTGATAGGATATTTAAAACTAAGCTTGGTCTAGCAAGCCATATTAGGGCTCACGCTAGAATTTAAATATAAACGCAGGATAATTAAATTTATTGTAATTTTTATGCATTTAATAGTATTTTCTTTAAATTTAAATACGGTTTGGGTCGCCGTCATCGAAATCGATGAGGAGGACTATATACTAGTAATAACAAAGAAAGAAGAAGAAAGAAAGAGAAAAAAATTATTTGTGACGGTACAAAACACACACACAGCACACAAGTAAGGTACACACAAGACAACAAATTCATACACACAAAAACTGCAATACCCAACAAATGTGTCTCACAATTACCTATATTAAAATGACCGACGTCACAAAAAGGCGTCCAACTCAGCATTTGTTGTGCTTTTGGCACAACGCTGATCTTCCGTTGGAACCATTTAAAAATGAAGATATCACGGATGACTGCCCGCACACTACCACAAGAGTAGAAAAGAAAAGCAGTACTTATTTAAGTAGGGCTTCCATACAACAGACATGATTTTCTTGCCGTTTTTATAGATAATGGTACGGAACCCTTCGTGTGCGAGTCCAACTCGCACTTGGCCGGTTGTTTTAGTGTGTGCCTAATCATGTTTTTCCTCCGTTCTGTTTGTCTGTTGTTAAGTACACACGGCTACACATCAAGCTATAAATATCCAGTATACGCTGACCTCGCATTGTGTAGGCTTTTCGTAGAATGAGAGTTCAGCTTATACTGGAAAATATAACTTGATGTGTAGCCGTGCGTACAAACAATGAAGGTTTATGATTTTTATGATTGAAATTTTTACCCCTTTCCATATATCTGCGTTGGCATGGTCTAGTAGCACGTGCACTACGTGTAGATGTGAGTTGGACGCGCTGTGCTGTCTGCAAGCCACGTGCAACGCCGTGTATCCTGGATCAACACACATTTCATTTATTATCTTATATATATAAAACAAAGTCGGGTTAGTGACACCATTTATAACTCAAGAACGGCTGGACCTATTTTGATGATCTTTGATTTGTTGGATTTGTCTCCGCCCCGAGTAGCAGAATATAAAAAAAAAAAAAAAATATCGGAATAGTTCACGCAAAAAAACATATGAAGAAAATTATGATATTGAGAAAACTGGAGGGACTACCAGAAAAAAACCTAGCAGTCTCCTAGGTGTTAAATTTTTTTTTGTTATGTTTCACTACTCAGGTTTGACACTACTTAGGTGTGACACTACTTGGGTGTGACACTACTCAGGTGTGACACTACTCGGGTGTGACACTACTCGGGTGTGACACTACTCGGGTGTGACACTACTCGGGTGTGACACTACTCAGATGTGACACTACTCAGGTATGACACTACTCAGGTGTGACACTACTCAGATGTGACACTACTCAGGTATGACAGTACTCAGGTGTGACACTACTCAGATGTGACACTACTCAGGTATGACAGTACTCAGGTGTGACACTACTCAGATGTGACACTACTCAGGTATGACAGTACTCAGGTGTGACACTACTCAGATGTGACACTACTCAGGTATGACAGTACTCAGGTGTGACACTACTCAGATGTGACACTACTCAGGTATGACAGTACTCAGGTGTGACACTACTCAGATGTGACACTACTCAGGTATGACAGTACTCAGGTGTGACACTACTCAGATGTGACACTACTCAGGTATGACAGTACTCAGGTGTGACACTACTCAGATGTGACACTACTCGGTGAGGTACATACATCATAAGTGTACTCTAGTTATATTGCAATCTAGCCAAGTAGGCTAATGAGCAATTTTATGCTAACTTAGTTATACTGTTTTTTTTAACTGGGACAGTACGGCAGCACCCATAAATAGAGGAGATACAGATGCTTTTACAGTTTTCTTTTAAAACATCAGCTCGTTTTCGAAGTTTTAGTTGGGCTTCGTCAGTTGAGGAAGTATGCTTCAATTAAGTCTACTTTTTGCGTATTTAACAATGCCATGATAGGACAAATAAGATGATGCAATGACTGATATAAAAGTCCGACAGGTGCAAGAACCATGTTCGAAATTTAAAATTGTTCTGAAATACGAAATGTTTTTGAATTGCTCATGGGAGCATGGAGTTCCTAAACTTCTTAATCGCTACAGTATTAATACTTCTTTAATGTGCTATTAGAATCTAATAAAATGTTTGTTGGAGGAATGAATTTTGCTTTGTCCTGTTGTATGAGAATATATTTTATCAATTTTGACTAACTTCCGCTTTTCAGATTTTTTTTATTTAATACAATAAAATGCTCCTTACAATTAAAGGACTGCATCGATCGGCATCAATAAAAAAATTTACCAACTTGATTCATTTTAAGGCGCTACTCACACTTGACCAAAAAAATTTTAATGCTATAATGTTTTTCTTCGAAAACGAGCTGACGTTATAAATGAAACTGCACCTGTATCTCGTCTGATTATGGGTGCTGCCGTACTGTCCCAGTAAAAAAAAAACACTTTGTATGATAGAATAATGATAAAGAATGTGGCCATTGGCACTTTTCTTGCAGACTTTATTTAAGGGAAGACACGTTGGTATTGTGTTCTTTAGGTATGAATAGCACTAACACTAACACTATATTACATTATTGTACACTATAATAACTCAAAAGGTTTTGACCTTTCAAAAGTTTAAAACAAGATTGTACCATCAGAGTTAGCGTGGTGCAGTCGGAAGAGCGGCGGCAAGTCTCCGCGCGGCTCGCTGCGCGTCAGCTCCGCCAGCACCAGCGCATACGCATCCCCGCCGCGAGCGCACGCGATCACCAAGTTATCACCCTGTGCGTCCACCTTCAAAAACATCAATTAATTTAATCAAAATATAGATAGATATAGATTTTTTTTAAAAAAAAGCGACTCCATTGAAACTTCCAACTGAAATGTGTTGTAGGTCATGATGGAATAAACTATTGGTCGAGCAAGACAGATAGTCGCCTTTGATTTTGACACTAGACACAGATAGCCACATTTGATGCCAATCTCAATATTACGGTCAGTTTTTAGGGTTCCGTACCCAAAGGGTCAAACCCTATTACTAAGACTTTGCTGTCTGTCTGTCCGTCTGTCACCAGACTGTATCTCATAAACAGTGATAGTTAGACAGTTGAAAATTTTCACAGCTGATGTATTTCTGTTGCCGCTATAACTAAAAATACTAAAAACAGAATAATATTAATATTTAAGGAGGGCTCCCATACAACAAATGTGATTTTTTTGCTCGATATTGATAATGGCAACAGGTAGACGTTTGAAATCTTCACAGAATATTGAGTTATGTGATTCACTTTAAAAATAAGTAATAAAATTCATATGGATGGAAATTAATGGGACTCCCATACAACAAACGTGATTTTTTTGCCGTTTTTGTAGATAATGGTACGGCACCCTTCGTGCGCGAGTCCGACTCGCACTTGGCCGGTTTTATTTATGGTAGTTTGCCATGTTTGATCTTGATTCAAATATTATTAGTGTCTTTTAAATTTCCCGTGTAATTTTTACTCAAAATGACAGATTGCCAACTTTGATTCTGTACGACTCAAATTATAACATGTTTTCAAAAAGTAGCAGAATTTCTTTTTCCGAACGCGGAAATAACAACACCATCGTTTATCCTAAAACACATGAGAGAATAGGATGTGTGTATTTCGTGTGTGTGTCGGTTTGTGTGTGTGCAGTATTCTGTCAAATTAAGGGGCAGACTTTGAATATTACAACCCTAACAATTATCATTCTGCTTGTTGTATGGTATTGAAGTTTAAATACACGATACTCAAGGATATAAGTAACAAAACTATTGTTCTAAAAACACGAATTACTAATAAAATGTCGATAAAAAAAATTACAAAGACACCTCTGACAATTAAGACATTCCCAAGTTAATTCTACACAATAAGGTAATAAGATATGATATTTCACAAAAATATTCTTCAAATAATTAGAAAATAAACTATTGATCATTTTTTTAGAATAATTTATTTATTTTATTTATGTACACAGTAATTATGATTTTTACAAATGTCGCTTACGTTGTTTAATTCGGAGCCACTTCAATATCATGCCGCACTCTTCGTAATAGTTGTTCGCGTATTTTACTTCGCACTCACTCTCATTCCGCGGCGATCCGCGTTGCTAGATGGACCTATGCTACTTTTTTTCAGAAATAAAACCAAAAAAAACCCACACAAATGGGTCAAAAATCATGTAAAAAGATTTTTGCTTCGCGCTCACCCTCATTCCGCGGCGATCCGCGCACAGAGTACTTTGTACCGTTGCTAGGTAGACCTGTGCATTTTTTTTTCAGGAATAAAACGAATAAACCCACAAAAATATGGGTAAAAAATCATTTAAAAATATATGTATGTATTATGCGTGCGAAACACATGATGGATAAAGTAAGGTAAGTAAGTTATCTGCGCGTACTTATTGACATTTGATAATATTTACTATGATTTTGAAAAATCTTTCATCTAACGAGGATTTTCTATGCCGCGGCACTGACCGAGATAGATTCTTAATTTCATTAAAGAAGTCAAAAGTCTGCGTAGCCTAGCGGTTCACGATACTGGGGTGGTACTTGCGTACTCTGGCGTAGGGTGGTTCAAGTCCTCACCGCATCTAGATATTTTCTTTCATGTTTTTTTCTACCTTCTATTTCTGACTGATTTCTCCTGACTAATTTCTATCTTTTATACAAGTATACCTTTATTTAGTTATGTACCTAGCTAATATTTTTATATTATGTCATAAATTTTGATTTTTAAACCTTTGTCAATCAAAGCTATGTTTATTTTAAGGTCAAAGAAGAAAGACGAAAACGAGCCCCTTTCGACGCAAACTGGCGAAAGGCAAGGAAAAACCATCATAATTATTTATTAGGTAGGTAGGTACATATGTATCTGTAATAAATATGTGGGTATTGTAAGTTATTACATGCAGCCATACATACTTACTTTATGACAACGCAACGTGGCTAGCAACCGCGGACGAGCTCGGCTTCATCGCATCGCGCATCGGCCGTCAAGGTACCAAAACTCAGTGGCACAGTATAAGAAAATTTGTAACAGTAGGACTCAGTTCACATGTCTTACGTTGACTAAGTTACAACTACTTACGTTACTAGTTAGTGGAAATTTCTAAGTTGGCTATAAAATAAGTATTATAAAAACTTTTACATAAAATATATTAGAGTAAGTACCCATACGTAAGTATATAAATTTTTGGACAGTCTGAAATCACTAAAATTCTTAAGTTTAAATTAATTTCTCATATAGGTATGTGTAGAAGATCGTAAGCGCGGGTCAGCCGTGGAATGATATACGGGAGATAGATGCTTATAAGATAAGATGATTTTATTGAACTTCACTTTACACTAATGATGCTAATGATATGAGTGGCTCGGCCGCTAGCCGATTGTGCACTGATTACGTAAACCGCGCGTCGCCGCGCAGAGGCGGTACTCGACCTACGTAATCAAAATTGCTGCCTGAGCTAAAAGGTGTTCGTATATCGAACAGTAAGTGAAATGTAAATTTCTTTTTGGAAAAATAATCTTTCTTTATGTTACACCTACAGTAGGCATTTTACGAAGTTTTTGTTTAATTTCGTTTTTAGATTAGATTCGCTAATTGTCAATTTTTGTATATAATTTGGGAGTTTGTTATTATAGCATACACTTTGCCCTATAAACGATTTACTAACTTTTTAAAACGGACATAAATCTATGCATACACCATGAGAACTTTGCGCAGTTGGGTAAGAAGTGGACATGAATCCAACGCAATGTTTGGACTTGCTTCTGACTACCATCTTGTGGGATAGCTTCACGAATCTGCATACTGAGTTGTCCATTGAGAGAAATCCGAGTATGTCCATCATGTCGAATCATGTCGTGAGCGATAACATTACGTAATAAATGCTTATGAATATATAAATAAATATCACAATATTTTTTACTATTTAAACCTTCTATTTTTGGACTGACATAGGACCTCTAATGAAAAAAATAAATTTCTGACTTACTA
This sequence comes from Philereme vetulata, assembly GCA_918857605.2. Classification (NCBI taxonomy): domain Eukaryota; kingdom Metazoa; phylum Arthropoda; class Insecta; order Lepidoptera; family Geometridae; genus Philereme; species Philereme vetulata. Next base: position 7,342,892 of record OU975427.1, on the reverse strand, counting down.
CATTTATTTTACTGTGACACGCTGACAACAACATCCTACCAGCGTATTGTGTGAATGTATAGGTGTACGCCTTAGGCGTATAGATCACGTTGTTGAGTTATTTGCAATGCAACGTAGTTCCCGCGTTCTTAAACAGATGGCGCTAGTATAGAGTAACTAACAGTTCCTTGTATATGTTTAGTTCCGCAAATTTCCGTAAAATTTATTTGTGATAATGTCTCTAGTTGTTGCTTTGGCGTAAATCTATAGGAGCGTGCGGGGTGAAGTGGGGGTGAAATCTGAAATCTGCGTGTCTGAAGTCTGTGCCTTAAGGATGTTTTAAGAATAGGAACGATAGGGGGGTAATGACTTCAGTCTGTTCATAATTTAGGGCGACTTGCGCAACAATGCCTAAACGTATTTAATGGCAAATCATACAATTACGTCAAATTTAAATGTTTAAGTCGCTAAATACGTTTAGGGATCGTTGTGCAAGCGGGCTTCAGTGTATGTTTAGCCAGCCCCGGATCTACTAGGGGAGGGAGGGCGCAAACCGGGGCCCCATGCGGGGTCCATCTGACAAAACCTACTTAGCAAAATGACTAGCTAGCAATACATCAACACTTCATCTTCTCTTCATAGCATTTGAACTACATCGCTAAATTGACTTGGTAGCAAAAAGACTACTTTTTCAAAAGTACTGTTAGTAACAAAAACATTTTATTTAGAAAAAATATGTTTAATAATCAACAAAAAGAAAAGATTATTCTTGTTTTTATAACATAAAAATTACACTAAGAATTATACTTAAACATTAGTTTTAAACCCCTCATTGAAAGAGTCGTTTTTACCCTTAAATAAAAAAAAATTTAATCGGCTTACTAAAATTTAAAAAAATATGTTTCTAATGGTTCTGATGAAGAATTTGCTTTTTAATTTCAAAAATGTTTTCTAAGAACTGCATCTCATTGATGTGTCCATGTTTCAGTGATGTAATTTCATTTTTGAGCATTTTATCAAATTGTATGTGGCGACGCAACCGTCGTGATTTGTTAAAATAGTGCTGCTTGATAGCAATATCTTTCAAGCGTGCTTCTTTTCGCAGGATATACAAAAATAAAAGCAACGTGGCCTTATGTGGGATCCGGACGTTAAGGCGTCTGTGCCAGCTCTCCATGCCATTGTTCGTTCTATGCCTTTCAGTAGCACAACAAATGAGTGAAAATGATTTTTCCCATTGCCGTTTGAAGTATTTAATGAACTTGTCATTACGTGCGGTTTTTGGAGCTCGATTCATTAATGCTCTCCAGCCAGCGTCTATATATTTAATTGGCAATAAAGGCAAATTTGCTGTATGTCTAATAATTTCATTTTTAACCTTAAGTTCGCGGCCCTTTTTCCAAACTGCTCGATTGTAGTGGTAAAAACAGCCCGTAACAACTGCCCTTGGAAACACTGCTTTAAAGGCGTTCATAAGACCTGCTTCATAGTCGCATTTGAAATTGCGAATATCAATATTGAGTACATCTCGTATGAGTGTAAAAAGCCTTATGTACGTGACTTCCGTCTTGTTAGGGAGCAAGGCGTATATAACGGGCAATATATTAGTGTACTCACTAGAACTATTCAAATCCACATGTATCGAAAAAAATTGTAAAAATGGTTTCGGACACCTTTTAAATGTTCCGTCGCCGAAGAAATATTGATTACGTAATACTTTCAAAGTTTTTTTGGCTATCTTGGAGCAAAACAACAATATTTTGTCATCTCCGCCATCATCTGCTACCAAAAAATCAGACGCCATAATTTTGGGTATGACTACTTCTTGTATTTTCTTGAATTCCGTTCTTTTCACATTCAAAGTTTTCTTCCGGGCTCTATATAGGTTATCTTTCACTTCCGAGTAAGATGGCATTATTAAATTTTCGGACCCTTTTATTGACGACTGTATGAGAACATGTCTTTCAAATATTTTCTTAACCGGTTCCATTTTACTACAAACTTCTTGACGGCACAAATCCATCATCAACGCTCTCTTATTGTCGTCTGGATGAGGTGCACAACAGTGAGAACTTTTTCGTACTATCTTATCTTTAGTGTCATTTAAAGTCACTGAAGCGGAACATTCACCTTTATTTACGCACCTCCACAAGCTTCCATTTTTATTGTTTTTAGCAAAATTATATCTATGGCTGTTATGAAGAAGTGCTTGTTTTCCTTTTTGATTTGTAATAAATTTAAGGTTATCCGGCATTTTCTTGGCTTTCACTGCTTACGCTTCTATTACAACCAAATGAATCAATAACAATGAAACAATATTCGATGTTATCTTTCAAGCATACTTCAACATGACAGCTTCCTTCTTAATTTATAATTGACCAGTCTTGTTTTCAAACTACGAAGTTTGAAACCATGAAGTATTAACACCGTTGTAGCCGATTTCGTATTTTTTGTTCAAAAAGTACTAGTTAGCAACATGATTTTCTAAGAGGTAATAGTTAATGTCTATATACTTACTTGAAATTATATTTAGTTTAGCGTACATAAAGGAAAGCTAATAATTACCTTTTTGAAACTTCTGTAACCCTAGTACTTTTCAGAAACCGAATCAGGATGCAACATTATAATATATATGATATTTAAACCATAACCACTGCTCATTCTAACAAGTCTTAAAATTTCAGTATTTAGTAAACACGACATGATTAGGATTTCAACTTTTTGTAAATGACTGTACCTGTTTTGAAAAAGTAGTCTTTTTGCTACCAAGTCAATTTAGCGATGTAGTTCAAATGCTATGAAGAGAAGATGAAGTGTTGATGTATTGCTAGCTAGTCATTTTGCTAAGTAGGTTTTGTCAGATGGACCCCCCATGCGGCAATAACAGCGGGCGCAAAATTCTTCTTCCAAAATAAGTTTTAAACAAAACTTGTTTTCAAAAGCTCTTGGCAGCAACCTACATAGTTCACCTGGCTATATATTTGATTTGGTAACGCTTCAAACTTTAACTCCCCCCCTCAAATGCTAAAGGAGAGGGGTCGCCACATCAAGTTTCTGCCCCGGTTAGTAAAAATTCAAGATCCCCCCCCCCCCCCCCCCCCCTCTCAAATGCTCAAGGAGAGGGGTCGCCACATCAAGGTTCTGCCCCGATTAGGACAAATTGTAGATCCCCCCACCCTCAAATGCTGAAGGAGAGGGGTCGCCACATCAAGTTTCTGCCCCAGTTATGACAAATTGTGGATCCACCTCCCCCTCCCTCAAATGCTGAAGGAGAGGGGTCGCCACATCAAGTTTCTGCCCCGGTTAGGACAAATTGTAGATCCCCCCCCCCCCCCCCCCCTCAAATGCTGAAGGAGAGGGGTCACCACATCAAGTTTCTGCCCCGGTTAGGACAAATTGTAGATCCCCCACACCTCCCCTCAAATGCTGAAGGAGAGGGGTCGCCACATCAAGTTTCTGCCCCGGTTAGGACAAATTGTAGATCCGGGGCTGTTTAGAGTAGATGACGTACCTCGTGGAATACGCATTCGTTGACACACAGCTTCGGTTCCCCGCGCAGCACGGAGTAAACGCAGTGCACTATGTGCCTGGTGAGGATCGGCCGGTGCGGGCAGCGGAGCGCGGCGGCCTTCAGAATGCTGAGCCCTGGAAGCACAAACATATTCATAAACTGGGGGCAAAATGGCTTCAAGTCGATATACAAATTTAATTTCGGTAATGATTGGGCGGAGCATATAGAACTGTGCCGGAAATGCAAAAAAGGGACAGTGCTATTTACTTGTTTAGGTGAAGAACGAGACAAACATGTACCATAGCCGCGCCGCATTGTCGCAGGAGTAAATGACGTAAGCGAAAAAAGATAAAATCTCGAATTGCATGAGAACCAACAAATTAAAAAAAAAATGCTTTTCCATTAATTTAGGTACCATAATTACCTACATAACTGTGTAAAAATACTTTAAATCTTTTCTAGAGTCGGAGAATGAACGATATTAGTGTTTTAGAAGAGCCAATTTTGACAAATAATTGCATCGAGAAAAGTTTCACCAATTGCGTTCCTGACTTTCATTTATGTAGTTTAAATCCTCAAGTAAATATTGCTTAAATATGAAATCAGTACTATGTTTAGTTATTGAATACGACAGTTACTTAGCGGCTCATTATTTTTTGCATATCGTCTTAATAACAATACATATTTACATGATTAAAATACACAGAAACCGTTGAATCATCTAAAGAGCGTTGCAAACGATCTATAGATAGCTCAACTGCTCCAGATCACTACCAGGCGGAAGTGTCCCCAAGACAATGGCTGCATTGCCCCGCTGAATTGCAATGCTTATGCGTTGACCCAGATAAGCTCCAGCTCTCGGATCACACGTCGCTTCGACCAGATGCCCAGAAATAATTTTGCAAACGCGATGGGCCCCTGTACCCCATGGACCCAGGGTCTCGACCTCAAATGGCTCAAAAACGTAAGCTCTGTCGATACTTCTATATTTGCGCCGCTTGAGATCTTCGGCTGAATTTATCGACGCACGTGGCGTCCCACACCAAAGGCCAACCCTTCTCCCAAGGTATAAGAGTCATACCGTCAGGCCTTTTACCATCGTCACTTATGAGACGGTTCGGTTCGAGAACGGTTGGAACGTTGACGCTGCAAAAAGCCGGACGGATGATATCATTAAGGGGACACCGGAGGGACAATCGCCCATACAATACGTACTACCAAGATCATTTCTAATTGGAGCATATTTCTACCTTAATAAGGTATTATTTTAATTTTAATAGTATTTATCTAGGTTCCCAACTATATATTAGATTAAAATACTTACCTTAAATGAAATATAAGTAAATAAATTAAATTAATATAATATATAAAATAAAGTATTAAAAACAACAACATCTTACGTATCCTAGTCATGGGAACATAGATTATATCGTCTAGTTACAGAATAACAGCACAATGAGAAAAATACAACAAGTTTGCCGTCATCATTTTTGGTATTACGGAACACGATCAAAATCTAATCAAATTTTGAACCGTTCTATTGCTATCACTGTCGCTCTGCGTGGCCAAACTTCGTCACTAAACAGGGATAGCGATATTCAGGCCGAAGTTTTTGACGCGGCCGAATTGAAGTTGCGCTCAGGGTTCGCCGGCGCGTTAAGGCTAGCGAGACGGGAAATCCATAAACTAAATAAATAATGCTGGATATTTCACACAGCGCTATCTAGCAAATCGTTAACGGTCAAGGTGTACGCTTTTATAACAAACTCCCAAGTGATGTACACAAATTGACAATTAACAAATTTAATTCAACAAATTCTTTATAAAAAGGCCTACTATAAAATATCGGAGTATTTAGATGATAGAGAAGCTTGCGATTGAAATTTCTCCAACTCGTTCAAAATGTTACAATTTAGACGTAATCTATTTTATTTATTGTTATGTATTCTAAAAGGATCATTAAAAAGAACAACCAGCCTTGTTTCTTGCCTTCCTTTCCTGGCTTGGTCACGGAGAAACGAGCAGTAAAATTGACGTTTCAAAGTGATCCTTGTCTTTTAAATGAATAAAAAAAATTCAGTTTAACCCCAAACTAAGCAAATCTTGTACTATTGGAACCAGATAACTGATATAATACTTATGTACTTTTTTACGTAAGTACATATGTACTTATATTGTTGAAACGGATGGTGGTTTGTCCGGATACCGGATATTCGGCAAGCTCGAGGCCGGAGCACCGGATATTCGGCCCTTTATCGCGTTACACGGTAGTAGTGATCTTCGCGATCAAGAAAAACAAAATCCAATTGCTAAGGAGATTGACTTTTTCTTAAAGACATCTCGAATCGATCGCAGTCACGACCCATACAGTGGTCAGTTAATTTGATTCAGTACCCGCAGTTGCCAAGGTTTATTAGCTCACTAGGCCACTTATTAATTTATACATTTTTATAATTTATATATGTAGGTATAACAATATATATTTTATGTAAACTTAATATTAATATTTATGGAATTTTATCATTATATATTATATACACATATATATTTAAATATATGATTAGATATCTGATTTACGCCGCCGTCCTTATTTGTTCACATAGATCCGGTCCATCGATAGGTTGCCTGGAAGAGATCGCTTTTAGCGATAAGTCCGCCCATTATACCTATTATTTAGAATTGTTTTTTTCTGTTATATGTTTATATTTAATTGTGTGCAATAAAGGAATTATCTATCTATCTATTAGAATTTATCTTTCAGAACAGGCAGTAGCGTTTAGAGCGAAAGGCTATTTTCAGAAGCTGGTCTGGTATACGAAGCCAAGCGGAGCCGCCTCTTACCAACAAATGCGGAAAATTTGGTATTCATTCACCACAATTTGCCACTTGTTAATTTTGAGTACTAAACTAATTAATAAAACAAACATTTTTGACGTGCGATTATAAAAATAAATGGTGTCTATAACTTATTGTGTTATTTGCTTTGTGTAAAATAATGAGAATTGTTTTGTATTTTACTATCCGGAATCTAAATTACTATCCGGTATCCGGCCGGAAAGTGAAAACAAGGCCGGATAGTGAAAACAAGATATCCAATTCATCTCTACTTATAATGTAAAGAGAAACAACCAGACCCTGACAAATATCTATAGATCATGTAAACATTTGTTCCGCGACGGGAAATGAACCCGCAACCTCATTTTGCATTTAATTCATATATTTAATGTGACCATAAAATATACTAAAGCTTGAATCCCTATGTCCAAGAAAAGCGTAAAGTGTGGCCATTGTGTCTCAACTCTAATAAGAAAATTAGTTCAAACATAACTCAATAGACGGCATTACAGATATCGATATGTTATTGTGATTGACGACGCAAAACTAAGAAATAAACAAAATCAGATCAAAAAAAAAACCGGCCAAGTGCGAGTCGGACTCGCGCACGAAGGGTTCCGTACCATCTATAAAAACGGAAAAAAAATCACGTTTGTTGTATGGGAGCCCCCGTTAAATATTTATTTTATTCTGTTTTTAGTATTCGCTGTTATAGCGGCAACAAAAATACATTATCTGTGAAAATTTCAACTGTCTAACTAACACGGTTCATGAGATACAGCCTGGTGACAGACAGCGGAGTCTTAGTAATGGGGTCCCGTTTTACCCTTTAGGTACGGAACCCTAAAAAACCTTAATTATTGGAGAAAGTCAAATAATCAAATTTTAATATTTTTACAAAATTCAATTCATTCATCGTTCTTCTGGCGGTATGAGGTATTATGGCGCAACCACATAAATCTGTGATTTACGATAAAAACTTCTAGGGAGGTCAGCTAATAGGTATTCAAAATTCGAAAGTTACTCTGTGAAAAGTGAAAATTTATGAAAAGTGAAAAGTGAAATTACAAAGTGAAAAGGCACTAAGTCGGTAATAACATAAGTCGCTTTTAGCGATAAGACCGCCCATTGTACTAAATCTATTTGTAAGAATTATGTTCTGTATTTTACTTTGGTGTACAATAAAGAGTTATCTTATCTTATCTTCATATTAGTATGATATCATGTCGAGTCATGTGAATGTCATGAGTGTATGTTGGTTGCAGATGACAGACGCGTCGCTGGTGAGCGTGCGCACGCTGGTGAAGAGCGTGGTGTCGCAGTACGAGGCGCGCGCCGCGCAGCCGCAGCGGCAGCGCCTCGTCTGGCGACTCTCGGAACGAACTCTCAAGGTAACATCACAACTCTGTGACAGGGATGTTGCGAATATTCGTATCCGCAAATGCCGAGCCTCCGCTTTGATTTGAACATCAGCATCCGCAAATGCCGAGTTTTGATCATCCGCAAATGCGGAGCCTCCGCTTCGATTTAAATATCTACACCTGCAGCCGCAAATGCGGAGCCTCCACATTGATTTGGACAGCTGCATCTGCAAATACCGATATAAAAAATATCTGCATCCGCAACATCCCTGGTATGTACCACTGAATGGCTATCCAGTGGTGTAATTACATTTTGGGTGGAGATGATAGTTATGTAGCTGCAACACCAAACTGTATCCCCCGATTTTGTTATCATTGGTTTCTTGAATTGCCGCCCCCTATGGCAGTAATTCTAAAAACGTATTCAACCTGAACCGGAAAAATGTTACCTTGGGTTCCCTTTTGGGGCTAGATGGCGCTGTGTGAAATTTCCAGCATTATTAATATAACTAATTGTATTTGTTATGTTAAGGTGCTTCGTCCCACGGACCGGCTCACGTCCCTGCTGCCGACCATCGAAGAGCAGCACTTCGCTGCAGAGACCTCGCCGCCCAGAAACAGGTAAAAATTGCAATAAAATAAAAACAAACCGGTCAAGTGCGAGTCGGACTCGCACACGAAGGGTTCCGTACCATTTATCTATAAAAGCGGCAAAAAATCACGTTTGTTGTATGGAAGCCCCGCTTAAATATTAATTTTGTTCTTGTTTTAGTATTTGTTGTTATAGCGGCAACAGAAATACATCATCTGTGAAAATTTCAACTGTCTAACTATCATGGTTCATGAGATACAGCCTGGTGACAGACGAACAGACAGATAGCGGAGTCTTAGTTGTAGGGTCCCGTTTTACCATTTGGGTACGGAACCCTAAAAACCGTTGTGTAAACAAACATATACAACGATAATGATGAAAAATATTTTTTTATTTAAAAGAATGACTTACAGATTGGTCTTAGAAATTTCATCAAAATCGGGATAGCTCCGCCAAATGTCAACCTATTTTGATGATTCTTTTGTTATTCTATATCGTGTACCTCCAGGGTGGTCCCATTTAAGTTTGGCGCGGATCTGATGATGGTGATATGATCAAAGTGAAAATCGAAACCTCAACAGATGACGCATCGCGATGTAGTAATCGTATTGGAAATTACATCTATTTAAGGACCTATCAGTGTTCAATTGATCTGATCATGGACTTTATACCTACTTTAACTTTGAATGACATATAACTCCTCAACAACAAACTGTTATGTATCGCAGTTAGGGTATTGTATTGGAGATCACAGGCTGTCGTGTCTACTGTCAGTTGATCAGACCTTGTGCCTTGATACCCCACAGAATTAAATGACAAATAATTCATGTATGTTTTTAAGACAAAACGGGTCTTTTCGCGCACAGATTTATATCAAAATTATAGTTTTGACTAACCTCGATGTTTCGGCCAAGTTACATCGGCCGTGGTCACGAGAGACTGCTACATGAGTATAGTTCGCGAAAATTTAAAAAGTTCAATTCATGTATGCTCTAATTCTGAGTTTTCAGTGTAAATATTCCTGGTAACTATGAAGTCAGTTGTTAGATTTTTGTAAAAGTTATATTATTATTAACAATTTTCTTCTTCAACAGATTAGGCAGCGAATCCAGCGAGAATGAAGAAACTAGCGATTGGCCGCGCAGCCCCGTCCTACCCGTCTACTGCGACAACTGATGCACCAACCGTCTTCCAGCGCCAATCCTGGCTGAACGGCACCTGCTTTTGCCATTGAAAAAGAAAAATACACTGACAGTCCCGGGTTGAAACAAAAAAAAAACAACTGACAGCTGTGACACCGGCTGAATGGAAATTCTTGATAATAAAGGAATAAATACACTGATAGTCCCGGGCTGAAACATCTGTAGAAGCAAAAATTATTGCAACTGACAGCTGTGACACTGGCTGAATGGAAATTCTTGATAATAAAGGCAAAAATACACTAACAGTCCCGAGCTGAAACCTCCGTAGAAGCAAAAATGCAAGCAACTGACTCTGCCTGAATTGAAATTCTTGTTCAAAAATACACTGACAGTCCCGGGCTGAAACCTCTGTAGAAACAAAAAATAAAGGTACATTAACAGCTGTGACATTGGCAGAATGGAAAATTTTGCCAAAATCCAACAACCTATTCTACTAATGGAATATGTCAAAGGTTGATGAACCTTTTCCGCGAAGAAAGAAGAACAAAGTTAACAATGGAGAAAGTTCAGTTGAAAATACAAGTGTTTCTGGTAAAAGTTTGTATTGGGCAGCTAAAGGCGTTATGGAAGACTAAAATTGCATTTTTTTGGTATGCTTTCAAAAAAAAATCTTAAGTTTTTTGAATATCTGATATTTTTGTTGGATTTTTGAGTGTAAGCTACCCATCTAATAGTAGCAATAGGTCATGTTAGTGAAATTTGAGATCCCACTTTTGATAAATCAAAATTCCGTGATCCTTGAGGGGTTTGAATCGAATATTGTGTCAGTCAGCATGTTTCTTAGTTTATAAGTTTAATTAATTTCGCAATTTTGAAAAAAAAAATATAAAAATTAACGACTACGGAGTATTATCATTTATTTATGTATGATTAATTTGCATTTTAACATAATTCCTATTATGTAAAACAATTCGAAAAATATATTTCTTTGAAATCATTGACTTTTTAATTTCATTGCCATTACTCGAAATAGAATTCAGTCCGCAGTTTTGGAGACCCAAAATTATTTTTGGCAGGACTGAATCAAATGATATATACTGGATAGTACTTCGTAGTCGAAAAAAAGTGCAATTAAGGTTAAAAAGCAATTTGACGAAGTAATTTTTTAAGTTTTTAAATTAATGGGAATGCGCACTTTTTAAAATTTGGTTGTATAATTTTGGAATTCTTATTTTTTTTACCTTTCAGAGAAAATTCTTTAAATATTTACTAGTTTATTTCATATATGCGCATTCTCATTAAATTGTGGAGTTTGCCTAAACCCGATGTCGAAACAGGAGCTTTAATTTTTTTATTTTAGTATTTTTAAACCTGTTTTTTTTAATAATAGCCGACAAACCTCGGTTTTGTAGCTTTTATACTGTGATCATTATTATAAGCGATTAGTGCGAATTCCAGCCGTACCTTAGGTTTCTGTAAAAGTGTGTCACATTTGCGCTTGCGTAAAATTTGAAAAAAATAAAAAAAAAAATGTCCACCGAACACCTTTCTTAGTTTTAGTAGTTTTTGTTCGTAAATAAGCATTTTGTTGTTATAAAGGCAAAATAAATATAAAAATTTGACACTAAAATTGGAGATGGGATACCAAATCTTTTATTTGCTATCTGCAATTTTGAAGTATTTTTTTTTTAATTTTATAAATAACTTGTTTATTTACTAGTAAAATGTAGAATATTTAAGCTAAGTATTAAACATATTGTAAAGATTAATATATTTCTCGGAAGGACTAACTCTATAAAAGAGAGAAAGTAAGAGTAAAAAAAAATACAAAAATATTAATATTAATTCGGCATTCATAGTATCATATATTTTTATTTTTAGTATAATATTAATAATTAGATAAATAACTAAATGACAAAAAAAAATACAAATACTATTGAAAAATAATAAAAAAAACGATCTCAGGTTAGACTTTTCTTAGGTCCAGCAAAAAATACTAAAAAAACCTTGTTTTTAATTTATGTCAGCGTTTCTAAGGGATTAATTAGATTTAAAAAAAATCTGTGCTGAATATGTAACATTTAATATTGTTAAATATGTGTACGGGTTTTGGAAACGTTGCTTGAAATTTTTAAATAACTCCAAAATTTCCATAACTTGACAGCGTTTTCTGGAGGCATTTCAAAATTTTGACAGTTGACTTTTTAAACAGCAACTATGTGATATATCATTAACATCATCGCCGGCCGGTGAGTTTAAATCATTGAATAAGCATTTTTAAGCATCATAATTTAATTACAGTTACTTACCTGTCTTGTCGTGGAATAGGACTAGCTGGCAAGTTTGGGAGTCTCCAAAAATACGTTTATAAATTTTAAACTCAATATTAATGTAGATTTTGAATACATAACTGTTAGCTGCTGTTAAAAATTTCAAGTAAAACTGTTTATCCTTGAAATTTTACAATGAACTTGCACCTAAATGTAAGTTTAGAATTTCAAAACTTTGATATAAATCAACAATTATTTCAAAATTTGTAAATAAGAGAAGCTTTAATACGTTGTAATATAGAGTACTTACCTACTTTATTGATTATTAGTGATTTCAAGTTTCGTTTGTGATTTTGTATGTTTCCTCGCACAACTTGTTTCTATTCAGATTTAGGTAATTAAATCTTTTATTCAAGAAATAATTTAAAATCACAGACGGAATATTACTGTTTATAAAAACATATCCATAACTATCTTAGATTATTGTAATAACAGAAATATATTGTTGATTTATTAAATTTTATTTCATCCTGCATTTATGAGTCATGTTTCTCGATGTAAAATAGAGTGTTTCTTCTAATGTGTAATTGTGCAAGTGTTGTGGCTAAATAAAAAAGAAAATCTCGAATAAATGAGAATAAACAGTTAAGACTCTATTTCTTTGTTTTATTTATATTTGACATCTTAAGAACAGGCATTTTTAAAGCTCGGGAAGAGAAAATTTTGCTACGCAATCTAAAAATTGAAGATGATCTGGACTGAGGGCCCACATTTTAAACATGTGCATTTGGACTGAGGGCACACTTTTTAAACATGTGCATTTGGACTAAGGGGCCCACTTTTTAAACATGTGCATTTGGACTGAGGGCACACTTTTTAAACATGTGCATTTGGACTAAGGGGCCCACTTTTTAAACATGTGCATTTGGACTGAGGGCCCACATTTTAATTTATTTATTATTTAATTGATTTAATTAGAACGGATTAACCAATTACACTAATTAATATAAAATAATTAAAACATTAATTACATAAACCATTGTCAAATTAACAATAAAATAAAATTAAAATAATAAACATTAATATAAATAAATTCATTAAATCACACACATAAATCATAAATTGAATTGTTAAATTAAAGACCTTTCATACATCAATCTCACAATACCTCAGACATACCAGCATCAAGTCCTTCCATTCGTCAGCAAACACATCGCATTCAGGGTTGGCATCTAGGAGTTTGTTGAGGGTGGGGAGTTAGCACGGGATACAGTACGGCGAGAAGCCTGTGTCTTCTACACCGGATATATTGATTTGGGACACAAAAGCGAAGTACCTCGTTAAGCAGATCAGGTGCAACAATTTTGTTGCGAAATATTTTGCAGACAGTGGTTATCTGCTCACACGCTCTCCTAGTTTTGAGGGAATTATAACCTAAGTATCTAAGAGGAATTGAGTTGGGTACATGAAAGGGTAATACCCTGCAATTCGCTTATAAAGGTAACTAAGAAATGCCTTTTGTACTTTTTCCAAACGGAGAGCGTACGTAACCTCTTAAACATGCGCATTTGGACTGAGGGCCCACTTTTTAAACAAGTGCATTGGACTGAGGGCCCACTTTTTAAACACATTATAACTTTTTAAACATGGTAGGTATGCCAATGAGGTTGGATGCTCTTTGATACAACATTAATAATAGTAAATAATAGTAATAATTTATCGTTTTATGACGAGTAAAATTTTTTCATCACGTTCATGGCTTGGGTAATGCCCGCGGCGCGAGGCCCCTCTGACAGCGAGGACGTAGGCGGGGGCCCACATCGCCTTTGGCTATAAATAAACGAGTGTGCTTTAGACCATACGACTGAAGTAAAACTTCTTTTTCAAAATATTAATTCATAAAATTCTTCAAGAGAGAATGAAATTACGAAAAATAATCAAACGAACTACCTACGACTTAATTAATATAAATATTTCTTGCACTGGCTATGAGAGGAAGAGAGAAAGAAAATGTGCGCGCGCATCTCTCTTGCTCCTACAGAACATACCAAACGTAACTATCTATCTTCAATAACTTATATCTCCCTCTCAACTTCCATTCGCACTTTTAGTAACGCATTCACCAGCTTACTCCCCAAGTCAAGCGTGCGTAAAGAAGTTTTACTTCAAAAATATGTATGGAAGAGAAATAGTCAGGTAAATAAATAGTACTTTATTTTCAGATGTTGTACTTTTCTGTTAGCTTAAAAAATTAAATTTATTCTATTTGCTTAAAAAAAAGATGGCAACCCTAAGTGGCGGCGTTAGGTGTCATCATTTGATTAGTTAACTCATATAAGTAGGTACTCATACATTAGTGGTAATAATATAAATAATAAATCTTTATTCAAACAACTTGGTTACATACATATAACATATTTATTAACTTACTATATATCCTTTCCTCCCTAAATGCTTCTCATCAAGTAACCTCTAGGTTCAAATCTTATCTTTCCGGACGCTCGTAGTGTGTGCGGTTGAACGAGCCCTGCTCTGACTGGTGCGATATATCTGCTGGTCTTCCGCAAGGAGCCGTCCTTTCCCCTCTACTTTTCTCAATTTTTATTAACTCTATTACTCTTGTTATTTCCTCTCATTGCCATCTTTATGCCGACGACTAACAAATTTATCGACACTTTAAAGCCGAGGACATATTAGAGGGAGTTGACCAGATGAACGTTGATCTTGACCGCATTAACACATGGGCTTTGACAATAAGGTATCATGGGCCAGCCACATCAATGCTATAAAGCAAATGGGTGCATTTCTCTTTTCAATCCCTCAAACGTCTTCAGAAATTTCTTCCCTTTGAAACAAAAATTACCCTCGCCCAAGCCCTGTTGCTGCCCCTTCTCGACTATTCAGATGTCTGCTTTCTTGATGCCACGGAGGAACTTCTCAATAAACTGGAACGTCTTCAGAACTTGTGCATCCGTTTTATATTCGGACTGCGCAAGTTCGATCACGTATCCACGTTCAGATCCCAACTTAAATGGCTCCCTATTCGTCTTCGTCGTGATCTTCACGTTCTTTCACTCTTATTTAAAGTATTATATTGTCCACTCTCTCCTCCCTACCTCCGTGAACGCTTGCTGGACCTGGACTCTTTGAACCTGTACCCCCTGGATCCTCCCTGGACCTAGACCCCTTAGAGCTGGACTCCTTGGAGCTAGACCCCCTGGACCTGAACACCCTAGACCTGGACCCCCTGAACCTGAACCTAGATCCTTCTGGACTCCCTATACCTGGACCCCCTGGATCCCCCCTGACCCCCTGGATCCCCCCTAGAACTGGATTACCTGTACCTGGACTCCCTGGACCTGGACACCTGGACCTGGACTCCCTAGATCTGGACCCCATGGATACCACTGGACCTGAACTCCCTGGAATTGGACAACCTGGAACTGACCCCCCTGGACCTGGACTCCCTGGAACTTGACCCCCTGGATCCCCCCTGGACCTGGACCCCTTAGACCTGCACCCCCTGGACCTGGACCTGGCCCACTGGACCGCCCGGACCTAGACTTCCTGGACCCCTGGACCTGTACCTTCTGGACCATAAAACCCTAGATCAGGACCCCCTGGAACTGAATCTCCTGGACCTGGACGTTCTGGACCTGGACCCCTGGACCTAGACCTGAACCCCCTCGACCTAGACTCCCTGGACCTGGACCCCCAGGACCTGGATTCCCTGGAACCGTACGCTCTGGACCTGGACCTAGACTCCCTGAACCTGGACCTTGACCCCCTGGACCTGAACTCCCTGGACCTCGACCCGGACTCCCTGAACCTGAACCCCCTGGACCTGGACCCCCTGGACCTGAACATGGACCCCCTGAACCTGAACCTCCTGGACCTGAACTTCGACCCCCTGGACCCCCCTAGACCTGGACCCCTTGCACCTGGACCTGAACCTCCTGGACCTAAACACCTGGACCTGGACTCCCTGGATCCCCCCTGGACCTGGAACCCTGTACCTGGACCTGGATCCCTGAACCTGGACCCCTAGACCTTGACTCCCTGGACCTGGACCCCCTGCACCTAAACCCCCTGGACCTGGACTCCCTGGACCAAGACCCACTGTACCTGGACCTGGACCCTTGGACCTGGACCACCTGGACGTGGACTCCTGGACCTAGACCCTTGGACCTGGACTCCTTGGACCTGGACCCCCTGGACCTGGATCCCCTGCACTTGGATCCCCTGGACCTGGACACCTTGGACCTGGACTCCATGGACCTGGACTCCTGGACCTGGACCCCCTAGACCTGGACTTCCTGGACATAGATCTTTTGGATCCCCCTGGACCTGGACCTGAACCCTCTGGACCTGGAACCCCTGGAACTGAACCCCCTGGACCTGGACTCCTTGGACCTGGACCCCTTTGACCCTCTGGACCTGGACCTGGACCCACTTAGACCTGGACTCCCTAGGGTCTCCTTGGACCTGGACTCCCTGGACCTGAACCCCCTAGACCTAGACCACCTGGATCTTCCTTGAACTGGTCTCCTTGGACCTGGACCCCCTGGATCCTTCTTGAACTGGACTCCCTGGACCTGGACCCCCTTGACCTGGACCTGGCTCCTTGTACCTTGACTCCCTGGACCTGGACACCCTGGATCTGTCTGGACCTTGACTTCCTGGACCTGGATCCCTGGACCTGACCCCTTGAACCTGGACCCCCTGACCGGGACTTCCTGGACCTGGACCCCCTGGATCCCCCTGGACCTGGACCTTCTGGACCTTGATTCCTTTGACCTGGTCTTCCATTCCCCTGGACCTTAACTTGAACTCCCTGGACCTGGTCTCCCTTTACCTGAACCCTCTAGATCTGGGCTCCTTGACCTGGACCCCGTGGACCTGGATCTGTACCTTCTGGACTTGGACCTCTTGGACCTGGTCCTGGACCCCCTGGACCTGAACCCTTGGACCTGGAGCCCCTGACCGGGACTCCCTGGACCTGGACCCCTGGATCCCCCCTGGACCTGGACCCCTGGATCCCCCCTGGACCTGGACCTCTTGATTTCTTTGACCTGGTCCCCCTGGACTTTAACTTGAACTCCCTGGACCTGGTCTCCCTTTACCTGAACCCCCTGGAGCTGGAACCCTTGGACCTGGACCCCCTGGACCTGGACCCTCTGACCGGGACCCCTGGATCTGGCCCCTGTACCTGGATCTGAACCCCCTGGACCTGGACCTTTGATCTGGACCCCGTGGACCTGGATCTGGACATTCTGGACTAGGACCCCCTGGACCTGCACTCTCTTGACCTGGACTCCCTGGACCAGGACCCATGTACCTGGACCTGGACCCCCTGGACCTGGACTATCTGGACCTGAATTTCTTGAACCTAGTCCTCCTGGACCTGGACGCCCTGCACCTGGAACTCTGGAACAGAACCTGTTCCCTCTGGATCTGGACCTCCTGGACTTGGACCCTCTGGACCTGGACTTCCTGGATCCCTTTTAGACCTGGAATCCCTGGACCTGGACCCCCGGGATCTCCCCTGAACCTGGGTTCTTTGATCTAGACTTCTTGAACCTGAACCCCCTGGACCTGGACTCCCTAGACCTGAACCCTCTGGACCTGGAATTCTAAATCTGAACTCCCTGGACCTGGAACCCTTGGACTTGGACCTGAATTATCTGGATCTGGACCCCCTGGACCTGAATCCACTGGACTGGGACTTCCAGAACATGGACACCCTGGATCCACCTGGACCTGGACCCCCTGAACCTAGACCTAGACCCCTGACCGGGACTCCCTGGATCCCCTAGACCTGGACCCCTTGGACCTTGACTCCCTGGACCCTCCTGGACCTGGACTCCCTTTACCTGAACCCCCTGGACCAAGACCCTCTTGAAATGGGGGGTCCATTTCCAGGACCCCTAAATCTAAAACACCTGGACCCCTTGGACCTTGTCCTGAACCCCCTGAACCTGGACCCGAACCCCTGGACTGGGACTCCCTGAACCTGGACACCCTGTCTATGTGCAATTTGTTTATAATCTCGATCCTTTCTTCTCCTACTTTCGGTTTCATTGTCTGGTGGTAGATAAGTGTGTGCATAAATAATGTTACTAAGAATGAAGAGTTGCCGAATAGTTAGGACACAACATTCGTCATAAAGGTCGGTTGTTGGGTGTAAGCGTGGTTTTGAGGTCGTCACTTTGAATACTGCTTTCTGTGCTCTAATTTAGCTCATTCGTTTCTTTTTGCCTGAGTAATGAAAGGGGCCTCGCAAAGCATGTCGCCTGTGCTATCCCATATATTAGTTCCCTTCTTCGACATTACCTATTTATGTAAAATTTACTTCAGCCCGCGGCTTCGCACGCGTGTTTTGTTATAAAAATAGCCATCCAGGGTGCAATCTAAATATCTTTTCGAAAGGAATGAAGAAAAACATCATAATTAGGTAAAGGTGCGGTTATTTATTTCAAACAATAAAAACTAACATAATGGTTTTCATGATTAACAATTTTAACAAAAAATTTGACATAATTTTGGTCTTATAATAAAATTACTATGATAACTGATGTGTAATAAAACTACTCCTAAATAATTCATAAAAAAATTTAGAGTGCATTTTAATTGTCATATTGCTCTATCAACTAATAATCCGGTCTTTACACAAAATAAAATTTTATCACAATTGGCACTCGCAAATAATAATGTATAAGTTGTTGACGACATGTACCTAGATGAAATGTTATTATTTCGACAGTCGTACACTACAATAAGAATTTTAAATTAATGAAATATAATATTATTTTCACAAAAACAGTTTATTTACCATGATTTGCGAGTTAAGTTCCAATATTTGGGCATTGTTTCACGCGCCATGATAGTAAATATACAGTTTATTGAATGTTCTATGATATTTCAAAATTTATGAAATAACCAATCATCTACACGTAGAAATAATCGCTAAATCACCCTCTAGTGCAGGGTTTCCCAACCTTTTTTGCCTCCCCCCCCCCCCCCCTACTTAGGATCACTTTACGCCTCCCCAGAGGAGCGCGCACCACCGGTTGGAAAAGCCTGCTCTAGTGTCTTAAAAACGTGTAAGTAAAAAACAAAGTTAAAACCAGACTATTTCTTATACTAAACGCCTAAACTATGTTATTCAGTAATCAAATCTAGACTTACTAAACTTTTCTAATCTCGATGCCATCACGTAACTAAAGGCCTATATAAACCGTAAAGTTCATTCTGTACACAGAACTAGTGACGCTTTTCATTCCAGACAGCGCCATCTATTACGCTGGATGGAACTAGTGACGCTTTTCATTCCAGACAGCGCCATCTATTACGCTGGATGGAACTAGTGACGCTTTTCATTCCAGACGGCGCCATCTATTACGCTGGATGGAACTAATGACACTTTTTATTCGACAGCGCCATCTATTACTAGGTGGAAATAGATTTAAAATCGTAAATGAAAACCCTTAAAATGCGTGACTTTTTTGGGTTATACAGGTTCTTAGTATATTTATGTATATAAAATACGCACTAAAGGTACAATTAACTCGAACATAAAATCGGAACCTTTGTAAATCTAGTACAAAAGAGCAATTTCAATCTTAATTAATGCGAAAATTCGATCTTATATTAAATTATTTATAAACTTCTGCACAACCATTTTCTGCCAAATCTATTTGGACAAATCAAAACATTTTTAGCGTATTTTTTATGACTCTTACAATTAAATTTTATTTTAAACAATGATAAAAAAATAAAACTATATACAGTCTGTCACCGCATTCATGACATTAATTTAAAACACATACGCAGAATTGTATTTTTAACACCGGTAACTTGAATATTTATCCAGTAATCGATAAATTTCGAATAAACAATTTTTAACGTAAATAGCGGCGCCTTTGCGACGATGCCGCTTAGTCAGTTTAACATGTACCTACTTACATGATGAATGAATATGATTTGTTTACCTATTTTATACCTACAGGCTGTTTCTACAGATAATTTTACGTGATAACGAGTGGAAGAGAGATAGATGCGTCACAAGCCGAACGCTTAGGCCGATCGTGCCTCTCTACCGCTTGTTTCGCGCTCTCGCTTGCACGCTCGGCTCAGGCGGAACGTGACACTTTCGTGCATGCAGCCAGCGTTCATCGATTTATAAGACGTTTATCGCGTCAAAACTATTTTACGACCTTAACCATCATCCCTACCAGTGTTTTAAATTAATGTCGCAAATGCGGTGACACGCAGTATGATATAAACCCGGCTATTATTCCACTGGGACATTACGAATTACATTCAAATTATTCAAAGCCAATTATCATTGTCAACCAAAATTGCAATTAAATATATTTTTGATCTGAGCAATACGGGGTTTTAGGCGCTCGTCACTCATCAAAATGCTCGCGCAGATTAGCAGCGGGACGAGTGACGAGTGACTAACTTAGAATTTAACATATCTCTTGCATTTCGTCTCGTCTGTCGAATTATGATGCTCCCACACAGCTGTTATATAACTTCATATAACACGATAATATTTTCAAACATTAGTCTTCAATCTTACTATAAGGGATAAAATGTTATATATCAAGTTTTATATTATTGCTGTGTGGGAGCGGGATAACCATTAAAAATTAGTTATAAACTTATAACTAAGTAAAATAATATATATATATATTCTAACTTTTTAGGGTACTTAATAGGTGTTTCATTGAAATTTTCCAAAAGGAGCTTTTATAAAATTCCTAATCGGAACCGCAAGCAGATTCAAATGAGCCCAAACACTAGTAGCCTACTATAATCCATTCAGAAGTTCCGTTGTCTAACATCCGTCTCCATCATGAGACCACCTCCATGGTACTATATTATTGTATTGACACCGAAGTTACATATGCATTTCAAATTTCAGCTCAATGATCGGAACTGGTTAAAATTCAGTTGCAAGATTTGACCTGAACAAACTAGCCCCGGATCTAGGGTAGGGTTGGGGGGTAAAACATGCCCCGGGCGGTAATTGCAAGGGGCGCCATATTCTCCAATAAAAAAATACATAGTTCATCTGCCTTTCATTTGATTCAGAACGCTTCAACCTTTAGCCCCCCCCCCCCCCCCACCAACCCCTCAAACGCTGGAGGAGAGAGGGCACAACATCAAGGTAGAGCCCCGGTTCCGAAAAAATCTAGATCTGGAGCTGGAACGAACATTACAAGTTAAATAAAACCTACTAAAAAATCATTATTTTATGCATTTTCGACCAGATATTAGTGGAGTTAAGGCTAACCCCAATTTGTCATAAGATCCAATGTAATCCGTTAGTGGTACGGCTTCAGCGACACTTCTTCAGGAAGTCCAGCACTTCATGCGGGTAGTTCCGACGGGTTGTGGACTTGGTGGCCGAGCGGGCGTTGTCCAATGGCGTCACAGAACTGAGGGCGGACATACAAACTGTTAAAAGTGATGCACGATTTCGATGACATTTGGTGTGTTGATAGTCGGCCTGGACATAAGACTACTTTTTGTTGACAATCAACACGTGCGAAACCGCTGGCGGAAGAAGCTAGTTAGAACTATAAAGCAGTCTACACAACAAAGTAAAATAAATAAATACAGCTGGACATGTCACACAGCGCTATCTAGCCCCAAACTAATCAGAGCTCGTACTATGGGAACCAGATAACTGATAGAATACTTATATACATTTTTTTTGTAAATTCATACTATAATATATAGAGAAACAACTAGACTCGGAACTCGAATGATCTGTGGATCATGCAAACATTTGTTCCTTGGCGGGAATTAAACCCGCTACCTCCTGCGTCTCAGCCGGCTATTTGCCCACTGCGCCACGGAGGTCGTCCGGTCGTCAGTTAAATATGTAGAGAAACAACCAGACCCGGAACTAATATCTGTAGATCATGCAAACATTTGTTCCGGGGCTGCGTACCAGCCGGCTGTTCGGGCACTACGCCGCGGAGGTGGTCGGTACGCGTTCAGTGTTCGTTGCTTGTACCTCATGTTGTGCGCATGCGCGAGTTTCTTCCACAGCTTGCGGTCGAGCTGCTTGAACAGCAGCATCACGAGCCGCAGGCAGCACGTAGCCGAGTTCACCGCCAGGTGCAGCGCCGTGTCTCCCCCCTTTATATCCTGCAAAACAATTACACATTCTTATATCATTCACAAGCTTCCGTATATCAGTAAGTTGGGAGGAGCTCGCTTCACACAGGTCGTCCTGGCGCTCTACCTTCTATAATACAATTAAAACTTTCGAAGAAAACCGACTTCATACACTCGATATAAAGCGCCAGACACGTAAAGAAAGACCTAAGCCCTCTTATAGGTACTTACACTTATAACTAGTGATCGGCGTAGGTAGTGCTATTCACGGGAATTAGTGACCGTTAACTTAACATGGATATGCCTTCTAAATCCCGGGAAACATATTTTTATTTTATTTAACAGGTTTTTTAGGAATTCGTATTTTACATAGTCACTATTCAGCTTTATACAAATACATGTTGTATTGGTCACTAAAGTCATCCCTTTCCCTCACGCTTTTCTAGCTTATCGCAGGTGAGGTGAGGACTTGGTCTCACTATACGCACACATTTGCTGCGAGTACATACACAATACGGGGCGCTATGTATGTGACAATATATTCAGAAAAATATTCTCGGGAATCGGGGAATAAATCCCGGGGCTTATCTATATTAACCTATCATTCAGGTTCATTGACCCAAAATAGCACTACCTACGCCGATCCCTACTTACAACGCAGCAGGCCAACTCTATTGTGAAACCTGTGATAGGATATTTAAAACTAAGCTTGGTCTAGCAAGCCATATTAGGGCTCACGCTAGAATTTAAATATAAACGCAGGATAATTAAATTTATTGTAATTTTTATGCATTTAATAGTATTTTCTTTAAATTTAAATACGGTTTGGGTCGCCGTCATCGAAATCGATGAGGAGGACTATATACTAGTAATAACAAAGAAAGAAGAAGAAAGAAAGAGAAAAAAATTATTTGTGACGGTACAAAACACACACACAGCACACAAGTAAGGTACACACAAGACAACAAATTCATACACACAAAAACTGCAATACCCAACAAATGTGTCTCACAATTACCTATATTAAAATGACCGACGTCACAAAAAGGCGTCCAACTCAGCATTTGTTGTGCTTTTGGCACAACGCTGATCTTCCGTTGGAACCATTTAAAAATGAAGATATCACGGATGACTGCCCGCACACTACCACAAGAGTAGAAAAGAAAAGCAGTACTTATTTAAGTAGGGCTTCCATACAACAGACATGATTTTCTTGCCGTTTTTATAGATAATGGTACGGAACCCTTCGTGTGCGAGTCCAACTCGCACTTGGCCGGTTGTTTTAGTGTGTGCCTAATCATGTTTTTCCTCCGTTCTGTTTGTCTGTTGTTAAGTACACACGGCTACACATCAAGCTATAAATATCCAGTATACGCTGACCTCGCATTGTGTAGGCTTTTCGTAGAATGAGAGTTCAGCTTATACTGGAAAATATAACTTGATGTGTAGCCGTGCGTACAAACAATGAAGGTTTATGATTTTTATGATTGAAATTTTTACCCCTTTCCATATATCTGCGTTGGCATGGTCTAGTAGCACGTGCACTACGTGTAGATGTGAGTTGGACGCGCTGTGCTGTCTGCAAGCCACGTGCAACGCCGTGTATCCTGGATCAACACACATTTCATTTATTATCTTATATATATAAAACAAAGTCGGGTTAGTGACACCATTTATAACTCAAGAACGGCTGGACCTATTTTGATGATCTTTGATTTGTTGGATTTGTCTCCGCCCCGAGTAGCAGAATATAAAAAAAAAAAAAAAATATCGGAATAGTTCACGCAAAAAAACATATGAAGAAAATTATGATATTGAGAAAACTGGAGGGACTACCAGAAAAAAACCTAGCAGTCTCCTAGGTGTTAAATTTTTTTTTGTTATGTTTCACTACTCAGGTTTGACACTACTTAGGTGTGACACTACTTGGGTGTGACACTACTCAGGTGTGACACTACTCGGGTGTGACACTACTCGGGTGTGACACTACTCGGGTGTGACACTACTCGGGTGTGACACTACTCAGATGTGACACTACTCAGGTATGACAGTACTCAGGTGTGACACTACTCAGATGTGACACTACTCAGGTATGACAGTACTCAGGTGTGACACTACTCAGATGTGACACTACTCAGGTATGACAGTACTCAGGTGTGACACTACTCAGATGTGACACTACTCAGGTATGACAGTACTCAGGTGTGACACTACTCAGATGTGACACTACTCAGGTATGACAGTACTCAGGTGTGACACTACTCAGATGTGACACTACTCAGGTATGACAGTACTCAGGTGTGACACTACTCAGATGTGACACTACTCAGGTATGACAGTACTCAGGTGTGACACTACTCAGATGTGACACTACTCAGGTATGACAGTACTCAGGTGTGACACTACTCAGATGTGACACTACTCGGTGAGGTACATACATCATAAGTGTACTCTAGTTATATTGCAATCTAGCCAAGTAGGCTAATGAGCAATTTTATGCTAACTTAGTTATACTGTTTTTTTTAACTGGGACAGTACGGCAGCACCCATAAATAGAGGAGATACAGATGCTTTTACAGTTTTCTTTTAAAACATCAGCTCGTTTTCGAAGTTTTAGTTGGGCTTCGTCAGTTGAGGAAGTATGCTTCAATTAAGTCTACTTTTTGCGTATTTAACAATGCCATGATAGGACAAATAAGATGATGCAATGACTGATATAAAAGTCCGACAGGTGCAAGAACCATGTTCGAAATTTAAAATTGTTCTGAAATACGAAATGTTTTTGAATTGCTCATGGGAGCATGGAGTTCCTAAACTTCTTAATCGCTACAGTATTAATACTTCTTTAATGTGCTATTAGAATCTAATAAAATGTTTGTTGGAGGAATGAATTTTGCTTTGTCCTGTTGTATGAGAATATATTTTATCAATTTTGACTAACTTCCGCTTTTCAGATTTTTTTTATTTAATACAATAAAATGCTCCTTACAATTAAAGGACTGCATCGATCGGCATCAATAAAAAAATTTACCAACTTGATTCATTTTAAGGCGCTACTCACACTTGACCAAAAAAATTTTAATGCTATAATGTTTTTCTTCGAAAACGAGCTGACGTTATAAATGAAACTGCACCTGTATCTCGTCTGATTATGGGTGCTGCCGTACTGTCCCAGTAAAAAAAAAACACTTTGTATGATAGAATAATGATAAAGAATGTGGCCATTGGCACTTTTCTTGCAGACTTTATTTAAGGGAAGACACGTTGGTATTGTGTTCTTTAGGTATGAATAGCACTAACACTAACACTATATTACATTATTGTACACTATAATAACTCAAAAGGTTTTGACCTTTCAAAAGTTTAAAACAAGATTGTACCATCAGAGTTAGCGTGGTGCAGTCGGAAGAGCGGCGGCAAGTCTCCGCGCGGCTCGCTGCGCGTCAGCTCCGCCAGCACCAGCGCATACGCATCCCCGCCGCGAGCGCACGCGATCACCAAGTTATCACCCTGTGCGTCCACCTTCAAAAACATCAATTAATTTAATCAAAATATAGATAGATATAGATTTTTTTTAAAAAAAAGCGACTCTATTGAAACTTCCAACTGAAATGTGTTGTAGGTCATGATGGAATAAACTATTGGTCGAGCAAGACAGATAGTCGCCTTTGATTTTGACACTAGACACAGATAGCCACATTTGATGCCAATCTCAATATTACGGTCAGTTTTTAGGGTTCCGTACCCAAAGGGTCAAACCCTATTACTAAGACTTTGCTGTCTGTCTGTCCGTCTGTCACCAGACTGTATCTCATAAACAGTGATAGTTAGACAGTTGAAAATTTTCACAGCTGATGTATTTCTGTTGCCGCTATAACTAAAAATACTAAAAACAGAATAATATTAATATTTAAGGAGGGCTCCCATACAACAAATGTGATTTTTTTGCTCGATATTGATAATGGCAACAGGTAGACGTTTGAAATCTTCACAGAATATTGAGTTATGTGATTCACTTTAAAAATAAGTAATAAAATTCATATGGATGGAAATTAATGGGACTCCCATACAACAAACGTGATTTTTTTGCCGTTTTTGTAGATAATGGTACGGCACCCTTCGTGCGCGAGTCCGACTCGCACTTGGCCGGTTTTATTTATGGTAGTTTGCCATGTTTGATCTTGATTCAAATATTATTAGTGTCTTTTAAATTTCCCGTGTAATTTTTACTCAAAATGACAGATTGCCAACTTTGATTCTGTACGACTCAAATTATAACATGTTTTCAAAAAGTAGCAGAATTTCTTTTTCCGAACGCGGAAATAACAACACCATCGTTTATCCTAAAACACATGAGAGAATAGGATGTGTGTATTTCGTGTGTGTGTCGGTTTGTGTGTGTGCAGTATTCTGTCAAATTAAGGGGCAGACTTTGAATATTACAACCCTAACAATTATCATTCTGCTTGTTGTATGGTATTGAAGTTTAAATACACGATACTCAAGGATATAAGTAACAAAACTATTGTTCTAAAAACACGAATTACTAATAAAATGTCGATAAAAAAAATTACAAAGACACCTCTGACAATTAAGACATTCCCAAGTTAATTCTACACAATAAGGTAATAAGATATGATATTTCACAAAAATATTCTTCAAATAATTAGAAAATAAACTATTGATCATTTTTTTAGAATAATTTATTTATTTTATTTATGTACACAGTAATTATGATTTTTAC
Source organism: Philereme vetulata (assembly GCA_918857605.2). Taxonomy (NCBI): domain Eukaryota; kingdom Metazoa; phylum Arthropoda; class Insecta; order Lepidoptera; family Geometridae; genus Philereme; species Philereme vetulata. The sequence continues at coordinate 7,316,321 of OU975427.1, read as the reverse complement.
AAATGTCGCTTACGTTGTTTAATTCGGAGCCACTTCAATATCATGCCGCACTCTTCGTAATAGTTGTTCGCGTATTTTACTTCGCACTCACTCTCATTCCGCGGCGATCCGCGTTGCTAGATGGACCTATGCTACTTTTTTTCAGAAATAAAACCAAAAAAAACCCACACAAATGGGTCAAAAATCATGTAAAAAGATTTTTGCTTCGCGCTCACCCTCATTCCGCGGCGATCCGCGCACAGAGTACTTTGTACCGTTGCTAGGTAGACCTGTGCATTTTTTTTTCAGGAATAAAACGAATAAACCCACAAAAATATGGGTAAAAAATCATTTAAAAATATATGTATGTATTATGCGTGCGAAACACATGATGGATAAAGTAAGGTAAGTAAGTTATCTGCGCGTACTTATTGACATTTGATAATATTTACTATGATTTTGAAAAATCTTTCATCTAACGAGGATTTTCTATGCCGCGGCACTGACCGAGATAGATTCTTAATTTCATTAAAGAAGTCAAAAGTCTGCGTAGCCTAGCGGTTCACGATACTGGGGTGGTACTTGCGTACTCTGGCGTAGGGTGGTTCAAGTCCTCACCGCACCTAGATATTTTCTTTCATGTTTTTTTCTACCTTCTATTTCTGACTGATTTCTCCTGACTAATTTCTATCTTTTATACAAGTATACCTTTATTTAGTTATGTACCTAGCTAATATTTTTATATTATGTCATAAATTTTGATTTTTAAACCTTTGTCAATCAAAGCTATGTTTATTTTAAGGTCAAAGAAGAAAGACGAAAACGAGCCCCTTTCGACGCAAACTGGCGAAAGGCAAGGAAAAACCATCATAATTATTTATTAGGTAGGTAGGTACATATGTATCTGTAATAAATATGTGGGTATTGTAAGTTATTACATGCAGCCATACATACTTACTTTATGACAACGCAACGTGGCTAGCAACCGCGGACGAGCTCGGCTTCATCGCATCGCGCATCGGCCGTCAAGGTACCAAAACTCAGTGGCACAGTATAAGAAAATTTGTAACAGTAGGACTCAGTTCACATGTCTTACGTTGACTAAGTTACAACTACTTACGTTACTAGTTAGTGGAAATTTCTAAGTTGGCTATAAAATAAGTATTATAAAAACTTTTACATAAAATATATTAGAGTAAGTACCCATACGTAAGTATATAAATTTTTGGACAGTCTGAAATCACTAAAATTCTTAAGTTTAAATTAATTTCTCATATAGGTATGTGTAGAAGATCGTAAGCGCGGGTCAGCCGTGGAATGATATACGGGAGATAGATGCTTATAAGATAAGATGATTTTATTGAACTTCACTTTACACTAATGATGCTAATGATATGAGTGGCTCGGCCGCTAGCCGATTGTGCACTGATTACGTAAACCGCGCGTCGCCGCGCAGAGGCGGTACTCGACCTACGTAATCAAAATTGCTGCCTGAGCTAAAAGGTGTTCGTATATCGAACAGTAAGTGAAATGTAAATTTCTTTTTGGAAAAATAATCTTTCTTTATGTTACACCTACAGTAGGCATTTTACGAAGTTTTTGTTTAATTTCGTTTTTAGATTAGATTCGCTAATTGTCAATTTTTGTATATAATTTGGGAGTTTGTTATTATAGCATACACTTTGCCCTATAAACGATTTACTAACTTTTTAAAACGGACATAAATCTATGCATACACCATGAGAACTTTGCGCAGTTGGGTAAGAAGTGGACATGAATCCAACGCAATGTTTGGACTTGCTTCTGACTACCATCTTGTGGGATAGCTTCACGAATCTGCATACTGAGTTGTCCATTGAGAGAAATCCGAGTATGTCCATCATGTCGAATCATGTCGTGAGCGATAACATTACGTAATAAATGCTTATGAATATATAAATAAATATCACAATATTTTTTACTATTTAAACCTTCTATTTTTGGACTGACATAGGACCTCTAATGAAAAAAATAAATTTCTGACTTACTACATTTATTTTACTGTGACACGCTGACAACAACATCCTACCAGCGTATTGTGTGAATGTATAGGTGTACGCCTTAGGCGTATAGATCACGTTGTTGAGTTATTTGCAATGCAACGTAGTTCCCGCGTTCTTAAACAGATGGCGCTAGTATAGAGTAACTAACAGTTCCTTGTATATGTTTAGTTCCGCAAATTTCCGTAAAATTTATTTGTGATAATGTCTCTAGTTGTTGCTTTGGCGTAAATCTATAGGAGCGTGCGGGGTGAAGTGGGGGTGAAATCTGAAATCTGCGTGTCTGAAGTCTGTGCCTTAAGGATGTTTTAAGAATAGGAACGATAGGGGGGTAATGACTTCAGTCTGTTCATAATTTAGGGCGACTTGCGCAACAATGCCTAAACGTATTTAATGGCAAATCATACAATTACGTCAAATTTAAATGTTTAAGTCGCTAAATACGTTTAGGGATCGTTGTGCAAGCGGGCTTCAGTGTATGTTTAGCCAGCCCCGGATCTACTAGGGGAGGGAGGGCGCAAACCGGGGCCCCATGCGGGGTCCATCTGACAAAACCTACTTAGCAAAATGACTAGCTAGCAATACATCAACACTTCATCTTCTCTTCATAGCATTTGAACTACATCGCTAAATTGACTTGGTAGCAAAAAGACTACTTTTTCAAAAGTACTGTTAGTAACAAAAACATTTTATTTAGAAAAAATATGTTTAATAACCAACAAAAAGAAAAGATTATTCTTGTTTTTATAACATAAAAATTACACTAAGAATTATACTTAAACATTAGTTTTAAACCCCTCATTGAAAGAGTCGTTTTTACCCTTAAATAAAAAAAAATTTAATCGGCTTACTAAAATTTAAAAAAATATGTTTCTAATGGTTCTGATGAAGAATTTGCTTTTTAATTTCAAAAATGTTTTCTAAGAACTGCATCTCATTGATGTGTCCATGTTTCAGTGATGTAATTTCATTTTTGAGCATTTTATCAAATTGTATGTGGCGACGCAACCGTCGTGATTTGTTAAAATAGTGCTGCTTGATAGCAATATCTTTCAAGCGTGCTTCTTTTCGCAGGATATACAAAAATAAAAGCAACGTGGCCTTATGTGGGATCCGGACGTTAAGGCGTCTGTGCCAGCTCTCCATGCCATTGTTCGTTCTATGCCTTTCAGTAGCACAACAAATGAGTGAAAATGATTTTTCCCATTGCCGTTTGAAGTATTTAATGAACTTGTCATTACGTGCGGTTTTTGGAGCTCGATTCATTAATGCTCTCCAGCCAGCGTCTATATATTTAATTGGCAATAAAGGCAAATTTGCTGTATGTCTAATAATTTCATTTTTAACCTTAAGTTCGCGGCCCTTTTTCCAAACTGCTCGATTGTAGTGGTAAAAACAGCCCGTAACAACTGCCCTTGGAAACACTGCTTTAAAGGCGTTCATAAGACCTGCTTCATAGTCGCATTTGAAATTGCGAATATCAATATTGAGTACATCTCGTATGAGTGTAAAAAGCCTTATGTACGTGACTTCCGTCTTGTTAGGGAGCAAGGCGTATATAACGGGCAATATATTAGTGTACTCACTAGAACTATTCAAATCCACATGTATCGAAAAAAATTGTAAAAATGGTTTCGGACACCTTTTAAATGTTCCGTCGCCGAAGAAATATTGATTACGTAATACTTTCAAAGTTTTTTTGGCTATCTTGGAGCAAAACAACAATATTTTGTCATCTCCGCCATCATCTGCTACCAAAAAATCAGACGCCATAATTTTGGGTATGACTACTTCTTGTATTTTCTTGAATTCCGTTCTTTTCACATTCAAAGTTTTCTTCCGGGCTCTATATAGGTTATCTTTCACTTCCGAGTAAGATGGCATTATTAAATTTTCGGACCCTTTTATTGACGACTGTATGAGAACATGTCTTTCAAATATTTTCTTAACCGGTTCCATTTTACTACAAACTTCTTGACGGCACAAATCCATCATCAACGCTCTCTTATTGTCGTCTGGATGAGGTGCACAACAGTGAGAACTTTTTCGTACTATCTTATCTTTAGTGTCATTTAAAGTCACTGAAGCGGAACATTCACCTTTATTTACGCACCTCCACAAGCTTCCATTTTTATTGTTTTTAGCAAAATTATATCTATGGCTGTTATGAAGAAGTGCTTGTTTTCCTTTTTGATTTGTAATAAATTTAAGGTTATCCGGCATTTTCTTGGCTTTCACTGCTTACGCTTCTATTACAACCAAATGAATCAATAACAATGAAACAATATTCGATGTTATCTTTCAAGCATACTTCAACATGACAGCTTCCTTCTTAATTTATAATTGACCAGTCTTGTTTTCAAACTACGAAGTTTGAAACCATGAAGTATTAACACCGTTGTAGCCGATTTCGTATTTTTTGTTCAAAAAGTACTAGTTAGCAACATGATTTTCTAAGAGGTAATAGTTAATGTCTATATACTTACTTGAAATTATATTTAGTTTAGCGTACATAAAGGAAAGCTAATAATTACCTTTTTGAAACTTCTGTAACCCTAGTACTTTTCAGAAACCGAATCAGGATGCAACATTATAATATATATGATATTTAAACCATAACCACTGCTCATTCTAACAAGTCTTAAAATTTCAGTATTTAGTAAACACGACATGATTAGGATTTCAACTTTTTGTAAATGACTGTACCTGTTTTGAAAAAGTAGTCTTTTTGCTACCAAGTCAATTTAGCGATGTAGTTCAAATGCTATGAAGAGAAGATGAAGTGTTGATGTATTGCTAGCTAGTCATTTTGCTAAGTAGGTTTTGTCAGGATTGCCCCATGCGGCAATAACAGCGGGCGCAAAATTCTTCTTCCAAAATAAGTTTTAAACAAAACTTGTTTTCAAAAGCTCTTGGCAGCAACCTACATAGTTCACCTGGCTATATATTTGATTTGGTAACGCTTCAAACTTTAACTCCCCCCCTCAAATGCTAAAGGAGAGGGGTCGCCACATCAAGTTTCTGCCCCGGTTAGTAAAAATTCAAGATCCCCCCCCCCCCCCCCCCCCCTCTCAAATGCTCAAGGAGAGGGGTCGCCACATCAAGGTTCTGCCCCGATTAGGACAAATTGTAGATCCCCCCACCCTCAAATGCTGAAGGAGAGGGGTCGCCACATCAAGTTTCTGCCCCAGTTATGACAAATTGTGGATCCACCTCCCCCTCCCTCAAATGCTGAAGGAGAGGGGTCGCCACATCAAGTTTCTGCCCCGGTTAGGACAAATTGTAGATCCCCCCCCCCCTCAAATGCTGAAGGAGAGGGGTCACCACATCATGTTTCTGCCCCGGTTAGGACAAATTGTAGATCCCCCACACCTCCCCTCAAATGCTGAAGGAGAGGGGTCGCCACATCAAGTTTCTGCCCCGGTTAGGACAAATTGTAGATCCGGGGCTGTTTAGAGTAGATGACGTACCTCGTGGAATACGCATTCGTTGACACACAGCTTCGGTTCCCCGCGCAGCACGGAGTAAACGCAGTGCACTATGTGCCTGGTGAGGATCGGCCGGTGCGGGCAGCGGAGCGCGGCGGCCTTCAGAATGCTGAGCCCTGGAAGCACAAACATATTCATAAACTGGGGGCAAAATGGCTTCAAGTCGATATACAAATTTAATTTCGGTAATGATTGGGCGGAGCATATAGAACTGTGCCGGAAATGCAAAAAAGGGACAGTGCTATTTACTTGTTTAGGTGAAGAACGAGACAAACATGTACCATAGCCGCGCCGCATTGTCGCAGGAGTAAATGACGTAAGCGAAAAAAGATAAAATCTCGAATTGCATGAGAACCAACAAATTAAAAAAAAAATGCTTTTCCATTAATTTAGGTACCATAATTACCTACATAACTGTGTAAAAATACTTTAAATCTTTTCTAGAGTCGGAGAATGAACGATATTAGTGTTTTAGAAGAGCCAATTTTGACAAATAATTGCATCGAGAAAAGTTTCACCAATTGCGTTCCTGACTTTCATTTATGTAGTTTAAATCCTCAAGTAAATATTGCTTAAATATGAAATCAGTACTATGTTTAGTTATTGAATACGACAGTTACTTAGCGGCTCATTATTTTTTGCATATCGTCTTAATAACAATACATATTTACATGATTAAAATACACAGAAACCGTTGAATCATCTAAAGAGCGTTGCAAACGATCTATAGATAGCTCAACTGCTCCAGATCACTACCAGGCGGAAGTGTCCCCAAGACAATGGCTGCATTGCCCCGCTGAATTGCAATGCTTATGCGTTGACCCAGATAAGCTCCAGCTCTCGGATCACACGTCGCTTCGACCAGATGCCCAGAAATAATTTTGCAAACGCGATGGGCCCCTGTACCCCATGGACCCAGGGTCTCGACCTCAAATGGCTCAAAAACGTAAGCTCTGTCGATACTTCTATATTTGCGCCGCTTGAGATCTTCGGCTGAATTTATCGACGCACGTGGCGTCCCACACCAAAGGCCAACCCTTCTCCCAAGGTATAAGAGTCATACCGTCAGGCCTTTTACCATCGTCACTTATGAGACGGTTCGGTTCGAGAACGGTTGGAACGTTGACGCTGCAAAAAGCCGGACGGATGATATCATTAAGGGGACACCGGAGGGACAATCGCCCATACAATACGTACTACCAAGATCATTTCTAATTGGAGCATATTTCTACCTTAATAAGGTATTATTTTAATTTTAATAGTATTTATCTAGGTTCCCAACTATATATTAGATTAAAATACTTACCTTAAATGAAATATAAGTAAATAAATTAAATTAATATAATATATAAAATAAAGTATTAAAAACAACAACATCTTACGTATCCTAGTCATGGGAACATAGATTATATCGTCTAGTTACAGAATAACAACACAATGAGAAAAATACAACAAGTTTGCCGTCATCATTTTTGGTATTACGGAACACGATCAAAATCTAATCAAATTTTGAACCGTTCTATTGCTATCACTGTCGCTCTGCGTGGCCAAACTTCGTCACTAAACAGGGATAGCGATATTCAGGCCGAAGTTTTTGACGCGGCCGAATTGAAGTTGCGCTCAGGGTTCGCCGGCGCGTTAAGGCTAGCGAGACGGGAAATCCATAAACTAAATAAATAATGCTGGATATTTCACACAGCGCTATCTAGCAAATCGTTAACGGTCAAGGTGTACGCTTTTATAACAAACTCCCAAGTGATGTACACAAATTGACAATTAACAAATTTAATTCAACAAATTCTTTATAAAAAGGCCTACTATAAAATATCGGAGTATTTAGATGATAGAGAAGCTTGCGATTGAAATTTCTCCAACTCGTTCAAAATGTTACAATTTAGACGTAATCTATTTTATTTATTGTTATGTATTCTAAAAGGATCATTAAAAAGAACAACCAGCCTTGTTTCTTGCCTTCCTTTCCTGGCTTGGTCACGGAGAAACGAGCAGTAAAATTGACGTTTCAAAGTGATCCTTGTCTTTTAAATGAATAAAAAAAATTCAGTTTAACCCCAAACTAAGCAAATCTTGTACTATTGGAACCAGATAACTGATATAATACTTATGTACTTTTTTACGTAAGTACATATGTACTTATATTGTTGAAACGGATGGTGGTTTGTCCGGATACCGGATATTCGGCAAGCTCGAGGCCGGAGCACCGGATATTCGGCCCTTTATCGCGTTACACGGTAGTAGTGATCTTCGCGATCAAGAAAAACAAAATCCAATTGCTAAGGAGATTGACTTTTTCTTAAAGACATCTCGAATCGATCGCAGTCACGACCCATACAGTGGTCAGTTAATTTGATTCAGTACCCGCAGTTGCCAAGGTTTATTAGCTCACTAGGCCACTTATTAATTTATACATTTTTATAATTTATATATGTAGGTATAACAATATATATTTTATGTAAACTTAATATTAATATTTATGGAATTTTATCATTATATATTATATACACATATATATTTAAATATATGATTAGATATCTGATTTACGCCGCCGTCCTTATTTGTTCACATAGATCCGGTCCATCGATAGGTTGCCTGGAAGAGATCGCTTTTAGCGATAAGTCCGCCCATTATACCTATTATTTAGAATTGTTTTTTTCTGTTATATGTTTATATTTAATTGTGTGCAATAAAGGAATTATCTATCTATCTATTAGAATTTATCTTTCAGAACAGGCAGTAGCGTTTAGAGCGAAAGGCTATTTTCAGAAGCTGGTCTGGTATACGAAGCCAAGCGGAGCCGCCTCTTACCAACAAATGCGGAAAATTTGGTATTCATTCACCACAATTTGCCACTTGTTAATTTTGAGTACTAAACTAATTAATAAAACAAACATTTTTGACGTGCGATTATAAAAATAAATGGTGTCTATAACTTATTGTGTTATTTGCTTTGTGTAAAATAATGAGAATTGTTTTGTATTTTACTATCCGGAATCTAAATTACTATCCGGTATCCGGCCGGAAAGTGAAAACAAGGCCGGATAGTGAAAACAAGATATCCAATTCATCTCTACTTATAATGTAAAGAGAAACAACCAGACCCTGACAAATATCTATAGATCATGTAAACATTTGTTCCGCGACGGGAAATGAACCCGCAACCTCATTTTGCATTTAATTCATATATTTAATGTGACCATAAAATATACTAAAGCTTGAATCCCTATGTCCAAGAAAAGCGTAAAGTGTGGCCATTGTGTCTCAACTCTAATAAGAAAATTAGTTCAAACATAACTCAATAGACGGCATTACAGATATCGATATGTTATTGTGATTGACGACGCAAAACTAAGAAATAAACAAAATCAGATCAAAAAAAAAACCGGCCAAGTGCGAGTCGGACTCGCGCACGAAGGGTTCCGTACCATCTATAAAAACGGAAAAAAAATCACGTTTGTTGTATGGGAGCCCCCGTTAAATATTTATTTTATTCTGTTTTTAGTATTCGCTGTTATAGCGGCAACAAAAATACATTATCTGTGAAAATTTCAACTGTCTAACTAACACGGTTCATGAGATACAGCCTGGTGACAGACAGCGGAGTCTTAGTAATGGGGTCCCGTTTTACCCTTTAGGTACGGAACCCTAAAAAACCTTAATTATTGGAGAAAGTCAAATAATCAAATTTTAATATTTTTACAAAATTCAATTCATTCATCGTTCTTCTGGCGGTATGAGGTATTATGGCGCAACCACATAAATCTGTGATTTACGATAAAAACTTCTAGGGAGGTCAGCTAATAGGTATTCAAAATTCGAAAGTTACTCTGTCTCTCTGTCTGTTTGTTGCGTTTTTACAACTAAACAACTTGACCGAGGAATCTTGGAGGATCGATCGAGGAAATTTGGTTTATAAATAGACTATAATGGTTTATAGTGGTTGGCCCCGAACTGAGATCTCGCGAGTCGCCCTTTTATACAAAAAATATATTACTAAGTAATCTTTGACTATGAAAATAGTGTCATGAAAAGAAACCATCCAACATGACCTACAGTTTCATTCATATTACAGGTAATGGGAGTTCATGTTAATTGATTAATCTTTTATGAGGCCCAGGCAAGTGAGATTGTGGTCAAACGAAGTGTATAAGTTTAAAAAAGGCCAAATAAAATTGTCCACACGTCTGTAGGTCGATCAGTCTATGTTCATTCTGGACAGACGCAACTCGCACTCGCACATTAACCTTTAAAAATATACGAAGCGTAACTCTCTCTCTTTCTATCTTCACTAACTTATATCTTCCTCTCAACTTCCGTTCGCACTTTTCGTTACGCATTCATCAGCTTACTCCTCAAGTCAAGCGTGCGTAAAGAAGTTTTACTACAAAAAAAAAAGAATGAAACTGCAGATCAAGTAAGTTGGTTATATTTCGTGGCACTATTTTGATAGTTACAGGCGAACTACTGGTTACAATTGTTTTTATAGAGCCAATAAGGGTCAGTAATGATGACATAGAAAGGGAACGCAGAGTACTGGCTGCTATAGTCTAACTTTTTATTAGCTGCAGTAAAATGACGTTTCTATATGTCATTCCGTAAAATAATGTTGCCAGCCTAATCTCAATAGGGATGTGATTCAGTTCTCAAAAAATAATTAAATAACATTATTATGACGTTTTTGTTTCATTTTGAATGTACGTCCCTATACTTCCACTAAAAAAGATCAATCCTCTAGTATAGTAATAATAATAGGTTAAAAAAATACATTACAACTTAATATTAAATCTCAAAAAAAAAACCAAACTGATTATTCATTTATGATTCACTCATTTAGCTACATCCCTATTTATTTTTCTTCAAAAACCGGCAACCCACAAAACGTCATTTTACTGCAGCTAATAAAAAGTTAGACTTTAGAAGTAATATGCTGGCGCGTAGGTTTGCCCGTTGCAGTAGGCAGGTTAAAATCACACTCTTCAAGGACTACTGCCAATCATTCTACACGAGCGGCCTGTGGGTCAGCTGTTCCAAAAAGTCACTCAGTGCACTGCGTGTACAATACAATAATGGAATCAGGATGTTGTTCTGCCTCGCTTCTGCAGCGCTTCGAACATGTTTGCGGAGGCGCGGGTCGATGGGTTCCACGTAGGCTTGCCAGATAGTCGGGATTAGACGGGACAATCCCGACTTTTCATACGACAGAAACCGTTTGAATGACAAACATTCTTCGGAAGCAAAAATAAAACATCATGAGAAAAATCTTTTTTTGTGTCGAAGCTGAACAATTTTTAAAATAATCCAATCAATATTTGCAAGATCGCTATGATTTTTCGGATAATTCTTTATACAAAAAGCTCACTATCTTGTTTTTGAAAAATGATGGTATTATGAAGAGATTTTAGAGTTGCCCGAGTTGCTACATGACAATGATGAGTTATACTCTGATTACTGCTGCCCTAGAGAGATATTTCAACACCTGCCTAAAGACAAAGATATTTCCAACGACAAAATATGGGCACATTTTTTTAACAGATGTGATAAAAATTACTTAAACATTAACAAAAATTGATGTCATTTTTCTGTCCATTCCTGTAAGCAATGCTTACTGTGAGAGAGAGCCTTCTCAATAGCTAGCATTCGAAAGAACGAAACCGCATGGCATTCGACCTAATGAAAGCCGAGCTGGTTATCCGATTAAAGTCATTTTTAGGCTCACCACAAGGAACGAAATTAGTAGAGTTGATTTCACAGAGAAATCAAACTCTAAGTAAATCAAAGTGGCAACATAAAAATAAGTAGATTTCAGTTCTAAAGTTAAAAAAATAAAATGTTAATTAGTTTTTTATTTATTCCGATAAAAACACCAAAATCCCGACATTTTGAAAATTTATCCCGAGATTTCAATTTTCTGATCTGGCAACCCTAGTTTCACGCCATCATCCGCAAAAAGACTGCCTCACTGCTCAGTAGAGTGCGAGGCAGCACCAACACCATCCTGCAGGTCATTGCTGGCAAATTCGACTCACCGATTATGAAGTCCTTTAATCGGGTTCTGATCGCATAGTCTTTGTGAGAGACTATTACCTCAGGACTTGAGTGAGGGACTTAAACTTAACTTTTAATGTGACGACCTCCGTGGTGTATTGGGCGAATAGCCGGCTGAGACGCAGGAGGTAGCGGGTTCGATTCCCGCCGCGGAACATATGTTTGCATGATCTACATATATTTGTTCCGGGTCTGGTTGTTTCCCTACGTATTTTAAGTATGTATTTACAAAAAAAAAATGTATTTAAGTATTCTAACAGTTATCTGGTTCCCATAATACAAGCTCTGCTTAGGTTGGGGCTAGATAGTGCTGTGTGAAATGTCCAGCAATATTTATTTATTATTTATTGTTGTTATTTGAATTTTGTTTGTTTTATTGTGCCAATACTTTGTACCAACCCATATGACATGTTTGATTTAAGTTTTTTACTAACAAATATGGATCTTTGACATCTGAAAATTGGATGAATTAGGTTTTGCCCATAGAATACAACGTAAGGGTTTTCACACCGAGCAGTTGCGTACCAGTCTATAATATATGATATTTATAATGCACATAAATGCTATACGTCATTCCAAGGACGACTGGTTTAGTACTTAATGTTAGAAGGTTTGCAATTTGTAATATACCAGTGCCGGAGTTGCCAGGACTAATATATACAAAATTCTTTATTGATCGAACGAAGCGATATCTCTAAATCGACTTGGGCAAATCGGCGTTGTATGTTTTTTTTTTAAACTAAATAGATCTTCGTATGACCACAATCTCACCTGATGGTAAGCGATGATGTGGTCTAAGATGAAGCACGAAGATCTAGAAGAAACCTATTCACTCTTACCTTAAAGAGGCCCGGATTGTATTCTTTAGGAAGAACAGATGACGGCAAAGCGTTTCATACCTCAGCTGTACGCATCAAGAAAGTAGAACCAAAACGGTGTGTGTGAATGGGTGGTATATCAACTAGGTACGGATGGTACTGTGCCGTGCGCCTGCTTGTCCTTTGATGGAAAGGAGATGGCGGAATCAGATCGTAAAGTTCCTGGGCACATTCCCCGAAATGTATTCTGTAAAAGATCGATAGGCTTGCAACTTTACGGCGGTGTTCGAGATGTTGGGTATAAGCCTAAAAGCCCTACGTTCTATCGAGTCTAAGGTAGCGAGCTGGCCGAAACATCCCAAAGGTGGCAGCAGTACTCCATACCAGACCGGACTTGTGCTTTGTATGTATGTATATTTATTTGTCCCAGGATAACTTTCGAAGTGTTTATCCGATCATCGTGAAATTTGATACATTGGTAGGTATGACACAATTTTGGTGTCACTAAATGAGCTAAAATGTTGGGGGGTTGTTGAGATATTGGGATTCAAGAAGGGTAAAAATAAAATAAAAATGTGACTATGCGGTCAAGTGGGACGTCAAATGAAAGGTCTTCATCAGTGCATTTAGGCTTTGTTTTTATTTTTAGCAGTCTTTATAGTTTTTGAGTTATTAGCCATAGTAAAAACTGAACTTTGAAAAAAATCACAGGGTACACCCCAGTGACCCCACAGTGCTGTAATTTAGTATGCGAATAGTTTAAGTGACACAAATATAGGCAAAAGTCTGAAATCCAGAATAACTGCAATTTGTACCCCAAAAAATAATAACCATATGACATGAACTCCCGTTACCTGTAACTTAAATGAAACTGCGGGTAAAGTTAATTGGTTTTTATTCGTGACACTATTTTGATAGTGAAAGATTAGGTACAAAAAATATTTTTTTGTTTTAATCGGAGATTCGCGAGAACTCAGTTCGGGGCGAACCACTAGTAGATAAAAATGTTTTTTAGGGTTCCGTACCCAAAGGGTAAAACTGCACCCTATTACTAAGGCTCCGCTGTCTGTCTGTCACCAGGCTGTATCTCATGAACCGTGATAGTTGGACAGTTGAAATTTTCACAGATGATGTATTTCTGTTGCCGCTGTAACAGCAAATACTAAAACCAGAATAAAATAAATCTTTAAGTGGGGCTCCCATACAACAAACGTGTTTTTTTGCCGTTTTTGTAGATATTAATGGTATAACCATGATATTGATGATATTAACCCTTCGTGCGCGAGTCCGACTCGCACTTGGCTGGTTTTTTTGTTAGTAAAGGTATCTCAGCTGTAAAACGGATATTTATACCGGTTTTTAATTATATTTGTTACTATAGTGATGTTAAATATTATAACTCCTCATTATTCTCAGCCCGTGTCGACCCACTGCTGGGCATAGGCCTCTCTTCATTTCTGCCAGTCTTCCCGATCCTGTGCCAGTCTGAACCACGTACGACCCACGGACTTGTTGATGTCGTCGACCCATCTCGCTGGTGGACGTCCCCTATTTCGATGCCCAGTTCTCGGCCTCCACTCTGTTAGTGGCTTAGTCCACCTGTCATCACTACGTCTGGCCAAGTGTCCTGTGCAACTCCAGTTGGGCCCCAATATTCGCTTGCTGACGTCTTGTACTTTAGTTTGCTTGCGAGTTTTGGTATTGGGAACTCGATATAAGAGTGTGATGCCGAGCATGGCGCGCTCCATGGCTCTCTGTGCTACACTTATTTTGAGCACAGCCTCCTTCGTGAGCCTCCATGTCTCGGCACCAAAAGTCTAAATGAAATTATATATAACTAGTGGTTCGCCCCGAGTCACCGAATAAAACCAAAAAAATATTACGCATTATCTTTTTGTCATAATACCTAACCTTTCATTACACGTCCCACTTGACCTAATATATCTAATATCTCATTTAGATTTCTTTACCCCTCTTGAACTCCAATAAACCCCTCAAAATTTTAAGGTCATTTAGTCACACCAGGATTGTGCCATCACTACCTACCTATATATCAAATTTGACGATGATCGGATAAACGCTTCGAAAGTTATCCTCGGACAACAAACATACATACATTCATACAACGCTGATTTTCCCAAGTTGATTTGGATATCCCGCTCCGCTCGGTTAAATAAGTCATGACAATCATTTGGAATATAATACAAACCAGTTTGACTACATACATAGCATACTCAGGGTTTTTGAATAAATTAAATGTAGTATGTAGTAACAGTATAAAAACAGAACACTATCTATACCTATAAAGAGGAAATATTTGTATGTTTGTAACGAATAAACTCAAAAACTACGGGTCCGTTTTCAAAAATTCTTTCACCATTAGAATGCTACATTATCCCTGAGTAACATAGGCTACTTTTTAATCAACTGCGCAAAAGGAGTAATGTTTTTTATTGAAAAACTACACGAGCGAAGCTGCGGATTGGTCTGCTAGTAATATAAGTTATCTCTAAATTTTGTAATCCAGGATTCGAAGATAGAAATACCAGGACATTTAAGTTTAAAAACAGGACACACTATTGTGTTTGGAATCCTCATGAGCGCTCGTATAAGCTTTTATTGGAAAAGGCACAGAAAGCTTTCCTTAGCACCTATACAAGAGAAACTTTGGATACTACCCATTCATGCACCCCACCAAGTTCCCTCAGGTTTGCCTGAATTTCAACTCACTCGAGACCAGAACAGCATACGATCAGATTGGTATGGTCTGCAATACTTTACGAGGAATGATTGAAGCTCCCGATCTACTGAGGAGCAACTTAATAAACTGGAGCGGTTGTTAAACCTCTGCATCAGGTATGTATGCGGGCTACGCAAGTACGACCACATCTCACAGTACCGCTCGCTGTTAAAGTGCCTCAAAATCCGGTTTCGTCGGGATACTCATATACTCTGCCTTCTTTATAACATCCTTCAAAGTCCTCTGTCCATCTTAAAGAACGATTTTCTTTTATTTTTTCAGCTAACCGTCTTTCTCGTTCTTCTCAACATCTTTTACTCAAGACGCCTGAGAATAAAACTTCTTTCTTCACTAACTCTTTCACTGTGACTGCTATCCGCTTGTGGAACTCTCTTCCAGTGGAAATCCGCAGGGCCGCATCTATGAGAATCTTCAAATCCAAACTCTTTAAACACTTCATCTCTCTTCAAAACATCCAACAAAATTGAGCAGTTTATGTTGATATATTTATGTATTTCGTTTATGTATGTGTATTATTATTATTTTTATTTTTTGTAAGTTTATTTATAACCTAAAATTTGTTTAACTTTCCATTCTCGGGCACTACCACTTTCTACACACTACACAAAGGTGGAAAAACCGGACAGTTGGCAACCCTAAAGTAATTGAGTAAAAAAAAAATATGGCGTCAGGAAATTCCAAATTATGGGTGTAATAAATGATATATTGGGATTTTATACAAATGAGGCACAAGCTCATGGTAATCTAATGTTAGGTTTTTACGGCCATGTTAAATAACTGTCATAAGCCAAAAGAAAATGTGATGCCAATGTCAAGTGCGGTGTCAAAAAATTATCGAGGAATTTCAAATTTTAAAACAAGTTACATGCTTTTGTTTACAAACTGACGAAGTGATATTGTTTAAAACAAATTTTGATATTGTGTTTTTGAGTATGAATGGATGAAGAAGGACATTGAGCCTCAGGTGAAGAGTCTCATGTCACAAAGAAGCTTTCATAAAATTCATAATTGGAAACGCAAGCACATTCAAATGAGTCCAAACACTAGTCTACTATAATCTATTCAGTAGTTTCGTTGTCTAGCATCCGTCGTCTCCATCATGAGATCGCCTCCATGGTACCATTTTTTTAGTGTAACAGGAAACCGGGGAAGTGCGCGCTATTTGATTTGAGCAATGAGCGCGCGCGGTGGTCAGATGCGACTACTGTAAGACTCCAATTTTTTATTTTTCACTAGCTGACCAATCCGCAGCTTCGCACGCGTAGTTATTCAATAAAAACATTACCCTCCTTCTGCGCAGTTGGGTAAAAAGTAGCCTATGTCGCCCGGGGATAGTGTAGCTTCCCAACAGTGAAATATTTTTTAAATCGGTCCAGTATTTTCGGAGCCTATTCAATACAAACAAATAAATCTTTCCTTTTTATAGTATGTATTAGTATAGATTGATGATAGCCAAGCGCTTGACCACTACCTCACCTGGTGGTAAGTGATGGTGTGATCGAAGATGGAGCACGCTTGCCTAGAAAGAATCTGTTCACTCTGGACTTAAACACGCCGAGATTATACTGGTTTGGAAAAACATACGCCGGAAGTGAGTTCCACTCCTTACTTGTGCTAACAAGGAAAATTGAAGCAAATTGTTTGGTACGGCAAGCTGGTATGCCGACCAGGTACGGGTGGTACTTCTCGGTACGTCTGCTTGTCCGGTGGTGGAAAGGGTAAGAGGGACATTATTATTTGTGTATACCATATGTTTTATGTGAGCACAAAATAAGAAATTTGCTTTTGGATTTATCATACAAAGACACGGAGGATCTATTGGAAATTAAAAAATAATGACTGATCCTTATTCTTAAATTTCTAAATGAATAGTTAAAAATAGTAACTAAAAATTTAAACACAAAACTTTTTTGCGTTCTGTGCACATAACCAATTAGTACTAAACACTCAATAACTAGGCACTCACGCGCACGGGTATACCTACTTATAATTTTATCAACATAACGCACATCGTCCGTCGGAGGGCGCTAAGGGCTGGGATACAGTTATCAAGTCTGGCTCTTAGCACACCCCTACCCTACTATTGTGAGGTAATTAGGAGCGTAGTAAATGAACTAGATATAAGCGCTATGTTTTTAGATTTAAGTTTGCTATGTACTTACTTAGTTGTATTGTTCTTTTGTATAAATAATTTTGATTTTGATTTAATTTGTTACTGAAGTTACATAAGTATTTCAAATTTCAGCTCAATCGATTGGGGGATATTGATTTAGGTTATTCCACATCATAAAACAAAACAGTTACATAGACTCATTACTAAGTCGTTTATTGTATCCCACAATGTAATGATAGGGACATGATCATTATGGACAGGGCCGGATTAACCCTAACGGGGCCCCTAGGCAATGCCGTTCTCGGGGCCCCTTTCCTTTACCCTTTTCATACTTTTTAAAATATATTTTTTCTATTACAAAAGTCAAGTCGATCAGATCGACTCCTGCTTTTTGCTTTCATTGAAATGATCTTAAGGAATAGATAAAATAGTTAGGTATAAAAAAAAGGTTGTCTGGAAGAGATCGCTTTTAGCGACAAGACCGCCAATTGTACTATCGCGTGTCTAGTTTTAAGTGTTTAATTATGATTTGTTAATTTAAGTGTGGTATACAATAAAGCGTTTTCTATCTATCTATCTATAAGTAAGTGATGATCCAGGTCTCATGATGGAGTAGGAAAGAGAAATGAGACGCAACGCGGTTATTTTAAATTTGATCTTGTTAAAATGCAATAAAATATATTATGTAACGAAAGAAAATATTTTTGTGGTACAATAAGGTACAATAAGTTTAAATAGCAACTCTTCTAACTTTTTTAGAGACTAATCGTTTAAAAAATCTTGGAAATTGACCTTTTTAACACATCATTTTCAATCACCATTATCGACAATGAATTTAAACAGTTCTGTTATATTGTTGAACGAAGACAGTTTTTATTAATTTTAATTTCGAAAAAATTTGTTTACCTGTGGCGTTTGATATCATCAGACTTCTATATATTTGCAATGCTAATAATACATTCGGGAGAGTTGATTTACAGTAAGTAAAATCATTTTTTCTATGACAACATTACCAGGTGTAAATAATGGGGAATACCACGAATGAAACTTTTTTTTTGGTACGTTGCCCGCATCGACTAGACCCCCGTGGGTCCCTAGTCGGTGCGGGGCCCCTAGGCAGTTGCCTAATCCGCCTTATGGATAATCCGGCCCTGATTATGGACCCTGTTGGGCACAACAATATTATGGAGAGAGGAGGTCGTTGTTCTTGTTAGGTTATATTCATTTTAAAAACCGGCCAAGTGCGAGTCTGACTCGCGCACGAAGGGTTCCCTACCATTATCTATAAAAACGGCAAAAAATCATGTCTGTTGTATGCGAGCCTCACTTAAATATTTATTTTATTCAGAAGCACCATTTTATTTATTTACCTTATTTGAGGTTGGTGCAGATTAAGCTATTCCTCTAAATTGTATGAGCGCCCATACAACTCAGAGGACTGTCTTAATTGGCGTCAACTATGTATGTATGGGGACACCCTTTAATTTTCAACTTTTTTTATTTGATGGATTTTTTCCTTTATTTGTGCTGATTTACCTTGCTTTTTGACAAATTTCGTGATTTTAGGTCAACGGGAACTACCATATAAGTTTTCGACCCAAAATTTATGCGATACCTACTTCCGGTTGACCTAGAATTGTCAATTTTGGTTAAAAGCAAGGTCTTATACAGCACAAGTAAAGGGAAAATTCCGAAAAATAAAATAAGTTGAATATTACCTAAGGTTAATTTTGATACTTACAAGTTTTCGCGAAAATCTAAATTTGCCCATATCTTTTTATCGTGTTGACCCAGGACCTTGATTTTTATACACCTAATAGGGATTATAGACCTCAGTATCTGGTATAAATTTCAACTTGCTATGTCCACCCGTTCCTGAGAAAATCGGTGGTGACACACAGACAGACAGACAAGAGAGTGATTTTTTACCTTTTGTGGTACGGAACCCTAAAAAGAAAACATTCGAATCTAATGCCAAAGTAGGTAAGCATCTAAAATTTGTTATTAAAATATTCGTCAATAGTATAATAGGTTTTAGTAGTAAGTAAGTATTTAAGTTGTTTTATAAGTTGTATGTCATTAGTCTCATTTTTGAACGCGTCAGGTTGTTTGTTAGATATTAAACAACGTAAATCTATGTTATACACTTGGTGGTCTTACCGCCAATTCTTAGTGTACCGGGACATATCGAGTGTCTCTAAGCACCGGGGCAAACATAAATGGTTTTACAGTGCTTCATGTATTACTCTTAGTATGTAACTTTTTGACGAATATATAAATAAATAATAACAATAAGTTTTATGTTGAAAAATTGCTTTTTCAAAACAAGCTTTTATACAATTTATACAAACCAGAAAACTACCTCCGCCATCTTGGAGGTCCGGCCATATTGGATTTATAGTATACATCTTGGATGGTCCCCCATATTTTGGATTTAATATAACGTTGTATTAGTTTTCGCGGTCTCCTAAGCAAGCCCTTTCATTTGATACCCATACTGTAGTAGTGCACAAAAAATAACAAGTCCGCCATCTTGGATGATCCGCCATATTGGAATTAGAATGACGTCACATAGCTAAGCATGCATTGTCATCCAAAATAAGCGTATATACCAAATTTCAGCTCAATCGGTTAAAGATAACTGATTTAAAATTCAGTTGCAAGATTCTACCCGGACAAACATACATACATTGCAGGTTAGATAAAAGCTTGTTAAATTATGGCAGTCCTATAGTGTACTGAGGCTGAGGTGACTTACCAAATTCTCCGACGAACAAGGCGGGACTCTGTGCCAATACCCTCTGGCAGATAAGCGCGAAGAGGGCGTATTGGAGGTCCTCTTGTTCGCACTCCTTGGAGAGGCTCAGCAGGACGTGGTGAAGGATTCTGCAACAGAAACCACATCACAATCATTTTGTTAGGTTAGATTACCACATGTTTTTAGGGCTCCGTATTCGAACTTGGAACACTTATAGATTCGTCTGAAATAGTTATTCTCAAAAGTAGCCACTTTAGGCCTTTAGGCTTCAACCTCAAACTGCACCCAACGACTCCCAGTAAATAACATTATATACGGCCTTTATAGAAAGAAAGAAAGAAAACATTTATTCAAAAACCACACAGAGTAATGATGAAAAATAAAACACAACAACAATAAAATCTAACCTAAGCACTAACAAACGTAAAAGCTCTGTGTGGAGATGAATAGGTACTCAGCTCAGCATGATGCTACGGTATGTTAATATGCCGCAGCGCTGCTCTTCCGCCGAGTCCAGTTTACATTACCTCACGTACATCTTGATCAAGGGTAGCCATAATAAGACAAACAGAACTATTGTTAAATTCAAATCAAACCATATTATATACATGCATAATAAAATTAAAAACCTACTATTTTAAACCAATAAAACTATCACTACTATCACACTTATGAACATGTCACTGGTATATCTTAGACAAGACATGGAGATTTGCATCATTCACTCTTATCTAAGGTTACCATCACCACCATATGACAGGCATTTGCCGCATTTAACAGGCATTTTAACCCGTCCAGGACCACGCCAATACATTTGTGTATGGTTGTGTGAGGCTTGGGATGCGATTCTCGCGAAATAGATATTCGCGTGATAAGATAAAGACACAAATTATGACGAACTCCACCAAACGCTAGATCGAGGTTGACGGGCAAGCTACGTGGATGAGTATATCTACTTGGGCCAGTTAAATTCTTACAAAAACAGGCAAGATAAGGAGATCGATCGCCGCATCAAGGACGCCTGGAGAACTACTGGTCCATGAAAGAGCTAATGAAGGGAACCCTTCCTATGTCACTAAAGCGCAAACTCATCGACATGTGTATACTGCCCGTCCTTAACCTATGGTTCCCAAACGTGGTCTTTAACCGAGGCTCAAAAACCCAAACTCAAGGTTTGCCAAAGAGCAATGGAGCGCAGCGTGCTTGGTGTAAAGAGGATTGACAGAATCCGTAACACCACGCTGCGTTTAAAGACCGTCATTGCTGATGCAGGAAACAAGGTTGCCAGGCTAAAATGGGATTGGGCGGGCCATGTAAGACGAATGCACCCGGACAGATGGGCAACAATCGTCACCCAGTGGGTGCCTGAAGACGGGCGACGGCGCTGATGAAGGTAGTAGCTGATGCTAGTAGACGCTGACGTGAAGATGCCTTCGAGACAGACACTGTGACGTACAGGCTTGGCCTGGGCCACACTGGGTCGATTACCATTTATATGTAGTTAGCAATCGCTGTGTAGTCTTATGTATGATAAAAAGTATCCTCCAGGTAACAGTATAATGCGCGCATACCTAGAACACCAACAGATGATCACCTTCCCCAACGCGCGCTTGCTTGCTGTGTGTTGCTGGGCAATGCTGGCAGCACTTATCCACACGCACACCGGCCGGTGGAACTTGGTTGTTTGATAATAGATTTGCACAGGTATAGTCTGAATAAATCCACACACGATACACGAATTTGGAATGATTTGACCTATTTTGGATGGTTTGTTTCGGTAATGATCTACGTTACGCTGTCATTCCTTCGAAGTGAGGCAGCCGGGTAACTTTCATCTGCTCGTTGTGGTTCAGCACAATTTTTTGAGGATTGACTTGTGTATCTACCGTACGCATAGGACAATAAAAATGTTGCCTATGTTACAGGAAAAACAACCTTAATACCAACACATAAGACATACGGTTTGGCGATAACTATGCGAACTAAACAGACAGTATTGGGTATAGGCCTCCTCTTTGTCACGCCATTATTTCCGGTCCCTTGCGAGTCTCATCTATTGACACCCTATCTATTGATCTACGTTACGCTGTCATTCCTTCGAAGTGAGGCAGCCGGGTAACTTTCATCTGCTCGTTGTGGTTCAGCACAATTTTTTGAGGATTGACTTGTGTATCTACCGTACGCATAGGACAATAAAAATGTTGCCTATGTTACAGGAAAAACAACCTTAATACCAACACATAAGACATACGGTTTGGCGATAACTATGCGAACTAAACAGACAGTATTGGGTATAGGCCTCCTCTTTGTCACGCCATTATTTCCGGTCCCTTGCGAGTCTCATCTATTGACACCCAGCTTTCAATGTCATTCGACCATCGAGCGGGTGGTCTGCCTCTTGGTCTACGAGCATACCTTGGCCACCACTTTGTAATCGCCTTCATCCAACGCCCGGCATCCCTCCTTAGCCAAATGTGCAGCCTATCTCCACTTCAGCCCTGCGACGTCGGATTTCGACATTGGGTATGTGGCCCAAGAGTGATATACCAAACATGGCACGCTCTATTGCCCGTTGACACAGGTTAAATAAAAAAAAAGATACGATAGTGCTAAGGATATTGATCATATCACTCCGTTATCTATGATTTATATCGATCCCGTGCTCATTAAATCTCGAGGGAAATAGATATTTATGGTGATAGATAAAGCATCAATATGTTCATTCAAATCTTAACACAAATTATATAGTCTTTATCTCTATTTTTTTAGTCTTTATATATAGTTTTTTTAGTCAAAGATACGTTCCGTTTTTTTTGGACTGATGAGTTCATAATCGATAGCTTTATTTTATCTTCGGTAAATAAACTTTGCTGATAATTTTGCTTGACAATGAATAGTAGATTATTAACCAAGGGGATAAAGCAGTGTCTTCTGTCGCGGGTGACGATTTAAATCGCGAGCGTAACGAAGGACTCGAGGTTTACTCCCGAGCGTAGCGAGGGTGTTAAAAACTTAAATCATGAGCGAAACGAGGGATTTAAGACGAGTTCTGAGTGTAGCGAGGGATTTAAGTTCACCCAAGAAGAGTATTTACCTCGATGATAAAGCTGTCTTACAGCTTTATCACCGAGGAAAATACTCTACTTTTCGTACCATTTGCGGAAAAAATTAACACAATAATAATATGAGATAAGCATTTATTAAAAATAATGACAATTAAAAGTAAAAGTTAACATTCGAAACATTGGTCCAATTATTGATAGAGAGAGTTACATTTTTGTTTGGTACATTTATTGTTGATGAGTTGATTTGAGTATTTCTCTGTTCTTGCGTCTGAGGAACTTGCGTTTCAATGTAGATAGTATACATCGGAGATAGTGGTGGTGGTGCATCGTGAGTTACGGACGAAGATAAGATACCGGAAGTTGATGGTTGTGGCTCTGATGGATTAAATTAATGATAACTGCATAATAAATGCGTATTCCCTTTTTCAAAAGATGTATAATGCTTTATATACAAACTCAATGGTGTAAACACAGGATGTAGTTCAGTATAAATTTCGGTAAGTATTCCAAATTTAAATCATCTTCTCCCCCTAGAGGATGAATGATGTTCAGTACAATTTTCTTTCCCTGTTTTTAACAGATTAAAAATGACTATTGTTATGTTCGCTTTTTGTGGCATAGAATGTACCTTTTTAGAGCAAGCGGTACGAAAATGTGTTTTATTGTTCCTTTTACAGCTTTAGAATACGGCTAGTTCCAAATTATATGACTCGAGAATAGCAGGATGTCCTTAAAGATGTCCCCAAAACGTACCAGCGGTTTATATTACCCATAAGGGATAGTTTCAAGTGCACAGAGTCACATCGTGACTTCCAGCCTGAAAGATGACGCAGATGTAGAACGCCAGCGCAGAGCCTTATGTATTGTGGGCAATATGATTGCAAGAAATTTTTGCCAGACTTTTTACACGTGTCAACTCTGGACAGAGTATACTAAAAAGTCCCATGACAGTATAAGGGTAGCCTATAATAACATTTTTAGACAACTGATGGGCTTAAAGCGCTACTGTAGTGCCTCCGAAATTTTTAACGAAGCATGCGTTGATACTTTCAACGCTATTCAGCGTAGGAGGATAGCGTCTTTCATGTCCAGAGTTGACACTTGTAATAACGCTATCATTAGAAGTCTGGCAGAAAGGCTTATACATTCTAAGATGTATAGACGTTGGGTGGGCATTGCCACCTAAACTACTTAACGTGTAATTATTTATTTATAAAGTGAATAAATAACTTAATATTCTGTGAATATTTCAAGCGTCTACCTGTTGCCGTTATCAATATCGAGCAAAAACGTACAAATAAATCGCGTTTGTTGTATGCCCCTTTAAATATTCATTTTATTCTGTTCTTAGTATTTGTTGTTATAGCGGCAACAGAAATACATCTATGAAAGTTTAAACTGTCTAACTATCACGGTTCATGAGATACAGCCTGGTGACAGACGGACAGACAGACAGCGGAGTCTTAGTAATAGGGTCCCGTTTTACCCTTTGGGTACGGAACCCTAAAAATCAGGCACTTATAGACCCTAGACAGGCATCCCTCCATTTTAAATACTTAAAGAACTGTAGACATTTTATCATATTGTTTGTTTAATTATTTTCAAAGGCTGTAATAATACCTTTAGGTTGTTTAAGGAAACCACAGAACGAAACAATGTTTAATTTTTATGATTGGTTGCTAATGAGCGTAACATAACAGAATGACCTCATTTTGTTAAAATTAGAATTCTATGTTATTTTAGGTACTAACAAGTTACAGTTGCTTGCAAAGTTATTCCTTTTATGCAGTTGGGTAAAAAGTAGTATATGTCTCAAACCCGGTCATAATCTATATACCAAATGTCATCGAAATCGGTCCAGTCGTGAAAATGTAACAAACAGAGAGAGAGAAAGAGTAACTTTCAAATCTATACATACATAAAAGAAAGTCGTGTTAGTATTTATAACACAAGAACGGCTAAACAGATTTGGCTGAAAATTGGTGGGGAGGTAGCTTAGAACCAGGAGACGGACATAGGATACTTTTTATACAACATAAAAATGTTGGGATGGGGGGGGGGGGGGGGGGGGTTTGTTGAGATATTGGGGTTCAAGAGGGGTAAAAACCAATGAAAGGTATTCATTAGTACATTTAGACTCCGTTTTTATTTTTCGTAAATTCTTTATAGTTTTTGAGTTATTAGCCATAATAACAGTGCTGTAATTTAGTATGCGTGTAGCTTAACTGACACAAATGTAGGCAAAAGTCTGAAATCCAGAATAACTGCAATTTGTACCCCAAAAAGGTAACCAAATCACATGAACTCCAGTTACTTGTAATTTGAATGAAACTGTAGGTCAAGTAATATGGATATTTATTTTGTGGCACTATTTTGATAGTCAAAGACTACAAAAAATATTTATTTGTTTAATCGGAGACTCGCGAGATCTCAGTTCGGGGCGAACCACTAGTTATATAAATACATAGAGTTGTCGAAATTAAAACAAAAATCCAGGCAATACCAGAACAAGTAAGGCAAATGTCGATCGTCAAAAAAATTTAGATAGTGGCGAATCGCGGGAATGCATTGGCTTGTTGCTCTCAGGGTTGCTCAAAGTCGCTAACAACGCCCTCATATACTCCACGAACTTTATTCATAGTTTGTGTTTTACATTTGTCGGGTTATATAATAAATAAATAAATATTGCTGGACATTTCACACAGCGCTATCTAGCCCCAAATTAAGCAGAGCTTGTACTATAGGACCCAGATAACTGATACATGTACTTACATACATTTTTTTTTGTAAATACATACTTATATTATATAGAGAAACAACCAGACCGGGAACAAATATACGTAGATCATGCAAACATTTGTTCCGCGGCGGGAATAGAACCAGCTACCTCCTTCGTCTCAGCCGGCTATTCGCCCACTGCACCGCGGAGGTCGTCAAAAATAGGTTAACTCAGGCAAATGTCTCTTTTCCGCTAGACTCACTCATCTCAAGATGGGCGGTTTGATGATACACTAGCACTAGTGAATGAAGGAATATCGGTGGGTTTTTAGTCGGTATGCCGTTGGTTGTTATCTAAGGTGAGACCCCTTCAGCTCTCCCCGAATTGGAGGAAATGCGTAAAGCATATTCCCATCGTAAAAAAAGGCAAATCTCTCTTCAAGAAAGTGGCGGAAAATAGCCTTTTTAAATTTTAAGATATTGATAAAGTATTTTTATTTACCCGAACATGGGTAGGATTGGAAAAGATTCCAGGAATATTAGAAAATTCAGGAAAAACTAAGACCTTTTTTGAATGTTTGTATGAATTCAAGACTATATTTTATTTAGAAATCCGCGCGACGCCGGGCGTGTCTGCTAGTTTCAAATACTTAAATAAATAAAAAATAATAATCCTGAATATTTCACACAGCGCTATCTAGCCCTAACCTAAGCATAGCCTGTACTATGGGAACCAGATAATTGATAGAATACTTGCTTGTATTTTTTTTGTAATTATAAATGCGAAGGTTTGGATGTTTGTTTGTTACTCAATCAGGTACTCAAACGGCTGAACCGATTTCAATGAAATTTAGTAAGTACGTGGATTATAACCTGGATTACCACATAGGCTACTTTTTATCCCATATATCCGGTTCCATGCGCTAAAACTGGGGTGTCAAGTCAAGTTGCAACAGCGAGTTTAGCTTTATTTCTAGGCTACCTACACATTTAGTAGTGTAACGCGTACAAAGTCGCGAGCAACAGCTAGTAACAACCAGACCCGGTACAAACATCAGTGTAGATCGTGCATATATTTGATCCGCGGCAGGAATCGAACCATCTGCTTCTCACCCACTACGTCACGGAGGTCATCAATAGAGCTGATACTGACCAATAACGATAATTATCACACTTGATTTGAGCTGTTAATTAAAATTCAACTTTATTTCGCAGACGTACAGTTCATTTTGGATTTATAAGCGATTTGAATGCTGATAACCTTGGATTGCAGTATGTAGGTATCTATTACAAGGACATACTAATTGGATTCATGGCAATAAAAAGTCAACCTTATTACTATGTATATAAAGTAAAATTATAAATATTTTTAACGGCATGTACGGTGAAGATTGTCGTTGCGGTTATATTAGTTGTACATTGAGCGAAAGTGATTTTGGTTTTATCACATACTAGCTGCAGCTTCGCACGCGTAGTTTTTTAATAAAAAAATTACCCTCATTCTCCGCAGTTGGGTAAAAAGTATCCTATGTCACCCGGGGATAGTGTAGCTTCCCAGCAGTGAAAGAATTTTTTATATCGGTCCAGTAGTTTCGGAGCCTATTCAATACAAACAAACAAATCTTTCCTCTTTATAATATTACGAAATTTTTAGTAGGTATTGATATGTTCTTATAATATTGTAGAACATACTTTTGTTCTATCATCAATAGTTTCCGCAGCGCATGCGACGAAAGACGTTTTAGGGCACTTTTTTACACCTTGGGTTACGTTACTTAAGTTTTAGTAAGGATCCCTAATCTTTTCTAGCAATAAATATGTATAGCCTATGTCACTCAGGGTGAATGTAGCTTACCAATGGTGAAATAATTTTTGAAATCGGCACCGTAGTTTTTGAGTTTATTCATTACAAACATACACACAAAAATACAAATCTTTCCTCTTTATAATATTATTAGTATAGAGTATAGATATGTAAGATTAAAAACTGAAGCCTGGATAAGTGACACCCAATCTTTAATCTATCCAATCCCGCAATCTCGTTCTCCCACTACTCTCCAGTTGAAAACTCCAGCTTATAATTCCAACTTCTTTAGTAACTCGTTTACGGTACGAGCTGTCCGATTAAGGAATTACTTGCCCGCTTCCACCAGGCATGCTAAATCCTTACCGATTTTTAAAAACCAGCTAAGTGCGATTCGGACTCGCGCACGAAGGGTTCCGTACCACTATCTATAAAAACAACAAAAATCATTTCTGTTGTATGGGAACCCCACTTAAATATTAGTTTTATTTCAATTTAATTATTTATTTTTGTCTACCTGTTGCCATTATCAATATCGAGCAAAAAAAATCACGTTTGTTGTATGGGAGCCCCCTTAAATATTTATTTTATTCTGTTTTTATGTATTTGTTGTTAAAGCGGCAACAGAAATACATCATCTGTGAAAATTTCAACTGTCTAACTATCACGGTTCATGAGATACAGCCTGGTGACAGACGGACAGATAGACCGCGGAGTCTTAGTACTAGGGTCCCGTTTTACCCTTTGGCTACGGAACCCTAAAAATGAGGTCTACCAACGACGTATTGCGGGTTCCTATATCCGTCGGTAACCGACTACGCCTCGTATCTCCTTGAAAAAGTGTCAAATTAGTGTCAAACTTTTGACAAGTTTTCAAGGAGAAACGAGTCGTAGCTGGTTACCGACGGATATAGGAACCCGCCATTAGCAGCTTCTTTAGAGTAAACGTATTTCCTGTCGATATATATTTTTTAAAGTAAATATGTATTTTATATTTATTTATATATGTATATGTAGGTAAGTTTTGGATCTAGGTATTTTTTTATCCTACTTAAATAGGTATTTATTATAACACCGCCTCCTCACGTTTTTCAATCCAGTCCATCTCAAGCAGGGGCTCTCAAACTTATTTTGTCTACTGCCCACTTTGAGAATAACTTATTGTTTAGCGCCCCCATTTTTTCACCTACATAAAAACCACATAATTTCAAATTAAATTAATTATTGTGAGCTATATTAGCCGAGAGTAAACATTCATTCTAAACGAGATTTTTACTATAATCTGCAAGAGTTAACTTGAGACCTGAGCGCAGTAGGTAGTAAACAACGGCCCAGGTGAAATTATAAATCGCCCCCCAAGCCTCTACAGTCTACACAACGCCCCCATTTTTTTCAGGGTCTGTTACCGCCCCCCTTTAGGCCTGCAGCGCCCACAAGGGGGCGTTATCGCCCACTTTGGGAAAGGCTGATCTAAAGGTTTCCTGGAAGAGATCGCTTTAAGCGATAAGGCCGCCCATTGTACCACCAGGTATTAGTCTTCAAATTTTATAGGTTAAGTTATTGTAATTTGGTGTAACAATAAAGAATTATCTGTCTATCTAATACTTATGTGAATGGTCAGTACAGTCTTTACCATAAAGGCATATAGGGCCCGTGCCCAGGGCCCCTATCGTCACGGGGGCCCCTAATGACCGATATATTCGTATACACTATAATTATTTTTCTACTTTAGGTAGATAGGTGAATGTAAAAGACAAACTATGACAAAAGTTCATGGAGTAAATGAGGGCGGTGTTAGCGACTTTCTGGCAACCCTGAGAGCAACAAGCCAATGCATTCCCGAGTTTGACACAAAACGTTGCACTCACATGTAGTTCCGGTAAGAGTAAAACTAATTAACCATCTAGCGGTCAGCGACACAAACCACTTCGTATATAAGATCATAACAGATTTTTTTTTCATTCCCTTTACTTTCCAACAGGGCCCCAAATTCTTGTGTGCCCAAGGGCCCCGGCATAGCCGAAGATGGCGTTGTGGATGGTAGCCTTTCTCACCCCGACCATAATAACAAATCGATTGATACCTCATTCATCAAAATAGGATGAGTAACTGAGTAGACCCATGAATGATTCAGCTGGAATATCAGATCAACTAATATCAGTTGGTAATAACCAGTTTGCAAGATACCTTACAGTCAACATAATCATGATGTTAATTGCTGAACATAGTCCTTCAACATAGGTTATCAGAGCGACTGATCTTGTACACCCTACACCCATCAGCTCCCAGCTACACTGTAAACTTAAAATATGAGAGATGCTTGCAAAACTTACCCGTAACACATTTTCAGATCCAGCTTCGACACTGCCATACATAGATTCTTCCTCTCTTCAGACTTGAGCTTGTGAATATGTTCTTCAAATATCTTCTTGGTGGGTATCCTCTCCATGCAGCATTCCTTCTTAGAGAAGCCATTAGAAATCTCCTTCTGTAGATCCTTATAATTCTTCATAGTCATGGAAGACTGCGACATAGCCGAAGCTCTGTCAGAGTCCCTCTTAATTTCCTTCTCGTAAGATTCGTCGAAAGACGGCAATATCTCCTGATACTTCTCGAAATCGCTATTGTTGATCGGAGAAGAACGTTCTGGGGACAGAGCGTACTCAGAATTCGAGGCGTAGAAAGTTTGCGACTCTGATAATGGACTGGAGACATTCTCCGAATGGGGAGGTGACGGGAAGAGGCTGGTAGGACTGTCATACTTCGGGAAATTCCCGTAATGGAGTATCGAGTCGGAGAATTGGAAGTTTTCGTACGGCATATGTTGCGCAGCGGAAAGTTGCTCAATAGGCGAGAAATTAGAAATCGGGGCACTTTCTGGGACTTCGTCTACGCTGAAGGTTCGGTCTTCTGTCTCGTTGATTTGGGGGAGGGAGAGTAGGTCGTCTATTTTGCCATCTTTTGTGATGACGTCGAGGAGATCTTCCCAGTAAGCTGGGTCCTCGCGGTAGAGTTTGGCAACGCTAGGAAAAACAGCGTCTGGTTCACTGTAGTCTGGTGTTGGCTCCTGTGTAGTTGGGTTCACGATTACGTGACCGCCTGATAGCGTCTGCTTGTTGATTTGGTTTATCTGGAACAAGAGGTCAATGTTAGATAATACTATCTACACAGATATTTAATATAAGGTAAAACATATCATTCAATACGTAGAGAAATTAAAAGCCTTCCGTTTACCAAATTCACAATTAAATTAAAGCAATGGCTCCAGAAAAAGATTTTTTGTAAAGTTAAAGAATTACTTAACAAAAAATTAAATTGTTGGTCGGGCGAAGCGCAATCTCCGAATCAACTTGGGCAAATCGGCGTTGTATGTATGCAAGTATGTATGTATGTTTTTATTGTCCGAGGATCTCTTTCGAATTATGCAGTCATCGTGAAGTTTGGTATATAGGTAAATAGTGATGGCACAATTTTGGTGTGACTACATGAGCTAAAAATGTGGGGGGGGTTGTTGAGATATTGGGGTTCCTAACCGGTCAACAGGCACGTCTAATAAAAGGTCTTTCTGAGTACATTGTGACCCCGTTTTTTGTTTTTAGTTTAAATCTTGTAGTTTTTAAGTTATTAGCCATAATAAATACTGAACCTTTGACAAAATTCACAGGGTACACCAGTGACGCCACAGTGCTGAAATTTGGTATGCGTGTAGCTATAGCGACACATATACATATAGGGAAAAGTCTGAAATCCAGAATAAATGCAATTTCTACCTCAAAAAAACAATAACCAAATTACATGAACTCCCGTTACCTGTCATTTGAATGAAACTGTAAGTTGGTTATTTATTTCGTGGCACTATTTTGATAGCAAAGATTACGAATAATAATTTGTTGTTTTTATGGGAGACTCGCGAGATTTCGGCGAACCACTAGTATAACTAAAAAATATGCAAGCTATATTAATTATTTGTATCTTAAAAATTGTATTTACATTATCTATATCCCTACAATTCCTATCATTTGATATTCACTAGATAACTGAACAGCATAAATGTCTAAACAAATGCGAACTAGTTAGGTATTACTCGTGCGCAATAACTTGGGACCTGCTAGGAATGCGACTCCCCGATCGCTTCCCCTGCACTTCCCCGATGGCGCCCGTATTGTACCGTTCGCATCACTATTTTTTACTAGGGTTTTTAGTCTCGTACTGGCCTACGTCACGTAACGACGCGCTCTGGAATTCTTTTAGTTTTCGTTTGTGTTATTGTTTTGTTGTTGTAGTTTTTGTTGTTATAGTTTGTGTCATTGTTTTGTTGTTGTAGTTTTTGTTGTTATAGTTCTTGTTAAGTGTTTTGTTATCATTATGAAGGGTAAACCTTTGCATAGCGGAGAAAGAAACCTTGTGCTAAAAGTGTTAGAGTTTTTTGAAGTCAACCATGTGGACAGGCTTCGACAAAAGTATTGGGACGATGACCTCTTACAAGAGACGAATGAATCGCAATTAATTGTAAATTTATCGGATACCTCTTCGTCAAGTGATTATAGTGAGACTGAGGACGAAGAACAACCTCTAGAAGGCATAAATCCACTAAGTAGTGACGAAGATGAGATAATGTAAATAATAGATAAAATAAATGTATAAACTTAAACATTGTATTTTTATTTTATTCAAATAGTGTAGAAAAGATTAGATAAAAAGCAGCGTCCTCCCTGAGTAACATAATAAATTAGGTTAAAAAAAACAAAGACGAAGCCGCGGGCGGCTGCTTGTTATGTTCGCTTTTTTGCGGGCGGTACAAACACGCCAATATGACGTCACCGCGCTCAGGTCCCAACTTATCGCGCACGGGTAATACGTCTAATTATTCCTGCGAATAATCGATCGCGATAGGTGGGAGGCATTGGGGGAGGCCTTTGCCCAGCAGTGGGAAAATGTAGGTTAGGTAAAAAAAATATTCCTGCAAAATCTCATCACACACATTGAATCATCAAATCATATTGCACACTTTCATCCATTTCTAAGGTGCGTCACCTACGAGGCTATATTTTGTTATAGGCGATGGTTACAACTTAACATCAGGTTGATCAAATAGCTTTTCCATCACCAATAATCACAAGGTTGTGTTAAAAAAGTTTTTTGTTGAAAAATTACTTTATCAAAACAAGCTTTTATAAAATTAATAATCGGAACCGCAAGCAGATTTAAATGAGCCCAAACACCAGTAGCCTACTATAATCCATTCAGAAGTTCCGTTGTCTAGCATCCGTCTCCATCATGAGACCACCTCTATGGTACCAATTATTGCATTGTCACCGAAGTTAGATATGTATTCCAAATTTCAGCTCAATCGGTTGAGGGGAACGGGTTTAAAATTCAGTTGAAGATTCCACCCGGACAAACATAACATACATTGCAAGTTAATAAAAAATGCTTCATATCACATTAGCTGCTTTATCCTCACATGCCCTTATAAAGTCCATGCTAACTACTGTAATTGCGCTTTATAGCTAGACTAAATCACTCAGGCAATGATGTTTAAGTCATAAGTCATTTATTCTGTCCTGATAATATGTTACAATATAAGGTCTTAAACATGATAATATTATCTCCAGAGCCTGAAGACTAAAGTCTTCACCAGTGTGTGTTGCCAGTGATGACCTATGGCACTGAAACGTGGTCCTTTACTCATGGCCTCATGACCAAGCTTAAGGTCGCTCAACGAGCTATGGAGAGGGCTATGCTCGGGGTTTATTTGCGTGACAAAATCCGCAATGAGGAAATCCGCAGAAGAAATAAAGTTGCCGACATAGCTCTCAAAATTAGCACGTTGAAGTGGCAATGTGCGGGCCACATCGCTCGTAGAACCGATAACCGTTGGGGAAGGTTCTCGAGTGGAGACCACGGACTGGACGACGCAGCGTAGGCCGGCCCCCCACAAGGTGGACCGACGATCTAGTAAGAATCGCGAGGAGCCGTTGGGCGCAAACGGCTACCAACCGCTTAATTAATAATCTTAATTAGCTTTACATTAAGTACACAGTGGAAGTGTATAGCTTGATGTGTAGCCGCATCAAGCTTTACATTTCCAGTATAAGCTGACCTCGCATTGTGTAGGCTTTTCGTAGAATGAGAGGTCAGCTTATACTTGAAATGTATAGCTTGATGTGTAGCCGTGTGTACAAGCATGAATGAATTAAATAAATATAAATAAATAAATATTGCTGGAAATTTCACATAGCGCTATCTAGCCTCAAACTAAGCAGAGCTTGTATTATGGGAACCAGATAACTGATAGAATACTTATATACTTTTTTTGTAAATACATAATTATCATATATAGAATAACACCCAGACCCGGAATAAATATCTGTAGATGATGCAAACATTTGTTCCGCGGCGGGAATCGAAGCCGCAACCTCCTGCGTCTCAGCCGGCTATTCGCCCAATGCGCCACGGAGGTAGTCGATTTAAATAAATATATTTATTTATTTTTAACTAGCTGATCCAGCAAACTTCGTTCCGCCTTGACACGCATATGACGCGGGCTGCCAATGTAGGTAGCCGGTACGTCAATCGGCCATCATTAGCGGGCTGTACGAGAAAATTAATTATGTTCATAATTTAATCGATATTTTAATAGTTATTCTGCGGAGACAAATCCAACAATTCAAAGATCATCGAAATCAGTCCAGTCGTTCTTTAGAGTTCTAAATGGTGTAACTAACCCGACTTTGTTCTGTATATATACAAGATATCTATAAGCACTTTATCATATTCGTAACATATAATCAGCAACAATGTCTAACAATATTTATTAATATTGCTGGACATTTCACACAGCGTTATCTAGCCCCAAACCAAGCAAAGCTTGTACTATGGGAACCAGATAACTGATAGAATACTTATATACATTTTTTTTTGAAAATACTTACTTATCACACTAATTTTTTTTTTTTTTTAGAATTTTAGGAAAACTTACAGCTAGGTTACAGAAGAGGTATTTGAGTAGAAAATAAACAACAATAAATGCTACTTATTCTAAGAAGGCAAATTAAAAGTTTCCGCAGATAAGGTAAGAGATAAGTAGGTATTATATAAACAGGTAAGGTAGACAACACATAAAATGAGAAAGAAACTAAATAGAAGATATATCAATACACACACACACATACACGTCATCAGTTAAGTGCCTAATCTATAAATTAAAATAATTGTCACTAAGTAAGCGTTTGAGCTTACTTATTTTAGTGTTGAATAGATCAACCTCTTTATTTGGCTTAGCCAATGAATTAAAGGAGTGACAAGCTCTCACCATAAAAGAATTTTGCCTGTAATTGGTTGGAACCCTTGGAACGTAAAGAAGGTTAGGATTTCTCAATGCAGGCTTAATAGTTCGCAGTCCTATTAGCTCCAGAAGCTCTGGGCAATCCACAGTAATATTATATATATTATAAATATGAAAGTTTGGATGTTTGTTTATTTGTTACTCAATCACGTCGTTACGGCTGAACCGACTTCGATGAAATTTGGTATATACGTAGATTATAACCGGGATTACCACATAGGCTACCTTTTATCCCATAAATCAGTTCTCATGGATTCCGTGGCACAGTGGGAGAACAGCCGGCTGAGACGCAGGAGGTTGCGGGTTCGATTTCCGCCGCGGAACAAACGTTTGCATAATCTGCAGATATTTGTTCCGGGTCTGGTTGTTTTTCTATGTATTATAAGTATGTATTTACAAAAAAAAAATGTATATAAGTATTCTATCAGGTATCTGGTTCCCATAGTACAAGCTCTGCTTAGTTTGGGGCTAGATAGCGCTGTGTGAAATGTCCAGCAATATTTATTATTATTTCATGGAATAAAATTGGCGTGTTAAGACAAGTTGCAACAGCGAGTTTAGCTTTTTTTCTAGGTTACCTACACATTTAGTAGTGTAACGCGTACAAAATCGCGGGCAACAATTAATCTATACTTCTATGCTAATATTATAAAGAAGAAAGATTTGTGTTTTTGTATTTTTGTGTGTATGTTTGTAAAGAATAAAACCAAAAACTACTGTGCCGATTTCAAAAATTCTTTCATCATTGGAACGCTACATTCACCCTGAGTGACATAGGCTATATTTATTGCTAGAAAAGATTAGGGATCCTTACTAAAACTTAAGTAACGTAACCCAAGGTTTAAAAAAGTGCCCTAAAACGTCTTTCGTCGCATGCGCTGCGGAAACTATTGATGATAGAACAAAAGTATGTTCTACAATATTAAAGAACATATCAATATCTACAAAAAACTTTGAAATATTATAAAGAGGAAAGATTTGTTTGTTTGTATTGAATAGACTCCGAAACTACTGGACCGATTTAAAAAAAATCTTTCACTGTTGGGAAGCTACACTATCCCCGGGTGACATAGGCTACTTTTTACCCAACTGCGCAGAAGGAGGGTAATGTTTTTATTAAAAAACTACGCGTGCGAACCTGCGGATTGGTTAGCTAGTTTATAAATAAATGAGAAACAACATCATTAATTTAAAGTGTTCTCTGTAAACCCCAACAATCTATTATTACCGGTTAAGGAAAGATTATAAATATAATGTTTTATCGTGTTAATTTGGTCAAAAACAATCCTGTTTTTAGTCCCAGGGTTTTTAGATACAATTGTAATTAATATCTTATTGTTCTAACAGGAAGGAAGAACATAAATATGTACTTAATGTCGTATTTTCAACTAAATCAATAAATTCTTTGTTCGTATATTTTTAGTTATCAACAAGAGGAAAGCCGTCTTTTAAAAAATAAAACATTAAATAACGAGATAAGACCTAAAAAAACGGCCAAGTGCAGGTTCCGTACCATTATCTATAAGAAAGACAAAAAAATCATGTCTGTTGTATGGGAGCCTTAATATTTATTTTATTCAATAGCACAATTTTATTTATTTACCTTATTTGAGGTTGGTGCCGATTAAGCTAGTCCTCTAAATTGTATGAGCGCCCATACAACTCAGAGGGCTATCTTAATTTGGAATTTTTCCATTATTTTTGCTTTTGCCAAATTTCGTGATTCTAAGTCAACGGGAACTACCATATAGGTTTTCCACTCAACACCTATAGGGTACTTTCCGGTTGACCTAGAATGGTCAATTTTGTTTAAAAGCAAGGTCTTACAGCACAAGTAAAGGGAAAATTCCGAAAAATAAAATAAGTTGAATATTATCTAAGGTTAATTTTGGTACTTACAAGTTTTCGCGAAAATCTAAATTTGCCCATATCTTTTTATCGCGTTGACTCAGGACCTTGATTTTTATACACCTAATAGGGATTATAGACCTCAGTATCTGGTATAAATTTCAACTTGCTAGGACCACCCGTTCCTGAGAAAATCGGTGGTGAAACACGGACAGACGGACGGACAAGAGAGTGATCTTATAAGGGTTCGTTTTTTACCTTTTGAGGTACGGAACCCTAAAAACGCGAAAGAACATAGTGAAATATACATAAGTACATAGGTAATGAATGATTTACCTCGTATAATCCAAGGGGCAATCTGCCAGCATGTCGCGTTACTGTGTCAATAACTAGTCATGTATTATTGTTAATTATTACCTTGCCACAATACATAATAGCTTAAGGCTAACTTAAACGTACTACTTTCCAACCACTTTAGATAACTATACTATTTCCATTTCTTTATTTTTCTCGATGACAGCTCCTGTGAAAACTTGAACCGATTTTTTTACATTATGTATGCAATAATTTATAAAAATATGACGCTTACGCACGTACAAGGTTATACCAGAGTCGGAGAAACTGATAGGGATGGAGCTATCGATAAACGTAACACGATAACAGACCCGATATTTTTTTACTAAATGTATGAAACTAAACTACTGCCCGATACCTTTGTACAAATTTATTAACTCATATTATATTTCATTATAAAGTGTTACACGTATTAATTCTTGATTGATAATGCCAACTTCTTTAAAATTTTCGAAGCTGTTGTAAAATAAGTAGGTATAGGTTGGTACTCGACAATGAAACGTAAAAATTTTAACGACAGGTAATCTTTATTTATTTTAATCAAAATCTGATGAATCGTCACTG
Source organism: Philereme vetulata (assembly GCA_918857605.2). Classification (NCBI taxonomy): domain Eukaryota; kingdom Metazoa; phylum Arthropoda; class Insecta; order Lepidoptera; family Geometridae; genus Philereme; species Philereme vetulata. Next base: position 7,278,604 of record OU975427.1, on the reverse strand, counting down.
TCGCGATCGATATCATTACTTATTTGGTCACAACACTACAACTATCAAATTAGAACTGTCATCGAGAAAATAAAGAAATGGAAATACTATAGTGGTTTTAAGTATATTAATACTATAGTGGTTCGCCCCTACAAAAACAAAAAAATATCCTTCTCCGATTCTTTGGTTTATTACCAACTAGCTGTTGCCAGCGACTTCGTACGCGTTACACTACTAATCCTGTAGGTAACCTATAAATAAAGCTAAGCTCGCTGTTGCAACTTTACTTGACACCCCATTTTAATCCCATGGGAACTGATTTATGGGAAAAATGGTAGCCTATGTGGTAATCCAGGTTATAATCTACGTATATACCAAATTTCATAGAAATCGGTTCAGCCGTTACGACGTGATTGAGTAAGAAACAAATAAATAAACAAACATCCAAACTTTAACACTCTTAATATTATTGTGAAGGAATTTTTAGTTTATTTAACTATTTATTAAAGAAACCTTTAAAATGTAAGCTGTATTTTATTAAAAATCCTGAGATTTCATGAGATTTGAAAAATCCAGCCGCAATCCAGAGAAGAGTCGAAAAATCCTGAGATATGGTAGCCCTACACAAGATCAGTATCTGTTGAAATCCCCATAGAGATCCCGCAGTCTAGAGAAGAGTCCAAAAATCCTGAAATCTCAGAACAAATCCTAAGATATGGTAGCCCTACACAAGATCGGTATCTGTTGAAATCGCCATAGAGATCCCGCAATCTAGAGAAGAGTCCAAAAATCCTGAAATCTCAGAACAAATCTTGAGATATGGTAGCCCTACACAAGATCGGTATCTGTTGACATCTATGGGGTAGGCTCATTAGGCTTCAGCAGTGGACGTCCTAAAGCTGATATGATGATGATGAACAAAACAGGCCATCATAAATCGCTGCACTGGTGTGCTGGTATTACAATATTATCGTAGATGGTAACTGAAGGGGCATAGTGGTCGATTAGCTGTGACAGCCTAACCACATGTTTGTGGTTGTGTTGAGGTATGTGTGAGTTAAGCCTAATTAATATCAAGACCAGTCAAAGTCACAGTGTAAATATGTAATGGTTAGTGCAGTTCTTATAGTTTTTAGGTTATTAGCCATAATAAAAACTGAACTTTGACAATATTCACACGGTACACCAGTGACCCCTCAGTGCTGTAATTTGGTATGCGTGTAGCTTTAGTGACACACATATAAGCAAAAATTTGAAATCCTGAATAACTGCAATTTGTACTCTAAAAAAGGATAACCACTTAACATGAACTCCCGTTAGGGACCTGTAATTTGAATGAAACTGTAGGTCAAGTAAGTTGGTTATTAATTCTTGGCACTATTTTGATAGTCAAAGATTACAAATAATATTTTTTTGTTTTAATCGGAGACTCGCGAGATCTCAGTTCGGGGCGAATCACTAGTTAGTACAAGTAAGGAGTGGAACTCACTTCCGGTGTATGTTTTTCCGAAAGTCTGAAATCCAGAGTAAATAGGTACTTTCTAGGCAAGCGTGCTCCATCTTCGATCACACCATCACTTACCATCAGGTGAGGCAGTGGTTAAGGCGAATATAGTAGCTGATTGGTCTTATTTGGAGGCTTTCTCCTCAGGGATGAATCATTTTTATGTGCTCAAAAAAATATATGTCATTCATTGACCTTTTATCTGCAAAGTGAACATACGAAAAAGTTCTACCTGTTTATTTACTATGAGACCAAAAAATAACAAAATGTAGCTGTTTTCAACTTTCAATATGATTCAACCTCTAAACAACGTAAAATTTTGTAATTTTTCTTTCACCTAATTGTGGGCAAAGACTATACCTTCAAATTGAACAAATGATGATGAGCTGCAATGGTCTTTCACGTAGCAAAATAAATTATTTTAAATTTTTCCGAATAATTAGCGGGCATACCCTTAGGGTTGCGCGGGCGACGGGCGGCAGTGTACCACTGATTGTCGTACGGGAGGGTTGTGCTCGTCGGCCGCGCGCTTATCTATTTTCTGGTCGGTTAGATGCGTGTGGCAGAAGGTGCGGTTGGTGCAGGGCCGAAACAATAGCTACGCCCATTCGCTCAAGGTCATCGGCTACGGTTAGCGCTTGGCTATCATCAATAAAAAAAGCTGCAATGGCGGGCGTTGCATAAAAAACACAGACATGTTGATCGAGCGAAGCGAGATCGGTGTTGTATGTATATTTGTTTGTCTGAGGATACGAGGAACTTTCGAAGCGTTGATCCGATCATCGTGTTTAATACATAGCTAAAAATGTGAGGGGGTTGTTGGGATATAGGGGTTCAAAGAGAGTAAAAAAAATGCAAATAAGACTATTAATAATAACCAATCTACATGAACTCCCGTTGCCTCTAATTTGAATGAAACTGTAGGTCAAGTAATTTGGTGACTATTTCGTGGCACTATTTTGATACTCAAAGATTATGTACACATATTTTATTTGTTTTCATGGGAGACTCGCGAGATCTCAGTTCGGGGCGAATCACTAGTTATAATGTATTATAAGATTAGCATACATGAACAATTTTCTTAGATCATTTTAAAATCTTTTTATTAGTACCTGCGTGTGACGTTCTAATCACATTAAACCTAGCTCCTTGTATAATACGTTAAAGCAAGATATTATCTAAGTACATTAGCGATAGGTCCGCCCATTAGAGTGTCTATTAAAATTAAAATGAGTTTTTAATGATTTTTAATTATCAGTTGATACTACAAGAAGCTCGTCGAATAACAGTCATTGCCGTGCCTATTTCATAAAACATAAACATTGTATTTCTTTTCGATATTTATTGTAAACTAGTGGACCCGCCGAACTTCGTACCGCCTTGACATGCATATAACGCGGGCTGGCAATATACTTTACCCTGGTAGAATTGTCAATTGTTGTCCCCGGCCATCATTATGTATGAGAAAATGAATGACTTCCACAAATAATTCAATACCAAAATAAGCCAAATCGCTCCACCCGTTCTCGAGTTTTAGCGAGACTAACGAACAGCAATTCATTTTTATATATATAGACAATATCTCGGGATAACTCCAACCGAAGCATTTGTTTCAAAAGATATTCATTTTTTTACATCCTCTTTGACGATATTTGCAGCACGCGTTCTGTCAATTCTATGTCAAACGTCATAAGGTTACATTATAAAAGCGCTAAGGTTAGATTATAAATAATTTTATATGGTGGTTAAGTATTCTTAAATTTAAAAAAAAAAAAAAGAATTAGCGAAATCGGTCCAGCCGTTCACGCGTGATGGCGTGACTAAATGCAATAGGGATTCAATTTTATATATAGACAAGTATATGTATATATTTTACATTTATTTATGTAAGTACCTACCAATGTTAATTGCTTCGTCAAATTAATGGTTGGATTTAGATTAAATGCACTTTTTGTAATAAATAACTTTATTTTTCTGCCTTGTCACACGGCTACACATCAAGCTATACATTTCCAGTATAAGCTGACCTCTCATTCTACGAAAAGCCAACACAATGCGAGGATATTTAATAGATAGCTATATACATACGTTTGGGGATCGGTGCGCAAGTCGGGCTGAATCTAGTTGCAGTGATTCAGTTATTCTATCACAGCTATGACTATGACACAACTATCAACGCGAGTAGCTGCATCTACACGGTGCATGATAATGGGAAATATGGTTGTATTCTTGGAATTACCTACATAAATTGTTACATATTGATGGTTCAGTAATTACTGTGGAGCAGCCGCATTGACGTCATGTGGCTTTCTATACTGCATATTGTAAGAATTCTAGTCGCTTTACTATCTACAAATAATTATATTATTAGTCGCTGTATACCTAACGTGACCATTTTTTTTTGTCAGAGCGGGACACTTTCGGAATTAAACAAAAACAAACTTACTTTACTAGGTATTTATTACATAAGAAAAGGAAAAACGATATATTAGGTATATTAATATGAAATTTTAACATTACATTGCGGTTGAAGACGCATCTGTTTTGTATGTGTCGGTGGAGCAAATTAGTTTAAAATTTGTCGATGTTAGTCTTTGTAATTAAAATGGCTTTCAGAACACGTGGTCGCTTTTTGAAAGCGGGACATTTTTGCTCTGACAGCCCAACTCTGACAGTCCCGTAACAACGGGACAGACAGCCTGAAAGCGGGACTGTCCCGCCCAAAGCAGGATGAATGGTCACGTTATGTATACCGCGTGAGATGTTACTCGTATGTACGACATCGATTGAAAACACGGGTAGGGCTAGTGGCTAGTCAAATCAAAACAAATAGCAACAATATCTTTATCGACGAAAGGTTGCTAGCCTCTCGGTTTTTTATCGAATACATTTCGGGAAGTGTGCGGCGGAACTTTTCAACCTGATCCCACCATCTCCTTTCTATCAACGGACAACCAGACTCTCTGCGGTGCGCCACCGCTATATGGTAGAAATACCTCCCATTCGCACAAAGCGGTTCTCTCCGACCTTTATTATGCGCACCGCCAAAGAGTGGAACGCCTTGCCAGAGTCTGTGTTTCCTGATAGCTACAACCTGGGTATCTTTAAGTCGCGAGTGAGTAGGTTTCTTCTAGGCAAGCGTGTACCATCGTAGACTGCATCATCGCTTACCATCAGGCGAGATCGTGGTCAAACGCAAGCCTATAATGTATAATATATATACATATATATTTCAGTAAACCTAATTTATATACATTTCATGGGTTTACGACCCTCTTTTAAGTATAAAATACCTGTGTTAGAGAGGCTCGCTCTTCCGTTAATTCGGTTATTCCGATTAAATATACAATCCAAATAAAATAAATATCGATATTGATAAATAAATAAAAATATTAACAAATGAAAGAAAATAAGTTAATTAAAATTAAGTTAATGTAACTGCGGATCTCGACGTTTGGAACTCGATCTAACAGTCTGATGCCGAGCATGGTACGCTCCATGGCTCTCAGTGCAACTCTTAACCTGTACACAGCCTCCTGCGTGAGCGTCCATGTCTCGGCACCGTACGTCACGGTGGGCAGAACACATTGGATAAATAAGCGGGTCTTCAGACTCTGTGGAGTTGTAGCTAGTATTGTTGTAAAATAGCTTTATTCAAACATTAATTTCCAAAAAAATCTTAGCATCAAGTCCTAAAATATCAACGACACAGTCTGTATAAAATAGGCAAACAAATCATATTCATTCATCATGTAAGTAGGTACCTGTTAAACTGACTAGCGGCATCGTCGCAAAAGCGCCGCCGATTTACGTTAAAAAATTGTTTATTGGAAATGTATCGATTCATCTTCATCATAGACAGCCCGACTTCACCCACTGCTGGGTATAGGCCTCCCCAAGTTTGTGCCATCCGCCAAGATCCTGCGCTAGTCTCACCCATTGACGGCCCGCGACTCTAACGATGTCGTCCACCCATCTCGCTGCCGGACGTCCTACCCTTCTATACCCGCTCCTCGGCCACCATTCAGTCACTGTCCTGCTCCATCTATCAGCACCACGTCTAGCCAAGTGTCCCGTAGCGATGAGTAACTCCGGAGTAATTGAATGAAATGAGTCGATTCAGCACGCGGAGTTGATAGTCTTATTGATTCCGGCCAATTGCTAATGACTCCGACTCCGGAATCATTAATTATTCTTTCGATTAGGCTCGGATCGTTAGAGCTCGGGTTTAGTTAGTTGCTTGCTTTGATTCCGACTCTGAGGAATCATTTATTTCTTCGATTCGGCCGGCTCCGTCCGATCGTTGGTTAGCGCTCGGGTAAACTCGGGTTAAATAAAAATAAATAAATATTGCTGGACATTTCACACAGCGCTATCTAGCCCCAAACTAAGCAGAGCTTGTACTATGGGAACCAGATAACTGATAGAATACTTTTCTTTTTTTTTTTTTGTAAATACATACTTATAATATATATAGAGAAACAACCAGACCCGGCACAAATATCTGTAGATGATGCAAGCATTTGTTCCGCGGCGGGAATCGAACCCGCTACCTCCTGCGTCTCAGCCGGCTATTCGCCCACTGCACCACGAAGGTCGTCAAAAGGTTCGTTCAGTCGCTCACTTCTATTCAGGCATGGATGAAATTTTCATTGACATCGACAATTATTTTGTTTAAATTATGTAAGACTAGCTGTTGCCAGCGGCTTAGCACGCATGTTTTGCCAATAAAAAGTAGCCTATGTGTTAATCCAGGTTATGATCTACGTACATACCAAATTTCATCGCAATCGGTTCAGCCGCTCCGGCGTGATAGTGTAACAAACATCAATACATACAAACTTTCGCGTTTATAACATTAGTAGGATTTTTGACATTATTATTTATCGTTATGACAAGGCGCTTTTCGATATATATAATGTATAATATAATTACCAAAAAAAAAAAAAATTTTATTTCATACATGCATATGAAACAAGTACTGGCTCACCTGATATTAAGTGGTAACTCATCGCCTTTATAACAGACAGAGAATGGCCGGATTATCCATAAGGCGGATTAGGCAACTGCCTAGGGGCTCCGCACCGACTAGGGGCCCACTGGGGCCTAGTTGATGCGGGTCACGCACGAAGAAAAAAAAACGTTTCATTCGTGACATTCCCCATTATTTACATTAGGTAATGTTGCCATAGAAAATAATATTTTACTAAGGTCAACTTCCAAGATGTTTTAAACGATTTTGTATCTAAAAAAGTTACAAGTGTTTCTATTTACACTTATTGTACCTCATCATCATCCACAGCCTGACTTCACCCATTGTTGGGTATAGGCCTCCCCAAGTTTGTACCATCCATCACGATCCTGCGCTAGTCTCACCCACTGACGGCCCGCGACCTTTATGATGTCGTCCACCCATCTCGCTGCCGGTCGTCCTACCCTTCTATACCCGCTCCTCGGCCACCATTCAGTCACTGTCCTGCTCCATCTGTCATCACCACGTCTAGCCAAGTGTCCCGCCCAAGACCATTTGAGCTCCATTATTGAATCTACTTAACAAAAATATTTTCTTTCGGTATACAATATATTTTATTGCATTTAACAAGATTAAATTTAAAATAACCGCGTCAAGTCTCATTTATCTTCCCTACTCCATCATGTGACCTGGTACATAACACATAACTATAATCTATAATCTGTTCATTACGATCATTTCAATGAAAGCAAAAAGCAGAAGTCGATCTGATCGACTCGACTTTAGTAATAGAAAATCTAACGCCTACGTGACACGGATGACCTCCGTGGCGCAGTGGGCGAATAGCCGGCTGAGACTCAGAAAGTAGCGGGTTCGATTCCCGCCGCGGAACAAATGTTTGCATGATCTGCAGGATATTTGATTGGGCTCTGGATATTTTTCTATAATAAAAGTGGTTAAAGAATTTCACACTTCATGAGAAACAATAGGTTTAATATTCAGTGACCATGCAGAACCTTGTAGGTAGTTAAAATATAGATAATACTTAAACATTTTGTTTACATTATGTATTCTGTACCAATGTATTTAAAAAAAAATATTATGTAAGTATTCTATCAATATATATTTTATGTATCTTAATATCTATATTATTGGAATTTTATGATTATATTATCTATATATTTATATATATATATTATAATTACGCATTTTATTTTATATTATCTAAGTACGTATATTTTTTTTTTGTTTTTTAATTGTAATTTAATCTCATATAGATCCTGTCCATCCAAAAGTTGCCTGGAAGAGATCGCTTTTAGCGATAAGGCCGCCCATTATACCCATAATTTAGAATTATGTTTTCTGTTATATGTTTATATTTAATGGTGTGCAATAAATGAATTATCTATCTATCAGTTATCTGGTTTCCATAGTACAAGGGGGAAAACCCCCAAGTTGGCAACACTGACCATAGGATGGTAGTAGCCACCTACTACCGTCCTCCAATGGTTGTACCTCCTACGCTGTACCTTGGATGGCGATGGCAAGTAGCCATTTTAATAAACCATCAATTCAATATGACGTCAATAGTTTATTAATAGCAGAAACCTTTATGATTTTGTATTTATTTAAACGCTTATCCTTAACGTAAATAGGACGGTCTCATCATCACCAGTAATTGGTCTTAGGGCACATCTCTAACGTGCGTGAGCTACGAGGCAATTCTCTGTTATAGGCGATGGCTTAACATCAGTGGTATAAATTGTTCCATTTCCATGTAGTATAAAAAAGTCGCACTTGACCTTATAGTCCCAATAGTTTTTAGGGTTCCGTACCTAAAGGGTAAAACGGCACCCTATTACTAAGGCTCCGCTGTCTGTCTGTCCGTCTGTCACCAGGCTGTATCTCATGAACCGTGATAGTTAGACAGTTGAAATTTTCACAGATGATGTACTTCTGTTGCCGCTAGAACAACAAATACTAAAAACAGAATAAAATAAATATTTAAGGGGGGCTCCCATACAACAAACGAGATTTTTTTGCTCGTTTTTGTTCGATATTGATAACGGCAACAGGTAAACACTTAAAATGTTCACAGAATACTGAGTTATATTATTCACTTTAAAAATAAACAATTAAATTAAAATAAAATTTATATTTACGGGGGGGCTCCTATACAACAAACGTGATTTTTTGCCTTGTTTATAGATAATGGTACGGAACCCTTCGTGCGCGAGTCCGACTCGCACTTGTTTTTTACCCCTCTTAAACCCCAATATCTCAACAACGGCTCATTTAGTCACACCAGTATTGTGCTATCACTGCCTACCTATATACCAAACTAGCTGACCAATCCGCAGCTTCGCACGCGTAGTTTTTCAATAAAAAACATTACCCTCCTTCTGCGCAGTTGGGTAAAAAGTAGTCTATGTTACCGGGGGATAGTGTAGCTTCCCAACAGTGAAAGAATTTTTTTAAATCGGTCCAGTGATTTCGGAGCCTATTCAATACAAACAAACAAATCTTTCCTCTTTATAATATTAGTATAGATATAGATTTCACGATGATCGGATCAACGCTTCGAAAGTTATCCTCGGACAAACAAACATACATATATATAAATACAACGCCGATTTGTCCTAGTCAATTTGGAGATCTTCGCTCGATCAATTAAGGCGTATGTAGTAGCTGATTGGTCTTATTTGGAGGCTTTCTCCTCAGAGAGGAATCAGTTCTAAGTGCTCAAAAAAATATATGTCATTCATTGACCTTTTATCTGCAAAGTGAACATACAAAAAAGTTCTACCTGTTTATTTACTATGAGTAAAAAAATAACAAAATGTAGCTGTTTTCGACTTTCAATTTGATTCAACCTCTAAACCAGATAACATTTTGTAATTTTTCTTTCACCTAAATGTGGGCAAAGACTTTACCTTCAAGTTGAACATGTGATTCTGTGCTGCGACGGCCTTTCACGTGGCAATTAATTATTTTAGATTTTTCCGAATAATTAGTGGGCGTAACCTTATATGGTGGTCGCGCAGGCGACGGGCGGCAGTGTACCGCTGACTGTCGCACGGGAGGGTTGTGTTTCATTCATTGTGCTAGAATTAACTTCTCAACTATTCTGTGCTATACTGTTGGCTAGTTTTGTCTAAGTACTTCCTTAGTGCTAACACAAGGAAAAGAAAATGGCGTCACCTTGCGTAAAAATGCTAATCTCTAAGATCAATATTCTAAATGCATCGCGAATTCCACCTCCATTGTTATAGGGGGAAAACTTACAATGTACGTTTTATTGGACTCTAAGATTTATTGCTTGTAGGGCCGCGAATATTGAAATCAAGGTTTTCCAGCTCGCAAAATAACACAGTAGTAGCGATTTTGTTGTTTACGCTGACTAAATAAAATTGTGTAAAATACGAACGGTCTTATTTTGTTTAAGCTAAAGATCAAATTAGAATGACATTTAAAGTGACTCAGTTTGCGGGCTAGTTTTAATCAGCACCAATTTGACTGCTGAATAAAACCATCCCATCCACGCCGTCTTAGTATAAAAATATTTACTTTTAGAAATGTCAGTTAAAATGTCATTCTAATTTGATCTTTAGCGTAAACAAAATTAGCAAGTTGAAGTGGCAATGGGCGGGTCACGGTAGAACCGACAACCGTTGGGGAAGAAAGGTTCTCGAGTGGAGACCACGGACTGGAAGACACAGCGTAGGCCGGCCCCCTAGTACATCGTTATTAGGGCCTTAAAATGCTTAAACCGAACTATAACACACGCGTATCCCTACAAAGTTAAGTTAGTCCCTAACTGCAAATTATATGCGAGTAAACAGAGCATTTTCAATTTAACCGGGTAATACAGTTTGTGTAACAATAATGAGGTTTTATGCCGCTGAAAATCCTATTACATTTTTGGAATAAATAAATGTATCCTTAATTAAGACGAAAAAACATTTATTTATCAAATTACTTATAATTCACAATAATTTGTTATAAAATATTTGCATTTCACCACTAAAATTATAATTTTGAAGTAGGCTGTATGGCTATACGTAATCAATCTTTTGGCGCGTGCAAAAAAAAACTAGCGCGCCGTTTCCTATTTTTTGTTTGTATCGCATTTGTTGCTGTGTGGTAAATAATTGTAAAAATGTCAAGTTTTAGTACAGAAGATTAACAATTGATCGATTTAACCCCGCCAGAAATACTAAATGCAGCACAAAATGCAAATGAAAGCCTTAATACCGGCAAAATCTAGAGCAAAGTACTTAGCTGCTTACGATAGTTTTATACAATGGAAAAGCAACAAAAAAACCCAGTCATTTTCTGAAAATGTGATTTTCGACTCGGCTGATTTATGCCCTCGCCTACGGCTCGGGCTGCAAACCACAGCCTCGTATATAATGAATGAGCAACTTGGCTTACTTGTATCTATTATGTTTAAAAATAAGGTAAAAATCTAGGTTTTAAAATAATAAAGAGAATGTCCCAAAATCTGGTTTAATATCTCAGTGTGCGGCGTATAGACGGTCAGCCGTAATATGGCGTCATCGCTCGTCGAAATGTTATTCTAGAATTCTCCTAGAATCTACATGAAACGACACGCACGAGCGACCGTTTATACTGGGCCATCATAACATAACAGAATATTCCTTATTAACAGCATTCTTTTCATTCAAAAATATATATATAATATAATAAAACATGAAAAATCATAATATATAATCCTAGAATATTCGCAAAACTTCAAAAGCATGTTGTGATAAAATAGTTATGTTACTCCTACACTATTTTTACACACACATTGATTTTTGCATTCAGATTGTATAAAGTAACTACACAACAGTGGTCAGTGTCCTAGGCCCTTCACTCACACATAGACCGAACTCGAACGCAATCAAACTCCTCCCGATCAAAACAACGCCAGTGATATGGGCAATTATTTAATAAAACGTACCCACTTCTCTCTTTTTTAGGGTTCCGTAGCCAAATGGCATAAAACGGAACCCTTATGGATTCGTCACGTCTCTCTGTCTGTCCGTCCGTATGTCACAGCCACTTTTTTCCGAAACTATAAGAACTGTATTGTTGAAACTTGGTAAGTAGATATATTCTGTATTCGAGTAGTATAAAAAAACACCAACAACAGAATAATTAAAACGCAACTGGTGTGCAAATTGCTGGGATTTGACAAGCGAACGAAAATCCTTGAAGATATAGGGGAGACCATTGCCTAGCACTGGGATGACCAGTGTTGTCATATCTACCAATTTTTTGGTAGACCTACCTATTTTGCCTCTGTGCCACCTATCTTCCATTCTCAGCCTCAAATCTACTTATTTTTCAAAATATTACGATTATAAGCAATTCTCCACGCGTGTAACGAAACTTTACTTACTATCGAATTTGGCCTGTCTTGTAATTGTAACCTCAGCACTTGAAACGGAACGCGTTAGGTGATCTACCCTGCATTCCGAATGACGACATAATCGCTGCTAGCGTTCACGTAGTTATTTTGTCTACCGATTCAGTTATCGCGCTGATGACAGTTGAGTGCCGTCAAGGTTCCGGAACGCTCATCAACGCGCTGCAAGTCAGTGTTCCTTTATTTTCATAACAACATTAAAAACCAACCAACCACTAGACACTATTACTCGCAAACAACCAACCAACCAGCTGTCACGTCACTTTTGACAGGGAGGCTCACGGTGATATCGGTTTGGAGCATGGACGTTGTTAGCGCATAATGGCGGATGTAATGACGGCATCTATGACAAATTACTGGACATCGTTGTCGCGCTCACGGTGACTCGGAACGCTTGTTAGCGCGATGATATAGATTTTAGCGTGGTTCGGAATGCATCCCTAAAAAGTAGGTACAGAGCTACAGTGACATTGACAATGACGTCTGTCACAACTGACACTGACTGACGCTTGACATGAAAACCTGCCGGAGAAATAGACTGTGCACAGAAACGATGAACATTTGAGATTGTTTGATAAAAATATGTATACACATCACCAATAAATAATTTAAAATATTTTATACAAATTTTTAATCATTAAAAATGTAGGTACATAAACTAAACTTGAAACTTGATCGGTAGAACTACTTATTTTTTATTTCGAATTCTTGCACCCTGTTCTATCATTTTGCTAAACTTGTATGTGACAGCACTGGGGATGACAGCGGTAGAATAAAAAAAGTAACTCACCGGTTTGTAAGCATTGTCTTCTTTCACGTACGGATGAGTACTATATTCGGTAACTCTGCCTTTGAGAGGACCTCTCGGTACCACAATTTGTTTCACTTTTTTCTTCTTCTCTTTCGTGACTTTATCCGTCTCATCTGTGGCCTCTTCTTTAACGTCTACCTCATCCTTCGTCTTTTCTTGGTCTGATTCTGCTTTATCATTTATCGTCAGTTTCTCTAATGTATCAGCAACCTCTGCGAACCCGCTGTCTTCCGAAGATTGAGAGTATATTCTTCTTCTGTCATCTTCTATGTCTTCGATGACTTTGATCGTGAAGTTATCTAATTCGTCTTTTTCGTTTGTTTCTGTGATTCGTTTCTCGTTTTGTATGTTCAATTTCTCGAATGGTTCTAAGATTGACGCAACTGCTTCTTGTTTGTGTGTTTCTGGCGTGTTTTTGGGCGGGTTCACTTCGTTCTTTTTGAGTTTTTTCTCCTTACCTTTCTCTTTTTTGCTGTTTTTCAACAGATTCCAGTATTTGACCAGAAACGTTTCGATCGATCTGTTCTCCATTATCTGTGGATTTGTCTTGGACACTTTAGCGCTGCCCATTGTTGTTGTTTAGGATGTTAGCATTCTGTAACAAACGAAATATTTTATTATTAATTGGGAAGTGCAGATGGGCGTCGAAGCCGGGGCAGGCCGAGGAAGCGTTGGAGTAACGACCTCGATGCATTCCAAGATGGCTGGTGGGACGTGGCGTGTGATCGTAAGATGTGGAAAAACATGGGGGAGACCTTTGCCCAGAAGTGGGAAAGTAAAGGTTAAATAAAAAATAAAAAAAATTGGGTAGTGTAAGGTGGATCGGCCCCACTCTGTATCTATCTGTAAACCAAATTTCATCGAAATCCGTCCAGCCGTTTAATCTTGAAATCGTAACAAACAGACAGACAGCCAGAGTTACTTTCAAATTTAAAATAAGTAAGGATAGGTATACGCTAGCAAGAATTGGAAAGTTATTTTCAATGTTGAGAATATGGGAGCATAATCTTCTTACGAATATTAAATAACACTGTTATTAGGTGATCGAAGTAAGTACATTGATTTGGGGTTAATGATCTCAAACGTAGATGCTCTTCGTAATATGGACATGCCTCCGGGATCCCGGGATTTTTCAATTATAACGTGGAGCTGGATTTAAAGGGGGAGTAGCTAGATTGATTGAGGGTCAATGATCTCAAATGTATATGTTGCTATGGACATGCCGCCGAGATCTAGAATAGTTATTTCTTTTGCCGTTAGATGTCGCCATCTCAGTGTCATGTTGACGATTGCTCTGTAGGTTATTTTGATGGCCAAGTATTTTTCTATGTTGCGATAGATGTGACATGATTTTTTGAGTGCTTCATCACACTAATATTATAAATGTGAAAGTTTGGATGTTTGTTTGTTTGTTACTCAATTACGTCGTAACGGCTGAACCAATTTCGATGAAATTTGGTATATATGTAGATTATAACTTGGATTACCACATAGGCTTTTATCCCATAAATCAGTTCCCTTGGTATAAAAATGGGTGTCAAGTCAAGTTGCAACAGCGAGTTTAGCTTTATTTCTAGGTTACCTTACACATTTAGGAGTGTAACGCGTACGAAGTCGCGGGCAACAGCTAGTATATAATACCGTAAATAACAGAAATTTCCCGGAAAAAAGGAATGTCCATGATCATCACACATCATCACGATATATTCAATTTTTCAATTCAATTCAATTTCTTTACTTCAGACTAGCACTAACATACAAGGCCTAGTCCATATTTCATACAATACAACAATATACAATAAACAATTAAATAAACAAATAACATATAAACATATAATAGGTACACATAAAATAACAGACAGGATCATTCGACTCCTGAGACTCCAGATATGATGCAAGTACATAAAATCAGTTTACCTATTCTGATCACTGTTTAAGGTTTATTTTATTGTGTAACTAGCTGTTGCCCGCGACTTCGTACGCGTTACACTACAAAATGTGTACGTAACCTAGAAATAAAGCTAAACTCGCTGTTGCAACTTGACTTAAAACTCCATTTTTATCCCATGGGAGATGATTTATGGGATAAATGGTAGCCTATGTGGTGATCCAGGTTATAATCTACGTATATACCAAATTTCATCGAAATCAGTTCAACCGTTACGGCGTGCCTGAGTAACAAACAAACAAACATCCAAACTTTCGCATTAATAATATACTAGCTGACCCGGCAAACGTTGTTTTGCCATATAAATAATTGCTATTAAAAAATAAGGGTTGATCGTAGAAGGGTGAAAATTGAGGATTGTATGTATTTTTGTATGTTGTATCATAAAAAAATAGAAATTAAAAATTTTGTCTAAAAAATAAAAAATAAAATTTAGGGGTGGACTACCCCTAACATTTAGGGGGATGAAAAATAGATGTTGGCCGATTCTCATAGATACCGGATAAGCACAAAAAATTTCATCAAAATCGGTCAAGCCGTTTCGGAGGAGTATGGCAACGAAAACTGTGACACGAGAATTTTATATATTAGATATGATTTATTTCAAAAAAGTGCCCTCAGTACATCCTCAGTAATGAGTAGTTTGCGATGCTCGTATAGAACAAACACGTACAAAGTGCCATTATCTACTTCTTAAGACATTGTACACACGGCTACACATCAAGCTATATGTTCCAGTATAAGCTGACCTCCCATTCTACGAAAAGCCTACACCGTGCGAGGTCAGCTCATACTGGAAATTATAGCTTGATGCTATATCAAAATTATAGTCGTGTGTACACTTATTTATATTTTCATTTAACATTTATATATTAAAAATCGGTATATCACTCTTGGACCACATACCCAATGTAGAAATCCGACGTCGCACAAAGGTTGTGGACGTGGGTATGAGGATCGCAGGGCTGAAGTGGAGATGGACTGGACGGAGGAATATCGGGCGTTGGACGAAGGCGATTACAGAGTGATGGCCAAGGGATGCTCGTAGACCAAAAGGCAGACCACCCGCCCGATGCTCGAATGACATTGAAAGCGTAGCTGGGTGTCAATGGACGAGACTCGCAAGGGACCGGAAAGAATGGCGTAATAAAGAGGAGGCCTATACCCAACAGTGGGTGCAGACGGGCTGAGCTGATTTTTTTAATTTTTTTTTTATACTTCTTATATGGCAAACGAGCATGCAATCTACCAGATGTTAAGTGGCTACTGCAGCCCATGGATATCCAGATAGAATTCATAACAAGCTATTATGTTGTCTTGATCTCTATGTGGATACGTTGCCATACTATAGGAATTAGCTGTGATGCCTATGTGCCAGTAATTACAGGAACATATCATTACCATCTAACCGGAACACAGCAGCACAAGTACTGCTATTTGGCGGCAGATAAAGGTAAGGCGGTGGTGCCCATTTCCTAGAGCCCGTTCACAAAAGCTCTACCACCAGTATATGAATGATGAATGAATGATATTAAAAATAAAATATCTCGTCCAAAATCACCCTCCTGCGCAGTCGGCTAAACACATAGACCTCCTTTTCTGAAGTCGGTTAAAAGCATATACATATTATAACGTCTTTATTCAACTGTTTAGACCAGTGTTCCGCAAAGTGTGTGCCGCGTCACACTGGTGTACCGTGCTCATTAACTAGTGTGCCGCGGGAATAATTAATCTATACTAGTCTATAAGACTAATATTATAAAGAGGAAAGATTTCTATTTTTGTGTGTATGTTTGTAATGACTAAACTCAAAAACTACTGGACCGATTTCAAAAATTCTTTCACTATTGGAAAGCTACATCCACCCTGAGTAACATAGGCTACTTTTTACTCAACTGCGCAATGGAGGGTAATGTTTTTATTGAAAAACTACGCGTGCGAAGCTGCGGATAGGTCAGCTAGTTTCTTATAAAATTATAAAGGCGGACGGAAATGCAGCCCAGTCGACGATTACTCCAAATTTGGATCGCCTTTGCCCAATAAAATAAGCTAATGTTACGCATTAAGGCGGGTTTGTTTCGGAACTTTAGGTATTATACGCTACCTCAGGCCCCGCCAGTCTAAACGTATCTGCACTGCACTAATTTGAAACGCGGGGAAATTTTTGGGAGACAATCGGCGCGCGTCTGACCTCGAAGACGTCTCGACGGGCACTGGCCGCCCGGCGCGAGCGCCTGAACGAGTAGATTTTGATAGTTTTCTTTCACAGAGATTAATAATAACTGAGTTACATATTATTTTTTCACAATTCCTTAGTTAATAATAAGCTCTATCTTTTGATATAAATTTGACATGACTTCAAGAATAAACCTCTTAGTATCGACCGTTTAAATATCAGTTTAGTGTCAACTTTATGATTTTTTTTATCGAGAAAAGTATTATTATTCATGTTTCTATCTTCACAAGGCGGTAGATTATATGTTCAATTTTAGTAAAATATGTTTTTTTTGTGCATATTTTACATTTCAGTAGAGATACAGTTGTTAAAAAAAACCTAAAAGTCGTCACCCTTCAAACTTCCCCGCCTTAAATACAACTTATCAAGTGGAATGTCCCTTGAAGATGAACCTTGGGATAAGATCGATTGCCCACCTTACTTCAGAGTTTGACGAGCAGTCCAGACCTCAGTCTTTATATACATTGTACTATTCATTGTAAAGCGAGCGAGGACGCTATGAGTCGAGGGTGCTATTGATCACTTACACCAGAGTATAACAAAGTCAAAATCTTTTATATATTAAAATCACAAGGATCACTTTGAAACTTCAATTTTACTGCCTGTTCCTTCGCAACCAAGCCAGGAAAGAAAGGCAAGAAAACCAGGCTGGTTGTTTTTTTAATAATCTTTTTAGAATACATAACAATACAGGTAATAAATTACGTCTAAGTTGTAACATTTTAAACGAGTTGGAGCAATTTTAATCCCAAGCTTCTCTATCATCTAAATAATCCGATATTTTATAGTAGGCTTTTTTATAAAGATTTTATTTAATTGCGTTTTTAATTTGTTAATTGTCAATTTTTGTACATCACTTGGGAGTTTGTTATAAAAGCGAACACCTTGCCCTTTAAACGATTTACTAACTTTATGGAGTCTACAAGGGGCAACAGCGAGTTTATCATTATTTCTAGTATTAAAATTATGATTATCGCTATTTTTCTTTAATATATTAATATTTTTGTGAGCATACATCAGATTTTCATAGATGTATTGACAAGGGAATGTCATAATATTTATTTCTTTAACATAACTTTTCATCTTGAGTACGAGCAAATTAAAAATGTCTTTATGCTTTAAAATTAAGTACAAGTTTCTGAATTGATTAAAACTTAAGAAAAACTATAATTGTATGATTAAAATTGTTTTTTTATTTGTGGTGTATTTCTGAAATAGCCCGATTTCGTAGGTGTACCTTGAACACAAGAAGCTTGCGGAACACCGGTTTAGAGTGCCACTCAGTTTACGTCAATACCCACTTCTGATTCCAAGGAAAGTGGGCGATGTTGTTATTAGCATGCGGTATGCAAATAAATCTTTGCTCTTTTAGCAAGTGCACTTTAAATACATTATTTTTGAAACGTGCCATTTACGAAAATGTTATATTAATTGAGGTATTTGAGAATGCAAAAATGTAAAAAACCGGCCAAGTGCGAGTCGGACTCGTGCACGAAGGTTTCCGTACCATTATCTCTAAAAACGGCAAAAAAATTATGTCTGTTGTATAGGATTATTTTATTCGATAGCACAATTTTATTTGAGGTTGGTGCCGATTAAGCTAGTCCTCTAAATTGTATGAGCGCCCATACAACTCAGAGATCTTAATTGGCGTCAACTATGTATGTAAGGGGGACACCCTTTAATTTTCAACTTTTTTATATTTTGGAATTTTTTCTTTATTTGTGCTGTAAGGAATTGTCAATTATGGTTAAAAGCAAGGTCTTACAGCACAAGTAGAGGGAAAATTCCGAAAAATAAAAAAGTTGAAAATTAAGGTAAATTTTGGTACTTACAAGTTATCGCGAAAATCTTAATTTGCCCATATCATTTTATCGTGTTGACTCAGGACCTTGATTTTTATACACCTAATAGGGACTATAGACTTCAGTATCTGGTATAATATTTCAACTTGCTAGGTCCACCCGTTCTTGAGAAAATCGGTGGTGACACACGGACAGACGGAAAAGAAAGTGATCTTATAAGGGTTCCTTTTTTACCTTTTGAGGTACGGCACCCTACAAACTAAAGATCATCGACGGATATAGAAACGGATATAGCAAATCAAGATATTGGATCAGACGCTTCGAACTCGTGGTTTGTCAATAAAAACATTACCCTCATTCTGCGCAGTCGGATAAAAAATATGTCCCAATCCCGGTCATTATCTGTCTGTATACCAAATTTCATCTAGATAGGTCCAGCCGTTCGTTCGTGAAAACGTAACAAACATTTGAATTTATAATTGATCGAGCGAATCGATATCTCCAAATCAACTAGGGCAAATCGACGTTGTATGTATGTTTGTTTGTCCAAGGATAACTTTTTTTTTACTACTTATATGGCAAACGAGCATGCATTCCACCAGATGTTAAGTGGCTACTACAGCCCATGGATATCCACATAGAATTCAAATTTATGTTGTCTTGATCTCTATGTGGATACGTTGTCATACTATAGGACTTAGCTGTTATGCCTATGTGCCAGTAATTACAGGAACATACCATTACCATCTAACCGGAACACAGCAGTACAAGTACTGCTATTTGGCGGCAGATAAAGGTAAGGCGGTGGTGCCCACTTCCTCGAGCCCGTTCACAAAAGCTCTACCACCAGTAGCGTTTATCCGATCATCATCAATTTGGTGTATAGGTAGGTAGTGATGACACAATTTTGGTGTGAGTAAATGAGCTAAAAATGTGGGGAGGTTGTCTAGATATTGGGGTTCAAGAGGAGCAAATAAACCGAAATGAGACTATCGGGTCAAATGGCACGTCTAATAAAAGGTCGTTGTGAGTACATTTCGACCCCGTTTTTATTTTTAGTTCAAATCTTGTAGTTTTTAAGTTATTAGCCATAATAAATACTAAACCTTTGACAAAATTCACAGGGTACACCAGTGATCCCACAGTGCTGAAATTTGGTATGCGTGTAGCTTTAGTAACATAAATATAGGCCAAAGTCTGAAATCCAGAATAACTGCAATTTGTACCCCAAAAAAACACCACAATACATGAACTCCCGTTACCTGTAGTTTCAATGAAACTGTAGGTTAAGTAATTGGTTACGCACTTCGTGGCACTATTTTATTGGTCAAAGATTAAGGCCGGCTTGCACAACGAGCCCTAAACGTATTTAGCGACTAAACATGTTTAAATTTTACGTATTTGTTTGATTTGACAACTCTTTAAATCATATTTAGCAACTAAATACGTTTAGGCATCGTTGCGCGGGTCGCCCTAAGAATATTTTCCTTTGTGTTTTGGGTGACTCGCGAGATCTCAGTTCGGGGCGTACCACTAGTTAATATAGCTGTTGGTTTTCCATAAATAAATAAATAAATAAATAAATATTCTCACAGAAGCCAAGCGTGAACTGCCCTCAATTCATTTCTGGCGAGACGCCAGAGGACGTATGTTCAGATTGCATTGTATTTATCTGTTCTGGGAAACCCAGCAGACTACATTAGTGCTTATTTACGACCTTGGCGAAGCTAGATCAATAACTGACTTTGTTAAATTAGGTGTCAATTTGCCAGAAATATGGTGTGAGATGTTTTATTTATTTATTGAAGTAAAACTTCTTTACGCACGCTTTACTTGGGGAGTAAGCTGGTGAATGCGTAACGAAAAGTGCGAACGGAAGTTGAGAGGGAGATATAAGTTAGTGATGATAGAAAGAGAGTTACGTTTCGTATATTACTGTAGGAGCAAGAGAGAGAGGTGCGCGCGCACATTTTCTTTCTCTCTTCCTCTAATAGCCAGTACTAGAAATATATATATCTAGTCAGGTCATAAATTCTGTCACATGTTTAATATAAAATAATTGAAACAAGTTTATTCATTATGTAACCATTTACGAGTATATACCAAAATGAACTTAACAAAACATAGATTCTTATGACACTAAAGTTTATTCAAAATGACCTCCGTGATTTTGAATACAGGCCTTCAATCTGCGCGGCCAGTCGTCTATCGCAGCACGAACGAGGTCCATGTCAATATCGGCGGCTGCCTTAATCAAGGATGTCTTGAGTAACTCCAAATTGGGATGAGGCTTTGAGCACGCCTTTTCCTCCAAGTGTTGCCATATCTTGTAATCTAACGGATTCAAATCTGGACTGGAGGAGGGCCAGTCTTCGTGCCGGATGAAGTCGATTTCACGCGCCCCGCCAGCCAGTCTTGTGTGCTCTTCGCTCTATGAGCTGGCGCCGAATCTTGTTGGAATACCCAGTGCCTGTTATTGAACATGGTATGAGAAACAGGTTCCACAAGGTTCGTCAGGACTGTATTTTGATACACAACTGCATTAGTTTTTACACCTTTCTCACAAAAATGTACCTCTGTTAGCCCCAATAAGAAACTCCCAACCATACCATGAGCGAGGATGGAAAATGACCTCGTTGGACACGCGGAATACGGTTGCTCGCTTCTTCACTACTGTGTGCGTACACCTTATCATTTTGTTTGTTTGAGCTCTCTTCTACGGTAAAAATTTTGTCATCCGAAAAAAGAATTTCCCGATATTTTTTTCCCGCGTACTGCTTCAACAAAGCGCGGCATCTCTTCAGTCTCAGGTCCATTACACGAGCATTCAAACGATGTCCTGTTTTTCTTCGATATGCCTGAAGCCCTAAGTCTTCATTTAACACCCTTTTCACCGTGGTTCTGCTTAACCCCATCTGAAGGGCCAACAGTTTCTGCTTACGTTTGGGATTTCTTTGAATTCGCGCCTTCACAGCTTTTATCACTGCTGGAGTCCTAACAGACCGAGGGCGACCACTTCCAGACCTGTCATCTACACTAGAGTCTTCATTGTATTGTTTGATGGTGCGATAAACGAATCTTTTGGTTATATTCAAATTTTTCAGTATGTCAAAAATTTGAATTGGCGCGTAACCGCAACGATGCAACGCAATAACTGCAACACGGTCTTCTTTAAGCGTCCACTCCATATTTAAAAATGAGTAAAATTCTAAAAAGTATACATTTTTATTTTCATGAACAATTCGAAATTCGAATTCAATAAACTTTTTTGTGGCCAGCATTCTAAAAGAAAAGACTAGGTATATATATCTCAGTCAGTAGTTCGTTTGATTATTTTTCGTAATTTCATTTCGTTATTGAACAATTTTATCTATACTAATGTTATAAAGAGGAAAGATTTGTATTTTTGTGTGTATGTTTGTAATAAATAAACTCAAAAACTACTGGTCCGATTTAAAAAAACTCTTTCACCATTGGAAAGCTACATTCACCCTGAGTAACATAGGCTACTTTTGACCCAACTGCGCAAAGGAGTGTAATGTTTTTATTGAAAAACTACGCGTGCGAAGCTGCGGATTTGTCAGCTAGTAAATTAATATTTTGAAAAAGAAGTTTTACTTCAAAAGTACACTCGTTTTTTTAAAAGATACAACAACAGTACACACTTCTTAACAGTTTATAGCTAATTACCTGATATATATACCTGATATATAGGCATAATAGTAGATTATTAAACGAGGGTATAAAGCAGTGTATTGCGTCACGGGCGCCATATAGAATCCCGAACGTAACGAAGGATTCTAGAGTTAATTCACGGGCGGAGCGAGGGAGTGAGGGTTTTTTAGAGTTCCAAAGGGTCAAACGGGGCCCTATTACTAAGACTCCGCTCTCTGTCCGTCTGTCACCAGACTGTATCTCATGAACCGTGATAGTTAGACAGTTGAAATTTTCACAGATGATGTAGTTATGTTGCCCCTATAAGAACAAATACTAAAAACAGAATAAAATAAATATTTAAGGGGGGCAACAGACGCCCCCTTAGGATGCATCGCGTAAGGGCACCATAAGGGTTCCGTTTTAATTTTGGTTTAGAGCCCTATAAAGATGGCCTAAGGCAGGGGTGGGTGAAGTTGGTCTGCGAATGATGATAATGATGATGATCTTATATCACTTCATATATTCGAGCGAAACGAGCGAAACGAGATCTCCAAATCAACATAGGCAAATCGGCGTTGCATGAATGTAAGTATGTGTGCATGTTTGTTTGTCCGAGGATAACTTTCGAAGCGTTGATGCGATCATCGTAAAATTTGGTATATAGGTAGGTAGTGATGGCACAATTTTGACGTGATAAAATAAGCTAAAAATGGGGGGGGGGGATTGTTGAGATATTGGGGTTCAAGAGGGGTAAAAAAAATGAAAATTAGACTATTGGGTCGAGTGGGACGTCAAATGAAAGGTATTCATTGGTACATTTATACGCCGTTTTTATTTTTTGAAAATTCTTTATAGTTTTTGAGTTATTAGCCATAACACAAACTAAACTTTGTCAAAATTCACAGGGTACACCAGTGACCTCACAGTGCTGTAATTTGGTATGCGTGTAGCTTAAGTGACACAAATATAGGCAAAAGTCTGAAATCCAGTGGCACTAGTTTGATAGTCAAAAATTACAAATAATTTTTTAATGTTTTAATTGGAGACTCGCGAGATCTCAGTTCGGGGCGAACCACTAGTTATAGAAGTGTAGGTCAGGTTGTTGAAGCAGAGTGAACAAGAAATACCCAGTGAAACGATGCACAGAGCCGTGTAAGATATGACATTCAAATGTTTGATCCACTCCACATCCGATGACTTCATTCCACGCTATCTTAATCAGACGAGTCACGCGTGCCTCCTACTCATGTATACAAGTGCTGTATCTGATATGAGGTGTTTTTACACTGCCTGTATTTGATTAGCAGTAGCGAAATTACAATACAATAATAAAACCGGCCAAATGCGAGTCGGACTCGCGCACAAAGGCTTCCGTACCATTATCTATAGAAAAAGCAAAAAAAAATCACGTTTGTTGTAAAAGGGGGGGGGGGGGGGGGGGGGGTTAAATATTTGTTTTATTTTAATTTAATTATTCATTTTTAAATTGAATGTATAACTAAATATTCTGTGAATATTTCTAGAGTTGACCTGTTGTCGTTATCAGTATCGAGCTAAATTGAGCAAAAAAATCACGTTTATTGTATGGGAGCCCCCCTTCAATATGTATTTTATTCTGTTTTTAGTATTTGTTGTTATAGCGGCAACAGAAATACATCATATGTGAAAATTTCAACCGTCTATCACGGTCTTAGTAATAGGGTCCCGTTTAACCCTTTGGCTACGGAACCCTAAAAAGCAATTTAGGTAATCATATAATTAATTATCAATCCATGTTTAATCAACTAACTATAGGTAGGTACTACGTGTTAAATCCTAAAATATCAATGAAACAGCATGTAGGTTACAATTATGTAAACAAATCATATTCATTTCAGCCGCCGATTTACGTTAAAAATTGTTTATTGGAAATGTATCGATTACTGGATAAATATTCAAGCCGGTATTAAAACTACCTCTAAAATCAGTTAATACGATTCCGGATGTGTTTCAAATAAAACACATTAAAAATATTTTTTAAAATATTAATTTGTTTAAGAAAAATAGCGATAATCATAATTTTAATACTAGAAATAAAGAACTCGCTGTTGCCACTTGTAGACTCCATAAAGTTAGTAAATCGTCTAAAGGGTTCGCTTTTATAACAAACTCCCAAGTGATGTACAAAAAGTATCAATTAACAAATTTAAAAACGTTTCTAAACAAAATCTTCATAAAAAAGCTTACTATAAAATATCGGATTATTTATTTAGACCATAGAGAAGCTTGGGATTGAAACAACTCGTTCAAAAATCTTACAGTTTAGACGTAATTTATTTTCTTAATAAAATTAATTTATTAATTCACATAATATTCTCACTTGACAACACAATACTCTCAAGGTCTAGTGGCTAAATGGAGCGGTCTCGACAGAATATCAGCGCTTATTATTACGGCGAGCATAATGCTGAGTCGAGTCCCATTTACGGCTGTATTACTCGTGCGCGATAACTTGGGACTTGCTAGGAATGCGACTGCCCGACCGCTTCCCCTGCACTTCCCCGATGGCGCCCGTATTGTACCGTTCGCATCACTATTTTTTACTAGGGTTTTTAGTCTCGTACTGGCCTACGTCACGTAACGACGCGCTCTGGAATTCTTTTAGTTTTCGTTTGTGTTATTGTTTTGTTGTTGTAGTTTTTGTTGTTATAGTAAATGTTATAAATTTATCGGATACCTCTTCGTCAAGTGATTATAGTGAGACTGAGGACGAAGAACAACCTCTAGAAGGCATAAATCCACTAAGTAGTGACGAAGATGAGATAATGTAAATAATAGATAAAATAAATGTATAAACTTAAACATTGTATTTTTATTTTATTCAAATAGTGTAATAAAGATTAGATAAAATGCAGCGTCCTCCCTGAGTAACATAATAAATTAGGTTAAAAAAAACAAAGACGAAGCCGCGGGCGGCTGCTTGTTATGTTCGCTTTTTTGAGGGCGGTACAAACACGCCAATATGACGTCACCGCGCTCAGGTCCCAACTTATCGCGCACGGGTAATATGTAGCACACAGTATCTACCAAGTTCTCTCTTTTTTTGTTAATGTTTTACGTTTATACTATTTAATTGTTTAATTTTTATGTATTTCCTCTCTTAAAATGTAACTGTATTGTATATTGTGTGCTAATGTAGTGAATAAATAATTGTCTATGTCTTTATTCTTATGTATTCTAAAAGGATCATTAAAAAAACCAGCCTTGTTTCTTGCCTTTCTTTCCTGGCTTGGTCGCGAAGGAACAGGCAGTAAAATTGAAGTTTCAAAGTGAACCTTTTGATTGTAATGAATAAAAGATTTTGATTTGATTTGAAATTAATGTACATAACAAAACAGGTTGTATAACTTTCGTCGAAATCGGTCAAGCCTTTCTTTTCTGCGCAAATGTAGGTAAAAACGTATTAAGTAGGTATATTCGATACCAATACAATACAATACTTTATTAATCAAGTATTACCTATTCTGTGCAACTGTAGGTATAACTTCGAGAAGCCGACTATTACTTTACTATTACTTATTCTGTAACAGCCTCGGCGTAACACTGCCCCCTCCTAAAATATTCTCGTCCCGAGCATTGGTAGCCCCGCAATATCGCGCCAGTCGGTCAACATGAACAATTTTAGGCGCACCTCGCGTACCCTTCTGAATTCGGTATGTGACGTCATTAATCCTGGTCAACACACGGTATGGTCCATCCCATTTTGCTTGTAATTTAGGGGATTCTCCTTTTTTCCGTATCGGATTGTGCAACCAGACCTGCGATCCCTCATCAAATCCACACCAAGTATTACCTATACTGTGACACAGTAGGTATAACTTCGAGATGCCGACTATTACTTATTCTGTAACAGCCTCGGCGTAACAGTATTTCTATACGAGATTGAATCAGGATTCGTAGTCAGACCAAGGTCACTAACTCAGCAGGATTAGCAAGCTAAAGTGGCAGTGAGCGTAGTACGAACGTAGCTCAAAGCTCTGACGGCCGTTGGGGCAGAAATGGTGATAAGGGTTATATAAAGGATTAGTATATTCCAAACTTTCGCGATCACTGTACATAATTATTGGTTAAAACGGTTATTTATCGCGTATGTACCTTGTTTATTTGTTATCCCGACGTTTCGGCTGTGTTGCAACAGTCATGGTCTCGGGTTGACTGATAACTGACTCAACCCACTGACCCAAACTGACACTGAGCCAACCCGAGACCATGACTGTTGCAACACAGCCGATAACAAATAACAAATAAACAAGGTGCACACGGCTACACATCAAGCTATACATTTCCAGTATAAGCTGACCTCTCATTTTACGAAAAGCCCACCCAATGCGAGGTCAGCTTATACTGGAAAATATAGCATGATGAGTAGCCGTGTTACGGGATAAATACCCGTTTTAACCAATAATTTGATAAAGTATTGTGCTTTAGTTATAGATTTAGTATCAGCATTTGAAGAATACACACCGCAGTAAACTACAGGTTGTCTCAAAAGGGTCCGACTATTTTTAGACGCCAACAAAGCGGGGTGGAGGTGAGGGAGGGGTAGCGTTTGAAAGATATTTTCTTACATTTTTAGATTTTTTAGTTGCCGCCATGCCTTACACGGAAGAGCAACGCTCAATGTTAGAAAGATGTGACGATTTCGACAACATTTTCTTCAGCAACGAGGCCCATTTTCATTTGAACGGGTATTTTAATCGACAAAATTGCCGATTTTGAGCTGAGAGCAATCCAACATTGTAACATCAACGCAGTGGCGTAGCGTAGTAGGGGCGGCAGGGGCGGCCCGCCCCGGGCGGCACCTTTAGGGGGCGGCATAATTTAACAATAAATAATAATAATATCTTATAAATATTAGAAACCATTACATATTTTTGTCACATAAGCAATGCCAGCTGTGAGAGAAGTTTATCAAAATTGAAATTGATCAAAAACTATTTAAGATCAACGATGAGTACTATAAAGCTAACCAATCTGACTATCCTGTCTGTTGAGCAAGAGGTGTGTGATGCTATAGGCATTGCTAGTGCAATAAAAGAATTTGCTCTTAAAAAATTAGACGATTAAACTTTTAATTAAAGACAGAAGTTATTAGAGTCTATTAAATTGAAATACCTAAATAAGAGGGAGGCAAAATTTTCTTCCGCCCTGGGCGGCAGACACCCACGCTACGCCACTGCATCAACGCCCTTTGCATAGCCCCAAAGTCACTGTTTGGGTCGCAATGTCGGCGAAGTTCATTATGGGACCTTACTTTTTTTGAAGACAATAGAGGCAGAGCGATTACGGTGAATTTGAGATATATTGAGATAATACGCATTTTTTTTTGATCCGAGACTTAGAGAAAGTGAACACTACAATCGTTAGTCGTGGTTCCAGCAAGATGGAGCCCCTGCCTATACCACCAACAACTCGCGAGCAGCATTGCAAGAGTTGGTTCCCGTAAAAGTGATTTCTCGAAGGGGTAACATTGAGTGGCCACCACTGGAGCCTTATTTAACTCCACTTGATTTTTAGGGTTCCAAAGCCAAATGGCAAAAAACGGAACCCTTATGGATTTGTCATTTCTGTCTGTCTGTCCGTCCGTACGTTACAGGCTACAGCCACTTTTTTCCGAAACTATAAGAACTATACTGTTGAAACTTGGTAAGTAGATGTATTCTGTGAACCGCATTAAGATTTTCACACAAAAATAGAAAGAAAAACAATAAATTTTGGGGGTTCTCCATACTTAGAACTGAAACTCAATTTTTTTTCATCAAACTCATACGTGTCTATCGATAGGTCTTCAAAAATGGTATTGAGGTTTTTAATATCATTTTTTTCTAAACCGAATAGTTTGCGCGAGAGACAATTCCAAATTGGTAAAATGTGTCCCCCCCCCCCCCCCCCTATACCTTCTAAAATATGAGAATGATTAAACTAAAAAATATATGTATATGATGTACATTATCATGCAAACTTCCACCGAAAATTAGTTTGAACGAGATCTAGTCCCTAGTTTTTTTTAATACGTCATAAATCGTAAACCGCAATTTACCTTTCATTCAATCAACTCAAATATAAAAAAGTGTCAACAAACTACAAGAACTTTTATATTATGTTACTTGCTGCTACGGAACCCTTCATGGGCGAGTCCGACTAGCATTTGGTCGCTTTTTTTTGCTCCGAGATTTAGGGAGCGGTATGTCGGACTCCTACCGGCTAAACCTCCACGGCGTTCCTCCGCTCACTTTATACCGGGGACACGGGACCAGAGAACATTCTTCCGCGACCCCGGTTGCGTTGGTCCGCTCTTGCGGGTCCCATCTTTTAGGGTTAAGGGTCATCTCTATATACAGTATATAGTTAGGCCACTGCTATGGAGGTTGGCATACGCTCTCGCATACTCCCTCCTCCTTCGCCCCGATCTCGTGCGGCGGGTTGGGAGAGTGCTCCCAGATTTAACTCCACTTGATTTTTTTCTTGTCTACTAGAACAATCCACAGAGTTTGGAAGATTTAAGAAAAAACATGGATGAGAGGATCAGATTGATTCCACAGCAACTTCTTCGATGTCTTCGAGAATGTTCGCGAAAGGCTTGAAGAGTGTTGCCAAAGAAACGGTCGGCATTTATCTAATGTAAACTAAACAAAAATTTCGTTCTTTGTGTACATTTTTAGGTATCAATAAGTCAATAATTACAGCTTATTTTAATCGTTCGAAAAAGTAGGATCGTTTCGAGATACCCTGTAAGTACTTCTGATTGGTCCTCTTTATCTGGCCTCTGAGTTTATAACTATCGATGATTAATAGTCTGGGTATTTATAACACAATTTATATAGACAACGTCTAAATAACTAGTGGTTCGCCCCGAACTGAGATCTCGCGAGTCACCCAAAACACAAAAGAAAATACTCTTAGGGCGACTCGCGCAACGCTGCCTAAACGTATTTAGTGGATAAATATGATTTAAGGAGTTGACAAATCAAACAAATACGTAAAATTTAAACATGTTTAGTCGCTAAATACGTTTAGGGATCGTTGTGCAAGCCAGCCTTTATCTTTGACCAATAAAATAGTGCAAAAAAATTAATAACCAAAATACTTGACCTACAGTTTTATTCAAATTACAGGTAACAGGAGTTCATGTCATGTGGCTACGCTTTTTTGGGGTACAAATTGCAGTTATTCTGGATTTCAGACTTTTACCTATATTTGTGTCACTAAAGCTACACGCATACCAAATTTCAGCACTGTGGGGTCACTGCCTTGTGAATTTTGTCAAAGTTCAGTTTTTATTATGGCTAATAACTAAAAAACCACAAAAGTGTAAACTAAAAATAAAAACGAGGTCAAAATGTACTCAAGAACACCTTTCATTAGACGTGCCATTTGACTGGATAGGTCCATTTCGGTTTATTTTTTAACTCTCTTGAACCCCAATATTTCAACCACCCCACACGCACACACATTTTTAAGTCATTTAGTCACACCAGGATTGTGCCATCAACACCTGCCTATGTATCAAATTTCACGACGATCGGATCAACGCTTCGAAAGTTATCAAATGCCCGAGTTGATTTGGAGATCTCGCTTCGATCGATCACTTAGAACAAAACCTAAATCAAATATTCAATCATAGCGATTATTTTGAGAAATCTTACTTTATATCAGATTCAACTAACGAACACATTGTAGATAAAAAGTTGATAGGAAGTAAGTATCTAACAGTAATGAATCGTGCGGGTACCACGAGAGACATCAGTGAGGTCCTATTTCAGATCGTTGAAGGTAATGACCGTGTTGCCTGTCATGGTCATATTCCGAACGGCGTTGTACGTTAGGGACAACCTAACTCAAAACGAAAATACCGCTTATTTGACAGCTTTGTGCTTTCTAATTTGTTTCTAACAAATAAAATATGATGTATAATATAGCTACAATTTTTTTTTCATTCATTCAAGTAGACGGATTGAGGAACGGTATTTCAAATTGGATAGCTGTATATTGTTAAAAAAAATTGATGGAACCATTTAACATCAATTGATATAAGTGTATTTTTATTATTCGTAAATCGAACTAACCGCTGCACAGAATGCACCAACCTAGATTTGGTTTTTATTGTCTCGCAGTGAAAAGTAGAGCATTCTCCTCGTGGATAAAGCTATCTGCATCTTGGGCGTGCTTATATCCCTCTCTGCACTCAGGATTCTAGTAACTCCCTCGCTACGTTCGTGAGTTAACTCCAGAATCCTTCGTTACGTTCGGGATTCAATATGGCGCCCGTGACGCAAGACACTGCTTTATCCCCTCGTTTAAACAAACTACTATTATTTATTTATTTTTAATGGTGTAAGTTATCTACGTGTATATCTAGAAATGGTCGACTCATACGTTTATCTTGGCCATGTTTTATCTTTTGGCAAGGAGCACCAGATGAGCGAAGTCATCAGGCGTGTTCAACTTGGATGGGCAGCTGTCGGCAAACTAGCTGACATATTAAAATCCTCTCGTATTCCACAATGTCCTAAAACACGTCTCTATAACCAACGTGTTCTGCCAACTATGACTTATGGTGCCGAGACATGGAGGCTCACGAAGGAGGCTGTTTACAAAATAAGTGTAGCACAGAGCCATGGAGCGCGCCATGCTCGGCATCACACTCTTAGATCGAGTTCCCAATACCGAAACTCGCAAGCAGACTAAAGTACAAGACGTCAGCAAGCGAATATTGGGGCTCAAGCGGAGTTGGGCTGGGCTCTTGGCCAGACGTAGTGACGACAGGTGGACTAAGGCCCTAACAGAGTGGAGGCCGAGAACTGGGCATCGAAATAGGGGACGTCCACCAGCGAGATGGGTCGACGACATCCATAAGACCGTGGGTCGTACGTGGTTCAGACTGGCACAGGATCGGGAAGAATGGCAAAAACAAAGAGAGGCCTTTGTTCAGCAGTGGGTCGACACAAGCTGAAAATGAATAATGAATGAAGTTATCTAATCTAATCAATTAATACTTCGAATCAGCGGGGAAAACCTGGGGTTACAAGTGTTACAAGTGTTGCAAATCAGGTTCTTAGATAGGAAGTTATCATTCTGTGTCCATACAACTTTCACACAGATTTTTACCAATGCTGGTTACTAAGAGTCGTATTCTAAAAACCGCGTTCAAGTGTAGATTGAGACTCAATCGTAGATTAACCCCGAAAGAGAGGTTTCTTTTTATTATATTAGTTTTTTCAAACTTTCGCGATCACCGTACATAATATATACCTATTGATTAAAATGGGTATTTATCGCGTATGTACCTACTTACCTTTTTATTTGTTGTCCCGACGTTTCGGCTGTGTTGCAGTCGAACGTCGAATACCGAACGATTAGCAAATAAAAAAGGTACATACGCGATAAATACCCGTTTTAATCAATAATTATATATTAGAGTTTTTATTTAACTTGCAATGTATGTATGTTTGTCCAAGTGGAATCTTGCAACTGAATTTTAAATCTTTAACCGATTGAGCTGAAATTTGGTATACACGCTTATTTTGGCTGACAATGCATGCTTAGCTATGTGACATCATTCTAATTCCAATATGGCGGATCATCTAAGATGGCGGACTAGTTATTTTTTCTGCAGTACCACTGTATGGGTATCAAATGAAAGGGCTTGCTGAGGAGAACACGAAAACTAATACAACGTCACATTAATGTAAATCGGATGACAATGCAATATTATTGTGACATGGAGCTGATTTGATGATAAAGCCGGAAGGTGGCCATGGGAGCTTTGTAATAAAACGACGCAACCCAATCGAGTTTGGGCTCGTTTAATTCTTCTTGACAAGTACTCTGGTACTAGAAGATATTCAGGGTCTAATGATGGAACCGGATGGTGGCCATGGGAACTCTGTAACAAAACCACGCAACTAGTCTTTGGACTCGTTTGAATTTGCTTGCGGTTCCGATTAAAAATTTGCTAAAAGCTTGTTTTGATTACGCAATGTTTCAATGAAAAATCTTATTTTTACTGATGATAGTCCAGCGCTTATAATATACCTCACCTGATGGTATGTGAAGGTGTGATCGAAGATGGAGCACGCTTGCCTAGAAAGTACCTATTCACTCTGGACTTGAACACTCCGAGATTATACTGGTTTGGAAAAACATACGCCGGAAGTGAGTTCCACTCCTTACTTGTGCTAACAAGGAAAGTTGAAGCAAAGCGTTTGGTACGGCAAGGTGGTATGCTGACCAGGTATGGGTTATATTTCTCGGTACGTCTGCTTGTCGGATGGTGGAAGGGGGAAGGAGGGATGAGGTCATGAAGATCTTGCGCACATTCAGCAAGATATAAGTTTGACTCCTATGTATGTCTGTCTGAGGCATCGTAGCACCAAAACTAAAACTCAAAACTAAAAACCAGCCAAGTGCGAGTCGGACTCGCGCACGGAACCCTTCCTACTATTACCTATAAAAACGGCAAAAAATCATGTCCGTTGTATGGGAGCCCCACTTCAAAATTTGTTTTATTTTAATTTAATTATTTATTTATAAAGTGAATATATAACTAAATATTCCGTGAATATTTCAAGCGTCTACCTGTTGCCGTTATCAATATCGAGCAGAATCGAGCAAAAAAATCACGTTTGTAGCATGGGTCCCCTTTCAATATTTATTTCATTCTGTTTTTAGTATTTGTTGTTATAGCGGCAACAGAAATACATCATATGTAAAAAATTCAACTGTCTAACTATCACGGTTCATGAGATACTGCCTGGTGACAGACGGACAGGCAGACAGCGGAGTCTTAGTAATAGGGTCCCGTTTTACCCTTTGGGTACGGAACTCTAAAAACCATCTAACTAACTGGTGGTAGAGCTTTTGTGGACGGGCTCGAGGAAGTGGGCACCACCGCCTTATCTTTATCTGCCGCCAAATAGCAGTACTTGTGCTGCTGGGTTCTGGTTGTAATGGTAATGTTGTTGTGGGTAATGGTATGTTCCTGTAATTACTGGCACATAGGCATAACAGCTAAGTCCTATAGTATGACAACGTATCCACATAGAGATCAAGACAACATAATAGCTTGTGTTGAATTCTATGTGGATATCCATGGGCTGCAGTAGCCACTTAACATGTTGTATAAAAAAAAACTACCAGTTTTCTTATAGATGGATTTTGTGCTAGTTACTAGCAAATGTGGCATTACCTAGCCTGCTTTTGTGCTAGTCAATAGCATGTGTCGAATCGGCTTAAACCATAATGCGCCACGAACCAGCCTTCAATTATGCATAATAATTTGCAATACAGTACTAAAAATAAACACGCGCTGATCGCATGCGCATTATGATGTCTCATGCAAACACTATGCGTATGAACGGGACAGTGATATACCTGCTTTCAAAATGGATGGTGGGTTTTTCTGACTTGCGAATTCTTAGTTCATAAGTTTAGTAGGTTTAATAAGAACGTCGTTTATAACTGGGAGGGAGACACTGCGCGTGCTACCTAACTGGTTTCGTAAACACTACTACCTACTTAATTTGGAGTAACCTTGGAATAAGCCGTAAGAGTATACGGCACCATAATAAAGTTTCCCACTTTTTTTTATACTACTTATATGGCAAACGAGCATGCAGTCCACCAGATGTTAAGTGGCTACTGCAGCCCATGGATATCCACATAGAATTCAAAACAAGGTATTATGTTGTCTTGATCTCTATGTGGATACGTTGCCATACTATAGGACTTACCTGGTATGCCTATGTGCCAGTAATTACAGGAACATACCATTACCATCTAACCGGAACACAGCAGCACAAGTACTGCTATTTGGCGGCAGATAAAGGTAAGGCGGTGGTGCCCACTTCCTCGAGCCCGTTCACAAAAGCTCTACCACCAGTACCTACTACCTAATAAGACAACCTTGTTTAATCAGTCTGATTTGTATGGCTCCACGTAACACTCAACGGCCTTCTGTGGCAACTCTTTTGAGGTGGTAGCTGTCGGTCTGTGGAACTCTCTCCCTAATCATATTAAAAAGGCGCCTAGTAAACCGGTTTTCAGACGACTAGTCTACAGTCATTTCTTGCAGTCCTCCACTGGCTGTTAAAATATATGAAAACGTAGTACCTATGTGTGTTGTATGTAATAGTATTTTTTGTTTTATATCTATAAATATATATATACAGTGTAAACTCTATATAACGACACTCAAGGGACTGAGCATATTTTGACGTTATAGAGAGTTGTCGTTAAATGGAGAGAAGTAATCTGTATTAGAAAAAGAAAACGTTTATTTCTGATTTGTCTTGTTAAATAGTACCACCTACAATAAAAATCTGTTTTAATTTGAACGCTATTGCGTTTTACAGTTTATGTTTACAATTTGAAAGTTTGTGAGCTACTAAGAATATGACAACGTATAGATAAAATCCATCACTTCTACTAACAACAGTCTGCAGCTACACGTGCAAGCAATCCCATTTTGTAAACAAAAGAACGGATTTCTTAGAAAGTTTGGTGTATATGATGCCAACAGTCGAGTTTATTATGGTCTAGGATAATAAAACGACAAAAGGACACAGCTGCGCAGTTTTTACTAATTTGGCAACTTAAAAAGAACATTTTATTACAAATTGTTGTCGTTATTGAGAGTGGGTGTAATGCTATACAGAGTGTACCATTGTATGCAAGACAAGCTAAACCAACCAAAGCCGAGTGATTTCGACGCTTTCGAGAGTTTGTCGTTAAAACGAGTGACGTTATATGGAGTTTACACTGTATATATATTTGTTATATTTCTCATATATATATATTCTATGTATTATTATTGTTATATTAAGTAGGTTTATGTATTTATTCTAACTGTAATCGGAGTTTATTGTTATTTGTGTTTCTTTTGTTTTTTTTAATTAACATTAATAATGTTATAAGTTAGCACGCCAACCTTTTTTGTTACCTCTGAGGTTGGCAGGTAGAAAATGCTATTAGCATTAAGCCCACCTTTTGTACATGTAATTTGTATTTTTGTGCAATAAAGTGTTAAATAAATAAATATATATAACCACCTACCTGAGTCTGTACTGGATGCTCCCAGTCTGAATGTATTCAAGAGATACTTGAAACTCATCATTATCATCATCCACAGCCTGACTTTACCCATTGTCGGGTAAAGGCCTCCCCAAATTTGTGCCATCCACCACGATCCTGCGCTAGTCTCACCCATTGACGGCCTCGTTGCCGGACGTTCTACCCTTCTACAGCTATTCCTCGGCCAGCATTCAGTTGCTACCCTGCTCCACCTGTCATCACCACCTCTTGCCAAGTGTCCCGCCCAAGACCATTTGAGCTCCATAACTCGATTCCCAACGTCATGAACCTTCGTTCTTCTACGGATCTCGACGTTTGGAAATCGATCTAAGAGTTTAATGCCGAGCGCGGTACGCTCCATGGCAGTCTGTGGAACTCTTAACTTGTACACAGCCTCCTGCGTGAGCATCCATGTCTCGACACCGTAAGTCATGGCGGGCAGAATACATTGGATAAATAAGCAGGTCTTCAGACTCTGTGGAGTTTTAGGCGACTTAAGGATGTCGTCCAGCTTGCCGAACGCGGCCCATTCCAATTGTATCCTTTTAGTTATCTCCTTTTGTTGATGCTCTTTACCAAAGGATAGAATATGTCCAAGATAAATATACTGATCAACCATCTGCAGCTTCTCATGTCCCACTGTTACCGCAGGATTTGTGATGCCAGAGACATTCGACAGCACCTTCGTCTTGGACATATTCATCCTCAAGCCTACTCTCAAAGAAGCATCATAAAGGTGTATTAGCATTACTTAGAGATCATCAACTTGAAACTAATATTAATAAATAAGTTCTTAAACAAGTAATTTTTCAAAATAAGCTTTTATAAAATTCATAACCGGAACCGTAAGCAGATTCATATGAGCCCAAACACTAGTAGCCTACTATAATACATTCAGAAGTTCCGTTGTCTGGCATCCGTCTCCATCGTGAGACCACCTCCATGGTAGATACCATATTATTGCATTGTCACCGAAGTTACATATGTATTCCAAATTTCAGCTGAATCGGTTGAGGAGAACGGGTTTAAAATTCAGTTGCAAGATTCCACCCGGACAAACATACATACATTGCAAGTTAATAAAAAGCTATTTAAAAGGCATACTACAATATAAATTAGTTTCTTAGGGATAAATCCCTTGAATAATTTGATTGAATCGTACATTTCATTATTAATTTTCTATTATAAGGCATGTTGAACATTTGAATTTCTAATTTCGACCTAGACGTGAATTGCCTGGTTGCACAAATGGTTAGTGCGTCCTCGTATAAAGAGGAAGGTTGCGGGTTCAAGTCCCGTCTAGGCTTGAAATTTTAAGATGATTTTATAAATCTTGGAATTTTCCGCATGTGTTCGGATAACACTATAAATAAAAATACTATGTTGAACATTGTAAGCTAGCTGAGCAATCCGCAGCTTCGCACGCGTAGTTTTTCAATAAAAACATTACCCTCCTTCTGCGAAGTTGGGTAAAAAGTAGCCTATGTCACCCGGGGATAGTGTAGCTTCCCAACAGTGAAATAATTTTTTAAATCGGTCCAGTAGTTTCGGAGCCTATTCAATACAAAGAAACAATCTTTCCTCTTTATAATATTACTAGCTGACCAATCCGCAGGTTCGCACGCGTAGTTTTTCAATAAAAACATTACCCTCATTCTGCGCAGTTGGGTAAAAAGTAGCCTATGTCACCCGGGGATAGTGTAGCTTCCCAACAGTGAAAGAATTTTTTAAATCGGTCCAGAAGTTTCGGATCCTATTCAATACAAACAAACAAATCTTTCCTCTTTATAATATTATCGTATAGATAATTAAATCTTATTACATTTTGTTATTCTATGTTATTATCTGAATAAAATAGCATGCGATATTCGCTGATTATGGACGAACTCAAACTGTATCACTAACCACCTGTTACTGTTGTTGTTGTTGTTTTGTGGGAGACTTGCGAGATCTCAGTTCGGGGCGAACCACTAGTTATTTTACTTGTAGAAATCTTGTCAGACCATTATAATCTCGGACAAAGGATCCAAATTGTTTGTCCTATAATGAGGTGTATAGGACAAGCACACAAATCCGCGAGCCGCGCATTCGGTAAGCAGCTAGTCGCGCGCTCGCCCAACTTCGTAAATACCTAAACTTGACAGCGGCAGATATGGGAACGGCCTCTTAACTCATATTCGCAATAAATAATTTGATTTCATTTGAATACTTACCTACACCAGAGACCAGTAATATCAACTATTTGTGTCTAGGGGACCGTTCAAGTATTACGTAAGCACTATAGGGGGGTGGGGGTGTCTATGCTTTGCTTATTTCTGATATCACGTTTGTTGTATGGGAGCCGTTTGTTGTATTTTGATAGTGAATATATAACTAAATATTCTGTGAATATTTCAAGCGTCTACCTGTTGCCGTTATCAACATCGTGCAAATCAATCACGTTTGTTGTATGGGAGCCCCCCTTAAATATTTATTTTATTTTTAGGATTTGTTGTTATAGCGGCAATTTTTATCCCTGCCTTTTCTGCAGTAGGAGAGACCGGAGGACCTTAGAATTTGATACATTAGAAGTAATTACAGCTGCTGCGTGCTCACGTCACGCGCACACCACGCACAAGCCACGCACACGCCACGCGCACGCCACGCATTCAATGTGAGTGTCAAATAAATGTATTTTCTTTCTTTCTCTTTCATTTGCTTTGATAGATCTTTATCACTCGCGAGTTTTCAAAATAGCACTGGGCAGAAGAGGGCTGTTCGTGCAATTTATAATATGGGCCCCAGAGAATCATCACGCCATAAGTTTAAACTTTAAAGAAATCAATATCATGACATTCCCTTGTCAATACATCTATGAAAATCTAATTTATGTTCACAAAAATATTTTGTTTAAGAAAAATAGCGATAATCATAATTTTAATCTATACTAATATTATAAAGAGGAAAGATTTGTTTGTTTGTTTGTATTGAATAGGCTCCGAAACTACTGAACCGATTTAAAAAATTATTTCACGTAGGCTACTTTTTCCCCAACTGCGCAGAAGGAGGGTAATGTTTTTATTGAAAAACTACGCGTGCGAAGCTGCGGATTGGTAAGCTAGTCCTACTAATATTATAAACGCGAAAGTTTGTATGTATGGATGTTTGTTACTCTTTCACTCCGGAACGGCTGAACCGATTGCGATGAAATTTGGTATGGACGTAGATCATAACCTGGAATAACACATAGGCTACTTTTTATTGGCAAAACACGCGTGCGAAGCCGCTGACAATAGCTAGTATAGAAATAAAGATAAACTCGCTGTTGCCACTTGTAGACTCCATAAAGTGTACTTACGGTTTTATAACGAAAGTCATGTACAGAAATTGACAATTAACAAATTTAAAAACGTAATAACACAAAATCTTTATAAAAAAGCCTACTATGAAATATCGGATTATTTAGATGATAGAGAAGCTTGGGATTGAAATTGCTCCAACTCGTTCAAAAATGTTACAATTTAAGACGTAATTTATTTTCTTATGAATAATAACATTTTGATTTGTACTGTTCCTTTTGAAAGGGCTCGCCCGGGGAAGTAGGTAGGTACCTAATATTGCAGTGTTTCGGTATGAAGGGTGTGGTTGTTTTTTTACACCTGGCAGAGCCGTGCATCGTACGCAGGGAATGCAATCCCGATCTCGTGTAATTTTTCGGGATCAATCCCGACGCATCATATGACGAGATCCCGTTCGAGATTGACGGGATTGGGCGGCAGTTGTCAGCGACGCTACACACGTCCACTCGGGGCGCAAGCGGCGCGCTGACTGACGGCCGCGAGCGGCAGGAACGCCAAACAGCGTTAGAAAACTATTCCGACTATTTCCGAATATTAGCGACAGGTGACGATAATTATTTAGTTGGTAAGATTAAAGAATAAAGATTTTTATTTTCTTTCGAGTAATATGTTATTTTAGTTAACCTCACTATCACAAACAAGCAGTTATTAGCTTTTTCAGTCATCCGAATTTAACATTTTTTTTAAACTAGACGGGATCCCGAAAATTCCGGGATCCCGCGGGATTGATATTTCTAATCCCGCGGGATCTCGAATTTGCAATCTCGAGTCGGGATTGCATTCCCTAATCGTACGTAGGGCAAGTTTCTAAGGTGCGTGACCTACGAGGTAATACTTTGGTATAGGCGATGGTTACATAACATCAGGTGGGCCATATCCTTGTTTCATCTCCACTTGGTAAAAAACCTCATACGAATGTACTTTAAAGCACCTATAAATTGCCCTGAATGTACCTGTTTGGATTCATTGGAAAGTATAATTCAATATGACCTATTTACAGAAGAGAACAAGTAATGATGCAACAACACACGGACGATCTACGTTTGTTTATCAGTCAAGTGGAAGAAAATTGGATAACTAGTGGTTCGCCCCGAACTGAGATCTCGCGAGTCTCCCAAAACACAAAAAAATATATTCTTAGGGCAACTCGCGCAACGATGCCTAAACGTATTTAGTGGCTAAATGTGATTTAAAAAGTTGTGAAATCATACAAATACGTAAAATGTAAACATGTTTAGACGCTAAATATGTTTAGAGATCGTTGTGCAAGCTGGCCTTAATATTTGACCAATAAAATAGTGACACGAAATTACCAACCATTCTACTTGATCTACGGTTTCATTCAAAATACAGGTAACGGGAGTTCATGTCAAGTGGTTACTTTTGGGGTACAAATTGCAGTTATTCTGGATTTCGTTTTTTGCCTATATTTGTGTCACTTAAGCTACACTCATACCAAATTACAGTACTGTGGGGTCACTGGTGTACCCTGTGAATTTTGTCAAATTTCAGTTTTTAAAATAACTTGGCTAAAATAACTCAAAAAGTATAAAGAATTGACTAAAAATAAAACGGAGTCTAAATGTACCAATGAAGACTTTTCATTTCTTTTTGCCCCTCTTGTAACCCAATATCTCAACACCCCCCCCCCCCCCCCCCCCCACATTTTTAGCTCATTTAGTCACTCCAAAATTTTGCCATCACTGCCTACCTATGTCTTAAATTTCACGATTCACGACAAACATACATACATATAATGCTGATTTGCCCAAGTTGATTTAGAAATCTCGCTTCGCTCGATCAATAAATCTATGCTTTAATATCCGTACATTATAAATTCCTAAGTAACTCCGTCTGTCTGTTTGTAACGTTTTCACGACTAAACGTTTGAACCGATTTCGATAAAAAGATTGAATTGACTTATTCCACTACTCGACCACGGCGAAGCAAAAAAAAAAAGCCCAAGTGCGAGCCGGACTCGCGCACTAAGGGTTTATAAAAACATATCATCATCTATAAAATATCTATAAAAACGGCAAAAAAAAACGTTTGTTGTATGGGAGCCCCCTTTAAATATTAATTTTATTGTTTATTTTTAAAGTAAATATTCAGTATTCTGTGAATATTTCAAACGTCTCCCTGTTGCCGTTATCAATATCGAGCAAAAAAAAATCACGTTTGTTGTATGGAAGCCCCCCTTAAATATTTATTTTATTCTGTTTTTAGTATTAGTTGTTATAGCGGCCACAGAAATGCATCATCTGTAAAAATTTCAGCCTGGTGACAGACCGACAGACAGCAGACCCCGTTTTACCTTTTGAGTACTGAACCCTAAAAAAAACAAATTTTATATATGCATTGGTTGGGGCAGATTAGAATGGAGGGGGGGGGGGGGGGGATTAAATGCACAACACACAATGCTTTTGTTAAAAATATTATTGTTAAGCGGGGCAAGTCAGCTAGTGTCTTAAAAATACCTCAGCCTGGCAATGATCTGGAGGACCAACCAACACATTGCTAAAGATAAAACACGAGGACTTGCGGATGATGGTAGAGATCATCACAGGACAATGCGACAACATGAAGACAGGGGCCACAGATAGTGGGCTGTGTCGATGATGCCTACAGAATGAAGAGGCAGCGGAGCACATGCTGCTGTACTGTACATACACTGGACTGCATGAACTCACCGAGTCAACTTCGACATCAGCAACAACCTCAGGGACTCTGGAAAACTGCTGCCGTTGCAAATCGTCGTTGTATGTATGTTTGTTTGTCCGAGGCTAACTTTCGAGGCATTTATCCGATCATCGTGAAATTTGGTATATAGGTATGGCATAATTTTGGTGTGACTAAATAAGCTAAAAATGTAAAAATGTCGGGATATTGTGGTTCCAGAGGGTAAAAAACAAACAAAATGGGACTATCCGGTCAAATAGCACTTTTAAAAAAAGGTCTTTGTGAGCACATTTCGAGCCCGTTTTTATTTTTAGTTTAAACCTTGTAGTTTTTAAGTTATTAGCCATAATAAAACTGAACTTTGACGAAATTCACAGGGTACACCTGTGACCCCACAGTGCTGAAATTTAGTATGCGTGTAGCTTTATTGACACAAATGTAGGGATAAGTCTGAAATCCAGAATAACTGCAATTTCTACCCAAAAAAAAATATAAACAAAATACATGAACTCCCGTTACCTGTAACATGAATAAAACTGTAGGTCAAGTTAATTGGTTGTTATTTCGTGGCACTATTTTGATAGTCAAAGATTACGATTAATATTTTGTTTATAAGGGAGACTCGCGAGATCTCAGTTCTGGGCGAACCACTAGTTTATGTTAGGTTTAAAAACTGGTAAATGGTAAATAGTATACTTGCCTAACTGCAGTTAGCCATTGTACAGGATTTATTTAAATGTCGACACTTTCCATAGTGAAACACTGATGCGAGAAATATAGAAAGTTGTACACCTACTTGCCCTATGCGGGCTATAAACTGCATTATTCAGTGCACTAAATTCAGCATGTCGACTCTCATGTCTAACTGGC
This sequence comes from Philereme vetulata, assembly GCA_918857605.2. NCBI lineage: Eukaryota > Metazoa > Arthropoda > Insecta > Lepidoptera > Geometridae > Philereme > Philereme vetulata. The sequence goes on along the minus strand of OU975427.1, from coordinate 7,236,261 downwards.
AATTTGTGTTCTGGCTTTTTTCACTTTGCAATATTCAGTCTTTTTCATTAAACTATTTGATCTGAATATTGCAAAGAAAGCGGGTTATTAAATAAAAATATTTTATTTCAGACAACAATACAGCCCATAGACAAAAACACACACAGAAAATAAAATAACAAGAACAACTAAATACTTATATAAGATTATAAGACCTTATTGACCTAAATAAACATGTTATTAATTATCTGTTAGAAACTTATGGAAAAAAAAGAAGCGCGCTTTTTAGCTCCGATAATAATTTATTGGCTGTATCGTTCGTAACGCGGCCCATCCATTCAACCAGAAAAAAAAGTGAAGGCCCATTTAGGGCACTCACCTCACCGCCAATGGAAATGACAAGTAGACCAGTGCGAAAAAATCCTTGAAATTTGTTCACAACACCGCAATCCAGGGCTTCACAAAGAAACACTAACGATAAGTCGAATGTTCGGAACACACACGATTCTCGGAAGAATTGTCTACGAAGTGATTGTTATTATTTGGTTTTAGAGATAATCGCGATTTCGCAGACGTGCGCACGAGCAAAGCGAGCGAGAAGACAGACAGAATGAGACAGATGGATGAGCGAGTAGAGAGAGCGAGACAACAAGGGACGGAGGGTGGGATGGCGAGTGGGTTGGATAGATCAGGCGCGAAGGGTGCGGGCGGGGAAGTCTACTTAGTGATGCCAGGTTGTAGAATAAAAATTGCTTAAAATGAGTAGCTAAAAATAAGTAGTAACAGTACAAGCTGTACAAGTAGTACAGCTTCGAAATAAATAGGTATTTTAAGCGATCTGATTTTTGTATCTGATTTTGTTTCTGATGTTACATAAATTGTATTATAATTTGTAATGGTTAATTAAATATTTTTATAATTTCTGTTCACATTATTATTTAATTTTACACGTCTACTTCTTTGTCATCCTTCTTTAACTGTTTTTCGCGATTATTGAGGGTTTTTAACATAGATATATAAAGAAAAAATTAGTTCCAACTAGCGTATTAAATGGGGCTGTCTGGAAATGCGCCGCCAAAAAATACCTATGGTTGTCATAAACTATCCTAATTCGTCAGATATACTAACACAAATGTTTTTTTTTTAATTTTAAGTTCCTCGGTAAATAATGTTCACACGGTAATCAGGTGTTTTCACGGCCATACTTTTATAATTGATAATAGATGGCGTTGCCCTGTCACGCTCTGAATAACAAAGGAAAGTGAACTGTCAGTCTGCCCGCTACCACGGCTGTTTCAAGTCGAAACTTTGGGATAACAATAAAAATGTTTAATATGTAATTTAGGCCTTTGCCCAACAGTGGGACAGTATGGGCTAGTACAAAAAGTGTGATTTATCAGACATATACACACTGCTGGCATTTTACACATAAAGTTACGACAAAATATAGGTTATTATAATAGGATATTACCATTACGCAAACAAATAGTGGCGTAACGTCGCGCCAATCTCGTCTAAACTTCATTTGATTTTATTTTAAAAACATAGTAATAACAATAACACACAACAAAACACAAAAAAATACTGTTTATAGCGTATTTAAAAAAAACTTCTAGAAAATTGGCATTGAATTTTATAAATCACGACAGTTATTTAACTTTCTTGTGGTAACAAGAAATAAGTTTGTACTCGTTTGTACTAGTGGTTCGCGCCGAACTGAGATCTCGCGAGTCTCCGATTAAAAAATGAAAATATTATTTGTAATCTTTGACCATGAAAACAGTGCCACGAAATAATAACCAACTTACTTGACCTACAGTTTCATTCAAATTACAGGTAACGGGAGTTCATGTTTATGGTTCACCTTTTTGGGGTACTAATTGCAGTTATTCTGGATTTCAGACTTTTGCCTATATTCATGTCATTTAAACTACACGCATATACACGTTTCATTGGGGGGGGGGGGGGGGGGGAACAAACCCCCCCCCCCCCCCCCCCCCCCCCCCAAGCAATTTCAGCTCATTTATTCACACCAAAATTGTGCCATCACTACCTACCTATGTATCAAATTTCACGATGATTGGATCAACACTTCGAATGTTATACTCGGACAAACAAACATACATACATACACATACGACGCCGATTTGCCCAAGTTGATTAAGAGATCTCGCTTCGCTCGATCTATAATGAATAGGGTTGGTTCTAAGTAATATTTTCTATCACATTATGTTGACGTAATAAATGTTAATAGAATAACAACCGAAATCTATAAAAACAAGCAAAACTTGTGGTGCTGGCAACTTTTTATCTTTCTGTCATGTCAATGACTCATCTCACTCATCCACGAAAGGTGACGACCAAAGAGGATATAATCACTACGTTATAAGAGTCGGCACTTTCTTACAAGCCACTGAACGGAGTTATGAACGTACTTTGTACCAACCTGGCAACATAAAAGTAATACCAACACTGTAAAAGCCAATTCGTTATTAGGGCTTGACAAATACGAATCATGCTTTTCCATCAATATCGATAAATATTCGATTTTCGTAGTTACACCTACCTACTTTTCACCTTAGTGTTGGTCGTACGAAAATAAATATACGCCATAAAAATCAGTTATTTATTGAACATAATATAACCTGTATGTGCAGTCAGCATCAGAAGTATGTTAATTAATTGACGCAAAATTTGACAGATGCTCACAGTATATATTATTTAACCATCCTAGCCGCTATCATACTTCTGATGCTGACTGTACCATTCTAGTCAAGTTTTACATTTGAAACAACGTTAGGTACTGGTTTTTCAAGCTATAAAATACAGTCGGTTGACTCAGGACCTGAAAAAGAGATGTTTTATGAGATTTTCACTACTAATAAATATAGCACAAATATTATCAAAGTTAAGAACACGTACATTACTTAGCAGCACTTCGCAGTTGAGCAATTTTCAAAACATTAACAGACTGTTCTTCTAATTTTATTGTTTATTCATTTAGGATTTGGCAAAGATGGTATGGCATTCCTTTTCAATCTATTTATCTTTTTATTAAAAGCAGTTTTTGCAAAATGATTGCCACTTATGAATTTATTTTCGTTTAGTATTTGAATAGGTAAGTACGCCAAGTCCTCATTTCCTGTCAACTTTACCCATAAACGGCACCTATAACAAAAACGTTTATCGATAAATTGTTCACATTACATCACTATTTGTATTTGCGCAAAGTATGAATTTTGTGAAAATAGTTCAGTTTACGTATTTAATTAGTATTTACATGATATCCAGTACAAATATGAGTAAAAACAACTAACACATACAAGCTAAAGTAAATTGGTATTGAAATACACTAAGTTTTACCTGGCCGGGTCAATTGGAAATCGGGCTAAAAATATGCCAGAATATCTTTTTCTGACACGCCTAATGCCACAAACTTCACATTTTCTTAGGGATTTCCCACCCATAATATCCAAATACACTCGAAAAGGAGTTTAAACACTGTAAAACACAATAATTCCATAACAACAAAATAACACACAATGTGTATCCAACCAAACCATAGATTATAATAACTCAACACGTCTACCAACAGTAAAAAAAAGGTATAATGCGTCTAAATCAAATAGACGTTAAGACACCTGCTACCCAAAAGAATCGATACTCGTTTTAATTTAGAGGATTATTTTTATATTAAATTGTTGGTACAAAGTACGTTCATAATTCAGCTTACTATGCAGTGTCGATGGACTGGTGACGACCACATCCTAATTTTGTGTAGTACCTATCTCCCGGGTTTTGTGTTTATTTAGTTTCCCTAATTTTTTAATTTGCTTGGCAATTATACAAAATTGTGAGACACCAAAAAAATTCTGTACCTACCTTGCTTGCACTGCAGTTTGTACGCAAGCATTTGCTGGACAAGGACAGTATAATAATATAATTTATTGTAGTTCAGACTGAGACAGCGACATATTTGCAAGTAAAACGGTTTCTTAAAAAATTCTTATCTGGAGTTCAGTTAACTTCAGTTATTATTATACAGCAAGCAACATCATAGATAAAAATTTATAAAAAAAAATTGTATTTACAAATAATATTTCTAGGCAGTTCTTCCAATTCGTATTTTAGGTGTTGGTATCAGATAAAGTTTCCATCTCCAAATGTTGAAATCCAAGATCCAGGTAGTTAAACCAGGACATTTCAGTTTAAAAACAGGACGCACTATTGTGTTTGGAATCCTCATGAGAGCTCGTTTGAAAACGTCGTTTTCTTTAGTTCGTCGTTTGAGCTCGTTTTTACCTACTGTACCACTGGTCACTAACGTCGAGCCGAGTAAGTTCGCGATCTTAAAAACCGCGTACTTTAAGTTCGTACGTCTATCACCCACTTTATAGATGGCGCTGTTTAGAGCTGCTAAAAATTATGGTATAAATCCAAAATCTCAAAGACACAATATCAAAATTTGTCTAAAACAATCTCACTTCGTCAGATAAACAAACACAAGTAATGTTTTTATTTCATTTCAAGTTCTTCGGCAAATATTGTTGACATTGAAAATTCACTTTCCTTTGTTAACAAGATACGTCAGAGCAACGCCATCTGTTAGCAGTTATAAAAACATTGCCGTGGAAACCCGTCATTCAGAAAAAATTTAGAAGCCTGTTTGGTGTATTGTACAGTGTACGAGACCATGATATCAACTTGTTGCCGCTGATGATCAAGAGATGGCGTTTGCTGCGCACAGGTAGAATGATACTCGCTATAGCAAGAAATGTTGAGGGATGGCTGTGATTGACCAAATTTTGTAAGCACTATGTACCTCCCTACTAAGCTGTAAAATGAGTGGTTAAATGAATAAATGCTCTTATTATTATTTATTTCATAAATTAAAAAAGTGTACAAGACTGACGTCTCAGATACTTTTTTTTTAACATTCATAGATCTTCGTTTGACTACAATCTCACCTGATGGTAAGCGATGATGTGATCTAAGCTGAAGCACGCAGAGATTCATCAGATATTCACTTCATATAGAGATCCGTGTTGTAGTCTTTAGGTAAAACGGACGACCGACCGACCCCCACCGACGCGACGGTAAAGACTTTGCAAGGCCCCTTTCGTTTCCTTGAAAAAGAAAACTGAGCTGAATTATACACTAACTAAACTATACCTACCTACGAGTGATTAGCCCCGAACTGAGATCTCGCGACTCTCCCTGCTCAATCGACGGAGTTTTTGCGAACAATATTAGTTACGCTGATGATATGGTGCTGCTGAGCCCATCGATCAGTGCCCTAAGGATACTGGTCAACATCTGTGAGCGCTATGCGGAGGCCCATGGGCTCAAATACAACGCGAGCAAGAGTGAACAGATGGTTTTCAAGGCGGGAACGAAAACTTAACGAAAACGAGTATTCCACAGTCCCACCAGTATCACTAAATGGTAATGAGCTCAAGCGAGTGACGGAGTTCAAGTATCTGGGCCACTGGGTTACTGAGGCTCTTACAGATGAAGTCGACATGGAGAGGGAGCGTAGGGCGTTAACAGTCAGAGCTCTTATGCTGGCCCGTAGGTTTGCACCGTGCATTACGCAGGTCAAAACGGCTTTGTTCAGAGCGTACTGCCAGTCGTTTTATACGTGCAGCTTATGGGTCAAGCATACGCAGAGGGCTGTACAACACAGTAATGCGTTCAGGGCGTTGTTGGGGCTGCCGCGCTTCTGTAGCGCATCGGGAATGTTCGTGGAGGCGCGAGTAGACGGGTTCTCAGCGGTACTGCGCAAGAGAACGGCGTCCCTGATGCTGTGGGTGCGCGGCAGCCCCAACAGCTACCTGCAACTCATTGCAGGGAGGCTGGACTTCGACTGTCCCTTCATGGAACACTGGACGAGAGCGCGCACTGTGCACGTCTAGTGACTCAGGAGTCGAATGATCCTGTCTGTTATTTTATGTGTACCTATTTTATGTTATATGTTTATTTAATTGTTTATTGTATATTGTTGTATTGTATGAAATATGGACTAGGCCTTGTATGTTAGTGCTAGTCTGAAGTAAAGAAATTGAATTGAATATAAACAAAAATATATTAGATATTTGTAATCATTGACTACCAAAATAGTGCCACGAAATACACAACCAAATAACTTGACCTAAAGTTTCATTCAAATAACGGGAGATCATGTAATATAGTTATATTTTTTTGGGGCACCTACTTACAGATTGCAGTTATCCTGGATTTCAAATACCTACCTATATTTGTGTCACTTAAGCTACACGTATACCAAATTACAACAATGTTGGGCCACTGGTGTATCCCGTGAATAATAAATAAATATTGCTGGACATTTCACACAGCGCTATCTAGCCCCAAACTAAGCAGAGCTTGTACTATGGGAACCAGTTAACTGATATAATACTTATATGCTTACTTTTTTTTGTAAATACATAGGTACTTATAATACCTACAAGAAGTTTAAATTTTGTTAAAGTTCAGTTTTTATTAAGGCTAATAACTTAAAAACTATAATAAAAATAAAAACGGAGTATAAATGTAGGTACTTCACTAAAATTGGTTTTAAAGCGATCGACATCTATAGTCTCAACTGGATATTCGCCCATTGCGCCACGGAGGTACTCCATAATTTCGTTTGAGGACACTAACACCTGATGGTAAGCGATGATATGGTCTAAGATCAAGCACGAAGATCTTAGAAACCTATTTACTTTTACCTTAAAGAGGCCCGGTATTGTATTCTTTGGGAAAAACAGACGACGGTAAAGTGTTACTTACCTTAGCTGTGCGCATGGTTATTGGCCATTGGTCGATCCTAGGTTCAAAAGAACTGAAATCCGGTAAGTAATTTTTGTCATCATTCCATTAGCAATAAAACTCATATAAGTACATAATGATCGAAGCGATATCTCTAAATGAACTTGGGCAAATCGGCGTTGTATGTATGTAGGTACCTATGTAAGTTTATTTGCCCGAGTATAACTTTCGAAGCGTTGATCCGATCATCGTGAAATTTGATACATACGTGTAAGTATAGAATAGAATAGAATAGAATAATTCTTTATTGTACACCAGGAATACTTAAAATAAAACGAATTGATGTTAAATATAGTACAATGGGCGGCCTTATAGCTGAAAGCGATTTCTTCCAGGCAACCTTTGGATGGAAAGTAAAGAGCGAAGAAGTAATGGGCAGCGGTGCACAGAGTATATTCACAAATGAAAGAAATATTTATAATCCTAATACATAAATTAATACCTAAAGATAGACTAATATATACCAAACTAATAACCTAACTAAATCAATATTCTTGCAAATCTAATAAAACGAGGACAATAACATTGAAATAAAAAATTAATAAATAAATAGGTAACTGAAATGACAAGAAAGCTATGCATTTAGGTAATGTTGCTTTAATCTCAGCTTAAAAGAGTGCTGTGTAGGAGCCTGTTTAATTTCCACAGGCAAAGCATTCCACAGGCGCACTGCTTCGACAGTGAATGATTTTCCGTAGAAGGTAGAAGGAACTAGAGTGTACGGGTGTTTTGAGGGATAAGTTTTCCGATGACCTGAGAGAAAAAGTATTGGAAGAATGGAGATAAGCAAACCTTTCTTTAAGATAGCAAGGGAAGAAAGGATTGAATAGAATAGAATAGAGAAGAGACAGAATATGAGAATCACGGCGAAGGCGAATAGGGAGCCACTTGAGAATGATGCGATAAGGGGAAACATGGTCATATTTGCGCAACCCAAATATAAACCTTATGCAGAGAACGCTCAAGCTTATCTAGTTGCTCCTCTGTCAAACCTAGGTAGCAAGCATCCGCATAGTCCAACACAGTTAGAAGAAGGGATTATGCAAGTGCAATTTTGATGGTAGTTGGTAGAAAGTTCCGCAGTCGTCTCAGAGAGCCTGCCGAGGCAAAGAGTTTTTGAGAGGTGACTTTAAGTTGACTTCCCCAAGACAAGTTACGATCTATCGTTAACCCAAGATTTTTAACAGTCTCACTGTATGGAATATGCATCCCGTCAAAAATCACTTGAGGAATGACTGACCAATCCAAATGGCACATTAATCTTGAGCTGCCAATGATGATAGTTTGGGTTTTGATAGGATTGATTGTCAGCCCATATGCCTTGCTCCACTCAGTAATACGACGTAACTCAGCGTTTGTCTCTTCCACAGCATCAGCTATATGATTAAGGGGAGCCTGAGTGTAAATCTGAAGATCGTCTGCATATAGGTGATAGGATGAAGTAAGATTTTGAAAATTGAATTTATAAAAATAGCGAAAAGGAGAGGAGATAGCACATCGCCCTGAGGTACACCAGCTGACGTGTTGCACCATGAGGAGAGAGACCCCTCAAGACGAACCCGCTGCTGGCGTCCGTATAAGTAACTGAAAAAGCAGTCAGTCACGTCCAGCGAAACGTTAAGCGAGCGGAGTGTTGCAAGGAGTATGTCGAAGTTAACGGTATTAAAGGCATTACTGAAGTCAAGCAAGGTTAACACCGTAAGTAGCCTATTTTCCATGCCTAATCGGATGTCGTCATTAATCTTGACAAGAGCAGTGACTGTACTATGGCCTTTCCGAAAGCCAGACTGCATAGGATTAAGGAGATTGTGAGATGACAGAAAGGAGTTTAACTGGTTATGGACGAGACGTTCGAGGACTTTAGAAAGGAATGGAAGAATGGATATTGGCCGATATTCGGAGAAGGATTTAGGGTTAGATTTCTTTGGTAGAGGAATAATTTTAGCTTCCTTCCAAATTTATGGAAACTCTCCGTTTAACAGGGAATGATTCAGGAGATGACAAAGGATCGGAAGGATGGAGACGAGCATGTTGCGGCTGATACCGTCAAGTCCAACAGCATTGGAAGTTATGGACAGGACACTCTTCCTAACATCCCAGGGGGTGACCTGACTAAAAGTAAACCGAGAATGATCAGGAGTTGGTAGAGAAGACAGGTAGTTGATAGTATTATATTTATCGGAGTCACTGATAGAAGAAGCAGATGAGAAATGCTGATTGAGGGAGTCGATATCTAGATTGTTAAGGATATAATCTTGTTTGGATTTACCAACTCCTAAAGATGTAAGAAACTTTCAGACTTTAGCTGGATCCTCATCAGAAACGGATTTATGGATGTGGCGACGTTGAGCGTCCCTGCACACTCTATTGCAGCGATTTCGTAATTCATCATACTATTTTCACTAGGCTTAATCTTGTACTTGGTCTTAGCTACCGATTTTTTGTGCATAAGTCCCTTAATTTCAGCGGTAAGCCAGGGAGCCGGAAGATGTTTTAGTTTTATAATGCGGAAAGGAGCATGCTTATCAAAAATTTGCGTGATGATGTTATTGAAGATGGCAGTTTTATCATCAATGGAGACAGCCCCTTCTACCGATGACCAGTCCAATTCTCTGACATCATCAAGAAACCTTTCCTTGTCAATGCCACCAAAATTGCGCGGCAGGATGACCTTGGGTTTAACTTTAGGAGGACGTAGTTTATACGAAAGAAATATGAGGTCATAATAGGAAAAGGAGTCAGTTGAAAACTGGCCGTGTTTAACAACCAGATGTGGAGAGCAATTTGGAAAATGGTGAGTTGCGCTAAGGGGTAGAATATGCATGTTACATGACTGGACAATGGTTTCAAGAGAAGAAGAGCGGGTATCTTTTTTTAAGAGGCAGGTTTTAAAGTCACCCATAATAATGGATTGGTTATATGTGGGCACCAAATTCTCTAATAGCTTCTCAAACGAGGAAAAGAAGTTAATGCGAAGAGAGGGACAGTAGTAGACTCCAAAAAGAATTTTGGAGTGGGAAAGAATTACTTCAATAAATAGATGCTCAAAATAAATAAATATATTCTTTAGGCAGTGTCAGGTTAACATCACGAGAGGACTGCCAAAACTACTTGTCGCGGTATTTTGATCAGAAGCCCCAAAATTTCTATAGCAATAGGATCATGTCCCTACCTACAAGATGGCAAAAAGTTATCGAACAAAATGGTACCTACATACTTTAGTTAAATGTAAATAAACTATATTGCAAAATGTTTAGAATTTTCTTAAAAAATGCGAAGAAACTTTTCCCCCAACCTAATACATCTTTCTGAAGTTAGGTGCAAAAGACGATTGGTTCAGCGCAGCCACTGCAGCTAACTTCAGAAAGTCATAGATCCGTTGTGACTAGGGCTTGCAATTCGGATATCCGAATATCCGTATTATTCGGATACCCATGTGATTCTAATATCCGGATAGATGATCAATATATTCGGATAATTCGAATAAAACGAATAGTAAAATTCATCGCAATCACGATTTGCACATGAAATTAACTACATCAAAACAATAATTTCATAATTATGTGCAGTAAGTACATGTATCTCAAAAGTAATCTGAATTTATAACACTGTTTTTACTTTATTTTAATATTTGTCGCATTATAAAACATTCAGAAAGTCGCGACTGACAAGTTGCTTACTTATTGCTTTAGTTTTGTGACAGAAAACGTGATCTAAAGTATATCTATCGAGTTTCCTTATTGTCAAAAGTGATATATATATTTTAAAGGTAAATGTTGGAATAACTTAAACATTCTTTATAGCTACTTTAATAACAATTATTTTAGTTTTTAACGCTCTTCCCAAAATTATTCGAATTATCCGTAATATCCGGATATCCGAATTGTAAAGTTCACTACTATCCGAATTATTCGGATACCGAAATCTTACGGATAATGCAAGCCCTAGTTGTGACTATTGTAGGTTTAAATCTCTACTTAGGTTAGTTGGTTCTTTATTCATACCTACCGACCTACGCCTACAATGCCATGTTAGTAGGTTGTTACTCGTAGTATAGATGTATGATAAAATACTAAAATATAACAGCATTGTCAACAGCAAGTATGACCGACCATGTCTCAGAATTCCGCGCAAAACTCAAGTGGCTCCCTATACGTCTTCGCCGGAATGCACATATTGTATCACTTCTTTATAACATTCTCTATAATCCCACTTCACCTTCTTATCTAAAGGAGCGTTTCGAGTTTCTGTATCAGGGACACTCTCAAACCCTTCGTTCTTCCGAAGCTCTACAGCTTCGAACTCCCATCCATAGTTCACAATTTTATGGTGACTCCTTTACAGTACAAGCTGTGCGACTCTGGAACGCCTTACCTTTGTCTGTAAGGTCGTCCCAATCTCTTCCTATTTTCAAAGTCAAGGTATACAACCATTTCCTTTCGTTGTCTCGTAACTGCTAGTTAGTGTTTATGTTATTTATCCTCTTTACGTAGTGTAGTTTATTTATTCTTATATTATTTGTATGTATTTAAGTTTATGTTTATTAGTATTATTAATAGGTATATTTTATTTTGTGGGTTCTGTTTATGTCTGTAGGTACTCTTACACCGCCGTCTTTTGATTTTGTTTATCCTGTCCATCCAAAGGTTGTCTGGAAGAGATCGCTTTTAGCGATAAGACCGCCCATTGTACCTTTATTTATTGTTTATTTCCATTATTGTATTTTCATTTGGTGTGCAATAAAGAGTATTTCATTCATTTCATTCATTCATTCATTCATTGTCAGATTACGTATGATAGAAAATAAACAACAAGCATTTAAAAGTATTTATAAGTATGTACACATTTATCTACAAAAACTTGCAAAACATCACAGATTTAAGGTAGGGTGATCATTATTATTATTGTCTATAGTCTAAACGTTTACCGAAAATTATTATAGTTGGCACATAATCGCAATACAGTGTGAAAGTTCTACCTACATATACTCAATACTCAACCGATGTTGAATCAGTGGACCGTAAGTATTATGTTTGTTTGTTTGTCCGATGATAACTTTCGAACAGTTGCTCCGATCTTGGAAACTCCGAATCTTGGTAGAATGTACATTTATATTTTAATTAATGAAAAATGAAAATTCTTTATTATACCTACCTTACAGTCTAGACACAACAGATTTATAGAAAAAAAAACAAATAAAAGTAAGCATAATGGGCGGTCTTATCGCTTAACAAAGCGATCTCTTCCAGACAACCTTTATTATATATAATATTAGTTGAGTTATTAGTTTAGTATAAAGATTGATTGTTTAGTATAAGACACTGAGACTCACTGAGTGCAATAATCCACATTCCTGACTGCTGGGGCTGACAAAACGGGCGATGGACAAAACGATTTCAACACTTGGATCGCACCTAGAAGGTATATTTTAGCTTGCAAGTTGCAACTAATACGTGCCATAGATAATATAATAAGTGGTTTGGGGGTAGGGTTTTAGGTGTATCTATCTGGCTGCTTAAGCCAAAATATACCTTCTGTTGACGCACCGATTGTTCAAAACGTTTTGTCCACCGCGTATCATTTCACATTATGTATTTAAAACCTTATAACGTAATCGTCTTCATGACCAACCTGAATTAAAAATATTAAAAAAAAATAACAACCGATAGCCATAATTGAAACCTAGTAGGCACTTGGGTTTAAAATATAATAATTCGACTTTCGTTTTCATTTAATCGTAGGTAGGTACTTTATCTATACTTACCTATAAAAATATAGGTAGGTAGTTTGCAAAAAACTATTTGTGAGAGGAGTAGGTACCTAGTACCTAATTTTTGAATAATGAAAAATAAAAATGGTGAAGTGAATTGAACATTTTGCGAAGGCAAGGCAGTGTGCGTACAAGTTCAGTACTATCCACGTGCGCGTGGCTGGGTGAGTGTGGGCGGGAGATACTCACACAGCCACGCAGAGCGACGGTGATAGCAAATGAGCGATTCTAAATTTGATTAGATTTTGACCGTGTTCCGTTATACCAAAAATGATGACTGAAAACTTGTATTTTTCTCATTGTGTTGTTATTCTGTAACTAGACGATATAATCTATGTTCCTATGACTAGGATACGTAAGATGTTGTTGTTTTTAATAAGAAACAATTAGGTTGAAAACAGCGGCCCTATTGTCTAATTCCAAAACAAAAACAAGATGTCAATCAACGTGATTGCGAGATTAGTGACCGTGTAAGGATTTTCCTCTGCTTCATAATCGGACCGAATGGAAATTTTGAAGCAAGTCGAGTCATTTCAATCAATGACGTTTCGTATGTGTTTTACTCGATACCATAGCACGTTCTAGCAATAAGCTAATACGCCATGTAGTAATTTATTAAAATAACTAATAATATTGACTAGCTCGAACTACATTATATTAGTTCCACTTTCACTGGTTATTCATTGCGTTTTCATCAAATAACCTGCAAAAAATATGCTCCACATTATTGCGTTTACTTACAAAGAGTATTTTTCACTATTGGATTTATGAGTTCTGTGGATCCCCCTGGACCTGGACTGCTTGGATCTGGACCTTCTTGACCTGGACCTCTTGGACCTGGCTTCATGGACCTGGATACCTCGGACCTGAACTCCCTGAACCAAGACCTGGACCTCCTGGACCTGGACCTGGACTCCCTTGACTCGGACCCCCAGGATCCCCCCTGGATCTGGACCGCCTGGACCTGGTGCCCCTGGACCTGAACCCCCTGGAGCTGGACGCCTTGGACCTAGACCCCCTGGACCTGGACCCCTTGACCTGAACCCCCTGGGCCTGGACCCCTTGGACCCTCTGGAGCTGGACCCATTGGACTTAGACTGGACTTGACGTGACTTAACTTAACGTAACGTTACGTAACCTAGACCATGACCTAGGCCTAGACCCAGACATAGACATAGACCTAGACCTAGACCTAGACCTAGACCTAGACCTAGACTTGTTTTGACCTGTCTTGACCTGTCTTGACCTGTATTGACCTGTCTTGACCTGTCTTGACCTGTCTTGACCTGTCTTAACCTGTCGTGACCTGTCTTGACCTGTCTTGACCTGTCTTGACCTGTCTTGACCTGTCTTGACCTGTCTTGACCTGTCTTGACCTGTCTTGACCTGTCTTGACCTGTCTTGACCTGTCTTGACCTGTCTTGACCTGTCTTGACCTGTCTTGACCTGTCTTGACCTGTCTTGACCTGTCTTGACCTGTCTTTACTTGTCTTGACTTGTCTTGACGTGTCTTGACTTGACATGACGTAACTTAACGTAACGTAACTTAACATAAAAAAGTTTTAAATTTCAAACTACGAATACGATTCGAATTCTTGGGTTATTTCATGTCATTCTTATGTTTGTGCTGAGAATATTCTAGATTGTTAGTAGTAATTTATGTACTTCTTGTTAAAAAAATTGTTTAAATCGCAAACGTTTGGAAATATCCATTGCGACAAGTACCATTAAGAAAGGTAATTACAAACCTTTTGAAGAATCTCGAAAAAATGGTTTGTTCAAAAAGAAGTTAGTGCGGCAGCCTCGTGTACTGGACATAGACACGGAGATTGCTATTTTTACCTATGTGGAAGTTTATCCAGAGATGTCGCTCTTAAGCGCCTCGTCCACGATAGATTAAAATAACGGAGAGCGACTCTCATAGGGCAATCTACGACGTGTACACATTAGCGAGACTAACCCTATAGTATCACTACAGTCGACGTAGACACGCTCGGCTACTCTCGGAAGGCGTCGTGGACGCAGGTACGAGAGCGAGACAAGCGATAGGAATAGAGAGCTCTCGAATTATATACATGCCTTAAGCGCCTCGTCCACGATAGATTAAAATATCTGAGAGCTACTCTCATAGGGCAATCTACGACGTGTACACATTAGAGTGACTAACCCTAGCTAGAGTATCACTACAGTCTACGTAGACACGCTCGGCTACTCTCGGAAGGCGTCGTGGACGCAGGTACGAGAGCGAGACAAGCGATAGGAATAGAGAGCTCTCGAATTATCTACAAGCCTTAAGCGCCTCGTCCACGATAGATTAAAATATCTGAGAGCTACTCTCATAGGGCAATCTACGACGTGTACACATTAGAGTGACTAACCCTAGCTAGAGTATCACTACAGTCTACGTAGAACGCTCGGCTACTCTCGGAAGGCGTCGTGGACGCAGGTACGAGAGCGAGACAAGCGATAGGAATAGAGAGCTCTCGAATTATCTACAAGATAATCAGTCTAGCTTAACTAGGGCAAGGTCAGCGAAACACGTGTTTTGTATTTAATGTAATAAAATTTGTATTTCGCATCACAGTATCTCGTTTTTCAATTTTTGTCTTGATAAGTTCTAGAAAAAACTGAAAATCTGACGGCGCTACGCGAAGGAAATTTCTACAAAATATTACATCTTTTGCTTTCAATTCCTGTATTAAATTACTTTATGCTCCTTGTTTTGATCGATCTAGTATCCATTGTTCAACCCAGCAGCTTCGTTTAACCATTTCCTTATTCTTCTTTTTCAATAACAAAGAAACCACAATCGCAGCAGCTAAGCGAGTCCGCGACATGCTTTCAATTGAGAGCTATGACTGAGAGTGTATATCATGACTGAATATCTAGTCTACGAGTAGTGTGGTGTACGCAGGCCTAAATTTCACTATGATAGAGCTACCCTACGATAGGGCAAAAATATGAAATAGGGCGCTCTAATGATCTCTACGTGTACGTAGAAATCAGAGTACTTATAGATTAGATTAGTCTCCAAGCGGTCTAGCTCTATTCTCTCTCCGTGGAGGAGGCGCTTTAATTAAAGTGGGTGTTTCCCAGTCACTTGTATTAAAGATATTAAAAACACGGTTATAAAACCTACCGACAGAGGCGCATAGTTGCCGACAGGCTGGAACCGCTGAGTCAATGCCGTGACATCGGATCGCTCAGTGTATTCTACCGCCTGTATAATGGGGAATGTTCTGAGGAGCTATTTGATCTCATTCCGTCGTCGAGATTGTACCACCGCACTTCTCGACAACGTAATAAAGCTCATCCTAATATCATCGATAATTGGGTATCGCGCACCACACGCTTCACGCGAAGTTTTCTACCCCATACTTGCAAGCTGTGGAATGAGCTACCATCTGAGGTTTTCTCATTAGGCTACGACATGGCACGCTTCAAGAGAAATGTAAAGAGGTTTCTACAGTGTAGGGATCGCATCGACAATACCCCGGGTGTTGCCGGTGTCAATAGGCGACGGTGACCGCTTACCATCAGGTGGGCCGTAAGCCTGTTTCCCCACAAATAACATAAAAAAAATAAAAAAAAGTTCAAGCATTACGTCCAGGTTCGAAGAATTACCTTTTTTACTTTTGCTAAGAGGAAAAATAAGTAGAGATCACGAATTCCTTAACACTTAATAAAATGAGGGGAAATTATTTCCCACTTGCTCTTTAAATCAAAAATCCCCGATATTTTATTAGTGGCAACTCCAAATGCTGCCAATGTGAAATAAAAATACAATGAGGTATTAATTTTTTCTCATAACTGGCAACACTATTTCTAAATGTCAAAGTTGTCAGCGTACGATAGTGTGAAAGTTGGATGTTGTGATTTTTTGTCGAAAATACCGTTTGTTTTTAGTGTTTTTGTAATTTTGTGAGAAAAAAAATCTGGTAAGTTCATTTCTCAATATTGACGTACTTTTAAAATATTTTTCCTAACGTTTTTTGTACAGATCATCTAAAAAGCATTACGTTTCGGTATATTTTTTAGGTTACCTATAGGTATAAGAATAAGAATAAGAATAAATTTATTTGTCTTCTTATAAAACAGTAGTATACCTACCTACTTGATTTTCTTAATAAGTAAACTATAAATAATGTAACAATCTTAAGTAAATCTACTAAACCATGAGGGTAGTTAGGTAAGTATACAGTTGAAGAACTTTACCTTCCGTGCTAGTTTACAACTGTGTTACGGCAAGGTAAGGATTCTCGTCCCATGTACATACGACTCATTTTTGAGTACAGTTTAACAAATAACAGTGGTATGGTACTGCAGGAGTACACAAATTGATACAGTAGTTATTGTAGTATACGACAGAAAAGCAGACAAAATGTGAAAAACTAAAAATATAACTGAAATAAATACTATGTATGATAATCAACACTGACATACAATACATAGTTTTAAAAGTTAAACAATTATACAGAACTTAATAACTAGGTAATTTTATAATCTATCGTCTTACTAAAAAACACGTACTTCTCTAATTTTACAATACCTAGGTACTAATAAATCTCTATAAACAACACATAAGAGAAAAGAAAAAAAAATATGCATACTTCTAGATTCGTGTCTATATTCATACACATAAACATATATACATATATATACTATTTATATCAGTAATTTAGTAAGCATATTATACATATATAATATGTGGGAAATTATTTCCCATTATTTGTTCATGCAATTTATAAATCTAAAATGTATATACATATATAAATTCTGTATGTCACGGAGATCGTTGATAGTATGATGATTAATTTTGATTCTACTGTTTTTATTTACAGCGCCTTGTAGTAATGGATAGAAAAAAAAGCTGTAAGTGAGAAAAAACTTGAAGTAAAGGATAGAAAAAAAAGCTCTAAGTAAGAAAAAACCCGAAGAAGTTGTCAATAACCTAGCCGATTTATCCGATTTATCAGATCGCGATTCAGATGACGATCCTTGCTATGATACTTGTATCCTTTCTCCAGCTGAAAGTTACCTTAATGCAACAGAAGATACTTTAATAGAACAGCGACTTGAACAAATGATGGGATGGGAAGATGACTATAATGACCAAATTCTAGAAGAAACAGAACCCCCTATACATACAGTTGAGTCATTATTGGAAGATTTAGGTGATCAATCAGACAAAACAGTCCATGAAAATATTGATAATAGCTGTGCTCAGGTATCAATTCAGGAATCTCATGATCAGCAAGAAAATAAAGAAATTTCCGAAAATATATCCATAAACACATCACTTCAGGAGCAACCTTCAACATCCAACATCTTTTGCCCCGATGACATTCATATGTTAGATGATTTACAAGAGCCACAGAGTCAGAATTTAATATTGAGAGACCGTTCTCAACCAAGGCAGTGGGAAATTGTAAGTAATACACATGATATTTCCTTATTTCAAACCTGTTTCAAACCAAAAGGTAATTACACGCACATAACTCCACCAATTGTACTGTTCCAAAGATTTTTCCCTGATAGATTAATTTTAATAATTGTTGAACAAACAAATAGATATGCTTTTCAGAAGAATTAACTGGAAACCAGTTACAGAAAAAGACATCAAGGCATATCTAAGAGTTTTAATATTGATGGGGTTGAATCCACTTCCGGATATGGAACTTTATTAGTCTTCTGACACATTTTATTATAATAAAGAAATAGCACAAGTTTATCCCCTAGTGAGATTCAAAAAAATTACAGAAAATCTTCATCTGAATGATAATACAATGGAACCCCCAATAGGATCCCCAGACCATGACAAACTGCGGCCTTATTGTCTAATACCAAAACAAAAACAAGATGTCAAAAAATCGAAGTTCGATTTTTTCAACGTGATTATGAGATTAGCGACCGTGTAAGGATTTTCCTCTGCATCATAATCGGACCAAATGGTAACATTGAAGCAAAGTCGAGTCATTTCAATCAATGACGTTTCGTATGTGCTTTACTCGATGCTATACCATAACACGTTCTAGCATTATGCTAATAAGCTATATAGTAATATAATAAAATAACTAATAATATTGAATAGCTTGAACTACATAAATTAGTTCCACTTTCACTGGTTATTCATTGCGTTTTCATCAAATAACCTGCAAAAAAGATTCTCCACATTATTGCGTTTACTTACAAAGAGTATTTTTCACTATAGGATTTATGAGTTCTGTGGCTAGTTTTTTTTCAGTGCTGCCAACTGCGGGGAATTTCCCCGATTTGTGGGAAATCGGTAACTAGAGCGGGGAGAGCACTGGAAATTACTAAAATCTGAGTCGATTCGAGCAATCCATTATAGCTTTATTGCATGCCAAAAAGGGGAGATTAATAAAATTCGAACGAAACCGGATAACGCATAAAGCGAAAGGGAGGAAAACAATGTTGAAAGTATGTAGGTACCAAATTGTAAAAGATTTTATTTAGAAATCATTCCAATGTTATTTTGTTAGTGATTGCACAACATTTTGTATGAAACAGAGTTTTATTCTTAATTGTTATCATTTCGGGGACTCAATCAGCGGCAAATATCGGGAAACCAAGAAATTTACATTGGCAACACTGGTTCTTTGTTTACATTTTATTTTTCAGCTCATCATAAAAACTTGCAAAGTTTATTTATTTACGAGATTGACTCAGATAAAAGCCAATATATGGAGATCATTAGACACATTTAAATTTTAAAACAAAAATATATCACTGTTAAAGCAGAGGTTTTGCACTTACTATGTGAGATGTGCTTACTATGTGTATGCGGGCAAATTACTTGAAGAAATCAAAGAATAAACGTACTATATTCCTTGGAATTTCCTTTTAAGTGGAGAGTACAGGAAGAAGCCTTTTCAGCAGTGGACATCCTATGGCTGTTACGATGCTGACTTGTACCTAACTTACGGATTTAGTCATTTTTGTCAGCATTATACCAATAAAATATGTACTTAACAGTATGGTGATCATGTAATATTTTTCAGCATGCCAGCCCTACAAATTGATATGGACTATATCAAGTCGCTCGCTTTTGCTCGCTCGCACGGCAAAAGATCTAAGGTGAAATTAATCGCTTACACTCCTTGTATCAATGTACTATAAATTTACCGTTGTTATTTAGTCATTTCATTATTTATTTTTTTATCTAGCCTACATTTTACCACTACTGTGAAAAGGCTTCCCTTAACTCTTTCCACCTATCACGATTCTTGTCAAATTCCCATGGTGGGAATCAATATTTATATACAACACAATAATAAGAAATTTATGCCTTTGAACCTAGAAAGTTCTTTTTACTCACAGATTTTCAGTGAAATTTATAATGACGGCAATTAAAATGTTAACATCAAAATGCCTTTAAGAATCTCTCACTTTGATCTCGTAAAATGAAAAACTTAACGAACGATTAGAAAATAAATAGAAAAGTTCCTATTTTGCTGAAAAACCAATCAAGTATAATGTCCATATCAATTGATATAAGTAAACTATACTATAAAGATATATTTACTTACACTATAGCCATATGAGTGTCGTCAATGCACCAGACTACTCCAGGAAATACCATTTTTTGTATAAATCTGCAAAAAAAACTTGTTAATACTTTACTTATGGTTAATTACGTATGGTTTGTTTACATAAATTTCTTAAGTAATTTTGCTGAAATAGTTACGGAGGATAGTCTCTCCTAACTTACTTAGGTACTCGTGTCTTACGATCTGGGTAGGTAACAGTAACTGGAAATGCCATTATTTTCATATAAATAAACAACAAAAGTTTATTTATTATATTTGAGTAGGTACTAATAAATAGACAAACAGCGTTTTGTCATATTATTGGATATGACAAGAATATTTAGTCAAAATAAGTAGGACTTCCCTTGATTATAAAGGTAACAAATTTATATCAAAACAAGTAAATATTAGGCTTACATGTTATGCCGCATTTAACTTCGAGTTTGGCTAAAAAATTATGTAACTGCATTATAAATGTACACCACTTGGCATATTCGAGCAAATGAAACAGATTAAACTAAGGATAGGTAAGCAATCGAATAATTTATAACATATTTTCTATAATTTGAATTCAAAGAGGCAAGTCGGAAGATCCCTGCTTCGTTTGACATTTCATTCGTTGTTCGGATGTCAATACAGCTGAGATAATTCTTACGCAATTCAAAAAAATGCTTCAAAAGGCTGTTTTCAAGGTGTTTCATTCGTTCATCTCGCTTTCGTTTTGACAGGCCCTTACACAATGCGAATTTGACAGTTGATCCTCGAAATGATTGTCAAAGTCGAAATCTGTCAGAAAAATCGAACTTGGATTTTTTACACAATAACCCCGCTGTTCAACGTTAGGCATTTTATAACAGAATTGAACAAAATTTATCAAACAGAAGCATACAATTCACAAGTACAGTCAGTTGATGAATGTATGGTAAAGTTTAAGGGAAGAAGCTCCCTTAAACAATATATGCCCAAAAAGCCAATTAAAAGGGGGTTTAAAGTGTGGGCGCGGTGTGATGCCAAGACTGGCTATTTGTACAATTTCGAAATATACACTGGAAAAGGTGATAACACTGAAAATGAAGGTCTTGGATATAATGTCGTGATGAAACTGTGCGCTAATATAGGTAGCAATATATTGGTTGCATTTGATAATTTTTTTACTAGTTGCAATCTAATAGAGGATTTATATGAAAAGGGGATTTATGCAGTTGGTACTGTACGATCTAATAGAAAAGATCTTTCTGAAATTATTAAAAATAAGCAGCCAAAGGCCTTAAAATTGCAAAAGCATCAAATTGCTTCCCTAACAGCTGAACCTATAACAGCAATTAAGTGGTTTGATACCAGAGAAGTATCAGTGCTTACCTCAGCACACAAACCACTTGATGTTATGTTTGTTAATAGGACCAAAAACGACGGAACTAAACATTAAATTCTATGTCCTAAAGCCATCGCTGATTATACGTTAAGTATGGGCGGGGTTGACTTATTCGACCATTTCAGGTCCTCCTATCCAATAAGTAGAAAGTCCAGAATATTCTGGATGCGACTTTTGTTCATTTTTTTTGACGCATCTATTATCAATGCTTACATAACATATAATTATTCACACGTTGCGACAGTGCACTCACACCATGACTTTAGATTGCGCCTGGCGCGAGCTTTGATTGATAATTACACTGCAAGAAAAATACCATCGATGCTGTACTCAAATTTTAAAAATAAAAAGGCGGTCCGTTTGGTGCGCCTGATGAAATTAGATTAGCAGAAGTAGGTATACATATGCCCGAAGAAACGCAAACCTATAAACGGTGTAGATTTTGCAGCACGAGGAAAACAGAAAAAAGATCGAAAATACAATGTACGACTTGTAAAGTAAGTCTATGTGCGAAAAATTGTTTCAGAGTTTTTCATAGTGTACAACAATAATTTTATATTCTCAAATTAAAACTGTGTTTCTTTAGTCATATGTATGCATACTTTTGCTGTTTTTATTTTGAGATAATTACAAGTATCTATCTAACTTAAGTCTGTACTGTAACCAGAAATTATAATAATAAAAATATTGTTTAATTTGAGTTAGTATTTATTTGTTAAATATCGTTTCTATCCCATGTGAAGATTTTTAAGTTTGTATATAAAAATATTTATTTATTTATTTATTATCAAATATTTATAACCAAAACAGGGGTGACTAACTAGTCTTAAAAAGTAACAAAATATACGCGAGCGTTTAGGAATAACGGGAACTATTTTCCCACATGGCAATTTTTGCGAATACAGTAATGGATAAGGGAAAATTATTTCCCACCCTAAAACCCCCTTTCCCCCCATTTTTGGTAAATTTGAATAAACTGTTCGAAATCTCTGGACCAAAATTACTTAAAAACTAATCATCATTTTTATTTTTCTTACCAAAAGTTCTCTGTTTTATAAAGCGTTAAGTACATAATAGGTATGGGCAGACGAAATTAATTTTTCAAATAACGGAATGTACAACCGACGAAATCACCACTATTGGTCTAGAGAAAATCCTCTCAGAGTTTGGGAAAGCCATAATCAAGTTCGATTCTCTTTTAACTGTTGGTGTGGTGTGATGTCAAGCCGAGTGCTAATGGTGGAATTTTATGAAGGTACTCTTAATTCTGCCGAGTATCAGCATCTCAGCCCGTCTGCACCCACTGTTGGGTATAGGCCTCCTCTTTATTACGCCATTCTTTCCGGTCCCTTGCGAGTCTCATCTATTGACACCCAGCTACGCTTTCAATATCATTCGACCAGCGGCATGCTCGTAGACCAAGAGCCAGACCACCCGTCTGGCTCTTGGTCTACGAGCATCCCTTGGCACTCTGTAATCGCCTTCGTCCAATGCCCGTCATCCCGTATCCGTCATCCGTTATATTTTTGAAGTAAAACTTCTTTACGCACGCTTGACTTGGGGAGTAAGCTGGTGAATGCGTGACGAAAAGTGCGAACGGAAGTTGAGAGGGTGATATAGGTTAGTGAAGATAGAAAAAGAGAGAGTTACGTTTCGTATATTCGCTGCGTCTGTCCAGAATGAACATAGACTGATCGACCTACAGACGTGTGGGCAATTTTGTAATTGAACCATTTTCTATAATAATACTATTTGACCTGCCGAACTTCCTACCTCCTTGACATTCATATAACGCGGGCTGTCAATCTGGAAGAGAGAACACCACCTTGAGATACGACAGCGGTGATGTCACACCAGTCTGAACAAGACTCGTCCGAGCGTACACACTGCGAGTGACCCGAAAGATGAGGCAAACCATGAAGTTAATGAGAGAGAAATATTGCAGGAGGAGAGGATGGAGAATAGAATGTCGTGTCAACCGAATTAAAAGCACTACTGAAGTCTAATAATACGAGGACTGTAAGGTATTGGTAATCCATGCCCCAGCGAATGTCATCGGACACTTTAGTTAGAGCACTAACCGTGCTGTAACCTGGACGGATCATGCACAACGTGTTCTAAAATTTTGGATAGTATTGGTAAAATGGAGATGGGTCTAAACTAGGATACCAGGGTGGGATTAGATGTATTTGGTAGAGGGATAACAAAAGCCTTTTTCCAGACCGCAGGATATGTGCTTGTTTCCAGAGAATAATTGATAATGTGAGTGATTATAGAAACGAGCTCAGAGGAAAGGAGTTGAAGCATAAGGATGTGAATGCCATCTGTACCGACGGCCTTAGTGGAAATGGAACGAAGGAACTTCAAAACTTCAGTCTCAGTAACACCCATAAAGAAAGGAGAACACTGAGGTCTAGTAAGGTTAGATAAATGTTCAAGAGTGGAACGTTTTATGACATCATCTACGCAGAGAGGCGATTTAGAAAAATGGGAATTAATAATGTTAAGGTCAAAACAGATAGATGAGTCATTTAATCCTTTACCAATTCCAAGTTAATTTAAAAATTTCCACATTTGAGCGGTGTTATAATTTTGGATGGAGCTATGTATGTGGTGTCTCTTTGCATTTCTACACACCTTGCTGCACCGATTCCGAAGCTTTTTGTAGACTACGAAGTTCTTTTCAGAAGGCATCTTCTTATAGATCATTTTTGCCTTATCTCGCTTTGACATCATCCTTTTAATAGGTTTTGTCAGCCAAGGCGCTGGAGGATGTTTCACTTTGACACGTTTCAACGGAGCGTGAGCATCATAGAGTTCAGTGACAATTGAATTGAAGACAGATACTTTATCATCCACACTTGCCGCATTAATATCCTTGAAACTACGAAGGAGAAGATTTTTGGGCTTGCGCCGTGGACAGCGAATTTTATAAGATACGAACAAAAGATCGTGGTAGGAGAAAGAGGCCGAATGTTGCTACACGGTCAAACCCCTCACCTTAGTGCAGCTGTTGATGACGTCTCTGGTTGTTCTCGAGGCATATTTTGTGGTACACCTGTACATACTTGTGTATGTACTGTCTTCTTCACGCTTGTTACATATATATTGTGTAACACAATGCTGTTTATAATTTTGGCTGCCACTTTAGCATGTTAATGCAGCACTCGACGAACATGAAGGCATCTCCATCTATTTTTAGGTGTTCTTCTCTAAATATTATAGGCTAAAGCCAAACGAGCCATTATTTATAACATAGTTTAGATTTTTAGGGTTCCGTACCGGAAAAGGTAAAAAAGGAACCCTTATAAGATCACTATCTTCTCCGTCTGTTTGTCCGTGTGTTACCACCGATTTTCTCAGGAACGGGCGGACCTAGCAAGTTGAAATTTATACCAGATATTGAAGTCTATAGTCTCTATTAGGTGTATTAAAATCATGGACCTGAGTCAACACGATAAAAAGATGTAAGTAAATTTAGATTTTCGCGAAAACTTGTAACTACCAAAATTTACCTTAATATTCAACTTGTTTTAATTTTCGGAATTTTCACTCTACTTGTGCTGTAAGCCTCAGCTTTTAACCAAAATTGACAATTCTAGGTCAACCGGAAGTACCCTATAGTTTTTGGGTTGAAAACCTATATGGTAGTTCCCGTTGACCTACAATCACTAAATTTCGCAAAAAGCAAGGTCTTACAGCACAAATACAGGAAAAATTCCATAATATAAAAAAAATAAAAATTAAAGAGGGTCCCCATACATACATAGTTGATGCCAACTAAGATAGTCCTCTGAGTTGTATGGGCGCTCATACAATTTAGACGACTAGCTTAATCGGCACCAACCTCAAATAAGGTAAATAAATAAAATTGTGCTATTGAATAAAATAAATATTTAGGTGGGGCTCCCATACAACAGACATATTTTTTTCCGTTTTTTAGAGATAACGGTACGGAACCCTTCGTGAGTCCGACTTGCACTGGGCCGGTTTATTTCTTCAACGAATTCTTTTAATCAAAGAAAAGTAATGACTACGGCGCACGAAAAGTAATGATTTTGCTATTGCCCAAATTTCAATTTCCAACACAATAACAAAACACAATCACAATGAAATGTCACTGTCAAATAGTGTCAGGAGTATGGTTTTTGGAATTTATCGCCTTTTTGCCAAGTCCAATCGTGGTAGGTTGTCTCAAATTCCATACAGTAATGGAAAAAAATTGGCGCTAGGGTCCAAGGGCGGATCCAGCTTTGGTGCCAGGGGGGGGGGGGGGGGGGGGTGTCACATAGTCGTGGTCAAGTCACAAGTTATTTAATTTAATTTTTATAATCATAGATACAAGTTAAAAGTAGGTTTTTTATTAATGCACTTACATACTGTCATCATCATCATATCAGCCGTAGGACGTCCACTGCTGGACAAAGGCCTCCCTCATTGATCTCCAGGAACTGCGGTTGGAAGCGGCCTGCATCCAACGCCGACCTGCGGTTCTTACCAAGTCGTCTACCCATCTTGTAGGTGGACGTCCTACACTGCGCTTGCCTCCACTCGAGAACCTTCCGGCCCCATCGGCCATCTGTTCTGCGCGCTATATGGCCTGCCCATTGCCACTTCAACGTGCTAATCCGTCGGGCTATGTCGGTGACTTGAGTTCTCTACGTATCTCCTCATTTCTGATTCGATCCCGTAGAAAAACCCCGAGCATAGCCCTCACCATAGCTCGTTGAGCGACTCTAAGCTTATTCATAAGGCCAATAGTGAAGGACCACGTCTCGGTTCCACATGTCATCACTGGTAACACACACTGATTGAAGACTTTCGTCTTAAGGCACTGAGGTATGTTGGACGAAAAGACGTTGCGAAGTTTCCCAAACGCTGCCCATCCGAGTTGGATTCGACGATTGACCTCTTTCTCGAAGTTGGACCTACCTAATTTGACTGTTTGTCCTAGGTATACATACGCGTCGACAACTTCAAGAGCCGAGATCTCAACCATAACTGGGGCAGGCACGACATTTTAAGTCCTACCCGTTGGGAGACTCGATTGAGGCCTTCGAGCATCGTGCTGAGCTCTTCCATCGACTTTGCCATGACCACAATATCGTCGGCAAACCGAAGGTGAGTGATGTATTCGCCGTTAATATTGATGCCCAGTCCTTTCCATCATCACATAGTCATTTACATACTGTACTTACTTAAAAATACCTATATTTATATAACAAAAACAATTTTTCAAATCAAAATTTATATTAAATCAAGTAATTAAATATTGAATGTACTTACATAAAATCTATATTGAGACCGAAAATATATAAAAACATTATGTCTAACACTTTTAATTAGTGGTCCACCTAGGTCCTGGACCCAGCCCAAGGGGGGGGGGGGTCATGACCCCCATGACCCTCCCCCTGGATCCGCCCTTGCTAGGGTCGCATTAAAGAGTGTTCATGAGTACCAAATGTCATAATCCAATGTCCGATAGATCGGAATCGCAGTCAAGGGTAAGCACCTAGGTATGGGTGGTGCTTCTCGGTACGTCTGCTTGTCCGGTGGTGGATGGGGGAAGGAGGGATAAGGTCGGTTCCCGGTATTTTTTGTTGCTACAAAACTATGGCCCCTTATTTTTTAGAGAAATAAGATTATGGAGGTTGGTTTTTATTTTAGTTGATCAAGCGAAGCGAGATCTCTAAATCAACTTGGGCAAATCGTCGTTGTATGTATGTATGTATGTTTGTTTGTCCGAGGATAACTTTCGAAGTGTGTATCCGATCATCGTGAAATTTGGTATATAAGTAGGTAGTGATGACACAATTTTAGTGTGACTAAACGAGCTAAAAATGTGGGGGGTTGTTGAGATATTGGGGTTGAAGAGGGGTAAAAAAACCAAAATGGGATTATCCGGTCAAATGGCACGTCTAATAAAAGGTCTTTGTGAGTACATTTCGACCCCGTTTTTATTTTTAGTTTAAACCTTGCCTTTGAATTTTTAGTTATTAGCAATAATAAAAACTTAACTTTGACAAAATGCACAGGGTACACCAGTGAAATTGCTGAAATTTGGTATGCGTGTAGCTTTAGTGACACAAATATAGGCAAAAGTCTGAAATCCAGAATAACAGCAATTTCTACGCCAAAAAATATTATCCGATTTACATCAACTCCCGTTCAGTTATTAGCAATAATAAAAACTTAACTTTGACAAAATGCACAGGGTACACCAGTGAAATTGCTGAAATTTGGTATGCGTGTAGCTTTAGTGACACAAATATAGGCAAAAGTCTGAAATCCAGAATAACAGCAATTTCTACGCCAAAAAATATTATCCGATTTACATCAACTCCCGTTCAGTTATTAGCAATAATAAAAACTTAACTTTGACAAAATGCACAGGGTACACCAGTGAAATTGCTGAAATTTGGTATGCGTGTAGCTTTAGTGACACAAATATAGGCAAAAGTCTGTAATCCAGAATAACAGCAATTTCTACGCCAAAAAATATTATCCGATTTACATCAACTCCCGTTCAGTTATTAGCAATAATAAAAACTTAACTTTGACAAAATGCACAGGGTACACCAGTGAAATTGCTGAAATTTGGTATGCGTGTAGCTTTAGTGACACAAATATAGGCAAAAGTCTGAAATCCAGAATAACAGCAATTTCTACGCCAAAAAATATTATCCGATTTACATCAACTCCCGTTCAGTTATTAGCAATAATAATAACGTAACTTTGACAAAATGCACAGGGTACACCAGTGAAATTGCTGAAATTTGGTATTCGTGTAGCTTTAGTGACACAAATATAGGCAAAAGTCTGAAATCCAGAATAACAGCAATTTCTACGCCAAAAAATATTATCCGATTTACATCAACTCCCGTTCAGTTATATTAGCAATAATAAAAACTTAACTTTGACAAAATGCACAGGGTACACCAGTGAAATTGCTGAAATTTGGTAAGCGTGTAGCTTTAGTGACACAAATATAGGCAAAAGTCTGTAATCCAGAATAACAGCAATTTCTACGCCAAAAAATATTATCCGATTTACATCAACTCCCGTTCAGTTATTAGCAATAATAAAAACTTAACTTTGACAAAATGCACAGGGTACACCAGTGAAATTGCTGAAATTTGGTATGCGTGTAGCTTTAGTGACACAAATATAGGCAAAAGTCTGTAATCCAGAATAACAGCAATTTCTACGCCAAAAAATATTATCCGATTTACATCAACTCCCGTTCAGTTATTAGCAATAATAAAAACTTAACTTTGACAAAATGCACAGGGTACACCAGTGAAATTGCTGAAATTTGGTATGCGTGTAGCTTTAGTGACACAAATATAGGCAAAAGTCTGAAATCCAGAATAACAGCAATTTCTACGCCAAAAAATATTATCCGATTTACATCAACTCCCGTTACCTGTAATTTGAATGAAACTGTAGGTCAAGTTGGTTGCTTTTGGCACTATTTTATTAGTCAAAGAATAAGGCCGGCTTGCACAACGATCCCTAAACGTATTTAGCGTTTAAACTTTACGTATTTGTATGATTTAACAACTTCTTACCTCCTTCCTTACAACTCCTCCTTAAACCTCCTTTAGACATCGTTGCGCGAGTCGCCATAAGAATATTTTGTTTTGTGTTTTGGAGGAGATTTCAGTTCGGGGCGAACCACTGGTATGATAAAAGTATAATAAAGAATGCAATAAATCTCATTCTATTTTAAAATTTATTAACGGCCTTAGTGGCGTAAATCGCATTTACGAATCAGGTATCGAGTCAACAATGACTAACTTTCTGAGCGTGTGTGTGATGAAAATAAATGCAAGAATTCGAATTATTACTCTGGGTCAACATCAAAATTAGTATGATGGATGGATTATCGTGTTCCGGGGCCGCCGGTAGGATCTCCCGTCGCGCTAGCGATAGTAATAGGTTGGGGAAAAAGTCTTTTCGCATTATAGTATGTATGAACCTGTAATAAAATCTCTTTGGCTATACTATTTGTATCTGGCTGGTTTTGGTATTATTCATAGTTTAAATTTTAAAGATGATAATTCCAAATTCAAATTAACAAAATGTGTGATTTATATTTGTTTTTCGTACTGTAAAGACGAGTGAATCTAATGAAGAAATTCGATACATTTGAAAGTTTTAATACAAAAAAGGTAAAAATGCAACGCAAGCCGCGAAAAAAAATTGCGATGTTTATGGACCTAGTGCAGTGCCTGTGAGAGTAGCACAAATTTGGTTTAAGCGTTTTCAATCCGGTAATTTTGATGTCAAAGATGCACGTCGCTCTGGTCGCTATCGCTATTACGGATAAAAAAGATGCCATTTTTGAAAAAGTGGAGCAAGATCGGCATATCAGTAGTTACGACGTCGATGAAGAACTGGGAATTGACCACAAAACAGTTTTGGCGCATTTGAAAAAAACTGGGTACACAAAAAAGCTCGATATTTGGGTACCCCACGAGCTCACTGAAAGAAACCTAATGAACCGTGTACTTATTTGTGATTCTTTATTACGACGTAATGAAACCGAACCGTTTTTGAAGAAGCTGATAACTGGTGATGAAAAGTGGATCACGTACGACAAGAACGTGCGAAAAAGGTCGTGGTCAAAGGCCGGTCAGGCTTCACAGACTCTGGCGAAACCCGGGTTAATTCGCAACAAGGTGATGCTGTGTGTGTGGTGGGATTGGAAGGGCATTATTCATTATGAGCTGTTACCACCAGGCAGGACCATAGATTCTGAACTCTACTGCGAACAACTGATGAGATTAAAGCAAGAAGTTGAGAGAAAGTGGCCGGAATTAATCAACAGAAGGGGTGTGGTTTTTCATCATGATAACGCTAGACCTCACACATCTTTAGCCACTCAGCAAAAATTAAGAGAGTTTGGCTGGGAAGTGTTAATGCATCCGCCGTATAATCCTGACCTTGCACCTTCAGATTTCCACCTGTTTCGGTCTCTTCAGAATTCTTTAGGCAGTGTCAGGTTAACATCACGAGAGGACTGCCAAAACTACTTGTCGCGGTATTTTGATCAGAAGCCCCAACATTTCTATAGCAATGGGATCATGTCCCTACCTACAAGATGGCAAAAAGTTATCGAAGAAAATGGTACCTACATACTTTAGTTAAATGTAAATAAACTATATTATAAAATGTATTGAATTTTCTTAAAAAATGCGAAGAAACTTTTTCGCCAACCTAATATTATTTTGTGGGCGGAAAAATGCGCGGCCCAAAATAAAAATTGGGCCTTGATGAGTTTTTTGTTTTTATATATAGTGAACTGGTTGCTGCTGAATTGATTACAAGAAAATTCATCAAAATAATGCTAAACTAACTTATTGTCAAAAATGCAGTAACTATGTAGTATTTTTCAAGTCAGCCCGAGACCATGACTGTTGCAACACAGCCGAAACGTCGGGATAACAAATAAAAAAGGTACATACGCGATAAATACCCGTTTTAATCAATAATTAAGTAACTATGTAGTTACTGCATGTATCAGAATAAACTTGCCTAATTTCGAATTGTGATTTGTAAATAAAATAGCAATGATTAGTTTTTTCTAATGATGAGTGCAGTAACTAAGTTACTTGCTGCAATGATTATTAGGAAGTTTATTTTTTAAATAATATCATAAAATAACTACAGAAATAAACAAATTGTTAACATCACAAAATACCTACTTTTTCATTCTTTTGACGAACAAAAATAATCTTGTTTTCTTTGTTCTATGTTTGACATAGTTACTGCACTCTTCGCAAAGACGGCAGCATGGGCATCAAGAATTACGTTTAGGTAGGTTACTTACCACCATGGTACCTAGGTAGATAGGTAGGTACTTATCACAAAACCCAGTCCAGGTACTAATATTTGCAGATCATGTAAAAATGTATGATCCGGTAGTGGGAATCGAACCCGCATCTCGCGTCTCAGCCGTCTATTCGTTTACCATTCCATAGATGGCTACAATTGCGGTTTACGTTACGCGCGATAACTATTTCCCGGCCGGCGCGGTGGCGGCGGCGGTGCGGCATGCGTGTGGCGGAAGGTGCGGTTGGTGCGGGGCCGAAACTATAGCCACGCCCATTCCCTCAAATTCATCGGCTACGGTTAGCGCCTTAATGATATCATCCGCCGGGATTTTTGCAGCGTCAACGTTCCAGCCGTTCTCGAACCGAACGGTCTGATATGTGACGATGGTGAGGTCTGACGGTTGGACTTTTATACCTTGGGAGGAGCGTACCTACCCTTGCGCCATCTCATCTGTCTGGTACAGCAGTTGGGGCCGGTGCGGCGGCAAATTCAGCCGAAGATCTCAAGCGGCGCAAATATGAAAGTCTCGACAGAGCTTACGTGTTTGAGCCATTTGGGGTCGAGACCATGGGGTACCGGGGCCCATCGCGTTTTCAAAATTATTTTTGGGCGTCAGCGGGGCAATGCAGCCAGTGTCTTGGGGACACTTCCGCCTGGTAGTGATCTGGAGCAGTTGAACTATCTATAGATCGTTTGCAACGGTCTATAGATGATGCAACTGTTTCTTCTGTATTTTATCTATACTTATCTATACCAATTATTATAAAAAGGAAAGATTTGTTTGTTTGTATTGAATAGGCTTCGAAACTACTGGACCGATTTAAAAAAATCTTTCACTGTTGGGAAGTTACTCTATCCCCGGGTGACATAGGCTACTTTTTACCCAACTGCGCAGAAGGAGGGTAATGTTTGTATTGTAAAACTACGCGTGCGAAGCTGCGGATTGGTCAGCTAGTTGTAAGTCATTGCATGACCTTTATGTTATTAAAGTTAAAAAGAAACGTCATAATCAAAATATTTTTATTCATTAAAATCACAAAAATCACTTTGAAACGTCAATTTACTGTCTGTTTCTTCGCGAACGCCAGGAAAGAAAGGCCAGGAAAGAAAGTCAACGCATAAGCAATTCAGCGGGGCAATGCAGTGTCTTGGGGGACACTTCCTTCCTTCCTTCCTTCATCTGGAGCAGTTGAGATATCTATAGATCGTTTGCGTGTCTTTAGATGATTCAACTGTTTTTTCTGTATGTTAGTCATGTAAATAATTTAAATCAAATCAAATATTTTATTTTGCAACACACATTATACAAAAATAACAACAACAAATAAAACAGTATATCAATAAAACACAACATAAAAACTTAAAGCTAGGTATGTAGGTACACAAATTGATTGTAAAAAAAGGTCTCAACTCAGCGTGTGCAGGACGTTAGGACCTGCGCTGGTCTTGAGTGAGAATTAGTGTTCTATCTGTTATTATAGGCATTTTGCCTCAATCTTTTTCTAGTAACTGTTTTAGATTAGATTAGAAAATTCTTTACTGCACTTATAAAATATTACATAGACGAACTTAATGCTAATTAGCATTTTCTTCCAGCTAACCCTTGTGTAGTGTAAAGTTCTGTTTTGTTTTTGTAGTAATCACTTTTGTTTCACACTAATATTATAAATGTGAAAGTTTGGATGCGTGTTTATTTATTTGTTTGTTTGTTACTCAATCACGTCTTAACGGCTGAACCGATTCCGGTGAAATTTGGTATATACGTAGATTTTAACCTGGATTACTACATAAGCTTTCTTTTATTCCATAAATCAGTTAAAACGGGATAAAAATGGCGTCTTAAGTCAAGTTACAAAAGTGAGTTTAACTTTATTTCTGGGTTACCTACACATTTAGTAGTGTAACGCGTACGAAGTCGCGGGCAACAGCTAGTAATGCGTATATGTTCTATAAATATGCACACATATAATACACACACACTATACACACATATGTCTATATGTGTATATTGGTAGGCTATAAAGTATGAACCCATCTATGACATTTTGACGGGAATACATAGAATTACCAATAAACGCCCGGAACCAGAACCCATATCTAGGGCCGGATTAACCCTATCGGGGCCCCTAGGCAATGCAATCCTCGGGGTCCCTTTCCTGTACCCGTTTCTTACTTTTTAGGGTTCCGTACCCAAAGGGTCAAACGGGACCCTATTCTAAGACTCCGCTGTCTGTC
This sequence comes from Philereme vetulata, assembly GCA_918857605.2. Classification (NCBI taxonomy): domain Eukaryota; kingdom Metazoa; phylum Arthropoda; class Insecta; order Lepidoptera; family Geometridae; genus Philereme; species Philereme vetulata. Next base: position 7,202,684 of record OU975427.1, on the reverse strand, counting down.
TGTCTGTCTGTTAGTCTGTCACCAGGCTGTAGGTATCTCATGAACCCTGATGGTTAGACAGTTGAAATTTTGACAGATGATGTAATTCTGTTGCCGCTTTATCAACGATTACCAAAAACAGAATAAAATAAATATTTAAGGGGGGGCTCCCATAAAACAAACCCGTTTTTTTTGCTCGTTTTTTCTCGATATTGATAACGGCAACAGGTAAACGCTTGAAATATTCACAGATTATACGTCTTATCGTAAGTAGACTGCAAAGCTTTCTGAAAACTCTTATAACGACGAATTGACGACCTCCGTGGCGCAGTAGGCGAACAGCCGTCTGAGACTTGTGAGGTAGCGGGTTCGATTTCCGCCCCGGAACAAATGTTTGCATGTTATACAGATATTTGTTCCGGGTCTGGATGTTTTTCTATATATATAAAAGTATGTATTTACAAAAAAATAGTATATAAGTATTCTATCAGTTATCTGGTTCCGATAATACAAGCTTTGCTTAGTTTGGGACTAGATAGCGCTGTGTGAAATGTCCAGCAATATATGTCCAGCAATAATTATAACCTTTTGAGAAAGCCTTAGGCGCATCGGCTCTAGCACGACACCTCGTGTCGGACACTTTTTTCAGAACTAAACACGAGGATGGGTTTCATTTATCTTCTTTGAGATTATTGAGCATAATTGCCCAGCAATGAGTTGACGCCGAAAAAAAGTTGAATAGTTCCTATATAAATCCGAAGAATGAGATTGACCCTACGCAGCTCTCTGCAGCACGTACTCCAACCAAATTCAGTGAGTGTGCTGCACATTGAACATAGGGTGCGAAGCAATTGATTTTCTTAATATGCACCTGTAGACCATTGTAACAACCAGACATATTCGAAGCGTTGTCGTAGGATTGACCTCTCGCATTTTTCGATCGAGCGAAGCGAGATCTCTAAATCAACTTGGGCAAATCGGCGTTGTATGTATGTATGTATGTTTTTCCGAGGATAACTTTCAAAGCGTTGATCCGATCATCTTGAAATTTAATACATAGTGATGTCACAATTTTGGTGTGACTAAATGAGCAAAAAATGTGGGGGGGTTGTGGAGGTATTGGGGTTCAAGAGGGGTAAAAAATATAGGCAAATGTCTGAAATCCAGAATAACTGCAATTTGTACTCCAAAAAAGAGTTCCCACATCACATGAACTCCCGTTACCTGTAATTTGAATGAAACTGTAGGTCAAGTTAGTTGATTATTTATTTCGTGACACTATTTTGACAGTCAAAGATTAGGTACAAATAATATTTTATTGTTTATATATTTTTTTTTTAAATCTTAGTTTGGGCGAACACCTAGTTATTATAAATACGGGATTTATCACGTACCTACCGTCTTATCGGTATTTCGAGGGTGAGTGTGATCCGCTCCGAATAACGTCTCGCCTCGATTTATTCGGACCGACCGGATCGCACTCAACCTGATGAAGCTTCACGAATTGAACCAAAACATTGTCGGTCGAAACACCGATAAGACGGTAGGTACGTGATAGATCCCGTATTTATAATGATGATTAAAATCAATCATGATAGTTTTTTATGTACTTAAAGATGCCTATGTATTTAGTGACCGCTAGCACAACGATCCCTAAACGTATTTAGCGACTAAACATGTTTAAATTTGACGTATTTGTATGAACTATTTAACCGCTAAATACGTTTAGGAATCGTGCAAGTCGCCATAAGCTAATATTTTTTTGTTTTAATCGGAGACTCACGAGATCTCAGTTCGGGGCGAACTACTAGTTATATCAATTATTATTGATTTTAAAAATTTTAAATTGTAGCAGCTCGTTCTGTCCCTTAGCGACTTCGACTTACGATAGGAATAAATGTGAGAAAAGGTTCTGCACTTCTCCATTTGATGAAACGTATCTCAGCACTACAGTCAACTGATCGGTATGAAATATGTCTGGCGTCGAATCGACGCTTATTGAGAAATATTTGTCTTCAATAATTTCATTAACAATAAATTTTAAAACCTTACTTCTCAATATTTCAATAAGCACCTCGCAAATCGTTGAACCATTCATCCTAATGAAATGGTTTGATACCTATTTGATACATATAGGCATAGCCGTAACAATAAAGGAGGCTATGATATAGGTCATAGGATGAGTGATAAAATACTTCCACATTCAACCAAATACCGTTAGATGGCGCTTTTTACATTAAATAAAATCATTTTTTTCTATAGCAACGGATGTAAATAATGGGGAATGTCACGAATGAAACGTTCTTGTTTCTTGGTGCGTGGCCCGCATCGACTAGGTCCACGTGGGCCTCTAGTCGGTGCGGGGCCCCTAGGCAGTTGCTTAATCCGCCTTATGGATAATCCGGCCCTGCCCATAGCTGTAAATCGTGCAAACATTTGGTTCGCGGCGGGAATCGAAACCACCTTCTGCGTCACACCACACGCCATTACGAAAATGGCAATTTTGAGGCTCTACTTTTCGTAAACGGACTCTTGTGTCAAAAAAGTGTTTAGGTATCATTATAATATTTGTTTAAGACCCATTCCACCAGATGCGTGAGTAAAAATACCATCTCCAACTGCTCTTTAAGGTTCGGACTGTATGCCATCCGGGTCTCCCCTGCGAATCCGGAGCATGTCCCGGTTGCTTCGAGGTAAAAAATCGGAGTCGAACGGCCTCGGATCGATGCAGGAAGAATTCAAATGTTTGGTTGTGCGACGGATTGGTCAGGGGGGCCGTTAAAAACGGTCCCTGACAAGCCCGCATGCCATATACCTAGTCCGAGCCTAAGGATAGATTTAAAGACAGTTACGGATGGACCATCGGCCTCCAAGCTAGACATCTATTTGTCGACTTGGCACGCAAATTCATTGTGCATACACTATAATTCTTATTGGATGGTTACACATTTACACATAATGCTATTGAAATTATTTATGCCTTTTATGTTCCTAAAATGTGGGTTAATTCTGACAATAAGTGCACATTAAGTGAGAAATTGATAAATTGGATAAACATGAAGGCTTTTTTCTTATAAGTTGGATTAATGCCACTAGGCCATAGTAATAGGGGCCGTCTATTAATTAGTGAGGTGTTCAGGGGGGGAGGGGGGTCTAGCCGAATCTCGCCCAATCTCACGTGGGGTACAGAGGGGGGGGGGGGGGGGGGTCGGCTAATATCACGTATTTTTTTTTATTTTATCATTGTAAATCTAGACATCGACAGAAGCAATCTTGAAATAATGAAGCTGGTGTTCTTAGGGTTTCGTACCTCAAAAGGTAAAAAAGGAACTCTTAAAAGATCATTCTCTTGTCCGTCTGTCTGTCCGTGTGTCACCACCGATTTTCTCAGTAACGGGTGGACCTAGCAACCGAAAGTACCCTATAGGTTTTGAGTCGAAAACCTATATGGTATTTCCCCTTGAACTAGAATCACGAAATTAGGCAAAAAGCAAGGTAAAATAGCAGTACAAATAAAATAAAATTCCAAAACAAAAAATATGTAAATTAAAGGGAATCCCCATTTATAAATAGTTGACGCCAAATATGATAGTCCTCTGAGTTGTATGGGCGCTCATACAATTTAGAGAACTAGCTTAATCGGCACCAACCTCAAATAAGGTAAATAAATAAAATTGTGCTATTGTATAAAATAAATATTTAAATGGGGCTCCTATACAACAAACATGATTTTTTGCCTTTTTAAAATGGTACAGAACCCTTCGTGAGTCCGACTTGCACTTGGCCGGTTTTATTTTTAAGTCCAACGCATTTACCCTATGAATACAAATTATGAAAAATCTCACGCGAGATAAAGGGGGTCGAAACAAATCTCGCGACATCTCACCAGGGGGGCAGCGGGGCGGTGGGGCGGTCAAACTATCGTCTTAAACGTCTCATGCAATCAATAGACGCCCTCTAGCAAATCATTATTTATCAATGCTTAAGGGCGCTCCATATTCTCAAGAGAATCTCGCGAGAACGCGAGAAACATGCGAGAAACGTTAATGTGGAAGCGATTCGCGTATTCTTCTCAAGTTCTCGCGTTGTTCTCCGGCTTTTCTCCACTTTTTGTCGGTTTTTTGGCGCGAGACAAAGGAGCGCGAGAACGTGAGAACAGGCGAGAACGTGTATTGACTCCACACTCGCATGTTTCTCAGTAGCGCGCGAGCCGCCGACTTGAACGGTTGTATATTGTGTACCGCGTGGCGTCAATATGAGCGTAACTTTTTTTATATAATCATGAGACATAAAAATTATAAAATAACAACCTACATAGTCGTTCAAAAAGTACTTACCGTGTTCTATTACGATGAATACATGTCGTCCACCATCTTCTTTTTCGCCACTTCTTTTTAATAACTTTTTTCTCTTTAGCATACGCTTAATTATAATTTGCGAATGCGCATAACAATGAACTTGTCGCAGCGGTTACTTCTGCGTTCATCGTCATCGAGCGCGAGAACTGTAGTGAGAACTATTTGAGAACTTTGTGAGAGTGTACCCAAAGAAGTTCTCGCTACAGTTCTCGCTGAGAATCTCCGGAGATTCTCGCGTGAATGTCTCGTGAGAATGTGGAGCGCCCTTTAGGATAGAATTATATAATAGAGAACGTCCTGTGAACGATTTCACTCCTAGAACCGAGTTTTATGAGAATAACTGCTGTTATTAGTATTCAAATTTATAACTAGTGGTTCGCCCCGAACTTCGATCTCGCGATCATGTTAATTGGTTACCCTTTTTTGGGGTAGATTGCAGTTATTCTGAATTTCAGACTTTTGCCTATATTTGTGTTACTAAAGCTACACGCATACAAAGTTTCAGCACTGTGGGGTCACTGGTGTACCCTGTGTGAATTTTGTCAAAGTTCAGTTTTTATTATGGCTAATAACTCAAAAACTACAATGTTTAAACTAAAATTAAAAACGGGGTCAAAATGTACTCACAAAGACCTTTTGTAAGACGTGCCACTTGACCGGATAGTCCCATTTTGTTGTTATTTTACCCCTCTTGAACCCCAATATCTCAACAACCACCTCACATTTTTAGCTGATTTAGTCACACCAAAATTTTGCTATCACTACCTGGCTATATACAAAATTTCACGCTGATCGGATAAACGCTTCGAAAGTTACCCTCGGACAAACAAACATACATACAACGCCGATTTGCCCAAGTTGATTTGGAGATCTCGCTTCACTCGATCAATAATCTACCAAATAATCATCATGATCACCATCACTACAGCTAAATAACGTCCACTGCTAACATAGACCTCCCCCATAGGTTTCCAGAGCGACCGATCTTGTACCTGCACCCAACGGCTCCCAGCAACTAAGTCGTCTTTCTTTCGAGTCCGCCGTCCTACGCTGCGCTTTCCAGTGCGTGGTCTCCACTGGAGAACCTGCCCAACGGCCGTCAATTCTTCGTGCTATGTGCCCTGCCCACTGCCACTTCAGCTTGCTAATCCTTTGTGAGTTTGGTTCGTCGGGATTTCTTTAGAAAGCGTCTGCACGCATAGGGGTTATTTGGAGGGGCGAAGGGGAGAGGAGGGGAGAGGGCTACCCTTCGGTACTACTACTTTCGCCAGCAAATGTATATAAGGAATACTGCTGTTATTTTTTTTTATTTTTACCTGTGAAATTGGATATGAAAATTTTAATATACCTATAAAACGTTTTACTTAGAAAACTTTCGTGATTGATTTCAATCATTAAAAATTAATTGATTTAAAACGTTTGGTAATTTTTAATTTTAGCTAGGTAATCAAAGTAAGACAATGGTTACCGGCCGACAGCGAAGCTCGTTATTCAACTCAAAATTTCCAGATACGATTGATCTAATAATGAGCTGTGTTTGTGCAAGCAGTGTTAGGCGCACACTTCGTTATTGTTACGTGTTGTTTGCACAGCGGTATTTCCACGTAAGAACTCGTATTCGAAAATTGTACGATTTTCAATTTATCCATGGCGCCAAAAACTATCACATTTTCACAAAAAACATATAAAACCGGCCAAGTGCGAGTCGGGCTCGCGCACGAAGGTATTCCATTATCTATAAAAACGGCAATAAAATCACGTTTGTTGTATGGGAGGCCCCATAAATATTTGTTTTATTCTGTTTTTAGTATTTGTTGTTATAGCGACAACAGAAATACATCATCTGTGAAAATTTCAACTGTAACTATCACGGTTCATGAGATACAGCCTGGTTTGGTGACAGACGGACAGACAGCGGAGTCTCAATAATAGGGTCCCGTTTTACCCTTTAGGTACGGAACCCTAAAAAACGCGTGTGCAGCCGCGGGCGGTAGCTAGTAAATGAATATAAGAAAATCTAAACTTTTACAACGGAATAAGGAATAATGTACACACGGCTACACATCAAGCTATAAATTTCCAGTAATTACAAGCTGACCTCTCATTGTGTAGGCTTTTCGTAGAATGAGAGGTCAGCTTATACTGGAAACTTATAGTTTGGTGTGTACCTATTTCGAGTAATTCATGATTCTTATAGGTTACCTGCGGTTTTCTACACTACCACAGTATTGGTATCAAATGAAAGGGCTTGCTGAGGAGAACACGAAAACTAATACAACGTCACATTAAATACAAAATATGGGGGACCATTCAAGATGTATACTATAAATCCAATATGGCGGGACTTCCAAGATGGCGGAGGATGTTTTCTGGTTTTCTGAAGTCATTAACAGCTGAATTTGAACAAAAGTATGCCTTGATCGACTTCATACTTTGACTTGTGTAATTTGGCGAAATAGACGTCAACTGCATTGCTTTGTAATCTATCTAGAAGGATATTGTTATAAAGCCCAATATAAAAGCGTTTAGCAATATATACCTACCTATTTAAGTATTTTATCTGTTATGTATTATGTATGTATAGTTTGCTATATGCATAAACCTATATTTTTTAGTATACATAAGAATAATTAAGGAACAGGGGGGGAGACCTTTGCCCAGCAGTGGGAAAATATAGGTTATAAAAAAAAACCTAAGAATATATGTGTACCTAAATATCCTCCAAAGTACACCGCGCTCCGTATCTTCGTTAATTTCGCTGCATCCAAAGGTTGCCTGGAAGAGATCGCTTTCGATAAGGCCGTCCATTGTGTTGCCCTATTTATTTCAGGCTAGTACTTATTTTTGTGTTATTTCTGGTTGTGTGGTAATTCAATAAAGTGTTATATATATCTATATATCCTAAAAAAGGTTTCTGCAGAATAACAGCGGCGAGCTGTCGATCGGTGGCGAGGCATAATGCTGAGCTGGAACCCATTTGCTGCAGTACCACATACACACCTACTTGCCTCTTTTTTATTTTCCCCTGACTACATTGTATATTTATTATTTCATTCTGTTGTTTCTATGTTTGTTGTATGTAATATTCTGTTTTCTCTTACTTGTGCTTTCTCTTCGATGTTATACCTTTTGATTGTATTGTGTGAATTTGTGTGTGTTATGGTAGCAAATAAATGTCTGTCGATGTCTATGTCTATTTTTCAGTCAGCTGTATGGTACAGGTCCCACGCTGCACTAATAAATTATTTTACATAGATCGCTTATTAATTCATATTTATTAACTTTTAACAATGCATATTATTTGAACAGATGATAAAATTAAAATATATTACCGTTTTATAGTTTTGTTTGAACAAAAATTACGGTATAAAAGGGGGCACTTTTCCCTCTAGTACCATAGTCTGCCATTTGGTCTGAACGGATCTTTAGGTCCAAGACCGAAGATGGTGCTTTCGTACAGCGTTGGTTTGGTGCTAGCACTCAGTGTAAGTAAGCTTTCATTTAAATTATATAACCGGTTTCCATAGTTAAACAATTAAATCTTATGCCATGCTTTCATTAACACTCTGGCATAAGTTTTCTCTAACATTATGTTACTTGTCATCATCATAACGGCCATACGACGTCTACTTTTTGAAGTCAAACTTCTTTACGCACGCTTGACTTGGGGAGTAAGCTGGCGAATGCGTTACGAAAAGTGCTAACGGAAGTTGAGAGGGAGATATAAGTTACTGAAGATGGAAATAGAGAGAGAGTTACGTTTCGTATATTACTAAACGAAACTGTAGGAGCAAGAGAGAGAGGTGCGCGCGCACATTTTCTTTCTCTCTTCCTCTAATAGCCAGTGCATGAAATATATATGTATATCTCAGTTAGTAGTTCGTTTGATTATTTTTCGTTATTCCATTTCGTTATTGAACAATTTTATAAATTGAAAAAGAGGTTTTACCGTCACTCATTTTCTCCGTTATCTATACTAATATTATAAATAGGAAAGATTTGTATTTTTGTAATGAATAAACTCAAAAACTACTGGACCGATTACAAAAATTCTTTCACCATTAGAATGCTACACTATCCCTGAGTAATATAGGCTAGTTTTTACCCAACTGCGCAGAAGGAGGGTAATGTTTTTATTGAAAAACTACGCGTGTGAAGCTGCGGATTGGTCAGCTAGTTATTTATAAAATAGGCAATTATATAATATAATCGAATAAAGTAACGCAACATTTTTGCAATGACAATAAGACATGCAACTACTAACTACACAGAGAGCGAGACGACTGACGACTGACGAGCATCACGTTTAACAAATTCATATCGACACTCGCGCGCATCGTCCGTAGCTCGCGCGACAAAACAAAAATAATGTAAAATTCAACTTGTATTTTTGATTTCAGATTCTGAGCGCTCACGCAGCACCCAGTGGTAAGTCAATCGTTATGTTAGCGACTCATGGCGGGTTCCTATATCCGTCGGTAACCAGTTACGACTCGTTTCTCCTTGAAAAACTGTCAAAGGTTTGACACTAGCTTGACACTTTTTCAAGGAGATACGAGGCGTAGTCGGTTACCGACGGATATAGGAACCCGCCTTTATAGAATACAATAAAAACTATTTACTTTAAACCACATCAAAAGCATATTAACAATACAAACGAAATAGTTATCACTGTGAGCGATTCTTGTCTGGAAGAGCCAGACAACTTTGGGATGTACTGTTGGTACAGATCGAATTTTCCAAGAGAATAGCAGGAAATTTATATTTTTAACACAACATGGCAAAAGAACCACTATCTAGCCTTGAATCAAGGAATCTATACTATCCATAAATGTGCTAGTTTCAGATTTATTGGGGCTTAAAGATCTTAAACTGTCCATCATTGTCATTATCATTTAATCTGTGGATGATGTCGTGGGTCATACATTTATTCATGTTACTATTAGCACTATGTTCTACTTCATGATGTATGACTGTTTATCTTCCCAAATAAATAAATTAAAATAAATAAAATCATCTTACGGCACTGACTTTACCTAACCAACCTATTTAAAAACCTAATGACAGTTAATCCAACACATTATATGATTGGTTTGGTTAGATAACATAACATTTGCACATGATAAAATATAAGGCCTGAAAACATTGCATCATTATCATGGTTGGGACGTCCACTGCTCCCTCATACATTTACAAAGCAACCGAGCTTGCGCTGCCTGGACCCAACGGTTCCCAGCAACCTGATTATGGTCGTCTTCTCCTCCAGTGTAGAGACGTGACACTGCGTTTGTTTGATTACAATATTCTTGACTATATATATTCTTGAATAATACTATTGGTTCGCCCCGAACAGAGATCACGCGAGTTTTCCAAAACACAAAAAAAATATACTTAGGGCGACTCGCGCAACGATGCCTAAACGTATTCAGTGACTAAATATGATTTAAGCATTTGTCAAATCATACAAATACCTACGTAAAATTTAAACATATTTAGTCGCTAAATACGTTTAGGGGTCGTTGTGCAAGCCGGCCTTAATCTTTGACTAATAAAATAGTGCCACGAAATGAGCAACCAACTTACTTGACCTACAGTTTCATTTAAATCTTAGTTCATGTAATTTGGTCAAACTTTTTCGTAGTAGAAGTTGCTGTGATTCTTAATTTCAGACTTTTCCTTATATTTTTTTCACTAAAGCTACACGCATGCCAGATTTCAGCACTGACGGGTCACTGGTGTACCCTATGAATTTTCTCAAAGTTTAGTTTTTATTATGGCCATTAACTTTTAAACTACAAGGTTTAAACTAAAAATAACACACAGGGTCGAAATGCACTCACAAATACCTTTTATTAGACGTGCCATTTGACCGGATACTCCCACTTTGTTTTACCCCTCTTGAACCCCAATATCTCAACAACCACCCCACATTTTTAACTCATTTAGTCACACCAAAATTTTTACATCACTACCTACCTATATACCAAATTTCACGATGATCGGATGTACGCTTCGAAAGTTATCCTCGAACAAACATACATACATTCAACGCCGATTTGCCCAAGTTGATTAAGAGATATCGCCTCGCTCGATCAATTATATTATATTTACGAACTATAGCGAGACAAGTAGAATGAGGGGCAGGTATACTCAGCAGTGCTTTTCAATACTGCGGGCAAATAAGATAGTAAAAGACATTCACATGTATTCATCATACAGTTTCAGATAAAACCGATGAAAGGATCATATTGGAACCTGAAGAATATCACACGAATAACTATAATTCCGCAAGTAAATCCAGCGGAAGTAATAACTACGCAAGCAAAGGTAAATACGGTCATAGCTCTGGCGAAAGCGTATGGGCTGCGGATTCCCGAAATGCAGGCTACGATACGAACGTACGAGATGGACGCCGATCACTAAGTTATGGAGAAAATAACGCTCAAAATAACTATGGTTCAGCATACGTTAACAGACACGAGGATAAATATGGAAGATCTCTAAGCAGAGGATCGAGTGTATCTGAGAATGACAACCAAAATTCTCACGCTACCTTCTCTGATGGCGACAGAACTTTTGGTTTTAGTGATAGCGAATATCAAAACAGACAGAGCTCTGAAAGTGAATATGCCTCAGAGGGCGACTACGGTCAATCCTATGGATCCAATATATATGACTCTGTGGACGACGGTTCAGTTTCTAGTGAAACCTATGATGATAAAAATGTAGGAATCACCAAAACAGACAGCGCAAACCACGGCCGATCACATGGATCAAACACATATATCAACAAAGGAAAAGACGGATCAGTTGAAAAAGGTTATGGTACCAGTACATCTGAATATCAGAGTCACAGTTCAGACACTGTAGTTCGAAAGAAAGATGGGAAAGTATCTGGTTCAGTCAGTTCTTATACCGGTAATCAACAGGGAAGCTCTGTTAGAACTGGACCTCGTGTCACGACTGTTGAGAATACCAGCGGAAGCCAGTCTGGCGTAGCGGCCTCCACCACCGAAGAAACAGTGAAGGACAATAAGAAGATAAAAACAACTTCAACGAGTAACGCTTATAGTGGAGCCAGTGCTTCAAGTTCTACTGACACAGAGAGTAAGTTAAATATATTCTTTACTGAACTCGAGTAAACTACGGTTTCTATTTAAATTGAATTAAATGATATAAATATAAAATGGTATATTAATGGTTGAAATTAATTAATGGTATTATTTGGGGCTAGATAGCGCTGTGTGAAATGTCCAGCAATATTTTTATAATGATGTCGATATCGTGCCTATGTGTCGCAGTAGCCACTATCCGCAGCCAGGGTGACCATGGAAGACCAGCGCTTTGACAGAGCGAATCTGCCATAGCACATGCTGAGTAGAGCCCATTTTTGTCACTATTTATCTCTCTCTTATAACGGGTTCCTATATCCGTCAGTAACCAGCTACGACTCGTCAGCTCGAGCTCGTTTCTCCTTGAAAACCTGTCAAAAGTTTGACAGTGGTTTGACACTTTTTCAAGGAGATACGAGGCGTAGTCGATTACCGACGGATATGGGAACCCGCCATTAGCCTACACCTAGTTTCATTCATTTAGATTTCATTTCTGTGTACATTGGCGGCAAAATAAACGCTTATCTTATCTGTAAATGTTTCTTGGATACTTGGCTCATTGTTTTTTTCTTTTACAGCGGTCTCTTCAGATCCTTTGGTCCTCGATATTTTAATGCCAGGTGAGTAAGCATTTGAAATATCTCTTCTTAAATCATTCCCCAAGTTCCTGTATTTCATTTGGAATAAATAACCAAAACAATTTGATAACTGCATGATAGAAGGCTGGTCTGGAAATTATCTACTAACACATATTAGTCTCTCACAATCGATTTGAAAGGGCTTGCAATCGAATATTCGACAGATTTTTGTATTTGAATATAGCATTATTCGACACGTTATAAATTGATCTATGAGAGTCAGCCGCGCATCCGTAGTCTACGAGTACCAATGGTGGAACTGAATATATTTGCTTAATAAACCTTACAATCAGTGTCTTGATTATATGTAATTATTAAACACACTGTTATGTTTAATTTTATTATCTAAAATAATATAGTTAAACAGTACCTATTAATACTGTACTTAATTACTAATATATTGTCTATATATATAAAAAATTAATTGCTGTTCGTTAGTCTCGCTAAAACTCGAGAACGGGTGGAGCGATATGGTTAATTTTGGTATTGAATTATTTGTGGAAGACATTCATTTTTTCATACATAATGATGGCCGGGGACAAGAATTGACCATTCTACCAGGGTGACTTATATTGACAGCCCGCGTTATACCTATGCATGTCAAGCCGATACGAAGTTCGGCGGGACCACTAGTTACTAATAAATTTTTGTTCGTAACATATAAAACTGTTACGCATTTTGTGGTTTTGATAACAAGGGTTCACCATAAAGCCTTTTTGGAATATTCCAAAACGGTTTTGTGATGATTTTCTATTGTACCAAGTAACTTTTTAACAAAAATATCGTCGCTGTTCTAAGTGACGTAACCGACATTTTGGTGTAACTGACATTAGTAATGTTACTTTTATCTACTTTTGAAGAAGAACCGATCTGTCTAATCGACGTATCTGTATCTTCTACCTACGTCTAGATGTATGTATCTACATATCTTAAAGTAATAAATCATTCTAAGTGTTCTAAGTACACTTACGACTTATAGTAATATTTTCTAAAATATCGATTACGTCACTTAGAACAGCGACGATATAACCGTCTTCAGATTACAGTAAAAACCAAACTACTCTACCAATTTTGATGAAATTTCAAAAAAGTATAAGTAAAAGTACTTATATCCTTTCAAATAAAAAAAAACTTATATAACTTATATATAGCGGAGTCCTGAGCTAACAAACATAACATATCATAAAAATTAAACAAATTTGAGACTTATATGGTTTTCTCATGGATGCCATTGTCAGAACTGGACCAAATGGAAATTGGACCACACGGGAAGCACCAGCTTTGAAATAAAAAAATAATCATCAAAATCGGTTCACCCAGTCGAAAGTTCTGAGGTAACAAACATAAAAAAAACATACAGTCGAATTGAGACCCTCCTCTTTTTATTAAGTCCGTTTAAAACTAGTTAAAATCGACATTTACATCTTTCAAATAATATTCGAATATCCCCTAAATCGATCCAATACTATTCGAATACAGCAGTTTCGAATATTTGCAAGCCCTTCCATGACGTGGTCTCAAAATTATTGCTTGACTAAGGTTATTTTCCACTAAAATTACTAAACGCTTTACAAGTTCTATGCATATCTATCTTAACTATTTTTGAACAGAAAAACAACCAGTTCATTTCTACGAGGTAACATTGCCTGGTAAGTGATCAACATTTTTGTTTACGGCCTACGGTCTTTTGGAACTATATAGTGTTGCCAGGTCCAGTGTGGTAAATTGAGGAACGGAAGGTTATTATCGGGATTTTGATTTTCAAATCGGGACAGCTAAAATAGCTATTAGCTAAAAAAACAGATTTTTGTGCACCATCATTTATTTTTATTGGGTTGTTAGTTTTTTAACATACGTAAATAATTGTATACTATTTCTGTTAGGAAATGTGTGCCATATAAAAAGTAGGTATTTATAATATAATAGAATAATCATTTATTGGTACACACATGACACATGAAACAATTATAAGGAACAGTAGATACAATTGAATCCAATAAAACAGTTCGACTCATGAGTCCGCGTACCAAAATGGCGTTCAGCTCAGCATAATGTTGGATGTTATGCACCCAACGCTGATTTTCAGCTGAAACCAGAAGCAAAGGTAGTGCAGCAGCTACGAAGTAAAATAAAACTCCATCACAGACCTATCTAACGATTTAGAAAAATCAGGACATTCGGCGTCCCGATCAAGGGTGAATCGGAACTTGTCAAATTGAAAACAAAATCCCTGAACATTGGAACACCTGGCAACACTACTTGGAACTGTAAAATCAAGCTTTTAAGTCAACGTAGATTAATGGTTCGCCCCGAACTGAGGTCTTGAGAGTATCCAAAAAAATAAAAAATAAAACCATATAACTTGACCTACAGTTTCATTCCAATTGCAGGTAACGGGGGTTCATGTGATTTGGATACTCTTTTTAGGGATAGAAATTGCAGTTATTCTAGATGTTAGACTTTTCCCTATATTTATGTCACTAAAGCTACACGCATACCAAATTTCGTCACAGTGGGGTCACTGGTGTACCCTGTGAATTTCGTCAAAGCTCAGTTTTTTATGGCTAATAACTTAAAAACTACAAGGTTTAAACTAAACATAAAAACGAGGTAGAAGCGTACTGATGAAGACCTTTCATTAAACGTGCCACTTATTTATTTAACTTGACCGGATAGTCTCGTTTTGTTTTTATTTTACCCCTCTTAAACCCAAATATCTCAACCCCCCCCAATTTTTTAGCTCATTTAGTCACACCAGGATTGTACCACCTACCTATATGTCATATTTCAAGATCATCGGACCATCGTTTCGAAAGTTATCCTCGGAGAAACAAACATGCATAGGTACATACAACCCCGATTTTTCCAAGTTCGTTTGGAGATCACGCTTTGCTCGATCAATTTGAGACAGATACACTGGTAATAGCCAAACACTTTTCCTCAAAGTTGATGTTATGTGCTCTATATACGAATTTCTGACTATTATTATGTTAATTAATTAATACAATGTTTATTTATTTAAACAGCATCGGACAAAGAACAGGAGTACTATATTGTAGAATCGACGGATGCTGATGGACATCCTACATTCGACATTGTGGCGGTCGGTAAGTACCTATTACTCCCTAATACAATAAATACATTATAATCCACAGTTCTTTTTTAAATTGTGTTTTACATGTAAAGTATTCACGAAGTTACCGACCAAATTAAATGACCTACATTTTTATTCAAATTATAAGTAACGGGAGTACTGCTAGTTGGTTACACTTGTTATGGGGTAGAAATTGCAGTTATTCTGGATTTCAGACTCTTCCTTATATTTGTGTCAGTAAAGCTACACGCATACCAAATATCAGTACTGTAGGTCACTGGTGTACCCTGTGAATTTCATCAAAGTTTAGTTGTTATCATGGCTAATATAATAAGTCTATTAGAACTAAAAACGGAGTTGAATGTTCAGATGAAGGCGTTTCATTAGAAGTCCCATTTGACCCGAAAATATAATTTAATTTTTTTTTCTCTTTTGGACCCCAATATCTCAATACACTTCCCTTTATTTTTAGTTTATTTAGTCACACCAAAATTGTGAAATCACTATCTACCTATATACTAAATTTAACGATGATCGGATAAACGCTTCGAAAGTAATCCTCGAACATACATACATACATACATACAACGCCAATTCGTCTAAGTTGATTTGGAGATCTCGCTTCGCTCGATCAACAAGCTACTGCCCACGATTTGACGCGTAGTTTGTCAGTAATAAGTTGCCAGTGTCTCTCTCAATCCAGTTCATACTATCTAAAATCTTTATACCAAAATTTCAACAATTTCATCAAGGTCGGTCCAGCTGTCGCGTCGCGTCGCGTCGTCGTAGCCAATCAGTCGTGAACGTAGTCAATCAGTCGTGAAAACGTAACAAAAAGAAAGAGAGCCAGAGTTACTTTCGAACTTTTATTATTAGTATGGATGTGATATATATCAAAATATTTCAATTCTACTTTACCTTCAGGTGAACCGGGAGATAAAAAGAAGACCCTGCGCCACATCAGGCCAAGACCTCCCAGCGCGTCGGGAGGCCCTAAAGTCCCAGTTTCATCTACTGCCAGCGTTGGCAGCGTGGCTACAAGCTCTGGTAGCTCAGCCTTATCGACTGGCAGCACGTCTGGAGGCTCTCAAGGCCCAGTTTCATCTACTACTGCCAGCGTTGGTAGCGTGGCTGTAGGCCATGGTGGCTCAGCCTTATCGACTGGCAGCACAAGCAGCGCGTCTGGAGGCCCTAAAGGCCCAGTTTCATCTACTGCCAGCGTTGGCAGCGTGGCTACAAGCCCTGGTAGCTCAGCCTTATCGACTGGCAGCACGTCTGGAGGCTCTCAAGGCCCAGTTTCATCTACTACTGCCAGCGTTGGCAGCGTGGCTGTAGGCCATGGTGGCTCAGCCTTATCGACTGGCAGCACAAGCAGCGCGTCTGGAGGCCATAAAGGCCCAGTTTCATCTACTGCCAGCGTTGGCAGCGTGGCTACAAGCCCTCGTAGCTCAGCCTTATCGACTGGCAGCACGTCTGGAGGCTCTCAAGGCCCAGTTTCATCTACTACTGCCAGCGTTGGCAGCGTGGCTACAAGCCCTGGTAGCTCAGCCTTATCGACTGGCAGCACGTCTGGAGGCTCTCAAGGCCCAGTTTCATCTACTACTGCCAGCGTTGGCAGCGTGGCTACAAGCCATGGTGGCTCAGCCTTATCGACTGGCAGCACGTCTGGAGGCTCTCAAGGCCCAGTTTCATCTACTACTGCCAGCGTTGGCAGCGTTGCTACAAGCCCTGGTAGCTCAGCCTTATCGACTGGCAGCACGTCTGGAGGCTCTCAAGGCCCAGTTTCATCTACTACTGCCAGCGTTGGCAGCGTGGCTGTAGGCCATGGTGGCTCAGCCTTATCGACTGGCAGCACAAGCAGCGCGTCTGGAGGCCATAAAGGCCCAGTTTCATCTACTGCCAGCGTTGGCAGCGTAGCTACAAGCCCTCGTAGCTCAGCCTTATCGACTGGCAGCACGTCTGGAGGCTCTCAAGGCCCAGTTTCATCTACTACTGCCAGCGTTGGCAGCGTGGCTACAAGCCCTGGTAGCTCAGCCTTATCGACTGGCAGCACGTCTGGAGGCTCTCAAGGCCCAGTTTCATCTACTACTGCCAGCGTTGGCAGCGTGGCTACAAGCCATGGTGGCTCAGCCTTATCGACTGGCAGCACGTCTGGAGGCTCTCAAGGCCCAGTTTCATCTACTACTGCCAGCGTTGGCAGCGTGGCTTCAGGAACTGGTGGCTCATCCTTATCGACTGGCAAGACAGGCAGCACGTCTGGAGGCCCTGAAGCCCCAGTTTCAACTAATGCCGGCGTTAGCAGCGTGGCTTCAGGCCCTGATGGCTCATCCTTATCGACTGGCAAGACAGGCAGCACGTCTGGAGGCCCTGAAGGCCCAGTTTCAACTAATGCCGGCGTTGACAGCGTGGCTTCAGGCCCTGGTGGTTCATCCTTATCGACTGGCAGCACAGGCAGCACGTCTGGAGGCCCTGAAGGCCCAGTTTCAACTCCTGCTAACGTGGACAGCGCGTCTGAAGGCCCTGATAGCCTAGTTGCATCTACTGGTATCTCCAGTGCCCGGTCTCCAGGAGTAAACGGCAGAGCACCGTCTGTACTTAACCATGGATACCGACTACCAAGAGTACCAAGTAAGAATTCAAATATACTGGTTTTACTGCAGCTGTAGGCAATCCTATCTCATTGAGAATATTATGCCAACTAAAATTGTTTGTGCATAACCCCAAAACCTCTCCCAATCGTTCCCTCGACAACACCAATCATTTTGACCGTTATTTTGTTCTTTAATTAACACGTCATCTTTAAGATGATTTAAGATTCTCATGTGAACGTCGAGGCAATCCAGCTCCTCGACAATACGGATACAGTGAGAAGACTGAAAAGGTCAAAACCTTTTGAGTTATTATAGTGTACAATAATGTAATATAGTGTCAGTGTTAGTGCTATTCATACCTAAAGAACACAGAAACAACGTGTCTTCCCCTTAAATAAAGTCTGCAAGAAAAGTGCCAATGGACACATTCTTAATCATAATTCTATTTTAAAACTAAGTTAGCGTAAAATTGCTCATTAGCCTACTTGGCTAGATTGCAATATAACCAGAGTTTGCTTACGATGTAGGAACCTAACATAAGATAATACAAGTCTGAGCTGCAAAATCTGGTTAGATAATCTATCTTGACGGCCAGATAATACAAATGTTATTTAAATAATTATTTATTTACCAGGACCTAGGTCCAGAACAAAGGTCCACCGTACTCGTAAAGGCACCTGGATACACACTACTGAAGACGGAGAAGTTATCGAAGAAACTGAAGAACAACCAAGTAAGATACTCGTTTTTGACGACCTCCGTGGTACAGTTTGAGATGCAGGTTCGATTTCCTCCGCGGAACATATGTTTGCACGATCTACAGATGGGTCTGGTTCCTTCCCTATAATACTCTATAATAGTGGTTCGCCACGAGCGGAGATCTCGTGAGTCTCCCATTAAAAAAATATTATTTGTAATCTTTGACTATCAAAATATTGTCACGACACGATATGAATAACAAACTTACCTGACCTACAGTTTCATTCGAATTACAGGTAACCGGAGTTCATGTAATTGGTACTCGTCTTTAGGGTAAAAATTGCAGTTATACTAGATTTCGGACTTAGCCTGTGAATTTCGTCAAAATCCAGTTTTTATTGCGGCTAATAATTAAAAAACGACAATTATTACTTTAAAAATAAAAACGCGTTAGAAATGTTCTAACGAAGACCTTTTATTAGGCGTACCATTTGACCTAATAGTCTCATGTTGTTTATTATTACCCCTCTTGAACCTCAATATCTCAACAACCCCCCAACATTTTGGCTCAGTCACACCAGGAGTGTGCTATACCTAGCTATCTATATATTATACATACCAAATTTCACGATGATTCAACGCTTCGATTGTTATCCTTGGAATAACAAACATACATACATACAACGCCGATTTACCCATGTTGATTGGGAGATCTTGCTTCGCTCTATCAATAAGTATGTATTTATAAAAAATAAATATACAGTCTGTCCCGGAACGAGCATGTTAAATAAAACCGCGGTGATTCCGACCATGAAAATTATCAACATTTAATAGAAATAAATAATCATTTAAGCATTTTATTTTTCAAGATCAATTTCTTGAACTTTTTAGTGTGACTTTAAAACAGCTTACCCTATATG
This sequence comes from Philereme vetulata, assembly GCA_918857605.2. Classification (NCBI taxonomy): domain Eukaryota; kingdom Metazoa; phylum Arthropoda; class Insecta; order Lepidoptera; family Geometridae; genus Philereme; species Philereme vetulata. Next base: position 7,183,293 of record OU975427.1, on the reverse strand, counting down.
CAAACGTAGTGTTCGACTTACGGTCTTAGACCTAAAACAGCTGGTCATCAGAGTTTTAACCGATATTCAGGTGATTTTTACCAAGTGATTCATAAATGAAAATCATTAAACTTACAAAAATTTTTCAACATTTGTTGTTCTCGTAAGTGTCGAAAATCGCCCCCCTTCGGGATAAGACACCTGTATAAGTATTATACCAGTTCTGGGACAACCTGTATTAGTATTATACCAGTTATCTAGTTCCCAAAGTACATGCTTTGCTTAGTTTGAGACTAGATGGCGCTGTGTGAAATATCTAGTTTATATACAAAACTCTCATTTTTGTCTCGACATTATGATTTTTCTAATCGCCAATAAATGTAAAATGTTGCGAGGATATCAATCTTGTTTTTTGTTAGGTTGGCTGAACTACCCAAGAGACTCTCCGGTGACAAAAGATGGCAGAACAAGAAGAAAACCGAAACGACGTGGCTGGACTACATCGGGTGGCAGCACAGGCAGTTTGGTTAAACCTGATGGCTCAAAACAATCTGATTCCAATGTAGTTAGCATCTCTGGAGACAAAGATAGCTCCGTTACATCGCATGGCAACACAGGCAGCACGGTTAAACCTGATGGCGCAAAAGAAACTGTTACCAAAGTAGGCAGCTCCACAGTAGACACACATGACGACGTTACATCGGATGGCAGCACAGTCAGCACGGTTAAACCTGATGGCGCAAAAGAAACTGTTACCAACGTAGGCAGCTCCACAGTAGACAAACATGGCCCCGTTACATCGAATGGCACCACAGTCAGCACGGTTAAACCTGATGGCGCAAAAAAAACTGTTACCAACGTAGGCAGCTCCGCTGGAGACAAACATAGCGACGTTACATCGCATGGCAGCACAGGCAGCACGGTTAAACCTGGTGGTGCAAAAGCAACTGTTACCAACGTAGGCAGCTCCACAGTAGACAAACATGGCCCCGTTACATCGGATGGCACCACAGTCAGCACGGTTAAACCTGATGGCGCAAAAGAAACTGTTACCAACGTAGGCAGCTCCGCTGGAGACAAACATGGCGACGTTACGTCGCATGGCAGCACAGGCAGCACGGTTAAACCTGATGGCGCAAAAAAAACTGTTACCAACGTAGGCAGCTCCGCTGGAGACAAACATAGCGACGTTACATCGCATGGCAGCACAGGCAGCACGGTTAAACCTGGTGGTGCAAAAGAAACTGTTACCAACGTAGGCAGCTCCACAGTAGACAAACATGGCCCCGTTACATCGGATGGCACCACAGTCAGCACGGTTAAACCTGATGGCGCAAAAGAAACTGTTACCAACGTAGGCAGCTCCGCTGGAGACAAACATGGCGACGTTACGTCGCATGGCAGCACAGGCAGCACGGTTAAACCTGATGGCGCAAAAAAAACTGTTACCAACGTAGGCAGCTCCACAGTAGACAAACATGGCGACGTTACATCGGATGGCAGCACAGTCAGCACGGTTAAACCTGATGGCGCAAAAGAAACTGTTACCAACGTAGTCAGCTCCGCTGGAGACAAACATAACGACGTTATATCGCATGGCAGCACAGTCAGCACGGTTAAAACTGATGGCGCGAAAGAAACTGTTACCAACGTAGGCAGCTCCACAGTAGACAAACATGGCCCCGTTACATCGGATGGCACCACAGTCAGCACGGTTAAACCTGATGGCGCAAAAGAAACTGTTACCAACGTAGGCAGCTCCGCTGTAGACAATTATGGCTCCGTTACATCGTATGGCAGCACAGTCAGCACGGTTAAACATGATGGCGCAAAAGAAACTGTTACCAACGTAGGCAGCACAACTGGACACAAAGGTGGCCCAGCTACATCTGATGGCAACACGAACAGTGCGGCCGATGGTGATGACGATGATTACGATGATGACTCTATCGTAATTTCTTCTGGTGATAGTGGAAGCAGTGCAACCTCTGGACTCGGCTATCCTCAGTACAGGCATCCAGGTAAGAGCACGATCACTATACCTAATCAAACTCAGTAAACAGACGGAAGCGTTACAGAATAATTATGATGGCGAAATATGATACATCGGCACAGACTATGGAAACCTTTACTTTGCATAGTCTGACATGTGCTTGGCTATTTATTTAATTTTTTTAGAGTTCCGCAATCGAACTAGGAACCCTTATAGTTTCGTCATGTTTGTATGCCTGTCCAACCAGTGACAGGCGTTTTATACATAGACTACGAGTGCTAAAATTTGGCATTATAATACGATTTGTGACGCCTTCAAAGATATAAAATAAAAAATGGGTAAGACTTCTCGAAAAAAAACTACTAGTTATATTAACAAATTTTTAAGAAAATCGACTAAGTTTAGGTGATTAATTCGATATAAAACTTACTGCCTACTCTTGCAATCGACATCCAAAAATAAAGGCCGATTTGCCTCTTTCGAAAATGGCTGCGGGTTTTGGGTTAGAAAGGGACAACAAGAGGTATCTCGAGACGTCACCAATACAGTATCTGTGGTTAGATGGCAAGCATTATGCAATAGCACAACATAAGTTTAATAAAGTGTTTGTTTTTACATGCCATACTAAATTTCACATTTCTATGGTAAACATTTCACAAATTTATTTATTATGCTCATCAAAATAATCCCTTTCATTTTTGTGCGTATATTATCAAACACCTCTATTATCACCTATGTTATCAAACAATCTGTAGTTGGCTTTGCAATGTTCTTACAAAATAACCAAAATCAACTAAGTATTTTAGAATAACTAAGACACAGCCGTACTGTCTGACCCTTCATAGTGCAAATTCTGTCCGACATGCGCTTAACCAATTATTTATTTTAAGGGCACTACTGCTTACATTATTTTGCAATATATATTAATACATTTATTCATTTTAACAGGACACCGTACCATTAGGAAGAAAAACAAGCACACTGGAATCTGGAAATACGTTAGTGAAGATGGCGAGGAGGAATTCATTGTAACCGAGGAAGGGCATGGTAAGTTGACGATTTACACACGCTCGAATCAGTCAGTATCTGTCACTGTAATCACAAGTAATCAGTCACTGGCAAATCTTTAAACCACGTGTTTTGTTACGTTCGACAATAAATGAAAACACGGGTAGGGCTAATGGCCGGTATTGTTGTAAAACAGGGTTTTGTCAAATTCATTATCATAGAAAAATTTAAATTCTTATACAACTTTAAAACCTTAAAGTTAAAGTTACCTAAGTTAAATTCTGTTTATCTATGATCTGGCACTACCATGTAATCTACGCTACACAAAGTTTAGCTGGAAGAAAAAGCTAATTATCATTAAATTCGCCCATGTTTTATTTTATTAGTACAATACATAATTTTCTAATCTAATCTAATATCAAACAAGGCCTAAAATATCAATGAAATAGCCTGTCTAAAATAGGCAAACAAATCATATTCATCATTCACTATGTAGGTGATAGGTACCTGTTATACAAATTAAATGGCATCGTCGCAAAGGTACCGCCGATATGCATTAAAAGTTGTTTGTGGGAAATGTATCGATTACTGGATAAATATTCAAGCTACCGGTATTAATACGGTAATGAAATCAGTTAATACGATTCCGGATGTGTGTATTAAATTAAAATCGTACATAACAAAACAGGTTGTACCCTAAGATGTTTTTAAAAGTTTTAAAATGTAAAAAAACAGGCATGCCCCATCATTTGTCTCTATTAGCGCAAAGTTTCATAAATATACAACTATACGTACGTATAGAGTACTCCTTGCGCAACTTTAAAATATTCTAATGTTGGTGTATAACCTGTCTATCTTTTTGAACGTCATTGGTTGTACCTATACACGGTGTTGTTTAAATCACTGTTTTGCCAGAACAAACGATGTTCAGACCATGCTCTACTAACTGTTTATAGTATCAAATAAGAAAATAAAAAAAAAATCTAGACCTTTTCAAATAAGTCTAACTTTGTTCAATAACTAACCGTGACATTAAGGTAATTGGCACGCTAGAAATAGCGTATTACCTACTATTATTTCTTTTGTGGCGATACGGCGGCTGCATTCAAGGGGTGTACGACAGACGTCCAGTCTATTCAAAAGTAGTAATGTCAAAAATAGAATTTCAAATGGTACTTAAAAATTGGAGACAATGGCACTTGCAGCAAACATTACGTGATCTAAGTTAAATACCTAGTATCTAACTTATAGCCGGCGAGCGCGCTGACTATGTTTTAGAGCGTAACTTTAAAATGAACGTTTCATGTTCGCTACTTTTTATTTTTCAAAGACCGATTATAGCCGGCTGAGACGCCGGAGGTAGCGTGTTCGATTCCCGCCGCAGAACAAATGTTTGCATGATCTACAGATATTTGTCCCGGGTCTGGTTGTTTTCCTATATATTATAAGTATGTATTTACAAAAAAAAGTATTTAAGTATTATATCAGTTATCTGGTTCCCATAGTACAAGATCTGATTAGTTTGGGGCTAGATAGCGCTGTGTGAAATGTCCAGAAATATTTATTTATTTAATTTTAGTAGAGCATGTTCTGAATAACGTTTGTTCTGGGAAAACAGTGATTTAAAGGACACCGTGTATATCTATTATTATCGCTAGTGCGAGTACGCATACGGCGCCGGCGGCGGCGGCGGCGTTTACAAATTGGCGCTCGTGACTTGTCCCTGTAATACGCACGCGTCGCGTGTCGCAGATGGACCGACACGTGATGACGTGACGTGACACGACGTCGCCGAGACGACCGACCGTCGACATTGCCGAGACGATGCAAGCGACCGTTTTTAATGCGTTTGCAAAGGTTCCAACGGAACACCAGTGCTGTGTGACACAGCAAAATGCTGAGTTTTTTCTTTCTTTCTTGCGAATTCGCGCTTGGCGCTCGGTTATTGAACAGATGAAAAACTTTAACAATTATTCTATAGATGGAGTTAACGGGATTTTCAAAAGTTATATGCATGTGTGGGCCTCTGGCATAGTTGGTTGGTAGCCAAACAACAAACAAGAGGAAGGATAGGTCCCGTCAGGATTCGAATTTATTTGAGATGGTTTAATAATCATAGAATTTCCTGTAAGTGTTGCATAACACTTTGCTAATAAAAATACTATCAGAAATTAATTAAGTTGTATGTTAAAAATAATCAGATTTTTCTTGTCATTTGACAGATTGGCCGTCCAGCACGACTGAAGTTGAAGGCTCACCTACACCTGGTTCCAATGTGGGCAGCTCGGCTGGAGGCAAAGATCGCCCAGTTACATTAGGTGGCAGCAAAGGCAGATCGGTTGGACCTGATGGCCCAAAACAATCTGATTCCAATGTAGTTAGCATCTCTGGAGACAAAGATAGCTCCGGTACATCGCATGGCAGCACAGGCAGCACGGTTAAACCTGATGGCGCTAAAGAAACTGTTACCAACGTAGGCAGCTCCACTGTAGACAAACATGGCTCCGTTACATCGCATGGCAGCACAGTCAGCACGGTTAAACCTGATAGCGCAAAAGAAACTGTTACCAACGTAGGCAGCTCCACTGTAGACAAACATGACTCCGTTACATCGGATGGCACCACAGTCAGCACGGTTAAACCTGATGGCACAAAAGAAACTGTTACCAACGTAGTCAGCTCCGCTGGAGACAAACATAGCGACGTTACATCGCATGGCAGCACAGTCAGCACGGTTAAACCTGATAGCGCAAAAGAAACTGTTACCAACGTAGGCAGCTCCACAGTAGACGAACATGGCCCCGTTACATCGTATGGCACCACAGTCAGCACGGTTAAACCTGATGGCGCAAAAGAAACTGTTACCAACGTAGGCAGCTCCACAGTAGACAAACATGGCCCCGTTACATCGGATGGCACCACAGTCAGCACGGTTAAACCTGATGGCGCAAAAGAAACTGTTACCAACGTAGGCAGCTCCACAGTAGACAAACATGACTCCGTGACATCGGATGGCACCACAGTCAGCACGGTTAAACCTGATGGCGCAAAAGAAACTGTTACCAACGTAAGCAGCTCCACTGTAGACAAACATGACTCCGTTACATCGGATGGCAGCACAGTCAGCACGGTTAAACCTGATGGCGCAAAAGAAACTGTTACCAACGTAGTCAGCTCCGCTGGAGACAAACATGGCGACGGTACATCGCATGGCAGCACAGTCAGCACGGTTAAACCTGATAGCGCAAAAGAAACTGTTACCAACGTAGGCAGCTCCACAGTAGACAAACATGGCCCCGTTACATCGGATGGCACCACAGGCAGCACGGTTAAACCTGATGGCGCAAAAGAAACTGTTACCAATGTAGTCAGCTCCGCTGGAGACAATTATGGCGAAGTTACATCGCATGGCAGCACAGTCAGCACGGTTAAACCTGATGGCGCAAAAGAAACTGTTACCAACGTAGGCAGCTACACAGTAGACAAACATGGCCCCGTTACATCCGATGGCACCACAGTCAGCACGGTTAAACCTGATGGCGCAAAAGAAACTGTTACCAACGTAGGCAGCTCCGCTGGAGACAAATATGACGACGTTACATCGCATGGCAGCACAGGCAGCACGGTTAAACCTGATGGCGCAAAAGAAACTGTTACCAATGTAGTCAGCTCCGCTGGAGACAATTATGGCGACGTTACATCGCATGGCAGCACAGTCAGCACGGTTAAACCTGATGGCGCAAAAGAAACTGTTACCAACGTAGGCAGCTACACAGTAGACAAACATGGCCCCGTTACATCGGATGGCACCACAGTCAGCACGGTTAAACCTGATGGCGCAAAAGAAACTGTTACCAACGTAGGCAGCTCCGCTGGAGACAAATATGACGACGTTACATCGCATGGCAGCACAGTCAGCACGGTTAAACCTGATGGCGCAAAAGAAACTGTTACCAACGTAGGCAGCTCGGCTGGACCTGAATTGTGGCCATGGATGAATCCACAAGGATGGCCCCTTTATGCTCCAGGGAGCTTGCCACCTGGCTTCGAAACAATCTACTGGCCTGTAAAATGGTCGGTACCACCAAGAAGTTGGGGCAATTGGGACATGCTGAAGCGTTGTCTGACCTCAATAGGTCCAGTTATACCTCCTGGAACAAGTACGGCTGGTGGATGGCCATTATCTGGAGACTGGGACATGCCGAGCGAATGGCAAGCGCCACCAAGGAGGCCTGTTCAATCTTGGCCTTGGGGCCGTAGACACCCTAGCCGGCGGCCAAGGCCTAAAGGCAGGGTTTGCGCCTGCTTCGACCGTCCTCAAGACATGCCTTATTTCCTCACACAACAACTTGGAATCTCCGTATAAAAAAATCAACGAAACGAGCTTATCAATCATTTTGAAATGAATGGAATCTAATTATATTTTATGTACGTATGTATTTATTGCAACAACGTTAAAATCCTGTAAGGGGCCCAAAAACAATTGTATTAAATGAATTATTAAAGAAAATAATTATTTCATTGACCAACCCACACCTATTTATAGGCTTCCATAGTCGAACCCGGAACCCTTATAGTTTCGCCATGTCTGTCTGTCCGACCAGTTGCAGCCGTTTTACTTGTAAACAATTAGTTCTCTTTATGTTAGGGTTGGTTTTTATTGATAGGTATCAGGTCAGGATACTACGTGTTTTGACATGTGTTACTACGTGCACGACATTAAATACAAGTAACTTTTTAACAAAAATATAACCGACTGCATATAGACATAGACACAGGAAATCATTTATTTACTACATTATCACACAATATACAATACAGTTATATTTTAAGAGAGAGGAAATACTTAAAATTAAACAATTATACAGTATAAACGTAAAACATAAACAAAAATAAGGGAGAACTTAGTAGATACTGCGTGCTGCAGCAGTAAATGGGACTCGACTCAGCATTATGCCCGCCGTGATGGTAAACGCTGATATTCTGTCGAGACCGCTCCATTTAGCCACTAGACCAGGGATCCCCAAACTATTTTGGACAAGTGACCCCTTTTCCAAAATGAACTGTTACCTCAGACAGACCCCCATGGCCAAATTACATACTTTTAAGATCAACCCCCTTATTCATAATGGTCCGCTAACTTAAAACAGCTGATACAGAGTGTTATTTTTCATTCTGACTTAGGTCAATAGAAGAAACAGAGTGAGAATTAGCAATGATTTAAATTAGTTAGCAGACTATTATGAATAAGGGGGCCTATCTTTCGTTTTTTCCTATTGATACAAAATACCTAGGTACTAAGGTACCAATTGGAAAACTTTGCACTTGGTTAAGTGAGTATAGTTGACTTCATCAAAATTTAATAAAATAAAAAGACATACAATTCAGTAAATATCAAGTTAAATTTATAATGATTATTACAAATTAAGTACTGAAATAATCTTAAGTAGGTAGGAAGTTATATTTAAAAAGGTATTAATTCGCAAAGAGAAAATAAAACATTCAGTGTGATGGATGAACCTGGTGACTATCTACCAATCTAGCTATATCCGGTTCAATATTGGTGAGTTATAGCCTTAAATCTCCACGTTCGTTGATTTTCAAACGGTTTCTTTGTTTCGTCAAAATGTTTGTTACCACACTGAAGCTTTTTTCAACTAGGTATGATGATGGAAAAGCGATAAGGTATTTTTCAGCAATGTTCAACAATGTAGGATACTGTGTTTCAATATTGCGTTGCAACAAGAACTTCTGATAGCCTTGGTTGAACTTCTGCTTAAGCTCTTCGTCTGTGCTGATGGTAATCAACTCTTCTTGTATTATCACATTGGCTTCTTCTATGGCTGTGGTATTGTACGGATTTATTATCCATTGAGGAATTTGTAAATTTAAAAGATCCTCAAACCTCTCCGTAAAATCCTTGTGTAATGCGTCCAAGTGAGTGACATATAATAAAATGTCATCATCTTGAAGCATTTCTGGTAATTTTGACAAATGCGGAAACTGCGAATATTCTTTTCTGCCTAAATTTTATTTATAAAGGATTAGTTTACCCACGAAGGCCGATATTATTGATTTTGTTTTAATCAAGTTAAGATCGTCACCTGCAGCTGCAAATTAACTTTATTGAATATTCCAAAAATATCAGTCAAGTAATAAATATCTGTTTTACAATTGTTCAGATTTTCTTTCAAATTCGGATCTTTTTCTTGTAAAAACTCCAACACAGATTCAAAAATGCCTGAAAATCTTTCTAAGCAAGAGCCTCTTGATAGCCAGCGAACTTCAGTGTGCAGAAGTAATCTTCGTAGTAAAGACTTCGTCGTTTTCCTCACATAGCTGAGCAAATAACCGAGAGTTCAAAGAATTGCTTCGAATCTTGTTGATAGCATTTATTACATATTGTAAAGACTTATGCAATCTAGGACTCAGCTTTTTTGCTACTAAATGCTGCCTGTGAATCACGCAGTGAATGACCAGTACATCAGGCAGTTGTCTCTTTAAGTGAGCTATAAAACCACGATGACGACCAACCATAGGCGGTGCACCGTCAGTCGCAACAGAAAAAATGTTTTTCCATGGAATAGCTTTGTCAGTAAAAAAATGTTCCACGGCCTGAAAAATCGATTCTTCTCTGGTATCAGTCTCTAAATATGTAGCAAAAAGCAGTTCTTGGCACATATTTTCATCTTTGATATATCGAACATATTCTAACAACAGAGCTTCATTGCCGGGTAATGTAGACTCGTCCAACTGGAGAGAGAATCTGTTGGTCTGTAAGAACTTGCATAAAATGTTTTCCACATCCCGTCCCATCTCGTTTATGCGTCTTTAACGGTGTTATTGCTCAAAGGTATTCTCTTTGAAATATTATGTGCGGGTTTGTGCAAAACATTGTTAAGGACCTCCGCAATGGCTGGTAAGATAAGCTGCTCTCCAATTGTGTGGGGTTTCCCCGACTTCGCTATTAGTAAAGATATATTATAGGACGCTCGTAAACCATCGTTTTTAATAGATGATGACGCAAACATCGATCTTATGGATGGTCTTTTGTCTAGTTTTTACATATGAATAGTAGAATACTTTTTCACATATGAGACACATCGGCAAGTGTTGATTTAATGGAGATGCAATAAATCCGAACTTCAAGTAGTCCAAAATGTCAAGTAGTCTGCATTTTTTTTTCGTGTCCGTCATCATAAAACTCTCAGTAATCCTGCAAATAAAAAAATAAGAAACTACCTAAATAAAAAACAATAATAAACTGTTAAATTTACTGGTATTTTTTTACAATTGAAACAACTGAGGCAACTGCAAACTGTTGCAAACAATCTACACATAGCTCAACTGATCACTATCACACAGTGATACACATTGTATGGCAATGCTAATGCGCTGTGCCGGATAAAAACTGTTTGGTACTTACCCTGTTAATTTTTCATAAACTGCAGATATTGCATGGTTACGCGTACAACTCGCGTATGGAGCTCAGCATTTAGTAAATTCTTTTTCAATCACTTTACTTCACTTAATTTAGCTATGTTATAACTTTGTAATTTATTGAAATAAATGAGTACTTATATGAGTTATTATCGTTCAAGCTCCAGCAAATTTTAAAACGCAAATGAACTTTCAACCTAAGTGCAAGCTCGTTAAATAGTAAAATATCGGGAACATGTTTGGACTTGCAACTTGATCATGAATTCGTTCGTATTTAATCGCGTAAGCGTCAAATAGAGAGCAAGTCAAAACGCGCCTGAAAGACGTACGCTCGAACTCATTATCTTGCACAAACTTGTCCACACTGACTTGCCGAGTTTTTCATCTTGTACGAACTTGAGACTTTACATTACTACAACAATGCTATTTCCTACAAAAATATTAATTATTCTTAGTACACGTACCACAACATAAACAATACAGTACCTACCTACCTATCTTGAAAGATTTAAATTAAAACATGTGTTAATTAAATAGGGGTCGATTTTTAGACCTCGTCGACCCCCAAAATCAGTTTTCGTTTATGTCGACCCCTAGGAAACCGATATCGACCCCAAGGGGTCGATATCGACCACTTTGGGAATCCCTGCACTAGACCTTGAGAGTATTGTTGTCAAGTGAGAATACTGTGTCATGGTAGATGTCATGTTGTGTCAAAATATAATCTTATATAGTAGAAAATGTCATAATATTATGATATGTAATAAAATAAACAACAAAATAAGCATTATAAAACAAATTGATAAATTGGTTAAAGGATTACGCCAATCGGCTAGCACGTGAAAGGTACACTAATGCTTCCCGCACCAGCCAACCCAGTTTTTTGTTTACTAATAATTAAGGATATTAAACGTTTTTTAAAGACTATCTATGATTTTAAATGTCGAAGTGGTGGGGGAATATTGTTCCAACACTTGGTTGCCTGGTATCGGAAGCTGCCCCTAAACGCTACCGTTTTGTGCTTGGAGTAGTTTAGTAGATTCCTTGTCGTCCTTGTGCTGTACGACTTGCTTTCGTTACGATTCAGTTTGGAGAAGAGATATTCTGGTGATCCAGACGTTATAAGACCGTGAACAAGTACGGCCAAGTGTAGGCACCTCTGTGAGGCCATGTTGAGAGTGGATGGGTTATTGAGATAAGGTGAGATGTGTGTTCGTGGATGGATGTCATAGCATAATCTGTAACAAGCGTTCTGCACTCTCTGAACAAGACGTGATGTTTTTGCTGTTAAGCGTGGGCCATACACCAGAACCAGTGTACCACAGGGATCAATACTGGGACCATTTTTGTTTTTAGTATATATTAAAAATCTTCCCCATCTTGTAAGGGACGATCATGAGGTTGTATTGTTTGCAGATGACACGTCACTTTTATTTAAATTAAAGCGACGACAAACCGATTTTTACGATGTAAACAATGCAATCTCTAAGGTCGTAAAATGGTTCAATGTAAACAATTTACTTCTAAATGAAAAGAAAACAAAGTGTATTAGATTTACACTACCTAATGTTACACAAGCTAAAGCACATATAGAAATCAAAGACGAGGAGTTGGCTATTGTGGATACCACCATATTCTTAGGTATAACCCTAAATAATAAGCATGCAGTGTTGACCTGTAATTGATTGTGCAATCAGTTCTAATATGTAATGTAAAGTATTAATTGAATGTATCGTTGTAACTATCGTTGGTTGACCTAAATAAATAAAATAAGCTTCAATTACCCCTCACATTGATAAGTTGTCGAAGGGACTTAGTTCTGCGGCATACGCAGTCAAAAAGATCCGTCTTTTTACAGACTTAGACACAGCTAGACTAGTTTACTTCAGCTACTTCCACAGCATTATGTCATACTGCTGTGGGGGAGTGCTGCAGATATAAACACCGTTTTTGTGCTGCAGAAGAGGGCTGTTCGTGCAATTTATAATATGGGCCCCAGAAAATCATTAAGGCTGGCATTTTCAAAGTCTGTAACAATACCTTTAGGTTGTTTAAGGAAACCACAGAACGAAACAATGTTTAATTCTTATGATTGGTTGCTAATGAGCGTAACATAACAGAATGACTTCATTTTGTTAAAATAATTTAGAATTCTTTGTTATTTTACTAACAAGTTACAGTTGCTTACAAAGTTATTCCTTCTATGCAGTTGAGTAAAAAGTAGTATATGTCTCAAACCCGGTCATAATCTATATACCAAATGGTGACCAAATGTCATCGAAATCGGTCTAGTCGTGAAACGTAACAAACAGACAGAGAGACAGAGTAACTTTCGAATCTATATATACCTAGTCAGGTCATAAGTATTGTCACACAGTAAAAACTTTTCTTTTAGAATGCTGGCCACAAAAAAGTTTATAGGATTCGAATTTCGAATTGTTCATGAAAATAATAATGTATACATTTTAGAATTTTACTCATTTTTAAATATGGAGTGGACGCTTAAAGAAGACCGTGTTGCAGTCATTGCGTTGCATCGTTGCGGTTACGCGCCAATTCAAATTTTTGACATACTGAAAAATTTGAATATAACCAAAAGATTCGTTTATCGCACCATCAAACGATACAATGAAGACTCTAGTGTAGATGACAGGTAAAGAAGTGGACGCCCTCGGTCTATTAGGACTCCAGCAGTGATAAAAGCTGTGAAGGCGCGAATTCAAAGAAATCCCAAACGTAAGCAGAACCTGTTGGCCCTTCAGATGGGGTTAAGCAGAACCACGGTGAAAAGGGTGTTATATGAAGACTTAGGGCTTCGGGCATATCGAAGAAAAACAGGACATCGTTTGAATGCTCGTCTAATGGACCTGAGACTGAAGAGATGCCGCGCTTTGTTGAAGCGGTACGCGGGAAAAAAATATCAAGAATTTTTTTTTTCGAATGAAAAATTTTTTACCTTAGAAGAGAGTTACAACAAACAAAATGATAAGGTGTACGCACACAGTAGTGAAGAAGCGAGCAACCGTATTCCGCGTGTCCAACGAGGTCATTTTCCATCCTCGCTCATGGTATGGTTGGGAGTTTCTTATTGGGGCTTAACAGAGGTACATTTTTGTGAGAAAGGTGTAAAAACGAATGCAGTTGTGTATTAAAATACAGTCCTGACGAACCTTGTGGAACCTGTTTCTCTTACCATGTTCAATAACAGGCACTGGGTATTCCAACAAGATTCGGCGCCAGCTCATAGAGTGAAGAGCACACAAGACTGGCTGGCGGCTCGTGAAATCGACTTCATCCGGCACGAAGACTGGACCTCCTCCAGTCCAGATTTGAATCCGTTAGATTACAAGATATGGCAACATTTGGAGGAAAAGGCGTGCTCAAAACCTCATCCCAATTTGGAGTCACTCAAGACATCCTTGATTAAGGCAGCCGCCGATATTGACATGGACCTCGTTCGTGCTGCGATAGACGACTGGCCGCGCAGATTGAAGGCCTGTGTTCTAAATCACGGAGGTCATTTTGAATAAACTTTAGTGTCATAAGAATCTATGTTTTGTTAAGTTCATTTTGGTATATAAATGGTTACATAATGAATAAACTTGTTTCAATTATTTTATATTAAACATGTGACAGAATTTATGACCTGACTAGGTACATACATATATGATAGAAAAAATACTAATGTGCAAACAATAGGTAGTTATGCAACCAGCTGAGATACGTATAACTACATTGAACGCATAAAGACGCAAACGCTGCATTCTCGAAGTTGCAGCTGGCCGCTTATCAGTAACCACCTACGTGTTATGTGCCTCTTGGCTTTATTATTGTAATACTAAATAAATCATTCGTCTCGAGAATGAAATTAGTCTTAGACGTTTCACTGTAATATTATTTTAATTAAATTCTTTTATCCGAATAAAAAAGTTTAGTTTTTAAAAACTCTTCTAACGTTCCCGTAAACTTCAATGGCGCAGGCGGGGCAGATTTTCCGAATTTCCGCGTAGTTTTTCACGTGTGTTTGAATTTTCCGTGAACCGTGAATTTTCGAACGTATCGGATCTGTTCGAACAAACAAATAAGTGAAGCATCCTGGGATTGAACGAGCATGTTAGTGACTGGCTGGTGAGTAGAATTTTTGCCATCCTTTCCTACCCTTTTCATGTTTTCGTATCTTGTTATTAGTGGAATCAAACTTTTTTCGTTATAACGTTATCTGGTTTCCTATTGTAGGAATTTGTTATTATAGAGTAGGTAGTATTAAGTAAACAGTGCAAATCAAAATTTATGCCTGTAATAGTATTTGGTATTATTTATTAAAATTCATAAATAGCCAAAGAAATAAGTTTAGTATTAAATCAAAATCTAGTTTATCCACATAAAATGTTGTGATTAGTTTATTAACAATTTTAGCTGTAAAATAGTTTATATATATTCAAAAAAATTCAAAAAATTCAAAATTATTTATTTGGAACATAAACAAAGTACAATAGACAAATGAAAACGTTGACAACTGCAAAAGTTAAAAAAAACTGAGAAGCAGTGTCAGCGCCCTCTTCCAAAACCAAACGGAACAACGTTCCAGCTTAAAACAAGTCGATACAAGGAAATGTTTATTCTAAATATGATTATGATTTTAAGTTGAATACTGCGTGTGTGTGAGTATGTGTGTGGTGAGTGTTTGTATGGTGTGTGTGTGTGTGTGTGTGTGTGTGTGTGTGTGTGTGTGTGTGTGTGTGTGTGTGTGTAGATGTGAGTGTGTGTGCGAGTTTGTGTGTGAGTGTGTGAGTGCATACGTGTTCGCTTGTTGTTAAGTTTGCTAGGTAGGAGAGATCAAAATATTCTCGGTATCATCGTACGTTAGTGACTGAAGCCAGGTTTTGCATTTAATTTTACATCTGTGGAATGACATATATATATATATATATAATAAATTGTGAAAATGTCGACTCTTACCCCAATACCAAAAGAAATAGTGAATATAGTACCTCTTTTTAATGACAATAAACGCCACTTTAATCTATTTTTAAAGAAATGTGATTATGTCATCATCATCATCATCATCATATCAGCCGTAGGACGTCCACTGCTGGACAAAGGCCTCCCTCATTGATCTCCAGGAACTGCGGTTGGAAGCGGCCTGCATCCAACGCCGACCTGCGGTTCTTACCAAGTCGTCTGCCCATCTTGTGGGTGGACGTCCTACGCTGCGCTTGCCGGTCCGTAGCCTCCACTCGAGAACCTTTCGGCCCCATCGGCCATCTGTTCTGCGCGCTATATGGCCTGCCCATTGCCACTTCAACGTGCTAATCCGTCGGGCTATGTCGGTGACTTGAGTTCTCCTACGTATCTCCTCATTTCTGATTCGATCCCGTAGAGAAACCCCGAGCATAGCCCTCTCCATAGCTCGTTGAGCGACTCTGAGCTTATTCATAAGGCCAATAGTGAAGGACCACGTCTCGGTTCCATATGTCTGGTAACACACACTGATTGTAGACTTTCGTCTTAAGGCACTGAGGTATGTTGGACGAAAAGACGTTGCGAAGTTTCCCAAACGCTGCCCATCCGTCGTGAGTCCGTCGCCTCATCCAACGTGAGTTGGATTCGACGATTGACCTCTTTATCGAAGTTGGACCTACCTAATTGGACTGTTTGTCCTAGGTATACATACGCGTCGACAACTTCAAGAGCCGAGTTCTCAACCATAACTGGGGCAGAGACGACATGGACATTCGACATGATTTTCGTCTTGTCCATGTTCATTTTAAGTCCTACCCGTTGGGAGACTCGATTGAGGCCTTCGAGCATCGTGCTGAGCTCTTCCATCGACTTTGCCATGACCACAATATTGTCGGCAAACCGAAGGTGAGTGATGTATTCGCCGTTAATATTGATGCCCAGTTCTTTCCATTCCAGAAGCTTGAAGGCATCTTCCAATGCGGTCGTAAACAGTTTCGGAGAAATGACATCTCCCTGTCTTACGCCTCTTTTTAAGGGAATCGCCTTCGAGCTCTGTTCATGTACTCGGACTGACATAGTGGCGTTTTTATACAAACACTTCAACACTTCGATGTACCGATAGTCAATACGGCATCGTTGGAGAGACTCAAGCACTGCCCATGTTTCGATCGAATCGAAGTCTTTCTCATAGTCCACAAACGCGAGACATAGCGGCAAGTTATACTCTTCGGTCTTCTGTATGACTTGCCGCAGCGTATGTATGTGGTCTATGGTACTGTAGCCTTTACGGAACCCGGCTTGTTCGGAAGGCTGGAAGTCATCAAACCTGCGTTCGAGACGGTTCGCGATGACCCTCGAAAACAGCTTATAAACATGGCTCAAAAGCGAGATGGGTCTGTAATTCTTAAGCAAGGTGTTGTCACCTTTCTTGAAGAACAGAACCACCACGCCCCCGTTCCATGCTTTTGGCGTCGTACCTTCAAGCAAGGCGGAATTAAAAAGCTTCTGAAGGACTTTAAGTACCGGTGATCCACCCGCTTTCAGAAGCTCTGAAGTGATTCCGTCCTCACCCGGCGCCTTGTCGTTCTTAAGCTGCTTTAAGGCCATCCTGATCTCATACAGGCTGATGTCCGGAATATCTTCGGTATAATGTCGGGTCAGTTTGGCTCTTGGGTCGTTGGCCGCACTGCAAACAGGTTTAGTGACCGAATCATAGAGCCGTCCATAGAACCTTTCGACTTCCCTTAACACTTCCGCTTTACTTGACGTTATGCTGCCATCTTCCCTCTTCAGCTTCGTCATGCGGCTCTGCCCAATAGAATTATCTCTCGCGAACACTTTGGAGCCTTTATTCCGCTCTATTGTATCTTTAATACGAGATGTATTAAAGGTACGAATATCGTGCCGCAAGGATTTCCAAATCTTTCTATTGAGCTGCCTATGTGACTGAGCATCATCGGGAGACTGCAGTTGCAAAGAACGTCGTCCAGCCATGAGGTTAAGGGTGTCATCAGAGAGTTTCTGAGGTCTATTGGTACGGGGGTCTTAAAGAACTGGGACCCCACCGTATGGACGGTTTCTACGAACCTGTTATTGATCTCGTCCACTGATGCATCTACTTCTAGACAGTCAAAGCGATTTGCAAGTTCGAGTTGAAAGCTCTCGAGGTTTTGGATATGTGCGCGAGTGGGTCGGAGCGTAGATTTCTCAAACGGGACCTTTCAAGTTTAACGTTCATATTCAATGTGGCTCTAACAATTCGGTGATCACTGCCGGTTTTCACCCTGTGAATCACAGAGACATCATTGAATATCCGTTTCTTGTTGGTCAAGATGAAATCAATCTCATTTCTCGTGGAACCGTTGGGACTCATCCAGGTCCATTTCCTGTGAGGCGGCTTCTGGAAAAAAGAATTCATCATAAAGAGTCCTTCTTTCTCGAGAAAGTCGGCCAGCCTCTGTCCTCTGGGGTTCCGTTGCCCATATCCAAATTGCCCCACTCTCAACTCATTTATTTATTTATTTATTTAATACTTTATTGCACAAAAATACAAATTACATGTACAAAAGGTGGGCTTAATGCTAATAGCATTTTCTACCTGCCAACCTCAGAGGTAACAAAAAAGGTTGGCGTGCTAACTTTTAACAATATTAATGTTTATTAAAAAAAAAACAAAAGAAACACAAATAACAATAAACTCCGATTACAGTTAGAATAAATACATAAACCTACTTGATATAACAATAATAATACATAGAATATATATATATGAGAAATATAACAAATATATATATATATATATATATATATATATATATATATATATTTATAGATATAAAACAAAAAATACTATTACATACAACACACATAGGTACTACGTTTTCATATATTTTAACAGCCAGTGGAGGACTGCAAGAAATGACTATAGACTAGTCGTCTGAAAACCGGTTTACTAGGCGCCTTTTTAATATGACTATTTTTTTTATTTTTTATTTTTACTCATCATCGCTTCTCATGCCTAGCTTTGCATTGAAGTCCCCCATAACAACAATAAAGTTTGAGTTTTGTGTGTTTTGTTCGTATGTATGGCTCTACTGATGTCCTCATACATAGACTCTACTTTTTCATCTGGGTGTGAAGAGGTCGGCGCATATACCTGAACGACCTTCAGCGAATATCGCTTAGATATTCTGAGTGTCAGGTACGCGACCCTGCTCGACACACTGTCGATGGTGATAATGTTGTTGATGAGTGACATGTGAACGAGAAACCCAACACCACCTTGGGACTGTTGGTCGCCCTCCCGGTAGTATAGTAGATTACCAGACTTAAGGGATATCGTGTCCTCGCCCTCTCTACGGACTTCTGATAACCCCAAAATGCCCCAGTGTAATCTACTAATTTCTTCTTCCAGCTCAACAATCTTTTCGTCTGTCCTCAAAGTGCGGATGTTGTGTGTTACCAGGGCCAGTGGTCGTCGTAGGGTTTGGTAGCCGATCGTCTCCCGGGGATTCTTAGCACCCCTGGCCCCGCCGTTACCGTGACTGCTACCGTAGCCAGGATTAGCGGGGCCGCCGGGGACTCGGGGCCTGGTTTTATGTTGTAAATCCATGAGGGGTTGTTGCCATACTCGCCACGCTTGGCAGGCGGGTTGGCGAGCGCAGTATAGGTGTTGAAACACGAAAAGACGCTGCTGCCCATCTTTAGGAGGTATCCCTTAGCAGACTCCTACTGCATCCACGGGCAAGAGCGGAGGGGCAACATTCTATTGCCGGCGCCCCACGGCAGTGGGTATTATGTGAGTTATAAAAATTTAAAGGAAATACAGAGCAAAATATTTTACAAAATAACACACAATCACGAGTAAATTGACAGATGAAGCCGCAGCATTTGCTAGTGAGCTGAATGACATAACATCTTGGGAAAAATTAAAATCTGTTTTAGTGCAACACTTTGGTGATCCTAGAAGTGAGGAATGTATCGCGATAGAGTTGGAAACTTTAAAAATGAAACATGGGGAAAGTTATTTAGAGTTTTGTAACAGGGTACAGTCTGTTAGATCAGTACTTATATCAAAAGTGAACCAATTGCTGGATGTAGATATACGGAATAGTAAGGTTAGCATAGCATATGTATAACAACCTGGCACTTAATGTATTCTTAAACAACTTGCCCGAAAACCTTATTAGGGCAGTGCGAATGAAAATGCCCTCCACTTTGGAAAAGGCTTTGGAGTTTGTACTAGAGGATGTGAACTTTTATGAGCAGTAAACTCTCCGTAATAAAATGCTTAGACCTCTACAAACAGCAGGTGCAACAACATCCACGAAATTTGGTACAGGTTCATCATCTCAGAACGTGCCCATACAGCCTAGTGGCTTTAGACCCACTTTCAATACACCCCTACGCTTTAACTTTGGCATTCCAAGTAACAGTCAGTATATGCAACCTTTTGTAAACAAATTCACACCGCAAACTTCAACTGAGTATAGACCACAGTTGATGCAGCGATCACAGTTTGGCCAGCAAAGGTTTATGCAACCACAAAATTTTAATCCGAAGCCGCAGTTTGGTTATACTTATAGGCCCCAGGTAAATCAGAATCAATTTGGTCATAAACCATTTCAACAAAAATTCAATACCGATGTCACAATGAGGACCGCTCTTCCTCAAAAATCACAATTACAAACACAGCAACCGCAAGGATTTAGATTAAATGAGCTTGCGATAGGTGAAAATTACCATTTGGAAAATTATGATAACCAGAATAATCATTATTTCAGTGAAGATGATTATGCGGATTATTATGATTCACAAAATAAATTCATAACAGATAATAATTATGAGGAAAATGATAACGAAACGGAAGTTGATAATTTTTACATAGTTCCCTCTATTATACAGAACACAAACGCTGATGCCTTATCATGCATTAAGGTAAATGCTCTTGATAGTGATTGATCGGACGGATCAATAGTAGTTAATGTAGATAAAAAGGAACAGCGATTTAAAAAACACACTCAGAACATAACTGATAAGATAATTGATTTAGCTAGGGACACTGATGTCGAACCCGTAGAAACAAAAGTATTATCCGATAATTCTGCCGCAGAGACAATTCGTAATATTTTTGAACGAGAGCAGGATTACCCATTACCACCTTTATCACGTAGCTCAGGAGGAACAGTTCATTCAGCTGCAGGTCTCGAATCTAAAGAGATTCCTATGCTGAATGAGGCCGTTGACACAAAGCCAAACCAGATCCTTATCTATACTTGGTTTAGGAAGGCAACAAGCGTAAGAAAATATCTAGGGAATAACAAAAAGTTCTTGATTAATTCCTGGTCATTTAAGGGCATAAAAACGCCCTTAAATGACCAGGAATTAATCAAACAATTTTTAAAAGAATACATCAAACCTAAAACTAAATACTTTATCTATTTTGAAAACGAGCAACACAGGAAAGACTTTAACAGTATAATTATAAAATTATTCAAAGCAGGTATGGTAGATTTTTATGAATGCACCGAGAGAGTATATAAAGAAGACGAAAATTAACAGAAGGCGATAGTAAAGCAACATCATGAAGGGAAGACGTGTCACCGGGGAATAAAGGAAACAATGGTTAGGATAAAAAGGAATTAGTTTGGGCACACGGATTCTAATAAGTTATTTGACGGTAAATTTGAAAAGGTTTACATGCAAAAATTGTTGAATAACCACGCTAAACGAATACCTCTATTTCATTTCATTTCATTTATTCATATCCTTCGGCAAATTACATGTGCTTGGACAAGTCAGATGAAACAATTAAAATATGTTACGTAATTACATAAGCCATAGATACATAAAGGTACCTATAGTTAATAATTTTTTATAAAAAAAAAGAAACCGTTCTAAATAATAACAACTTAAAATAAAGTCTGCAAAAGCATCGTCAAATTGTAAATAATAATTATATAATAATGCGAAAAAATAATAATAATAAATTTATATATATGTCAGGTAATCACTACAATTCATCAAATTTAAATATTGTTTTATCAGCAAAAGCTTCGTCCATCTTATAGTAACTTTTACAAATAAGATGTCTTTTTATAAATGATTTAAATGAATTATCTAACATACATATTACATGAGGGAGGCCTTTGTCCAGCAGTGGACGTCCTACGGCTGATATGATGATGATGATGATGATGATATTACATTGTGCGGTATTTTATTGTATAATTTAATTGCTGTACAGTAGTAGCTCTTTGAAATTTTGGCTAACATTATATCAGTACCTTTCGAATAAAAACAACAGGCGAGCGAAAAGAGAGTAGGAGAGACTGTAGAGTTAGAACCAGGCGATACTGTGTTTGCAAAGGATATCAACACTAGAAAGAGTAAGAATAAACCAAGGTTTAGGAAAGCTAAAGTGACAGGAAAAGTAGAGCGTAATGTAGTTTCAGTGCAAATAGGTAAGAAAAAGACAAAAGTAGCGATTAAAAATGTAAAACGTCCTCCACAGGTGGAGCTTGGTCGTACTAACCCTTCTTCCCCAAAACCAGGGCCTTTATCTTCACAGGGTTGAAAACAATCCCGGGATATTACCCGTTATAGAAAAACAAGCGTTTAAGGAGGAAGATAAGTGGTTAATAGTTAAGGTTTTAGATTTAAGCGGTATTAATAGCGATTTCGATTATCATATATTAAAGTTTAATCAGTTTATTAGATTAGTAGATGATCATACACCATATGCCCATCAGTTTTTAGGTATTAGGTCTCAAGTAGAGTACATGCGTAACATAACTGTAGTGAAATTTCGGCAGTTGGTTCCATTACATAGATATAAGAGAGGCTTAGTTAATCCGCTCGGATCATTAATTAAGGCAGTCTCTGGAAATTAAGATAACGATGACGTTATTCGATATGTCACTCTTATTTCACGAATTGGCTCTAAAGAAAACGCAATTGATAAAAAGATAACCTTGATCACCAGAATGTTGGATAACTTTGTGAATAGTACAGAAACCTTACAAGAAAATACGTTAAAACTGGAAAAAAGATTGAAAAGAATTACTAAAATATAAAGATTTTAAAGAAAACGCCAGACTCTTTTTGATGTACACCCTAAGCATGTTTGATACGTTTATGAGTATGTTCAGGATTATGTATGTAACGTATAATGAAATAGAGACAGCTATTCCATTTAGTAAAGTGTCTGTACTACATCAGTCTATCGTAAATCCTATAGAATTACTTCGAGTGTTAAAATCGACAGAGCAAGTAAATAGTTTAGTTTATGAAGTTAATGAGAATAATTTGTTTAAATTTGAAAGAATTATTACTGTAAAAGCTTATGTAAAGGAAAACCAGTTAACATTCATAATGGAAGTTCCATTAATAGATAAAAATATTTACAACTATTTTAAAATTTATTCATTACCGATTTATAAGGATTCTATAAACAAGACAATTGTAGTTTTTCCCGAATTCCCTTACCTTTTGGTGAAAGATTCGAAATACCTGCCGGTCTCGAGGTCATGCGAGAAAATTTTTGCAGATAACAACTTCCTATGCAGCGAGAATAACGTGGTTCATTTTACAACACTGACTTGTGCAGAGTAGCTTCTAGAGTTCCAGACAAATCTTACCTCATACACCATACGCAGTTGACATCGAAGACACCAAAGTTCAGAGAATCAGTTTGGATAGCTGGATTGTTTTTACACGTAAACCAACAGTATTGGTGGAAATATGTAATCATGATAACACAAGAAAGTCGCTCCATGGTACATATATTATAACAACAAATGAAGACTGCGAGGCTATTCTGGACGAGATTAAACTAAATTATCGCAGAACGTTTACAGAACATCTACAATATAAGATCACTCCAATTATTACGTTTCCAAAGTTAAAATTGATGAACTTTACTTCATTGCCTACTGTTAACATCAAGAACATCGATTCGGAGGGAATCAAACAATTTTCACGTATTCTAAAGTTAAAGTGTGTTCAGTGAAAGTGAAAATGATATCAGTGGCGTCAGAGTAAACAGTGTTAGTTTAGGCACTCTATTATTGTACTTAATCTTAAGCATTTTTATTATTGGTTTTTATGTTTATTGTTTTATTCTTAAGCGAATGATCAGATCAGAGCTTCCGCGAGACACGATAATTTCGCTCTTGAGGAGGGAGGAGTTATGCAACCAGCTGAGATACGCATAACTACATTGAACGCATAAAGACGCAAACGCTGCATTCTCGAAGTTGCAGCTGGCCGCTTATCAGCGACCACCTACGTGTTATGTGCCTCTTGGCTTTATTATTGTAATACTAAATAAATCATTCGTCTCGAGAATGAAATTAGTCTTAGACGTTTCACTGTAATATTATTTTAATTAAATTCTTTTATCCAAATATAAAAGTTTAGTTTTTAAAAATCTTCTAACGTTCTCGTAAACTTCAATAGGTTAACTCAGGCAAATCTCTCTCTTCCGCTCTTCATCTCAAGATGAATACCTTTTCCCTTTTCTACTCTTCCTTTGTCAATACATCTATGAAAATATGATGTACGTTCACAAAAATATAAATTTGTTTAAGAAAAATAGCGATAATTATAATTTTAATACTAGAAATAAAGATAAACTCGCTGTTGCCCGTTGTAGACTCCATAAAGTTAGTAAATCGTTTAAAGGACAAGGTGTTCGCTTTTATAACAAACTCCCAAGTGATGTACAAAAATTGACAATTAACAAATTTAAAAACGCAAGTAAACAAAATCTTTATAAAAAAGCCTACTATAAAATATTGGATTATTTAGATGATAGAGAAGCTTGGGATTGAAATTGCTCTAACTGGTTCAGAATGTTGCAATTTAGACGTAATTTATTTTCAGTATTGTAATGTATTCTAAAAGGATCATTAAAAAAACAACCAGCTTTGTTTCTTGCCTTTCTTTCCTGGCTTGGTCGCGAAGGAACAGGCAGTAAAATTGACGTTTCAAAGTGATTCTTGTGATTTTAATGAATAAAAGATTTTGACTTTGACTTAGATCACCATAATTCAGCTTCGATAAGACAAGGGATTCACACAACATAATTAACATATCATATCAGATAACATTAAAAACCAAACTGCTCTACCAATTTTGATGAAATTTCAATGGGATCAATCTGAAAGTATATCCTTTCAAATAAAAAAACTAATTGTTGAAGGTGAGACATTCACCGGAGAGTTTATACCACAGAATGTTCTATAAGTTCTATAAGTATAAACTCTCCGGTTATTGTCATAATACCTAGATCCCTAAACTTTTCCCGACATGAATCAATGTACCCCATACTCAAAATATAACGAATTGCCCGTTTTTGAAATAAAAATATTCTATTGGCATCTGCAGCTGTACCCCAAAACAAAATGCCATAAGTAATTAAGGAGTGAAAATATGCAAAATAAACATCACGCGCTGCCTTTATGCCTCCTAACTCCTTTATTATTTTTATTGCCTATGTTGCAGAGCACAACTTCTAAAGAAGAAGGTCAAGGTGGATTACCCATGTCAATTTGGTGTCTAGCCAAATACCCAAAAATTTTACGCTGATAGTTGAAGACACCTTCGGCCTTATTCCAAAACGCAGTCTAAAAATAGTACTGGGTTTAAACCAAATTTAAACCAGATTCTACAATAAACTTTATTACAAAAAGAAGTTTAACACTAAACCATGAATCGTCTATGGTTTAAAGTTAGACTCCCGAGACCCCTAGTTTAACTCTGGTTTTTCTTGTTTTGAGGTTATCTTTGATTTTATTTTTGTGTTACGTATTGATAAATAATTTACCGAAATGTGTATTAATAATAACAAATAAATTGATAGATTTAGAAGATATAGATATGCTGGAGACGTTCCGGTGATCTGATAGACATCGTCACCGATTGAATCCTTTCTAATTAAGTGATGAAGATTTCTGTTTATTTATTGCGTGAAGATTTATCTCACGAATGTAGAGGATGCATTTTGAGCCTCGAAATTTCAAGTGGTTTGCGCGCTTCGCAATTGGATTCGCCAAAAAGTAAGTGTTTATAACCTTGTAATACATAAGTTTTATAAAAACAAATATGATCAATTTACTAATACATTATTATTGTTCATTCTAAATTCAAGACGATACCTACTGCTTATTTCCACGGTGTATCTCAACCAGCTGACTAAGTTACCATCTCAGCTAGCTAGCACGGATGCCGAGAAGATTTATAAAAATGTCAACTTTAGGCCAGCAGGAGGAGAGCATAAGAAAATTCAGCACAATAGCAAATTTGATGTTCTTCAATTAACGTACTTACAGGTAATTTTGATTTTAGTTTGTTACTGTCTAATAAAATATACCTACATACAATCACACCTATTTTATGAAGCTAAACTGATCTAGACAAATCTAAAGAATATAGGGGACTAGATAAATCTTAAAAATTTTACAAAGATGGTATAAAACAAAATATTAAGTAAAGATTAGAAGTACTAAAAAGTGTTAACTTTTCAGGTAGTTTGTGATGCTGACCTGAAGATTATGGACATAGTGACCATGTAGCGTGGCAGTGTGCATGACTCAACAATATTCCGGGAATGCAGATTAGATCAGAGATTTGAGGCTGGTGCATTCTCTGAAATATTACAGGAAGGCAGTGGTTATCCATGTACTCCATATTTTTTTACCATTTCTGAATCCCAGAACTCCCAAAGATGAAAACTACAATAGGTGCCATATCCGTACCGGGAACACAGTGGAAAGATGTTTTGGTCTATGGAACCTACGGTTCCGCTGTCCTTCACAATATTGCCATTAACATGAAAGAAGACTGGTTTCCTTGTGAGGAAGATAGCAATAAACTGACTTTTTCAAGGGAACCTATACCAATACCAAGGTATATTCATAACACAGTATTTGGGAATAATAGGAGAATCCAGTTTATTGAAACTCATTTTTAATGTCATTTATATTGTAAACGTATACGTAGGAGATACGTAGGAGAACTCAAGTCACCGACATAGCCCGACGGATTAGCACGTTGAAGTGGCAATGGGCAGGCCATATAGCGCGCAGAACAGATGGCCGATGAGGCCGAAAGGTTCTCGAGTGGAGGCCACGGACCGGCAAGCGCAGCGTAAGACGTCCACCCACAAGATGGGCAGACGACTTGGTAAGAACCGCAGGTCGGCGTTGGATGCAGGCCGCTTCCAACCGCAGTTCCTGGAGATCAATGAGGGAGGCCTTTGTCCAGCAGTGGACGTCCTACGGCTGATATGATGATGATGATGATATATTGTATATACCTATGAAACCCCATAACAATGTGGATACCATTTTCAAAATCTGTCTTGAAATACCTAGTAATGTTATACTAAAAATTATTATTTCAAAACAGTCATAATCAAATATGTATTTCAATTTTATTCTATATTTGGTAAATTTTATGTACATTTTTCAATAATGGTGTCTTATAATCATAGTCATTTATTGTTAATAATAGGGTGTTTGTTTACATTCTAATAAAGCTATTTCTAATCCCATATTTATTTTTTTCTAACACATCTTCAATACATTTAGGAGTTTCAAGATGTCTAGTGCTCAAAGAAAAGTTAATGATATTTGTCTTATTAACATTAAGAAGCATGTTGTTAGCCAAGAACCAGATTTTATTGTTGACAAAAAATTGCAGTATTTTACTGCCTAGGTCGTTTTATCTTTTATAACAAGACTTGTGTCATCTGCAAACAGGATTACATCAACGTTTTTAAGTACAACGGACAAGTCATTAATATAAACTATAAAAAGCAAGGGACCCAAAATTGACCCCTGAGGAACACCTAGGTTAATTGGGCGTTCAGTTGATCGACACACATCTCTGTAGTTTGTGTCATCATTGTGAGATATGATCTAAACACATTAAGTTCATTTCCATTTACACCGTAGTGCCTCAATTTTTCGTGATACGCAGTCAAAGGCCTTGGACAAGTCGCAGAAAGCACCATACGTTTTTTGCGATTTCTCCAAGCCTGAATAAACATCCTCAATGAGTTTAGTAATAGTGTTTTGTCGATTCGTTCACTGAGAGTATCGTTCTTACATAAAAAACCCATGAGTTCCTGAGCTAAATTCTTTTCAAAAATTTTACTTAAACTGGGGAGTACTGATACAGGCCGATAATTATCATAGTTAGAAGTCTCCCCTTTTTATGTAGGGGCACTTTTATGTAGTTTGGCAATTTTCATTTCATCGGGGAACAATCCCTTAGTAATTCATTTATAAATAATCTACATAATTGGTAATGCTATCTCTAATTCTAACTTTTTCACCAAAACTGGGGTGTTAAACCCAATCAAAATCAATTCCGTATGTGTGTTTTAAATTAATGTCGTACTTAACAAAACAGGTTGTATAGGATACAGAGAGTCCGTCTGCGAAATATACAATTTCTTAGTGGCCATTTCGATGTAGTGGTGGCACAATTGACGATCTCCGTGGTGCAGTGGGTGAATAGCCGGCTGAGACGCAGGAGGTTGCTGATTCGATTCCCGCTGCGGAACAAATGTTTGCACGATCTACAGATATTTGTTTCGGGTCTGGTTGTTTCTCTATATATTATAAGTATTTACAAAAAAACGTATATAAGTATTCTATCAGTTATCTGGTTCCCATAATACAAGGTTTGCTTAATTTGGGGCTATATGGCGCTGTGTGAAATGTCCAGCATTATTTATTATTAATTCTGGTGTGACTAAATGTGCTTAAAAAGTCAGGGAGTTGTTAAGATAATAGTACATACATAATTGGAGATTTATATAATCTGGTGGTAGAGCTTTTGTGAACGAGCTCGAGCAAGTGGGCACCACCGCCTTACCTTTATCTGCCGCCAAATAGCAGTACTTGTGCTGCTGTGTTCCGGTTAGATGGTAATGGTATGTTCCTGTAATTACTGGCACATAGGCATAACAGCTAAGTCCTATAGTATGACAACGTATCCACATAGAGATCAAGATAACATAATACCTTGTGTTGAATTCTATGTGGATATCCATGGGCTGCAGTAGCCGCTTAACATCTGGTGGACTGCATGCTCGTTTGCCATATAAGATGTATTAAAAAAAAAATCCAATTACATAGGTAAAGACCTATTTTTAACAGCATTTTTGATGAAATTTTTTGGATTGGTGCACAATTTAAAATTCAAATAAATTTTATTCGAAAGTCGTGTTATTTTAATTTCAAATTCAGTTGTTTTTAGATCATTATGCCCGCCGTGATGGTAAGCGGTGATATTCCGTCGAGACTGATCCATCTATAGTCCAAGAATATTAGTCAAATGCGGGCAAGTATCTTGGAATGAGAGATAGTCTAGAATGAGAGATATACCACCCATTCGCACACACCGTTTTGGTTCTACGTTCTTGATGCGTACAGTTAAGTTATGGAACGCTTTGCCGTCGTCTGCTTTTCCTAAAGAATACAATCCGGGCCTCTTGAATAGGTTTCTTCTAGATCTTCGTGCTTCATCTTAGACCACATCATCGCTTACCATCAGGTGAGATTGTGTTCAAACGAAGATCTATTTAGTTTAAAAAAAATTTAAACACTGCGCGCGCTTTGTCCTCTATCTCAAAAGTGGTTTAAATATAAAAAAAAATATTAAACTAAAGTTATAGAGCATTTAATCTTCAACAATATTTATAATATATACAAAGAGTATAAAATCCATAGGAAACGAGATATTTGCAATAAATGTGTAAAAAATCGATTTTTTTACCTTTGACCTTGGAATATCTGTAGTCGCGGGCACCCTACGATAAGTAGGTTTTGAGACAAGTTTTAGGGTGCCAAAATAAAGGTTTATACTAGTTTATAGCTGACTATTTCTCATTCCGAGGTAAAACCCCTAATATTGCTGGACTATTAGCCAACTAGGCCCTGTGAGAATGTCATGTTGTGTCAAAACATAACATATATTTTAACATATATAATTTTGACAAAGTTCAGTTTTCATTAAAAACAAAAACGGGGTGCCACTTGACCAGATAGCTCCATTTTGGTTTTTTTTACCCCTCTTGAGCCCCAATATCTCAACAATCCCCCCACCTTTTTAGCTCAATTAGTCACACCAAAATTGTGGCATCACTATCTACCTATATACCAAATTTCGCGATGATCGGATAAACATTTCTAATGTTATCCTCTGACAAACAAACATACATACATACAACGCCGTTTTACCCAAGTTGATTTGGAGTTTATCGCTCGATCAATAAAATAGCGTATTTTATATTTTGTATAGAAAATATTAGCTGTTACGTACACGTATTCACGTACAACACACGGCTGTGTACAGTGTACTTGGCACAGCCACACCCCATTCTTTTAGAGTTCCGTACCGAAAGGGTAAAACTGGACCCTATTACTAAGGCTCCCCTGTCTGTCTGTCCGTCTGTCACCAGGCTGTATCTCATAAATCGTGATAGTTAGACAATTGAAATGTTTACAGCAGATGATGTATTTCTGTTGCCGCTATAACAACAAATACTAAAAACTGAATAAAATAAATATTTAAGGGGGGCTCCCATACAACAAACGTGACTTTGTTGCTCGTTTAATCTCGATATTGATATCGACAACAGGTAGACGCTTGAAATATTCACAAAATATTTAGTTACATAAAAAAAAATAAAAAATCTTTAAAAATAAATAATTAAATTAAAATAAAACAAACATTTAAGGGGGGCTCCTATACAACAAACGTGATTTTTTGCTGTTTTATAGATAATGGTACGGAACCCTTCGTCCGCGAGTCCGACTCGCACTTGGCCGGTCTTTTATCTCCCTTTTGCTTTGGTTAAAAATAGCATAAGCTATTTTCTATAAGCTTATTTTCCGTTTCACTCTGAGTCGAATATACGTGTAAGACATTTGTTTTAACTAAGCTGTTGGTTCTCTTCATTGGCTCGAGTCCATCAATCTTGGAATTTCATCACTTCGCCGAAAGTGTCTTTTCGTTAATGAAAATTGTAACATTATTACCGCCAGTGGGCAGGCAGACTGCGACAGCCTGGTTTTTAGGGTTCCACACCAAAACTGTAATAAAGTCGGCGAGTCGGACTCGCGCACGAAGGGTTCCGTACCATTACTAGTTAAGAAAACGGTAAAAATCACGTTTGATGTATGGGAGCCCCCCATAAATATTTGTTTTATTTTAATTTAATTATTTATTTTAAAGTGTATATAAATATAATAATATATAACAATAAATATGCTGTGAATATTTCAAGCTTTTTGGGCAATGGTGTAATACTTTTTAATAAGCTACAGGACGAGCTCAAAACCTCAATTATTAATCTATTTAAGAAAAAAAAAAAAAATTATTAATACAAAAAAGTTAGATTAGATTAGATAATTTCTTTATTGCACACCATTAAATACAAAACATATAAAAGAAAATACAATTTTAAATCATAGGTACAATGGGCGGCCTTATCGCTAAAAGCGATCTCTTCCAGGCAAACCTTTGGATGGACAGGATCTATATGAACAAATAAGGACGGCGGCATAAGATTTTTTTTTTTTGGTATCAGTTTTTTTAAAGTTATTACTCATTGGGTGAAGCTTTAAATGATATTGATCTTAATGTGATCTGTTGAATTATTTGAATTTTTTTTCTATTTCTTTTCTTTTTTTTATGTCCTTAACTTTTGTCTTTTTACAATACTGACAAGGCCTTTTTGCAGCCGCATTTTGTAACTTGTAATTCTTTAATTTATATAATTTAATTTTTATAATTATTTTACGTGTGTTTATTTTTATTTTTTATATTGTTTACTCAGTTAC
The DNA here is from genome assembly GCA_918857605.2 of Philereme vetulata. Classification (NCBI taxonomy): domain Eukaryota; kingdom Metazoa; phylum Arthropoda; class Insecta; order Lepidoptera; family Geometridae; genus Philereme; species Philereme vetulata. Next base: position 7,152,051 of record OU975427.1, on the reverse strand, counting down.
TTGTAGACAGTGCCGTAATTAGCCTTTTATGCGCCCGGTGCGAGCTGTTATAACCGCGCCCTTGAAATATTTCCTAATATTAACCGGTTCTGACAATAAAATGGATTGTGAAAAATAAATCTTATCATCCAAAAACTAAGTTTATGTAAACTTAATTTTAAGTACTTGGTAAAGTTTTGAATAAGGAAGTTCAAACAAATTGCGTTTATAAATTAGGTGACACTTATAAATAAATAAATAATAGGTATTGTTAGTGGCCCTGGTCTGGTCATTTCTGCGCCCCTCCAGGGTCTGCGCCCTGTGCCTGGGCACCGCCGGCTCTGCCCTAGTTACAGCACTGCTTGTAGATCTTTTGACATTCCGCAATTATTAGAATTTATCGTAATGACAAGGCCTCCTTTACAGCCGCAATTTGTATTAATTTGTTTTTGGCATGACATAGGTAATAATTACGAGTAAGATTTAGCATTGACATTGATTGCCTTATTTGACATTGTTTTGTTCTGTATTAAATTGATTTATTATTTCAAGTTGACATTCAATTAACTTGAATAACTTATTTAGTCCCGATATCTGTCTGTTTGAGCTGCTGCAATGTTAATTTTATTGATATATTCTAAACATGACGTAACTTAGTGTTCTTTAATGTACCTACAGTGGAAAATAAATGAAATGAAAAAAAAAATTAAATAAGTATAAGTATTTATTTTATTCTGTTTTTAGTATTTGTTGTTATAGCGGCAAACAAAAATACATTATCTGTGAAATTTTCAACTGTCTAACTATCACGGTTCATGAGATATAGCCTGGTGACAGACGAACAGACAGACAGACTGCGGAGCCTCAATAATAGGGTCCCGTTTTACCCTTTGGGTACGGAACCCTTACATATGGCTTGAGGCTCTCCGTAAGCAATGTCTGCAACAACCAAGCTTGTGAACTAGCACTGTACCATAACCAGCAGCAGTCAGCTTTGTAAATCTTCCGGAAATACAGCGGTGGTTCGCCCCGAACTGAGATCTCGCGAGTCTCCCAAAACAAAAAATATATATTCTTAGGGCGACTCGCGCAACGATGCCTAAACGTATTTAGTGGCTAATTAAGATTTAAGGAGTTGTCAAATCATACAAATACGTAACATTTAAACATGTTTAGTCGCTAAATACGTTTAGGGATCGTTGTGCAGGCCTGCCTTAATCTTTGAATAATAAAATAATGCTACGAAATCGAACCAAATAGGTACTTGACCTACAGTTTCATTCAAATTACAGGTAACGGGAGTTCATGTTATTTGGGTCAGTTTTTTTGGGATACAAATTTTAGTTATTTTGGATTTCAGACTTTTTCCTATAATCGTGTTATTAAAGCTACACGTATACCAAATTTCAGCACTGTGGGGTCACTGGTGTACCCTGTGAATTTTGTGAAAGTTCAGTTGTTATCATGGCTAATTAATAACTTAAAAACTACAAAGCTTAAACTGAAAATAAAAATAAAAACGGGGCCGAAATGTACTCACAAAGACCTTTTATTAGACACGCCACTTGACCGGATAGTCCCATTTTGGTTATTTTTACCCCTCTTGAACCCCAATATCTCAACAAGTCCACCACATTTTTTAGCTCATTTAATCACACCAAAATTGTGCCATCACTGCCTACCTATATACCAAACTTCACGATGATCAGATAACCGTTTCGAAAGTAATCCTCGAACAAACAAACATACATACATGCAACGCCGATTTGCCATAGTTGACATAGAGATCTCGCTTCGCTCGATACATTATTCAAGCATATTATTATACATTATTACATTTTTTCTATAAATCTGTTGTGTCTAGACTGTAAGGTATAATAAAGAATTTTCATTCATTCATTCATTCATTATTCGTAATCTTTGACTATAAAAATATTGCCACGATATAAAAAACACAAAGACTTGACCTACAGTTTCATTCAAATTATAGGTAACGGGAGTTCATGTACACTGGTTCCTATATTTTGGGGTACAAATTGCAGTTATTCTGGATTTCAGACTTTTGCCTATATTTGGCTGCACGCATACCAAATTACAGCACTGCGGGGTCACTGGTCTACCCCACAGAACATAAAAAAAACAATAGAACTAGCATGATGACTTTTCACTATGAAAACCAGTGTAGCTAAACTCACACATGTAAAAACTAGCACACTTAGAAATAAAAGTTATAATTGGTTGAAAGAGAACGTTCAAAAAGTCATAAAACCATAAAACTAATTTTACTGATATAAAACCTTAGCCACTAAGGGAACATGGTTTAAAATTCAATAAAATAAATAGCAATAAAAAAATAAAGTCTACTTACCAAAAGAAATAAAAGTTATAATTGGTTGAAAGAGAACGTTCAAAAAGTCATAAAACCATAAAACTAATTTTACGGATATAAAACCTTAGCCACTAAGGGAACATGGTTTAAAATTCAATAAAATAAATAGCAATAAAAAATAAAGTCTACTTACCAAAAGAAATAAAAGTTATAATTGGTTGAAAGAGAACGTTCAAAAAGTCATAAAACCATAAAACTAATTTTACGGATATAAAACCTTAGCCACTAAGGGAACATGGTTTAAAATTCAATAAAATAAATAGCAATAAAAAAATAAAGTCTACTTACCAAAAGAAATAAAAGTTATAATTGGTTGAAAGAGAACGTTCAAAAAGTCATAAAACCATAAAACTAATTTTACGGATATAAAACCTTAGCCACTAAGGGAACATGGTTTAAAATTCAATAAAATAAATAGTAATAAAAAAATAAAGTCTACTTACCAAAAGATGGCGCTTTAGAAAATATTTTTATTTTAGTCTCTAATAATTAGAAATAAGACTGATAATGCAATGGCTGTTATTTGATTACCCACAAAACAAAGCCACTCAACAACAGATGGCGCTGTGGCTAACGATTTTTGTTATAGTCTCTAACAGCAAAGAATAAGATTGATAATGCCATGGTTGTTACTCGCTTGTCCAAAATACTTCGCTACTGCTTTATTGATGTACCTATGAGGATACAAGACAAATGTATCGATATCGATTATCACCTACCTACTATGGATAACGATATAGGTACGTCAGGTTATAATATAGGTGGTCGAAATAAACAGCTTTTCTTTTCTTTTTTTCATAACATAATCACAGGTTTCCAACTCATAAATACTTAAAAAAATATTATATTACTGGAGTATTAATACTGAATTATTATACGAGCGGCACACTAAAAGTTTCCGGAATCAATAATACAACAATACTATTAATGGTCAAAAATGAATTTATTTTTTATTTCTCAAAATATTCTCCTTTAGGTCAAAGCACTTATTCATACAATTGAACCAATTTTGAAAACATTTGTGCCACTGCTCCGGTGGTGACGTCAGATACATTTTTTTCATACTCTTCGACAGCTTCTTCTGGTGATGAAAACCGTAGATCGGGTAATTGGTTCTTGATTTTTGAGAACAGAAAAAAGTCACACGGTGCCAGGTCAGGACTCTGTATGCTGGATGACTCATAAGTTGTACGTGTTTTTTTTATGTCTGGCGCCTTGGGGAAACTGAAAACAGAAGTTATTATAATATTTCACACCATAGGTCTAAAATGCATTCAAAAAATCATCAATAACACAACAAAAGGAATTAACGCCCTAAAACTTATACACCTTTTAATAGGGGGTAACTAATTAAAGCTATCGATAACACATTCATCAGTATATTGGGGTCACATCCCTAATTGAGTAGCGTAAGTTGAGGTTTAAGAGAAACACGACCTTAAAAAGTCTATTTTGTTTGACGATTTTGCATTTTAAACAAAACTAACAAAAAACAATAAAATAATACTTACCGGTGATGGGTGTTGAAACGTGTATCGTACGCTTTAATTATATCATAGAGTAGAGACCGTGTTTTTTTTTTTTTTTGTTTTGTCTGTATTGACAACACTGCCTTTAGTCGCTCTCTTGTCAAAATACTACGTTTGGTGTTCACACGTATTCTAATCTTGTAATCTGATTTTATCTAATTAATCTTCTCCTGACTAATGTGTTTGACGATGCGATAATGTACTATTGTAATATACTTTGTTGATACAAGTAATAGAAGAATAGCTACCGTTGAAGATTGGTGTTTTATTTCATTGTAAGTCACCCACCACTATAAGCATCTGTTTGAACGCTACCAAAGCGATAGCATTCAAGTCTTGTGAAACACAACTAGTTCTGCGTAAACTGCTCAGCTAGTCCGTACTAACAGGTTATGGGCCCAGAGATTTTACAAGAAGAAATTGCTAACGCTAACGCGTGTTGGATATAACCTCGGTGAGTCGCTACGTGGTGCGGTGGATTGTGACTTGGTGATACTTGCTTCGATATGGCTACGCCTGGCCGTCAAGAATCGAGCAATGGAAATTCTACTTTGCAAGGTAGCAATGGCCTCGCATCGTCAATAGAAAAATTGGAAGGCGTATCCAACTATTTGAATTGGAAATTCGCAATAAAGATGCTGCTTACCATGGATGGCTTGTGGGACACAATCGAAGGCTCCGAGTCTGATCCTGTAAAAGATCAGCGTGCCTTGGCGCGAATAGCTTTGTGCATCAAACCGGTGCTTTATCAATATATCAGGAATGGTACTACGGCTAAAGAAGCATGGAAAAGCTTGGCTGATATTTTTGAAAATAAGGGTCTACTACGGCGTGTGCTGCTTTTAAGACAACTACACAGAATAGATTATACTCAATTTTCACGTATGTCTGAATACATACAGGGTGTGATGACCCTTGTGCAGCAGCTCACGGATATTGGCCGGAAGACGGATGATGCTGAAGTCGCAGAGATTTTATTAAGTGGTCTACCTCAGGAATTTGAATACTTGGTTTCTAATCTGGAGACAGTATGTTTAACCAGTAATCTCACCAGTGAGATTGTACGATGTCGACTTCTGCAAGAAGAGTTGCGAAGGAGTGATGGTGCAATGAATAATAACAACACAGCTATGGTTGCGAAGAACACTTCAAAGAAAAAGTCTGTGATTTGTCATTACTGCAGTAAGCCTGGACATGTGAAGGCTAAATGCTACAAGATGAAGAATGACCAGAAGAAGAGTGACCAGAAGGATTCTACAAGCTTCGCTTCAGCTCTGTTTGTTCATCAAAATGATGCTTGGTTCATTGACTCCGGCTGTACATCTCATATGACAAGCTGTAAAGAAAATCTGGTGAATTATAAAGACTTTAATTGTAATGCTAAACACACTACTGTTGCTGTAGCTAATAATGAAAAGTTAAAATGTAGTGGTGTAGGAGATTTAATGGTAAACTTTGGAAGTGAGGTAAGACAACTTAAAAATGTTTTATTTGTGCCACAGATAGCCACTAATTTAATATCTGTAAGTAAATTAGTAGAAAGTGGACTAACTGTTCAATTTAGTAGTCATGGGTGCAGTATTTATGATAGTAAAGTCTCTGGCAACCGCTTAGCTCTTGTGGGGTGTGAAAATGGAATTTATAGGATAAATTGTAAAATTGTAAAACCTTTGCACAATCAGCTGGTGTATTCTTCCAAACTTTTGAGTAATGGGCAAACGACAGAGAGTACTGCAGTAGCTGTCTCTACTGAGCTATGGTATCGCAGGTTGGGACATTTAGGTCTAAGAAATATGTGTACTCTAAAAGGTCATGTGTCTGGTGTGGTGTTTCAGGATGACCAGAACAGATTGAAGGACTGCATACCCTGCCTTGAGGGGAAGCTGTCAACACAGCCGTTTCCCAAAGGAGAGGGCAAGCGGGCCGAGCGACCATTGGAGTTGGTGCATTCTGATGTCTGCGGGCCAATGAGTGAGAGCAGCTTGGGAGGTGCAAAGTATCTGGTTACATTTACAGATGATCACACAAGGAAAACATTTGGATACCTAATGAAATGCAAATCTGAGGTAATGTCCAAGTTTATTATATTCAAGGCTATGGTTGAGAGACAAACTGGATTGAAGATTAAATGCTTACGTTCGGACAATGGTGGCGAGTATGTCAATCATAGGTTTTCAGGATTCTTATGTAAAGATGGAATTGTACATCAAACTACAGTTCCTTACTCGGCTCAACAAAATGGTGTTTCAGAGCGCCTTAACCGGACGCTCATTGAAAAAGCGCGTTGCATGCTGCAGGAGTCAGGTCTCAGTAAGAGTTATTGGGGAGAGGCAGTCAATACTGCAATTTATTTAAAAAATAGGTCCCCTACTACAGCTTTAGATGGACGGATTCCTGAGCACCTGTGGTCAGGATCTAGAGTTGATCTGAGTCACTTAAAGGTTTTTGGTTGCATCGCTTATTCATTGGAGCCTAAGCATAAGCGTGGCAAGCTTGATGCTAAGAGTAAAATGTATATCTTTGTGGGATACAGTGAGACCTGTAAAGGGTATAGACTGTCTGATCCTATAAATCCTAGAAATATTTTATTGTCAAGGAATGTTGCATTTTTAGAAAACAGATTTTATAATAAAGATTTTAATGAAAAGGAATGTGAACTTGATGAAGTTATTTTGAGTAATAATGATTTTGACATGAGCACTGAATTGGTTTTAAATAATGATAATTCAATTAATAATAATAATACTAATGACATCCATTCTAGTCCAATAGATTTAGGAGAATGTAATAATTTAGATAGTATTAGTAATAAAACCAATTCTTTAGAGTTAAATGATGGTTCTCACATTACAGATACCACAGATGAGGAGCATTATTGCACAGGCAGTGAGGTTGAGTCCCGCTGTGCAAACTCGTCGTCGGCGAGCTACGAGTCTGTGACTTCGTCATCGCCGGACGCGTCTGTTCGAGGGGAAGGAATGACACGTGTAGAGGTACCCCGGGCCGCGGCTAATACCCGCCCTGTACGAAGTACTCGGTCAATTCCACCATTGAGGTATTGTGATTATGATGTTTCGATGTATGTCGGTAATATTGAGGAACCATCCTGTTACGAAGAGGCTATCTCTTGTTCGGATGCCACTGAATGGCGTGCTGCAATGCAGAGTGAGTATGACTCTTTAATCGTGAATGAAGTTTGGAAGATCGTCGATAGACCTATAGGGAAAAATGTAATTAAAACTAAATGGGTTTTTAAGCGCAAACACGATGCTTCCGGTAACTTTAGTAAGTACAAAGCGCGATTAGTTGCCAGAGGGTTTACACAAAAAATACGGGGTAGATTATAATGAGACGTTCTCCCCTGTGGTAAGGCATTCCACTATGAGAATTTTGTTTTCTTTAGCAAATGATTTAAATCTCAGTATAGACCATATAGATGTAGCTTGTGCTTTCTTAAATGGAAATTTAAATGAAACAATATTTCTGGAACAGCCTATTGGTTTTGATAATGGAGATAATTCTAAGGTTTGTTTATTGAATAAGAGTATTTATGGTCTAAAACAAGCAAGTAAAATGTGGAATAGCAAGGTTCATGATTTGTTAAATAGTAATGGTTATGTACAAAGTCTGTGTGAACCATGTGTTTATATAAAGAAAGAGAAGAATGATTTAACCATTATAGCACTGTATGTAGATGATTTCTTCATATTTTATACTGAGAGAAGTGCTATTCAAAAAGATTGTGTAAAACTGTTACAAAGGGAATTTAATGTAAAGAACCTTGGTCCATTGAAAAGCTGTCTTGGCATAAATGTAACGAGAGATAGATCAAACTGTATTTTAAAATTGGACCAGACTGACTATATTAAGAAATTATTGTTGCGGTTTGGCATGGGCAATTGTAAAACTGTATCTACACCGATGCCATTAAATTGTAAATTACTGAAAGCTGAAAATAAAGATATAAGCGAGAGCAATGATAATTTTAGGCAATTGCTAGGTTCCTTAATGTACTTAGCTGTATGTACAAGGCCTGATATAGCTTATGCTTGTAGCCAGTTAAGTCAATTTAATAACTGTCACGATAACAGTCATTGGCAAGCTGCTAAACGTGTTTTACGTTATTTAGCGGGGACAATTGATTATGGCTTACTATTCGTAAGAAGTAATAAATTGAGTTTAGTCGCTTATACTGATGCAGACTGGGCTAATGATGTAACTGATCGTAAGTCTTATACTGGATATGTCGTGAAGTTAGGTAATAATACAATAAATTGGGATTCACGTAAGCAACGGTGTGTTGCTTTATCTACTACAGAAGCGGAATATCTCTCAATTTGTGATGTTTGTAAAGACATAAGTTTTATTAAGAGTTTGATATCTGAGATCTTTTGCTTGGATCTAGAGTCAGTTGTTTATAATGACAATCAAAGTGCAATTAAGTTGTTAGAATGTAAAGAGTTTTGTCATAAACGAACTAAACACATTGACCTCAGATACCATTATGTAAAGGATCTAATAAAAAATAATATTGTAACTGTAAAGTATTTACAAACAGAGAAGATGATAGCAGATGTACTGACCAAACCGCTTTGCTCTAATAAGCATGTAGATTTTATTAAGGACATGAATGTATGTGTTGTGTAACATGACTATGTGTGTACTAAATTGTAGAGATAATATGATAGAGTCATTCAATGTTGTAGAGTTATGATTAATATTGTAGAGTCATATAGATATATGTTATGTGTAGTTGTCTATAAGTCTCTAAGTATGTTTTACTTGCGCTTATGTACGCTTTAATTATATCATAGAGTAGAGACCGTGTTTTTTTTTTTTTTGTTTTGTCTGTATTGACAACACTGCCTTTAGTCGCTCTCTTGTCAAAATACTACGTTTGGTGTTCACACGTATTCTAATCTTGTAATCTGATTTTATCTAATTAATCTTCTCCTGACTAATGTGTTTGACGATGCGATAATGTACTATTGTAATATACTTTGTTGATACAAGCAATAGAAGAATAGCTACCGTTGAAGATTGGTGTTTTATTTCATTGTAAGTCACCCACCACTATAAGCATCTGTTTGAACGCTACCAAAGCGATAGCATTCAAGTCTTGTGAAACACAACTAGTTCTGCGTAAACTGCTCAGCTAGTCCGTACTAACAATGGGATATGCCCTCTTTTGTTAAAATTTTGGTTCGGCTATAATATATACACTCCAAAACGGCACAATATGGCATTTCGCACCTTGATAACCATACTGTCACTAAACGAAAAATGGTGATTTTTAGTTATAAGCGCTATCTTCTCCGCCATAACGTATTCTATAATGTGCAAAAACACCCATCGGTCAGTTTTTGTTCTAAGTAGTCAGGTGGCGCTAGTGACGTTATAGATTTTGGAGGGGCGCGCACACACTGAGCACGTAAACTGAATTTTTTTGTATAGTAGGTTGAATTTCAAAGATTTAGGAAGTGATTCCGCGAAGAAGTGTGACTTTTTTGTTAAGTGGCATTGTTCCAAAAACGATGGTCAGTTTTCTGTTTATAATAAATGGAACAGTTTTGCTTAGAGTCAATTTTCCATTTAATATGAAGGTTTGTTTACATTATGTTTGTTCACGAATTAATGATAATATTTTCTGGTTTAGTGTCTTTATTTCTTTATTTTATTCCTAAAAGTTTGCCGTAATGTTAAGCAATGGCGGATTCATTTGTGTTTTTATTTTTCATCAGACATAATGACATTAGGTAATTAATATCACTAGTTAATATCAAATAGGAGTTATTAAACAATTTGTGAAAGTGATTGGAACAGTGACACTAAGCTAATAGTGAATTTAAACCCCGAAAAAAATAAGTAACTAATAATAATAGAACAGCTCCTTTAATGCCAATACTTTTTCGGAAAACTAAAGTGACGAAAAACAATAGAACATAAACAATCTGTGTCATTTTAGCTATCGTTATCAAGTAGGCAATTTTTGAAAATTTTAATCGTCGATTCCCAAAAATTACGAATTTCGTTTAGTGACAGTCTGGTTATCAAGGTGCGATTTTATATTTTTTTGAAGTACGTTTACCCCACAGTAATTGAAACACGACTGAAGTGAGCGAAGCTTGTAGTGCGCGGAACTCCGCGTACTTGGTGTTACGCGGGCTCCGCCTACTTACGACTTCTATTGTTTTTTGTGTTTTTGTGGTCTACCCTGTGAATTTCGTCAAAGTTCAGTTTTTATTATGGCTAATAACTCAAGCACTACAAGAACTTTTTTAAAAACAAAAACGAAGTCCAATTATACTAATTATATGATATCTTTCATTAAACGTCCCACTTGAAAATTGTTGAAAAACCCACGATTATCGGATAAACGTTTCGAAAGTTATCTTCGGACAAACAAACATACATACATACAACGCCGATTTGCCTAAGTTGATTTGCAGATATCGCTTAGCTCGTTCAATTATACCTGAAAACAGCTCGCTAATATTTAACATAGATATTTAGGTAGAAATGGGCCTACAATAATTAAACCATGAAGCAAATAGTTTTTCCATTAATATTCACTGGCCTACTCAGAGCGCTGTCACTGTGACGAGAGCAAATACAGCTAATCGCGGACGACTGTCGATTTGTTTCAATCTGTAGCTAATACTGTGAGACGGGGGGAGGTTGGCGCTAGCTGTACTTTGACCGGAGAAACAACTGTTTTTTTTTGGTGCTTTAGCACTTGAAAAGATCCTCGGATAGTGCTTCTGTTTCTCTAATCGAGCGATCTCCAAATCAACTTAGGCAAATCGGCGTTGTATGTATGTATGTATGTCCGATAACTTTCGAAGTGTTTATCCGATTCATCTCGATTGTGCGTAGTGGTTTGGAGTATGGAAGCGTGGCGTGGAGCCCTTTCTATGAAATTCACAAAAACCGTTTGGAAAGCATACAGAAACGCTTTTTGTGGCATCTCACATATTCCTGTCATTTGGGAAAAGTACTTTTGAGCTACGAGGATAGGTTGAAACATTTTGAGATCTCCACACTCGCGGACCGAAGACGTGTGCTCGACGCCGTGTTTCTGTTTAAGTTAGTGAATGGCATGCTTGATGCACCTGGTTTGTTGGCGTCCATATACTTTTCTGTTCCTTGCGAACTGCCCAGAGCGTCAATCTTTGACTTGTTTAAATTGGGGGGATCAAAGTCAAACTTGGGACACCATGCACCACTGACTAGAATCCTTAGGCAGTACATATAACATATTATCTAAGTCTGACCAGTTGGACGTATTCACTTGCAATGTGAGAAAGCTGAAAGCCCATTTTAAATGTATTAATGTAATACGTTAAATTTTGAGGTATTGACTTGTCTTTTAATATAAATTTTAAATTTAATTGTTATTTTTTTTTTAAGGATTATGACTCTGTAAATAATGTTTATGTCATTTATTTATTTCAGTGTATTTTGTGTTTTTTTTAGTTATATGTATTATAGTTTTTATTGTTTCTCGCTCAATAAGTTAGTCAATGTGGTCTTCACCTGTAATTGCAGTAACATTTAGCTCGTACAAATATTAATTGATTTGCTATGATGTGTTAATGTATACTATGTTGGTGTTCAAATACGAAAATAATCTTAGGTATAAATAAGCTAAAAATGTGGGGGGTTGTTGAGATATTGGGGTTCAATGGGGGTAAAAATAAACAAAATAGGACTATCCGGTCAAGTGGCACGTCTAGTAAAATGTCTTTGTGAGTTTCGACCCCGTTTTTATTTTTAGTTTATAACCTTGTAGTTTTTAATGTATTAGCCATAATAACAACTAAACTTTGACAAAATTCACAGGGTACCTAACCAATGCTGAAATTTGGTATTCGTGTAGCTTTAGGGACACGAAAATAGAGAAAAGTCTAAAATCCAGAATAACTGCAATTTCTACCCCAAAAAAGTATATACTTATCCAATTAACATGAACTCCCGTTACCTGTAAGTTGAATGAAACTGTAGGGCAAGTTAGTTGGTTCGTGGCACTATTTTGATAGTCAAAGATTACAAATAATATTTTTTTGTTTTAATCGGAGACTCGCGAGATCTCAGTTCGGCGCGAACCATTAGTTATGCATAGCTCGAAACTAACGCCCTTGTAAACAGCCTCCGCGGTCTACGTCTTGTCCACCAGTGACAGGATTCTGCGAGGAGGAGCAGGCAAGCTTGTCGTAAAGGTACTTTGAAATTGCTCCAACTCGTTCAAAATGTTACAATTTAGACGTAATTTATTTCCTGTATTGTTATGTATTCTAAAAGGATCATAAAAAAACAACCAGCCTTGTTTTCTTGCCTAGATATAATCTATGGTTCATTTATCATAAATGACAGTTCCCTCCCCTTTCCTTCATACTTCTTTCCCTTCCTTCCTGTCCGATCCGACGCCATGTTTGATTTGACAAGACAGCAAAATTGAGTCATACATGTCATGAAAAAAAAATCATACAAACAAGCTTTTGCTAATCGCCATTGGAGTCTCAAAGTTGTGAAGTTTTGCGTTGATTTAATTCCGTAACTTATCCTCTCAATTCCTGAAGCTGTAATTTCATCTCGCAATATGTACAACAAGTGCTGTGTTGTGTGTGAGCTGTGCTGGTAGACGAAAGGACGTCAGTTTTCAATATGTTTCCAAAAAGTGAGATAGGACTCCAAAAGTTATTAGAGCGCATAAACTGTGAAAGACTTCGAGGCCTGGACCTTCCAAGATCTTTGCAAGCAGTTTTTAAGGCACAAATGTTTTGAGAAGAGATTTCTCGCTTCCACCTAAATATAAAACTACTTGCATTGAAAAAAAAATTGATATAATATGAATGTGTTTTTTTAGTTAGAATACCTACATTTAATCTTTCCTCTGTAGGTCGACTTAAGATTTATGAATAAATAGTAATAGTAGCAAAAAGCCAGAAAAGGTAAAAAACTTGGTAGAATGCGTATTCCAGCTGAAGCCAAAAGATATCACAAATTAAAAATAAACAGCTGTCATAAGAGCTTTTTTGGGACGAACTATAGTCTATGGGAGTGCCCGTTAGCATCCTAGTAGTAGTCTGTGGTCCGCACTTTGGAACAGCCGGAAAAAAAAGATCTCGGAGAGTAACAGTTTTACCAGTCTCTATCGGTCAGCTCAGCGCGATTACAGCGATTTCTTGACGGCGAAGCCGGCTTACGGCTGGAGCCTGGGAGCCTGACCCCCTCGAGGTTGGAGTTTATACGTCTCCTGGGACCCTCGAGGCCGGGACCTTAACTCAATACGAACCCGGAGGTCTAGCCCGTTACATCGACCGAGATCTGGTGGTCTAACCATGGGATCGTCCACCACATTTTCTACTATACTAACACCTTAATCTTACTTCAACCAGAACACGGTGGAGCTACTTCGTCCCCTCGGGCTCTCGTCGACGACTCTAGAGACTTCACTAGCCCTCAACACCAAGGAAAGTGCGCATTATACCGGTCCTGCAGACTCCCGGAGTTATCGATTGTGCGCACCATAGTGGGACAATAAGTGTTTTGATAAGTAACGTATTCATTGTATTAAATTCTAGCTCATTATAAATCTCTCTTTCTTTTCAAACTGATAAGTAGGTCTTATGAGGAGATACGTAGGAGAACTCAAGTCACCGACATAGCCCGACGGATTAGCACGTTGAAGTGGCAATGGGCAGGCCATATAGCGCGCAGAACAGATGGCCGATGGGGCCGAAAGGTTCTCGAGTGGAGGCCACGGACCAGCAAGCGCAGCGTAGGACGTCCACCCACAAGATGGGCAGACGACTTGGTAAGAACCGCAGGTCGGCGTTGGATGCAGGCCGCTTCCAACCGCAGTTCCTGGAGATCAATGAGGGAGGCCTTTGTCCAGCAGTGGACGTCCTACGGCTGATATGATGAAGTAGGTCTTAATTCAACTTGGCTTACAGCTCTCTTTTTATAAAGGAGAGAGTTGTAACGCTACACTATACCGGGCCATAAGATTAATTGTCATCTAAACTTCATTATTTATCACATTGTCTGGTCATTATGAATATTGCTACGTGATCTTTGGGCAATTTGATATTAATAGTTATTTGTTTATACAAGAGTGCAAAGTTGATTTTTAACCGCGTGCTCAATTTTGATGACCGAGCAAGCGAAGGACTCTAAAATTATAATCCTGAGCGTTAGCGAGGGTATCAAAAGAGCACGAGGCGAAATATCTTTGCACTTGAGTGCAACACGTAACTTTCATCCCATTTCAGCGAGGAAATGACTAAATGCAAAAAAAGTAACACGCCAAGAAGGTTAGGGTAGTCTGAGTTTTTAGTAAATTAAAAAAGGTTGTATGATAAATTCGGCACCATGGAGGTAGAAGTAAATAATGAGGTTTTGAATTCACAAACTTAGTGCACACGATGTTCTAAATTCAATTTACTTTATCCTCTAGCGGATAAAAACTGCTTTTGCACTCCGATATCGCAGAGCAAAAATACTTTTTCCAAGATTGAGGGATGAAAAGATACATTGGGTGGGGTTCGGGGAGGGAAACTAATACGTGACACGCGTTGACCAACCAAATAGGTGATAGACATTATGTATAATGCCCGGGCAATATAATTTTTTGAATAGTTATTATCAAATTGCCATCTCATATTGGTCATTTTTCCTGATATCCGGGCATTATAAAAAATGAGCCATTTGTCACTGGTTTATCAATAAAAAGTAGCGTATGTAGTATTTTCAGCTTATGTACAAATTTCATCAAAATCGGTCGAGCCGTTTTATTTTGAAAATGTAACAGATAGAGTTACTTTCAAAAGATGATCAAAATAAATAAGTATAATAAGGATGTTAAAAAAACTAAATCGATATGCAGACGTACTTTTTAGCATTTAAAAGGATTCGTTGTTTTCTTGCTATTTTAAGATAAACGAATGTTAATTTGGAATGTCCCTAGTGCGTAAGCGCTTTTATTTTGATTCGATACGTGTTAGTGAACGAAGCACCTACACACGTCTGAGGGTGGTTTTCCACCAGGGAGGCAAGCGCACTAATTTTGAACGTTAATACCAAAGTAAAACCAAAACAAAAACGTTAGAGTGGCGCTGCGCAGCACAGCGCTGCACGTCACTTCACGTCACCTATCGCACTACAGGTTTAAGAGCGGCGCAGCACTGCACGTCACTTCACGTCACCTATCGCACTTCAGGTTTAAGAGCGGCGCAGCACTGCACGTCGCTTCACGTCACTTATCGCACTACAGGTTTAAGAGCGGCGCAGCACTGCACGTCACTTCACGTCACTTATCGCACTACAGGTTTAAGAGCGGCGCAGCACTGCACGTCACTTCACGTCACCTATCGCACTACAGGTTTAAGAGCGGCGCAGCACTGCACGTCGCTTCACGTCACTTATCGCACTACAGGTTTAAGAGCGGCGCAGCACTGCACGTCACTTCACGTCACCTATCGCACTCCAGGTTTAAGAGCGGCGCAGCACTGCACGTCACTTCACGTAACCTATCGCACTACAGGTTTAAGAGCGGCGCAGCACTGCACGTCACTTCACGTCACCTATCGCACTTCAGGTTTAAGAGCGGCGCAGCACTGCACGTCGCTTCACGTCACTTATCGCACTACAGGTTTAAGAGCGGCGCAGCACTGCACGTCACTTCACGTCACCTATCGCACTACAGGTTTAAGAGCGGCGCAGCACTGCACGTCACTTCACGTCACCTATCGCACTTCAGGTTTAAGAGCGGCGCAGCACTGCACGTCGCTTCACGTCACTTATCGCACTACAGGTTTAAGAGCGGCGCAGCACTGCACGTCACTTCACGTCACCTATCGCACTACAGGTTTAAGAGCGGCGCAGCACTGCACGTCACTTCACGTCACCTATCGCACTACAGGTTTAAGAGCGGCGCAGCACTGCACGTCGCTTCACGTCACTTATCGCACTACAGGTTTAAGAGCGGCGCAGCACTGCACGTCACTTCACGTCACCTATCGCACTACAGGTTTAAGAGCGGCGCAGCACTGCACGTCACTTCACGTCACCTATCGCACTACAGGTTTAAGAGCGGCGCAGCACTGCACGTCACTTCACGTAACCTATCGCACTACAGATTTAAGAGCGGCGCAGCGTGTACGTCACTTCACGCCACTTATCGCACTACAGATTTAAGAGCGGCGCAGCGCTGCACGTCACTTCACGCCACTTATCGCACTACAGGTTTAAGAGCGGCGCAGCACTGCACGTCACTTCACGTAACCTATCGCACTACAGATTTAAGAGCGGCGCAGCGCTGCACGTCAC
Organism: Philereme vetulata; assembly: GCA_918857605.2. Taxonomy (NCBI): domain Eukaryota; kingdom Metazoa; phylum Arthropoda; class Insecta; order Lepidoptera; family Geometridae; genus Philereme; species Philereme vetulata. Next base: position 7,135,824 of record OU975427.1, on the reverse strand, counting down.
TTCACGTCACCTATCGCACTACAGGTTTAAGAGCGGCGCAGCACTGCACGTCACTTCACGTCACCTATCGCACTACAGGTTTAAGAGCGGCGCAGCACTGCACGTCACTTCACGTAACCTATCGCACTACAGATTTAAGAGCGGTGCAGCACTGCACGTCACTTCACGTCACTTATCGCACTACAGATTTAAGAGCGGCGCAGCACTGCACGTCACTTCACGTCACCTATCGCACTACAGGTTTAAGAACGGCGCAGCACTGCACGTCACTTCACGTCACTTATCGCACTACAGGTTTAAGAGCGGCGCAGCACTGCACGTCACTTCACGTAACCTATCGCACTACAGATTTAAGAGCGGCGCAGCACTGCACGTCACTTCACGTCACTTATCGCACTACAGGTTTAAGAGCGGCGCAGCACTGCACGTCACTTCACGTAACCTATCGCACTACAGATTTAAGAGCAGCGCAGCGCTGCACGTCACTTCACGTCACTTATCGCACTACAGGTTTAAGAGCGGCGCAGCACTGCACGTCACTTCACGTAACCTATCGCACTACAGATTTAAGAGCGGCGCAGCACTGCACGTCACTTCACGTCATCTGTTTTGCCTCTCCACCGAGCGCAGTACGCAGACTGACGCGACGCGCCGCTTACTATGTCGCATTGAGCGTCGCTGTACCGCACGGCGCGTGCGGCGCGTCGCTGCACGTCACTATATTCTTTTGGAGGCAACTATGCCGCGACGCGTAGTTACGCCTACTGCAGCGCCGCTCTAGTGCGACACGCGTCATTCAAAATCATTAAAACAATATTTTGACGCTTTGTGGCGCGGCGTGCAGCACCGCGCAGCGCCGCTCTAATGCGTTCTTACATTTAGTATCGCGCTGATACGCGTGACATCAGTCAAACCAACGTGAGTTCCATTCCAACGTTCCAACGGTAGACACGTTAAAAACTAGCGCGATTGCCCCCCTGGGTAGAGTTACCAGATGAAAAAATCAAAAGTCCGGAGAAAAGGCCTGATTTTCATTGAAAAATCCTGAGATTTTTTACAGTTTAAAAATTTTCTCTCAAACATACTTATCAATTTTAAAAAGTCTTAATTATATCGTGTTTATACACTGCTGCGGATCTCGCTCACGCGTTGAAATAATTACAGATAATACCTAATTTAATTCCCTGTTTATACATATTTGAAACAATTGTATTTATCAGACAAAACAAAAGTCAATTCGTAACATTGGGCAACAGACGTAAATTTAATAAAGTACAAATGCCTCCGCATAAAACCGCTCTTTTTGACAAAAGCGTAATGGGTATGGCAACTAGGTTATTTAATAAGTTACCAAAATCAATTTTAGAAACGGATAATGTACATATGTTTAAAAATAAATTAAAAAAAAAATTATTGAGAAAGCCTACTATAGCATTCAGGAATATTTACTAGATAAATGAATATTAATATTGACGTAATGTATAATTAATATTGCCTGACATCTGAATTTGATTAATTGATTTTATTTGACATTTATTTTATTTTGGTTTGTTTGTGTTCCTGGCTTAGTTATATTAGTTCTTATTTTGTAATTTGTAATAATTTATTTTATTTATGTTTTAATAATTTGCATGCCTCTGTGGTAGAAATAAGTTGGATCTATAATAATTTTAAGAACTTTGTTTAAAACCTTATTTGATGCAAATAAATGATTTGATTTGATTTAAAAAGGTATCTTCATATATTAATTACTTATGATAAAATGGATTATGTACCTTCTTAGATAAATAGGTATATTGATTTTAATTGTGCAATTATTACCAAAGGAAGATTATTTTTAGTTTAACTTTTTATTATAAAGATCTTTATAATGTAAGCTGCATTTTATTGAAAATTCTAAAAATCCTGAGTTTTCATGAGATTTGCAAAATCCGGCCGCAATCCTGAGAGAAGTCCAAAAATCCTGAGATCTCAGGACAAATCCTGAGTATGGTAACCCTACCCCTAGGGATTGTGCTAAGCGGTGACCGATGATAGGGTTGCTTTTCCACCAGAGATGTGCGTTTGATATCCACCTATCATATTCATTAGTCCACATAGCACAGCACTGGTGGAAACGGATTCAACTTAGCTATGTTTTTATATGGAAGGATGTGTGCTATGAATAGTCGCGAGTGGTAGCTATGTGAAGAGCAGAGTTCTCAGTAGACCCGCGTTTGCACATCTTACTCGCTCCGCTACATAGCTTAGTATCAGTGGAAACGGATGTGTGCTATGGATGGTCGCGAGTGATAGCTATGTGAAGAGCAGAGTACTTAGTAGGCCCGCGTTTGCACATCTTACTCGCTCCGCTACATAGCTTAGTATCAGTGGAAACGGATGTGAGCTATGGATGGTCGCGAGTGGTAGCTATGTGAAGAGCAGAGTACTTAGTAGGCCCGCGTTTGCACATCTTACTCGCTCCGCTACATAGCTTAGTATCAGTGGAAACGGATGTGAGCTATGGATGGTTGCGAGTGGTAGCTATGTGAAGAGCAGAGTACTTAGTAGGCCCGCGTTTGCACATCTTACTCGCTCCGCTACATAGCTTAGTATCAGTGGAAACGGTCACATAGTTTAATAGCTCAGCTTTTACATCCTCGCAGCATAGCTCTGGTGGAAAAGCAGCCAAAATATAATGTAATGTGAGGACTTTTTTATAAAAGGACTTTGATACATAACACATTGTATTTTAAAATGAACAATACAGCTGTACTGGCTACGGCTACTGTATCAAAACTCGCTGCCGTTTCGCCGGAACCAAAGCATCAAGTTAGCAGGCTCAACAATCACACTAATATTTGAAAGTTTGGATGTTTATTTATTTGTTTGTTTGTTACTCAATCACGTCGTAACGGCTGAACCGATATCGATGAAATTTAGTATGTATATAGATTATAACCTGGATTACCATACAGGCTACCTTTTATCCCATAAATTAGTTTCCATGGGACAAAAATGGAGTGTCAAGTCAAGTTGCAACAGCGAGTTTAGCTTTATTTCTAGGTTACCTACACGTTTATTAGTGTAACGCGTACGAAGTCGCGGGCAACAGCTAGTAGACTAAATAACTCAGCTTCTATTGAATCAATTTTACTGAAACTTGGCATTCAGGAGTCACTATTTCAGCACAGTTTTTAGGGTTCCGTACCCAAAGGGTAAAACGGGACCCTATTATTAAGACTCCGCTGTCTGTCCGTCTGTCTGTCTGTCTGTCCGTCTGTCATCAGGCTGTATCTCAATAACCGTGACAGTTAGACAGTTGAAAATTTTACAAATGAAGTATTTCTGTTGCCGCTATATACTAAAAACAAAATAAAACAAATATTTAAGGGGGTTCCCATATAAGAAACAGGATTTTTTGCTCGTTTTCGATATTGATAACGGCAACCGGTAGACGCTTCAAATATTCACAGAATATTTAGTTATATATTCACTTTAAAAAAATAATTAAATTAAAATTAAACAAATATTTAAGGGGGGCTCCCATACAACAAACACGATTTTTTTGTTTTTATAGATAACGATAGATTGGTACGGAACCCTTCGTGCGCAAGTCCGACTCGCACTTTTATACGGCCTGGAGATTGAGCATTGAAGCATATCGCCACCCATCGCTTAACAAAGCATTGCCTAAAAAGTAGCCAGTAACAAAGCATTGCCTAAAAAGTAGCCAGTAACAAAGCATTGCCTAAAAAGTAGCCAGTAACAAAGCATTGCCTAAAAAGTAGCCAGTAACAAAGCATTGCCTAAAAAGTAGCCAGTAACAAAGTATTGCCTATAAACAGGAACTAGTCACTACCCTCCGGCCATCAACTTGAGGCATACGTCCAACCGAGACACAGCAATGCTGCGGCAGAAATAGGTATGATACATTCTCCGGGCGCGCCATTTAAGGAACTAGAACTATACTGCTCTTAAATGTTGACAACGCTTAAAATAACGGACTACATAACTTTTATATATATTTCTTGAATTGTATCAACGTGGGTTCATTTTCTCCCGTCCTCCTCTCACCAGGGTTGGATTTCAAATCAAATCGCCATTTGTTGCGTAATGTGGGTAGATACAAGGTGTTTAGTATTAGTTACATAGTGCATCCATATTCAGCGTTTTACGCACGCAATGTCTAGTTTAATTACTTCCATTTTAATTGTAAGAACAATATCACAATTATTGAATTAATATATTTTTTTATTGATGATAGCCAAGCGCTCGACTACTACCTCACCTGGTGGTAAGTGAAGGTGTGATCGAAGATGAAGCACGCTTGCCTAGAAAGAACCTATTCACTCTGGACTTGAAGACTCTGAGATTATACTGGATTGGAAAAACATACGCCGGAAGTGAGTTCCACTCATTACTTGTGCTAACAAGAAAAGTTGAAGCAAATCGTTTGGTACGGCAAGATGGTATGCCGACCAGGTATGGGTGGTACTTCTCGTTACGTCTACTCGTCCAGTGGTGGAAGGGGGAAGGAGGGATAAGGTCATGAAGATCTTGCGTACATTCACCAAAATGTATCTTGTAAAAAACTGAAAGTCTGGCTACTCGGCGTCTGTGCTCTAGACTTTGTAAATTGGCTTCCACTAGTAAGTCATCACCAATGAGTCTAGCAGCACGTCGCTCTATCGAATCAAAGGCTTCAAGATGATACTTGGCCAAGCCATCCCAAAGATGGCAGCAGTACTCCATACATGAGCGGACTTGTGCTTTCTAGAGACTGGGCAGCTGTCACGGTGAGAAGTATCGCCGAACCTTAGCTAGGATGCCCAGCTTCATAGCAGCAATTTTGGCCCTAGATTAGATGGGCGAGCCGAAGTTCAGGTTGGACGTGAGCTCAACGCCCAACAAGCTCAGACTTTCAGAAATTACGAGTGGGATATCGCAAAAGATGGGAATGGGATGAAAAGGAGACAGTTTGACGGAAAAATCTTTATCGGAATAAATCTTTATTATCAGATAGAATATACAATTATTTTCAATAAAATACAGAAGAAACAGTTGAATCATCTAAAGACCGTTGCAAACGATCTTTAGATAGCTCAACTGCTCCAGATCACTACCAGGCGGAAGTGTCCTCAAGACACTGGCTGCTTCGCCGTTAATTGCGCAGCTTATTGACCCAGACAAGCGCACAGCTCTCGGATCACACGTCGCTTCGACCAGACGCCCAGAAAGAATTTTGAACACGCGATGGGCCCCGGCGCCCCACGGACCTAGGTTATCGACCCCAAATGGCTCAAACACGTAATCTGTTGAGATTTAAATATTTGAGTAAAAATAAATAATTACATCAAAATAAAACAAATAAGTAAGGGGGGCTCCCATACAACAAACGTGATTTTTTTGCTCGTTTTTATACATGATAGTACGGAACCCTTCGTGCGCGAGTCTGACTCGCACTTGGCCCGTTTTTATTTTTATTTACATTTGTAATATACTTTTGACATACCAATATTATGAATAGGCCAATAAATGAATACTAAATACTAGAAAAGAATAAATATTAGAAGATCAATCAAACATGTTTCGGAAAACAAGCCCGCAACGTTTTACGAGTAATGTTTTGTATTGAATTTTAACGTAGAGTTTGACATATTTGAATGAATGAATGAATGAAATACTCTTTATTGCACACCAAACAAAAATACAGTAATAATGGAAATAAACAATAAATAAAGGTACAATGGGCGGTTTTCAAAGCGATCTCTTCCAGACAATTTTATTTCTATTTTTTTAGTATTATTGTTTGTATCTTAGAATTTGGCACGCCTCGATGAGGCAGAATGTAATTGAATCCTATTTGATAATTGGCATACGAACATACATTCATTCATTCATGCGAATAAATGATTATGAATTAAAAAACGTCTCACCTCACCACAGAGGTAATAAACTACCAAATTACGCCCTTCTTTTGGTAGAGGGTTGAAAAGTAATTTCGTTCTCTGAATCCTGCCCGTTTATTTACATAAGATCCCTCCAGGTTCACTATAAAAGGATACATTCCCAATGAATGCCTCAGTACAAAATTTAGCTTTCGGAGTGGCTGTTTACTCACAGCGCAACATGTTCCAAGGAATAGAGAGTTTGTTCTTCATGGCAGTAGTTTTGTCTGTTAGTTTCGTTTACACTACCGGTAATGATTTAAAGGTAAGTCAAAATAATTAGTTTTTTGTTGAAAAATTACTCATTCAAAACGAGCTTTTATAAAATTCCTAATCAGAACCGCAAGCAGATTCGAATGAGCCCAAACACTAGTAGCCTACTATAATCCGTTCAGAAGTTCCGTTGTCTAGCAGCAGTCTCCATCATGAGACAACCTCCATGGTACACACGGCTACACATCAAGCTATTGGGTTCCAGTATAAACTGACCTCTCATTCTACAAAAAGCCTACACAATGCGAGGTCAGCTTATACTGGAAATGTATAGATTGGTGTGTAGCCGTGTGTACCATATTATTGCATTGTCATCGAAGTTACTTAAGTATTCCAAATTCCAGCTCAATCGGTTGAGGGGAACGGGTTTAAAATTCAGTTGCAAGATTACACCCGGACAAACATACATGCATTGCAAGGCTTGTAAAAAAAATGAGTAACAATTTTTTTTATAATAAACTAGCGGACCCAGCGAACTTCGTACCGCCTTGACGTGTATATGACGCGGGCTGTCAATGTCGCCCCGGTTTATTTGTCAATCGGCCATCATTAGCTGCATCTGTATGAGAAACTGAATTTTCTTCATAATTTTTTTTGCGTGTAATTTTAGATATTTTAATAGTTATTCTGCTATTCGGAGCGGAAACAAATCCAACAAATCAAAGATCATCAAAATCGGTCCAGCCATTCCTGAGTTATAAATGGTGTAACCATGGAAGTATTATGTACTACGTACAACAGGAATGAGCTGTTGTCGGAAAATTGAAGCCGAAAGAGAGCTCAGTAACTGTACCTCTTATCCCTCTCTGGCGATGGTGACCATATTGAAATATGATTTAAGGACAATAATTATAAAAAATGATTAGTGATCTGACGTCAGCTGATTATTGCTTGAGATGGATTTTAATGGAAGATGCTAATGATAAACTTGCCCTTTGCGGCAATACATTTCCTGTTTTTGCTTGCTTTTCACACTAGCATCATATAGGTAGGTCCTTACCTACTGGTCCTTGTGGGACACGACATGCAGCTGGACTGAGATAAAATTACGATAAGCTACCTATTGTGGTATATTTAATTAATTAGGTAAGAAAAAAACAGTTAATTTTACATATAAGTTTAATTCTAAATCAGACATTGCTAAATAAAACAATCTTGTGAAGTTTCTGCCGCAAACCCAGGTTATTCCTAATATGATTCATTGATTCTATTTTTGCATTATGAGTTAAACGTAAATTGAGATATGAATTCGCTAACGCCTTCACCAATTGAATATCATGTGGATCTTCAAATATAGATTGAGGAGGATGTAATGAATCTAACAATGTATGTAGTTTGCTATAAAATTCTTGGACAACATACATGATAATTTTATTATTGTGTACGTTTTTTAATGATTGATTTGATAATGTAATTAACAGTTTTTCAGTGTACTTCAGAACTTCAAATACAAATCTGGAAACATGCTTAAGTTTTTATCGATCAATAAAAGCAGTAAATGCAGAAAATTGTGATATGTCGACACAGTAGTTAGTTGTGATCTATGGTCTTGTGATCCAACAACACCATACGACAATTTGAACAAGAAATTTTGTCAATCATCCCATTCACGATATATCCAGCAATATAATTAATAATGTTCAGTTTAAAATCTGAAACACAAGCGTTATCTACGAGATCCAACAAATCATCAATTGATGTCGACTGTTCTTTATTACATTCTTCCACAATAGCCCTCGTTTTGTTCCTAAATTCGAGTATATATATAGTCAATTCATAATCATCAGTGGTGCAATTGGCATTTATGCTGGGCTTAATACTATTTTCGTAGAATAACTTTCGCAAAATATATCTAAATTGCATTGCACTGGAGTTATCTGAAATTGAAACAAAGTTATTTTAATAGAGAAAGGAATAAAAAATGCATAGGTATTTAAATTATTTTTTCTTGAACTAGGATTGGATAGTCATGCATGGTCATCCTAGTTCTTCACTAACAAATTATGTTTAAAACTATTACCTGTGAAAAGATAAACCACAATCAGGATAATACTCGCTTCCGCAAGCCTCCACGACACAAATTCTCCCCATTTTAAATAAATTCTTCATAAATATCACGAAATCAAAAAACACTCCGCCATTAATGTCCGAGTCGGCGATTTCATTTGGGGCATGGATGGAAGTAATACAGTGTTGCCAACGAAGTATCAACCTCCCCACCAGAATCGACCTCTAAAACCACCAGAAATCCACTAATAAAAATCGCTAAGTTTTCAACTAACTTTATTTTTGCCATTCGACATTGCCTTTTGCAATGACCATAAATCTGCCAGAAATAAGAAAGCAATTATTTAAGATAGATTCGACCAGTGAACGGAAAAAAAACATTCCGTGTTTTTTTCCGTTCACTGGATTCGACACATTTTTTTCATTAATTCCACATTTTCCAGGAGCCTATTTTTTATTTCTTCAATTAAACTCACTATACATTGCATGCACTGAGTTTGCATTATTTCGTTTTCTTTCGTTGGTAATCCCTTTTCTTGCATTTCGAGTAGGTATTTGTTTTTCAAATCGGTATACCAGCAATAGATCCATAGCATTTTGGATCCAAAAAGTTGCGGATATTTTGGGTAAAAATATTAATTTTGTGTGCAATTATTAAACATCTGGTTACAACTTTGTTTTTTGTTAAAGCTTTTTCTACATCCCATGCGTTTTTAAATCTCCATAATCATTCCACAAAACTTGCATTTCGGTACTTGACCAGCAGTACTTTCAATTACTTGAAGCCAATCTTGTGGGACCTGAAACCAAGAATCCCGAAACTGTTGCGTATACTGTGGTTTTGGCATAGTTATCAATGAGGAAACAGGAAACAAAACCACCAACACCAACACACGGAGCGCGAACTAAAATTGAGACTTGAGAGGGAAAGGGAACACGGGGAATCCCCGATAATAATTTATTGACATTATTTTGAACAGTTTCTGGCCTTGATGCACGTCCTTTTGGCCGTTTTACTCACTATATGAAATAGTGCTGCCTGCACGATGAAATTAGTCAAACTCCAAAAACGAGTGGACCTTATAATCGTTGATCCAATGTTCAAGAAAAAAAAATACTAAATTCTTAAATTCCACTAGCCACTTAAACCCATATTTGTCCGCTAATAGGTAAGTCAAAACCACCAGATTTAGTGGAAAATCCACTAATTAATAATAATAAGCAACACTGAAGTAATAAGTACTATGTTAGAACGGAACACAGCGTTCAGTGGTTGCCCTCTCACTCGGCTTCATTTTTATTTTGCGCGCAACAAGATTCTTACGACCTTTGCATAAGGTTTTATTTTCTTTATTTTAGCTGCAAGATGCACAAATAGAGCTCATTCCTGTTGTACGTAGTACATAATACTTCCATGGGTGTAACAAACCCGACTTTGTTTTTTATTCAGAGACTAGCTGAGCCGCCGAACTTTGTACCGCCTTGACATGTATATGACGCGGGCTGTCAATTTACGTCGCCGGTACAATTGTCAATCGGCTATCATTAGCTGCATCGCTGCATCTATGTATAAAAAAATGAATTTTCGTCATAATTTCTTTTTGCGTGAATTTTTCCCAGAGGAGACCTTTGTCCGCTGTGCGACAGTAAAAATAAAATATAGGCTTGCGTTTGACCACGATCTCGCCTGATGGTAAGCGATGATGCAGTCTATGATGATGGTGCACGCTTGCCTGGAAGAAACCTGGTTACTTGCGACTTGAAGACACCCAGGTTGTATCAGGAAACAGACTCAGGCAAGCTTTGCTTAGTTTGGAGCTAGGTGGCCCTTTGTAAAACGTCTGTCATTATTTATATATTCCACCACAAGAAACAAAGGATACAAAAAAAACATCATTACGTAATAACTAAAATTACAACTGACTGCTACGTGGGGGCGAAAGGGTCCTCAGGTCAGTATTTGCTACAGCATGTTGCCATACTGCAGCGCTGGTCTTCTGCTGAGGGCAGCTTCGCCCGCGTTGTTCTGGGGTGCAAAAATACATATTGAAACGTTGACATCCCGTTTTTATCCCTCGGGAACTCATCTATGGAATATTTTTTTATTGTTATTTTTTATATATTTCATTTATTTCTTTCACAATTTGTTACTAAAATTTAATTACAAAGGCAAGTTGGTGTGGTGTTAACAACATTGTGAGAGGCTGGTGCCTGGAGTAGGTTCATAGGAACCTGTATTACAGGTTACCAGGCCCCACTTTTTTTTATGGCTTGTGTTTGACCATGATCTCGCCTGATGGTAAGCGATAATGCAGTCTACGATGGTACACGCTTGCCTAGAAGAAACCTATTAACTCGCGACTTAAAGATACCCAGGTTGTAGCTATCAGGAAACACAGACTCTGACAAGGCGTTCCACTCTTCGGCGGTGCGCATAATAAAGGTCGAAGAGAACCGCTTTGTGCGAATGGGAGGTATTTCTACCATATAGGGGTGGCGCATCGCAGAGCGTCTGGTTGTCCGTTGATAGAATGGAGATGGTGGGATCAGGTTGAAAAGTTCCGTCGCACACTCTCCGAAATGTACTCGTGTAGTGTATCGATATACATACTTATTTCTATGATCTGGTGTATCGATATACATACTTATTTCTATTTGTGGGTAGACTTGTTTGGCAGTTGGTTGTCAGCCATTAAACGAGTACAAGTGATTTGCAGTGTTTCGAATTATTCTTTATTGTACACAAATAGATTTACAGATAAAAATAGCTTACAAAATGGACATGTACAAAGGCGAGCTTAACCCTAATAAGAGTTTTCTTCCAGCAAACCTTTGAAGATAGATACCGTGTTTCCTTGCGTTATTCCCTAAAATACTGAACATTTGGCGACGATTAGTTATTCACGTGTGTTATTTGACTTTTTTTAATAAGAATAAGTGTTTTCTGGTTTTTTTTAATGACAAGCGATCACGCCAAGTCAAATATGATGGCTTTTGGTGGCAACCTCTCATTTGATCATCGCACGCAAGAATGGAGCATTTTTAGGAGTCGTTTTATCCAGTACTGTATGGCGAACGACATTGGAGACGACACCGATAAGTCTGGAGTGAAAAGACGAGCTCTTTTGCTCACTGCGCTTGTGGAAGATACCTTCCGCGTCGCTAAAGATTTGGTTTTTCCTGACAGCTTGGACAATGTGGAGTATAATAGTCTTTTAGGAAAGTTGGATGTCCATTTACAGTCGAAAAAAAGCACGTTCGCTGAAAGATACAATTTTTACAAGGCTGAACAACTTCCAGGAGAAGACCTAGCCGAATGGGCGGCGCGAGTGCGTAATTTGGCACAATTTTGTGGTTTCAAGGCAGAGTTAGATACTGCTTTGCGCGACAAATTCGTCCTGGGTTTGGAAAATACAAAAGAAAAAGAGAAGCTGTTTGCAGAAAGCATAGATACTCTAACATTCAATAAGGCATTGGAGATGGCGCAGAGCGTACGCTGTGCGCGCGCCGCGTTTCATACCGCGCAAGCTGGCAACGCCGCGGCCGGCGTGGCTGGCGCGGGGAGCCCGGAGGTGTCACAGGCGCAGCCTGTGTTCGCGTTGCAACGGCCAAGCGGTGTTTCATCCAGTGATAATGTGAGAGTGTTGAAGTGTTGTGTTGTGTGCGGTTATAAAAATCACTCTAAAGAAAAGTGTCGTTTCGTAAATTATACCTGCCAAAAGTGTAACAAAAAAGGTCATCTTAAAAGAATGTGCAAAGCTAAGATAAATGATAGCAATTTTATGGGCACGGATGACGATGACGCTGGTGAAGGTATTTATAACTTATTTAATATTAAAAACTCGTTAAAGGACGAACCGATCTCGCGTAAAGTTTGGTTAGATTCTAAAGAAATTCTTTGTGAAATTGATTGTGGTAGTGCTGTCTCCGTTTTACCGGCGGTTATCTATCAACAGCTGTTAGGAAGCGATAACAATAAGTATAGCTTACAGCCATGTAATGAGGTATTTAATTTTTATACCGGAGTTAAGATTTCTCCTATGATGGGTTGTTTATCATTGCCAGTAACTTTCGAAGGGCGCACTAAGCATATGTTATTTTTTGTTATCAAAACTAATGAAAAACGTTTACCTCTTTTGGGTCGCGATTTTATGCGATTGTTTTGTTTACATTTATGTAGTTTGAATTGCAATAATATGGTTGTAAACGACAACGCAGGCGAGGCCCTAATAACTAAATATTCTAAACTATTCTCAGATGAATTAGGCAGATTCAACAAATATAAAATTAGCCTAAAAATTAAACCGGAAGCTCAGTTAAAGTTTTTTAAGCCTCGACCCGTGCCTTTAGCTTTAAAACCTAAAATAGAAGAGGAGCTGCGACGTTTAGTAGCACTTGGAATTTTGGAAAAAGTTGATCATTCGGATGTTGCTACGCCTATTGTTCCAGTGCTACGTACCGATGGTAACGTCAGAATTTGTGGGGATTTCTCTGTAACGTTAAACAAAGTTTTGTACCTAGACAATTATACACTTCCTAGAATCGAAGATTTATTTGCCAAGCTTCACGGTGGAATAGAATTTAGCAAATTAGATTTGAAAATGGCTTATCTTCAACTGGAGCTGGACGATACTAAAAAATGGTGTTGTATAAACACACATATAGGTTTGTTTAGGTATAAAAGGCTGGCTTTTGGTTTAGCTAACGCACCATTTATATTTCAACGGACAATGGAACAGTTATTAGGTGATATAGATGGTATATGTATATATTTAGATGATATTTTAATAACAGCTCCTAACAGGGTTTTGCATTTAGAAAGATTAGAACTGGTTCTAAAAAGATTACAAGAAGCGGGTTTACGAGTGAAACGTGATAAATGCGAGTTATTTAAAAAATCTGTTGAGTATCTCGGTTATGTGATAGACAAAGACGGTTTACACAAATCAAACAATAAAATCGAAGCAATTGTGAAATGCTTACCTGCAAAGAACGTTAGTGAATTAAAATCATTTTTAGGGATGGTGAACTATTACCGTTGTTTTGTTCCTAATACATCTTCTGTACTTAATCCCTTAAATAATTTATTGAAAAAAGGTGTAAAATGGGAGTGGGGCCAATCTCAGTCAGAGGCGTTTGAAAGAATCAAGAGAGAACTGATTTCGGATCGCGTGCTGGCCCATTACCACCCTGAGTACCCCACTATCGTGACGTGTGATGCGGGTCCTGAAGGTCTGGGGGCGGTGCTCGCGCAGCAGCAGCCCGACGGCTCCGAGCGAGTGGTGGCTTATGCCTCTCGTTCTTTGTCGAAAGCCGAGTCTAATTATGCACAAATTCAGAAAGAAGCCACGTCCATTGTTTTTGCGATTAAAAAGTTTAATCATTATTTGTATGGCCGTACTGTACCATTTATATTGCGTACGGACCATAAACCACTTTTGGCTATTTTTGGTAAAGAAAAAGGTGTGCCCGTTTTGGCCGCGAATAGATTACAAAGGTATGCTTTGTTTTTATCTGCATATAATTTCCGCATTGAATATGTTAAAAGTGATGATAATGTGGACGATTTCTTGTCAAGATCGGTTTCTTTATTGAATGTAGTAGAAGGTATAGATCAAACGTTGTATATCAATTTCATTGGTGAATCAGTCCTACTACCGATTACTATTGAGAATATAAGAGTAGAAACCGCTGGTGACGGGATTTTACAAAAGGTGATGCGATTTATTCAGGATGGTTGGCCATCTAAAATACTAGATCCTCAGTTACGGCCGTTTTTCTTATGTCGTTTAGAACTGGCTGTCGAAAACGGATGTATTTTACGGGGCCACAAAATAGTAATTCCTTCCTGCTTTCGTGAAAGACTTTTAGATGAATTACACAGTTCGCATTTTGGCGTAGTTAAAACGAAATCTGAAGCTAGAACGCGTATGTGGTGGCCAAATATCGACAAAAATATTGAAGATAAAATAGGTTCATGTTCTGTATGCAACACGCTCCGCCGTAACCCACCTAAAGTGCCGCTAGCACCGTGGCCATACCCGGAGCGCGTTTGGGAACGCGTACATATAGATATGTTTATGTTGTCAGGTAAGCAGTTTTTAATCGCAGTTGACGCTCATTCTAAATGGGTCGAATGTTTTTCAATGCAAAAGACAGATAGTGAAGCCGTAATTAGTAAACTATGTGAAATGTTTAGCAGGTTTGGTTTAGTGCGTACCTTGGTTACTGACAATGCTACCAATTTTTGTTCCAATGAATTTGAAACGTTTTGTCAATTAAACGGAATCCAGCATTTGACCGGTGCGCCGTATCATGCAATGTCAAACGGACAAGCAGAAAATAGTGTCAAAACTGTAAAAAATGGTTTAAAAGCGATTTTTAATAACAACATGAACAATAAAAATGTATTAAGAATATTGAATAAGTTTTTGTTTGACTACAGGAACTCAATCCATTCGTCTACGGGATTTTCTCCAGCCCAATTGATGATCGGACGTCCTTTACGTTGTCGACTCGATTTGTTAAGGCCGTTGCAAGTAGATTCTTTACCGTCCTCGTCATCCGCTGCTAAAGATAATGTAATCAAAGCGCAATTGAACCAATGTAAACAGTTTGGAGGTAATAGGAATGTAAATTTTTCAGTAGGCGACAGAGTTTTGATCAAACATTACTTTAATAATGGTACTAAACATATTTGGAAACAGGGTATTGTTAAGAAATGCCTAGGCTCTCGAATGTTTATAGTTAACATTTCCGGCGAAAATGTAAATGTAAAAAAACACATAGATCAGTTATTGGCGTACAAAGGTATCAACTCATCGTTAGATCAGGATGACGATGTAAGTGTTTTCGCAGATAATTTGCCTAAATCCACGGGTCAACCTAGTGAGCTGAATGCTGACTTGGTATCTGACTATGCTTCATCTACGTCTCCTGCGCGTGATGAGATGGATGAAGGGGAGGAAATACGAGCTGACTCGGATGATGAGTTTTTAGATGCAGTTTCTCCTGATGCTGCCCCTAACGTACGAAATGACGATCATTCGCATCATTCTAATGAAAGTGATAATGCAAATCAAAATCCTCAGCTTGTCCGCCGATATCCGATTCGAAAAACTCGGAATCAATTAAATTATAAGTTTTAGTTTGTAAGTATTTTGTTAATAGTGGTGGAGGGATGTAGTGTATCGATATACATACTTATTTCTATGATCTGGTGTATCGATATACATATATACTTATTTCTATTTGTGGGTAGACTTGTTTGGCAGTTGGTTGTCAGCCATTAAACGAGTACAAGTGATTTGCAGTGTTTCCTTGCGTTATTCCCTAAAATACTGAACAACTCGATAAAAAACCGAGAGGCTAGCAACCTTTCGTCGATGCTCCAAGTTGAGGAGCCTTGCATCAACTAGCTCATCGTTGCCTATGAGCTTCTTGGCTCTTCTCTCAATTGATTCCAGAGCTTCAAGTTGGTACCTCGCTGATCCGTCCCAGTACTCCAAACACGATCGGACTTGTGCTTGGTACAAGTTAAGCAACTGTCCCGGTGTGAAGTAGTGCCTCACCTTTGCGAGTATACCAAGCTTTTTAGCAGCCAACTGGGCTTTCGACTCAATGTAGGAGCCGAAATTGAGAGTCAGTGTTAATGTCAAGAAGCTCGAGGTGGTCATATATCGGCACGGATACATTTCACTCTGCGAGTATCAACAACCAAGGCGTGTCTGTGAAGGGACATTGTGTTGCATTATTGGTCTAAATACCATTGAAGACAGCAACAAAGCTGTACGACACATGAAAATATACACTGTTAACTATTTAACTTAATAC
Organism: Philereme vetulata; assembly: GCA_918857605.2. Taxonomy (NCBI): domain Eukaryota; kingdom Metazoa; phylum Arthropoda; class Insecta; order Lepidoptera; family Geometridae; genus Philereme; species Philereme vetulata. Next base: position 7,119,781 of record OU975427.1, on the reverse strand, counting down.
TACAAAAAACAATAATACAATCATTATTATAAATACGGGATTTATCACGTACCGTCTTATCGGTGTTTCGACCGACAATGTTTCGGTTCAATTCGTGAACCTTCATCAGGGTGAGTGCGATTTTTTAGCCATACCTCCCAGTGGAGGTTTGCAATTTTACTTAGAAAACTTTCGTGATTAATTTCAATCATTATTATAAATACGGGATTTATCACGTCTTCTAAGTAAAATTGCAAGGGAGGTATGGCTAAAAAATCGCACTCACCGATGAAGGTTTACGAATTGAACCGAAACATTGTCGGTCGAAACACCGATAAGACGGTACGTAATAAATCCCGTATTTATAATAATGATTGAAATTAATCACGAAAGTTTTCTAAGTAAAATTGCAAACCTCCACGGGAAGGTATGGCTAAAAAATCGCACTCACCGATGAAGGTTTACGAATTGAACCGAAACATTGTCGGTCGAAACACCGATAAGACGGTACGTGATAAATCCCGTATTTATAATAATGATTGAAATTAATCACGAAAGTTTTCTAAGTAAAATTGCAAACCTCCACGGGAAGGTATGGCTAAAAAATCGCACTCACCGATGAAGGTTTACGAATTGAACCGAAACATTGTCGGTCGAAACACCGATAAGACGGTACGTGATAAATCCCGTATTTATAATAATGATTGAAATTAATCACGAAAGTTTTCTAAGTAAAATTGCAAACCTCCACGGGAAGGTATGGCTAAAAAATCGCACTCACCGATGAAGGTTTACGAATTGAACCGAAACATTGTCGGTCGAAACACCGATAAGACGGTACGTGATAAATCCCGTATTTATAATAATGATTGAAATTAATCACGAAAGTTTTCTTAGTAAAATTGCAAACCTCCACGGGGAGGTATGGCTAAAAATCGCACTCACCCTGATGAAGGTTCACGAATTGAACCGAAACATTGTCGGTCGAAATACCGATAAGACGGTACGTGATAAATTCCGTATTTATAATAATGATTGAAATTAATCACGAAAGTTTTCTAAGTAAAACAATAATACAGTTTCGAGCCTATCTAACTTAACTATTTTATTTGCTTGCTTGTGTGTATTTGTTCGGGTGTATGTATGTGTATGTGTGGGCGTGCGTGTTTATGAGTGTGTTGTGTGTATGTGTGCGCATTATGTACCTATATGGTTAATGGATAGGCGGATGGAGAGCGTTGATCTTATAGTATAGATGATGATTTGGATATATGACGGCGGATTTAGGAGAATACAAGTTCTTAGTGTGGAAACGAGGGAGAAATGGGAGCCTTTTTACTTTTTATTTATGGAATATAAAGTTACCTATGTGGTAATCCAGGTTATAATCTACATACCATACCAAATATCATCTTAATCGGTTCAGCCGTTTCGACGTGTAACAAACAAATAAATAAACCAAACTTTCGCATTTATAATATTAGTGTGATTTTGGATATTTACAACCCTCCCCCCCCCCCCCCCCCCCCCACATCTTTTCCCTCATGTGATGTGAGAAAACCCTATTGTTTCAGGACGACAGACCAGCTCACGGCGACCGACGAGGGCTGTGGTTCGGACCCCGGCTAGGCAAGCGCTCAGCACAGTTAGCTGAAGATAGCAGGTAAACAATCCGAAGGTATGGTAACCAGGGTTTTACTATCAGGGAAATTATCCGATGGTGCCAACCAGGATTAGTAAGTGGAGGTAGTAGGCGGGGCACATGGTACACATCTATCTCTTATACAGGTTGTCCCAAAAAATAGTGTCAAGCGAAAGTTCAGAGATAGAACACCCCTTGGGGTACCCTAATCACCCCCATGTATGTTCCGCGATTTTTTATAGTTTTCAAGTTATGAATTTTTTTCCGAATTTTTGAAAATTTTCGACTTGAACAACTTATAAAATTCTTTAAAAAAAAGTAGAAAACTTTCTTGAGATTTTTTTTGCTACTGAATTTTTATGAGTTGTTCTTTTATGCATAAAATAATCAGCTACGTGACTTTGATGTAAACTATGAAAATGTTGGTGTAAAGTCAAAAAATTACATTCGGTGAATTATGACTTAAATTTTCAACTTTAAATTAATAAACTTAACAAGTGATTTCATGGCTCTTAAATAAGTCTTAAGAATTTTCCAGACTCTCAGCTTTCATAATCATTAAAAAAAGTAGTACTTAATGGGCTACTTTGGCTAAAATCGGCCTTCAAAGACGGCGAGGTATATATAGTATACAGTGTTTTTTTTTACTGTAACAGTACGGCAGCACCCATAACCAGAGGAGATACAGGTGCAGTTACTTTTAAAACATCAGCTCGTTTTCGAAGAAAAACATTTTGGCATTAAAATTTTTTTGGTCAAGTGTGAGAAGCGCCTTAAAATGAATCAAGTTGGTAATTTTTTTTTGATTCCGATCGATGCAGTCCTTTGTAAGAATCAAGCGCTCAGCACAGTTAGCTGAAGATAGCAGGTAAACAATCCGAAGGTATGGTAACCAGGGTTTTACTATCAGGGAAATTATCCGATGGTGCCAACCAGGATTAGTAAGTGGAGGTAGTAGGCGGGGCACATGGTACACATCTATCTCTTATACAGGTTGTCCCAAAAAATAGTGTCAAGCGAAAGTTCAGAGATAGAACACCCCTTGGGGTACCCTAATCACCCCCATGTATGTTCCGCGATTTTTTATAGTTTTCAAGTTATGAATTTTTTTCCGAATTTTTGAAAATTTTCGACTTGAACAACTTATAAAATTCTTTAAAAAAAAGTAGAAAACTTTCTTGAGATTTTTTTTGCTACTGAATTTTTATGAGTTGTTCTTTTATGCATAAAATAATCAGCTACGTGATTTTGATATAAACTATGAAAATGTTGGTGTAAAGTCAAAAAATTACATTCGGTGAATTATGACTTAAATTTTCAACTTTAAATTAATAAACTTAACAAGTGATTTCATGGCTCTTAAATAAGTGTTAAGAATTTTCCAGACTCTCAACTTTCATAATCATTAAAAAAAGTAGTACTTAATGGGCTACTTTGGCTAAAATCGGCCTTCAAAGACGGCGAGGTATATATAGTATACAGAGTGTTTTTTTTTAACTGTAACAGTACGGCAGCACCCATAACCAGAGGAGATACAGGTGCAGTTACTTTTAAAACATCAGCTCGTTTTCGAAGAAAAACATTTTGGCATTAAAATTTTTTTGGTCAAGTGTGAGAAGCGCCTTAAAATGAATCAAGTTGGTAATTTTTATTTTGATTCCGATCGATACAGTCCTTTGTAAGAATCATTTTATTGTATCGGATGAAAAAAATCTGAACAGCGAAAGCTAGTCAAATTTGATAAAAAGTATTCTCATACAACAGGACAAACAAAATTCCTTCTACAAACATTTTATTAGATTCTAATTGCACATTAAAGAAGTATTAATACAGTAGCAATTAAGAAGTTTAGGAACTCCATGCTCTCATGAGCAATTCAAAAACATTTCGTATTTCAGAACAATTTTGAATTTCGAACATGGTTCTTGCACCTGTCGGTTTTTTATACTTATCAGACATTGCATCATCTTATTTGTCCTATCATGGCATTGTCAAATACGCAAAAAGTAGACTTAATTATATAATAAACAATAAAATGATCCTTACAAGGGACTGCATCGATCGGCATCAAAAATAATTTTAACAACTTGATTCATTTTAAGGCGCTACTCACACTTGACCAAAAAAAATTTAATGCCAAAATGTTTTTCTTCGAAAACGAGCTGATGTTTTAAAAGTAACTGCACCTGTATCTCTTCTGGTTATGGGTGCTGCCGTACTGTTACAGTTAAAAAAAACACTCTGTATATATAAAAATAAATAAATATTGCTGGACAATTCACACAACGTTATCTAGCCCCAAACTAAGCAGAGCCTGTATTATGGGAACCAGATAACTGATAGAATACTTATATGCTTTTTATTGTAAATACATACTTATAATATATAGAAAAAAAACCAGACCCGGAACAAATATCTGCAGATCATGCAAACATTTGTTCCCGGTACCTCCTGCGTCTCAGCCGGCTATTCGCCCACTGCGCTACGGAGGTCGTCATATACATTAGCGGTTCGCCCCGAACTGAGATCTCGCGTAATCTTTGACTAACAAAATAGTGCCACAAAATGCATTACCAATTAACATGATCTATAGTTTCATACTAAAGCCATACTTAATATTAGTATGTATATTAATTGTATTGTATTCATTTATTTCAAATAATTATTATCCATAATCACAATAGTTAATACAATCATAATATATCAATTAAATAAGTCAATATTCTAATATACATAGTAGGTAGGTTAATATTAAAATAAATATGAGACAAATAAATAAATTACCTACGTGTTTTATATTGCCGGTAATTATCCCCACCCAGTGCCTGTGAATAGGGCAATCAAAACGACCACCAATCGTCTTCAGTATACTAATGATTGGCAATTCGTACCTGAATAATTTTATGAACGTTTATTGGAAAAAAGATTTGCTTTATAATTCATATTTAACCACCTGCCCAAAAACAGGGCTGTTATACGTTTGACGCCTGTCTGTGTGTTTGTCTGTGGCATCGTATCTATCTAGTTCTCAAAAGAATGGAACGATTCGGATGCGGTTTCGTTTCGAGATTCGCGTACGCGTCTATGAGTGCGTGCGCTCGCTCAATCGCTCGTTGTAGGTACTTTTTTGTGGTGAAATGCAACATTACTACAACTTAGGCAAATCGGCAATATATGTATGTATGTTTGTTTGTTTGGCCGAGGATAACTTTTGAAGTATTTGATCCGATCATCGTGAAATTTGGTATATAGGTAGGTAATTATTAGCCATAGTAAAAACAGAATTTTGACGTAATTAACGGGATACACCAGTGCCCCACAGTACTGAAATTTGGTATGCGTGTAGCTTTAGTGACAAAAATATAGCGAAAAGTCTGAAATCTATGTAGATCAACTGCAATTTCTTCGAAGAAATCGCTTCAAAGCGATAAGACCGTCCATCGTACTATTTGCTTTGTGTCTTCTATTTTGTCTGTAATTTCTATTTTTAATGTGTAAGTACCATAAAGTGTTTTCATTCATTCATTCTACCCCCAAAAACGAATAACCATTAGACATGAACTCCCGTTACCTGTAATTTGATTAAAACTGTAGGTCAAGTTATTTGGTTTATCATTTCGTGGCACTAATTGATCAGTCAAAGATTAAGGCCGGTTTGCAGAAATATCCCTGAACGTATTTAGCGACTAAACATGTTTAAATTGTACGTATTATTGTGATTTGACAATTTCTTAAATCATATTTAGCCACTAAATACGTTTAGGCACCGTTGCGAGTCGCCCTAAGAATATTTTTTTTTTGTTTTTCGGATACTCGCGAGATCTCAGTTCGGGGCGGATCACTAGTTTTATATAGATTTAAAGCTTTGTGGCTGATTGTAGTATTTTCTTTCCAGGGATGTTTATTACAGGCTCATCGAAGCTGCAGATGCCCTCAAATTCTACTACGATCAGCTACCTTCCTCTTACTTGGGCAGGAGAAATGAGCCCGATACGCAAGGTCAGTCTAGTACAACACAATACAACAACTACTGAATATTAGCATCTGAGTATTGATTTTACCGATAGCTACGCAGGTCGTCCAAGGAAGCTGAAAGATGCAAGCATCACTGATGTTTTGTTATGGCTACCCTTGATCAAGTTGTACGTGAAGTAATCTAAACTGGACTCGGCGGAAGACCAGCGCTGCAGCATATTAACATGCCGCAGCATCATGCTGAGCTAGGATTACTAACGGGTGATTTTTTTGCTGGTATCTTTTTGGCAACACTGTTTTGGACAGATCACGCGTGAATCGTGTCTTGTGTCATTGTCAAACTTGTTCAGTTTGGTCTATAATTTAACCATGAATCGACTTACGAACGAACAACGCTTGCAAATTATTGAATTTTACTATCAAAATGCATGCTCGGTTAAGAGAGTGCATCGCGCACTTCTTCCAATTTATGGGCAGTTTGGTCGGCCTACTGAGGCAGCTATTCGGAAGCTTGTGACTAAATTTCGAACCCAGTTTACATTATTGGACATTAAACCACGAACACGCATACGTAGAGTGAGGACCGAAGAAAATATTGCGGCTGTATCCGCCAGTGTTAGTGATGACCGTGAAATGTCGATTCGCCACCGTTCGCAGCAATTGGGCCTCTGTTACTCCACTACGTGGAAAATTTTGCGAAAGGATTTGGGTGTAAAACCTTACAAGATACAGCTGGTGCAAGAATTGAAGCCACACGACCTCCCACAACGTCTAACATTTGGTGAATGGGCATTGGCAAAGTTGGAGGAAGATCCACTTTTTTATCGAAAAATTGTGTTCAGCGACGAAGCTCATTTCTGGTTGAATAGATATGTCAATAAGCATAATTGCCGCATCTGGAGTGAAGACCAGCCAGAAGCATTGCAAGAGCTACCACTGCATCCCGAAAAATGTACTGTTTGGTGTGGATTATGGGCCGGTGGCATCATCGGGCCGTACTTTTTCAAAGACGACAATGGCCGAAACGTTACTGTGAATGGCGAGCGCTACCGTGTGATGATTGGCGATTTTTTTTTGCCCAAAATGGAAGAATTGGACATGCCTGACATGTGGTTTCAACAAGACGGTGCCACATGCCACACGGCACGCGAAACAATGGCCCAATTGAGAGCCGCCTTCGGTGAACAGTTTATCTCACGTTTTGGGCCCGTCAATTGGCCGCCTAGATCGTGTGATCTAACGCCTTTGGACTATTTCTTGTGGGGCCATGTTAAGGCTCATGTCTACAGGAATAAACCAGCAACGATTGACGCACTGGGAGCCAATATTGAAGCATTTATTCGTGATATACCGGCCGATATGTTGGAGAGAGTGTGCCGAAATTGGGCCTTGCGAATGGGCCATCTAAACCGGAGCCGCGGCCAGCATTTGCATGAAATCATCTTCAAACATTAAATTATATTGATCGTTCTATCGATTCCAATAAAGATTTCATCAAATTTTTCAAATTTTTTGTGTTTTTTTTGAAAATCAAATCCTATACCTCTTAAAAAATCACCCTTTATATCTTAAGATTTGTCCTGAGATCTCAGGGTTGTTTGGACTCTTCTCAGGATTGCGGCCAGATTTTGCAAATCTCATGAAATTTTAGGATTTTTAAAATTTTCAATAAAATACAGCTTACATTTTTAAAGATCTCTTTAATAAAAAGTTAAACAAACTAAAACTAATCTTCCTTTGGTAATAATTGCACAATTAAAATCAATACTTATTTATCAATACCTTTTTAAGTAAGGTTTTTTTTATATAATTCCGTGAGCGTGCAATGCGCGAGTTAGATCCGAAGCAGTGTATAAATACGATAATATTAGGTTGGGGAAAAAGTTTCTTCACATTTTTTAAGAAAATTCAAAACATTTTTTAATATAGTTTATTTACATTTAACTAAAGTATGTTGGTACCATTTTGTTTGATAACTTTTTGCCATCTTGTAGGTAGGGACATGATCCCATTGCTATAGAAATTTTGGGGCTTCTGATCAAAATACCGCGACAAGTAGTTTTGGCAGTCCTCTCGTGATGTTAACCTGACACTGCCTAAAGAATTGTGAAGAGACCGAAACAGGTGGAAATCTGAAGGTGCAAGGTCAGGACTATACGGCAGATGCATTAACACGTCCCAGCCAAACTCTCTTAATTTTTGCTGAGTGGCTAAAGATGTGTGAGGTCTAGCGTTATCATGATGAAAAACCATACCCCATCTGTTGATTAATTCCGGCCGCTTTCTCTCAACTTCTTGCTTTAATCTCATCAGTTGTTCGCAATAGAGTTCAGAATCGATGGTCCTGCCTGGTGGTAACAGCTCATAATGAATAATGCCCTTCCAATCCCACCACACACACAGCATCACCTTGTTGCGAGTTAACCCGGGTTTCGCCACAGTCTGTGAAGCCTGACCGGCCTTTGACCACGACTTTTTTCGCACGTTCTTGTAGTACGTGATCCACTTTTCATCACCAGTTATCAGCTTTTTCAAAAATGGTTCGGTTTCATTACGTCGTAATAAAAAATCGCTAATAAGTAATAGTTTTATTCACTAATAAGTACACGGTTCATTAGGTTTTTTTCAGTGAGCTCGTGGGGTAACCAAATATCAAGCTTTTTTGTGTACCCAGTATTTTTCAAATGCGCCCAAACTGTTTTGTGGTCAATTCCCAGTTCTTCAGCTACGTCGTAACTACTGATATGCCGATCTTGCTCAACTTTTTCAAAAATGTCATCAATTTTATCCGTAATAGGGCGACCAGAGCGACGTGCATCTTTGACATCAACATTTCCGGATTGAAAACGTTTAAACCAAATTTGTGCTACTCTCACAGATACTGCACTAAGTCCATAAACAGCGCATTTTTTTTTCGCGGCTTGCTTTGCATTTTTACCTTTTTTGTGGTAAAATTTTAAAATGTATCGAATTTATTCATTAGATTCACTCATCTTTACAGTACGAAAAACAAATAAAAGTCACACATTTTCCTAATTTGAATTTGGAATTATCTTCTTTAAAATTTAAACTTTGAGTGATACCAAAACCAGCCCGATACAAATAGTTTAGCCAAAGAGATTTTATTACAAGTTCATACATACTACCTAAATAATGCGAAAAGACTTTTTCCCCAACCTATTATTACGACTTTTTAAAATTGTTAAGTACGTTGAGAAAAAATTCTCAAACTGTAAATAATCTCAGGATTTTTCAATGGAAATCAGGCCTTTTCTTCGGACTTTCGCCGATTTTTTCATCTGGTTACCCTATGCTGAGCTGACTTCCAATTCATCCCCACACAAAGCGTTTTTGTTTGTCGTAGAATTTTTTTTTCTTTCATTTACTGTGTGGTTTTGAATAAAATATTTTCTTCCTATCTTTCTGATGATATCACAGAAAACGCTGGGAAACAGTGGATGACAGTAAAAGATAGAGAGAATGGAATAAACTCGAGGAGGCATGTTCCCAATGAGGAGTTCCTATAAAAAGTTTTATTAAATTAATTGTGATTAGGAACTTTCTAATCGATTAGTAATAATGGAAGCTAGTTTGTTGAGGACACTTCCGCAGATACATACCTGCTCCAAATATCGCACACAACCAAGCTTCAGATTAGAATTGAAACGGATATCCGGTAACTATCCGGTATCCGGCCTATCCAGACATATTTTCACTATCCGGCCGGATACCGGATAGTAATTAAGTATTCGGCCGGATCCGGGTAGTAATATTCATAAAATTCTCATTATTTTACACAAGGCAAATCATACCACAATAAGTTATGGACACCGCACGTCAAAAATGATTATTTTTTATGATTAGTTTAGTACTCAAAATTAACATGTGGCAAATTGTGGTGAATGAATACCAAATTTTCCGCATTTGTTGGTAAGAGGCGACTCCGCTTGGCTTCGTATACCAGACCAGCTTCTGAAAATAGCCTTTCGCTGTAAACGCTACTGCCAGGTGCTGAAAGATAAATTCTAGCAAACCTTGACAACTGCGGGTACTGATTCAAATTAACTGACCACCGACCAAATTGCGTCGTGTAACGCGATAAAGGGACGAATATCCGGTAGCCGGATATCCGGTAGCCGGATAGCCGGCCTCATAGCTTGCCGAATATCCGGCCTCTTAGCTTGCCGAATATCAGGTATCCGGCCAATCCACCATCCGTTTCAACACTAATCTAGATCGTTTGCAACGATGACGGTGGTTATTCTTTCTGCTAGGTAATAAAAATACGTGTGGTTTAAGATATGCTGTTATTTACCTAATTAAAAATTAATATGATTGTCCGAAACTGCATAATTTGATTAATTGAATATTATCATTTTACAGTGACCAAAAAAGTGATCTTCACTCCGAAGCTAGGACGAAGTTTGGGAGAGGAGTCGAGACAGTTTGATTTTACTCCGCGGCTCGGCAGGCGTTTCACTGAGGACTTGGCGGTCACACCAACTGACCAGGAAATGTATGTATCGCTTTAGAGAATGTTTATTGCCTTTATTGTTATTATTATCCTTCCACTGTGTCCCACTGCTGGGCAAATACCTCCCCCCCCCCCTCCCATTCTTTCCAGACACTTTCAGGCGCTAAAATGGTCCAGTCCGCTCAGAAATTAGTGAGCTCATCCCTCCATCTCTTCTAGGGTCTGCCACGACGTCTTCAGGCTGTGTCGGGGTTCCACTCGGTGGTGAGCACTGATCATCCGACATACGGCATAAGTGACCAGCCCAGCAGTCCCACTTGAGTTTGGCCGCTTTCTTAGCTACATCTACGATTTGTGTTCGAGAGCGCAGCTCGGTGCTCGGTGCCATATGCGGAGCTTTGAACAAAGTATATGAAAATTGTCGGCCGCAGCCTATCGTCGCGTCTAGTCGCCGAGCTGTCACTGTCGCGTAGTGTGCGCCTACATGTCGCCGTGTCTAGTCGCGCTGTGCACGCGCACACACGACGACAGTCGTGCGACTGAAATATTTGAAGAATTTTTGTGGTGCATTTTGAGCTTATCAAAAAGCAGAGAAAACTGCCCACGTTCTTATCGAGAGGTTAGTATTGGATGGAGCCAACAACGGCGATGGATTCGTTGCACTCTGCGCCTTCGCATTCGCAAGATAAGCGCCAAGGCAAGTGCAAGTAGAGGCTCCATATTCACTCACAAGATGAACAACACGGCCGTCTCTCTCGAATACTCAACTACTAATGATCGCTTGCTGCACGATGTCTGTCGTAACGACTGCTCGCCGACGCAAGCGACAGCTCCGCGACTAGTTGCGGCGGCAAGACGCCAGATGCAAACGACAACGCCGCGTCTTGTCGCGGCGACAAGTCGCCCAGTTTGCGATTGCCCTTAGCCTATCCATCTAGTGGAAGTCCTCCTACGCTGCGCTTTCCAGTGCGTGGTCCACTCCAGAACCTCTGCCCCAACGGGCTATGTGCCCTGCCCACTGCCACTTTAGCTTATTACGCCACGAATGTACTTAAATGTTTCAAGCAAATTAATGTATATAAACTACTCAAAACAAAATAGGGCCCACCCAACAAAATATGATTTAAATTAAAATAAAAAAAAATACGTACAATTTATTTCTAGTTTAATTTTAGAAATAGGTTAACACATTCAGAATCATTAAAAAAACATTACAATGCCTTATTTTTGCCAAAAAAATCGTCAATAAATGCACGTTTTACACATTAACTTAAAATTACACGGTTTTCCAAAACAACACGTTGAAGACACGAGCACATTTTTTTTTAAACATGTTCTTAGGGTTGCTTCAATGCCTTATGTTTAGTAACGCGTAGGTCCTCCCCTATTGCGCACATACTCTCTGAGTCGGTTCGGAACACTCACTATAAGGTGGATGACGTTTTCATCTGGAATTTGCTCCCAACACACTTTTAAAGCAGTTATCAACTCCTGTCGGCTATGAATTTCAGTGTGGTTGTCTTTAAGGCTTCTTTTCAACTGGTCCCAGATATGCTCGATCGGATTCAGGTCCGGACTCATGGCAGGCCAGGGTAGAACTGCGATACCAGCTTCGGAGATTGCACTTTGGGTCACTCTGGCAGTATGAGGGCGAGCGTTGTCTTGCATCAGAATAAAGTTAGGGCCTACTCGCTATGAATATGGGATCACATGAGGTCGGATGACATGCTGAACATAGCTGGCGGCCGTTACATTGCCCTCATCCAAAATCACTAGCTCGGTTTTGCCCATTATGCTAATCCCACCCCATACCATAATACTGGGTCCACCATAGCGGTCAGTTTCACGAATACATGGTTCTGTAAAACGTTCTCCAGGTCGTCGCCAAACTCGTACGCGTCTGTCATCATTAAAAAACTTTACTTTAGATTCATCTGTAAAAACACTGTCCTCCAATTATTCATGGTCCATTCGAGGTGATCACGTGCAAACCTTAATCGCGCTGCACGGTGGGCTCTGGTCAATTTGAGCCAAACAACTGGCATTCTGGAGCGTTGTTGGTCTTCATGAAGTCTGTTGCAAACAGTTTGGTCACTCACTCGCTTTCCAGTGGCGTCACGTAAGCGGTTTCTTAATATGCGTGCAGTTACAGTTCGCTCGCGACGTGTTCGGGTTCTACCTGAACCGTGCCTCCTACTCACACTACCTGTCTCTTGAAAGCGTTCCCACACATTTCGAATAGCTCGTCTTGACACACCTAAGCTTGAAGCTACCGATCTTTGCGAATTTCCCTGCTGAAGCAAAACAATGGCTCTAGTCGCGGATTCCGTGTCCATGTGATGTCGAGAACCAGGCATTGTTTATGCAAACAGTAATGTAATCGATAATTAAAGGTAAGGTTACGATAACTTCTTCGTTAGACACAGCAAACCCCACTGAGCAACAATGTAATGGCACTCACAGATTCTGCGGTATATCGTAAGATTTTGTTTCTTGTCTACCCACTTAAGAACTTCCCTAAACTTGGCGTTTAAGTGTTAATTTATGATCAATAAATATGCCTACTTAACATTTCCATACATCAATATGCCAACAACTCGCAAAAAAAATGTCTCAGGCAAAATATCGAAATATTTCAAGTGGGCCCTATTTTGTTTTGAGTAGTTTAGATAGTTATAACGTTATTACACAGCATAATACAAAACAACCGGCCAAGTGCGAGTCGGACTCGCGCACGAAGGGTTCCGTACTATTATCTATAAAAATGGCAATAAAATCATGTCTGTTGTATGGGAGCCCACCTTAAATACTTGTTTTTATTTAATTTAAATATATATTTTTATAGTGAATATACAACTAAATATTCTGTGAATATTTCAAGCGTCTACCTGTTGCCGTTATCAATATCGAGCAAAAACGAGCAAAAAAATCACGTTTGTTGTATGGGAGCCCCCCTTAAATATTTATTTTATTCTGTTTTTAGTATTTTTTGTTATAGCGGCAACAGAAATACATCATCTGTGAAAATTTCAAATATCTAACTATCACGGTTCATTAGATACAGCCTGGTGACAGACAGACAGCGGAGCCTTAGTAATAGGATGCCGTTTTACCCTTTGGGTACGGAACCCTAAAAAAGAACATCGTAAATCTATGTGATACAATTGGCGGTCTTATCGCTACCAGACAAACTTTTATCTATTGTATTGTATTCGAATAACGGCATGTGGTTATTATTTTAGTTACAGACCGGACGGAGATAGGATTGGATCAAGGACTCGATACTTTTCTCCTAGACTCGGACGCACGATGAATTTCTCGCCGAGACTCGGCAGAGAAATTGACTATGGTAAGCCGACTTGCTGTCGATTCGGACAAAATATATTGGGACGCAATGTCCCAATTGACACTTTTGATTTTAATATTTTTGTTAATGTCGATTCGGGCACCATTAAAAATAGCTGTATTGTACAGTTAGTTAAAAAAACAGGTTTTTACCGAGGTGCGGTGGCGGCACAGCAAGATGACGAAATAGATGCATAGCAAGGTCACACTCTATCTATCTCTTTATTTGAGATATTTTTAAGTGATCATTACCTACATATATAGATGCCTAATTTTACAAGATGTTGATTTATACCAAATATACGCTATGAATGAAACTTGTGGTTTTTTTTAACATCACCACACGCTCGCAAAGCAATTTGATTAGCTTTATCACATTATATTATATTTTGCTTAAACATTTTTTACCTGACTGTACTCAACAGCTTTAATAATTTGATGGTGTCCGAATCAACAGTAAAATAAATATTAAAATCAAAAGTGTCAGTTGGGACACTGTGTCCTAATAAATTGTGTCCGTATCGTCAGCAGAGTTGCTGTCAGCAACTCGTCACATCATCAGTTGGAAACACCGGAAATTGTTTGTATGCATAGACGGACCAGTGCTTCCAACCCTACTGTTTTAGTATTTATTGATAGAGCGAAGCGAGATCTCTAAACAGTGCCGTAACTAGGGCAGTGCCGGCGGTGCCCAGGCACAGGGCGCAGAAATGACGAGACCAGGGCCATTAACAATATGTATTATTTATTTATATAAACGTGTCACCTAACTTATAAACGCAATTTAATTGAACTTCCTTATTCAAAACATTACCAAGTACTTAAAATTAACTTTACAAAAACCAATTTAGAATATCATTGACAAAAACTTAGTTTTTGGATGATAGATTTATTTTTCACAATCCATTTTATTGGATTAGAAAATATTTCAAGGGCGTGGTTAGAGCAGCTCGCACCGGGCGCGGGCGCATAAAAGGCTAATAAAATTACGGCACTGTCTCTAAATCAACTTGGACAAATCGGCGTTGTATGTATGTATGTATGTTTATTTGTCCGAGGATAACTTTCGAAGCGTTGATCCGATCATAGTGAAATTTTATACATAGGTAGGTAGTGATGGCACAATTTTGGTGTGACTAAATGAGCTAAAAATGTTGGGGGGTTTGTTGAGATATTGTGGTTCAAGAGGGGTAAAAAATGTGAAAATGAGACTATTAGGTCAAGTGGGATATCAAATGAAAGGTCTTCATTAGTACATTTAGACTCCGTTTTTATTTTTAGTAAAGTCCTTATAGTTTTTGAGCTGCAGGTGCTGCGTGTCGGCTTATTTGAATCTGCTTGCGGTTCTGATTATGAATTTTATAAAAGCTTGTTTTGAAAAAGTATTTTTCAACAAAAAAAAACTTATTTAAATCGAAAGTTAAAAGCCTTCATTGTGTTTTATTTCCTGGTAGGTATTTGTCTAGAAGACTCGTTTGACTAATGTCACGTTATTAGTGTATGCGGCTCGCTTCGCTCTGGAACATCCCCGTTTATTTGAGGCTCGATTTAAAGAATGTTTTTTTTTAATTTCAGACAACTACACCGACAACGTACGGGTGGCGAGAAGCGTTAACGATACGAAAACATCAAAGCGTTAATCGGACTATGGCTTAGATTTAATAAATATAATGTATATCTTATTTAATATTTTGGACGAAATAACTTTATAAATGTGATAAACAAAACCTAAGTGGAAAGATTTGTTTTGTTTTAATATATTAAATTATTCCATACACGGTGTCCTTTATATCACTGTTTTCCCAGAACAAACGATATTCAGACCATGGGCTACTAACTGTTTATATCATCACAAGAGAATTAAAAAAAATCTAGTTCTTCTCAAATAAGTCTAATTTTGTTCAAAAACTAGCCGTGACATAAAGTTCATTGGCACGCTATCCGTAGCGTACCTACTATTATTATTTTTGGGACGATACGGCGGCATGTTGTAGGGCGTAACGTTAAAATAGACATTTGAAATCGCAACTTTTTATGTTTTTCAAAGATCGATTTAATTGTTTTATTAATTTGAGGTTATAAACCCTTTGTAGAGCATGGTCCCGAAATTAATTGAGGGATTTTAGATCTATGTAAGTATGTTTAAGTATTAGATGTTTTTCTATATATTTTATGTATGTATTTACAAAAAAACGTATATAAGTGTTCTATCAGTTATCTGGTTCGCATAGTACAAGCTCTGCATGTTTGGGGCTAGGTGGCGCTGTGTGAAATGTCCAGCAATATTTATTAAAATTGATCGAGCAAAGCGAGATCTCTAAATTAACTTGGGCAAATCAGCATTGTATGTATGTTTGTTTGTCCGAGGATAACAATCGAAACGTTGATCCGATCATCGTGAAATTTGATACAGAGTAGTACCTAGTGATGACACAATTTTGGTGTGAGCTAAAAATGTTGGGGGATAAGGTTATTAAAAAAATGAAAATGACTATTGTGTCAAATGAAAAGTCTTCATTAGTAAATTTAGACTCCGTTTTTATTTTTAGTAAATTCTTTATAGTTTTTGAGTTATTAGCCATAATAAAAAATGAACTTTGACAAAATTCACAGGGTACACCAGTGACCCCACAGTACTGTAATTTGGTATGCGTGTAGCAATATATGCAAGTCTGAAATCCAGAATAACTGCAATTTGTACCCCAACAAATTGTAACCCCATTACATGAATACCCGTTACCTGTAATTTGAATGTACCTGTAATTTAGGTTTGAATTTCATAACACTATTTTATTGGTCAAAGATAAGGCCGGCAAAACGATCCCCAAACGTGTTTAGCGACTAAACATGTTCAAATTTTACTTATTTTTGTATGATTTGACAACTCCACTAAATACGTTTAGGCAACGTTGCGCGAGTCGCCCTAAGAATATTTTCTTTTTTGTTTTGGGAGACTCGCGAGATCTCAGTTCGGGGGGAACCACTAGTATCTAATAATATCGTATAATGTAATATAGATTTCCAATATAGATAGAAAGGGATTTGGTAGTTCTAATTATTATTCATTTCAGTTTAACTCAATAAAATAGTTTACAACTTTACTGTACAATACCAAAACGTTATAACTAGGTACCTACGTACTATAAATGTACCTAGAACTCTAATGTGCGAGGAAGAGAGACGGATGATAGCGGATGGGTAGCCAAGCCACTTGAGTTTACTAATAGACTCTATATACCATGCTATACTTTGTTACTCCATTGGCGCAGGGATCCAAAGTGAGTCTTGGCCTTCGATATGACAACTCTCCACTTTCCTCTGTCCATTGCCATCTCTTGCCAGTCGTCGGCTCCCAGGTCGCGCAGGTCAGTCTCCATCCTGTTGTACCAGCGATACTTGGAACGAGCAACCGGTCGGCGGCCAGTCAGTCGGCCCAAGTATGCTCTTCTGACGCTTCGATCTTCACCCATTCGCAGTAGATGGCCGAGCCAGCGGAGTCGGTGTGACCATCTCTTGCCAGGCGTCGGCTCCAAGGTTGCGCAGGTCAGTCTCCATCCTATCGTTCCAGCGATACTTGGGATGAGCAACCGGTCGGCGGCCAGTCGGTCGGCCCAAGTATGCTCTCTTGACGCCTCGATCTTCACCCATTCACAGTAGATGACCGAGCCAGCGGAGTCGGTGTGATTTGTATTCTTATATGATGTTAGGCCAAGCCATGCCATGCATGTTCACCTCCTTTAAAACTGACACTATTTACGTGCCATCTTGTATAGAGTTTTTGTTTTTAAAAAGACTACAGGTTGACGCGTAAATAGTGTCAGTTTTTAAGGAAGTGAATATTAATGGCATGCCATGTTATATACGACAAGAATAAATAAAATATTTTAAACAAATATACAAAAATAATTTAAGAAAAAAATACACAGTTTAAATTGGAATCAGTCTCAGGGAATGTACTACTGTTTACCTACTTTCCTATGATTCCTACACAAAGGTTAGATGGAAGAAAATGCTAATTAGCATTAAGTTCGCCTATGTATTATTTTATTAGTGCAATAAATAATTTTCTACATAGTCTACCTCTTATCCAGAAAAAATCCGCAAAACTATTTTTTTTTTAATTTTATTATTTCTTGTCAATTTTGACTTTCTTGTTTATCAAGGCTGGTGGATTGGGAAAATACTTCAATTTCTCCGGTTCCCTATCCTTTTCAGGCAAAGGCTCGTTAAAGTCATACTTTTCAGCTACCGCCGGCAGATTTCCATAATAATTTGGACTACTCATCTTGAAATATTGCCTAGTCGGAATCATAGTTCCTTTGAGTTTCTTCTGTTTACTGTGTACATTATCGAAGAGTTTACCGGTTTGTGCCTTTATTTCTCCTGATCTACGTTCTTTATATTCTTCCTCATATTCATAGGACGGCTGGTCATTCTTCTCTGCTAAAGGCACTACTTTTGCAAGAGCTTTTTTAGTAAAAGGCGCGGTTTTGCCATCACCCCATAGCTCGGAACCGTCATTTTCTTCTGCTAAAGAACCTTGTTTATTAGTTTTAACGTTGACCGAAGGTTTTTTGTTACCTTTTTCTGCGGTTACTGCTTTTAATCTCTGTCCTTGATATTTTGTTTCTATATCAGAAGGAACTCGAATCAAATTGGTTTTTTTTGTTTCCATATCACTTTCAAATATGTTTTCTTTCTCGGGCGTCACGTAATCCTCGTAACTATCATTGGTTTTCGTCAAATCACCTTCTTGGAACAATCCGTCATTTTCTGGTGCTACTGGCTCAGCTGGTGCTTTTTCTTCATACTCATAATATATCAGAGTATCTTGTGTCGCACTATCTTCAGCTGTGACTTGTAGTTTAGGCGAACTTTCTGTTGGTTTGGCATAAAAGTCTTTGTTTTTTTCAACAAATCGATCTATCAATTCTTTCTGGACTTGAGCTTGGTTTTCTTGTTTGATTTTAAATACTTTATCAAGTTTTTGGCTAAATTTTTCAACCAATTGATCAAAATCTATTTGTTGCGTCTTACCTTTGATAGCGAATCTCTTTTTATGTTCTGATTGTAATTTTCTAAGCTGTGGTGTGGTAGCTTCTTTTTCCTCGCTTTCCTCATAAGTGTCTTTACTAATAACCGCTTGTTTTTGTTGTCGGTATTTAGAGTTTTGAACGGCCATGTCCGTTAGTTCGTCTGCTAGTTTGTCGGGTATGAACTTCTTGGCTATGCTTCTGAAGTCGTCTAAATTTGCAGCGAGTAGAACGTAGGTATGCGCGAGGTTTAATAATATAATAAACTGACCTGGAAAACGATTTGTAAATTCGTAATTGGAATCTTAAAGTGAGCAGAATGCACTCAATCACAAGCCACCGTTGGAACTCTTTCGAACGGTTGGGTTTGAATTGTGTTGTGTTTGTGTTGTGTTTTCACGATATTTTCTCTGAAGAGGTGTCTCGAAGACGGCGTAGTTTCTGCGTAATCTTCGAGATACCTCTTCTAAACTGAATGGCATAGGTATTGAAGGAAGTAGCTAGCATAGAATGAATGTGCAAGAGTTAAAAAGTAGGGTAGGCACCCTAAGGAAACAAAATATGCAAGAGTAAGCATTGTAAGCAGGTACGTAAATATACAACCATGCGATTTCCTCCAAATAATAAGTTTTCGGTACTTACACGTCTGTATAATAATCTGATTTACGATCATTTTTACTGCAGTATTTTTATAGCATTTTACTGAGGCAGAGATTGGTTTTATTTTAATACTAGATGACCGCTTGCGACTTCCTCTGCGAATAGTAAATGTAGAAGTATGTATGTACGTATAGAGCAGTAGGTATACCTATATACTATCATGATTAATTCGATATATAACTTACTGCCTACTCTTGCAATCGACATCCAAAAATAAAGGACGATTTGATATGTCTTTCCGAAATCTGCGGTTTTAGGTTAGAAAGGGACAACAAGTGATATCTCGCGACGTCACCAATACAGTATATGTGGTTAGACGGCAAGCATTATGCAACAGCACAACATAAGTTTAATAAAGTGTTTGTTTTTACATGCCAAAATAAAATTCACATATCTATGGTAAATATTTCACAAATGTAGGTATTAGTTATGCTCGTCAAAATAACCCCTTTCATTTTTATGCGTATATTGTCAAACACCTATATAGGTAGTGAACCTAGATTTGTACTTATGTATTTCTTAATTCATTAATTGTGAATTTAAACATGATTGGCAGGTAGGACAATTACGTCCAATTCTTCAGAAGTAGAGAACTTCATGTTAGGTAGGTTAGGTACGTAATATTTGTACCTATTATTTTTCTCTGGTAATAATGTAACTACCACTTCGGGAAAAAACTCAATTGGAAACCGATTTCATGCTCTGAAAACGATTAAATCGATCGTAAAATCTCTTTCAATTCAAGCGGCCATATTTTTAAGATGGCGTCATATTTAATATTTAGTTTCTTAATTAATTTAACGCTCGCTTCAGTGCCGATCGTTTTAAAAATACCTCTAAACACTGATCTGACGAACCCTATAAACCAGTACATACGAACAAGATATAGTTTTAGGCCATTATCTATTCAAAACCTTATGAAACACACAGAGATTACGCCAAAATTTACTCTCAGGCCGGGAAAGAAGGTAATGTTAGACGAGACAAGAGATAGAAATGGCGGGCAGTTTTTTAGCGGGAGTTTTCAAGGGCTTTCAGGAAGGAGAAGGATGGTTAAGTAAGAGGTAATTCTACGAGAAAACTTGGGTATACTTGCAAGGATTTTGTTTGTGGGTTTATGGATAAAATAAAAAGTTTATAATTTTGTTTTATTTATTTAAGTGGACAGGTTATGTTAATGTAATCAATCTTCACAATCATGGTACCCCTTTCGTCTATTGCACTTGGGCTTGACTGACTTTGTGTAGCGAATTGTTTTCGACGACATCGTTGAACCTGAAAATGAAAAATGAAAAAAGTTTATTACAGCAAAAACAAGAGTACAGGATTTTTAAACATTAGCCTTAATTCTATTTAGTTTAAATAAAACTACAATTACAAATGATATACTATAAACTAGATAGGTAAATAGATAGGTACTTATAATTAGATAAGTTGATAACAATATAGACATTACATGTAGATAATGTATATATATATAGGTTATAATGACTATCCTGATTTGCTGTTGAGAATCATGATCCGCTTTCCGGTGATACCCACACTAGATAAAGATCGTGGGCATATATACGATTGTCTTAGGTTTTAGGGCCTCGGTTAGGGTAGCTGTTAAATAAATGGTAACAAAAGGTACGTACATACTTATAACGCAAGTACTAAAAATACAAATAACAATAAATACTAACAATAGTAGGACATATTTAGGTGTTAATGCTTTGAGTTTATGACAAAGTCAACAGTAGGGATTCAGTGCAGTCATATGACAAAGAAGCTAACCATTCGGTTAAGATATATTTTGCGTTGTGAACAGAGCAGTTCTGGATATTGCAACGTTTAACGACTTTGTTGTACAGGAAGATTGAAAGAAATTGTTATTGCATTTGTTATTCGAGCAGGCGCCTCACTTAACGCGCCGGCGAACCCTGAGCGCAACTTCAATTCGGCCGCGTCAAAAACTTCGGCCTGAATATCGCTATCCCTGTTTAGTGACGAAGTTTAGCCACGCAGAGCGACAGTGATAGCAATATAACGATTCTAAATTTGATTATATTTTGACCATGTTCCGTAATACCAAAAATGATGAGTGAAAACTTGTTGTATTTTTCTCATTGTGTTGTTATTCTGTAACTAGACGATATAATCTATGTTCCCATGACTAGGATACGTAAGATGTTGTTGTTTTTAATACGAAACAATTAGGTTGAATACAGGTCTTTTATGAGGTAAAAACATGGAGAATGCGATACGATTCTATTTCATTTTATGTA
This sequence comes from Philereme vetulata, assembly GCA_918857605.2. NCBI lineage: Eukaryota > Metazoa > Arthropoda > Insecta > Lepidoptera > Geometridae > Philereme > Philereme vetulata. Next base: position 7,098,406 of record OU975427.1, on the reverse strand, counting down.
AGTATTTTGATCTAATATATGGTTGGGAACCTAGAAAAATACTATTCAAATTAAAATAATACCTTATTAAGGTAGAAATATGCTCCAATTAGAAATGATCTTGGTAGTACGTGTTGTATGGGCGATTGTCCCTCCGGTGTCCCCTTAACACTTTGGCAGATGCAGATATTGATATATTCAATACTTCGACAAGCAAGTTAAAAAGCTTGCTTGCAGATAAGTTCTTCTGTAATAATTAATGTACCTACCTAAAACTCTTAAGAACGAATATTGTAATGTCAAACGGTTTTCGTCCACTGTAGCTGTGTTTTTATATAAAACTTATTAAAAAATTATCTGTGGAAATTTGTAATTGGCTCTAAGAATACATGTATGTTTTGCATGTATTATAACTCATTTAGATTTCTGTGTACCTAGCTGTAAGTTTCCTTAAAATAATAATAAAAAAGGACCAAACCGTTTAGCAAATATCGTGTTTACGGGCATAGTCTGGAGCTTGAAAACTCTGTGGGTTCGCATTTCCTGATAGAATAGAGGTCATTATTCAGTACTGTCCTGTGGACCGCTAGAGAGGTTCTGAGGATAAAAAGTTTGCGTATGGTGAGAACACCACTTTCAATGTAGAGTTTTTCTGTGGGGTATCTGAAGGGCTTTTTCATCATCGTTTTTAACACTGATCTCTGGGCTAAGATAAGAGCATTCTAAGAATAAATTAAATTTTCTCACTGGGGCGATAGAGAAAAATTCTTCTGCAATGGGTAAGTGCCAGCAGAGATGTGGCAACAATGATAATAAATAGTAATAAATAAATATTGCTGGACATTTCACACAGCGCTATCTAGCCCCAAACTAAGCAGAGCTTGTATATGGGAACAAGATAACTGATAGAATACTTATATTTTTTTGTAAATACATACTTCTAGTCTATAGAGAAATAACCAGACCTGGAACAAATATCTGTAGATCATGCAAACATTTGTTCAGCGGTGGGAATTGAATCCGCAACCTCGTCTCAGCCGGCTATTCGCCACGGAGGTCGTCAAATGTTGATAAGTTTAATGAAGGCATTTATCAATGAGAGGTTTTCGTGGCCATGTTTGTTGCTCTGTCATAAGCTGAATATCAAAGAACGTGAATTGTCATGTTAAAATTATTTTCCGGGGAACTTTGAATAATAAAAATATTTGTGTTTGTTTATCTGACGAAGTGAGATTAATTTAGACAAATATTGTTAGTGTCTGTGTGATTTTATGATATGAGAGAAACCTAAAACCACATTTACACTCAGCCGCTGCTGCTGTTACTGCCACTACCGGAAATATTGCCGCAAATATTGCTGCGGCAGTATAGAAGCGAATGAGTGTTCATACTCAGCTTTCATACTTCTTTATTGAACGACGCGCAACAATGGCTGACGTCGAGGTTGTTGCGGCGACAACATTATGTCTGCTCAGTTTAAGTAACTATTTAAGTGTTTAACAAGAAACAAAAGTCGCCGTCGTCGTCCAAGAAAATGGTGGATGAAGGAACGAAAAGGACGAACGAAACACGTTCTTTCGCGCTTGAACGCCGGCAGCAAGTGAGCGAGAATGCTGAATGTAAACACTCACTCGCGCTCGCGCTGCCCGTCCTTTGACTTCCGCGCGAAAAACTGACAATCGAGGGAGCGATGGGCAATGGCAGCGGCACGAGCAGTGACAGCGCGAGTGACCTATTTACATTCTGCCCAATTCCCTGCTCACTTCCATGTCTAATAAGGCTGAGTGTAAATGTGGCATTACAGTAAGAGTAATAGGTTTTTGTAGTAAAACTTCTTTACGCACGCTTGACTTGGAGAGTAAGCTGGTGAATGCGTTACGAAAAGTGCGGACGGAAGTTGAGAGGGAGATATAAGTTAGTGAAGATAGAAAGAGAGAGAGTTACGTTTCGTATATTTTTAAACGGTTATGTGCGAGTGCGTGTTGCGTCTGTCCAGAATGAACATACAGATCGACCTACAGACGTGTGGATAATGTTGTAATTGAACAATTTTATAAATTAATATTTTGAAAAAGAAGTTTTACTTCAGTCGTGTGGTCTCAAGCACACTCGTTTTTTTTCGTCGGTTCTTTGAGCTATGTGCCCACCGCCACTTCAGCGTGCTAAGTGCTTCATTTTGTCAAAATCCCCATAAAGAACCTTAAAAACATTACCCTCCTGTGCAGTCGGGCATAATGGCATTTTTTTCAAAATAAATATCATAAGAATAGAAATTATGATTTCCGATTGAAAAATTACTATTTAAAATAAATCAGTTACATTCACAATCATTCACAATTTAGAATGTAATAGGAGTTTCAAGCACTTTTTAAAATGAGGAATTCAGTTTCAGAGAGTATTCTATTGCCTTCTCTTTCCGAATCTCATTATTGACTATATATATCTTTCATTGTTTGTTCCTTTTTAGGGTTCCGTACCCAAAGGGTCAAACGGGACCCTATTACTAAGACTCCGCTGTCACCGGGCTTTATCTCATGAAACGTGATAGTTAGACAATTGAAATTTTTACAGATGATGTATTTCTGTTGTCGCTATAACAACAAATACTAAAAACAGAATAAAATAAATATTTAAGGGGGGCTCCCATACAACAAACGTGATTATTTTGCTCGTTTTTGCTCGATATTGATAACGGCAACAGGTAGACGCTTGAAATATTCACAGAGTATTTAGTTATATATATTATGATGACCTCCGTGGCGCACTAAGCGAACAGCCGGCTGAGACACTGGAGGTAGCGAGTTCGATTCCCGCTGCGGAACAAATGTTTGCATGATCTACAGATATTTCTTCCGGGTCTGGATGTTTTTCTATATATTATAAGTATGTATTTACAAAAAAAAGTCTATCAGTTATCTGGTTTTCATAGTACAAGCTCTGCTTAGTTTGGGGCTAGATGCCGCTGTGTGAAATGTCCAGTTATATTTATTTATTTATTCACTTTTAAAATAAAACAAATATTTAAGGGGGGCTCCCATACAACAAACGTGATATTTTGCTCGTTTTTGCTCGATATTGATAACGGCAACCGGTAAACGCTTGAAATATTCACAGAATATTGAGATATATTCACGTTAAAAAAAAGCGAGTCCGACTCGCACTTAGCCGGTTTTTAATTTTTTTTTCCTTACTTTGATATTTACACTTTAACGCACCAATCTACGTTAAAGTTAAAAATAACTACACACCTACAGAAGATAATTTTCAAATTTAGACACTATTTAGAATTATAGATACTTATCAAAATAATTATTCTATAGTAGGTATTAGTTAAAAATTAAGCATTTCACAACTATACTACGGCCGTTCAGAGAATGCGTTCCTGACACGTCGCGATTGAACTGACGACGTAACTTTGTAATGGCGTTGCAGTTACGATAAAAATATTATTGCTGGTTGTTTTAACAATTGATGAGCATTAAAACAACATCATTATATCAATAATCAATTAATGTTATAATTTTGTGCCAAACTGAGTGTCAAATAACTTGGTAAACAATATTTTTCTAAATCTAAACTGCGCTATTACAAGGTTATGTCAGCGCTTTATATGACTAACTGATAGGTGTCAGGAACGCATTCTCTGAACGGCCGAAGTATAGGTAGCTGTAATTATGTGTATATTCATATAACAGATATTATAGTTAACATAGTATATATAAATAATGATTAGTAGATTTATAAGAATTTAACATACATCATTAACCTAACTAAAAAATTTAAATTCTTAAGTCGATAGCGTTATATGGAAGAGCAACGACGCCCTGCATTATATACAGCTCGATTACCACTGACTGACTGATTGACTGACTCATTGACATGTTTGTTCTCCCAGATGCCCCCTCGTAAGGTTGAAATGATTGGTGGGATCGTAAAGAGGGAGTTCCGATGAGTTGGGAACAAATCCTAAAGTCCCCTTTTTGTCCCCCAATCGCTCCCATCCACCTCGTATCTCGGAAAGTACAAGTCTTAGAGCATTAGCGCCAAAACGAATGTTGCTCAGAACATTTTTTTTATATCCGGATACATGAAAAAAAATGGTCATTCATACAAAATATTTTTGTGTGAATACCGTACACCATATATTTCGTTTGCCGTAACTTTCATACTGTTTTTGCAGAGAGCCAGACGGATTGTGGGTACTGTAAAATTAAAATTACTGTAAAATTTGCTATATTCTATTTATTGGTTGTGGAGGGGGCATGAGTTATTTTAGTAAATTCTCAAGTTTATGCGACATCCATCATCATCATTTTGAGACGTCCCATTTTTTTTGGATGGGCATAAGACAGCTTTCTTAGTAAATTTTTATGTTTATGGGACATCGATCATCATCATTTTGAGTCGTCCCATTTTTTTTTATTTTTGGTGGGGCATATACAGTGAAAACTAATACGGAGGGTAGTCACTTGACTATGTATTCATCATAATTGCAAACAAACTTAACTAGGAAACATGATTGTACATAGTTTAAGTCTATATTTTACGTTTGTAGACTTACTTTATCGAAATAGATTTTACTTTACTTAATTAAAAGCATAATACCCAATACATACCTTCATTGTGAGTAATCTTGACGCACGGAGGCCTAAAGATCCTGGCCTGTTTTAGTAGCAAAGTAATATCTGCTCCGAAGTGTAGATTCCACGAGTTAAATATACTTTTTAGTCCTTGCTTTATCGCTTTAAACGACACTTCTTGTGGTGCTGCATCTGTAACTAAATAAACTCGTTATATAACCATACCATTTCCATTTCTTTATTTTCTCGATGACAGCTCCTGTGAAAACTTGAACGAGCGTCTTTTTTACATTATGTATGCATTATTTTATAAAAATATGACGCTTACGCACGTACAAGGTTATACCAGAGTCGGAGAAACTGATAGGGATGGAGCTATCGATAAACGTAACACGATAACAGACCCGATATTTTTTTACAAAATGTAAGAAACTGAACTACTGCCGGATACTTTTGTATAAAGGTCATTGGGCATTTTGTTCGGACATATGACCCACGGCGCACAAAAACGAAACAGGGCTAGGTATGTAGTTAAATGTATATGTTACTTAATGGTATGGGTCGCATTATTGCAGGATATGGGAGAACCGCAAAAAAAATTTTTTTAATTAATATTATAGCATTTTTAAAATAATTATTATAGCATTTTTAAATTATTATTATAGCATTTTTATAATGAACTAAGTAAAAACTATTGGCCTGACTGTAAAAATACTTTGTAAAACAGTTGTTTTGAACAATTTCCAGGAATACGAAAATAAAATCCATTTTGCGGTAATAATATTTTTATTCTGCATTATCAAAATCTATAGTTAATTCATCTAAAAAGGCTGCAGGCGCGTCTATCACGTCTTGATGCCTGGCCCATGACAGAAAGTATACGACGCTTACAACATGTGCACAGCTTCCGACAGTGCGACGGCCGTGTATACACGAGCAGTAATACTGTTGGATGCTATTTCTTCCAATATGGGTAGGATCTACTAAAATATAGGTGTAGTACTGCTTTGCACGGACGTGTCGTGACTGTATTCTGCTCTTATCAATATCTTATTTTCAATCATTTCTTGGTGCCGGTATAGTTCGATAGTGTATACACCATCCTCACGCATGTGCTCGTGGCAATACGATCTTGCGATTCTCAAGTGGTATGATCCCAACGTAAACAATATTAATTCGTCAAATGTAAGCCGAGGAAAGTCATCAAAATCCGGATCATTGCCATCGAGTCGCACAAACGCTACTCTCTGCCTGTTTAAATTATGGTTAATCACATATTCTGCCATCTCATTGGGTTCATTCATTCGTTCATTTATAATTCTTATGAATTGTTCCGCATACATATGGTCCTCATATGGATGGCGAGTAGCATTAATTATGGCCGCAGTTATTTTGAAGTCGACCATCATGTTTCTCATGGCAACGTTAAAATATACATGGCGGAAGATTTTAAAATCTTTCTTGAATCTGCCGTTAATGGTTTCCACTACCCACCGGATCATTGTTATTAATCTAGATTTATTAGCATCTAGTGTCGTCAGTTGTTCTCCTCTTACTCTTGTAGGCGGCATGTGAGGATTATACCCGCATTCCTCAATTTTATCAATCGAATCCCGAAATCCACGATCCAATATAAAAACATCATTAACTCTCAAGAACCCATGAATCGGAGAATCTTCTTGCATCAGGTCACGCATAATGCTTGCGTCCGAAGTAGTCGCAGTGTAAGGCCCCGTAACATCTACTATGTAGCCGTCGGTACATACTATAAGGAAGGGTTTTACTAAGTTCCGAAACTTATGAAGACTGTAAGTTTTGCGCTGGAAAAGGAAATTCGAACTCTTTTGTAGATAAATATATGTTCCATCACATACGAGAATGGCCGCCGGTTCATTATAGTTACCACCAAAAAAATGGCTTGGAATTGCAAGATTCTTGGCCACCACATCTTCCCTAGTAATATGATTTAAGCCCAAATGCTGTGGAACAAAATCATTACTTAAGCATTCTCTTGCTATCGCCAACTTCCTTTCTAGGGTTCTCCTCGACATATTGAATTTAGTGGCTAATCGCTCATCTGGTTCACCGGTTCTTATTTTTGTTAAAAAAATTCCAAGAACTGTGGCAGGATGAACTGATCGATCACCCAGTGAAGGCGTTTGGTTCAAAATAACATTAAATTGATATTTTGTTAGTCCCGTCCAAAAGTGAAATTCATTGTCCTCTATTTCTTCAATATTTTCGAAATCAAGGTTGCTTCTTTGTTCGATACCCCATTTATATAAATTCATCATACCAACAACATGAGTACTGTCAAAGTTTTCGTGGGATGTAGTGTTGAGCAAGTCTACCCAATCATTCCTCATAAAATGAGCATTGCAAACCCGAGCTAATTCTGGTATATAAAAATTGTGATTGTGTAAGAGTTGGAACTTAGCATATAGTGGAACATTATGGGCCACTACATTTCTACAGTTTGTAAAAATACAATGTCTCGCTGTATTCGATGCTCGCTTATATCCTCTAGGCGTAACAAAACTAGGCTGCAATTGTACTTGATCTTGCACTGGTTGCTCTTCAACTGGCTGATCTTGTACTGGTATATTTTGTACTTGTTCATTTTGTACGGGTTGATTCCGTAAACGACGATCTAACCTTGACCAACAAGCATGGCACATGGCCCGTGAGCCATTAAAAGTAATCTGAAACAATTGAAAAAAAAAAATATATATTCCTCCATTTATCAAGAAGTAAAATGAGCCATTACATTGAGCAAAGCAACATTTGTACAATCAAGAGCACGCGACGAGTCATACACATACGATGACAGTGTAGTGTACTTACCTCACGTGGTATTATTTCTTGCAATAATAAATCTACAAGATCCCTTTGTCTTTCCAAAAAGAGAACTGTCAATATGTGTTTTCGTCGACGTAAAACAGATCGATTACACGACACGCAACTATTTTGTCTTTCCATGTTAATGTAAACCAATCGTCAAGCAAAATCAGGGGTCCATAAAACACGCTCAAGTAATCAATAAAATGCAAAAATCGGAAACACGAGTTTAAACGCACAGATCGAAACGAAGGATGACGTACGACTGCGGGGCGGTCAGAGCGGGTGGGGCGCAGGCGGCGCGTCGCACGCGCACTTCGATACCTTACTGTTATTTTCTACCTGTCGAAAGTGCGAGCGAGAGAGACATACAATCTGTTATGCGATACAAACATTTTTCTTATGCTTGTACATACATTTTCACAATGCTGACAGTAAAATCTTTAGTTTTTAGTCTAATAGAATTATAGTTAGACTCACATACATACTGTTACATAACATTTTTCCTCCAGCAGATACATAAAAAAAATTTACATATTTAGAAAAGTGGAATTGAATACTTTACTTTAAAAGTGATTTGAACACTGTGCGCGAAAAAAAAAAGTGGGTCAAAACCGCCCAATGATCTTTATTAACTAATATTATATTTCATTACAAGATGTTACACGTTATTCTTGATTGATAATGCCAACTTCTTTAAAATTTTCGAAGCGAAATAATGAAACGAAATAATTATAACGACAGGTAATCTTTATTTATTTATTATAATCAAAATCTGATGAATCGTCACTGTAGCTCGATGAGCTCTCCCCGTGAGGTCACAGCAACTATCAAATTAGAACTGTCATCGAGAAAATAAACAAATGGAAATATCGTGAGTCTCCCAAAACACAGAAGAAAATATTCTTAGGGCGACTCGCGCAACGATGCCTAAACGTTTTTAGTGGCTTATTAATATTACTTAAGGAGTTGTCAAATCATACAAATACGTAAAATTTAAACATGTTTAGTCGCTAAATACGTTGTGAGATCATTGTGCAAGCCGGCCTTATTCTTTGACTAATAAAATAGTGCCACGAAATGAAAAACCAACCAACTTGACCTAAAGTTTCATTACAAATAAAAATTAAAAATTACAGGTAACGGGAGTTAGTCTTTTGGATGTAGTTTTTGGAGTATAAATTGCAGTTATTCTGAATTTTAGATTTTTGCCTATATTTATGTCACTAAAGCTACACGCATACCAAATTTCGGCACTGTGGGGTCACTGGTCTACCCTGCGAATTTTGTCAAAGTTCAGATTTTGTTATGGCTAATAACTTAAAAACTACTCGGTTTAAACTAAAAATAAAAACGGGGTCGAAATGCACTCACAAAGACCTTTTAGTAAACGTATCATTTGACCGGATAGTCCCATTTTATTTTTTTTACCCCTCTTGAACCCCAATATCTCAACAACCCCCTCACATTTTTAGGCCATTTAGTCACACCAAAATTGTACCAACACTACCTACCTATATCCCAAACTTCACGATGATCGGATAAACGCTTCGAAAGTTATCTTCGGACAAATAAACATACTACGCCGGTTTGCCCAAGTTGATTTAGAGATCTCACTTCGCTCGATCAACTAACAGATATGATTCAAACACCCACAAGCATCCACTACGTTAGACCCCTTTGAGGCCGCAGCCTTAAAAGGGAGGCCAACAAGGGGTTTTCACGGGCATGTTTGTATATTTTAGTAAAACTTCTTTACGCACGCTTGACTTGGTGAGTAAGCTGGTGAATGCGTTACGAAAAGTGCGAACGGAAGTTGAGAGGGAGATATAAGTTAGTGAAGAGAGAGGTTTACGTTTCGTATATTTTTAAATGTTAATGTGCGAGTGCGAGTTGCATCTGTCCAGAATGTACATAGACTGATCGACCTACAGACGTGTGTACAATTTTGTAATTGAACAATTTTATAAATAACCTAATATTTTGAAAAAGAAGTTTTACTTCAGTCGTTTGGTTTAAAGCACACTCGTTTTTTTTATAAATTATAGGCCAGCCAGCGTTGGACCACGAACTCGCCTGATGGCGCGCGATGATGCAGTCTGCGATGGTACACGCTTGCCTAGAAGAAACCTATTCACTCGCGACTTATAAGATACCCAGGTTGTAGATATCAGGAAACACAAACTCAGGAAACAACACTCACAACATTGTGCGTGGTATGTCTACCATGTAGCGGTGGCGCATCGCGGAGCGTCTGGTTGTCCGATGATAGAATGGGGATGGTAGGATCAGGTTGAAAAGTTCCGCAGCACACTCTCCGAAATGTATCCGATAGAAAACCGAGAGGCTTGCAACTTTTTGATGATGCTCGAGGCTGTGGATCTGCTAACTCATCATTGCAAATGAGCTTCTTAGCTCTTCTCTCAATTAAATCTTGAGCCTCTAGCTGGTATTAAGATCTACCTCTCCTGAATAGATGCGTGCTTCCGGAGATGATGTACTCCGGTGAGAGAAAGGGGTCAGGTCCGAATTACAGGCACGTTCCGAATATCTCTCCAGAGACTAGAGTCCAGTAGGACTATTAACTTCAAGTCCTACATTCTCCAGATTCTGGCGAAGTATATTGTGCTACTTGATCCGGATTTCCAGGCGGCAACGTTTAGAAGCGCTACAGGGAAGCGGCTACGAACCAAAATCCCCCAAATAAATATGTGTTAGTTTTTAAGTTTATTGTTATATGTATGTCTTTACGGCATTTATAGCTAAGGGCCTTGTTATCATTTTTTGTATGTGCTCATTGTTGCCTGAAATAAACGTATATGCTTATAACTGCTAACAGATAGCGTTGCTTTGATAACGGCAACAGGTAGACGCTTGAAATATTCAGAGAGTATTTAGTTATAACACTTTAAAAATAAATAATTAAATTAAAATAAAACAAATTTTTAATGGGGGCTCCCATACAACAACCGTGATTTTTTTGCCGTTTTTATAGATAATGGTACGGAACCCTTTGTGCGCGAGTCCGCCGCGCACCTGGCCGTTTTTTTTGCAATTGATTCTTTATTCTATAATGTACCTACACAAGAAAGTATAGAGGTCATGTACAAAGGCGAGCTTAACCCTAAGAAGAGTTTTCCTACAGAGAGAGATGATTTTAAAGGTATTTGATATACTATAATATTCTAAAGATTAAATTTACCACTGATGATTGACGTGAGTAGTAGTTTCATAGCGGGCATGTCCCATTGGAATAGTCTGAGCTGAAGGTTGCTTATTTGGTATAATATTGAAGTGATGTCTTCTTTAGTGAGGTCCGAGACGTCTTCAGTTAAAAGCTCCACCAATCTGTACAAAATACATAAAATAATGTAAGCTTAGATACCAGAAACTAGCTGACCCGCCCGCGGTTTCGCACGCGATTTTCAATAAAAACATTACCCTCCTTCTGCGCAGTCGGATAAAAATACAAATTATTTTATTGACTAAAAGTTTACAAAAGGTGTAGACTTAACGCGCTAACCGTAGCCGATGACCTTGAGCGAATGGGCGTAGCAATTTTTTTGGCCCCGCACCTTCCGCCACATGCATCTAACCAACCAGAAAATAAGTGAGCGCGAGGCAGACGAGCATAACCCTCCCGTACGACAGTCAGCGGTACACTGCCGCCCGTCGCCCGCGTTGCGCGGGCACCTTCTAAGAGTACGCCCGCTAATTATTCGGAAAAATTGAAAATAATTAATTGACCGTCGCAGCACAGAATCATATGTTCAACTTGAAGGTATAGTCTTTGCCCACATTTAGGTGAAATAAAAAAAATATTTTACGTCGTTTAGAGGTTGAATCAAATTGAAAGTCGAAAACAGCTACATTTTTTTTTCTCATAGTAAGTAAATAAACAGGTAGAACTTTTTTGTATGTTCACTTTGCAGATAAAAGGTCAATGAATAACGTATATTTTTTGAGCACATAAAACTGCGCCAACTACTACAAGAAAATAATAAAATTTAAAATTAAGAATTAAAAACGAGTGTGCTTTACCACCCGACTGAAGTAAAACTTCTGCTGCTGCCTGCCATCTGTTGTGGAATAGCTGAACTTTTTCATAAATCTAAGCTGGTAGATTCAAAATAAGAAACGTCGTAAATACTTTTTTTATCTATAGCAAAATGAACTCTATTATACAGCATGGAGGATTGTTTTGTTTTTACAGTTTGTATAATTTAGGCTAATTTGGGATAGGAGATATGCGACAAATCAACTGGCTATGAGAGAAAGAGTGAAAGAAAATGTGTGCTCGCACCTCTCTCTTGCCCCTATAATCCTCAAGGCCCCGTCGGGACATTTACAATTAGGAGTCCTTTTTTTGTATACAGCGTGTAACAGAAATCATAGAAAAAAATTTTAGGTATGTATTATTATGTCATACACATCTGTATCTCTAGCTAGATGTAAGAAACCTACACACCTGAAAAAAATACCCAAGATAGATGATAGATTGTGTAGTGTAGATGATACATAATAGAAAATCTGATCCAATTAACACAAATAAGAAGAAAAAAAATATTTAAATTTTGCATTCAAATGAAACCAGTCGTCTGTTGGCTGCTTGCGCGTCCTGCGCGGAGCGCTCGATCATGTATGTCGGGACATTTTAGAGCTTGTCGGAACGTCGGGACACCACTGTTAATAACGGTGACATGTCGCGACGTATCGGGACGAATGGCAACCCTACCCTATAGTAATATACGAAACGTAACTCTCTCTCTCTTTCTATCTTCACTAACTTATATCTCCCTCTCAACTTCCGTTCGCACTTTTAGTAACGCATTCACCAGCTTACTCCCCAAGTCAAGCGTGCGTAAAGAAGTTTTACTTCAAAAATATAGAATTCAAAAAGTAGCATATATCCCAATTCCTGTCATAATCTACCTATCTGTATACCATTGAAATCGGTCCAGCCGCCTAGTCGTTTAGTCGTGAAAACGCAACAAACAAACAAACAGAGAGAAAGTCAGTTACTACGAAATTATAATTAAGTCATATAGATGCAAAACCAGCAACATCAATTCATTAATAATTGATACAACAGTGACATATATGACATATAATACCTAATAACCAATAATAATTACATCATATGCTCGTAGTGTGCCATAATAGGTACATCGTTATTAGGGCCACAAACCGAACTATAACACACGCGTGCGTAATATAGGTAAGTTTTATCGAAAAAGCACTTCAAAACAAAGTTGTAGATCTTAAAATTCTCTATAAAAATGGTCCCTATGATTTTTTTTCTAAGACCCACTATTTCCCAGATATTGCGCTTGTAAGAATCATGTTCTACATAGTATGCACACATATGCCACGTATATACATATTTAGGTACTCAAGCAAGCAAAAATGCCTACTCGTGTCTCTTTTATGTATACATTATACTATTCTAAGAAAATTTACTCTAAAATGACCGCCGGTCCCTTACCGAATCCCCTCTACATTAACCCTACAAAGTTAAGTTAATACCTAACTGCAAATTATATGCGAGTAAACATAGCATTTTCAATTTAACCGGGTAATACAGTTTTTGTAACAACAAAGAGGTTTTATGCCGCTGAAAATCCTATTACATTTTGTGAATATATAAATTTATCCCTAATTAAGGCGATAAAAACATTTATTATTATAAAATTACTTATAATTCACACTAATTTGTTATAAAATTGTTATAAATTAATAATTTTTTTGAAAATGTTTGCATTTTATCATTAAAATTATAATTTTGAAGTAGGCTGTGTATGGATTTAAGTAATCAATCAACTTACATTTTGCAAGTGCAAAAAAAAATACTTGCGCGCCATTTCCCATTTTTTTGTTTGTATCGCATTTGTTGCTGTGTGGTAAATGATTGTAAAAATGTCAAGTTTTAGTACAGAATATTAACAAATGATAGATTTAACCCCGCCAGAAATAGTAAATGCAGCACAAAATGCAAATGAAAGCCTACACAATCTAGAGCAAAGTACTTAGCTGCTTACGATAGTTTCATACAATGGAAAAGCAACAAAAAACCCAGTCATTTTCTGAAAATGTGTTTTGCCGTATTTCTCTGAACTCACCAATACATACAAACCCAGCTCCCTGTGGTGCATCTATTCCATGTTAAGAAGCATTGTTAAGCTCAAACATTGTGTTGATACCAAAACGTACTGTAACCCACAACCATGTACCTACATCTCGTAGCATAAGTTATTTGATGCCTTCTCCTTCCAGTAATTTGTATGATTTACCTTTGTCGCCGACATTTACACAAGAAGTCAATGAAGATACTAAAGAAGTGGCAAGTACCAATGTAAGACAAACTGTGAAATCGCCATCAAAAACAATCCAATATCGTTTTGAAAATTGTACATTCACCAATTGTTAAACGATTTATGCAATACATGTTTGTTTTTCCTTGCAAGTGTGTTGAAAAAGTGCGTATAAAACTCGTGAGCAGCTAGCTCACTAGACACTCGGCTGATTTACAAACCACAGCCTCATGTATAATGAGCAACTTAACTCACTTGTATCATAATATACTAATTTAATAATCTGCAAAATAGATAATAAATAAATTAGCATATTGCTGTTTTTGCATCTTAAACATAGATCCTGTTAATATCTCGCACGCACTAATACAAAAACAACAAAGTCGCCATTGTAATGGCGTCGAAATACTGTGCTCTGATTGGTCGAAAGCTGTCTTTGTACCTGTCAGTTGGGATATTACTGTGTTTGCTACTAACTTTATGATTGAACGTCTGTTTTGTATAGGATATTGATGCTTTTGCTACGTTTTTATTAATTGCCTACATACATAAATAAAAAAACGCTTTCAGAATACATTCAAAGTTGCTATAGTGAAAAAAATGGATGTTGCTGGTTTTGCATCTATACGACTCAATTGGTATGGATATTTCGGAGCATTTGTATTTCATGTTACCTTACAACCACGGTACTGTTCTGTGTGTACACTTTAGTGGTCGTGATATTGGTCTTGTGTCCTATCAAGAACGGAGTGATGAGATCCTGACAATGCGTCCATTGTTTAGCGGCTTCACTAGAAAATCGTCTGTAAAAAACATCAGTAATTTTCGATTTCTTCAGCATTCTACTCTGACCTCGTTTTTTAGTACGTTTAAATCTTGTGGCGTTTCGTTCTAAAGCTCTGTGTTTTTTTCGTTCGGGAGTTTTGGCATCTTGTTTGAAATTTTGTCCTAGGTCGCGGGTGGTTTTAATTTCTTTCATTTTGTACAATTGTTTCCTTTTACGTGGGTCGTGTTCGCTTATTGGAGTTACTGGTTCGTTAGATAGGTCAATGTATTCTACATTCTCATTGATGAGTGAGTTTTCTATCGGTGTATTATCAGGGAGTTCTATTGACTTGTATTGGTCCTTGATTGATTGTTTTAGTAGCACGATTCTGCTGTTTATGTCCAGGGTAACAGCTTTATTCGGCGATGATAATTCTACATTACCTGAATATTGTCAAATATTAATATTTTATTAAGGTGTTATATTTTTTTTTTTTACTGCATCGTTTACTTATCGCAGAATTTCAAAAACTATGACCTATAAATGACTTTTAAAGCTAAAAGTGATATTTGTCATCCGTAAAACACAGAATAGATAAAACACCAGAAGAAGTGAACGCGGTAATACTGCGTCAACATCTACTCCAAATAGAGTAGGTAGTTGTACGCGAACGCCATTAGATAGTTACTCTGTGACCGTCGTCGTCACGCGTGACGTTACAGTGTTCAATTTAATTAAGTTATGCTTTCTTGCGTCGTTCCAACGTGTAAAAATTCAGCTGGCCTCAAAAAAACAAGATGGAATCACATTTCATACGTAAGTAGCAGAATAATCTCGCAAACTAAGCCTAAACATTAATATTAATATTGTTCAAAGTTAGCACGCCAACCTTTTTTGTTACCTCTGAGGTTGGCAGGTAGAAAATGCTATTAGCATTAAGCCCACCTTTTGTACATGTAATTTGTATTTTTGTGCAATAAAGTATTAAATAAATAAATAAACATATTTAGTGGATAAATACGATTTAAGGAGTTAAAAATCATACAAATATGTCAAATTTAAACATGTTTAGTCACTAAGTACGTTTAACAAACCGACCTTAATATTTGACTAATAAAATAGTGGCATAGTTACATTAGTTGTATCTTACCAAAAACATTTACCCCAAAACGGGTATACATACCTAGTCAGGTCATAAATTCTGTCACATGTTTAATATAAAATAATTGAAACAAGTTTATTCATTATGTAACCATTTATATACCAAAATGAACTTAACAAAACATAAATTATTATGACACTAAAGTTTATTCAAAATGACCTCCGTGATTTTGAATACAGGCCTTCAATCTGCGCGGCCAGTCGTCTATCGCAGCACGAACGAGGTCCATGTCAATATCGGCGGCTGCCTTAATCAAGGATGTCTTGAGTGACTCCAAATTGAGATGAGACTTTGAGCACGCCTTTTCCTCCAAGTGTTGCCATATCTTGTAATCTAACGGATTCAAATCTGGACTGGAGGAGGGCCAGTCTTCGTGCCGGATGAAGTCGATTTCACGCGCTGCCAGCCAGTCTTGTGTGCTCTTCGCTCTATGAGCTGGCGCCGAATCTTGTTGGAATACCCAGTGCCTGTTGTTGAACATGGTATGAGAAACAGGTTCCACAAGGTTCATCAGGACTATATTTTGATACACAAGTACATTCGTTTTTACACCTTTCTCACAAAAATGTACCTCTGTTAAGCCCCAATAAAAACTCCCAACCATACCATGAGCGAGGATGGAAAATGACCTCGTTGGACACGCGGAATACGGTTGCTCGCTTCTTCACTACTGTGTGCGTACACCTTATCATATTGTTTGTTGTAGCTCTCTTCTACGGTAAAAAATTTTTCATCCGAAAAAAGAATTTCCCGATATTTTTTTCCCGCGTACCGCTTCAACAAAGCGCGGCATCTCTTCAGTCTCAGGTCCATTAGACGAGCATTCAAACGATGTCCTGTTTTTCTTCGATATGCCCGAAGCCCTAAATCTTCATTTAACACCCTTTTCACCGTGGTTCTGCTTAACCCCATCTGAAGGGCCAACAGTTTCTGCTTACGTTTGGGATTTCTTTGAATTCGCGCCTTCACAGCTTTTATCACTGCTGGAGTCCTAACAGACCGAGGGCGACCACTTCTTGACCTGTCATCTACACTAGAGTCTTCATTGTATCGTTTGATGGTGCGATAAACGAATCTTTTGGTTATATTCAAATTTTTCAGTATGTCAAAAATTTGAATTGGCGCGTAACCGCAACAATGCAACGCAATAACTGCAACACGGTCTTCTTTAAGCGTCCACTCCATATTTAAAAATGAGTAAAATTCTAAAAAATATACATTTTTATTTTCATGAACAATTCGAAATTCGAATTCTATAAACTTTTTTGTGGCCAGCATTCTAAAAGAAAAGTTTTTACTGACAATACTTATGACCTGACTAGGTATAATGACTAAGCTAGCAACATTACGCGGGTGGGGATGAGGTGGGCGCTGTACGCGTATTTTTTTTTATGGGACACAGCGCACGGCATGCAATCACAACTGAAAGCGTCTTCTGGTGTTTTATCTATTCTGAGCCGTAAAACGAAGATAAAAGTACTTAGTTGAACTCAAGACTTCGTTGTAGTTTAGGGAATAAATCAAAACCAGTCTAATCTTGACGTCAGGAGAACAGGAGAGAGGAGTAACGTAGGTACACACGGCTACACATCAAGCCATACATTTCCAGTATAAGCTGACCGCGCATTGTGTAGGTTTTTCGTAGAATACTATTAAAAACTATACATACTATTTAAAAACTAAAAATCTAAATTTAGTTAGTTTGTTGCCGACAGAATTACCCATATTGCAGGTACACAAAAATTACTTAGAGAGTTCACTTACCAATTAAAATATAACATATTATTAGAAGTAAATCCATTTTAACAAACAGCACGCCACTAAGTTTCATGCATGTTCATATTTACAAAACTCTTGATTAAAATTTGTCAACCGTTCTTCAACAGTCGGCCATGTTGCAAAAAGGTAGGTAGGTACCTACTTCAGCCGTGCAAGAGTTTATGTTCATGTTTTTTTTGATCGAGTGAAGCGAGATCTCTAAATCAACTTGGGCAAATCGGCATTGTATGTAGAATATGTACGTTGGTTTGTCCGAGAATAACTGTCGAAGCGTTGATCCGATTATCGTGAAATTTGATACATATAGTCTAACTTTTTATTAGCTGCAGTAAAATGACGTTTCTAAATGTCATTCCGTAAAATAATGTTGCCAGCCTAATCTCAATAGGGATGTGATTCAGTTCACAAAAATTAATTAAATAACATTATTATGACGTTTTTGTTTCATTTTGAATGTACCTCCCTATACTTCCACTAAAAAAGATCAATCCTCTAGTATAGTAATAATAATAGGTTAAAAAAATACATTACAACTTAATATTAAATCTCAAAAAAAAAACCAAACTGATTATTCATTTATGATTCACTCATTTAGCTACATCCCTATTTATTTTTCTTCAAAAACCGGCAACCCACAAAACGTCATTTTACTGCAGCTAATAAAAAGTTAGACTATAGGTAGGTAGTGATGGTACAATTTTGGTGTGACTAAATCTCTATATATAAAAATTAATCCCTATTTCCCTTGGTCACGCCATCACGCGTGAACGGCTGGACCGATTTCGCTAATTCTTTTTTTGTTGTATTTCTTATTCTTTATTAGGAGAAGGTTCTTATGAAAGAAAACATTAAGAAAATTGCGAGCAAAATTAGAAAATTTAAGAATACTAACCACCATATAAAATTATTTATAATCTAACCTTAGCGCTTTTATAATGTAACCTTATGACGTTTGACATAGAATTGACAGAATGCGTGCTGCAAATATCGTCAAAGAGGATGTAAAAAAATAAATATCGTTTGAAACAGATGCTTCGGTCGGAGTTATCCCGAGATATTGTCTATATTAAAAATTAATTCCTGTTCGTTAGTCTCGCTAAAACTCGAGAACGGGTGGAGCGATTTGGCTAATTTTGGTATTGAATTATTTGTGGAAGTCATTCATTTTCTCATACATAATGATGGCCGGGGACAACAATTGACAATTCTACCAAGGTGACGTATATTGACAGCCCGCGTTATATGTATGTCAAGGCGGTACGAAGTTCACTAGTGAGCTATAAATGTTGGGTGGTTGTTGAGATATTGGGGTTCAAGAGGGGTAAACAAAATGAAAATGGGACTATCAGGTCAAGTGGGACGTCAAATGAAATGTATTCATTCGTACATTTAAACTCCGTCGTTGTTTTTAGTAAATTTCTTATAGTTTTTTGAGTTTTATTAGCCATAATAAATACTGAACTTTGACAAAATTCACACAGGGTACACCAGTGACCCCACAGTGCTGTAATTTGGAATGCGTGTAGCACAAATATAGGCAAAAGTCTGAAATCCAGAATAACTGCAATTTTTACCCTAAAAAATAATAACCACATTACATGCAACTCCCGTTACCTGTAATTTGAATGAAACGGTCGGTCAAGTAATTTGGTTAATCATTTCGTGGCACTATTTTATTAGTCAAAGATTAAGGCCGGCTCGCACAACGATTTCTAAATGTATTTAGTGACTAAACATGTTTAAATTTTACGTATTTGTATTATTTGACTCCTCATATCATATTTAGCTACTAAATACGTTTAGGCATCGTTGCGCGAGTCGCCCTAAGAATATTTTCATTTGTGTTTTGGGAGACTCGCAAGATCTCAGTTCGGGGCTAACCACTAGTATCAGATGATTGGCCCACCTGAAGATTGGTTACCTCTGTATAAATAAAGGACACGGGGGACGACGCCGCCCGGGGACACGAAGGCCACTTTGAAACCTTAGGTATATTTCGTAAACGGACTGTTGTATCAGAAAAGTGTTGAGGAATCATTATTTTAGAAGCATATTCAACGATACCTTACACAATGGGGTGCGTGGGTAAAAAAATCACACCTAAGGGCGCCTTCAAATTTGCCGCAACGTGCCGCGCGGCGCGTTGATCGATCGACTAGTGACTCCAAAATCCTTTAAGAGCAGTGTTTCTTCATAATTCATAATCATTTATTCACATGAATGTATGTTCAATAGTTCGTATGTGAATTACAAAATAGGATTCAATTACATTCTGCCTTATTGAGACGTGCGAAATTCTAAGCTACAAACAGAAATAATAAAATTTTAAACTCTACGGTAAAATTGAATACGAATATAAAAAATGATAATACATAATTTCAAACATGTCAAGTTCATACAAAACACAATATTAATAATGTCAAAATTACAAGTTATATATTAAAAATGTCAAATACAGTAATAATAATGTTAAAATTAATCTTTACAGTTTAAATATTCATTCATGTCATAAAAACACTTATCCATTAACCAAATCTTAAGTCTTATTTTAAATAATAGAAAAGACAAATCCTTGATACCATTTGGCAATTTGTTGAAGATGGTAATGGAATTCCGCTTAACAAGTTCAAGCCGGCACGGCGGCACATAGAGTCTATGCTTGTACCTCGTGTTCCTGGTGAGAACTTCAGAATGCTTTCCAAAATATTGGGAACTAGCTGACCAATCCGCAGCTTCGCACGCGTAGTTTTTCAATAAAAATATTACCCTCCTTCTGCGCAGTTGGGTAAAAAGTAGCCAATGCCATCCGGAGATAGTGTAGCTTCCCAACAGTGAAAGAGTTTTTTATATCAGTCCAGTAGTTTCGGAGCCTATTCAATGCAAACAAACAAACTAACAAATCTTTCCTCTTTATAATATTATTTTTGTAGATATTGATATGTTCTTTAATATTGTTGAACATACTTTTGTTCTATCATCAATAGCAATGCATGCGACGAAAGACGTTTTAGGGCACTTTTTTACACCTTGGGTTACGTTACTTAAGTTTTAGTAAGGATCCCTAATCTTTTCTAGCAATAAATATAACCTATGTCACTCAGGGTGAATGTAGCTTTCCAATGGTGAAAGAATTTTTGAAATCGGACCAGTAGTTTTTGAGTTTATTCATTACAAACATACACACACACAAAAATACAAACCTTTCCTCTTTATAATATTAGTATAGATATTGCTTGACAAACACACATACATCCCTGATGTGCATGCACGGTAATGGTAGATTCCATCGCCAGAGTCTATCGTAAAATTAAACTACGATCCTCGAGCCTAGCGACGGCAGCGCGACGGCAGCGCTGCAGGCGAGCTGCTTCCGCGCGGCACCTTGCGGCAAACGTGAAGGCGCCCTAACTACCATTTAAGTGAGCTAAACTATAAAACCAGTTTTTTTTATTTTCTAATTTCATAACCATGATACTCAAAGTTCATTACCATCAAGCATCATTTACCTGCAGTGATGACTAAGACGTATGGTACAGAAACGTGGTCTTTCACTATGGGCCTATTATGAGGAAACACAAGGGTCGTTTTTCCATACAAACGTAGTCCCCTGTTTCCTCCCTGGATAATGCTAGTACGCCAATAATTTTTTTCTCAAAAATATATGGCCACTATGTTTTCCTTTTTTTCGTAAATTAATTATTAAAAGAGATATGAACATTCAAAAACGTATAAAATTTGTCAGATTTTCCAAACATCCAGAAAACAAATTTGACTAGATTAAGTATATAAAAAAAAGGAAACATAGGAACACGGTCAAAGCCTATCTTTAAGTTATAATGTAGCGAGTAGATAGTTAAATAGGTCAAGTTTTGGAGAACCCAGAAATCCAGGGGACTACGAATCGTTGATTTTGTGTAATTTTAATAGGTATTTTCAGTCCAAGCTGCAGTTGTCTCTATCGCATATACTGCGCCATACTGCGCGACAGCAATAGATTATACAAATACTTACCTATTTTTCAATTCTCTAGCCCTTGGTATTTCCTCATAAGAAAGATCGCGGTCGCTCAGCGTGCTATGGTGAGGGATATGCTTGTTTCTCTACGAGATACAATCACAAATGAGGAGATTCGTAGACGAATCAGTCACTGACATAGCACAAAGTGGGTACAAGTGCACAAGATGGCAGTGGGTACGGCACATAGCTCGAAGAACTGACGGTCGTTGGGGTAAAAAGGTTCTTGAGTGGAGACCACCCATTGGAAAGCGCAGCGTAGGACGCCAACTAGATGGAAGATGATCTGATAATGGTTGCTGGGAGCCCGCGGGTACAGGCCGCACAAGATCGGCCGTTCTGGAAATCTATAGAGGCCTATGTTTTTCCAAACCAGTATAATCTCGGAGTCTTCAAGTCCAGAGTGAATAGGTTCTTTCTAGGCAAGCGTGCTCCATCTTCGATCACACCTTCACTTACCATCAGGAAAGGTAGTGGTGAAGCGCTTGGCTATCATCTAGCTCAGCGTTACTGCACTAATAGCATACGAATAAAGCGACAGTAACTGCTCAGACATACAGACGGATATGGCGTAACTATAAAGGTTCCCAGTTCGACTACAAAACCCTAAAAATATTGTTCCAACTGCTTAAATAGATGTGTAAAAAAGCGGCCAAGTGCGAGTCGGACTCGCCCATGAAGGGTTCCGTAGCAGCAAGTACCTTATTATAAAAGTTCTTGTCGTTCGTTGTAACTTTTTTATATTTGAGTTGATTAAATGAAAGGTAAATTGCGGTTTACGATTTATGACGTATTAAAAAAACTACTTAATAGATCTCGTTCAAACCAATTTTCGGTAGAAGTTTGCATGGTAATGTACAATATATATATTTTTTAGTTTTATCATTCTCTTATTTTAGAAGTTACAGGGGGGGGCACACACATTTTACCACTTTGAAAGTGTCTCTACCTCAATATCATTTTTGAAGACCTATCCATAGACCACACGTATGGGTTTGATGAAAATAATTTTTTTGTTCGAGTTTCAGTTCTAAGTATGGGGAACCCCCAAAATGTATTTTTTTTTCATTTTTGTGTGAAAATCTTAATGCGGTTCACAGAATACATCTACTTACCAAGTTTCAACAGTATAGTTCTTATAGTTTCGGAAAAAAAATGGCTGTGACATACGGACGGACAGACAGACAGACATGACGAATCCAAATGGGTTCCGTTTTTTGCCATTTGGCTACGGAACCCTAAAAAGGGCCCCCAAATCTATATCTATCATAATCTATTGGTTTTTGGTATGTAACATTCACTCTAGTCGAGAAATAGAAACGTGAGGTTGCTGCCCCCATGATGATAATTCTATTAATCAAGGGTTATTTCCCGATCAAATAAAAATAGCGAACGTTGTCCCCCTGGATAAAAAGGGAAGTAATTTCATACGTTGACAATTATAGATGTTTCAGTTTTACCTAGCTTAAATATATTTTTTTTATACCTTAAAGGCTAGCGTTTGAGCACGATCTCGCCTGATGGCGCGCGATGATGCAGTCTACGATGGTACACGATTGCCTAGAAGATACCTATTCACTCGCGACTCAAAGACCCCTAGGTTGTAGCTATCAGGAAACACAGACTCTGGCAAGGACGTTCCACTCTTTGGCGGTGCGCATAATAAAGATCGAATGGAACCGCTATGTGCGATTGGGAGGTAATTCAACCATATAGTGGTGGCGCACCGCAGAGCGTCTGGTTGTCCGAGGATAGAATCATCATCATCATCAGCCGGAAGACGTCCACTGCTGAACATAGGCCTCCCCCTTAGATCGCCACAACGAGTGGTTGGTATCCGTTTGCGCCCAACGGCTCCCCGCGATTCTTACTAGATCGTCGGTCCACCTTGGTGAGGGGCCGGCCTACGCTGCGTCTTCCAGTCCGTGGTCTCCACTCGAGAACCTTTCTTTCCCAACGGTTATCGGAATATAATAGAATAGAGTAGAATAAAAGAAAATAATACGATCAAAGACTGATTTAGGTACTCCTCCATAACTGTAAACATTACGAGTATCAAATATTATTTGATCGAGTGAAGCGAGATCTCTCAATCAACTTGGGCAAATCGGCGTTGTATGTATGTCCGAGGATAACTTTCGAAGCGTTGATCCGATCATCGTGAAATTTAATACATAGGTAGGTAGTGATTGATGGCACAGTTTTGGTGTGACTAAATGAGCTAAAAATGTTGCGGGGTTGTTGAGATATTGGGGTTCAAGAGGGGTAAAATAAATGAAAATGAGGCTAACTGGTCAAATGGGACGTCAAATGAAAAGTATTCATTAGTACATTTAGACTCCGTTTTTATTTTTCGTAAACTTTTTATATAATTTTTGAGTTATTAGTCATAATAAAAACTGAACTTCGACAAAATTCACAGGATACACCAGTGACCCCACAGTGCTCAAATTTGGTATACTTACGTGTAGCTTAAGTAACACAAATATAGGCAAAAGTCTGAAATCCAAAATAACTGCAATTTGTACCCCAAAAAAGATGAACCAACAACTATGAACTCCCGTTACCTGAAATTTTAAATAAAACTGTAGGTCAAGTAAGTTGGTATATCACTATTTAAAGAAATTAAAGATTAAGGCCGGCTTGCACAACGATCCCTAAACGTATATAGCGACTAAACATGTTTAAATTTTACGTATTTGTATGATTTGAGAACTCCTTAAATCATATATATACCTAGCCACTAAATACGTTTAGGCATCGTTGCGCGAGTCGCCCTAAGAATATTTTTTTGTGTTTTGGGAGACTCGCGAGATCTCGGTTCGGGGCGAACCACTAGTGTAATACAATCAACAAGGTACTTATGTAGGTAGTTAAAATATGATTCCTGTGCACGTAACGTAGTGAAACTAAGTTGGTAAGTATATTTTTTTGTCTTCTGTTCTCTTTTCCGAAGACTTCCACCCACACGAACACTTGATTGAACGTTTGCGAAATCAGTTGACGAGGTAGATACTAATTACTAATGTGCTAAGTATACATAGTACTAAGTATATATAGTTTATATTCAGTTTACTTTGTATGCTGTTTCCCAAAATATTATCAGCTTTTTATAGATTGCTAACAGAAGGCAACTCGTAAAGGCCTGAGGTAACAGGAACAACCTGCGCGCGTGAAAATAGGCCTAGTCTAACAAAAAGGTAGGCTAACTCCATACTCCATCTTTGGCTAAGGTAGGCTAACTCCATACTCCATCTTTGGCTAATTTGTAAAATTGGTAAATAATAACAATTTCTTTGTAATTCTTAATGTTTACATTACAATTTTATTACTAAAAATCTACTATTTGTAATCCAAATAAAAGTCACACAAAGAGAGTTTGACTTCTTCGAACTCTGAAACAAAAACAAATGGGTTAAATAGGTAAATATAAATTTACAATTCGTTTCATCACTCATGCTCTGAAGTGTTGTTGCTGTCGTTCATGGCATTGTTCATTATTGTTCATTGTACTAACGGTGTTGTACCGAGAACTACCGAAGAGAGCAGCAGTGATGATAATAATGATGACGCCACCTGTCAACACGCTGGGCCATCGTTGACGCAATCTCCACCGCGGCGTGCAGATGTCCAGCGTTAAGGACTTTGTGGTAATGTTAGCGCGCCGTATGTACGATCGCGCCGACAATTGCCGCCACGCTCACCTCAACGCCATCGCTCCGCTGCACGCACGGCCACCTGACATTCGAACTCCCTGGCGTCCATTACCGCAGGAACTCCTGTGCTCACCATCCTCTCCATAGCGTATACCACAAGAGGACCAACGTTAGCCAAAACATCAGCCACGTAACGTCTGAGAGGCCAAACTGCAAGCCAGAATGGCACTCCGGACACCACCCCGTGACTCAGAGATAGTCGTCTCTGACGTTGAAGCCAGGGTTAAGCACGAAAGTCCGACCCTTACCCACACTTCCCAATCAAAAATGGTCGAAGTGTTGAAGACCCCATGATGATGATGCAATCCCCACCGCCGCGCCCGTCAAATCACGCGCGAGGGTTGCGGCGCGCAGTGCGAGGCGAGACCAGAAGTTGCCAGTTCGGCCACTAGGGTGCCGATTATCGGCCTTTGGGAAGTTATGTCGGCCTTTGGCAGCCATCGGCCTTTTTGTGGCCTTTACCCGCCATTAATAGATACAACCACAACATTGCCAGCAAAATCTTATTGGAAAGCAGTTTTTTAGTTGAAAAATATTGCAGGAAATCGCCAATTTTGTAATATAAACTAATTGGCTTACTGCTGGTTCTCCCATTTTCAAACGCGAGTGTTGAGCGTGTTTTTAGTACGCTCAAGAGGATAACAACTGAAAGCCGCACTCGTCTCAATACGGAGACGGTAGCTTCTAGAAAACTGTGGTCGAGCCATCACCAGAAATGTTATGTGTTAAAATATAAGTAAAGGCTGCCCAGTCTTTGTTCTTTAAACCATTAAAATATATTTTTTTGTTAAATAACGTTTTTTTTTTATTTCAATTTCGGCCTTTCGTGCCAAAACTCGGCCTTTTTCAACAAAGCTACCCGCCTGATTGAAATGCTGGCAACACTGGGCGAAATATTATTTGGAGCGGATCGCACTCACCCTGATGGAGGTTCACGAATTTAACCGAAACATTGTCGGTCGAAACACCGATAAGACGGTACGTGATAAATCCTGTGTTTATAATAATATGTAATTCAATCACGAAAGCTTTCTAGGTCATTTTTGTTAGAGGGGTATATTAATATGAGACACGCATTTTTTACTTTCTGTCAAATGTCAAAGTTTCATTGACAACATATTTACGTATATTTTGTGCCTGCAATAAACGATTTGTTTTTTTTATATTTACACCGACATCGGGCCTAACCTAAGGGGGGTTTTGGAGGCTCAAATCCAAATGAATAATCGATTTGACGACATGCGCTGGATGCTAGTTAAGCGCTTAGTGAAACAAGTTTATTTTCAAATATGAAGTTCGCGCCCGCTAAAATTGCCGCCTCTATTGGGATAATGGAGACGCCTTACGCATCGGATGGTTACATCCAGCCAACTAGCTAGGTCATTGTTAAATCCTTAACTTACGATGCAAAGTGTTACGACAGTTCACCATATCCATAGCACATCTGTTCTGGAACAGAATCAAATCTTTTTTGACCGAGCTGACTGCACAAACCGGATCCATTTCTTTGCTGCAGGAAGTCGGACATCCGGTGCGTAGATACATCACATAAATCGTACAGAACTTGGGATCCACGAGATCGTATCCTAAAAATATAATATTATCAAACAAATGAGGAGTTGCAAGATAAAACAATTAGAATATATAGATTATCTATTATACTTATAGATCCCGTTGTGTATTGATTGAATTATAAATTAAGGATTAAATTTAAGTTTTCGAATTGCTAAGTGGAGCCAAGAGACTTCGTTCGTATAACCACAGACCAGTATACCTGGTATAACAGACCATTAGTATTTCTCTTTATTTATACAGACTCTTCATAATAATCCTCATTCGGGGTACCGAGTGAGGTTGTCGCTTTACTGAGTCACTGGTATAAATGTCAGCAAAATCAGGTGAGGTGGGCTGGGGCGTTATCTGATGTGTATGGCATGGAGTGTGGCGTCCGGCAGGGCGGGATCACCTCTCCTCTGTTGTTCAACTTATATGTTAACGACCTCATCGGCGAGCTTAGCAGTACTCATACGGGTTGTTTTGTTGATGGAATCTGCGTCAACAACATTAGTTACGCGGATGACATGGTACTGCTGAGACCGTCGGTGGGATCAGTTCGCAAACTGGTTACGATTTGTGAGGTGTATGCGGCTGAACATGGACTGAGATATAACTCGAAAAAGAGTGTAGTTCTCGTTTTCAAGAGTGGGAAATCTAGACCAGGTCATGTCCCGCCTATTATGTTGAGTGGTGCGGCTCTACAAGTAGTTGGTAATTTTAAATATCTGGGGCACATTGTAACTGAAAGCCTGAATGATGACGCAGACGTTGAAAGGGAGCGTAGGGCGCTGGCGGTCCGGGGGAATATGATCGCTCGGAGGTTCGCTCGCTGCTCGAGGGAAGTGAATGTCAGTCTTTTTAAGGTTTACTGCCAGTCCTTTTACTCGAGTAGTCTCTGGCTTAACCACACCCGCCGGGTGGCTAGCGCTCTACGAGTCCAATATAACGATATCTTCAGGATGCTGATGCGGCTGCCTCGCTTTTGCAGCGCATCGAGTATGTTTACAGAGGCGCACACGGACGGTTTTCATGCGATCATGCGCAAGAAATTCGCGTCCATACTCAAGCGTGCGCGCGGCAGTAGCATCCTACAGATGATTGTTTCGCGTCAGGACTGCCCCATCCTTACCAAATGGAATACTTTTAGGTAATAGTTAAGTTATTTATAATTATTTCAATTTAATTAATAACCTATTGACATGTTTTTAAATTATTAATTTTTATTTTTTGTAAGTGTAATTATTTATTATGGTGTATGTATGTTAAGGGGCGTCCATTATTTATAAATTTTTTGACATGTTTATATTATGAACATATATTATGAACATTTTTGATTATATTATTTTTATTTTATTTTTAGTTATAAGTTATGTTGGTTTTTGTAAATTTTTTAAGTGTGTGGTATTTTGTTGTTGTATAACTTCTAATTAATTGTATAATCAGATTTAATGTACCTATGGACTTGTTCCGAAATAAGTGAATTAATAATTAATAATAAAACTACTTGGATATACCTTTTTTGATCCTCATCAGTGTTGTCATCTAGCATAATGTACATTACGCACTTCGGCTTAGGGTCCAAAAAAAAATTAACTTGTAGTGGCGGTAGCAGCAAAAAAGGTTTTATGACATTTTTTTATTTTATAAATTACAGGCCAAATGGTAAGCGATGATGCAGTCTACGGTGGTACACGCTTGCCTAGAAGAAACTTGTTCACTCGCGACTTGAAAACCCCTAGGTTGTAGTTATCAGGAAACACAGACTCAGGCAAGGTGGAAGAGTACCGCTTTGTGCGTATGGGAGGTATGTCTACCATGTAGCGGTGGCGCACCGCGGAGCGTCTGGTTGTCCGATGATAAAATGGGGACGGTGGGATCAAGTTGAATAGCTCCGCAGCGCACTCTCCAAAATGAATCCGATAAAAAACCGAGAGGCTTGCAACCTTTCGATGATACTCGAGGCTGTGGAGCCTTGCATCTGCTAACTCGTATTGTCGCTAGCTTCTTGGCTCTCTCTCAATTGAATCTAGTCTATTTTATTTTCTAAAAGAGGCGGTCGTTACCGTCATAAAACCTTTTTGTACAGCAGCGCCATCTAGTCTTTGCGCTAGGAACGAATTTGGTACATAACTTCTTCACAAGATGGCCTTTCTATTTTCTAAAAAGGATAAGTCCAATGAGGCGATTGTTACCGCCTTAAAAACTTTTTGTACGGCAGCGCCATCTAGTCTTTGGGCTAAGAACGAATTTGGTACATAGCTTCTTCACAAGATGGCGCTGGTCTACTATTTAAGTGTCTTTTGCCCACAGTACTCTAGAATTAGACCTTTTTGTCTAGAAGTTCGTTAGACTTCTAGACTAGAAGTCTATTTTGGTAAACTTACGTAAAGATCCCCTATAATTAGCGCACTGGTTGTTCAGTATAATATGACAATCGCTCTGGAACCATCTGAACCGCATCGTCTTCCTATTTAGGCCGCACGCGATCTTGTGGTAATCATTACAATGGTAGGGGTCGCAGTAATCCATCCATGCCGGGTTGAACGGCTTGCGAAAACGTTGTGTGTATTCGTCCGGCAGTTGGGGCTTGATTATTTCAGCTGTCAATGTTTTTAAATTAGTTAACATCTGCTAGTTTACAATGAGTAGACTGAGTGCGAACATTGCGCTCGAAATACTGTAAAGTATGAAGTTTTCGTATACCTACCTTATTTTCTATGGAGATATGAACAGCGCCCCTAGCAGGAAGTTTATACAACTAAGTTATCTACCGATACTATCTATATCTATACTAATCTATACTAATATTATAAAGAGGAAAGATTTGTAGTATTTTTGTGTATGTGTGTAATGAATAAACTCAAAAACTACTGTGCCGATTTCAAAAATTCTTTCATCATTGGAAAGCTACATTCACCCTGAGTGACATAGGCTATATTTATTGCTAGAAAAGATTAGGGATCCTTACTAAAAATTAAGTAACGTAACCCAAGGTGTAAAAAAGCGCCCTAAATCCTCTTTTATCGCATGCGCTGCGGAAACTATTGATGAAAGAACAAAAGTATGTTCTGCAATATTAAAGAACATATCAATATCTACAAAAAAACTTCGTAATATTATAAAGAGGAAAGATCTGTTTGTTTGTATTGAATAGGCTCCGAAACTACTGGAGCGATTTAAAAATTCTTTCACTGTTGAGAAGCTACACTATCTCCGGGTGACACAGGCTACTTTTTACCCAACTGCGAAGAAGGAGGGTGATGTTTTTATTAAAAAACTACGCGTGCGAAGCTGCGGATTGGTCAGCTAGTACTGAATATTTGTGGAGTATTAAACGAATTTGAATTTGAACAGTTTTGAAATACCAAGTAGCTCTTTTTATCGGTATGTCAAATTCGTTTACTACCATTTTTAATCAGCATAGTTGTTTTTATTGTTTGTACCTTGTTTCTGATGGTCCATTTGTTTAGAACAGTGTTAAAATAAGGATTGTAAGCGTATAAAACTATTGCCGCCTGTCGCCTACGTAACTTTTCCACGAACGTTTGCTTGCAAATATGTTTAGGCGCTCAGGCGAAATAGGTGCATGCCTATTTCGCGTAATGAACCGAACTTAACACACTTGCTGCTTAGGGTCACGGGGTAGCACCAGTGGCGTAGTGTAGTGGGGGCGGCAGGGGCGGCACTTTTAGGGCGCGGCAAAATTTAACAATAAATAATAATAATATCTTGTAAATATTTGAACATATTTTTGTCGCATAAGCAATGCAAGCTGCGAGAGAGGTATTTCAAAATTGAAAGCGATCCAAAATTATCTAAGATCAACAATGAGTATTTTAATGTTAACCAATCTGGCTATCTTGTCTATTGAGTAAGAGGTGTGTGATGCTATAGACATTGATAGTGTATTAAAAGACTTAG
Organism: Philereme vetulata; assembly: GCA_918857605.2. NCBI lineage: Eukaryota > Metazoa > Arthropoda > Insecta > Lepidoptera > Geometridae > Philereme > Philereme vetulata. The sequence continues at coordinate 7,067,783 of OU975427.1, read as the reverse complement.
CTCTCAAAAAAAGTAGAATTAAAGTTTTAGTTATAGACAAGTTTTGTTATCAATTCTAACAAGTAAATTAACTTATATAAATATTAACAGTATCGTCGTAGTTCTAATTGAAAGTCAATTTGCGTTTTATATTCAATTCACTAATAACCTAATCTTGATGATCGTCAATCATAAGTGTTCCATATCTGATAAATCAATGTAAGTGGCACACGTGTACGAATTTTTCTAAAACATGTGTGATTATTATATTGTAAAAAACATATATGACCGTTTTATTTGTAACCTGTTAATACACAATAATGATGCCTGTTCTTGCCGAATAGTTCTTTAAGATTACTATAAATTATAGTCTATTAAAGTTAAATACCTAAATAAGATGGCGGCAAAATTTTCTTCCGCCCCGGGCGGCTGACACCCACGCTACGCCACAGGTAGCACCATAGTATCTACTTACTTTTGTTTCGATCTCTGATATAATTAGGATTGCTGTATTTTGGGTTTTGTCTGGAACAATATAAATTTTCTTGGTGAAAAACTGTTTTAATATTGCAAATATCATAAACCTACATCAAATCTTAAATACTTACTTATATTCTATAATTGGGCTGCCCTTCTTAGATTTTGATGAACCTAAAAAAATCATAGCAGTTTATTTACCTTCACAGCAAAATAATTTGGAATAACTTAAAATAAGTAGTTAGAAGTACATTTATTGGTCGAGCGAAGTGAGATCTCTAAATCAACTTGGGCAAATCGGCGTTGTATGTAAACTACTCAAAACAAAATAGGGCCCACTTGAAATATTTCGATATTTTGCCCGACACATTTTTTTTGCGAGTTGTTGGCATACTGATGTATGGAAATGTTAAGTAGGCATATTTATTGATCATAAATTAACACTTAAACGCCAAGTTTAGGGTAGTTCTTAAGTGGGTAGACAAGAAGCAAAATCTTACGATATACCGCAGAATCTGTGAGTGCCATTACATTGTTGCTCAGTGGGGTTTGTTGTGTCTAACGAAGAAGTTATCGTAACCTTACCTTTAATTATCGATTACATTACTGTTTGCATAAACAATGCCTGGTTCTCGACATCACATGGACACAGAATCCGCGACTAGAGCCATTGTTTTGCTTCAGCAGGGAAATTCGCAAAGATCGGTAGCTTCAAGCTTAGGTGTGTCAAGACGAGCTATTCAAAATGTGTGGGAACGCTTTTAAGAGACAGGTAGTGTAAGTAGGAGGCGCGGTTCAGGTAGAACCCGAGCGACAACCTCCCAAGAAAACCGATACATCCGACTCTCTGCACGTCGCGAGCGAACTGTAACTGCACGCATATTGAGAAACCGCTTACGTGACGCCACTGGAACGCGAGTGAGTGACCAACTGTTCGCAACAGACTTCATGAAGACCAACAACGCTCCATAATGCCAGTTGTTCGGCTCAAATTGACCAGAGCCCACCGTGCAGCGCGATTAAGGTTTGCACGTGATCACCTCGAATGGACCATGAATAATTGGAGGACAGTGCTTTTTACAGATGAATCTAACGTAAAGTTTTTTAATGATGACAGACGCGTACGAGTTTGGCGACGACCTGGAGAACGTTTTACAGAACCATGTATTCGTGAAACTGACCGCTTTGGTGGACCCAGTTTTATGGTATGGGATGGGATTAGCATAATGGGCAAAACCGAGCTAATGATTTTGGATGAGGGCAATGTAACGGCCACCACCTATGTTCAGCATGTCATCCGACCTCATGTGATCCCATATTCACAGCGAGTAGGCCCTAACTTTATTCTGATGCAAGACAACGCTCGCCCTCATACTGTCAGAGTGACCCAAAGTGCAATCTCCGAAGCTGGTATCGCAGTTCTACCCTGGCCTGCCATGAGTCCGGACCTGAATCCGATCAAGCATATCTGGGACCAGTTGAAAAGAAGCCTTAAAGACAACCACACTGAAATTCATAGCCGACAGGAGTTGATAACTGCGTTAAAAGTGTGTTGGGAGCAAATTCCAGATGAAAACGTCATCCACCTTATAGAGAGTGTTCCGAACCGACTCAGAGAGTGTGTGCGCAATAGGGGAGAACCTACGCGTTAGTAAACATAAGGCATTGAAGCAACCCTAAGAACATGTTTAAAAAAAATGTGCTCGTGTCTTCAACGTGTTGTTTTGGAAAACCGTGTAAGTTAATGTGTAAAACGGGCATTTCTTGACGATTTTTTTGGCATTTTAATGTTTTTTTAATGATTCTGAATGTGTTAACCTATTTCTAAAATTAAACTAGAAATAAATAGTACGTATTTTTTTTTTTTATTTTAATTTTAATCATATTTTATTGGGTGGGCCCTATTTTGTTTTGAGTAGTTTATGTTTGTTTGTCCGAGGATAACTTTCGAAGCGTTTATCCGATCATCGTGAAATTTGGTATACAGGTAGGTAGTGATGGCACAATTTTGGTGTGAATAAATGAGCTAGAAATGTGGAGGGGTTGTTGAGATGTTGGGGTTCAAGAGGAGTAAAAAAACAACAAAATGGGACGATCCGGTCAAGTGGTACGTCTAATAAAGGGTCTGTAACATTTCGACCTCGTTTTTATTTTTAGTTTAAACCTTGCAGTATTTAAGTTATTAGCCATAATAAAAACTGAACTTTGCCAAAATTCACAAAGTACCCCAATGATGGGGCATTGCTAAAATTTGGTATGCGTGTAGCTTTAGTGACACAAATATAGGAAAAAGTCTGAAATCCAGTATAACTAAAATTCTACCCCAAAAAAGAATGATCAAATACATGAACTTCCGTTACCAGTTATTTGAATGAAACTTTAGGTCAAGTTAATTGGTTACCTATTTCGTGGCACTATTTTGACAGTCAAAGATTAGGTACAAATAATATTTTATTGTTTATATTTTTATTTTTTAAATCTTAGTTTGGGCGAACACCTAGTTATTATAAATACGGGATTTATCACGTACCTACCGTCTCATCGGTATTTCGAGGGTGAGTGTGATCCGCTCCGAATAACGTCTCGCCTCGATTTATTCGGACCGACCGGATCGCACTCAACCTGATGAAGCTTCACGAATTGAACCAAAACATTGTCGGTCGAAACACCGATAAGACGGTAGGTACGTGATAGATCCCGTATTTATAATGATGATTAAAATCAATCATGATAGTTTTTTATGTACTTAAAGATGCCTATGTATTTAGTGACCGCTAGCACAACGATCCCTAAACGTATTTAGCGACTAAACATGTTTAAATTTGACGTATTTGTATGAACTATAACCGCTAAATACGTTTAGGAATCGTGCAAGTCGCCATAAGCTACGTTAGTATTATGGGAACCAGATAAAAACATCTTTGTATTCCCGCTGCGGAACAAATGTTTGTATGATCATACAAACATTGTTCCGCGTCGGGAATCGAACCCGCAACCTCCTGCGCCTCAGTCGGCTCGTTGCCCACTGCGCCACGGAGAGGGTCTTGACAGGCATAATCTTAGCAGATCCAAACTCATTATTTCCAAAGTTAATAAATTTCAATTCAAATTACCAATTTAATTCAAGTTAATAAATTTCATTAAATAAATATATTATTCACGAAGGCTGTAATTTTTTTTTCTAAATGATCCTTATTGAATCCTGATATTACACTAACACTAATATTATAAACAAGCTTCCGCCCTCGGCTTCGCACGCATAATAAAAAGTAGCCTATGTGTTAATCCAGGATATGATCTACAAAAATACAAAATTTCATCGAAATCGGTTAAGTCGTTCCGACGTGAAAGAGTAACAAACATCCATACATACATACAAACGTTCGTGACAAAACATTGGATGCGAAAGTTTGGTTGTTAGTTTATTACTCAATCACGTCGTAACGGCTGAACCGATTTCGATGACATTTGGTGTGTACGTAGATTATAACACAGGCTACTTTTTGTTGACAAACAACGCGTGCGATGCCGCTGGCGGAAGCTAATAAACATACCTTTTCCTGTATAAGTAAAAATCAAAATTAATTGCAAAAATACGGCAACTATGAATTTCATCGCGTCTGGTATCAGTAGCTATTCTATGTACCTACTGATAGCTGATGTAGGCTATTTTTGATGACATTTTTAATTACCAATCAATTCAATTTACGACTAACCGTGCTACTAATAAAATACATTTATGTTTGGAATAATCAGTTACTTACCTGCCTGACTTTTAAGAAAACTTCGATTGCTGTGTTTCGGTTTGAAAGGTGAAATTACATGTAATTTCCCCCTGTCACAACTCTGTTAAGCGCCTCGTCCACGGAGAGAGAATAGAGCTAGACCGCTTGGAGACTAATCTAATCTATTCTCTAATTTCTCTGTACACGTAGAGATCATTAGAGCGCCCTATTTCATATTTTTGCGCTATCGTAGGGTAGCTCTATCATACTAAAATTTTGGCCTGCGTACACCACACTACTCGTAGACTAGATATTCAGTCACGATATACACTCTCAGTCATAGCGTAATTGCTTATCTTAGGTACCTTGGCCACATTACATTTCTTTTTATTTTTCTTATTTCTGAATTCAATTGACAACGTAAGTTGTTGATTTTTCTGGTCACTTCGTCAACTGTTGTATTAAATGCTTCACTAATAATTGTTAAACAATGATTTTTTTTGTTACGATCTTTATAATCATTATGAGTTACATTCCATAATTCTGGAAAGCCTTCATACATTTTGTATCATTTTAATTGTCTCTTCTTTTGACCAAGCACGTTTCAACATTCTCCAAGGTAATTAAAAGCAATGCAGAATTCTACATTAAATACAAAACACGTGTTTCGCTGACCTTGCCCTAGCTAGACTGATTAAGGGGGCACCGGAGGGACAATCGCCCATACAACAGGTACTACCAAGATCATTTCTAATTGGAGCATATTTCTACCTTAATAAGGTATTATTTTAATTTGAATAGTATTTATCTAGGTTCCCAACCATATATTAGATCAAAATACTTACTTAAAATGAAATAGAAGCGTATCGAATTCTGCATGTTTTTACGTCATAAAATACCTGTTTTCAACCTAATTGTTTCGTATTAAAAACAACAACATCTTACGTATCCTAGTCATGGGAACATAGATTATATCGTCTAGTTACAGAATAACAACACAATGAGAAAAACACAACAAGTTTTCAGTCATCATTTTTGGTATTACGGAACACGGTCAAAATCTAATCAAACTTAGAATCGTTCTATTGCTATCACTGTCGCTCTGCGTGGCTAAACTTCGTCACTAAACAGGGATAGCGATATTCAGCCCGAAGTTTTTGACGTGGCCGAATTGAAGTTGCGCTCAGTGTTCTCCGGCGCGTTAAGGCTTGTAGATAATTCGAGAGCTAAAATTCCTATCGCTTGTCTCGCTCTCGTACCTGCGTCCACGATGCCATCCGAGAGTAGCCGAGCGTGTCTACGTATACTGTAGTGATACTATAGGGTTATAATCTAGCTAATGTGTACACGTCGTAGATTGCCCTATGAGAGTCGCTCTCCGTTATTTTAATCTATCGTGGACGAGGCGCTTTAGAACTAAAACTTGAAAGTAGCTAATAAAGCAAAGTTCACATAGCTAGAATCACAAGGTTGACAGGCGACATTGCGAGAATCGCAATTGTGAGACTGATGTGTACGTTGTTAGATAAATCTAACACTGTTATTTTAACAACTTTTAATTTGCGAAACATAAAACAAAGTGAACATTGCTAGAACCACAATATTGAAAAGACATAGCGAAAATAGCAACTGTGTATAAAATTGTTTCAGCAGCAAACTAAACATTGCGAAATTACATAAGTACTTATAACATTGCGATATTCACACATATACTTAACATTGCGCCCTGGGAGCCGACAGAGTAAAATTGCGAAAATGTGCCTTTGTGAAATTTGCTATGTGCTTATTAACAAAGTTAACACTTCTACTTTGTCATGTTCGCAATATTTAATTTGCTGCGGCAGCAACTCAACCTTGTTGGCTCTTGGTTAGCAAAGTTTTATTGTTAAATTCGCAATAGTTTTTTTCTCCGTGCAGGCACATGAGCTTACACCTGTATGCCTCAAGTTAATGGACGCAGGGCAAGGCATCGTAGGACACGTTTCTAAGGTACGTGAGCTACGAGGCAATACTTTGTTGTAAGCGATGGTTACCACTTAACATCAGATGGGCCATAAGCTTGCTCCAACAACAGGAAACATAAGCAATTATCTTTTTAACAAAAATATAACTGACTTAACCTAACTACTGAACTATTTTTAATGAAATTTCTATGATACCAATATGAAATTAATCTTATATCCTTTCAAATAAAAACAGAATTTTACAAATCGGTTGATAGATGACAGAGTTCCGAGATAAAAACATAAAAACGAATTGCGTCCCTATAAAATTTGAAGGGTGCCCTCGATTTTTTTGGAATCCTGACGGTGCCAATGGGACCATACTTTTAAACAAAGAAAAAAAATCTCGAAGTCCAGGCATCGGGGACAAACGTTACAAAAAAAAATCCAACGAATTGAAAGGTTTTCAATTCGTTGGATTTTTTTTGGAAGTCGGTTAAAGATACTTTAGACCTAAAATTTCACCAAACACCCATTATGCCAGTCATAAGTAGGGATCGGCATAGGTAGTGCTATTTTGGGTCAATGCACCTGAATGTTGATATAGGTAGATATGCCCAGGGATTTATTCCCCCGATTCCCGGGAATATTTTTCTGAATGTCGATGTAAATGAAGTTAAAACTGTTTAAGATACCATGAGTACGCACGACGACATATCAAACTACTCATTTCTGGTTAAGACTAGTCCCGCACAGTGCTGTTTGCCATAATACTTACTGGTCCATAGGCGGGATCTGATTATACTCGAAACGGGTGGTTTGATGTGTCGTCATGGGTACAACTACAATGACTTTATAAAACAAAAATATATTTCCCGGGATTTAGAAGGCATATTCATGTTATGCTAACGGTCACTAATTCTCGTGAATAGCACTACCTACGCCGATCACTAGTCATAAAACATCCACTGCTGTACATAGGCCCTCCCATAGATATCCAGAGCGACAGATCTTGTGCTCCAGCGGTTCCCAGCAGGCCCCAACGACCGTCAGTTCATCGAGCTATGTGCCCCGCCCTCTGCTTCCTCAGCTTGCTAATCCCCTAGGCTAGGCTATGACAGTCAGACTTACTATAATTATCGTTATGATAATGGATTTTTTAGCTCAGAAAGTCAGCAAGCTGAAGTGGCAGCGGGCCCGTCATATATGCCACAGAACCGATAACCGTTGGGGTATACGCGTTCTGGAGTGGAGACCACGTCTAGGCATGCGGAGTGTAGGACGCGCGCCGGCTAGGAGTGACGATTAGCGCGCTGTGCATGGCAAGGATTGGATGAGAAGAGCTGAGGATCGGGCTCAATGGCGCACCCTGGGAGATACCTACGTCCAGCAGTGCACTGCTGGACTGCTGGACTGCTGGTCGATGATAATGAGTGGTTTAAGTAAAGTACAAAAAGATAATTTGAAGTCATTTATTTTCTAACATAACGTATTTAAACTTACTCTCTAACAAACTTAGTTAAATTAAAAAAAATATCACCGTGTAAGAATAATCTATAATTAATTATGGCAAGGAAAATACAACTAAATGCACAGTCGCTACCAAAGTATATAACAGTAAGTTAAACACCCGCCAAACACTGTTTAAAAAAATCCTGATCAAAAATTGTAAAGGATTTTTTTAAACACGTGTTAAACAGTGCTTAACTTTTTTGTAGTAACTGACCACCAAACTGAACGCGTCGTGTAACGCGATAAAGTACCGGATATCCGGCGCTCCGGCCTCGTAGCTTGCCAAATATCCGGTATCCGGCCAAACCACTATCCGTTTCAACACTAGTTATGAGGTATTCTTTAGATGCACTCCCTATCAGTTGGTATATAGATAGATTGTGACCGGGATTGGGACATAGGCTACTTTTTATGCCGCGGAAGCCGCGGGCGGGTCAGCTAGTTATCTATAAGCTAAAAAAATATGTGTACTGTTGGTGTATTTTTAAATAAACAAATAAAAAATATAGCCACTAAAGGACAGCTTTAAGAAAATACAAATGCTTTTAAAAAGATACAATCAAGAACATCATAGAAGAGAACGCGGGAAGCCAGGAACAGCAAGACGAAGAATAAAAAAATATATCAAAGAGTAAGCTACATGAGCCAGATAAAAGAGGTCGCCGTCATATATAGTAAGGCTAAGGTATGGAACACTGGCGTCGTCTGTTTTTCCTAACGAATAGAATCCGGGCCTCTTAAGGTAACAGTGAATAGGTGCCTTCTAGATCTTCGTGCTTCATCTTAGACATCATCGCTTACCATCAGGTGAGATTTTGGTCAATACATTTCTATCCAGTTAAAAAAAAAGTATATTAGGGAAGTAATGGATGCATTGGAAAGAGTAAAATGGAGAAAACTGCAACATTGCAACAACAAGAGCTAAGCTTTTACATAGAATAATAATAATACAGGGTGTTTGGTAATATGACGATATTCAAGTGACGGTTTCTCAAAACATAAAAAAGACTTCTCTAGAAAAACTACCAGTTATATTATCAAATATTATAGAAAATCGACTAAGTTTAGGTGATTAATTCGATATAAAACTTACTGCCTACTCTTGCAATCGACATCCAAAACTAAAGGCCGTAATTTGCTACCAGTACCTATCTACTACCGTAGATCTAAGCAGGCATGTATTTATTTTATCTCTTTCGGAAATGGCTGCGGGTTTTGGGTTTGAAAGGGACAACAAGAGATATCTCGAGACGTCACCAATACAGTATCTGTGGTTATATGGTAAGCATTATGCAATAGCACAACATAAGTTTAATAAAGTGTTTGTTATTACATACCAAAATAAATTTCACATTTCTATGGTAAACATTTCGCAAATTATATTTATTTTTTATGCTCATCAATATAACCCCTTTCACTTTTGCACGTATATTATCTAAGACCTTATATATGACGACCTCCGTGGCGCAGTGGGCGAATAGCCGGCTGAGACGCAGGAGCTATGCTTGTATGATCTACAGATGTGTGTTCCGGATCTGGATGTTTTTCTATATATTGTAAGTATGGATTTACAAAAAAAAAGTAGTACAAGCTCTCCTTAGTTTGGGGCTAGATAGCGTTGTGTGAAATGTCCAGCAAAAAAATATATAATTTTTATATTAATTTTTTTTGTAGCTTCCTATTATAAAAATAAATAATTTTCAGAATCAAATCAGTAGTTCCGGAGATTAACCCTACATAAAAAAATCAAAATCAATAATCTTACCTCTTTATAATCTAATATATAAAAAATCTCGTGTCACGGTGTTTGTTGCCGCACTCCTACCGAAACGGGTCGACCGGTTTTGATGATAATGATGATGAAATAAGATCTTCGAAAAGTGACGATACATTTTTCAATACATTTTTTCTCAGTCCAAAGTTATTCAGCCTTTTAATTACAATCTTAAAGTTATGGCCTTTTTATTATCCTTAAATTATATGTTACGTTAAATTCTTAAATGTTACCCCTAGCCTTTTTATCGATTTAAAGTAATTTGGCCTATTTATCACTCAAAAGGTAACTAACCTTAAAGTAAGGTATCACTAACCTTTTTTATCACCCAACCTATTTATCACTTAAAAGACCTTTGTGTCACAAAAAAGTCACTATTTTATAACTTTAAAGTTATTTAAACACTTCACAGTTACCGTACAACAGTTACTTAATACTTACTTGTCACTTTAAATGCAGTATTTTAACACAAATTCTTATAAACTTGACATTAGTTGACGTACAGTCTTTAATAAATCAGTGATTGATAAAAATAAAAAATTCTTAATTATCTCAAACTTAAACATCACCTTTCTGGTTCATATAACACATAATATTCTCTTAATATGTAAGTAGTTTGACCCAAAGCACTGTGTACTTTTCTTAGCGACAATTATCACTAAAGCCCTGATTCCAGTTTTCACATAGTCTCTTAAAATTACATTAATTAAAATTAAATCTATGTAACAATTTTTCTTAAACTCTCCTAATAAAATACAAAAAAAGAATTAAATAAAACAACCCAGCCCGATTCATTTATACACAGAAAGCGTCTAGTTTTCTTAAATTTTGCAAATAAGTAAACAAAAACCCTTAAAAAATAAATGAACCGGGCCCATAACCTATTTTTTTTCACGTGCAAAGACATTGAGTACTTTTAGTTCAAAACAGATGGCGCTGCTCTGTCATAATAAAAAAGTGAACTGTCAATGTCAACATTATTTATCAAGGAACATGAAATCAAAAATAAAAAGTGAGGTTGTTTTAGACAATTTTTGATAATATCTTAAATATACTTTGGACATTTTTACTTAGAAAACTTTCGTGATTGATTCGCGAGGCGAGACGTTATTCGGAGCGGATCGCACTCACCCTGATGAAGGTTTACGAATTGAACCGAAACATTGTCGGTCGAAACACCGATAAGACGGTACGTGATAAATCCCGTATTTATAATAATACTTTGGGCAGTTTCGTATATAAATCATCTAACATTTTAAATCGAAAATGAGAAGCCCTTATGAAAATAAACAAATACTAAATAAAAAAAATAAAACTATACCCATAACCTGTTTTTTTTTAAAGTGATATGGCATATTGGTAGCAGTCGCTGTACGAGTCGGCGTGAGCCGTTGTGTCAATTATAGTGTTGTAATTCTTCTTGTGTTTTCTCCCCCTCATGTGTTCCAAAACCACAGAAGCGTCAATAGAGAGTTCCAGGTTGCACATTACACAGTTCATGGTTTTGTCGTTTATCTGCAACAAAAATAATATATATAAAAAGTATCGCGCACCACACGCTTCACGCGATCTTTTCTACCCCATACTTGCAAGATATGGAATGAGCTACCATCTGAGGTTTTCCCATTAGGCTACGACATGGCATGCTTCAAGAGAAATGTAAAGAGGTTTCTACAGTGTAGGGAACGCATCGACAATACCCCAGGTGTTGCCGGTGTCAATAGGCGACGGTGACCGCTTACCATCAGGTGGGCCGTAAGCCTGTTTCCCCACAAATAACATTAAAAAAAGTAACAACAAGCACACAGACACTAAATACGGTGGATAATTAAGTACAGACAATTAAAAACACGATAATTTATTTAGAAAAGAAACAAAAGACCGCTATGAGCCCTGTGCCGATGAAGGATTATGAGCGTAAGGACTCTTTTTATAAGTCCCTCTTTGACCACTATGAGCTGTAAGACACTTTTCCAAGTCCCACTTTGACTATTATGAGCTTTTACACACTTTTCTAAACCTCTCTTTGACCACTGAGCTTTAATCCTTCTTTGACCACTATGAGCTTTAAAACACTTTTCTATGTCCTTTTTTGGCCACTATGACCTTTAAGACACTTTTCTAAATCCCTCTTTGACCACTATGCGCTTTAAACTCTTTTCTAAGTCCCACTTTTACTATTATAAGCTTTAAGACACTTTTCTAAATCCCTCTTTGACCACTGTGAGCTTTAGACACTTTTCTAAGTCCCACTTTAACATCTATGAGCTTTAAGACACTTTTCTAAATACCTCTTTGACCACTATGCGCTTTAAACACTTTTCTAAGTCCCACTTTTACTATTATAAGCTTTAAGACACTTTTCTAAATCCCTCTTTGACCACTATGCGCTTTAAACTCTTTTCTAAGTCCCACTTTTACTATTATAAGCTTTAAGACACTTTTCTAAATCCCTCTTTGACCACTATGCGCTTTAAAATCTTTTCTAAGTCCCACTTTTACTATTATAAGCTTTAAGACACTGTTCTAAATCCCTCTTTGACCACTATGCGCTTTAAACTCTTTTCTAAGTCCCACTTTTACTATTATAAGCTTTAAGACACTTTTCTAAATCCCTCTTTGACCACTATGCGCTTTAAACTCTTTTCTAAGTCCCACTTTTACTATTATAAGCTTTAAGACACTTTTCTAAATACCTCTTTGACCACTATGCGCTTTAAACACTTTTCTAAGTCCCACTTTTACTATTATAAACTTTAAGACACTTTTCTAAATCCCTCTTTGACCACTATGCGCTTTAAACTCTTTTCTAAGTCCCACTTTTACTATTATAAGCTTTAAGACACTTTTCTAAATCCCTCTTTGACCACTATGCGCTTTAAACTCTTTTCTAAGTCCCACTTTTACTATTATAAGCTTTAAGACACTTTTCTAAATACCTCTTTGACCACTATGCGCTTTAAACACTTTTCTAAGTCCCACTTTTACTATTATAAGCTTTAAGACACTTTTCTAAATCCCTCTTTGACCACTATGCGCTTTAAACTCTTTTCTAAGTCCCACTTTTACTATTATAAGCTTTAAGACACTTTTCTAAATCCCTCTTTGACCACTATGCGCTTTAAACTCTTTTCTAAGTCCCACTTTTACTATTATAAGCTTTAAGCCACTTTTCTAAATCCCTCTTTGACCACTATGCGCTTTAAACACTTTTCTAAGTCCCACTTTTACTATTATAAGCTTTAAGACACTTTTCTAAATCCCTCTTTGACCACTATGCGCTTTAAACTCTTTTCTAAGTCCCACTTTTACTATTATAAGCTTTAAGACACTTTTCTAAATCCCTCTTTGACCACTGTGAGCTTTAGACACTTTTCTAAGTCCCACTTTAACATCTATGAGCTTTAAGACACTTTTCTAAATACCTCTTTGATCACTATGCGCTTTAAACTCTTTTCTAAGTCCCACTTTTACTATTATAAGCTTTAAGACACTTTTCTAAATCCCTCTTTGACCACTGTGAGCTTTAGACACTTTTCTAAGTCCCACTTTAACATCTATGAGCTTTAAGACACTTTTCTAAATACCTCTTTGACCACTATGCGCTTTAAACTCTTTTCTAAGTCCCACTTTTACTATTATAAGCTTTAAGACACTTTTCTAAATCCCTCTTTGACCACTATGCGCTTTTAAACTCTTTTCTAAGTCCCACTTTTACTATTATAAGCTTTAAGACACTTTTCTAAATCCCTCTTTGACCACTGTGAGCTTTAGACACTTTTCTAAGTCCCACTTTAACATCTATGAGCTTTAAGACACTTTTCTAAATACCTCTTTGACCACTATGCGCTTTAAACACTTTTCTAAGTCCCACTTTTACTATTATAAGCTTTAAGACACTTTTCTAAATCCCTCTTTGACCACTATGCGCTTTAAACTCTTTTCTAAGTCCCACTTTTACTATTATAAGCTTTAAGACACTTTTCTAAATCCCTCTTTGACCACTGTGAGCTTTAGACACTTTTCTAAGTCCCACTTTAACATCTATGAGCTTTAAGACACTTTTCTAAATACCTCTTTGACCACTATGCGCTTTAAACACTTTTTTAAGTCCCACTTTTACTATTATAAGCTTTAAGACACTTTTCTAAATCCCTCTTTGACCACTGTGAGCTTTAGACACTTTTCTAAGTCCCACTTTAACATCTATGAGCTTTAAGACACTTTTCTAAATCCCTCTTTGACCACTATGCGCTTTAAACAGGTTTCTAAGTCCCACTTTTACTAGTATAAGCTTTAAGATACTTTTATAAATCCCTCTTTGACATCTATGAGCTTTAAGACACTTCTAAATCTCTCTTTGACCACTATGAGCTTTAGACTTTTTTCTAAGTCCCCCTTTGACTATTATGAGCTTTAAGACTCTTTTTCTAAATCCCTCTTTGACCACTATGAGCTTTTAGACAATTTTCTAAACCTCTCTTTGACTATTATGAGCTTTGAGACTCTTTTTCTACGTCCCTTTTTGACCACTATGAGCTATAGACACTTTTCTAAGTCCCACTTTGACTATTATGAGCGTTAAGACTCTTTTTCTACGTCCCTTTTTGACCACTATGAGCTTTAGACACTTTTCTAAGTCCCACTTTGACTATTATGAGCTTTAAGACTCTTTTTCTACGTCCCTTTTTGACCACTATGAGCTATAGACACTTTTCTAAGTCCCACTTTGACTATTATGAGCTTTAAGACACTTTTCTAAGTCCCACTTTGACTATTATGAGCTTTAAGACTCTTTTTCTACATCCCTTTTTGACCACTATGAGCTATAGACACTTTTCTAAGTCCCACTTTGACTATTATGAGCTTTAAGACACTTTTCTAAGTCCCACTTTGACTATTATAGCTTTAAGACACTTTTCTAAATCCCTCTTTGACCACTATGAATTTTTAGACACTTTTCTAAACCTCTCTTTGACTATTATGAGCTTTAAGACTCTTTTTCTACGTCCCTTTTTGACCACTATGAGCTATAGACACTTTTCTAAGTCCCTCTTTGACTATTATGAGCTTTAAGACTCTTTTTCTACGTCCCTTTTTGACCAATATGAGCTATAGACACTTTTTTAAGTCCCACTTTGACTATTATGAGCTTAAAGACACTTGTCTAAGTCCCACTTTGACTATTATGAGCTTTAAGACTCTTTTTCTACGTCCCTTTTTGACCACTATGAGCTATAGACACTTTTCTAAGTCCCACTTTGACTATTATGAGCTTTAAGACTCTTTTTCTACGTCCCTTTTTGACCACTATGAGCTATAGACACTTTTCTAAGTCCCACTTTGACTATTATAAGCTTTAAGACACTTTTCTAAGTCCCACTTTGACTATTATGAGCTTTAAGACACTTTTCTAAATCCCTCTTTGACCACTATGAGCTTTTAGACACTTTTCTAAACCTCTCTTTGATTATTATGAGCTTTAAGACTCTTTTTCTTCGTCCCTTTTTGACCACTATGAGCTATAGACACTTTTCTAAGTCCCACTTTGACTATTATGAGCTTTAAGACTCTTTTTCTACGTCCCACTTTGACTATTATGAGCTTTAAGACACTTTTCTAAGCCCTTCTTTGACCACTATGAGCTTTAAGACACTTTTCTAAGTATCTCTTTGACATCTATGAGCTTTTAGACACTTTACTAAACCCCTCTTTGACCACTACGCGCTTTAAACACTTTTCTAAATCCCTCTCTGACATCTATGAGCTTTAATACACTTTTCTAAATCCCTCTTTGAAATCTATGAGCTTTAATACACTTTTCTAAATCCCTCTTTGACATCTATGAGATTTAATACACTTTTCTAAATCCCTCTTTGACATCTATGAGCTTTAAGATACTTATCTAAGTCCCTCTTTGAGCACTATGAGCTTTAATACACTTTTCTAAATCCCACTTTGACATCTATAAGCTTTAATACAGTTTTCTAAATTCCTCTTTGACATCTATGAGCTTTAAGACACTTTTCGAAATCTCTCTTTGACATCTATGAGCTTTAAGCCACTTTTCTAAGTCCCTCTTTGAACACTATGAGCTTTAAGACACTTCTAAATCCCTCTTTGACATATATTAGCTTTAGACACTTTTCTAAATCCCTCTTTAACATTTATGAGCTTTAAGACACTTTTCTAAGTCCCACTTTGACTATTATGAGCTTTAAGACTCTTTTTCTAAATCTCTCTTTGACCACTATGCGATTTAGACACTTTTCTAAGTCCCACTTTGACCAATATTAGCTTTAATACACTTTTCTAAATTCCTCTTTGACATCTATGACCTTTAGTACACTTTTCTAAATTCCTCTTTGACATCTATGACCTTTAGTACACTTTTCTAAATCCCTCTGACATATATGAGCTTTAAGACACTTTTCTAAGTCCCTCTTTGAGCACTATGAGGTTTAACACAAGTCCCACTTTGACTATTATGAGCTTTAAGACTCTTTTTCTAAATCACTCTTTGACCACTATGCGATTTAGACACTTTTCTAAGTCCCACTTCGACCACTATTAGCTTTAGACACTTTTCTAAGCCCTTCTTTGACCACTATGAGCTTTAAGACACTTTTCTAAGTATCTCTTTGACATCTATGAGCTTTTAGACACTTTACTAAACCCCTCTTTGACCACTACGCGCTTTAAACACTTTTCTAAATCCCTCTCTGACATCTATGAGCATTAATACACTATTCTAAATCCCTCTTTGAAATCTATGAGCTTTAATACACTTTTCTAAATTCCTCTTTGACATCTATGAGCTTTAAGACACTTTTCGAAATCTCTCTTTGACATCTATGAGCTTTAAGACACTTTTCGAAGTGCCTCTTTGAACACTATGAGCTTTAAGACACTTCTAAATCCCTCTTTGACATATATGAGCTTTAGACACTTTTCTAAATCCCTCTTTAACATATATGAGCTTTAGTCACTTTTCTAAATCCCTCTTTAACATATATGAGCTTTAATACACTTTTATAAATTCCTCTTTGACATCTATGAGCTTTAAGACACTTTTCGAAATCTCTCTTTGACATCTATGAGCTTTAAGACACTTTTCTAAGTGCCTCTTTGAACACTATGAGCTTTAAGACACTTCTAAATCCCTCTTTGACATATATGAGCTTTAGACACTTTTCTAAATCCCTCTTTAACATATATGAGCTTTAGACACTTTTCTAAGTCATACTTTGACTATTATGAGCTTTATGACTCTTTTTCTAAATACCTCTTTGACCACTATGAGCTTTAGGCACTTTCACAAAACGCTTAATGTCCCTTACCTTGCGTATAAGAGCAGGATAGTAGTGGTCGTCGAAGACTGTGCGCAGTCTGCCCACGTGGCTCTCAGTGCGCAAATGCGCTGTCAGCTCGGCCGTCAGCAGCTCGCGCTGACACACGATGCACTTGGAACTATCACCGCGCGTTAGCACGCCGTGCCAGGACTCGAAGTTTATCTTCATAACGATTCCTAGGAAAATTATAAGTCTTGTGAAACAATACTAATAATAATAAAACTAATGACATCTATTAAAGTGTGTTCAGCTTTGATAACTTTCTGTACAATTACAGTAGGTGTATGTGATTGTGGATACTTCATTTTTTACTAGCTGGTGACCGCGACTTCGTACCTGTTACGCTACTAAATATGTGGGTAGCCTAGAAATAAAGCCAAACTCGCTGTTACACCCTGACTTGACACCCTATTTTTATCCCATGGGACCCTAATTTATAAGATAAAAAGTAGCTTACGTGTTAATCCAGGTTGTTGGTCTACATACATGCCAAATTTCACAAACAAATAAATAAATCAACATCAAAACTTTTGCATTTATAATATTAGTGTGCATGTACACAAATATATTCAGAGTCAGAAACAGCTTACAAAATGGGCATGTACAAAGGCGAGCTTAACCCTAATAAGAGTTTGCCTCCAGCAAACCTTTGAAGATAGATAGTTGATTATAGTGGTGGGTACGTGCACTATAAAAGGGCATTGGAGTAAAAAACTAATAACTACAGTTATACATCTTCTTTACATAGTATAAAATGAAGTCGCTTCCGCTGTCTGTTACCTCTTTTAAACTACTCAACGGATTTTAATGTAGTTTTCAGCAATAGATAGTGATTCAAGAGGAAGGTTTATATGTACAACTAGCTACCGCCAGAGGCTTCACACTTGTTGTTAGTCATCAAAAAGTAGGCTATGTGTTAATCCAGGTTATAATCTACGTACATACCGATTTGAAAGTGACTCTGTCACTCTGTCTGTTTGTTACCTTTTCACGACTTAACGGCTCGACTGATTTCGATGGAATTTGGTACCTACATACCTAGATAGATTATGATTGGATTCGACAATGGATTCGAGACATAGGATACACTTTACGCGACTGCACAGAAGGAGGGTAATGTTTTATTGACAAGCCACGCGTACGAAGCCGCGGGCGGGTCAGCAAAATGTACTCATCAAGACCTTTTATAAGACGTGCCACTTGACTGGATAGTCCCATTTTGGTTTTTTTACACCTCTTGAATTCAACATCTCAACAAACCCCCCCCCCCCCCCCCCCTTCCCCACACACACATTTTTAGCTAATTAAGTCACACCAACCTATACACTACTACACACTAGGTAGGTAGGTACACACTACCTACCTATACACCAAATATCACGATGATCGGATAAACGCTTCGAAAGTTATCCTCAGACAAACATATGTACATACGACCTCTGTGGCGCGGTGGGCGAACAGCCGACTGAGACGCAGGAGGTAGTGGGTTCGATTCCAGCCGCGGAACTAATGTTTGTTCCGGGCCTGGTTGTCTCTATATATTTGATCGAGCGAAGCGAGATCTCTAAATCAACTTGGGCAAATTGGCGTTGTATGTATGTATAATAATAAATAAATCATCATCATCATCCACAGCCCGACTTCACCCACTGCTGGGTATAGGCCTCCCCAAGTTTGTGCCATCCGCCACGATCCTGCGCTAGTCTCACCCACTGACGGCTCCGTGACTCTAACGATGTCGTCCACCCGCAGCGGGCGTATAGGCTGAGACGCAGGAGGTCGCAACCTCCTGCGTCTCAGCCTATACGCCCGCTGCGCCACGGAAGTCGTCACTTAATATTCACACTCCCCACCGCCTGATTTTATCACCCCACAGGAACAGTTACCACCCGGGCACGATCTGCCGTGGCCAGTCTGGAAATCCTTAAACAGGCTCCGCACCCAGGTTGTCCGCTGCAGACTTAATATGTGCAAATGGGGATAAAGGGAGCCTAACTTGACGCAGTGCGAGTGCGGTGATCCCGCGCAGTCAATGCAGCACTTGCTAATGTGCCCTTTGTGTCCGAACACCTGCACGATGGAGGACCTGATAACTGCCTCACCTATTGCTTTGACACCTGTCCAACATAGTATAAATCAAAACGTACAACTCTTGACACGCTAAGAAATTTTTTTTTTTATACTACTTATATGGCAAACGAGCATGCAGTCCACCAGATGTTAAGTGGCTACTGCAGCCCATGGATATCCACATAGAATTCAATATGTTGTCTTGATCTCTATGTGGATACGTTGCCATACTACAGGACTTAGCTGGTATGCCTATGAGCCAGTAATTACAGGAACATACCATTACCATCTAACCGGAACGCAGCAGCACAAGTACTGCTATTCGGCGGCAGATAAAGGTAAGGTAAGAATATTCACAGAGCACTAACCTTTTAATATAACCATTTGACTCTTCTTAACCAGTTTCTGCTCAACAACCGCCTCTTCAAAATCTTTATTAGCTGATTGTATATATGTCACTACTTTTATAGCAGGTTCTGCTATATTCACATATAAGAACTCCTTCTGTGTCGCCACGCTGCACTCTTTGATACTAGAGCGGAGTTCTTTTAGGTCCTTTTTGTTGAGTTTCTTGCAAGCCTGGTCGTACTTCTCAATGTGTATGTTCCATTGTAGATGGGATTTGACCTCTTTACGGGACATGGTGACGTTGCATATAGCGCAATGATACATTAGGTACATCTGAAACAAGCAATAACTTTAAAAACTTATGACCGATAGAGATCTCATTCATTAAAATCGGATGACCGGATGTGTGTTTTAAACTAATGTCGTAAGTAACTTAGACATTATTTTCTTTTTGTTTCGTATGGGCATTGTCTAAAATAAATTATTATATCACACTAATATTATAAATGCGAAAGTTTGGATGTTTGTTTATTTATTTGTTTGTTGCTCCATCACGTCGTAGCGGCTGAACCGATGTCGATGAAATTTGGTATGTACGTAGGTTATAACCTGGATTAACACATACATAGGCTACCTTTTATTGACAAACCACGCGTGCGAAGCCGCGGGCGGAAGCCAGTTCTATAACAAAACAGGTTGTGTACTTTTATTTTTTTTAGGAAAACCTAGAACAAATTATGGAAAAAGAAATATAATGTTTGAGGCACAAATGTACAACAAAAAACCGAAAGACATTAAAGAAATAAAATCTTTTATCATTTTTAAGAAACTGTTAAAGCAACATATTTTTGAAGAACTTTTCATAGCCTCTGTTATTTTACTCATATAATTGTTTACAAATCTATTTTTTTATAAATTATTAGAATCGCTCATAAAATCGCTACCGCCTATCACTGTGTCCCGGGCCTTAGTCAACATTCTTTGTTTCGCGCTCAACGATAAGCGACTGCACCGCTGACTGTGCAACTACCCCCTTATTATTTTATTGTGATTTTCGTAACTTTTTGTTTATATTGTCTAAATTTAATATTATTAGTTTGTATCACCACGCTTTGTGGCATTAATAAATGTATTTTTAGGAATCAGAAGCAGTTTTATATAAAAAAAAATACAATGTTTTTAACCTAACAATAAGTTAAACAACAACAGAAATAATTAGAACTAAAAGAACACTCTATCTAGCCCAAAACAAAATAAGAATTATACAAAAAATCTATAGGTGATACTCAGTACGTCCGTTCAGCACGGTGATTCGCAGCGAAAGAAGGCCCTCCTTTTTTTTTACGAATGGACTAATCTCGCTGTTGGCATCTGAGGCCGTTGCAGCTTAACCGAACTTTTGGCGAGCGCAGAAGGCGCTCAGCCCTGTAATTTTTGATGAGGCAACTAGCGCAAGGGCGCCACTTAGGTACGAACCTCGACTTGGACCGTTGCCAGGATAGGGATAGGAGAGAAACGCCCGGGTACGTGCTTGTACCTCGTGTAGGCGGCGACTGAAGGGACTCGTCGACCTCGCCGGCGAGGTCGGTGTATCTGTGAGTTGTTTGCTCTGTCTAATGTAGATGACTCGGAAATCTCTTACGCATTAGCGGAGGTGATTTCGTCATCCGGGTCTCCGAGAACGTGTCTCGGACGACGGAGGGTTTTGTTCGCGGGCGGATCTATCGGCTAGTCCGGAATGGTATGTACCAAAGGATTCGGATGATGAGTGGCAAGTTCATAATGTCGCTTGGAAGCGAGCTTCATGAACTTGGATATTGACTCTATTTTCAATTCGCGGTGTAGATCGTTATTTTAACGATTTTGTACTGTCTGAATAGCAGCAACTTGACGAGAGTGGGTGAATACTACAGAGGAGTATGTCATGATGGGGCGAATGCAAGCTTTGTAAAGGGTCATCTTATTTCTAAGAGACATTTTACTTTTCTTGCTTAGGAGTGAGGACAATCGTCCTAAGGTGAACTTTGCTTGGTTCCACCTCTTAGTGATGTGCAACCTAAAGGAAAGACGTCTATCAAGGATGACACCCAAGTATTTGGCCGAAGGGGCCCAGCGGATGGGCACACCAAATAGAGAGATCTAAAGGCCCTCCTCCTCGCGTCGTCCGTATTTATAGTGTTTGCCGTAGGTAATTCCAAGCACTTCCAACAATATATTTAGTATAAGTTTATCTCAGTAATTGAATTGTAAATTCTTATGAGATAATAAAGCATTCTAATTTTTTTTACATTTGTTAAAAAAAAATTCTATAACCATCTATTTAGATGTTTCACACTACCGGACGCCCCGACACGGCCACTTTTTTTTTAATGTAACTAGCTGATCCCGCGAATAAATAAATTTTGTGTTGCTAAGCCGAGTTATTTTTTTTTCAAATATCCTTCTCTGTGCACGTGTACCCCCCACTTTAAACAACCATTTTTTTTTTAATTTATTTAATACTTTCACACAAAACAGAATAGTGCTAGGAGGACTTAATGCTAATAGCATTATCTACCATTCATCCTGGTCGTGCGGAAGGTATGGCGTGACACAGGAAAAAAGGTATTTCAAAGCTACAAAAAAAAAAAAAAAAAAAAAATACAGACATACAGAAACTATAAATATGTACAGACCCTAAATAACTAAATGAGAAAATAATAAATGCCTAACATAATAATTATTATAAATACACAGTTATCTTACCTAAAATCCTATAAATAAGTTTAAAAAACAAAATAAAATAAAAAAATTGTACTTGTGTTGCTTTGGGATTTTTTATTTATATGTGTGTTTCTTCTGGCAATATGCAAAATAGTATCAAACAGATTAACAATAAAAACTACAATTAAATAAAATAACTAAAACTAAATTTAAAATAAACCTATAAATAAAAAACTGCATTTAAGTCGCCATCTGCAGGTAAGGTGCCCAAAAAACTGGCAACATTACCTCTTTGAATGGCTAGGCTGATCCGTTGACCGAGGTAAGTTCCAGCTCTAATAATAATTTATTAGAAATTACATTGCAAACCCAAGTCAAACGCAATGATGGTATCGGTGGCTAACTATCTCTATATTCAAAGTATAAAATTATTAAAGTACCTACACTATATTGCTATTAAAAAATAGGGATTAGTGGTAAAAGGGTAAAAAATTATGCTTGTATGTATTTTTTATTGCAGAATAATCGAAAAAATAAAAATAAAAAAATTTGGGGTGGACCACCCATATCACATAAAGGTATGAAAAATAGTTTACGTCATATTCTCAGACCTACCGAATATACACAAAAAATTTCATAAGAAACGGTCAAACGGTTTCCAATGAGTTTTGTTACAAACACTGTGACACGAGAATTGTATATCTATACTAATATTATAAAGAGGAAAGATTTGTTTGTTTGTATTGAATAGGCTCCGAAACTACTGGACCGATGTTTTTTTTATATATATTATAGGCTTGCGTTTGACCACGATCTCGCCTGATGGTAAGCGATGATGCAGTCTACGATGGTACACGCTTGCCTAGAAGAAACCTATTCACTCGCGACTTAAAGATACCCAGGCTTGTAGCTATCAGGAAACACAAGACTCTGGCAAGGCGTTCCACTCTTTGGCGATTTAAAAAAATTTTTCACTGTTGGGTAGCTACACTAACCTCGGGTAACATAGGCTAATTTTACTCATCTGCGCAGAAGGAGGGTATTGCTTTAATTGAAAAACTACGCGTGCGAAGCTGCGGATTGGTCAGCTTACATATTTTAACAAAAATAACTTATTGATCTGAAAAGCCAATTCCTTTTTTTTTTGTTTTTCAACCTACGTCATCCCACTGCTGGTCAAAGGTCTCCCCCACTGTCTTCTAGGACTTTCGCTCGCGTGCCAAATCCCACCAATCTGTCTCGAAGGCATCGAGATCGTCGCGCCAGCGTCTACTAGGCCTTCCTCGGCTCCGTCGCCCGTCTTCAGGCACAAATCCTTAAGTTTTAAAAATACATACCTGTCTAAACAGCTGCCCGCAATAATTAGACAAGAACTTGTTCTTCGACATGTTGTCGACGTGTTCGCGACTCTCGACATGCTTCTGCAGCGCGCAGTAGTCCAGACTGCTGGAGCAGACGAAGCAGAATCTGAACCCGTTACCCATGTGCACCAGCGAGTGGAAGGAAGTCTGGGTCACTATAAAGTATACTGATTTCAGCTTGAGGAGTACTGCTTCATCGAGTATGAAGGCTTGCTCCTCATCATCTGAGTTTTGGGTTATGTCCAATTTCGGTTCGGAATGCTTCTCTTTAGCTGAAAATATAGACAGACAATTAACTGCACACCACAATAAAAATTAATGAAATGAATGCATACAATTGGCGGTCTTATCGCTAATATATTAACATAATTTGTACTATTATCAACCATACTAGGTACTAGTGGTTCGCCCCGGACTGAGAGCTTGCGAGACTCCCAAAAACCAAAAAAAAATATCATCTTTAACTAATAAAATAGTGCCACGAAATGCACAATCAAACGGGAGTTCATGTAAATTGGTTACTCTTTTTTATGGTAGAAATTGCAGTTATTCTGAATTTCAGACTTTGCCCTATATTTGTGTCACTAATGCTACACGCATATCAAATTTCAGCACTGTGGGGTCACTGGTGTACCCTGAAAATTTTGTCAAAGTTTTGTTTTTATTATGGCTAATATAACTCGAAAACTACAAGGATTAAACTAAAAATAAAAACGGGGTTAAAACGTACTAATGAAGACCTTTCATTAAACGTTCCACTTGACCTAAGTCTCATTTTGATTTTTTTTTAGCCCTCTGGAACCCTTATAGCTCAACAACCCCCCAACATTTTAGCTCATTCGCACCAGGATTGTGCCATCACTACCTAGCTTTATATCAAATTTCACGATGATCGGATCGACGCTTCGAAAGTTATCCTCTGACAAACAAACATACATACATACCACTCCGATTTGGGCAAGTTGATCTCGCTTCGCTCGATGAATAAATGCGTAAGTAAGTTTATTTATTAATTTATTTGTTACGCTTTCACGTCGTAATAGCTGGAACTGAATACGATGCAATTTGGTACTAACTATACATAGGTAGATAATGGTTCGAGATTTGGGAGAAATCTTACCTTTTTCTTTTCTACTTTTCTCCTTTTTCACTTCAAGATTCTTCACAGGTGTCCTCCTAACTGGAGACTGATTATACAACGACAGCAACTCATTAGGAACCTCTATATCCTTCGGTTGTCGCACCGGGGAATCCGGAACCCGCGGTTGTCTCACCGGAGAATCCGGAACTCGCGGTTGTCTCACCGGGAAATCCGGAACCAGGGGTTGTCTCACCGGGGAATCCGTAACCCGCTGTTGTCTCACCGGGAAAACTGGGATCTGCGGTTGCCTCACCGGGGCAACCGGAACGCTGACCCCGTTCGTGGTCAAATCCACCGGTCCCGTTATTTGCAACTGCACGGGTAGACCAAAGTTTGTGGTCGGTAAACCCGTCCTGACTCCGGGTAGACCGGACTCTATCATGCTTAAGGTGAGTAGCTGGCCGGGCATATGGATAGGTTCTTGTGTTTGTACAATGGGGTTGATGCCGGATACGCCAGGTTGTGGGTAGTGGAGCTCTGGTTTGTGGGTATCTTGATCTATTTGTTCGTTCACATGAGTGGGTGAGTTACGTGCAGACAAGTAAGTTGGTGTAGCGTAGCTGGAACTGGAGCTACTGTAGCTTGTTTCAGTTACTTGAAACATTTCACCCTGGAACAATGGTACATTGGTATACAAGTGCTGTAAGCGTACTTTAAATAAAGACTATATTTTTTATGATTTAATTGCAAATCTATAGATTTCAGATATTTCCCCGTACTAAAAATAAAGATAAATTTATTTGCTTGAATATAATGTGTAAAGGTCTTAATTATGTAGATACGTTTCAATTACATTCTGCCTTATATTCTAGCATGCAAATTTCAAAAATACAATAGAACTTCTGAAATTTAAAGTTATTATTTTAATGTACAATCATCATAAAAAGCATGTATTAGAATAATTAATAAATTAAATTAAATTTAAATTAGTTATATAAAAATTAAACGTCAAAAATAGCCTAAAATTATATTATGTCCTCTAGAAAGTCCTGAATATTATAATAACATTTCATTACTAATAATTGCTTAAATTTACATTTAAATAGATGATTACTGAGCATTTTATACACATTTGGTATAATATTGTAGATACGTATCGCCATACAGACTACACTTTTATGTAATAATGCTGTTTTGTAGCTAGGTGTAAATAGCCTGTTAACATCTCGTCTGTTTGGTACTACAATATCAGCCATGCGTGGAAATAGCCTGTTACCATCTCGTCTGTTTCGTACTACAATATCAGCCATGCGTGGAAATAACCTGTTACCATCTCGTCTGTTTCGTACTACAATATCAGCCATGCGTGGAAATAACCTGTTACCATCTCGTCTGTTTCGTACTACAATATCAGCCATGCGTGGAACTAGATAACGATTTTTTCTTACAAACATTGCTATTTCTATTATATTTGTATTTCCAGTATTTGTATTTGTATATTGCTATTTCCAGTATTTGTAGATTATCTTAGATGTTTGATTTTTTCACAGCTTCAAGGGACTGTAGACCTGAGTAGGTATATGGTTTTAATTTCAACTCAATACTTACACGCGTTCTCGAGATAAAGGGTCTTCACAGACAGAAGGAACACAAAGTGATTCTATAAGGATTCCGTTTTTTTCCTTTTAAGGTACGGGAACCCTAAAAATAAATTAATTTCCTACTTTATTCAAAGCCGAAAAACTTTGCGTAAATTTCGTTTCGTAATAAAATGAAAAAGGCGTATCGTAATAAATGTTTTTAAAAGACTAAAGTACACCAGGAACTACCAAGAAAGGACATCGTTTTTCTAACAGTCCTCTTCAATGCTATGCTTAGAGAATCCTACTTTCTAATGTAGTGGAAAGTATCAGATATTATTTTGATATACATACATGGAAATCAGGAAAACGAGTTTAGCTCGTACAGACCAACAAGCTTACTGCCTATCATATCAAAACTCATGGAAAAAGATATTGTTAACAGACTAAGACCAGTACTGGCAGACTTAAAAATAATACCCGAACACCAATTTGGTTTCCGTCAGGAACACTCGACCATTGAACAAATAGACAGAGTGTACAATACGGTGCGACAGACACTAGAACGCAAAGAATACTGCTCTTCTGCCTTCCTGGACTTTCAGCAGGCTTTTGATCGAGTATGGCACAAAGGGCTACTCTGTAAAATAAAAATGCTCCTCCCACATAGTTACTTCCAGACTACTGGAATCATACCTATAGGGAAAGACTTTAAAGTAAGAGAAGGTGACAGTAACTCTTAACATTACATGATATACATACATGCGGGAGTGCCCAAAGGCTCCGCACTTGGACCAGTACTGTATACCATATACACAGCAGGCATACTACAAGCAGAAAACGTAACAGTGGCAACATTCGCCGATGACACCGCTCTCCTGGCGAGCAACAAGGATCCTAGAATCGCGTCGAGAAATCTGAAAGTAGCACTAGATCAAATTTCAGAATGGGTAGACAAATGGAGATTCACGGTTAGTGCATCAAAGTCAACACATATAACATTCACTGGTTCACCCTAATACAAGGAAACTGGCCACCAGTAGAACTGGGAAATAGAAACCTTCCACACAAAGAATGTGTAAAGTATCTAGGAATGCACTTGGATAGAAGACTGACGTGGAAAACACAAAGCAAAGAGAGATAAAGCTAATCTCCGATCTAGATACCTTACCTGGATCACAGGAAGGAAATCAAAGCTAACCCTAGAAAACAAGTTTCTGATATACGAAGCGGTGATAAAGTCCATATGGACTACAACTCTGGGGAACAGCCTTGAAATCAAATATAAACGGTCGTCCAGCGACTCCAAAATTCTATACTGACATCTATGTCAAATGCGCCATGGTTTATCACAATCGAGGAACTGCTTATGCACCTAAAAATGGCCACAGTGAGGGAAGAGATTAAACTTATGGAAAGATCGTACAAAGTTACTAGAAGATAGACTATGGAAGCATCCTAATCAACTAGCTGTGAAGCTCCTCGAAACAAATCAGCAAAACCGCCTTCAGCGCCACAACATACTAGAACTGAGTGACAGAAACTAGTTTCTCCAAATGTGCAATACTCAATGGAGTCCAGCACAGCACTCCAATTATGCTCTAAAAATATCTGCTTATATCCAAAGGCTGATCGTAGATGAAAAATTATAAAAAAACGAGTGTTTTTTCAAAATATTCATTTATAAAATTGTTCAATTACAAAATTGTCCACACGTCTGTAGGTCGATCAGTCTATGTCCATTCTGGACATAGGTCGATCAGTCTATGTCCATTCTGGACAGAGGCAACTCGCACTCGCACATTAACGTTTAAAAATACGAAACGTAACTCTCTTTATATCCTCACTAACTTATATCTCCCTCTCAACGTTCGCACTTTTCGTCACGCATTCACCAGCTTACTCCCCAAGTCAAGCGTGCGTAAAGAAGTTTAACTTCAAAAATAAAAAGGATAACTAACCCAAATAACGGGACGTATATCCCTCATTGCTCAAACCAAAAAAGGGCTGGGCTTTATTAAAAACATGCGAACGAAAATAAATAAATAATGCTGAACATTTCACACAGTACTATCTAGCCCCAAACTAAGCAAAGCTTGTACTACCTGAACCAGATAACTAATAGGATACTTATATACTTTTTTTTTTGTAAATACATACTTATAATATATAGAGAAACAACCAGACCCGTAACAAATATCTGTAGATCGTGCAAACATTTGTTTCGCGGCGGGAATCGAACCCGCTACCTCCTGCGTCTCAGCCGACTATTCGCCCACTGCACCACGGAGGTCGTCAAAATGTTTTCAAACTGGATACCCTCGCTCTTGTCGACATAAAACACTATACTAACCTTATAATTCTTAAGTTTAAACTTGCAGAGCGCCTCCCTCGAGGCAGGGGGCAGCGTGGCCAGAAACCGTTCCAGTTCAAACTCGCCCTTGCTTTGCTGGTACTTGACCTCGCTTTTAGGCGGTTCGTTCTTGACCATGCCCATCGCTTTAGCGAGCGCCGTCGTGTGCGGGGGCGACACGTTGTGCTCCTTGATACCTGTCACTGGTATTAGTATGTTACACAGGGCGCAGTGGAGGGAGCCTCTTATCTAAAAAACCAAACAAGACCGGTCAATAATATAATATACTAGTGGTTCGCCCGAAACTGAGATCTCGCGAGCCTACCCACTGCTGGGCAAAGGTCTCCCGCAGTCCCTAATTCTAATTCTAGGGTGGGGGGAATAAAAGATCTGCACTGACGTCCCGCATAGGGGTGTATTGTACATTACCCCCCCCCCCCCCCTTCTAACCTGACCCCCGCCATCCCAACTCCTTGAAGTAACGGAGCAGTACTTTAGGTTGGTGGCAGCAGCTTTCCAGGGTCCCCGTGGATGTTGAAATAGTAGTGGTGTTAGTGGAGCATGAGGGTTCGATGACCCCTTGCAGACCCGTTCTTAGTCTTGTGTCGTTTGTGGCAGTGCAGTGGAGTATCACGTGCTCAACAGTCCCGCCAAGAATCCCTATCTGTCGCTATCTCCCACCATCCTATCTGGAAGGTTTCGAAATCGTCCCGCCAACGCTTTCTCCCGCGACCCCGACGTCGCCTTCCGTTTTCAGGCGTCCATGTTACAACATGGGTCCATTCCTCGGAGTGCATTCGGGCAACGTGGCCCGCCCACTCCCACTTAAGCCCAGCCGATCTCTTCCCTACATCTGCAATGCCGGTAAGTGAGCGCAGCATGGTGTTACGCACTCGGTCGACACGTTTAAAGCAGATAATGCTGCGCTCCATTGCCGTTTGACAAAAGTTGACAAAAAAAATATTATTCGTAATCTTTAACTATCAAAATAGTGCCAAGAAATGCATAACCAACTTATTTAACCTACAGTTTCATACAAATTACAGGTAATGGGAGTACATGTTAACTGGTTATTCTTTTTTGGTGTAGAAATTGCAGTAATTCTGGATTTCAGACTTATGCCTTTATTTGTGTCACTAAAGCTACACGCATACCAAATTACAGCACTGTGGGGTCACTGGTGTACCCTGTGAATTTTGTCAAAGTTTAGTTTTTATTATGGCTAATGACTCAAAAACTACAAAAGCTTTACTAAAAATAAAAACGGGGTTAAAATGTACTAATAAAGACCTTTCATTTGACGTCTCACTTGACCTAATAGTCTCATTTTCATTTTTGTTTACCCCTCTTGAACCCCAATATCTCAACAACCCCTCAACATTTTTAGCTCATTTAGTCACACCAAAATTGTGCCATCACTACCTAACTATGTATAAAATTTCATGAAGATCGGCTCAACACTTCGAAAGTTATCCTCGGACAAACAAACATACATAAATACAACGCCGATTTGCCCAAGTTGATTAGGAGATCTCGCTTCGCTCGATCAATAAAAATCTCGTGTCACGGTGTTTGTGGCCACACTCATGCGAAACGGGTAAACGGATTTTAATTTTTTTTTTGTGTAGATAGATAACTCTTTATTGAATTACCACACAAACAGAAATAATAAAAAAAATAAGTACTGGGTTAAAATAAATAAGGCAATACAATGGGCGGCCTAATCGCTAAAAGCGACCTCTTCCTGTATATTATCCTGTATCTTCTGTATATTAGTTGGGGAAAAAGTTTCTTTGCATTTTTTTAAGAAAATTCAAATTTTTTTTAATGTAGTTTATTTACATTTAACTAAAGTATGTTGGTACCATTTTGTTCGATAACTTTTTGCCATCTTGTAGGTAGGGACATGATCCCATTGCTATAGAAATTTTGGGGCTTCTGATCAAAATACCGCGACAAGTAGTTTTGGCAGTCCTCTCGTGATGTTAACCTGACACTGCCTAAAGAATTCTGAAGAGACCGAAACAGGTGGAAATCTGAAGGTGCAAGGTCAGTATACGGCGGTTGCATTAACACCTCCCAGCCAAACTCTCTTAATTTTTGCTGAGTAGCTAAAGATGTGTGAGGTCTAGCGTTATCATGATGAAAAACCACACCCCTTCTGTTGATTAATTCCGGCCGCTTTCTCTCAACTTCTTGCTTTAAACTTATCAGTTGTTCGCAATAGAGTTCAGAATCGATGGTCCTGCCTGGTGGTAACAGCTCATAATGAATAATGCCCTTCCAATCCCACCACACACACAGCATCACCTTGTTGCGAGTTAACCCGGGTTTCGCCGCAGTCTGTGAAGCCTGACCGGCCTTTGACCACGACCTTTTTCGCACGTTCTTGTCGTACGTGATCCACTTTTCATCACCAGTAATCAGTTCTTCAAAAATGGTTCGGAATCACAAATGAGTACACGGTTCATTAGGTTTCTTTCAGTGAGCTCGTGAGGTACCCAAATGTAAAGCTTTTTTGTGTACCCAGTTTTTTTCAAATGCGCCAAAACTGTTTTGTGGTCAATTCCCAGTTCTTCAGCTACGTCTTAACTACTGATATGCCAATCTTGCTCCACTTTTTCAAAAATGAGATCAATTTTATCCGTAATAGAGCGACATGCATCTTTGACATCAAAATTTCCGGATTGAAAACGCTTAAACCAAATTTGTGCTACTCTCACAGACACTGCACTATATAAACATCGCAAATTTTTTTCGCGGCTTGCGTTGCATTTTTACCTTTTTTGTAGTAAAATTTTAAAATGTATCGAATTTCTTTATTAGATTTAAAAAAAAAAATGAAATAAGTTGATTCATTCCTATTTACAAATTCAAAACACAACAAAATCATATAGTGTAAACTCTATATAACGACACTCAAGGGACTGAGCATATTTTGACGTTATAGAGAGTTGTCGTTAAATGGAGAGAAGTAAAATCTGTATTAGAAAAAGAAACTAACTTCACTAATTCACTTCTACTAACAACAGTCTGCAGCTACACGTGCAAGCAATCCCATTTTGTAAACAAAAGAACGGATTTCTTAGAAAGTTTGGTGTGTATGATGCCGACAGTCGAGTTTATTATGGTCTAGGATAATAAAACGACAAAAGGATATACACAGCTGCGCAGATTTTACTAATTTGGCAATTTAAAAAGAACTTTTTATTACAAATTGTTGTCGTTATTGAGAGTGGGTGTAATGCTATACAGAGTGTACCATTGTATGCAAGACAAGCTAAACCAACCAAAGCAGAGTGATTTCGACGCTTTAGAGAGTTTGTCGTTAAAACGAGTGACGTTACATGGAGTTTACACTGTATTATTCTATTCTAGTTAAAAAAAATATAAACAAAATACTCACAGCTCTTGTCAAGTTACACTGAAACGGTCTTATAAAGGGTGTCATATTAATAAACTGAATATGAGCCATCTCATACACATGATGTATAAGCTCCCCCTGTACGTATACGTCACAGAGCGCGCAATGGTATCTATTATTCACCAGCATAAGCGCGTGGCAGCCCAAAGTCGACACAGATAACTGTATTCCAAACGGACTAAATTTAAACTCGCCAAACATGTCCAACTCTGATTGTATCATCATTTCAGTGGCCTTCATATTCATATCTGTGGCCTTCGTATTCATGTCTGTCGCGTTAATATTAGTTCTGTAGTCAGTTAAGGAATATTGGTCGTTGATCAGCTTAGGGTTCTTCATCGGGTGGTGTTTTTCAACGTGAATCTGCATATCATTCTTGTATTGGAGATTATTGCAATGGCCGCAGTGGTACAGCTTCTCACTAACCTGCAACAAAATCAATATATTAAATACGCGAGGAGCTGACGGCCGTTGGGGTAAAGGCATGTGACTAAAAGAGTATTATGAAGGATATAGAAGTAGAGGAGGGCCGAAGAAGAGATGGATGGACTGTGTGAATAATGATATGGGTAGGAAAGAAGTGACAACGGAGATGACGGCTGATAGAGAGGTATGGAAGGAAACTACATGTTGTGCCGACCCCACGTAATGTGGGAAAAGGGCATGAAGAACTGACGACCGTTGGGGCAGAAAGGTGCTTGAGTGGAGACCACGTATGTTGTAGCTTCTCCGAGTAAAAAGTTATCTAATCTAAAGAGCCCGCTGGATCACACTGCTGGGCAAAGGCCTCCCTTCCTTAAAAAGTTATACTAAATGGAAATCTCGAAATGCAGCAAAATGACCTCAAAATGGCGGCGCTTCCCCCTCCACCGCGTGCGATTCGTCACAGGCCTCACTTAGCGTAACAAATTCTTTGATCCTTTAGCTGTTCAGTGGTGTAATTACATTTTGTATGCATAGATATGTAGCTGCAACACCAAACTGTATCCCCCGATTCTGTTATAATAAATATATATTTTTATATAAATATAGCTCGACATTTCACACAGCACTATCTAGCCCCAAACTAAGCAGAGCTTGTACTATGGGAACCAGATAACTGATAGAATACTTATGTACATACATTTTTATTTGTAAATACATACTTATCTATACTAATATTATAAAGATGAAAGATTTGTTTGTTTGTTTGTATTAAATAGGCTCCGAAACTACTGGACCGATTTAAAAAATTATTTCACTGTTAGGAAGCTATACTATCCCCGGGTGACATAGGCTACCCAACTGCGCAGAAGGAGGGTAATGTTTTTATTGAAAAACTACGCGTGCGAAGCTGCGGATTTGTCAGCTAGTAATATATAGAGAAACAACCAGACCCGGAACAAATATCTGTAGATCATGCAAACATTTGTTCCGTGGCGGGAATCGAACCCGCTACCTCCCGAGTCTTAGCCGGGTGCACCACTGCACCACGGAGGTGGTCACGGAGGTGTTATCATTCGTTGTTGGAATTGCCTCCCACTATGGAAGCAATTTTAATGACGTATTTACGTCAAAAAACGACATGTCGACCATGTCAGCGTTTACCTTAAAATTAGCATAAAAAGGTATCGGGTAACTATCGGGAAGTGTCTAGTCAATGGTATGGTCTTTGGTTCCTAAACCAGGGTGCAGAGGAATGTAAAAAACTGACTCGGATTTACAGAAGCACTATTTATTATCGGTTACATTGCGTGAACTACTCTTTAACAAAGGCTGGAGAATTTATTTTCCAAAACGTGCTTAATGTTAGAGAAAATTTACACAATATGAACAGAGCTACAAATGTCCACAATATCAATCTTATAATATAAAAATGAATCGCAAAATGTGTTGGTAAGCGCATAACTCAACAACGCCTGGACCAAGTTGGCCAATTCTTTTTTTGTTGTATTTCTTATTGTCAGGAGAAGGTTCTTATGAAAGAAAAAAATAAGAAAATTGCGCGTAAAATTAGAAAATTTAAGAATACTTAACCACCATACAAAGTTATTTATAATCTAACCTTAGCGCTTTTATAATGTAACCTTATGACGTTTGACATAGAATTGACAGAATGCGTGCTGCAAATATCGTCAAAGAGGATGTAAATAAAAATGAATATCGTTTGAAACAGATGCTTCGGTAGAAGTTATCCCGAGATATATTGTCTATATATATAAAAATGAATTGCTGTTCGTTAGTCTCGCTAAAACTCGAGAACGGGTGGAGCGATTTGGCTAATTTTGGTATTGAATTATTTGTGGAAGTCATTCATTTTCTCATACATAATGATGGCCGGGGACAACAATTGACAATTCTACCAGGGTGACTTATATTGACAGCCCGCGTTATACCTATGCATGTCAAGCCGATACGAAGTTCGGCGGGTCCACTAGTACTAGATATAAAAATCGCCTAATTATACCAAAAACATGATTAGCAAAGATTTCCAAAAGCTATTATTGCACAGCAATAAAATTGTTTAATAGAATACCTAAAAATGTTAAAAGTCATACCGACGACAATCACTTCAAATTGTTTATCAAAGGACATTTAATTAACAGAAGTTTTTATCGTTTGAACGAAGCTTTTGCAGATAAAAACCTTTTTGCTATGTGACATTGTTATACAAATTTATACATTGTAAATAGTTTTTTTTTTAATTTTGAATTTTATTATTTGATTTATTATTATAGAATTAACAATACTTTTGCAGATACTTCTAATTTTATTTATTATTTTATTTTATTAATTTCTTTTGTTTGAGTATGTGTTTAATTTATCTTGTAAAATTTGTTAGTCACTATTGACATCATAATTAAATTCTACCAATGTGATATTGTAATAATTTAAGCTAACTATTTTTAATTGGATTTTTTTTTAGTATTGTATACTGACATATCTAAGAACATAAAATTTGTCGAGATGAAATAAATGAAATGGAGGCGACTGGTGGGGCGGCGGACTAATGACGCCAACGTTGGGCCAAAATGCAGCTTGCTTTTTTTTCGAATGGACTTATCTCGCTGTCGGCCTCTGAGGCCGTTGAAGCTTAACCGAACTTTTAGCGAGCGCAGATGGCGCTCAGCCCTGTAAGTTTTGATGAGGCAACTAGCGCAAGGGCACCACTTAGGTACGAACCTCGGCTTGGGCTGTTGCCAGGGTGGGGATAGGAGAGAAACGCCTGGGTACGTGCTTGTACCTCGTGTAGGCGGCGACTGAAGGGACTCGTCGACCTCGCCGGCGAGGTCGGTATATCTGTGAAGTGTTTGCTCTGTCTAATGTAGATGACTCGGAAATCTCTTCCGCATTAGCGGAGGTGATTTCGTCATCCGGGTCTCAGAGAACGTGTCTCGGACGACGTAGGGTAAAGAAGACTTGCCGTGTCTTCTTTCGCTCTCTGTGGGGGCAGCAGTACCGGGCTTTTTTGCCCTTTCCTGCGGAGTTCTTTCCGCCCCCCGTTTCTACGGAGGGGTCATCGGGTCGGCTCGCGGAGCCTCAGGTAACTTACTCACGCGTTGCTGGCCGCCCGATGGGCTCTCCGCAGGACGGAGTGACTTGCGGTCGGCTGCTTGACGCGGATCTAGGTTGGGTGGTAAGAGGGGTGGGGGTGGGGAGGGATGGAGGGATGTCTACGTCTGAGTCTGTCGACGTATTCTGGTCGGTTGCTGTGACCAGTTCCCGCGGATATGGCTTACTCTTTGGGGGTCTATCTGTGAGAGGAGCTAGTTCTCGTAGGTGTGAGTAAGCGGAGTTGCCCAGGCGCGCAAACATCCTGGTTGCTAGGCGGCCTATAAATTGGTCTAAGCTCTCAATTTCTAGGTCACGCTGGATAGTGCTGTTTCGGACGTACCGTGGCGCGTCTACGATGGTCCTGAGGCAGAGGCTATGCAAACTTCGCAGTATCTTTCTGTGACCTTTGGCTAACAAAACATACCATGCGGGGGTCGCGTATGTAAGACGCGGACGGACATAGGTCTTGTAAAGTCCAACCTTCATTCGGAAGTCCAACCTTCATTCGGAAGAAGACTTGCATAAAACTCAGTCACATTATATACTACAGTAGCCCTCGCCCCCACCAAAAGGTATACTTACATTCCTTATTAAGTAGTCCTCAAAAGCGCCAACCACAGCGCACTTGTCCAACAGTGTCTTATGATTCTCCGTCAGGCAATGGTGCGTCTTGAAGCGCACTAGGAACGATATCTTGCACACCATACAGTAAAACCGGTTCAGATCCGTCTGTGTTATCATGTTCCACGACTCGAATTTTACTCGCACCTCTCTGGCACCTGTAATGCATATTGTCTTATTTCTCTTGCTCAAATAGTCGCGTCAATATAGACCAGAGCGAGGATAAAATAGCATTATACGCTCTAGGGGGAAAAAGTATCCGATGGACCCTGAAACCTGGAACTACGTGTATCTCCCAGTCCACTACGTTTACCCCACAGACAACTCAACATTCATCTTTACAGAAGACAGAAATTAAGTTGCCAGGAAGAAACATCTCGTTAAATGTACAGAATTGTACAATTATATAAAACAAAGTCGGGTAGTTATATCTCAAGAACGGCTTGACTGGTTTCTATAAAATTTGGTATACCTATAGGTAGATTATGATCGAGATTGAAACATAGGCTACTTTTTACCCAACTGCCTAGAAAGAGGGTTATGTTTTTATTGACAAACCAAGCTACACCAAGCAAAAGCAACACAAAATTTCGGTGTGCGTGTGTTTTTATTTTTTTCTACTCGTAAACGGATTGACCGATTTTGAGGAATTTTTTTATTGCACTTATGGGTTCACCTGGATGGTTCTTAGCTATAACTGGAAGAAATTGGCCGGTCGAAGTCGCGGGCATACCGCTAGTAATTAATAAAACAATGCTTACCCAGATCAATTTTAAGAAACTTCGGCACATCAACTCTCGGCTTACTAGCCATCGACGCATAAGACACTCCTTGAATCGGCAGCATATAATCCTCAATTTCCTCCTCCTCATATATCTTAATATCTCTAAAATTATTCTCAAAATCCCTTGTATTATCCCAAATACTTTGAGTATTATCAAAATCTCTATTTTCTACAGCATCATTTGTAACATGCTGGTAATTTCTATTGATTTCAGTGTATCTATTTATATTTGTATGATTAGGGGCGTTATTTGTATAATTAGAGGCGTTATTTGTATAATTAGAGGCGTTATTTGTATAATTAGAGGCGTTATTTGTATAATTAGAGGCGTTATTTGTATAATTAGAGGCGTTATTTGTATAATTAGAGGCGTTATTTGTATAATTAGAGGCGTTATTTGGTTCTCGTATGTTGTTAGCGTTCAGCGTCTGAGTTGTCTTCTTGGCAGTACTGGACATGAGGTCGGATACTTTGTTGATGGCGAAGAGAAGGTTACCCTCGTGTGACTTGGAGTTTTCGTGGTCACAGTACTTTGTTATTGGGAATACTGTGTTGCATACAGCGCAGTGGAGATTTTCGTTAATCTAGAAGTAAATAAAGAAAAACAATTTATTGGACACACAAAAACACATGGTTTTTACACATAATACTATAAGGGTCTTACCAAAATAAGTTAAACACCCGCTAAACACTGTTTAAAAAAACTAAACAAAAACTAGTAAGGATTTTTTTTAAACGCGCGTTAAACAGTGTTTAATATTTTTTGAGGTAAGACCCCCTATATTTTATTTTATTTATTTAGACGCACAAAGCTTAAATATGTTACAAATCAAGGAGACAGATACGGAAAAATGTATATATATATATATTTAAATAATGAATTATTATCATTATAGATATCTCGACCCCGAGCAAAAAAATCACGTTTGTTGTATGGGAGCCCCCCTTAAACATTAATTTTAATTTTTTTATTTATTTTTAAAGCGAATAATATAACTAAAACTTCTGTGATTATTTCAAGCGTCGACCTGTAGCCATTATCAATATCGAGCAAAAACTAGCAAAAAATCCCGTTTGTTGTACGGGAGCCCCCCTTAAATATTTATTTTATTTTGTTTTTAGTATTTGTTGTTATAGCGGCATCATAAATACATCATATGTGAAAATTTCAACTGTCTAATTATCACGGTTCATGAGATACAGCCTGGCGACAGACAGACAGACAGACAGACAGCGGAGTCTTAGTAATAGGGTCCCGTTTTACCCTTAGGGTACGGAACCCAAAAACTAAGTGATAAATATTTTTTTAAACTATTTGGGTCGAGCTTACCTTCCTAATGATGCTGAGATCAAATCTCTTCAGAGGCCTGTGTCGGTCGAGTGTTCTAACGTGAGTGCTGGACTCCATATGTGCTGCAACGGACATTCCATCGCATTGGAAAAGGCATATGGAGCACGAGTACAGATCCTGAAATATAATAACATATTTATTTAAATTTTACACAGCCATTACAGTAACACCAAAGCGACAGAGCAAAACCTTAATATCTAGTACTTATTATTATTATTATTTAACCTATATTTTCCCAGTGCTGGGCAAAGGTCTCCCCCCTATTCCTCCACATCTCACGATCACTCGCCACGTCCCACCAGCCATCTTGGAATGCATCGAGGTCGTCACGCCAACGCTTCCTCGGCCTGCCCCGGCTTCGACGCCCATCTGCAGGCACCCATTTGTTTGTGACCATACGACTGACGCGACCCGCCCAGTCCCACTTCAGCCTGGCAGTCTTGTCGCCAACATCTGCGATGCCGGTCTTCGCGCGCAGTGTGGTATTGCGGATCCTGTTGATTCTCTTTACCCCTAACACGCGTTCCATGGCTCTTTGGCAAACCTTGAGATTGTACTTTTGAGATTCTGTAAATGACCAAGTTTGGGCACCATAGGTAAGGACGGGCAGAATACACATGTCGATGAGTTTACGCTTAAGTGACAATGGAAGGTATCCCTTCATTAGCGTCTTCATGGACCAGAAGCTCCTCCAGGCATTTTCAACGCGGCGATACTATAGTTTGACCGAAACCGCTGTACCGCTCCTGAGGTATGCGCGCAACGAGACGGGGGGGAAGTGTCGGCCGCTCCGATCTCTCAGTCTGCCGTCAACACTCACGTCGGTAGGTAGCTTTTGTACCGGACGGTCTATGTCAGACGCACACGAGATAAATATCCAAAGATGGGTCGAGCGCTATCTCGTGATGTCAAGACCGTAATTTTTAAAGTGGCCGAATATTTTAAGAAACGGAAAGCAGACAGAGAAAGCTATAAATAAAATCAGAATATCTGTAGATAATTTAGTTAAAAAAAATATAAACGTATCGTTATATAAAATAACCATATCGTTTACGATATCCTAAGATATATCCGACAATATCGATCCAATGTGTACTCTTGTTCTTTTTTCCTCGGCCCCCACCTCGCCGCACTTTCCTAAGGAGCGGTATAGCGCTTTTGGTCAAACTATAGTACTTATAAACTACTTATTTACACTTAAACTAGTTACGTTCTACTTATAATGCAAGACCATATCAGTGAATTTCGCCAAGGTAATATTGAAAATATCAACATCTTCGGCCAGACATAAGCTGTCAGACAACATAGATCCAATGCATCCACTTACACAATTAAATTGAATCAAATATGCAGTTACATAATCAAAATTCATACATTAATAATAATTAAAATAAATATAAAAAACGCATAATTATCCTTAAAGACTACTATTACTATATCAGCCCACTGTGTCCCACTGCTGGGCTAAGGCCTCCCACCATTCTTTCCAGACACTTCTTTCAAGCGCTAAGATGGTCCAGTCCGCTCGGAAATTAGTGAGCTCATCCCTCCATCTCTTCTTTGGTCTGCCACGACGTCGTCGGGCTGTGCCGGGGTTCCACTCGGTGGTGAGCTTAGCCCACTGATCACCAGACATACGGCATAAATGACCAGCCCAGTCCCACTTGAGTTTGGCCGCTTTGTTAGCTACATCTACGATTTGTGTTCGAGAGCGCAGCTCGGTGTTGCGTATGCGGTCAATACGCTTGAATCCGAGAATGCTGCGCTCCACCGCACGCTCGCAAACCTTGAGCTTATGCTTTTGGATGTTAGTCAAAGACCAGGTCTGCGCACCATAAGTAAGAACGGGGAGGATGCATACGTCCATCAACTTTCGCTTGAGCGAAAGAGGAAGGTTACCCTTCATCAAATCTCCCATGGACCAATGGCTCCTCCAGGCATTCTCGGTTCGCCGAGCGATTTCATTATCCTGCCTGGAGTCGAAGACTATTTGGAGCAGGTAAACGTACTCTTGGACGTATGCTAGCTGTTTTCCATCCAAACAATGTATCCTTGTATAAACAATGTATAAAAATATATCCTTACAAACTATAATTACTTTAAAATATTTGTTGAGCAAATGGATTGATCAGAGCTGACACCCAGAAACCTTGCAGTGCACTGTCCCACCTGCCTGCAAGAGCCCCGACAATCCTATTGGGGATACCCAGAATTCTGCATTGAATTGATGTGATTTTTTGCCGCATTTGGTAGCATGACTGTGAATGTTTGGATGTTTGTTTATTTGTTTGTTTTTTACTAATGGCGAGTTCCTATATCCGTCGGGTAACCGACTACGCCTCGTATCTCCTTGGCAACGTGTCAAACTAGTGTCAAACTTTTGACACGTTTTCAAGGAGAAACGTGTCGTAGCTGGTTACCGACGGATATAGGAACCCGCCATCAATCACGTCGTAACGGCTGAACCGATTCCGATGATATTGGGTATATACGTAGATTATAACCTGGATTACCACATAGGCTACCTTTTATCCCATAAATCAGTTCCCAGGGGATAAAAATAGAGTGTCAAATCAAGTTGCAACAGCGAGCTTAGCTTTATTTCTAGGTTAACTACACATTTTGTAGTGTAACGCGTACGAAGTCGCGGGCAACAGCTAGTTATTCTATAAAAACGAGCACAAAAAATAACAGTTGTTGTATGGGAGCCCCCTTTAAATATTTTTTTTATTCTGTTTTTATAGCGGCAACACAAATACATCTGTGAAAATTTCAACTGTCTAAGTATCACGGTTCATGAGATACAGCCTGGTGACAGACGAACAGACGGACAGACAGCGGAGTCTTAGTAATAGGGTCCCGTTTTGCCCTTTGGGTACAGAACCCTAAAAAAAGGATCTCCACTCCTGAACATAGCTAATTTCTAACTTTTGAAACTATCATGGTTATGAACACTATTTATACTAAAAACGGGATATTTACCATGATTTGTGAGTATTTGAGTACCCCGATATTTCGGCGCAGTTGCATGCGCCATGATCACGGGTAAACTGAAGTCTTTGCGAGTAGGTAGTTATTGGCAGATATAACGATCTACCCTCTTTCTTAGTCTCTTGCTAGGAATTAATTCGCTAATTCTATTACTACCACCGGCTTCATTCTCGATCATAACTCGATTCCGACACACAACACTCACGGTATCAGGACGCGTAATTTACACTTCACTTCTTCTGTTCTTACACATTCTCACCACAGGATTCCAGGCTCCAGATAATTGAAAACCATCTTCACGATTGAAATTCTTGTGTTTGGCAATCTCAATTGTCTCTTGAACCAGTCTTGGCATGTAATGTCGCTCAGTTGAGATTACTTGTGGGTTGTGTAGCTCGATCCAGTGGTTTGAGCCTGAGTCCAGCAGATGTTCCGCTATGGCAGACTTTTGTCTGTCAACATTCTTCACCGCCCTGATATGTTCCTTCACCCGACAAGCTATAGTGCGTTTGGTTTGACCAATATAAGAACTCCCACAGCTACAGTCTATTTTATACACTCCTGGTTTAGTCTCTAATATTAATAATATTTGTATGTAAGTACATACAAATATTATTAATATTAGAGAGATCAGATGAATCACCACTCCTCATGGAGATAATAGTTTTCGAGTCTAGCTTTAAATACGGAAGGTGAGGGGGATTTCCTAATGGAGACCGGCAAGGTGTTCCTTATTCGGACATCATCATCATCATCAGCCGGAAGACGTCCACTGCTGAACATAGGCCTCCCCCTTAGATCGCCACAACGAGCGGTTGGTAGCCGTTTGCGCCCAACGGCTCCCCGCGATTCTTACTAGATCGTCGGTCCACCTTGTGGGGGGCCGGCCTACGCTGCGTCTTCCAGTCCGTGGTCTCCACTCGAGAACCTTTCTTCCCCAACGGTTATCGGTTCTACGAGCGATGTGGCCTGCCCATTGCCACTTCAACTTGCTAATTTTGAGAGCTATGTCGGCAACTTTAGTTCTTCTGCGGATTTCCTCATTGCGGATTTTGTCACGCAAAGAAACCCCGAGCATAGCCCTCTCCATAGCTCGTTGAGCGACCTTGAGCTTGGTCATGAGGCCATGACTGTTATTCGGACAGCTTGGACGGAAAAGGAGTATGCATAGAAACTGGTTTTATGCATCGGGGTTTTGAGAAGGAGGTTTTCAGAGAATCGGAGTGTTCGGGAATTTGTGCAAAAAAGGAACTCGAAGCGTTCCTTCAGATAACAAGGCGTGGAAGGATTACGAAGAATGATGAATAGAAGGGGATAGGATGTGAGTATTCCGGCGAAGTCGAATGGGGAGCCATTTGAGTTTATTACGAAATTCGGAGATGTGGTCGTATTTCCGAGTCCGAAAATAAAACATAGGCAAACATTTTGAAGACGCTCAAGCTTATTGAGCTGTTCCTCCGTGAGGTCAAGATAGCAGGAATCAGCCTAATCTATACTAATATTATATAATGAGGAAAGATTTGTATTTTTGTGTGTATGTGTGTTTGTAATGAACAGGCTTCGAAACTACTGGACCGATTTCAAAAACTCTTTCACCATTGAACATCTACATTCACCCTTAGTGACATAGGCTATATTTATTGCTAGAAAAGATTAGGGATCCTTACTAAAACTTAAGTAACGTAACCCAAGGTGTAAAAAAGTGCCCCTAAAACGTCTTTCGTCGCATGCGCTGCGGAAACTATTGATGATAGAACAAAAGTATGTTCTACAATATTAAAGAACATATCAATATCTACAAAAATAATATTATAAAGAGGAAAGATTTGTTTGTTTGTTTGCATTGAATAGGCTCCGAAACTAATGGACCGATTTAAAAAATTCTTTCACCGTTGGGAAGCTACACTATCCCCGGGTGGCATTGGCTACTTTTTACACAACTGCGCAGAGGGAGGGTAATATTTTTATTAAAAACATACGCGTGCGAAGCTGCGGATTGGTCAGCTAGTCTAAAATAGTTTAATAAAAAATATTTTCTTCTACTTCATCTTTTTCTTCTCCATGTCGAGGTAGTATAAAAAACATACCTTATCCAGTAGTCTGATGGTATGCCATTGCTCGTACGTTAAATAAACATTATTGTTGATGATAAGACCCAGTTTGTGCAGCTCGTAAGTCACGTACAAATCCTCTGTTAGGTGTACTGAAATATAAAAACGAATTGTGTATTATTTGCATGGATTTATGGTAATTTGGAAAAAAACTGGTGCTTACTAGTGGTTCTCCCCGAACTGAGATCTCGCGAGTCTCCGATTAAAACAAAAAAATATTATTTGTAATCTTTGACTATCAAAATAGTGCCACGAAA
The DNA here is from genome assembly GCA_918857605.2 of Philereme vetulata. Classification (NCBI taxonomy): domain Eukaryota; kingdom Metazoa; phylum Arthropoda; class Insecta; order Lepidoptera; family Geometridae; genus Philereme; species Philereme vetulata. Next base: position 7,024,452 of record OU975427.1, on the reverse strand, counting down.
TAAATAACCAACTAACAAGACCTACAGTTTCATTCAAATTAACAGGTAACGGGAGTGCATGTAATGTGGTTATACTTTTTTGGGGAACAAATTGCAGTTATTCTGGATTTCAGACTTTTGCTTATATTTGTGTCATTAAAACTATGCGCATACCAAATTACAGTACTGTGGGGTCACTGGTGTACCCTGTGAATTTTGTCAAAGTTCAGTTTTGATTATGGCTAATAACTTAAAAATTGAAAGGTTTAAATTAAAAATAAAAATGGAGTCGAAATGTACTCACAAAGACCATTTTATTATTTTATTAGACGTGGCATTTGACCGGATAGTCACATTTTTTTTTACCCCTCTTGAACCCCAATATCTCAACAACCCCTCCACATTTTTAGCACATTTAGTCACACCAAAACTGTAGCAACATTACTTATAAGCACGAAATGCAAAACCAGCGAACTTGGCTTAGTCTCATTCAAATTACAGGTAGCGGCAGTTCAAGTTGATTGGTATCTGTTTTTGGGGTACAAAGGACAGTTATTCTAGATTTCAGACTTTTGCCTATATTTGTGTTACTAAAGCTACACGCATACCAAATTTCAGCACTGGTGTACCCTGTAAATTTTCACAATTTTTATTATGGCTAATAACTTAAAAACTGTAAGAACTTTACTAAAAATAAAAACGTAGTCTATATGTACCAACTAATAGATAGACCTTTCATTTTTTTAATATATTTTTTTACCAGGATGCGATTTCCGACACATTTTATATAAGTGTTGGCAGCGCCACAACGGAGAACAGAGGTACACATGGCTAAACATCAAGCTATAGGTACATTTCCAGTATAAGCTGACCTCTCATTCTACGAAGTCTACACAATGCACGGTCAGCTTATACTGGAAATTTATAGCTTGATGTGTAGCCCTGTGTAATCGTTTTTCGTTTTCAATGTTAGCTTTCAGCTAGCTCGATACAAGGACTTGTGTGACACTGAGTGGCCGTCTAACATCCCTGTAAGGAGGGGTAATGTCACCTATCGACTTACTCAGGCGCTCACCGGGCACGGGCGCTTCGGTGAGTACCTGAATAGGAATGGACGGGAACGGACATCGCAATGCCACCATTGTGGGTGGGACCGGCATACGCCTGAGGAGTGCTGAGCGTGGAAAGTGGTGCGTGGAAAGGCAGAACCTGGTCACCAGGATCGGGCAGGACCTCCGTCTGCCAAACGTAGTAGCGGCTATGTTAGCAGACGAGGACGGTTGGAAGGCCGTGACCACTTGCCACAGTTAGTAAATCGTTTAAAGGGCAAGGTGGTTGCTTTTATAACAAACTCCCAAGTGATGTACAAAAATTGACAATTAACAAACTTAAAAACGCAATTAAACAAAATCTTTATACAAAACTAGTATAAAATATTGGATTATTTAGATGATAGAGAAGCTTGGGATTGAAATTGCTCCAACTCGTTCAAAATGTTACAATTTAGACGTAATTTATTTCCTGTATTGTTATGTATTTAAAAGGATCATTAAAAAAACATCTAGCCTTGTTTCTTGCCTTTCTTTCCTGGCTTGGTCGCGAAGGAACATGCAGTAAAATTGACGTTTCAAAGTGATCCTTGTGATTTTAATGATTTTGACTTTGACCTCTTTCTGTGTAAAACAAAATGGGTCACGTAGTATGAATACATTCCCTTACTCAAACATGCAATTATTCATAACTTACGCTCGCTCAACACCTCTTCATCATCATGGACATTGGTAGCAGTCTCCTTCATCACCTTATAAAGCCGGTAATCATGGTACTCCTGATCGCTGATCATCTTCGGTTCTAAGTCTAAAAACACTGTCTCGTTAACAACGAAGAATTTAGACATGTTAAATTTTACATCAAATAGTTTAGGGACATTTTCAAAATGCCAATCTGTGTCAAGATTTATGGTGTTTGTATTCTCCGGTGAACTTTTTTCTTGAAGTTTATTGGTTTCCTTCTCTTTGTTTTTGCTCTTACATTTCTTGGGGTTTTTCTTTGTGTTAGAATTTGAAACTTCCTGTTGCAATGAAGAATTATCAGATCTGAAATAAATAGAAATCATAGATTAACTAGTGGTCCCGCCGAACTTCGTATCGGCTTGACATGCATAGGTATAACGCGGGCTGTCAATATAAGTCACCCTGGTAGAATTGTCAATTGTTGTCCCCGGCCATCATTATGTATGAGAAAATGAATGACTTACACAAATAATTCAATACCAAAATTAGCCAAATTGATCCACCCTTTCTCGAGTTTTAGCGAGACTAACGAACAGCAATTCATTTTTATATATATAGACAATATATCTCGGGATAACTCCTACCGAAGCATCTGTTTCAAACTATATTCACTTTTTTACATCCTCTTTATATAATCGTCAATATTTGCAGCACGCATTCTGTCAATTATATGTCAAACGTCATAAGGTTACATTATAAAAGCGCTAAGGTTAGATTATAAATAATTTTGTATGGTGGTTAAGTATTCTTAAATTGTCTAATTTTGCGCGCGACTTTCTTAATTTTTTCTTTCATAAGAACCTTCTCCTGATAATAAGAAATACAACAAAAAAAGAATTGGCCAAATTGGTCCAGGCGTTGTTGAGTTATGCGCTTACCAACACATTTTGCGATTCATTTTTATATTATAGATTATAGCTGTATCAAAATACCTGTCAGAAGACAAAAGTCTTTGATCAGTGCGTGTTACCAGTGATGACATATGGCATAGAAATATGGTCTCTCACTATAGGCTTCATAAGGCTCAAGGTCGCTAAGCGCGCTATGCCTCTCTATATATACATAGTGTTTCTTAACGAGATCGCATCATAAATAAGGAGATCAAAGGTCCAAAGACATAGTCATGAGGAATAGCAAGCTAAAGTGGCAGTGGGTGGGACACAAAGCTTGAAGAACTGACTGCCATTGGGGCACGCAGGTTCTAGTGGAAAGCGCAGCATAGAAAGGCCCCCCCACTAGACAGGAACGACCTGATAAAGGCCGCATAAGATCGGTCTATGGGGGAACCCTTCGGGCGCAAGAGACTGTGCAGCATGTGATGCTTCACTCCACTGCCACAAACGACGCCAGACTGAGAACGGGTATGCAAGGGGTCATCGAAACCTCATCCTCCACCAACACCGCTACTACATCAACATCCACAGGGACCCTGGAAAGCTGCTGTCACCAACCCAAAGTCCTGCTCCGTTACTCAAGGAGTTGGGATGGCTGGGGTTAGGTTAGAAGGGGGGTAATGCACACCCCAATGCGGGACGTCAGTGCAGATCTTTTATTACCCCCCCCCCCCCCCCTACAAATAGAATATTAGGTTACTGGGAGCCGTTGGGTCCCACACAAGATCGGTCGCTCTGGAAATCTACAGGGGAAGCCTATGTTCAGCAGTGGACATCATATGGCTGATGATGACAACGTAATATTTTATCCCCCTTCCCTAACCAGCTGTGACTGCGAGCACCCAACCAGAAAATGCCCCACATGTGTAACCATCTAATTCATATTTAAGATTGTATATTTGTAGGAGGCAATCTCAGAAACTACTGAAACTGATTATGAAAATGATTTCATAGGTTCTATTATATTTTTAACCGACTTCAAAAAAAGAAGAGGTTCTCAACTTGTCGGAATCTTTTTTTTTATGTTCCCCGGTTACTCTAAAACGCTTGGACCGATTCGAGATATTCTTTTTTTTTTGTTTAAAAGGGTTCTTCCCAGGTGGTCCCATTGGCACCAAGTCAGGATCTGATGATAGTATCCCAAAAAAAATTGAGGGCTACCCTCAAATTTTATATATTTTTTGTAAGGATATACTTTCAGATTGGTCACATAGAAATTTCATCATAATAAGTTCAATAGTTTGGTTTTTTCTGTTATCTGGAGTCATTATATTTTTGTTATAAAGTTACTTGTCATAAAAATCACAGATGGGTAATCTATTATCTGATAGAACATAAGTAAGATTCGTTAATTACTATAGAATAATTATGTGTAAATAGATAATATTGTAACTAGTTTTTTTTTGTAATTAGCTAATAGACAGTTAGTAAATTAATACTTACCCTAAGTGGTTTGTATATTATGCCAGTCAGTCTTAGATAGTAGGGGTCTTACCCAAAAAAAATTTACACAAATTAGCAAAATTAAAAAAATCCTATACAAAAATTGGTAAGGATTTTACTTAAACGCGCGTTAATCAGTTATTTATCTGTTTTGTGGTAACAAGGTAGATTGTTGTGCCCAACAGAGTCCATGATATTATATTGTGCAATTAATTTTATGATTGAAAATAACTTCCTCATATTTATGCTTTTTCAAAAATGTAATGATATCTTGTTCACAAGGTAAATTGGGGGTCATAGTTCGCAGTCAAAATTGCCTACTGCAATTTAGCTGATAGCAAACCGCTGCAAACTACTTTCACAAATACTACAAGCCCAGCTGTACATTCTAACTCCTTATTCCCTCTGCCTAAGCTTGCTATCGCTCAGAAAGTATACTTACAGAGAAATTGTAAGTTAAATATGTGTTAAAAATCAGTCGGCGTTTTCGAAAAAGTCAATACTAACTTCGTACCGGTAGGTATATCTCCTGCACACAAAGCCTGCACCTTTCTCGTCTCAAACTACGTGCTAACAGAACCCAATTGAAACCAATAGCAGTTGTTTTCAGGTGCACTTGAGAACTGCAGTCGCACGCACACAACGCAACTGAATCGTGTTTTGGTAAGCACAAGATAACAGAAAAATGGAGGGAATGACTTACCTACCTACCGTCGACGTCGGTCGCGGCGCGCTCGGAAACCGACAAAGCAACTATTGTACCGGAATCGAACTTTTAAAGCGCGCCGTGGCTAAACACACAAAATAAAATAAACAAACACAGGATGCTTATTCTATTCGATTCTCGGAAGTAAATCATTCATTCCATTTCCAACCAATTCAGCAAATTTTAATTCAAACAAATCAATCATTGAATGAAGGTAGAAAAGCGAAATGAAAATGAGTGAATGGTAAAGGAAATGCAAGATGCAACAGGAATGAACGAATGAGGCTGTTACACTATCAATAATAAAATAACACAGGATACTCGACATCACGATTATCCAATATCGAGGAAATATGATGGTATTGATAGTAACGCGATGCAATTATCCTAAATGTTCTTGAATTTAGGATAATTGCGTGTTCTTTGTTTCAAATTATTGTTCTTTGTCCGAGGCTTAAAAAAAATCAATTTATTAATTTGTGGCGCAGTCCAACCTTAAAGCGGCTTTCAGACTACGCTATATTATTGTGTTAGATAGTATAGCAAAGAAGGACCTAACCAAGTAAGTCATTATTCTAGAGTACAGTACAGTGTGAACGTGAACATATCAATGTATGTCCAGTAACATAAAGTAAATTACTTAATATGTTAGAGTAGGTAGTAGGTACTCAGGCCGAGAAATGATTATGAATGTTTAACGTTATTAATGCAAAAATTATAACGACAATGAATTGTATGCCAACTGACTGCAGATGTAATGATAATTTGAATATATTTTTTAGCTAATATTTCTTAATACAAGTATAATATTTTTTAAATAATATTTTTGAAGTGAAAACTATTTCTTTATGCGCTTTGGGATTTGTTTGTAAAACCATTGAACTCGCGACACTGTTACCGTTACCGACACCTCTTTATATAAGTATTTGTAGTGTAGTTTATTTTAAATTTTGAATACCCAAACATTGAGCGCTAATTTTTTCACTAAAAATTAGTCGGCACTCCCAGTGCCAATTTTTTATTACCATTATGGGAATCTAATTCAGGATTAATGTTTTTTGTTGCAGTTTAATTGAGACTGAAACTTTTGGTCTAGCTAGTGTAACACTGACTTGATGATTACGATACGTTTTTAATGAGCTTTGTACTGTACATTATCTAGCAGAGAATAAAATTAAACTTAACTACGGACCACAACAAAATTGAACAATCATTTATAATCATTTTTATAAACAAAAAATAAAAATAAAACTTACTGCATAGCTGCAGCGGCAGTCGATGTGATTCGAGTAATGAAGTTGCCGATGGCATTTATTAAATAATATTGCAATAACAGCGACAACCAACTGATTAGAAATGCAAACATCTCTACAAAACCGTCAAAACCAAAGTTATCAATCTAGGACGGACGCTAAATTTATTTTTGATTTTCCCTCTTTCCCCTCAGTCGACAATCGTCCGTTAGTCGAGAGTTTGTAATCTACCACAATCAGTCGAGTGGAGTTGCCAACTTCTAAAAAATATCTACCCAAATTTAGAAAACTTCGGGCGCCTACAAAGTGAATTCTGAAAAATGTTCACGTACAGCTTGGCAAAAAAGAGTAGAAAATCCGGAGGGCGCCACTGTGCTGCTCTTATGGCAACCCGCTGTGACCGTATAGCGTACGCGTACCAACCTATAGTCTTGATTTTTTTGTTACTATTTTTTTGTACATATAGTTTATTTATTAAAATCAGTAAATATCATTTAATTAAACAATAATTTATTACCTAAAAATAAATATATTATGCTAGTAGGTAATACTGTGTTTTTAAAATTTTCTCTCTATTTTTTTCTAGGATTAAAATAAGACGCAGATACAATGTTATTGTAATTAATCTAATATATTTTCCTCCAAATATTCCACCCCCTCCATTTCATCCGAGTCTTGGCTAGAGTTAGCCGCATATTCGTCTAAATCGTTCTCCGATTCAGAGGAACTACTATCGTCTTCGAGGTTTATTATAATTCGCTCCATGTCTTCGTACATAGTTAGTTCCCGCTCGTAATAATCTTTTTCTATTTTGATTACATGCTGGCATGAATTCTTCCAATCTTCCTCCGTAATTGATTGGAATGCGCGCTCAGCTGCTTCCTATAAAGACGAAACATTTTAATTAAACCTTTATCAACATTAAAAGTAAAACATCAATATAATCTCTCTCAATATCATACTTTAATAAGCCAAACTGTACCTTTATGTCGATCGAGCCTACATTTTGGGCTGCAATTTTATGTTTCGCTATTCCCCAAATCAGCTCAATAGGATTCAGATCACAGTGGTAAGGTGGAAGTCTTACCACTGTATGTCCATGTTCTCCTAACAGCTCGTCTATTTCAAATTTCGGCTCGGGCTTGTGCCGTTTGACCAGCATCAACAGCTGTGGCTTTTTCAACGACACATCAAATGGAATTCCATTTTTGAATAACCATTCCTTTATATCGGCTACTTTAGTAGCAGAGGTAGGCGCTTTGTTCAATACCACGGAATGATACGGCGCATTATCCATTACCACAATAAATGCAGGTGGTAAATTTGGAATCAACCTATCTTCAACCCATTTTTGAAAATTGGTTTTATTCATTTCCGAATGGTAGTCGGCATTTTTATTTGTTCCAGTAAATATGAGCAAAGCATTAGGAATAAACCCTTTTTCACTGCCAGCATGAACAATAATATAGCGTTTACCCTTTGAAACATTCTGCTTTACTCCACTTACATCAATCGACTGCCAGCACTTTTTTAATTTATACGATTGGTGAACGTAGCTTTCATCGAGGTAAACTATGGGCTTTCTAAGCTCTTCGGGCAAATTTCTATTGCTGATAATTTTATTTAAATACGCTGCCCGTTTCGCTGCTATATTCGGCCGTTCAATTAATGCACTTCTTTCTGACTGACATCTTTTATATTTGAATCCTAGGGCGATAAGTATTTTCCGTAAATGCTCACGGCTTCCGTCATATCCCAAATCTTCTCTTACTACTGGCAGTAAGTTTCGTAAGGTTGGTACCTGAAAATAAAATAACTATGTAAAAATTTTAAATTTGAAAGTTGCAGTGACGTGTCAAACGAATGAACACTGCTAGTACGTATTATTTATTCAGTTAAATTTTAATACCAATAATAATAATGATAAATGTACCTGTTTTCTCACAGTGTAAAAAAATTGAACTTTTTGTCTGATGGCACGTAAGTCAAAGTTATCCAACTGTTTTTTAGGACGACCTTTTCTATTTTTTCCGGGTGTAGAAAATACGCCTTTGTTTCGATCTCCTTCCAGTACGACTCTTCTTACAGTGCTTACTGATTTATCTGAGGTGAATAAATAAATATACAAACAAAATATTAATAAAAATACATTTTTGGTAAATTTCTAATTGTAATGATTTTCATTCAACAATAAAGTTATGTAGAAATCGAATTTAAATTTAGGTACATATTGCAAAGTACGCCACTCAAGTATCAACACTGATCTGTCGCACTATACCAAAGTAATGTTAGACAAAATGTAAACATAACCTATGTGCTCGATGATTATTGTTCAAAATTCCACTTATTTCGTATGCAAGCTATTCAAAACAGAATAGCATTCATCAATTTACACTTAATTCATCTAAAAACAACAATACAAACAGTTACATACCTGTCATATCAGCGGTTCTTTGGTAAACATCGTTGAGATCGGTAAGAATGGTTTTGGCCTCTTTTTCTGCCAAACATCGCCTATAAACCTTATAAATAATTTGTCTGCCAGCACTTCGGATGGTTTTATTCATTTTTAAGTTAGTTTTATCACGCTTTTATGGCACAAATTATAAATTGTATAAACTTCCGAACTTTGTTTACTTCAAACAATTCAAACGTCATCATTTTTTAAATGTTGCCAGCAAACAAAAAAATTAGTTCCGTTTCTACTCATTTTTGCCAAACTATACTTAAAAACTCATGGAATAATAGTCGGCTGTAGCTAACTAACTAAGGGCAGGCATATATGTTCGGCATTATGAAGCAAATTAATTTCACATAATTTGCGCTACATATTATAGTAGAGTCTGATTCATCAAAATGTCTCTTGAATAAAACATTAATTTTCCACCCTTAATTCCTCTGCTAAAAGATGTTTATATAATTCCTCAAACGGCCGCCGCTGCGGAACTTCTTTTGTGAAACTACAGTTTGCATCAAAGAATCATCTTTCCATTATATACTGTGAGCTAGCACTTTCATTTAATTTTGTATCTATTTAAATACTTATAGTAAGCCTACATGTAAAGTGACAAACTCTGAAAACCTATAGTTTTAGAGATATTAATTTTTGAAAATGCAAACCGAGCGCGATAATCGCTTGAAATCAATGTCGAAACGTCTATTTTTGCATACCATCGATTGTTATGACACTAAATTGACATTTACAGTGACTGCAAAAAGAGGGTTTTTGACAGTTTTGGCATTTATCCCGTTTTTTTCCAATTTGGCAATGACATTGACATTTCTCATGTACATTTGCTAGATTTTGGTTGTTTCTCTATGTATTTTAAGTATGTGTTTAAAAAAAGTATATAAGTATTCTATCAGTTATCTGGTTCCCATAGTACAAGCTCTGCTTAGTTTGGGGCTAGATAGCGCTGTGTGAAATGTTCAGAAATATTTATTTATTTATTTTTATTTTATGTATAAAAATTGTTGCATGGATTTTTTATTCGTGTTAACTTTCTCTTGCGGTTGAGTCGTTTTTGCTAATCTATGACAAAGTCAAATAGTAGACAGAATCGAGCCTAGGCACACCGACTAGAGTTAGGTTGGGTCTACATGAGTGGGAGAACCAACACTGAGCACCCCGTCCCTAGGCAGTCTTATGCGTGACACCCCTAGAGTGTTATAAAAAAAAGCGAAGCCAGAAGCTCGCGTGGAAGGTCAGGCAGGGGCAACCACGCGCGAGTTCTGGCGAGAGCCACCCCAAAAAACTATAGACACAATCGACACGGGCCACCCTGACTTGAATAGGTTAGGTTACAGAACCTCCTACCTATTAATTAAATCATTTTATTCTAATTTCCTTGGACTTATCAATTTGTTTTCTATACTTAATCTCAAAATAGTTTTTATTTGTTTCTCAAAAACTATTAGTTTCCTGGGTTTCTCAGTCCCCTCCCCATCCCATATTAAACAGTATTAGAAATTCCTTCCCAACAATACAGCACAGACAAAACAGATGGATGATGAACTCCAGTTAGTTTTTACTTTTTACCCCTAGTTTAAATTTTTTGAGCTGTGAACTCTGTGGTAAATAAACGTTCCGGTAAAGTCCCGATAATCCAAACTATTTGGCACTATTCGTGCACATGCATCACTGTGAAACCCATTTGAGCCAATCAGTCAATGTCATTGTCATTAGGTATTTGATTAATTTTGATTCCCCTATTTTATTCAATCGATTTTTGAGGACAAGCAAGGGTGAAAGACCTTCAGTCAGACCAGACCGTGCATTGAGTTGATGCGTTAGCAGTCTGTGCAGTTGAGACGTGGTCCGTCAGCTGTGTGTGTTTATTTATTTATTAAATTCAAGATATATTATATCTACGTAGTCGGTGATTTATTCATTTCATCAGGAAGGAAATTAAACTAGATTTCCTTGCTCAAGTTGCTCAGTTTTCTTTTTCACCAAAGAGTATTCTCGAACTTTTGGCTTGGAGTTTGGAGTGAAACCCTTGGAGAGAACTAACTGGAATTATCTCGCTTCATGTTGGAACTAATTGAAAGTTTATAAAAACATTGAAATGAGAGCGTCCTTCAATGGCCATATTCCCGAAATACCTGGAATTGCGGTCGACAATTTCAAGGACACAGTTAAAAGAGCATATTTCTTGAGCCACTGCCATGGAGATCACACAACGGGTCTGGATCACTTCTACGAGTCTGTGTGCTCTGGCACCGTGTTTATCTACATGTCCGAGCCATCTGCGGCAATATTACTGACAAACGTTGATAGGAGACTGAAGAAATTCATAAAACCTTTAAAATTGGGTAAGTTCATCAAAGTTTTAATATTTCCATGCTGCGATTAGTCCCATGTTCAAATAGTAATAGATTCAGTATCGTTGGAAATAACAGTGTTCGGTTAGTGAAACATCAAAAATATTCTTTAAAATAGTTTAATCTGATGATTCAGAATGATGAGGTATTCAGAAACTAGATAAAACAAATCAACAATGATAAGTTAATTACTTAATATTATAACTAAAATTATTTGTAAATATCACACACAAAAATCAGTCTTATAAAGTTATTTCATTTTACTAGTAAATACTAAAATAATCAGCAAACTAAACTATGATTTTTAAATTACTTACTTTTATTATGTTAAAACAGTTAAAATCTATTCGTAAGGCTTCTGTAATTGCCTGGTCTATAACAACAGTAGGGCCAGCTTTCCTATGAACCTGAATGCCCATATAAGCAAGCTTCCAATCAACCTAGCTGCAAATACATAATGAAGAAGGTGGATAGCCCTGATAGTGATATGTGTGGAATGACATATTACATAGACCACCTTTTGGTGGCGTGGAATTCTAATTCGCCAAACATCAACCCCCTTTTACACCGAAAAAAAAAGCAACTCCATTTTCTCACTTTGACCGCCAGTACAGGCTGTTTGGCAACAGGTGGAAAGGCTCAGAGTACATCTATGAGAGAGGAACTATTTGTAGTGTGCAAAGCCAATCAGCTCGATGCGGCCCTATTTCAGAGCATGTTAGCTGAACAATCTTGATGCAGCTAAAATGCTCTACCGGTTCACATACGAGCTGGTAATATGAAAGTCTTTGAGTGATTATAATTGTATTGATTTTAATTGTATTGATTTTAATAGAAAATTCTCATAAAAAAAACGCAGCCAAGTGCGAGTCGGACTCGCGCACGAAGGGTTCCATACCATTATTTATAACAACGGCAAAAAATCATGTCTGTTGTATGGGAGCCCCATCGTTATTAAGAAAAAAATTTAAAAAAAATCACGTTTGTTCTGTGGGAGCCCCCCTTAAATATTAATATTAATTTAATTATTTATTTTTAAAATGAGTAATATATTTCAATATTCTGTGAATGTTTCATGCGTTTACCTGTTGCAATGTCGAGCAAGAACGAGCAAAAAAATCACGTTTGTTTATGGGAGCCCCACTTAACTTAAATATTTATTTTATTCTGTTTTTAGTATTTGTTGTTATAGCGGCAACAGAAATAGGTACATCATTTGAGAAAATTCAACTCTCTGACTATCACGGTTTATGAGATACAGCCTGGTGACAGAAGGACAGACAGACATACAGACAGTCATAGTAATAGGGCCCCGTTTTAAAGTGGTTATTCTGTCTGACAGCAGAAGCGCACTGCAACATGTGGCTCGATGCACCTCTAGCCGCAGTGGTGTATCGCTAGCCTACACTATCCTTAATAAGGTTCTGGAGCTGGTAGCTGGGGAAGCGACTTTGGTATTTCAATGAATTCCTTCACATATCAACATAGTTGGTAATGAAGTGGCAGATGCCCTGGCTCGGGAGGCATTATCAAATGGTACTAAAGTTTTTGTGAAACCTGACTATTCAGAATTGCTACATAAATATAGAAGAGGTATAAGATCTAAATGGAAGGAATACTTTGATATTACATCCCGGGAGAAGGGCATCTGGTATCGAACTATGCAGAGTGAGCCCTCTAACATACCATGGTTCACCAACGCTAGTAAAAGCAGAAAGTTGATTGTAATCGCTCATAGATTGCGCTCCGGGCATATGCCTTTAAACAACTTTAAATTTTTAATGAAAAAGATAGATACTCCTAATTGTTATACTTGTGGGGTGGTGGAGGATGTATACCATCTTTTAACGGAGTGTGTTCGGAGTCAATCTATGAGAGAGGAGTTATACAGAGCGCTGAAAGTGAACCAGATCGATGTGGGCCTGTTTCAGAGTGTGTTAGCTGACCAAACATCTGACTCAGCTAACATGCTCTACCGGTCCACATGCGACCTGCTGAGGGAGGATGCTTTGTAATTGTATAATAATGTAGACAATTATGGAACTGACATCGTCGTAGAGAACGACGCAAGTTCCCTAAAAAATAGATTAAAAAAAAAGGGCCCCGTTTTACCCTTTGAGTACGGAACCCTAAAAACGAGCGTGCTTTAGACCACACGACTGAAGTAAAACTTCTTTTTCAAAATATTAATTTATAAAATTGTTCAAGAACGAAATGAAATTACGAAAAATAATCTAAACATCACCGTTCGCGTAACGCTAGCAAACTCGCTAACAAACTACTGACTGAGATATAAATATATTTCATGCTATGAGAGAAAGAAAATGTGCGTGCGCACTGCTCTCTCTTGCTCCTACAGTAATATACGAAACGTAACTCTCTCTATCTTCAGTAACTTATATCAATCAAAAATCAAAAATGTTTATTTGTTATAAACCAATTTTTACAAATCTGGTTGAAGCCCTGGCTCCTGAACTAGCGTGAGCTGTATGTCAGGAGTCAGTTTCTTCCCACATCAAATGACAAAGAAAATACATAATTAAGTGGTACAATAGTTACAATGATATAGATAAACAGTCAATTTATACAATACCACAATGATATGTAGTTAAATACTCAATACAATTTAGGTAGATTGTATACGAATCCTGGTGTATAATTAAGTGTTTATCCATTTATTCATTTTTAAACTATTATATAATATAAAAAATATATATAAATGTGTTGTGTGCAAGCAAGTTAGGGTAAAACTAAACCTAAAAAAAATATGAAGTGTCTGTGGATTCAAGTGTGTCTATTATATTCGTCATTATTAGATAAATCTATTGTAAAATTGTTAATAAATTTTCTGTTTCAATGTATGATAATGTACTTAACCATTCTTTAAGTTTAGGTTTTAACTGATAGTTAGAGAGTTCTTTAAGTTTAGGTTTTAACTGATATTTAGAGAGGTCTTTTTCCTTATATTTAGTATGAAAATATTTATAAAATCTCGGTGCTTGAAAGTTATAGTGCTGTTGGGCAATCCGTGATATAACTCTGACAACAGGAAATCGTTCTCGTCTGTTATCTGTGGAGGGAAGGTAGGGCACCACAGTTTTATGATACCTTTGTATGCACGGGTAGATATACAATTGACGAACTGAAAGAACATTAGCTATTTCATATACTATTTTTGTTGAGGTTCTAAATGGTAGGTATAACATGACTTTAAGTAGGGCTCTTTGTGCTCGCTCAAGTTCTAGTAAATATGTTTTTCCGGCTGCACCCCACGAGCATATACAATATGTGATCACACATTCAGCCAAAGCCTTGTATGTTTGTATTAAAATGATTTTATTGCAGACGGTTTGCAACTCCTTAAAAACATACATCAGTTTCCTTAATCTTTTAGCTACCGATGTAGGGTTTCGTTCCCGGGTCCCGGGAATCGGGAAATCCCGAGAAAAATGTAATTCCCGGAACCGGGAAAAAATTCTGATTTCCCGGGAATTCCCGGGAATTTTCCAAAGTATGTGATAGGTCTAAAACTTTGTATTTTATAGTCATATTAAACTCAATGTTGTTCTTAAAAAAACCTTTCAAATTTTTCTACAGCTTGTCAGCCAGCCATCTCTTTGCAGATGAGTAGTTTCGTGGTAATTTTTAGAGGGGAAAAAAATGTTTTTCCTTTGTTTTGTCTTTATAGAACTGTCAGAAAAAACTAGATAACACCTATTTGCATTTCTTTGTTTCATTCTCTCTATTATATTAGCTCTTCTTTGTTTTTACGCAGGTGCTGTGCAATTTCGATAACGATCTTTTTGCTTAATTATGCGTACCTATAATATTTAAGTTTCTTTGTCTGCGCCCTTCCCCTCCCCCTTCACCTTGCGCATTTAAGTGTAACTAAACAAACTGGTTCTGTTGTTTTATCAGATCGACCGACCAGTCAGTGACGCGCAGCGCAGTGTGGTGTCCGTGCCCATTAAATTAAGTGACATTTGGCATTCGTTCGCCGGTAATATCTCTTTGTTAGTCAAAGTTTGTGTGTGTGTTGAAACTCTGGTAAGTAAACCCTGTCGAATTGATTGTTTTGTCAATTCAAATTTACTACATATACAATAAGTACATTTAATATTTTCAACTTGTTATAGGTCAACATGGAAGGTCGACTTTTATCCGAAGTATGGAATCATTTCAAGAAAAAAGGGTTAGATAAAGCACAATGTAATCGCTGTCCAAAAATATTGAGTTGTAAAGGCTCATCGACCAGTGGACTTGCAAGGCATTTGTTAATGGTGCATAGCATAAATTTAAAAGATCAACCCAATGAAGCGTCCTCTGAAACAACACGGGCGTTGGCATCTTCACCGGCACCAAGTACCTCCACAAGTTCACCACAACCACCAAAAAAAAGGAAGAGCCACATAACACAGACTTCTATAGTTGAACATATCAAGAAGCCCTATAGTATTGCTGAAATCGTCTCGAAGTTGGCATCTAGTGATGGACTTTCGATTCGGATGATCACACACAGTGAAGTGATTCGAAGCCTTGTTTCACAAGCTGGCCTAAATATTCCAAAATGCGAGTCGCAGGTTATGAAGATAATTGTAGAATTTGCTGAAGAAAAAAAGCAAGATATCAAGAAAATCTTAAATGAACACGTGAAAAATCATGGACGGCTCAGTATCACGCTTGATGAATGGACCAGTATCAGAAATAGACGCTATTTCAACATAAACTTACACAGCGGAGATGGAAAAGTGTATAATTTGGGTTTGATATACATACCGGGGAAATGTGGAGCACAAGAGATGAGAAGAATTGTTGATACAGTCCTGACGGAATTTGGAATAAACTTCGAAAGAGACATTGTAGCCGTGACAAGTGATGGTCCAAATGTGATGAAAAAGTTTGGCCGCGAAAGTCCAGCAGAAATGGTATTATGCATGAATATGCTATTCATGCTATGAAATGCTATTCATTTGGCGGTGACAGATGTTCTTTATAGAGAAAAGACCACCAAAGAAAGTAAAACGGATTCCGAAGAATCAGACTCCGACGTCTCCGACTTCGACTCATACGACGATTGTGATCAAGAATTAGTACAATCAGCGGTGGAAATAGGAAACCATGATATCCGACCAGATCTGAAGAAAGTACTGAAAGATACACGAACCATAGTCAATTTGTTTCGCAGAAGTCCATTAAAAAATGCGAAACTTCAAGAATATGTAAGATCAGAACATAACAGGGAAAAATCATTGTGTCGCGACGTTAAAACGAGATGGAACAGCATTGAAACAATGATAAGCCGGTTCGTAGAAGTTAAAAACTGTATCAAAAAAGCTTTGATTGATTTAGATACCGCAAATTTATGGCACGAAGAGAACTTGGCTGTTTTAGAGGATTTACTTAAAATTTTAAATCCCATCAAATTAGCAGTTGAAGCACTGAGCTCCCGAAAAGCAGATATCTTGATCTGTGAAGCTATCATTACGACACTTCTAGTAAGACTGAAAAAGTTGGAGTCACCTATTGCTTTAGAGTTTTCAGATTTCTTAACGCAAAGAATAAGTGAGAGGAGGGATTCTACTCTATATACCTTAACGCTATTTCTTCAAAGCCCAACAATTAGACGCAATGAATACTTATCACAAAGTGTTGAAACTAAAGAAATAATAATACGCTATGCTGAGCAGCTATTTCGCCGATTATTTCCAGAAAAGTCAGAATCTGAATCGAGCCCGGAAGAATCGCTTCATGCTGTTGCTGAGACGCAAAAAAGAGGCATTAGTTTTGCTGAAGAACTTCAAGACGCTATTCAAAATGTTTTCAAAGGCACTCCTCCATCACGAACTCGATTTCCTGGACTGAAGAAAGACTTCGATCTATACATCTCTTCTGGTAAACGGACACCTAATTTGGAACTGCTATACAACGCTCTGCGCACGATCATGTCTACATCCACCGAAAGCGAACGTACATTTTCGGTATCGGGAAATTTTGCTACTAAAATTAGAAGCCGATTAAGCGATAAATCACTCAGCTCTTTAGTTTTTCTTAAGTATTACTTTATGAAATAATTTAAGACTTAAACTGAAATAATGGCTTACGTGACTGTTACATAATAAGGGCATAAGTTAAATTTTGCCAACGATGTGTGGCCGCTGTAAGAGAGTAAATAAAATATTATACGTAACTGCTGCATAGAGTTAAGGCATTTAAACACTCGAATCATTTTATGGTTAAATTAAAATCGGTTACGCTACTTTTGATAAACTACTCTCGTGTTTACATACCTTAATGATGTGCAGTTACGTATAATACTTTATCTACTCTTGTAAAGCCGCCACACATCGATGGCAAAGTTTGTTGGTTATCATAAGAGCGTTTCGCAATACTTAATTACTCCGTTTATATTACGTTTATATCATTGTGTGTGCTAAGAAGTTTTATATTATAAGTTTGATTTTGCATGCCTGAAACAAATAATTAAGTTTCTATTATACTACCTCTGTTTATGATCGATCAAAAATGTTATTAAGAAGAAATAATTATTTCTGAGTCAATTAAATAGCTTATTTAATCCATTATGTGTTTTCTTGACTTTTTGTAGTTAAAAAAAAACTAAATTAAGGACTTTAAAAATTTTCCGGTTTCCCGGGAAATTGATTATATTATTCCCGGTTCCCGGGAACGAAAAAAACCCGGGAAATCCGAAACCCTATACCGATGTGATTTGTGGTTTCCAACTAAGTTTGTCATCAATATTTATTCCTAAGTATTTTACTGATGAAACCCTTTCAAGTATAGTACAATTACACTGTGCTACAGAGGATTTAGTTAGCCGATTACATGGGTACGAATGAGTACGCAATTTAAATGCTTTAGGTGAAGTAATACTAGTCTTAGAGAAACAGAGATATTAAGTTTTTCTAGCGTTAAGCGTTAACAAGCTATCTTTCAACCATGACGTTTCTATACTAAGGTCCATCTCAGCTTTATTATGTACAACTTCCCAAGTTTTTGCATGGAAAATAATAACGGTATCATCGGCAAACATTTGAATATCAGCACCTTCAGGAATAGTTTTACACAGACTATTGATGTACGTTAAAAAAAGAGTTGGCCCCAACGTGCTGCCCTGTGGTACCCCATATGTCGCAAAACTTTCATTACTTTGAGTGTCATCGACTTTTACATGTTGGCTCCTACCAGACAGATAGTCCTGAAACCACATAAGTGCATTACCCCTTATTCCCATGTTCTCAAGGCGTCTTAAAAGGATCGGAACTGAAACAGTATCGAACGCTTTCTGTAGGTCCAAGAATATTCCAATTATCTTTACATTGTTATCGAGGTAATTTGTAATATTGGTGGTAAGTTGCAAAACAGCGTCATCAGTAGACCTACGGCAGCGAAAACCGAATTGGTTAGAATGTAGCAGTTGGTATTTTTCTAAATAATTGATCAACCTTTTGTTGGTAATTTTTTCCAGGACTTTCGATACTGTACTTAAAAGAGAGATGGGACGATAGTTGGTGGGTAAAGATTTATCACCTGATTTAAATACTGGACAAATAATTGCCTTTTTATATATTTTAGGGAAAATTCCGAATTCGAATGACAAATTAATTAGGTAGGCTAAAGGTTCTGAAAGAATCATTCGGTTGTTTTTAAGTATTTGAGACGTGATCTTGAATTGCCTGATGAATTGCTAGTTTTAAGGTCACAAATAACACTTGCGACTTCACCTGGTTCAGTTAGATAAAGGGACATCGAATTCGCTGGAGAATCAGAGGAATTAGCCTTTAGGGATAACGATTCCTCGGTGGTATTCAGTTGTATTAGTGTTTGATTGGCAAGGTTAGAGCCTATTGTTGTGAAAAACCTATTTACCTCATCAAGTGAATCAACAATATTAGATTGTCGGTTCAATAACTTAAAAGACGGTTCCTTCTTTTTTGTCATATTACATATTTCCTTTATTGTATTCCAAGTTTCCTTTAGATTTTCTTTATGTTTTTCTAGTAATTGATTATAGAAATTCTTTTTTAATCTTTTTATTATTTTATTTAATGTATTTCTGTAGTTTAGATATTTTGTTTTCAGTATTTCATTGTTGATATCTTTTTTTAATAGTTTATGCATTTTGTCACGCCGCTTGATTGAGCTAACAATCCCTACTGTAATCCACGGCTTAAGTGGTGCTTTCCGTTTGGAAATATGGCTTGTTATTGTGTTATCTTTTATAGTTGTTTCTAATTTGGTCGTAAGTATTTGTGCTGCTATGTTCACATCCTTCGTGGAGTATAGGTCACTCCAACATTCCTTAGTCAGACTTTTGTGAATAGCGTCAAGATTAACTCTTATTTTATTAAAAATCATCTTTTTCTTTTCTAGTCTAGTAAAGTTAAGTTGAAGAAGAATAGGGGAGTGGTCTGTTAGTTCGTCAAATACAAATGTCCTACTTTCATACTGAGATTTTATCATGAAGTTTATACCTTGTCTGAGTCCGTGAGTAGCCATTAGATTAAGATAGGTAGTTGTATTACTATTTAGGTTTTCGGGAATAGTTTCAAGGTTTATGTCAAGGTAATAATATCTCTAAATAAATATATAGACGACCTCCGTGGCGCAGTGGGCGAATAGCCGGCTGAGACGCAGGAGGTAGCGGGTTCGATTCCCGCCGCGGAACAAATGTTTGCACGATCTACAGATATTTGTTCCGGGTCTGGTTGTTTTCTATATATTATAAGTATGTATTTACAAAAAAAAAGTATATAAGTATTCTATCAGTTATCTGGTTCCCATAATACAAGCTCTACTTAGTTTGGGGCTAGATAGCGCTGTGTGAAATGTCCAGCAATATTTATTATTTATTTATCTCCCTCTCAGCTACCGTTCGCATCGCCCGATCACACTTTTCGTAACGCTCTCGTCACGCATTCACCAACCTACTCCCCAAGTCAAGCGTGCTTATAGAAGTTTTACTTCAAAAAATATTATTATTATCAGCCCATAGAGTCCCCCCCCCCCCTGCAGGGCAAAGGCCTCCCTTCCCTCTTTCCACGAATCCCGGTTATTTGCTAATTTTGGCCACTCTTTCTGGAATGCATCCAGTTCATCCCTCCATCTCCGCCTGGTTCTACCACGAGGCCGCCGCCCGTTTGGAACCCATTCTGTAGTGGCTTTCGGCCATAGTTCCTCTGGCATACGACAAACGTGTCCTGCCCAGTCCCACTTCAATTTGTCAATGTCAGAGCCACGTCAGCTATCTGTGTTTTGGAGCGCAGTGTTGAGTTTCTTATGCGGTCTGTGAGCCTGATTCCGAGGATGCTTGCGCTCCATAGCTCGTTGACAAACACCGAGGCGGGACTTTTGAATATTGGTGAGAGACCAAGTTTGTGCGCCGTATGTAAGAATGGGGAGAATGCACATGTCCATTCAAAAAATAAAAGGTATAAAAATAAGATCTATTTGTGTACAATAAAGAATAACAAATATTTACAGGGAGTTCAACAATATGCATACCTGGTGATGAAATTAAAGGTGTTCAGGAGTTATATTTGAGAGTTACTTTAATACCAGCCGGACATTGCTTCGGGTCCGTGATGTTCTTATTCGAAACACCACTAAAGAAAGTTCTGTACACCGGAGACTTCCGGATTACTGAAAACGGGTTAGTCAAGTTTTAAAATAAATAAATAATAAGTATTTGTTTCAGGCAACAATAGAAAAGTACACATGGCTACACATCAAGCTATACATTTCCAGTATAAGCTGACCTCTCATTCTACGAAAAGCCTACACAATGCGAGGTTAGCTTATACTGGAAATCTAAAGCTTGATATGTAGCCGTGTGTACAAGATGTTAGAATTGAATTCTACGACCCATATATATATATATATATACCTTAGTGACTAACATACATACTAGTGGTTCGCCCCGAACTGAGATCTCGCGTAATCTTAGACAATCAAAATAGTGCCACGAAATATATAAATATACAGTTTCATTCAAATTACAGGTAACGGGAGATCATGTAATTTGGTTACTCTTTTTTGGGGTACAAATTGCAGTTACATATTTTGGATTTCAGACTTTAGCTTATATTGTGTCACTAAAGCTACACGAATACCAAATTTCAGAACTGTGGGGTCACTGTGAATTTCGTCAAAGTTATGTTTGCATTATGGCTAATAACTCAAAAACTAGAATGATTAAGCTAAAAATAAAGACGGGCTCGAAATGTCCTAATGAATACCTTACATTAGACGTCCCATTTGACCTAATAGTCTCATATTTTTTTTACCCCTCTTGAACCCCAATACATCAACGACCACCCAATATTTTTAGCTCATTTAGTCACACCAGGATTGTGCAAATCCTACCTACCTATACATATATCAAATTGCACGATGATCGGATCAACACTTCGAAAGTTATTCTCGGACAAACAAACATATATACATACAATGCCGATATGGAGATCTCGCTTCGCTCAAACTTATATGGCTCGTTTATTTTGACAGTGTCAGCAAGATGGCCCAACTTCATGATCGAGACGGCAAGCCGATCAAACTCGATGTCCTGTACGTAGACACAACCTTCCAAGATATCAACTTTGAGATATTTCCTAAGAGATCAGAAACCATAGAGGAAGTTGTTCGTGGAATGAAGAAGTGGCTGTCGAAGAGTGACAACCACAGGGTATCGTTGGTGCCTTCAGCGAGATATGGATATGAAGATATATTCAATAAAATCTATCAACGGATGAATATGAAGGTTTATACCAAGAATAATTGGGAGTTGTACAGGTAATTTTCTTTTATATTTTTACTAGTGGACCCGCCGAACTTCGTACCGCCTTGACATGCATAGGTATAACGCGGGCTGTCAATATACGTCACCCTGGTAGAATTGTCAATTGTTGTCCCCGGCATAGACAATATCTCGGGATAACTCCGACCGAAGCATCTGTTTCAACGATCTTCATTTTTTTACATCCTCTGACGATATTTGCAGCTCGCATTCTGTCAATTCTATGTCAAACGTTACACTATAAAAGTTAATATTGTCCAAAGCGCTAAGGTAAATAATTTTATATGGTGGTGAAGTATTCTTAAATTTTCTAATAATGCGCGCAATTTTCTTAATTTTTTCTTTCATAAGAACCTTCTCCTGACAATAAGAAATACAACAAAAAAAGAATTAGCAAAATCGGTCCAGCCGTTCACGCGTGATGTCGTGACCAAGGGAAATAGGGATTCATTTTTATATATAGAAATATCTTTCTAATTCTTAGGGTGAGGGGAATAAAAGATCTGCACTGACGTCCCGCATTGGGGTGTATTGTGCATTACCCCCCTTCTAACCTGACCCCAGCCATCATAACTCCTTGAGTAACGGAGTAGGGCTTTGGGTTGGTGGCAGCAGCTTTCCAGGGTCTCCGTGGATGTTGAAGTAGTAGCAGTGTTGGAGGATGATGATTCGATGACCTCTTGCAGACCCGTTCTCAGTCTGGCGTCGTTTATGGCAGTGCAGTGAAGTATCACGTGCTCTACAGTCTCTTCCTCCCGAAGGCATCCGCGACAAAGCCCACTGTCCGTGGCTCCAGTCTTTAGGAGGTGATGGTTAAGTTCGCAGTGTCCCGTGATGATTCCCACCATCATCCTTAGATCTTCACGTTTCATCTTTAGCAAGGTGTTTGTTGTTTTTCTGTTTTTTGTCGGAAGCATTGTCTTTGTCTGCTTGCAGTGGGGCTCTACGTTCCAAGTATTTCTGGTGCTCCTTTTCGGAATTCATCCTCAGTCTGTTTTTGATTTCCGCAGTTGACGGATTGGAAAGAATAATATCATTTGTGTTTGGTGTTAGCTTGGCTCCTTCTCTTGCTAGGGAGTCTGCCTTGTTGTTCTCTGGACAGGAACCGTGAGCTTTAGTCCATTTGATAGTTACACTATGTTTCTCAGCCAATTTCTGTAGAGCACTATAGCACTCCGCGACAGATTTTGATCGAGTGTCGGGTCGTCTGAGAGCATTAATAAGTGCCGCGCTGTCTGTTGTGAATATTAGTTCTACCTTCTGGTTTACAGTTGATGAGCGAGGTTATAACTTTATCTGTAAACAAATAAATAAATATTGCTGGACATTTCACACAGCGCTATCTAGCCCCAAACTAAGCAGAGCTTGTACTATGGGAACCAGATAACTGATAGAATATTTATATAATTTTTTTTTGTAAATACATACTTATAATATACATATAGAGAAACAACCAGACCAGGAACAAATATCTGTAGATCATGCAAACATTTGTTACGCGGCG
This sequence comes from Philereme vetulata, assembly GCA_918857605.2. NCBI lineage: Eukaryota > Metazoa > Arthropoda > Insecta > Lepidoptera > Geometridae > Philereme > Philereme vetulata. The sequence goes on along the minus strand of OU975427.1, from coordinate 7,001,244 downwards.
GGAATCGAACCCGTTACCTCCCGCGTCTCAGCCGGCTATTCGCCCACTGCGCCACAGAGGTCGTCAACTATATAAACTAGCTGTCGTGCCAAGATATCGCACGGATTTTTATAAAAAAAAATATAGCCTAAAGCAGGGAAAGTTATGGAGAGATTATGGCTTCAGTTCTTATATAACTTAAAAACTACAAGGTTGAGGTTCTGACTATATGACATCCAGGTCTCCCCGATCCTGGCCCGGTTGCTTCCAGGTAAAAATCGGAGTCGGATGGCCTCGGATAGTGTGTAGTCGATGCAGGAAAAAAATCAAATGTTTGGTTGTGCGACGGATTGGTCAGGGGCCGTTAAAAAACGACCCCTGACAAGCCCGGATGCCATAGAGTCGGAGCCTTAAACGAAGAGTAAAAACGGGGTCGAAATGTACTGATCAAGACCCATTAGACGTCTCATTTGACCTAATATTCTCGTTTTGTTTTTTTTTACCCCTCTTGAACCTCGATATCGCAACCCCCCCCCCCCCCCCCCCCACATTTTTAGCTCATTTAGTCACACCATGATTGTGCCATCACTATCTACCTATACATCAAATTTCACGATGATCGCATCAACGCTTCAAAAGTTATCCTCGGACAAACAAACAAACATAAATACAAAGCCGATTCGCCCAATTAGACGTCCCATTTCACCTAATATTCTCGTTTTGTTTTTTTTACCCCTCTTGAACCCCAATATCTCTACAATCCCACATATTTTTAGCTCATTTAGTCACATCATGATTGTGTCATCACTACTTACCTACCTATACACCAAATTTCACGATGATCGCATCAACGCTTTAAAAGTTATCCTCGGACAAACAAACAAACATGCATACAACGCCGATTCGCCCAAGTTCATTTGAAGATCTTGCTTCGCTCGATCAAGTCCACTTTTAAGCGAAACTTGCAATTTCTTAAGACAAATATAAATTCATGAAACCTTCCCTTTCTACTTTCAGCAAGTTTCTGGATAGACTACCAGGAGTCACCAACTCAGAAATGGAGACAAAAATTCACTCGTGCTCAAAATCATACAGATTTTGCGAATGCTACCAAGATTCAAACCACAAATATCTATATATATATTTCTCTGCGATGAAATGGCAAAACTTCAAGCCCGAAGATTTGGCTGTGGTGACCGACTCCACGAACAGTATGTCTGTATGTTTCTCTACGCACTGCAGTCGCAGTGAATTAGTGTATTTTGTGGAATATCTTGCCCCTAAGAAGGTAGTGGGTTTTTCAGAACCATACAGGGGTGTTACAGAACCAACTATTGTTACTCCTTCTAAGAGGAAGAGCAAAAGTGCTGAGAAAGCTATTGCTGAGGACAGACCGAAGAAAATACCCAAATCTTTACTGAGAAAGATATTTGGATGATACTAAAATGCGGTTTAAGGGGAGACCGGAGGGGAATCCCCCATACAACACGGACTACCAAGATCATATTTCTACCTTAATAAGGTATTATTTTAATTTGAATAGTATTTATATAGGTTCCCAACCATATATTAGATCAAAATATTGACCTAAAATGAAATAGAAGCGTATCGCATTCTGGATATTTTTACGTCATAAAAGACCTGTTTTCAACCTAATTGTTTCGTATTAAAAACAACAACATCTTACGTATCCTAGTCATAGGAACATAGATTATATCGTCTAGTTACAGAATAACAACACAATGAGAAAAATACAATAAGTTTTCAGTCATCATTTTTGGTATTACGGAACACGGTCAAAATCTAATCAAATTTAGAATCGTTCTATTGCTATCACTGTCGCTCTGCGTGGCTAAACTTCGTCACTAAACAGGGATAGCGATATTCAGGCCGAAGTTTTTGACGCGGCCGAATTGATGTTGCGCTCAGGGTTCGCCGGCGCGTTAAGAAAATTTTCTATGGTAATGAATTTGATAAAAAGCTATTTTACAACAATACTAGCCATTAGCCCTACCCGTGTTTTCATTTAATGTCGTACATAAGGAAACACGTGTATGATTGTATTTTTATTGATTATTGATTTATCTTGCATCTCCTCGAGGATCGGTATGTATAACGTTTTGTAGTAGTTTTGTTATGCATTTGTATGGCTTTTTTTGTTATGACTCCTATTCAAAAATGAATTGGTTCCTTTGGTTACCGTAGTAATGTTTATTGTCAAATTGTGATGGATTTTGGAATATGAATTGATATTTTAGGTGATAAATGAATATGATTCGAAAAGGCTGATCTAGACATATTTATCCCTAGAAAAAATTAGGGATCCCTACTTTAACTTCAATAATGTATTAACCCACGGTGTAAAAAAGTAGTTACAAAAAGTAATCGTGTATGTGTGTAATGTGTAATCGTGATTGCAACTACAATTTGTGGTTAATAATCAAAAATTTTAACTACTTAATACGATTATTTTATGTAATCTACTATTATGATTACTAACTACAAAATGTAATCGTAGTTAGTAATCAGTAGTTAGAATACATTTTGCCCAACACTGACCGTGGTTTGTACGTGGTTCTACTGGCACTATCTATTCGGGAAGAATAGCAGAAACGAAAAGAGGCCTATGCCCAGCTGTGGGTCGACACAGGCTGAGAATGATGATGATGAGGTTAATGATTACCCCCTCACCCCTCTGCCTTTTTTAGTTAGAAATATAGTTTTGCTACATTTGCAACTGCAACTGCATTTTAAGCTAACGCTGCAATCTCAGTATCGACCGCCGCGTTAGCTCTCTGTACTTATATTCACCTCCAAATCGATGCGGACGTAATCACTAGTTTTAATTTTTAGATTAATTTTACAATATATTTTTTAAATACCGAAACATTGTCGGTCGAAAGACGGGGTTTCGACCGATAATGTTTCGGTTCAATTCGTGAACCTTCAGGGTGAGTGCGATCCGCTCCGAATAACGTCTCGCCACGCACAGCCGATAAAACGGTACGTGGTAAATCCCGTATTTATAAAATTCAATAAAATTATGTAATCTTTCGCTTTGTTTTATTTTTATGTACCTACCTATGTTATTATCCAAAAGTCTTTGTTGAATGGACTATTAGCTTGGATCTCGCTCGCCTCGGAAAAGAAAACAAGTTCGAACAAATTTCAATAGATGGCGTAACAGGTACATATCTGTTAATGTTTGTATTAAATTATATCTCTGTAAATCACACTAATATAAATGCGAAAGTTTGGATGATTGTTTGTTACTCAATCACGTCGTAACGGCTGAACAGATCGATGAAATTTAGTATGTACGTAGATATCAGGTTCCATGGGATAAAAATGGGGTGCCAAGTCAAGTTGCAAGAATGAGTTTAGCTTTATTTTTAGGTTACCATTACATTTAGTAGTGGATGTATTCCTGTTGTCCCCATTGACGCTTTCTCCTTATGGGGACAACGGGAAGTCATAAAATTTGCTTCCCGTTGTCCCCATAGAGGCTTTCTCGTTATGGGGGCAACGGGAAGTCATATCATTACCTTCCTTTTGTCCCCATTGACGTACGCATAGTTTATTTGGATATGTTTCATACAAATTAAACAAAAAGGGATTTCGTAACGTTTACGAAGTCGCGGGCAACAGCTGGAAATAAACAGAAATGAGTCCAAAAAATATTGCTCTCATCAGTCATCACATCACACAGACATTGCCAGAAGGCAAGGTCGCTCAGTGTGCTATGGAAAGGGCTATGCTTGCTGTTTCTCTGCGAGATACAGTCACAAATGAAGAGAATCATAGTCGAACCTAGGTCACAGGCAAGAGGATTAGCAAGCTGAAGTAGCAGTGAGTACGGCACAGCTCGAAGAACTGATGGCCGTTGGGGCAGAAAGGTTCTCGAGTGGAGACCGCGCACTGGAAAGCGCAGCCTAAATCATCTGGGTCCACCTCTGACACCCCTACTTTCCTAATACTATACTAGTGGTTCGCCCCGAGCTGAATCGCGAGTCTCTCAAATCACAAAAAAAATATTCTTAGGGCTACTCGCGCAACGATGCCTAAACGTATTTAGTGGCTAAATATGATTATGGAGTTCTCAAATCATACAAATACGTAAAGTTTATACATGTTTAGTCGCTAAATACGTTTAGGGCTCGTTGTGCAAGCCGGCCTTAATCTGACTATATAATAAAATAGTGCCACGAAATGTATATATTTATTTATTTATGTTTTTCTTTTATCCTTACTTGACAATTTGACAGTTTCATTCAAATTACAGGTAACGGGAGTTCATGTCAATTGGTTATGTTTTTTTGGGGTAGAAATTGCAGATAATTTGGATACTTTTGCCTATACAGTAGAATCCGTTTATTATGACTCCGCCTATATTGACCAACCGATTATTATGACGTAATTACGCTACGAAGTTTGGTTTTCATATAAAATTCAATATAAAAAAATCGGGTATAATAACTTCCCTTACAGCAGAGACCAGTAATATCAATAGACTGTCAATATAAGAAATCGTAACCCGCAAAAAGCTCAAAATCCCGTATTATTTGTAGATGGCGCTGTCTCATAGCCTGGAAACTTTCATAGCGGCCATTGCAACCAACAAATAAAAATAAACTTCCACTAAAACACACCAAAATATTTCTAGTTTATTTAAAAAGAAAGAAAGAAAACATTTTATTCAACAACCACACAGTAATAAAGGAAAATAAAACACAACAACAATAAAATCTAACCTAAGCACTAACAAACTTAAAAGCTCTGTGTGGAGATGAATAGGTACTCAGCTCAGCATGATGCTACGGTATGTTAATATGCCACAGCGCTGGTCTTCCGCTGAGTCCAGTTTATATTACCTCATGTACCTCTTGATCAAGGGTAGCCATAATAAGATAAACACAACTATTGTTCAAATCAAACCATATTAAATTAGAATACCTAAGTAATATTGTCCATAAAATAAGATTTAACGATTTTATTCTATATTGATTATTTACCACTTTCACATGCTTATTAATCACAGATGGCGTGGAAAGGTAGCACATGGTTTTTACCTAGATGGCGTTTATCACAAAATTAACACAAAGTCCGAAACAGGGAACGAAAGAGAACCGTGAACTAACTGACATTGACAGCCGGGAAGCAAGCAAAGTCACGCTGCTCGTACCTAATTTTGTTACATGCTGTGTTGCCAAACCTCAATTCTCAAAAGTCGCGACTAGCAAGTCGATACTTTGTTGTGCTTAATGTATGTACACACGGCTACACATCAAGCTATATTTTTCCAGTATAAGCTGATCTCGCATTGTGTAGGCTTTTCGTAGAATGAGAGGTCAGCTTATACTGGAAGTGTAAAGCTTGATGTGTAGCCGTGTGTACAAATTGTGTGTGTACGTATTGTGTTCATTATTTTAGTAGTTATGTTTCCAGTTCAAATTAATAGAACGTATTATCTTGTAGAAGGTATGCATTTGCCGGGTACTTACAAATTAATTTTATTTTACTTGGCAAACTTTCGTGATTAATTTAAATCATTATTATAAATACGGGATTTATCACGTACCGTCTTATCGGTGTTTCGACCGACAATGTTTCGGTTCAATTCGTGAACCTTCATCAGGGTGAGTGCGATCCACTCCGAATAACGTCTCGCCTCGCATTGATTTTATTTTGTTTCAAAAAATGTTCTACTTATCTGTACATCACTATAAATACGTATTCTTATTTTACTAATATGTAGGTATTTCCGCATTTAAGTGATAATGGTACGATCATAGACGTATGTAATGAATAAAAGATATCTATCCTTTCCTTTCCTAAAAAAAATCCGTATTTTGATGGAAACTTTCATGTTCTGGCAATTCTGAGAAAATGTGCGCAAATCTCTAAAAATTGCTAGAGACTAAAGTTTTAACGAAACTGAAGAGCGGCAACCTCGCACAACGTAGAGGTCACAACGTCGCAATAATATTATCGCGCACGTGTAATTGGAAATAGCGCCATCTATTTTTCTTCGTGCCATTATGAGCGGTAGTAAGCTAAAGGTTGGCATATACATATTTAACGATTTGTAACTATTAGCGACATCTCGCGTCCTAGCAGGTAATCATATATCGAGTTACATTATCTTGTTTGAGACTGTCTGTCTATTTAAATTATACTGGTCTGTGCTTACAGTGACATGTCGCTTAATATGACCCATTTTACTTTTTTTAATAAATGATGTCCGGATATAATGAATGACCGACATGATTCTTTACACCTTCGGTAATGTTCGTTGATTCCCGACGACGTTCAGCACGTAGCTTCGTTTTTGAATCTCAGTGAGTAATTGACACGCATTGTTTGTCGTTTGTATTTTTCATTTCATTTACGATTGAGGAGAAGAGAAAGTGATAGGGAAGAGGAAGTCGAGGAAGAACCATTACCTACCGCCTTTGATTACTTGTCTATATTCAAAGCCTACCGCAGAAGAGGCATTAAAAGCTGCAGAATTATTATCTCGACTTGTTCATAGCAATATTGAAAATGATATTGACCATGGTCTTCTATACACAATAGTAGGTACCTATTAGAGACTTTTTTTACAATAAAATGAAAAAACAAAAGCAGACAAAAATTACAGATTAGGTACCTACATTAAAAAATATGTATGTACAGTCCGCGAGGTATAAGCTGAGCTTTGCATTTGTGTGAGTGTACATGGATAGTGTAGGTGTGACAACCGGCCTTAGGCGCGGCGCCATTTTCGCCCGGTAAAAACCGGTTTAAACTGATTTTGGGTAACCGGCCCGAGGCGCGGCGCCATTCTGTCTCGCCGCGCTCCTGCCGCACTTCACCTCTTGTACAGACTGCAGCGTGACGTGTTTAATATTATTTTGTTTTTGTTTGATATAAGTGTTAGTAAAATGGATGCCAACACAAATAAGCGCAAAATACGGAAACCATTAAATAGCCAAGTAAAAGAAATTTTGTGTAATTTAAATAGCTATTTTAAAGACATGAACGATAAAGACATGTCAAGTGTGACTACATCAGCCCAATTGGTATCGACATCGACAGGAATTCCACTGTCAACTGTTAAAAGAGTCTTATTGGAAGGTAAACGTGTTTTGAAAGATGGAACCAAATTCAAATCTCCGAAAAAGACCAGATGCAGGAAAAATATAATAATCATTGATGATTTTGATAAAGCAGTAATCCGTAGAACAATTCATAATTTTCACATTACTGACAAAGAGGTGCCAACAATGAAAAGAATTCATGAAAAATTAAAGGCTGACATTAACTATCCAGGATCAATATGGTCATTGCGAAAAGAAGTATCTCTTTTAGGATTCAAATGGTCAAGGACAGAGAATAACAGAAAAATTTTAATGGAAAAGCATGAGATCCGTCACCTACGTATAACTTATTTACTTAAAATTTCCGAATATCGTATTCAGGGCAGGCCTATCGTTTATACCGATGAAACATATATTGACACCACTCACACTTCATCAAAATCATATTCAGATGGCAGCACTTCTGGTTTGAAGAAACCTATTTCTAAAGGAAATCGATTGATAATCGTTCATGCCGGCGGCGAGGACGGTTTCATACCAAATGCGCTGCTGATGTTTAAAGCTAATCAAAAAAGTGGTGATTATCATAACAATATGAATACAGAAAACTATACAAAATGGTTACAAACGCAATTAATTCCCAATTTGAAGCCCAATAGCGTTATTGTAGTTGACAACGCATCTTACCACAATTCGTTAAAAAATCCCGCTCCCAACTCAAATAGTCGCAAACAAGATATGATTGACTGGCTCAAGTTACGCAATATCGATCACTCAATATCCATGCTTAAACCACAACTTTATCAATTGATACTGCATAATAAACAACGATTTATTGAATATAAAATTGACACCTTATTAAGAGAACATGGTCACAGCGTCCTTCGTCTACCACCCTATCACCCAGATTTCAATCCGATTGAAAATATATGGGAAATGATAAAAGGATACGTCGCGAAAAAAAACGTGTCAATGAATATGGATACAATAATGAGGTTAGCAAATGAAAAAATTGAAAGTATCACTGTACAGGAATGGAAAAATGTTTGTGACCATGCAATAAAAGAAGAAAAAAAGTTTCATGGATACGACGCCGTTATTGACAATATAACGGAAAGATTCATTATTAATACAAACGACACATCAGACGAGAGTGAAAATGATAACGAGAGTGATAAAGAAAGTGACTATGGTGCAATGTCTGGTGTAGAAGATGTGTAGTTATTTTGTCTTTCAAATTGAATTTTTAGTAATAATCACACAATAATATGTACTCATCAGTCAAATACACAGCTGGACTTTATTTTATCAATTTAGTTTTATTTTATTTTAATACTAGAATACTTCTCCGACTTATGTTATGCCTTAAGTACCTACCTAAAATATAATGATATTCATTTTTAAGAGTTTGTTGTCTGACTGTACTTTTGGTGATCACTCACACTAATGCAAAGCTCAGCTTATACCTCGCGGACTGTACCTACTGCATTACGTGCAATTTTTATTTTTATTTAATATGTAGGTATGTATACTTACATACCTACATACTATGTTTCTCTATTATGATACTTAAGTACATATTTACATAAAAAAAGTTTTTTTCACAAAACGCTTTGTATGACGTGTTTGTCAATTCCTTTCGATGTCCTAATAAACGGATTCTACTGTATTTGTGTCACTAAAGCTACAAGTATACCAAATTTCAGCAATGTGGGGTCACCCTTTGAATTGTGTCAAAGTTCAGTTTTTATTATTTTATTTATATATATATATATATAAATATATATATATTTGGACATTTCACACAGCGATATCTAGCCCCAAACTAAGCAGAGCTTGTACTATGGAAACCAGATAACTGATAGAATACTTAAATACTTTTTTTTTTGTAAATACATACTTATAATATATAGAGAAACAACCAGACCCAGAACAAATATCTGTAGATCATGCAAACATTTGTTCCGCAGCGGGAATCGAACCCGCTACCTCCTGCGTCTCAGCCGGCTATTCGCCCACTGTACCTACCACGGAGGTCATCGTTTTAAGTTATTGTGGCTAATAACTTAAAAACTACAAGGTTTAAACTAAAAATAAAAACGGTGTCGAAATGTACCTACGCACAAATACATTTTATTAGGCGTGCCACTTGACCGGATAGTCATATTTTGCTTATTTACCCCTCTTGAACCCCAATATCTCAACAATCCCTCCACATTTTTAGCTCGTTTAGTCGTATAGCACCAAAATTGTGCCATCACTACCTAACTATATTATATACCAAATTTCACGATTATCGGATAAACGCTTCGAAAGTTATCCTCGGACAAACAAACACACATACAACGCCGATTTGCCCAAGCTGATTTAGAGATCTCGCTTCGCTCGATCAATTACCGACGGTACAATTTTTATCACTTATCATTATGCCTTATGCCTACCTTCAGCTGTGTCAAGCGCAAGCCCCTCCCAAAGCAAAATCCTGGTGCCACCACTTGGTGGTACCTAGCACGTAACTAGTCGTAGGTATTACTCGTGCGCGATAACTTGGGACCTGCTAGGAATGCGACTCCCCGACCGCTTACCCTGCACTTCCCCGATGGCGCCCGTATTGTACCGTTCGCATCACTATTTTTTACTAGGGTTTTTAGTCTCGTACTGGCCTACGTCACGTAACGACGCGCTCTGGAATTCTTTTAGTTTTCGTTTGTGTTATTGTTTTGTTGTCTGGAAAAAAGAAGTCAACCATGTGGACAGGCTTCGACAAAAGTATTGGGACGATGACCTCTTACAAGAGACGAATGAATCGGAATTAATTGTAAATTTATCGGATACCTCTTCGTCAAGTGATTATAGTGAGACTGAGGACGAAGAACAACCTCTAGAAGGCATAAATGCACTAAGTAGTGACGAAGATGAGATAATGTAAATAATAGATAAAATAAATGTATAAACTAAAACATTGTATTTTTATTTTATTCAAATAGTGTAAAAAAGATTAGATAAAAAGCAGCGTCCTCCCTGAGTAACATAATAAATTAGGTTAAAAAAAACAAAGACGAAGCCGCGGGCGGCTGCTTGTTATGTTCGCTTTTTTGCGGGCGGTACAAACACGCCAATATGACGTCACCGCGCTCAGGTCCCAACTTATCGCGCACGGGTAATACGTAGTAGTGTTACATCAATATCGTGTGGTCTCGACGCGTGCTAAATACGTAATTACTTGGTAAATTTATGGTGTAATTCTGCCTGTTTTAAACTGGGTCACTTTAAAGTGAATCGTTACCTACCGTCTAGATCTTCGAATTCCACCTTTGAACACTTAGAACACTAGCTGGAACATTTGTTTTTATGAGTTGTATTTATCTCACCTGTGGATAACGTCGTGGACTACAGTATCATTGATCGATCGAAGCGAGATCTCTCAACTTGGGCAAATCGGCGTTGTACCTATGTATTAAGTATATGTATGTTTGTTTGTCCGAGTATAACTTTCGAAGCGTTGATCCGATCATCGTCAAATTTGATATTTATGTAGGTAGTTATGGCACAATTTTGGTGTGACTAAAAAAGCTAAAACTGTTGGGGGGTTGTTGAACTATAGGGGTTCATGAGGGGTAAAAAAATGAAAATGAGACTCAAGTGATACGTCAAATGAAAGGTCTTCGGTTATTACATTTTGACCCCGTTTTTATTTTTGGTAAAGTTGTTGAGTTATTTATTAGCCATAATAAAAACTAAACTTTGACAAAATTCACAGGGTACACCAGTGACCCCACAGTGCTGTAATTTGGTATGCGTATAGCATAGGTATCACAAATATAGGCAAATGTCTGAAATCCAGAATAACTGCAATTTGTACCCCAAAAAAGAGTAACCAAATTACATTTTTTTTTATATATGTATATAGGCTTGCGTTTGACCACGATCTCGCCTGATGGTAAGCGATGATGCAGTCTACGATGGTACCTACACGCATGCCTAGAAGAGACCTATTCACTTGCGACTTAAAGATACCCAGGTTGTAGCTATCAGGAAACACAGACTCTGGCAAGGCGTTCCACTCTTTGGCGGTGCGCATAATAAAGGTCGAAGAAAACCGCTTTGTGCGAATGAGAGGTATTTCTACCATATAGCGGTGGCGCGCCGCAGAGCGTCTGGTTGTCCGTTGATAGAAAGGAGATGGTGGGATCAGGTTGAAAAGTTCCGCCGCACACTCCCCGAAATGTACTCGATAAAAAACCGAGAGGCTAGCAACCTTTCGTCGATGCTCCAGGCTGAGGAGCCTTGCATCAACTAGCTCATCGTTGCCTATGAACTCTGTTTGCCTGTAATTTGAATGAAACTGTAAGTAAATTTTTTTGGTTATTTATTTCGTGGCGCTATTTTGATAGTCAAAGATCACGAATAATGTTTTTTTATTTTTTATGGTAGATTCGCGAGATCTCAGTTCGGTGCGAACCGCTAGTTCTGTTGGTAGTCTGGTTTTTCTTTTAATTGTCCTTTTAGAATACCTAGCCATAAAGAACGCTGCGTACAATTTCACTTTGACGTAAAAAATTGTGTTCAGTTTTCAGCGTTTAGTTAGGTACCTACCTACCTTATGTTGGATAGGACTCAAGTATAGTGTAGATTTCTATCAGTAAAATAATTGTCAGAATAATAAATACATATTGGTGGACATTTCACGCAGCACTATCTAGCCCCAAACTAAGCAGAGCTTGTCCTAATAACTGATACAATACGTAGTATACCACCCCCCTCGACTATATGGAAAGACAACCTGATTTTTTTATTACTTTCATTTACCTATAAATTTGTAATTTTGTTTATATTGTATTATGTAGTTAATAGTAATAACGCTTTGGTTTTGTAAACTGTTATGTTATTTCTGGAGTACCTAATAAACGAATTTGAATTTGATGCTAGTAGCCGTGCGTTGAGGACTATGTAGGTAAGTTATTTATATATTACCAATCCAATGCAATTTGCAGTGTATACAGTCAATGCACTTTTCCAAACTACAAAAATCAATGTTTTAAGTAAATACAACAACTTATGATCCATCTCTTTCTATGCACGTATATTTCGATATGACAGACAGAGACGAATATAGGAAGAAGAGTAACGAAATCAGCTGATGTCGCTCGCAGATAACTTCATACTGGTGTAGTTTCATTCATCTAAGACTAGGGATGGCCCGTATCCGCTGATGTAAAAGAACACATCTTTGGTTTGGGTCAGTAACTCAGCTCTTTTTTATTGAGTAAAAACTCACTTTTGATTACACAACTGAATATATGTATATATTTAGTTTTATGTTTTATTATTTATTGATATTCAATGCTATTCGATTATATTCGATTCAAAGAGGGCTTTTCATTTCCGATTAAAAAAACTAGTTCCAACTAGCGTGCTGTGCGTATGTAACTGTCTAGCGTAGATGGCGCTGTCTGGAGATACGCTAGCAAAAAATATGGTTTATAAACTAAAATCAAATTAAAATTATCTATTACACAAGAACAATACAAGTAAGTAAGTAGGTACATAGCAAGCTTAAATCTAAAAACATAGTGCTTATATCTAGTTCATTTACTACGCACCTACATACCTTACAATAGTAGTGTATGGGTGTGCTAAGAGCCAGTCTAGATTAATGTATAACAGCCCTTAGCGCCCTCCAACCAACGATGTGCGTTATGTTGATAAGTATGAAATTAAAAGTACGTATACCCGTGCGCGTGAGCACCCAATTATTGAGTGTTAAGTACTAATTGGTTTTGTGCACAGAATACAAAAAAAGTTTTGTGTTAGTGTGTATAAATTAATTTTAATTATTGCTATTAACTATTCATTTAGAAATTCAAGAATAAGGATCAGTCATTATTTTTTAATTTCCAATAGATCCTCCGTGTCTTTGTATGATAAATCCAAAAGCCAATTTCTTATTTTGTGCTTACAGTTCCATAAATTAAGGGTGTGAATACGTAAGATTTTGTTTATTTCGTTGTATAGATAGATTGCCAAAAAGTTGAATTGATTTTGCATAAAGTCTGTTCTACATAATCTATTTAGTATTAAGTTTCTTCTGCGTGTATGTCAGGGGTGTAGTGGGATTTTTTTGCGTATTCTTAGTGTTGCATTGAGTACCTATATATAGTTGACGAACTGTAAGCACTTGACATGCTTCGTAAAGATCTTATGACACAATATCAAAATGTGACTAAAACTATCTCCCTTCGTCAGATAAAATAGAACGTGTTAAAAACTAAGTTAAACGAAGTGTAGTAAGTTTTAGACAAGTTTTGATATTGTGTCATAAAAACTATATATTTTTCGGTGTATCTCCAGACCACAACGCCATCTATTACGCTAGTTAGAACTAGTTTCTTTAAAATCGAAAATGAAAAGCCCTCATGGGATTAAGCTCATAATACACTTAACGTAGACAGGTATTATTATAGGCATTTTCGTAGAAATCTTTATAATAGGTAGCTAACTTACCTAAAGTTCTCACGATATCATGTATTATTTAATCTAATATGACAGTTTGGCGCTAATACTTGATGCCTGTCAGGATTTACGGATTTTGAGAACAACAGTGGTTAATGAGCCGTTTCTGCTTTTAGATCAAACAGACACTGACAGCGAATCGAGAGAGAATACCGAGAATACTTCACTATAGGTTGCTTGCTACCAAATCAGTGTTACCAAAAGCTAGCCACCTTATAATTAGATAGATCTAGCCACTTTTCAGGGTAGTCGTGTTTAGATTTTATATAAATAACATTTATAACTTTTTAATTAGGTTGGCATTAATAAGTATTTTTTCTCATTTGGCATAGGTTCATAAATGTCTTTGATCTATAGAGCATAGGTATGTACCTAGGTAGGTACCTCATAGGTATGTCATAGTTATATGTTATTTTAACTATAAGGGCGATATATAAGCAGGTTTTATGAAAGTAGAACTATTAAACTCGAATGTAATACACCTGTATTAAAGATACAATTGTTTCAAGAACATTTTTTGGTCATTGGTTGTAGTAAAATACTGCTTGAACCTCTTTTGATCAAGAAAATTTACAGATCTATCAACATTTTAGGGGTGAAGTTAGTTGCATGAGTCAGCCAGCGCCTAGTTGGCATGGCAACACCCCTAATAAAAAAGAAAGAAGTAGTTGTGTCGCGAAATTACAGTCGATCGCCCGCGTCTTGACTGCTCTAATCACGGTGTAAAATGTAAACAAAAATGTTTATCCAATTAGTGAGTGAAACATCGCATTATACTGTCAAAATGTCTAAAATTAAAGTGAAAAGTGCTTCAGTGTTGACAGTGATTCTGTTTTTGACTTTGATTATTGAATATACATTATGTGAATCGTTTAGCATCGAACATACTCATGTGCATTGTTCGCATCAGCATCCTAAAGTAGACCAAGTAAGTATTATATTTTATTACCCCATGCCTATGTGTTTTTATCCTAATTTAAAATAATTGAGGTTAAGTTTATCACACTTCCTTCCTTGTTTGGAACTCAATTGAAATAATGTTTCGTTTTGTTTTCAGAAATTGTTTTGTATTTTGATACCACAAAATTTATTTTTATTTTAATAATTACATTTATGAAGTTTCTGAAATAGGAATGATTTTAAATTAATACATAAACTAGAGGCTCGCCCCGAACTGAGATCTCGCGAGTCTCCGAATAAAACAAAAAAAATATTATTTGTAATATTTGACTATCAAAATAGTGCCACGAACTAGGTACATAATCATCAAATTAACTTGACCTACATTTTCATTCAAGCTCCAGGTAACGCGAGTTCATGTAAATTGGTAACTTTTTTGGGGTAGAAATTGCATTTATTCTGGATTTCAGACTTTTGCCTATATTTGTGTCACTTGCTACACGCATACCAAATTACAGCACTGTGGGTACATTGTCAACATAATTATCAGCAAAGGTTATTTAGGTAATGTAGGTATTAAATAGGTATCTTTATTTAAAGACTAAACAAAGATATCGATTACGAACTCCCCAGTTGAAAAAAACAAAACACTTCTTGGCAAAGGTAAAAACTACTTAATCCCTTAATCCGTGTAAATGATTTGAATAAACTTAGCGGTTCTTTATCTACATAATACCATATAGGTATATATATCTATTTCCCTCGAGCATACGCATTTGAGCACGGGATCGATATGATTCATAGAGGGGTTAATATGATCAATATCTATTCCCACAAATGTACCTATATTTCGAGAGATTCACCTCCCAGGGATAATGTAGCTTCCTATAGACTCTTAGATTTTTCAGAATCTGGTCTGAAGTTCCGCGGATTACCCCCCTACATCCAAACAAATAGTCTCACAAACTGTAACTACCATTTTTAATAGGTAGGTACCTACTAGTTGTTCGCCCCGGACTGAGATCTCGCGAGTCTCCCATTAAAACAAAAAAATATTATTTGTACATTAACCTAATCTTTGACTATCAACATAGTGTGACGAAATGCATAACCAAATCACTTGACCTACAGTTTCATTCAAATTGCAGGTAACGGGAGTTCATGTTAATTTTTAGGTTAGAAATTGCAGTTTTTTCTGGATTTCAGACTTTTCCCTATATTTGTGTGACTAAAGCTACACGCATACCAAATTTCAGCACTGTGGGGTCACTGGTGTATGTGTACCCTGTGAATCTTGTCAAAGTTCAGTTTTTATTAGGGCTATTAACTTAAAAACTTCAAAGTTTAAACTAAAAATAAAAAGACCTTAGACGTGCCATTTGATCGGATAGGCCCTTGTTTTTTTACCCTCTTGAACCCCAATATCTCAACTACCCCCCCACATTTTTAGTTCATTTAGTCACACCAAAATTGTGCCATCACCACCTACCTTGTAGCGTTACAACTCTCTCTCAAGGAGAGAGCTGTAAGCTAAGTTAAATTAAGTCCTACCTAACGGTTTGAAAAGAAAGAGGGATTTTACAGTGACTTATGATTTAAGATACTGATATATACAGTGACTATAAATACGTTACTTATCAAAAACATTTAATGTCCCACTAGCGTGCGCAAACTCGATGAATCCGGGAGTCTGCAGGTCCAGTTAGATGAGCGCTTCCCTTGGTGATGAGGGCTAGTGTAGTCCCAGCCTACGTCGACGAGAGCCCGAGAGGACGAGGTAGCACCACCGAGTTCTGAGCGGGATGTTAGTATGTAAATGTTGTGGGCGATTCTAGGGTTAGGCCACTAGATCTCAGTCGATGTAACAGGTGGGACCTTCTGATCCGTATTGAGCTAAGGCTCCCAGGCGCAAGCCGGTAGGGCTTCGCCGCCAAGAACAAATCGTTACCGGGCTGCGCTGAATGTTTTATATAATCCAAAGGTTACTCCTTTGGGTTACTCTCCGAGATCTTTCTTCGGCTTCCAAGGGCAGACTGTCTTGTTTGAAGGACGCTCCCTATGTCACTCGGACCTGTTCCAAAATTGAAAATTAAAAGCGGTCCCTAGACGGTCATGCGGCATGACATGCGTTACGTGCTGACATGCAAACTACATTTTTTTATACTACTTAAATGGCAAACGAGCATGCAGTCCACCAGATGTTAAGTGGCTACTGCAGCCCATGGATATCCACATAGAATTCAAAACAAGCTATTATGTTGTCTTGATCTCTATGTGGATACGTTGCCATACTATAGGACTTAGCTGTTATGCCTATGCGCCAGTAATTACAGGAACATACCATTACCATGTAACCGGAACACAGCTGCACAAGTACTGCTATTTGGCGGCAGATAAAGGTAAGGCGGTGGTGCCCACTTCCTCGAACCCGTTCACAAAATCTCTACCACCAGTAGCCCGTCCACAAAAGCTCTACCACCTGCTCTACGTGCTGGTAATATTCCTTTTTATTTTCTAACCTGCAAGTTATGATTGACATGTACGCATGATCGTTTAGATCGCGGCATGTCATGCCGCATGACCTGCCGCATTACCGTCTAGGGACCGCTTTACAAAATTAAAGTTAGCGGCCAGTACAGCCATACATCAAATTCAGAGGTCCTTTATCAGTTCCAAGTAAAACCTTACGGTTTTACCAAGACTTACAAATAAAGTAATATATATGTCTAAAATGTCATGTCGGTACCCATGTCAGGTCTGATTATCTTTGTGTTTCCAGTCGTAGAAAGTTTAAACATAGCATCATTTATACTCTTGTAACGAGAAAAATGTAATAAAGGGTTTTTGAAGGGTTTTAGAATGAATTTAGCGTTTTCTGACCAAAATAATGATGAAAATGTTAAAGTATGGTAAAAGGGAACACAGAATCTATCTTCCCATGTACCTAAGTATTTACATAAGATAACGTGAATATCACGGTCAAAAACTAAATATAAAGATGAGTGATATTACACCCTATATCCTAACACCCTAGGGCAGGACTTCCCAACCGGTGGGGCGCGCCCCCCTGGGGAGGCGTAGAGTGGTCCTAAAGGGGGGGGGGGGGACATTTTAATCTATTATTGTACACACAGCTTTAGTCGCGCCACCTAGTTCCAAACGGTTGAACTAACTACTGTACCACTATCTGTTCGATCACTCGTTGTAGGCGCGCTCTCGTTCAATCCCGACGTGCGCTAGGCTTACATAGCCGTCCTGGCGAACAGTTTTACATACGGTTGGTAGTTTCGATGCAATGCAGTTATGATGCAGTCCGTCTGTCTAGTCTAGACTCTAGACGTTAAGTAACACCAAATATGTGATTTAATTAACGTGAGAAATCAAGGTTGTGAAAAAATTATGTGTTTTTTACTGAAGCAATGGCAAAAAATACAGGGGAGGGGGGGGGGGGGGGGGCAGAACATATTTTATAATCCCGGGGAGGCGCCAGGCAAAACAGGTTGGGAAACCCTGCCCTAGGGTGTTTGGTAATATACTGACGATATTCAAGTGACGGTTTCTCATAACATAAAAAAGTCTCGAAAAAAAACTGCTAGTTATATTATGAAATTAAAAAAAAATCTACTAAGTTTAGGTGACTAATTCGATATAAAACTTACTGCCTACTCTTGCAATCGACATCCAAACATAAAGGCCGATTTGATATCTCTTTCGGAAATGGCTGCGGGTTATAATGGGACAACAAGAGATATCTCGAGACGTTACCAATACAGTATCTGTGGTTAGATGGCAAGCATTATGCAATAGCACAACATAAGTTTAATTAAGTGTTTGGTTTTACATGACATAATAAATTTCACATTTCTATGGTAAATATTTCACAAATTAAATTATTATACACATCAAAATAATCCCTTTCATTTTTGTGCGTATATTACCAAACATCCTATATATCAAATTTCACGAACAAACATACATACATAGGTACAACGCCGATTTGCCCAAGTCGAAGTAGAGATCGCGCTTCGCTCGTTCAATTAGTACTTAGGATGAGTGTTGCTACGTAGGTACCTAGGTACTTTGAGTAATATTCTACCTAGATACCTACTATTCTTGCAAAGAAGCCTTCAATCAAGCCAAGATGAATTTATCATGCAGTTTCCAAGAAGTATACGATATGATGCCTACTGCATATACATTGCAAAGGTATGCATATTAATCATGGTAGATGAAGTAAGAAACCGTGACAAAGCATTTAACATATGTACACACGGCTATACATCAAGCTATACATTTCCAGTATAAGCTGACCTCTCATTCTACCAAAAGTCTACACAATGCGAAATCAGCTTATACTGGAATTGTATAGCTTGATGTGTAGCCGTGTGTATCTACGACTAGTTACGTGCTAGGTACCACCCAGTGGTGGATCCAGGATTTTGGTTTGGGAAGAGCTTGACACAGCTGAAGGTAGGCATAAGGCTTAATGATAAGTGATGAAAATTGTACCGTCGGTAATTGATCGAGCGAAGCGAGATCTCTAATGACGTGCTCCTATATCCGTCGGTAACCGACTGCGACTCGTATCTCCTTGAAAAAGTGTCAAACTAGTGTCAAACTTTTGATAGGTTTTCAAGGAGAAACGAGTCGTAGCTGGTTACCGACGGATATAGGAACCCGCCATGTATCAACTTTGGCAAATCGGCGTTGTATGTATTGTTGTGGAAATGTATAGCTTGATGTGTAGCCGTATGTACACACGGCTACACATCAAGCTATACATTTCCAGTATAAGCTGACCTAGCATTGTGTAGGCTTTTCGTAGAATGAGAGGTCAGCTTATACTGGAAATGTATAGCTTGATGTGTAGCCGTATGTACCACGTTATTTTATTATACTAAGCGTGTTTAACTATCCATAATTAATTAAATAATGTTAGGTACCTATAGTGAAGTAGAGGTTCTTTTTGACGATTCGACGACGATTGACGACCTCCGTGGCGCAGTGGGCGAACAGCCGGCTGTGTCGCAGGAGGTAGCGGGTTCGCTTCCCGCCGCGGAACAAATGTTTGCATGATCTACAGATATAAAAAAAAGCATATATAAGTATTCTATCAGTTATTTGGTTCCCATAGTACAAGCTCTGCTTAGTTTGGAGATAGATAGCGCTGTGTGAAATGTCCAGCAATATTTATTTATTTTAACCGACTTTGAAAACGGGGGAGGTTCTCAATTCGTCGGAATCTTTTTTTTTTGTTTTTTTTATGTAAGTATGTTCCCGGTTATCTACTAAAAGACGCCTGGACCGATTCGAGAAACTCTAACTCTAACTTCCCAGGTGGTCCCATTGCCACCAAGCCCGGATCAGATGATGGGATTATTGGATTATGGGTTTCTGATTGAAAATAGTTTGATGAAACAGTACAAAACTTATTTATTCTTTTAGTATAGACACCATTTGCAAGAACACTCATTTAAAATCGATTGATGGCTAAGTGTTGTCATCTATCATTATGGATTTCAAGTTACAATTTTATATTTCTAACAGGAATCACAAAAAAATCGAGGGTAACCCTCAAATTTTATAGGGACGCATAAGTAATGTATTTTATAGATTTCCTATACAAAAAACTATTCATGTTTCCGACGAATTGAGAACCTCCTCCTTTTTTGAAGGCTGTTAAAAAAGGCACGAAAATTTGAAGTTGTTATTTTAATTTTGAATTATTTTATTAATGTGGCTACTTAATCGCGACCGGGCTCACAACTGGGGGTCAACAAATCCGGCCGTGTGACCGCGCGTGGACGCACATTCAATACAACCAGGAATGCGCTGATTAGGCATTGTAGATGGTCTGATTGGCAACATAACTTTACAATCATAAGTCGAGCATATTTCTGTTCGCAGCATTGCTGTGTCGGTTTGAAGGGTATGGTTGTCGGTGAGGCATTACACCTGTATGCGTCAAGTCTGGACGCAGGGCAGTGCATCGTAGGGCACGTTTCTAAGGTGCGTGACCTACGAGACAATACTTTTCTATACAGTACAATACAATACCTACTGCGTTTATAACTCCAGTTACACGCCGTTATCAATCACTGGTTGTAGAGCTTTTGTGAACTGGCTCGAGGAAGTGGGCACCACCGCCTTACCTTTATCTGCCGCCAAATAGCAGTACTTGTGCTGCTTTGTTCCGGTTAGATGGTAATGGTATGTTCCTGTAATTACTGGCGCATAGGCATAACAGCTAAGTCCTATAGTATGGCAACATATCCACATAGAGATCAAGACAACATAATAGCTTGTTTTGAATTCTATGTGGATATCCATGGGATGCAGTAGCCACTTAACATCTGGTGGACTGCATGCTCGTTTGCCACATAAGTACTTAGTATAAAAAATCACAATAATAAAGTTATATAATTTAATTATAATAAAACTCATTTCGTGTACTCGGACTGACATAGTGGCGTTTTTATACAAACACTTCAACACTTCGGTGTACCGATAGTCAATACGGCATCGTTGGAGAGACTCAAGCACTGCCCATGTTTCGATCGAATCGAAGGCTTTCTCATAGTCCACAAACGCGAGACTTAGCGGCAAGTTATACTCTTCGGTCTTCTGTATGACTTGCCGCAGCGTATGTATGTGGTCTATGGTACTGTAGCCTTTACGGAACCCGGCTTGTTCGGGAGGCTGGAAGTCATCAAACCTGCGTTCGAGACGGTTCGCGATGACCCTTGAAAACAGCTTATAAACATGGCTCAAAAGCGAGATGGGTCTGTAATTCTTAAGCAAAGTGTTGTCACCTTTCTTGAAGAACAGAACCACCACGCCCTCGTTCCATGCTTTTGACGTCGTACCTTCAAGCAAAGCGGAATTAAAGAGCTTCTGAAGGACTTTAAGTACCGGTGATCCACCCGCTTTCAGAAGCTCTGAAGTGATTCCGTCCTCACCCGGCGCCTTGCCGTTCTTAAGCTGCTTCAAGGCCATCCTGATCTCATACAGGCTGATGTCCGGAATATCTTCGGTATAATCTCGAAGGCGATTCCCTTAAAAAGAGGCGTAAGACAGGGAGATGTCATCTCTCCGAAACTGTTTACGACCGCATTGGAAGATGCCTTCAAGCTTCTGGAATGGAAAGGACTGGGCATCAATATTAACGGCGAATACATCACTCACCTTCGGTTTGCCGAAGATATTGTGGTCATGGCAAAGTCGATGGAAGAGCTCAGCATGATGCTCGAAGGCCTCAATCGAGTCTCCCAACGGGTAGGACTTAAAATACGGTGCAATAAGCATTTTTTTGTTTTGTGAAAAATCAGCGGAAGTGGTTGTTCTTTACGTCCTTTTGTTCTATACGTCTCAATTAACTTATGTTCAGTAGTGAGCGCCCTGAAACCGAAAATAATATGAATTAATTTATTTGTCATGCGGTTATAACGTGATTCTAGTACATACGGCTGCACATCAAGCTATACATTTCCAGTATAAGCTGACCTCTCCTTCTACGAAAAGCCTATACAATGCGAGGTCAGCTTATACTGGAAATATATAGCTTGATGTGTAGCCGTGTGTACCTATTGTAGAATCTAGCGAAACAGCAAAGTGAAAAGAAATGACGCAATTACGAGCAGAATGGTATGTTTTTGCTAACAATTCAACGCTACGTGAGGTGGGAAAATAAGTTAGATAAGTGTTTCACTAAGTAATTACTTTACATCTGACTGTCTTTTTCGCAGCACTTAATTTGATAGCTATGAATAATTAAAATGTCTGTCTGCCACAAACTAGCTGCAATTGCTGCAAATAACAAAAATAAACGAGTGTGTTTTAGACCACACGACTGAAGTTAAACATGTTTTTCAAAATATTAATTTATATAATTGTTCGTCAGCGAAACGAAACTACGAAAAATAATGAAACGAACTACCTACTGACTGAGATATAGTTAATATATAAATATTACTCGTGCGCGATAACTTGGGACCTGCTAGGAATGCGACTCCCCGACCGCTTCCCCTGCACTTCCCCGATGGCGCCCGTATTGTACCGTTCGCATCACTATTTATTACTAGGGTTTTTAGTCTCGTACTGGCCTACGTCACGTAACGACGCGCTCTGGAATTCTTTTAGTTTTCGTTTGTGTTATTGTTTTGTTGTTGTAGTTTTTGTGGTTATAGTTCTTGTTAAGTGTTTTTGTTATCATTATGAAGGGTAAACCTTTGCATAGCGGAGAAAGAAACCTCGTGCTAAAAGTGTTAGAGTTTTTTGAAAACGAAAAACGGAACAAACAGTTTTGTTTACCTGTCCACTAAGTAGTGACGAAGATGAGATAATGTAAATAATAGATAAAATAAATGTATAAACTTAAACATTGTATTCTTATTTTATTCAAATAGTGTAAAAAAGATTAGATACAAAGCAGCGTCCTCCCTGAGTAACATAATAAATTAGGTTAAAAAAAACAAAGGCGAAGCCGCGGGCGGCTGCTTGTTATGTTCGCTTTTTTTGCGGGCGGTACAAACACGCCAATATGACGTCACCGCGCTCAGGTCCCAACTTATCGCGCACGGGTAATATATATTTCATGCACTGGCTATGAGAGGATGAGAGAAAGAAATTGTGCGCGCGCACCTCTCTCTCTTGCTCCTACAGTAATGTACAAAACGCTCTCTTTCTATGTTCACTAACTTATATCTCCCTCTCAACTTCCCTTCGCACTTAACGCATTCACCAGCTTACTCCCCAAGTCAAGCGTGCGTAAAGAAGTTTTACTTCAAAAAGCTAATGATGGCGATTCTGTCGTTTTATTTAAAATTTGGTGAAATACGAACGTTCATAGATAGTCAGAAAACAACAGAATCGCCGCTAATGTCAGGTATATTTAACTGACTTCACAACAAGTAACTTTTTAATTGTTGGTTAAAACGGGTATTTATCGCGTATGTACACACGGCTACACATCAAGCTATACAATTCCAGTATAAGCTGACCTCGCATTGTGTAGGCTTTTCGTAGAATGAGAGGTCAGCTTATACTGGTAGTTAATAGCTTGATGTGTGGCTATGTTATCCCGACGTTTCGGCTGTGTTGCAACAGTCATGGTCTCGGGCTGAGTCAACCCGTTGACTCAGTTGTTGACTCAGGGTTGAGAATATCCTTTCAAATAATAAAAGAATTTTCCAAATCGGTTTGTAAATGACAGAGTTCTGAGCTAACAAAAATAACATTTTTTTATACATCATATTGGCAAACGAGCGTGCAGTCCACCAGATGTTAAGTGGCTACTCTGCAGCCCATGGATATCCACATAGAATGCAACACAAGGTATTATGTTGTCTTGATCTCTATGTGGATACGTTGCCATACTATAGGACTTAGCTGTTATGCCTATGTGCCAGTAATTACAGGAACATACCATTACCATCTAACTGGAACACAGCAGCACAAGTACTGCTATTTGGCGGCAGATAAAGGTAAGGCGGTGGTGCCCACTACCTCGAGCCCGTTCACAAAACCTCTACCACCAGTAAAAAATTAAACAAATTTAACACATATATGGTTTTCTAATGGATACCATTGTCAGAACTGGACCAAATGGAAATGGGACCACGCGGGAAGCATCAGCTTTTAAATAAAAAAAGAACCATCAAAATCGGTTCACCCAGTCGAAAGTTCTGAGGTAACAAACATAAAAAATACAGTCGAATTGAGAACCTCCTCCTTTTTTGTAGTCGGTTAAAAAGAGGAGTTTGTCAATTGTATTTTCTGCAATAATTCTTTGACACTGTCTGATATTAATCATTCTTAGAAAGTTAGAAAGGGGTTACTTTATTCATGTATGTGCTGTATTGTTCTGTCAAATACACATATTACTTACTAGCTGACCAATCCGCAGCTTCACACGCGTAGTTTTTAATAAAAATATTACCCTCCTTCTGCGCGGTTGGGTAAAAAGTAACCTATGTCACCCGGGGATAGTGTAGCTTCCCAACAGTGAAAGAATTTTTTAAATCGGTCTAGTAGTTTCAGAGCCTGTTCAATACAAACAAATCTTTCCTCTTTATAATATTAGTATAGATTACGTGGTGGCCCCATATAATATTGGTCAAGATCTCATGATGGGAATCCATGATAAAATCATCAAACTAAAGTCAGGCTATTTTAATAGGTAACATTTGACAATTTATCAAAATTCAACAACGTAACCTCGTAACGGCGGGCATAAAATAATATATTGTTTCGTTTTGTTAGAGCTGTACAATTGCTTAACTTTTTTCAATTACGATTACATATTTATTGTAATAATGACCGATACGAGTACGAGTTCGGTACGAGTTGTACTGAACTGACAGACGTCAACAGACGTCAAATGTTACCTATTGAAATGGCCTGACTTTAGGTATTAAATTTGTAAATTCTAACACGTCTACCGATTTCGACAATTATCTGAAGTGCAGTAGGTGATTATTGTTAAAAAGTTACCAACTTGTATCAATTTTGATTAGATTTAAATGTACTACGTGTTTCGTTATGTACGACATTACATGAGAACACGGGTAGGGCTAATGGCTAGTATTGTTGCAAATTTGTTTTTTTTTTCAAATTCATTACCATAGAAAATTTTAAATTTTCAGACAACCATAATATCTAGAGACTAAGACCCAAAGTCTCGAACACCGCCGCAAAGTTGCAAGCCTATGATCTTTTACAGAATACATTTTGGAGAATGTTCCCAGCAACTATACGATCTAATCCCACCATCCCCCTTCCATCAAAGGACAAGCAGGCGCACGGCTCAGTACCATCCGTACCTAGTTGATATACCACCCATTCGCACACACCGTTTTGGTTCTACGTTCTTGATGCGTACAGCTGAGGTATGGAACGCTTTGCCGTCGTCTGTTTTCCCTAATAAATACGATCCGGGCCTCTTTAAGGTAAGAGTTATTCTAGATCTTCGTGCTACATCATCTTAGACCACATCATCGCTTACCATCAGGTGAGATTGTGGTCAAACGAAGTTCTATCATGTTTAAAAAAAATCTATTCCTACAATATGAATGAAACAGCCTGTATAAAATAGCCTGTACAAATCATATTCGTTCACCATGTATCGTTCATCGTCGCAAAACGTCGCCGATTTACGTTAATAATTGTTTATTGGAAATGTATCGATTACTGGATAAATATCCAAGCTACCGATATTAAACCCACCTCTAAAATCAGTTAATACGATTCCTGATGTGTGTTTTAAATTAATCTCGTACATAACAAAACAGGTTGTAGAGTCGCTTTCATGAAAAGAGTCCTTTAGACTGGGCGCAATGTACACACGGCTACACATCAAGCTATACATTTCCAGTATAAGCTAACCTCTCATTCTACGAAAAGCCGACACAATGCGAGGTCAGAGTATACTGGAAATGTATAGCTTGATGTGTAGCCGTGTGTAGGTACATAATGTAGGTTTGTCCGGGTGGAATCTTACAACTGAATTTTAACCGATTGAGCTGAAATTTGGAATACATATGTAACTTCGGTGACAATGCAATAATATGGTACCATGATGGAGACGGATGCTAGACAACGGAACTTCAGAATGGATTATAGTAGGCTACTATTGTTTGGGCTCATTTGAATCTGCTTGCGGTTCCGATTATGAATTTTATAAAAGCTTGTTTTGAAAAAGTAATTTTTTAACAAAAACTTAATAAAGCATTTGTTTACGTTAGTTTCATCTGATAACCGCTAGTTCCCAAACGGCCTCTGGTTTTATAAAGTACTAGCTGACCAATCCGCAGGTTCGCACGCGTAGTTTTTAAATAAAAACATTACCCTCCTTTGCGCAGTTGGATAAAAAGTAGCCTATGTTACTCAGGGTGAATGTAGCTTTCCAATGGTGAAAGAATTTTTGAAATCAGGCCAGTAGTTTTTGAGTTTATTCATTACAAACATACACACAAAAATACAAATCTTTTTTCTTTATAATATTAGCATAGAAGTATAGATCTAACCCATACCTTTGATAGAATAATATAAAATGTCTAGGTAAGTTTAGAATGCACCACTCACGAGTGAACAGCGTTACTGATTTTACACAAGTTAGGGAAGCAATTCTACAACTTCCTACCAATTATAAACACGCTATACTGAGAAATCAAGTAAAACTGTGGTAGCATTCAACCGCGTCTGGCCACAGGGTCAAAAACCCGTTGCAAAAAGCAAAAAGTTATCAAATCATGTAGGTATGTAGTTAGTTTAGTTATTTTAACTAACTTATTTTTTTTTAATAAATATGACATACTTGGGGGGGGGGGATAGGGAAGAGATCGGCTAGGCTTAAGTGGGAATGGGCGGGCCACGTTGCCCGAATCATCATCATCATCAGCCGGTAGACGTCCACTGCTGAACATAGGCCTCCCCCTTAGATCGCCACAACGAGCGGATGGTAGCCGTTTGCGCCCAACGGCTCCCCGCGATTCTTACTAGATCGTCGGTCCACCTTATGGGGGGCCGGCCTACGCTGCGTCTTCCAGTCCGTGGTCTCCACTCGAGAACCTTTCTTCCCCAACGGTTATCGGTTCTACGAGCGATGTGGCCTGCCCATTGCCACTTCAACTTGCTAATTTTGAGAGCTATGTCGGCAACTTTAGTTCTTCTGCTGATTTCCTCATTGCGGATTTTGTCACGCAAAGAAACCCCGAGCATAGCCCTCTCCATAGCTCGTTGAGCGACCTTGAGCTTGGTCATGAGGCCATGAGTAAAGGATCACGTTTCAGTGCCATAGGTCATCACTGGCAACACACACTGGTTGAAGACTTTAGTCTTCAGGCTCTGGGGAATTTTGGACAAGAAGATATCGCGAAGTTTCCCGAACGCTGCCCAGCCGAGTTGGATTCTTCGTGCGACCTCTTTGTCGAAGTTGGACTTACCTAATTGGACAGTTTGTCCTAGGTATACATATTCGTCGACAACTTCGAGAGTATCGCCCCCAACAACTACCGGTACGGGCGCAACATGGATATTTGACATGATTTTCGTCTTATCCAGTTTCATTTTAAGACCCACCTGTTGGGAGACCCTACTGAGGTCGTTGAGCATGGTACCGAGTTCCTCGAGCGATTCGGCCATAATGACTATATCATCGGCAAAACGAAGGTGAGTGATGTATTCGCCATTGATATTGATGCCAAGTCTGTCCCAGACCAAGAGTTTGAAAACGTCCTCCAATGCGTTCGTGAACAGTTTCGGAGAAATTACGTCTCCCTGTCTCACGCCTCTCTGCAATTGGATTGGTTCCGTACTCTGGTCCTGTAGACGGACTGACATAGTGGCGTTACTATACAAACACTTCAACACTTCGATATACCTATAGTCGATTTGGCATCGCTGAAGAGACTGCAGTACCGCCCAGGTCTCGATTGAATCGAAGGCTTTTTCATAGTCCACAAACGCTAGACATAACGGCCGATTATACTCCTCGGTCTTCTGTATAATCTGGCGTAGCGTGTGGATGTGGTCTATGGTACTAAAGCCTTTTCGGAAACCGGCTTGTTCGGGAGGCTGGAAGTCATCGAACCTGCGTGCGAGACGGTTCGTAATCACTCTCGAAAACAGCTTGTAAACGTGGCTCAAGAGCGAGATGGGCCTGTAGTTCTTTAATAAGGTTTTATCACCTTTTTTAAAGAAAAGCACCACCACGCTCTTATCCCACGCTTTTGGCGTGGTTCCTTTGAGGACGACGGAGTTAAATAACTTCTGGAGGACTTGAAGTACCGGTTTTCCACCCGCTCTCAGAAGTTCTGTCGTAACTCCATCCTCACCTGGTGCCCTGTTGTTTTTAAGCTGTTTCAGAGCGATCCTAATCTCGTACAGGCTGATGTCCGGGATGTCTTCGGTATAGTGTCGGGTTACTTTGGCTCTGGTGTCCTGAGCCAACTGACCAACGGGGTTTTGTGTTGAGGTGTACATCTGTCCATAGAACTTTTCGACCTCTCTCAGAATATTCGGTTTCGACGAATGATCGTGTCGCATAGATTTCGAGATTCGTCTATTAAGCACGCCGTATGCCGACATATCAGCTGAAGACTGCAATCTCATTTCATCCCGGTCCTCCATTAGCTTAATGGTTTCATCTGAGAGTTTCTGGTGCTTAGTTCGGCGGGGGGCCTTAAAGAACTTAGATCCCACCGCTTGGACAGTTTCCACCAACCCGTTGTTTATCTCGTCAATATCATTGCAGCTGGCTAGGCACTGGAAGCGAGTGTGCAGTTCTAGCTGAAAGCTCTCGGGGTTTTGGATTTGGGCAGGATTTGGACGGAGCGCAGACTTCATCAGATGTGCCCTTTCAAGCTTAACATCGATATTCAATGTGCCTCTAACAATGCGGTGATCGCTCCCGGTTTTCACCCTGCTGATCACAGAGACATCATTAAATATTTGCTTCTTGGTCGTCATAATGAAGTCTATCTCATTTCTAGTGAAACCGTCGGGGCTTATCCACGTCCACTTTCTGGCTGGCCGCTTCTCATAGAAGGAGTTCATCATGAAGAGGCCCTCCTTCTCCATGAAGTCGGCCAGTCTCTGGCCCCTTCGGTTCCGCCGCCCGAATCCAAATGGCCCCACTCTCAGCTCATCGTCTTTCCTTGTGCCTAGCTTTGCGTTGAAGTCCCCCATTACAACCGTGAAATGAGTCTTGGAAGTATGTATGGCCTCGGAGATCTCCTCATACATGGCTTCCACTTCATCGTCTGGGTGTGTCGAGGTCGGCGCATATACCTGTATGACCTTCTACCTGTCGCTCTTGAAATCTATGGGGGCCTATGTTCAGCAGTGGACATCCTAGGCTGATATGATGATGTTATATCCTATAGAAACCTCTACATTTGTTCTGAAGCGTACCATGTCGTAGCCTTATTTTTACTTTCGTCTTTTAGCAACAGCACTTGTTAAACTTAGAGACTGCATCCAAAGACATTTCAGGGTTATCACGTACACAGTTAGATTTATGCAACAACACGATTATTGGCGTCTGTATGTCAAACACAGTTTGCGTTCTCAAGCGTAAATGGTAGCCAACAAGATTCACTAGCCTAGCCTCTTTTTTTCGATTTATTTATCATGGATTTATGGGACAAAAAACAGAAACAATCAAGAGATACACACAATATGAAGACCTTCGTGGTGCAGTGGGCGAATTGCAACAAATGTTGATCTACCTACAGATATGTGTTCCGGGTCTGGTTGTTTCTCTATATATTATAAGTATGTATTTACAAAAAAAAATGTATATAATATAAGCTCTGCTTAGTTTGAGGCTAGATAGCGCTGTGTGAAATGTCCAGCAATATTTATTTATATTTTATTTAATATAATGATCATTTTTTAGACCTGGATGTTGGTTTTAGAGTAAAACTTTTCATTTTTAAACTGGCGTACTCCACTACATATTATGACAGCTGACATTAATTGGATGCAGTAAAGCATAGTCAGTCCATGGGCCAATTTATTTTTTATTGGGTAACAACAGAAATGGCAAAGAATTGCAAGAGACCGGACAGAGTAGAGTCAATTGGTGGAGGCTTTTACCGCCACAGGCGGTCCTTACACGACAACAAATAGCAAGTAACATAATAAAAAAATAGATTTGTTTTTTTTTTGTGTATTTTATATTAGTTTATTTTTTAAATTATGTACCTACTTAATCATAGTGCATGGGAAAGTAAATCTGTTTTTATTTATTTTATTTTATTAACGACAGAAAAGCGTTTTTATTGGCAGGAAATCTTATGATCTTGACCTAAATCAGTGATTCCCAAACTATTTTGGGCAAGAGACCCCTTTTCCAAAATAAACTGATACCTCAGACCCCTATAGCCAAATTACTTTTTAAATCTTCCTATTGATACAAAATACTTACCAATATAAAAACTTTGCGGTTGGTTAAGTGAGTAAACTTGACATCATTTTCTCATCAAAATTTAACAAAATTAATGACATAAAAATCAGTGGAATTAATAATTATTGCTACAAATTACGTACAAATACTTAAATAGGTAATTATTTTTTTGAAATAAACATTATAATCGCAAAGTAAAAAAAAAAATAACAATATGTCGACCCCTGGGAAACCGATATCGACCCCCAAGGGGTCGATGTCTACCACTTTGGGAATCCCTGGCCTGAATAATGACCCAAGAATAACATAGATAATTTTATTTCAACTAAAGCCTAGATCTATCTAAAACCATTGTACAAACGATCTCCGATTATACTGACGAGACGGTATGCATCCGTGATCGTCACTTTCTAAATACTGTTACGTTGGGATTGCGTAATGTGAAATATCGATTTTTTTATTCGAAAGAAGGGGTACATGTTAATGTCAACTAGATTTGATGTTTACCGCGAATTAGGGAAAGTTATGCATTTTTTTTTAAAGGAAATCTATTTCATCCAATCCGGAGGCCTCGGCCCGCGCCGCCGCCGCGCGCCGAGGCGACTGTTACAAGCAAATAAAATAAAGTAATGATAATTTAGATGAAGTTAATTTATTTTCAGTAACGAACTCCACAACACTAGGGTAGATAGATAGAAAACGCTTTATTGTATACCACATTTAAATTAACAAATCATAATTAAAACACTTAAAACTAGACACGCGATAGTACAATTGGCGGTCTTATCGCTAAAAGCGATCTCTTCCAGACAACCTTTGGATGGACTGGATTTAACGAGAACGTTAAAGGACGGTAGCTTTATAACATAAGCTTTTTATTTAATTGTAGGTATACTTACATAAGCAAAACAGAAGAAATAGATACCAGGGTAGGTAATATTAGCATAAATATTATACATAAACATTCTATCATATTAAATATACTAGCAATAAATAAAATATGAAACAGCTGTAATACAAACAGTAACAACGACATATATGATAACAAAATAAAATTACTCTCAGCTCTCTGATGCAGACAAATAGTGCTTAAACAATAGTGTTTTAAAGATAGGAAGGGATTTGGCAGATCTAATAAAAGAAGGAAGAGAGTTCCATAAACGGATAGCTTGTACAGTAAAGGAGTTGTCATAAAAGTTAGAAGAGTGGATAGGAATTTTAAGTTTCAAGGACTTAGAAGAGCTTAGACTTAGGACTTAGGGTAGGTACATCAGATTCAGTATTTTAGTTAAATATTAAAACCTAGTTGTAAACTAGGAAGACCTGTGATATGGCATGCCTATGCCTCCCGCCGGAATTACGCTTGTACTGAAGAAGATGAACTCTTGTTACACTTACAAACTTGTACAAAAAAATAAAATAAAAAAATTAGTCGTAAGTAAAGTTAGGGAGGTGCAAAAACATGATATCAGTCTAAAAAATAAGTACAAAATATATGTAGTTAGTCATAAGTTATTTTGGTATAGATATTAGATTCACATAGTTTTTCAATAGTAGAAATACATGGCTTTTTTATTTTTGATCGATCGAAGCGAGATCTCTAATGGCGGGTTCCTTTCGCCGTCGGTAACCAGCTACGACTCGTTTCTCCTTGAAAACGTGTCTAAAGTTTGACACTAGTTTGGCAGTTTTTCAAGGAGTCGTAGTCGGTTACCGACGGATATAGGAACCCGCCATAAAACAAGTTGGGCAAATCGGCGTTGTATGTATGTATGTATGTTTGTTTGTCCGAGGATAACTTTCGAAGCGTTTATCCGATCATCGTGAAATTTGGTATATAGGTTACGTAGTGATGGCGCAATTTTGGTGTCACTTAATAAGTTAAAAATATTTGGGAGTTGTTGCGATATCGGGGTTCAAGAGGGGTAAAAAAAAAACAAAATGGGACTATCCAGTCGTGGTACGTGTTTGTGAGTACATTTTGACCCCGTTTTTATTTTTAGTTCAAACCTAGTAGTTTTTAAGTTATTACTTATTAGCCATAATAGAAACTGAACTTTGACGAATTATACCCGTGACACATTGCTGAAATTTGGTATGCGTGTAGCTTTAGTGACATAAATATAGGGAAAAGTCTGAAATCAAGAATAACTGCAATAAAACCCCAAAAAAGAGTAACCAATTACATAACATTAATTCCCCTTACCTGTAATTTGAATCAAACTGTAGGTCAAGTTAGTTGGTTGCTCATTTCGTGGCACTTTTTTATTAGTCAAAGATTAAGGCCGGCTTGAACAACGATCCCTAAACGTATTTAGCAACTAAACATGTTTCAATTTGACGTATTTGTATCATTTGACAAGTTCTTAAATCATATTCAGTTACTAAATACGTATAGGCATAGATAGTTGCGCGAGTCATCCAAGAATATTTTTTTTTGTGTTATGCGAAAATCGCGAGATCTCAGTTCGGGGCGAAGCACTAGTATAATCCAGTCCAAAGCTTGCCTGGAACTTGAGAGATTAGATTAGAAAATTCTTTATTGCACTAATAAACTGATACATAGGCGAACTTAATGCTAATTAGCATTTTCTTCCAGCTAACCTTTGTGTAGTGTGGAGAAAGTGGTAATGTCAGAAAAAGGAAATTTAATCAAACTTTAGCTTATAAATAAACTTACAAAAATTAAAAAAATAATAATACACATATGTACTTACATTAAAACAAATATATCTACATAAAGTGATCAATTTTGTTGGGTATCTTGAAGAGAGATGAAGTATTTAAAGAGTTGGATTTGAAGATTCCCATAGAGGCGGCCTTGCGGATTTCCATTGGAAGAGAGTTCCACAAGCAGATAGCAGTCACAGTGTTAAGAGTTAGTGAAGAAAGAAGTTTTATGCTCAGGCGTCTCGAGTAACAGATGTTGAGAAGAACGAGAAGGACGATCAGGTGGAAAAAGAGGAGAAAAACGTTCTTTAAGATAGCAAGGAGACAGAGTATTTTGAAGGATGTTATAAAGAAGACAGAGTATATGAGTATCCCTACGAAACCGGATTTTGAGCCACTTTAACTGTGATATAGATGTGATAGAGAGATGATATCAGCGATAAGACCGCCACTAAAATTTCTGCATATCTAGTTATTTCTTTTTAATATTGTAGGTTTATTTACAGTGTTATCATTAATTTCGTGAATGTCAACTTGCATTCAAATGGCCTATGAAATTTCGTGCGAACATTCCACACGTGTGAATTATTTTTTAATGAATTGGTTTATGTGTGTATGTGAATATGTTATGTTAATTAAATAGGTTTTATATACTTTGTAAAGTACTGTTTGCTCTCACGGTGTACTTATGTACATATGTAGGTAGGTATTTATATAATGGTGTGGTGAAATTATATTGTTAGGTACACACGGCTACACATCAAGCTATACGAATCCAGTATAAGCTGACCTCTCTTTCTACGAAAAGCTTATACAATGCGAGGTCAGCTTATACTGGACACAGTATAGCTTGATGTGTAGCCGTGTGTACCTACGTTTACAAGTCGTCTATCATGTTAATAATTCTCATGCGTACAGCTAATTTTTCAATCCCAGTTTAAATTTTAGGGTTCCTCAGTCGAGCCTATTCTTATTTAGTACACCGGTAGTTGATCAACTTGTTTGTAGTTGGGTTTGCAAACAGTTTATACTATAATGCCCATACAGAATGACCGCAAGTAACTTTTAAACAAAAACATGACCGACTCCATATAACAGTGAAAACCAAACTACTCTACCAATTTTGATGAAATTTCCATGAGATCAATCTAAAAGTATATCCTTGCAAATAAAAAAACTAATTTTCCAAATGGGTTGATATATAACGGAGTTCTGAGCTAACAAACATAACATAACATAAAAATTAAACAAATAAATATTGCTGGATATTTCGCACAGTGCTATCCAGCCCCAAACTAATCAGAGCTTGTATTATATCAGTTATCTGGTTCCCATAGTACTATATATAACTGATATAGATACAGATAACTGATATAATACTTACTTATATAAATTTTTTTGTAAATACTTACTTATAATATATAGAGAAACAACCAGACCCGGAACAAATATCTGTAGATCATGCAAACATTTGTTCCGCTACCTCCTGCGTCTCAGCCGGCTATTCGCCCACTGCACCACGGAGGTCGTCTAAAACTCGAATTAAGACTCGTCGAATTTAAGACTTATATGGTTTTCTCGTTGATGCCATTGTGAGAACTGGACCAAACAGAAATGAGACCACACGGGAAGCACCGGCTTTCAATTAAAAAAAGAATCATCAAAATCGGTCCACCCAGTCGAAAGTTCTGAGGTAACAAACATAAAAATTGAGAACCACCTTTTTTGAAGACAGTTAAAAATCAACTGCAAAATTAATTTTTGATCGAGCGAAGCGAGATCTTCAAATCAACTTGGGTGAATCGGCGTTGTATGTATGTTTGTCTGAGGATAACTTTAAAAGCATTCATCCTATGATCGTGAAATTTGGTATATAGGTAATTAATTAGGTGTTGGGGGGGGGGGGGGGGGGGGGTTCAAGAGGAGTAAAAAAAAATGAGTCAATAAGGTCAAGTAGGACGTCTAATGAAAGGTCTTTATTAGTACATTTCGGTCCCGTTTTTATATTTTGTTTATGTCTTGTAGTTTTTGAGTTATTTTATTAGCCATGAATGTAGCCTTTTTCATTTTTAAATAGAAAAAAGGATTTGTCGTAGAGATTTTATTTCATTTTGGCTTATTATGAATGCGATGAGCGTCATTCTTTTTTCAAATTTACTTCCGGCCCTAGGGCCGTAAAACGGAATTACAGAGCTGATTTCGAGTTTACAACGGCCAACTTTCGACATTGGTGAAAAACCGTTAAAATTCCTCGATCATAAAGGTAAAAGTCAGGTATAGTTGGTACACACGGCTACAAATCAAGCTATACATTTCCAGTATAAGCTGACCTCTCATTCTACCAAAAGCCTACACAATGCGAGGTCAGCTTATACTGGATGTGTATAGCTTGATGTGTAGCCGTGTGTACGTCAAGATAGTCATTATCCATACTGACTATTTGTTGCCTTTTAACGACTAAACGGCTGAGCGGATCGTAATGAAATTTGGCAAGGGGATAGATTATATTCTCGGGAAGGACATAGGCTATCTTTTATCTCAAAATCAATTTTGAAGGACGTGAAATAGGGGTTGAAAGTTTGCATGGGCAATCCATAATTCCTTAAGTTAGGGATCTGAAAATTCATATTTATGGGTTTGGTAAGAAATAAAGAAATACATGTTGCAACTTTTTGCAAAATCATCAGGGGGGGGGGGGATAAAGTAAGGTATTAAAATAAATTATGAGGTATTCTTTATATGCATTCCCTATGCACAGTTGGTATACAGATAGATTATGATCGGGATTGGGACATAGGCTACTGTTTACCCGACTGCGCAGGAGGAGGGTAATGTTTTTATTGACAAACCACGCGTGCGTAGGCGCGGGCGGGTCAGCTAGTAACATTATATATTATTTACATATTAATTTTTATAGTATTATCATTATAATAATTTTTAAGTGAAAACTTCTTTAGGCGCGTTGGGCATTTTTTGAGATGGGAAAAAAACCATTGAAGTCACGACACTGTTACCGCTACCGACACCTCTATTTATAAGTAGTGAAAACTTCTTTAGGCGCGTTGGGCATTTTTTGAGATGGGAAAAAAACCATTGAAGTCACGACACTGTTACCGCTACCGACACCTCTATATATAAGTAGTGAAAACTTATTTAGGCGCGTTGGGCATTTTTTGAGATGGGAAAAAAACCATTGAAGTCACGACACTGTTACCGCTACCGACACCTCTATATATAAGTAGTGAAAACTTCTTTAGGCGCGTTGGGCATTTTTTGAGATGGGAAAAAAACCATTGAAGTCACGACACTGTTACCGCTACCGACACCTCTATATATAAGTAGTGAAAACTTCTTTAGGCGCGTTGGGCATTTTTTGAGATGGGAAAAAAACCATTGAAGTCACGACACTGTTACCGCTACCGACACCTCTATATATAAGTAGTGAAAACTTCTTTAGGCGCGTTGGGCATTTTTTGAGATGGGAAAAAAACCATTGAAGTCACGACACTGTTACCGCTACCGACACCTCTGTATATAAGTATCTCGTAATTGTTCAAG
Organism: Philereme vetulata; assembly: GCA_918857605.2. Taxonomy (NCBI): domain Eukaryota; kingdom Metazoa; phylum Arthropoda; class Insecta; order Lepidoptera; family Geometridae; genus Philereme; species Philereme vetulata. Next base: position 6,964,638 of record OU975427.1, on the reverse strand, counting down.
TTTTCACTACTGTCGGCACTCCCGGAGTGACACTCTGATCTTTTAATATCTATTTCCTATCTAGTTTAATATATGTCCCTATAAATTGTAATAGTATTTTTATTTAAACACTAGTTGACCAAACCGCAGCTTCGCACGCGTAGTTTTTTAATAAAAACATTACCCTCCTTCTGCGCAGTTGGGTAAAAAGTAGCCTGTGTCACCCGGGGATAGTGTAGCTTCCCAACAGTGAAAGATTTTTTTAAATCGGTCCAGTAGTTTCGGAGCCTATTCAATACAAACAAACAAATCTTTCCTCTTTATAGTATTATATTTCAACATAACAGAAAAATGTCCTGTATTCTTGTTATTTGTTGTAATAAAATTTTGCATTATTAAAAAAATGGGCAAATCCATTGAAATCGGAACAAGTCATTAACGCGGCCTACCTGCCCAGATTTACTTCTTCGAACGTTACCCAAGGACAGAACAAAGCCCCAGTTTCTTGAGTTCGTTTATCGCACCCGTGCGAAGGTTAAGTTTCAAAATGGCTAGAAAACTGCTTAACTACAAGTAACAATGAATATTACCTACCGAAATATTGCAGTGTGGTATTTACAAGGTCAAACCAAGTTATGAGAATTTGTGGGCCACGTACACCATTGTAATGGGCTACAAATATAAATAACATATCAATTAACCGATGTTAGTTTTTTTATAACATAAAAGGCTGTTAATGGCTGATTGGCTTCGGTTCAGTATTGTTAATTAAAAAAAGAATATATCTTAATGTATTAACATATCTCGTTTGTCCACATCATTTAGACTTCATGATGCGTCAAATGAACAGACATATATTATCGACCTTTATTATGCGCACCGCCAAAGAGTGGAACGCCTTGCCAGAGTTTGTGTTTCCAGATAGCTACAGCCTGGGTATCATTAAGTCGCGAGTGAATAGGTTTCTTTTAGGCAAGCGTGTATCATCGTAGACTGCATCATCGCTTACCATCAGGCGAAATCGTGGTCAAACGCAAGCCTATAAAGAATAAAAAAAATGGTAAATTATTAACCTAGGGGATAAAGAAGTGTCTTACGTCACGGGTGATATATTGAATCTTCGTAACGAAGGATTCTACAGTTAAGACGATATACAAATTTAATTTCGGCGACGATTGGGCGGAGCATCGGGAAATGCAAAAAAGTGACAGTGCTATTTACTTGCTTAGGTGAAGAACGAGACAAACATGTACCATAGCCACGCCGCATTATCGCAGGAGTAAATGATGTAAGTGACAAAAGATAAAATCTCGAATTGCATGAGAACCAACAAATGAAAAAAAAAATGGTTTTCCATTAATTTAGGTACCATAATTACCTACATAACTATGTAAAAAATACTATAAATCTTTTCTAGAGTCGAAGACTGAACGATATTAGTGTTTTAGAAGAGCCGATTTTGACAAATAATTGTATCGAGAAAAGTTTCACCAATTGCGTTTCTGACTTTCATATACAGTGTAAACTCTAAATAACGACACTCAAGGGACTGAGTATATTTTGACGTTATAGAGAGTTGTCGTTAAATGGGGAGAACTTTTTCGTCAATACACAGTGATTTTCTCTTACTAGCCATGTTTACAATTTGAAAGTTTGTGAGCTACTAAGAATATGACAACGTATAGATAAAATCCATCTCTTCTACTAACAACAGTCTGCAGCTACACGTGCAAGCAATCCCATTTTGTAAACAAAAGAACGGATTTCTTAGAAAGTTTGGTGTGTACCTATTATGCCGACAGTCGAGTTTATTATGGTCTAGGATAATAAAACGACAAAAGGATATACACAGCTGCGCATTTTTACTAATTTGGCAACTTAAAAAGAACTTTTTATTACAAATTGTTGTCGTTATTGAGAGTGGGTGTAATGCTATACAGAGTGTACCATTGTATGCAAGACAAGCTAAACCAACCAAAGCCGAGTGATTTCGACGCTTTAGAGAGTTTGTCGTTAAAATGAGTGACGTTACATGGAGTTTACACTGTATGTAGTTTAAATCCTCAAGTAAATATTGCTTAAATATGAAATCAGTACTATGTTTAGTTATTGAATACGACAGTTACTTAGCGGCTCAAATTTTTTTACATATCGTCTTACGGAGCGAGGGAGATACTAGAATCCTGAGTGCAATCAAGATACAGACGACTTTATCCGCGATTAGAATACTACTTTTCACACTTTCTGCGAGACTACAAAGCGAATGTAGATAGATAAATAAAAAAATGATTTGACGTCTGAAGCATCGATTTTATGGTTGATTTATAGCTGGAGTCAAACTCGTCACTCTCACTCAACATTATTATTTTGTAATAGGGAAGAGTTGTTTTAATAGAATTCTCAGGAATTTTCGTTGTTGAATTATAAATGAACTAGCTGTTGCCAGCGGCTTCGCACGCGTGGTTTGCCAATAAAAAGTAGCCTATGTGTTAATCCAAGTTATGATCTACGTACATACCAAATTTCATCGCAATCGGTTCAGCCGTTCCGGCGTGAAAGAGTTACAAACATCCATACATACAAACTTTCGCGTTTATAACGTATTAGTAGGATAGTAGGATAGGATGGTTTGGTGGAATGTTTTTATTTAACTTGCAATGTTTGTCGGTTAGTTTGTTTAATTCAAATCTTGCAACAGAATTTTGCAGCAAACAGATTAGCTGAAATTTAAAATAAGTAGGTACATGTATGTAACTTCGGCGACAATGCAATAATATGGTACCATGGAAGTGGTCTTATGTTTGAGACGGATGCTAGACAACGGAACTTCTGAATGGAGTATAGTAGGCTACTAGTGTTTAGGCTCATTTGAATCTGCTTGCGGTTCCGATTATGAATTTTATAAACGCATCCTTTGAAACGGTAATTTTTAAACAAAAAAACTTTATTTTTAGAGCTGTGTTTCGCGGAATTAGAGTTTTTTTTTCTTATACGGTAAGGAAAGGAATGTTGGTGATAAAAATGACAAATACTAATTTTATAAAATGTGGCAACTAAGCAAAAATTCACTTTGGTTTTATTGCATTATTTCCTGTTTGAAACATATATCTACTGAGAATAGTTTAGATAAAAACTAACTAAAAATTTTGAGAATAAAATTTCAATTGAATACAGAAGAAATCTAAGATAAGTTGGCGATAGGTACGGTCCGGTAGATTGAATGAATGAATGAATGAATATGTATTTTTTTCAAAAAAAGGTTTTACAAAGTGCACTTAGTTATAATTATAGGATACCTAGGGTGTTGTATCTTGTGGGTTTGCACTATAACCTTATTATCTATATCAAATGCTTTGGTACCTTGCTCTAACTAAGTTTAGAATAAACTTGTGTTTAGACGCAAAGGATCTCTGCTTTGGCTCGATAGATATAGGATGGGCATGACAATGTAGGTAGTTATGACTGACTACAGATACTATAGGTATAATCTAGCCAGACTGAGCCCTATACTATTATGCATATGTAAATCAATAAGGAGATACTATGTAGGAAATTTGGTGATAGAATCGAAATTGTCTATTTAATCAGTTAATTTGAATTTAAATTTAAAAATGTTTGATCCTTTAATAAATATCATTAAATGCAACGATCACTTCTATAATATAGCTGTGTTCCGGGATCAGAATCTTTGATAGACGCGCAGTTCTCGTGGTATGGCGTTAAACAATACGAACGCTGGATCCATTTGACTCCATTCCTTTTTTAACATCAGCTGAATACAAGACCTCACATAATCCACACTTCCAATCATCTTCTATCTCTTGAATTCTACTTTTTTTCCTGTTGTAACAGATTTGCCCGATGTTGAGGGCTTTTCCCTTGAACTGTATTTTTAAGATTTTTAAAATCATCTCAAAAATTTCAAGCCTAGACGGGACTTGCACCCGCGACCTTCCTCTTGATACGAGGACGCACTACCATCTGTGCAACAAGGCTTAGTTCAGAATTACGACTAAAGCGCCGTTAGCTCCATCTACAGGAAAACTTATATAGTTATTTGTATCTGCTCAATGCCAAACGTTGCAGTTCAGTACATTGACAAGAGATGTCGCGTTGCTAATTTCAAATAGTATTTTTATTTATGTATCGTTGCACAGATGGTAGTGCGTCCTCGTATCAAGAGGAAGGTCGCGGTTTCAAGTCCCGTCTAGGCTTGAAATTTTTGAGATGATTTTAAAAATCTTGGAATTTTCCGCATGTGTTCGGATAAACACTATAAATACTAACTGTATTTTTATTTGCATTAGCACTTGTCGGTGTTAAGCAATTCGCGCAATATGTTTTTATCTTATTACTAAATTGACGGCTTTTTGAAGTTGCTGCTATTCTTTATATATTTACACTCTTTTTTCATTGCCAATCTAGAGATACCAATAAAATAGGTTATTTCGTGATATCAAAACACTTGTAGATGTAATTTGGTGATAACCAACCCCAAATTCAAAATAATACCTTTCGAACTATATATTAGACTTCTCTAGTTAATTTTTAAAACAAGCGCAAAATAGGTTTGAAGCTCCTCAAAAATGTATACATAACTTTAGCAGAAACTCTAAGAAACAACGGTCAGAACTTAAGGAACAAAAACTTACCTTGGCCGTGTCACGACTTCACTAAAGCTTTTTTTAATGATCATTGGTTTATTGATGGATTTTAGTAAGTTTTAACACCGATACACTAATTACATCAATTAATTTTAACAAAATACGTCAACGCAGCCCACATTTACTAAACAATGGTGCCACTGATGCACAATTGTCAAAAAAGTTTGTTTACTGAATGCAGAAACGATGTAGCGTAACGCGTCATATATATACTTATAGCGATCGTCTCGTCGTTTCCAATTGATGACTCCACAGCATAACACGGCTACTTACTCTGACTCTTACACCATAACCGCTACTCGTCTCTGGAATAATATGCCACCAAACTATTTCGAGGCTACTTCAGTGGAAGCATTCAGATTGAGAATCTATAGGCACCTTCTCGGTCAAACTGACCAAAAATGAGCAACTTATAATCTTTCCTTATCACTTCTTCTATTGTTATGTATGTATTTTTATTTGATATTGGTATAGTTTAGTCTATGATATAAAGTATTTAAGTAGTATGTACCTATGCTATTTTATTAGTCCTGTGCAAATTATTCATTAGTTCCCTTTCCTGTGCACTACCTACGCCTATTATCTACAATACACAAAGGTTATCTGGAAGAGCATGCTCTTTAGCATTAAGTTCGTCTTTGTACTAGTTTTATAAGTGCAATAAAGTATTTTCAGTCAATAAATCAATCTATTTTCCTCTTACTCGTAGCACCTTGCTAGCGCTGTCTCTTGAATGTGCTTGCGTAGGTAACTGTGTGGTAATCTAGTAGAAAACTATGACCAAATTACTTATGTTACCAATATATCTCCCCTTATCTTATCTAGTTCTTTTTGTGTTGTCTTGTCTCCCATTTCTAGTAGGTACTTAGTACGTAATTACAATTACAAACGTTTATTGATTTTATGTAACACTAGCTGACCAATCCGCAGCTTCGCAAGCGTAGTTTTTCAATAAAAGCATTACCTTCCTTTGCGCAGTTAGGTCAAAAGTAGCGTATGTTACTCACAGTGAATGTAGCTTTCCAATGGTGAAATAATTTTAGAAATCGGACCAGTAGTTTTTAAGTTTACTCATTACAAACATACACACAAAAATACAAATCTTTCCTCTTTATAATATTAGTATAGATATACATTGAATATAGTGCAACAAATGGTATTCCTATATTAATAGTTTTTATGCGACCTGGGGATGGAACAAGCTGAATGTATTTCCCGAAGAGTACAATCCGGCCCCTTTGAGTTAGGAGTGAATAGTTGTCTTCTAGATCTTGCTTCACTTACCATCAGGCGAGATTGTGGTCAAACGAAGATATATTCGTGAAAAAAAAGCTTACGGCCACCTGATGCTTTGCACTGCCTCGTTCTAACCTTAGATACGCGTCCTACGATGCACTGTCCTGCGTCCAGACTTGAGGCGTACAGGTGTAAAGCCTCATGTATTTTCACCGGCAACCATACCCTTCCCGAGATAGCCGAGATATTTTCACCGGCAACCATACCCTTCCCGAGATAGCCGAGATATTTTCACCGGCAACTATACCCTTCCCGAGATAGCCGAGATATTTTGACCACCTCCGTGGTGCAGCGGGCGAATAGCCGGCTGAGACGCAGGAGGTAGTGGGTTCGACTCCCGCCAGGGAACAAATGTTTGCATGATCTACAGATATTTGTTCCTGGTTGTCTCTCTATATATTATAAGTATGTATTTAAAAAAAATGTATCTAAGTATTCTATCAGTTATCTGGTTCCCATAGTACAAGCTCTGCTTAGTTTGGGGCTAGATAGCGCTGTGTGAAATGTCCAGCAATATTTATTTATTTATTTTATTTATAGCAATGCTGCTTGGTGGGAGAAATAGGTATGGCGCCTGTTATGCCATTATGCAATAAGACTAAGTACTAATTCCAAGAAGATACCATTTGTGATTCCTATTACAGACGTCTCCTGTCACCTGTAGAGGCATTCTTCCTTACCTTTATCTGTCGCCAAATAGCAGTACTTGTGCTGCTGTGTTCCGGTTAGATGGTAATGGTATGTTCCTGTAATTACTGGCACATAAGCATAACAGCTAAGTCCTATAGTATGGCAACATATCCACATAGAGATCAAGACAACATAATACCTTGTTTTGAATTCTATGTGGATATCCATGGGCTGCAGTAGCCACTTAACATCTGGTGGACTGCATGCTCGTTTTCCATATACGATGCGAGTGAGTAGTATATAAAAAAAATCTGTAAACAAATCTCGAACCTCGAAAGGCTGAATCCGCGGTGAGATTCAATTTTTGTATTCAGTAAAACTCGATAAAGTCGGTGGCGCCTCACTGCCAACCGTGGTACTGAAATGAACTAATATGAGTGAGATTATGGCATTACGTCTGTACGATACTAATGGCGCGTAGTTGGCGTTCTGTAAAGTAATTCCCCCAGTCATCTCGATGCGTGAAACTCGATTCCACTTGTCAAATTAAAAGTTACAAAGGAGCGATCGAATTATAGTAGTGTGTATATTGTCGTGAAATAAATCACGAGAGTTCTGTGATCATCATTTCATTTATTTTTTGTAAATCTAGGTACAATGTTGGCGGTACGAGTTTTGTATAAGCGCTAGATTTTGCCTTCCGGCGTACAAGTATTTGACAATTATTAATAAACATAGCATGCAAATACAAATACTTACATTAAAATTACACAAATTATTTAAATTCAGAAAAACAAAATGTCAAGAAATAATAATTAGGATAATAAAATGTCAACAATGGTAATTATGATTTAAATTAGGATTCATTTCCATTTAATGTGAAAATTATATAATATTTTGGTCACCTTAAAACTCATTAAATTTATATTATGCTTTCATAACGAATATGTCATTATGTTTAACAGAATCAGAAATATTTTATTGTTATACTGTTGTACAACAAAGGTCTTAAATATTAGGCACAAGTTTTTACAGTTTATCCATTTCGGACGTACAAAAAATAATGTATTAAAAATTCGTCGACTGAATAATATGCTTTTTTTATAAGCAACTTGTTGAGGGCATGCCTAATCTCCAAGATACCTTCTTTGCCTCCTATTGTTGATGGTATTTAATTAAAGATTATTGGTGCCATACAAAACACACTCATGCGCACAAGATGAGTTTTACACGATTGAAGGCGGAGGCACTTCGCACGGCGGCTTCCTTTGGGATATACCTATGCTAAAAAGATTTAAGTTATTCCTAACAAAAATGGCGACCTCGTTAATATATAGGCATGGTAGGGTTAGAATCTTCAATCTCTTAAAATATTCTCTGCATGAGTCCGTTTGTCTCAGGCGGTTCAACGCTCTTACACAACGTTTTTGTGCTTTGAAAGCTTGTTATTTATTTGATGAATTGCCCCAAAAAATTACCCCATATCTTAATATTGATGCTACATCACACTTCATTTGTGTGCTGAAACATAAAAAAAATGCCGATTCAAGGTGAAGTGGGTATTTATTCGAAGTAAGTTTTATCAATTAGTGAATTCGAGATGATGTTTTGATTTATAGAGAATGCTTCTACTGATGCCTAAAACACAATAAGGTATGTCCATATAGTTACGCTCACTTTGAAGCGAAAGTAAATTGTCATGTGAATTAAATAACAATAAATTAGCATAATCCGTGCCTAGAATAAGCATCTGTCAATAAAACCGGCCAACTGCGAGTCGGACTCGCGCACGAAGGGTTCCGCACCGTTATCTATAAAAACGGCAAAAAAAAATCACGTTTGTTGTATGGGAGCCCCCCTTAAATATTTTTTTTCCTGATTTTTGTATTTGTTGTTATAGCGGCAACAGAAATACAGCATCTGTAAAAATTTCAACTGTCTAACTATAACGGTTCATGAGATACAGCCTGGTGACAGACGGACAGACAGACATACCTCAATAATAGGGTGCCGTTTTACCTCGTCCATAATTTCCCAGAGGCTGAAGTCTTCAACCAGTGTGTGTTGCCAGTGATGACCTGATGACCTATGGCACTAAAACGTGGTCCTTTACTCATGGCCTCATGACCAAGCTCAAGGTCGCTCAACGAGCTCGGGGTTTCTTTGCGTGACAAAATCCGCAGAGAAACTAAAGTTGCCGACATAGCTCTCAAAATTAGCAAGTTGAAGTGGCAATGGGCCGGCCACATCGCTCGTAGAACCGATAACCGTTGGGGAAGAAAGGTGCTCGAGTGGAGACCACGGACTGGAAGACGCAGCGTAGGCCGGCCCCCACAAGGTGGACCGACAATCTAGTAATAATCGCGGGGAGCCGTTGGGCGCAAACGGCTACCAACCGCTCGTTGTGGCTATCTAAGGGGGAGGCCTATGTTCAGCAGTGGACGTCTACCGGCTGATGATGATGATGATTACCTCGTTTTACCTCTTTTTTAAACGTACTTTAATAAATAAATAGTTGTTATACACAACTGCTGTAAGCGATCTATTGTATACCCGAGCGAGGACACTAATCGAGGGTGTTATTGATCGCTTACACCCGCTTACCTCACAACTTTTTGGCACGAATCCGCTGAAATTAATAGGTTAAATGTTATTAAAATTTTGCTACGGAACTGCCTCCTCATTTTTAAGGTAAAAATATAATAAAATATTAGAGCTCTTTGAAGTAGTACTAAAGCGGAAGTTTAAAGGAGAAGTTCTTACTCGCTGGGCAGAACACTATAACAGCTTACTCAATGTGGATCGTTCTGCTGACATAAACTATTTAGCATCACTTCCTGCCTTACCACAAGCCGTAGATCTGGATCAGCCTCCTTCTCTTGAGGAAGTTATCATCGCCATCAAAGCGCAGAAAAACAATAAGGCTGTCGGCATCGATAACATACCAGGAGAACTATTAAAATATGGCGGAGATGAGTTGCACTACAAGATTTGGCAATTTTTCCAGCGCATGTGGGAAATGGAGTTCGTTCCTCCTAGTTTTGGCGTATCACTAATTTGCTCTTTGTATAAAAATAAAGGTGATCGATCTGTTTGCAACTCTTATAGGGGTATATCACTTCTGTCTACTCCAGGAAAAACTTTTGCCAGAGTACTCTTAAATCGTCTTATGGAGCTCTCTGAAAGTATATTGCCTGAAACGCAATTTGGGTTTAGACCCAATCGCGGCACATGCGAGGCCATATTCTCTCTTAGACAACTGCAAGAGAAAAGCAGGGAACAGTGTCAACCTCTGTTTCTCTGTTTTGTTGATCTGGAGAAAGCTTTTGACAGTGTACCTCGCGAAGCTTTGTGGATTGTGCTTTCGAAACTTGGTTGCACCGACAAATTTATACGCTTGATAAGACTTCTTCACGACAACATGACTTGTTGCGTAACCGTCAATGGTGAGCAGACAGAGCAATTCCCTGTCACTTGTGGTGTAAAACAAGGCTGTGTATTAGCACCCACTCTTTTTGCTCTGTACTTTTCCGTTGTCGTGAGGGAGACTTTACAAGCCAACACCGAAGGGATCCGCATACGTTTTCGCACAGATGGCAGTATCTTTAACCTGGCTAGGTTAAAAGCGCACACAAAGGTATCGTATGACCTCATTACCGAATTGATGTATGCTGATGACCTATGTTTCGTTGCGGAATCTTCTGAGGGACTCCAGGACTTGATGACTCGGCTTGACGCTGCGTGCTGTAGATTTGGCCTCAAAATTAATATTACAAAGACAGAGGTGATGGCCATGGACACTGTTAACCAAGCTCCACTGAATCTGCAAATCGATGGAAAGCCCATAAAACAGGTCGATACATTCAGATATCTGGGAAGCAGCATAACAACAAAATGCGACCTTGACTCGGAGATCAACAGCAGACTTGGCTCCGCTATGGCTGCTTTTGGTAAACTACGAGTCCAGGTATTTCGCTCCCATAACATCAAATTGAGTACCAAGATTAAGGTGTATATGGCTATTGTACTTCCTAACATCTTGTACTCGTCAGAGACATGGTGCCTGTATCGCAGACACATACGCACGTTAGACAGATTCCATCTGAAATGCCTCCGCGACATTCTTAACATCAAGTGGTCGGATCGGGTCCGTAATACCGATGTTCTACGACGGGCTAATGTCTGTGGCATAGAGGCATATTTGATGCGGCGTCAGCTGCGTTGGTGCGGGCACCTGTCTCGGATGTCTGATGAGCGAAGGGCGAAACGCATTTTCTTCTGTGAACTAGAACATGGTAAGCGGAAACGCGGAGGTCAGTTCCTACGTTTCAAAGACGTACAGAAGAGGCACATGAAGAGGTGTTGTATCGATCCGTCGCGCTGGGAGGCTCTCGCTGAAAAACGACCTGAATGGAGGCGTCATGTTCAGGACAAAGTGTACGAGTTTGAAGAAGAAAGGAGGCAAGAACTAGACTTAAAACGAGATCAGCTTAAAAGTCGACCGCCGGCTAATATCAATTACAACTACATTAATGGCGCCTTAACTTGTGTTCATTGTAACCGGACTTTTAGCGCAAAAATAGGGTACATCAGCCACATACAGGCTAAACACCTAGGCCAATAATCACAAAGTCAAGTCTCTGTAGCCGAAATCGGCTAGGAGGATTATTAAAGCGGAAAGGGCAAAGTTGAATCGCTTCTAAACCCGGTTATTAACAAAGCAATAGTTTAACAAGTTATTCCTTTGCCTGTTTCCTTCTTAACAACCGTTTCTTCACTTGACGACCGTAGCGCAGTGGGCGAACAGCCGGCTGAGACGCAAGGGGTAGCGGGTTCGATTCCCGCCGCGGAACAAATGTTTGCATCATCTACAGATATTTGTTCCGGGTGTAGATGTTTTTCTAAGCATAAATAACAAGACGGATCAAGTACGAGTGGGACTCATCGCACCGAGGGTTTATATAAGTTAATTAAGCAGCGCCATCTAGTTATGTGACCGGTAAACCAAGAAAACTTTTAAGACAGATATCATAATTCATAATAATTTATTCGTATGAATGCATGTACAATAGTTCGCATGTTAATTATAAAATAGGATTAAATTACATTCTGCCTCATCGAGGCATGCCAAATTCTAAGATACAAACAATTATTTTACTGGTGGTAGAGCTTTTGTGAACGGGCTCGAGGAAGTGGGCACCACCGCCTTACCTTTATCTGCCGCCAAATAGCAGTACTTGTGCTGCTGTGTTCCGGTTAGATGGTTGGTATGTTCCTGTAATTACTGGCATATAGGCATCACAGCTAAGTCCTATAGTATGGCAACGTATCCACCCACATAGAGATCAAGACAACATAATAGCTTTTGTTGAATTCTATGTGGATATCCATGGGCTGCAGTAGCCACTTAACATCTGGTGGACTGCATGCTCGTTTGCCATATAAGTAGTATAAAAAAAATTACAAACTCAACGATAAAATTGAATACAAATATAAAAAATGTTAATACATAATTTAAACATGTCAAATTCATACAAAAAACAACAATAATAATGTCAAAATTACAACTTAAATATTAAAAATGTCAAATTCTCTAAATACATTATTAATGTTAAAATTATTCTTTATAGTTTAAATATTCATTCTAGAAAACTGTTTTAGATAGTTCGTTAGTACTTCGTTGCAGTTTTTCTGCAATCTTTGCATTATATATCAATCATATTCATTCACTTTGTATACTTCGGAGGGAATGGTATTTTTTCGACATTTTTCATCATAACTCCAAACCTGTACAAAATAAATAAATATAAAAGGGTTTTGGAATGTGTAAATCAATTTTTTTTATATATATACCTAGTCAGGTCATAAATTCTGTCACATGTTTAATATAAAATAATTGAAACAAGTTTATTCATTATGTAACCATTTATATACCAAAATGAACTTAACAAAACATAGATTCTTATGACACTAAAGTTTATTCAAAATGACCTCCGTGATTTTGAATACAGGCCTTCAATCTGCGCGACCGGTCGTCTATCGCAGCACGAACGAGGTCCATGTCAATATCGGCGGCTGCCTTAATCAAGGATGTCTTGAGTGACTCCAAATTGGGATGAGGCTTTGAGCACGCCTTTTCCTCCAAGTGTTTCCATATCTTGTAATCTAACGGATTCAAATCTGGACTGGAGGAGGGCCAGTCTTCGTGCCGGATGAAGTCGATTTCACGCGCCGCCAGCCAGTCTTGTGTGATCTTCGCTCTATGAGCTGGCGCCGAATCTTGTTGGAATACCCAGTGCTTGTTATTGAACATGGTATGAGAAACAGGTTCCACAAGGTTCGTCAGGACTGTATTTTGATACACAACTGCATTCGTTTTTACACCTTTCTCACAAAAATGTACCTCTGTTAAGCCCCAATAAGAAACTCCCAACCATACCATGAGCGAGGATGGGAAATGACCTCATTGGACACGCGGAATACGGTTGCTAGCTTCTTCACTACTGTGTGCGTACACCTTATCATTTTGTTTGTTGTAGCTCTCTTCTACGGTAAAAATTTTTTCATCCGAAAAAAGAATTTCCCGATATTTTTTTCCCGCGTACCGCTTCAACAAAGCGCGGCATCTCTTCAGTCTCAGGTCAATTAGACGAGCATTCAAACGATGTCCTGTTTTTCTTCGATATGCCCGAAGCCCTAAGTCTTCATTTAACACCCCTTTCACCGTGGTTCTGCTTAACCCCATCTGAAGGGCCAACAGTTTCTGCTTACGTTTGGGATTTCTTTGAATTCGCGCCTTCACAGCTTTTATCACTGCTGGAGTCCTAACAGACCGAGGGCGACCACTTCTTGACCTGTCATCTACACTAGAGTCTTCATTGTATCGTTTGATGCTGTCATCTACACTAGAGTCTTCATTGTATCGTTTGATGGTGCGATAAACGAATCTTTTGGTTATATTAAAATTTTTCAGTATGTCAAAAATTTGAATTGGCGCGTAACCGCAACGATGCAACGCAATAACTGCAACACGGTCTTCTTTAAGCGTCCACTCCATATTTAAAAATGAGTAAAATTCCAAAAAGTATACATTTTTATTTTCATGAACAATTCGAAATTCGAATTCTATAAACTTTTTTGTGGCCAGCATTCTAAAAGAAAAGTTTTTACTGTGTGACAATACTTATGACCTGACTAGGTATATGATACCCAACTTGACCTAGTTGATCGAGTGAAGCGAAATCTCCAAATCAACTAGGGCAAAGTGGCGTTTATGTACCTATTTATATAATATGTATGTTTGTTTGTCCGAGGATAACTTTGATACGATCATCGTGAAATTTGATATATAGGTAGGTAGTGTGGCACAATCTTGGTGCGACTAAATGAGCTAAAAATGTGGGGGGGTTGAGATATCGGGGTTAAAAATTATTATTATCGCTATCATTCTTAAACAAATTAATATTTTTGTGAACATACATCAGATTGTCATAGATAGATTAACAAGGGAATGTTATATTATTTATTTCTTTAAACATAAGGCGTAATGATTCTCTTGAGCCCATATTATAAATTGCACCAATTTAGAACCATCTTCCTTTTTTGAAGTTCTTTAAAAAGGTCAAGGGCGTATTAGAACTATCGAGATATCTGATGAGTTCTTCATTCATCTACTGCTCATTTTATCGCTTTTCATAACGAGATTCTAGAGCAAAAATGGTCTTTATGAATATGCCAAGTGTTCATTCGCGCGTGTCCGTAACGTGGCGATTTCAAGCCAGGTTTAGGGATCCCCAGACGAATTTCGAAAACGGTACATGAAAATGACATCCGTGGCGCAGTGGGCGACGAAATATGTTTATTTGTTTATCGCGAGTGAATAGGTTTTTTCTAGGCAAGCGTGTACCATCGTAGACTGCATCATCGCGCGCCATCAGGCGAGATCGTGGTCAAATAATATAAAAAAAAAAAAAAAAAATACTAAAAGAAAGCTGAAATATACCGTATCAAGAATAGAATAGAAGAATAGAATAATCATTTATTTGATACACACAAAATAACACATGAAACAATTATAAGGAAAAGTAGATACAATTGAATCCAATAATACAGGTTCGATACATGTGTCCGCGTACCAAAATGGCGTTCAGCTCAGCATAATGTTGAATCAACTTAATAATATAATAAGGGCAGAATAATCTTATATTCTGCCCTTTGATAATAATATTTGACGATCTCCGTAGCGCAGTGGGCGAATAGCGGCTGAGACGCAGGAGGTAGCGGGTTCATTCCCACCGCGGAACAAATGATTGATTGATTGATTGAAATTTTTTTATTCCACAAAAATACATGAATCTGTGCATAGGCGAATTTACGCCAGCAAGTATTCTCTTTCAGTTGACCCTTGCGTAGTGTGGAAAAATATTTTTGTAGCAAGAAAATTATTAGAAAAAATAAGACATTGATAATAATACCCATACCAAACATTAAATATATAGATAAAGACTAATTTCAGTAAACGTACTTTCTAATATTACACATCAATAAACACTAATTGAAAATTTATACTTACTAATCTATACTAATATTATAAAGAGGAAAGATTTGTTTGTTTGTATTGAATAGGCTCCGAAACTACTGGACCGATTTAAAAAGTTCTTTCACTGTTGGGAAGCTACACTATCCCCGGGTGACATAGGCTACTTTTTACTCAACTGCGCAGGAGGGTAAGTAATGTTTTTATTGAAAAACTACGCGTGCGTAGCTGCGGATTGGTCAGCTAGTAATAGATAAACTAATAAATAGGTTGTTATAATGCGCGCAGCCAAAGATGAGACCTGTCAGATGTTAGTAGAGGGGATTTTGCGCAGGTACAGTCGCGCTTAAAATAGTTAAATAAAATAATGAGTTCCGATTAATAATATATTTATTGAACATCGAAATCTTTTAGTTTTTTCACATAACGCTTTCCACTCATTTGGACCCATTTGATCCACCTTTTCCTTCACCAACTCCATAACTCCTGTAATATTCCATTTCACGTTCTTGCTGCTAACATGACCTTTTATTGCTGCCCAGGCCATTTCGATAGGGTTTAAATCGAGATGATATGGGGGCAATCTAAGAACGCGGTGGTTAGGCATAGCCAACAAAAAACGGTAACGAAAACTATAACGAACGCAACAATCAACTTTTTCACTCGTCAGTACTTGGGACCACAGCGGCGTGTGCGCGGGTTGCGGGGAACGACACACGACTGAATACGCATGCGCGGACGCCATACCTCGCCGTCCCTCCCCGCTTGCCTCGCATACCGCCAAAATGGCCTGAAAACTATCTACTGCGCAGGTATGACCACGTGATCCGTCATGTCTCATCTTTGGCTGCGCGCATTATACAATGGTGCTAAATAAACTCCTAACATAAGATATAAAGATGACAGAGTGGACAAATAACAGAGCATAGCTACAGGACACCACTCATTTTGTAGGCTTGATCTACAGATATTGGTTCCGGGTCTAGTTGTTTCTGTTATATTAAACTAGCTGACCAATCCGCAGCTTCGCACGCGTAGTTTTTCAATAAAACATTACCCTCCTTCTGCGCAGTTGCGTAAAAAGTAGCCTATGTTACTCAGGGATAATGTAGCATTCTAATGGTGAAATAATTTTTTAAATCTGACCCGTAGTTTTTGAGTTGATTCGTTACAAACATACAAAAATACAAATCTTTCCTCTTTATGATATTAGTAAGGATGTATTTACAAAAAAAATATGTAGGTATATAAGTATTCTAACAGTTATCAGGTTCCCATAGTACAAGCTCTGCTTAGTTTGGGGCTAGATAGTGCTGTGTAAAATGTCCAGCATTATTTAATAGAATGACTATTTAGGTACTCAATTTGTTCACAAAACTAGTATTTTTTAACTTTTACGATCATTGTACATAATTACTGATTTTTAAACGTAGAAAACTTGTTATTAGGCCTTACGCTTAGCTCAAGCTATTTGTTCAAACAAATTGTATCGCCGTTGGTTTCTCTAAATAAATAAATAAGCGGGTATGTACACACTACGGGTACTAGAGTATGTACACACGGCTACACATCAAGCTATAATTTCCAGTATAAGCTGACCTCTCATTCTACGAAAAGCCTACACAATGCGAGGACAGCTTATACTGGAAGTTTATATCTTGATGTGTAGCCGTGTGTACCTTATTTCGGATAACAAATAAGAAAGGTACATACGCGTTAAATACCCGTTTAAATCAGTAATCAGAACAATAGTTTAAAAACAAAAAAGTTGGTACTAAAACCACGGAAATTAACTCAAACAATTTATTTATTTTTTGATGGTCAAACGCTATCTGACTATCTGACAACTACCTCTAAATCATATTTAGCTACTAAATACGTTTAGGCATTGTTAAACTGGAACCCTAACATAGCGTAGCCCGACACGTCTTGCCCAAATCATATTTCTTTCAACAATGTCAGCAACAAAATCGCTTTATTCCAGCGTAATAACTTTCAATAGAATCGCTGGAATATACTGAAGACTTTGAACAAGAAAACGCTTTGAAAGCCTAAAAAATGAGGCAATAAGACTAAATATTACGATGAAGCACGAACGATATTTAGTTTCGGAGTTCTGTATAATATGCCGAGACCTAAAAGATCAAAATATTTATGAACAGAAGGATACAATTATTTTATTTTATTTATTTAAAGCTTGTACTGTCACACTACAAAGTCCTCCCTTCCACTCCACTCTAGTATAGTCCAGTCTTCCCTATACGAGTCGAGTTCGTGTTTCCATCGGCGTCGCGGTCTGCCGCGTGCTCGTTTTCTGTCTTTTGGGATCTACTCGGTGGTGTATTTTGCCCACAACTCCTCCGACATGCGGCAGACGTGGCCCTCCCAGTCCCACTTTAACTTGCCTACTTGGTGCCCAACGTCCGCGATTTGTGTCTGGGAGCGCAGTTCACTGTTTCTAATGCGGTCATATACAATTATTTACCAGACAAAATACAGAAGAAACAGTTAAATCATTTAAAGACCGTTGCAAACTATCTATAGATAGCTCAACTGCTCCAGATCACTACCAGGCGGAAGTGTCCCCAAGACACTAGCTGCATTGCGTTGAATTGCAATGCTTATGCGTTGACCCAGATGAGCGCCAGCTCTCGGATCACACGTCGCTTCGACCAGACGCCCAGAAAGAATCATCATCACCCACAGCCCGACATCACCCACTGCTGGGTACTGCTCCCCAAGCTGCGCTGGTCCATTGACGGCCCGCGACTTTAACAATGTCGTCCACTCATCTCGCTGCTGTACGTCCTACCCTTCTACAGCCATTCCTCGGCCACCATTCAGTCGCTATCCTGCTCCACCTGTCATCACCACGTCTTGCTAAAATAATATGTTGTCTGCTAAATTCATGTATGCAATAGCTAACTCATAAAATTGTTTATAATTTGTTACAAGCGTTTTATTAACTTGCAATGTATGTATGTATGTTTGTCCGGGTGGAATATTGCAACTGAATTTTAAACCCGTTCTCCTCAACCGATTGAGCTGAGATTTGGAATACATATGTAACTTCGGCGACAATACAATAATATGGTACCTACCATGGAGGTGGTCTCATGATGGAGACGGATGCTAGACAACGGAACTTCAGAATGGATTATAGTAGGCTACTAGTGTTTGGGCTCATATGAATCTGCTTGCGGTTACGATTATGAATTTTATAAAAACTTGTTTTGAAAAAATAATTTTTCAACAAAAACTTATTTTTAAAATAATTTTATAGAAACTGGCAGAGCGTGTATTGAAGATTTTCAAATGTATTACTTATTTAAATAAATACGGAGTAGTGTTTTGAACAAAATGCTAAACATTTCATCATCATCACAGCCACAGGACGTCCACTGCTACATAGACCTCCCCCATAGATTTCCATCAGTCTTGTGCGGCCTGCACCCAACGGCTCCCAGCAACCTTTATCAGGTCGCCTCTCCATCTAAAAGGACGGCCGTCCTCCATTTTCCAGTGCGCGGTCTCCACTCTAGACCCTTTCTAGCCCAACGGCCATCAGTTCTTCGAGCTGTATGCCCCGCCCACTGCCATTTCAAGATTTGTTTTAGCGCCAACTTCTGCCAAGTCGGAAGCCAGCTTCCTTTGGCTGGTATTTACCACCAGGTGAGGTAGAGCTCAAGCGCTTGTGCGAATGTTTGGATGTTTGTTTGTTTGTTACTCAATGACGTCGTAACGGCGGAACCGATTTCAATGAAATTTAGTATGTACGTAGATTATAACCTGGATTAACACATAGGATACTTTTTATCCCATAAATCATGTCGCATGCGATAAAAATGGGGTACCAAGTCAAGATGCAGCATCGAGTTTAGCTTTATTTCTAGGTTACCTACACATTTAGTAGTGTAACGCGTACAAAGTCGCGTGCAACAGATAGTCACCAATAAAAAATAAACAACAACTAATTCCTGCCGATATATTAATGGCGGGTTCCTATATCCGTCGGTAACCAGCTACGGGTCGTTTCTCCTTGATAACGTGTCAAACTTCTGACACGTTATCAAGGAGAAACGACCCGTAGAAAGATACGAGTCGTAGTCAGTTGCCGATGGATATAGGAACCCGCCATTAATAAATATTTTTTTACAAAAATTCGGTTTCAACTGAAAATATGTATATCAGATTTTAATACCAGCAACTAGGTAGGTACTTATGTAAAGTATTATTTGCAAAATGTATTGCAAATAATACTTAAGGTCAAAGACACAGAAGATAAAATAGCAATGTACAGTTGAATACAGAACCGGTTAGCCCTTGTCATTGCACTTGTACCGTCGCATACACATGTGCGACGAATTATAAAAAGCTCTTTTTACGACAAACTTTTGACAGCGTGAGGACGTCGCTAGCACAAAAAAGATAAGTACTAAAGTTATGTTTAGTATGAAAGCCTTGCTCCGATACACATCAGGATCCGTAGAAAAGAAGAATGCCGATTACGTAATTACTTTTTATTTGAACCCATTGGAACAGGCGTGAAGATAAACGGTAGGAGTAATTTAGCTTTAAATAATACAATTTGACAGAGTTTTGTCTTATCTAGTGCCAAGTACCGAATAAACCGCCAAATTTTTTTTTCGAATGGACTGATCTCGCTCTTTGCCTCTGAGGCCGTTGCAGCTTAACCGAACTTTTGGCGAGCGCAGAAGGCGCTCAGTCCTGTAAGTTTTTGATGAGGCAACTAGCGCAAGCGCACCACTTAGATGGACCCTCGGCTTGGGCTGTTGCTAGGATGGAGATAGGAGAGATACGCCCGGGTACGTGCTTGTACCTCGTATAGGCGGTGACTGAAGGGACTCGTCGACCTCGCCGGCGAGGTCGGTGTATCTGTGAAGTGTTTGCTCTGTCTAATGTAGATGACTCAGAAATCTCTTACGCATTAGCGGAGGTGATTTCGTCATCCGCGTCTTTGAGAACGTGTCTCGGACGACAGATGGTTTTGTTCGCGGGCGGATCTATGGGATAGTCCGCGATGAGCCTCCAAAATGAGCTCCTGCAGTATTTAACATATTCTTCCCCCCCCCCCCCCCCCCCCCCAACATCAGATCCCTATCATTCAGCAAACAAAATTAACAAAACCCAAATTTAACAATGATTATGGTAAAAGGACATCACAGTATTTAATCCCCCATCTTATTAATAAATTGATAATTGAAATTAAAAATAAACTCACTCAAAAAATATTAAATGCATATTAAAACGACATTTTCTAAATAATTTACTTTAAAAGCCTATTATAAAATGGAGCATTCTTTATAGTGCAAGTAGTGGATGTGTAACTCACACTACCGCATTGGCTATTCAATTGTTCTGCTTCGACTCGTTCACTCACCTGACGAGTTGGCTGTTATCAGCGTGCATTTGTGCGTTCGCAGGCTATTAGATAACACCATCAAATATTGTATCGAATGAATATTTTTAAGATTTACATACTTTTGACCAGAACCCACGTTATCGAGAACCTGGTGTCTGGATAAACCTAGTATAGGTTTTAAGACATCATAGAATCAGCTTTTGTGTAACCAGCTTTTTTAATCTGATAATAAACAAATAAAAAATAAAAAAAAAATAGTTGCCAGCTTTAAAATAATATCGCGTTAACAAATTATGTATTCGAAATAGGATCTCGGATCAAGATAATGTTTTTAAGGAAATGTTTACCGTAATGGCTAAACTGTGCGAACTTGTACATTTGTTGTACAACAGTTTAACAATAACATATTTCTGATTCTGAACGTTCGATCGAGATGAGCGAACGCGCGCGTCTCTGCGCGTGGCCCTGTTATCCCTCGTTGAGGCTCGTTGTACTTAGCTTCTGTAGCTATGTATTTTGTGTCGCTTGTGTCTTTTGAACAGCGTTTCGTTCTACATACCTGTCGCGGTTAGTTGTTGACCACCTTTAGATATATTTGGCGGTTAAAGTGTGACAGATTGAAATGAGCTGACACTTTGACAGGCGTGACAACTTTTCAACGGAGACTAATTATGACAATATGTTATGCAAAGTATTAGGTAACGTTCATTGATACAGAACCACTGCTACGGATTTGGGATTCCGTGTGGGTAAATGTAAAATCGAAAATTTGTTTTCCAGAACATATAAATTTTTATTTATTTATTTATTAATACTTTCACACAAAACAGAGTAGTGCTAGGACTTATTGCTATAATAGCAATATCTACCAGTCTTCCTGGTCGTGCTAAAAGCTAAGGCGTAACACAGGAAAAAAGGTATTTCGAAGCTAATAATCAAAACAGTCTCTAAATGACACATAAACAAAAATAGTTAACTAACATATTTTTTTTTATCCGTAGCTAACTTTTCATAATAATTTTTATAATTCCTTTATGTTTAAAAAAATACATATTTTGAATGATTCAGGGGTTTTTACTTTTTCTCAAAGAAGCGCTGACACACCAATCTCTTAAACGACTCTCTGTTTAATGAATATGTAACATATAATTTTTCTATGACAGAACGATGTTAAAAATTGCATGCGATAAACGCTGACTATGGACGAACTCAAACTTTGTCACTTACCTGTTACTAACACATTTTTTTTTATCTAGCCTATGCTGTCCCACTGCTGGGCAAAGGCCTCCCCCTCATCTCTCCACTTTTCTCGATCTTGTACTAAATCCCGCAAGTCCCTATAAAAAGCGTCCAAATCATCGCGCCACCGCTTCTTAGGCCTTCCACGGTGTCGCTTTCCATCCACAGGGCTCCATCCAGTTACGACCTTAGCCCACTTATTTGATTGCATGCGGGAGACATGACCCGCCCAATCCCACTTCAACTTGACAGCATTGATACCGACGTCAGCGATGCCGGTCCTAGAGCGCAGCGAGGTGTTCCGAATCCTGTCTATTCTCTTGACACCGAAAATGCTATGCTCCATCACTCTTTGGCAAACCGCGAGCCTGGACTTTTGAGATTCAGTCAGTCACCAAGACTGGGTACCGTAGGTTAGGACAGGCAGATTACACCAACCAGAATACTTACCCATATTTGCAATAAATAAATTGATAAAAATAAATATTTATTTGCATAAACAAATGGAAAATAAGGCCTTAAAAACTAGATAATGGCAGTTCATACTTTAAATGAATTTTTACTCATTCATTTGGATTGTATAAGTAGGTTGCACTCGCCTGTACGGGCCTACAGTATCTCGGAAAACAGTGTATATTAAAGGTCATTAACTCTGTTCCGGCGAACGCCACCGTTACACAGATTATGGATTACCTTTGCTTTAGTATCGGGAAGTAAGAAGTTAGTACATATACCATCGCCTGTGCCAGCCTCATCCAGGTTCTACCCGCGATGTTTGCTACATCGTCCGCACATCTCGATGCTGGACGACCAACGTTACAGTAAGTACCCTGTTCGTGGATGCCATTCAGCACAT
Organism: Philereme vetulata; assembly: GCA_918857605.2. NCBI lineage: Eukaryota > Metazoa > Arthropoda > Insecta > Lepidoptera > Geometridae > Philereme > Philereme vetulata. Next base: position 6,942,055 of record OU975427.1, on the reverse strand, counting down.
ATTCATACAGATATTGATTTACCATCATCATCCACAGACCATAAGTACCCACTGCTGGGTTTAGGCCTCCCTCTTTTACGCCACCCTTCCCGGTCCTCTGCTGCGCGCATCCAGGAGTTGCCCGCGACTTTCTTTATGTCGTCGACGGACGTTCCGGACTTGTTCTGACAGGTCTGTTCTTGGCCACCATTCGGTCAAAGATTTACTACACCTGCCATCACCTCATCTAGCCAACTGTCCTGCTCAGTTCCACTTGAGTATTTATCACATAAACACAAATTTGACGACCTCCGTGGTGCAGTGGGCGAATAGCCGGCTGAGACGCAGGAGGTAGCGGGTTCGATTCCCGCCGCGGAACATATGTTTGCACGTTCCGGGTCTGGTTGTTTCTCTATACATATTTTATAAGTATGTATTTACAAAAAAATGTATATAAGTATTCTAACAGTTATCTGGTTCCCATAGTACAAGCTAAGCTTAGTTTGGGACTAGATAGCGCTGTGTGAAATGTCCAGCAATATTTATATATTTATATAATTTTACAAGCAAGCAATTTTGTGAGTTCTCGGGTGTTCGGTATCCGTATTAAATCATAGATCCCTCAGTTCAGAGAATCATTAGATTTTATCGGCTTGAGTCATGTCGGAAATTATTTTTCATGACGTTAGCAAGCGTATATTGGGACTCAAATGGAGTTGGGCAGGACATGTGGCCAGGCGCGGTGATGGCAAGGTGTCAGTTCAGTTCATTTCGTGGTCAAACGCAAGCCTATAATATATATATGTATATATAAAAATAAGTCTAAATTTGCAGAAAGGCAGGATTCCACTCTACGTAATCCATCATCGTCAGCCCTTCTCATCCCACTGCTGGGCGTAAGCCTCTCTTCGTTGTCGCCATTCGCCTCTGTCCTGCGCTGTTCTAACCCACATACGAGACCCATCTTGCCGGCGGACGAGCTGCGTTCCTGGCTCCATCTCGGTGCCACCACTCAGCACTCTGTCATCACCGCGCCTGGCCACGTGTCCTGCCCAACTCCATTTGAGTCCCAATATACGCTTGCTAACGTCCTGAAAAATAATTTCCGACATGACTCAAGCCGATAAAATCTAAACGAAGTACGATTAATAGACTTGTTATAAAATAGTGTAAGTACCGGTTATGCAACACCAATATAACGTTTAACCGGTCACTAACTTTGTAATTGCCCTTACACCGACTGCGTGGGCGGAAATCTTTATCTGTGCTGTTTTCAACCGACTTCGCTCATCGCTTACCATCAGGCGAGATCGTGGTCAAACGCAAGCCTTTAATGTATATAAAAAAAACTTCAAAAAGGAGGTTCTCTATTCGGCTGTATGTTTTTTGTATTGTTACAAGATAAAATAATTAAAATGAATCTAACCAAAATAACACTTTTATTCAACACTGAAACGATAAATACACGATCTTAATCACAACACTAATTCACAACACTATCGCACAATAAACCACTAAAACTCACTGAAATGTTCGCACGTATAGCCAAATCCAGACTGACCCCTTCGTTTTTTTTTCGAATGGACTTATCTCGCTGTCGGCCTCTGAGGCCGTTGCAGCTTAACCGAGCTTTTGGCGCGCGCAGAAGGCGCTCAGCCCTGTAAGTTTTGATGAGGCAACTGAGCGCAAGGGCACCACTTAGGTACGAACCTCGGCTTGGGCTGTTGCCAGGGTGGGGATAGAAGAGAAACGCCCGGGTACATGCTTGTACCTCATATAGGCGGCGACTGAAGGGACTCGTCGACCTCGCCGGCGAGGTCGGTGTATCTGTGAAGTGTTTGCTCTGTCTAATTTAGATGACTCTTCCGCATTAGCGGAGGTGATTTCGTCATCTGGGTCTCCGAGAACGTGTCTCGGACGACGAAGGGTTTACTGACCCCTTCGGGCCTGTTTTTAAGACAAAACGGGTCTTTTCGCGCACAGATTTATATCAAAATTATAATTTTGACTAACCTCGACGTTTCGGCCAAGTTACATCGGCCGTGGTCACGAGAGACCCTTCGGGCCTCTCCACGCCCTATTTATATCTACCACACACAGTTACTAGAAACTTATTAGAACGCTCGAGAACGTTCCGATAACAACTAGAAAGGCATTCCACATGACTACTATTTATTATTCTGTGCAAGTGTAGATAAGAACGGTAGTAGGTAACTGTCACACCTAGCATTACTTAATCTGTGACACAGTAGGCATAAATAACTTCGAGATACCGACTATTACTTATTCTGTAACAGCCTCGGCGTAACAGTATGTTTGTTTCTCTACCTCCGCCAATTGTTAGCCGATTTCGATGATTCTTTTTTAGAAGTAATAACTTCTTTAGGCGCGTTAGGCATTTTTTGAGATGAACCCGCGACACTGTTACCGTTACCGACACCTCTGTATATAAGTATTTGTAGTGTAGTCTGCTTTTATTCAAGTTTTCAATTCTGTCGGCACTCCTGGAGTGCAATTTTTTTGTAGTGAAAACTTCTTTAGGCGCGTTGAACATTTTTTGAGTTGGGAAAAAACCATTGAACACGCGACACGGTTACCGACACCTGTCACTGACTACTGACACTGACTGTTACTGACAGGTAATATATTCTCTTTGGTTACTGACACCTCTGTCTAAAAGTATCTGTAGTCTAAAAGTCTGCTTTTGTTTTCACTTCTGTCGGCACTCATGGACTGCCACTACTGTTTTATTCTATAGGGAGTACCTCCAGGGTGGTCCCATATAAGTTTGGTGCAGATCTGATGATGGAGTAGGTATAGTAGGTAATAGGTACAGAAAGTCGAAACCTTAACAGATGACGCATCGCGATGTAGCACTTGTTTTGCAAATATCTAATTGGAGACCTAGTGTTGAACTGATCTGATCATGGACTTTGAAGATACCCTCATACAACTCCTAAACGACAAATAATTACACTAAGGGGTATTAGAGTTCACAGTCGAGATGTGCATAACACTGAGTTTTGAGTGTGAATATTCCAGGTAACTTTGAAGTCACGATACAACTATTAAAAGTATGTAATGGAGTTAAGTAAATGGATTCTTCTACCCTAAATATGTAGGATCACTAGTTGACCCGCCCGCGGCTTCGCACGCGTGGTTTGTCAATAAAAACATTACCCTCCTTCTGCGCAGTCGGGTAAAAAGAAGTCTATGTCAAAGTTCCGGTCACAATCTATCTATATACCAACGGTACATAGGGAATGCATCCTCCGCTCATCCCTTTTAGGGGTGATTTTGCAAAAAAGTTGAAACACGTATTTCTTTATTTCTTACCAAAAGCCTAAATATGGATTTTCAGATCCCTAACTTGAGGAATTATGGATTGCCCATACAAACTTTCAAACCCTATTTTATCCCCTTCAGGATTATATTTTGAGACAAAAGATAACCTATGTTCTTCTCGAGGATATAATCTATCTCCTTGCCAAATTTCATTACGATCCGTTCAGCCGTTTAGTCGTGGAAAGGTAACAAACAAACAGAGTTACGTTCGCGTTTATAATATTAGTATGTATTTAAGTAAACCTTCCCTCAAAATCATATTTTGTTCCTTGTTTTGTATTATCAGGATCCACGGAATGTATTCTCATTAAAAGAATGTTAGCCAATAATATCCGTGAAAGGAAAAGGTCCAATAATTCTTGGAAATCATCCAATCTACTAGTTTCCAGTCTGATTCCTCGTATAATTAATTGTATGCGCTTCATTGGATGCAAGCGCATATCGTGCTTGTGTTCTGTAGGCATGGAAATGGTATTTTTAATTAATTTTCATATGATGAAATGATTTATATTTATCACTGCTACTTCACGTGTGAAAAATCACAGGCAATGATTTTTCATTATGATGTCATACTTGCTGTTGCTATTTGACTTATGAAAAACACAGGCAATGATTCTTCATAATCTTCTTCTTCTTAGCGTGTCAAGAGTTCGACGTTTTCATTTATACTATGTTGGACAGGTGTTTGGCCGCAACAATAGCATTAGGTGAGCCCGTTATTAGGTCCTCCATCGTGCAGGTGTTCGGACACAAAGGGCACATTAGCAAGTGCCGCATTGACAGCGCGGGATCACCGCACTCGCACTGCTTTAAGTTAGAGTCCCTGAATCACCATTTGCACATATTGACTCTGCAGCGGCCAACCTGGGTGCGTAGCCTGTTTAAGGACTTCCAGACTGGGCCACGGCAGATCGTGCCCGGGTTCTTCTTAATAATATGCTGTAATTAGCAGTGCACAATACGAAACCAACCGCAGTCTTGCGAGGACGTCGAACGACGCGACCGTTATTTGTAGCAGACCCGACGACCGATATACGATGAAAACCGAAAATGATTTCTTATTAATTATATTTAGCAGGTTATGCTATCAATCCGGGTCGTCTACAGGCTCGATTGCGCGGTGGACGCACAGCTATTGCGTTAGAGCTGCAGGTAAGAGCCTCAGGGGAGTAGCCCATCGCCCTGGCATCAACTCACGGAGACTACTACCTCCGGGTCTCTGGTTTCAGCTCTTATGGAAGGAAAGTAGCAGGTGTGACAAATGATTTTTCATTTCATATTAATTTTTTACGTGCTACTCATGAAACGTTCCATCGCTAGTGCTCTGCAGCAATCTATACGCTGAAATACAAATAGATCTGTCGATAGACGATCTACTAAATGTAAAATCTATCTACTAACTAGTGGTTCGCCCCGAACCGAGATCTCGCGGGTCTCCCAAAACACAAAAGAAAATATTCTTAGGGCGACTCGCGCAACGATGCCTAAACGTATTTAGGGGCTAAATATGATTTAAGGAGTTGTCAAATCAAACAAATACGTAAAATTTAAACATGTTTAGTCGCTAAATACGTTTAGGGATTGTTGTGCAAGCCGGCCTTATCTTCGACCACTAGATAGTGCTATAAAATGCATTACCAACTTACTTGACCTACAGTTTTATTTAAATTACAGGTAACGGGAGTTCATGTAAAATGGTTATAATTTTTTGGGGTACAAATTGCAGTTATTCTGGATTTCAGACTTTTGCCTATATTTGTGTCACTTAAGCTACACGCATACCAAATTACAGCACTATGGGGTCACTGATGTACCCTGTGAATTTTGTGAAAGTTCAGTGTTTTTTATGGCTAATAACTCACAAACTATAAGGAATTTACTAAAAACAAAAACGGAGTCTAAATGTACTAATGATGACCTTTCATTTGACGTCCCATTTAACCAATAGTCCCATTTTAATTCTATTTTACCCCTCTTAATATCTCAACACCCCCCCCCCCCTCCCCCCACATTTTTAGATCATTTAGTCACACCAAAATTGTGCCATCACTACCTACCTATACAGGGTGTTTGGTAATATACTGACGATATTCAAGTGACGGTTTCACAAAACATAAAAAAAAACATTTCGAAAAAAACTACTAGTTATATTATCAGATTGTAAGAAAATCGACTAAGTTTAGGTGATTAATTTGGTATAAAACTTACTGCCTACTCTTGTAATCGACATCCAACAATAAAGGCCGATTTGATATCTCTTTCTGAAATGGTTGCGGGTTTTGGGTTAGAAAGGGACAGCAAGAGATATCTTGAGACGTCACCAATACAGTATCTGTGGTTAGATGGCAAGCATTATGCAATAGCATAACATAAGTTTAATAAAGTCTTTGTTTTACATGCCAAAATAAATTTCACATTTCTATAGTAAACATTTCACAAATTTGTTTATTATGCTCATCAAAATAACCCTTTTAATTTTTGTGCGTAATGTATATCAAATTTCACGATGATCCGATCAACGCTTCGAAAGTTATCCTCGGACAAACAAACAATACATACAACGCCGATTTGCCCAAGTTGATTTAGACATCTCGCTTCGCTCTATCAATCATTTATTATTAAACGTAAATATTTGATGTATTCTTTCCGTCAAATGTACTTAATATTTTTAATGTATTTTGCCAATCCTAAAATAGAATTTCCGAATTAAAAACTTATTTAATCTAAATCCCAGTTCCATTTTAATTGGAATAGTTTGATTCAAAGCCAGCTTTGCAGCCATTGTTATTTGTTACAAAGGTCGGTAAAGGCCATGGCTCAGAGCGTTGCGACTATTCTACTCTCATGATTAACTCCACAGATCATAATACTCGCCATATACATATTCGATTCAAGACGTTAATTCATGTATGTTTTGACAGTTTTATTAATGGCGGGTTCATATTCGTCGGTACCGACTACGACTCGTATTGACGACCTCCATGGCGCAGTGGGCGAATAGCCGGCTGAGACGCAGGAGGTAATGGGTTCGATCCCCGCCGCGGAACAAATGTTTGCATGATACTTAAACAGATATTGGTTCCGGGTCTGGATGTTGGATTATATATTATAAGTATGAATTTACAAAAAAAAATAAGTATATAAGTATTCTATCAGGGGCCTAATTCTACTAAACCCATCGCTTCACTATGACAATGGTATCGTCGCAAAATGGCCACTATCTTTTGGTATTTTACTATCTTTGTCAAAATAATGACAAATAATCATTGATTATTATTCCTGTCATAAGCTGCCAAATTTTCAATGGTATTGTCATAACTACGGGCGGCGATTTTTGACAAACATGTGCTGGATTGTGTTAGTAGAATACCAAAAGGTATCTATAGTGGCCATTTTGCGACGATACCATTGTCATAGTGAAGCGATTGGTTTAGTAGAATTGGGCCCCAGTTATCTGGTACCCATAGTACAAGGTATGCTTAGTTTGGGACTAGATAGCGCTGTGTGAAATGTCCAGCAATATTTATTTATTTATTATTATCTTCTTGAGAAAGTGTCAAACTTTTGACACGTTTTCAAGGAGAAACGAGTCGTAGCTGGTTCCCGGCTGATATATACGTAGGAACCCGCCATTAGGAGGACTTGCGCAGATGCGTAAACGTAATATCTAGAGGCAAAATATTATGGAGTCCTTTGTGCCCTACGAACTGCACGAGAGAGGATATCAATAAGGCTACCATAAATGCAATAGACATGGCCAAGTTCTACTCAACCCTAATATAAAAAGTTGCGAATTAAATACGTTGATTTGAATTTGGAACCTCATCTGTATTAAAATTTGAACTAAAGAGATCCACACAATAAGATCTTATTCGTAAATCGAACTAACCTCTGCACAGAATGCACCAACCCAGATTTGGTTTTTATTGTCTCGCAGAAAGTGTAAAAAATAGAGTATTCTCTTCGTGGATAAAGCTGTCTGCATCTTGGGCGTGCTTATATCCCTCTCTGCACTCAGGATTTTAACTAGAATCCTTCGTTACGTTCGGGATTCAATATAGCGCCCTTGACGCAAGACACTGCTTTATTCCCTCGTTTAATACCTACTATTATCTTAACCTTGCCGTTACTACATGATTATTTGTCGTTATTTATTCAACTCGATATCAGATAATTATAATCTCACCTTTGACATTCAACCACAAATCCACAAATCCATACTTAGAGTGACTTCTACGAGGCTTAAGAGGCTTTACAGCTTTATGCCTCGAGTTGATGGACGTATGGAAGTACATCGCAAGGCGCATGACCTACGAGGCGATACTATAGGCGATGGGTACCACTAAACATCAGGTGGGCCATATACTTGTTCAAAAAAAAAGGAGAGGTGAACCGAAACATTGTCGGTCGTAACACCGATAAAACGGTACGAGGTAAATCCCGTATACAAGTAACTTTTCAACAAAAATATAACCGACGTAACCAAACTACTGAACTGATTTTTATGAAATTTCTATGAGACCAATATAAAAGTATAGGTAGGTACACACGGCTACACATCCGGTACACACATAGGTACACACGGTAGCCGTGTGTACCTATCCTGTCAATTAAAAAAGGTTTATAAATGACGGAGTTCTGAGGTAAAAACATAAAACCAAACGTCGCTATAAAATTTGAGGGTTGCCTCGATGTTTTTGGGATCCCATCATCAGATCCTGACTTGGTGCTAATGGGACCATCTGGGAAATTACATTAATTTAAAACTAAAAATGCATTTCTCGAATCGGTCCAGGCGTCTTCGAGATATCGGGGAACATACTACAAACATACATAAAAAGAAAAAAGGTTCTAACTAATTGAGAAACACCTCTTTTTGCACTGCGCGTCGCAGCCCTTTGCGCGCGAGTAGACGCAGCCTGTCAACACGTTGGGCCATCGTTGACGCAATCCCCACCACCGCGCCCGTCTACTCATGGCTTCGGCGCGTAGTGCGAGGCGAGCCGTAGTTCGGAGCGGATCGCACTCATCCTGACGAAGGTACACGAATTGAACCGAAACATTGCCGGTCGAAACACCGGTAAACGGTACGTAATAAATCCCGTATTTATAATAATGATACATGTTGTTTAGCTCATAAAAATAAAATATTACTTCATCATTATCATCATAATATATCAGCACCAGGACGTCCACTTATAATTTTTTTATCTAGCCTATGCTGTCCCACTGCTGGGCAAAGGCCTCCCCCTCATCTCTCCACTTTTCTAGATCTTGTACTAAATCCCGCCAGTCGCTATAAAGAGTCCAAATCATCGCGCCACCGCTTCTTAGGGCTTCTAGTGTCGCTTTCCATTCACAGATCTCCATCCAGTTACGACCTTAGCCCACTTATTTAGCCAATTGTACTATCGCGTGTCTAGTTTTAAGTGTTTTAATTATGATTTGTTAATTTAAGTGTGGTATACAATAAAGCGTTTTCTATCTATCTATCTATCTTATTTGGTTGCATGCGGGAGACATGACCCGCCCAATCCCACTTCAACTTGGCAGCCAGTTATGAATATAGGCCATAGGTTTCCTGGGCGACCGATCTTGTGCGGCCTGCAACGGCTCCCAGCAAACTACATCAGAACCTTTCCATCTAGTGGAGGCCGTCCTACACTGCGCTTTCTAATATTACGGAAATAATTTAAAAACAAGCTTTATATAAGAAAAACATACTTTTCTTCAGTAATCTATACTAATATTCTAATTTTAGGACAGATTTGTTTGTATGTATTGAATAGGCTCCGAAACTACTGGACCGATTTAACAAAAAACTTTTACTGTTAGGAAGCTACACTATCCCCGGGTGACATAGGCTACTTTTTTCCCAACTGCGCAGAAGGAGGGTAATGTTTTTATTGAAAAACTACGCGTGCGAAGCTGCGGATTGGTCAGCTAGTTCTTAATTTTAGAAAAAGGAAAGATTTGTTTGTTTGTATTGCATAAGCTCCGAAATTACTGGACCGATTTAAAAAAATCTTTCGCTGTTGGGAAGCTACACTATCACCGGGTGACATAGGCTACTTTTTACCCAAATGCGCAGAAGGAGGGTAATGTTTTTATTGAAAAACTACGCGTGCGAAGCTGCGGATTGGTCAGCTAGTCTATAGTAACAGATTATTTTTAATAACTAGATGATAAGATAACTGACAATATAATTACGCAGATGCGCCGAGGAGATAAGTAACACAGTATTATATCAGTAGCTTTCATCTAATTCTCATTACGGTGAACAAACCGCAATTACAGTAGCAAAGTCGCAATGGGATGAATTAATACCCAAATAACGCTGGACATCTAACACAGCGCTATCTATCCCCAAACTAAGCAAAGCTTGTTATTGGAACCAGGTAACTGATAGAATTTAAAAACGTAATTAAACAAAATCTTTTTAGTAAAGCCTACTATAAAATATCGGATTAAGGTTGTATTACATTATAACGGCACGGATCCAGCACGGCTCCAACCCAGCAATTTACTTGTCATTCAAATTAGAGCATTAAAACCAGTGTCGTATAATATATTTCGTAATGTCAATATAAAAAGCCGCCGGCGGACAGGCAGCGCGCTTACAGCTACCATACGACTAGTCGCGGAGCCCGCGCGCTGTAAGCGAGGAGACCGCACGCTGTAAGCGAGGAGACCGCGTGCGTACAGTGCGCCGACTGCGAGCCGCCAGCTAAACATCGTCGCGTCGCCTCTTCCTTCCTTCTCCTCTTTTTATTGTTCTGTTCTTCATCGAGAGCAATAGCGATTATTACTAGTTCGCGCAATGTAAACTGAGACATAATGAAATTGTGCGAGTCCTAGGCGTGTTCATTCACGAATACGTGTTCGCGGTGATAGTAAGCTACACACTTTGCGGATGGCTCGCTGCCAGCGAGCTGGCACCTCGCGATCGGCGCGCTGCCAACGAGCTGGCACCTCGCGGGCGGCGAGCGGTAGCCGAAGTTTGAGGCGGTGCTGTGGTGCAGCTGTGTCGTTGCCGTGCCGCATCCGTGCGGCTACAATGTAATACAACCATCATTTAGATGATAGAGAAGCTTGGGATTGAAATTGCTCCAACTCGTTCAAAAATATTACAATTTAGACGTAATTTATTTTCTTTATTGTTATGTATTCTGAAAGAACAATAAACTAGTGGTTCGCTCCGGACTGAGATTTCGCGAGGATCCGATTAAAATTAAAAAAATATTATTTGTAATCTTTGACTATCAAATAGTACCACGACGAAATAACCAAATACTTGACCTACAGTTTCATTCAAATTACAGGTAACGGGAGTTCATGTAATGTGGATATCTTTTTTGGAGTACAAATAGCAGTTATTCTGGATTTCAGACTTTTGCCTATATTTAGTACACGCACTAAAGTACAGCACTGTGGGGTCACTGGTGTACCCTGTGAATTTTGTCAAAGTTTAGTTTTTATTATGGCTAATAACTCAAAAACTATAAAGAATTTACAAAAAATAAAAACAGAGTCTAAATGTACTAATGAATACATTTGACGTCCCACTTGACCAGTTAGCCTCATTTAGTCACACCGAAATTGTGCTATCACTACTTACCTATGTATTAAATTTCACGATGATCGGATCAACGCTTCGAAAGTTATCCTCGGACAAACATACATACATACAACGCCAATTTGCCCAAGTTGATTTAGAGATCTCGCTTCGCTCTATCAAAAAAAACAACCAGCCTTGTTTCTTACCTTTCTTTCCTGGCTTGGTCGCGAAGGAACAGGCAGTTAAATTGACGTTTCAAAGTGATCCTTGTGATTTTAATGAATAAAAGATTTTGACTTTTAATACTTTTTGTACATTTTTTGTAAATACATACAATATACGCCTGCGGCTTCGCTCGCGTGGCTAATGATAAATTAGATGTCTCAATTCAAATCATAATCCTCAACATCGAACCCGTACATCGAACACCTCCTGCGTCGCAGCCGCCTGCGCCACGGAGGTCAGAGGACGCAAGGAGTAATCTCTTCTAGTACTTACGTAAAATGAGCCTTCAAATATTGATAAAATCGATATTAATAATGCCAAACACCTGAAGCACCTAAGCGAGGCAACAACCGTTCCTTGTGAAAGGGCTCGCCCGGGAAGTGCTACCGCCATATTCTACCGCCAAGCATCGTCGCTGTGTTTCGGTTTGAAGGGTATGGTTGTCGGTGAAATTACAGGCACATGAAGCTTCACACTTATATGCCTCAAGTTGATCTAAGGTACGTGACCTGTGAGGCAATACTTTGTTATAAGCGATGGTTACATCAGGTGGGCCTTGTTCCATCTCCAGGTGGCATACAAAACAAAAGTTCGTCATTGTACTTTTGAAGTAAAACTTCTTTACGCACGCTTGACTTGGGGAGTAAGGTGGTGAATGCGTTACGAAAAGTGCGAACGGAAGTTGAGAGGGAGATATAAGTTAGTAAAGATAGAAAGAGAGAGTTACGTCTCGTATATTTTTAAACGTTAATGTGCGAGTGCGATTTGCGTCTGTCCAGAATGAACATAGACTGATCGACCTACAGACATGTTGTCAATTTTGTAATTGATCAATTTTTTAAATTAATATTTTGATAAAGAAGTTTTTCTTCAGTCGTGTGGTCTAAGGCACACTCGTTTTCTGTAAGGTTTTTTATCTGTAAAAATATATTTGTGTACATAAAGAATAAAGAGGCTTGTACCCAGCAATGGGCTGTTACTAGGGAATGCAATCCCGACTCGAGATTGCAAATTCGAGATCTCGCGGGATTAGAAATATCAATCCCGCGGGATCCCGGAATTTTCGGGATCCCGTCTAGTTTAAAAAAATGTTAAATTCGGATGACTGAAAAAGCTAATAACTGCTTGTTTGGTTAACTAAAATAACATATTACTCGAAAGAAAATAAAAATCTTTATTCTTTAATCTTACCAACTAAATAATTATCGTCACCTGTCGCTAATATTCGGAAATAGTCGGAATAGTTTTCTAACGCTGTTTGGCGTTCCTGCCGCTCGCGGCCGTCAGTCAGCGCGCCGCTTGCACCCCGAGTGGACGTGTGTAGCGTCGCTGACCGCTGCCGCCCAATCCCGTCAATCTCGAACGGGATCTCGTCATATGATGCGTCGGGATTGATCCCGAAAAATTACACGAGATCCGGATCCCGCGGGATCGGGATTGCATTCCCTAGCTGTTACTTATCTCTTTATTTTAATGCAACATACATTACAGATTTCATAAAAGTAATCTAGAAGTATGTACCCTGTAAGGGCGTGGCAAGGTAAACCAACACCATAAAGGTATTCATTACGAACTCAAATTATCAAAGGTAAAAAAATAAGGTGCTTACGATGATGATGATGATCCTGATACTAATCAGACAGGCTACCTTCGATCGCCGTCTGGCCACAGGTCAATTTCAAATTTCGAACACGGCAAAGGTCAACATAATAGTTCAGCCTGACAAAATTGAAACCTGCTTTCTCTAATTTTGATAGAAAGTTACAATTTAACTAGTTATTCGTTATGCAATAACGGTGTTGTATGAGATAATAACGTGTTTTTTGTAGGTGTAACGGGTCTATGCGATTTTTAACCGGTTTAAGGTCAAACTGTTGAACTGTGACTTTTGACCATTGTTTACTGAACCATGGCCCGCCCGCGGCTTTGCGCGCGTGGTTTATCATTAACGTTACCCTCCTGCGCAGTTGGGTAAAAAGTGGCCTATGTTCCAATACCGGTCGTAATCTATCTTTATACTAAATTTCATCGAAATCGGTCTAGGCATTTCGTCGTGAAAACCTAGCAAACAGACAGAGAGATATTTATAATACTAGTCTGAGAACAGTAGAGCTCGCGTCCCAAGTCCAAAAAGTAATTGATCGAGCGAAGCGAGATCTCTAAATCAACTTGGGCAAATCGGCGTTATATTCGGCGTTTGTGCGAGAATAACTTTCGAAGCGTTTATCCGATCATCGTGAAATTTAGCTTATAGGTAATGTCGGCACAACTTTGGTGTAACTAAATGTGTTAAAAATGTGGAGGGGTTGTTGAGATATTGGGGTTCAAGAGGGGTAAAAAAATGGGACTATCCGGTCAAATGCCACGTCTAATAAAATAATAAAATGGTCTTTGTGAGTACATTTCGACTCCATTTTTTTATTTATACCTTGTAATTTTTAAGTTATTAGCCATAATCAAAACTTAACTTTGACAAAATTCACAGGGTACACCAGTGACCCCACACTGCTGTAAGTTGGTATGCGCATCCAGCAAATCCAGAATAACTGCAATTTCTACCCCAATAACGTATAACCACATTACATGCACTCCCGTTACCTGTTAATTTGAATGAAACTGTGGGTCATGTTAGTTGGTTATTTATTTCGCGGCACTATTTTGAAAGTCAAAGATTACAAATAATATTTTTTTGTTTTAATCGGAGACTCGCGAGTTCTCTGTTCGGGGCGAATGAAATCTTTAGTGTGCCTCTCAAATTTGATTGAAATCCGCCAATAAAGAACGCTACAACAAACTTCCCCCCTTCCCCCTCCCCCCAATTAAAAATCGCGATCGACTGAAACATTCAATTAAATCAAGTAACATGTTTGCCAATTTTTAGTCAAAATCTGTTGAAAAATGCGATCTGTAGGCGAGAACAGACAGACGTACAAAAGCATATTTTGGGCAATCTCGAAACTGAGACGCTTCGCTCGCTCGGTCAATTACAAGTGTTCACTAATGTTTTCCTTGAACTGAGTTACGTGTAATATGACACCAACCAGCTAAGAATGCATTGCACTCTTATGTAATACATAACGTTATATAATGTACATCTTCACATGGTTTTGTTGTTCACATAGATTGGATAATAACTACGTGTATTACATATGTAGTACCCATACATACATACCTACATACATGATTACAACTGCTTCATCCATCTTATTTTAAAATAGATAACGGTTTAGGTATAAACAGTGCCGTCTTTATCATAAGAGCACACGGGGCCCGTGCCCAGGGCACCCCATCCTCAGGGGGCCCCGAAGTACCGACAATTTCTCACACATAAGTAGATTCTCAAAACATTTTTGTCGAGCACAGTAACAGCGCCACCGTCTAATTTTTTTTGTCGGATTGTACCTACTATTTAATAATATTTCAGAACGCATCCTAATTTACTAAGTACACCATCTAGCGATCACTCATGCAAACCACTCCGATTCCAAAGTCAAGCTGCACAGTCTAAACGAGGCCTCAAATAGATGTTGACATTCTCGTCTATGGTTGGGGGAATCGCCGGATGATGATAAAAATGTTAGTTCGCTTTCTTTGCTTTCCAAAAGAGCCCCCAATTCTTGTGTGCCCAAGGGCCCCAGCATAGTTTAAGACGGCCTTCGGTATAAAAACAAATAACTGAACACGCAGAAACATAAGTGGCAGTCTATATTTTAGAGACACGCTGCTGAGTCAAGGGTGCTATTGATCGCTTACGTCCGGGAATAGCACATAACTTTTCATAGCGAATCCAATGAAATTAAAAAAGTCTATAACAGTTTGCTGCTAAAAAGAAAATTTGCGTTCCCGGTATCCACTGTTTTTGAATTGAAAACTTCTTTAGACGCGTTGAAAATTTTTTGAGATGGGAAAAACCATTGAACTCGCGACATTGTTACCGACCTGACACTGACTGTTACTGACACCTCTGTATATAAGTATCTGTAGTGTAGTCTGCTTTTATTCAAGTTTTCACTTCTGTCGGCAGTCCCGGCGTGCCACTTTTTTTCAATATTAAACTATGGCCTCTTTTATTTAGTAGAAATAAGGATTTGTTGTGGAGATTGCATTTAATTTTACTATACTAGTGGTTCGCCCCGAACTGAAATCTCGCGAGTCTCGCAATAAAACAATAAAAATATTATTTATAATTTTTGACTAATAAAATAGTGCCACGAAATGAAAACCAAATAACTTGACCTACAGTTTCATTCAAATTACAAGAAACGGGGGTTCATGTTTATGGTTATTTTTTTAGGGGTAGAAATTGCAATTATTCTAGATTTCAGACTTTTCCCTAAAGCCACTAAAGCTACACGAATACCAAATTTTATCACTGTGGGGTCACTGGTGTACCCTGTGAATTTTGTCAAAGTTCTGTTTTTAATATGGCTTGTAACTCAAAAACTACAAAGGATTAAACTAAAAATAAAAACGGGATTGAAATGTACTAATGAAGACTTTTCATTTGACCATTTTTAGTCGCATTTTTTTACCTTTCATGAGCCCCAATATTTCAACAACCCAACATTTGTAGCTCTTTTAGTCACACCAGGATTGTGCCATTACTACCTACCTATATATCAAATTTCGCAATGATCGTATCAACGGTTTGAAAGTTATCTTCGGGCAAACAAACATACATACATACTGCATACAACGCCGATTTGCCCAAGTTGATTTGGAGATCTCGCTTCGCTCGATCAATTATGAATCCTAATTCTAATTATGAAGCCTCATTCTATTTTCAAATAAATAATGAGTTAGTTCATTGATGAGTCAATCTCTAACTTAGGAAAAAAACAATATTACGATTTATAATATCTCTTCGCTGCCTTCACATATTGCAATCTCTTCATTCGCGCCATTTTAAGTATTCTCTTCACAAGCGGATCACTCTTCAACGCCTTCCTAACTTCACTTTCATCCACAGCTGTCATTACAGTTGACAGTTTCTTAACCTCCTTCACAGTCGTACTAACCTCTGTCGTAGATTTACTTTTCTTAGCCAAATCCATTTCAGTAAGGAGGTTCTCAAACTCGTGCCTGGACCTCATCGCGTGACGTTCCATTTCCAAAGCTTCCGCGACCTTTCCTATTAGAACTGTTTGATTTCTCAGAACGTTAAATATTTGATCATCTTCGTGATTTAAATATTCGTTTGTGTAAAATAATTTTGTTTTTGGAACATCTTCGGAATTAAAATATTCATTTGGTTTGTATAATTTTGTATTTGGAACATCTTCGGAGTGTACATATTCTTTTGTTTTAAATAACTCTGTTTCTGGAGCATCTTCGGAATTTAAATATTCCATTGCTTCGAATGAATTTATGTTCCAATTTGGAAGGGATTCGTAATTAATTGGAATGGCGCGTTTTCTAGCCATTGTGAATCTGCTGAGATTTTCTTTGTTACCTTCATTGTTGAATTGGCGGTGTACGATTGGTGACGATTCTTGCAATCTGAAAGAATTTTAAAATTAAATTTTATTAAAATTAATTTAAAAATGGGATTTTGGGACACTAACTTAAATCTAAACTCATATTTCTCTAGAGACGGGCTAAACTCGGCGTAGAATAACTGGAGAAAATTCGTTGATAATAAAATATAGGTCTGTGAATAAAAAAGTATTTGTAACCTACTTGTGCTTCAAAATATCTCGATAAGAATCGATCTGCTACCATCTGAGGTTTTCCCATTAGGCTACGACATGTCACGCTTCAAGAGAAATGTAAAGAGGTTTCTACAGTGTAGGGAACGCGGCGACAATACCCCGGGTGTTGCCGGTGTCAATAGGCGACGGTGACCGCCTACCATCAGGTGGGTCGTAAGCCTGTTTCCCCACAAATAACAATCAAAAAGATCCAAATAATGAAGAGTGCTGAGAGCCGTTGGGAGCTGGATCGGTCGCTATGATCGCTAGAAATCTATGAGTTCAGCTGAGGACGTCCAATGCCTGATATGTACAAATGGAGGACTTAATACTAAAAGCATTTTCTACTAGTCATTCGTGACAGATAAAAATCGGCCAAGTGCGAGTCGGACTCGCGCACGAAGGGTTCCCTACCATCTATACTAATATTATAACGAGGAAATACTTGTTTGTTTGTATTCAATAAGCTTCGAAACTGCTGGACCGATTTAAAAAATTCTTTCACTGTTGGGAAGCTACACTAGCCCCGGGCTATATATAGGCTACTTTTTACCCAACTGAGCAGAAGGAGGGTAATGTTTTTATTGAAAAATTACGCGTGTGAAGCTGCGGATTGGTCAGCTAGTTATCTATAAAAACGGCCTAAAAAATCACGTTTGTTGTATGAGAGCCCCCCATAAATATTTGTTTTATTTTAAGTTAATTATTTATTTTTAAAGTGAATATATAACTTAATATTCTGTGTATATTTCAAGCGTCTACCTGTTGCCGTTAACAATATTGAGCTAAATCGAGCAAAAAAATCACGTTTGTTGTATGGGAGCCCCCCTTAAATATTTGTTTTATTTTAATTTAATTATTTAATTTTAAAGTGAATATATAACTAAATATTATGTGTATATTTTAAGCGTCTACCTGTTGCCGTTAACAATATTGAGCTAAAACGAGCAAAAAAATAACGTTTGTTGTACGGGAGCCCCCCTTAAATATTTATTTTATTCTGTTTTTGGTGTTTGTTGTTATAGCGGCAACAGAAATACACAATCTGTGAAAATTTCAACTGTCTAACTATAGTTCGACCGAAACCGCTGTACCGCCCCTTAAGAAAGTGCGGCGAGGTGGGGGCCGAGGAAAAATGAGCAAGAGTACACATGAGATCGATATTGTCGGATAGATCTTTCGATATCGTAAACGATATGTTTATATTATATAACGATATGTTTATATTTTTATAAGTAACTAAATTGTCTACAGATATTCTGACATAGATTCTGCTTCAACTTCCGTTTCGCTATCGTAACTTGAATCAGAGTCGTTCTGCAAATGTATTATTAATGGATCGGTAATAATATCAAATCTACTATCGCGATCCCAGTAATTGTTTTCATTTTTTTGGACATGATGACGGTCTTGACATCACGAGATAGCGCTCGACCCATCTTTGGATATTTATCTCATGGACAGCAGACTGATGGATCGGAGCGGCCGATACTTCCCCCCGTCTCGCCGCGCGCATACCTCAGGCATGGTACAGCGGTTTCGGTTCACGAGATACAGCCTGGTGACAGACGTCCGTCTGACAGACAGACAGCGCAGTCTTAGTAATAGGGTCCCGTTTTATCCTTTCGGACCAACTAGACTGAACTAAATTAACACACTCACAATAAGCATAATTCTTGTTAATGATATAAACTCGAAAGTAACTCTGTCTCTCTGTCTGTTTGTTACATTTTCACGAAAGCCTGGACCGATTCCGATGCAATTTTGTATATTAATAGACTAGGTGTTGCCTGAGACTTAGGTACGCGTTACAATACTACTTAAATGTGTAGGTAACCTAGAAATGAATCTAAACAACTTGGGGTGCAACTTGACACCCCATTTTTATCCCATGGGATCTGATTTATGGCATAAAAAGCCGTCTATCGGTTAATCCAGGTTATAATCTACGTACATACAAAATTTTCTTTGAAATTGGTGTAGCCGTTATGACGTGATCGAGTAACAAACAAATAAATAAACAAACATCCAAACTTTCGCATTTATATGTGTGTGGTTATGACCTTGAAATAGGCTACTTGTTACGCGACTGCGCAGAAGGACGCAAAAATGTTTTATTATATAAAACCTTGTATTATTTTCGACCATCTTCAAATAACTTATTTTGGTAAACTCATGTCCAATCCCGTCTGTTGTTTTATTGTTATTTTCTCTTTGTGTATCGTCTTCTATTTTGAGACACAGTATTGTCGTCATGATTGCTGAAAACAATTATTAAACATAAATACGAGAAAATAAAATTTACGTAAACCTAACTTGTAAACCTACCTTACCTACCTATAATGGAGCCCACACTGTACAGGATGTTTGTTAATATACTGACGATATTCAAGCGACGGTTTCTCAAAACATAAAAAAAGACTTCTCGGAAAAAAAATACTAATATAATAGGTTGGGGAAAAAGTATTTTCGCATTATAGTATGTATGAACTTGTAATAAAATCTCTTTGGCTATTTATTTGTATCTGGCTGGTTTTGGTATCATTCAAAGTTTAAATTTTAAAGAAGATAATTCTAAATTCAAATTAGGAAAATATGTGATTTTTATTTGTTTTTCGTACTGTAAAGATGAGTCAAATCTAATGAAGAAATTCGATACATTTTAAAATTTTACTACTAAAAAGGTAAAAATGCAACGCAATCCGCGAAAAATTTTTGAGATGTTTATGGACCTAGTGAAGTGTCTGTGAGAGTAGCACAAATTTGGTTAAAGCGTTTTCAATCCGAAAATTTTGATGTCAAAGATGCACGATGCTCTGGTCGCCCTATTACGGATAAACTTGATGTAATTTTTTAAAAAGTGGAGCAAGATCGGCATATCAGTAGTTACGACGTAGCTGAAGAACTGGGAATTGACCATAAAACAGTTTTGGCGCATTTGAAAAAAACTGGGTACACGAAAAAGCTCGATATTTGGGTACCACACGAGCTCACTGAAAGAAACCTAATGAACCGTGTACTCATTTGTGATTCTTTATTACGACGTAATGAAACCGAACCATTTTCGAAGAAGCTTATAACTGGTGATGAAAAGTGGATCACGTACGACAAGAACGTGCGAAAAAGGTCGTGGTCAAAGGCCGGTCAGGCTTCACAGACTGTGGCGAAACCCGGGTTAACTCGCAACAAGGTGATGCTGTGTGTGTGGTGGGATTGGAAGGGCATTATTCATTATGAGCTGTTACCACCAGGCAGGACCATAGATTCTGAACTCTACTGCAAACAACTGATGAGATTAAAGCAAGAAGTTGAGAGAAAGCGGAAGGAATTAATCAACTGAAGGGGTGTGGTTTTTCATCATGATAACGCTAGACCTCACACATCTTTAGTCACTCAGCAAAAATTAAGAGAGTTTGGCTGGGAGGTGGTAATGAATTCGCCGTATAGTCTTGACCTTGCACCTTCAGATTTCCACCTGTTTCGGTCTCTTCAGAATTCTTTAGGCAGTGTCAGGTTAACATCACAAGAGGACTGCCAAAACTAATTGTCGCGGTATTTTGATCAGAAGCCCCAAAATTTCTATAGCAATGGGATCATGTCCCTACCTACAAGATGGCAAAAAGTTATCGACAAAATGGTACCTACATATTTTAGTTAACTGTAAATAAACTATATTAAAAAATGTTTTGAATTTTCTTAAAAAAAGCGAAGAAACTTTTTCCCCAACCTAATATTATAAAATTTTAAAGAAAATCGCCTAAGTTTGGGTGGTTAATTCGATATAAAACTTACTGCCTACTCTTGCAATCGACATCCAAAAATAAAGGCCGATTTGATATCTCTTTCGGAAATGATTGCGGGTTTTGGGTTAGAAAGGGACAACAAGAGATAACTTGAGACGTCACCAATACAGTATCTGTAGTTAGATGGCAAGCATTATGCAATAGCACAACATAAGTTTAATAAAGTGTTTGTTTTTACATGCCAAAATAAATTTCACATTTCTATGGTAAACATTTCACAAATTTATTTATTATACTCATCAAAATAACCCCTTTCATTTTTGTGCGTATATTACCAAACATCCTATTTATAGTATTGTACTAGACATTTTAAAATTTTCGAATCCTTCGCTTGCTCGGCCATCAAAATTGAGCACGCTGTTAAAAATCAACTAACTTTGCACTCTTGCACAAATAACTATTATCATCAAAAAACTTATATATAATCTGTACATAAGTAAAACTTGTATTAAATAACCTGATCTTATCTGTTACCTAGTGTTCGATACATGACCTTCAAATTAGTTATTCTAGATGGATATTATTTAGCGTTCTTGTGTACACAAAGAGGCGAGACAAGAGACGTCAGAAGTTTCTGAAGTAGGTACAGAATAGTCTAGACTCTACAACAAAAGGAGGCACTATCGCGTCTTTCGAATAAAGATATTTTACAACAGTATTTAAAAAAATGTTCTACGCTGACGAATTCACTATATTAAACGTACTATCTATGTAAATAAAACAAAGTCGGGTTAGTTACATCATTTATAACTCAAGAACGGCTGGACCGATTTTGATGATCTTTGATTTGTTGGATTTGTCTCCGCCGCGAATAGCAGAATAACTATTAAAATATCTGAAAAATTCACGCAAATAGAAATTATGAAGAAAATTCATTTTCTCATACATAGATTCAGCTAATGACGGCCGATTGACAATTCTAGCGGCGACGTACATTGGCAGCCCGCGTCAAGGCGGTACGAAGTTAGACGGGTCAGCTAGTTATGAATAGATTGTCCATCTATAGTTATTGATCGAGCGAAGCGAGATCTCCAAATCAACTTGGGCAAATCGGCGTTGTATGTACTCGTATTTATGTTTGTCCGAGGATAACTTTCGAAGCGTTTATCTGATCAGCGTGGGTATATAGGTAGGTAGGGATAGCACAATTTTGGTGTGACTAAATGAGTTAAATAAAACCGGCCAAGGGCGAGTCGGACTCGCGCACGAAGGGTTCCGTACGAAGGGTTTTCTATAAAAACGCAAAAAAATCATGTTTGTTGTATGGGAGCCCCCCTTAAATATTTGTTTTATTTTATTTTAGTTATTTATTTTTAAAGTGAATAGATAACTAAATACTCTGTGAATATTTCAAGCGTCTACCTGTTGCCGTTATCAATATCGAGCTAAAACAAGCAAAAAAATCACGTTTGTTGTATGGGAGCCCCCCTTAAATATTTTTTTTATTCTATTTTTAGTATTTGTTGTTTTAGCAGCAACAGAAATACATCATCTGTGATAAATTTCAACTGTCTAACTATCACGGTTCATGAGTTACAGCCTGGTGACAGACGGACAGACATAGACAGATATACAGCCTTAGTACTATGGTGCCGTTTTACCCTTTGGGTACTAAACCCGAAAAGGGGGTTGGGGGGGGGGGGGGGAATTATTACAAAGATTACAAATAATATTTTTTTGTTTTAATCGGAGACTCGCTTGATTTGTTCAGGGCGAACTACTAGTTTATAAGTTTTTTGATTCCAAATAATTATTTTTATTTTAGTTAGTTTAAAATCTAAGGCTACGATCTTCGCATTATAGTCAGAGCCCTAACTGCACGCTATCAATTTAACAAGCACATGTTCTAACTAGGGCTATGCGATACACAAACCTGCAGATTCTTTAATGAGACGGTTCGCCCCTACACATGTTAGGCGAGTGTGATCCACTAATACGCAAACGTAGCGTTCATCTGGGTGAACACGTTGTTAGCCCGGAGGAGCTAACAGGTATCACCCATAAGAATATCCTACAGTTTCTAACTGTTGTAGGGCTTGGTTTTTACTTCCTAAGTTACTCACTTTATAATAAAATAAACCGAGTTCTAGACGTCTATCACCCTCCCACTTTACAAATGTAAGAAAAAAATCACTGAATGCTTCCAATTTCTCTCATATGCAGAAACAGAGGAACTGTTGACCATCCTCAGGTAACAAATACTCATAACCCTTACATATGTATTCACACACTCACACACATAACACACACAAACTCACACACATGCACACACACCCTTACAATCATGTACACTCAGTAATCTAAACCAGAAACAGAGGAACTGTTGACCACCCTCAGCTAACAAATACTCATAACCCTTACACATGTATTCACACACTCACACACATACACTGACATATAAAAACACGCAAACTCACACACATGCACACACACACCCTTACAATCATGTACACTCAGTAGTCTAAACCAGAAACAGAGGAACTGTTGACCACCCTCAGCTAACAAATACTCATAACCCTTACACATGTATTCACACACTCACACACATACACTGACATATAAAAACACGCAAACTCACACACATGCACACACACACCCTTACAATCATGTACACTCAGTAGTCTAAACCAGAAACAGAGGAACTGTTGACCACCCTCAGCTAACAAATACTCATAACCCTTACACATGTATTCACACACTCACACACATACACTGACATATAAAAACACGCAAACTCACACACATGCACACACACACCCTTACAATCATGTACACTCAGTAGTCTAAACCAGAAACAGAGGAACTGTTGACCACCGTCAGCTAACAAATACTCATAACCCTTACACATGTATTCACACACTCACACACATACACTGACACATAAACACACGAAAACTCACACACATGCAGACACACACACCCTTACAATCATGTACACTCAGTAGTCTAAACCAGAAACAGAGGAACTGTTGACCACCCTCAGCTAACAAATACTCTAACCCTTACCCACGTATCACACACTCAAACACATACCATTACAATCACGTACACTCAGTAGTCTAAACCTATAGTATCTCATAATAGATATCTATAAACAGTGGCGGATTTACAAATTTTCAAGGTATAGGCTGAATAGTTTTTGCCGCCCTTGCCTCAACAATTGTCATATCATACATTATTTTTACAATTTCGTTGAAATTGCACGTAAAATAATTTTTCGGTATATTTTTGAGATAATCGAAGCTCAATCATGTATGCTATTTACACAATAATGAACATTTGGTGATCTGATTTTGTTTTCGTTTTTCGCCTCGATTTGTTCGGGTAACCGGGGTAACCCACACGGTTATTGGAATAGAGAATGAAGCTCGCCACGTGCACGTGCAACATTGACGTCATTGATAATTGTAGCATTAAAAAAATACCGCGTTCGGGGAAAAAATATTTTTTTGACTTACGACTATCTCGCTATTACTGTTCAAGTTTTTTTTTTAATTCTAATCGTATTTTCTGAAGCTACTAGTGTATGTGAAACACATAATAGTCGATACATAAGATTGAAATCGGTAAAATTATTCACTAAATTATTCATTATATTCGAATAAAAATCGATAAATTATATACCTACAAACCATCCAGTTCGTAGCCTCCAACCAGTAGTAAGACTGGCATGTATGGGTTGTAAGTGGGAAGAGGGGCATATTTTTTACAATTTCGCTATATCGAACTAGCTCTTTTACTCTAGCATATGGAAGTTTGCTACACTCGGAATGTGCAATGACAAGTGAGAGAGAAAAGTCATAGACAAAATTTGTTGCAGACTTCTATCTGTAAGACATCAGAAAACCGTCATAGAAATATCTTTTTGATTTCTATGAGGTAAAAAAAAAAAAAATCATGCCCCAAAATTTGCCGCCCCCAAAATCTGCCGCCCTAGGCTCGAGCCTACTCAGCCTGCTGGTAAATCCGCCACTGTCTATAAACTAACTTAAAGTTTTCTTTTGCCATTGTTACTTTTCGAAATGTTTTATTTTGTATTCAAATAGTAAGTAAGGACAACAATTGTATTAGTTTAGGAGACGGGCGCAACTTTTTGCAGCTGTCAACGTCACTATTTTGTTCTTGATTCCTGTGTTTTTTGAACCAAATAAATATTTTGAAATTTTTTTTTAGTAGTGAACTATGAACGCGCCCTTGAAATAGGGGCAACATAAACACAAGTGGCGATCACAATAGGCCTAGTGGCAGTGATATTTACCGCGTATTTGCATAAATAATACTCGTAAAATGCTAACCTACTGAAAGGATAGTTGGTATAGACTTGTTAGACCGGTGTACCTTATAGTAAGCACTTAAGGGCGCACTATACCTGGGGAGACGATAAATCGCTTATTTTGAAACAATGTTTTGTTCAACAAATTTAGTGATTTCAATTTGTAATTCATATATGTATGTTATAGTTAAGGATACGTGTTAGAGCGCCTGTGTTGTGAAAACACGATTCCGTAAAATTATCTCAATAGAAAAAAAATCCAAAGATGACTCCAAATTTATCTTAAAACCGTTCTTATGCGATGAATACTACAATTTAGATCTTGAAACTTTGTACAGTAATTCTAAACAGCATAAATAAGGGCATCTGAGTTTTAAATTTTCAAAATACCTTTTGATTTTATCATAAAATGAAAATATCTAAGTTTTGCACTAATGAAACCATTCGCTCCGGACGCCCGTTTTGCGATTCAGTCTGGCCTCGGCTTTCAAACGGGGTACCCGAGACGCTTGTCGCTCCAAACGAACACGTAATTCTTAGGTAGAATTTATATTTAGTTGGTTTTTGTAAAGACGCAGTAATGAGAAATAAACACAACAAGATAATGAAGGGACTGAATAATAAATAAACCGGCAAACATATGAACCACGGCGAGATAGGACGTGCAGCGGCGCGCGGAGAAGCGGGGGTGAAATTCGAGTTTGGGCTGAGGTATAGTCAACTCTTAAAACTAAAGACGAGACACTGAATAGCGAAAGAGGTTACATACCGTAGAAAATCTAAACATAACACTTACAAAACAATATTGCCGCATGCAATCTGGAAAACAAATACACCATCGTATGTATAGCAATCAAATAATATTTTATTATCTAGAAACAAGTTGATATCGATAAAAGTTACGTCAAAAAAATACAATATTTTGCGTGAAATCTTGTGAAAATTCAACAGGATGAATAAATCTTTCGACGGTTGCCACTAAATTAAAAAGTAAAAGCCCGCCAATATTAATTTGACAGGCAGTAGGTATGCCGGGAATTTTATTGAACTCATAAATCATTGTGTGATTTTTTAATCAGAGCGGTTTTTGTAAATATTAATGAGATGCAGTCATTAATTTAGTTTAGAAAGTTCCGTGGGAACATCTTTTTATTAATACGTGGAGAGAAAACTTATACTTACTCCTTTTTAAGGTTACTGCGCGCACGGAGGAGTTTGTGATTTGTCATAGTTAGGTATAGATTAATTATAAGACGAGGCGACTGCAAAAACAAAACGAGTGTGCTTTAGACCACACGACGACTGAAGTATAATTTCTTTAGCTCCATCTATATGTAAGTATATAAACTTGAGAGCAAAAAAATCGCACATTCATGATTTTTTGACATAACTAAAAAAAAAAACAAAAAATATTATGTTTCTGTAATGCAGATTCATAGTCTATTTTAATACCTATCCAGTGGTATCTGATTTGTCTTTCAATCATTACATAAAAATGCTTTTGTGGATCAATAACAAAAATGCATGTTTAGTAAAAAATTCTTTATTCAAGTATTGGTGTCAAAGTTATGAAATCAAAAGATAAAATTAATTAAAAGTTTGTTATTAATACCGAGTGTTCCCTCCCCTAGCCTGAATCACTGACTCCATCCGTGTTTTCATTGATGTTACTAGACTTTTGATAAAGTCTTGAGGAATAGCCTCCCATTCCTCTGCGATCGCCTGTTGCAGCTCCTGTAGAGTCGATGGAGGAGCATCTCGGCCTCGAACTCTTCTTTTCAGCTCGTCCCATAGATGTTCGATGGGATTGAGGTCTGGGCTTCGAGCTGGCCACTCCATAACGGTCACATCCACCTCTTGAAGGTACTCGATCACTATGCCAGCAGTATGCGGTCTTGCATTATCTTGCATAAACAGAAAGTTTTCGCCGATAAACCCAGCATAAGGTACGACGTGGCTCTCGAGTACTTCCTCAATGTATCGTATAGAAGTCAATCCTCTTGATTGGCGACCAGTATTCGGTCCGGTGATGAAGGCAAGCTCGGTTTTTGCTTCCATAGACATGCCTCCCCAAAACATGATTGATCCACCGCCATAGGCGACGCGTTCTGTTATGCAGCATTGGGCAAATCGCTCTCCCGATCTTCTATACACCTTCCCCCGTCCGTCGTTGCCATGCAAGCACATCCTGCACTCATCAGAGAACAGGACTGCACTCCACTGCTCTTCGGTCCAATTCAAATGGTCTCGAGCGAACTGAAGGCGGGCTTCTCGGTGGGCTGGGGTCAATTTCGGCCCGTTTGCTGGCCTGTGTGCAGTCAGGCCACCTTCTCTCAATAGTCTTCTGACTGTCCACCGGCTAACTTCTACTTCACGAACTTCTTGAAGTCGTTGGCCCAGTTGAACTGCGTTCAAACGACGATTTCTTAAAGATGTCGTTATAAGAAAGCGGTTATCACGCTCTGTTGTAGCACGGGGACGGCCCGATCCTTGTCGCCGTTGGTAGCCACCAGTCTCTTGATACCTCTGGTATACACGCCGAACGGTAAATCGGCTCAAACTGAATTGTCGAGCCACTTGACTTTGCTTAAGCCCCGATTCAACAAGGGCAACCACTTGAGCGTCTACTTCTGGTGTAGTATCCATTTTCGTGTTCCGTTTGAAGCCAATATCAATAGAGAACCTTTCACACTGTACGTTGGTATGCAAATGATGACCATTCCCTCAATATGCACTCTTTTATACCTGCGATAAATCCCGCCGCCGGCCTTACCTGGATCGAGCGACATAAGGGGGTCTATTGTTTTGTTGCTAATGAGTTGTTTTTAAAGGTAAATGTCAACCCTTTATCAGTTCTGCGAATGCCTAGATTATGCACTTTAATTTAATTTGATTTTAATTTGCTGTAAGCTCCAAATAAAAAAAAATTTAACTTTTAAGTAAAAATGTGCGGATGTGCGATTTTATTGCTCTCAAGTGTATATACAGTGTTTTTTTTTACTGTAACAGTACGGCTGCACCCATAACTAGAGGAGATACAGGTGCAGTTTCTTTTAAAACATCAGCTCGTTTTCGAAGAAAAACATTTTGGCATTAAATTTTTTTTGGTCAAGTGTGAGTAGCGTAGCGCCTTAAAATGAATCAAGTTGGTAAATTTTTTTTGATGCCGATCGATGCAGTACTTTGTAAGGATCATTTTATTGTATCGGATGAAAAAAATCTGAACAGCGAAAGTTAGTCAAATTTGATAAAAAGTATTCTCATACAACAGGACAAACAAAATTCTTTCTACAAACATTTTATTAGATTCTAATTGCACATTAAAAAAGTATTAATACTGTAGCGACTAAGAAGTTTAGGAACTCCGTGCTCTCATGAGCAATTCAAAAACATTTCGTATTTCAGAACAATTTTGAATTTCGAACATGGTTCTTGCACCTGTCGGACTTTTATATCAGTCATTGCATCATCTTATTTGTCCTATCATGGCATTGTCAAATACGCAAAAAGTAGACTTAATTATAGATAGAGTGATTCAAGAGGAAGGTTTATATGTATTAATACATACTCGTACATAGCAACTACGAAAGTAACTGTTTGTTAGTTTGTTGCCTTTTCATAATTAAACGGCTGAACGGACCGTAATGAAATTTTTCAAGGAGATAGATTATATCCTGGAGAAGGAAATAGGCTACTTTTTACCCGAGTGCGCAAAAGGAGGGTAATGTTTTTATTGAAAAACTACGCGTGTGAAGCCGCGGGCGGATTTAGCTAGTCTATACTTATATTATAAAGAGGAAAGACTTGTTTGTTTGTTTGTATTGAATAGGCTCCGAAACTACTGGACCGATTTAAAAAAAATCTTTCACTGTGGGGAAGCTACACTATCCCGGGGTGACATAGGCTACTTTTTACCCAACTGCGCAGAAGGAGGGTAATGTTTTTATTGAAAAACCACGCGTGCGAAGCCGCGGGCGGGCTTAGCTAGTCTACACTAATATTATAAAGAGGAAAGATTTGTTTGTTTGTTTGTATTGAATAGGCTCCGAAACTACTGGACTGATGTAAAAAAACCTTTCACTGTTAGGAAGCTACACTATCCCCGGGTCAAATAGGCTACTTTTTACCCAACTG
Organism: Philereme vetulata; assembly: GCA_918857605.2. Lineage (NCBI taxonomy): Eukaryota > Metazoa > Arthropoda > Insecta > Lepidoptera > Geometridae > Philereme > Philereme vetulata. The sequence continues at coordinate 6,913,048 of OU975427.1, read as the reverse complement.
CGCAGAAGGAGGGTAATGTTTTTATTGAAAAACTACGCGTGCGAAGCCGCGGGCGGATTTAGCTAGTCTCTACTTATATAATAAAGAGGAAAGATTGTTTGTTTGTATTGAATAGGCTCCGAAACTACTGGACCGATTTAAAAAAATATTTCATTGTGGGGAAGCTACACTATCCCCGGGTGAAATAGGCTACTTTTTACCCAACTGCGCAGAAGGAGGGTAATGTTTTTATTGAAAAACCACGCGTGCGAAGCCGCGGGCGGGCTTAGCTAGTCTACACTAATATTATAAAGAGGAAAGATTTGTTTGTTTGTTTGTATTGAATAGGCTCCGAAACTACTGGACTGATGTAAAAAAACCTTTCACTGTTAGGAAGCTACACTATCCCTGTTAGTACGGACTAGCTGAGCAGTTTACGCAGAACTAGTTGTGTTTCACAAGACTTGAATGCTATCGCTTTGGTAGCGTTCAAACAGATGCTTATAGTGGTGGGTGACTTACAATGAAATAAAACACCAATCTTCAACGGTAGCTATTCTTCTATTACTTGTATCAACAAAGTATATTACAATAGTACATTATCGCATCGTCAAACACATTAGTCAGGAGAAGATTAATTAGATAAAATCAGATTACAAGATTAGAATACGTGTGAACACCAAACGTAGTATTTTGACAAGAGAGCGACTAAAGGCAGTGTTGTCAATACAGACAAAACAAAAAAAAAAAAAAACACGGTCTCTACTCTATGATATAATTAAAGCGTACGATACACGTTTCAACACTTCCCCTTACGCTTTACATTATTACTTTTCATAATAAAGTCAATAAAAACATACTTAGAGACTTATAGACAACTACACATAACATATATCTATATGACTCTACAATATTAATCATAACTCTACAACATTGAATGACTCTATCATATTATCTCTACAATTTAGTACACACATAGTCATGTTACACAACACATACATTCATGTCCTTAATAAAATCTACATGCTTCTTAGAGCAAAGCGGTTTGGTCAGTACATCTGCTATCATCTTCTCTGTTTGTAAATACTTTACAGTTACAATATTATTTTTTATTAGATCCTTTACATAATGGTATCTGAGGTCAATGTGTTTAGTTCGTTTATGACAAAACTCTTTACATTCTAACAACTTAATTGCACTTTGATTGTCATTATAAACAACGGACTCTAGATCCAAGCAAAAGATCTCAGATATCAAACTCTTAATAAAACTTATGTCTTTACAAACATCACAAATTGAGAGATATTCCGCTTCTGTAGTAGATAAAGCAACACACCGTTGCTTACGTGAATCCCAATTTATTGTATTATTACCTAACTTCACGACATATCCAGTATAAGACTTACGATCAGTTACATCATTAGCCCAGTCTGCATCAGTATAAGCGACTAAACTCAATTTATTACTTCTTACGAATAGTAAGCCATAATCAATTGTCCCCGCTAAATAACGTAAAACACGTTTAGCAGCTTGCCAATGACTGTTATCGTGACAGTTATTAAATTGACTTAACTGGCTACAAGCATAAGCTATATCAGGCCTTGTACATACAGCTAAGTACATTAAGGAACCTAGCAATTGCCTAAAATTATCATTGCTCTCGCTTATATCTTTATTTTCAGCTTTCAGTAATTTACAATTTAATGGCATCGGTGTAGATACAGTTTTACAATTGCCCATGCCAAACCGCAACAATAATTTCTTAATATAGTCAGTCTGGTCCAATTTTAAAATACATTTTGATCTATCTCTCGTTACATTTATGCCAAGACAGCTTTTCAATGGACCAAGGTTCTTTACATTAAATTCCCTTTGTAACAGTTTTACACAATCTTTTTGAATAGCACTTCTCTCAGTATAAAATATAAAGAAATCATCTACATACAGTGCTATAATGGTTAAATCATTCTTCTCTTTCTTTATATAAACACATGGTTCACACAGACTTTGTACATAACCATTACTATTTAACAAATCATGAACCTTGCTATTCCACATTTTACTTGCTTGTTTTAGACCATAAATACTCTTATTCAATAAACAAACCTTAGAATTATCTCCATTATCAAAACCAATAGGCTGTTCCAGAAATATTGTTTCATTTAAATTTCCATTTAAGAAAGCACAAGCTACATCTATATGGTCTATACTGAGATTTAAATCATTTGCTAAAGAAAACAAAATTCTCATAGTGGAATGCCTTACCACAGGGGAGAACGTCTCATTATAATCTACCCCGTATTTTTGTGTAAACCCTCTGGCAACTAATCGCGCTTTGTACTTACTAAAGTTACCGGAAGCATCGTGTTTGCGCTTAAAAACCCATTTAGTTTTAATTACATTTTTCCCTATAGGTCTATCGACGATCTTCCAAACTTCATTCGCGATTAAAGAGTCATACTCACTCTGCATTGCAGCACGCCATTCAGTGGCATCCGAACAAGAGATAGCCTCTTCGTAACAGGATGGTTCCTCAATATTACCGACATACATCGAAACATCATAATCACAATACCTCAATGGTGGAATTGACCGAGTACTTCGTACAGGGCGGGTATTAGCCGCGGCCCGGGGTACCTCTACACGTGTCATTCCTTCCCCTCGAACAGACGCGTCCGGCGATGACGAAGTCACAGACTCGTGGCTCGCCGACGACGAGTTTGCACAGCGGGACTCAACCTCACTGCCTGTGCAATAATGCTCCTCATCTGTGGTATCTGTAATGTGAGAACCATCATTTAACTCTAAAGAATTGGTTTTATTACTAATACTATCTAAATTATTACATTCTCCTAAATCTATTGGACTAGAATGGATGTCATTAGTATTATTATTATTAATTGAATTATCATTATTTAAAACCAATTCAGTGCTCATGTCAAAATCATTATTACTCAAAATAACTTCATCAAGTTCACATTCCTTTTCATTAAAATCTTTATTATAAAATCTGTTTTCTAAAAATGCAACATTCCTTGACAATAAAATATTTCTAGGATTTATAGGATCAGACAGTCTATACCCTTTACAGGTCTCACTGTATCCCACAAAGATATACATTTTACTCTTAGCATCAAGCTTGCCACGCTTATGCTTAGGCTCCAATGAATAAGCGATGCAACCAAAAACCTTTAAGTGACTCAGATCAACTCTAGATCCTAACCACAGGTGCTCAGGAATCCGTCCATCTAAAGCTGTAGTAGGGGACCTATTTTTTAAATAAATTGCAGTATTGACTGCCTCTCCCCAATAACTCTTACTGAGACCTGACTCCTGCAGCATGCAACGCGCTTTTTCAATGAGCGTCCGGTTAAGGCGCTCTGAAACACCATTTTGTTGAGCCGAGTAAGGAACTGTAGTTTGATGTACAATTCCATCTTTACATAAGAATCCTGAAAACCTATGATTGACATACTCGCCACCATTGTCCGAACGTAAGCATTTAATCTTCAATCCAGTTTGTCTCTCAACCATAGCCTTGAATATAATAAACTTGGACATTACCTCAGATTTGCATTTCATTAGGTATCCAAATGTTTTCCTTGTGTGATCATCTGTAAATGTAACCAGATACTTTGCACCTCCCAAGCTGCTCTCACTCATTGGCCCGCAGACATCAGAATGCACCAACTCCAATGGTCGCTCGGCCCGCTTGCCCTCTCCTTTGGGAAACGGCTGTGTTGACAGCTTCCCCTCAAGGCAGGGTATGCAGTACTTCAATCTGTTCTGGTCATCCTGAAACACCACACCAGACACATGACCTTTTAGAGTACACATATTTCTTAGACCTAAATGTCCCAACCTGCGATGCCATAGCTCAGTAGAGACAGCTACTGCAGTACTCTCTGTCGTTTGCCCATTACTCAAAAGTTTGGAAGAATACACCAGCTGATTGTGCAAAAGTTTTACAATTTTACAATTTATCCTATAAATTCCATTTTCACACCCCACAAGAGCTAAACGGTTGCCAGAGACTTTACTATCATAAATACTGCACCCATGACTACTAAATTGAACAGTTAGTCCACTTTCTACTAATTTACTTACAGATATTAAATTAGTGGCTATCTGTGGCACAAATAAAACATTTTTAAGTTGTCTTACCTCACTTCCAAAGTTTACCATTAAATCTCCTACACCACTACATTTTAACTTTTCATTATTAGCTACAGCAACAGTAGTGTGTTTAGCATTACAATTAAAGTCTTTATAATTCACCAGATTTTCTTTACAGCTTGTCATATGAGATGTACAGCCGGAGTCAATGAACCAAGCATCATTTTGATGAACAAACAGAGCTGAAGCGAAGCTTGTAGAATCCTTCTGGTCACTCTTCTTCTGGTCATTCTTCATCTTGTAGCATTTAGCCTTCACATGTCCAGGCTTACTGCAGTAATGACAAATCACAGACTTTTTCTTTGAAGTGTTCTTCGCAACCATAGCTGTGTTGTTATTATTCATTGCACCATCACTCCTTCGCAACTCTTCTTGCAGAAGTCGACATCGTACAATCTCACTGGTGAGATTACTGGTTAAACATACTGTCTCCAGATTAGAAACCAAGTATTCAAATTCCTGAGGTAGACCACTTAATAAAATCTCTGCGACTTCAGCATCATCCGTCTTCCGGCCAATATCCGTGAGCTGCTGCACAAGGGTCATCACACCCTGTATGTATTCAGACATACATGAAAATTGAGTATAATCTATTCTGTGTAGTTGTCTTAAAAGCAGCACACTAAAAGCAGCACACGCCGTAGTAGGCCCTTATTTTCAAAAATATCAGCCAAGCTTTTCCATGCTTCTTTAGCCGTAGTAGCATTCCTGATATATTGATAAAGCACCGGTTTGATGCACAAAGCTATTCGCGCCAAGGCACGCTGATCTTTTACAGGATCAGACTCGGAGCCTTCGATTGTGTCCCACAAGCCATCCATGGTAAGCAGCATCTTTATTGCGAATTTCCAATTCAAATAGTTGGATACGCCTTCCAATTTTTCTATTGACGATGCGAGGCCATTGCTACCTTGCAAAGTAGAATTTCCATTGCTCGATTCTTGACGGCCAGGCGTAGCCATATCGAAGCAAGTGTCACCAAGTCACAATCCACCGCACCACGTAGCGACTCACCGAGGTTATATCCAACACGCGTTAGCGTTAGCAATTTCTTCTTGTAAAATCTCTGGGCCCATAACCTGTTAGTACGGACTAGCTGAGCAGTTTACGCAGAACTAGTTGTGTTTCACAAGACTTGAATGCTATCGCTTTGGTAGCGTTCAAACAGATGCTTATAGTGGTGGGTGACTTACAATGAAATAAAACACCAATCTTCAACGGTAGCTATTCTTCTATTACTTGTATCAACAAAGTATATTACAATAGTACATTATCGCATCGTCAAACACATTAGTCAGGAGAAGATTAATTAGATAAAATCAGATTACAAGATTAGAATACGTGTGAACACCAAACGTAGTATTTTGACAAGAGAGCGACTAAAGGCAGTGTTGTCAATACAGACAAAACAAAAAAAAAAAAAAACACGGTCTCTACTCTATGATATAATTAAAGCGTACGATACACGTTTCAACAATCCCCGGGTCAAATAGGCTACTTTTTACCCAACTGCGCAGAAGGAGGGTAATGTTTTTATTGAAAAACTACGCGTGCGAAGCCGCGGGCGGATTTAGCTAGTCTCTACTTATATAATAAAGAGGAAAGATTTGTTTGTTTGTTTGTATTGAATAGGCTCCGAAACTACTGGACCGATTTAAAAAAATATTTCATTGTTGGGAAGCTACACTATCCCCGGGTGAAATAGGCTACTTTTTACCCAACTGCGCAGAAGGAGGGTAATGTTTTTATTGAAAAACTACGCGTGCGAAGCCGCGGGCGGGTTTAGCTAGTCTCTACTTATATAATAAAGAGGAAAGATTTGTTTGTTTGTTTGTATTGAATAGGCTCCGAAACTACTGGACCGATTTAAAAAAATATTTCATTGTTGGGAAGCTACACTATCCCCGGGTGACATAGGCTACTTTTTACCCAACTGCGCAGAAGGAGGGTAATGTTTTTATTGAAAAACTACGCGTGCGAAGCCGCGGGCGGGTTTAGCTAGTCTCTACTTATATAATAAAGAGGAAAGATTTGTTTGTTTGTTTGTATTGAATAGGCTCCGAAACTACTGGACCGATTTAAAAAAATCTTTCACTGTTAGGAAGCTACCACTATCCCTGGGTGAAATACGCTACTTTTTACCCAACTGCGCAGAAGGAGGGTTATGTTTTTATTGAAAAACTATGCGTGCGAAGCCGCGGGCGGGTTTAGCTAGTCTCTACTTATATAATAAAGAGGAAAGATGTGTTTGTTTGTTTGTATTGAATAGGCTCCGAAACTACTGGACCGATTTAAAAAAATCTTTCACTGTTAGGAAGCTACACTATCCCCGGGTGAAATAGGCTACTTTTTACCCAACTGCGCAGAAGGAGGGTAATGTTTTTATTGAAAAACTACGCGTGTGAAGCCGCGGGCGGATTTAGCTAGTCTCTACTTATATAATAAAGAGGAAAGATTTGTTTGTTTGTTTGTATTGAATAGGCTCCGAAACTACTGGACTGATTTAAAAAAATCTTTCAGTGTTAGGAAGCTACACTATCCCCGGGTGAAATAGGCTACTTTTTACCCAACTGCGCAGAAGGAGGGTAATGTTTTTATTGAAAAACTACGCGTGCGAAGCCGCGGGCGGGTTTAGCTAGTCTCTACTTATATAATAAAGAGGAAAGATTTGTTTGTTTGTTTGTATTGAATAGGCTCCGAAACTACTGGACCGATTTAAAAAAATCTTTCACTGTTAGGAAGCTACACTATCCCCGGGTGAAATAGGCTACTTTTTACCCAACTGCGCAGAAGGAGGGTAATGTTTTTATTGAAAAACTACGCGTGTGAAGCCGCGGGCGGATTTAGCTAGTCTCTACTTATATAATAAAGAGGAAAGATTTGTTTGTTTGTTTGTATTGAATAGGCTCCGAAACTACTGGACCGATTTAAAAAATCTTTCACTGTTAGGAAGCTATACTATCCCCGGGTGAAATACGCTACTTTTTACCCAACTGCGCAGAAGGAGGGTAATGTTTTTATTGCAAAACTACGCGTGCGAAGCCGCGGGCGGGCTTAGCTAGTTGACTATAAAACTGCTTCTCTTAATGAGCAGAGAAATGTCTGGTTATTATGATATGTGATAGCACTGCGAAGCTATCACATATCAGACGTCTTTCAAAATGTTTTTTGCTTTTTACCCGTCTGAGCAAAATGGAGGGTATTATTATTAGGGTATCATCATCATTAGCCGGAAGACGTCCACTGCTGAACATAGGCCTCCCCCTTAGATCGCCATAACGAGCGGTTGGTAGCCGTTTGCGCCCAACGGCTCCTCGCGATTCATACTAGATCGTCGGTCCACCTTGTGGGGGGCCGGCCTACGCTGCGTCTTCCAGTCCGTGGTCTCCACTCGAGAACCTTTCTTCCCCAACGATTATCCGTTCTACGAGCGATGGGGCCCGCCCATTGCCACTTCAACTTGCTAATTTTGAGAGCTATGTCGGCAACTTTAGTTCTTCTGCGGATTTCCTCATTGCGGATTTTGTCACTCAAAGAAAACCCGAGCATAGCCCTCTCCATAGCTCGTTGAGCGACCTTGAGCTTGGTCATGAGGCCATGAGTAAATGACCACGTTTCAGTGCCATAGGTCATCACTGGCAACACACACTGGTTGAAGACTATAGTCTTCAGGCTCTGGGGAATTTTGGACGATTTTGGGGATTAGGGTGTATATATGTATAACCGATTGTCTGTATGTTTAATGTATCATGTAAGCCTCTTATTTTATTTGTACCTATAAATATGTGTAATATTATGTTCCTTCAAAATAAACCACGATTATCTCTTTCTGTTTTTGTGTCTAGCTTGTGAGGAATAATGAAGAATTTATATTCATTAATTCATGATTTTATTTGAGAGATTACCATCTTGACGACTCCTCAGATCCGCACCGGCTAATTAAAGATAACAGTCTAAAAGACCTATAGATAAGAACATTTAACTTTTTAACAAAATATAATTTTTAACGGAAAATCGAGAAAATGTGCCTTTGCAAATTGAAGAGTTTGATGATTTTCTGATGGATCCCATCATCATCCCATCTAGGGTTACCATATCTCTGAATTTGTCCTGAGATTTGAGGATTTTTGGACTCTTCTCAGGATTGCGGCTGGATTTTGCAAATCTCATGAAAACTCAGGATTTTTAGAATTTTCAATAAAATACAGCTTACATTTTAAAGATATCTTTAATAAAAAGTTAAATAAACTAAAAATAATCTTTCTTTAGTAATAATTGCACAATTAAAATCAATACTTATTTATCCAAGAAGGTACTTAATCAGTTTTATCATAAGTAACAGTCATACCTTTTTAAGTAAGGTTTTTTGTTTAATTATTGCTACGCATGAGCGAGATCCGCAGCAGCGTATAAAAAAGATACTATTACGACTTTTTAAATTGTTATGTACGTTTGAGAGAAAATTCTCTAACTGTAAAAAAAATCTTAGGATTTTTCAATGGAAATCAGACCTTTTCTCCGGACTTTTGAATTTTTCATGTGGTAACCCTAATCCCATCAGATCTTGGACCAAATTTATGAACCCCTGAGGTTTCCAACAAAAAACAAATCATTTAAATCTGACAAAGCGCAACATGGTAAAGAGTTTTTGCTGAACGTAGATTGTCTTCTTCCTGCCCTTTTCCCACATCACGTGGGGTCGACACAACATGTATTCCTCCACAACTCTCTATCAGCCGTCATCTCCGTTGTCACTTCCTTCCTACCCATATCATTCTTCACACAGTCCATCCATCTCTTCTTCGGCCTTCCTTACTTCTATATTCAACCACATTCATATGTAACACTCTTTTAGTCACATGATTATCTTCCCTCCTCATGACACGGCCATACCACGCTAGCCTCATACTCTTAAACTTGTCTATCGCTGAACATACATAAAACAATTAAATGCGTTTACAAAATTTCGTGTCTGTGTTGACCGTCGAGGAGTTCCTTGTCTGAAGCCAGTACAGGGTTTAGAATCAGGTCATGCTTATCATAAAAATGTTTCGTCATTGAAACTGTATTGTATTTATTCATCCATAGACATATTGACATGCACTTAGACTGGTCATATGAACAGAAATATATATTATCAAGGTTAACAAATTATTACATAACATAACAACAGTATCTGTCTATTAACTGACCCAACATGTGACTAGGAACTTCAACTAGGACAAGAAGAAGTGTTTGTAATTCAGCTCGCAAGATTTTACCTAAACAATCAAACCAAGAACTAACCAACTAATTATATAATAATATATAACAAACATTCCAAGCTTTCGGCTCTTTTGGCTATCAAACAATTTAAAAAAAAAAAAATTACTATTAAAGGGGTTATTTTGATGAGTATAATAAATAAATTTGTGAAATGTTTATCATAGAAACGTGAAATTTATTTTGACATGTAAAAACAAACACTTTATTAAATTTATGTTGTGCTATTGCATAATGCTTGCCATCTAACTACAGATACTGTATTGGTGAAGTCTCGAGATATCTCTTGTTGTCCCTTTCTAACCCAAAACCCGCAGCCATTTCCGAAAGAGATATCAAATCGGTCTTATTATGTTTTGAGAAACCGTCACTTGAATATCGTCAATATATTACCAAATTTACCAAACACCCTATAGAGTCAGTATTTTATTACAGTATTCCTTCAAGCCGATAGGTTCAGTTGTTTCTGAGATAATGAGCTGTGACTTTTCACAATAAATTACGCTGGACATTTCACACAGCGCTATCTAGCCCCAAACTAAGCAAATCTTGTACTATGGGAACCAGATACCTGATAGAATACTTGTATACATTCTTTTTGTATAAAAATACTTATAATATATAGAGAAACAATCAGACCCGGAACCAATATCTCTAGATCATGCAAACATTTGTTCCGCGGCTGGAATTGAAACCGCAACCTCCTATTCCGTCGCCGGCTTTCGCCCACTGCGCCATGGATGTCGTCAAATATGAAAATGGGCAGAATATAATATTACTCTGCCCTTTGATGCTAACAAATTGATTCGGCATATTTCAACTTTCTTTTAGTAAAACAAACATATTTAGTCTTTGATCTGAATTCTGGATATGATGGGAAACGTTCGTGAGATTTTTTGTAAATATACAATGCTCTGTCCGTGGCTTCGCAAGCGTTGTCAATAAAAATATAACCCTCCTTTTGCTAAGTCGGGTAAAAAGAAGCCTCATGTCGGGCTCATAGTCTATCTAATTTAATTTAATTGATTTATTAAGGATTAGCACGTTGAAGTGGCAATGGGCAGGCCATATAGCGCGCAGAACGGATGGCCGTTGGGGCCGGAAGGTTCTCGAGTGGAGGCCACGGACCGGCAAGCGCAGCGTAGGACGTCCACCTACAAGATAGGCAGACGACTTGGTAAGACCCGCAGGTCGGCGTTGGATGCAGGCCGCTTCCAACCGCAGTTCCTGGAGATCAATGAGGGAGGCCTTTGTCCAGCAGTGGACGTCCTACGGTTGATATGATGATGATGATGATTAAGAATTATAATATTAGTAGGATTTCCAATGAGTAATACACAGACTTACATTTAGATAAATAACAATAGAAGCGCTCCCTGTGCTCACTAGCAAAAACGTGGGGCAAAAACGTTATAATAAAATGAATGTGTAAAGCTTTAACATTGCATGCATTAAGGGGACACCGTAGGGACAATCGCCCATACAACACCTACTACCAAGATCATTTCTAATTGGAGCATATTTCTACCTTAATAAGGTGTTATTTTAATTTGAATAGTATTTATCTAGGTTCCCAACCATATATTAGATCAAAATACTTACCTAAAATAAAATAGAAGCGTATCGAATTCAGCATGTTTTTACGTCATAAAAGGTCTGTTTTCAACCTAATTGTTTCGTATTAAAAACAACAACATCTTACGTATCCTAGTCATGGGAACATAGATTATATCGTCTAGTTACAGAATAACAACACAATGAGAAAAATACAACAAGTTTTCAGTCATCATTTTTGGTATTACGGAACACGGTCAAAATCTAATCAAATTTAGAATCGTTCTATTGCTATCACTGTCGCTCTGCGTGGCTAAACTTCGTCACTAAACAGGGATAGCGATATTAGGCCGAAGTTTTTGACGTGGCCGAATTGAAGTTGCGCTCAGTGTTCGCCGGCGCGTTAAACGCTGAATATGGCTGTTCCTTACACCTTGTACACACGGCTACACATCAAGCTATACAATTCCAGTATAAGCTGACCTCTCATTCTACGAAAAGCCTACACAATGCGAGGTCAGCTTATACTGGAAAAATATAGCTTGATGTGTAGCCGTGTGTACGCAATAAATACAATTTGATTTGTTTTGATTTCACTCTGTGAAGGCAACCACAGCTAACGCAGGTAAACATAATTAATTTCATTAAAATAATGTAAAAAATAACAATACAATAGACATTTTATAATTTCAAGACAGTCACAGAAATTACTAAGAGATAGAACTTAGTTTTAAAACCTTTTTAAATAATAATATCAACAGCATAAGTACATAATTTTGCAATATAAGAGCACTTACTATATTTTAATCAGTTTTTAAAAATATGACAGTATAAATATGCAGGTACGAAAAGAAAACTATAATAATAATAATGCTTAGATATGTCGACTAAAAACGACTATTCACGATATATCTATATGATCTCCACCACATTATAAAGTTCACTTTATAACATTGTCCTAACATAAACTCCTGTCCATACGACAGAGTTTTATGTTTCCTTCACTGTAACAGCCGTACGATTGTGGAACATTATGCCCCTCTCTCTAAGAACATCCAAGTCTATTAGTAATTTTAAAATAAAAGTACACACCCCATTATCTGTCCTTGTGTTTGAAGTTGTAGCTGCTTGTTAATTCATCATAACCATTTTTATAGTTGCTTATTAAAGTATTATAATTAAATGTGTGTTATTACTAGTATTTTAGGTTTATAGTATGTAGGTATGTTTTAAATTGTATATAGATGCACCGCCGTCATGTGATACATTATAATCCTGTACATACAAAGGTTGTAAGGAAGAGATCGCCTTTAGCGATAAGACCGCCCATTGTACTAAATCTATTTGTAAAAATTATCTTCCGTATTTTACTTTGGTGTACAATAAAGAGTTATCTTATCTTATTGCTATTTAATTATTAAAAAAATTACATAATTGCTAATAAATATTATATTAAGTACGTACTTATATGTAAACTAGCACCTAGCTCTCAAGTTGTGTATGACATATTTTCTGGTTCCAATAATAGTAAATTATTAAACGAGGGGATAAAGCATTGTCTTGTATTACGATTCACGGGCCTTCGCTCCGCTCGTGAGTCACTAGAATCCTGAGTGCAGAGAGGGATATAAGCACGCCCAAGATGCAGACAGCTGTATCCACGAGGAGAATACTCTGCTTTTCACAGTTTCTGCGAGACAATAAAAACCAAATCCAGGTTGGTGCATTCTGTGCAGAGGTTAGTTCGATTTACGAATAAGTTCTTATTGTGTGGATCTCGTTGGTTCAAATTTTATAATACAGATCCACATTCAAATCACTTTATGCCCGCGAGGACATAATGAAATTCAGTACAACTTTACTTCCGGCTCGGCCGTAGTGATTTAATGACCTGCTTTCGGTGAGGTTTACATGACATATAATTTGACATTGTCGAGCAGGTGCTGTGAAATGTTTATTTTATTTATTTAAATTGCATCTTAGTTAGTCCAGCCGTTTAGTCGTGCAAACGTAACAGACAGATATACTTTCGAATGTATAATACTTACTAGCTTCCGCCAGTTAAAAAGAAACCACGTGTGCGAACCGCACACGTGGTTTCTTTTTAAAAAGTAGCCTATGTTTTAATCCAGGCCATAACCATCTATCTACCTTTATACAAAATTTAATACCAATCGGTTCAGCTGTTACGACGTCATTGAGTAACAAACAAACATCCAAACTTTCGCATTTAAAATATATGTGTGATTAGTTTATTTAATATTTATTAGTATGTATATAATGTATTAAGCGTGGGTTCTATCAAAGGAGGCTGTAAGAAGTATAAATAAATATTCTGAACATTACACACAGCGCTATCTAGCCCCAAACTAAGCATAGCTTGTACTATGGAAAAACAAAAAAATATTTTGGTAAATACATACGTAACATTAGTTCCGCGGCGGGAATCGAACCCGCTAACTCCTGCGCCGTCGGGTCGTCAATATGTTAGAATGTGTGATATATTCTGCCATTGGGGTTGAATAAAGGTTGAAAGGGCTCGCCCGGGGAAGTACCTACTACTCATGCCTATTTGTGCTGCCAAGCAGCATTGCTGTGTTTCGGTATGAAGGGTACGATTGCCGGTGAAATTAAAGGCACGTGAGGCTTTACACCTGTATGCATCATGGCTCCGTTAATGCGATTTATGGCCCCCGATCCCTTCGTAAATTTGTAAATAGAATGAGGCTCATTACATTCATAATAAGCTGAAATCAAAATAAATCAAATCACGGATGACTGGTAGAAAATTCTGTTTAGCATTAAGTCCTTCTTTTGTATATGTTTTTCAGTGCAATAAAGAATTAAATAAAAATTAATTAATCACATAGCGAGGAGATGAGATAATAATAATATAATCACGTAGAACCTGAGCGGGAGATGTCCACTGCTGATAGGCCTAAAGATAAGCTTGAATATAGATTTACGGCTAGGAATGTTGCGAAACTAATAAAAACGCTCTACAAAGGTAAATCTGCAGGACACGATGGCCTCGGCATTGAGCATCTCCAACATGCTGGCCCTCATACGGCTGGCGTCTTGGCCATGTTCTACACCTTGTGTGTCGGTCATTCCTACTTGCCATTTGATTTAATGAAGACAGTTGTAGAACCCGTAGTAAAGAACAAGACTGGAGATATAGCTGACAAGTCCAACTACCGACCCATATCACTGGCAACTGTTATTGCAAAAGTGTGACGGTTTGCTTAATATGCAGTTAGATGAATACCTAACCTTGCATGATAATCAGTTCAGGTTCCGCCCTAAACTGTCCACTGAAAGTGCTATACTGTGTCTTAAGCATACCGTCAGATACTATACAGATAGAAAGACTCCAGTGTTCGCCTGCTTTCTGGACCTGTCCAAGGCCTTTGATCTGGTTTCCTATAAAATCTTGTGGGAGAAGCTTGAGAGCATCAACCTACCTCCTGAGCTTGTGAATATCTTTAAGTATTGGTACAGGAACCAGATAAATACCGTACGTTGGGCGGGCGCAATGTCAGAACCTTATCGGCTGGAGTGTGGAGTGAGACAGGGGTGGGGGGGGGGGGGGGGGGGGGGGGTTGACCTCTACCGCTCTTTTTAACCTTTATTTGAACGAGCTGATCGTGGCGCTCAGCAGCCGGCATATCGGATGTCATATTGATGGTGTATGTGTCAATAATTTGAGTTATGCTGATGATATGGTGCTGCTGAGCGCCTCGGTCTGTGGATTGAGAGAGCTGGTGAGGACGTGTGAGGAATACGCCACTGGTCATGGGTTAAAATATAACCCTAAAAAGAGTCAGTTCATGGTCTTTGAGGTCGGTACGAAACGTCTTGAAAGTGTCCCAACCTTAAGTCTTAACGGGATTATCTTAGACAGTGTATATACATTTAAATATCTTGGGCACGTTGTCACTACAGACCTCAAAGACAATGAAGACATCGAACGGGAGCGGAGGGCGCTGATCGTGCGTGCGAATATGATTGCTCACAGGTTTGCGGTAGTTCAGAGGTAGTTCAGAGGGGGTTAAGCTGACTTTATTTCGGGCGTACTGTACCTCTCTGTACTCTTGCAGCCTGTGGGCGAAGTATACGCAGGCGGCGTACAGCTCACTCCGCGTCCAGTATAACAATGCACTCAGTGCGATGCTGGGGCTGCCCCGCTACTGCAGTGCATCAGGGATGTTCGCAGCGGCGCGGGTCGACTGCTTCCATACCGTCATGCGCAAGCGAGCCGCGTCCCTGGTGCACAGGCTGCGGGCCAGCGCCAACACCGTCTTGGCAAAGATAGCCGGCAGAGTAGACTGCCCGTACACCAGACATTGCTGTCACAGGCATGCTCTCAAAAACCCTGTATAAACATTAGTTTACTTATTGTGTTGTGCGCTTTCCTATATGATTGCTACATAAATGCTTGAAATAAATGTATTTTATTTTATAGCTACCTACTATAAACAACATTCACACAGAAATATAATTATTTGATCTGGCAACCCTAATTAAGGGGGGGGGGGAGCTTCGTCTTGTCCTTGCCTTACGTCTCTCGTCTGTCCTTCGCCGACACCATAAGATATTTCGATCGTGAAGTCGCTAGATTGCAAAATGATTTGGTAAGAATCGTGACTGTTTTTGAAATTACTCATCAATGAATTATAGATCAAGAGTTAACAGTAGAAGACCCTACCTGGTTAAATACCAGGGCGAGTACACAGGTGTCACATGCGGTTTGATAAAAATAAAAAAAATATTACTGGACATTTCACACAGTGCCCCAAACTAAGCAGAGCTTGCACCAGATAACTGATATAATACTTATACTTCTTTTCGTAACAGAACAAAAATAGCTAAAGATTTCATCCCGTATGCAACAACTCGTTTGTAAAAGGAATGATAAATTAATAAATATAGTTATGAGTTTTCACGGAAACTTGAGAGACAGTTATCAAGTTATCAGCTAACTTCATCATGTCGCTTTTTGGCTGTCGGTGTGCGCGCGCATCGTAAAGTTTACTCTCATGTTTTTTTCCAAATGCGCAAAAAAAAATATAATATCAATAACGACAAAAATCTAATCAAAAATCATTTATTTTTACTAGTACATTTTTTAATACTAGGTTAAAAAACCTGTATTAGAAGAATCCCCTCTTATTCAGTGGTCTGTAAGAACTTCTAACATAATTAATAAGTACGAGTACATAATTAATAACTCGTACACATAGCTACACATCAAGCTATACCTTTCCAGTATAAGCTGACCTCTCATTCTACGAAAAGTCTACACAATACGAGGTCAGCTTATGCTGGAAATATGTAGCTTGATGTGTAGCCGTGTGTACGTCTACCGATGAATATGAGAACCCAGACAAACCTTGCACGGTTTTTAAAGTATATTCATTAGTTTATACGAACTTAACTTCCTATAAATAAATAAAAGAAAACATGGTGTCAAAGTGAACCTAAAATAACTTCATTTAAAACCGGCCAAGTGCGAGTCGGATTCGCGCAGGAAGGGTCCCGTACCATTATCTATAAAAACGGCAAAAAAATCATGTCTGTTATATGGGAGCCCCCCCATATATAATAATTTTATCTGATTTAATTATTTGTTTTAAAGTTAAATAATATAACTCAATACATATTCTGTAAATATTTCAAGCGTTTATCTGTTGCCGCTATCAGTATCGAGCAAAAACTAGCAAAAAAATCATGTCTGTTATATGGGAGCCCCCCCATATATAATAATTTTATCTGATTTAATTATTTGTTTTAAAGTTAAATAATATAACTCAATACATATTCTGTAAATATTTCAAGCGTTTATCTGTTGCCGTTATCAGTATCGAGCAAAAACTAGCAAAAAAATCATGTCTGTTATATGGGAGCCCCCCCATGTATAATAATTTTATCTGATTTAATTATTTGTTTTAAAGTTAAATAATATAACTTAATACATATTCTGTAAATATTTCAAGCGTTTATCTGTTGCCGTTATCAGTATCGAGCAAAAACTAGCAAAAAAATCACGTTTGTTGTATGGGAGCCCCACTTAAATATTTATTTCATTCTGTTTTGAGTATTTGTTGTTATAGCGACAACAGAAATACATCATCTGTGAAAAATTCAACTGTCTAACTATCACGGTTCATGAGATAAAGCCTGGTGACAGACGGACAGACAGACTGACTGCGGAGTCTTAGTAGTAGGGTCCCGTTTGACCTTTTGGGTACGAAACCCTAAAAATGGAGATCTATCTTGTAGCTACTTAGTTCCTACTCGACTTGATCTCGATAGAGCCAGGCGGGGTTGGAATTTGGAAATGATAACCTGCTAAATTATCATTTTTTGATCTCACAATTAGTCTTGCTATAATAAGTTATGTGCAATGTTTAGTACTTATTGTGTAATTGATCGAGCGAAGCGAGACTTGGGCAAATTGGCGTTGTACGTATGTATGTATGTTTGTTTGTTTGTCCGAGGATAACTTTCGAAGCGTTGATCCGATCATCGTGAAATTTGATACATAAGTAGATAGTGATGGCACAATTTTGGTGTGACTAAAAAAGCTAAAAATGTTGTGGGGTTGTTGAGATATTGGGATTCAAGAGGGGTAAAAAAAACAAAAATGCGACTATCCGGTCAAGTGGCACGTCTAATGAAAGGTCTTCATTAAAGTCTAACTTTTTATTAGCTGCAGTAAAATGACGTTTTGTGGGTTGCCGGTTTTTGAAGAAAAATAAATAGGGATGTAGCTAAATGAGTGAATCATAAATGAATAATCAGTTTGTTTTTTTTTTTTGAGATTTAATATTAAGTTGTAATGTATTTTTTTAACCTATTATTATTACTATACTAGAGGATTGATCTTTTTTAGTGGAAGTATAGGGAGGTACATTCAAAATGAAACAAAAACGTCATAATAATGTTATTTAATTAATTTTTGTGAACTGAATCACATCCCTATTGAGATTAGGCTGGCAACATTATTTTACGGAATGACATTTAGAAACGTCATTTTACTGCAGCTAATAAAAAGTTAGACTATAGTACGTTTTAACCCCGTTTTTATTTTTAGTTTAATCCTTGTAGTTTTCGAGTCATAATAAAAACAAAAGTTTGACAAAATTCACAGGGTACACCAGTACTGTGCTGTAATTTGGTATGTGTGTAGCTTATGTATCAGAAATGTAGGCAAAAGTCTGAAATCCAGCATAAATGCAATTTCTACCCCAAAAAAATCAACCAATTAACATGAAAGCATCGCACTTCCCGTTACCTGTAATTTGAATGAAACTGCAGGTCAAATTAATTAGTTATTTATTTCGTGGAACTATTTTGGTAGTCAAAGATTACAAATAATATATTTTTTTGGTTTTTACGGGAGACTCGCGAGATCTCAGTTCAGGGCGAACCACTCGTTGTAAAATTTTATATGTATTACCCGTGCGCGATAAGTTGGGACCTGAGCGCGGTGACGTCATATTGGCGAGTTTGTACCGCCCGCAAAATAGCGAACATAACAAGCAGCCGCCCGCGGCTTCGTCTTTGTTTTTTTTCACCTAATTTATTATGTTACTCAGGGAGGACGCTGCTTTTTATCTAACCTTTTTTACACTATTTGAATAAAATAAAACTACAATGTTTAAGTTTATACATTTATTTTATCTATTATTTACATTATCTCATCTTCGTCACTACTTAGTGGATTTATGCTTTCTAGAGGTTGTTCTTCGTCCTCAGTCTCACTATAATCACTTGACGAAGAGGTATCCGATAAATTTACAATTAACACACAAACAACAACAAAACAATAACACAAACGAAAACTAAAAGAATTCCAGAGCGCGTCGTTACGTGACGTAGGCCAGTACGAGACTAAAAACCCTCGTAAAAAATAGTGATGCGAACGGTACAATACGGGCGCCATCGGGGAAGTGCAGGGGAAGCGGTCGGGGAGTCGCATTCCTAGCAGGTCCCAAGTTATCGCGCACGAGTAGCTATACGTTGCAGCGGCACACCGCTGTGTGACGATCTATTTTGCTGTCTTGTATTTGGTATAAGTATAACGGTTGTATTCATAGAATCTAAGAATGGGCAACACATAAATATTTTTGTATTTGTATTTGCATTGCCAATTTCGCCACGGGCCCACTACGCTTCTATCTCAAATTTTTGAGATGGTTTATAAAATCTTTGGGCGTTATTTTAGTATCTATTTTTTTATTTATTTATTTTTAAAAAACACACTTTTAAAATTAATACACTTATAAAACCTTGTAGGTTTGTCCTAAGTGCAAATTCGACATTCCTATCATTATTATAAATACGGGATTTATCACGTACCGTCTTATCGGTGTTTCGACCGACAATGTTTCGGTTCAATTCGTGAACCTTCATCAGGGTGAGTGCGATCCGCTCCGAATAACGTCTCGCCACGTCTCGCCTCGCACTGATTCGACATTTCTCTTTAGTATCTTTATAACTACATACCTATTTGTAGTATACATGTACGAAATTTTTATAGATATGTTTTGTTATGTACGTCGTAAATGGCCGTGCGTGCGCCGGCTCACATTCCATCGTTATCTGCACAAACATACAGGTTGCTCTAAAATGGCAAACTTTATGGAACAATTAACAATTTTGGTACTCTATGAGGTTAGGTTGTAGACGGTATCGCCGGGTCTATAACATTTGTTATACCTAGAACCTAGCCGTCTAGAAGCCTGAACACTCAACGTCCTTCCGTGGCAACTCTTTTGAGGTGGTAGCTGTCGGTCTACGGAACTCTCCCTAATCATATTAAAAAGGCGCCTAGTAATCCGGTTTTCAGACGACTAGTCTACAGTCACTTCTTGCAGTCCTTCACTAACTGTTAAAATATATGAAAACGTAGTATATGTGTTTGTATGTAATAGTATTTTTTGTTTTATATCTATAAATTATTATATTATATTTGTTAGTAAATATAATTAATTATTATATGTTATGTATTCTATGTATTATTATTGTTATATCAAGTAGGTTTATATATTTATTCTAACTGTGATCGGAGTTTATTGTTATTTGTGTTTCTTTTGTTTTTTTTTAATTATCATTAATATTGTTATAAGTAGTACGCCAACCTTTTTTGTTACCTCTGAGGTAGGCAGGTAGAAAATGCTATTAGCATTAAGCCCCCCTTTTGTACATGTAATTTGTAAAATAAATAAATAAATAAGCCTTGGAATAATATTTACCTACACGCTAATTTGATAATTTGGAATGGAAAATATCGAATGAGACACGACAAATGTCATACTAATCATATCCGTCTCAAACGGTATATTATATACCGCTGAGACCGGCCCTGGGACACAATTCTGCTAATTTATATAAAATACCCGGCCAAGTCCGAGTCGGACTCGCGCACGAAGGGTTCCGTTATCTATAAAAACGAGCAAAAAATGTTTGTTGTATGGAAGCCCCCTTAAATATTTATTTTATTTGCCGTTTTTATAGATAATGGTGCGGAACCCTTCGTGCGCGAGTCGGATTCTCACTTGACCGGTTTTTCATTATTTTAAGTTAACTTAAATGTTTGATTTTTTTTCACAGCTTCTAGGGTCTGTAGACCTGAGTATATGGCTTTAATTTCAACTCTATACCTCCACGCGTTTCCTAGATAAAGGGTATTGACAGACAGACAGACAACAAAGTGATCCTATACGGCAGTGTTCCGCAAACTTTTTGTGTTCAAGGTACACCTACGAAATCGGGCAACTTTAGAGGTACGAGTACCTACATCATAAATAAAAAATAAAATTTAAATAATATAATTATCGTTTATTCTTAAGATTTAATCAATTCAGAAACTTACACTTAATTTTCAAGCGTAAAGACATTTTTAATTTGCTCGTATACATGATGAAAAGTTATGTTATACTCCTGGTGTAAAGCGATCAATAGCACCCTCGACTCATAGCGTCTCCGCTCGCTTTATAATGTAGATTGTATCTAAAGACAGGTCTGGACTGCTCGTCAAACTCTCTCTACTCTATGGTGGGCAATCGATCTTATCCCAAGGTTCATCTTCAAGGGACATTCCACTTGATAAGTTGTATTTAATGCAAAACATGAGCTTGTTTTATTGAGCAATAGTCATCCAAATTTGGAGTAATCGTCGACTTGCGTCGGCCTGCATTTCCGTCCGCCTTTATAATTTTATAAGATACTAGCTGACCCGCCGAACTTCGTACCGCCCCTGGACATGCATATGACGCGGGCTGCCAATGTACGTCACCGGTACATTTCATTTTAAACGTCGCCGTCGTTCATTTTAAACTATTCTTTCAATTTGATTTCTGAACGACGGGGGACACATCAAAGGAAAACCCAAACTGTTTTTTTTATTTAATTCCGAGCATTTTCATATTTATTCACCTTTTAAACCTTCTCTGGACTTCCACAAATAATTAAATACCAAAATAAGCCAAATCGGTCCAGCCGTTCTCGAGTTTTAGCGATACTAACGAACAGCAATTCATTTTTATATAATATATAGATTAATTTTTCCCGCGGCACACCAATTAATGACCACGATACACCAGTGTGCCGCGGCACACACTTTGCGGTACACTGCTATACGATTTCCGGTTTTTCCTTTTGAAGTACGGAACCCTAAAAACAATCATACTGAATAAATACAGTACAAGTACGAGATGGTTCTTCCCGTATCACAATAACAGACTTGTTTTTAGTATTTTTCAAAGTTTCGCGATCACTGTACATAATTATTGATTAAAACGGGTATTTATCGCGTATGTACCTTTTTCACTTTAACTTGTTTTGCCTATAATAATGCTATATAGTTATTTAGTAGTTTTATAGTTGTGTTTTTTGTTTTCAGGTAGTAACAGGAGTGCATATAGAGCCAGCTCACATTGTCAAAAAGAGGAGTATCGACCAACCTCTTAGAATAAGTATATTTTACGACGAATCCGTCTATAGGTGAGTGTTTGTTATACTGTACATCTCATCATCATCATCATATCAGCCGTAGGACGTCCACTGCTGGACAAAGGCCTCCCTCATTGATCTCCAGGAACTGCGGTTGGAAGCGGCCTGCATCCAACGCCGACCTGCGGTTCTTACCAAGTCGTCTGCCCATCTTGTAGGTGGACGTCCTACGCTGCGCTTGCCGGTCCGTGTCCTCCACTCGAGAACCTTCCGGCCCCATCGGCCATCTGTTCTGCGCGCTATATCGCCTGCCCATTGCCACTTCAACGTGCTAATCCGTCGGGCTATGTCGGTGACTTGAGTTCTCCTACGTATCTCCTCATTTCTGATTCGATCCCGTAGAGAAACCCCGAGCATAGCCCTCTCCATACTGTACATCTATTCTTTATTTATTACTAGGTGTTGCCAGCGGCTTCGCACGCGTGGTTTTCCAACAAAAAGTAGCCTATGCGTTAATCCATTATGATTTACGTACATACAAAATTTCATCACAATCGTTTCAGCCGTTCCGGCGTGAAAGAGTAACAAACATCCATACATACAAACTTTTGCGTTTTTAATATTAGTAGGATTACTAGTTGACCTGCCGAACTTCGTACCGCCTTGACATGCATATAACGCGAGCTGTCAATATACATTCTGTCAAAGAAGTATCGGGAATGGATGATTTGTTTATGGTGCCAAATTTATTTTTTTGTTTATTTTTTGGTTGTTAGATTGGCAAAACTGTATTCCATTTTGGTGCGGAGTTTGAGTTGAATCTGATACAGTGCTGTGTTAGTTAGGGTCATATCTAGAGTGTATTGCGAATTTCGTAATGAACTTTTGTTCATTACGAAATTTTGCATCGCCAATGAAATATCGTGAAACTCGGAGTCACTGAAAATGTTACGGAAGGCTTATGGTGAATCGATTTTATCAAAAACACGTGGTGCACACGTTTTCCAGTGCGTGGTCTCCGCTCGAGAACATTTCTGCCCCAACGGCCGGCAGCTTGCTAATCCTTTGTGCTATGTCGGTGACTTTGGTTCGTCTACGGGATCTCCTCATTTCCTTCTCTGTAGTAAAACGTCTACTATGTAATTGATCGAGCGAAGCGACATCCCCAAATCAACGTTGGCAAATCGGCGTTGTATGTTTGTATGTTTTTTGAAGCGTTGATCCGATGATTGTGAAATTTGATACATAGAAAGGTAGTGATGGCATAATTTTGGTGTGACTAAAGGAGCTAAACATGTGGGAGGGTTTTTGAGATATTGAGGTTCAAGAGGGCTAAAAAAAAAATTAAAATGAGATTATTAGGTTAAATGGGACGTCAAATATCCGGTCAAATGACACATCTACTAAAAGGTCTTGTGAGTACATTTCGACCCCGTTTTTATTTTTAGTTTAAACCTTGTAGCTTTTAAGTTATTAGCCATAACAAAAACAAAACTTTGACAAAACTCACAGGGTACACCAGTGACCTCACAGTGCTGAAATTTGGTATTCGTGTAGCTTTAGTGACACAAATATAGGTAAAAGTCTGAAATCCAGAATAACTGCATTTTGTACCCTAAAAAAGGGTAACCAAATTACATGAACTCCCGTTCCCTGTAATTTGAATAAAACTGTAGGTCAAGTAGGTAGTAATCAAGTAGTCAAGTAGGTACTTATTTGGTGACACTATTTTGATAGTCAAAGATTACGTTAATATTATTTTTGTTTTTATGGGAGACCCGCGAGATATCTACAACCTAACACTTTGCCGCGTCAACGTTCCAGCCGTTCTTGAACTGAACGGTCTGATACGTGACGATGGTAAGAGACCTGACGGTATGACTCTCATACCTTGGGAGAAGAGTAGGCCTTTGGTGTGGGACGCCACGTGTGTCGATACCCTTGCGCCATCTCATCTGTCTGGTACAGCAGTTGGGGCCGGTGCGGCGGTAAATTCAGCCGAAGATCTCAAGCGGCGCAAATATGGAAGTATCGACAGAGCTTACGTATTTGAGCCATTTGGGGTCGAGACCCTGGGTCTGTGGGGTATCGAGGCCTATTGCGTTTTCAAAATTCTTTCTGGGCGTCTGGTCGAAGCGAGTTGTGATCTGAGAGCGGGCGCTTATCTGGGCCAACGCATAAGCTGCGCAATGCAGCCAGTGTCTTGGGGACACTTCCGCCTGGTAGTGATCTGGAGCAGTTGAGCTATCTGTAGATCGTTTGCAACGGTCTTTAGATGATTCAACTGTTTCTTCTGTATTTTAGTGGTGTAAATATTTATTGTTATTGAAGGATTATATTTATAAAAAAAATAGATATGATTGTTTGGTTGTCTCATATAAATAAAAATCTAATATAATCTAAAGAGCCCGCTGGATCCCACTGCTGGACAACGGCCTCCCTTCCCTTCTTCCATTCATCCCGGTCTAGAGCGTTATATATAGCGTTAATAGATATTACTAGACTTAAGGGGAGACCGGAGGGGAATCGCCCATACAACACGTACTACCAAGATCATTTCTAATTGGAGCATATTTCTAGCTTAATAAGGTATTATTTTAATTTGAATAGTATTTATCTAGGTTCCCAACCATATATTAGATCAAAATACTTACCTAAAATGAAATAGAAGCGTATCGCATTCTGCATGTTTTTACGTTATAAAAGACCTGTTTTCAACCTAATTGTTTCGTATTAAAAACAACAACATCTTACGTATCCTAGTCATGGGAACATAGATTGTATTGTCTAGTTACAGAATAACAACATAATGAGAAAAATACAACAAGTTTTCAGTCATTATTTTTGGTATTACGGAACACGGTTAAAATCTAATCAAATTTAGAATCGTTCTATTGCTATCACTGTCGCTCTGCGTGGCTAAACTGCGTCACTAAACAGGGATAGCGAAAAGATATTCAGGCCGAAGTTTTTGTCGCGGCCGAATTTAAGTTGCGCTCGGCGTTCGCCGGCTTCTTAATAAAAATATATAAATAAAAAAAATCCTGATTGGATCTCGTAGAGAAACACCAAGCATAGCCCTCTCCATAGCACATAGCCACATACATTATATAAAGTATTAATTAACTTGCTACGAATTAATAAGTTCCGAATTAATTAAGCTACGAATTAATATTATTTGTAGATTTTGTAGTATCAAATTAACTACACACAGAACAGAAGTTTCGAAATAAATTCCGTTCACGTACTTACGTACGCCACAAAACAACGAAATGTGTGTTAGTGCCATGTTTTACATTCGCCGACACACACACAACACACGCACGAGTAATGCAGCAAACAGACGCATATTTTTTGTCATCATATTTTTTGTTTTACCGAGAGTTGCACTCATTTGCTACCTACTGGCTTATAAAACACACAGCGTGGACGTCGTTTGGGAGTCATCATTATCATTGTATCAGCCATAGGCCTCTCCCATAGATGTCCAGAGCGACCTGTATTGCGCAGCCTCCACTCAACGTCTCCTAGCAACTCTTATCAGGGGCTCAATTCTGCTAATTTATAAGATAAACGATTATGGAGACATACCATTATTTATTTATTATGATTGTTGCTTCTGTCATTATCTGCCAAATTTTCAATAGTGTTATCATAGTGTTACGAGCTGAGGGTTCGGGATAAATGAAAATCAATTTAACCAAAATAACACTTTTATTCAACACTGAAATGATAAAAACACGAACTTAATCACAAGTAATCACAACATATTAATTCACAACACGGTCGCACAATAAACCACTAAAAGTTACCGAAATATTCGCACGTATCGCCTAAACAAGACTGACTCCTTCGGGAGTCTCTACGCACTATTTATACCGCGCCAGTACTATCTATCGAAGTTTCTCGACGTTTCCACTGGCGACTAGAAAAGTGTAGGTATTTCGACTGACTACTATTTCTTATTCTGTGCCACTGTAGGTAAAAACGTAGTATGTAAGTAAGTATATTCCATACCAAGTATTACCTATTCTGTGACACAGTAGTTATAACTTCGAGAGGCCGACTATTACTTTAGTAACAGCCTCGGCGTAACAATAGCAACGGTGGTTATTGAAAACAGATTGTGTTAGTCTTAGTAGAATACCAAAACGTATCTAAAGTGGCCATCTTATTTTATTTTATTTATTTAATACTTAGATTGACAGTTACACTACCGTATATTATAAACTAATTAACATAGTACTGAACTTAAACCAAATTGAATCTACATTATGTAGGTAATACTTAAACAAAAAAAAACACAATAAAAAATACAAGAAATGGTTACACAAAAAAAAGTGAGTATTACATTCATTATGCCTTTTTGTGACACATGCATTAAGTGCGATGAGACACACTGCAATATTTTGCATTTTTATTAAATTTTAATCTATTAGCTATTGTTTCTTTGTTCTTTTTGTTATGTCTCCTGTGTGTGTTTGTTCACAAATAAATGTTTTGATTTGATTATTATAAATAGGTACAGGATTTATCACGTACCGTCTTATCGGTGTTTCGACCGACAATTAATGAGTATTACATCTTGCGACGATACCATTGTCATAGTGAAGCGATTGGTTTAGTTAGTAGTATTGGACCTCAGGTCGCTTGTAGCCATAAATAGCTCCAATTTATTGGCCTATTTTTCGTTCGTGTACATTGTTTCTATGAATGTGTTGTTATTCTAATTTGTTACGTGATATTGAAATGTTCGTTAATCAAGTAATTTACATGTATTTTCGCATTCCCTTCAAGTTTTCGTATAATCGAGTCGCTCGCTTAAGTAAATACTAGTAACACTGTAATTAAATCGTTCTGATTACTTCTATTTAATATAGTATATACGAAGTTTGGATCAAAAGCTATTGTTAAGTTTATTTAGATTGAACTACGAATTACTAACGAGAGATAATAATTAAACTATAGCCCTTTTCATACAATAACTGGTTCATACTGGTGGTAGAGCTTTTGTGAACGGGCTCGAGGAAGTGGGCACCACCGCCTTACCTTCATCTGCCGCCAAATAGCAGTACTTGTGCTGCTGTGTTCCGGTTAGATGGTAATGGTATGTTCCTGTAATTACTGGCACATAGGCATAACACCTAAGTCCTATAGTATGGCTACGTATCCACATAGAGATCAAGACAACATAATACCTTGTGTTGAATTCAATTTCTACCTACCTATGTATTAAATTTCACAATGATCGGATCAACGCTTCGAAAGTTATCCTCGGTCAAACAAACATACATACTCGTACAGAACAACGCCGATTTGCCCAAGTTGATTTGGAGATCTCGCTTCGCTCGATCAATAACATGCCTCACATGCTCGACTGTCCTCTGTTCCCTACTACCTGCAACAAAACGACCTAAACGAAGCCACTGACAGTGCAATGGAAGAGGCTAATTTTCTTAGCTACTTACGGTGAGACTAGTCCACAAATAGAAAGACCGTCAACCAACAGTGACCAGGGCCATGCAGTAAAATTGACGTTTCAATGTGATCCTTATGATTTTAATGAATAAAAAGATTTTGATTTTTTGATTTTGCTCAATATTTCTCTGAAGGATAGAATCCGAAACAAGTTTATTCGATAGAGAACCAAGCTGATCGACATAGCTCGGGGAGTCGGCAAGAGGCAGTGGGCCGGTCATATCTGCCGCAGAACCGACAACCCGTTGTGGCAGTGTTCTGGAGTGGAGACCGCGTCTAGAACGTAGTGAGTGTAGGACGCTCTCCCGCTAGATGGAGTGACGATTTAGTAGTACGTGTATTTATTATTTCGTTGAACGTGCGATGTCTGTCTATACATTTTTATCTCGGTCCTTAATTTTCTAAATTAATCACCTAAACTTTCGTTTTCTTTAAAATTTGATAATATAACTAGTAGTTTTTTTTTTCGAGAATTGTTTTTTTTATGTTTTGAGAAACCGTCACATGAATATCGTCAGTATATTACCAAACACCCTGTATAGGGTGACGGGGTGGCGTCTGTCGCGCTGCTAAAGACAACAAAATGTGAAAGCGGCCTAAAGGGAAAGCAGCCTGGAAAGTACAAGAAGCAGTCCCTGTGTTCCCGGCTTAGGTAAACTAGCTTTGTTGGATTTAATTTCCACTGTATTTGTTGCAGTGAAGTGCTTCAGGCGTTATGAAGTTTGGGTACAGGGAGGGAATTAGAACTGATTCGTAAACACAGACAGGCATAGTCCTGAGTCCTGCCTCCCTATTCTCAAACCCTGTTCGAACCTATCTCGAATTGATGGACGCAGGGCAGTGCATCGTAGGGCAAATGAAAGATAGATCACATTGCGCGAGTTGTGAGCGTATTTACGATAAAATGAAAAAATCTATAATTCTTTCTAGACTTATTTTTGTTTTTTTTTTCAGGTTAGAGCAAGACAAGTTCATCATGATAAATGTGAGTATCTATTTCATATTTCTCTTGTCAACTTCCGTGTCGCAGTGAGCGAAAATCGGGTTCGATTCCCGCCGCGGAACAGATGTTTGCATGATTTCCTCAAAATCAGAGACGATTATTTTTTTTATTTTTTACTATTTATTTTCTCAAAATACATAACTTAACATAACTACATAAGGTTTAATTTATTATTGAAAAATAATTATAAATTCACTTAAAATACAAGTTTTATTAAAAAAGAGGGTAGATATCTAATTTATATACATTTGTAAGTAAATATTCTTAACAAATGAATATGACATTTCAAAAACATGTACTAGCCCCAAACTAAGAAAAGCTTTGTACTAAGACAACCAGATAACTAATAGGTACTTATAACGTTTTTATAAATAAATACTTATAAGTATTAAAAAAAACCGGCCAAGTGCGAGTCGGACTCGCGCACTATGGGTTCCGTATCATTAACTATAAAAACGAGCTATAAAATCACGTTTGTTGTATGGGAGCCTCCCTTATATATTTGTTTAATTTTAATTTAATTATTTATTTTTAAAGTGAATATATAACCAAATATTCTGTGAATATTTCAGGCGTCTACCTGTTGCCGTTAACAATATAGAATTAAAACGAGCAAAATTATCACATTTGTTGTATGGGAGCCCCCACAAAACATAAAAAACAATAGAACTAACATAATGACTTTTTACTAAGAAAACCAGTGTAGCTAAACTCACACATGTAAGAACTAGCACACTTAGAAATAAAAGTTATAATTGGTTGAAAGAGAACGTTCAAAGAGGCCTAAAACCATAAAAACAATTTAACTAATATAAAACCTTAGCTACTATGGAACATGGTTTAAAATTCAATAAAATAAACAGTAACTAAAAATTAAAGTTTACTTCTTCTACTCGGCAAAAGTACTCGGCGCTTTAGAAAATATTTTTATTTTAGTCTCTATTAATTAGAAATAAGACTGATAATGCAATGCCTGTTACTTGATTACCCACAAAACAAAGCCACTCAACAACAGATGGCGCTGTCGTAAACGATTTTTGTTATAGTCTCTAACTGCAAAGAATAAGATTGATAATGCAATGGCTGTTACTCGCATGCTCAAATTACAGCGCTACTCACTTAGTGATGTACCAATGAGCATACAAGACGAATGTATCGATAATCACCTACCTACTACGGGTAACGAAATAGGTACGTCAGGTTATATTTGTGGTGGTCGAAATAAAAAGCTTTTCTTTTCTTTCTTTCTTAACATAATCACAGGTATCCAACTCATAAATACTTACAAAAAAAATATTATATTACTGGAATATTATATACTGAATTATTATTTGAGGGGCACACTATAAGTTTCCGGAATCAATAAAAAATACTATTAATGGTCAAAAATGAATTTATTGTTTCTCAAAATATTCTCCCTTTGCGTCAATGCACTTTTTCATAAGATTGAACAAATTTTGAAAACATTTGTGCCACTCCTCCGGTGGTGACGTCAGATACATGTTATTCATACTCTTCGACAGCCTCTTCTGGTGATTAAAACCGTTGATCGGGTAATTGGTTCTTAATTATTGGGAACAGAAAAAAGTCACACGGTGCCAGGTCATGACTCTGTATGCTGGATGACTCATAAGTTGTACGTTTTTTTTAATTTTTTTATGTCTTGCGCCTTGGGGAAACTGAAAACAGAAGTTATTATATTATTTCACACCATAGGTCTAAAATACATTCAGAAAATCAACAATAAAACAACAAGGAATTAACGCCCTAAAACTTATACACCTTTTAATAGGGGGTAACAAATTAAAGCTATCGATAACACATTCATCAGTATATTGGGGTCACATCCCTAATTGAGTAGCTTAAGTTGAGGTTTAAGAGAAACGCGATCTTAAGGAGTATGATTCACAGTCTATTTTGTTTGACGATTTTGCATTTTAAACAAAACTAACAAAAAACAATAAAATAATACTAACCGGTGATAGGATATGCCCCCTTTTGTTAAATTTTTGGTTTAACTATAATATTTACACTCCAAAACAGCACAATATGGCATTTTTATATTTTTTTTTTAAGTACGTTTACCCCACAGTAATTGAAACACGACTGAAGTGAGCGAAGCTTGTAGTGCGCGGAACTCCGCGTACTTGGTGTTACGCGGGCCCCGCCTACTTACGACTTCTATTGTTTTTTGTGTTCTGTGGGAGCCCCCCTTAAATATTTATTTTATTCTGTTTTTAGTATTTGCTGTTATAGCGGCAACAGAAATAGACAGACAGACAGCGGAGTCTCAGTAATAGGGTGCCGTTTTACCCTTTGGGTACGGAACTCTAAAAAAACATGGTTTCTTACTATCGGCCTCATACGAAGGCTCGCGGTCGCTCAGCGTGCTACGGAAAGGGCTATGCTTGGTGTTCCTCTACACGATCGAATCAGAAATGAGGAGATCCGTAGACGAACCAAAGTCACCGACATACCACAGAGGATTAGCAAGCTGAACGTGTCAGTGGGTACGGCACACAGCTCGAAGAGCTGTCGGCCGTTGGGGCAGAAAAGGAGACCACGCACTAGAAAGCGCAGTGGACGGTCCCCCACTAGATGGCAGTACGACCTGTTAAAGGTTGGTGGGAGCCGTTGGGTGCAGGCCGCACAGGATCGTTCGCTCTGGAGATCTATGGGGTAGGCCTATGCTCAGCAGAGGACGTCCTTCAGCTGATATGATAATGTATTATATAGAGAAATACCGATCAATAATGTTTTTTTTATGTTATTTGTGGGGAAACAGGTTTACGGGCCACCTGATGGTAAGCGGTCACAGTCGCCTATTAACACCGTCGTGACCCGGGGTATTGTCGACGCGTTCCCTACCCTGTAGTAACCTCTTTACATTTCTCTTGAAGCGTGCCATGTCGTAGCCTAATGGGAAAACTTCAGATGGTAGCTCATTCCACAGCTTGCAAGTGTGGGGTAGAAAAGATCGCGTGAAGCGTGTGGTGCGCGATACCCAATTGTCGATGATATGTGGATGAGCTTTATTACGTTGTCGAGAAGTGCGGTGGTAAAATCTCGACGACGGGATGAGATCAAATAGCTCCTCCGTGTTATCATTTTTAGGGTTCCGTACCCAAAACGGGTCAAACGAGACCCTATTACTAAAACTTCGCTGTCTGTCTGTCTGTCGCCAGGCTGTATCTCATGAACCTTGATAGTTAGACAGTTGAAATTTTCATAGATGATGTATTTCTGTTGCCGCTAAATACTAAAAATAAAATAAAATAAATATATAAGGGGGGCTCCCATACAAACAACGTGGTTTTTTTATAGTTTTTGCTTGATATTGATAACGGCAACAGGTAAACGCTAGAAATATTTTTTGATTTAAATAGTTAAAAGGCCCTTCTGGCCCTCTAGTTGCATCTACTTTTCATTACATTTACATTACAAGACAGAGTCTGTCTTACCAATATGTGAATAACGTAGTGGGTTACATTATTAATACTTCTATCACATGAATACTGTATCTTACCTAACCTTTATAGTGTAAATGTTTGTTGTTCCGAAATAAATAAAATAAAAAAATAAATAATCACAGAATATTGAGTTATATTATTCACTTTAAAAATAAATATTGACGGGGGGATCCCATACAACAAACGTGATTGTTTTGCCTTTTTTATAGATAATGGTACGGAACCCTTCGTGCGCGAGTACGACTCGCAGTTAGCTGGTTGTTTTGTAATAATAATGGAGGTACCTAGTTATCTTAACAAACAAGAATAGTACCGTGCAATGCAAGGGGTGTGTTTACTAAGGCCACGGTGTAAGAGCGGAGCGTACCTATTGCAATGTAACTACAGTAGACCCGCGGTAATCCGCCAGACTTTTTGCAAGGCGGTGTCGGATTATCAAGTACTTACTGTAGTCTATAGTCCACCCCTTGTACGGACACAATTAGAATACTTGGTTATATCAATCTTCTTCTT
The DNA here is from genome assembly GCA_918857605.2 of Philereme vetulata. Classification (NCBI taxonomy): domain Eukaryota; kingdom Metazoa; phylum Arthropoda; class Insecta; order Lepidoptera; family Geometridae; genus Philereme; species Philereme vetulata. Next base: position 6,880,654 of record OU975427.1, on the reverse strand, counting down.
AGCGTGTCAAGAGTTGTACGTTTTGATTTATACTATGTTGGACAGGTGTCAAAGCAATAGGTGAGGCGGTTGTTAGATCTTCCATCGAGCAGGTGTTCGGACACAAAGGGCACATTAGCGAGCGCTGCATTGACTGCGCGGGATCACCGCAGTCGCACTGCGTTAAGGCGTATGTAGTAGCTGATTGATCTTATTTGGAGGCTTTCTCCTCAGGGAGGAATAAGTTTTATGTGCTCAAAAAAAGTATATTTCATTCATTGACCTTTTATCTGCAAAGTGAACATACAAAAAAGTTCTACCTGTTTATTTACTATGAGAAAAAAAATAACCAAATTTTGTAGCTGTTTTCGACTTTCAATTTGATTCAACCTCTAAACGACGTAAAATTTTGTAATCTTTATTTCACCTAAATGTGGGCAAAGACTATACCTTCAAGTTGAACATATGATTCTGTGCTGCGACGGTCAATTAATTATTTTCAATTTTTCCGAATAATTAGCGGGCGTACTCTTAGAAGGTGGTTGCGCGGGCGACGGGCGGCAGTGTACCGCTGACTGTCGTACGGGAGGGTTGTGCTCGTCTGACTCGCGCTCACCTTTTTGCTGGTCGGTTAAATGCGTGTGGCGGAAGGTGCGGTTGGTGAGGGGCCGAAACATTAGCTACGCTCATTCGCTCAAGGTCATCGGCTACGGTTAGCGACTTATGGACTTCCAGACTGGCTACGGCAGATCGTGCCTGGGTGGTAACTGTTCCTTGGTCATCGCTCGTGGCCTTTGTGAAATGTTGAAAGCTCTTACCACGTCAATAATAGTATGATGGGTATAATAAATTATATATACAAAAACAAATAAAAAATAAGTATATTAAATATATAATAGACACTCTGCGGTGCGCCACCGCTATATGGTAGAAATACCTCCCATTCGCACAAAGCGGTCCTCTTCGACCTTTATTATGCGCACCGCCAGAGAGTGGAACGACTTGCCAGAGTCTGTGTTTCCAGATAGCTACAACCTGGGTATCTTTAAGTCGCGAGTGAATAGGTTTCTTCTAGGCAAGCGTGTACCATCGTAGACTGCATCATCGCGCGCCATCAGGCGAGATCGTGGTCAAACGCAAGCCTATATATATTTATATATTAAAAAAAACATAATGTCTGTAAAAATAATAATAATAAATAAATGTCCTTGGAAATTAAGGAATGTAAAGTTATAAAATGTAAATATTAATTCATATAATGTTAGGAAAGGAAAAGGCTTAAATAAATAAATAAATACTTATTTCGCCTCATTCACTTTCATCACATACATTATACAAGTTCAAACTTTTTTGAAGTCAGTTTAAAAGACATTGAAAATAATGTTATCATATCTTTTCAGAACACAATTCTACCTGAAGCTGTGAGGTTTTGGGAGCAAGCCCTTAAAGTAAGAAAAACTGGAGGACCAATTAAACTGAACAGGTTGGTTTATTATTCTCTGGACACACATTTTCACGTTAGGCATGGAAATGATTGCTACTTTTAAATCATTTTCATATGATCATATGATTTTTTTTCACTGCTATTTCACTTGTGAAAAATCACATTTTTCATTACGATGCCATAATGTCGCACTTGATATTTCACATGTGAAAAATCACAGGCAATGATTTTTCATTATGATGCCACAATGTCGCACTTGCTTTTCTTACTAGTGCTATTTCAAATGCGAAAAATCACGGGCAATGAAAACACCCGATTAATTGCGAAGATATGCGAATGACTGTGATTTGTAGCAGATCCGAATGACGGCGACCGATACACGCGATGCGAAGGAAAATAGCGGGTGTGACATATCATTTTTAATTTCATATGATTTTTCACATGCTACTCGTGAAACGTTCCATTTTTTTATGCATCAAGTTGATGGACGCAGGGCAGTGCATCGTAGGGCACGTTTCTAAGGTGCGTGACCTACGTTACAATACTTTGGGGGGGTAGGAGGGTGAAAAATAATTTACGACCTATTCTCATACCTAGCAAATATACAAAACAAATTCATTAAAATCAGTCGACCCGTTTCGGAGTGCGACTACAAAAACTTGACACGTGATTTTTATATTAGAGATAAATAATATACCCATACCATTTTTTAAAATTGATAGACGAAATCTGCCGAGGGATCTAACTTGATATACCCATACCATTTTTTAAAATTGATAGACGAAATCTGCCGAGGGATCTAACTTGTATTTATCTCTAATATAATTACAGTTTTGTAAGTATTTCAAGGAAACATACATAATTAAGGAAAATTATAAATCGACGAACGCCGGCTGCACGCACGAACAACCATGACAGAGAAGCACGAAGCGGCCTAAGCGTTCGGCTTGTGACGCATCTATCTCTCTCGTTATCACGTAAAATTATCGTCCGTAAACCGACTTTACAGACAACCAATTTTTTTTTAATTATAATATTAGTTATTGACATTGCTTAATAAATACCTTTACAAATATTACACGCCTGCAGGTTGAATATATTGACAAGCATAGATTTAAGGCCTTTTAGTAGACCTAGACTGCACGTGATCCCGAGGGCAAGGACTAATCTCGCGAGCGAAGCTCCATTCACGCGAGCCCTTGGGGTTATCAACAGTTTATGTGTACCCGAGGATACACATAATCGGGCTATTTTCTATATTACCCAGGGGAAATTCACAAATATGGATATTACTGGTACTGGTAGAGCTTTTTTGAACGAGCTCAAGGAAGTGGGCACCTCCGGCTTACCTTTATCGGCCGCCAAATAGCAGTACTTGTGCTGCTGTGTTCCGGTTAGATGGTAATGGTATGTTCCTGTAATTGCTGGCACATAGGCATAACAGCTAAGTCCTATAGTATGACAACGTATCCACATAGAGATCAAGACAACATAATACCTTTTGTTGAATTCTATGTGGATATCCATGGGCTGCAGTAGCCTTAACATCTGGTGGACTGCATGCTCGTTTGCCACATAAGTTGTATAAAAAAAAATATTGTCTTGCGTTTTCTAAATAGGACCTATCTAGTTTAAGTGTAAATAAGTAGTTTATACAAATAACTTACATTTTACCTATTTTGTCATAAAATAAGATTACAAAAGTGTATATATGAGATAAAACAAATGTAAATTAAATAGTACAAATACATAATATTTATAAGCAAAAACGAATAGCAAAATATGATAAAATATAATATTTCATACTAACACATACTCATCATCATCCACAGCCCATAAGTGCCCACTGCTGGGTGTAGGCCTCCCTTTGTTAACGCCACCCTTCCCGGTCCTCCGCTGCGCGCATCCAGGAGTTGCCCGCGACTTTCCTTATGTCGTCGACCCACCGCGCCGACGGACGTCCTGGATTTCTTAGGTCTGTTCTCGGCTACCATTCCGTCACAGATTTACTCCACCTGCCATCACTCCGTCATAAAGTAAACTATTAAATATTATATAAAATATGATAAAACACAATTAAAAATAAAACTATTAACGAAAATAATATTATATAAATAAAAATTAAATGCTAATTAATAAATATTATAATCGAAATATTGTAAGAAATAAAAAGCTGTTTTTATATAATTATTTATTATTAATGTTTTCACTGTCGCTCTGTTACTGTAATGGCTGTGGAAAATTTAAATAAATAATGTAATTTTTGTGTATTCTTCGTAATAAACAATTATGTTTGTAATTGTTAAATCATAGTTCCGATTTATTTTGTGAACTACCCTACGTAAATAATCTTTTTGTTGGACATCGGCAGCTCGTGCGCTATGACATGGTTACAGTTGGGGCAGTAATGGTTCTTGTTTTTGAGATTGTCTGTGCAGTAAACGAACGCAACGCATGGCAGCATGCTGAAACAACAAAAAAGTATTTACATTCATTTATTTACTCAATTTTCTAATGTAAAGTTCGATATATTTGTTAGAATAAAAAAACTTAAATCAAACATGTCACATGGGTTAATACAAAGTATAGGCACAATAAAACAAACAAAATTGAAAGAACTACATTAAAAGTTAAGTTTAAGTCCCTCACTCAAGTCCTGAGGTAATAGTCTCTCACAAAGACTATGCGATCAGAACCCGATTGAAGCACTTCATAATCGGTGAGTCGTACTTGTCTGCAATGACCTGCAGGAAGGTGTTGGTGCTGCCTCGCACTCTACTGAGCAGTGAGGCAGTCTTTTTGCGGATGATGACATTAAACTGTCGGTTAGAGTTAACGTGTTATTTACTTTCACTGATATAAGAACTCTATTTTAACTAGTAACTAGAAATGGTCGACTCGTACGCTTATCTTGGCTATGTTTTATCTTTTGGCAAGGAGTATCAGATGAAGGAAATCACTAGGCGCGTTCAACTTGGATGGCCAACTTTCGGCAAACTAGATGACATACTAAAATCCACGCGTATTCCACAATGTCTTAAAACACGTCTCTATAACCAACTATGACTTATGATGCCGAGACATGGAGGCTCACGATGGAGGCTGTGCACAAAATAAGAGAGCCATGGAGCGCGCCGGCTCGGCATCACACTCTTAGATCGAGTTACCAATACCGAAACTCGCAAGCAGACTAAAGTACCTACCTACTTATTAAATATACGGGATTTACCATTTACCGTTTTATCAGTGTTTCGACCGACAATGTTTTGGTTCAATTCGTGAACCTTCATCGGGGTTTATCAGGGCTGGTCTCGCCTCGCACACTATACGATAATTCCTTTTTGTGTTCTTACACGTAATTTGTTTTGTTCGTATTTTTAGTTTAATATAGACTGTCTATTCATAAATTCTTTTTTATATAAAGTAAATGCGTTTTTGGCCGTATGCTACGCTTAGTATAAGTTTGTATCTTACATAATGAGGGCTGTGGATTTTGTGAAATAAATAAAATAAAAAAATAAAATCCCGTATTTACAATAATGGAGTCTTTTCGATTGGATTTTTGCTTATAAATAGAAGACTTTGCGTACATAACATACCATATTAGAAGACAAGCCAGGCCAGTGACATGTGTCACCATTCCATTCTCTCGAACCACCAGTGTGTGTACCTGCTGACCACAGTGGTGGCAGTCCATGTACTTCCGATCCGGGTTAGGTATGCCTATTGGCGTTGTCGGACTTGGGTTCCCATCTGTAACATTTTGAACGCTTTACCATCGACATCCCTCTAATAGTTTATTTTTTAAATATTATATACCTTTTTTTAAATAGGGGCAGAATGCATTTAATAACAGTGTGACTAAAATACAGAAGAAACAGTTGAATCATCGAAAGACCATTGCAAACGATCTATAAATAGCTCAACTGCTCCAGAACACTACCAGGCGAAAGTGTCCCCAAGACACTGGCTGCATTGCCCCGCTGAATTGCAATGCTTATGCGTTGACTCAGATAAGCGCCAGCTCTCGGATCTCACGTCGCTTCGACCAGAAAGAATTTCTGTTCGCCTCCAGGCCTCCATTTACCTCCAGGAAGTATAACTTGCGTCCTAGGCGGAGTGCACGGCCTAGGCTGTTCCACCACGGGCTGTTCCACTGGATTGACATGATCAAACTCGGAGTACGCTGGTGGTGGCTCCGGAAACTGGGACACGGGGATCAGTGATGCTGGTAATCCATTGGAGTCCGTCTGTCCGTAGATTGAGGCCTCTTTCGACATCAACGACGACATGCCTGATGAGTTGGGGTAGGCGGTTGATGATCCTGAAAAAACAAGTGACGATTGAAAAAACAAGATGTTGTCTGCATAAGCTAAGCAGCTTGAAAAGGAGGTTGAGACCATTAAAAAAACGTTTGTGTACTTGTGTAAGCATGTAAGAAGTTATACTTCGCTGGCGTGAATAACTAGTGGTTCGCCCCGAACTGAGATCTCGCGAGTCTCCCAAAACACAAAAAAATATTCTTAGGGCGACCCGCGCAACGACGCCTAAACGTATTTAATGGCTAAATATGATCAAATCATACAAATACGTAAAATTTAAACATGTTTATTCACTAAATACGTTTAGGAATCGTTGTGCAAGCCGGCCTTAATCTTTGACTAATAAAATAGTGCCACAAAATTCGCATCTAACTAACTTGACCTAGAGTTTCATTCAAATTACATGTATTGGAAGTTCATGAAATTTGGTTTCATTTTTTGTGGTAGAAATTGCAGTTATTCTGAATTTTATACTTTTCCATATATCTGTGTCACTGAAGCTACACGCATACCAAATTTCTGCACTGTGGGTCACCCAGCAGTGGGCGAAGTCGGGCTGTGGATGATGATGATGATCCCGACATTTCGACTATCTTGCAACAGCCGTGGTTTGCAACAGACGGTGTTACAACACAGTCGAAACGTCGTGATAACAAACAAAATATGTACATACGCGATAAATGCCCCTTTTAAATCAGTAATTGTGTCCTGTGATCGCGAAAGTTTAAAACATATTATAGATAACTCCTTGTTTTGTAACAGAAAGCTTATAGAAACCATACCTCCTGAAGTACCAGCTTCACTAAGGTCTAGTGTATTAGGCCGAGGAACAAACTGAGGTCTGGCGATGCTGCCGACCTCAGAGTCATCATCAGAATCGTTTGTTTGCTCTTTTGCGCGGTCGATCCGTCTATTCTCGAAGGGATCATAGAATATCGTGTCCTGAAAAGAATTGTGAGATTGGTCGTGTGGCCTGTTCCTTCCATTCCTATCAGCCAGGCTGGACAAGTTTCAGCCAGGAATAATATATTAAAATATAATTTTTTTCCCATATATGACATGATTCTTCTGTACACACGGCTACACATCAACCTATACTCTTCCAGTATAAGCTGACCTCGCATTGTGTAGGGTTTTAGTAGAATGAGAGGTCAGCTTATACTGGAAATGTATAGCTTGATGTGTAGCCGTGTGTACATGTATTTCATGCTCAATTTAATGAAATAAATATTATTTGATTAGAGAGAGATTTTTAATCGACTTAAAAAGAGAAGAATCTTAATTCGGTTGTATTTTGATTTATAATTTTCTTTATGTTCTTTACCTCAGAACTCCATCATTTATAAACCGATTTGGAAAATTCTTTTTGAAGAACTTAAAACTTCTATACGCACGCTTGACTTGGGAAGTAAGGTGGTGAATGCGTTACGAAAACTGCGAACGAAAGTTGAGAGGGAGATATAAGTTAGAAAGAGATAGAGGTTACATTTTGTATATTTTTAAACGTTAATGTGCGAGTTGCGTCTGTCCAGAATGTACATAGACTGATCGACCTACAGACGTGTGGACAATTTTGTAACTGAACAATTTTATAAATTAATATCTTGAAAAAGAAGTATTTCTTCAGTAGGTCGCACTACAAATAATAAAACGAGTCGCACACTCGTTTTTTTTATTTGAAAGGATACACTTCCAGGTTGATACCATAAAAATGTCAGCAAAATCGGATGAGTAGTTTAGTTTTTTTTTTTTGGTCATCTGAAGTCTGAATATTTAAAAAGTTACTTGTTAGTGTGTTCGTTCATGCTAGCCTGGCTGGTCAGTGATGATTAGAGAGAGTTAGGGGGAATAGAATAATAGCGGTCATCCACTAACGTTAATTCCTTCTGACTTGTCGGCGAAACTGTACAGCAACGCGACGGGATAAAACTCGAACAATTGTTTTCAGTAAGGCACTTGTCTCACCACCGGCGATGAGCGAGAAGTGAGTAGAGCTAGAAACTAGAAACGAGTTGGTGAGCAGCAAAAAGCGAGTGCGGCGTAGTTAGTTCCTATAGTGGTCTCGCTGGGCTATAAAGCGAGTGGGCGGAGTGCGGCGGGCGATACTCATCATCTCACGGCGTGTGTTCTGACCACCAAGCGAGTATCGCTGAGCGAGTGTTGTAGTCGCTGCGACAAAATAGTGGAGAGCGAGTTCTCGCCGGCGGCAGTTTGAACTATTAATATACGTGTCTCTTTTACTGACACGGAATCTATATCTTTTGTTCGTTGCGTGAGCGAGAAAATAGTTGTTGGCTAATCGCTTACTCGCCGGCGCGCGGCGATGAGACAAGTGCCTAATACTAATACTTCTCGCTCTTCCAATTCCACTGGCGTTAAATAGCGATTGTGGATTCCGGCAGGAATAACATTAGTGGATAGACCGGTAATGTCAATAATTTTCAAAAGGATTATGCAAGTAATCTGAGAGTTATGTAGAAAGGACAACGCATTGGAATGTGCAACGTCTTGTCGGTTCTGTACCAAACAATGTTATTTTGGCTGAGTACCGTTGGGCGCCCAAGATCGAAGGCTCTGGAGGCCTATGTTGTGCCTGTTTCCAATATATAAATATAAATCTTTATATCAGGCAACAATAGAAAAGTGCAAGATGTTAAATCTTAATTCTACGGCCCATATAAATACAAAGTGTTTGGTAAATATACTGACGATATTCAAGTGACGGTTTCACAAAACATAAAAATAGACCTCTCGAAAAAAACTACTAGTTATATTATCAAATTTTAAAGAAAATCGACTAAGGACTTAAGTGGTTAATTCGATTTATAACTTACTGCCTACTCTTGCAATCGACATCCAAAAATAAATGCCGATTTGATATCTCCTTCGGAAATGGCTGCGGGTTTAGGGTTAGAAAGGGATAACAAGAGATATCTCGAGACGTCACCAATACTGACCAATACAGTATCCGTGGTTAGATGGCAAGCATTATGCAATAGCACAACATAAGTTTAATAAAGTGTCTTATATACACGCCAAAATAAATGTCATATTTCTATGGTAAACATTACACAAAATTATTTATTAATCTCATCAAAATAATCCCTTTCATTTTTGTGCGTATATTATCAAACACCCTATATATACCGTAGTGACAAACATGAATTTTATAATACTTAAAACTATTTGCTGACACGTACAGTCTGCGACGTGTGACGCACTTGCGCTGCGTTGTGTAGTTGCCCGTGAAAACGACGGAACCATTTTCAGCCAAAATTCTTTCTTTGTAAAGGTCGAAAGATCTGCAGTTGGAACACGGAACAGAAAAGATTTGAAATAATTGTGGCGCAATTCCAACTGTTCGACCCTGAACATTGCCCTTCTTCTTCACATATTCCACCACGAGGTGTCCAGGATACCGAAAATACGTGAAGTACGCCGCGCCATCGCCTGGGCAGCCACGCGATGACGCGATCGCGGTCCTTGTAAATTGATTTGACGACCTCCGTGTTGCAGTGGGCGATTAGCCGGCTGCACCACGTAGGTTGTCCTAGAGGTAGCGGGTTCGATTCCCGCCGCGGAACAAATGTTTGCATGATCTACAGATATTTGTTCCTGGTCTGGTTGTTTCTCTATATATTATACTAGCTGACCAATCCGCAGCTTCGCATGCGTAGTTTAAAAAAAAACATTACCCTCCTTTGCGCAGTTGGTTAAAAAGTAGCCTATATTACTCAGGGTGAATGTAGCTTTCGAATGGTGAAAGAACTTTTGAAATCGGACCAGTAGGTTTTGAGTTTATGCATTACAAACATATTTTTTTTTAATACACACAAAAATACAAATCTTTCTTCTTTATAATAGAAGTATGTATTTACAAAAAAAAAAATTATATAAGTATTCTATCAGTTATCTGGTTCCCATAGTACAAGCTCTGCTTAGTTTGGGGCTTGATAGTGCTGTGTAAAATGTCAAACAATATTTATTTATATAATGATACCTGTATAAAAGCCGGGTCCTCCTCTCGAGGAGTAGGCTCCCGGTCCTGGGTAACATCGCTGCCACTTGCTTCTGGCAAGTCTATGTACAGCACGGGCGCGTCCAGATCTGATTTCGATTCTTCTGTGGAGATTTGTGATGATGAGACCTGGATATAAAGGTGAAAAAGGTGAATAAGTTGAATTTTAAAGTACTGACCGTTTTTTGTTTATTTATTGATAGAGCGAAGCGATATCTCTTAATCAACTTGGGCAAATCGGAGTTGTATGTATATAGCTGATATATATATGAGCTAAAACTGTGAGGGGGGGGGGGGGGTTGAGATATTGGAGTTCAAGAGGGGTAAAAAAATATTAAAATGAGATTATTAGGTCAAGTGCGACGTCTATAAGGTTCTTCATTAGTAAATTTAGACTCTGTTTTTATTTTTAATTTATTCGTTATAGTTTTTGTGTTATTAGCCATAATAAAAACTGAACTTTGACAAAATTCACAGGGTGCACCAGTGACCCCACAGTGCTGTAAGTTGGTATGCGTGTAGCTTAAGTGACACAAATATAGACAAAAGTCTGAAATCCAGAATAACTGCAATTTCTACCCCAAAAAAGAACAACAAAAGAAGACGAACACCCGTTACCTGTAATTTGAATAAAACTGTAGGTCAAGTAGTTTAGTTATTTATTTCGTGGCACTATTTTGATAGTCAAACATTACAAATAATATTTTTTTGTTATTAAGGGAGACTCGCGAGATCTCAGTTCGGGGCGAACCACTAGTATATTAGGGTTGCGTAGAACCTGGCCATGTCTATTGTATTTATGGTAGCCTTATTGAGATCGTCCCTTGTGCAGGTCCTAGGGCACAAAGGATAGTTAAGCAGGTGGGGCATAGTCAAACTCATTTAGTCACACATAAATTGTGCCATCACTACCTACCTATTTACCAAATTTCATGATGGTCGAATAAAAGCTTCGAAAATTATCCTCAGACGAACAAACATACATACATGCAACGCCGATTTGCGTAAGAGCTATTGACACGAAAGAAGAAGTCTGACACAAATCGAATTCGATTGTAATCGCTCGCGCTCGTCTGCTTCAAGCCTATGTAAGTAACGGAGTAGGGCCCACCTCTGATTCATGGCCATCAGCATGCCGCCTGTCAGCCACATCGCTGCCACTCGTTTCCGGCAGGTCTATGTACACCACGGGCGCTATATTGATGTCCCTCTTGGCAGGAATGGAACCTGATCGCTTCTGCAACTAAAACACACATGGGCTTAACATTAATACACATGGACATTTCAACTATCGTTATAAGCAACAAACAAGTAACTTATTAACAGACTAGCTTCCGCCAGCGATCTTGCGTGGTTTTTCAACAAAAAGTAGTCTATGTTTTAATCCAGGTCATAATCTACGTACATACTAAATTTCATCGAAATCGGTTCAGCCGTTACGACGTGAAAGAGTAACAAACATCCACAGATACATCCATACAAACTTTCGCGTTTATAATTTATTAGTGAGATAGTGGGATAATATAAGGCTGCGGATCCTGCGAATCCGGAGCATGTCCCAGTTAGTTCCAGGTAAAAATCGGAGTCGGATGGCCTCGGATCGTGTGTGATGCAGGAAAAATTCAAATGTTTGGTTGAGTGACGGATTGGTCAGGGGTCGTTAAAAACGGCCCCTGACAAGCCCGGACGCCATATAGTCCTAGCCTAAGTGACAAAATGCACGACCAATTTACACTGAAAAGTTTACATGGCACTATTTTATTAGTCAACGAAATATGTTGTTAATTTATACGGGAGACTCGCGAGATACCAGTACGGGGTAAATAAAAATAAAATGTCCTGTTATTTCACACAAAAATAAATTGGTAAGTCCGTGATTTTTACAGTTTTTCATTCTTAATATAAAAAAAAATCAGTCAATTTTATCAAGTCTCTCAAGCAATGTCAAGTCAAGTCTATCAAGCAATGTCAAGTCAAGTCTATCAAGCAATGTTAATTCTTTATGTGCAATAATATGTCATTTAGTTTATATTATTGAAATTGTTTTAATGTAGAAACTATAAGAATAGATTAGAGATGGCATTGAAATTAAAAGATAAAATTATAAATGATGAATTGTCCTGTGAACACCTCTTTGAGTAAAGGGCTTGCCTCCAGAGCTTGCAATTCTTTCCGGTCTTGTCTATCCATTTGTTACTTGCTGTCGTTCTTATTTAGTCCTTCCATCTCTCATGTGGTCTGGCATTGGCGCGGGCTCCGCTGGGTCCCTGCCACGCATCACGAGTTCAGTCGCTTACCGGTACATCACCTCCCCTCACCGCGTCAAGTTGCCGCCTCGGCAAGTGCTGCCACCTAGCGGCCGCGGCGGCGGAGATTGATGGCGCGTCGATCACCGCGGGCTGAACGTACGGATAGCCCTGGTACTGCCTCTGGCTGTCCATTGCTTGTAACCTGGAAGATTTTGTTTTTAGGTTTTCATACCTCATAAGGTGTGTGTGTGAAGACTGATATGAGTAAGGAAATGGTGACAACGGAGATGACGGCTGATAGATAGGTATAGAAGAAAAGCACATGTTGTGCCGACCTCTCGTAATGTGGGGAAAGGGCAGGAAGAAGACCTCAAAAGGTAAAAAGGAACCCTTATAGCAGTGTTTCTTAAACTGGGGTCCACGGACCCTTTAGACACGAGTCTCGAACTCTCGAGGGTCCATGGCTATAACCCACTTTCATTTACCCACTCCATTATTTATTTTTATTTTATTGCGTCGCTGCTGCACTACATTTGATTCTGATTTCAGCTGAAAATCAGCGTTGGGTGCTTAACATCCAACATTATGCTGAGCTGAACGCCATATTAGTACACATGAGTCGAACTGTCTAAATAAATTCATTCGTACCTAATGTTCTTTATAATTGTTTCATGTGTCATTTTGTGTGTACCAAATTAAATGATTATTCTATTCTATAACTGATGAATTTAATTTCTAGCAATTTCCAAATGCGAAAAATCAAAGAAGAATAACTTTTTGCGACTGGCCATGTCGACGTGTGTCAAAATAATTAACGTCATCACAGCTTCCTTAGCTAGTTCTTATAGTGAAGGAATTTTGGTTTTTAAATATTTCTGATTTATTTTAAAATCTGGAATAAGGAACTAATTGGCTTTTATATGGGCACTGAAATTCAGCTAGGTACAAAAATATATTTTTGGAGAAAAATGCCTAAACATGAGCAAATTTGTCACTTTCCTGTGGGGCGAATCTACAAAGCCCAAGTTTTATACCGACATAATAAATAAAGTAAGTACATAAATCAATGAGATTATTATCTAATAAAATGGACTCACTGCCGCTTCAAAAGTTTTTTTTTCTCTTGTTCTATTCGAAAGTGGTCTGCGAGATTTAAGAATGCATCGGATCGCTCAGTGTATTCTACCGCCTGTATAATGAGGAATGTTCTGAGGAGCTATTTGATCTCATCCCGTCGTCGAGATTTCACCACCGCACTTCTCGACAACGTAATAAAGCTCATCCACATATAATCGACAATTGGGTATCGCGCACCACACGCTTCACGCGATCTCTTCTACCCCATACTTGCAAGATGTGGAATGAGCTACCATCTGAGGTTTTCCCATTAGACTACGACATGGCACGCTTCAAGAGAAATGTAAAGAAGTTTCTTCAGTGTAGGGAACGCATCGACAATACCCCGGGTGTTGCCGGTGTCAATAGGCGACGGTGACCACTTACCATCAGGTGGGCCGTAAGCCTGTTTCCCCACAAATAACATAAAAAAAAATAAAAAAAAATGCCCGGGTTTTTCAAACTTTAGCGATCACTGTACTGATGTACTGTGTAATTACTGATTTAAACGGCTGTTGCAACTCTGTTGAAGCGTCGTGATAACAAATAAAAAAGGTACATACGCGATAAATACCCATTTAAACCAGTAATTGTTTTCAAAGTGGGCCGTGACTACTTAAAGGTTAAAGGTTAAGAAACCCTGTCTTATAGGAATGCTTCTAATCGAGTCATCTTCGACGTCGGAATCGACCTCGTGGGCTCTGTAAAACTGCTGCCATCAACCCAAAGTGTTACTACGCTAGTTCAAGGAGTTAGGATGGCTGGATTCAGGTTAGAAGAGGGATAATGGACAATACGGAGTGTATTATAAAACTGTCGTTCGGGCAGAAAGGTTCTCGAGTGGATTGGAAAGCGCAGCGTAGGACGGCCTCCACTAGATGGAAAGACCTGATAAAGATTGCTGGGAGCCGTTGGGTGCAGGCCGCACAATATTGCTCTAAAAATCTATGAGGGGAGGCCTATATTTAGAACCGAGAACTCACTTCTAAAATTGCAGTGTTTATGTATTAAATAAATAGAAGTTTTTATTATAATACTACTAATAAGCTTCACACGTGTAGTTTTCCAATCAAAACATTACCCTCCTTCTCCGCAGTTGGATAAAAAGTAGCCTGTGTCACCCGGAGATAGTAGATGATGTAGATGGCGAAGGAACTTTTGATATCGGACCAGTAGTTTTTGAGTTTATTCGGTACAAACATACAAACATTACAAATCTTTTCTCTTTATTGATCGAGCGAAGCGAGATCTCTAAATCAACTTGGGCAAATCGGCATTGTATGTACCTATGTATGTTTGTTTTTCCGAGGATAACTTTAGAAGCGTTTATGCGATCATCGTGAAATTTGGCATCGTGAAATAGGTAGGTAGTGATGCCACAATTTTAGTGTAACTAAAAATGTAGGGGGGGGGGGGTGATATATTTGGGTTCAAGAGGAGTAAAAAAAACAAAATAGGACTATCCGGTCAAGTGGCACGTCTAATAAAAGTTATATATGAGTACATTTCGACCCCGTTTTTAGTTTTAGTACAAACCTTGTACCCAGTTTTTAAGTTATTTATTAGCCATAATAAAAACGGAACTTTGACAAAATTCACAGGATACACCAGTGATCCCATAGTGCGTGTAGCTTTGTGTAGACAGAAACATAGGTAATAGTCTGAAATTTAGCATAACTGCAATTTTTACCCCAAAAACTTAAAACCAATTAACATGAACTCCCGTTCCTGTAATTTAAATGAAACTGTAGGTCAAGTAAATTGGTTGCTCAATTTGTGGCACTATTTTATTCACAGAACACAAAAAACAATAGAAGTCGTAAGTAGGCGGAGCCCACGTAACACCAAGTACGCGGAGTTCCGCGCACTACAAGCTTCGCTCACTTCAGTCGTGTTTCAATTACTGTGGGGTAAACGTACTTAAAAAAAATATATAAAAATGCCATATTGTGCCGTTTTGAAGTGTAAATATTATAGCCGAACCAAAAATTTAACAAAAGGGGGTATATCCTATCACCGGTAAGTATTATTTTATTGTTTTTTGTTAGTTTTGTTTAAAATGCAAAATCGTCAAACAAAATAGACTGTGACTCATACACTGTAAGGTCGCGTTTCTCTTAAACCTCAACTTAAGCTACTCAATTAGGGATGTGACACCAATATACTGATGAATGTGTTATCGATAGCTTTAATTAGTTACCCCCTATTAAAAGGTGTATATGTTTTAGGGCGTTAATTCCTTTTGTTGTTTTATTTATGATTTTCTGAATGTATTTTAGACCTATGGTGTGAAATAATATAATAACTTCTGTTTTCAGTTTCCCCAAGGCGCAAGACATAAAAAAAATTAAAAAAACGTACAACTTATGAGTCATCGAGCATACAGAGTCATGACCTGGCACCGTGTGACTTTTTTCTGTTCCCAAAAATTAAGACCAATTACCCGATCAACGGTTTTCATCACCAGAAGAGGCTGTCGAAGAGTATGAATAACATGTATCTGACGTCACCACCGGAGGAGTGGCACAAATGTTTTCAAAATTTGTTCAATCTTATGAAAAAGTGCATTGACGCAAAGGGAGAATATTTTGAGAAACAATAAATTAATTTTTGACCATTATTAGTATTTTTTCATTATTGATTCCGGAAACTTTTAGTGTGCCCCTCAAATAAGTATATCATATTCCAGTAATATAATATTTTTTAAGTATTTATGAGTTGGATACCTGTGATTATGTTAAGAACGAAAGAAAAGAAATCTTGTTATTTCGACCACCACAAATATAACCTGGCGTACCTATTTCGTTACCCGTAGTAGGTAGGTGATAAGATAATCTATATCGATACATTCGTCTTGAATCCTCATTGGTACATCACTAAGTGCGTAGCACTTAAATACACACTTCACACTTTGAGCAAGCGAGTAACAACCAATGCATTATCGATCTTATTCTTTGCTGTTAGAGACTATAACAAAAATCGTTAGCGACAGCGCCATCTCTTGTTTGGTAATTTTGTTGTGTGGGTAATCAAGTAACAGCCATTGCATTATCAGTCTTATTTCTAATTAATAGAGACTAAAATAAAAATATTTTCTAAAGCGCCATCTTTTGCCGAGTTGAAGAAGTAAACTTTAATTTTTAGTTACTGTTTATTTTATTGAATTTTAAACCATGTTCCATAGTAGCTAAGGTTTTATATCCGTTAAATTGGTTTTATGGTTTTAGGCCTCTTTGAACGTTCTCTTTCAACCAATTATAACTTTTATTTCTAAGTGTGCTAGTTCGTGAGTTTAGCTATACTGGTTTTCTTAGTAAAAAGTCATCATGCTAGTTCTATTGTTTTTTTATGTTCTGTGATTTTATTAGTCAAAGAATAAGGCCGGATATTTTACGTATTTGTATGATTGGACAACATATTTAGCCACTAAATACATTTAGGCATCGTTGCGCGAGTCGCCCTAAGAATAGTTTTTTCTTGTGTTTTGGGAGACTCGCGAGATCTCAGTTCGGGGCGAACCACTAGTAATATTGGTATAGATAGGTTGATTAAGATGATGAAATCACTATAAAACGTCAAACACAAAGACGTCACAGAAAACGGACACACAATACCAACCTAGAAAAACCTTGGCACTACACTTGTCTAAGAATCATTTTGGTAATTAAACACTGCATTCCTAAAACACGGTTTAAAAAAACAGATTTTGCAATATATTCCGTTTCACGTTCTTGACTGAGTGAGAATTACTGGTGTATTGTTAAACTGATAATGTTGATAAGATAAATAAGTCGATTGTATGATAATGTGATGTTATGATTCAAAGATAAATATTATTCATATACTGAAAAATTATAAATAATTGGTCAAGCGCGCGTCGGACTACGCACAGCGAAGGGTTGCGTAGACAGTACGGTTGTATCTTAGACATTTAATACAAGTACCCTATTACTGAGGCTCCGCTGTCTGTCTGTCTGTTCGTCTGTCACCAGGCTGTATCTCATGAACCGTGATAGTTAGGCAGTTGACATTTTCACATATGATGTATTTCTGTTGCCGCTATAACAGCAAATACTAAAAACAGAATAATATAAATATTTAAGGGCTCCCATACAACAAACGTGATTTTTTTACTCGTTTTTGCTCGATATTGTTAACGGCAACAGGTAGACGCTTGAAATATTCACAGAATATTCAGTTATATATTCACTAAAAATAAATAATTAAATTAAAATAAAATTAATATTTAAGGGGGGCTCCCATACAACAGACATGTTTTTTTTTGCCGTTTTTTTTAGATAATGGTACGGAACCCCTTCGTGCGCGATTCCGACTCGCAGTTGGCCGGTTTTCTTTCATAATTTACTGGGCGTCACTGAAACGTATCATCATAACAAGTTACAGCTCTAATACACTATGACAGACGGACATGGCGAATATATAAGGATTCCCTATTTTTTATACCACTTGGAGATGGAACATGCTTATAGACCACCTGATGTTATGTGGTAACCATCGCCTATAGCAAAGTATTGCTCTGAGTCCATTAACTTGAGGCATACAGGTGTAAAGCCTCATATGCCTGTAATTTCACCGGCAACCATACCCTTCAAACTGAAACACAGCAATGATGATTTGGTGGCAGAAATAGGTCTGGTAGTAGTATTTCCCTGGACGAGACCTTTCACAAGAAACTCTATTATGTAGTTCGCCTGCGGAACCCTAAAAGTACAGTCTAATTATTCAGGTTTCTTAGATAACAATAATACCAAGTGCGAGTCGGACTCGCGCACGAAGGTTTCCGTACCATTATCTATAAAAACGGCAAAAAAGTCACGTTTGTTGTATGGAAGCCCCCCTTAAATATTTATTTTATTCTGTTTTTAGTATTTGTTATAGCGACAACAGAAATACATCATCTGTGAAAATTTCAACTGTCTAACTATCACGATTCATGCGATACAGCTTGGTGACAAACGGACATACAGACAGCCGTTTTCCCTTTGGGTACGGAACCCTAATAAACTGCGGAACACGCTTGTAGCAAGCGTTCGGTGCGTGACCTCTTTCTTATCAGTTCAGGGGGGGTTTCCCCCTTTCTTTTTGAAGAGAAAACTACTTTAGGCGCGTTGGGCAGTTTTGAAATAGGAAAAAACCATTGAACTCGCGACACTGTTACCGTCACCTCTTTATATAATTTGAGATAGGAAAAAACCATTGAACTCGCGACACTGTTACCGACACCTCTGTATATAATTTGAGATGGGAAAAAACCATTGAACTCGTGACACTGTTACCGACACCTCTGTATATAATTTGAGATAGGAAAAAACCATTGAGCTCGCGAAACTGTTACCGACACCTCTGTATATAGTTTTATATTTTTTAGTTTGCATATACACCTTTCTTAACTTAACTTTCTTAGTAAATTTTCATGCGTATGCGACATCCATCTTGATCATTTTGCACTACTTTAGGCGTGTAGGCCATTTTTTGAGATTGGAAAAAACCATTGAATTCGCGATACTGTTACCGATACCGACACCGTTCCTGACGATTCAAAAAATACACACGTAATTGATCCTAGTTTATTTATTTATTTTATTTTATTGATCAAAATCCACAGCCCTTATTTATTATATAAGATACAAACTTATACTAATTTGTTATACTAACTTATACTTACTAGTAGTTTGCGGACGCTCATAACCTGGACGTACTTACTGCCTATGTATATTTTATATTTTCTATTTGTGTTTGTTATATTGCTACTCCTACTGTCGTATTATTTTTGTTACTGTGTATGTCTTTGTTTTGTTATGTCTGCCAATAAATGTATTTTCTTTCTTTCTTTCTTTCTAATTGTTTAAGTTTTTACTTCTGTCGGTACTCCCAGTTTTTTAGTTTTACTACTAGACCATGGCCTCTAATTTTGTATTATAGCATTTATGAATGTAACCTCTTTTATTTTAGAATAGAAATAAGGATTTGTCGTGGAGGTTGTATTTCATTTTAGCTTATGAATGTAATGAGCCTCTTTCTATTTTCAAATTTACGGAATTTACGGAGCCGATATATCGAGTTTACAATGGTTTACAATGACCGACATTCATGTGCATGAGTGATGTAAAATCGTTTTTCTTTTGTTTTTAGAAAATGTCCGAGCCGCACTGTCTTCTTACGAGACGGCAAGTCGTATTGCATCGAGTCGTGCAACGCTGAAACCATATGCGGTGAAGTGGCGGTGCCGGAAGAACATCTTAATGTAAGTATTGTTACAAGCTTTAATTTCGCTCCAAAACACATATCACGGACGTTGGGCACCAAGTAGGCAAATTCAAATGGGACTGGGCGGGCCACGTCTCGGTGCCGGAGTTATAGGCAAAATCCAGCATCGAGTGGATCCCAAAAGACAAGAGGAGCACGCGGTAGACCGCGACGCCGATGGAAAGACGAATTCGACGACTGGAAGACTGGAGCACATACGCGCATGATAGAGTGGAGTAGAAGGAAGGAAGGGAGGTCTTTGTCTTGCAAGCGGGACAGTACAGGTACCAAATAAAACAAAAAAAATATCTTGTAATGTTTGTAGGTAAAATCTAGCGAGCTGAATTAGATAGAACCACTTCCTCTTATCCTACAGAGTTGAAATTTAACGTGTTGGTTCAGTCCCATGATAATGCATTTTTATGGTAAGCTGCGGAAAATTCCAAGATTTTTTAAAATCATCTCAAAAATTTTTGCATTGAGCAGGTACAAATAACTATATAAGTTTTCCTGTAGATGGAGCTAACGGCGCTTTAGTCGTAATTCTGAATGATCTCACTAATTTCGACCTAGACGTGAATTGCCTTGTAGCACAGATGGTAGTGCATCCTCGTATCAAGAGGAAGGTCGCGGGTTCAAGTCCCGTCTAGGCTTGAAATTTTTGAGATGATTTTAAAAAATCTTGGAATTTTCCGCATGTGTTCGGATAACACTATAAATAAAAATACTATTTATGGTAAGCATCACCTGGTCAACACTCCTCAACGGTCAACAGCATTCACGAAATTTTGTATACGCATTTAATATAGACCTTTCTAAATTCCACCATGACATGGCTGTTGCATTCATGACTGGCTTCCGAAGAGGGAACTCCTCAACAGCCAACAACATAGACACCAATGTTTGTATACGCATTTAATTTTGATAGCCCTTTCTTAGTTTCACCATGATATGGCTGCTGCACTTAGGGTTGGCTTCCGAAGAGGGAACTCCTCAACAGCAGACACGAAATTTTGTATACGCATAGAGCACTTATATAACTTATATGACGACCTCCGTGGCACATTGGGTGAATAGCCGGCTGAGACGCAGGAGGTTGCGGGTTCGATTCCCACCGCGGACCTAATGTTTGCATGATAAAAAGATATTTGTTCCGGGTCTGCTTGTTTTTCAATACATCATAAGTATGTATTTACAAAAAAAATGTATACATAAGTGTTCTATCAGTTATCTCGTTCCAAACAAGCTCTGCTTAGTTTGGGGCTAGATAGCACTGTGTGAAATGTCCAGCAATCTATATATATAGGGTGTTTGATAATATACGCACAAAAATGAAATGGGTTATTTTGATGAGCATAATAAATAAATTTGTGAAATGTTTACCATAGAAATGTGAAATTTATTTTGTAACAACAAACACTTTATTAAACTTATGTTGTGCTATTGCATAATGCTTGCCATCTAACTACAGATACTGTATTGGTGACGTCTCGAGATATCTCTTGCTGTCCCTTTCTAACCCAAACCCCGCACCTAATTCCAAAAGAGATATCAAATCGGCCTTTATTTTTGGATGTCGATTGCAAGAGTAAGCATTAAGTTTTATATGGGATTAATCACATAAACTTGTCGATTTTCTTTAAAATTTGATATTATAACTATTAGTATTTTTGTATTTTCAAAAAGTATTTTTTTTATGTTTTGAGAAACCGTCATTTGAATATCGTCAGTATATTACCAAACAGCCTGTATAAAACCTTGTATACTTATATTATTTTTTACTATGCATTTATTTAGTTTTTATTTTCTTTGTGATTAGGCAGCTCCTTTTCCCACCAGGGTTGTATCGGCGGCACTTTAGGTAGAACCACAGGTCCGCTAGTAGCTATAAAGTCTAAATCAGGGTATTTTGGATTGTTCGGATTATCATAATTGTCGAATTCATTACGCTCCTTGTTAGTCGTCAATAATTGCGTTTCGAATCCTCGTAAAGATCCTACCGTCTCATTCCTTAAATTTATAAGATGAGGTTTTAATTCTTTTGAAATATCACCATGAGGTTTTCTGTGCTTCGGTGGACCTATATGAGCTCTTTCTTCAATTAATGATTTCTCGTTGTACAGTATCGTTGATTTAATTATAGGTCTTGATGTTGCTACATTCCAAATAGTTTTTTGTTTCTTTATCCGTGGTCGAATTTTTAGGTTTCTTTTAGTTTTCAGCTCATATTTTACTTCAGAATTTTGGTAGACCGGTTTTGGTTGTTCATAGTCATGGTTCAGCTGGTCGTACTCTGGTTTTAGTCGTTCAGTTTCTGGTTTTGGCTGTTTATGCTCGATTTGTTCGTCATGTTTTACTTTCTGCTGGTCGTAATCTAATTTTGGTTGCTCATATTCCAATTTAGGTTGCTCGTACTCCAGTTTTGGTTGTTCGTGTTCGAATTTTGAATGTTCTAATTCAACTATTGAATGTTCGTATTCTAGTTCATCATAAATTTTCGATTTTGTGTCTGTTTCCTTAGAATACTTTTCATACGAATTGGGTTTAACCTGTTTTTCCCAGCTTATAACTTGGCCTGTGATTAAATTATCATCGGTGGCCCAGTTTTTAGAAGTCCTTACCTTTTGATATACATTATTATTGCGTTCAGGTGTCTTGTAATTTTCATACGAGTTAGAATCTTTAGTAGTTTTCGTAGCTTTTTGGTAATGTTGTCGACCTAAGTTCTGTAGTTTATAGTTATCTATTGATTGGTCTTGGAACTCATTGGTGTTTTGGTCGCTCACATCAGAGACGTTAGCGACCATATTCTCAGTGGCTTTGGCCACAAACTCTGAAACTTTTTCCGCCATTGAGTCTGATACGAACTTGCGCGCAATTTTTTTTACGTCCTCCATATTTGCTGTTAGGAGAATAAAAGAATGCGCCATGTGTGAGAGAACAAGAAGATGTGTCCCTGAAATGAAACAATGCCATAATTGATCGAGCGAAGCGAGATATCCAAATCAACTTGGGCAAATCGGCATTGTATGTATGTATGTATGTTTGTTTGTCCGAGGATAACTTTCGAAGAGTTGATCCGATCATCGCGAAGTTTGATGCATACGAAGATAGTGATGACACAATTTTGGTGTGACTAAATGAGCTACAAATGTGGGGGGGTTGTTGAGATATTGGGGTTCAATAGGGGGGTTAAAAATGAAAATGAGACTATTAGGTCAAGTGGGATGTCTAATGAAAGGTCTTCATTTGTAAATTTCGACCCCGTTTTTATTTTTAGTTTAATCGTTGGTGTTTTTGAGTTATATACCATAGTAAAAATTGAACTTGACGAAATTCACAGTGTACATCAATGACCCCACAGTGCTGAAATTTGATATTCGTGTAACTTTAGTGACACAAATATAGGGAAAAGTCTGAATTCTAGAATAACTGCAATTTCTTCCCCTAAAAAGAGTAACCAATTAACATGAACTCCCGTTACTTGTAAGTCAAGGGTCAATTTGAATGAAACCTGTAGGTCAAGTTTTTTGGATATGCATTTCGTGGCATTAGTTTATTAGTCAAAGATTATAAATTTTTTTTTGGAGACTCGTGAGGTCTCAGTTCGGGGCGAACCACTAGTCTTATAGACCCTAGATTATCTAAGAGGCAGTAGCTCGTAAATAAGCTTCACTCATCATCATCATCCACAGCCCGACCTCACACACTGCTGGGTATAGGCCTCCCCAAGTTGCCATCCGCCACGATCCTGCGCTGGTCAGCCATTGACGGCACGCGACTCTAACGATGTCGTCCACCCATCTCGCTGCTGGACGTCCTACCCTTCTACAGCCATTCCTCGGCCACCATTCAGTCGCTACCCTGCTCCACCTGTCATTACCACGTCTTGCCAAGTGTCCCGCCCAAGTCCATTTGAACTCCATAGCTCGGTGTGCTCAACAGGGCAAAGCAGTACTTCAGTGCGGGGCAAAGACTGCTTCTATATAAGGCGCAAATCCGGCCCCACATAGCGGTATTGAGCTCTTAAGTCTCTGGAGAGATTTTGCCTCCCTGTGTGTGTGTTCTACCGCTTGTATAATGGGTTGTGTTCTGAGGAGTTGTTTGATATGGTGCCTGCAGGTTCGTTTTATCACCGCACCGCTCGCCATCGGCAGAGAATCCATCCTCACACCTTGGAGACGATCTGATCGCGTACCGTGAGGTTCCAGAGGAATTTCTTCCCGCGAACTCTTCGCTTATTGAATGGTCTCACTGCCGAGGTTTTCCCTAGGGACTACAGTATGGGGTTCTTCAAAAAAAGCGTTTTGGAAATTTTAAAGGGTCGGCAACGCGCGAGTAATACCTTTGGTGTTAAGCCTATGGACAAACGTCCATAGGCTACGGTAACCGCTTACCATCAGGCCGTATGCTTGTTTGCTAACTTGGTGTTATAAAAACAATAATAACTCGATTCCCAACGTCATGAACCTTCGTTCTTTTACGGATCTCGACGTTTGGAACTCGATCTATGAGTTCTAGCTTCACTAGCTTCTGTTAAAAAAATAGATTTATGCAGAAAAATATTTTAAAAATAGTAGGTACTAACCAATCAAATCAATTCTATAGGCCGCC
Source organism: Philereme vetulata (assembly GCA_918857605.2). Classification (NCBI taxonomy): domain Eukaryota; kingdom Metazoa; phylum Arthropoda; class Insecta; order Lepidoptera; family Geometridae; genus Philereme; species Philereme vetulata. The sequence continues at coordinate 6,856,645 of OU975427.1, read as the reverse complement.
ATCGCCATTGTGAATGCCATGAAATTGGATAGGTAAAGGTGAACATTGTTATCGTATTTTGAACATGTGATATGTTTTATTGGGGCATATAACATTGATATTATACGTTAGTAGCTGCCGCACGCGGCTTCGCACGCGTTGTTTGTCAATAAAAACATCCTTCTGTGCTGTCGGGTAAAAATAGCCTATGTCCCATTGCCGGTTATAATCTATCTGTACCTATACCAAATTTCATCGTAATCGGTCCTGTCGTTTTGTCGTGGAAACGAAACAATCATACAGAGGGGCAGAGAGATAATTTTGTATATTTTAGGGTTTCGTACCTAAAGGGTAAAACGGGACCCTATTACTAAGGCTCCGCTGTCTGTCTGTCCGTCTGTCACCAGGCAGTATCTCATGAACTGTGGTAGTTAGACAGTTGTCACAGATGATTAGTAGTTCTGTTGCCGCTATAACAACAAATATAATAACAATAAAATAAATAAATAAATAACAAACGTGATTTTTTGCTAGATATTGATAACGGCAACAGGTAAACGCTTGAAATATTCACGGAATATTGAGTTGAAACTATTCACTTTATAAATTAAAATAATATTTATATATACGGGTCCGGGGGGCTCCCATACAACAAACGTGATTTTTTTGCCGTTTTATAGAATCTAGTCCTTACCATTTCAAATTTCGAACTCTAAGTCCCTATGAGGCCGTGTCCTAAAAGTGCATAACGTCTTTAAGCTTAGAAACCTTCAAATGAGGTAGTATTACCGTACGGTGACTTTCGATACATTCCAATTTTAAATGTTTTTAAGTGAGTTCAACCTTTTTTGAATAAAATTGGATTGAGTTTTCAAACGTGTGTCAAAATAAAATGTAATTTAAAAGCACTAAGGAGTATTGGTATCAACTTCGAAGCAAATCACTGCCAAGCTAACTTTCTACCTGTTTTTAACCACGTTTGGGGATGAATTTCAATAAAATATGAAACACGTCTTCCATCAATTCTGTTAAAAACGGTTTATGCCAAATTTGAAGTAGATTGTACCAAGGAATCACGTTGTCCCATACAAAGTTTACCCCCCTTTTTCACCCCCTTAGGGGTAGAACTTCAGAAAATCCTTTCTTATCGGATGCTTACGTTATACAAAGAACACACCCTCCAAGTTTCAGCTCTCTACGATCAGCGGTCTAGGCTATGCGATGATCCGTCAGTCAGTCATTCAGGACAAACATTTTATATGTATAGATGGTACGGAACCCTTCGTGCGCGAGTCCGACTCGCACTTTTCGTTTTTTATACTATAGCGTGTACCGCCAGGGTGGTCCCATATAAGTTTGGTGCGGATCTGATGATGGAGTACAAAGTAGAAATCGAAACCGGTACAGATGAAACATCGCGATGAAGTAGTTTCATTGGTAATTACAAGCGAATATCTATCAGTGTTCAACTTATCTGTGCTGGATGGATGGCCTTTGAAGATTACTTATCGCAGTTAGGGTCATGCCAACTGTCAGTTGATCAGACCTTTTGCTAAGATTTTTTGCTTTTGCTAAGAGCAGAAGTAAATGACAAACTATTCATGTATAACATTGCAATTCATGCATTACGACATACAGTATCCTGCTGTGGGGGAGTGCTGCAGATATAAACACCGTTTTTGTGCTGCAGAAGAGGGCTGTTCGTGCAATTTATAATATGGGTCCCAGAGAATCATTACGCACTAAGTTTAAAGAATAGTAGATTATTAACCAAGGGGATAAAGCAGTGTCTTCTGTCGCGGGTGACGATTTAAATCGCGAGCGTAACGAAGGACTCGCGGTTTACTCCCGAGCGTAGCGAGGGTGTTAAAAACTTAAATCACGAGCGAAGCGAGGGATTTAAGACGAGTCCTGAGTGTAGCGAGGGATTTAAGTTCACCGAAGACTAAGACAGCTTTATCACCGAGGAAAATACTCTACTTTTCGTACCATTTGCGAAAAAATGAACACAATAATAATATGTCACTGTCGCTTTGATTTAACATCGTAACGTATTTTTAGAACATTAACTTATTTATAAAAATAAATTAAAATAAACTTAACGTTTATGTATTTGAAGAAAACAAAAACGCGGCAAATTCATAGACTAATATTTTTTGTCGGAAAAGCAAAGGCATCAAGCTCATACGGCCTCGTCGGCCTTCGTAATTTTATTTAATAATAATAACTGCATAATAAATGCGTATTCCTTTTTCAAAAAGATGTATAATGCTTTATATACAAACTCATGGTGTAAACACAGTTCAGTAGTCAGTATAAATTTCGGTAAGTATTCCAAATTTAAATCACATTCTCCCCCTAGACCTAGAGGATGAATGAAATTCAGTAAAATTTTCTTTCCCTGTTTTTAACAGATTAAAAATGACTATTGTTATGTTCGCTTTTTGTGGCATAGGATGTCACTTTTTTGAGCAAGTGGTACGAAAATAAATATTATACCATTCCCTTGTCAATACATCTATGAAAATCTGATGTATGTTCACAAAAATATTAATTTGTATCATAATTTTCATACTAGAAATAAAGATAAACTCGCTGTTGCCACTTGTAGACTCCATAAAGTTAGTAAATCGTTTAAAAGGTACGTTTAAAGCGTCGTGTACGCTTTTATAACAAACTCCCAAGTGATGTACAAACACTGACAATTAACAAATTTTACAAATACTTTATAAAAAAGCCTACTATCATATATCGGATTATTTGGATGAAAGAGAAGCTTGGGATTAAACTTGCTCCAACTCGTTCAAAATGTTACAATTTAGACGTAATTTATTGTTATGTATTGTAAAAGGATCATTAAAAAAACAATCAGCCTTGTTTCTTGCCTTTCTCTCCTGGCTTGGTTGCGAAGGTACAGGCAGTAGGTAAAATTGACGTTTCAAAGTGATCCTTGTGATTTTAATGAGTAAAAGATTTTGACTTTGATTAGAGATCACAGGCAAGATGTGTAACACGCGGTCTATTTCAGAGTTTAAGTTCAGTGTAAGTGTTCTAGGTTGTTATGTTACTTTCAATCCGGTTGTTTGATTTTTGTAAAAAAATTATTGATCGAGCGAATCGAGATCTCCAAATCAACTTGGGCAAATCGGCGTTGTATGTATGTATGTAAGTACATATGTATGTTTGTTTGACCGAGGATAACTTTCGAAGCGTTGATCCGATCATCGTGAAATTTGATACATAGGTAGATAGTGATGGCACAATTTTGGTGTGATTATATGAGATAAAAATGTTTAGGGAGGAGGGGGGGTCGTTGAGATCTTGGGGTTCAAAATGGGTAAAAAATTAAAATGAGATTATTAGGTCAAATGAAAGGTCTTCATTAGTACATTTCAACCCCATTTTTATTTATAATTTATACCTTGTAGTTTTATGTATTATTACCCCTAAAAACAGTGTCCAATTTACATGAACCCCCGTTACCTGTAATTTGAATGAAACTGTAGGTCAAGTAAATTGGTTATTCATTTCGTGGCACTAATTTATTAGTCAAAGATTAAAGCCGGCATGCACATAAATCACTAAACGTATTTAGCAACTAAACATGTTTAAACTTGACGTAATTCTATGATTTGACAATTCCTTAAATCATATTTAGCCACTAGACATCATTGTGCAAGTCGCCCTAAGAATAATATTTATTTTGTTATTTGGGAGATTCGCGAGATCTCAGTTCGGGGCGAACCACTAGTAGTTATCTGTGCTAATAAATATTTATTTGTTTTTTGTTTCCAGCCGTGTTACGTGTGCAACAGCACTGGACACAACTGCAGAGTCCTGCCACGGCGGACGGTGAAACATAAACCCACAGAAATCAAAGAAAATTCCCTCAATGATGGCAGCGAATTGCATGGTAACGTATTAAACTTGGTGCATTGTATAAACTATAGGGCATCTACTGCTAAACATCGCCATCCCTCATAAATACGGGACTTTTATCGGTGTTGCGATCGACACCGGTCGTATTTGTTTCGGTTCAATCCGTGAAACTTCATCAGGGTGAGTGCGATCCGCTCCGAACAACGTCTCGCCTCGCACTACGCGCCGCAGCCGCGAGTAGACGGGAGCGGTCCCCACCACCGCGTCTATAACGGTAGCCCATCGTGTTGGCAGTAGGGAATGCAATCCCGACTCGAGATTGCAAATTCGAGATCCCGGAATTTTCGGGATCCCGTCTAGTTTAAAAAAAAATGTTAAATTCGGATGACTGAAAAAGCTAATAACTGCTTGTTTGTGATAGTGAGGTTAACTAAAATAACATATTACTCGAAAGAAAACAAAAATCTTTATTCTTTAATCTTACCAACTAAATAATTATAGTCACCTGTCGCTAATATTCGGAAATAGTCGGAATAGTTTTCTAACGCTGTTTGGCGTTCCTGCAGCTCGCGGCCGTCAGTCAGCGCGCCGCTTTCGCCCCGAGTGGACGTGTGTAGCGTCGCTGACCACTGCCGCCCAATCCCGTCAATCTCGAACGGGATCTCGTCATATGCGTCGGGATTGATCCCGAAAAATTACACGAGATCGGGATCGGGATTGCATTCCCTAGTTGGCAGGCTGCACCATCATTATCATCACAGCTGCTCTCTTCGGTAGTTCTCGATACAGGCAAACATACAACACTATGTCTCTACCAGGTTCACTCACTCCTCTGTCGCTTGCACCATGAAGTCATGGCTTCCAGGCTGGCGGTAGAACCCATCCTCTATCTCTGTTAACCTTCGGCACACGATTTATTTCTATCGCCTCTCGGATCATGCGAGGAACGAAGAACTTCTCTCTCGCTAAGAGCCGGACCTTGACGAAACGTATGTAGTGCGTCGAATCAGAGAATCTGTTCATGTTCCGCCACTGCAGAACTGTTGGAGTCGACATTCTTCACTAATCATTGCACGTATGTGTTCAGTCAACCTAGTAGATACGTTTCGTTATGTTTCGCCAATGTTATTAAGCGCAGTCACACAGAATCATATACATATGTCATATATCATATACATATCATATACATATGTCCTGTAAATCACTGTTTTCCCAGAACAAACGTTGTTCAGAACATGGTCTACTAACAGTTTATAGCATCAAACGACGAGAATTATAAATAAAAATATAGACCTCTAATAAGTCATATTGTTCAAAAACTAGCCGTGACATGAAGTTCATTGGCACGCTAGCCGTAGCGTATTACCTACTATTATTTCTTTTGTGGCGATACGGCGGCATGTTGTAGGGCAACTTCGCATCTTTTTATGTTCTTCAAAGAACGATTTCATTTTTTTTTTTTCATTTGAGGTTATAAATTTTTTTGTAGACCATTGTCTGAATTTGTTCTGGGAAAACAGCGATTTAAAGGACACCGTGTACGCCGTGAACGCCCAGAGGGTCCCTGTCCTTCGTCGAACGCAGTAGCTGCCTCAATTGTCCCATGTTTAGGTACAATTATTATTGAAGTAAATCAGGAAAGTTTTCTAAGTAAAATCGCCCTCCCTCATCGATTTCCAGAGCGACCGATCTTGTGTGGCCTGCACCCAACGGCTCCCTGCAACCTGCATCAGGTTCTTTCTATCTAGTGGGGGGTGGTCCTACGCTGCGCTTTCCAGGGCGTGGTCTTCACTCTAGACTCTAGAACCTTTCTGCCTCCGTTAATTCTTCGAGCCCTGCCCTTTGCCACTTCAGCTGGCCAATCCTCTGTGCTATGTCAGTGACCTTGGTTCGTGTTGGAATCTCCTCATTTCTGATTGTATCTCGTAGAGAAACACTAAGCATATCCCTCTCCATAGCATGCTGAGCGACCTCGAGCTTGCTTACGAGGCCCACAGTGAAAGACCTTCGTAGTTAAGTACCGTTAGTCTCACAGCTTTTGCATTTTGCATAACGATAACGAACGCACCGTGGTACACCACTAACATTCAACTGCACCGCGACCTAGAAGTGCCAACGGTGAAACAAGAAGTAGCTATAAAACTGAAATCTTACGCTAAACGAATAGAGCATCACCGAAATGAGCTTGCCAATTAACTAATGAAAAAACCACAACCTTTAGTAGATTAAAGAGGACAGCCCCTTAAGACCTCATATAGCAAAAACAGAATCATGAAACAACATAATGATCTCTTTACTGGTATCGAACTGTTTGCAACCTCACCCGGCTCTTGCAGAAAGAGTGTATCTGATGTCAAAATGTCAGAGACACCCTTTCTGTCTGACCTTTTTTTATGTTATTTGTGGGGAAACAGGCTTACGGCTTACGGATGGTAAGCGGTCACCGTCGCCTATTGACACCGGCAACACCCGGGGTATTGTCGATGCGTTCCCTACACTGTAGAAACCTCTACATTTCTCTTGAAGCGTGCCATGTCGTAGTCTAATGGGAAAACCTCAGATGGTAGCTCATTCCACATCTTACATCGATTATATGTGGATGAGCTTTTTTACGTTGTCGAGAAGTGCGGTGGTAAAATCTCGACGACGGGATGAGATCAAATAGCTCCTCAGAACAGCTTCTTTCATATGCATGCACTTTATGCCCTTATAATTTGTCAACCCAATCTGTGGATACCGGGGCTGATTATACATAAAGAACCTTATTTAGTATTAGCATTAAGTAACCTAATTTTATAATTGCTTGTTGTCCTTAATAAAGAAAAATAAATAAATAAATAGCACCTAAATGGAATATGGAAGTGCCACTTATTCCATACATGCCCAACGCGAACTATTCAGCAAACTCTAGCTCAATGCCCTGATGAGCAGATCGCAAGAAAATAAGGAGTTAAAAAAAATGTCATGCAGCTGGTTTTGTCCCTCATACATTACAACGCAGTGCAACACATCACGTGCAGATCAACGCGTAGAGATCCGGGCTGCCGCGGCCTTTAACGGAGACCGTACTAAACATTTTTGTTTTAATTTTCATGTGTAGCACGCCCATTTGCAACTACTTTCTAATCTTATCTATATCTCTTTACTTATTTATTGTATATATCCCTGTCATCATCATCATCCACAGCCTGACTTCACCCATTGTTGGGTATAGCCCTCCCCAAGTTTGTGCCATCCACCACGATCCTGCGCTAGTCTCACCCTCTGTATGCCCGCGACCTTTACGATGTCGTCCACCCATCTCGCTGCTGGTCGTCCTACCCTTCTATACCCGTTCCTCGGCCACCATTCTGTCGCTGTCCTGCTCCATCTGTCATCACCACGTCTAGCCAAGTGCCCTGCCCAAGACCATTTGAACACCATAACTCGAATTCCAACGTCATGAACATAATTTTTCCGCGTTCGTGAGGCTACCCACAGGTCCCGCCTGAAAACCATCAGATGGTTGGCAGCAATACGCTGAGACGGTGCCGGGTAGTCCCACACAGTACGGAAGACTATTCTTGATACTCGCCTACCTATGTTCTTTTTTAGGGTTCCGTACCTCAAAAGGTAAAAAAAAAACCCTTATAAGATCACTCTCTTGTCCGTCTGTGTGTCCGTGTGTCACCACCGATTTTCGCAGGAACGGGTGGACCTAGCAAGTTGAAATTTATACCAGATACTGAGATCTATAGTCCCTATCAGGTGTATAAAAATCAAGGTCCTGAGTCAACACGATAAAAAGGTATGGGCAAATTTAGATTTTTGCGAAAACTTGTAAGTACCAAAATTTACCTTAATTTTCAACATTTTTATTTTTCTGAATGTTTCCTTTACTTGTGCTGTAAGACCTTGCTTTTAACCAAAATTGACAATTCTAGGTCAACCGGAAGTACCCTATAGGTTTTGTGTGGAAAACCTATATGGTAGTTCCCGTTGAACTAGAATCACGAAATTTGGCAAAAAGCAAGGTATAAAAGCAGCACAAATAAAGGAAAAATTCCAAATAATAAAAAAAGTTGAAAATTAAAGGGTGAAAATACATAGTTGACGCCAATTAAGATAGTCCTCTGAGTTTCATGGGCGCTCATACAATTTAGAGGACTAGCTTAATCGGCACCAACCTCAAATTCCCCATGGTACAGAACCCTTCGTGCGAGAGTCCGACTCGCACGTGGTCTTTCCTGTGTGTGTCAGATAAACGTATTCTCTTTCTTTCTTAATTTGTAGATAATTTTATTTATTTTCCAGCATATGATGATTTAGATGAGGAGCCGGAGGGAGTAGAGAATACGGATTTCGTGCTGTACGTCAGTGCCGTGGAGACTGAGCGCTGTCGAAGAGGACTGACGGTCGCCTACGCGTCACACTGCCAGCAAGAAGCTGCTTTAGACAGGCAAGTTGTACCTATAATTCACTGATCCAATGATAAACTTAGGCCTTTCTAAGGCGATGTCTTTTTATATAGAACGCGATTACACGATCATCGCTAGTTCGCGCGTACTTATTAGTAAGAACGCGCGATCAAACATACTGATGCACATAAACAACAGTGGCGAGGGGTTCATACAAGCCTATTCCTATCGAGTTACCTTCAGTCAGAGCTCCTGACTGTTCCGTCACCTTCAAAATTCTAGAAAATAATAACGCCTTAAAAATTTACCTGAGCAATGTATTTTGAAGCCATTTAAAATTGGAATGTAAGTAAAATTCTCCTTTTTTATTGATGATAGTCAAGCGCTTGACCACTACCTCACCTGATGGTAAGTGAAGGTGTGATCGAAGATGGAGCACGCTTGCCTAAAAAGAAACTATTCACACCTATTTTCTCTTTAAATAATCCGTCGTTTTTCGAGTTATGGCGGGTTCCTATATCTTCTATCTCCTTGAAAAAGTGTCAAACTAGTGTGAAACTTTTGACAGGTTTTCAAGGAGAAACGAGTCGTAGCTCGTAGCTGGTTACTAACGGATATAGGAACCCGCCATTAGACTACTTATACAATAATTTAAAAACCGGACTCTAGGTTAGGGCATGTTTTTGCATAAAACTCTGCGGTAAAGCTAAATATCTCCGGCTTGTTGAAAACATTTCGTATTGTTTATTAAACAATATACCTAACGCTAAAAAGGCAATACAATGGGCGACCTTATCGCAGAGAGTGATCTCTTCCAGGCAAGCTCTGGATGGAAAGATTATTGTGAAGTTATAACGTTATTGTAAAATAAGGGCGACTTGGGCAACGATGCCTAAACGTATTTATTGGCTAAATATGATTTAGAGAGTTGTCACATCATAAAAATACGTTAAATTTAAACAAGTTTACTCGCTAATTACGTTTAGGGATCGTTATGCAAGCCGGGCTGATTAGCCTATCATCTGGTTTTATACATAATATATTAGTTGGGGAAAAAGTTTCTTCGCATTTCTTAAGAAAATTCAAAACATTTTTTAATATAGATTATTTACATTTAACTAAAGTATGTAGGTACCATTTTGTTCGATAACTTTTTGCCATCTTGTAGGTAGATCCCATTGCTATAGAAATTTTGGGGCTTCTGATCAAAATACCGCGACAAGTAGTTTTGGCAGTCCTCTCGTGATGTTAACCTGACACTGCCTAAAGAATTCTGAAGAGACCGAAACAGGTGGAAATCTGAAGGTGCAAGGTCAGGACTATATGGCGGATGCATTAACACCTCCCAGCCAAACTCTCCTAATTTTTGGCTAAAGATGTGTGAGGTCTAGCGTTATCATGATGAAAAACCACACCCCTTCTGTTGATTTATTCCGGCCGCTTTCTTTCAGCTTCTTGCTTTAATCTCATCACTTGTTCGCAGTAGAGTTCAGAATCGATGGTCCTGCCTGGTGGTAACAGCTCATAATGAATAATGCCCTTCCAATCCCACCACACACACACAGCATCACCTTGTTGCGAGTTAACCCGGGTTTCGCCACAGTCTGTGAAGTCTGACCGGCCTTTGACCACGACCTTTTTCGCACGTTCTTGTCGTACGTGATCCACTTTTCATCACCAGTTATCAGCTTCTTCAAAAATGGTTCGGTTTCATTACGTCGTAATAAAGAATCACAAATGAGTACACGGTTCATTAGGTTTCTTTCAGTGAGCTCGTGGGGTAGGTACCCAAATATCGAGCTTTTTTCAAATGCGCCAAAACTGTTTTGTGGTCAATTCCCAGTTCTTCAGCTACTTCGTAACTACTGATATGCCGATCTTGCTCCACTTTTTCAAAAATGACATCAAATTTATCCGTAATAGTCCCAGTTTTTTTTCCCAGTTTCAGACCAGAGCGTCGTGCATCTTTGACATCAAAATTTCCAGATTGAAAACGCTTAAACCAAATTTGTGCTACTCTCACAGACACTGCACTAGGTCCATAAACATCGCAATTTTTTTTCGCGTCTTGCGTTGCATTTTTACCTTTATTGTAGTAAAATTTTAAAATGTATCGAATTTCTTCATTAGATTCACTCATCTTTACAGTACGAAAAACAAATAAAAATCACACATTTTCCTAATTTGAATTTGGAATTATCATATATAATATAATTATCATATTAACATAGATAGATAGATAGATAGATAGATAATTTCTTTATTGCACACCATTAAAAATAAAACAAACAAAAGAGAATACAAAATTAAATCAAAGGTACAATGGGCGGCCTTATCGCTAAAAGCGATCTCTTCCAGGCAACCTTTGGATGGACAGGATCTGTGTGAACAAAAGAGAACGGCGGCGTTAATCAAATAATAACTAACAGAATTAGTACATAAATGACTAAAATAAAATATACATATAAATAAATATAAATAATTTTATAATATTAAATAACCTACTTCAAAATACATAGGTAATTAGAAAAAAACAATAAAAAATTATATACAAAATTTAAGTTGCAAAGTCTTAGTGAGCGATGGACGACAGATAATGATTATTAACCATGTTTTTAAAAACAGGAAGGGATTTGGCGTTACGAATTGATACAGGTAGTGCATTCCAGAGTCTGGTAGCCTGAAGAGTAAAGGAGTTAGTATAAAATACTGAGGTATGATGAGGAGTTTTCAATTTAAGGTTTTCAGAGGAGCGTAAGGACCGAGAGTTGGAAACATGAAGAAACTCAAAGCGTTCTTTGAGGTACGGCGGAGTAGAAGAAATAAAAAGGATGCTGTAAAGAAGGGACAGGATGTGAGCATTCCGACGAAGGCGGATGGGTAACCACTTGAGCCTGCGGCGATACTCAGAAATGTGATCGTATTTACGCAAGCCAAATATGAATCTAATAGAGAAATTCTGGAGACGCTCAAGCTTGTTGAGTTGATCTTCAGTTAAATCAAGATAGCTGGCGTCAGCATAGTCGAGAATGGGATGCAACAATGATTGTGCAAGTGCAATTTTGGTGGAAGTCGGAAGGAAGTTTCGCAGCCGTTTAAGAGAGGAAGCTGCAGCAAAGGTCTTTCGGCTTACTGCTGCTAGTTGAGGTCCCCAAGATAGATGGCTATCCATGAGTACCCCCAGATTTTTTACTACCTTGCTGATTGCTATTGAAGTACCGTCAAATTTTACCTGTGGAAGATCAAGCCAATCGATTTGAGTAATCATCCGCGAGCTTCCCACTACTATTACTTGGGTTTTTGATGGATTGACTTTAAGCCCATATGATTTGCTCCACTGTAGTATATTCTGTAAATCACTGTTTATGCTATTAATTGCTTCACCTAACCACCCAATAGGGGCTTGGGTATAAATTTGCAAATCATCTGCATAAAGGTGGTAGGACGAAGAGAACATATATACATAGATACAAATAGTATAGCCAAAGAGATTTTATTACAAGTTCATACATACGTACATTATAATGCGAAAAGACTTTTTCCCCAACCTATTAGGTAAGGGTGAATTTGGATATATGTTTTTTTATAAAGAAATGTTTTAGTTCCTTTAATTATAGTTAGTATCAAATATTTTTTTGCTTAAGTAATGTCTAATGTATGCTTATTGTTAGGTCATGTCGATTTTGGATATATACGTTACACTACTAAATGTGTAGCTAAGCTAGAAATAAAGCTAAGCTCGCTGTTGCAACTCGACTTGACACCCCATTTCTATCTCATAAGAACTGATTTATGGAATAAAAAGTAGCCTATGTGGTAGTCCACGTTTTAATCTACCAAATTTCATCGAAATCGGTTCTGCCGTTACGACGTGATTGAGTAACAAACAAATAAATAAATAAACATCCAAACTTTCACATTTATAATATTAGTGTGATTGCTACAAATTTTCGGTGCATTTTTTGTTAACTATCAGACACCCCCCCCCCCCCTCACTCCCCTACTGCGCACTGTAACTAAATGTAATTTTTTCTCTATTTCAGACCGATAGCAGGCCACGCTAACTTCTGCCCGGGCGAGCTCTCAACCAATTACAGGGATATGCCGTCGTTACTGTCAACTGTCAAACATGAGATGCTGCACGCGCTGGGGTTCAGCCTTTCGCTGTATGCTTTCTACAGGTAAATACCTATACAATCTGTTTTGTTATTGGTTTTTTCCTGAACCTATACTTTCCCACTGCTGGGCAAAGGTGTCCCCCACATCTCGCGATCACTCGCCACGTCTCACCAGCCATCTTGAAAGGCATCGAGGTCGTCGCGCCAACGCTTCCTCGGCCTGCCCCGGCTTTGACGCCCATCTGCAGGCACCCATTTGTCTGTAATCATACCATAGTCTTGTCACCAACATCTGTGACGCCGGTTTTTGCAAGCTGTTTTGTTATGTATGACATTAATTTAAAACACACATTCGGAATCGTATTAACTGATTTTAGAGGTGGGTTTAATACCGGTAGCTTGGATATTTATCCAGTAATCGATACATTTCTAATAAACAATTTTTACGCGTTTTTTATTTAACAAAAACGCCGTGGGGCGCCGGCAGTAGAATGTTGCCTCTCCGCTCTTGCCCGTGGATGCAGTAGGAATCTGCTAAGGGATACCTCCGAAAGATGGGCAGCGGCATCTTTTCGTGTTTTCAACACCTTATACTGCGCTCGCCAACCCGCCTGCCAAGCGTGGCGAGTATGGCAACAACCCCCTCATGATAGATTTGCAACATAAAACCAGGCCCCGAGTCCCCGGCGGCCCCGCTAATCCTGACTACGGTAGCAGTCACGGTAACGGCGGGGCCAGGGGTGCTAAGAATCCCCGGGAGACGATCGGCTACCAAACCCTATGACGACCACTGGCCTTGGTAACACACAACATCCGCACTTTGAGGACAGACGAAAAAATTGTTGAGCTGGAAGAAGAAATTAGTAGATTACATTGGGACATTTTAGGGTTATCAGAAGTCCGTAGAGAGGGCGAGGACACGATATTCCTCAAGTCTGGTAACCTACTATACCACCGGGAGGGCGACCAACAGTCCCAAGGTGGTGTTGGGTTTCTCGTTCACAAGTCACTCATCAACAACATTATCACCATCGACAGTCTGTCGAGCAGGGTCGCGTACCTGACACTCAGAATATCTAAGCGATATTTGCTGAAGGTCGTTCAGGTATATGCGCCGACCTCTTCACACCCAGATGAAAAAGTAGAGTCTATGTATGAGGACATCAGCAGAGCCATACATACGAACAAAACTCACTTTATTGTTGTTATGGGGGACTTCAATGCAAAGCTAGGCATGAGAAGCGATGATGAGTTGAGAGTGGGGCAATTTTGATATGGGCAACGGAACCCCAGAGGACAGAGGCTGGCCGATTTTCTGGAGAAAGAAGGACTCTTTATGATGAATTCTTTTTTCCAGAAGCCGCCTCACAGGAAATGGACCTGGATGAGTCCCAACGGTTCCACGAGAAATGAGATTGATTTCATCTTGACCAACAAGAAACGGATATTCAATGATGTCTCTGTGATTCACAGGGTGAAAACCGGCAGTGATCACCGAATTGTTAGAGCCACATTGAATATGAACGTTAAACTTGAAAGGTCCCGTTTGATGAAATCTACGCTCCGACCCACTCGCGCACATATCCAAAACCTCGAGAGCTTTCAACTCGAACTTGCAAATCGCTTTGACTGTCTAGAAGTAGATGCATCAGTGGACGAGATCAATAACAGGTTCGTAGAAACCGTCCATACGGTTGGGTCCCAGTTCTTTAAGACCCCCCGTACCAATAGACCTCAAAAACTCGCTGATGACACCCTTAACCTCATGGCTGAACGACGTTCTTTGCGACTGCGGTCTCCCGATGATGCTCAGTCACATAGGCAGCTCAATAAAAAAAATTGGAAATCCTTGCGGCACGATATTCGTACCTTTAATACATCTCGTATTAAAGATAAGATAGAGCGGAATAAAGGCTCCAAAGTGTTCGCGAAAGATAATTCTATTGGGCAAGAGCCGCATGACGAAGCTGAAGAGGGAAGATGGCAGCATAACGTCAAGTAAAGCGGAAGTGTTAACGGAAGTCGAAAGGTTCTATGGGCGGCTCTACGATTCGGTCACTAAACCTGTTTGCAGTGCGGCCAACGACCCAAGAGCCAAACTGACCCGACATTATACCGAAGATATTCCGGACATCAGCCTGTATGAGATCAGGATGGCCTTGAAGCAGCTTAAGAACGACAAGGCGCCGGGTGAGGACGGAATTACTTCAGAGCTTCTGAAAGCGGGTGGATCACCGGTACTTAAAGTCCTTCAGAAGCTCTTTAATTCAGCCTTGCTTGAAGGTACGACGCCAAAAGCATGGAACGGGGGCGTGGTGGTTCTGTTCTTCAAGAAAGGTGACAACACCTTGCTTAAGAATTACAGACCCATCTCGCTTTTGAGCCATGTTTATAAGCTGTTTTCAAGGGTCATCGCGAACCGTCTCGAACGCAGGTTTGATGACTTCCAGCCTCCCGAACAAACCGGGTTCCGTAAAGGCTACAGTACCATAGACCACATACATACGCTGCGGCAAGTCATACAGAAGACCGAAGAGTATAACTTGCCGCTATGTCTTGCGTTTGTGGACTATGAGAAAGCCTTCGATTCGATCGAAACATGGGCAGTGCTTGAGTCTCTCCAACGATGCCGTATTGACTATCGGTACATCGAAGTGTTGAAGTGTTTGTATAAAAACGCCACTATGTCAGTCCGAGTACAAGAACAGAGCTCGAAGGCGATTCTCTTAAAAAGAGGCGTAAGACAGGGAGATGTCATATCTCCGAAACTGTTTACGACCGCTTTGGAAGATGCCTTCAAGCTTCTGGAATGGAAAGGACTGGGCATCAATATTAACGGCGAATACATCACTCACCTTCGGTTTGCCGACGATATTGTGGTCATGGCAAAGTCGATGGAAGAACTCAGCACGATGCTCGAAGGCCTCAATCGAGTCTCCCAACGGGTAGGGCTTAAAATGAACATGGACAAGACGAAAATTATGTCGAATGTCCATGTCGTGCCTGCCCCAGTTATGGTTGAGAACTCGGCTCTTGAAGTTGTCGACGCGTATGTATACCTAGGACAAACAGTCCAATTAGGTAGGTCCAACTTCGACAAAGAGGTCAATCGTCGAATCCAACTCGGATGGGCAGCGTTTGGGAAACTTCGTGTTTTCGTCCAACATACCTCAGTGCTTTAAGACGAAAGTCTTCAATCAGTGTGTGTTACCAGTGATGACATATGGAACCGAGACGTGGTCCTTCACTATTGGCCTTATGAATAAGCTCGAGAGTCGCTCAGCGAGCTATGGAGAGGGCTATGCTCGGGGTTTCTCTACGGGATCGAATCAGAAATGAGGAGATACGTAGGAGAACTCAAGTCACCGACATAGCCCGACGGATTAGCACGTTGAAGTGGCAATGGGCAGGCCAGATAGCGCGCAGAACAGATGGCCGATGGGGCCGGAAAGTTCTCGAATGGAGGCCTCGGACCGGCAAGCGCAGCGTAGGACGTCCACCTACAAGATGGGCAGACGACTTGGTAAGAACCGGAGGTCGGCGTTGGATGCAGGCCGCTTCCAACCGCAGTTCCTGGAGATCAATGAGGGAGGCCTTTGTCCAGCAGTGGACGTCCTACGGCTGATATGATGAAACAATTTTTAACGTAAATTGGCGGCGCTTTTACGTTAAAAATCGACGATGCCGCTATACCTGGGGAGACGATAAATCGCTTATTGAGAAACAATGTTTTTTCCACTAATGTTGTGCTTTTAATTTGTAATTTATATATGTTAAAGTTAAGGATACGTGCTAGAACGCCTGTCTTGTAAAAACATGATTCCGTAAAATTTTCTTGATAAAAAAAATCCAAAGATGACTTCAAATTTATCTTAAAACCGTTCTTAAGCGATGAATACTTCAATTTAGATCTTGAAACTTTATACAGTTTCTTTTCTACACGACATAAATAAGCTCACATGTGTTTTAAATTTTCAAAATACCCTTGAATACCTTATAATGAAAATATCTAAGTTTTGCACTAATGAAACCATTCGGACGCTCGTCCGGTCCGCGATTCAGTCTAGCCTCGGCTTTCAGACGGGTCGCTTCAAACGATCACGTAGGTAATTCTTAGGTAGAATTTGTATTAAGTTGGTTTTTGTAAGTAATGAGAAATAAGCACAAAAAGTAAATGAAGCGACTGAATGATAAAAAAAAACCGGCAAACTTATGAACCACGGTGAGATAGGACGTGCAGCGGCGCGCGGAGAAGTGGGGGTGAAATTCGATTTTGGGCTGAGGTATAGTCAACTCTTAACAGGTACCCTACATGATGAATGATTTGTTTACCTATTTTATACAGGCTGTTTCATGGATATTTTAGGAGTTGATATGAAGGTTGTTTGGACATTTAAAATTTTCTATAGTAAGTAATGAATTTACTCCGTGTCTCAGACGGCCACTGCGCCACGGAGGTCGTCAAAGAGTCTAAAAATAATTAAATAAAATGGTTTTTATTCAAGGGACGAGGAAGGAGAACCTCTTACACCGAGAAGACCGGACACCGGGTCTCCCCCCATTGATGAAGAGTAAGTCCTTTTATTTAAAAAATAATGCTGGTCATTTCACACAGCGCTATCTAGCCCTAAACTAAGCAAAGTTTGTACTATAAGAACCGGAAAACTGAAAGAATACATATACATGTTGGAGGCAGCAGGGCAGGAAGGAACACCAGCATCGTCTCCGTCAGTCGCGATAGTCTATTTCCTTGTGGGCGTGTAATCGGTAATGTAACTGACATTACCGATTACACGCCCACAAGGAAAAAACAAATGATACGCAGGCAAATTACAAAAACAATGTTTACTCAAAACTTTATCAAACACTTCACTAATCAAATCATCCTGTATTGATTTAATTAATACTATTAAAAATGCATTCAAATCAAGGGTTTACCATCAACTGTCTCAACAGACACCGCTGGACAGATTAACAAATAGCCAGGAAATAGGATGGATGAATAGATAACTCTTTATTGTTATAGATACTAAATTACAATTAATAAACCTAGAAAACTAGCTTTTTATAAACATTAACGTTGACATTTCAACACCAGTCATTTAAAATTCTTCATATAAAAACTGCCGCCACGTAACCCTTGCGTGTAAACTCACTCTGTAAACAAAAAAATATTGAGCCGCTAAATAACAGTCGTATTCAATAACTAAAAATAGTACTGATTTCATATTTAAGCAATATTTACTTGAAGATTTAAACCACATAAATGAAAGTCAGGAACGCAATTGGTGAAACTTTTCTCAATACAATTATTTGTCAAAATCGGCTCTTCTAAAACACTAATATCGTTCATTCTCCGACTCTAGAAAAGATTTAAAGTATTTTTTTACATAGTTATGTAGGTAATTATGGTACCTAAATTAATAAAAAACTTCTTTTTTTTAAATTGTTGGTTCTCATGCAATTCGAGATTTTATCTTTTATCGCTTACGTCGTTTACTCCTGCGACAATGCGGCGGGGCAATGATACCTACATGTTTGTATCGTTCTTCACTTAACGCGCCGGCGAACACTGAGCGCAACTTCAATTCGGCCACGTCAAAAACTTCGGCCTGAATATCGCTATCCCTGTTTAGTGACGAAGTTTAGCCACGCAGAGCGACAGTGATAGCAATAGAACGATTCTAAATTTGATTAGATTTTGACCGTGTTCCGTAATACCAAAAATGATGACTGAAAACTTGTTGTATTTTTCTCATTGTGTTGTTATTCTGTAACTAGACGATATAATCTATGTTCCCATGACTAGGTTACGTAAGATGTTGTTGTTTTTAATACGAAACAATTAGGTTGAAAACAGGTCTTTTATGACGTAAAAACATGCAGAATGCGATACGCTTCTATTTCATTTTAGGTAAGTATGTTGATCTAATATATGGTTGGGAACCTAGATAAATACTATTAAAATTAAAATAATACCTTATTAAGGTAGAAATATGCTCCAATTAGAAATGATCTTGGTGGTACGTGTTGTATGGGCGATTGTCCCTCCGGTGCCCCCTTAAGCAAGTAAATAGTACTGTCACTTTTTTGCATTTTTATATGCTCCGCCCAATATTCACCAAAATTAGTTTGTATATCGTCTTAATAGTATTATTAATTTACTATTGTGGTTATGCAGCTGTATTGTATGTAATTCTGTGACATTGTTTCTTTAAAGATTAATGATTCACCAATGGTCTGATCGAGTGGTCCGCAACGTCACCCGCAAGGACTGGATGGTGCGCGGCGGATACATAGAGAGGACCTTCAAGATGATGGTCACACCCAGAGTGGTGCAAGAGGTAAGGATTCCCAACTGCCACTACATCCTGCCGTGTAACCCAATTTTTAACGGATATCAAAAAAGGAGGTTCTCAACGGTTTTTTTATGTGAAACGTATACTACGTGTTTTGTAATGTACGACATTAAATGAAAACACGGGTAGGACTAATTGCTAGTATTGTTGTAAAATAGTTTTATTTTTTTGCAAATTAATTATCATTTTCAATTTTCAAACTACCTTAATATCAAGTCCTCAACCATCTCTATAATTTATTATTTTATTAAGTTAGTTAATTAACTTTTAATGTAATCTAAATAATAATGTAATGTAATAATTAATTTGTAATGTAATGTAAATAATAACAATTGGACATTGCAATAGTTAAAAGGAATTTAGAAATGTAAATAACCACAATACTTATCACAAATACTGCTGTAAGATATCAAGAAGATAAGAGAAAAGCTCACGAAGAAAAATATAACGAGAATAAGAACGACACCTAAATAATGAATAGTAAAAAAACACCACAGGATTTAAAAAACGTTGCATAATTAATAGCAACGATAAAGTTAATATATAAATAAAAGAAATATCAAGTATATAAATAATTAATATAAATTCATTCATCATGCAAGTAGGTACCTGTTAAACTGACTAAGCGGCATCAGCGCAAAGACGCCGCCGGTTTACGTTAAAAATTGTTTATTGGAAATGTATCGAATACTGAATACTGATATTCAAGGTACCGGTATTTAACTCACTTCTAAAATCAGTTAATACGATTCCGGATGTGTGTTTTAAATTAATCTCGTAGATAACAAAATAGGTTGTATTGGCGCTCAATTAGCAGAAAAACTCATTTTAATTTCTTTTCAATTCATTTATTTCAGATGTCACAGATCCATATTTGTTAGTAAAAAATTTAATGAAACAATCAAATGGGTTAGTACATATTAAATTCAAACACAAATAATAAAATAAAATAATCATAAGTCACATATATATTCAAGTACTCTTTCACTCGCAGAACTCAAAAAACAATAGAAGTCGTAAGTAGGCGGAGCCCGCGTAACACCAAGTACGCGGAGTTCCGCGCACTACAAGCTTCGCTCACTTGAGTCGTGTTTCAATTACAGTAGGGTAAACGTACTTCAAAAATATATAAAAATGCCATATTGTGCCGTTTTGGAGTGTAAATATTATAGCCGAACCAAAAATTTAACAAAAGGGGCATATTCTATCACCGGTAAGTATTATTTTATTGTTTTTTGTTAGTTTTGTTTAAGGCGGGGAAGATTGAAGGGTGACGACTTTTAGGTTTTTTTTTAACAAATGTTTCTCTACTGAAATGTAAAATATGCACAAAAAAACATATTTTATTAAAATTGAACACATAATATACCGCTTTGTGAAGATAGAAACGCGAATAATAATACTTTTCTCGTTAATAAAAAATCATAAGTTGACACTAAATTGATATTTAAATGGTCGAAACTAAGAGGTTTCTTCTTGAAATCATGTCAAATTTATACCAAAATATAGAGCTTATTATTAACTAAGGAATTGTGAAAAAACAATATGTAATTCAGTTATTATTAATCTCTGTGAAAGAAAACTATCAAAAGCTACTCGTTCAGGCGCTCGCGCCGGGCGGCCAGTGCCCGTCGAGGCGTATTCGAGGTCGGACGCACGCCGTTTGTCCCCCAAAAATTCCCCCGTGTTTCAAATTAGTGCAGTGCAGATACGTTTAGATTGGCGAGGCCTGAGGTAGCGTAAAATACATAAAGTTCCGAAACAAGCCCGCCTTATAATGCAAAATCGTCTAACAAAATAGACTGTGAATCATACCGTTTAAGGTCGTGTTTCTCTTAAACCTCAACTTAAGCTACTCAATTAGTGGCCCCAATATACTGATGAATTTTTTAATTGTTTTTCATGTTCTGTGACTCTCACTCACAACTACTCATAATGCTCTGGAAGGGCTTGTGTGGCACATGGAGCTTACAGCAGTGGTTCAGTTAGGGACAGTCGAGGCGGTCGGCATATGGCGTGACGGCAAACGGCATGACGCCCTGTCTGCCAGGAGCCTTGGCGTATACCTTACTAACTTATAAACTTATTTCTGAATGACTTATTATCTAGGACCTGTCCTATTATACCTAGTCAGGTCATAAATTCTGTCACATGTTTAATATAAAATAATTGAAACAAGTTTATTCATTATGTAACCATTTATATACCAAAATTAACTTAACAAAAGATAGATTCTTATGACACTAAAGTTTATTCAAAATGACCTCCGTGATTTTGAATACAGGCCTTCAATCTGCGCGGCCAGTAGTCTATCGCAGCACGAACGAGGTCCATGTCAATATCGGCGGCTGCCTTAATCAAGGATGTCTTGAGTGACTCCAAATTGGGATGAGGCTTTGAGCACGCCTTTTCCTCCAAGTGTTGCCATATCTTGTAATCTAACGGATTCAAATCTGGACTGGAGGAGGGCCAGTCTTCGTGCCGGATGAAGTCGATACTGTGTGCGTACACCTTATCATTTTGTTTGTTGTAGCTCTCTTCTACTGTAAAAATTTTTTCATCCGAAAAAAGAATTTCCCGATATTTTTTTCCCGCGTACCGCTTCAACAAAGCGCGGCATCTCTTCAGTCTCAGGACCATTAGACGAGCATTCAAACGATGTCCTGTTTTTCTTCGATATGCCCGAAGCCCTAAGTCTTCATTTAACACCCTTTTCACCGTGGTTCTGCTTAACCCCATCTGAAGGGCCAACAGTTTCTGCTTACGTTTGGGATTTCTTTGAATTCGCGCCTTCACAGCTTTTATCACTGCTGGAGTCCTAACAGACCGAGGGCGACCACTTCTTGACCTGTCATCTACACTAGAGTCTTCATTGTATCGTTTGATGGTGCGATAAACGAATCTTTTGGTTATATTCAAATTTTTCAGTATGTCAAAAATTTGAATTGGCGCGTAACCGCAACGATGCAACGCAATAACTGCAACACGGTCTTCTTTAAGCGTCCACTCCATATTTAAAAATGAGTAAAATTCTAAAAAGTATACATTTTTATTTTCATGAACAATTCGAAATTCGAATTCTACAAACTTTTTTGTGGCCAGCATTCTAAAAGAAAAGTTTTTACTGTGTGACAATACTTATGACCTGACTAGGTATATCATCTTTTTAGGTAAATTCAAGAGTTTTCTGTTTACAGGTGCGAAATCATTTCAACTGCTCGCTGCTCGAAGGTGCCGAGTTGGAGGACCAGGGTGGCGTAGGGACCGCGCTCACGCACTGGGAGAAACGGATTTATGAGGTACCTAACTACCTCTTGCCCGCGACTTCGTACGCGTTACACTACTAAATGTTTAGGAAACCTAGAAATAAAGCTAAACTCGCTGTTGCGTCTTGACTTGACCCTCCATTTTTATCCTATTGGAACTGATTCATGGGATAAAAAGTAGCCTATGCGTTAATCCAGGTTATAATCTACGTACATACTAAATTTCATCGTAATCTGTTCAGCCGTTACGACGTGTTTGAGTAACAAATAAATAAATAAATAAACATCTAAACTTTCTTGGACAAATCGACGTTGTATGTATGTATGTTTAAAGATAAGATAAAGATAAGATGGAACGTCTAATGGTCTTTATCGGTGCATTTCGACCCCGTTTTTATTTTTAGTTTCATCTTGTAGTTTTTGAGTTATTAGCCAAAATAAAAATTGAACTTTAACGAAATTCACAGAGTACGCCAGTGACCCCACAGTGCTGAAATTTTGTATGCGTATAGCTTTAGTATCACAAATATAGGGAAAAGTCTGAAATCCAGAATAACTGCAATTCTACCCCAAATAACAGTAACCAATGGACATGAACTCCGGTTACTTGTAATTTGAATGAAACTCTAGGTCAAGTAGTTTGGTTGTTCATTTCATGGCACTATTTTAATAGTCGAAGATTCAAATAATATTTTTTTGTTTTTACGAGAGACTCGCGAGATCTCAGTTCGGGGTGAACCACTAGTAACAATTCTGTCTAAGTGATTTATTTCTAAAATGTCTGTATTATGATAATAATGTTATTGGTATATGAGTTTGTTTACATTGAGATCAAATGCGGTTGTTTCTGTACTGAATGAATAAAAAAAAAGTTGAGATTATATTCTATCTGACTACTGAGTGCTGACTGACTTCTTTATCTAGTACTAGCGGCTCTTCCTTGTTTCGCTCGGGTGTACATTTATTTCTTACACATTTATTATGGCTATTTTTTTTTCTATTAATAAATATAGCCTATGTTACTAAGGGATAAAGTAGCATTCTAATTGTGAAAGAATTATTGAAATCGGATCAGTAGTTTTTGAGTTTATTCGTTACAAACATACAAATCTTTCCTCTTTTTAATATTAGTATAGATATATCAGTTATATGGTACCCATAGTACAAGCTCTGATTAGTTTGGGGCTAGATAGCGCAGTGTGAAATGCTCAGCAATATTTACTACTGACTTCTTTACCTTCTAGAACGAAGCCATGACGGGCACGCACACCCAAAACTCAGTGTTCAGTCGCATCTCGTTCGCGATGATGGAGGATACGGGCTGGTACCGCGCGGACTACTCGCACGCGGAGCCGCTCGACTGGGGCATGGGCCGCGGCTGTCAGTTCGCAACCACCTCCTGCAAGCAGTGGCTGAATAGGAACACACTCAGGTAATTATAGTGCTACGAGCTGAGGGTTCGGAATGAAAAAATTAAAACCAATATAATCAAAATAACACTCTTGTAGACGACGTACCTCGCGAACCTGCAATTGCCCAAACGCAGATATAAAATATACGTATGATTTAAATTAACTATCAATTTTATAAAGTAGATACTTGTAAAAAAACTCACCTTTTGATTGCGTTGCGTGATCCGTTGCGCGCAGACGGGACAATCAGTTGGCAGTTGAACCGATAAGAAAAAACACGCTTGTTTCCGCGCATCGGTTGGTATTTCCTAAATTTAACTTCTAAAAGTTGTTTCAATACACGATTAAACCACCACTCCACGCCCCTATCCGCTACAACTCTTATTCAACACTAAAATGTTAAATACACGATCTTAATCACACTAATTCACTCCACTGTTGCACAATAACCCACTAAAAGTCACTTGAAATATTCGCACGTATCGCCAAATCCAGACTGACACTTAGGACGTGTCTTCTTCTCTCACACAGGGGCTGAAGTACCGGGCTTTATTGCCCTTTCCTGCGGAGTTCTCTCCGCCCCCCGTTTCTACGGTGGGGTCATCGGGTCGGCTCGCGGAGCCTCAGGTGACTCTGTTCAGGTGTTGGTCTCTCGCGTTGCTGGCTGGCCGATGGTCTCTCCACAGGACGGAGTGATATGTGGTCGGCTGCTTGACGCGGATCTAGGTTGAGTGGTTGGAGGGGTGGGGGTAGGGAGGGATGGAGGGATGTCAACGTCAGAGTCTGTCGACGTCTGGTCGTTCTCTGTTACCAGTTCCAGCGAATATGC
This sequence comes from Philereme vetulata, assembly GCA_918857605.2. Classification (NCBI taxonomy): domain Eukaryota; kingdom Metazoa; phylum Arthropoda; class Insecta; order Lepidoptera; family Geometridae; genus Philereme; species Philereme vetulata. Next base: position 6,832,406 of record OU975427.1, on the reverse strand, counting down.
CTTACTCTTTGGGGGTCTGTCTGTGAGAGGAGCTAGTTCTCATAAGTGTGAGTAAGCGGAGTTGCCCAGGCGCGCAAACATCCTGGTTGCTAGGCGGCCTATGAATTGGTCTAAGCTCTCAATGTCTAGGTCCCGTTGGATAGTGCCGTTTCGGACGTACCGTGGCGCGGACTGACACTTCGGGCGTCTCTACGCCCTATTTATACCGCACACACTCATATATCCCATTCTCGAACGTTCTCGATAGTTCCGGCGTGGACTCGATGTGTGTAGGTATTTTATTTGACTACTATTTCATATTCTGTGCAACTGTAGGTAAAAACGTAGTAGGCATATAACATACCTTGTATTACATATTCTGTGACACAGTAGGTGTCGAATAATAGCCAAAATACAGGTATCCCAAATCAGAATCCGACTTCATCTTCTTCATCGCTTCACTTTTTCAAATTTATTAAATAATTCTATGCTATAAAGAGGTTATTTTTGTTAAATTCGACATCATGATGGTCCAAAAGAATCATCTTTTATGAGTACATTTCGGGGAGTGTGCGGCGGAACTTTTCAACCTAATCCCACCATCTCCATTCTATCATGGGACAACCAGACGCCACCGCTATATGGTAGATATACCTACCTCCCAATCGCACAAAGCGGTTCTCTTCGACCTTTATTATGCGCACCGCCAAAGAGTGGAACGCCTTGCCAGAGTCTGTGTTTCCTGATAGCTACAACCTGGGTATCTTTAAGTCGCGAGTGAATAGATTTCTTCTAGGCAAGCGTGTACCATCGTAGACTGCATCATCGCTTACCATCAGGCGACATCGTGGTCAAACGCAAGCCTATAATGTATAAAAAATATCAATTTTTGTTGGTTAACATTAGAATCATTTAAACTCAATCGGGAAGATGGCTATAGACTCTGATCTGTGCGCGTCGTGATCGGTCGTCTCAGTGCGTAGATACGGTTAGTGTAGTGAGTCGTAATATGAACGAGGACATATCTGATTCTGAAGACCAAGTGAGGGTAGTTGCTGCAGCTACCTACACTTCCCGATGGTAGCTCCAAGTACTCCAGTAAACCCGAGACCACGGCTGTTGCAACACAGTCCAAACGTCGGTATAACAAATAAACAAGGTACATACGCGATAAATACCCGTTTTAATCAATAATTATCATTTAAACTCTCAAAAATAACCTCGAGCATCGTATGCTCTAAAGAGGTTATTTTTGTTATATTCGACATCATGGTGGCCCAAAAAAACATAAATTTTTGCATTTTAACCTTAACTTTTTAAATTTTCGCGAACTATACTCATGTTTTTAAGACAAAACGGGTCTTTTCGAGCACAGATTTATATCAAAATTATAATTTTCACTAACTTCGATGGTCAGTCTCTCGTGACCACGGCCGATGTAACTTGGCCGACACCAAGTTACATCGGCCGTGGTCACGAGAGACTGACCATTTAAACTCTTTGTTTCAAGCAACACCACAGAGGATTATGAGCCGATTCGGTAAGTATCAAAGATAAGCGTCTAAACATTACGCAATCTCCCCTTTTTACCATATACAAGATAGACCTCTGTACCTCTAGTATCAAGTGTTGCTAGATACCGAGTGTAAAAATATACACCTACTTGATTCACATTTTCTAAAACAAAGTTCATTAAAACAAAATGTATTCTTTCTTTGTAACAGTGGCGTAGCGTAGTAGGGGCGGCAGGGGCGGCCCGCCCCGGGCGGCACCTTTAGGGGGCGGCAAAATTTAAAAATAAATAATAATAATATCTTATAAACATTTGAACCATTACATATTTTTGTCACATAAGCAATGCCAGCTGTGAGAGAAGTTGATCAAAATTAAAATTCATCAAAAACTATTTAAGATCAACAATGAGTACTTACTTTAAGGCTAACCAATCTGGCTATCCTGTCTATTAAGCAAGAGGTGTGTAGATAGAGTGCCAGTAAAATAAAAGAATTTGCTCATAAAAAAATTAGACAATTAAAATTTTAGTTATAGACAGAAGTTATTATAGTCCATTAAATTGAAATACCTAAATAAGAGGATGGTAAAATTTCTTCCGCCCCGGGCGGCTGATACCCACGCTACGCCACTGCTTTGTATGTTTAGATAATTACGGTCAAAATGTATAACAATCTGCCCAAGGACTTGCCACTTATCAAGTTTAAAACCGCGCTACATGCCTTTCTTTGAAGTGCTTCTATTCTAATAATTCAATTCGTCACGCTAAATCTCTCCCTATCTTTAAAAACATTATCAGACAACACTATCTGTCATCCATCGCTCACTAGGCAATTTATTAATGTATATATGTAGGTATGACAATATATATTATATGTATTTTAATATTATTTTTTTATGTAATTGTATGATTATATTATACATTATAGTTATGCATTTTATTTTATCATTTTATTATCTAGGTATATTTTTTTTATAAATAAAATTGTAATTTAAACTTGTTCTAATATTATTTGATTTACGCCGCCGTCCTTATTTGTTCACATAGGTTGCCATATCCATCCAAAGGTTGCCTATGTACCTATGATTTAAAAGTGTATTTTCTGCTAAATGTTTATATATAATGGTGTGCAATAAAGGAACTAATCTATCTATATATTTAGAAATGAGTTTTTAAAAATTAAATACTAAATACGCGTCAAGGTTATCATAGTAGGTACATCTACATCTGAGTTTGACATGTAGGTACAATTTGACACTTTCTTGGCTGACATTTTCTATTTTATTACATAATGTTTTTGACATGTAATACCTGAATCATTCATCATCATCATCATATCAGCCGTAGGACGTCCACTGCTGGACAAAGGCCTCCCTCATTGATCTCCAGGAACTGCGGTTGGAAGCGGTCTGCATCCAACGCCGACCTGCGGTCCTTACCAAGTCGTCTGCCCATCTTGTAGGTGGACGTCCTACGCTGCGCTTGCCGGTCCGTGGCCTCCACTCGAGAACCTTCCGGCCCCAACGGCCTGAATCATTATTTTTTAATAATAATCATTGTTAAAACTAGATTTATTTTGATTATGTATTGCCAATATTCGCATACCAATATTGGTTGAATGAGTGGAACGACAAATGTTTTAATAGCAGCCCTTTTTCAGCGAATAATTAATTAATTATTATTCATTCATTAGAAATGTGTCAAAAAGAGCTAGATTGCCCCTTTCGGGCTAAACAGTGAAAAAACGGGTTCCCCGCTGTAAAAAGAGCTAGAAGTGTGGCAACACTGTGGAGGAGTCGATATTATGACCTCGTTAGTAATTGACTGACATTAAACTTGGAATAGTTATGTGTTTTCCCTTTTGCATTGATAGATAGGGTAAGGTAAAGTGTTATTGGTAATGTTCTCCAAACAGCAATTTTAATTTATGATAATGTTTTACAAGCTATCAGAATGAAACTGCAGTGGAACGGTACGTTAAAATTATATATAACACATAAGTAGACTTTGTTGGCTTACATATCGTCGCTGTTCTAAGTGACGTAACCGACATTTTAGAAAATATTACTAAAAGTCGTAAGTGTACTTAGGACACTTCGAATGATTTATATTTTATGTTAAGTAGATACGTCAAACATACATCTAGACATTGGTAGAAGATACAGATTCGCCGATTAGACAGATCGGTTCGTCTTCAAAAGTAGATAAAAGTAACATTACAAATGTCAGTTACACCAAAATGTCGCTTACGTCCTTAGTCAGAACAGCGACGATATGAACCAAACGTTACTTGCTTATAAATGAACCAAACTACTTTATTACAAGTTAACCAAACGTTACTAGCTTATAAGTGAACCAAACTGAACTTATTCACAAGGGAACCAAACTACTTGGTTACAAGTTAACCTAACGTTACTTGCATATAAATTAAGCTAACTACTTTATTACAAGTTAACCAAACGTTACTTGCTTATAAATGAACCAAACTACTTTATAACAAGTTAACCAAACGTTACTAGCTTATAAGTGAACCAAACTGAACTTACTCACAAGGGAACCAAACTACTTGGTTACAAGTTAACCTAACGTTACTTGCATATAAATGAACCAAATTACTTGACTACAAGTTAAGTAAACGTTACTAGCTTATAAGTGAACCAAACTAAACTTACTCACAAGTGATCCAAACTACTTGATTACAGGTTTACCAAACGTTACTTGCTTATAAATGAACCAAACTACTTGACTACAAGTTAAGTAAACGTTACTAGCTTATAAGTGAACCAAACTGAACTTATCCACAAGTGAACCAAACTACTTGATTACCAGTTTACCAAACGTTACTTGCTTATAAATGAACCAAACTACTTGACTACAAGTTAAGTAAACGTTACTAGCTTATAAGTGAACCAAACTGAACTTACTCACAAGTGAACCAAACTACTTGATTACAAGTTTACCAAACGTTACTTGCTTATAAGTGAAGCAAACTGCACTTACAAGTGAATATGACTACTACTACTTGATTACAAGTTAACCAAACTTAACTTGTTTACGAGTGAACCAAACGTTACTCGCTTATAAGTGAATATAACTTAATTTGTTTACGAGTGAGCCAAACTACTTGATAACAAGTGAACCAAGTTTTACTTGAACCCCGTTGTTTCAGAAGAAAGTCCCCAGCTCCGTTCTGCTCACGAATCAAAGGCGATCCATTGAGGACCGAATGCTCTCCAAAAAGAAACGCTGTGGTTCTCTGCAATCTTGTTAGACATGACACCATCTTACCAAGACAGTACCAGGTATGTCTCTACATATTAAAGACGGAGGAGGTTGCGGGTTCGATTCCCGCCGCGGAACGAATGTTTGCATGATCTACAGATACAGATCTACAGATGTTCCGGGTCTGGGTGTTTCTCTATCTATCTTTACTAATATTATAATTTCGAAAGATTTGTTTGTTTGTTTGCATTGAATAGGCTCCGAAACTACTGGACCGATTTAATAAATTCTTTTACCGTTGGGAAGCTACACTATCCCCGGGGGACATAGGTTACTTTTTACCCAACTGCGCAGAAGGAGGCTAATGTTTTTATTGAAAAACTACGCGTGCGTAGCTGCGGATTGGTCAGCTAGTCTATTAAAAGTACTTAAATATTTACTGAATGGTGGCCGAAGAGTGGGTATAGAAGGGTAGGACGTCCGGCAGCGAGATGAGTGGACAACATCGTTAAAGTCGTTATTATATGAGACTAGCACAGGATCGGTGGATGGCGCAACCTTGGGGAGGCCTATACCCAGCAATGGGTGAAGTCGGGCTGTGTATGATGATGATTTATTTACAAAAAAACGTGTGTAAGTATTGTATTAGTTATCTGGTTCCCATAGTACAAGCTCTGCTTAGTTTGGGGCTAGATAGCGCTGTGTGAAATGTCCAGCATTATTTATTATTAATAACGTTACTGGTTGCTGGGTTATTTATTTAATTTATAGTTTTAAAAAACTTACAGCTATGTAAAACTAAACGATAAATTAAAGGTGAACTTCCATCGAGGAAGTTTCCATAGTTGAAATAAAATAACTGGAATAGAATTAGTCAGTTTAAAGCACAGGTCTAAAGCGCACTTTGTTTTTTAATAACAAACATGTTGTGTTTATTATGCTGAGTTAGAGTCCTTTTTGCAACGACAGTAGATTGTTTAGTTTTAGTGTATATACTGTGATGTTGCAAATACATTTTTATTCTGTTCTATATTTTTGAATGTTACAGCATTTCGACATCTTGCCCGGGGTACCGCCGGGCGAGGAGGCGCATTACGGAGGCTCCGTGTCCCTAGCAGACTACTGCCCCTACCTCCAGGAGTTCACGTGGAGGCACAAGAGCACGCTAGTCCGAGGCAGCACTTGTCATTACGCCGAAAACACGCCGAGTAAGTCGAAATTAATAAGTATTTTCTTTTCTAAATTTTACACTATATTTTTGTTATAAGTACTATATATATATATATATATATAAATATTTGTTTGTCTTGAACTCCCCTATCGAGTCAATAGATGCATCATTAGATTTTACAACTATCACTACTGTCTACTATGCGAGAACTCATTTAAGAAAAGTTGTTAAGAAGCCGGCGAACCCCGAGCGCAACTTCAATTCGGCCGCGTCAAAAACTTCGGCCTGAATATCGCTATCCCTGTTTAGTGACGATGTTTAGCCAAGCAGAGCGACAGTGATAGTAATAGAACGATTCTAAATTTGATTAGATTTTGACTGTGTTCCGTAATACCAAAAATGATGACTGAAAACTTGTTGTATTTTTGTCATTGTGTTGTTATTCTGTAACTAGACGATATAATCTATGTTCCCATGACTAGGATACGTAAGATGTTGTTGTTTTTAATACGAAACAATTAGGTTGAAAACAGGTCTTTTATGACGTAAAAACATGCGGAATGGGATACGCTTCTATTTCATTTTAGGTAAGTATTTTGGGCTAATATATGGTTGGGAACCTAGATAAATACTATTCAAATTAAAATAATACCTTATTAAGGTAGAAATATGCTCCAATTAGAAATGATCTTGGTAGTACGTGTTGTATGGGCGATTTCCCTCCGGTCTCCACTTAATATGTTTCTGCGATACAGGCCTAGTAGCCTAGTGAGGAGACGACAGCTATCTCTACAAATGTTTACCCTGCTCTACGAAATTGTACTTACTTAAACTATAACCTAAGTTAAGCTTGCACCTACGTGCATTTTGTAGTAAATAAATGTTTTGCATTTTCATTTAATATGTATGGTCACTTAATTCTATTTTTAACCAACTTCAAAAAAGGACTTGTCAAAGGAGGACAAAAAAACGGAGGAGGTTCTCAATTCGTCTGTATTTTTTTTATGTTTTTTACCTCAGAACTTTCGACTGAGTGAACCGATTTTGATGATTCTTTTTTTATTTGAAAGCTGGTGCTTCCCGTGTGATCCCATTTCCATCTGGGCCAGTTCCGACAATGGCATCCATGAGAATACCATACAAATCTTAAATTTGTTTAATTTGTATGTTATGTTATGTTTGTTAGCTCGGAACTCCGTTATAATATATATCAACCGATTTGGAAAATTCTTTTAATATTTGATGGGACATACTTTCAGATTTGTCCCTTAGAAATTTCATCGCAATCGATTCAACAGTTTGGTTTTTACTTATTTTGGTATGGACATGTCAATAAGATTTTGATGAAATTTGAAGTGACCTGGATTGAAACAGGCTTCTTCTTGTTGAGAAACAACGCGTGCGAAGCCATGTGCAGGAGCTAATTATTAATAGTGATTTGATTGTTTCAGCGGGGGATGTTAATTTCGCGTTGGAAAACTACGGCGCGCACTCGAAATGTTTCGACCACAGCAGTCGAATGTGGGAACAGAAGTCATGCAGACAGGTACGGGAACCTATGCATCTATAAATCTAACTATATATTGAGGCGTATAGAATCAAAGTCTCCTTTTCGGTTGTGGCGGTCTGTTATACCCTCTCGTGGACACATCGCAGCACACGCTGGAGTTCTGTACTGCCTGGGCAACACAACGGCAGGCGCTGGTGGCTATAATAGGCCAGGATCTCTCGCTGCCAAGCATAATTCAGGCTATGCTGAGCAGCGCCTGGCCAGCTAGCCTGGGATGCCGTAATCGCCTTCTGTGACGAAGTAATGTCTCAGAAGGAGGCTGCGGAGCGTATCAGAGAAGATGATCCTCTCGCTGAGCCGCTCCGCAGACGAAGGACCGGAAGGAGGCGAAGACAGTTTCTTCGCCTTCTTTAGCTCGATGGGGACCAGCAGGGATCGGGTGCGGGGAGCTCCGACCCAGCATCGCACCGGCCTCCTACGCTGGGGAATGTCCTCCATATTCCAGGACATTCCTCTCCCTCCCAGGAGGGGGACAGAGGGGTCCGCTTAAAAGGCGGACATTAACCGACAGGGCCGCGGTTGAATCTAACCGGGACACCGTGACCTTGTCAGGTGCTAGTGCAGCATCGAACCGCTCATCTGATGGGCGGTTTGATGATGCACTGGCACTGAGGTGAATGAAGGAATATCGGTGGGTTTTAGTCGGTATGCCGTTGGTTGATAGCCTACGGAGAGTCCGACAGACCCCTTCAGCTCTCCCCGAACAACATGCATAAAGCATTTTTCCATCGTAAAACAAAAGGTCTGTTATACCCTTCCAATTTACCTATTAATGCTAAGCTAATGCTGACGACTGCCCTTTGCAGCCGTCACCTCTGTTTGGAACTTCCATTCAAATCATCTCTGGGTACACTTGCCATATAGGTATTTAATTGTAATCATTCAATAAATAGCGTAAATTAAATATCCTTTTTTAAAAGTCCCATAACAGGTCAGCCTCTGGAATGACTTGCCATTAAACATTAAAAAGGCTGAAACACGAGAGTCGTTTAGGCCAGTGATTCCTAAAAGGTGGTCCGCGGTACCCTGGGGTTCCGTGGATGGGTCACAGAGATTCCGCGGTCTGTCCGAGAGTTAAAGTTGAATTGTACTTAAAGATGAATACCCGGCAATCGTTGAGAAAGCTGTCCTGGTTCTGATTAAGTTTGTGAAGACTTACCGATGCGAGATTGGTTTGCGTTCAATTGTCAGACACAAAGCCTAATTTTACGGCTATTATAAGAAATAATGTGAAAAAATGTCATGCTTCACATTAAATTATTACCTAGGTACATTGTATTTCTTTGTTACAATAAATTATTTGCAATACTTATAATAATTATTTTCATTTATAATTTGTTCATTCTTCGAGTCTAACATGAATATATTCAAACTATATACAACACTTTAGTTATCAAAATAGCCAGCTAGGGTTCCGCCAAAAAAAGTATGATCAATTAAGGTTCCATGGCCAAATAAAATTGGGAACCTCTGCTCTAGACTTTAGGCGATTGGTGCGTCAGCGCTACCTTGAGAAGTTAAAGATGATCTAGCCACCGAAAGATATTATTATTTTTTAAAGTAATTTATTTATAGGATTTTAGGTAAGATAAATATATATTATAATTAATGTGTTAGGTTATTATTATTATTTTCTTAATTGGTTATTTAGAGTCTGTATTTATAGTTTTTGTATGTCTTCATTTTTTTGTAGCTTTGAAATACTTTGTGTCACACCTTACCTTCTTTTAGCATGACCAGGATGACTGGTAGATAATGCTATTAGCATTAAGTCCTCCTAGCACTATTCTGTTTTGTGTGAAAGTTTAAATAAATAAAAAAAAGGCAGCTAAGTCCGTATTGTGTCTAATTTCACTTGAGAATGGATTTTAATTTAGTAATTAATTAGTAATTTAATCAGTAACTATTTAAACCACCATTAGGGACGTCGGAGTGCTTTGGTCATAGTTTTATGTTCCTATAGTTAGTTTTTACGAGATTTTCTCTTTTATTTATGGCAAAAATACGGTGAAATAGGCATTTTTTGAATAGGCTGAAACATCAGCGGTAGTGGATATAGCATTGCATTTGATTCTACGCCTAATAAACCATTTATAACTCTGGGCTGTAACGATTTTGATGCTCTTTGATTTGTTGGATTTGTCTCCGCCCCGAATATCTTGTATCGAATAGCTTATAAAATACCGGAAAAATTCACGCAAAAAAATATATTAAGATAATTAATTTTCATGCAGCTAATGATGGCCGATTGATAATTCTACCGGCGACATACATTGGCAGCCCGCGTCATATGCATGTCAAGGCGGTACGAAGTTCGGCGGGTCAGCTAGTATATAATATATACAACCTGTTTTGTTATGTACGACATTAATTTAAAACACACATCCGCCATTGTATTAACTGATTTAAAGGTGGTAATATCGGTGGCTTGAATATTTATATTAATCGACACGTTTCCAATAAACTATTTTTAACGTAAATCGGCGGCGCCTTTGCGAGGATGCCAATTGTCAGTTTTTCTATACACTTCTTGTTTTAAAGTTATATTAAAAATAAAATACTCTGAAATTCTACCAGTGTCGTTATTTTGTAAGATAAATTTGCTAATAGTTTTTTTTTATGTTGTTTTCAGATACGAGAGTGGCAGCACTGGGGTTCGGGGTGCTACAAGTATAAATGCGAGAGTGGACGAATACATATCGTCGTAAGTAGAGCCACTTTTAACCTGACTTCGAAAAGGAGAAGGTTCTCAATTCGTCGGAATCTTTTTTTATGTATATTCCCCGATTACTCTAAGACGCCTGGACCGATTCGAGATTTTATTTATTTGTTTAAAAGGGTGTACTTCCCAGGTGGTCCCATTGGCACCAAGTCAGGATCTGATGATGGGATCCCAGAAAAAGGAGGGCAACCCTCTAACCCTCAATTTTTTCTAATATCTGACGTCGTTTAATTGTTTGTTAAAAAGTGAAAAAACACTTTTTTTATATTATACACACAAGCTGACGGGCCTCCTGATGTTAAGTGGTCACCGCCGCCTATAAACTCCTGCAGCACTCGTGGTACCGCAGTCGCGTTGCCTACCACTTAAGGGTGCACATGGGGAGACGATAAATCGCTTATTTTGAAACAATGTTTTTACAACAAATTTTGGTATTTCAATTTGTAATTCATATATGTTATAGTTAAGGATACGTGCTAGAGCGCCTGTGTTGTGAAAACACGATTCCGTAAAATTTTCTCGATAGAAAAAAAATCCAAAGATGACTCCAAATTTATCTTAAAACCGTTCTTATGCGATGAATACTACAATTTAGATCTTGAACCTTTTTACAGTAATTCTACAGAACATAAATAAGGGCACCTGTGTTTTAAATTTTCAAAATATGTTTTGATTTTATCATGAAATGAAAATATCTAAGTTTTGCACTAATGAAACCATTCGCTCCGGACGCCCGTTTCGCGATTCAGTCTGGCTTCGGCTTTCAAACGGGGTACCCGAGACGCTTGTCGCTCCAAACGAACACGTAATTCTTAGGTAGAATTTATATTTAGTTTGTTTTTGTAAAGACGCAGTAATGAGAAATAAACAACAAGATAATGAAGGGACTGAATGATAAAAAAACAGGCAAACATATGAACCACGGCGAGATAGGACGTGCAGCGGCGCGCGGAGAAGCGGGGGTGAAATTTGAGCTTGGGCTGAGGTATAGTCAACTCTTAAAACCCTATTTACACCTCTCTTGAAGGCGTTCATTTTGAAGCCCACAGGAAAAACCTCCGGAGGAAGGTAAATCCACATGTTAGATGTCTTATATAGATATACATCGTACACTCACGTTACTTTCATACATACATGACGTCCATGAAAGTAATATACATGTATGTATATAAGATTATTTATCTTGTATTCAACAGGACCGACCCATGATATAAACAATGATGTGTTGTTCTGTAAACAAAGATTTTTATTTTATTGAAAAATCTCTAAATGCTAAACTACACTATTACACAATACCAAAACACCTATCTGCAAACAAAGAAACGACATTAAAGCTTATTCTTCTTTATTAGGTAATCCATAACACTTTTAGTTCGGTATTATATCATATTATAATTTTTATCAAAAGACAGTTCACTGTTTGACATTCCAAACTGCCATATTATTTTTCAACACGCCTAACCTGCTTTACCGACATTCTATACTCACAACCAACCTACTTTACCGACAGCGCGACACAATCCAAATTCAAAGGAATAGGTACGATTTCTTTATAAGTCCCGGCACGTAACTTTAGCGCTGAACGATACGCGGAGGGGATAGCTGCGCATGGGTGCTGTCGCGCAAGCAATAAAATAGCCAATAACCACTATTGGCTTGATTGGAGATGTTCCTTACCGTTGCAATTGACGTATTTGTAGACTCTGCTATCTTTTTTTGGATTTTCCCTAAATTGCCATTTAATTTAATATTTCCCGCCATAATAATTTCGGCAGTTTGTTTTATCTGGCTCAAATTTACAGTGCTGCTGTCCGAATGACTGAGTAAAGTACTTGTAGCTTCATCAATCTCACTTTTGATTTGTTTCAAAGAATCAATTAATTAATTACCTCCCTTTTAAAAAAAACAATTCACGTCATAAACCATTTTTCTTGTCTTTTCAAAACAGTATTTCTTTTAGGCATATTCACTTTAAAGTCACAAACAAACTTAAATCACTAAATTTAACAAACAAATTCAAATACTTTATTTTATACTTCTGCGCAATAACGGTCACCGCTAGACTTATTTGCCGCGACTTATACATGTATGAAAATAACGGAATTTTTAAATTTGATTTTCACCATTTTCAACACATATATCAAGAGCCGATGACAATAGCATAATTTATTAAAAAAATATATAAGGAAAAAAATTCTTTTACTGTAAAAAAGCGTGGGGTGCTTTTGAAGATATTTTCAAAATGACCCTACCAAGCAAATAAAATCGTATTAACTATAAATAAAATGTATTGTAATGTTGTAGGTCGGTAACTACACTTATCCGTGCTTCCACGCCGGACAAGTTCTCCAAATAAAGATCGTGAAGAAAGGCTGGCTGCACAAGGGAGGCGTGGTCTGTCCGCCGTGCAGGGAGATATGCAAGGAAGAATTCGACGTAAGTTGGGCTCCTCAATCAATTCATTTTAACAATCTTTTTACACCTCGGCCAATCTGCCATTAGGCAATGATCCTCTCCATCCAAAGGTTGTCTGGAAGAGATCGCTTTGTTAAGCGATAAGACCGCCCATTATGCTTACATTTATTTGTTCTCTTTGATATCTGTTGTGTCTAGCGTGTAGCGTTTCTCGCGCTCTACCTGAGTTCTTCACCAATCAATCAGGTTTAAAACTTCTCGTAGAACTTATTTTAACAAAAACATTGACAAATATAATAATTGCTTACGCGAGCGTGCTACATACATATGACATAAAATAAATATAATTAATATATACACAGTGTTTTTTTTAACTGTAACAGTACGGTATCACCCATAACCAGAGGAGATATAGGTGCAGTTTCATTTAAAACATCAGCTCGTTTTCGAAAAAAACATTTTGGCATCAAATTTTTTTGTTCAAGTGTGAGTAGCGCCTTAAAATGAATCAAGTTGGTAAATTTTTTTTGATGCCGATCGATGCAGTCCTTTGTAATGATCATTTTATTGTATCGGATGAAAAAATCTGAACAGCGGAAGTTAGTCAAATTTGATAAAAAGTATTTTCATACAACAGGACAAACAAAATTCCTTCTACAAACATTTTATTAGATTCTAATTGCACATTATTAACATTATAACATTAAGTTTAGGAACTCCGTACTCTCATGAGCAATTCAAAAACATTTGTTATTTCAGAACAATTTTGAATTTCGAAATGGTTCTTGCACCTGTCGGACTTTTATATAAGTAATTGCATCATCTAATTTGTCCTATAATGGCATTGTCAAAAAACCGATGAAGCCCAACTAATGCGCTGAAGTGGTATCAGGAACGCTACCCAGACCGCGATTGAGGAAGTATGCTTCAATTAAGTCTACTTTTTGCGTATTTGACAATGCCATGATAGGAATGCCTGTAGAACACACCATTAGTAAGATTGCTAAATGTTTTTATGTTCAGATGTATTTTGAAGCCATAAGTATTTGAAATACTAATTACAAAATACCACAGCGTCAGGTATTTGAAATACCAATTACAAATTACATTTTGTTGAACTAATTGAATTACAAATACTAAATACGTATTTGTATTTCAATTACGCATTTTAATTACAAGTCATTCAAACCCACCCCCGGCGACGATGCCGCTTAGTCAGTTTACAAGTACCTGACGAATGAATATTATTTGTTTACCTATTTTATACAGGCTGTTGCATTGATATTTTAGAACTTGAAATTAAGGTAGTTTGAAATTTTAAATTTTCTATGGTAATGAATTTGAATAAAAACCTATCTTACAACAATACTAGCCATTAGCCCTACCTGTGTTTTCAGTTAATGTCGTATATAACAAAAAAAAACCATTCCCGGATTCGGAATCGAATCCAAAAAAGAATGTCGGACCGATCCGACAGCTTTCCGACGTTTAAAAATAGGCCCACAGATCAAACCGCGTCAGAATCAGTCCATCTTTTTGGGAACTATACTCATATTCATATTCATTTATTTCAAACCATGGGTACTTATTAGTACACTTAGTTACGTCACTTATTCATAATTATAAAATAATTATTCATAAAATAATTATTCAATAATACATATTCATAAAATAAATTATTAGTAATGAATTAAGTATGTAAAGGTACCATATTATTTAAATTGCAGCTCTGGGCTTTGTCAGATACAAAATGAACTAAATAAAATAATAAATTAATTATGAACACAGCTAATTGAAGCGGCTGTAAAGAGGCCTTAACAATTTTAAACTTAAATACTATTAGGTGCATGTCAAGTGGCTGCAGCTGTACGACATTCATACCTACGACATACAGACTTATAACATCCATTTTTAGCGTTGGGGGTTAAAAACCGCTCACAGAAGATATAAGACAAAACTAAGATTGTATTTTCTGACATAGGTAATATATTAAATTTCAGGCCCGAAAAGAATACTGCAAGCCAGGAGAAGAACCCTTACCGCCAAATCTTTACCCCAACGATTACCTGAAATGTGACGGCCACGCGTTATCCGCGGTCGCCATCTTGTGCACGGCGGCCATCTTGTGGCTCAGTATTGTTATGTAAGACTTATTGTGAATTTTCGATGCTATTAAAGAAAAATTGAAAATATAGGGTGTTTGATAATATACGCACAAAAATGAAAGGGGTTATTTTGACGATCATAATAAATAAATTTGTAAAGTGTTTACCATAGAAATGTGAAATTTATTTTGGCATGCATATACAAACACTTTATTAAACTTATGTTGTGCTATTGCATAATGCTTGCCATCTAACCACAGATACCGTATTGGTGACGTCTCGAGATATCTCTTGTTGTCCCTTTCTAAACCAAAACCCGCAGCCATTTCCGAATGAGATATCAAATCGGTCTTTATTTTTGGATGTCGATTGCAAGAGTAGGCAGTAGGTAAGTGTTATATCGAATTAATCACCTAAACTTAATCGATTTTTTTTAAATTTTATAATATAACTTGTAGTTTTTTTTTCGAGAAGTCTTTTTATCTATTGAGAAACCGTCACTTGAATAACGTCAGTATATTACCAAACATCCTGTATTAAAAAATCGGTTAGGATAAAAAAAACTTGTTTCTTTATATTATGACTAAGTTAAGTTAGGTCTTAAGAAAGAAAGAGATAAAATATAGACTTTAATATGGTAGAAATGATGAGCAGCTCATAATGTAAAAACCATTTGAGATTTTTTAAGAAAAATATTTTACACGTACCTAGAAGTCAAAGGAAATAATTTTCTCTACTTCAGTTTAGGTAATGATGTTTTTTGAAAAAGAACGATAATTTAGAAATTAAAAAAAACGAGTGTGCTTTTTAGATCACACGACTGAAGTAAAACTTCTTTAGCTCCATCTATATATATATATTATATATATGCATAAAATAATGTTTTAAGGAAATGTCAACCTTATTTCGAGGCGCATACAGTAAAATACTTACTGTATGCGCCTCGAAAAAGTTCAGCTATTCCACAACAGATGGCCTGCCATCTGTTGTGGAATAGCTGAACTTTTTCGTAAATCGAAGCTAGTAGATTCAAAATACGAAACGACGTAAATACTTTTTTTTATCTATAGAAAAATGTACTCTATTATACAGCATTAAGGAGTGTTTTGTTTTTACAGTTTGTATAATTTAGGCTAATTTGGGATAGGAGATATGCGACAAATCAATTGGCTATGAGAGAAAGAGAGAAAGAAAATGAGTTCTCGCACCTATCTCTTTTGCCCCTACAGTAATATACGAAACGTACCTTTCTCTCTCTTTCTATCTTTACTAACTTATATCTCCCTCTCAACTTCGGTTCGCACTTTTCGTAACGCATTACTACCCAAGTCAAGCGTGCGTAAAGAAGTTTTACTTGAATAAGATGTTTATTTGAAAAGGCTAGGAAATTGATATACACGAAAGTTCGCCGTATTCCGGCTATGTGATAAGGTTAAGCTATTATGTAGTGTTTGTAAATAAATAGCTTTAATGAAAGGAAATATATATTTTTGGTCCAACGAAACATTTTGGTCAAAAATTATAAATAAGATTAACGTTCCTTGGACCAAAAAAAAATGGGAGTAATTTAATATTATGCAAATGTACATATCTGATTTTATGTTGTATCAATGTGAAGTTATGTCATTCTAATCATGAGTTCAACTCATTCGTTCAACTCATTCGTTCATCTTCTCTATGTCCGCATTAGATAGAGTTGGCACAACTTTATTTTTCTTCTGTGCTTCTTTATCACCCATCATCATTTGACATTTGACGACCTCCGTGGCGCAGTGGGCGAATAACCGGATGAGGCGCAGGAGGTAGCGGGTTCGATTCCCGCCATGGAACAAATGTTTGCATGATCTACAGGTGTTTGTTCCGGGTCTGGTTGTTTCTCTATATATTATTAGTATGTATTTACAAAAAAAAATGTATTTAAGTAATCTATCAGTTATCTGGTTTCCATAGTACAAGCTCTGCTTAGTTTGGGGCTAGATAGCGCTGTATAAAATGTCCAGCAATTTTTATTTTATTTTATTAATTACTCACTTTTTATCCCTAACATTCTCTTCTTTTCCTTCATCTACTTCTATATCCATCCATATTCATATCTAGAAGAGTTCTCGTTATGAATATAAATTGTGGTCTTAGACTTGATTGTTAGTTTTCATTATACTAATAAAATCCATTTATTTGATATTAATTTATAAATTTTATACGTCATCTATCAAGAGACGTCGGATTTTACCAAATGTAATTGTTGCGCAACTCGTTAATAGAATGACATAATTTCATGTGATGCAAGTCACACCAACTCTCTTGAATGTCCTAGCTGTTTCTTACTTTGATAAACATTTATTTAGTCATATTGTCAATTTTGCAAATTTTTTTTATATTGTTTTTTTAAATAATCGTGACTGTAGGTAGGTACTTATAAAAAAATACCATTTTTGATAAGACTTAGCGTAGCCTTGATTAAGGTTTTTTTATAAGAACAATCATTACCACGTACTTATCCAAATGCGTACTTAATAACTCTATTTATATGTGATTTTTTTTATTTGATATTTATATTACTAACAGCCAGTTTTACGAACGCTTGGTTGCTTTTCTCCTTTTCTTAAAGACCACTCAGGTTGAAAATGCTTTGACAAACTTTAACAACTCATCAACGTTTGTATAACTGGTTGTTATGAACCTATATTAATTTGTAAAAAATCATTGGACCAACTGTACATAGTCCTTATAGACCGAGCGGGCATTGTAGGAAATCTTATCTCATATAGTACCATAAATCTTACACGGGGAGATGGAGAAAGGTAAAAAAAAATGTTTGGATTTTGTGCAGACTCGCGGATTATGAGAAATATTATTTTAAAATTTATCAAGGTTATGTTGATTCTCTACAAAAAAAAACCCCTCACAAAATACCCACACAGAAAAGTAAAAATGCCTTATTGCGATTATAATGGATTTTGTAAAGTCAAGTCAAGTCACACCAGGCTACACCAAATCGTTTTACTTATTTATAATAAAAAAAAACTAAACAGAACCAGAACAGTAAACGAAATCGAAAATTGTCAGTACTGTACGCTTGAGTGAGTCTCGATTCACACATAAGACTTTTACACGAACTTATTCCCACTTTCTCCTATATTTATGTGAGCTCTTATGAGCTGGCGGTAAACTCTGGCTTTGACGCTTCAAGCGGCCTCCAAATAAGATAGAAGTAAGAAAACACATTTATTTGCTCCCACATACAGTGTACAATAATACAATAACACAGACAATGGTGGTGTTGCGTGGGGACAAAATGGTCCCTGTCGCAGCATGTGCTGCTTCGAACCTTGTCGGGTACGATGCAGCGCTGGTTTTCTGACAGGGCCTAAGTGAGGACACGAGCACTGGTAAACGAGTATATAATAATAATAAATATTGCCAGACACTGTTATATAAATAAAACTAAATTATTTATGACGGTGCCTAATAAGATAACAATACATGTTTGGATATAAAATTAATATAACTACACAAACATGCACAGTATAAACTACATGCCATGATAATACATACGAAAAAAGCGTTTTAAACATGTAATAAGCGTTCAGAATCATATTGATGTTGTATGTATGAATGTTGGTACATAATGAGGTAAGTGGTTCTACGGTCCCCTCTCCGTCTATTATTTAATAGTCAATAACTTAAGTGTACCTAACTTAATTCTATCTTAACTCTAACATGCCATAACATTATTTATTTTTCGTTTTTAGTTGTACATGTTCTTGAAATTCGGTTACCAAATAGGTCTTGGTGGTGGACAGTTCTCGAACAGGGTGACCGAAACAGACCCAGTGATAATGTACCGCAAGTAACTTAATTCTAACTTAACTTGTAAATACTTAGATATTTGTCGGTGCTTAAATGTGATTTTATTTCATTCCTATTTTCTAAGTTTGTTTTAATTTTAATTTTTAATGTTTTAAATATAATTTGCAATTTATTAATATTGTGTCTCATAAATACAGAGTACACAACGGAAAATCGATAAAGAGTGCAGATGGAAGAGTTTGATGATTTTCTCATCAGATCTTGACCAAATTTATATTGGGACCTTTGAGGTACCTACCCTCTTTCCAACAAAAAAATGCGATATTGTTTTTGTCCGAATTCAATGTTTTTTTTTCTTTTGCATCCGCACGACTTACTGTCGATTTTCAATTCTATGTAAGTACTTAATTTAAATATCATAAAGGTATTGTGATCATTAAAATTGCTGCCGAAAATATAATATACATAAATGTGTCAACATGTTTAAATAAAGAATTATTTATATAAAAGTATTTTATGTTTTTTTACATATACACCTTTAAACTGTAGCGCAAAATACGAGGCCAATCAAAATCAACAATCGAAATTGACATTCGATTTGACATTTGAGAATTATATTATATACTCTGTGGCCTTGTTTTAGCGTCGGTCGTTTGTTTTAGCACTGAGAGAACGAACATGAGCTTTTCCGTTCAAAGATAAGCTTTTCCGTTCGTTCAAGTAAAAAGTGTGTATCATCCTGTCGAGCTGTTGGAGCGACACGGGGGGGAGTGGACTGACAATTTGGAAAACACAGGAATGGTAGAGTCTGGCTCATTAGCCTTATTTATTTCATTTCATTCATTTCAGATTTCATTTAGTCTCTACTTTCATTAAAGTAGAGACTGAAAAACCTATAATTAGGCCCAAAGTTAGAATGTAATACCTGGAATAACCCAATTTGATACAAATAATGGTTCTAAAGTATCAAATTAAGTTATTCTAGGTATTTCAGGCATTTTGAGATTGCCGATATTCTGTATTTATTTTTAAATTTGCCGCGCTGTTTCAGTCTCTACTTTCATTAGCCAAACTTTAGTAAGTTTATGAGCGAACTGGTGAGTGATAGTAATAATGTAATGAGGGGGTTTTCGCGGCCATGTTTTTATAACTGCTAACAGATGGCGTTGCTCTGTCATGCTCTGATTAACAAGAGAAAGTGAATTGTCAATGTCAATTACCGTGTCAACATTTTTTTCCGAAAAACTTGAATTAAAAATACAAACATTTGTTTGTCATGTGTTTGTGAGATGACAAAGTGAGATTGTTTTAGAAATGATCTTTCAGATTTTGGCATATGAACTATATTTTTGGCGGTGCATCTCCAGACAGCGCTATCTATTATGCTAGTTGGAACTATTTTTTACTTTCTAAATCGAGAATGAAAAACCCTCAATAAAATTATAGTAAGGATCATAATGATTATTTTAACGTGGTGAGGATTATATTATATATATATTATATTATTATATTTTATTGAGGAGGCCTTTCGCGATCACTTTCCGTGTTTTAGCTCATATCAAACAGTCCTGTTGTGTGTGCGCTAGGTGTATAGGACTTAGCTCGGTCAATCTAAGATGTGGGGATGGGTTTACGCCGTGGACTATAGCTAGGGACGGATCTTTAATATTTGAATAGAAATTTTACCGTTTACGCCATTTTTTTAATAATACCTTGAATTTATCGGAAGGTATTGTTTTGTGCATGAGGGCGTCTATGTTTGAGTTATTTTCGTCTTGTCTGCGGACTTGTAAAGTACGTAGGCATCTGAGATTTGCGTCAGGATGCTGAGGGTACCTAAAATATAAATAAGTGTAGGTACAGTTGCGTACGCCAACTAGTGAACTTAGGGCTCCATTAGTACATCTTTAATAGGTCTTACAGGAACACCTCTACATCATCTGAGCAACAGACAGCCCACTCTGCAGGGGATGTCTCACCGAAGAAGAATCAGCTGTCCACGTAGGGTATGCGTGGGGGTAACAGCACAACGTGCAGAAATCCTGAACAATCCAAGGTCACTCCGTGAAGCCTGCGAAGACCCCGGGTAAATTCTGCGCTTCTTGGTTATATAGTCAACTCTCTCATTCATACTGGACCACATATAGAGTTCGAATGCGGAAAAGGGAGTCCACCAACATAGCATTAGGTCGTCTTTCCATATAGTGGGGGAGCCTCCTACGCTGAAACGTCCAGTCCGTGGTCGCCACTCAAGTCCCTGCCTCAACGGCTCAATGTACCTTACCAACTGCCATTTCAGCTTGCTAATCTTCTGGACTACATTGACGACTTGAGTTTGTCTAAATACTTACTGAATTCCTGATTTTACATTCTCAATGTTCAATGAATGGTTCAATGTAAACAATTTACTTCTAAATGAAAAGAAAACAAAGTGTATTAGATTTACACTACCTAATGTTACACAAGTTAAAGCAGATATAAAAATCAAAGACGAGGAGTTGGCTCTTGTGGATACCACCATATTCTTAGGTATAACCCTAGATCGGCTAGAGCCGATGCCGAAGCTAGAGCTTCAATGGAGCCTTCACATTGATAAGTTATCGAAGAGACTTAGTTCTGCGGCATACGCAGTTAAAAAGATCCGTCTTTTTACAGACGTAGACACAGCTAGACTAGTTTACTTCAGCTACTTCCACAGCATTATGTCATATGGTATACTACTGTGGGGGAGAGCTGCAGGTATAAACACCGTTTTTATGCTGCAGAAGAGGACTGTTCGTGCAAATTATAATATGGGCCCCAGAGAATTATTACGCAATAAGTTTAAAAAAATAAATATTATAACATTCCCTTGTCAATACATCTATGAAAATCTGATGTATGTTCATAAAAATATTAATTTGTTTAAGAAAAATAGCGATAATCATAATTTTAATACTAGAAATAAAGATAAACTCGCTGTTGCCACTTGTAGACTCCATAAAATTAGTAAATCGTTTAAAGGGCAAGGGATGTACAAAAATTGACAATTAACAAATTTAAAAACGCAATTAAACAAAATTTTTATAAAAAAAGCCTACTATAAAATATCGGATTAATTAGATGATAGAGAAGCTTGGGATTGAAATTGCTCCAACTCGTTCAAAATGTTACAATTTAGACGTAATTTATTACTTGTATTGTAATGTATTCTAAAAGGATCTATAAAAAAACAACCAGCCTTGTTTCTTGCCTTTCTTTCATGGCTTGGTCGCGAAGGAACAAGCAGTAAAATTGACATTTCAAAGTGAACCTTGTGATTTTAATGAATAAAAGATTTTGACTTTTGACTTATTGCAATATACATAATATCATCAACGCCATCTATAACCGTTATTGATCGAGCTAAGCGAGATCTCCAAATCAACTTGGGCAAATGCGCGTTGCATGTATGTTTGTTTGTTTGTCCAAGGACAAATTTCGAAGCGTTGATCTAATCATCGTGAAATTTGGTATATATAAATTTGGTACTGAACTGTAAGTGCAGTTGGTTAGTTTTGTTTCATTCATTTCGTGCCACTATTGTGATAGTCAAAGATACCAATAATATTTTTTTGTTTTTATGGTAAAGTCGCGAGATCTCAGTTCGGGGTGAACCACTAGTATCAATAACTCAAATAAAACAAATGTTCATCAATAACATAATTTTATTATAAAATTATTTTCCACAAATTAACCATAATAACCATATTAAAACTACAAACTTATAAATAAAATAAAATTTCTTTCACAACATTATTATATATGGAACATCAAAAAACAAACCCACGACAAATTAAAAAAAATGCCTATATTGCTAGCGGGAATCTATGGCGAGGCGCATGACGTCTTATGGCAGGTATGATGATGATGACCCGTAAATACATTATTTACGTAAGTCTTCCATACACCTATCTAGTGTATGTTGATAAGTTGTAGCATATAATGAATTGAAGGCAAACGTTTACAGTACTACGGTTTGAGTTAGTCGTCTCGGCAAATTACGCCTACCACCGGTATAAGTAGCGGCACGAAACTTTAGTGCTGACCGTTATTGCGCAGAAGTACAAAATAAGGTACCTGAGGGGGGCTAGCGGGATGAAGGGCGTGCGTAGCGCCGATTGGCTCTCCAGTCGCATTCCGTCCCCCGCACTGATACGACGCCCCGCGCACATCCAGTGTACAGTCTCGTTCTTAATTGTATTGTTATTGCTGTTATTTGAATTTGTTTGTTAAGTTTGTTTGTAACTTTAAAGTGAATATGCCTAGAAAAAATACTGTTTTGAAAAGACAGACAAGGAAAATGTTTTATGACCTGAATTGTTTTTTTAAAAGGCAATCTAATGAATTAATTGATTCTTTGAAACAAATCAAAAGTGAGATTGATGAAGCTACAAGTAACTACTTTACTCAGTCATTCGGACAGCAGCACTGTAAATTTGAGCCAGATAAAATAAAATTCCGAAATTATTAAGGCGGGAAAAATTTAATTAAATGGCGATTTAGCGATAATCCAAAAAAAGGACAGCAGAGTCTACAAATACGTCAATTGCAACGGTAAGGAACATCTCCAATCAAGCCAATAGTGGCTATTGGCTATTGTATTGCTTGCGCGATAGTACCCATGCGCAGCTATCCCCTCCGCAAGGAAGATATCGGAATCGATAATACTTCCAAATACTGCAACCGCACGCGCATTCGCGAGGAAAGTGGGCAGGGGATGTGATGTCGCCACGTGTGGCTCATGCTCATGCCCTACCGCTACACATTTTAGGTTCGGAACCTTCGAGTCCGGAGCATGTCCAGGTTGCTTCCAGGTAAAATCGGATGGCCTCGGATCGTGTGTAGTCGATGCAGGAAAAATTCAAATGTTTGGTTGTGCGACGAATTTAGTCCGAGCCTTAGTGCACGAGTCTAAAGGTCGATTTACAACAAACGAACACAGAGCTAGAACAAGAGCATTCTTTCGTGATCTTTTAGTGTAAACGAAAACTCGTATTCAGCGTTTATATCAAACGAACAAACAGCTAGAGCTAGAACATTCTTATTGTATACAATGTCTAGAACACAAGAACGCTTTGAAGAGACCGCTCAGGGGCGCGAACACGTCCGAACACGCAAGAACGCTCTAAGCCACTGTTCGCGCGCTCTAGCGCCGTTTACATCGAGCGAGCGAGCATTCTTAGAATATTCCATAGAATCTTTGCGAACGCACTAAGAACAACGAAATAATGCTGTTTACACTAAACGAATTTGATATAGTGGGGATCGAATGAGCATTCGCTCGTCTGATGTAAATCGACCTTAAGAGCCGGCCACACGCCACGCGCGCTTCGCGCCTCATGCAGCTTCGAGCGTTCAGAGAGGAAGCACGTGCGTTTTGCGATTTGGAGAAATTATGCCACCTTGCTACGATGGCATTAATCGCGGCAAAGCGAGTATCGAGTGCAGGAGCATAGTGTAGCCGAGGGGTTACGTTAACCATCGCTCCTTATCTAGAGTCTGTCAAACGAAAGTAGGCACTCGCATTTTTTCGTAACTTTTTACATGGCAATACTAATGTGTTTCCACCTACGGACGCTATGTTCTACAGCTGGGTGAATTTAGGGTGGTATAAAATAATAATTGCACATACTATAAATAACTATAATAATAACGAATTGTAATCCACTCTCATCAACTGCAGATTACAGATATTGAACTATTAAAAAAAAAAGTATATAAGTATTCTATCAGTTATCTGGTACCCATAGTACAAGCTCTGCTTAGTTTGGGGCTAGATAGCGCTGTGAGAAATGTCCAGCCATATTTATTTATTTATTTTATAGGTTTTGTCATTCTGAACCGGAAAAATAGGCAAAAAATGCCTTTTCCCGAAGATGTAGGCAAGAACCACGGATGACCATTTCCCATGAATCTGACTTACTTCTTTCGTTTCACTCTCTTAATATTCTTCAAATAGGTCATCGTTTAAGGTAGGTACTCTTGACTTTTTTTCAACAGATTAGGGAAAATGAGAATCGGAGTGAGGCATCATTATTATTCCCTAATGTTTGGGTTGCCACGCTGATATTTTTTGAATTTGCCGCGATTTTTCAGGGTTTACTTTCATTTGACAGACTCTAGCAAACCATCTAAATTTGAGCGCTATGTAAAGTGAACCACTAATTTGCTACTTCACAATAGCGATGGAACGTTTCACGAGTGGCATGTGAAAAATCATTTGTAGCATCTGCTACTTGCGTTCGCATAACCTGCTACAAATAATTTATATGAAATCACTCTCGGTTTTCATCGGTCGGTGTAAAATTGAACAAACATTGCGAATGATCTTTATCGAACCGTACTTATTCGGAAACACAAACATTGCCGAGGCACAGTGGCGTAGCGTGGGTGTCGGCCGCCCGGGGCGGAAGCCCTGGACAAATTTTGCCGCCCTCTTATTTAGGTATTTCAATTTAATATAAATTTATTATAATTAATATATCAGGTATAAAACACTTATGATTATGCCTTGACGATCGTTAAGATTAACCTATTTGCAAATTGAATATAAAACGCAAATTGACTTTCAATTAGAAATACGTTATATTATGTTAATATTTATCTTAACTTGACTTTAACTATAACTTTAATCGTCTACTTTTTTTAAAAGCAGTCTTTTATTGCACTGGCAATGTCTATAGCATCATACACCTCTGGCTCAATAGACAAGATAGCCAGATTGGTTAGCCTCATTATTGATTAATACTCATTATTGATCTTAAAAAAAATTGCATCATTTTTTAAATATCACACTTTTTGAATCTCTCACAGCTGGCATTGCTTATACGACAAAAATATGAAATGGTTCAAGATATTATTATTATTTATTGATAAACTTTGCCACCCCCCTAAAAGTGCCGCCCGGGGCGGGCCGCCCCTGCCGCCCCCACTACGCTACGTCACTGCCGAGGCGTTAACTTATATCGCAGTACTGTACGTTTAGTTTTACAAAATCTCTACCTAATTAACCTACCTAACGCAACGAGGTATATCTGTTACATCATCACCTGTCGAATTAACTTCAATAAAAAATGTTACAATAAAAATCACATTAAACTTTATTTGCGCTGTAATAAATCTGTCAAACCTTGAGAACCACTTAAAGTATGTCACACAGTCAATAAACTCGTGGAAATCTAATAGGTCTGATTGAGATGTGTCAATATACTAACGAACAACGCGACCAAAT
This sequence comes from Philereme vetulata, assembly GCA_918857605.2. Lineage (NCBI taxonomy): Eukaryota > Metazoa > Arthropoda > Insecta > Lepidoptera > Geometridae > Philereme > Philereme vetulata. The sequence goes on along the minus strand of OU975427.1, from coordinate 6,806,647 downwards.
GATACAACATTGGAATATCGTAATGGAATTTCATAAGGACATACAGGGAGTTTGGTAATATACTGACGATATTCAGTGAAACTTTCTCAAAACATAAAAAAAGACTTCTAGAAAAAAAAACTATTAGTTATATTATCAAATTTTAAAGAAAATCGACTAAGTTTAGGTGATTAACTCGATATAAAACTTACTGCCTATTCTTGCAATCGACATCCAAAAATAAAGGCCGATTTGGTATTTCTTTCGGAAATGGCTGCGGGTTTTGGGTTAGAAAGGGACAACAAGAGATATCTCGAGACGTCACCAATACAGGATCTGTGGTTAGATGGCAAGCATTATGCAATAGCAGAACATAAGTTTAATAAAGTATTTGTTTTTACATGCCAAAATTAATATCACATTTTTATGGTACACATTTCACAAAAAATATTTATTATGCTCATCAAAATAACCCCTTTCATTTTTGTTCGTATATTATCAAACACCCTATACACCTAAGAATATACAATATGTAACAAAAACCCTATCTGATCTTTAAGGGTTTGATAAAGTATCGATTTTTGGTCACAATCATGTTATTTTTGACCAGAAAAAAAATAAAAAAAAATACCCGACTAATTTAATTATTTCGCGCTCAGAACTTAAAACTTACCTCTGGCAACACCGGCGGGGCGACGCGCCGCGCCGGGGCAGTGTGGAGGGGTCAATAACCCACATACGACATTGTACGAAGTACCTACAAAATTTGCCTATTATTGGGGGTAAAATTTAGATTATTCTCGAAATTAAAAATTAAATAACTTTCAACTTATTTGATAAACATCTGTTCGACTTTAATTTGTATGTCTTTAATACGCTTTTCGTGGATCTGACGCGGCTTTTGTTACATATTGTATATGTAAATGTATCCTCCAAAGTACACCGCACTCTGTGTCTTCTTAATTGTCGCTCCATCCAAAGGTTGCCTGCAAGAGATCGCTTTCAGCGATAAGGTCGCCCATCGTATTGCCTTATTTATACTAACCTAGTACTTATTTTTGTATTATTTATATTTGTGTGGTAATTTTCTCTTTATTTTACAATTACATTTAAAATTTAATTTAATTTCCTGCGCCCCATTAATGTTATTATGGTTTACTGATTTTGTTAGCAGGTAAGTGTATTATAATCATAATTTTGTTTTCTTGTCTGTTTAAGTTATGTACCTTCTATATCAAACTATTTTTGCATGCTGTGCCTACTTCTAGAAGGACGTCTACCGTCTTTGCAATTTTTATTCTCCTTATAATGTTTTGTAACGTCCAGTTAAGTGAGCCTAGGGTTGCCAGGCGTCCGGATAAAGCCGGACACAGTGAGGCTTTTTGGTGGCGTGTCCAGGACGGACTTTCTAAATCCGGCTTCCGGCTTTTTAAATTCCGCGCGCGATGGTCATCGGCGGGTGCGCCGCACAATTTATTGTTCATTAAAATGTAAGATTTTATGGTATATGATAAAAAAGACACGTTTTATATACTTAAAAAAAAATAACTTCAATGAAACTAAGACTATATAATTAGGGTGTTCGGCTTTTTACCAAAATGTCCGGCTAAACTGGCTGGTCTGTCCGGCTTTTCGGTTTTAAGACCTGGCAACCCTAAGTGGGCCAATATTACTAATAATTATCATCTGTTGTTATGCATATATAACCATTTATGGGATGTTAATAATGGGGAATGTTCTGAGGAGCTGTTGATCTCATCCCGTCGTCGAGATTTTACCACCGCACTTCTCGACAACGTAATAAAGCTCATCCACATATCATCGACAATTGGGTATCGCGCACCACACGCTTCACGCGATCTTTTCTACCCCATACTTGCAAGATGTACCATCTGAGGTTTTCCCATTAGGCTACGACATGGCACGCTTCAAGAGAAATGTAAAGAGGTTTCTGCAGTGTAGGGAACGCGTCGACAATACCCCGGGTGTTGCCGGTGTCAATAGGCGACGGTGACCGCTTACCATCAGGTGGGCCGTAAAACTGTTTCCCCACAAATAACAAAAAAAAATTTTGTTTGCGAATGCATAAATGATTTATTTATGATTTTTCGTCCTGTTGAAATATAGATCAAGGATTAACTAGTGTTCCTGAGTGTAATTTTTCAACATAACAATTTGTCATTGATCGAGCGAAGCGTGATCACAAAATCAACTTGGGGCAAATCGGCGTTGTATGTATGTATTTTTGCTTGTCCGAGGATAACTTTCGAAGCGTTTATCCAATCATCGTGAAATTTAGTATATAGGTAGGTAGTGATGGCACAATTTTGGTATGACTTACTGAGCTAAAAATGTCTGGGGGTTGTTGCGATATTGGGGTTCAAGAGGTATAAAAAAATCAAAATTCGACTATCCAGTGAAGTGGCACGTAAAAGATCTTTGTGAGTACATTTTGAGCCCGTTTTTATTTTTAGTCTTTATTAAGTTATTAGCCATAATAAAAACTGAACTTTGACAAAATTCACAAAATACACCAGTGACGCCACAGTGCTGAAATTCGGTATGCGTGTAGCTATAGTGACACAAATATAGGGAAAAGTCTGAAATCCAGGAAAACTGCAATTTCTACCCCAAAAAAATAAATCAATTAACATGAACTCCCGTTACTACCTGTAATTTGAATGAAACCGTAGGTCAAGTTATTTGGATATGCATTTCGTGGCACTATTTTGATCAAAGATTACAGAAAATATTTTTTTTAGTTATGTGCTTTTTTTTGTTAAGGGCGCACTATACGCGAGGAAACGTTAAATCGCTTATTGAGAAACAATGTTTTGTTCAACAAATTGTGTGCTTTCAATCTGTAATTCATATATGTTATAGTTAAGGATACGTGCTAGATCGTCTGTGTTGTGAAAACACGATTCCGTAAAATTTTCTCGATAGAAAAAAAATCCAAAGATGACTCCAAATTAATCTTAAAACCGTTCTTATGCGATGAATACTACAATTTAGATCTTGAAACTTTATACAGTAATTCTACAGAACATAAATAAGGGCACCTGTGTTTTAAATTTTCAAAATACCTTTTGATTTTACCATAAAATGAAAATATCTAAGTTTTGCACTAATGAAACCATTCGCTCCGGACGCCCGTTCCGCGATTCAGTCGGGCCTCGGCTTTCAGACGGGGTACCCGTGGCGCTTGTCGCTCCAAACGAACACGTGATTTTTAGGTAGAGTTTATATTTAGTTGGTTTTTGTAAAGACGCAGTAATGAGAAATAAACACAAAAAGATAATGAAGGGACTGCATGATAAAAAAACCGGCAAACACATGAACCACGGCGAGATAGGACGTGCGGCGGCGCGCGGAGAAGCGTGTGTGAAATTCGAGTTTGGGCTGAGGTATAGTCAACTCTTAAGGCCATTTTTGATTTCCTGTGTATACGTTTGTACAAAATGCCTTCAAATCGGACCTATCAAATAGGCAACAGGGTTTACTGTCTTAATAATATGTTAGGAACTGGCTACGCTCTTTCTGATAAGACTTCCTCATCAGCGCACAGGTGTTTGAAGAATTGTTTCGATGATATACACCTTGGGCTGACGCAGTGAGGGCATCTGGAACAACACAAACATAAACAAATAAATATTATGACATTCCCTTGTCAATACATATATGAAAATCTTATATGTTCACAAAAATATTAATTTATTTAAGAAAAAAAAGGGGGGGGGGGGGGGCTCATCAGTGCCAGTGCGGTTCGGCAGTCGAACAGCTTGGTCGCCATGGATTATTGTGTTCCAGGGCCGCCGGTAAGATTTCCCGTCACGCTAGCCTCAATGATATCATCCGCCGGGCTTTTTGCAGCGTCAACGTTCCAGCCGTTCTCGAACCGAACGGTCTCATACGTGACGATGGTCAGAGGCCTGACGGTATGACTCTTTTTATTTTATTTATTAATCCACAAAACAGATTACAATCCACTTAGCAATAATTAAACCAAACATACAATTTTAGATCTAGATTGTAATCTAACATGTGAATACGGTAAAATAGTATAGCATGCATTAAAATTAAATTAACCTAAAACTAGAAACCGCAAATTTAGACAAGACATAAAGGGTCGTAAAGTGTGTCTTATTTCATCAATTTCAATATCGTAATGTATGTCATTACGTACTTGTGCGTTACTGTAATGTAAAACGCACGAGTTTCTTTTTAATAAGGTAAAACGTACGGCTTATCAAGATGCTCCGTCTTAAAACGAACGGTACTTTTTTAAATCTTAGCAAAGAGTTTTTATGTTAGAAAAGTGGTCAAAATTTATAAATAAAATTAACTTTGGGAGATAATATGTATATAAAAAAAAACATTTAATTCTTTAGTTTAATTAATTTTGACAATAAAATACAACCATTTAATTGTATCTGTAACAAAAAACTTTAATTTACTTTATTAGTAATACTGGCTGTTTTTTGTGCCTTAAAAATAAGCGCTGATGCGCGCGCATCGCTAATTTGTAAACAAGTAAAAATTATTCCACGCGCTTTTTCTTTACGTTCGTTCTTTTCATTCGTTTAAGAAAGTCTGAGTTTTATTTATTTCCTCGCAAATATGTTATATTATTTGTTCCGAGCCCATATCCGGAATCCATCTTGAGTCAAGCACCTGTCTTTTTCACGTTTTTATCGTAGCAACTTCCTCTCTTCGACTTCCGGTGCGCCGTGATTGGTCGACGCATTTTGTCGGTAACGATTGTGGCAAGTTTGCGACGACCCATAGGGCGCTCTTTTGCTTCATTATAGCGTCGTTTTTCGTAGCGTTAACACGTCTAGCAACTATTCATTTTGAATTTGTATTATATAATTACAAATCTTCTCTTCGATTATGGAGGACGAAAATAATTTAGAACAAAGTGATAATTCTATCGAACACGTGTCGCGAAAAAGAACCCGTTCTCCAAGTTCGAGCAGTGCATCGTCGCAGGAGTCCAGTCCGGATAGAAGGTCAAAGCGCTCAAACCATGTAAGTGATTTGCAATTCGAATTTCTTTCCCAACAAGTGGCATTTTTGACAAATCTAATTTCTCAAAAATCCCATGAGCCTCAAGTGACAGTCTCAGGTGCAACTAAGGCGTCTAGTGAAACCAATAATTGTACAACGGATGAGTTAGGCTTACGCCCGCCACTGGCCACTAGTGATGTGAACACACAACAACTCCAATTGTCCGAGTTATCGACCTCGTTAAAAGATCCGCCATTCCCAAAATCAAATGAAAATCATTTAGAGAAGATAACCCAATTACAAAGATTTAAATGTAACGATTGGTATGCAATTAGTTTTTCGGAGGCTCAGAAAAAGTACGTCACTACTCCGGGTTTTATAGAGCTAAATGTAAACGATGAATTGAGACGTTTCAATGCGTCCGGGACCAATGAAGACCGCTTGTATCTGATAGAGAGAACTTTTGCAGCATTATCTAATGCTATACTAACTCGGAAAGATGAATTGCGCACAACTTTGCAGAACCTAGTAGATTGGTCAAATGATAAAAATACAAAACTTTCGCCGAGTTCTCTTTTCGATAAAATTTAACAATCGTTCGGTAAAGATTCTAACTATGCAAAAGTGACTGACGATATTTTGCAATTTGCATGTGGCCGACGAGCTGACTGCATCAGCACGCGTAGGGAATCTTTAATTAAGAAAATTCCGGAGGAGTATCACTGTGGAGCATTACAAAAAATTCCACCGAGCGCAGAAAATTTATTATAAAATTTTTTGAAGGCAGCCTACCTTCAAAAAATTGGGGGGGCCGAAAAACTAATAGCTTGCTTCCAGCCAACTGCATCAACAGCCGCAGCTACTAATCAGAAACGTGCATACGATAATAGGAGGTGGATCGAACCGAAACCATCGACAAGCAAGCAGTCGACTGATAACATTTTTCGAAGAAATACTTCTGGCTCCAAAGACAAGTACGTCAGGCGAAGTCATCGGACAACAAGTCGTTCAACGCCAAAAACAAACACCAACACTCATCACGAGGTAAAAAATCCAATTCTCACTCGTCAAAATACTGAAACAATCGCTCACGACTCGCAAGCATTTCGAGGCGGCTGTCTAAAGCAATAGATGCATGTTTGGGAGAATCTGGGAGCGCCCCACCATATTTGCAAACTTCTCAGAGGAGTACGTATTCCGTTCGTGATGAAGCCGCCCCTGATATATCCAAATCAAGCTGTTATAAAAAATTACCAGACAAAGAAGAGTCATCGTATGACACAACTTATAAAAAATATGTTGGATACACATGTTCTAGAAAAAGCCGAGGTCAATCCCAGCTATCTATCAACTTTTTTCCTAGCTCCAAAAGCAGACGGATCGTTTAGCCCTATCTTCAACTTGAAACGATTAAACCATTTTGTCAAACTAAAGGGTTTTCAGCTTTTCAGTCATTTCCGAATGCCAAGTTTTTTGCAGAGCGAAGATTGGATGGTGAAGGTAGATCTGAGCCAGGCATATTTTCACCTGCCTGTAGCCAAGGAGCACCGACGATTTCTGAGGCTCAGCAACAAAGGCCACCTTCTCCAAATGACGTGTCTGCCTTTCGGACTTTCATCAGCACCACGAACGTTTTCCTCCCTGACGAACTGGGTAGCCGAGTACCTGAGGAGCCGAGATATAAGGTGCGTAGTATACCTGGACGATTTTATGTTGGTGAACCAGTCCTTTCGAGTTTTACGCGAGCACATTGCATTTATGGTAAACCTAATGAGATAACTCGGTTGGACTATCAACATGGACAAGTCTGTACTGGTTCCGACACAACGCTTGGAATTTCTGGGCGTCACGTGGGACACCAAACTCAACACGAAGTCCCTGTCGGAACCGAAGTGCCTAATGCTACGCAGGGCACTTCTCAGTCAGACGGCCAAGGGCAGTTGGTCCCTCAGATCAACATGGACAAGTCTGTGCGAAGTAGATGCCCTATCACGAGGCAAGGCTTGGCCAGAATGGCATATGTTGTCCCCAGCGACGAACAAAATTTTCCAGATGTGGGACACACCGCTAGTAGACCTATTTGCGTCGGTAACAGCTCGCGTTGTAATGAGGTACGTGTCGCTGAACACGCAGGATTCGAAGGCACTATATCACAACGCGTTCCTTCGCCAGTGGGATTACGAACTAGCGTGGGTATTTCCTCCACCGAACTTGATACCCCAGGTATTGTCTCAGCTGAACACAGCGAAAGGTCAGTACATCTTGATCGCTCCAAAGTGGAAGATGGTATTTTGGCGAGCTGACCTACAAGCCCGGACTATTCGAGGCCCTTACCGCATCCCACATCTTCCGGAGGTTCTGATCGACACGAGAAACGGAATACACCCGCCAGAAATACAAGACATTCATTTGAAAGCCTGGCTGATTTTGGGTGGACAGACAAAATCAAAGATTGGTCAGTAGAAGAAAAATCTCTGCTATTTTCAAGTTGGCGGCCATCTACTATAAGCACTTACGTACCTGCATGGAATAAATGGTGTGTCTCTAACAATGCTTCTTACAAAAATCCGTACCCAGAACAAGTAGCTCGTTACCTGGCATATCTACACAAAAGCGAAGGTTTAGCCTATCGGACCATATTGGTGCACAAATCTGTAATTGCGACCTTTACTGATTTGTCAGGAAATACTACATTGTCATCTAACTTTCTTATTAAACATATTCTTAAAGCTATTTCAGTTGCAAAGGGTAAGAAAATGAAACCACCTATTTGGAACGCAAAAAGTGTAATACAATATTTGGAAAATAATGCACCAGATGAGAATAGTTTGTACAAAGTATCACGACGTGCCGCTATATTATTGTTGCTAGCGGCAGGGCGACGGGTGCACGACCTCACACTGCTGAACACCAAACCCGACCAATACATAGATGAAGGTGACGCCATTGTCTTGTGGCCTTGTTTTGGATCGAAGACAGACGACATTAATTACAGACCTGGATGGAGAGTCAAAGCACATCCGAACAAAAACCTTGACTGTGTATTTTGGATTCGTCAGTTAATCAGCACTTCATAAGATCGTCGGAAACCAGGTACCTTGTCAGAACTTTTTATAACTGCTAGAGGAGATCCTAAGCAAGCATCTAAAACGGTTATCGGTGGTTGGATTAAGTCCGTGCTTAAGGACGCGGGTATAGAAGCCACACCAGGCTCAGTGCGATCTGCTGTAGCGTCTCTCAATTGGCTAGAAAAGTTTCCCATTGATCAAATTCTTGAGAATGGAAATTGGCGGCAAGAACATACTTTTAGAACATATTACCAAAAAGTGATTTCAGATCATGCAGTTAGCAATGATAATTTAATTTCTTTCGATAATGATTCCTTACATGATCTTTGTTTATGATTATTATGTTTTATTGTGATATGAGAAATAAATAAATTTTACTTTAGTTATATTTATTTTTATGTTTTCAATACATTACACATTACAGCATCAACATAATTATATAAATTATGGGCATACCAGAAGATAACAAACACATCACTCAAGATGGATTCCGGATATCGGCTCAGAACAAATAATAGAGAGTTTTAACTAACAATAAAACTTACCTATTATTTTTCCAACGATATCCGGAATCCAGGTAATGCCTACCTGGTACATCATGAGTAAGTATAATGAAGCAAAAGAGCGCCCTATGGGTCGTCGCAAACTTGCCACAATCGTAACCGACAAAATGCGTCGACCAATCACGGCGCACCGGAAGTCGAAGAGAGGAAGTTGCTACGATAAAAACGTGAAAAAGACAGGTGCTTGACTCAAGATGGATTCCGGATATCGTTGGAAAAATAATAGGTAAGTTTTATTGTTAGTTAAAACTCTCTATTAGGTTGGGGAAAAAGTTTCTTCACATTTTTAAGAAAATTCAAAACATTTTTTAATATAGTTTATTTACATTTAACTAAGTATGTAGGTACCATTTTGTTCGATAACTTTTTGCCATCTTGTAGGGTAGGGACATGATCCCATTGCTATAGAAATTTTGGGGCTTCTGATCAAAATACCGCGACAAGTAGTTTTGGCAGTCCTCTCGTGATGTTAACCTGACACTGCCTAAAGAATTCTGAAGAGACCGAAACAGGTGGAAATCTGAAGGTGCAAGGTCGGGACTATACGGCGGATGCATTAACACCTCCCAGCCAAACACTCTTAATTTTTGCTGAGTGGCTAAAGATGTGTGAGGTCTAGCGTTATCATGATGAAAAACCACACCCCTTCTGTTGATTAATTCCGGTCGCTTTCTCTCAACTTCTTGCTTTAATCTCATCAGTTGTTCGCAGTAGAGTTCAGAATCGATGGTCCTGCCTGGTGGTAACAGCTCATAATGAATAATGCCCTTCCAATCCCACCACACACACAGCATCACCTTGTTGCGAGTTAACCCGGGTTTCACCACAGTCTGTGAAGCCTGACCGGCCTTTGACCACGACCTTTTTCGCACGTTCTTGTCGTACGTGATCCACTTTTCATCACCAGTTATCAGCTTCTTCAAAAATGGTTCGGTTTCATTACGTCGTAATAAAGAATCACAAATGAGTACACGGTTCATTAGGTTTCTTTCAGTGAGCTCGTGGGGTACCCAAATATCGAGCTTTTTTGTGTACCCAGTTTTTTTCAAATGCGCCAAAACTGTTTTGTGGCCAATTCCCAGTTCTTCAGCTACGTCGTAACTACTGATATGCCAATCTTGCTCCACTTTTTCAAAAATAGTATCAATTTTATCCGTAATTGGGCTACCAGAGCGACGTGCATTTTAGACATCAAAATTTCCGGATTGAAAACGCTTAAACCAAATTTGTGCTACTCTCACATACACTGCACATCACAATCCATAAACATCGCAAATTTTTTTCGTGTCTTGCGTTGTATTTTACCTTTTTTGTAGTAAAATTTTAAAATGTATCGAATTTCTTCATCAGATTCACTCATACTCATTTACAGTACGAAAAACAAATAAAAATCACACATTTTCCTAAATCGAATTTGGAATTATCTTTTTTAAAATTTAAACTATGTATGATACCAAAACCAGCCAGATACAAATAGTATAGCCAAAGAGATTTTATTACAAATTCATACATACTATAATCCGAAAAGACTTTTTCCCCAATCTATTAAAACGTCGTATGACATACGTGCGCTTTGATAATTACAGCTTCTGCTTTCTTGCAGCCCTAGCCTACGGCTCGGGCTAGCACTATCACCTCAACTGTAATTTTCAAATTGCCGCACTTATATCATAATGCACTATAAACAAAAGCATTCAGACAATTAAACAACATTACATATTTTTGCTATACTAATGAAGCAGGAATTTATAGATGTACCGTTTAAACCTACGGGTAGTAGTACCAAAGATATTCACGTCATATAAAGCAACCAGCTCGTTGCTATTGACAGAAGAAGAGACTTCAACAAGCACTGGAAAAATGACATTCAATTTGAAAAATCTTAGTGAAGGTTTAAGAATGGCAAATGAGCTTTGTGATTTCTTTATGAAAATTGATCCGTCTAAGGAACAAAGTCTTATATTTTTAAGAGGCAAATTGCTAATGCCACTGCTGAGTATCAGTCTGAATTGAAGGAGCTTATAAAAACTGCCAAGCAAGAATAAATTATAAAATTCTTTAAACCATTGCCTAAACCTGAAAGTAATAATTAATCAATATGGTCAAAAGCATAAGAAGCCGGCGAACCCCGAGCGCAACTTCAATTTTGTTTTCATGTTTGAACACTAAGAAGTCCTTCGGGTGTCCTAGGAAATTTTGGAATGCAGCAAAATGACCTCAAAATGGCGGCGCATCTCCACCGCGCGCGATGCGTCACAGTCCTCACTTAGCGTAACGAATTCTTTGATCCTCTAGCTATATAGTGGTGTAATTACATTTTGTACGAAGATTTTTTTATTTTATACATTATAAGCTTGCGTTTGACCACGATATCGCTTGATGGCGTGCGATGATGCAGTCTACGATGGCACACGCTTGCCTAGAAGAAACCTATTCACTCGCGACTTATGATAGATATGTAGCTGTAACACCAAACTGTATCCCCCAATTTTTTTATCAATCGCTTTGTAATGTCTCCTACTATGGAAGAAATTTTAAAAACGAATTCTTGTGACAAAACTTGCCTGGTTAAGAACTGTCTGGAGACCCTGGGCCCCTGTTTAAGATGGCTGGCGACCACATCAGCTAACGCCGCTATGAAGGTAGGATGGTCATTAGGGGCCGCGGCTCGCTCGATCTGTGTAACACCAGCCTAAAAAATAATAAAACAATTGCTTAAGTAATTAAGTTTTAGTAATTAAGTAAAGTCGGTTTACGGACGATAATTTTACGTGATAACGATAGATGCGTCACAAGCCGAACGCTTGCACGCTGGGCTTAGGCGGCTCGTGACACTTTTTCGTGCGTGCAGCCAGCGTTTATCTATTTATAAGACGTTTATCACGTCAAAAATAAAGCTTGAATGCAAAAAAAATTGCTAAAAGAGCTTGTGTGAGTTTGTCCGGGGAAGTACCTCTCCCGAACGACTGAACCGATTCTGAAAAATATTGCACTAATAGAAAGCTAGTGTGTATGTAGTAAATAAATTAATAATTAACGCAAACAAGTTTCCGCCAGCGGCTTCGCACGCGTGGTTTGCGAATAAAAAGTAGCATATCTGTTAATCCAGGTTATGATCTACGTACATAACAAATTTTATAGAAGTCGGTTCAGCCGTTCCGACTTGAAAGAGTAACAAACATCCATACATACATATTACCCGTGCGCGATAAGTTGGGACCTGAGCGCGGTGACGTCACATTGGCGTGTTTGTTCCGCCCGCAAAAAAAGCGAACATAACAAGCAGCCGCCCGCGGCTTCGTCTTTGTTTTTTTTAACCTAATTTATTATGTTACTCAGGGAGGACGCTGCTTTTTATCTAATCTTTTTTACACTATTTGAATAAAATAAAAATACAATGTTTAAGTTTATACATTTATTTTATCTATTATTTACATTATCTCATCTTCGTCACTACTTAGTGGATTTATGCCTTCTAGAGGTTGTTCTTCGTCCTCAGTCTCACTATAATCACTTGACGAAGAGGTATCCGATAAATTTACAATTAATTGCGATTCATTCGTCTCTTGTAAGAGGTCATCATGTCACAACAAAAACTACAACAACAAAACAATAACACAAACGAAAACTAAAAGAATTCCAGAGCGCGTCGTTACGTGACGTAGGCCAGTACGAGACTAAAAACCCTAGTAAAAAATAGTGATGCGAACGGTACAATACGGGCGCCATCGGGGAAGTGCAGGGGAAGCGGTCGGGGAGTCGCATTCCTAGCAGGTCCCAAGTAGGGTTTCTGATTTCCCGGGTTTTTTTTCGTTCCCGGGTACCGGGGATAATAGTTCAATTTCCCGGGAATCCCGGGAAACCGGGAAATTTTTAAAGTCCTTAATTTAGTTTTTTTTAACTACAAAAAGTCAAGAAAACACATAATGGATTAAATAAGCTATTTATTTGACTCAGAAATAATTATTTCTTCTTAATAACATTTTTGATCGATCATAAACAGAGGTAGTATAATAGAAACTTAATTATTTGTTTCAGGCATGCAAAATCAAACTTATAATATAAAACTTCTTAGCACACACAATGATATAAACGTAATATAAACGGAGTAATTAAGTATTGCGAAACGCTCTTATGATAACCAACAAACTTTGCCATCGATGTGTGGCGGCTTTACAAGAGTAGATAAAGTATTATACGTAACTGCACATCATTAAGTTATGTAAACACGAGAGTAGTTTATCAAAAGTAGCGTAACCGATTTTAATTTAACCATAAAATGATTCGAGTGTTTAAATACCTTAACTCTATGCAGCAGTTACGTATATTTTATTTACTCTCTTACAGCGGCCACACATCGTTCGCAAAATTTAACTTATGCTCTTATTATGTAACAGTCACGTAATCCATTATTTCAGTTTAAGTCTTAAATTATTTCATAAAGTAATACTTAAGAAAAACTAAAGAGCTGAGTGATTTATCGCTTAATCGGCTTCTAATTTTAGTAGCAAAATTTCCCGATACTGAAAATGTACGTTCGCTTTCGGTGGATGTAGACATGATCGTGCGCAGAGCGTTGTATAGCAGTTCCATATTAGGTGTCCGTTTACCAGAAGAGATGTATAGATCGAAGTCTTTCTTCAGTCTAGGAAATCGAGTTCGTGATGGAGGAGTGCCTTTGAAAACATTTTGAATAGCGTCTTGAAGTTCTTCAGCAAAACTAATGCCTCTTTTTTGCGTCTCAGCAACAGCATGAAGCGATTCTTCCGGGCTCGATTCAGATTCTGACTTTTCTGGAAATAATCGGCGAAATAGCTTCTCAGCATAGCGTATTATTATTTCTTTAGTTTCAACACTTTGTGATAAGTATTCATTGCGTCTAATTGTTGGGTTTTGAAGAAAAAGCGTTAAGGTATATAGAGTAGAATCCCTCCTCTCACTTATTCTTTGCGATAAGAAATCTGAAAACTCTAAAGCAATAGGTGACTCCAACTTTTTCAGTCTTACTAGAAGTGTCGTAATGATAGCTTCACAGATCAAGATATCTGCTTTTCGGGAGCTCAGTGCTTCAACTGCTAATTTGATGGGATTTAAAATTTTAAGTAAATCCTCTAAAACAGCCAAGTTCTCTTCGTGCCATAAATTTGCGGTATCTAAATCAATCAAAGCTTTTTTGATACAGTTTTTAACTTCTACGAACCGGCTTATCATTGTTTCAATGCTGTTCCATCTCGTTTTAACGTCGCGCCACAATGATTTTTCCCTGTTATGTTCTGATCTTACATATTCTTGAAGTTTCGCATTTTTTAATGGACTTCTGCGAAACAAATTGACTATGGTTCGTGTATCTTTCAGTACTTTCTTCAGATCTGGTCGGATATCATGGTTTCCTATTTCCACCGCTGATTGTACTAATTCTTGATCACAATCGTCGTATGAGTCGAAGTCGGAGACGTCGGAGTCTGATTCTTCGGAACCCGTTTTACTTTCTTTGGTGGTCTTTTCTCTATAAAGAACATCTGTCACCGCCAAATGAATAGCATGATTCATGCATAATACCATTTCTGCTGGATTTTCGCGGCAAAACTTTTTCATCACATTTGGACCATCACTTGTCACGGCTACAATGTCTCTTTCGAAGTTTATTCCAAATTCCGTCAGGACTGTATCAACAATTCTTCTCATCTCTTGTGCTCCACATTTCCCCGGTATGTATATCAAACCCAAATTATACACTTTTCCATCTCCGCTGTGTAAGTTTATGTTGAAATAGCGTCTATTTCTGATACTGGTCCATTCATCGAGCGTGATACTGAGCCGTCCATGATTTTTCACGTGTTCATTTAAGATTTTCTTGATATCTTGCTTTTTTTCTTCAGCAAATTCTACAATTATCTTCATAACCTGCGACTCGCATTTTGGAATATTTAGGCCAGCTTGTGAAACAAGGCTTCGAATCACTTCACTGTGCGTGATCATCCGAATCGAAAGTCCATCACTAGATGCCAACTTCGAGACGATTTCAGCAATACTATAGGGCTTCTTGATATGTTCAACTATAGAAGACTGTGTTATGTGGCTCTTCCTTTTTTTGGTGGTTGTGGTGAACTTGTGGAGGTACTTGGTGCCGGTGAAGATGCCAACGCCCGTGTTGTTTCAGAGGACGCTTCATTGGGTTGATCTTTTAAATTTATGCTATGCACCATTTACAAATGCCTTGCAAGTCCACTGGTCGATGAGCCTTTACAACTCAATATTTTTGGACAGCGATTACATTGTGCTTTATCTAACCCTTTTTTCTTGAAATGATTCCATACTTCGGATAAAAGTCGACCTTCCATGTTGACCTATAACAAGTTGAAAATATTAAATGTACTTATTGTATATGTAGTAAATTTGAATTGACAAAACAATCAATTCGACAGGGTTTACTTACCAGAGTTTCAACACACACACAAACTTTCACTAACAAAGAGATATTACCGGCGAACGAATGCCAAATGTCACTTAATTTAATGGGCACGGACACCACACTGCGCTGCGCGTCACTGACTGGTCGGTCGATCTGATAAAACAACAGAATCAGTTTGTTTAGTTACACTTAAATGCGCAAGGTGAAGGGGGAGGGGAAGGGCGCAGACAAAGAAACTTAAATATTATAGGTACGCATAATTAAGCAAAAAGATCGTTATCGAAATTGCACAGCACCTGCGTAAAAACAAAGAAGAGCGAATATAATAGAGAGAATGAAACAAAGAAATGCAAATAGGTGTTATCTAGTTTTTTCTGACAGTTCTATAAAGACAAAACAAAGGAAAAACATTTTTTTCCCCTCGAAAAATTACCACGAAACTACTCATCTGCAAAGTGATGGCTGGCTGACAAGCTGTAGAAAAATTTGAAAGGTTTTTTTAAGAACAACATTGAGTTTAATATGACTATAAAATACAAAGTTTTAGACCTATCACATACTTTTGAAAATTCCCGGGAATTCCCGGGAAATCAGAATTTTTTCCCGGTTCCGGGAATTACATTTTTCCCGGGACCCGGGAACGAAACCCTAGTCCCAAGTTACCGCGCACGAGTAATACATAAAAACTTTCACGTTTATAATATTAGTGGGATTCGAATTATGTAAACCGTGCACGATCGCGCATGGCAAGACAGTCTGCTGAACGCTAAAAAATAATGCTGGGCATTTCACACAGCGCTATCTAGCCCCAAACTAAGCAGAGCTTGTACACACGGATAAACATCAAGATAAAATTCCAGACTAAGCTAACCTCGCATTGTAGGGGCTTTTCCTAGAATGAGAGGTCAGCTTATACTGGAAATTTATAGTTTGATGTGTAGCCGTCTGTACTTAGCGAACCAGATAAATGATAGAATACAATACATACATTTTTTTATACATACTTATAATTTATAGCGAAACAACCAAATCCGGAACAAATATCTGCAGATCATGCAAACATTTGTTCCGCGGCGGGAATCGAACCCGCTACCTCCTGCGTCTCGTGCCGGCTATTCGCCCACTGCACCACGGAGGTCGTAATTCAAATACTTTTATGTTGCTTAACACACTAATATTATAAATACGAAAATTTGTTTGTTACTCAATCACGTCGTAACGGATGAACTGATTTCGATGAAATTCGGTGTATTGATAGATTATGACCTGGATTCAAACACAGGCTACTTTTTATTGACAAACAAAGCGTGCGAAGCCGCTGGTGGAAGCTAGTTAGACACAAATTCGTTCGCTCAGGATTTTACGTCGCACGGAAAATATACACGAGATTGTCACAACATCCCCCCCCCCCCCCCCCCCTTCGAACTTCACGTGATAAAAGAACGACCCCTAAGATCCGGGAACTAGGATGACACCCAATCATAGGCATCAAACTTATAACTCTTTTTAGAGTTCCGTACCTCAAAAGGTAAAAAAAGTAATCCTTATAAGATCACTCTCTTGTCCGTCTGTCTGTCCGTGTGTCACAACCGATTTACTCAGGAACGGGTGGACCTAGCAAGTTGAAATTTATACCAGATACTTAGGTCTATAGTCCCTAATAGGTGAATAAAAATCAAGGTCCTGAATCAACACGATAAAAAGATATGGGCGAATTTAGATTACCGCGAAAACTTGTAAGTACCAAAATTTACCTTAATTTTCAACATTTTTATTTTTCGGAATTTTCCCTTTTAAGACCTTGCTTTTAACCAAAATTGACAATTCTAGATCAACCGGAAGTACCCTATTTACGAGTAGGTTTTGGGTCGAAAACCTATAAAGTAGTTCTCGTTGACCTAGAATCACGAAATTTGGCAAAAAACAAGGTCCTTTACAGCACAAATAAAGGAAAAATTCCTAAAAATAAAAAAAAATCGAAAATTAAAGGCTGTCCCCATACATACATAGTTGAAGCCAGTTAAGATAGTCCTCTGAGTTGTATGGGCGCTCATACAATTTAGAGGACTAGCTTAATCGGCACCAACCTCAATAAGGTAAATAAATAAAATTGTGCTATTGAATAAAATAAATATTTAAGTGGGACTCCCATACAACAGACATGATTTTTTTGCCCTTTTTATAGTTAATGGTACGGAACCCTTCGTGCGCGAGTCCGACTCGCACTTGGTCGGTTTTTGCGTGGGATGTCTCACCTCTTTAGCGACATCGTGGCAGTACTCGATGTCCAACTCGTGCAGCGTTTCAATGTGCTCGTTCACAAACGCTATCGGGACTAGGATCATGTTCTTCTGCCCTTTCTTCGCGTACGCCTGTAACATATTCATAAGAATTAAAATCAATAAGATGTAGGGAAGAGATCGGCTGGACTTAAAGTGGGACTGGGCGAGCCACGTTGCCCTAATGCACTCCGAGAAATGGGCCCATATTGTAACATGGACGCCTGAAGACGGAAGGCGACGTCGGGGTCGGGGGAGAAAGCGCTGGCGGGACGATTTCGACACCTTCCATAGAGGCATGGTGGGAGATAGCGACAGATAGGGATGTTCGGAGGGGGAGACCTTTGCCCAGCAGTACGACGAGATAGGTTAGGAAAAAAAAGATACAAAGGGTTGAGAGGGGTGGGGGGGGGATAATAAACACATTTAATTTCTACTTTTTTTGTAACGTACCAAGTAAGATTGATACTATTTATTTTATTTAGATAGTATAAAATGAAGTCACTTCCGCTGTCTGTTCCCTTAGATTTTTTAAACTACTCGAACACGGATTTTAATGCAGTTTTCAAGCAATAGATACGAGTGATTCATGAGGAAGGTTTATATGTATAATACATAAATAGTAACTGCGAAAGTAACTGTTTGTTTGTTTGTTACCTTTTCACGACTAAACGGCTGAACGGATCGCAATTAAATTTGGCAATGAGATAGATTATATTCTCGAGAAGGACATAGGCTACTTTATACCCGAGTCCGCAAAAGGAGGGTAATGCTTTTATTGAAATACCACGCATGCGAAGCCGCGGGCGTGCCAGCTAGTAAATAAATAAACATAAATATTGCTGGACATTTCACACAGCGCTATCTAGCCCCAAACTAAGCAGAGCTTGTACTATAGGAACCAGATAACTGATAGAATACTTATATACATTCTTTATGTAAATACATACTTATAATATACTAGCTGACCAATCCGCAGCTTCGCACGCGTAGTTTTTTAGTAAAAACAAGACCCTCCTTCTCCGCAGTTGGGTAAAAAGTAGCCTATGTCACCCGGGGATAGTGTAGCTTCTCAACAGTGAAAGAATTTTTTAAATCGGTCCAGTAGTTTCGGAGCCTATTCAATACAAACAAACAAATCTTTCCTCTTTATAATATTACGAAGTTTTTTGTAGATATTCAAATGTTCTTTAATATTGTAGAACATACTTTTGTTCTATCATCAATAGTTTCCGCAGCGCATGCGACGAAAGACGTTTTAGGGCACTTTTTTACACCTTGGGTTACGTTACTTAAGTTTTAGTAAGGATCCCTAATCTTTTCAAGCAATAAATATAGCCTATGTCACTCAGGGTGAATGTAGCTTTCTAATGGTGAAAGAATTTTTGAAATCGGTCCAGTAGTTTTTGAGTTTATTCATTACACACATACACACAAAAATACAAATCTTTCCTCTTTATAATATACATATAGAGAAACCACCAGACCCGGAACACGTATCTGTAGATCATGCAAACATTTGTTCCGCGGCAGGAATCGAACCCGTTACCACTTGCGTTTCAGCCGGCTATTCGCCCACTGCGCCACGGAGGTTGTCAAACAGAACTAGTTTATTGATAAATATAAAAAAATATCAGTCGGTTGGGCTGTAAATAATTGCACATTTATTATTAAAAAACTGTAAAACACAGAAGAAACAGTTGAATCATCTAAAGACCGTTGCAAACGATCTATAGATAACTCTACCGCTCCAGATCACTACCAGGCGGAAGTGTCCCCCAAGACACCGGCTGCATTGCCCCGCTGAATTGCAATAAGCGCTATCTTTCGGATCACACGTATATCTCGTCGATCAATATACCATCACATGATGATATTATCTTATGCCATCGCTCCGATGCTATGATGCCGTGACGGCATGACGGCGCGACTTACGAGTCTCACCGCGCGCGCAAGGCGCGACAATAGAAGTTTCGGTTTAACTAGTGGTTCGCCCTGAACTGAGATCTCGCGGGTCTCCCATAAAAACAGAAAAAATTATTAAACGTAATCTTTGGCTATCAAAATAGTGTCACGAAATGAAAACCAATTAACTTGACCTACAGTTTCATTCAAATTACAGGTAACGGGAGTTCATGTTAATTGGGATACTCTTTTGATCAGGATTAGGTGTGCGAGGTCGGTCGATGAGTGAAGGATGTTCGGCATTACCTTGATGCTATCATCAGTGTAGGGCTGCAGCCACGGCAGTGGCCCGACCTTCGACTGCCACACCAGCCGGTGCGGGTTGGGGACGCCCAGCTGCGCCATCGTCAGGGACACTGTCGCCGCCACCTCCGTAGGATACGTGTCGCCGCGAGATACTGCCTGGAGCAAACATACAAACAAACAAAGCTTGTACTATGGGACTCGGATTGAATACTTATATACTTTTTTGTAAATACATACTTATCACCACGGACGTGGCCAGGGGCTCAAATCGCCCCGAAATATACAAAATATTACATTAATACTTTTTTTTTAAATATTTCTGGACATTTCACACAGCGCTATCTAGCCCCAAACTAAGCAGAGCTTGTACTATGGGAACCAGATAACTGATAGAATACATATATAATTTTTTTTGATAAATAGATATTTATAATATATAAAGAAACAACCAGACCCGGAACAAATATCTGTAGATCATACAAACATTTGTTCCGCGGCGGGAATCGAACCAGCTACCTCCTGCGTGTCAGCCGGCTGTTCGCCCACTGCGCCACGGAGGTCGTCGAGTTCAATATTATATTGAAATTAATTAAATGATGAAATGATGAGAGGCGAGAATTACAATAGTATATTATTAAACGAGGGGATAAAGCAGTGTCTTGCGTCACGGGCGCTATATTGAATCCCGAACGTAACGAAGGATTCTAGAGCGAACTCACGAGCGGAGCGAGGGAGTTACTAGAATCCTGAGTGCAGAGAGGGATATAATCACGCCCAAGATGCAGACAGCTTTATCCACGAGGAGAATGCTCTACTTTTCACACTTTCTGCGAGACAATAAAAACCAAAATCTAGGTTGGTGCATTCTGTGTAGAGGTTAGTTCGATTTACCAATAAGTTCTTATTGTTCAAATTTTAATATAGATGAGGTTCCAAATTCAAATTTCAAATAATGAAATTCAGTGCAACTTTACTCACGGCTCAGCGGTAGGGATTTAATCACCTGCTTTCGGTGAGGTTTACGTGACATATAATTTGATATTATCGCGCAGGTGGTGTGAAAACTTACTTTCAGTGGTAGACTGTGCGCAGTGAACAATATGAGCACATCGTTCCTTATATGCTGCGGGAATGCGTTTAACTTCTCTTGAATCCTCTGCGCGAACACTTTGGCCAGCAGCTTCGAGGTCGCCCATCGCTCAATCAAACTAAACTTTATGCTTTTTGGTGGATCTCTGAAATAACATTATTTTTATTAGTTGCATCACTAGTTACATTTAATTTGTGTATATAAATAAATATTGCTGGACATTTCACACAGCGTTATCTAGCCTCAAACTAAGCAGAGCTTGTACTATGAGAAACAGATAACTGATAGAATACTTATATACATTTTTTTTGGTAAATACATACTTATAATATATAGAGAAACAACCAGACCCGGAACAAATATCTGTGGATCATGCAAACATTTGTTCCGCGGCGAGAATCGAACCCGCTTCCTCCTGCGTCTCAGCCGGCTATTCGCCCACTGCGCCACGGTGATAGTCAATGGAAAGATGATAACATCCAGAACACATACTCACACTAATATTATAAATGTCAAAGTTTGGATGTTTGTTCGTTTGTTACTCAATCACGTCGTAACGGCTGAACCGATTTCGATGAAATTTGATGTGTTGATACATGACCTGGATTCAGACATAGGCTACTTTATATTGACACACAGCACGTGCGAAGCCGCTGGCGGTAGCTAGTTCTTATATAATTATTACATCAGTTAATGATGGATAAGAGATCATGATGCAGCCTGTCAACACGCTGGGTTACCGTTGACACAATCCCCACCACCGCGCTCGTCTACTTGCGGCTGCGGCGCGTAGTGCGAGACGAGACGCAGCGCGGAGCGGATCGAACTCATCCTGATGAAGGTTCAAGAACCGAAACATTGTCGGTCGAAACACCGATAAAAGGGTACGTGAAAAATCTCGTAATCATTATAATGAATATTTACATCATTGTTCAAGTAACATAAATCATCAAACATAGAATCTAGATTTCCAGAGCGATCTATCTTGCGCACCCAACTGCTCCCAGCAACCTTTATCAGGTCGTCCTTGCATATAGTGGGGCTGGGGGGGGCTACGCTACGCTTTCCAGTGCGTACATAATATCATTTACAGCCTGTTTTCTTATGTACGACATTAATTTAAAACACACATCCGGAATCGCATTGACTGATTTTGAGGTAGATATAACATCGCTAGCTTGAATATTTATCGATAGTCAAGCTAGCGGTAATCGATATAACTCCAATAAATATTTTTTAACGCAAATCGGCGGCGCCTTTGCGACGATGCCGCTTAGTCAGTTTAACAGGTACCTACCTACTTACATGATCGTTAGGTGTGGTTGCCTTCACAGAGTGAGAACAGGGAGCGCTTCTGTTGTATTTTATTTAAATATAAGTCTGTGTATTACTTATTGGAAATCCTTAAAAAATAAATAAAATAAATGATGAATGAATATTTGTTTACTTATTTTAAACAGACTGTTTTATTGATATTTTAGGTTTTGATAAGGTTGTTTGAAAATTGAAATTTTTCTTTAGTAATGTATTTGAAAGAAACCTCTGTCTGTGCGTTCACCACAAAGAAGGCCCCTTTCACAATAGCTCCACGGTTCCAGGGCATTCCTCTCCCCGTCTCGGCGAGTATAGGGATTCTGGGAGTCGAAATTTCTAATGAGGTCCAGTATGGGAGTCACTTAGAAGCAAAAGCTGTGCTCACCTCCAAAAAACTTGGAGTCCTTAACCGTGCCAAACAGTATTTTACGGCACAACAACGGCTATTGCTGTACAAAGCGCAAGTTCGGCCGCACGTGGAATACTGTTCCCATCTTTGGCACGGAGCTCCAAAGTACCAATTGCTTCGTTTTGACTCCCTTCAGAGAAGAGCCATTAGAATAATCGGTGATCCCAAACTCACCGACAGGCTGGAACCGCTGAGTCAACGCCGTGACATCGGATCGCTCAGTGTATTCTACCGCCTGTATAATGGGGAATGTTCTGAGGAGCTATTTGATCTCATCCCGTCGTCGAGATTTTACCACCGCACTTCTCGACAACGCAATAAAGCTCATTCACATATAATCGACAATTGGGTAACGCGCACCACACGCTTCACGCGATCTTTTCTACCCCATACTTGCAAGATGTGGAATGAGCTACCATCTGAGGTTTTCCCATTAGACTACGACATGGCACGCTTCAAGAGAAATGTAAAGAGGTTTCTTCAGTGTAGGGAACGCATCGACAATACCCCGGGTGTTGCCGGTGTCAATAGGCGACGGTGACCACTTACCATCAGGTGGGCCGTAAGCCTGTTTCCCCACAAATAAAAAAAAAAAAAAAAAAAAAAAAAAAAAAAAAACCTATTTTACAATATTACTATAGTGTGACCATTAGTGCTGTGCACTCCCTGAGGTATGCGCGCGGCGAGACGGGGGGGATGTGTCGGCCGCTCCGATCTATCAGTCTGCCGTCAACGCTCACGGCGGTAGGTAGCTTTTGTACCGGACGGTCTATGTCAGACGCACACGGGATAAATATTCAAAGATGGGTCGTGCGTTATCTCGTGATATGAAATGGAAGATGAAGTTGAAACAGAATCTATGTCAGAATAACTTTAGTTAGAATATATTATAATTGTTTGTAAATATAAAAAATGTTCAATAAAACAAGTCCTTTGAATTATAAGTTTAGTTCTTATTTATCACCTGCATATTTTTAATAAAATATGAGTATATTTAAGTTACATTTTAATCAACTAAGTAAGTATAATATATTACAGATAGATAGCCTCCGACCATCGTCCCGCCACAAGTCTTGCCTTAGAAATGCAAACTGATATCGTAAGATATGTCCGACATGTATTGATCTCATGTGAACTCATGCAGTTTTTTCTTTGCCTCCCACCTCGCCGCGCATACCTCAGGGAGTGCACAGCACTAATGGTCACACTATAGCCATTAGTTCTACCCGTGTTTTCATTTAATGTCGCACATAACAAAACACGTAGTATAGATATATGTGTTTAATAATATACACACAAAAAAAAATAAAGTGGTTATTTTGATGAGCATAATAATTGTATAAATTTGTGAAATGTTTACCATAGAAATGTGAAATTTTGGTATGTAAAAACAAACACTTTATCAAACTTATGTTGTGCTATTGCATAATGCTTGCCATCTAACCACAGACACTGTATTGGTGACGTCTCGAGATATCTCTTGTTGTCTCTTGCTAACCCAAAAACCGCAGCCATTTTCGAAAGAGATATCAAATCGGCCTTTATTTTTGGATGTCGATTGCAAGAGTAGGCAGCAAGTTTTATATCGAATTAATCACCTAAACTAGTCGTTTTTTTTTTTTAATTTCATAATATAATTTCAAATTGATGACTCCACAGCATAACACGGCTACTTACTCTGACTCTTACACCATAACCGCTACTCGTCTCTGGAATAATATGCCACTAAACTATTTCGAGGCTACTTCAGTGGCAGCATTCAGATTGAGAATCTATAGGCACCTTCTCGGTCAAACTGACCAAAATTGAGCAATTTAATCTTTCCTTATCACTTCTTCTATTGTTATGTATGTATTTTTATTTGATATTGGTATAGTTTAGTCTATGATATAAAGTATTTAAGTAGTATGTACCTATGCTATTTTATTAGTCCTGTGAAAATTTTTCATTAGTTCCCTTTCCTGTGCACTACCTACGCGTATTATCTACAATACACAAAGGTTATCTGGAAGAGAATGCTCTTTAGCATTAAGTTCGCCTTTGTACTAGTTTTATAAGTGCAATAAAGTATTTTAAATCAATAAATCAATATAACTAGTAGTTTTATTAGAAGTCATTTTTTATATTTTGAGATACCGTCACTTGAATATCGTCAGTATATTACCAAACACCCTGTGTAGAAGTATATAAATTACCTGTGTTTATAGAAATCTGCTATAGCGTTCAAGCTAGAGCCTGTAGTTGCACAGCTGTATTGAGGGTACTGGGAGAATATTACCGCTCGTTCGACACCATCTCTGGAAAATTCAAAAACCAGTTAACGTTTACCGTGGAAAGAAAAAAAAAACATGTTATCTCGACAAGAGCTCTGTAAATGCAACGTACAGCCCTAATTAAGGTCGTGCGTAAACTTGAAAATAGAGTGAGATGAGGTATAACCTAAAATAGGCCGCTAGCAGGCCTAAAGATAAACATGTCCAAAACAAAGGTGATAAGCTCCTCTAGAAACTCGATTCCAGCAATAAAAATTCCTAGCGAGGGGTTAAAGCCTCCACACACAGAAGCCGTGGCCGGGCCGGAGGCGCGCGTGAGCGGTTGCGTCGCGAAGGCGTTTTGGTGCCGGAAATTTCATGGAAATTTGCTCCCATATAATGTCCTAGAGCATTTTTAGAATTCCGTAGCCAAATGGCAAAAACGGAACCCTTATGGATTCGTCACTGACACACACGGACGGACAGACTGTCTGTCTGTCCGTCCGTATGTCGCAGTCACTTTTTTCCGAAACTATAAGAACTATACTGTTGATACTTGGTAAGTAGATGTATTCTGTGAACCGCATTAAGATTTTCACACAAAAATAAAAAAAACAATAAATTTTGGGGGTTCCCCATACTTAGAACTGAAACTCAAATTTTTTTTTTCATCAAATCCATTCGTGTGGTGTGTCTATGGATAGGTCTTTAAAACTGATATTGAGGTTTCTAATATAATTTTTTTCTAAACCGAATAGGTTGCGCGAGAGACACTTCAAGTGGTAAAATGTCCCCCCCCCCCCCCCCCCCCCAGTAACTTCTAAAAATATATGATGTACATTACCATGCAAACTTCCACCGAAAATTGGTTTGAACGAGATCTAGTAATTAGTTTTTTTTTAATACGTCATAAATCGTAAACCGCAATTTACCTTTCATTCAATCACCTCAAGTATAAAAAAAATTACAACGAACTACAAGAACTTTTATATTATGTTACTTGCTGCTACGGAACCCTTCATGGGCGAGTTCGACTCGCACTTGGCCGCTTATTATAGTCTTTGGCTCGGCAATCATACAAACAAGGATGTGGTTGCACTAGCATTGTCTATTTTTCCGTAGTATTTAGCGCCATAGTCTGCTCATAAGTGACGACCTCCGTGGTGCAGTGGGCAAACAGCCGGCTGAGACGCAGGGGGTAGCGGGTTCGATTCCCGCCGCGGAACAAATGTTTGCATGATCTTCAGATATTTGTTCCGAGTCTGGTTGTTTTTCTATATATTATAAGTATGTATTTACAAAAAAAAAAGTATATAAGTATTCTATCAGTTATCTGGTTCCCATAGTACAAGCTCCGGTTAGTTTGGGGCTAGATAGCGCTGTGTGAAATGTCCAGCATTATTTATTTACAAGTTCAAAGTTTTGTAAATAAATACAACTCGGCTAGTAGCACGCTCTGTGTGAAGTAACTCTTTAGCCTATAGTGTGACCATCGGACTGTCTATGTCAGACGCACATGACATAGACAGTCCGATACAAATAACACTACCTGCCGCCACGAGCGTTGACGGCGTACTGACAGAGCGCAGCAGCCGATTCTCCCCCCCCGTCTCGCCGCACGCATACCTCAGAGAGTGCACAGCACTAATGGTCACACTATAGCTGAAATACAAGGCTCACACGCCACGACTCTGCCTCTCCACCGCGCCGCCCCCGCCTTCGCTGTTATGTGTAGTCTTTCATATAAATTCCTACGCTAAATAATACAACTCGCACGCCTTCGCCTCCGGCCCGGCCACAGCTTCTGCGTGTGGAGGCTTCTAGAGGTAGTTGATCATTACAAGTACTCTGTTCTATCTTTTATTAAGGAGCATCCAGACAAGGAAATCTCGAGGAGAGCTCAGCTGGGCAGCTTTCGGCAAGCTAGAAGATGTCTTCCGGTCAAAAGGTATACCACAGAGCCAAAAACCCGCCTCTATAACCAGTGTGTTCTGTCGACTATCACTAGGGTTGCCAGTCGTCCGGTTAAATCCGGACATAGTCAGGCTTTTTGATTGCGTGTCCGGCTAAGGCTCGGAGTATATGGCGTCCGGATTTTTAACGGCCCCTGACCAATCCGTCGTGCAACCAAACATTTGAATGTTTTCCTGCATCGACTACACACGATCCGAGGCCATCCGACTCCGATTTTTACCTGGAAGCAACCGGGACATGCTCCGGATTCACAGGACCGGACGTCACTGGAGTTCATGTTATTTGGACATTCATTATAGGGGTAGAAATTGCAGTTATTCTGGATTTCAGACTTTTCCCTATATTTGTGTCACTAAAGCTACACGCAACCCAAATTACAACACTGTAGGGTCACTGGTGTACCCTGTGTATTTCATCAAAGTTCAGTTTTTATTATGGCTAATTACTCAAAAACTACAAGGGGAGACCTGGATGCCATATAGTCCGAGCCTAAATCAGACGGTGTCCGGGTTTTAAATTCATTTATCGTTGTTTCATTAAAATTTAAGAAGATTTTATGGTAATTGATAAAATAGATTAGTATTACTTTTAAAAATTGACGTGTTAGTCTAACTTATTGCAAGTATTACTTCTCAAGTTGTTCGAAGGTGTCCTCTGTGAAGGGCGGTACATATCTGAATGCCACGTAGTGTTTGTGTGGGGCCGAGGCTGGGAGCATCTGATCCAATGCTTCTACTAGTAGTTCACCTAAAAAAATAAGTTATTCAAATTCATTTTTTTCATATTTAACCCCTTAAGAGGTAAAATGGGGTGCCGAATTTGTAAAATGTGATATTATCACCCCATTTCACCCTTTTAGAGGGCTGTTTTAGGGATGCTATGCCAGCTCTCTGGTATGACACTCCATTTTATTTTATTTATTTACCACAGAATGGGTCCCGAATAAAGCACGACGTCCGCGTGGAAGGCCCAGGGCGAAGGTGGCGGGATGAACCTCCAACCTTACTTGCGAACAACAGAGACGAGTGGAAAGAAAGAAGGGAGGGATTTGCCCTGCAGTGGGACACTACAGGCTTATAATAATATTATCTGGGAAGATGAACAGTCATACATTAGGAATTTAAACATAGTGCTCGTAGTTACATAAGTAAATGCATGACTCGCGACATCATCCACGGATTCACTGAACAAGTGAACATTATTCATTATTTTTATAACTATATAGGTATTTTATCTGTTAGTATAGTTTGATATATTTATATAAGGTGTTTGATAATATATGCACAAAAATTAACGAGGTTATTTTGATGAGCTTAATAAATAAATTTGTGAAATATTTACCATAGAAATGTGATATTAATTTTGGCATGTAAAAACAAACACTTTATTAAAACTTATGTTGTGCTATTGCATAATGCTTGCCATCTAACCACAGACACTGTATTGGTGACGTCTCGAGATATCTCTTGTTGTCCCTTTCTAACCCAAAACCCGCAGCCATTTCCGAAAGAGATATCAAATCGGCCTTTATTTTTGGATGTCGATTGCAAGAGTAGGCAGTAAGTTTTATATCGAATTAATCACCTAAACTTAGTCGATTTTCTTTTAAATTTGATAATTCCTAGTAGATTTTTTTCGGGAAGTCTTTTTTTATGTTCCGAGAAACTGTCACTTGAATATCGTCAGTATATTACCATTATTTTATTTATTATACCTAAAAATATACATATGCGTAAGTGTATCTTCCAAAATACACCGCAATCCGTATCTTCGTAAATTTCGCTCCATCCAAAGGTTGCCTGGAAGAGATCGCTTACAGCGTTAAGGCCGCCCATTGTATTGCCTTAATTATTCTAGCCTAGTACTTATTTTTGTATTATTTCTGTTTGTGTGGTAATTCAATAAAGAGTTATATATCCATCTATACATATAGGGTGCAACCGCTGTAGTGCTTGGCAGGCAATCTTAGATATTACCTTGTAAATTAGTCCACTTGAGTATGGGTGAGCCCCCCCCTATTTCAGCGTACTTCTTCTGCACCTCCTCTGTCCTCCGGCTCGCTATCCACGGACCCAACCTGCTCTGTACGGGCAGCTGGATCATGTCGCGGTCTGTCATGATTCGGTGGAGGTAATCACCTACCTGCAAGCAAAGGTGTTCGATAATTTGGTGCGACAGATCCAGGAATGAATGAAAATAAATGTAAACACTTTGTTGCGTTACCTAGGTAATTTAGTTAGACCACGAAAATAAAAATTAGCGATATTTTGCATTGAAGTGAAAACTTCTTTAGGCGCGTTGGGCATTTTTGAGATGGGGAAAAAAACGATTGAACTCGCGACACTGTTACCGTTACCGACACCGTTCCTGACGATCCAAAAAATACACACCTAATTGTTTAAGTTTTAACTTCTGTCGGCACTCTCGGATTGCCAATATGCCGAGCTTTTCCAGTCTCTACTTTCATCAGCCAAACTCTATATTCAATCAAATATAGTATCATCTTGTGGCGAGTCCTCGTCTGCGAATAGATTTTAGTTCATTTTGCAGTGGGGTTGCTTGATTTTTAGCTTTTGAGATCAAGACACATTAGTCCTTCCCTTCTTTTGAAGCAGCAAGCAGGTTGTCCAAGACATGGACTCTTTTCAGCCGTTTTGTGGCAAAACGATTTTTTACCAGCGTTCTTTTTTTATAAATTAAAGGCTAATTAAGTCTACGATGGTACACGCTTGCCTAGAAGAATTCACTCGCGACTTGAAGACCCCTAGGTAGTAGTTATCAGGAAACACAGACTCAGGCAAGGCGTTCCACTCTTTGGCGGTGCGCATAATAAAGGTGGAAGAGTACCGCTTTGTGCGTATGGGAGGTATGTCTACCATGTAGCGGTGGCGCACCGCAGAGCGGCTGGTTGTCCGATGATAGAAAGGGGATGGTGGGATCAGGTTGAAAAGCTCCGCAGCACACTCTCCAAAATGTATCCGATAAAAAACCGTGAGACTTGCAACCTTTCGATGATGTTCGAGGCTGTGGAGCCTTGCATCTGCTAACTCGTCATTGCAAATTAGCATCTTGACTCTTGCCAGCGGATTGTCATGACTTTTCCCTTTGAAGCCCATTTCTTAGTCAGTTGTGGAGGCTTCTAGGTACTCATAGATCTCCTTGTTGGTTGTGAACCATGAGGCATTAGTGATGGAACGTAGGATTGTGTTCTGAGAGCGTTGGATAGCACGAGTGGATATTTAAATATTTGTTAGTGAATGTTTTTTACCCTTGACACAGGTGTTATTGATGTTTATACAGAGCGTTTTGGAACTAGTATTTTATACCTAAACGGGGTCACTCTGACCGTGAAAATTAACTTATTCTTACACAAGAAAATATATTAAAACAGTACAGAAATAGAGGACATGTACAAAGGCGAGCTTAACCCTAAGAAGAGTTTTCTTCCAGCAAACCTTTGAGGCTAGAGAGAGAGAGATGAATTTAAAGGTAGGTGCGTGTACAAGAATCATAAATATGTACATAAATCTTAAACAAATAAAACTAAATATACCAAAAGTAAGTAAGTAATAAAATTAATGAATATAATAAATAAAATATACAAAAATAAATATATACCTACAATAAAATAAAATTACAGAGAAAGATAGAGCTCTTTAACTTTCCGTTTGAAAATGTTAAACGATGGACTAGGGCGAACATCATGGGGCTGGGCATTCCAAATTTTCACCGCATAAACGGTAAAGGAGCCACCATATCAAAGAAAAACTTATCAAAGAGAAACAAATTTGAAATAAATGAATGTATAGCTTGATGTGTAGCCGTGTGTACCATCTCAAAGCCGTGTGATACAATAACGCATTTAAAAAAACAAAAGCATAAGTACCTGATCAGTTGTTTTAGGTCCGCCCATATTTAACATGACGATCGCCGTCTTGGGCTTCACTGAAGATGTGCAGTACGCTGCACGACATACCATGCTATTTAGACGACCTGAAAATTACACAAATCATGATAATATAGCACCATAAAACAGTATTGACGACCTTCGCGGCGGAGTGGGCGAATAGCCGGCAGTGACGCAAGATACTACGGGTTTTTTTTATAAATTATAGGCTAGCGTTTGACCACGATCTCGCGATCTCGCTTGATGGTAAGCGATGATGCAGTCTACGATGGCACACGCTTGCCTAGAAGAAACCTATTCACTCGCGCCTAGAAGACCCCTAGGTTGTCGTTATCAGGAAACACAGACTCACGCAAGGCGTTCTACTCCTTGGCGATGCGCATATATAAAGGTGGAAGAGTACCGCTTTGAGCGTATGGGAGGTATGTCTACCATGTAGCGGTGGCGCACTGCGGAGCGTCTAGTTGTCCGATGATAGAATGGGGATGGTGAGATCAGGTTGAAGAGCTCCGCAGCACTCTTCGAAATGTGTCCGATAGAAAACCGAGAGGCTTGCAACCTTTCGACGATGCTCGAGGCTGTGGAGCCTTGCATCTACTAACTCGTCATTGCGAATGAGCTTCTTGGCTCTTCTCTCAATTGAATCTAGAGCCTCTAGCTGGTATTTCCCTGATCCGTCCCAGAGGTGAGAACAGTACTCCAGACATGATCGGACTTGTGCTTGGTATAAGTTGAGCAACTGTCCCGGTGTGAAGTATTGGCTCACCTTTACCGGCCAGCTGGGCTTTTGAATCAATGTAGGTGCGGAAATTGAGAGTCGAAGTTAATGAGATACCAAGAAGCTCGAGGTGGTCAGAAATCGGCACGGATACATTACGGAAAGTAGGAGCCAGGTGAAATGGGCTTCGTTTCGCGGAAAACAGACACGTCCAAGTTGGCATCGCCCCAGTCTGAGAACGCCTTCAATTGTTGTTGCATGATCTACAGATATTTGTTCCGGGTCTGGTTGTTTCTCTTAGTGTTGCCCAAATGCAAGAACAAGACGAGACTTAGCCAGTCTTGGTCTTGGTCTTGCGCCAATACACCTGGTCTTGGTCTTGGTCTTGGTCTTGCGCTCCCAGTCTTGGTCTTGGTCTTGCAGCAAGAGTCTTGCAAGTCTTGCAATTACCTATTAGTCTATTACTATTTATTAAAGTTTACTTTAAATCTTAGAAAAACGTATTAGAATTGGAACATTGTGAGCTTAAATTAACATAGCCATAGTAAAGATCAAGCAGATTAATAAATAACTGAAGATTTGATAAGAAATTCGAAAAATCAACTGACCTATATGTCGTTTTCCATGGAAGTAACTGTTTCTTAATAAACATTTATGATAAGCTTATAAAGCTTACATTTGCTAAAACATGTAAAAAAACAAATTAATTACAATAACTTGACTGTATTTTAAAGAACAATACTTATCTGTCTAGAAAGAGATTGAACCCTCAACTTATAAGAAATTTAATAAAAGAGTTTTACGATTTATCATTTATTTGAATAAAAAATAAAATACAACACAAATCAACAGCTTTATCATTAGGTTATGATACTTTATATAATTTTTTTTGACCAAGAATTAATACAAAGTAACCATCTGGCTGACTCATCACTTAACCTATTTCTATGTTTTCTAATTACTAATGATGCTTTAGAAAATAACCTCTCAGCAGGTACTGAAGTTGCAGGTATTGAGAGAAAATCACGGGCCATTTTCGATAAAATCGGATACTCTGTCTCATGCGTCCTCCACCAATCTAAAATGTCTTCCGAGCTGGCAGTTCTTGGTTTTCTTAGGTACTCCTCCAACTCGTCTATCACCAAGCCTTGAAGACAAGATCCAGATGACGTCGAGGGACATTCATAGAGTTTATCAAAGTCTATTACGTCTTCATCTTCATCACATACTTTATTTTCTTTTTCTGGTAATTCCAGAGATTTGTTCAGTGAGTGTAGACTTTTATATTCTTCATAAAGTTCATTGAACTTGCGCAGACTTTCTGTTTTAAGTTGCTTCCCCCACATTGTCAGGTCAAAAGTCTGAGCCTTATGCCTTGGGTCTAAAATTAAAGAAGTACAATAAATCCAGTTGCTCTTCTTGTAATGTTTAAGCATTTTGTCTCGAGCTGCTTGGAAAGCTAGAATGAGCCTTTCATCCACTTCAGATCGATTAGGTTTCTCATCTAACTGTTTTACCATGGATTCAATTTTATCTAGCAAGAGATTGAATGATACAATGACTAGCGGTAATGTAACATATTTGTCTCCACCAAGTTTTGTACTTAAAAGTTTAAAGTTTATTAGAAATTTATGTAATTTTTCGAGTACCTGCCATTCATTAGCTGTGATTTGAAAATCATTTAATTCGGTGACAGAACTGCACAATATGTCAATGCCCGCTCTCACTTTTAAACCAAATCCAATCATATCATGTGTGGAATTCCATCTCGTTGGACAGTCAAGAATGGCATTTAGATTTGATGGCACGCCAGCTGCTTCACAAGCAGACTGAAACTTCTTCTTCACTATCTCACTTCTTTTTATTTTACTGGAAATACTGCGTAACTTTGTTACAGATGTACGCGAGTCAGCAATATTTGGTGCAGATTCTTCATCTTCCTCATCCTCAGTTTCGTCTGCATAGTCTTCGTACTGCTGATCTTGCGCGTTAGTGTCAGACTCACAGTGTAATGCTAAGGTCTTTAATAAATCTTGTACACCAAGGTTTAAAATGTGAGCAAAGCACCGGAAATGTTGATTGTCTGAATCAAAGTGTGGCGGCAGCTGTTTGCCCAGTTCATACATAAATTTGGTATTTGCAGTTGCGTTGTCGACCGTGATACCTTGTATTTTATCAATTATGCCATATACCAATAAACATTCATGGAAAATCGTTGCAATATCTTCCCCAGTATGTCGACCGCGTGATGGTATAAAATCAAGAACTACAGATTGATACTTCCATTCGTTGTCTATATAATGAATAGTAACCCCGTAGTAACTCCTACCAGCAATTGACGTCCACCCATCAATGGTAAAAGACATTTTAGATGATAATTGTTGAAGTCGTTCCTTGAGATTCAATTGGAGCTCTTCAAATCGCTCTTTGACTTTCCTTCTAAGTGTAGACCTTTTAGGAAACACCATATTAGGGCAAATACGTCGAAAATATACTTGTGTAGCTTCGTCATCGAAAAATGAGAAGGGAAGATATTTTTTCACCACCCAATCAACTGTAGCTGTCGTGATGTTGTCACTGCTGTTTTCCGACTGAAACAAAACAATAAATCTTGTGTTATTATTTAAAACATACTAGGTTTGAGCGTATAAGAGGAGGAGGTTTGTTGTTGTTAAATCGAGAAAATCGTTAAATTGATATTTGTTATATTAAGGTTGCACTGTACTGTAATTTACCAAAATAAAGTACTTAGTTGTTACTGGCCGATTAAATGAAAATATGGGTGTTTATAAAAAATATTTAAGACGATAATTACATACTTAATATGTCGCACCCCTAGATGAAAACTGTGAAAACACCACTAACTCAAAAATACTTACGTAAGTTAATGGCGTTTTTGAAAGTATCGCATGAATAGCTACGCGGAGTTAAAATTCTTTTAACTGTTAAAAAAATATTCTTACCTGTCCACTTCTTCCAGCGGTTACTAAAAAGCTTGTGATATCTCCACTTAATTTTGGTTTAACAGGAAGAAATATTTCTGATTCCTTTTTGTGGAAAGATATTAGATGTTTCCTTAAGCCTGAAGTGTTTCTGTTTTTCATTTTTATTTCAATCTTTTTATGTTGGCACAATTTACAGAAGGCAGTTTGGGATGCATGAATTATTTCGAAAAACTCCTCAAATTTGCTTTTGGGTCTTTTAGATCTGTGACTCAAACTCTCGTTACTCGGACTAGAATAATTTGAATCTTCGTCACTCATATTAAATTGTACACGTGATACGTTTTTAGAAAACAACGAGAATTAGTAAAAACAATTATTAAGTTAGACTCGAAGCACAGCTCAATTGGAAATGACTGGAATTAAAATAATTCCTTTATTTATAGTACGTTTCCTTGCTTTCTACCGCGCCGCCTCGCTACGTGCCGGCTCTATGAAAAGGATGCCGCCGCAAATCAAACAATGCCGCGTGCGGCGTACAAACACACACTAAATATAACCTACTTGTACAGACGCGACGCGTGAATAAAATAGAATTAGTGCCAATCACTATTCTTTACATATAAGTGAATGTTTTGGCGTACATCTATACTAATATTATAAAGCTGAAGAGTTCGTTTGTATGTTTGATGACAGAAGTTTTAAAATAAATAAATAAGTCCTGAACGTCACTATACCTCCAAAGTTACTATTCCTCGTGGACGAAGTCGCGGGCACAGCTAGTAAATACTTACTCTCATCATCTCTCTCAGAGATATTCGGGCTGGTAAGTAATACAAAACTCTTATCGCAGGCTTTTTATTTTATTAGTAGGTAAGTACCTACGCTTTTTATATTATTTTATTAGTTTCGTAGAATTTTTTTACACGTTTCAAGGATATTTAAAAGTGGCTACAATATTTATTAAACGGGTGATATTTGAACACTTTTTTGCTATTTTTTCTTGTAAAAACTTAAGAAATATAATGACTAAATGTACAACAATAGTACCTAAGTAATTAGTTTAAAACCATATAAGTAATCAATATTATAATATATACTTACTATAATGAATTAATATGACATCTACTACCTATCCTTACAATTTTATCCTAATCATAATACTACTTGCGTGATCAGTATAATGTATTCATTTTCATTCTAAGCACTCTGAAACTTATTTATTCTTTGGAACACCTGTAGGTACTCTACTAGGAAATTATTTTGCATGAGTATACCTACGCCCTATGGCGGCAATCAAATAGTGTCAAATGTTATGATTTCGGCGTGGCGGCAACGATTGTTTTAGATTTCAAAAGAAGCCGCCGGCGAGTGTATCATAACCATGTACTTCCGAAAAGCGGCAAATTTCTTTGAGAAGTAAGTACAAAACCTTTGACGCCGCATTATCAAAGTGCCGATGGTTAAAACATAACTATGCATGCACTCAGTTTGATTTTAATAGATATTTTTTTATTCGCTATGTTTATGGTATTAGTCGTAATGCGCATAGGTCCAGTTTTTCATATTCTTTGATACAGTTTTTTGCGTCTCATAGAATTCCTAAGCGTACCTACCTATACACCGAACTGTTACACCTAACTACTCAGTGAAATAGCGCTAAGTCCTAGCTGCAAGACGCAAGAGTCTTGCAGGCTATGTCTTGTTCTTGCTCAAGTCTTGCACGGTCAGTCTTGGTCTTGGTCTTGCTAAAAATACGCGGTCTTGTTCTTGGTCTTGGTCTTGCAAAAACGCAAGAACAAGACCAAGACTGCAAGACCAAGACTGAATTTGGGCAACACTAGTTTCTCTATATATTATAAGTATGTATTTACAAAAAAACGTATATATGTATTCTATCAGTTATCTGGTTTCCATAGTACAAGCTATGCTTAGTTT
The DNA here is from genome assembly GCA_918857605.2 of Philereme vetulata. Classification (NCBI taxonomy): domain Eukaryota; kingdom Metazoa; phylum Arthropoda; class Insecta; order Lepidoptera; family Geometridae; genus Philereme; species Philereme vetulata. Next base: position 6,770,581 of record OU975427.1, on the reverse strand, counting down.
GGGGCTAGATAGCGCTGTGTGAAGTGTCCAGCATTATTTATTTATTGCAACTCAACTTCTGTTGTCCTGATTTTTTAGCTCCGCATGAAATAATATTTACATAAACTGTCGATTCAAATTATAAAAAAAAACTTAAATTATTTATTGTATAGTTATATCCCTAAAATAAGACTAAATGGTTTCTCAGACAGTTTCTCTATACCTGCTATGGTTTCGGATTTCCCCATAATACCCCAGTAAAAAAAACACTGTATAAGTAGGTACACATACATAAAGTGCTCTATTTATCACATAGATAGAGGATTGAGAGAAATGGCTTTTTGGCCTATCTCGCTTACTAGACTTTCACAAAATCGGATTCCTACTTACACAATTCTTTTAGAATGTTCACTAAATCCTTAGAATATTTTCAAGGATTTTTATAAAGTGGGCTCTTTTTTTTTAATTGCTCCAAGTACCCTAAAACCCTCGGAAAACAAAAGTACCCAATTTAATGCATTGGAAACCGTGAAGATTTGCGTTTAAATCTTGCTTGTAAGTTGCGCGACCTTCTACTAGGTATTTGAACTAAGTATGTGGCAATGTGCACTTTTACAGCTCATTAACGTGTTGAGTTGTAAGTATATCTTTTGTCAGTGGAATTGCGAAGTGCTAGAATAGTAGATTGTTGTACAAGGGGCTAAAATAATCAAAAAAAAAAAATAATTAAAGAAATATTAATACTGTAGCGATTAAGAAGTTTAGGAACTCCATGCTCTCATGAGCAATTCAAAAACATTTCGTATTTCAGAACAATTTTGAATTTCGAACATGGTTCTTGCACCTGTCGGACTTTTATATCAGTCATTGCATCATCTTATTTGTCATATCATGGCATTGTCAAATACGCAAAAAGTAGACTTAATTGAAGCATACTTGCATGTGGTGTTTACTTATAATTGGTTGTGCAATTAGTACCTACTTAAATTATTCTATAGTTAAGCATGAAATATTGTTGCAATCGTTGGTAGACCTAATAAATAAAATAAAATAAAAAAATGTTCTTTAAAGTGCAATTAGAATCTAATAAAATGTTTGTAGAAGGAATTTTGTTTGTCCTGTTGTATGAGAATACTTTTTATCAAATTTGACTAACTTCCGCTGTTCAGATTTTTTTCATCCGTTACAATAAAATGATCATTTTAAGGCGCTACTCACACTTGACCAAAAAAAATTTAATGCCAAAATGTTTATCTTCGTAAACGAGCTGATGTTTTAAAAGTAACTGCACCTGTATCTCCTTTGGTTATGGGTGCTGCCGTACTATTACAGTTGAAAAAAACACTGTATACTAGGTAGTTTTACACCCCGAGCTTCAGCGAGAGAGTAAATAAAAACCGAGTTACTACACTCTAATTTTCGCTACGATTGAGAGAAAATAAAATAAACCAATACAAGTTTATTTTTGTTTTCAAAGACTCGTTGATAACAGACAAAAATTACAACCGACAGAAGTGAAAACTTGAACAATTACGAGATACTTATATACAGAGCTGTCGGTAACGGTAACAGTGTCGCGAGTTCAATGGGTTTTTTCCCATCTCAAAAAATGCCCAACGCGCCTAAAGAAGTTTACACTTAAAAAAACTTTTTTCCCAAACCGAAATTTACTATTTTATCCTCACTCTCGTAGGTACGCTATAACGAAGTATTAGGTTGGGGAAAAAGTTTCTTCGCATTTTTTAAGAAAATTCAAAACCTTTTTTAATATAGTTTATTTACATTTAACTAAAGTATGTAGGTACCATTTTGTTCGATAACTTTTTGCCATCTTGTAGGTAGGGACATGATCCCATTGCTATAGAAATTTTGGGGCTTCTGATCAAAATACCGCGACAAGTAGTTTTGGCAGTCCTCTTGTGATGTTAACCTGACACTGCCTAAAGAATTCTGAAAAGACCGAAACAGGTGGAAATCTGAAGGTGCAAGGTCGGGACTATACGGCGGATGCATTAACACCTCCCAGCCAAACTCTCTTAATTTTTGCTGAGTGGCTAAAGATGTGTGAGGTCTAGCGTTATCATGATGAAAAACCACACCCCTTCTGTTGATTAATTCCGGCCGCTTTCTCTCAACTTCTTGCTTTAATCTCATCAGTTGTTCGCAGTAGAGTTCAGAATCGAAGGTCGTGCCTGGTGGTAACAGCTCATAATGAATAATGCCCTTCCAATCCCACCACACACACCGCATCATCTTGTTGCGAGTTAACCCGGGTTTCGCCACGGTCTGTGAAGCCTGACCGGCCTTTGACCACGACCTTTTTCGCACGTTCTTGTCGTACGTGATCCACTTTTCATCACCAGTTATCAGCTTCTTCAAAAATGGTTCGGTTTCATTACGTCGTAATAAAGAATCACAAATGAGTACACGGTTCATTAGGTTTCTTTCAGTGAGCTCGTGGGGTACCCAAATATCGAGCTTTTTTGTGTACCTACCCAGTTTTTTTTAAATGCGCTAAAACTGTTTTGTGGTCAATCCCCAGTTTACAGCTACGTTGTAACTTCTGATATGCCGATCTTGCTCCACTTTTTCAAAAATGGCATCAATTTTATCCGTTATAGGGCGACCAGAGCGACGTGCATCTTTGACATCAAAATTACCGGATTGAAAACGCTTAAACCAAATTTCTGCTACTCTCACAGACACTGCACTAGGTCCATAAACATCGCAAATTTTTTTCGCGGCTTGCGTTGCATTTTTACCTTTTTTGTAGTAAAATTTTAAAATATATCGAATTTCTTCATTAGATTCACTCATCTTTACAGTACGAAAAACAAATAAAAATCACACATTTTCCTAATTTGAATTTGGAATTATCTTCTTTAAAATTTAAACTTTGAATGATACCAAAACCAGCCAGATACAAATAGTATAGCCAAAGAGATTTTATTACAAGTTCATACATACTAACGAAAAGACTTTTTCCCCAATCTATTATTTTTTGAGCAAGAGAAGTGAGAAGGGTATTTACATCACTCATGATCTGAAGTAGGTCATTATTAACTCGAAAACTGTAATTAAAATGCGATTTCCGGCCCTAAGGTCGAAAGTAAATTTGTAATTAGAACGAGGCTCATTACATTCGTAATTATGCTACAATGATAAGCTAGTTAAGTTTGCTGGAAGAAATTGAGTGCAGACGAACGAAACATATTGGTGGCTCTGGATATCTACGGGGAAGGACTGTTTTCAATATTGTATGTTCTATGGCTATATAATGAATATTATAAAAATTCAAAATCTTTTTAATCATTAAAATCACAAGGTTCACTTTGAAACTTCAATTTTACTGCTTGTTCCTTCGCGACCAAGCCGGAAGAGAATGACAATAAACAAGGTTGGTTGTTCTTTTTAATGATCCTTTTAGAATACATAACAATAAAGAAAATAAATTACAAAATAAATTCTGAATTGTAACATTTTTGACCGAGTTGGAGCATTCTCAATCCCAAGCTACTCTATTCTAGTAGGCTTTTATATAAATATTTTGTTTTACGTTTTCAAATTTGTTAATTGTTAATTTTTGTACATCACTTGGGAGTTTGTTATAAAAGCGAACACCTTGCCCTTTAAACGATTTACTAACTTTATGGAGTCTACAAGCAGCAACAGCGAGTTTATCTATACTTCTAGTACATTTATGATTATCGCTATTTTTCTTACACAAATTAATATTTTGTGAACATACAGTCAGTAACTTCTAGAGGATTGGACTACAAATTATTTAAGTGAAAACTATTAAGCTAGTTTTTAGGCTTCCGTACCCAAAGAGTAAAACGGGACCCTATTACTAAGACTCCGCTGTCTGTCTGTCCGTCTGTTACCAGACTGTATCTCATGAACCGTGATAGTTAGACAGTTGAAATTTTTAACAGATGATGTATTTCTGTTGCCACTATAACAACAAATACTAAAAACAGAATAAAATAAATATTTAAGGGGGTCCCATATTATAGACATGATTTTTTGTCGTTTTTATAGATAATGGTACGGACCCCTTCGTGTGCAAGTCTGACTCGCACTTGGCCAGATTTTATTTTTTGCCTGTATATGTTATCTATAAATTTGAAGCCATTTGGGTTTTCAAAATAAATACCTAAATTATAATGATATGTTATTGCTACTACTTCTAATATTACCTATGTAATTTTGTTACTATTTTACTAAACTTATTTTAGGAAATTTATTTATCTATGGCCTGGGCCCTCTTGAAATAGGGTCAACTTTATTTACAGAAAAAAAATTTGCTATCGCTATTTTATGATAGTAATCTCGGAAAAAAAACCTCGTTTTTTGTAGGTGTTAAGCTGTTTTTTTATTTATAATTATTTATGTAATATTCCTGGATACATTACCTATTGTGGATATCATCTTGAAAATATATTTTTTGTATCACTAAACCTCGAACGCAGTCTTATAAAAAATGCAGCGATAACGGAGTAAATAAAAATAATTTGTGAATTGAAATGCAGTAAGAACTTGAATACAACAACACAGCAAAATCTAAAAAAAATCTTACTGACTGACTGGAGTGAACTGACTGATGAAATGAATGAATGAAAGAAACTATAACCTACCAGGCCTACCAGAGCGTAGATAGAGGAATGTACCTACCAGAGTGAGTCGACAGATGGATGATTTTCGATCGTTCTTCGAGTGATGTGCCAGAAAAATAATCGGTAACAGACTTGTTTTACATAGTGTTATTTGTACCTTTATATATTTGTTTGTCTTTGGAATCACGAATAATCTGTGACTAACTTCATGTTTGTTCTACAAAGTCAACAAAAAAAAACTTGGTGTCTAAAGTTGTCTTTGTGTTATTTACACGGGTTGTTGTGTTGTGTTCTAAAATATTTTTGAACTTTTATACTGATCTAGATCTTTTCTTACTATAAAAAAATGTCCTGCCGAAATGCATCGCATGCTGGGAGCTGGTATATTGAGAATGGTAAGTCTTCTTTGTTGTAGTAGGTCCTTTTCTTTAGCCCAAAAATAGGTTGCTGTCATAATTTGTTGTGATGGTTCTTACCCATCTTACCTGTTTTTCTTGAAATAAATAGACACAATACAACGTGGCCAGAGTGAGCTATAGAAAATATTTGTGCATTGATCTGAATGACCGACTGAAAGAAAGGTATTTGACCTGACTTGACCCCTTGTGCATAAATCACAGAATTTCGTTCCGATAGTAAAGAAAATAAACTAAGAACTTTTGAGCTGGGTGTTTGTCTAGCTAGATTTATGTACAAGGTACTTAGCTAAATTGTTTTATTATAAAATTTATTGTTCCCATTACTTCTCACGAAAATACTTAGAATTCTGCATGCCACAAGCGCATTGATTTTCATTTTTCATTGGCTGACATTCACAGCTGTTTGCTAAAAACTCGTCTACTTTTTTTATTTTGTCTATGCTTGTAATTGTTAGGTACGAGTTTCTAAACGAAACGGTTGCCATGACAGCTATATATTTTGAACAAATGTCAAACGTAAACGATTTTTAGCAATTAAATTTCTTTTACAATTACAACTTCAAAAAATAAAGAAAATGTCTGATAAACCGAAGAGTTTCGCTGCTCCCAGCACCAAAGTACATAAAACTAAGCGACCTTCAACTGTAAGCGTCGCGTCTTCGTCTTCTCAGAAAGTGGTACCATGTTCAAACATCAAAGAGAAGGCTCCTTCGCGTTATAAGATGAATAAAAACAACGTTAGCATGGCATATGCTGATACAACTATGTTGAAAATGGAATTAATGCCGGACTTCGACAAGGAATATCGCGAAATCGCTTACACCAATTTTCTCCGTGCGATCTTAGAAGAATGCTTAGTTGATGAGAAAATTGAGCGGGAAGAAAATGAAATGGACATACAAATGGGGCGGTTAGCTGATAGGTTCCAGGATACAATGGAATTGTTGGATAAAACTAATAGGAGGCTGAAGGATGTGTCCTTTGTTGTTGAACAAAAGAGGTGAGTCAACTTTTGTAGTGGTTTGAGTACAATTAATACACAAGCTCTTTGTATCCATGACAACAAAGCCAGGTTGGCAAGTAGCCAAGTATACAGATTCCACAAAGATTTATTTCTGTAGTAATCACTCAGGCCTCACAACATGATCCTTGATGAGATTAAATGGAGGTTAATTGATCACTGGGTTTTATGTTCCTAGGCCAGGCTAGGTGGTATGGTCCAAGGATGAGTCCTTGGAGCTTGCATGAAAGGGTAAAAAAAAGGATTTTTGTTGAACAAGCTTCCACCAGAAGCTTTGCATGCATGCTTTGTCAATAAAACATAGCCTCTCTCCATTCAGGATTATAATCTTTATATATGATACCAAATTTCATCAAAATTGACACAGTTAGTTGTGATAACAAACAGACAGGGAGACAAAGTTAGTTTCGAATTTTCATTATTACATTTTATTAAAACGTAAAAAGGACCAAACATTGTGTGACTATGCCAAATCTAATATAAATTAGCTATGCTAGTTTAGTGTTGTCAACCATCCTGTCCTGGCTGTCCTGGATAGTTTTTAAGTACCTAGCGTCCTGGATTTTTAAGTTGTCCTGTGTTTTTAAATTCACGCACCACTACTGTCTCCAATGGTTTTGTCACTGGGCCTGTGCCTCGTGTGGGTGGTCGTTGACACTTTCTAAAACAAAGAAGCAACATGGAAAGCTTTCTGTATCTTTTCCAATAAAATCTTATGTGAGCTCTTTGAGGATTAGCTCTTAACACAATAGTGCGTCTTGGTTTTTAACCGAAATATCCTGGTATTTCGACCTACAAATCCTGGGTTTCAAAATTTGGAGATGCCAACCTTGTAGTCGATGTGACAACTACACATTGATCAGGGCTCCACCTCCTTTATTAAGTATTTGAAGCTATGAGCAGTCTATGAGCGATCACAATATATTTCCTACTTAATGTAGTGTTAGCAAACCACTGTATATGAGGGGGCTCTCACTGGATTGTCCTATCGTGAGTTTGTTAGTTTGCCTGTTAGCTTCGCTTTTATGTTGTAACTTATGCACTGAGCCAATTTAATGAAATTTGATGTATAGATAGATTATGATCTGCAGGGCTAACACAGCGATTTCTTTGCCTACTCTTCGAAGAGACAACCACTATAACTTGTATTTCTGCTCGTATTGTTATTTGTTTTTTATATTGTTTTTAAATTTGAGCATGATGTACCATTTATGTCATTCTATTCCATTCTCTGTTGATTCTTCCGAAATAGTCTTTGCCCCAAGCAGGCTTAGTAAGTTTTCTTTTTAGACTAGAGAGGATACTCTGTCTATAGCAACGTACATTGTATATATAAATAAATAAATATCTAACCAAAAATTGTTGGCAAGCGCGCGATTGAGAAGAGTATTAAAGAGACAACTTGAGAAGACAGTGTTGTCTAGGCATCGCAAGACCTAGACAATTTCAGAAGAAAAATGTCAAAGATAGAGTAAATGATGGCTATCGTGCTTGGCATTGTAGACTACTGTCGAGGAAGGTTACTGGTGGTAGAGCTTTTGTGAATGGGCTCGAGGAAGTGGGCACCACCGCCTTACTTTTATCTGCCGCCAAATAGCAGTACTTATGCTGCTGTATTCCGGTTAGATGGTAATGGTATGTTCCTGTAATTACTGGCACATAGGCATAACAGCTAAGTCCTATAGTATGGCAATGTATCCACATAGAGATCAAGACAACATAAATTTGAATTCTATGTGGATATCCATGGGCTGCAGTAGCCACTTAACATCTGGCAGACTGCATGTTTGTTTGCCATATAAGTAGTATAAAAAATGTAAAAAAAGTGTGACCACGTTTCTTCCCGTTCACTCTCGCAATCGCCGTGTTCGAGACGGTCGACAAGTGATTTCGTTGTTCCTAAAAATGACACATGACTAAATCCTTCTCTACAGTTACTGTGCTCCTCTTTTTATTGACAAACCATGCAGGCGAAAGCCAGTACACAATATAGCAAATTCTAGAAGGGTTAAGCCTATTTATCAAGCCTCTTCAATTCCATAATATCTATAGCTGATCTTATCTAATTGCAGGCTACTTGACATGAAAAACCAAGACTGCTCCCGTTTCTACGAAACCACAGATGCATCGGATGCACAAGATTTACTACAAAACTTGTCAAACACAGAGAAAGCCTGCTTAAACAAGTTAGAGATCAGAAACATAGACTTTGGGTACGATAAGGAAAGTGGGCACAAGCAGCTACTCGATGCAGTAAACGATGCCATTGATGGCTTGGAACAGTTAAAAACACACTCTTACTTAGACATAAACAAGTTTAAAGAATTCGAAAAATCCCAGGTGGGACTGAACCAGCTGGATAAAGACCGTCTGGACTTGCAAAGTCTTAAGACAGACTTTGAAGGGAAATTTCCTAAGTTAAATGAGAAATTATTGAAAGAGGCATCGGAAAAGATTGCTAAAATGTTAGAGGATGATGATTGATTATGTTGTATGTATTTCTGTAAAATCTTTGTTTTAAAAGATATGTTTATTGGCAGAAAAAATATTTATACATCAAAAGAAACAGTTGAATCATCTATTTTTTTTTTTATTATTTGCTGTGTTCAGTTTCGCTTTGTTTCACCAATGTAGCATTTACCGCAGTCACACGGTATCATATATAGGTACGCCGGGGACGCCCAGATGGTCTCTGTACTCAATCACGAAAGTTTTCCAAGTAAAATATATTCAATGCATGATTCAATCTCATTTGGATCAACTTTCGCTATGTTTTTAAAATTGTATTACATGAATTGGCCCCCTGGTTCTAAAAAGAGATGAGATTCATGTATCGTAGACTTGTGACTAACACAAGCAAATATTTTAGTAGCGTTTAGATTTATGTTATTTATGTAATTAGATATTGTAATAAATTATGTTCTCTTGTAAATTTTGTTTTCTTTATCAAGTAACTAGTAGACCCGCCCGCGGCTTCGCACACGTTTTTTCGTAAAACATTACCCTACTGCGCAGTCAGGTAATCGATCTTTTTAAGATATACAATTCCGTAGTACATTAATTTGATCTATCTCGTAAGGTTTAGCCAGCGTTAGCGATTTAAGCGCACAAAAATGTATTTTTCGGCTTTTCTGTACAATAATATGTATGTATGTATTATACATATAAACCTTCCTCTTGAATCACTCTATCTATTGCTGAAAACTGCATTAAAATCCGTTGAGTAGATTAAAAGATCTAAGCGAACAGACAGCGGAAGCGACTTCATTTTATACTACCTATGTAAAGAAGATGACGAGCTCATCACTTACCATCAGGTGAGGTAGTGGTCTAGCGCTTGACTATCATCAATAAAAAAAACTGCTGTGGCGCAGGAGGTTGCGGGTTCGATTCTCATTGCGGTTGCGGGACATTTTGCAATGTTTATAGATATTTGTTCTGGGTTTGGGTGGTATTTACTAAAAAGTTGTGTATAGTATTCTCAGTTATCTGGTTCCCATATTACAAGCGTTGCTTAGTTTGGGGCTAGATAGCGCTGTGTGAAATGTCTTGCATTATTTGTTTATTTATTTAATGTAGGAGGTACATATTCTGCAGTAGCAGATAGTCGATTAGTAAGGCGAAGACGCTTGGACCGATTCGAGAAATCATTTTTTTGTTTAAAAGGATATAATTCCCAGTTGGTCCCATTGGCACCAAGTCGGGATCTGATGATGGGATCCCAAAAAATCGAGGGCATCCCTCAAACTTTATAGTGACGCATTTTATATCTATATTTTCTGTAAAAAAAAACTATTAAAGTATTTGCGTCTGGTACTGATCATCTCATGTGGCTGCGCAGTGAGCTGATGATGGAAAATATCTCAAACTTTATAGGGACGCATTTTATATCTATATTTTCTGTAAAAAAAACTATTAAAGTATTTGCGTCTGGTACTGATCATCTCATGTGGCTGCGCAGTGAGCTGAGGATGGAAAATATCTCAAACTTTATAGGGACGCATTTTATATCTATATTTTCTGTAAAAAAAACTATTAAAGTATTTGCGTCTGGTACTGATCATCTCTTGTGGCTGCGCAGTGAGCTGAGGATGGAAAATATCTCAAACTTTATAGTGACGCATTTTATATCTATATTTTCTGTAAAAAAAACTATTAAAGTATTTGCGTCTGGTACTGATCATCTCTTGTGGCTGCGCAGTGAGCTGATGATGGAAAATATCTCAAACTTTATAGTGACGCATTTTATATCTATATTTTCTGTAAAAAAAACTATTAAAGTATTTGCGTCTGGTACTGATCATCTCATGTGGCTGCGCAGTGAGCTGAGGATGGAAAATATCTCAAACTTTATAGTGACGCATTTTATATCTATATTTTCTGTAAAAAAAACTATTAAAGTATTTGCGTCTGGTACTGATCATCTCTTGTGGCTGCGCAGTGAGCTGATGATGGAAAATATCTCAAACTTTATAGTGACGCATTTTATATCTATATTTTCTGTAAAAAAAACTATTAAAGTATTTGCGTCTGGTACTGATCATCTCATGTGGCTGCGCAGTGAGCTGAGGATGGAAAATATCTCAAACTTTATAGTGACGCATTTTATATCTATATTTTCTGTAAAAAAAACTATTAAAGTATTTGCGTCTGGTACTGATCATCTCATGTGGCTGCGCAGTGAGCTGAGGATGGAAAATATCTCAAACTTTATAGGGACGCATAATCTATTTTATTTAAAAAAAACTATTAAAGTATTTGCGTCTGGTACTGATCATCTCATGTGGCTGCGCAGTGAGCTGAGGATGGAAAATATCTCAAACTTTATAGGGACGCATAATCTATTTTATTTAAAAAAAACTATTAAAGTATTTGCGTCTGGTACTGATCATCTCATGTTGCTGAGCTGATGATGGAAAATACAACTCCTTAACTATTAGGAGTTAGTGGATATTTTTTTAAATATTATAGGCTCCGTATAAAAGAAAAAAGAAAAGAAAAATATTTTATTTAGCAACAAAAAGCACACCTTATGACTAATATGTTTAAAACAGATAATTTTTAAATTAACTTATTGTTGAGAGAGCTTAATAACTAAACGGTTTAGTCGGTGGTCTTCACACTAGGCCAAGCCTGTATCGTGAAGACCTTGAAATTCTTATATAGATTATTCAGTTGTTGAGGTGTAAACACTAATAAATTAAATTAATAATGTTTGAAATATATATATAAAACAGTTTAAAATAACAATTCAAAACCTATATACTAATATAACCTAAATTTATAATGCATAAATAAATATATATACAACTTCTAATAAAGAATTGAATATAAATATGTATATAATATATTTAAATATATATAAGTAATATAATGTAAATGCATTGGATAAATATTTGGGACTTTTAGGTTGTAACACTCAGAATAGTCTCAGTATCATCGTACGTCAGAGTAGTTAGCCACTTTTGTATTAATTGTTTTGTTGTATAGACCGCTACTTATGTTCCTTTGAGTTATTGAGGTGAGCTGATGATGGAAGGTACCTATATAAGGTACAACTCCTTGATCTGTTATCTGAAGTAGGCTATATTTTTCTTGTAGATATTTCATTTGGAAATTTCTGTAATATGCTGTAGAAGGTATCGACTCTACTTTTGGGATAATATATTACAATAATCTAATAAATAATACTTGCCCATTATTTCAAATAATAAAAACTAAAATATTTTTATTTGTGGTCCACTTGATTAAAATTTTAGAGTAGAGTTACAACAAAAAATGTATCATTAAAAGAGCTCGATTTGCGCATTCCATGACTGTTTTTTACATTTGTTATTATGAAACATGTCTAATAAAATACCTTAAGTGATACCCTTTAAGTTTGCAATGCGAAAAAACTGAAATTAATAGTGATGGAAATATACATACATATAGGGTGTTTGATAATATACGCACAAAAATGAGAGGGGTTGTATTTATTAAACATTCGCGATAATTATTAAAACGGGTATTTATCGCGTATGTACCTTTTTTATTTGTTATCCCGACGTTTCGGCTGTGTTGCAACAGTCATGGTCTCGGGCTGACTCGGGATAACAAATAAAAAAGGTACATACGCGATAAATAACCGTTTAAATCAATAATTATGCGAGGGGTTATTTTGATGAGCATACATAAATTTGTGAAATGCTTACCATAGAAATGTGAAATTTATTTTGGCACGTAAAAACAAACACTATAAAACTGCTTTATGTGGATTACGGCCTTTAATTTTGGATGTCGATTGCAAGAGTAGGCAGTAAGTTTTATATCGAATGAATCACCTAAACTTAGTCGATTTTCTTAGAGTTTGATAATATAATTAGTCGATAAGTCTTTTTTTATGTTTTGAGAAACCGTCACTTGAATATCGTCAGTATATTACCAAACATCCTGTATATGCAAATATAATCGATAAAATAGAACGAAGTCTATATATAATAGTTTTTTACCCCGGACGCAAAAAAGAGGGATGCTGTGTGCCGGTTCTATAGTTATAATCGGCCGCTGCAGGTGTAATCTTAGTAAATGGGGTATTATAGACAAATCGGCGACGCAATGCCAATGTGGTGCCCAGCTCCAAACAATGGAACACGTCCTTGCATGCCCATCCTGCCCTACCACCTGCACGATGGGGCAACTGATTACCTGCTCCGACGCTGCCATGAGGCGACGTACTACTCAAAATGGATATAGTCTTGAGACGTTGACACGAATGAAGAAGCTATAATATATAATATGAGGATTTTAATTGAATGTTTCTTTTATTTTAGGCAACGAGCTATCTCGCCAGCTTGATATGTGGCTGTCGAAAGCTGACTTGACCCACGGACCAGCGCGGGCAATTATCGCCCCGTAAGTATTAAATCAAAAAGGCGTTTAACAGGCGACCCGCTCTCTCCTAAATTATTCACAAGCATTTTGGAAGAAGTCTTTAAGCCATTATCAGCCCCATGGGCGACAAAGGTTATTGAAGTCGGTGACCAAAGGCATACAAACCTTCGGTTCGCCGATGACATTGTTCTCTTCGCTCCTAATGCATCGGAGCTGCAGGAAATGCTCCAAGACCTGAGCACGGCGAGCCTCGGAGTTGGACTTATGATGAATCGGTCAAAGACACAAATCATGATCAATAGCACGAAACGTAGGGGAGTGGTAGGCGGGCAGGAAATACACTGTCATACACTGTACATGTCAATGAGTACATCTACTTAGGCCAGTTAGCTTCCTTCGACAACAGGCAGGACAAAAAAGTCGACCATCGTGTCAGCAACGCCTGGAAAAGCTACTGGTCCATGAAGGAACTTATGAAGGGTGACCTTCCCTTATCGCTAAAACGCCAACTCATTGACATGTGTATTCTGCCTGTCCTAACCCACGGGGCCCAGTCTTGGTCACTGACCGAGTCTCAGAAGTTCAAACTAAGAGTTTGCCAAAGAGCGATGGACTGCTGCGCTCGAAGACCGGCATCGCTGACGTGGGCATCAAGGCTGCAAAGCTGAAATGGGACTGGGCGGGTCATGGCTCCCGTATGCAACCCGATAGGTGGGTTACAGAAGACAAGCATATGGACTCCTAAAGACGGAAAGCGACGCCGGGGAAGGCCTAAAAAGCGCTGGAGCGATGACTTGGACGTCTTCCAAAGAGACTGGCGGGATATGGCTCTAGACCGTGATAAGTGGAAGGAAGAGGGGGTAGCCTTTGCCCAGCAGTGGGACAGTATGGGCTAGTAAAAAAAAGTATTAAATATGAATGTGTATTTTTAATTATTGCCCCTTCAATTTAAGGGGAAAATTTACAAGACGATGTAAATTTAATTTACGGTACCGCGCGGTTCTATTAACTCAGCCTTATGTGTTTTTCTTTCTTTGCTCTCTTTCAAAAATTAACGTATTATTTCCAGGCATGCTGGTTATTCCTACTGTGGCGCATGCGCGGCATTTGCATACAGACAGATCAGTCCGGTGGTTGTGTAAGTATCTATCAAAGTTTTTTTTACGATTTGGACATGACAAGCAATTCCAATTTCAATATGTTTATTTGCGTAAAACAGGTTATTGCAGATGTTACTTGACGACCTCCGTGGCGCAGTGGGCGGATAGTCGACTGAGACGCGGGAGGTAGCGGGTTTGATTCCCGCCGCGGAACAAATGTTTGCACAATCTGCAGATATTTGTTCCGGGTCTGGTTGTTTCTCTATATATTATAAGTATGTATTTACCAAACAAAAGTATTTATGTATTCTATGAGTTATCTGATTCCCATAGTACAAGCTTTGCTTAGTTTGGGGCTAGATAGCGCTGTGTGAAAGGTCCAGCATTTTTAGGATTCCGTACCCAAAGGGTATAACGGCACCCTATTACTAAGGCTTCGCTGTCTGTCTGTCCGTCTGTCACCAGGTTGTATCTCATAAACCGTTGTAGTTAGGCAGTTGAAATTTGCACAGATGATGTATTTCTGTTGCCGATACAATAAATACTAAAAACAGAATAAAATAAGTATTTAAGGGGGGCTCCCATACAACAAACGTGATTTTTTTGCTCGTTTTAGCTCGATATTGATAACGGCAATAGGTAGACGCTTGAAATATTCACAGAATATTTAAAAATAAATAATTAAATTAAAAAAAAACAAATATATAAGATTTTATTGCCGTTTTTATAGTTGGTACGGAACTCTTCGTGCGCGAGTCCGAGTCACAGTTGGCCTGCTTTTTTTAAATTTGTTTTGATATTGTTTCAGTAAACGTATATTTATACTGGGTCCGTCTCATCACGTCCGGTTGAACGGCTGTGCGCTCTCTGCCATGGATAAATACAAAACGCCGCTGTATGATCTCGTTATCGACAAGCAGAGTGAGTTTAATTCAACTAGTGCCTCTCCCAATAACAAAAACAAATATTATTCATAATCTTTGGCTTATCAGTGACACTAAATACACAACCAACAACTTGACCTACAGTATCGTTCAAATTACAAGTAACGGGAGTTCATGTTAATTGGTTACTGTTTTCAGTGATAGTAATTGCAGTTATTCGGAATTTCAGACTTTTCCCTATATTTGTGTCACTAAAGCTACACGAATACCAAATTCCTCCGTCGTCCGAGACACGTTCTCGGAGACCCGGATGACGAAATCACTTCCGCTAATGCGGAAGAGTCATCCACATTAGACAGAGCAACCACTTCACAAATACACCGACCTCGCCGGCGAGGTCGACGAGTCCCTTCAGTCGCCGCCTATACGAGGTACAAGCATGTACCCGGGCGTTTCTCTCCTATCCCCGTCCCGGCAACAGTCCAAGCCGAGGTTCGTACCTAAGTGGTGCCCTTGCGCTAAGTTGCCTCATCAAAAAATTTACAGGGCTGAGCGCCTTCTGCGCTCGCCAAAAGCTCGGTTAAGCTGCAACGGCCTCAGAGGCCAACAGCGAGATTAGTCCATTCGAAAAAAAAACGAATACCAAATTACAGCACTGTGGGGTCACTGGTGTACCCTGTGAATTTCGTCAAAGTTTAGTTTTTATCATGGCTAATAACTCAAAAACTACAAGGATTAAACTTGAAAATGGGTTGAAATGTAATTGCACTAAAAGAAACATTTTGATTTTTTTTACCCCTCTTGAATCCCAATATCTCAACAACCCCCCAACATTTTTAGCTACTTTAGTCACACAAAAATTGTGCCATTACTACCTATCTATAGACGAAATTTCACGATGATCAGATTATCGCTTCGAAAGTTATCCTCGGAAAAACAAACATCCATACATTATTCGCCAATTTGTTTAAAGTTGATTTGGAGATTTCGCTTCGCTCGATCAGTTGGGATTGATGGATTATGGATTTTCTGATTTTCAGTATACGCTGAGTTGGAAGGAACGCGCCAGTTCGAGTGGATGGACACACAGACTGATGAAGACGAGCATTCTATCGAGATGCATCTACCGTACATCGCTAAAATTATGGAGGAGTGAGTATTCATTAGGAGTAGTAAGAGTTCCTTGTGAAAGTCACGACCAAACAAGGCAAGGTTCAACACCCAACTATTAGGTTAGCTAAATTTTCAAAGAGTTCTCTTTGTAATGGAATCAAACTATTTATTAAATAACAAATACAAATATTTTTTATTTTCCAAATCAGAATTAACATGTATGCACATAATGAGCTCCGCACTAGGTGTAACACCTGTATCGCGGATGCCCTGTATAGATTTGCAGAAGTTAAACATATTAAATGCGAGATCAAACCGAGTGAGTATAAATTTTGGCTAATAAGAGAACAGAGAAACCAAAACAAAATATTTATAGGATGACAAAACTACTAAGGCAAAAAATTGGGAACTCGTGTAAGTGATGCATTTGAGTGTGTGAGTGCGAGTGGGTGTGTGGGTTTGTGTGTGTTTGAGAGGGTATATTTGGTGCGTGTGTGTGTATTGTGTGGTTGCGTGAGAGGGGTGGGCGTGCGCAAGTGTATGCGCGTGGCGTTGCTTGCTAGCTATGTGATTGCGACCAAGATTGACTCCGTTCCGTCATAGTCGAGCGTGATCAGCCATTTCCTAATGTTTGCTTTAGCACTGTATAACGAACAAGATTTAAGATCACACTTAATTAACGCACTTAAACGCATTATAAAAAGATTAGATAAAGATTTGCGTGAAATGGACTATGCCATAAAAGAAATAAAATTAAAATTAGTATTAATTAGGAATAACTACTATAGCATGACAGAAGCTCTCAAGGATGACTCCATTTCACAGGAAATAACTTGATAGTAGGTATGTATTATTTTTTTTTAAATGTTGTTTCTGTGATATTAGGATTAGGTATATACATTTTTTTTTGTTATTATTTATTTAGGTAAGATGACAATGCCCTTTTACAGCAGCAACGATTTGACATTATACAATGCATATCTTGACATTCCATATAATATAATCAATGAGTAATGCAATTCAATATCCTACTAATATTATAAACGCGAAAGTTTGTATGTATGGATGTTTGTTACTCTTTCACGCCGGAACGGCTGAACCGATTGCGATGAAATTTGGTATGTACGTAGATCATAACCTGGATTAACACATAGGCTAATTTTTATTGGAAAACCACGCGTGCGAAGCCGCTGGCAACAGCTAGTTTATCATTAAATTACTGTTACTTACTGACATACGCACCAATTTAGAATTCAAAATAGGTATTATAAAGGGGGCTCACCTCACCCAAGCTCTTCAACCTGTATGTGAACGCACTGATAGAGGAGCTTAGCAGGGCGCGTGTCGGATGCCATATTGACGGAGTAGCGGTCAATAATATTAGCTACGCTGATGACATGGCGCTGCTGAGCGCCTCAGTCTGTGGCTTAACGAAAATGTTAGGCATTTGTGAAAAATATGCGCAACTTCATGGTCTACAATACAATGTAAGAAAGAGTGAATGCATGGTCTTTCAGGCCAGGGGTCGCCAATGTCCGTCGCTAATACCTACCATCAAATTGTATGGTACGCCGCTGAAGCGAGTTGATCAATTTAAATACCTTGGACATTGGATAACCTCTGACCTGAAAGACGATGTAGACATTGAGAGGGAGCGGAGGGCGTTGTCTGTAAGAGCAAACATGATTGCACGCAGGTTTGCTCGTTGCTCCACTGATGTCAAAATCTGCCTATTCCGAGCCTACTGTACTAGTTTCTACACGAGCAGCCTGTGGGTTAATTATACGCAAAAACAGTACAGCGCCCTACGCGTAAAATACAACAACGCGTTCAGGGTGCTGGTTGGGCTGCCCCGGTTCTGCAGCGCGTCGGGGATGTTCGCTGAGGCGCGAGTGGACTGTTTCTACAGCACCATGCGCAAGCGGTGCACATCCCTGGGGCGCAGAATTCGGGCCAGCTCCAACGGTATACTGAATACGTTCGCAAACAGGTTCGACTGTGAGCATCTAAACCATTGTTGTATGGTACATGCGCAGTACCTACACTAGATGCTCACATACCACATATATTGTTATTTAATTGTTGTTATGTCACAATTGTACTAACCATTTGACATGTATAATTAAGTTTACTAACAAATATGGATTTTTGACATCTGAAATAAATGAATTGAATAAACAATTCTTTGACAATGCCCCTCTACACCAGCTATAATCTTAAGTACCTACATACTTAATAATCAGTATTTTTAAGCTTATATGTAAATATATATGAAATGCTTGTCTGTTTCTGGCATCTCTACTTAGATAAAGACATGTAATTAGTTAAGTACTATTATTGACGTAACCAAGTGTTCCAATGTGTCCCTGCGGTTTGAATAAATGAGTACGAGTAAAGGCCTCGTCCGAGGAAGCACTACTAACTATTTCTGCCGCCAAGCAGCATTGCTGTGTTTCGGTTTGAAGGGTATGGTTGCCGGTGAAATTACAGGCATATGAGGTTTTACACCTGTATGCCTGTAATTGATGGAAAGCAGAGCAGTTCATCGTAGGACACGTATCTAAGGGCCGTGACCTACTTGACGAGGCAATACTCTGTTATAGGCGATGGTTACCACTTAACATCTGGTGGGCCATAAGCTTGTCCCATCTCCAAGAAGTAAAAAATAAATAACTAATAATGTTGGACATTTCACACAGCGCTATCTAGCCCTAAACTAACCAAAACTTGTACTATGGTAACTAGATAAATGATAGAATATTTATATTCTTTTTTTGTAAATCCATACTCATAATATAAAAATTAAGCTTTTTTGTTGAAAAATTACTCTTTCAAATAAGCTTTTATAAAATTCATAATCGGAACCGCAAGCTGATTCGAATGAGCCCAAACACTAGTAGCCTACTAGTGGGCAACGGCCAACGGCTAGTAACTGATATATAGGCTTGCGTTTGACCACGATCTCGCCTGATTGTAAGCGATAATAATGAAAAAAAAACATGTCAGAAAATAAGCTTACAATGACAGAAAATACCAATTACCTACGGTCCAGTTAAAAGAACACTGTATATCACCTTATAGTGATCTGGAGCAGTTGAGCTATCTATAGATAGTTAGCAACAGTCTTTAGATGATTCAAGCTTTTCTTTTGTTTTTGTAATAGTTGTCATAGCGCTTTGTATATCCACTAATACGAACTTAATTTTTCAGATACAAAACCGGCTTCACTATTATACCCATCCTTGTTGGATCCATTTCACCGGAGAAGGAAGCCAAGTAAGTATTATATTCTTCATCTATAAATATAATATAATAATTGCAATTTAAATTACAAATAATGACCGAGTATATACATATTTGAGAAAATAAATAATAAAAAAATATTCCAAAGAATTCATTTTTGCATTTCTATGTCTATGTTACATGCACATGTACGCGCTCTGTTAACTGGTAGGTGGTGTTGACCGGGCCGGGTTATTGAACGGCTCGCAGTAACTTTTCAGTGATCTGTGGCATCTTACAATACGCTAGCTCTCTAACATTTCGTTGAGCAGCATTTTATCGATATTTTTATAATTATACAGGAAATTGTTATTGATGTATTTATTTTTTGTGTAGAAACCGTCACTTTAATATAATTAATTTAAATTGTAACACAATTTAACATTTGAGAAAACTTTGTATCCCTTTTTAAGATAATTGTTTGCACGGAGGAGTGTGTGATTTGGCATAGTTAATGTTAGGAGTGCTAATTCTAGAATTAAGGTAAAAAAATAATATTTGAATCACGGTCGTATTTTAACCACGTGCACTGAAAATTTTAGTTTTTGGTGTGTGGTTTTGTTAATTTGTTGCACAAATATATGTCTTTTCCCACCACCCGCTCGCCAATGTCAAATTATACGTCATGTAAACATCATCGAAAGCAGGTTATTAAATCCCTACGGCTGAGCCGGGAGTAAAGTTGCACTGAATTTCACTATGCCCTCGCGGGCATAATTAAACTTGATTTTGGAACCCCATCTGTATTAAAGTTTGAACCAAAGTGGCCCACACATTACAAACTTATTCGTAAATCGAACTAACCTCTGAACAGAATGCGCCAACCTAGATTTGGTTTTTATTGTCTCGCAGAAAGTGTGAAAAGTAGAGTATTCTCCTCGTGGATAAAGCTATCTGCATCTTTCTCTGCGCTCAGGCTTCTAGTAACCCCGTCGCTCCGCTCGTGAGTTAACTCTAGAATCCTTCGTTACGTTCGGGATTCAATATAACGCCCGTGACGCAAGAGACTGATTTATGCCCTCGATAATGTACTATTTATTTCTTTAATGTTAGATACGGCGCTATCCTGGCTCCCTATCTGGCAGACCCACAGAACTTGTTCGTGATCTCATCTGATTTCTGCCACTGGGGCTCTCGGTTCCGCTACACATGGAGGGACAAGGCATCCCCCATTCATCAGAGCATCGAGTGGCTTGACCAACAGGTTACTTATACCCTTATCTTTGATAGAGCGAAGCAAGATTTCCAAATCAACTTGGGCAAATTGGCGTTGTATGTATGTATGTACCTATGTATGTTTGTTTGTCCGATGATAACTTTCGAAGCGATGATTCGATCATCGTGAAATTTGGTATATAGGTAGTGATAACACAATCCTAGTGTGACTAAATGAGCTAAAGGGGGGGGGGGGGGGGGGGTTTGAGATATTGGGGTTCAAGAGGGGTAAAAAAATGTTACTATTAGTTCAACTGGGACGTCTAATGAAATGTTTAGTACATTTCGACATTTTATTTTTAGTTTTTGAGTTATTAGCCATAATAAAAAGCAGCCAAGTGCGAGTCGGACTCGCCCATGAAGGGTTCCGTAGCAGCAAGTAACATAATATAAAAGTTCTTGTAGTTCGTTGTAACTTTTTTTATATTTGAGTTGATTGAATGAAAGGTAAATTGCGGTTTACGATTTACGACGTATTAAAAAAACTACTTACTAGATCTCGTTCAAACCAATTTTCGGTGGAAGTTTGCATGGTAATGGTAGTTTTCATATATTTTTTTTAGTTTTATCATTCTCCTATTTTAGAAGTTACAGGGGGGGGGGGGGGGCACACATTTTACCACTTTGGAAGTGTCTCTCGCGCAAACTATTCGGTTTAGAAAAAAAATATATTAGAAACCTCAAAATCATTTTTGAAGACCTATCCATAGATACACCACACGTATGGGTTTGATGCAAACATTTCTTGAGTTTCAGTTCTAAGGATGGGGAACCCCAAAATTTATTGTTTTTTTCTATTTTTGTGTGAAAGTCTTAATACGGTTCACAGAAGTTCTTATAGTTTCGGAAAAAAGTAGCTGTGACATACGGACGGACAGACAGACAGACATGACAAATCCATAAGGCTTCCGTTTTTTGCCATTTGGCTACGGAACCCTAAAAACGGAAGTTTGACGGGTTTGAGGGCACACCAGTGACCCCACAGTGCTGAAATTTGGTATGCGTGTAGCTTTAGTGACACAAATATAGGGAAATGTTTAAAATCCAGAGTAACAGAAATTTATACCCCTAAAAATATTAATCAATTAACATGAACTACCGTCACTTGTAATTTGAATGAAACTGTAGCTCAAGTTTGTTGTTTGTTAATTTGGTGGCACTATTTTATTAGTATTATGGTTTTTTTTTGGGAGACTCGCGAGAAGTTCGGGGCGAACCACTAGTATTATAAAAACGAAATTAACTGGTCCGATTTTGATATCAATAACTATCCATTCTAGGTGAAGAATTATAATCCGACGAAATAATTAAATTCATAAATTCAATTGACTACCACCATGGCGCAGTGGGCGAATAGCCGGCTGAGTCGCAGGAGGTAGCGGGTTCGATTCCCGCCGCGGAACAAATGTTTGCATGATCTACAGATATTTGTTCCGGGTCGTGTTATTCTATCAGTTATCTGGTTCCTATAGTACCAAGCTCTGCTTAGTTTGCGATAGCGCTAGGGCTCGATAGCGCTGTGTGAAATGTCCAGCAATATTTATTTATATATATTTTTGAAGAAATAATTAATTATGATTTGTTATTTCAGGGTATGAACATAATTGAAAAAATGGACCCCAAGGCGTTTACCGATTACCTCAATAAATACGGAAATACCATTTGCGGGAGGCACCCGATCGGTGTTCTGTTACAAGTGAGTAACATCATTGTAATAATAGCCTTAAGAAGCCGGCGAACCCCGAGCGCAACTTCAATTCGGCCGCGTCAAAAACTTCGGCCTGAATATCGCTATCCCTGTTTAGTGACGAAGTTTAGCCACGCAGAGCGACAGTGATAGCAATAGAACGATTCTAAAGGTCATTGGGCATTTTGTTCGGACATATGACCCACGGCGCACAAAAACGAAACAGGGCTAGGTATGTAGTTAAATGTATATGTTACTTAATGGTATGGGTCGCATTATTGCAGGATATGGGAGAACCGCAAAAAAAATTTTTTTAATTAATATTATAGCATTTTTAAAATAATTATTATAGCATTTTTAAATTATTATTATAGCATTTTTATAATGAACTAAGTAAAAACTATTGGCCTGACTGTAAAAATACTTTGTAAAACAGTTGTTTTGAACAATTTCCAGGAATACGAAAATAAAATCCATTTTGCGGTAATAATATTTTTATTCTGCATTATCAAAATCTATAGTTAATTCATCTAAAAAGGCTGCAGGCGCGTCTATCACGTCTTGATGCCTGGCCCATGACAGAAAGTATACGACGCTTACAACATGTGCACAGCTTCCGACAGTGCGACGGCCGTGTATACACGAGCAGTAATACTGTTGGATGCTATTTCTTCCAATATGGGTAGGATCTACTAAAATATAGGTGTAGTACTGCTTTGCACGGACGTGTCGTGACTGTATTCTGCCTCTTATCAATATCTTATTTTCAATCATTTCTTGGTGCCGGTATAGTTCGATAGTGTATACACCATCCTCACGCATGTGCTCGTGGCAATACGATCTTGCGATTCTCAAGTGGTATGATCCCAACGTAAACAATATTAATTCGTCAAATGTAAGCCGAGGAAAGTCATCAAAATCCGGATCATTGCCATCGAGTCGCACAAACGCTACTCTCTGCCTGTTTAAATTATGGTTAATCACATATTCTGCCATCTCATTGGGTTCATTCATTCGTTCATTTATAATTCTTATGAATTGTTCCGCATACATATGGTCCTCATATGGATGGCGAGTAGCATTAATTATGGCCGCAGTTATTTTGAAGTCGACCATCATGTTTCTCATGGCAACGTTAAAATATACATGGCGGAAGATTTTAAAATCTTTCTTGAATCTGCCGTTAATGGTTTCCACTACCCACCGGATCATTGTTATTAATCTAGATTTATTAGCATCTAGTGTCGTCAGTTGTTCTCCTCTTACTCTTGTAGGCGGCATGTGAGGATTATACCCGCATTCCTCAATTTTATCAATCGAATCCCGAAATCCACGATCCAATATAAAAACATCATTAACTCTCAAGAACCCATGAATCGGAGAATCTTCTTGCATCAGGTCACGCATAATGCTTGCGTCCGAAGTAGTCGCAGTGTAAGGCCCCGTAACATCTACTATGTAGCCGTCGGTACATACTATAAGGAAGGGTTTTACTAAGTTCCGAAACTTATGAAGACTGTAAGTTTTGCGCTGGAAAAGGAAATTCGAACTCTTTTGTAGATAAATATATGTTCCATCACATACGAGAATGGCCGCCGGTTCATTATAGTTACCACCAAAAAAATGGCTTGGAATTGCAAGATTCTTGGCCACCACATCTTCCCTAGTAATATGATTTAAGCCCAAATGCTGTGGAACAAAATCATTACTTAAGCATTCTCTTGCTATCGCCAACTTCCTTTCTAGGGTTCTCCTCGACATATTGAATTTAGTGGCTAATCGCTCATCTGGTTCACCGGTTCTTATTTTTGTTAAAAAAATTCCAAGAACTGTGGCAGGATGAACTGATCGATCACCCAGTGAAGGCGTTTGGTTCAAAATAACATTAAATTGATATTTTGTTAGTCCCGTCCAAAAGTGAAATTCATTGTCCTCTATTTCTTCAATATTTTCGAAATCAAGGTTGCTTCTTTGTTCGATACCCCATTTATATAAATTCATCATACCAACAACATGAGTACTGTCAAAGTTTTCGTGGGATGTAGTGTTGAGCAAGTCTACCCAATCATTCCTCATAAAATGAGCATTGCAAACCCGAGCTAATTCTGGTATATAAAAATTGTGATTGTGTAAGAGTTGGAACTTAGCATATAGTGGAACATTATGGGCCACTACATTTCTACAGTTTGTAAAAATACAATGTCTCGCTGTATTCGATGCTCGCTTATATCCTCTAGGCGTAACAAAACTAGGCTGCAATTGTACTTGATCTTGCACTGGTTGCTCTTCAACTGGCTGATCTTGTACTGGTATATTTTGTACTTGTTCATTTTGTACGGGTTGATTCCGTAAACGACGATCTAACCTTGACCAACAAGCATGGCACATGGCCCGTGAGCCATTAAAAGTAATCTGAAACAATTGAAAAAAAAAAATATATATTCCTCCATTTATCAAGAAGTAAAATGAGCCATTACATTGAGCAAAGCAACATTTGTACAATCAAGAGCACGCGACGAGTCATACACATACGATGACAGTGTAGTGTACTTACCTCACGTGGTATTATTTCTTGCAATAATAAATCTACAAGATCCCTTTGTCTTTCCAAAAAGAGAACTGTCAATATGTGTTTTCGTCGACGTAAAACAGATCGATTACACGACACGCAACTATTTTGTCTTTCCATGTTAATGTAAACCAATCGTCAAGCAAAATCAGGGGTCCATAAAACACGCTCAAGTAATCAATAAAATGCAAAAATCGGAAACACGAGTTTAAACGCACAGATCGAAACGAAGGATGACGTACGACTGCGGGGCGGTCAGAGCGGGTGGGGCGCAGGCGGCGCGTCGCACGCGCACTTCGATACCTTACTGTTATTTTCTACCTGTCGAAAGTGCGAGCGAGAGAGACATACAATCTGTTATGCGATACAAACATTTTTCTTATGCTTGTACATACATTTTCACAATGCTGACAGTAAAATCTTTAGTTTTTAGTCTAATAGAATTATAGTTAGACTCACATACATACTGTTACATAACATTTTTCCTCCAGCAGATACATAAAAAAAATTTACATATTTAGAAAAGTGGAATTGAATACTTTACTTTAAAAGTGATTTGAACACTGTGCGCGAAAAAAAAAAGTGGGTCAAAACCGCCCAATGATCTTTGATTAGATTTTGACCGTGTTCCGTAATACCAAAAATGATGACTGAAAACTTGTTGTATTTTTCTCATTGTGATGTTATTCTGTAACTAGACGATATAATCTATGTTCCCATGACTAGGATACGTAAGATGTTGTTGTTTTTAATACGAAACAATTAGGTTGAAAACAGGTCTTTTATGACGTAAAAACATGCAGAATGCGATACGCTTCTATTTCATTTTAGGTAAGTATTTTGATCTAATATATGGTTGGGAACCTAGATAAATACTATTCAAATTAAAATAATACCTTATTAAGGTAGAAATATGCTCCAATTAGAAATGATCTTGGTAGTACGTGTTGTATGGGCGATTCCCTTCCGGTCTCCCCTTAAGGTAGCATTCGGTTCATAGCGACCGCGACGCGCGACTGCAACCATTGAATTTTTTTAATTTTTTTTGAAATTTTTCTTATCTATTGACTTTTTCCATTTTTTATTTTATAATCGTTTTTAATTTAATAATTACTGACATTTAAATATTGCACGCTTTTTAAATTTTTCTTATCGATTGGCATTTTTCATTTTTTTTTTTAATTATTCGTGTTTTTATCATTTGACATAGTTTAACTTTGCATGCTCTTAATAAGCTGATTATGGAGATTCTAATTGGTATATATTTATCATCTGTTGCCATGTAACTGTACCCATTTTCGCAATGAATAAATGAAATGAAAATCAACGACGCGACCATGGACGGCTGTCGCGGGGCGACCCCTAGCCTTCCGATGTCAGCGACCGCGACGGCGACATCGCCACTCTTCCCGCTGTTTTATGGGTGTTCGGTTGTGTTCTATTACTGTACAATATGTCGGACAATTTATCCGCAGCTAGGAAAAAACGTATTCTGCAGCTATTGGAGGATAAAGAAGATGATGATATTACGATTATGTTATTACTTATATATAATATTGTCCATCACAATGTTGTCTTTATAAGATGCGAGCATCATATAAAGATGGGTTTTTATTTACTAATTCTATCAACTTCTCATCTTCGTTCGGTGAAAACGCCGCCATTTTGATGTGTTTCTCGC
Organism: Philereme vetulata; assembly: GCA_918857605.2. Lineage (NCBI taxonomy): Eukaryota > Metazoa > Arthropoda > Insecta > Lepidoptera > Geometridae > Philereme > Philereme vetulata. Next base: position 6,744,142 of record OU975427.1, on the reverse strand, counting down.
GTGCGTCGGGGGACTGCACTGCCTCCGATGCGACCGGGTCGCGGTCGCCACGCCCACCGGTCGCGCGACGCGGTCGCCGGGTTGTTTGGTGTTCTATATAAATCCATACTAAGCAGTGGGTCGCGCGACCCGGACGAGGTCGCGGTACGGCGTCGCGGTCGCTAAGAACCGAATGCTAGCTTTAGACCTCCCGGATCATAGATCTTGTCCTCTCCCAGCATCCCTTACTGTTAGAAGTACACCGGGGAAGTACTTCCACCATAGATTAGATTAGATTAGATAATACTTTATTGCACACCACGAATCAAATACATATAAAAAACAACTACGTAAATCTATGGATACAATTGGCGGTCTTATCGCTAATTAGCGATCTCTACCAGACAACCTTTGGATGGAATGGACTGTGTAGACATTACCTGGGGTGTAATGGTGTACCTAACATACTACATGTACCTACATACTAATACTAATTATATAAAAATAAAAAAATAAAAAATATAAAACTTACATAAATGAAAGTTACATGAATCTTAATAATAACTACTCATAATAATTTATAGATACATACTTAGACTTATTTAAGAAACAAATAATTAATAATAAATACATATATATTTAGCGACAAATACTCAGATAGTGTTCTCTGAGCATACGTTTAAAAATGGCAAGTGACTTGGCACATCTCATAGCCACCGGCAGCGCGTTCCATAACCGGACAGCATGCACTGTAAAAGACTTATTAAAGTAGGAGGAGGAGTGTACAGGTGTCCTGAGTTGGAGTGTGTCAGATGAACGCAAGGATCGAGGATTGGATTCTACCTTGGACCATACCTATTGCTGACGCCAAACAGCATTGCTGTGTTACGGTTTGAAGGGAATGGTTGCAGGAATGATTACAGGCACATGAGGCGTGTGTTTCTCAAGTTGGTTGGGCAGTGCAACGTAGGGCACGTTTCTAAGGAGCGTGACCCACGAGGCAATCCTCTGTTATAGGTGATGGTTACCACTTACCATCAGGTGGGTCATATGCTTGTTCCATCATTAGGTGGTTTATACCACTAACAAAAAAAGTATAGATAGGTTCCGGTTCCGTCCCGTTATCCGTGTGCGCCTTTTGCCCTCTCTAAATCAACTAGTGCAAATCGGCGTTGTATGTATGTACTCGTACGTTTGTTTGTCCGAGGACAACTTTCGAAGCGTTGATCCGATTATCGTGAAATTTGATACATAGGTAGGTAGTGATGGCACAATTGTTGTGTGACTAAATGAGATAAAAATGGAGGGGGGAGGGGGGTGTTGATATATTGGGGTTCTAGAGGGGTAAAAAAACAAAATAAGACTATCCGGTCAAGTAGTACGTCTAATAATAAAAATAAAAAAAAAAAAAAAAACTGAACTTTGACAAAATTAACAGGGTACACCAGTGAGCACACAGCGCTGAAATTTGGTATGCGTGTAGCTTTAGTCACACAAATATAGGGAAAAGTCTGAAATCCAGAATAACTGCAATTTCAACCCTTAAAAAGAGTAACCAATTAACATGTGTTTATTGATGTGTAATATTTGAAAGTACGTTTATTGAAAATACTCTAAATATAGAGTATTGTTTCGTTCGTATTCTCAAAATATCTTAGTCTTATTTTACCTATATTATAAAATGTTTCCTGCTACATTATGTGATGCACTACCTACAAAAATATTTTTTCAACACTACGCAAAGGTTAACTGGAAGAGAATGCTTGCTAGCATTAAGTTCGCCTATGTACAGATTTACGTATTTTGTGCAGTAAAGAATTTTCAATTAATCAATCATGAACTCTCGTTACCTGTAATTTGAATGAAACTGTAGGACAAGTAACTTGGTTGTGCATTCTGTAGCACTATTTTGGTAGTCAAAGATAACGCGAGATCTCAGTTCGAACCACTAGTTAGTGTAACATTATTTTGTCTTTACCTAGAGCGACTCTATCGCTCATATTTTTTGAAATGTGATTAAGCGTATATCTTTCTTTCCATTGGTCAGAATGTGTCGCCTATACCATGATCTGTTGGTCAACCATACCAATTAATCGATATTTAAATAATATGAGCCTGTATAAAGCTCGCTATATATAATAAGCTTCTGTTAGAAATAAGGGGCAGTCCATTAAATACGCGAGGTGTTCAGGGGGGGGGGGGTGTCTAGTCCAATCTCATGTGGGGGGGGGGGGGGGTAAAACTTCTTTACGAACGCTTGACTTGGGGAGTAAGGTGGTGAATGCGTTACGAAAAGTGCGAACGGAAGTTGAGAGGGAGATACAAGTTAGTGAAGATAGAAAGAGAGAGGGTTACGTTTCGTATATTACTGTAGGAGCAAGGGAGAGAGGTGCGCGCGCACATTTTCTTTCTCTCTTCCTCTCGTAGCCAGTGCATGAAATATATAAATATATATCTCAGTCAGTAGTTGGTTTGATTATTTTTCGTAATTTCATTTTGTAATTGAACAATTTTATAAATTATTATTTTGAAAAAGAAGTTTTACTTCAGTCGTGTGGTCTAAAGCACACTCGTTTTTCATTGTTATGTTATCACTGTAAGTCTAGATTACGGAAGAAGCAATGTTGAAATAATGAAGCAATTGTGTTTTTTTTTAATAAATCCAATGCATTTACCCTATGCGTATAAATTTTTAAAAATCTCACGTGAGATAGAGTGAGGGGGGGAGGGGGTTTGAAACAAATCTCGCGACATCTCACCGGGGGGGGGGGGGGGGGGGGGTTTAAAAATCGTCAAAAAGGTGTCAATGGACGCCCCCTAACACGACTTCCTTTGAAAGGATTTAACTCAATCTAAAAACGTTCATATACAAATACAAATACAAATGTTTTACTTCGATAACTTGTGTTTACAATATCTTAACTAGTAGTTGAAACCTCCTTTTAAGTAAATAATACCTGTATTAGGAGGTTTCGCTCTTCCGTAATATAGAAAAAAATAGACGTAACTTAAGAAAAACATTTGAGGTTTACATAATCAAATACATATTCTAAAAAGCACTTAACTTCAAATCCATTACTAACATTTTATATACTTATTTTATCTTATATAGGTAATAGTGTACACTGAATAAGTGAGTGTGAGTGGGTGCGTGTATGTGCGTGTGTGAGTGTGTGTGTGTGTTTGTGTGCGTGTGATAGTGGGTGTGTGTGTGCGTGTGTGTGAGTGTAATACATGTGTTTATGTATGTACGTGAGTGTGATGGTGTGTGTATGAGAGCGCGTAAGGAGGTGCATGAGTATGTGTGTGAATGTATGTGCGTGAGTATGTGCATGGGTATAGTGTTGGTGTTTGGGCGTAAAGAGAATGTTGGTACAGTACAGGCGCTTCTATGTTACGGTGGTGGTAGGTAGGTGTGCGATTAGCGTTTCGACTCGATTTATATTATAATACTAATTACTTAACAATTTCTAAAAGTGTCTCTGTCTCGTCGTAATTTAATGATATTAGCCATTCAGAAACAATTCTTTTACATTTGTGATTGTTCATTGGGTATATATTCATAATTTTATTTATTTTATTGTATAGGTGGGTAGACTGTCTGATGTATTGTCGTGTTGCGAATGTTGTTTTGACATGTGATTTATTAGTTACATTAGATAATCTTTTTTTAAGTTTTGTAGGGTCATATTCCAGGGTTTTATGAAGTTTTAATATTTAATATAAAACAATCCATTTTATAATTTAAATGAATATATGAGCTGTTCGTTGTCGCATCTGCACGAGTAGTATCTGCTGTAACCTCTTAGCTTAGCGCTTAGTTGTAATTAATTTATTTTTATTTATAATACTGTAATGGTAAATACTGAATACTAAATTATGTAAATTTAAAAAAGATTTAAAATCTCTCATGTAAAAGAGTAATTCTGAATATTTTTAAATTTAAATACTTACACTTGTTTTCTGCTTAAAAGTAATTAGTTGTGATGTGGAAAAAAACTAGTTTTTTATAATGTACTTATTTCATATTTGATGGATGTGTTCTGTTTTGTGTGCCATTTGTAATAAATACAATAAAATCTATCTCTTTTCAGGCCATAGCAAAACTGAAAACTCAGTCGACAGCTCCGAACATGTCGCTTAAGTTCTTAAAGTACGCGCAGTCGTCGCAGTGTACGACAATGCAGGACTCCTCTGTCTCGTACGCCAGCGCTTCGCTCTGCTTCGAATAAACAAGAATAATACGGCAAGAATAATTATACAAAGGATAATACGGCACGAATAAGAATACAAATGATTTAAAAACTCGATGAATACAGAAGCGATTATTGTAGCTTACTAATATACACTAATAAGAATAATACGGCATGAATAATTATACAAAGGATAATACGGCACGAATAAGAATACAAATGATTTAAAAACTCGATGAATACAGAAGCGATTATTGTAGCTTACTAATATACACTAATAAGAATAATACGGCATGAATAATTATACAAAGAATAATACGACATGAATAATCATACAAATGATTAAAGAACTCGATGAATAGAAACTATTGTACCACTTATGTATTGTCTTTTGTCATTTAATGTGAAGAGAACTGACTTCTGACATACAGCTCACGCTAGTTCAGGAGCAGGGCTTCAACCAGAATTGTAAAATTGATACAAAACAAATAATACATTTTTTGTTTTTTTTTTTAATTTTGATTCGAATACAGAATCGATTATTGTAGCTTACTAATATACACTAATAAGAATAATTATACAAAGAATAATACGGCATGAACCATCATACAAATGATTTACGAACTTGATGAATACAAAAGCTATTATTGTAGCTTACTAATAATACACCAATACGAATAATACGGCATGAATAATCATACAAATGATTTAAGAACTCGATGAATACAGAAGCGAATATTGTAGCTTACTTTAAATAATCTGAAAATTTAATAAATGAATTAATTAATTAATAAGAATAATGATGTACTCATTGTTTAAAACGGCGTTCGCAGTGTAGCTTCTTTTACGCAAGAATAAAAAATAATACGTCAGTATTATTGACATTGACAATTCACTTTCCTTCCTTTGCTTATGACAGAGCGACGCCAACTGTCAGCAGCAGTCAAGCATGGCCGTGAAGGCCACATTGAAGTAAAAAAATAAAAAAAACGACGCCCAGTTGAAAATAAAAAATGGCGGATCGATGATTAGGCCAAAAGTTTTCAAACGTTGGATTAGTTTTGTGCGAACAGAATTGCCCTCATTCTCAAACCTTAAATAATTTCTTGTCCTTGAGACAAAATTAACCGTGAAGTTTTTTATACCATAGCTATTATATTACTAAAAAATAAGCTATACTGAAGTAATGTTTATTGAATAACCTCTAAGTTTTAGCGGCAAAATTTTAAATCTTAAGAGAGAAAAGATAATGCTAGAAACATACTGTCGGACGCGACTTACTAAGCAGGGTGTCGGACGATCGTGTCGACTTATAAAAACACCCGAGGAGCCAGATTCTCGTCGAAAGTCCGCGCGCTTACAGTCACGTCCGTGACTTATTTATTTATTTAATACTTTTTTGCACCAAATACACAATTGGTGGGCTTGCTGATAGCATTTTCTACCTGCCAACCTCAGTGGTAACAAAAATATAAATAAATAAATATTTATGGACATTTCACACAGCGCTATCTAGCCCCAAACTAAGCAGAGCTTGTACTATGGGAACCAGAAAACTGATAGAATACTTATATACTTTTTTTTGTAAATACATACTTATAATATATAGAGAAACAACAAGACCCGTAACAAATATCTGTAGATCATGCAAACATTTGTTCCGCAGCGGGAATAGAACCCGCTACCTCCTGCGTCTCAGCCGACTATTTGCCCACTGCACCACGGAGGTCGTCAAAAAGGTTGGCGTGCTAACTTAAATACAATATTAACTTATTTGTACTTAAAACAAAGATAAGATAAAGATAAATTTCGTTTCGGTATAAACTTTACAGCATGTATGACGCCAAATTCTCCAATAAAGATATGTTTGAAAAAAAACTTGTTTCTAAAAGCGCTAGGCATCCAGCGCACGTCGCACCATCGATGATATCTTCGTACTCGTCGTAATCCACATCCGTGGCCCACCTATTTAGTTACCTATCTGGAATGTTCCAAACTTACCCCCCCCCCCCCCCCACCCCACCCTCTCCTCTCCGAACTGAACCGAACTGAAAAAATGTATTCAGGGGCTGAAGTTTTCATATATGTATTTTAACAGCTAGTGGAGGACTTGATTGCAAGAACACAGAGACCCACACAGAGACAGCAAAAAATGATTGCAGACTAGTCGTTTGAAAACCGGTTTACTAGGCGCCTTTTTAATATGAGTAGGCAGAGACTTATTGTTGACAGATAAGCACATGTCTAAAGCATAAGTCGCGTCCGACAGTAGGCTGTTTCTGGCGTTAGGCTGTTGTAAATCTAAAAATGAGTGAAAAATGAAATTGTTTATATATCAGGGTGTTTTAAGAATGTAGGTTGTAAATTAAAGATTTTGATGTAAAAATGTAACTCAGTAGCGTCGGTCCCAGGTGTGTATCTTATGTGTAGCTAGACTTAGGTATATGTGTCATGTTAGAACTTTTTAAATTTCGCGAATTCGCGAACTATACTCATGTTTTTAAGACAAAACGGGTCTTTTCGCGCACAGATTTATATCAAAATTATAATTTTGACTAACCTCGACGTTTCGGCAAAGTTACATCGACCGTGGTCACTAGAGACTGATTTTGATATAAATCTGTGAGTTATTATAACATGTTAATATAATATGTTCGCGAATTCGCGAAATTTAAAAAGTTCTAATTACTCATGAAAAAAAAATTATACTAATGCTTTCGGTCTCAAAGTAGCGTTTACGTCTATAGAAAATGTCGAATAAAATCTTGTTTATGATTATTGTGTTTCATTATATAAATAACACCCAAAAATCAAAAAATAGTCTTATCTAGAATATTATATCATTACAAACTTCCGCACGCGGCTTCGCACGCGTGGTTTGCCAATAAAAACAGCCTATGTGTTAAACCAGGTTATGATCTACGTACATACTAAATTTCATCTAAATCGGTTCAGCCGTTCCGACGTGAAAGAGTAACAAATATCGATATATAAAAACATTCGCGTTTATAATAATTTTATGCAGAGGCTGTTACAGAATAAGTAATAGTCGGTATCACGAAGTTTTATGTACCTATTGTGTCACAGAATAGGTATATATACCTACTACGTTTTTTACCACAGAATGAGAAATAGTAATCCTGTTGAAATACCTACACGTTTCTCGTTGCCAGTGAAACCATCGAGAACCTTCGAGAGATATGTAGGTACTGTGCGCGGTACAAATAGTGCGTAGAGACGCCCGTCTAGTTTTGGCAATAAGTGCGAATATTTCGGTGACTTTTAGTGGTATATTGTGCAGCCGTGTTATGATTACTTGTGATTAAGTTTGTGTATTTATCGTTTTAGTGTGGAATAAGTAATATTTTGGTTAGATTGACTTTTATTATTTTATCCTGAACCCTCAGCTCGTAACAGTAAATTAGTGGGATTATTATTTTTTGCTGTTTGTAAGGGCATCGGCGTCAATATAGCACACAGGTTGCAGGAATCGTTTTTTTTAAACTTCGTTTGAAATCTCACCTTTACGACAGTAGTTTGCGATTGTCAGCATTGAGGTCGCCATTGATCGTCTGCCCAAATAACGTTTCTGTCATTCAAAGACATCCAAATTCTACATGGAAAAGTCACATCCAAATTTTTTGTAAACCTATCAATAGATGGATAATGTACCCGAAAGAAAACAAACTGTTTACGATAAGCACAAATCCTGGTACAAACTCGACGTAGACGGCGCATTCATAACCAAAACCAAAGAAACTTGGAGACCTAGGAAAAAAGTTATGTGGAGAGGACCGGTAGCTCCAAAAAATGCCGAAAATCTTGTATATTTCGGAAAACCCGAAGCTTTAAGGTTTTGTCATGAAATTATCGTGAAGCTCAGTTATAACATGTGTGCTACTCTACTTTCCGCTCTTTTTATTTATTTTGTGTTCTCATTCTGTTTGCCGATGAAAATATCAAGACAACAATATTAGAAAATCTTGTATATTTCGGAAAACCCGAAGCTTTAAGGTTTTGTCATGAAATTATCGTGAAGCTCAGTTATAACATGTGTGCTACTCTACTTTCCGCTCTTTTTATTTATTTTGTGTTCTCATTCTGTTTGCCGATGAAAATATCAAGACAACAATATTAGAAAATCTTGTATATTTCGGAAAACCCGAAGCTTTAAGGTTTTGTCATGAAATTATCGTGAAGCTCAGTTATAACATGTGTGCTACTCTACTTTCCGCTCTTTTTATTTATTTTGTGTTCTCATTCTGTTTGCCGATGAAAATATCAAGACAACAATATTAGAAAATCTTGTATATTTCGGAAAACCCGAAGCTTTAAGGTTTTGTCATGAAATTATCGTGAAGCTCAGTTATAACATGTGTGCTACTCTACTTTCCGCTCTTTTTATTTATTTTGTGTTCTCATTCTGTTTGCCGATGAAAATATCAAGACAACAATATTAGAAAATCTTGTATATTTCGGAAAACCCGAAGCTTTAAGGTTTTGTCATGAAATTATCGTGAAGCTCAGTTATAACATGTGTGCTACTCTACTTTCCGCTCTTTTTATTTATTTTGTGTTCTCATTCTGTTTGCCGATGAAAATATCAAGACAACAATATTAGAAGATAATTTTAGGCAGAAAAATAAATAATAATAAAATTCAAGCCTTTTTTTCCATTCATCATCCACAGCCTGACTTCATCAACTGCTGGGTTTAGACCTCCCCAATTTTGTGCCATCCACCACGATCCTGCGCTAGTCTCACCCACTGACGGCTCCGCGGCTCTAACGATGGCATCCACCCATCTCGCTGCTGGTCCTCCTACCCTTCTACAGCCATTCCTCGGCCACCATTCGGGCACTGTCCTGCTCCATCTGTCATCACCACGTCTAGCCAAGTGTCCCGCCCAAGATCATTTGAGCTCCGTAACTCGAATCCCAACGTCATGAACCTTCGTTCGTCTACGGATCTCGACGTTTGGAACTCGATCTAACAGTCTGATGCCGAGCATGGTACGCTCCATGGCTCTCAGTGCAACTCTTAACCTGTACACAGCCTCCTGCGCGAACGTCCATGTCTCGGCACCGTAAGTCATGGTGGGCAGAACACATTGGTTGAATAAGCGGGTCTTCAGACACTGTGGAGTTTTAGACGACCTAAGGATGTCGTCTAAATTGCCGAATGCAGCCCATCCCAATTGGATCCTTTTAGAGATCTCCTTCTGCTGATGCTCTTTACCAAACGATAGAATATGTCCAAGATAAACATACTGGTCGACTGTCTCCAGCCTCAATTCCCACTGTTACAATAGGGTTTGTGACACCGGAGATATTCGAGAGCACCTTCGTCTTGGACATAATCGTATTAAGGCCTACACTCAAAGAAGCATCAAAAAGATGATGCAGCATTGCCTGGAGATCACTAAAGTTTTCTGCAAATACTTAGTACCTACGAGATCATCTGTGAATCTAAGATGAGACCAGTTAACACCATCGATGTTTATTCCATAATTTTCCCATTCTAAGGTTCTTATAATATTCCATTACTTTTTTCCATTACTTACTCATAATTACATAATCATATATCTCTTCCGAAATAGTCACCTCCCCTAAATCCCTCTCGCTGTTCTCATCCATACCGGTCCACATTGTTGTGTAAAAATGTCTTTTTGGTATAAAAGAAAAATAAATAGGTATTATATATCAATTAAATCTGTTATGTGACAATGGTAAGAGACCTGACGGTATGACCTTGGGAGAAGAGTAGGCGTTTGGTGTGGGACGCCACGTGCGTCGATACCCTTGCGCCATCTCATCTGTCTGGTACAGCAGTTGGGGCCGGTGCGGCGGCAATTTCAGCCGAAGATCTCAAGCGGCGCAAATAAGTCTCGACAGAGCTTACCTACGTATTTGAGGTCGATGGGGTACCGGGGCTCATCGCGTTTTCAAAATTATTTCTGGGCGCCTGGTCGAAGCGACGTGTGATCCGAGTGCTGGCGCTTATCTACTTATGTCAACGCATAAGCATTGCAAATCAGTGGGGCAATGCAGCCAGTGTCTTGGGGACACTTCCGCCTGGTAGTGATCTGGAACAGTTGAGCTATCTTATCTATAGATCGTTTGCAACGGTCTTTAGATGATTCAACTGTTTCTTTTGTATTAAAGGCATTTTGCTCCTTAAAAAATTAAATCTTAAAATCCAAACTCTTATAAACACTTTATTTCTTATCAAAATTGAGCGCTTTATGTAAGTACCTAGATATATTTTATGTTAAAGTTACCTAAGTTAAATATTTTTTATCTGATTATTTTTTATCGTTCTGGCACTACCACTTAATCTACACTACACAAAGGTCGCCTGGAAGAAAATGCTAAATAGCATTTAGTTCGCCTATGTATTATTTTATTAGTGCAATAAAGAATTTTCTAATCTAGGTACTTAAAAAGAAACTTGGCCCCTAAGCAATTCAATTTGTGAAGCTCCTACAGCTACGGACATAATATATACACTGCCGGCCAAAAGTTTGAGACCACTGTAAAAATCTTTGTCACCAACAAAATATTTCAAAGTACACATATGATAATGAGCTAATTTGAACACCTGCGTATTCTATTATTATTAAAGAATTTCTAAGAGTCATTATTTATGTTGTTGTTTAAGTTATCATCCTAAAAAGGTCTATTGTTTCAAAACATCAATGAGCGCCGCGCAAGGACCAGGTGGTAGAGTCATTGTAATATTTTTATGATCTGCTCATTACTTATTGTTTTGGGTTTGTTTCGCGTTAACCGATATCAGGGATTATGTTAGCTTCCTAAAACATATTTAGTACCTAAGTTTTTATGGAGTAAATTATTTTCTACCTTATTAGTCTGAGCTCGTCGTTGTTACAGTGAAGACATCTTAAAATGGGAAAAGTTCGCGAAATTAGCAGTGAAACTCGCTCTGCCATAGTTGTTTTATACGGCGAAGGCAAATCTGAACGTGCGATTGCCTCTCAACTTAAGTTGTCGAAGACTTGTGTTCATAACACAATAACCCGATACAAGGAGACTGGCAGTAATCAAGATCGTTCGCGTTCGGGAAGGCCGAGAACTACCACTTCTCGCGAGGATCACTTCATCGTCACTACCAGCAAGCGGAATAGACGCCTAACAGCACCAGAAATCCGCGTAGAAGTGAACAAATCCCGATCAGAACCTGTATCATTGACTACAGTAAAAAGACGTTTGAGAGATGCTAAGTTATTTGGTCGCGTCGCCGTTCGAAAACCACTACTAAGGCCACAAAACAAAAAGAAACGGATGCAGTGGGCCCTTACCCATCGAGACTGGACTGAAGAAGACTTTAAACAAGTTCTTTGGTCAGATGAATCCAAATTTGAAATATTTGGTTCAAAACGACGAATTTTTGTTCGACGTAACGTCGAGGAAAAGATGATGCCAGACTGTGTGGTGCCAACAGTCAAGCATGGTGGTGGTTCCATTATGGTCTGGGGATGCTTCTCGGGCCATGGAACCGGAGATTTGGTACGAGTCGAAGGAATCATGAAAAAGGAGCAATATAAACGAATACTACAGCAAAATGCCATTCCGTCTGGTTCAAGAATAATTGGAGATGGATTTTTTTTCCAACAAGATAATGACCCAAAACATAGTTCAAAATTATGCAGGGGTTATTTAGAACACAAAGAAACAGAAGGGGTTTTAAAAAACATGGTGTGGCCCCCTCAGAGTCCGGATCTCAACCCGATTGAGCTTTTGTGGGAAGAGCTTGATAGAAATGTGCGCAGTTGTTGTCCCACTTCGCAAGAAGACATGTGGAAGGCTTTACAAGAAAGCTGGAACAATATATCACAAGATACAATCGACAAATTGATTGCTCGTATACCAAGAATAGTGAAAGTAGTAATAAAATGCAAGGGAGGGTTTTTCGACGAAAAATCTGTATAAAATATGAGCGACATTTTTAAAGTAAATGGTTGATTTTTCTTGATTTTTTTGTTTTCTTCATAATGTATGTGTATTAGGAAATAAGTATTTTAATTCATAATTAAACCTCTTGCTTTGTATTTTGAGTTTTATTTCATTTTCCTACTTTGATGTAGGTGGTCTCAAACTTTTGGCCGGCAGTGTAGGTGTCTAGATGCGTTTTGTTCTCCCTTACGAAATTACACTAGTGAATTTTTTTTTTCGAATGCACTAAACTCGATGTTGGCCTCTGAGGCCGTTGCAGCTTAACCGAGCCTTTGGCGAGCGCAGAAGGCGCTTAGCCCTGTAATTTTTTGATGAGGCAACTAGCGCAAGGGCGCCACTTAGGTACGAACCTCGGCTTGGGCTGTTGCCGGGACGGGGATAGGAGAGAAACGCCCGGGTACGTGCTTGTACCTCGTATAGGCGGCGACTGAAGGGACTCGTCGACCTCGGCGAGGTCGGTGTATTTGTAAAGTGTTTGCTCTGTCTAATGTGGATGACTCTTCCGCATTAGCGGAATTGATTTCGTCATCCGGGTCTCCGAGAACGTGTCTCGGACGACGGAGGGTTTACTAGTGAAATTTCGCAGCGTTTTTCCGCTTATATTAGTCCCTTGTTTAAGCTGGCTAAGCTGAGAGGCCCTTACAATACTACGGTATAAGTTAGACGCCTTGACAACGTTCGTGTTACTGAATGAGTACGATTATGCAACCAATGTCAGATGGTCAGCCACCAGCGAGCTTCATATACGGTAGCACATGTTTCAGTAATTTGAAGTACCTATGCAGGATGTTAGGTAATATACTTACTGACAATATTCAAGTGACAGACTCAAAACATAAAAAAGACTTCTCGAAAAAAAAACTACTGTAGTTATATTCACAAATTTTAAAGAAAATCGACTAAGTTTAGGTGATACTCTTACAATCGACGTCCAAAAATAAAGGCCGATTTGATATCTCTTTCGGAAATGGCTGCGGGTTTTGGGTTAGAAAGGGACAACAAGAGATATCTCGAGACGTCACCCATACAGTATCTGTGGTTAGATGGTAAGCATTATGCAATGGCACAACATAAGTTTAATAAAGTGTTTGTTTTTACATGCCAAAAGAAATTTCACATTTCTATTGTAAACATTTCACATACATATTTATTTATTATGCTCATCAAAATAACCCCTTTCATTGTTGGCGTGTATTATCAAACATAGATAGATTCAGATATATTCCATATTTCCGATGACAGACGAAATTTGCCGAGACGACTAACAAACCCTAGTACTGTAAAAGCTACTCCTTCTAAAACTTGGCAGCATCTCTGTATAAACTAGTGGTTCGCCCCGAACTGAGATCTCGCGAGTCTCCGCTTAAATAAAAAAAACACTATTAGTTATCTACAGTTTCATTCAAATTATAAGCAGTTCATGTCAATTGGTTACTCTTTTTTTGGGGTTACAAATTGTAGTTAGAATTTGGCTATATTTGTGTCACTTAAGCTACACGCATATCAAATTACAGCACTGGTGTACCCTGTGAATTTTGTCAAAGCTCAGTTTTTATTATGGTTAATAACTCAAAAACTATAAGGACTTTACTAAAAATAAAACATAGTCTATATGTACCTTTCATTTGACGTCCCATTTGACCTAAGTCTCAATTTTCATATTTTTTACCCCTCTTGAACCCCAATATCTTAACAACCCCCCCCCCCCCCCCTCCCCACACACATTTTAGCTCATTTAGTCACACCGAAATTGTGCCATCCCTACCTACCTATGTATCAAATTTCACGATGATCGGATCAACGCTTCGAAAGTTATCCTCGGACAAACAAACATACATACCTACATACAACGCAGATTTGCCCAAGTTGATTTAGAGATCTAGCTTCGATCGATCAATCATCTTCAATGAATGTTAAGAGTAATAGAATTCCTTGTGAAAGGGCTCGGCCGGGGTAGTACTACCACCATACCTATTTCTGCCGCCAAGCAGTGCTGTGTTTCGGTTTGAAGGGCATGGTTGCCGGAGAAATTACAGGTTTTACACCTGTATGCCTAAAGTTGATGAGAGTCAGTGCATCGCAGGGCATATTGCTAACGAGCGTGACCTGCGAGGCAATACTTTGTTATAGGCGATGGTTACCACTCACCATCAGGTGGGCCATATGCTTGTCCCATCTCCACGTAGTACCTATAAAAGAAAGAAGAGTGATGGCCTAGTGACCAAGAAAGACCCAAAAAATCAAACAATTGTTTATTTCCTGTGCTGTTTTTATTGGAATTTCCAGTTTATTAAGTTTGGTATAATTGTGTTCTACATTAAGTTAACAACCATCTTTTTTTTAATAATTTTTTGTAAATTTTAAAAACATTTTGGTAGCAATGTATTACATTTTATCTAAACACAATGCCACTGTAACAAGGGATAAATCCATAATGATAACTTATCGTAGACAATGCTGGATCATTACATAAGTGGGTGGATGAATCCCCATCATTTTTGGACTTGTTTTGACAAAAAAAAAACACAAATTCTTTTACAAAAATTGGAATCTCCCAAAAAAAAAATGTATTTACTGACCCCTATCCTCAATGCAGTATATTATTTTGGAACAAACTTGATTTTTTTTAAATACAGTATTTTTATTGTACAAAAATAGGCACCTTTATTTTAATAATATTTTTACACCTGAAGACGTAGAAACAGAAAAATATAACAATTTTAATGCTACAAAAACAACCAAGAAATAGATAAACAAGATGAATCTGTAAAGTCTGTGATTTTTATTCTTTTGAGGAATGGCTGTGTCCGTAATTCAGACAAGTGCTTTTCAAACTTTCGCGATCACTGTACATAATTACTGATTTAAACCGTTTACTGTTTCACAAAATCTTAGTACGTATTCATATTCCGATCGTGCTAAACATCAAATTATCACAACAGAATCGGCACCAATCTCAAAACTGAGCGAACTCCCCTATAAGTCGCGGCACGAAACTTTAGCGCTGACCGTTATTGCGCAGAAGTAGAAAATAAGGTACCTGAGGGGGGCTAGCGGGATGAAGGTCGGGCGTGCGTAGCGCCGATTGGCTCTCCAGTCGCATTCCGTCCCCCGCACTGATACGAGACCCCGCGCATATCCAGTGTACAGTCGCGTTCTTAATTGTATTGTTATTGCTGTTATTTGAATTTGTTTGTTAAATTTAGTATTATAAGTTTGTTTGTGACTTTTAAGTGAATATGCCTAAAATAAATACTGTTTTGAAAAGACAGACACGGAAAATGGTTTATGACGTAAATTGTTTTTTTTTTTAAAAAGGAATCTATTAATTAATTGATTCTTTGAAACAAATCAAAAGTGAGATTGATCAAGCTACAAGTACTTTACTCAGTCATTCGGACAGCAGCACTGTAAATTTGAGCCAGTTAAAACAAACTGCCGAAATTATTAAGGCGGAAAACATTAAATTAAATAGCGATTTAGGGAAAATCCAAAAAAGGACAGCAGAGTCTACAAATACGTCAATTGCAACGGTAAGGAACATCTCCAATTAAGCCAATAGTGGATATTGGCCATTGTATTGCTTGCGCGACAGTACCCATGCGCAGCTATCCCCTCCGCGTATCGTTCGGCGCTAAAGTTACGTGCCGCGACTTATATCGTCTACCGTTCCCACTGGTTCGACAATTTCCGACTTACTTCCAAATTGTAAACTATTTTGATAATGGCTATTATAACAGGCATGAGAGCTACCTTGGATATATTAACATGACTTATGTACGATAATATCAAAATATTTTAATATAAATAAACTAAGACAGGGTGCTTCAGAATATGTTAACACGAAAAAGGTGTATCAGCTGTAAAATGGACGTTCTTTATATATCGGAAGTTTTTTTAAATTTTTGTAATTTAAATTTTTTTTAGTATTATCTCATAAAATCACCCCTTTGTGACTTTCTCATAAAAAAAACAAAGTTAGAATGATGGTAAAATACAAAGACAAATAACCTCTTTCGAGTTAAAACACTAATTCGGAAACAGCCTGTAGTAATATTATCATTAAATGAGTAGTAAAAGTAGTTTGTAGTGGATACCGACTGGAAGCATTCCTTTATTTCAAAATTGATAATCGGCTCGACTAATTTCGATGAGAACTTTAGTATATTATAGATTTTTCAGACTCAACCGCGTCTACTTCAAGTATAACTAACACAGTATAACTTTTCCAAATGTACAATAATTATTTTAGCTATGACGTGATGAAAAACGTCTCAAAATGATCCTTATGATTGCAATGAACAACGATTGTTAGGCAATTTAAAGAGGGAAAAACCATTAAATTCATTTTGCATATTATTGTTATAGTTTTTTTAATATAAAAAAATATATAATAATATTATACGGGCTAAAAGAAGATGTTAAACACTAGACAATGTTTAAAAAAATAAACAAAATTACTAAGGAATTTTTTAAACATGCGTTAAACAGTATTTCAACTTTTTTTTGTGGTTAAAAGGCATATGCTATTGGTCTAAAGTTACGTGTAAGAGCGAATACTTTCGATCAATATCCACATTAATTTACTGAATAAATATTTTAGGTATTAAATATATTTTTTTATCGAGAACTGCCACCGCTCGTTGAAGGGTGTTCTGTAAAAGAAAAAAAAACAAACTTTTTATATAAATAAATATTGATGGACATTTCACAAAGCGATATCTAGCCCTAAACTAAGCAGAGCTTGTACTATGGAAACCAGTTAACTGATAGAATACTTATATGCATTTTTTTTGTGAATACATACTTGTAATATATAGAGAAACAACCAGACCCGGAACAAATATCTGCGGATCATGCAAACATTTGTTCCGCGGCGGGAATCGAACCCCGTAACCTTCTGCGTCTCAGACGCCCCTTAAATTTTCACCTTTTTTTATTTTTTGGAATTTTTTCTTAATTTGTGCTGCTTGCTTTTTGCCAAATTTCGTGATTCTAGGTCAACGGGAACTACCATATAGGTTTCTCAACCAAAACCTATAGGGTACTTCCGGTTGACCTAGAATTGTCAATTTTGATTAAAAGCAAGGTCTTACAGCACAAGTAAAGGGATATTTCCGAAAAATGAAAAAAGTTTAATATTAAGGTAAATTTTGGTATTTTAAAATTTTTAAAATTTTAAATTTTGGTAAGTTTTCGCGAAAATCTAAATTTGCCCCTATCTTTTTATCGTATTGACTCAGGATCTTGATTTTATACATCTAATAGGGGATATAGACATCAGTATCTAGTATAAATTTCAACTTGCTAGATCCACCCGTTCCTGAGAAAATCGGTGGTGACACACGAACAGACGTACGGACAAAGAGAGTGATCTTAAAGGGTTCCTTTTTTTACCTTTTGAGGTACGGAACCCTATAAATCATCATCTTTGTTCATTGATTTAAAACCACTTTTGTATGTTACTATGAGGCTGTTAATTTACCTTTTTCGTTGGGTACCGCCGCCTCGTCCTAAAATAGAAAACATTTTTTTATTTTTTGTACATTCATATTTTACGTTTCTTCGAACTTCAAGGATTACTGGATTGGAATAACACAGCCTGGCTAATGAATTATCAATTACCCTCTTAATTTAATTATAATATATATCTATATATATAAAAGAAAGTCGTGTTAGTTACACTATTTATAACTCAAGAACGGCTGAAAATTGGTGGGGAGGTAGCTTAGAACCAGGAGAAGGACATAGGATACTTTTTAACCCGTTCGACCGCGTTCCCGTGTGACGTCACATAAAACGTCAAAGAGAATACAAGCCACTATAACTATGGTCACTATGGTTAAGTATGGTTGTAAAATGATGGCCGGGGACAACAATTGACAATTGACGTATATTGACAGCCCGCGTTATATGCATGTCAAGGCGGTACGAAGTTCGGCGGGTCAACTAGTTTAGTATATAGACGAGCAGCATTATTGCTGATATGGCTACACCAGAGCCATAAGTCTCTTATTGTTCACTTCTGTAGCAATGTCTAATTTGTCAAAGTCAATTTTTCTTTTTCTATTAATAAGTTTATACTTTTTACACCTCGGCCAATCTTCCAAGTAAAACAATGATCCTCTCTTTCCAAAGGTTGCCTGGAAGAGATCGTTTTGTTAAGCGATAAGACCGCTTATTATGCTTAATTTTATTTGTTTATTTCTTTATATCTGTTGTGTCTCGCTTGAAAAAAGAATTTTCATTCATTCATTCATTCATTGTTCGTAGACAGTTATCGAGTTTGTTTTTAACAGACTTTATTTTTCGACTGTATTTTATTTTATGTTCTACTGGGAGAACCGATTTAGATGATTCTTTTTTTATTTGAAATTTGATCCTTCCCGCGTGGTCCCATTTCCATTTGGTGCCAGTTCTGACAATGGCATCCACGAGAAAACCATACAAGTCTTAAAGATCATTGGGCGATTTTGACCCACTTTTTTTTTCGCGCACAGTGTTCAAATCACTTTTAAAGTAAAGTATTCAATTCCACTTTTCTAAATATGTAAATTTTTTTTATGTATCTGCTGGAGGAAAAATGTTATGTAACAGTATGTATGTGAGTCTAACTATAATTCTATTAGACTAAAAACTAAAGATTTTACTGTCAGCATTGTGAAAATGTATGTACAAGCATAAGAAAAATGTTTGTATCGCATAACAGATTGTATGTCTCTCTCGCTCGCACTTTCGACAGGTAGAAAATAACAGTAAGGTATCGAAGTGCGCGTGCGACGCGCCGCCTGCGCCCCACCCGCTCTGACCGCCCCGCAGTCGTACGTCATCCTTCGTTTCGATCTGTGCGTTTAAACTCGTGTTTCCGATTTTTGCATTTTATTGATTACTTGAGCGTGTTTTATGGACCCCTGATTTTGCTTGACGATTGGTTTACATTAACATGGAAAGACAAAATAGTTGCGTGTCGTGTAATCGATCTGTTTTACGTCGACGAAAACACATATTGACAGTTCTCTTTTTGGAAAGACAAAGGGATCTTGTAGATTTATTATTGCAAGAAATAATACCACGTGAGGTAAGTACACTACACTGTCATCGTATGTGTATGACTCGTCGCGTGCTCTTGATTGTACAAATGTTGCTTTGCTCAATGTAATGGCTCATTTTACTTCTTGATAAATGGAGGAATATATATTTTTTTTTTTCAATTGTTTCAGATTACTTTTAATGGCTCACGGGCCATGTGCCATGCTTGTTGGTCAAGGTTAGATCGTCGTTTACGGAATCAACCCGTACAAAATGAACAAGTACAAAATATACCAGTACAAGATCAGCCAGTTGAAGAGCAACCAGTGCAAGATCAAGTACAATTGCAGCCTAGTTTTGTTACGCCTAGAGGATATAAGCGAGCATCGAATACAGCGAGACATTGTATTTTTACAAACTGTAGAAATGTAGTGGCCCATAATGTTCCACTATATGCTAAGTTCCAACTCTTACACAATCACAATTTTTATATACCAGAATTAGCTCGGGTTTGCAATGCTCATTTTATGAGGAATGATTGGGTAGACTTGCTCAACACTACATCCCACGAAAACTTTGACAGTACTCATGTTGTTGGTATGATGAATTTATATAAATGGGGTATCGAACAAAGAAGCAACCTTGATTTCGAAAATATTGAAGAAATAGAGGACAATGAATTTCACTTTTGGACGGGACTAACAAAATATCAATTTAATGTTATTTTGAACCAAACGCCTTCACTGGGTGATCGATCAGTTCATCCTGCCACAGTTCTTGGAATTTTTTTAACAAAAATAAGAACCGGTGAACCAGATGAGCGATTAGCCACTAAATTCAATATGTCGAGGAGAACCCTAGAAAGGAAGTTGGCGATAGCAAGAGAATGCTTAAGTAATGATTTTGTTCCACAGCATTTGGGCTTAAATCATATTACTAGGGAAGATGTGGTGGCCAAGAATCTTGCAATTCCAAGCCATTTTTTTGGTGGTAACTATAATGAACCGGCGGCCATTCTCGTATGTGATGGAACATATATTT
Organism: Philereme vetulata; assembly: GCA_918857605.2. Taxonomy (NCBI): domain Eukaryota; kingdom Metazoa; phylum Arthropoda; class Insecta; order Lepidoptera; family Geometridae; genus Philereme; species Philereme vetulata. The sequence continues at coordinate 6,723,924 of OU975427.1, read as the reverse complement.
ATCTACAAAAGAGTTCGAATTTCCTTTTCCAGCGCAAAACTTACAGTCTTCATAAGTTTCGGAACTTAGTAAAACCCTTTCTTATAGTATGTACCGACGGCTACATAGTAGATGTTACGGGGCCTTACACTGCGACTACTTCGGACGCAAGCATTATGCGTGACCTGATGCAAGAAGATTCTCCGATTCATGGGTTCTTGAGAGTTAATGATGTTTTTATATTGGATCGTGGATTTCGGGATTCGATTGATAAAATTGAGGAATGCGGGTATAATCCTCACATGCCGCCTACAAGAGTAAGAGGAGAACAACTGACGACACTAGATGCTAATAAATCTAGATTAATAACAATGATCCGGTGGGTAGTGGAAACCATTAACGGCAGATTCAAGAAAGATTTTAAAATCTTCCGCCATGTATATTTTAACGTTGCCATGAGAAACATGATGGTCGACTTCAAAATAACTGCGGCCATAATTAATGCTACTCGCCATCCATATGAGGACCATATGTATGCGGAACAATTCATAAGAATTATAAATGAACGAATGAATGAACCCAATGAGATGGCAGAATATGTGATTAACCATAATTTAAACAGGCAGAGAGTAGCGTTTGTGCGACTCGATGGCAATGATCCGGATTTTGATGACTTTCCTCGGCTTACATTTGACGAATTAATATTGTTTACGTTGGGATCATACCACTTGAGAATCGCAAGATCGTATTGCCACGAGCACATGCGTGAGGATGGTGTATACACTATCGAACTATACCGGCACCAAGAAATGATTGAAAATAAGATATTGATAAGAGGCAGAATACAGTCACGACACGTCCGTGCAAAGCAGTACTACACCTATATTTTAGTAGATCCTACCCATATTGGAAGAAATAGCATCCAACAGTATTACTGCTCGTGTATACACGGCCGTCGCACTGTCGGAAGCTGTGCACATGTTGTAAGCGTCGTATACTTTCTGTCATGGGCCAGGCATCAAGACGTGATAGACGCGCCTGCAGCCTTTTTAGATGAATTAACTATAGATTTTGATAATGCAGAATAAAAATATTATTACCGCAAAATGGATTTTATTTTCGTATTCCTGGAAATTGTTCAAAACAACTGTTTTACAAAGTATTTTTACAGTCAGGCCAATAGTTTTTACTTAGTTCATTATAAAAATGCTATAATAATAATTTAAAAATGCTATAATAATTATTTTAAAAATGCTATAATATTAATTAAAAAAATTTTTTTTGCGGTTCTCCCATATCCTGCAATAATGCGACCCATACCATTAAGTAACATATACATTTAACTACATACCTAGCCCTGTTTCGTTTTTGTGCGCCGTGGGTCATATGTCCGAACAAAATGCCCAATGACCTTTGTTTAATTTTTATGTTATGTTATGTTTGTTAGCTCAGAACTCCGTTATATATCAAGCCATTTGGAAAATTAGTTTTTTATTTGCAAGGATATACTTTTAGATTGATCCCATGGAAATTTCATCAAATTTGGTGCAGTAGTTTGGTTTTTACTGTTATCTGAAATCGGTTATAGTTTTGATAAAAAGTTATTTTTAAATGAGTTTATTCAAGTAGCAGTAACAACTGTTTCTGTTAAGATGTTCCAATTGTGGAGCACCCTGTTACTGAGGAAGTTATATCCCATCAGTATTACAAGGAGCAAGATTTAATTGAAGTTGGCGTCCTCGGGAACGTCTTAAGAAGCCGGCGAACCCAAAGCGCAACTTCAATTCGGCCGCGTCAAAAACTTCGGCCTGAATATCGCTATTCCTGTTTAGTGACGAAGTTTAGCCACGCAGAGCGACAGTGATAGCAATAGAACGATTCTAAATTTGATTAGATTTTGACTGTGTTCCGTAATACCAAAAATTATGACAGAAAACTTATTGTATTATCTCATTGTGTTGTTATTCTGTAACTAGACGATATAATATATGTTCCCATGACTAGGATACGTAAGATGTTGTTGTTTTGAATACGAAACAATTAGGTTGAAAACAGGTCTTTTATGACATAAAAACATGCAGAATGCGATACGCTTCTATTTCATTTTAGGTAAGTATTTTGATCTAATATATGGTTGGAAACCTAGATAAACACTATTCAAATTAAAATAATACCTTATTAAGGTAGAAATATGCTCCAGTTAGAAATGATCTTGGTAGTACGTGTTGTATGGGCGATTCCCCTCCGGTCTCCCCTTAAGTTTTGTTTCATTGTGTAGCTACAATGCATGCACACACATTTATCCAGTAATCGATACATTACCAGTAAAGAATAATTAACTTCAAATCGCCGGCGCCTTTGCGACGACATGATGAATGAATGGTGGGGCCTTTTGCGCCTTCGAAATGACCTCCCACAGCCCGTAAGACAACTCTAAGAGATTCGGGATACAAGAAATGGAATAAGGAACGCGCCCACTGACCTTGAGGTCCCTCGGAGCTGTCTGGAACGTTCCTTTGCACACTTCACATTCACCCACGAGTCACGGCAATTTAGCTAGACCATACGAGTTTTGGAGACTACTGTTAATGTCTATATTATAAAACACAGCGGATGCGGAATTGTATCTCAACAGCGGTATCATTTAACAGCGGTTCGCGGTATACGGTCACAATTCGACTATTTCGCGAGAGCGGTGCGTAGCTGCTTTTTTACTGACTGCGGTTTGCGGTGCGTAGCTACTGACTGGACTGGTTGATCGTCCTTTCACTCGCCATCGACGCGGACGCATAGGTAGGAAAAATGGTTTTTGCGGGTAGGTTTATAGATCGGGGAAAGAATCACCTTACTCGTACATGATCGATAGATGGCGTTATATTAATATGATTTGTTTACTTATTTTATACAGGCTGTGTCATTGATATATTTAGGAGTTGATAATGACAAAAATCTATTTTACAACAATACTAGCCGTACATAAAGAAACAAATTGTAAGTACCTGTCTGGTGCGAATGACCGTCATGTTCTGCTGTGGGACCGTGCAGTCGGGCTCCACTCCCAGCGAGGAGTAGATCTCCCGCAGCATCAGCAGCATTGTATCCTCCGACTCCCTGCAAATGTACGATTATAATGCTGGATATTTCACACAGCGTTATCTAGCCCCAAACTAGGCAAAGCTTGTACTATGGGGACCAGTTAACTAATAGATTACGTACATACTTTTTTTGTAAATACATACTTATCTATGTAATATTATAAATAAATAAATAATATTTATTTATATAAATATTGCTGGATATTTAGCACAGCGCTTTCTAGCCCCAAACTAGGCAAAGCTTGTACTATGGGGACCAGTTAACTAATAGATTACGTACATACTTTTTTTGTAAATACATACTTATCTATGTAATATTATAAATAAATAAATAATATTTATTTATATAAATATTGCTGGATATTTAGCACAGCGCTTTCTAGCCCCAAACTAGGCAAAGCTTGTACTATGGGAACCAGTTAACTAATAGATTACGTACATACTTTTTTTGTAAATATGTATATACTTATCTATGTAATATTATAAATAAATACGTATAAATAAAAATTGCTGGACATTTCACACAGCGCTATCTAGCCCCAAAATAAGCAAAGCATGTACTATGGGAACCAGTTAACTAATAGATTACGTACATACTTTTTTTGTAAATATGTATATACTTATCTATGTAATATTATAAATAAATACGTATAAATAAAAATTGCTGGACATTTCACACAGCGCTATCTAGCCCCAAAATAAGCAAAGCATGTACTATGGGAACCAGTTAACTAATAGATTACGTACATACTTTTTTTGTAAATATGTATATACTTATCTATGTAATATTATAAATAAATACGTATAAATAAAAATTGCTGGACATTTCACACAGCGCTATCTAGCCCCAAAATAAGCAAAGCATGTACTATGGGAACCAGTTAACTAATAGATTACGTACATACTTTTTTTGTAAATATGTATATACTTATCTATGTAATATTATAAATAAATACGTATAAATAAAAATTGCTGGACATTTCACACAGCGCTATCTAGCCCCAAAATAAGCAAAGCATGTACTATGGGAACCAGTTAACTAATAGATTACGTACATACTTTTTTTGTAAATATGTATATACTTATCTATGTAATATTATAAATAAATACGTATAAATAAAAATTGCTGGACATTTCACACAGCGCTATCTAGCCCCAAAATAAGCAAAGCATGTACTATGGGAACCAGTTAACTAATAGATTACGTACATACTTTTTTTGTAAATATGTATATACTTATCTATGTAATATTATAAATAAATACGTATAAATAAAAATTGCTGGACATTTCACACAGCGCTATCTAGCCCCAAAATAAGCAAAGCATGTACTATGGGAACCAGTTAACTAATAGATTACGTACATACTTTTTTTGTAAATATGTATATACTTATCTATGTAATATTATAAATAAATACGTATAAATAAAAATTGCTGGACATTTCACACAGCGCTATCTAGCCCCAAAATAAGCAAAGCATGTACTATGGGAACCAGTTAACTAATAGATTACGTACATACTTTTTTTGTAAATATGTATATACTTATCTATGTAATATTATAAATAAATACGTATAAATAAAAATTGCTGGACATTTCACACAGCGCTATCTAGCCCCAAAATAAGCAAAGCATGTACTATGGGAACCAGTTAACTAATAGATTACGTACATACTTTTTTTGTAAATATGTATATACTTATCTATGTAATATTATAAATAAATACGTATAAATAAAAATTGCTGGACATTTCACACAGCGCTATCTAGCCCCAAAATAAGCAAAGCATGTACTATGGGAACCAGTTAACTAATAGATTACGTACATACTTTTTTTGTAAATATGTATATACTTATCTATGTAATATTATAAATAAATACGTATAAATAAAAATTGCTGGACATTTCACACAGCGCTATCTAGCCCCAAAATAAGCAAAGCATGTACTATGGGAACCAGTTAACTAATAGATTACGTACATACTTTTTTTGTAAATATGTATATACTTATCTATGTAATATTATAAATAAATACGTATAAATAAAAATTGCTGGACATTTCACACAGCGCTATCTAGCCCCAAAATAAGCAAAGCATGTACTATGGGAACCAGTTAACTAATAGATTACGTACATACTTTTTTTGTAAATATGTATATACTTATCTATGTAATATTATAAATAAATACGTATAAATAAAAATTGCTGGACATTTCACACAGCGCTATCTAGCCCCAAAATAAGCAAAGCATGTACTATGGGAACCAGTTAACTAATAGATTACGTACATACTTTTTTTGTAAATATGTATATACTTATCTATGTAATATTATAAATAAATACGTATAAATAAAAATTGCTGGACATTTCACACAGCGCTATCTAGCCCCAAAATAAGCAGAGCTTGTACTATGGGAAACAGATAACTGATAGAATACTTATTTACATTTTTTTTCGGTAAATATCACTCTAATATTAAAAATGCGAAAGTTTGGATGTTTGTTTCTTTGTTACCTAATCACGCCGTAACGGCTGAACCGATTTCGATGAAGTTTGGTAAATACATAGATTATAACCTGGACCACCACATAGGCTACCATTTATCCCATAAATCAGTTCCCATGGGATATAAATGGGATGTCAAAGTTTATATATGTATTTTGAACAACCAAAACAACGCGGGCGAAACCACTGGCAACAACTACTAATTATAATATCTATATATTATTATTAGTAACAACCAGACCCGGAACCAATATCTGTAGATCATGCAAACATTTGTTCCGTGGCGGGAATCGAACAAGTTGAGAAAAATTTGTATGCTTGTAACGAATAAACTCAAATACTACTGGTCCGATTTCGAAAATTCTTTCACCATTAGAACGCTACATTATCCCAGAGTAACATAGGTTTTTTACCCGACTTGTGACCATATTATATTTTATAAAACTAGGTCAAAGTGAAATAACTCATCAGCCTATACATGGCTAGAATTGTACACTAGGAATAAAAAAATTGGGCGTGGCTGTGTCCTGGGCACGGACGTGTGCTGTACGTGAATACGTGTACGTAACAGGTAATGTTTTCTATACAAAATATATAATAATCTATAACATGATAGAAGCTCTCAAGGATGACTCCATTTCACAGCAAATTAATTGATAGTAGGTATGTATTATTTATTTTGAATTGTTGTTTCTGTGATATTAGAATTAGGTATATACATTCTTTTTTGTTATTCATTATTTAGGTAAGATGGCAATGCCTTTTTACAGCAGCAACGATTTGACATTATAAAATGCATATCTTGACATTCCATAAAATATAATCAATGACTAATGCAATTCAATATTTATAATTATTGTTACTTACTGACCATACGCACCAATATAGAATTCAAATTAGGTATTATAAACAATTCTTTGACAATGCCCCTCTACACCAGCTATAACCTTAAGTACCAACATTACATATTAATCAGTATTTAGATGCATAAATGTAATTGTACCTATATGAAATGCTTGTCTGTTTCTAGCACCTCCAAACTGATGGTACAATGAGCTACTTAGATAAAGACATGTAATTAGTTAAGTACTATTATTGACGTAATCAAGTGTTCCAATGTGTTCCTACGGTTTGAATAAATGAGTATGAATCATGTTTGAACATTAAGAAGTCCTTCGGGTAGTACTAAATGGAAATCTCGGAATGCAGCAAAATGACCTCAAAATGGCGGCGCTTACTCCTCTACCGCGCGCGATGCGTCACAGTCCTCACTTAGCGTAACGAGTTCTTTGCTGCTTTAGCTATCGTATGGAGAAGATAGATATGCAGCTGCAACAGCAAATTGTATCCCCCGATTTTGTTATCATTCGTTAATTGCCTCCCACTATGGAAGCAATTTTAAAAAAGTATTCACGTCATAAAATGTGTATGTTTCTGACCAGTATCCGACATGGCTGCTCATAGCGAAGAGATACTCGTTGATCATCTCGAGCGGTGCCTCTTGTAGCACGTAATCGACGCGCCGACCGTCGTTCAGCTTCCCCACCATTTCTGGACTCGTCTGAAATTATATATGTGTTTTGTTATGTACGACATTAATATTCTTAGGTATAACCCTAGATAATAAGCTTCAATGGGGCCCTCACATTGATAAGTTGTCGAAGAGACTTAGTTCTGCAACATACGCAGTCAAAAAGATCCGTCTTTTTACAGACTTAGACACAGCTAGACTAGTTTACTTCAGCTACTTCCACAGCATTATGTCATATGGTATACTGCTGTGGGTGAGTGCTGCAGATATAAACACCGTTTTTGTGCAGCATAAGAGGGCAGTTCGTGCAATTTATAATATGGGCCCCAGATAATCATTACGCAATAAGGTTAAAGAAATAAATATCATGACATTCCCTTGTCAATACATGTATAAAAATCTTATGTATGTTCACAAAAATATCAATTTGTTTAAGAAAAACAGCGTTGATCATAATTTTAATACTAGAAATAAAGATAAACTCGCTGTTGCCACTTGTAGACTCCATAAAGTTAGTAAATCGTTTAAAGGGCAAGGTGTTCGCTTTTATAACAAACTCCCAAGTGATATACAAAAATTGACAATAAAAAAATTTAAAAAACAATTAAACAAAATCTTTCTAAAAAAGCCTACTATAAAATATCGGATGATGTAGGCAGATGATAGAGAAGCTTGGGATTAAAATTGCTCCAACTCGTTCAAAATGTTACAATTTAGACGTAATTTATTACCTGTATTGTTATGTATTCTAAAAGGATCATAAAAAAGAACAACCAGCCTTGCTTTCTTGCCTTTCTTTCCTGGCTTGGTCGCGAAGGAACAGGCGGTAAAATTGACGTTTCAAAGTGATCCTTGTGATTTTAATAAATAAAATATTTTGACTTTGAATGAAACCACGGGTAGGACTAAGTACTAAACAATCATAAAAAAATAGTATATTAGTGCAGCGGCCAGCAAAAGAGGCATTGCGGACGAACATGTAAATGTGGGCCGAGGCGAAGCCGAGGCACAAATACGTTAGTCCATCATCAGCCTAGTTGTGGCCAAGGCTTTCCGCGCATTATTTGAGAAAACTACTATATACTTTTCTCTACTTACTCTTACTTATGAAATTATCATATAAAATAAAAAAAACCGGCCAAGTGAGAGTCGGACTCGCGCACGAAGGGTTCCGTACCATTATCTATAAAAACGGCAAGAAAATCATGTCTGTTGTATGGGAGTCCCACTTAAATATTTATTTTATTCAATAGCACAATTTTATTTATTTACCTTATTTGAGGTTGGTGCCGATTAAGCTAGTCCTCTAAATTGTATGAGCGCCCATACAACTCAGAGGGCTATCTTAATTGGCGTCAACTATGTATGCATTGGGACACCCTTTAGTATTAATTTTTTGTATTTTTTCCTTTATTTGTGCAGGAACTTGCTTTTTGGCAAATTTCGGTACTTTTCGAATTTTGGTTGACCTAGAATTGTCAAGTTTAGTTAAAGGCAAGGTTTTAGATTTAGAGTACAAGTACAGGGAAATTCTGAAAAATAAATAAGTTGAAAAATAAGGCAAATTTTAGTACAAGTTTTCGCGAAAATTTAAATTTGCTCATATCATTTTATCGTGTTGAATCAGGACCTTGATTTTTTTACACCTAATAGGGGCTATAGACTTCAGTATATGTAGCGGCACGAAACTTTAGCGCTGACCGTTATTGCGCAGAAGTATTAAATAAAGTACCTGAGGGGGGCTAGCGGGATGAAGGGCGGGCGTGCGTAGCGCCGATTGGCTCTCCAGTCGCATTCCGTCCCCCGCACTGATACGACACCCCGCGCACATCCAGGGTACAGTCGTGTTCTTAATTGTATTGTTATTGCTGTTATTTGAATTTGTTTATTAAATTCAGTTTTTTAAGTTTGTTTGTGACTTTAAAGTGAATATGCCTAGAAGAAATACTGTTTTGAAAAGACAGGCAAGGAAAATGCTTTATGACGTGAATTGTTTTTTTAAAAAGGGAATCTAATGAATTAATTGATTCTTTGAAACAAATCAAAAGTGAGATTGATGAAGCTACAAGTACCTTACTGAGTCATTCGGACAGCAGCACTGTAAGTTTGAGCCAGATAAAACAAACTGCCGAAATTATTATTTTTTATTAAATGGCGATTTAGGTAAAATCCAAAAAAGGACAGCAGAGTCTACAATTATGTCCATTGCAACGGTAAGGAACATCTCCAATTAAGCCAATAGTGGCTATTGGCTATTGTATTGCTTGCGCGACAGTACCCATGCTAGCTGCGCATGGGTGCTGTCCCTTCCGCGTATCGTTCAGCGCTAGACTTACATGCCGCGACTTATATCTGGTATAAATTTCAACTTGCTAAGCCCACCCGTTCCCGAGAAAATTGGTGGTGACACGCGAACAGACAGACGGACAAGAGAGTGATCTTGCAAGGGTTCCTTTTTGAACCTTATAAGGTACGGAACCCTAAAAGCAAATGAAAAAGGTACAAACGCGATAAATACCCGTCTAAATCAGTAATTATGTACAGTGATCGCGAAAGTTTAAAAAATACTTAAGCTAGCTCTTACCAAGTCAGCATTAAACTGTTCCTCTTTAGCTTCGCCGCATAGTTGCTCTTTCTCCATTTCTTCTTCCACGACCTGAAAGTAGTATCACACTAAATTAATATGTTTGCTTGTTACTCAATCACGTCGTAACGGCTTTTTTTATACTACTTATATGGCAAACGAGCATGCAGTCCACCAGATGTTAAGTGGCTACTACAGCCCATGGATATCCACATAGAATTCAACACAAGGTATTATGTTGTCTTGATCTCTATGTGGATACGTTGTCATACTATAGGACTTAGCTGTTATGCCTATGTGCCAGTAATCACAGGAACATACCATTACAATCTAACCGGAACACAGCAGCACAAGTACTGCTATTTGGCGGCAGATAAAGGTAAGGCGGTGGTGCCCACTTCCTCGAGCCTGTTCACAAAAGCTCTATCACCAGTAAAACCACCAGTAGCTTAACCAATTTCGATGAAATTTGGTGTGAATTTAGATTATAACGTGAATTAACACATAGGCTACTCATTGCTGACAACCAACGCGTGCGAAGCCGCTGGCGGAAGCTAGTTTGATATATATATTAATTCTGGACATTTCACACAACACCCATTATCATTATATTAGCCAAAAGACGTCCACTCTCATTGCTTAAACATACTTAAGATAACATACACTTAATTGGAGCACTAGCTACCAAACTAAATTGATAAATAATGCTGAACATTTCACACAGCGCTATCTAGCCCCAAACTAAGCAAAGTTTGTACTATGGAAACCAGATAACTGATAGAATACTTATACGTGTTTTGTTATGTACGGCATTACATGAAAACACGGGTAGCATGGCTAGCATTGTTGTAAAATAGATTTTTATCAAATTAAATAAACCCACCTCTGAAATCAGTTAATTCGATTCCGGGTGTGTGTTTTAAATTAATGTCGCACATAACAAAACAGGTTGAATAGAGAAACGCCCAAACCGGAAACAAATATAAAATATAGATTCTGCAAAAAATTGTCCCGCAGCGGGAATCAAACAAGTTTATGCATCTTGAAAAATAATATCCAAACATAAATGTTATAAGCAGCCTAGAATTATTTTGATTTTTGAATTTAGCATTTATAGAATCCATTTATAGTACACTAGCTGACCTGCCCGCGGCTTCGCACGCGTGCTTTGTCAATAAAAACAGTAAAAAGGAGCCTACGTCACAATACCCGGTCACAATCTATGTATACATATATACAAACGGTACAAATGGAGTGCATCTAATGAATAACTTATAATTTTATACCCCCTCCACCCCTCTTTGAGGGAAGATTTTGCAAAAAAAGAGCTGAAACACTTGTTTTTTTGTTAAATATCAGATCCCCAACTTGAAGAATTATGGATTGCCCATACAAACTTGCAGCCCCTATTCACCCCCTTCAAGATTATTTTTTGAGACAAAAGATAGCCTATGTCCTTCTCGAGGATACAATCTATCTCCTTGCCAAATTTAATTACGATCCGTTCAGCCGTCTAGTCGTGAAAAGGTAACAAACAAACAGAGCTACTTTCGAATTTATAATATTAGTATAGATTATGCGAGTCTTTCTAACAGTTTGTTGCTAAAAAGTAAATTTGCGTTCCCGGTATCCATTGTTTCTTTTTTTCACTACTAAACTATGCCCTCTTTCTATAATATAAAAATGAATCGCAAAATGTGTTGGTAAGCGCGTAACTCAACAACGCCTGGACCAATTTTGCCAATTCTTTTTTTGTTGTATTTCTTATTGTCAGGAGAAGGTTCTTATGAAAGAAAAAATTACGAAAATTGCACGCAAAATTAGAAAATTTAAGAATACTTAACCACCATATAAAATTATTTATAATCTAACCTTAGCGCTTTTATAATGTAACCTTATGACGTTTGACATAGAATTGACAGAATGCGTGCTGCAAATATCGTCAAAGAGGATGTAAAAAAATTAATATCGTTTGAAACAGATGCTTCGGTAGAAGTTATCCCGAGATATATTGTCTATATATATAAAAATGAATTGCTGTTCGTTAGTCTCGCTAAAACTCGAGAACGGGTGGAGCGATTTGGCTAATTTTGGTATTGAATTATTTGTGGAAGTCATTCATTTTCTCATACATAATGATGGCCGGGGACAACAATTCACAATTCTACCAGGGTGACTTATATTGGCAGCCCGCGTTATACCTATGCATGTCAAGCCGATACGAGGTTCGGCGGGACCACTAGTAATATTATAAAGAGGAAATATTTGTATTTTTGTGTGTATGTTTGTAATGAATAAACTCAAAAACTACTGTGCCGATTTCAAAAAAACTTTCACCATTGGAAAGCTACATTCACCCTGAGTGACATAGGTTATATTTATTGCTAGAAAAGATTAGAGATCCTTACTAAAACTCAAGTAACGTAACCCAAGGTGTAAAAAAGTGCCCTAAAACGTCTTTTGTCGCATGCGCTGCGGAAACTATTGATGATAGAACAAAAGTATATTGTACAATATTAAAGAACATATCAATATCTACAAAAATAATTAATTAATTATAAAGAGGAAAGATTTGTTTGTTTGTATTGAATAGGCTCCGAAACTACTGGTCCGATTTAAAAAATTCTTTCACTGTTGGGAAGCTACACTATCCCCTGGTGACACAGGCTACTTTTTACCCAACTGCAAAAAAGAGAGTAATGTTTTTATTAAAAAACTACGCGTGAGAAGCTGCGGATCGGTCAGATAGTCATTTAAAAATAAAAATAAGGATTTGCCTTGGAGGTTGTATTTCATTTCAGTATATCATGAATGCAATGAGCCGTATCCTATTACTTACGGCCCTAGAGGCGCAAATCGCATTTACGCATCCGGTATCGAGCTAACAATAACCAACTTCCAGGGTTGATAGATCTATACCTTTTCGAGTTGCCCTTCCGGTGGAGGGGTTGCCTTCCATTTGTTCCAAGTGGTGCGCAGTGACTCGACCAGTTTCTGTTTCAAATCTGCTCCAACGCGAACCATTGTATCTTTTAACTCTGAAAATGTAATAAAACAAAATAAAATAGCCTGAACAGAAAAGTCCGTGATTTTTACATTCATAATGTCAAAAAACTAGAAGACTAGTCAGTTGCCAGAAGGCTATGGAAAAAAGTCTTCTAAAACTAAGATCATTACACAAAGTAAGAAGCGAATTCATACGACAAATATAATTGACGTCTTAAAAAACATCATCTTAGATCCACATCATCGCTTACCATCAGGTGGGATTCTGGTCTATCCAGTTAAAAAAAAGTGGCACTTCGGCTAGTCAAGCCACCCCTTTCACACGTGGGGTACGTACTGTACGTGTGAAAGGGATGGCCTGACTAGCGATAGCGACGCGACAACAAATTGGCTTAGGTAATAAGGGGGCGAGAGTGCCGACAGAAGTGAAAACTTGAACAATTACGAGATACTTATATACAGAGGTAACGGTAACAGTGTCGCGAGATCAATGGTTTTTTTCCCCATTTCAAAAAATGCCCAACGCGCCTAAAGATGTTTTCACTATTTATATACAGAGGTGTCGGTAACGGAAACAGTGTCGCGAGTTCAACGTTTTTTTCACATTTTTGTGCCATCGTGGATTCGCACATTACACAAGTTATTTATGTAGACGAGAAACAGCGTTGGACCAAGTATGCTGCCTTGTGTAACACCATAACTCACTGTTTGCTCGGCACTCGTCCATTGGTCAACTTTAACTCGCTGTTATCTATCCCACAGATAATTCTTGAAAAGCTCAAGCGGGATACCTCGGAATCAAATCTGTTCAAGCTTTTTTAGGAGATGGGGGATTGAGACCGTGTCAAAAGCGTTGGCCAAGTCGAGGAACATTACTAGACCTTGTTCTTTTAGGTTAGTTACAATCGAGTTGGATGTTTGTTTATTTATTTGTTTATTTGTTAATCAATCACGTCGTAACGACTGAACCGATTACGATGAATTTTGGTATACACATATATTATAATCAGGATTACCACAAAGGCTACCTTTTATCCCATAAATCAGTTCCCATGGGATAAAAATGGGGTGCCAAGTCACGTTGCAACAGCGAGTTTAGCTTTATTTCTAGGTTACCTACACATTTAGTATTGTAACGCGTACGAAGTCGCTGGCAACAGCTGGTAAATAAATATATTTGTTGTATAATTTGGGTTTAACGGTCAGTTGGTAGCGTTTATTTATCTATATCCATACTAACATTATAAATTTAAAAGTAACTCTGTCTCTGTCTATTTTTACGTTTTGCGACTAAACGGCTGAACCGATTTCGATAAAACTTGGTTTGTTTATCGGAATCCTGGGATATCGAGAGGTTTGAGACCGGCCACCATTATATTGACAAACCGCGCGTGCGAAGCCGCGTTCGGAAGCTAAACGTATAAGTTTATGCTGTAATATTAAGTTACCTAAATGCATCCTCTTTCTGCCCTTGTGGTGTGGAATCAAGTATGGCTTCGCATCTTGCAAGAGCGGGTTTATCAGCGGCTCAATTCTGTAAAGCAAATATAACTTTGATACGATTTTATATATGTATACACGATGTCCTTTAAATCGCTGTTTTCCCAGAACAAACGTTATTCAGACCATGGTCTACAAAAGGTTTACAACCTCAAATTAAAAAAAAATGAATTCGGTCTTTGAAAAACATAAAAAGTTGCGAACTTAAAACGTCTATTTTAACGTTACGCCCTACAACACGCCACCGTATCGCCACCTAAATAATTAAATAGTAGGTAAGCTACAGCTAGTGTGTCCATGCACATTATGTCACGGCTAGTTTTTTAACAAAGTTAAACTTATTTGAGAAGGTCTCGATTTTTTTTTTAATTTCTCTTGTTTGATGCTGTAAACTGTTAGTAGACCATGGTCTGAACAACGTTTGTTCTGGCAAAACAGTGATTTAAAGGACACCGTGTAAAATATCACACTAATATTGTAAATGCGAAAGTTTGGATGTTTATTTGTTACTTGGATTGGAAGTCTATATTATTTTTTTTTATAATGCGTGTTTTGTTATGTACGACATTAAATGAAAACACGTGTAGGGCTAATGCCTAGTGTTGTTGTAAAATGTTTTTTTTTTTAAATTCATTGTCATAGAAAATTATAAATTTTTAAAAAGCTTAGGGCCGATTTTTTACATCCTCAGATAAACAACCAGATAACATATATTCGACGAATAGCAATATTCTTGGTTTTTTCAATGGTCAGATAGCAGTTAACTGTCGAATAAGGCCCCTAACTAAAGAATAAAGGTGCCTGCTACTTGAAGGGCCGTATAGGGGTTCCCCGATAAGTTAGACGTTTTATGTTATATTTGACAGTTTCGTTGGTTCTGTTTTGTGTATTACGTACGACCTACGCCAATTTGATATGATTACTAAGGATCGGCGTCGGTTTTCTTGTTTTCAATTACTGGCCGATATTTGGTCACTAGTTCTGTCGGTAACCGTACTTCCGAATTAACTGAAATTTGTGGCGCGTTCACGTTTCGTTTGTTCCATTTTTTGTTCCATTTTAGTTTTATTTATTCACAAACGAACACAAATCCTAAATAAATCGATAATTAACACGGTATATACTGCAATCAAACAAGCGACAACAGGTTTTACAATCAAAGTCAAATGTCAAATACAGTTTTGTTGCCATTCTTCTCTAGCACGTTGAATACAGTATCCGTTCACCTCGCTCGCACACAGGTAGTGTGAAGTTGGCTAGCATAAACCACTGATAGTTATTCTCTAGATCAGTGATTCCTAAAAGGTGGACCGCGGAACCCTGGGGTCCCGTGGATGGGTCACAGGGATTCCGCGGTCTGTCCGAGAGTTAAAGTTGAATTGTACTTAAAGATGAATACCCGGCAATCGTTGAGAAAGCTGTCCTGGTTCTGATTAAGTTTGTGAAGACTTACGGATGCTAGATTGGTTTGCGTTCAATTGTCAGACATAAAGCCTAATTTTACGGCTATTATAAGAAATAATGTGAAAAAATTTCATGCTTCACATTAAATTATTAGGTACCTAGGTACATTGTATTTCTTTGTTACAATAAATTATTTGCAATACTTATAATAATTATTTTCATTTATAATTTGCTCATTCTTCGAGTCTAACATGAATATATTCAAACTACAAGGTACAAACTTTAGTTATCAAAATAGCCAGCTAGGGTTCCGCCAAAAAAAGTATGATCAATTAAGGTTCCATGGCCAAATAAAATTGGGAACCTCAGCTCTAGATAATAGACGATGGGAAAATGGAAAATATTTATTCGCCTAATAAACAAACAGATAGTTTTACAGTCTAGATAGCTATTCGACGACATAACTAAGGATTGAAAAATCGGCCCTTAGTCTATAAAGTCCTTAAAATATGAATGAAACAGCCAGTTTAAAATATGTAAAAAAAATCATATTAATTCATCATGAAAGTAGGTACCTACCGGTTACATTGACTAAGCGTCGGAAATGTATTGATTACCTACTGGATAAATATTCTAGCTACCGGTATTAAACCCCCGTCAGTTGATACGATTCCGGATGTGTGTTTTAAATTAATGTCGTACATAGCAAAGCAGGTTGTATACTATTAAGGTAGCAAACAAGTTTTCGAAATTTGGTATATACAGGGTGTTTGGTAATATACTGACGATATTAAAGTGCGATTTCTCAAAACATAATAAAAGACTTCTCGAAAAAAACTACTAGCCTTATCAAATTGACTTATCAAATCGACTAATTAAAGAAAATCGACTAAGTTTAGGTGATTAATTCGATATAAAAGTTACTGGCTACTCTTGCAATCGACATCCAAAAATAAAGGCCGACTAGATATCTCTTTCGGAAATGGCTGCGGAATTTGGGTTAGAAAGGGACAATAAGAGATATCTCGAGACGTCACCAATACAGTATCTGTGGTTAGATGGCAAGCATTATGCAATAGCAGAACATAAGTTTAATAAAATATTTGTTATTACATGCCAAAATAATTTCACATTTCTATGGTAAACATTTCATAATTTATTTATTATGCTCATCAAAATAACTCCTTTCATTTTTGTGCGTATATTATCAAACAGCCTATATATAGATTATGGGCGTTATTGAGACATAGGCTACTTTTTACCTGACCGCGCAGAAGGAGGGTTATGTTTTTGACACTCCACTTGTTTGGAAGCTAGTCCTATTTATATTACCTGTAGGCTATAGGGTCATACGGATGGAAGATATTGAAGAAATTCTTGCATGTTGGTAGAGCGAAGTCCATTCCAAGGGCTTCCACGCCTCTGATACACTCGAATATAGCTGGAACACAAGTTAACATGTTATTAGGGGTAACCAGAGGCAAGTCCGATTGTAATTTGATGACCTCTGTGGCGTGGGAGCGGTTTCCGGGTCTGGATGTTTTTTAGTAAGTATTTACAAATAAGATTTTTTGAAAAATTACTTTTTAATAACAAGCTTTTATAAAATTCATAATCAGAACCGCAAACAGATTCAAATGAATTCAAACAGTAGTTGCGTCGTTTTATTACATAGTTCTCATGGCCACCTCCCGGCTCCATCATCAGACCTTGCTTGGATATCATCTAGGAGCAGATTTACAAACAACAAACTTTACCACTTTATAATAAATCAATTCAGCTGTTAATGACTTCAGAAAACCACAAAACATCTTCCGCCATCTTGGATGGTCCCCTATATTTTGGATTTAATGTGACGTTGTATTAGTTCATGTTCTCCTCAGCAAGCTCTTTTATTTGATTTGATGATTTTGTGGTAATATAAAAATAACTAGTCCGCCATCTTGGATGATCCGCCATATTGGAATTAGAATGACGTCACATAGCTAAGCATGCATTGTCAGCCAATTCAGCTCAATTGGTTAAAGATAACTGATATAAAATTCAGTTGCAAGATTCCACTCGGACAAACATACATACATTGCAAGTTAAATAAAAGCTTGTAAAATATATATATATATATGTATTATTTCAGTTATCTGGTTCCCATAGTACACACAGCGCCATCTAGTCACAAACTAAGCAGACCTTGTACTATGGGAACCAGATAACTGATGGAATACTTATATACCTTTTTTTCGTAAATATATACTTATCTATATACCTAGTCAGGTCAAAAGTAGTGTCACACAGTAAAAACTTTTCTTTTAGAATGCTGGCCACAAAAAAGTTTATAGAATTCGAATTTCGAATTGTTCATGAAAATAAAAATGTATACTTTTTAGAATTTTACTCATTTTTAAATATGGAGTGGACGCTTAAAGAAGACCGTGTTGCAGTTA
Organism: Philereme vetulata; assembly: GCA_918857605.2. Taxonomy (NCBI): domain Eukaryota; kingdom Metazoa; phylum Arthropoda; class Insecta; order Lepidoptera; family Geometridae; genus Philereme; species Philereme vetulata. The sequence goes on along the minus strand of OU975427.1, from coordinate 6,705,880 downwards.
TTGCGTTGCATCGTTGCGGTTACGCGCCAATTCAAATTTTTGACATACTGAAAAATTTGAATATAACCAAAAGCTTCGTTTATCGCACCATCAAACGATACAATAAAGACTCTAGTGTAGATGACAGGTCAATAAGTGGTCGCCCTCGGTCTGCTAGGACTCCAGCAATGATAAAAGCTGTGAAGGCGCTAATTCAAAGAAATCTCAAACGTAAGCAGAAACTGTTGGCCCTTCAGATGGGGTTAAGCAGAACCACTGTGAAAAGGGTGTTAAATGAAGACTTAGGGCTTCGGGCATATCGAAGAAAAACAGGATATCGTTTGAATGCTCGTCTAATGGACCTGAGACTGAAGAGATGCCGCGCTTTGCTGAAGCGGTACGCGGAAAAAAAATATCGGGAAATTCTTTTTTCGGATGAAAAAATTTTTACCGTAGAAGAGAGCTACAACAAACAAAATGATAAGGTGTACGCACACAGTAGTGAAGAAGCGAGCAACCGTATTCCGCGTGTCCAACGAGGTCATTTTCCATCCTCGCTCATGGTATGGTTGGGAGTTTCTTATTGGGGCTTAACAGAGGTACATTTTTGTGAGAAAGGTGTAAAAACGAATGCAGTTGTGAATCAAAATACAGTCCTGACGAACCTTGTGGAACCTGTTTCTCATACCATGTTCAATAACAGGCACTGGGTATTCCAACAAGATTCAGCGCCAGCTCATAGAGCGAAGAGCACACAAGACTGGCTGGCGGCGCGTGAAATCGACTTCATCCGGCACGAAGACTGGCCCTCCTCCAGTCCAGATTTGAATCCGTTAGATTACAAGATATGGCAACACTTGGAGGAAAAGGCGTGCTCAAAGCCTCATCCCAATTTGGAGTCACTCAAGACATCCTTGATTAAGGCAGCCGCCGATATTGACATGGACCTCGTTCGTGCTGCGATAGACGACTGGCCGCGCAGATTAAAGGCCTGTATTCAAAATCACGGAGGTCATTTTGAATAAACTTAAGTGTCATAAGAATCTATGTTTTGTTAAGTTCATTTTGGTATATAAATAGTTACATAATGAATAAACTTGTTTCAATTATTTTATATTAAACATGAGACAGAATTTATGACCTGACTAGGTATATAAAACAAAGACGAGTTAGTTACACCATTTATAACTCAAGAACGGCTTGACCGATTTTGATGATCTTTGACTTGTTGGATTTGTATTTGCCCCGAATAGCAGGATAACAAATAAAATAACGGAAAAATACACGCAAAAAGAAATAATGAAGAAAATTCCTTTTCTCATACATAGATGAAGCGAATGATGGCCGATTGACAATTCTACCGGGGTGACGTACATTAGCAACCCGCGTCATATGCATGTCAAGGCGGTACGAAGTTCAGCGGGTCAGCTAGTAATACATATATAGAAAAATACCCAAACACGGAACACATATCTGTAGACTACTGGTGGTAGAGCTTTTGTGAACGGGCTCGAGGAAGTGGGCACCACCGCCTTACCTTTATCTGCCGCCAAATAGCAGTACTTGTGCAGCTGTGTTCCAGTTAGATGGTAATGGTATGTTCCTGTAATTACTGGCATATAGCAATAACAGTTAAGTCCTATAGTATGGCAACGTATCCACATAGAGATCAAGACAACATAATACCTTGTGTTGAATTCTATGTGGATATCCATGGGCTGCAGTAGCCACTTAACATCTGGTGGACTGCACGCTCGTTTGCCATATAAGTAGTATAAAAAAAGACTGTGCAAGCATTTGTCCCTCAGCGGGAATCGAACCCGCTACCCCTTGCGTATCAGCTGGTTATTCGCCGACTGCACCCTCCGTGGCGCAAAACAAAAACACGTAGAAAATGAGGGTAAATATTTACCGATAGGGCTCCCCAATGCGTAGAGCGCCGCGGGGGAGAACTTAAGCTGCGGGTACATGTCTAGCGGCTGCGTAGTGCCCGGCAGGTAACTCTTGTGAGCCGACGCCTCCGCCTCCAGAGGTCGCTGAAAAATATAAATAAAACCTCAGTAAACTTTCAAAAGAAGATATAGAAGCAGAGGAAGGCCTAAAAAGAGATGGATGGACTTCAGAAAACTCTGGCGCCCCCTGAAATTGACACTCGGCGCAAGTGTCCAGGTTTGCCCCTCCCCCACCCCCCTCTCCTTAACCGGAGCTGACCATCGCCTATAACAAATTATAATCATAAAATTCTTTATTTGGAACTTAAACAACCAATGCTACAAATGATGTGAAAAAGCGGCCAAGTGCGAGTCGCCCATGAAGGGTTCCGTAGCAGCAAGTAGCATAATATAAAAGTTCTTGTAGTTTCAACGGTATAGTTCTTTTAGTTTCGGAAAAAAGTGGCTGTGACATACGGACGGACAGACAGACAGACATGACGAATCCATAAGGGTTCCGTTTTTTGCCATTTGGCTACGGAACCCTAAAATGTATTAAACTGTGTCGCAGACATCAACTCCTCCGGAAAATATTAAAGTAGGTCCCAGTCATAAAGGCCTCATCATTTATAATTTTTCCAAATTTTTACAGACGGCTTTTACAGGGACTGGCAGGATTTGGCACAGGATCCATATAAGTGGAGGGGGGAGGAGGCCTTTTCCCAGCAGTGGGACAGCATAGGCAATTGCATAACATTTCAAAGTATTTGAGGGTCACTCACCTCAGGAGTCTGATGGCAAAGCAGGTCGTACAGAATAACGCTGCCCAGAGAGTGCCCCCCCAAAGACACCCCTCCCTTGAAGCCCGGGTTGCGTTGCTTGAACAGATTGTAGATTCTGTTGAGCTCGAAGCACACTGTGTCTATGATGGTCTGCGAACAAAATAAATGCTGGACATTTCACACAGCGCTATCTAGTCCAAAACTAAGCAAAGCTTGTACTATGGGAACTAGATAACTGATAGAATACTTAATTTTGTTTTGTAAATACATACTTATAACTAATAAAATAGAGGAACACACAAATAATTGATTGATAAAATAGTGCCATGAAATGCAGAACTAAATAACTTGACCTATAGCTTCATTCAAATTAGAGATAACGTGAGTTCATGTCAAGTGGTTAATCTTTTTTGGGGTACAAATTGCAGTTATTCTGGATTTCAGACTTTTGCCTATATTTGTGTCATTTAAGCTACACGCATACCAAATTACAGCACTGTGGGATCACTGGTGTATCCTGTGTGAATTTTGTCAAATTTCCGTTTTTATTATGGCTAATAACACAAAAACTATAGACTACTAAAAATAAAAACGGAGTCTAAATGTGTTAATGAAGATCTTTCATTTGACGTCCCATTTGACCTAATAGTCTCATATTAATTTTTTTTACCCCTCCTGAGCCCCAACATCTCAACAATCCCCCCACATTTTTAGCTCATTTAGTCACACCAAAATTGTGTCATCACTACCTACCTATGAATCAAATTTCACGATGATCGGATCAACGCTTCGAAAGTTATCCTCGGACAAACAAACATACATACAACGCCGATTTGCACAAAGTTGATTTAGAGATCTCGCTTCGCTCGTTCAACTAAATAGACAAGCTAGATAATAAAAACAATGAGTAACAAGTACATGAATAATGTAAAAAACACATATAAATGTAATCAAATATTTTTATTTGATTTTTTTATTCGTTTTTTACAGACTCTAAGGGCAACTTGCGCATCGAGGCCTAAACGTGTTTAGTGGCTAAACATGATTTAAGAAGTTGTCAAATCATACATATACGTCAAATCTAAACACTTTTAGGCGCTAAATACGTTTAGGGATCATGCAAGCCAGGCTATATTTATTTTTGTCCGTTGTTTTAAATTTTCAACAGCCCCTCACCTGGTGGTAGACAGGGCTGGTGTAGAAGAGCGCGTCGAGCACCGTGTGGTTGGTGAAGGCCCGCAGCCTCGGGATGCTCTCCAGCGTCACCTTGTTGAGGCGCTTGTCGACCCCGCCCTCGCCGACGTGCAGCTGCGCGTGCCACGATATAGGCAGCACCTCAAATAATACAAATACATACTAATATTATAAAATGCGAATGTAACTCTGTTTGTTTTGTTACCTTTTCACGACTAAACGGCTGAACGGATCCTAATGAAATTTGGCAAGGAGATACATTATATCCCCGAGAATGACATATGTTATCTTTTATCTCAAAAAACTATCCTGAAGGGGGTGAAATAGGGATTGAAGGTTTGTATGGACAATCCATAATTCCTCAAGTTAGGGATCTGAAAATTCATATTTAGGCTTTTGGTAAGAAACAAAGAAGTACGTGTTTCAAGTTTTTTGCAAAGTCATCCCTAAAGGGGGGAGGGTGGATGAGTGAAATGAGGGGTTAAAATTATGAGGTATTCTTTAGATGCACTCCCTATGTACCGTTGGTATATAGATAGATTGTGACCTGAAATGGGGCATAGGCTACTTTTTACTCGACTGCGCAGGAGGGTAATGTTTTTATTGAGTAACAACGCGCGCGAAGCCGCGGGCGGGTCAGCTAATAAAATAATAGATTATTAAACAAGGGGATAAAGCAGTGTCTTGCGTCACGGGCGCTACATAGAATTCCGAACGTAACGAAGGATTCTAGTAACTCTAGAATCCTTCGTGACGTTGAGTGCAGAGAGGGATATAAGCACGCCCAAGATACAGACAGCTTTATCCACGAGGAGAATACTCTACTTTTCACACTATCTGCGAGACAAAAAAAAACAAATCTAGGTTGGTTTCTGGCATTCTGTGCAGAGGTTAGCTCGATTTACGAATAAGTTCTTATTGTGTGTATCTCTTTAGTTCAAAGTTTAGCCCACGCGGACATAATGTGATTTCAGTATGTCTGGTTGTCACGTGGTGGAAGGGATGGAAGGGGGAAGGCTCACCTCAACTCTGCTAACGATGCCGTTATCATACGAGTTCCTGTAATGTGACTGCACCAATTGAAGACTTGTGCTCCTGAAATCCTCAACTGAAATAAAGTGTATTCACATATTCATTAAAATCCAAATATTTTTCAGACTTTTCCCTATATTTGTGTCACTAAAGCTACACGCATACAAAATTTCAACACTGTGGGGTCACTGGTGTACCCTGTGAATGTTGTCAAATTTCAGTTTTTATTATGGCTAATAACTTAAACACTACAATGTTTAAACTAAAAATATAAACGGGGTCGAAATGTACTAATAATGACCTTTTACTAGACTTGCCACTTGACCCGCCAGTCTTATTTTTGTTTTTTTTACCCCTCTTGAAACCCAATATCTCAACAACCTGTGACTAAATGAGCTAAAAATGTGTGGGGGGGGGGGCACATTTTTAGTTCATTTAGTCACACCAAAATTGTGCCATCACTACCTACCAAATTTTACGATGATCCGATAAACGCTTCGAAAGTTATCCTCGGACAAACAAAACATTCATTTATATTTATTTTTTTATTTTTAGAATTCTAGGAATACTTACAGCTAGATTACAGAAGAGGTATTTGAGTAGAAAATAAACAACAATAAATGCTACTTATTCTAAGAAGGCAAATTAAAAGTTTCCGCAGATAAGGTAAGAGATAAGTAGGTATTATATAAACAGGTAAGGTAGACAACACATAAAATGAGAAAACAAATTAAATAGAAGAGATATCAATACACACACACACACACACACACACACACACACACATACACGTCATCGGTTAAGTGCCTAATCTATATATTAAAATAATTGTCACTAAGTAAGCGTTTGAGCTTACTTATTTTAGTGTTGAATAGATCAACCTCTTTATTTGCCTTAGCCAATGAATTAAAGGAGTGACAAGCTCTCACCATAAAATAATTTTGCCTGTAATTGGTTGGAACCCTTGGAATATAAAGAAGGTTAGGATTTCTCAATGCAGCTTTAATAGTTCGCAGTCCTATTAGCTCCAGAAGCTCTGGGCAATCCAGTGTCATTTGCTATGTTAAACAGATAAGTGAAATCGGCTATTTCCCTTCGTTCGGATAGAGGAAGAAAGTGAAACTTACGACATCTTGTATCATAGTCAGGTAGGAATAATCGGGCTCGGTATTGGAGATAACGTAAAAACCTTTTTTGTAAACCTTCTAAACGTGAGGAATAAACTTTATAAGAAGGATTCCACACTTGCGAAGCGTATTCTAAATGACTACGTACGTACAATAAAGTATTTTAAACGTTTTGATACTCGTAAACTCTGCTGACATTCTCAGGATAAAACCAAATGCGCGTGATGCCTTTTTAACTTTACTATTAATATGTTCGTCAAACAATAACTTACTATCAAACGTCACTCCCAGGTCTTCTATTGTATTCACTCTATTTAGCTGTGAGTTATAAAATTTATAATTATATGTCAATGTTGTATGTTTACGAGTAAATGAGCACACAAAGCATTTCGAGACATTCAGATCTAATTTGTTTAGTAGACAATAATTTTCGAATCTGTTTAGGTCACCTTGAAGGCGAAGATTATCCTCAAGGTTTTTATTTGGTATATAATTTTCATATCGTCAGCATACAGTAGTATTTTAGAGTAAATAAAGCAAGAAGAGATGTCGTTAAAAAAAATGGTAAAAAGCAACGGACCAAGTAAGGATCCTTGGGGAATACCTGAAGGTATGCTCATAGGACACGAAGAGTAACCGCCCAAAACCACAGTTTGACACCGGTTGCGAACGTATGACGAAGACCATCTAAATAGATTACCCCTAATACCTATCCTCTGAAGCTTCACAAGAAGAACTGAGTGATCAATCCAATCACAGCATTTAGAGTAGTCAGGATAAATAATGTCTACTTGCGAGGGTTCAGACATAAATCGTGACAAGAACTCAGCACAAAGAAGGAGTTTAGAGGTGGTAGACCTGCCTCTTAAAAAACCGTGTTGATGACTTGAAATACTGTGCTTGAGTGCGGAATAAAGTTGTGTGTGGATGATTTTTTGTAGCACTTTGGCAAACAAGCACAGTTTCGATATTGGTCTGTAATTTTCTACTTTATTCTTTGGACCCTTTTTGTGAATGGGAGTTATGAACGGCGTCTTCCAAATATTAGGGACAACGCCCTCTGTGAGAGACCGGCGGTAAAGTAGTGTGAGGGGAATAACAAGGCTCTTGGCACATTTAACAATTAAAATGGCTGGGATGTTGTCAGGCCCCGCTGATTTAGTTAGGTCTAGGTTTTTTAGGAGCTTAAAAACATTTTTCTCTAGAACTTCGACTGTACTTATGTCCCGCGGAGGACCCAAGATATGTCGAAGATAATGAATCAACCTGAACATTAGACTGGCGATTATCCAGAAAAGTTGAGTGAAAAATCTCGCAAAATAAGTTGCAAATCTCATCACCTTGGTCTGAGGAGTGGTTGTCGTATTCTAACACAGAGGGAAAAGAGTTTGAGCGATTCTTACTTTTTATAAATGACCAAAAGACGCGGGGGTTTGTTTTGATACAGTGTTCAATATTAGCTATGTAAGCATTATACATATCCTTCTCCATAGACTGCGCTCTTTCTCGCAATAAAATAAATGAGTCACGGTCATACAAGTTATTATAGGTTTTATATTTTTTTAAATTTAGCTTTTTCATACATACATACAAAGCCAATTTGCCCAAGTTGATTTAGAGATCTCGCTTCGCTCCATCAATAATTTTCAAAATATTACCCCTTGTTTCGCCACGAAAGAAACGAGCAACAAACAAAACTAGTTGTTTTCAGTTTAGAGCGCCATCTAGTTTAAGAACTATACAACTCTTGTCGAAACACAGAAATACTAAGTGACTTACCGACTTCCTCGACGGATCTGAACCTCATATCGCACGCGGAGCCGACGCCATGGCACAACAGAAGAAGGTGGTCGATGGAGGAAGGCTCAGGATCTTCGATTTCTGACTCTTCGTGACCGCGGCGAACCACGCGAGGTCGCGACGTAGATTGCTGAAAGATATAATCGAATACACTGTAGTGGGCAACATTTGCAACCTGTTTGTTATGTACGACATTTATTTAAAACACACATCCGGAATCGTATCAACTGATTTTAGAGGTGGGTTTAATAACGGTAGCTTGAATATTTATTCAGTAATCGATACATTTCATTAATCAATTTTTAACGTAAATCGGCGGCGCCTTTGCGACGATTCCGCTTAGTCAGTTTAACAGGTACCTACTTACATGATGAATGAATATGATTTGTTTACCTATTTTATACAGGCTGTTTCATTGATAATTTAGGACTGGATGACTAGGTTGTTTGAATTTTAAAATTTTCTATGGTAATGAATTTGATATAACCATATTTTACAACAATACTAGCCATTAGCCCTACCCGTGTTTTCATTTAATGCCGTACACTACAAAACACGTAGTATACTAGCTTTTTCATTTCACTAAAAGTACCAGGCGATCATAACTATATAGGAAGTCGACACACAAGAACCTCATCGATTAGCATTTTGATTTTAAATCGTATATCTATTGGCATAACAGCTATAATTGTACTAACATCTGCGCAGATATTTTGTTTGTATTCGCCAGCGCCGTGCACACACATTACGAGATGGTCGATGGCCGGCTTAAGATCCCTTGCCACGTGGATTTTTGGAGGATTCCGGTATACTTTCTTGCCAAGGATGAACTGGGTAGGATAGGATAAGGAAGGATTAAGAGAATAAAATGACCCGGGGGGGATAAGTTTGATGCTTTCCAAATCCAATGAACAGCCAGGTGAACTATGTAGGTGGACCACTGGCAGGGAGTGAAATAATCGATAGTACGACGTCCCAAGCGCTTTTTGAAACATTTTTTTCAAAAAGGTTTTTTTTTTTTATTGGTTGACATTTCAGAGCTATCTAGCCCCAAGCTAAGCAGAGCTTGTACTATGGGACCCAGATAACTGATATTATACTTATATACTTTTTTTTTGTAAATATATACTTATAATATATAGAAAAACCTCCGGATCCGGAACAAATCACGGAAGTTGTCAATTTAGAGATAAAATGAATGGGAGGATAAAATAGATTAGAGGATAAAATGAATGAGGTTGACTGAAACAGTATGAGGTTGAATAACAGGACCGGCTGAGACGCAGGAGGTTGCGGGTTCGATTCCCGCCGCGGAACAAATGTTTCAGGTCTGGGTGGTTTGCTATTCATACTAATAATTATAAATTCGAAAGTAGCCGTCTCTATGTCTGTCTGTTTGTTATGTTTTAAAAAAAACGGCTGGACCGATCTTGACGAAATTTGATATACAGACCACGGGTGCGAAGCCGCTGGCGCAAGCTAGTAAATGAATATAAAGAAGGATTTACTGTTATTTGTACCCACATAATTTAATAGGGGACTTATTGACCCGCCAGCGGCTTCGCAAAGATCAAAGTAATTTTTCTATAGAAACTTTGACACCCCATTTTTATCCCTTGGGAGCTGATTTATAGGATAAAAAGTAGGCTATATGTTAATCTAGGTATAATCTACGTAAGTACAAAATTTCATCGAAATCGGTTCAGCTACGTTAGGACGTGATTGAGTAACAAACAAATAATCAAAAATCCTAATTTTCGCATTTATAATATTAGTCTGATAAATAAGTACACACCGAACTGGAAAAAATACATGCTTTGCGTTAATTAAAACACAAATTACAAAATACTGTCTCGCATGTATTTAAAATACGAAATACAGTATTTAAACTATTTTTATTTAAAATACAAAATACAGTATTTTAACTATTTTTATTAAAATACAGGCAGTTATTAGGTTCTTGACAATTTGACGAATTTGACAATTTGACGACTTTTTCCCCAACCTGGGGAAAAAGTCTTTTCGCATTATAGTATGTATGAACTTGTAATACAATCTCTTTGGCTATACTTTTTGTATCTGGCTGGTTTTGGTATCATTCAAATTTAAAATTTTAAAGAAGATAATTCCAAATTCAAATTAAGAAAATGTGTGATTTTTATTTGTTTTTCGTACTGTAAAGATGAGTGAATCTAATGAAGAAATTCGATACATTTTAAAATTTTACAACAAAAAAGTTAAAAATGCAACACAAACCGCGAAAAAAATTTGCGATGTTTATGGACCTAGTGCAGTGTCTGTGAGAGTAGCACAAATTTGGTTTAAGCGTTTTCAATCCGAAAATTTTGATGTCAAAGATGCACGTCGCTCTGGTCGCCCTATTACGGATAAAAATTTTGAAAAAGTGGAGCAAGATCAGCATATCAGTAATTACGACGTAGCTGAAGAACTGGGATTGACCAAAAAATAGTTTTGGCGCATTTGAAAAAACTGGGTACATAAAAAAGCTCGATATTTGGGTACCCCACGAGCTCACTGAAAGAAAGCTAAATAAACCGTGCACTCATTTGTGATTCTTTATTACGACGTAATGAAACCGAACCATTTTTGAGGAAGCTGATAACTGGTGATGAAAAGTGGATCACGTACGACAAGAACGTGCGAAAAAGGTCGTGGTCAAAGGCCGGTCAGGCTTCACAGACTGTGGCGAAACCCGGGTTAACTCGCAACAAGGTGATGCGGTGTGTGTGTGGTGGGATTGGAAGGGATTCATTATGAGCTGTTACCACCAGGCAGGACCATCGATTCGGAACTCTACTACGAACAACTGATGAGATTAAAGCAAGAAGTTGAGAGAAAGCGGCCGGAATTAATCAACAGAAGGGGTGTGGTTTTTTATCATGATAACGCTAGACCTCACACATCTTTAGCCCCTCAGCAAAAATTAAGAGAGTTTGGCTGGGAGGTGTTAATGCATCCGCCGTATAGTCCTGACCTTACACCTTCAGATTTCCACCTGTTTCGGCCTCTTCAGAATTCTTTAGGCAGTGTCAGAATTCTTTAGGCAGTGTCAGGTTAACATCACGAGAGGACTGCCAAAACTACTTGTCGCGGTATTTTGATCAGAAGCCCCAAAATTTCTATAGCAATGGGATCATGTCCCTACCTACAAGATGGCAAAAAGTTATCGAACAAAATGGTACCGACATACTTTAGTTAAATGTAAATAAACTATATTAAAAATGTTTTGAATTTTCTTAAGAAATGCAAAGAAACTTTTTCCCCAACCTAATATTTAGCGGTCGCCATTTTGCTTACGAATAGTTACAAAAACTATCAATCGCTATTTCCCGTAGAACGCACCATTATTAAAAGATCGCTAAATGTATTTATTTGAAATACTAACAACAAAATATCAATTACAAATTACATTTTTACGAAGTACTTAATTGAATTACAAATACCAAATATGTATTTGTATTTTAATTACAAGTAATTCAAATACTCCCCCCCCCCCCCCCCCCCCCCCCCCACTGATAACTCACACATACTGTTTGAGCAGGTAGTCCCTATGTAGTACATAACTGTAAAAATTGTCTTATTTCTTTGTTATTTTTTTTCATGTTTTTTTTTACTTATTTTGTTGTGTCAAATAAATAATCACACAGTTTGCCTGAATTAAATGATTTATTGATTATTATGTATCATAAATAATATGAATATGTACTACTCACAGGTGGAGAATTGAAGGAGTCAGCCCCGCCTCCATGCAAGAAGTGCACCATCACAGCGGGGCCGTGCATCACCACCAGCTCGCTATTCGGCAGCACTAGGCGACGATGCCATTCACCAGTCGTTACCCCATGACGATACTCTTCCTGAAAACGTACAACAATAAGGGGTTTTCACGGCCATGTGTTTATAACTACTAGCAGATTATTCGAAAACTGGAAGATTTTAATCAACACAACGTTAAAATTGTATTGCAGTGGATTCCTTCACACATTGGACTGTCTGGCAACGAGGAGGCAGATCGTTTAGCAAAATCAGCTGTTGTAGATGTATCAGAAATATATATTTTACCATCATATTCTGAATTACTACCGAAATATAATAGAATATGCTATGATCACTGGCGGGAATATTTTGACGAACGCTCTAAAACTAAAGGCATTTGGTATAAAATTATACAAAGTCAACCTCCTCGTTTGCCGTGGTTTATGGGAAATATAAGTAGGAAACAAATTGTTACCGCACACAGGCTTCGTTCCGGACACATGCCGCACAAGAAGTTCACATACTTAATGAGAAAGGTGAACCATATTTTGAAGGAGTGTGTCCGGAACCAAGCTGAAAGGCTTATGCTTCTTGTTGAGTTGGGTATAACTATTGTCAATGTTGGAATTTTTCACAGCATCTTATCGCGTCCTAACTCAACAGAAGCCAAATTGATTTATAGTTTTGTTGATTCGGTGGGTACGTAGAATGTATGCGGGTGCGTTCTTGTCGATAGATACATCGGAGGGTGCGCGCTTGCATCTGTTTTGCGCACTGTGTAAACCAAGTTACTAAACTAGGGAGTTGAAATAAACATAACGTTTTAGTTTGTTAAATTTATGATTTTGTCATTATAGGGCTGACATAAACATAGTTTAAAATTCCTTAAATAAAACGAAAAAAAAACTACTAGCAGATGGCGTTGCTCTGTCATGCTCTGATTAACAATGGAAAGTGAACCATCATCATCAGCTCAGCCGGTCTGCACCCGCTGTTGGATATAGGCGTCCTCTTTATTACGCCATTCTTTCCGGTCCCTTGCGAGTCTCATCCATTGACACCCGGCTACCCTCACAACGTCATTCAAGCATCGAACCATCGGTCATCGAACATTCAAATATATTCGAATAATAGCGACCGCCCGCGGCTTCGCACGCGTGGTTTGTCAACAAAAAGTAGCCTATATGTTTATCCAGGTTATAATCTACGTACATACCAAATTTCATCGAAATCCGTTAAGCCGTTACGACGTGATTGAGTATTATACAAACAAATAAATAAACAAACATCCATACTTTCGCATTTATAATATTCATATAATTATATATTCCATATTTAAAATTTATAAAATTTCGTGTCTGTGCTGTTGACCGTTGAGGAGTTCCTTCTTGGAAGCCAACCCTGAGTGCAGCAGACATGTCATGGTGGAACTTAGAACAGGATATTATAATTAAATGCGTACATAAAATTTCGCATCTGTGCTGTTGACCGTTGAGGAGTTCCTTCTTGGAAGCCAACCCTGAGTGCAGCAGACATGTCATGGTGGAACTTAGAACAGGATATTATAATTAAATGCGTACACAAAATTTCACGTTTGTGCTGTTGACCGTTGAAGAGTTGCTCCGTCTGGAGCCAATCCAGGGAGTAGAATCAGGTCATGCTTACTATAAATATATGCATTGTTCTCCAAAATAAGCGTGTATACCAAATTTCAGCTCAATCGGTTAAAAATAACTGATTTAAAATTCAGTTGCAAGATTCCACCCGGACAAACATACATACATTGCAAGTTAAATAAAAAGCTTGTAAAAAACTAGTTAATGTTGCGTTATCAATAACAAATCCCCCCCAAATTCAGTACAAGGAGTGGAACTCACTGCCGGCGTATGTTTTTCCGGACCAGTACAATCTCGGGAGTCTTCAAGTCCAGAGTGAATAGGTTCTTTCTAGGCAAGCGTGCTCCATCTTGATCACACCATCACTTACGTTCAGGTGAGGTACTGGTCAAGCGTTTGGCTATCATCAATATAAAAAAAAACAATTTTTACACATGTAGTGGTTGTGATAACAAGGGTCCACCATATAGCTGAAGTATTCCTAAGCGGCTTTGTGACGACTTTCTATGACTTTCAGGATTGAGAATAAGGGGGCTGGTGCTCCCGCACTTCACAACTATGGGTCTGCCGCGATGCCATCTTCCAGCGTTCAAAGGTTTTTCGCTTACCTCCAATTTATCGGCGACTGCTTCGGTATACGGCACATATCTGGCGTCAGTAGTCCCTTTGTAGAACCAGCTACATCTGGAAAAAGAACAAAACAATTTTTATCCTGATGGCCATCAATGAATGAATGAAATAAAACAGTTTATTGTGCACTATAATAAATAAAAATTACAAAAGAAAAAAAACGACACAAAGCAAATAGTACAATGAGCGATCTTATCACTTTTAAAACTGTCTTCTATACAACCTATGGATAGAGAAGATTTAGTTATGTCAAAGATATGGTCAGGGGTGCAACTAATACCCTAATACTTTATAATAGCCATAAATAAGATATTATAAATTATATAAATAAATATTACTGGACATTTCACACAGTGCTATCTAGCCCCAAACTAAGCAGAGCTTGTCCTATAAGAACCAGATAACTACTTAAATACTTTTTTTTAATACATACTTATAATATACTAGCTGACCAATCCGCAGCTTCGCACGCGTAGTTTTTCAATAAAAACATTACCCTCCTTTGCGCAGTTGGGTAAAAATAAGCCTATGTTACTCAGGGTGAAAGTAGCTTTCCAATGGTGAAAGAATTTTTGAAATCGGACCAGTAGTTTTTGAGTTTATTCATTACAAACATACACACAAAAATACAAATCGTTCCTCTTTATACCTAGTCAGGTCATAAGTATTGTCAACAGTAAAAACTTTTCTTTTAGAATGCTGGCCACAAAAAAGTTTATAGAATTCGAATTGTTCATGAAAATAAAAATGTATACTTTTTAGAATTTTACTCATTTTTAAATATGGAGTGGACGCTTAAAGAAGACCGTGTTGCAGTTATTGCGTTGCATCGTAGCGGTTACGCGCCAATTAAAATTTTTGACATACTGAAAAATTTGAATATAACCAAAAGATTCGTTTATCGCACCATCAAACGATACAATGAAGACTCTAGTGTAGATGACAGGTCAAGAAGTGGTCGCCCTCGGTCTGTTAGGACTCCAGCAGTGATAAAAGCTGTGAAGGCGCGAATTCAAAGAAATCCCAAACGTAAGCAGAAACTGTTGGCCCTTCAGATGGGGTTAAGCAGAATCACGGTGAAAAGAGAGTTAAATGAAGACTTAGGCTTCGGGCATATCGAAGAAAAACAGGACATCGTTTGAATGCTCGTCTAATGGACCTGAGACTAAAGAGATGCCGCGCTTTGTTGAAGCGGTACGCGGGAAAAAATATCGGGAAATTCTTTTTTCGGATGAAAAAATTTTTACCGTAGAAGAGAGCTACAACAAACAAAATGATAAGGTGTACGCACACAGTAGTGAAGAAGCGAGCAACCGTATTCCGCGTGTCCAACGAGGTCATTTTCCATCCTCGCTCATGGTATGGTTGGGAGTTTCTTATTGGGGCTTAACAGAGGTACATTTTTGTGAGAAAGGTGTAAAAACGAATTCAGTTGTGTATCAAAATACAGTCCTGACGAACCTTGTAGAACCTGTTTCTCATACCATGTTCAATAACAGGCACTGGGTATTCCAACAAGATTCGGCGCCAGCTCATAGAGCGAAGAGCACACAAGACTGGCTGGCGGCCCGTGAAATCGACTTCATCCGGCATGAAGACTGGCCCTCCTCCAGTCCAGATTTGATTCCGTTAGATTACAAGATATGGCAACACTTGGAGGAAAAAGCGTGCTCAAAGCCTCATCCCAATTTGGAGTCACTCAAGACATCCTTGATTAAGGCAGCCGCCGATATTGACATGGACCTCGTTCGTGCTGCGATAGACGACTGGCCGCGCAGATTGAAGGCCTGTATTCAAAATCACGGAGGTCATTTTGAATAAACTTTAGTGTCATAAGAATCTATGTTTTGTTAAGTTCATTTTGGTATATAAATGGTTACATAATGAATAAACTTGTTTCAATTATTTTATATTAAACATGTGACAGAATTTATGACCTGACTAGGTATAGTATAGATAGAAAAGCATCCAGATACAACAAAACCACCTACCTAGTTACACCATTTATAACTCATAAACGGCTTGACCGATTTTGATGATCTTTGATTTGTTGGATTTGTCTCCGCCCCAAATAGCAGAATAACTATGAAATATCGGAAAAATTCACGCAAAAAGAAATTATGAAGCAAATTAATTTTCTCATACATAGATGCAGCTAATGATGGCCGATTGGACAATTCTACCGGCGACGTACATTGGCAGCCCGCGTCATATGCATGTCAAGGCGGTACCTAGTTCAGCGGGCAACAGCTAGTAATATATAAAATTATGATATATTTGACACCTAGAACGATTGACTTACCTTCTAACATTGGTAGGCTTCTCCTTCCAGTAGACAGCTATCCTCAACCTGCCAATGACGTTCACGTCAAATCTTCCACCATCGGTCGGTACGAGAGTATCCTCATTGAGCTCCGCTGAAAAGAGTTCAGATCAATAATTAATCTAATATATAAAACTATCGTGTCCCGGTGTTTGTGGTCGCACTCCTGCGAAACGGGTCCACCGATTTTAATGATATTTCTTGTATATTTGGTAGGTATGAGAGAACAGATCGTAAAGTATTTTTCAACCTCCTACCCCCAATCCCCATTTATTAATCACAATTAGTAAAACGATAAAGGTTATTAAAATTTAAGAAAAAAAACGAGTGTGCTTTAGACCGCACGACTGAAGTAAAACTTCTTTATAGAAAGAAAGAAAGAAAGAAAACATTTTATTCAACAACCACACAGTAATAAAGGAAAATAAAACACAACAATAATAAAATCTAACCTAAGCACTAACAAACTAACAAACTTAAAAGCTCTGTGTGGAGATGAATAGATACTCAGCTAAGCATGATGGTACGGTATGTCAATATGCCGCAGCGCTGGTCTTCCGCTGAGTCCAGTTTATATTACCTCACGTACCTCTTGATCAAGGGTAGCCATAATAAGATAAACACAACTATTGTTCAAATCAAACCATATTAAATACATGCATTACAAAATTATATACCTACTATTTTAAACCAATAAAACTATCACTACTAACTATCACACTAAACAAAAAAAAATTCACTGGTATATTTAAGACAAGACATGGAGACCGGGGAGAGAGAAAGAGATAGAGAGCTTCAGCTACTGCCACTACGGTATTATCAAAATATTAATTTATAAAATTATCCACACGTCTGTAGGTCGATCAGTGTATGTTCATTCTGGGCAGACGCAACTCGCACTCGCACATTAACGTTTAAAAATATACGAAAGGTAACTCTCTCACTTTCTATCTTCACTAACTTATATCTCCCTCTCAACTTCCATTCGCACTTTTCGCAACGCATTCACCAGCTTACTCCCCAAGACAAGCGTGAGTAAAGAAGTTTTACTTCAAAATTTCAGTTAAAATAATATTACTAAAGTAATAATAGTCCATTCTGAGCTCAGAGGTCAGTCATACTCACGGCTGCAGTATGAGCGTTCCAACGCGTTCGAGTCCGTCACCGAGAACCCTCGCCAGAGAGACTTATCTTCCACATCCACGCGGTAGAACCAATGGTGCTTCACTGGGGTATACTCCGATGATGATCGACTCTGAAATTCATAACTAGTTTAACTTACTCTGATCCATGAACTTTAGGTCTCATAGGAAGACTCAACCAGCCAGCTACAGAGGGCAATGCTTGGCATTTTGAATCAGAAATAAAGAGATCCGTTAACAAACTAAAGTCACTGACTTAGCCCAGAGGATTACCAAACGAAAGTGGCACATAGCTCGAAGAACTGCGATGCGGTATAACGTTCTAGAGACCACGCACGGGAAAGCGCAGCGTAATATCCAAGCGTGGTATGAACATGTCATGAGGAGAAGAAAGATAAATTCTCTCCACACCCAACTCCCAAACAAACAAGTAGTGGGATGTTGGAAATTAATAGAGGTTAAAAACCGGGTTATCTCACTTTTCTTTATAATATTTTCTCTCTTTTCTTCCCCAAATGACAGTCAAGGAGCCATTAGATCAAGTTTCTTTATACTCTTCGCACTGTAATATGATGTAGCGCATATCACAGTTAGAAGATGTTGAATCCAAAACGTAAATAGTTTAAAAATGTTTACCTTAGGGTGTCTAAGATAGATTTCGGATGGATTTAGCTTGCCTACCGTCCTTTCAGGACAGACATACTTAATATAATAATAAGCATATGGATACACAGTGTTTTTTTTTAACTGGGACAGTACGTCAGCACCCATTACCAGAGGAGATACAGGTGCAGTTTCTTTTAAACCATCAGCTCTTTTTCGAAGAAAAACATTTTGGCATTAAAATTTTTAATAGAATAGAGATATTTGACAATGCCATGATAGGAAAAATAAGATGATAAGGCGCTACTCACACTTGACCAAAAATATTTTAATGCCAAAATGTTTTTCTTCGAAAACAGGCTGATGTTTTAAAAGAAACTGCATCTGTATCTCCTCTGGTTATGGGTGCTGCCGTACTGTCCCAGTTAAAAAAAAAACACTGTATATCCTAATCCTTAATATATTATTCTTCAAGAAAAGTCGCCACATGAAAGGCATGGTCAACACGCGGAAAACAAAGCCACGTGTTTCTTCAAGATGTTTTCCTTTTATTTTCCTTACGTGCACATACATTTTTAAAAGTAGTAATTCAGTAAATCTGTGATGAGATGAACGAGTAGTCGACTGAGACCAAAAATATTTGTACAGGGGGTTGTAGCACAAAGGTACTCGTAGTTTCTGATACCCAAGATCTAATCCTAGTGTGGTCAGGAGCAGTGCCGGAATTAGCAAGCGCTGGGATAGCAAATTATATAGAGAGGCCCTTGATCTACAATGGGTAAAGTGGTGGAGGTGGGCGGGTTTGGATAGGCGGAGGCCGTAGCAATTGCTGCTCTAGCTACGTGGTTAATCCGGCACTGGTCAGGAGTCAGGACTAAGAATGTTCCTGATGTGTGTTATTTTATAATTGTACGGTCGAGATGCGAATTCTTTCCTAATACCAACAAAAGAGTATATAACTCTAGAGTAAAAATATCAGTAAGTAAATAGTTTACCTCTTGCAATACAGCAACTCCATCTTGTGGAGTTTCGTCCACACCGAAATTGCTTAAATCGACAGAGACCGATTTACTCTGACTATTATTAGTTATCTCACTCATATTCCCTTCCTTTTCTTTCCTGTCAGTATCAGCAGCGGTTTTTACTTTATAGTTTTTGATGTCTTTAAGTTTTCTGTTACAGCAATATTCACATGTATTTATCGTTGTTAAAGCATCTTCTGTATTATCTATGTTTTTATCAATATCTTCTTTATAAGCGAAATTATCAGTTGAATTATCTACACTTTTACTTTGACCATGCACCTCTGAACTATTTAAATTGTTTTCATCTAAGTTTTTTGTGGTTACCTTTAAATTCCCTACTTTCGGTATGCCAGTTTCAATTTTAAACTCAACTGAAAAGTGATGTACAGTTTTGACTATTTCATCGCCAAATTTGATATTTTGTGTGGATGTTAGATCTTGCATTAGATTTTGTATGTTAGCTCGCGTTTCGTTATCCATAACTTGCCCTTGACGTTGATTTTGATTGGTTACTGTTGTTTTTAAATTGTTTGTTGCATGTCTATAATGATTTTGGCTCTGGCTTAACTCAAAAAAAGATTTTGAATGATCGGGTTGTGCTGGGGGCATTGTGAAGTAGCTAGCAAGTCTGCTGAAACTCTCAGGCGGTTCAGTTGGAACTAGCTTGGGTCCTTCTTCGTTAGATCCGAAGAAATTGAGTGGGTCTGGTAGTGGTACAGATCTTATAGTTTTTTCTTTAAGATCTGCTGGCTTTTCAAATGCATGTGTCTGATCTTTGATTAGTACATTAGTAGCACCAAAAGCATTTGCCAAAGTTGGTGATTCGTATATGTCTGTATTTTCTGAAAGTTTAGTTCCACTGTTAATAATATTTGTTTCATATGTGCCAATATTATCTTTGTCGCAATCCACCTTTGGTAATTCATAACTTTGTTGTGCTACCGTTGGATTTTCCGATTTAAAACCAGCAATAATATAATTTTGGGGGGCAATAGCATCAGGCGATGTCATACTCGTAGTTGTGGTAGTTCGAGTTTGCGTCGACGTTTCTGGTATGAAAGGTACTTTGTTATCAGCACTTGGATACTGCTCCTTGAATTGCCTCCTTAGTTCATCTTCAAATCCTGGTGGTAGTCGAAAATTCTCGGCAAATGGACTTATTTCAGCTTTCACAAGCTTAGTCATTACTTGTTTTTGGAGAGCTATATCTGTAGATACATTTTGGAAAGTGGTTATATTTGTTGGAGACGTTATAGAATTTCGATAATGAGTTTCAGCAGCATAGTTCCCAGTGTCAAAATAAGAAGCCATAGATTTAGGTGGGTTTTCAAATTCAGTACTTTTTTGAATATCAAATTCATTTTTGAACTTTTCTATCCGACCTGTAAATGTATCATGTGCTGAATCTTCAGAGCTTCGTTTTCGTTCTCTAAACTCTATCTTGTCATCATCTGTTTCCGATGGCTCTATAATGAATTCTTCTTCGAGTGGAAAATCTTTCTTCGCATCCTGCTCGATCGAAAGCACGTCCAATCCACATGTTTCATCAGATTTCGAATCTTCTTCTGCGGGTGGGGCTGACGGTATACTCACTTCTCGTGGTATTACATCGTCTTCGTGTATTATGTATTCAGCTTTTATTTCATCGCTCGCGTTAGTTGGTACATTATTTAAAAATAAGGAGTCATCGCTATAGAACCCTCCAGCACTATTGTCGAGTGGAAACGTATGTTGAAGATCAGTCAGGAAGCATAAAGTAGAAAGAATGTCCTGGCCTCGATCAACGTGTCTTGAAGCGTATTCTAGCTGTTCACTGGTCCATTCAATATCAGTATTGCTACTAGCGGCAGCTTCATTTGCTGATTGACCTTGAATAGTTTTGATCGTATCTTCAGTAATTTGATTAATATCATCGAACTGCCCTTCTTCAAATATTCTATCATCAGCATTCGGGTTACTTTCGGTGAGAAGCGCTTCGACTGGATTCGAAAGTTGAATCGAAGAGTTAATATTTTCAATAAGATGGTTTGTTACATTTTCAGTTTCTTTATCTTCGGCTACATTTACTTCTCTACACGTTTCGCAGATATTGAAATCAGAAGCCGATTCATTGGCATCGGTATTTTCTATGTTTTCTTTTTCTTCAACGGGAGTTCCTGAAGACAGTAAATGATCAAAAAATCCGCTTGATTTTTTATCAAATAAAAGACTAACATTTTCTTTTGAAGTAACTATAGCTGCATCAAAGTTCCATAAGCCGTCTCTATCTAGACTAAGATTTTCACCACTTTTGGTTTCTGTTTCAGGCAAATCCTTTAGTATACTTGAGCTAGCATTTCTTTTTAATATAGATTCCAAATGCTCTTGTGGTGGCTCTATTAACAACACATTCTTTACATCTGTTATGCTAAGACCCACATTTACCTTGGTTGGTTCTACAGAAGTCTTGTTTTCAGTTTCTATTTCATCAAAGAAACTAAACGACGATTGTTTCTCTAGGTGGGGTCTGGTCTTTTCTAGAGAATTATCAAATAAAGAGATATCGGAGTCCTTGTCTTCATTGGATATTTCTTGGTTTTTATCAGCAATAATAACCGAAAGTCCAAATAAAGGCACACTAGATACTGCTACAGCAGGTATAACGTCTTTAGAAAGTGATCCTATCAAACTGCTGAGTGGCTGGTCTTTTACAAATTTCTCTTTTTCTCTTTTTATGGGGAAGGGAGCATTTTTGTCTTGCGTAGTAGTTGAGACGGGTTTCTGACCGATTACCTTTAAAATTGCAGAACTGGTCTCGATTACTTTAGACTCAGGCGCATCTAATTGTAAATCTAAAACTTGGAACGGTGAGTTTGCTATTGCGATTTCTTCTGCTAATGCAAGTTTTTCCATTTCGCTTGCTAAACCATCTTCTTTTAAATTGCTTTTTTTAGCACCAGCCGAAGGGGTATCAGAAAAATCTATTACTGAAGGAAGCGGTGCGCTGTAATGTAAAATACTCCGTGGGATATCAGTATTTAGAGGAACAGACGGCATTTTATCATAACGTATGATATTAGCTGCACCTGCATCAACTAAGAGGTTATTGAAAATTTCTGTAGCATTGCCCATTGGGTCAGTTAAATGTTTACCAGCTCCATCTCCAACAGCCCCAACAGTAGCACTAACAAAAGGCGTAGCCTTTTTGGCCTGCAAGTCTTTATTTAATTGATCTAGGCTTGATAGAAGATAATTTTCCACATTTTTGGTTTGAGACAATGGTTCAACGGATGGAGGATTATAAGAATCAACCATTTCTTTCCTTTTGATCACATTATTCTCTAATTTACTTAAATGTTCTACGTTCAGTGGAATGTTTTCTTGAGTACTGTAATACCCTTGAATATTAGAGTTCATTGACGTGTCAGTGAGAACTTGCTGCGATGTACTTGGCTCGGCATTCTGCCCTTCGTTTTGAGTGTTTTGTGCTTGATAATACTGATTATTTAGGCCATACCCTTGAAGGTACTGACGGTATCTGAAATGGTTGTACTGATCCTGCTCAACACTAGGCACTGTTATTTCAAAATTAAGTTGCTGTTGCGAATACGGCGTGTATTCCTGGGGTGCATGAGACGCGGTTTCCAATGCAGGCTCACCTTTTGCTTCTTTATAAGCGGGATCAAAGAACGTTGTTACAGTACTTTGTATCTTATTGATGTCAATGGAACTTAGTTTAGATTTTAGGGAGCCAATTATTCCGAAACCTTTGGATTCCTGTTTCGGTGGATCGAACGCTTCTGTTGTTGGTCTACTGAGATCAAAGGCTGTATTGTATTCTTGCCCATAGCTTTGTTGGGGTGGATTGATATCGAAAGGTGTGAACTGTTGAGGCGTTGCTTCAAATACTGAAGCTACAGGTTCGACTAGTTTGCTAAGATCAAACGAAGCTTGATGAACGTTTGGAGCTGTATATTGCTCAACCGCCTTAGTGAAAAATGATCCCTGGTAGGTATTGGCATCTACTGAAGGCACGGGTATAACAGGAGCAATAGTAGGCTTTACGTTATTACTAATGTCTCCAACACCTTCTATCGGTCCGGAATAGTACTGTGGACGTTTTTTTGTCATTCTGAAGTTCAAGGTACCAGTTGCCCTTGGAGGCTCTATTAAAGGCTTAGCTGGTTCAGGAGTTACGCCGGGCGGGAACTGTGTAATTGGATCTGGCGTATCTTGTACTTGTGTAGGATTGAAGAATGGAGACGGCATTTGTGATGTCGGTGCAAACATTGGTACGAAACTTTGAGGTGGTGCAACATTTGCAAACACTGACGATGTAATATTCGAAGGAGGTATACTTGTAGGTAACATATTTGATCCTATGTTCAGAGGCGGTCCAGAAGATATTGAAGACTGCAGCAAAGTATCAGCTGCTGACGATGGAATGTATGGTGCAGAAGTACCAACAGTTTCAGGCACTTCTGTATTTGACGTTTCAAAAACCGGTCCAGTTGAAGATGATAGCAATTTTTCAGCAGGAGGTGGTGAAAAGTATGGTTCATTAATTGTAGGTGGTACGGTTTCTGCAGGTGATGTAAACAATGGTGGTCCAACTGATGATGAAGGCTGCATTTCAGGGGTAAAAAAGTTAACTAGATTCGTTTGAGATATCGGAATGCTTGGGGGTATATTGGCCGGTTTATCTACAAAAGTAATACTTGGCGGTAATGTGGGAGGCATTTGAGGATCTGAAGTTTCAGGAACAGCAGATGGCACAAATATATTCTCAGGAAATGGGGTCGAAATTGTTTGTGTTTTAATCAAAGGCTGATTGGCAGATATGCGCCTTGCAACTGACGGTGGTAAGATCATTTTCCCCACTGAAGCTGGTTCTTTTCTTGGAACGTTAGAGAACATTGGCGGCGGAGTTATTATAGGCAGCCTTGGGGTTGTTATATCTTTGTAGTCAATTGGTTGATTTTCTTTTGGAGCATACACATTTGATTGGTTTTCTGAGAACTGTATCGCACTGACTGAGTTTTCCATATTAAATGAACTTGAAGTATCCGTAGCTGCGTTATAAAAAGGTATACTAGTTATATTGTCACTAGCTACAGGATTTAATGTTACATTTGTATCCAGTTGAATATTGTCATATTTGCTAGCAATTTCAGCAGTTTTTAACGCATCGTTTATAGGATCGACAGGGTTAAAAAAATGTGGTATATTTTGACTGACAGGCGCATTATCTGGAATATTAATAAATTCTTTGCTAGCAAAACCTTCCGGGTTTAAAGTTATACTGTCATGCGTAACAGGTATATTTGGATTTTGGTACACATTCTGTGCACCACCATAACTGAGGCCGGGAATTTGAGCGTATCTCTTCTTGGAAGCAATTCTATAGCTGCTTATACCTGAAACAATGACAAATACATTTTATTAATAGATTTAAGGTATTTTTTGGGTAAATTCAGTATATCTGCTGTTTTTGGGCGTTTACTGGCGATTTGCGAGTGTCCTGCGAGGCGATTTATGAACGTGCTTGCACGACACCGCAGCGCGAGCGTTGTGTTTGCGCAATATAATTTTGAAAACATAACGATAGTTGACTAAAACAATACTGGATTATGAATTGAATATATTTTGGCATTCTGTTCCATTAATATTACAATATTAGCTTGATATAAATAAAGTGTATAATCGCATGTCAGTCAATTCATACCATTGTATTGTCATTACTTGAATACCATTTATGATATTTTAATAATTTTAATACTACGAGACTAGATCGAAGCTTGCATTATACTATTTATTTTATGTGAAGTGAATTGGGGGTAGCTACTGAATGGTGGCCGAGGAATGGCTGTAGAAGGGTAGGACGTCCGACAGCGAGATGGGTGGACGACATCGTTAGAGTCAATGGGTGAGACTAGCGCAGGATCGTGGCGGATGGCACAAACTTGGGGCGGTCTATACCCAGCAGTGGGTGAAGTCGGGCTGTGGATGATGATGAAGTGAATTTACTTTCAATAGGTAATTACGCGCGCCCCGGCGCACTTCAATCATTGTAGAAACAATGCTGCGTGAAGGTAGTGAGCTCGTTACAAACTTAGCGAGCGCATGTGTGTGAGATCACCTCGCTAGAAACGCGCTCGCAAGTCGCCCGTGTGATAACGCCCTTGGTTGCAAACCCAGCAGTAAACAAGTTTAAGAGTGAAAAAAGGTGCTGATTCAAAACCATTGATCATTCTCAATTTTTCTGTTCAATTTAGATATTACTCCGAAAAGTTGTCGATATTCGCTGGTTTTCAATCCAGACCATTTCGTATAATAGATAGTAGCAGGTTAAGTAATTACTCTAAAACTTCGTATATCTAACCAAGAAACAGACAAGTACGCTTTACTTAAAGAGATCAACTTGTTACTGTCACTATGCAGTGGTTAATTGGCCTCGCTTTTAAGGAGCAAATTGTATTTATCTATACTTCTATAAATAGAATATAATATATTTATTAGAAACACAAAGAAATATTATAAAAAGCATTAGTTTGTTGTTTGTTTGTATGTATGTACTCTAAAAAACAGTCGTTTTAGTTTTTACAAGCTTTTTATTTAACTTGCAATGTATGTATGTTTGTCCGGGTGGAATCTTGCAACTAAATTTTATATCAGTTATCTTTAACCGATTGAGCTGAAATTTGGTATACACGCTTATTTTGGATGACAATGCCATGCTTAGCTATGTGACGTCATTCTAATTCCAATATGACGGATCATCCAAGATGGCGGACTAGTTGTTTTTTCTGCACTACTACAGTATGGGTATCAAATGAAAGGGAGCAAACTTGAGCCAAGAGCTCGAATGTTACATTACAAACACAAACAAGTCAGTCTGTGTCGCCGTATTGTACCAAGATCACCTCGAATGGTACATACATTAGGTCAAACGGTACAAGTCAGTCTCCAGCTTATACCTACCTACTTGTACTGACCTACTGCTTGTTGTGATGGGATAGCGACGCGAGAGCAGTTTGGTTTAGGTAATAAGGCGGCGGGTTCGTGTTGTGTAGCACAGTTGAAATTCGCTGACTCATTTGTAATCCACAAAATAAAAAAATCTAAGTTTTTTTGTTTTTGCATTTAAATATCTAAGAAAGTAATATATAAGTTACGAGATTTTATCACTGAATACTTTCAAGCTTGTAATAGTTTACTCGGTTGATTGACACATGTTTCAACACTGGCCGCCAAAAGAAACATTTTTCAAAATGGCGGACGGTAGGTATGCCAGGTACGGTAGGTATGAAGAAAATAACAAGCTTATAAATCTACTTATTAGCCTAAACTAATGTAACTAAATAATATCAAATCAAATAATTTATTTTTCACAAAAGTATAACATTCATGCTATTCACAGGACAGTATGTGAATATTAAAAGATCACTATCTCCCACCTTAGGTATAATATACCTGTATTGTGAGAAGGTAGTCTCTTTCGTCCGTTTTTGTACAGTAGGTAGGTACTCAAGAGTATTAAACATAATGTAATAATTTTGTTATAAAGGACATGCATTAATTAATTAATAAATTTTGAATATTGAGGGCAGCATTACGTTGCATAATTTTTGTGTGTATGCGAGGGTGTGTTATTGTGTGTAAGTGCGTGTGTGAATGTGTGGTATGTGTGTGTGCTTGCATATGATTGTGTATGAATGTATATAAGTAGATACATAATAAGGATACTAACAGAATATGATGCATTGTGGGTTATTAAGCGTTATATAGGTGTGAGGCATATATTACCCATGCGCGATAAGTTGGGACCTGAGCGCGGTGACGTCATATTGGCGTGTTTGTACCGCCCGCAAAAAAGCGAACATAAAAAGCAGCCGCCCGCGGCTTCGTCTTTGTTTTTTTTAACCTAATTTATTATGTTACTCAGGGAGGACGCTGCTTTTTATCTAATCTTTTTCACACTATTTGAATTATAACAACACTATTGAACTATAACAACAAAACAATAACACAAACGAAAACTAAAAGAATTCCAGAGCGCGTCGTTACGTGACGTAGGCCAGTACGAGACTAAAAACCCTAGTAAAAAATAGTGATGCGAACGGTACAATACGGGCGCCATCGGGGAAGTGCAGGGGAAGCGGTCGGGGAGTCGCATTCCCAGCAGGTCCCAAGTTATCGCGCACGAGTAATATAGTTGTATGAAGTTATTATGAAAAGTTGTAAATAATTAGTATAGCGATATACATATATTATTCTTAATATTATATTTTAAGTTACGTAGGTGTAATAAGCAAACGCTCTGTGTCATTGTAATTTAGTGTAATCAACCACTTTACTAAATACCTCTTACATCTGTGCCCAGTTAGTGTAATTAATATGAGATTATCGTTAACTTTGGAATAAATATATGGGGCAAGATACCTGAAGCTTCTTTTGCCAAAATTCGTTCTTATTCTCGGTATATGCCATTGAGTAAGTCTACTATCAGGAGGAGTAATAACTGTTGTATTAGAATCCTTATGGAACCTAAGAACAGTGCTCAGTACAAAGAGTTGTCTAACTGTAAGGTGGTTGGTATCTCCATATAGCATCTCAGTTGAATATCAGTATGGTTTTTTGTAGGCAATTTTAAGTATCGCGCGCTGCGCTCTTTCAAAGTTTTTTTTAAATAAGTTTTACAGGCCGCTCCCCAGGTGACACAACAGTAGGACAAAATGGATTGGCATAGCGCAAGATATATCAATCTTATGGTTTCCTGATCTACAATGGATCGCAATCTTTTAAATATATATAACATTTTACGTAGTCTGGTATGTAGAGAGTCAATTTGCTTCCTCCAAGTTAGATTTTCATCTATATATATGCCCAAGTACTTATATTCTTTCGCTTGGTTTATAGTTAGGCAGTCGCAGTCTCCTGTAAAATTGTCACCGGTACAGCATTGATGTAGTTTTATTATCATATTTTTATTTGGAGCACTTCTTTCCGAGATACCAAAGTTAATTAATGTATCAAATATCTTTAGAAAAAATTGCTGGAATAAACTGTGTTCAAATAAACTATTTTTACCTACCTATATTGTTATTTGTTCAATAAAATTATTTCAAATACCTACCTGTTCCAAGATTTTTAAAAACATATCAAAAATTTTAAAAATCTTGGAATTTTCCGTATGTGTTCGGATAACACTATAAATAAAATTCTACCTACCTGTTATTATTAAATCGAGTAGGTACTCAGTATCATATATTTGTCATTTGTGATCCACTAAATACAGAAAATAAAAATAGTTTTCATGTTTTTTTTTTACAGTTTCAAACCCAAATATCTAAGAAAGTATACACCTTACGGGATTTCATCACTAAATACTTTATGTTTGTAATCGCTTACTCTGTCTATTGACATACTTTGCATCACTGGCCGCCAAATCAAGTTTTTTTCAAAATGGCGGACGGTAGGTATGCCAAAGAGGTTCGATGCTCTTTTCGATAGGTTTGCTTCCACGGCGTGCCGGGCATGCGTTTGGGTTTATTTGAATCTGCTTGCGGTTCTGATTATGAATTTTATAAATGCTTGTTTTGAAAAAGTATTTTTTCAATAAACAATAGCTGACCCGCCCGTGACTTCACACGCTTGAAATGTCTTGTCAAAGTGACGCGACACTTCATGTAATTACTACACGACGACGGTTAAATTATATGGATATTGTTCATACAAATATACTAAAATCGCGATACAAAAATGGGGGGTGGGTGTAGGAGGGTGAAAAATACTTTAAAACCTACTCTCATACCTACCAAATATACAAAAAAACGTGTGTGTGTACCTACTTATGTACGGACGTTAGAAGTTATACTTCTTTGGCGTAACACGACAAAACTACCTAAAGATTTCATCCCGTATGCAACAACTCTTTGTTTGTAGCTTCTTACCCTGCATTCCGAATCACGACATAATCACTGCTAGCGTACACGTAGTTATTTTGCGTACCGATTCAGTTATCGCGCTGATGACAGTTGAGTGCCGTCAAGGATTCGGAACGCTCATGAACGCGCTGCAAGTCAGTGTTCCTTTATTTTCATAAAAACATTAAAACCAACCAACCACAGAACACTATTACTCACAAGCAACCAACCAACTAGCTGTCACGTCACTTTTGACAGGGAGGCTCACGGTGATATCGGTTTGGAGCATGGACGTTGTTAGCGCAAACTGGCGGATGTAATGACGTCATCTATGACGATTCACGGGACATCGTTGTGGCGCTCACGGTGACTCGGAACGCTTGTTAGCGCGATGATATCGATTTTAGCGTGATTCGGAATGCAGCCATAATGTTGCTTTTTGGCTGTCGGTGAGCGCACGCATCGTATAAATTTTCCTCTCATAACATCTTCTAAACGCGCCAAAAGAAGTATAACTTCAAAAAAATTCATTAAAAACGTGACACGAGATTTTTATATATTAGATTAAGATGATTAGAAAAGATTTAAAAAAATAAACAAATCTACCTGTTTTCTTATCATGTTCTGTTACCTTTCAGGAAACAAGAATTAACAGGAAATTGATCATTTGTTTGTGTTTTTCTCCACAACAATGAAATGCCACCGTAAATACTGTAATTGAGCTGACAAATTGTAAAATGGCGGACGCGAACTCAAATTATAACAATTGTGTGTTTATCTAATCAAATATAATAATGTTTATGTTCAAACTACTATGTTCGCGTAAAAAAACATTCCGAGAACGTTATTTTTAACCTCAGATGCGAAGAGAGGAGTGTTATAAGTTCGTCGCCTGTCTGTCTGTAGCATCGCAGTTCCCAAACGGATGGACCAATTCGGACGCGTTCTTTAACCAACTTCAAAAACAAGAAGAGGTTCTCAATTAGTCTCACTGCTTTATCCCCTCGTTTACTCATACACATACTCATATATTCAAACCGTAGGGACACATTGGAACACTTGATTACGTCAATAATAGTACTTAACTAATTACATGTCATCTAAGTAGCTCATTGCACCATCAGTTTGGAGGTGCCAGAAACAGACAAGCATTTCATATAGGTACAATTACATTTATGCATATAAATACTGATTATTAAGTATGTATGTAGGTACTTAAGATTATAGCTGGTGTAGAGGGGCATTGTCAAAGAATTGTTTATAATACCTAATTTGAATTCTATATTGGTGCGTATGGTCAGTAAGTAACAATAATTATAAATATTGAATTGCATTAGTCATTGATTATATTTTAAGGAATGTCAAGATATGCAAAGATAATGTCAAATCGTTGCTGCTGTAAAAAGGCATTGCCATCTTACCTAAATAATGAATAACAAAAAAAATGTATATAGGTACTTCTAATAACACAGAAACATTAATAATCTACTATACCACACTGGTTTCATTATCGATCATAATTCATAACTCGATTCAATAATAAATTATCCCTTTTTTGCGTTCCGGTCCAAAAACTGACATATCCTTCTATCAAAAAAACCGCGTCAGAATCGGTCCATCCGTTTTGGAATTACGTTGCCTCAGACAGACTCTTTGCGTCGTCGTGGGTTGAAAATAGAGATAGATGTCGCAAAATCAACGGCAAATAATGATATTGAATTACGCCAGAGTAAAGACCAACACAAGATGGGTGGACGACATCGTTAGAGTCGCGGGCCGTCAATGAGTGCGACTTGAGACTAGCGCAGGATCGTGGCCACGGTAATGTTATCTGTACAGTATTCTGTCTTCATACAAACGGCCGGAACGTGAGTCATATCTACGCTCCTAGTTTTCGGTACCCACTCGGTACACAACCAGTCGCGAATGCGCCGCCGCAGTGACGGACGGTGCGAGTTTTTTGTAAGCAGTGAGTGTGCGATTTGTGAATACTTTGTTCAAATAAGTACAGGTACTAACTTAATGTGGCACAGAGCACCAATAGACTATATTGTGCTGTGTTTGGTTGTTTGAATTCTTCAATAACGCACCCAGAGATAACATTTATTAATTTACTTGCAAACTCCGAAAGGTAAGACTATAAAATATTTTATAACCTAGTAGGTACGTAGTTTGTTTCTTTTTATAATAGGTAGGTATTACGCTTTTGGGGTGGTGAATTGCGAGTACGTTCTGTACGGACCTTGGTGAATTTTTCATTTTTTCGGATATTATTGACTTATTTGACTATCTCCGTGGTGCAGTGGGCGAAGAGCCGGCTGGCGAGCAGGAGGTAGCGGGTTCGATTCTCGCCGCGGAACAAATGTTTGCATGATCTACAAATATTTGTTTCGGGGTCTGGTTGTTTCCCTATATATTATAAGTATGTATTCACAAAAAAAATGTATATAAGTATTCTATCTGTTATCTGGTTTCTATAATACAAGATCTGCTTAGTTTGGGGCTAGATAGCGCTGTGTGATATGCCCAGCAATATTTATTTTATTTATTATTATTTTATTACAGGAAGACTATCTGAAAGTGTGATATTTAGTGCACCTATCAAAATAGCTGTACGTTTCGTATGTAATGACTAATTAATTAAGTTAGTACCTACAAATGTGAATAGGTAATTAACCTAAGCACTTACGTGACGTGAGGACCGTTTTCCTTCCTTATATATATTTTATTTTTAAGTTATGTAGAAAGTAGGGGGGGGGGGACTTATTTTTGCCCTACCTGTAAATAACTACTATGGCTGTAGGTAATTATTTCAAGGACAGGGCCGAGTCAAAGTCAAATTTTTTTATTCATTAAAATCACAAGGATCACTCTGAAACGTCAATTTTACTGCCTGTTCCATCGCGACCAAGCCAGAAGAGAAAGGCAAGAAACAAGGCTAGTTGTTTTTTTAATGATCCTTTTAGAATACATAACAATACAGAAAATAAATTACGTCTAAATTGTAACATTTTTAACGAGTTGGAGCAATTTCAATCCCAAGCTTCTGTATCATCTAAAAATCTAAATAATCCGATATTTTACAGTAGGCTTTTTTATAAAGATTTTGTTTTTAAATTTGTTAATTGTCAATGTTTGTACATCCCATGGGAATTTGTTATAAAAGCGAACATCTCGCCCTTTAAACGATTTAGTAACTTTCAAGTTTTTCACTGTACAGATAACATTACCGTGTCGTGGCGGTTAGCACAAACTTCGGCTGTTTTCGGCAACAGTCGCGCTGTGGATGGTGATGATGATGAAAGACCAACACGACAGAGGAAGGATTATAATGATTTCGATAACTAATAAGTAAGTATTACGTGCACCGAGCAGTCTCTGAGCACCATCATAAAATGACCTTATGATGGTGTTTAAAGGTTAACATCAACCGTTATTTATCTGTGGCGCAGGCGTGGGAATACAAACCGTTACGCAATTACTAATAAGCCTGAAGCGAAAACGCTATCTGTAGATAAGGAACGATTAGAAAAAAAAAACGTAAGAAGAATGCATCAAGAATCACTTTTGGAACAAGACTCAAAGCTGTATCTCGTTTCCAAGAATCACATTTGGAACAAGACTCAAAGCTGTATCTCGTTTCCAAGAATCACTTTTGGAACAAGACTCAAAGCTGTATCTCGTTTCCAAGAATCACTTTTGGAACAAGACTCAAAGCTGTATCTCGTTTCCAAGAATCACTTTTGGAACAAGACCCAAAGCTGTATCTCGTTTTCAAGAATCACTTTTGGAACAAGACTCAAAGCTGTATCTCGTTTCCAAGAATCACTTTTGGAACAAGACCCAAAGCTGATATTAAATATAATATGCAATGTATTATACAAATTTAATTTCGGTGACGATTGGGCGGAGCATCCGGAAATGCAAGAAAGTGACAGTGCTACTTACTTGCTTAGGTGAAGAACGAGACAAACATGTATCATAGCCGCGCCGCATTGTCGCAGGAGTGAATGACGTAAGCGACAAAAGATAAAATCTCGAATTGCAAGAGAACTAACAAATGAACGAAAAATCCTTTTTCATTAATTTAGGTACCATAATTACCTACATAACTATGTAAAAATATACTATAAATCTTTTCTAGAGTCGGAGAATGAACGATATTAGTGTTTTAGAAGAGCCGATTTTGACAAATAATTGTATCGAGAAAAGTTTCATTCACCAATTGCGTTTCTGACTTTCATTTATGTAGTTTAAATCCTCAAGTAAATATTGCTTAAATATGAAATCAGTACTATTTTTAGTTATTGAATACGACAGTTACTTGGCGGCTCAATTTTTCTTACATACCGCCTTAACCAATATTTGTAGATCTTGCAAACATTTGTTCCGCAGCGGGACTGGAACCCGCAACCTCTTGCATTTTAATCGGCTATTTGCTCCCCCCCCCCCCCCCCCCGTCTCGCCAGATTTTGTAAAAAGATAGTTAGAACTGTAAATAAATAAATAAACTATATAACATAGTTGAATGTTAGCGCTACTAAATTCAGGTAGGTACGGAATCGTCGGTACGCGTGTCTCACTCGCACTTGGCGGTCTTGTTTTTTTAGTCTGTAGAAATATTCCAACCTAAATTGCGCGCCCTACCACCGCGTCTACATAAAGTTCACTCACAATGAGGTGTTTCATCGCCCGCGGCTTCGTAAGCGTGGTTTGTCAATAAAACATTACCCTCCTTCTGTGCAGTCGCGTAAAGTGTATCCTATGTCTCAGGTCCATTCATAATCTATAAATAAATTATACTGGACATTTCACACAGCGCTATCTAGCCCCAAACTAAGCAGAGCTTGTACTATGGAAACCAGATAACTGATAGAATACTTACCTAGTCAGGTCATAAATTCTGTCACATGTTTAATATAAAATAATTGAAACAAGTTTATTCATTATGTAACCATTTATATACCAAAATGACCTCCGTGATTTTGAATACAGGCCTTCAATCTGCGCGGCCAGTCGTCTATCGCAGCACGAACGAGGTCCATGTCAATATCGGCGGCTGCCTTAATCAAGGATGTCTTGAGTGACTCCAAATTGGGATGAGGCTTTGAGCACGCCTTTTCTTCCAAGTGTTGCCATATCTTGTAATCTAACGGATTCAAATCTGGACTGGAGGAGGGCTAGTCTTCGTGCCGGATGAAGTCGATTTCACGCACCGCCAGCCAGTCTTGTGTGCTCTTCGCTCTATGAGCTGGCGCCGAATCTTGTTGGAATACCCAGTGCCTGTTATTGAACATGGTATGAGAAACAGGTTCCACAAGGTTCGTCAGGACTGTATTTTGATACACAACTGCATTCGTTTTTACACCTTTCTCACAAAAATGTACCTCTGTTAAGCCCCAATAAGAAACTCCCAACCATACCATGAGCGAGGATGGAAAATGACCTCGTTGGACACGCGGAATACGGTTGCTCGCTTCTTCACTACTGTGTGCTACATCTTATCATTTTGTTTGTTGTAGCTCTCTTCTACGGTAAAAATTTTTTCATCCGATAAAAGAATTTCCCGATATTTTTTCCCGCGTACCGCTTCAACAAAGCGCGGCATCTCTTCAGTCTCAGGTCCATTAGACGAGCATTCAAACGATGTCCTGTTTTTCTTCGATATGCCCGAAGCCCTAAGTCTTCATTTAACACCCTT
The DNA here is from genome assembly GCA_918857605.2 of Philereme vetulata. Classification (NCBI taxonomy): domain Eukaryota; kingdom Metazoa; phylum Arthropoda; class Insecta; order Lepidoptera; family Geometridae; genus Philereme; species Philereme vetulata. The sequence goes on along the minus strand of OU975427.1, from coordinate 6,671,313 downwards.
TTCACCGTGGTTCTGCTTAACCCCATCTGAAGGGCCAACATTTTCTGCTTACGTTTGGGATTTCTTTGAATTCGCGCCTTCACAGCTTTTATCACTGCTGGAGTCCTAACATACCGAGGGCGACCACTTCTTGACCTGTCATCTACACTAGAGTCTTCATTGTATCGTTTGATGGTGCGACAAACGAATCTTTTGGTTATATTCAAATTTTTCAGTATGTCAAAAATTTGAATTGGCGCGTAATCGCAACGATGCAACGCAATTACTGCAACACGGTCTTCTTTAAGCGTCCACTCCATATTTAAAAATGAGTAAAATTCTAAAAAGTATACATTTTTATTTTCATGAACAATTCGAAATTCGAATTCAATAAACTTTTTTGTGGCCAGCATTCTAAAAGAAAAGTTTTTACTGTGTGACAATACTTATGACCTGACTAGGTATATACATTTTTTTGTAAGTACTTACATACTTATAATATATAGAAAAACAACCAGACCCGGAACAAATATCTGTACATCATGAAATCATTTGTTCTGCGGCGGGAATCGAACCCACTGCCTCCTGCGTCTCATCCGGCTGTTCGCCCACTGCGCCACGGAGGTCGTCGAACAATCTATATCTCTATATCTTTTCATACTATTTAGGTATATAAGTACCAAATTCCATCGAAATCGGTCGATGCATTAAGTCGTGCTAGGGTAACAAACAGACAGAGTTACTTTCAAATCGGTATGTACGTAGAATATAACCCGGATTAACACATAGGCTTATTTTTGTTGTCAAACAACGCGTGCGAAGCCGCTGGCGGAAGCTAGTTATACATATAAACCTTTCTCTTGAATCACTCTATCTATTGCTGAAAACAAAGTGAAAATCCGCTGAGTAGTTTAAAAGATATAAGGTAACAGACAGCGGAAGCGACTTTATTTTATACTATGTGAAGGAGATAAAGAGTGCAATAAGATTGTTTGGCTAATATTAATATGCTAATTCAACCATCCTTTACATATACAAATTAAAAATAAGTACTCACCACTCATCGGAGGCTCTTTCGGCGGCAGTCCAAAATCTTTCGGAATATCATCCACTCCCATCAATGGCACTCCAGCATCAGCTCTCTCCTGGACCTGATATCCTGGCTTTACCTCATCAGGAGTCTGCTCTCTGCTCTTCATACTGAGCATATTTGAGAACGAGCTAAAGACCGTACTGGCCATATGAGGTAAAACAGTCGGCAGTTGCGAGAAGTTCTGTGCTATATCAGCAGTTAAACTATGCTGGACCTCTACCGGCGCTTCTTGCCCAGACTCATTCAAATTGATCTCTTCCAACGCCTCTTCAGCCTCTAAGTTCTTATTCTGATCTTCTTTAAGGTGACTATGCAATGGCGCACTCACATACCTCGTGCCTTGTAATCTGGCTATGTATTCGTTTACGTCGAAATCATCTTCAGACTTCACGGAAGCTTTCGATTGAGCGCCGATGGTAGTAGTGCGATTTATTTCATTTTTTTGGCTGTCTAAGTTTGGAGGAATATTTTGGGGTGTGTTAGATAGCGAAATGTTTGAGACCGAATCGCCAGACAGGTAGGTTGGTTTGTCATGGTCGGCGGGCGCCAGGGTTCGCCCTTGGGACCCTTGCTGTTTATCTGTAACAAAAGAAAGGTTTTTTTAGCATTTTATGGCCTCGAATATAGACGTGAGTGATTGTAAAATAAATAAGGTTTAGGTAGACGAGATAATTGATATTTGCTACTTGAGATCACGCGGTTTAAAAGTGGACAAACATGTTATGATACGAGCTAGGAGAGGACAACGTAACCTAGGTAAACGTGTTCCATCCTCGACCACAATCTGTCTAATGTTTATGTTATACGGTGAGACATAATAGGTAGTAGGTAGGTGGATAGTTTATCGAGGTCTCTGTCTACTGTCTACCTTGTCTAGGATTTTTTTATTGTAGTTTACAATATCTTGAGAGATAACCTTTATGCTTGTGCACAACAAAGTCAAAGTCAAAATCTTATAATCATTAAAATCACAAGGTTCACTTTGAAACGTCAATTTTACTGCCGGTTCCTTCGCAACCAAGCCAGGAAAGAAAGGCAAGAAAACAAGGCTGGTTGTTTTTTAATGATCCTTTTACAATACATAACAATACAGGTAATAAATTACGTCTAAATTGTAACATTTTGAACGAGTTGGAGCAATTTCAATCCCAAGCTTCTCTATCATCTAAATAATCCGATATTTTATAGTAGGCTTTTTTATAAAGATATGGTTTAATTGCATTTTTAAATTTGTTAATTGTCAATTGTTGTACATCACTTGGGAGTTTGTTATAAAAGCGAACACCTTGCCCTTTAAACGATTTACTACCCTCCGTCGTCCGAGACACGTTCTCGGAGACCCGGATGACGAAATCACTTCCGCTAATGCGGGTGAGTCATCCACATTAGACAGAGCAAACACTCCACAAATACACCGACCTCGCCGGCGAGTCCCTTTAGTCGCCGCCTAGACGAGGTACAAGCACGTACCCGGGCGTTTCTCTCCTATCCCCGTCCCGGCAACAGCTCAAGCCGAGGTTCGTACCTAAGTGGTGCCCTTGCGCTAGTTGCCTCATCAAAAATAAAATTATAGGGCTGAGCGCCTTCTGCGCTCGCTAAAAGCTCGGTTAAGCTGCAACGGGCTCAGAGGCCAACAGCGAGATAAGTCCATTCGAAAAAAAAAAAAAATTAAACGATTTACTAACTTTATGGAGTCTACAAGCAGCAACAGCGAGTTTATCATTATTTCTAGTATTAAAATTATGATTATCGCTATTTTTCTTAAACAAATTAATATTTTTGTGAACATACATCAGATTTTCATAGATGTATTGACAAGGGAATGTCATCATATTTATTTCTTTAACATAAAGAAATCGTACTTTGGTTATAGTTAAGTGATTCTGATTATCTAGAATTCGTCCCAAATGTTACGTTATTTTTTTTAATTTAATTTGAAGTTATGTTTAAAGTATATCAGACGCAAGCTGTTGCAAATAGGATTCCGCTGGGGAATTTTTTAAACGATTTGCAAATGTTTTTCTAGGTACATGGTAGGTAGGTAGGTAAATGGTGCATCGATACAGGGCATGCTAGTAAGTGGTCATTACTGTGCAGTCTATTGGGTAAAATTTATTTATTAAAAATATTCCATAACATTCAAAATGTTGCACTTTCCAGATTCAGTTTAACGAATCATTATTTTCTCATAATATAAAACACAACAGGGCAATTTGCACAACGATGCCTAAACGTATTTAGTGGCTAAACATGATTTAAGGGGTTGTCAAATCATACAGATAGATAGATAGATAATTCTTTATTGTTACACCAAATTAAAATAACTTAACCTAGAATACTTAAAGACTAATACATGGTGGTACAATGGGCGGCCTTATCGCTCAAAGCGATCTCTTCCAGGCAACCTTTCGATGGACTGGATTGAAAAGACGTGTGAGGAGGCGGTGTTACAATAAATACCTATTTATGTAGGATACAAATAAATAAATACCTAAACCTAAAATATACCTACATATGCTACAAATACGACAAATTTAAACATGTTTCGTGATTTGCAAGCCTTCCTCAGTCACTTACAATGACAAATTATAAACTAGGTAACATTTTTTGTCGTCTAACGTTAGATTACCTTAAGAGTATTGACTAAATCTCAACCTAAAGGCACTTAGCGCTAAAAAGATCGAAAATATGTATGAGACCAAAACATCAAATGCTAAATAACCCAATACATTGATAATTTGACCTCGTAATGGATTGAGCAGTTCTCAAAAAGGAAACATACAACATGACCATGTGAGGCGAAGACGACTAGCGAATAATATGACTACTTTTTTAGCTTTTTCATTTGGCACGGAGTTGAATTATTCGGCAAGGAATAAGATCAAAATATTGTTAGGCTTGGAAAGCTGACGGCCGTTGGGGCAGAAAGGATTTCGAGTGACGATCACACACTAGAAAACGCAGTGTAGCCTACCACTAGATGGCAAACAGTGGCCGCGCGCGGCGTCAGCGACGTCGGCGCTCGCCAACGGCCTCGCGCCTAAGCGGGCCTCACAAAAATGTTTTACAAGTTATTGATTAAAACGGGTATTTATCGCGTATGTACCTTTTTTATTTGTTATCCCGACGTTTCGGCTGTGTTGCAACAGTCATGGTCTCGGGCTGACTGGAGTACTTGGAGCTACCGTCGGGAAGTGCGGGTAGCTGCAGCATCTACCCTCACTTGGTCTTCAGAATTAGAAATGTCCTCGTTCATATTACGACACACTACACTAACTGTATCTACGACCCGACGACCGACGTATCAAATACCCGTTCTAATCAATAATTATGTACAGTGATCGCGAAAGTTTGAAATATACTGCTTTACAAGTTATTAAAAGTTTTATTAGTTACTAGCTGACACCCGCCCGCGGCTTCGCATGCGTGGTATTTTAATAAAAACATTATCCTCCTTTTGCGCACTCTGGTAAAAAGTAGCCTATTTCCTTTCCCAGGATATAATCTATCACCTTGCAAACATTACGATCCGTTCAGCCGTTTAGTCGTGTAAAGGTAACAAAACAAACTAACCAACAAGCAGAGTTATGTATGTATTATACATATAAACTTTCCTCTTGAATCACTCGTATCTATTGCTGAAAACTGCATTAAAACCCGTTGAGTAGTTTAAAAGATCTAAGGTAACAGACAGCGGAAACGACTTCATTCTATATTAAGCAAAGATAAAGATTCATTCTTAATTCCGTACGCTTGAGTAGTATTTTTAGAGTCGCAGAGTCGTCCAATAAGAAAATTACAAAACAAAAAAAAAATTTGAGCGATCCTAGGCTCAAAAGAACATGAATCCAGTATGTAACTTTTGTCATCATTAAATTAGCAATAAAACTCAATCATTGATCGAGCGAAGCGAGATGGTGTGACTAACTGAGCTAAAAATGTTGCGGGATTCTTAAGATGGTTCAAAAGGGGTAACAAATCCAAATGGGACTATTCGGCCAAGTCGCACGTTTAATGAAAATAATTTCGGCCTCATTTTTATTTTAAACCTTGTAGTTTTTAAGTTATAAGCAATAATAAAAACTGAACTTTGACGAAATTCACAGGCTACACCAGTGACCCCCAAAGTGCTGAAATTGGATATGCGTGTAGCTTTAGTGACACAAATATAGGTAACAGTCTGAAATCCGGCATAACTACATTTTCTACCCCCAAAAATGTTTAAGCAATTAACATCAACTCCCGTTACCGGTAGTTAGAATGAAAGTGTAGGTCAAGTTGGTTGTGCATTTCATAGCACTATTTTGATAGTCAAAGATTACACATTTGTTTTGTTTTTATGGTAGACTCGCTAGATCTCAGTTCGGGGCGAACCACTAGTTTATATACATTTGTGATTGGTACAATAAAATTACCCCTTGCTGCCCATTAAAAACTGACATTTGACACCAAACGTCACAGATATTCGCACCATTTTGCAAGCAAGTACTTAATTGCTGTGCCATACTGCTTATTAAATCAAAGGTTCTAGAAGTTACATGGTTTTTAATATAGGATAACTAGTAGACAAACATTGCCAATATTGCCATATACCGATCTGGGCAAAGCGTTATGCAACTGACAATCAGCCATTGAGATGTAAACTTTAACTGCTAAAGAACAAGACTCATTTGTATTTATTTGATTGTAATCGATAACCAAAGTCTCTTATTCTAAGCCCACGGCATTACCACCTTTAAGACATAAGTAATACGAAGCATATTCGCTTATTAGTTTATCACATAACTTTTCATCACGAATGCGTAATAATTAACAGCTTGTTGCTAAAGAGAAAATTTGCATTCCCGGTATCCATTGTTTTTTTCACAATCAAACTTTGTCCTCTTACATTTTTAGGGTTCCGTACCCAAAGGGTATAACGGGACTCTATTACTAAGACTCCGCTGTCTGTCTGTCCGTCTCCCACCAGTCTGTATCTCATGAACCGTGATAGTTAGACAGTTGAAATTTACACAGATGATGTATAATACATTTCTATAACAACAAATACTAGAAACAGAATAAAATAAATATTTAAGGAGGGGGGGCTCCCATACAACAAACGTGATTTTTTCCTCGTCATTGCTCGATATTTATAACGGCAACAGGTAGATGCTTGAAATATTCACAGAACATTGAGTTATATATTCACTTTAAAAATAAATAATTAAATTAAAATAAACAAATATGGGGGGCTCCCATACAACAGAGATGATTTTTTTTGCCGTTTTTATAGAGAATGGTACGAACGGATAATGGCGCGAGTCCGACTCGCACTTGGCCGGTTTTTAAATAAAAATATGGTTTCGTCATAGAGATTGTATTTAATTTTATCATAAATAATATTATAAATGTGTCCAGTTGCATTTTTAACTCGAAGATTATATATATATTTATCACGGAGATCATTGCATTCACAATAAGCTAAAATGAAATTTTAGCTTATTGTGAATGCAATGACGACCTCCGTGGCGCAATGGGCGAATAGTCGGCTGAGACGCAGGAGGTAGCGGGTTCGATTCCCGCCGCGGATCAAATGTTTGCATGATCTACAGATATTTGTTTCGGGTCTGGATGTTTTTCTATATATTATAAGTATGTATTTACAAAAAAAAAAGTATTTATGTATTCTATCAGTTATCTAATTCCCATAATACAAGCTCTGCTTAGTTTGGGGCTAGATAGCGCTGTGTGAAATGTCCAGCAATATTTATTATTATTATAATGAGCCTAGGGCCGTAAATCGCAGTTACGGAGCCGTATACGAGTTCAGAATGACCAACTTTCAGAGTAGTGCAAACTTAATTGATTGATTGAAAATTCTTTATTGCACAAAATACATAAATCTGTACATTAGACGAACTTAATGCTTGCTAAGCATTCTCTTCCAGTTAACCTTTACATAGTGTTGAAAAAATATTTTTGTAGGTAGTGCATGACATAATGTAGCAGGAAATTTTTTATAACTTATGTAATGCATACAAAATCAATTCTAACAGTTACAACATAGGGGTCAGTTTCGTTTGTTTTCGAGATGTGCTAAGTGTAGTACTACAAGTACTTGATAAGATGCGTCAGGTCACAACATTTACAATCTATGGTTTAGTACCTAATGTCACTTATTGTGTCAAGGGCGTCTTTTATTTGGGGAAGTTTTATGTACCTATGTTGAATGTAAAATAACTATGAAATGTGTGGACTCGTGTTTAGTAAGGGCAAACAGAACTAGATGTCGCTACTAAATCTGTCCATTTTCTGAATCGCGCTATCGAAGCGTTCTGGCTTTAAAACAACATCAAGTTCATTGAAACTAAATATTAGCTTACTTCTACCAAGTCTGATGTTTAATTTACTACCTTATTTGGTTTGAATCTGTACAACCTATATTTTTATTTATTACCACTCACCTTGAATGACAGACTTAAAAAAAACGAGAAGGATCTTAGCTCGTCGGTTTTTTGAAGTAAAACTTCTTTACGCTTGACTTGGGGAGTAAGTCGGTGAATGCGTGACAGAGAGCGTTACGAAAAGTGTGATCGGGCAAGGCGAACGGAAGTGGAGAGGGAGATATAAATTAGTGAAGATAGAAAGAGTTACGTTTCGTATTTCTGTAGGGGCAAGAGAGAGAGATGTGCGAGCACACATTTTCTTTCTCTCTTTCTCTCATAGCCTGTTACGTTTCGTATATCTAAGACACAGTGCAGGCCTATTGTCTGTATCACACTGTAGGAGCAAGAGAGAACAGTGCGCGCGCACATTTCTTTCTCTCTTCCTCTCATAGCCAGTGCAATATATTTAAATATCTCAGTCAGTAGTTCGTTTGCGAGTTTCAAGCGACATTATGAACTTGCCACTCATCATCCGAATCCTTTGGTACATACCATTCCGGACTATCCGATAGATCCGCCCGCGAACATAACCCTCCGTCGTCCGAGACACGTTCTCAGAGACCCGGATGACGAAATTACCTCCGTGGAAGTGATTTCTGAGTCATCTACATTAGACAGAGCAAACACTTCACAGATACACCGACCTCGCCGGCGAGGTCGACAAGTCCCTTCAGTCGCCGCCTATACGAGGTACAAGCACGTACCCAGACGTTTCTCTCCTATCCCCACCCTGGCAACAGCCCAAGCCGAGGTTCGTACCTAAGTGATGCCCTTGCGCAAGTTGCCTCATCAAAACTTACAGGGCTGAGCGCCTTCTGCGCTCGCCAAAAGTTCGGTTAAGCTACAACGGCCTCAGGCCAACAGCGAGATTAGTACATTCGAAAAAAAACGATTGGGAGTTTGCTAGCGAGCGTTACGCGAACGGTGTTTTCTTGATTATTTATAGTAATTTCATTTCATTCTTGAACAATTTTATAAATTACTTCAGTCGTGTGGTCCAAAGCACACTCGTTTTTTAAATGTATCATCATTATCACATCAGCAAGGACGTCCACTGCTAAACATAGGTCTCCCCCATAGATTTCCGAAACGACCGGTTTTGTGCGGCCTGCACCCAACGGCTGACAGCAACGGTTATCAGGGGGCCAATTTACGTAACAAAATTCTAAAAACGTATCGACTGTTGACTAGGGCTTGCAATTCGAATATCCGTATTATTTGGATATCCGTGTGATTTTACTATCCGGATAGTGACGATCAATATATTCGGATAATTCTAATAAAACGAATAGTAAAATTCATCAAAAAATCACGTTTTGAACATGAAATTAACTACATCAAAACCATAATTTCATAATTATGTGCAGTAAGTACGTGTCTCTAAAAAGTATTCTGAATTTAAAACACTGTTTATCCTTTAATTTTGATATGTGTCGCATTATAAAACATTCAAAAAGTCGCGACTGTCAAGTTGCTTAAGTATTGCTTGACAAGTTTTGTGACAGAAAACGTGATCTAAAGTACATCTATCGAGTTTATTTATTGTCAAAAGTGATTTATATTGTAATGGTGAATGTTGGAATAACTTAAACTTTGTTTATAGCTACTTTAATAACAATTATTTTCGCTTTTAACGCTTTTCCCAAAATTATTCGAATTATCCGTAATTTCCGAATAGTAAAGTTCACTACTATCCGAATTATTCGGATACCAAAATCTTACGGATAGTGCAAGCCCTACTGACCCATTTGAGATTGGATTATGAATTGAATATGTTTTTGCATTCTGCTCCACTAATATTACAATATTAGCTTGATATATAAATAAAGTGAAACACCACGCTGCGTTCTTTGACAAGCATTGCCGATGTTGGAGACAAAACAGCTAGGCTCAAATGGGATTGGGCGGGACACATTAGCAGACTGCACCACGAGAGGTCGGCTAATCTAGCTACAACTCGGGAGCCCTGATGGAAGACGCGGTCGGGGTCGACCAATTTTATCATTTACATAATACATTTTTCACTCACTTAAAACACTAGGGGTGTTTTTCATTCTACACATTCATACACACACCCTCTACTCTGTTATTACTTACAATTCAAAATCGATATCTATACTAATATTATAAAGAGGAAAGATTTGTATTTTTTTATTTTTAATTATGATTGTATATTATGATGATACAAGTGAGCTAAGTTGCTCATTATACACGAGGCAGTGGTTTGTAGCCCGAGCCGTAGGCGAGGGCGTAAATCAGCCGAGTGTCTAGTGAGCTAGCTGCTCACGAATTTTATACGCACTTTTTGAACACACTTGCGAGGAAAAACAAACATGTATTGCATGAATCGTTTAATTATTAAAACAATTGGTGAATGTCCAATTTTCAAAACGATATTGGATTGTTTTTGATGGCGATTTCACAGTTTGTCTTGCATTGGTATTTGCCACTTCTTTAGTATCTTCATTTACTTCTTGTGTAAATGACAACGAGATGTACATGGTTCTGGGTTACAGTACGTTTTGATATCAACACAATGCTTAACCATGCTTCTTAACATGTAATAGATGAACCACGGGGAGCTGGGTTTTTATGTATTGGCGAGTTCAGAGAAATACGCCAAAACACATTTTCAGAAAATGACTGGGATTTTTGTTGCTTTTCCATTGTATGAAACTATCGTAAGCAGCTAAGTACTTTGCTCTAGATTTTGCAGGATTTCATTTGCATTTTGTGCTGCATTTAGTATTTCTGGCGGGGCTATCTATAAATTGTTAATCTTTTGTACTAAAACTTGACATTTTTACAATCATTTACCACACAGCAACAAATGCGATACAAACAAAAAAATGGGAAATGGCGCGCAAGTTTTTTTTTTTTGCACGCGCCAAATGTAATTCGATTGATTACTTAAAGCCTTCTTCAAAATTATAATTTTAGTGATAAAATGCAAACATTTTATAACTAATTATTGTGAATTATAAGTAATTTGATAATAATAAATGTTTTTTTCGTCTTAATTAGGGATACATTTATTTATTCACGAAATGTAATAGGATTTTCAGCGGCATAAAACTTTTTTGTTGTTACAAAAACTGTATTACCCGGTTAAATTGAAAATGCTCAGTTTACTCGCATATAATTTGCAGTTAGGTACTAACTTAACTTGGTAGGGATAATTCTATTATGCACTAGTGTGTTATAATATTACCCACGCGTGTGTTATAGTTCGGTTTAAGGCCCTAATAACGATGTACTATGGCACACTTTACGAGCAAGTGTGTTGAAAAAACAGATAAGGGCACAAAAGATAACTTAAAACGAATCAATATACCTAGTCAGGTCATAAGTATTGTCACACAGTAAAAACTTTTCTTTTAGAATGCTGGCCACAAAAAAGTTTATAGAATTCGAATTTCGAATTGTTCATGAAAATAAAAATGTATACTTTTTAGAATTTTACTCATTTTTAAATATGGAGTGGACGCTTAAAGAAGACCGTGTAGCAGTTATTGCGTTGCATCGTTGCGGTTACGCGCCAATTCAAATTTATGACATACTGAAAAATTTGAATATAACCAAAAGATTCGTTTATCGCACCATCAAACGATACAATGAAGACTCTAGTGTAGATGACAGGTCAAGAAGTGGTCGCCCTCGGTCTGTTAAGACTCCAGCAGTGAAGGCGCGAATTCAAAGAAATCCCAAACGTAAGCAGAAACTGTTGGCCCTTCAGATGGGGTTAAGCAGAACCACGGAGAAAAGGGTGTTAAATGAAGACTTAGGGCTTCGGGCATATCGAAGAAAAACAGGACATCGTTTGAATGCTCGTCTAATGGACCTGAGACTGAAGAGATGCCGCGCTTTGTTGAAGCGGTACGCGGGAAAAAAATATCGAGAAATTCTTTTTTCGGATGAAAAAATTTTTACCGTAGAAGAGAGCTACAACAAACAAAATGATAAGGTGTACGCACACAGTAGTGAAGAAGCGAGCAACCGTATTCCGCGTGTCCAACGAGGTCATTTTCCATCCTCGCTCATGGTATGGTTGGGAGTTTCTTATTGGGGTTTAACAGAGGTACATTTTTGTGAGAAAGGTGTAAAAACGAATGCAGTTGTGTATCAAAATACAGTCCTGACGAACCTTGTGGAACCTGTTTCTCATACCATGTTCAATAACAGGCACTGGGTATTCCAACAAGATTCGGCGCCAGCTCATAGAGCGAAGAGCACACAAGACTGGCTGGCGGCGCGTGAAATCGACTTCATCCGGCACGAAGACTGGCCCTCCTCCAGTCCAGATTTGAATCCGTTAGATTACAAGATATGGCAACACTTGGAGGAAAAGGCGTGCTCAAAGCCTCATCCCAATGGGAGTCACTCAAGACATCCTTGATTAAGGCAGCCGCCGATATTGACATGGACCTCGTTCGTGCTGCGATAGACGACTGGCCGCGCAGATTGAAGGCCTGTATTCATAATCACGGAGGTCATTTTGAATAAACTTTAGTGTCATAAGAATCTATGTTTTGTTAAGTTCATTTTGGTATATAAATGGTTACATAATGAATAAACTTGTTTCAATTATTTTATATTAAACATGTGACAGAATTTATGACCTGACTAGGTATATTGCAACAAGTAACTTTTTGACAAAAATATAACCGACTTCAGATAAAAGTAAAAACCAAACTACTGCACCAATTTGGATGAAATTTCCATGATATCATTCTAAAAGTACATCCTTACAAATAAAAAACGAATTTTCCAAATCGGTTGATATATAACGGAGTTCTAAGCTAACAAACATAACATAACATAAAAATTAAATAAATTTAAGTCTTATATGGTTTTCTCATGGATGCCATTGTCAGAACTGGACCAAATGGAAATGGGACCACACGGGAAGCACCAGCTTTCAAATAAAAAAAGAATCATCAAAATCGGTTCCCCCAGTCGAAAGTTCTGAGATAACAAACATAAAAAAATACCGTCAAATTGAGAACCTCCTCCTTTCTTGAAGTCAGTTAAAAAGGACTCTAACTCAGCATGTTGCGGTGTCTCGTGGCGCGTAGCGACCGCTGCCGTTAAGAGGAAACACATGGGCCGTTTTTCCATACAAACGTAGTGCCCTGTTTCTTCCCTGAATAATGCCAGTACAGCAATATTTTTTTTTTAAATCTCTGTTCACTATTGGCTTGGCATGTCCCTATGTTTTCCTTTTTTTCATAAATTAATTATCAAATGAGATACGAACATTCAAAAACGTATACAATTTGTCAGATTTTCCGCTGTGGTCAAACATCCAGAAAACAAATTTGACTAGATTATATAAAAAAAGGAAAACACAGGAACACCGTCCAAGCCAGACGGTTCAGCCAAGGCTTGAATTATATATGAAGTAAGGTAAAGTAGGCTTAATTTATAATGAAGAAAGTAGTTAAATCGGTCAAGTTTTGGAAAAGAAATCAGGGGACCAGGAATTGTTGATTTTGTGTAATTTTAATAGGTATTTTCGGTTCAAGCTGCAGTTGTCTCTATCGCGCTTGTTCGGACACTGCGCCATACTGCGCGACAGAAATAGATTTTACAAATACTTATTTTTCAATTCTCTAGCCCTTGGTGTTTACTCATAACCGTGTGCGGCGAGTTCTCAGTAAACGTAAGAAAAATACAGTCCGCAGCACGGTGGCGGTGTTTTGTGGCTCGTTCGTTTGCAGGGACGCTTAATAGTTGTATATATTCACCATTAAGAAATAACATCAATTATCAATCCCTGACTGTACGTAGCTCACTAACACCGCCCCTTAGAAAGTGGTCCAGTCAATCGCGACCAGTTCATACCTACGCATAATACCTGATATATGTAATTCTACACGTTTCTACTATGATTTACCAGTAGATTTACGTAAATTATTGTAGAAACTATATGAAACGATAAATATATACCATAGGTATCCCCCAATCTCCGAAGTTAGCGAAATGACAAATTTGAAACTAATTTATTAATTTAATACTTTCACAAAAAACAAAATGGTACTAGGAGGACTTAATGCTAATAGCAATATCTACCAGTCATAATCTTCTAATATATAAAAATCTCGTATCACGGAATGCTAAAAATTAAAAAAAAACTGTCTCCCCGGCTTGCGCTTTTCCTGCGCTAACCCAGAGAAGAAACCCAGTTTAGGGAGCTGCGAGTCATTCATACACACAAGAGTAGTAGAGTTCCTTGTGAAAGATCTCGCCCGGGTAAGTACTAACACCATACCTAATCCTGCCGCTAAGCAACATTGCTGCTTCGGTTTGAAGGGTACAGTTGCCGCTGAAATTACAGGCAAATCGATAACCCTAATTATCTACCAGTAATGAGGGGTTTTCACGGAGATATTTTTATAACTGCTAACAGATGGCGTTGCTCTGTAATAAGCTGAATAATAAAATAAAGTGCATTGTCCGTGTCAATTGCTGAGGCAATATTATTTACCGAGGAAACTGAAAAAAATGAGGCATGTTTTAATATTTTGTCTGAGATTTTGGCATACAACCATATTAGACGGCGCCATCTATTACGCTAGTTGGAACTAATATTTTTTTTTATTGATAGAGCGAAGCGATATATCTAAATCAACTTGGGCAAATCGGCGTTGTATGTATGTATGTTTGTCCGAGGATAACTTTCGAAGCGTTGATCCGATCATCGTGAAATTTAATACATAGGTAGGTAGTGATGGCACAATTTTGGTGTGACTAAATGAGCTAAATATGTTGGTGGGTTGTTGAGATATTGGGGTACAAGACAAGTGGGGTAAAAAAATGAAAATGGAGCTAACTGGTCAAATGGGACGTCAAATGAAAGGTATTCATTAGTACATTTAGACTCTGTTTTTATTTTTCGTAAACTCTACAGTTTTTTAGTTATTAGTCATAATAAAAACTGAACTTTGACAAAATTCACATAGGATACACCAGTGACACCACAGTAATTTAGTATGCGTGTAGCTAAGTGACACAAATATATGCAAAAGTCTAAAATCCAGAATAACTGCAATTTCTACCCCAAAAAAGTGTTCCCAATCACATGAACTCCCGTTACCTGTAATTTGAATGAAACTGTAGGTCAAGTGGGTTGGTTATTTATTTCGTGACACTATTTTGATAGTCAAAGATTACATTAATATTTTTTTTGTTTTAATCGTAGTCTCGCGCGATTCGGGGTTCGGGGCGAACCACTAGTTCATTACAGAATCAACATCACTTGTTAACAATGTAAACAATCCTTATAACTAATGCTTAATGCCAATAACAGACTCTCATTTTAAAGACATAACTTTTAAGAAATTAGTCACTTAGAGAAAATGATTAAAAACACAATATATTAATTAATTTTCAAGGAATTTACTAGGTACGCATTTAAAGAACGAAAGAGAGGGAGGGATGCTGTGTAAATGTTAATACTTGAGTGGGTGAGGGAGAGAGTGTAGTGTGTGTTGAGTGAGTTTCTGAATATTTTATGGAACGCGCTATATATGATTAAGAATAGATATATGTAATTTGTTTCTTAAAAGATGCTTTGCTATTAGAGAAGATGTCTATTGACGAAAAAACCTTGTCTTATATAAAAATAAAAAGCTCGTCATTTTATCAAAAGGAAAGAAACATGTTTAGTGGTTTTCCCCGTCTTCAACGAGTCTTGGCGTATACTATAGTATCAATGTACAAACACCCTGACACCAGCTTTTATCTCTTTCGCAAGAACAATACTACATTCCATCCTTTAGGCGTGTATAACGAAACGTTTGTCCACAGATAATATTTTACCTGTGTTATGGCATTATGTGTTTATGTTGCAGGTGTTGTGTGAGCGCCGTATTTAAACAAAACAGCTAGTTTTACCCTGTTGTAAAAGGACAGTACTCTAAATCTCGATTCCCCAGTGTTAGAAGTCATCCAGTGAGCGTTGGTCACAGAGTGATTCATTCGTGATACATGTCTTTGGGGCTACAAACGTCCACAGGCTACAGTTATTGCTTACCATCAATTAGGTGGGCTTACCTTCGTGGTAAATGTCACTGATAATACTTTATTGTATACAACTAAATAAATAAACTTTAATATAAAAAAAACCAGTCAAGTGCGAGTCGGACTCGTGCACGAAGTGTTTCGTACCATTATCTATAAAAACGGCAAAAAAAGTGTGTTGTATGGGAGCCCCCTTTAAATATTTGTTTTATTTTAATTTAATTATTTATTATTAAAGTGAATAACATAACTCAATATTCTGTGAATATTTCAACCGTCTACCTGTTGCCATTATCAATATCGAGCTAAAACGAGCAAAAAAACCAAGTTTGTTGTATGGGAGGGCTCCCATACAACAAACGTGTTTTTTTTGCCCTTAAATATTTATTTTATTCTGTTTTTAGTATTTGTTGTTATAGCGGCACCAGAAATACATCATCTGTGAAAATTTCAACTGTCTAAATTAGACAGTTGAAATTTTCACAGATGATGTATAGTGTGATGAGTTAGAGTCACTCTAACTATCACGGTTCATGAGATACAGTCTGCTGACAAACAGACAGACAGACGGACAGACAGCGGAGCTTTAGTAATAGGGTGCCGTTTTACGCTTTGGGTATGGAACCCTAAAAACACATGGCCAGAAGAACAATGGACGGTCTTATCGCTTAAAAAAAAAGTTACATGCATATGATAATTCATACAATATTAATTATTATTTTCTTGTTTTCAAGTTTAAGAGCGAATAATGAATTATTCGTTCTTAAACTGGACGTTTCGTAAAACGATTGGTTACAAAAACTATTTGTTACTTTAGTGATTCACAAATTCCCTGGTAAATGATGTCTGATATGCATCTATTCTTAAAAATTATTGTAAAACGTTCAATACATAAAAAGGAAAGGTATACTTCCGGAAGACGCGATATAGGAGCCATAGCATACTGGAGTACTGCAGCCTGCTATTATATCAGGGAGCGAAGGGCGTTGACGGTAAGGGCATGCAGGTTTACTCGTTGCTCGGATGAGGTTACAATAACATGTTTTAGGAACGAGCGAAGCGAGATCTCTAAATCAACTTGGGCAACTCGGCATTGTATGTATGTTTGTTTGCCCGAGGATAACTTGCGAAGCGTTGATCCGATCATCGTGAAATTTGATACATAGGTAGGTAGTGATGGCACAATTTTGGTGTAACTAAATGAGCTAAATATGTTGGGGGGTTGTTCAGATATAGGGGTTAAAGAGGAGTAAACAAATTAAAATGAGAGTATTGTGTAGTGGGACGTGTTTCAACTCTGTTGCAAAATCAACCCTAAAGAGGGGTCCTTTAGGGATGATTTCGCGTTTACAAATTCATATTAAGGCTTTTGGTAAGAAATAAAGAAATACGTGTTTCTTACCAAAAGCCTAAATATGAGTTTACTGATCCGTAACTTGAGGAATTATGGATTGCCCATACAAACTTTCAACCCCTATTTCACCCCCTTCTTTATTATTATTCTTTATTTCTTTATTATTTTTTGAGACAAAAGATAGCCGAAGTCCTTCTCGAGGATACAATCTATCTCCTTGCCAAATTGGAGGGTAAAGTAAGGGGTTAAAATTATGAGGTATTCTTTAGATGCACTCCCTTGTACCGTTGGTACATAGATAGATTGTGACCGGGATTGGGGGCATAGGCTACTTTTTACTCGACTGCGCAGGAGGGTAATGTTTTTATTGAGTAAGCACGCGTGCGAAGCCGCGGGCAGGTCCAGCTAGTTAATAATAAATACACTTTTTTGAAAGCACAGATCACT
This sequence comes from Philereme vetulata, assembly GCA_918857605.2. Lineage (NCBI taxonomy): Eukaryota > Metazoa > Arthropoda > Insecta > Lepidoptera > Geometridae > Philereme > Philereme vetulata. Next base: position 6,653,990 of record OU975427.1, on the reverse strand, counting down.
CTACCAAGAGGATCCGTTTTTTTTTTATTTTTAACATAATCTCACACAGCAATTTGGTTTTCCCTCGTACCATACGGGTAATTCCGTTCGATCAAGGTAAAAGCTTAACTCATCAGAAATCAGTTCCAAAAACCTTATTGACTGCAGTTCATAGAATTTTTACTGTACCTACATTATCTACAGCAGACCACACGGACGATATAAGGAAAGACCTAGATGCGAGGAACAGTTAGCAAACCTATCATCGGGCTATAAATTCATTTAATTTAATTAGATCGAGCGAAACGAGATCTCTAAATCAACTTGGGCAAATCGGCGTTGTATGTAGGTATGTTTGTTTGTCCGAGGATAACTTTCGAAGCGTTGATCCGATCATCGTGAAATTTAATACATAGGTAGCTAGTGATAGCACAATTGTGGTGTGACTAGAATGGTATTCATTAGTACATTTAGACTCCGTTTTTATTTTTCCGTAAATTCTTTATAGTTTTTGGGATATTAGCCATAATAAAAACTAAACATTGACAAAATTCACAGGGTACACCAGTGCCCCCACAGTGCTGTAATTTGATATGCGTATAGCTTAAGTATCACGAATATAGGCAAAAGTCTGAAATCTAGAATAACTACAAATTGCAATTTGTACTCCAAAAAAGAATAACCAATCAACATGAACTCCGGTTACCTGTAATTTGAATGAAACTGTAGGTCAAGTATGGTGGTTATATATTTCGTGACACTATTTTGATAGTCAAAGACTACAAATAATATTTTTGTGATTATTATAAATACGGGATTTATCACGTACCGTCTTATCGGTGTTTCGACCGACAATGTTTCGGTTCAATTCGTGAACCTTCATCAGGGTGAGTGCGATCCGCTCCGAATAACGTCTCGCCTCGCACATTATTAGTTATTCGGAGCGGATCGCACTCACCCTGATGAAGGTTCACGAATTGAACCGAAACATTGTCGGTCGAAACACCGATAAGACGGTACGTGATAAATCCCGTATTTATAATAATGATTGAAATCAATCACGAAAGTTTTCTAAGTAAAATATTGTTATGGTTGTGATAACGTGTACGCCTCGCACATTATTAGTTATTCGGAGCGGATCGCACTCACCCTGATGAAGGTTCACGAATTGAACCGAAACATTGTCGGTCGAAACACCGATAAGACGGTACGTGATAAATCCCGTATTTATAATAATGATTGAAATCAATCACGAAAGTTTTCTAAGTAAAATATTGTTATGGTTGTGATAACGTGTACGCCTCGCACATTATTAGTTATTCGGAGCGGATCGCACTCACCCTGATGAAGGTTCACGAATTGAACCGAAACATTGTCGGTCGAAACACCGATAAGACGGTACGTGATAAATCCCGTATTTATAATAATGATTGAAATCAATCACGAAAGTTTTCTAAGTAAAATATTGTTATGGTTGTGATAACGTGACTGTTTAAATTTGGAAGCACCAATTTACGACTTATACTTCTTATTTACTTTTGAGGAAGTAAGTACGTGTTTATTGTTTCCGTGGTGCAGTGGGCGAATAGCCGGCTGAGACGCAGATAGTTGCGGGAAGGTTGCGGGTTCGATTCCCGCCGCGGAACAAATGTTTGCACGATCTACAGATATTGGTTCCGGGTCTAGATGTTTCTCTTTTTAATCTAAGTATGTATTTACAAAAAAAAGTATGTAAGTTTTCTATGAGTTATCTGGCTCCCATTGAGACAAAGAACTCTTTCTTCTTTACTAGCTTCCGCCAGCGGCTTCGCACGCGTGTTTTCTCAATACTAAGTAGCCTAGCCTATGTTTGAATTATATACCTAAATTTCATCGAAATCGGTTCAGCCGTTACGACGTGATTGAGTAAAAAACAAACATCCAAACTTTTACATTTAATATTAGTGTGATTAAACACAAATACACAATAGATTACAGACAAAACAGCCTACAAAATTTACATGTACAAAGGCAAGCTTAACCCTAATAAGAGTTTTCTTCCAGCAAACCTTTGAAGATAGAGATAGTTGATTTATGGTAGTGGGTGCGTGCGACTTCCGTGGTGCAGTGGGCGAGTAGCCGGCTGAGACGCAGGGGGCAGCGGGTTCGATTCCCGCCGGAGATCAAATGTGTGCATGATCTACAGATATTTGTTCCGGGTCTGGTTGTTTCTCTATACCTATATTATAAGTATGTATGTATTTACAAAAAAACTGTATGTAAGTATTCTATCAGTTATCTGGTTCCCATAGTGCAAGCTTTGCTTAGTTTGGGGCTAGATAGCGCTGTGTGAAATGTCCTGCATTATTTATTTATTGTTTGTCAAGTTTATAGTTTGTTGTGAGGATATAAATGTTAAATGTTAATTATTGTTTTTATGGTAGACTCGCGAGATCTCAGTTCAAGGGGGAAAAGTAGTAATATGTATTTTAGGTAATGGTAATTATGGGCCGGTAGAATATGTTGTAACTATTGTATTTTATTGTTGCCTGAACTAAATGATTCGCCTCTTCTAGTCTCCTCTTCCTAATATGCTAGCCATTTCTCACTGTTCGGCTAAGGGTCGTGTTTTTCGCGTGTAAGTGTCTGCAATGCACTTTAATACCTCCAAATTACTGGGTGTATTAGATAAATTGGATGCCCAAAGAATCGTCAAGTCCTCAAGGGTGAATAAGTTTTTTTTTATAACCTAGTGTGGGTGCTAGAATTGTTTTATGTAACCTACCTACTTATATGTTGAAAGATTACTACTTATCTTTTCTTTAAAATGCAAATATTGTACATGATGTTATTTTGTTGCAATGAAACAAATTTTATATTTGTATTGTATTTATTTTAGCTATAGCTGTCCCACTGTGCTGAGCTAAAACTTTATTTTCCGTTTTCCACTCTTTGCGATTTAGCACTGGAACAGAGATAGCTGAAAATGCTGCCCGAGTATTTTTCACCCTCGTACCCTACCCCCCCCCCCCCTTTTTTTTAAATCGCGATTTTAGTATTTTTATATGAACACTATCCATATTTAACCGTCCGTCGTTCATTGACGTGAATTCATTTAGATGAAGTGTCGCGTCACTTTTCAAGTGTGTTATACATAGTTTTTACATCGAAGTTCCCACGGGAACAGGAAATTTCAAGCGTGCGAAGCCGAGGGCGGTTAACTAGTAAGTTAAACAAAACTAATCGCACATAAGCAATCACAGTCTATAGACTTAACTCTGATCTTATCGCAAGATCTGAATCTATTAAGGACCTGGTTGTCACCTTCGACCGAAAGCTGACTTTCCACGATCACATAACTACTGTTGCTAAGGAATCCTTTCGTAGGCCGGGTTTTGTGCTGAGAAACTGTCGTGACTTTCTGAGTGAACACGTTGTCAGGCTTATCTTTTGCACCTTAGTCCGCAGCAAACTAGAAGCCAGCTCATGTGTTTGGCACCCACATGAGAGTTACGCTCTGTTGCTCGAAAAGGTAAAAAAGGCTTTTCTTCGCTTCCTTCATAAGCGTTTGTATGGGTATTACCCATGTATGTACCCCACTAAGTTTCTCCTGGGTTGCCTAGGGTTTAATAGTTTGGAGGTAAGAAGAGAAGACCAATTAAGGACTATGCTCAAGATTCTTCATGGGAAGATAGATGCCCCTGATCTCTAAGATGAGCTCTTGCGGTTCTACGTTCCCAACAATTACCGCCGCGGCAGGAGACACAGATTGTTCTCGGAGGCATTTGGCCGAACAGTCGCGCGCGCTCAGTCGCCCATCCTTTCTGCGCTCAATGCCCTCCTGGACGCAAGCCCTAAATGTGATGTGTTTTAGGACGGATGGATTATGATAATGTTGGAGTGCTTGAGGTTTTGCGAGAAGATTGTGTGAATGTTATTGCATAATATTATTATTCTTTATTGTAATCTTATTGTTTTTACATTTTTTGCATAACATTGACATATATTATGTATTTGTAAAAATTATTCCATTTTGTAATTAGTATAATTTGCCAAGGCAGTTCTAATTGGATAAATTAAATTTACAGTCGGGCTTTTTTAGTTTTAAACAGATTACAGATAAGTTGGCCGCAATACTTATGCATTGTATACAGTTATCCACTCCATTAACAAGTTAGTTTACAAAGGTGTGAATTACAATCTTATCTCCAAGTTAGATGACTAAACTGCCAGTTATTTCTATGGGCGGAGCCGGTTATGGCATGCTTGCTTATGGTGTTTTCCGTTCGGACAATTAAGTTAGATTAACTGAGCCGTTACGTTACATCGCTAGAATGGAAGCGAATCGCTGGACCAGAAGAATACTGGAACGGAGACCCAGAGCAGACCGAATCGCTGGGTGGATAACATAAGAAAACACGCAGGACATGACTGAATGAGACGGGCACCAAAAATTAAAAATTAAAGGCGAGGATTTGCGGAACATGGTTGAGATCAACACAGGACACTGCGAACTAAATCACCATCTTCTAAAGGCAGGGGCCATGGATAGTGGGCTATGTGGAGGATGCCTACAGGGTGAAGAGACAGGAAGAAGCCAGACTGAAGACGGGACTGCATTAACTCATCTTCGACATCAACATCGACCTCAGGGACTCTGGAAAACTGCCGCCATCAACCCTAAACACACGGACGGACACTACGGACGGTGGACTTTGTCGCGGATGCCTTCGGGAGGAAGAGACTGTGGAGCACGTGATACTTCCAAACGACGCCAGACTGAGAACAGGTCTGCAAGGGGTCATCGAGTCCTCATCTTCCACCAACACCGCTACTACATCAACATCGACAAAGACACTAGAAAGCTAGCCACAAGCCCAAAGTCCTACTCCGTTACTTCAAGGAGTTGGGATGGATAAGGTTAGGCTAGAAGGGGGGTAATGCACAACACACCCAAATGCGGGACGTCAGTGCAGATCTTTTATTCCCCACGCCCTAGAATTAGAATTAGAACTGACTGGGGTCAGGTTAGAAGGGGGATAATGCACAGTACACCCATATTCGGGACGTCTTATTCCCCTCACCCTAGAATAAGAATTAGAACGGACATAAGACCGCTAGGAATGGAAAAGGAAAAGGGCATATATACAATATTGGATCACTAAGTGATGATTGAATGAAAATGATTTTTTATTACCTGAAGATGAAACTAGCATATGGCCCACCTAATGGTAAGTTGTAACCAACGCCTATAGCTAAGTTTTGCCTCGCAGGTCTCACACCTTACAAACGTGACTGTAAAGCCTCATGTGCCTGTAATTTCACTGGAAACCATACCCTTCATACCGAAACACAGGAATGCTGCTTGGCGGCAGAAATAGGTAAGTGCTAGTTCTACCCCGGGCGAGCCCATTCACAAAGAACTCTTTCTTCTTTACTAGCTTCCGCCAGCGGCTTCGCACGCGTGTTTTCTCAATACTAAGTAGCCTAGCCTATGTTTGAATTATATACCTAAATTTCATCGAAATCGGTTCAGCCGTTACGACGTGATTGAGTAACAAACAAACATCCAAACTTTTACATTTAATATTAGTGTGATTAAACACAAATACACAATAGATTACAGACAAAACAGCCTACAAAATTTACATGTACAAAGGCAAGCTTAACCCTAATAAGAGTTTTCTTCCAGCAAACCTTTGAAGATAGAGATAGTTGATTTATGGTAGTGGGAGCGTGCGACTTCCGTGGTGCAGTGGGCGAGTAGCCGGCTGAGACGCAGGGGGCAGCGGGTTCGATTCCCGCCGGAGATCAAATGTGTGCATGATCTACAGATATTTGTTCCGGGTCTGGTTGTTTCTCTATACCTATATTATAAGTATGTATTTACAAAAAAACTGTATGTAAGTATTCTATCAGTTATCTGGTTCCCATAGTACAAGCTCTGCTTAGTTTGGGGCTAGATAGCGCTGTGTGAAATGTCCAGCAATATTTATTTATTCTACTACTCAAAGTTTTTACTCACAGCTGGGAATCCTAGTGTCGGAGTTGGAGCCTACACTACGTATGTGACTGGTGTTATTTATTCTGCGGTGGGTCCATAAATCTTCCATCAATACAATTGAAAAGTAATTACATAACCTGTTCAGTGCTTTAGACAACTTGACTGTGAAAGCACGAACAGGTCATGGACCCTACTACATAATAAGCGTGTTTTACTGAATCACACCTTACTACGAGTACATAGGTCGTAAGGCCAACTTGGGTGTCATTATTTTTAAGGTTACTTAAGAACTAGCGGCCCGTTCCGGCTTCGCACGTGTGGACATTTTATTGCTGTAAAACTTCTTTAACGCACGCTTAACTTGGGGAGTAAGCTGGTGAATGCGTTACGAAAAGTGCGAACGGAAGTTGAGAGGGAGATATAAGTTAGTGAGGATAGAAAGAGAGAGAGTTACGTTTCGTATATTACTGTAGGGGCAAGAGAGAGTGGTGCAAGCACACATTATCTTTCTCTCTTAGCCTAAATTATACAAACTGCAAAAACAAAACACTTCTTTATGCTGTAAGTGTAATAGAGTTCATTTTGCTATAGATCAAAAAAATAATTTACGACGTTTCGTATTTTGAATCTACCAGCTTCGATTTACGAAAAAGTTCAGCTTTTCCACAACCGATGGCAGGCAGCAGCAGAAAATAACTTACGTACTTACCGTATGCGCCTCGAAATAAGGTTGACATTTCCTTAAAACATTATTTAATACACATATATATAAACATACATACATATACATCAGTCGTGTGGTCTAAAAAGCACACTCGTTGTTTTTCAAAGATTTTTATGGCAAATTTTTTTACACCTTGGGTTTACAATATTGAAGTTTTAGTACATGTACCTACTATTACATTGTGGAATACCATAAACGATTGAGTATTGACTATACCTACATATCAAATTGCACGATGATCGGATAAACGCTTCGAAAGTTAGGACAAACATACAAATGTGTATGTATGTTTGTCCGAGTATAACTTTCGAAGCGTTCGAAAATACATCGCCGATTTGCCCATGTTGACTTGATGATTGAGATCTCTCTTCGCTCGATCAATAATATATGTATTGAAGCCTCAGTTCTGACTTGGCTAGTTCTCATATACGTTTTCATATATTTTGTATTGCACATTGTTGCCTGAAATAAACATTATATCATATTATTATTATTAATATACATATTCTTATGTCTCAATCCCGGTCATACAAAACTTATCTATACATATAACAAATTTCATCGAAATCGGTCCAGCCGCTTAGCCGTGAAAACGGCAGAGATACAGAGTTACTTTGGAATTTATAACTTTACTGGGGATCCATACTAAGAATATGAAAAGTAATTACTAGTGATCGGCGTAGGTAGTGCTATTTACGGGAATTAGTGACCGTTAACTTAACATGGATATACCTTCTAAATCCCGGGAAATATTATATTATTTTATTTAACAGGTTTTTTTAATGAATTTGTATTTTACATTCAGCTTTATGCAAATACATGTTGTATTGGTCACTAAAGACATCCCTTTCCCTCACGATTTTGTAGCTTATCGCGCGCGAGTGAGGTGAGGACTCTCATATCTCGTCGGGCGTACTTATGGTATCTTAAACAGTTTAACTTCATTTACATCGACATTCAGAAAAATATTCCCGGGAATCGGGGAATAAATTCCGGGACATATCCATATTAACTTATCATTCAGGTTCATTGACCCAAAATAGCACTACCTACGCTGATTGGAACCTAGTTCGCTATGTCTGTTTGTTACGTTGTCACAACTAAACGGCTGGACCGATTTTGATGAAATTTGGTATTTGTATAGATAGATTATTACCGGGATTGAGAATTTGAGACATAGTCTACTGTTTACCCGACTGCTCAGGAGGGTTTTGATTGAGAAACCACGCGCGCGAAGCTGCGGGCGGAAACTATTAATTTTCTAAAATTTACGAGTCACCGCCGCTTACTATATTTAAACATACTAAAGTAAGGTAACTTGAACATGTTTTTTCGGTACCTACTGATACCAATACCTAACCTGTTTATCTAGATTCCATTAATTTTCAAACAGAAAGGTGTAAACAATTGTTTACTACTTACTGGACAGAGATGTAAAACTGTGTGAGCGAGATGAATTTTGTAGTACGCATGGGATGGTGTTACGCAGTCGTGAAGCGAGAATATTTTACTGGCTGAGGCCGGCGCGGTCTGGTAACTGGTCGGATAGACGGACACGGCAAAACCATATGGAATCCTCCTTTAATCGCGTGAGGTTCAAACAGGGGGGGAGGGCGGTTAGAATAACATCACGATTGATCGCGATGGGGGGGAGGGGATGCGGCAATCGCGTTAGATTTTCCGTGCGACATGAAATCCTGAGCGAGCGAATTTACATATATCTAAAAAGCAACATAACAATATTAATACTTAACGTTCAGCAGCCTGTCCTCCAATGCGCGACCTTGTTTGCGGTTGTTATGCGGTTTACAGAATCTGAATTTATGATAATTTAAAACTTTCTAAATTTTCGCGAACTATACTCAGAACATGAGTATAGTTCGCGAAAATTTAAGACAAAACGAGTCTTTTCGCGCACAGATTTATATCAAAATCATAATTTTGACTAACCTCGATGTTTCGGCCAAGTTACATCGGCCGAGGTCACGAGAGACTGAAAGCGGGCGGGTGTCATTGCCGGGAAGCGCGAATGTTGTCGCCAACTACCCGCACTTGGTTTTCTGAATCGCACGTATCACTGTTTGTTTCGACATACAATACTAACAGTATCTGACGTTACGCGTGGATCTAAATCGCGACGTGAACCTATAACTACTACCTATAACTGGATTCCACGATGCAGATAATACAAAGCCGTCCTCACGATTAAAATTGCGATATTTCTTTATCTAGACGGCTTCTCGAACGATTCTTGGGTAATATAGGTGTTCGGTGGAGAGAATTTTGGGGTCGTGAAGTTCTATCCAGTGGTTTGGTCCAGATTCGATTATGGTAATTTTTTCATTAAAACAGATTCTTCGATATTTTATAAACAAATACACATGACGGTTAATTTAATTTACTTTATTTATTAGGATTTTTATAGGATTTATTTATAAGAATCTCCAATGAGTAATACACGTACATAAATTAAATTATGATACAATAGACGCGCTCTTTGTGCTCACCCTGTGAAGGCAACCACACCTAACGCATAATTCATTTCATTGATAAATAGTGAAATGTTTTCGAAATTACAATTATGCGTATCCGATTAGATAAAATAAGTACAGAAATCAAATCTCAGACGTGATGTTTCCATTGTTAGCAAACAAAGGTTGTTACATTAGATTGCGCATTAGAACGAGAACATATATCAAACATAATCTATATATACCCTACGCAGCGTGTTAAGTGTAAAGAGAATCGACAGGATCCGCAATACCACACTACGCGCGAAGACCGGCATCGCAGATGTTGGTGACAAGACTGCCAGGCTGAAGTGTGACTGGGCGGGTCGCGTCAGTCGTATGGTCACAGACAAATGGGTGCCTGCAGATGGGCGAGCGAAGCCGGGGCAGGCCGAGGAAGCGTTGGCGTGACGACCTCGATGCATTCCAAGATGGCTGGTGGGACGTGGCGAGTGATCGTGAGATGTGGAGGAACAGGGGGGAGACCTTTGCCCAGCAGTGGGAAAATACAGGTTAAAAAAAATATACCCTACACCATCTGGGCAAAACATTAAAAAGCTTTATATGTGTACCTCCGTGCGCGCAATAGCCTTAAAACAGGGTGCCTACACAATTTTCTCATTACGTATTTATGTATAGATTCTTAGAGCCGCTTAGATACATTGTACTACAAAACAAGTAAGTACTGTCAACTACAAGTTATTTTACTCATTATTATTGAAATTATAATTATCATTAACACCTGTTTATACAATAAATATTATCATCCATCACATTTCATGACTCACGAAACACATAAGTTAAAAATCATCTATACTAATATTATAAAGGAAACGTATCGCGAAACGTCTCTACCAGGTTGACTGAACACATACGTGCAATGAAGAATGCCGACTCCAACAGTTCTGCAGCGGCAGAACATGGCATAGGTTCTGATTCGACGCACTACATATGTTTTGACAAGGCACGGGTCTTAGCGAGAGTGAAGTTTTTCGTTCCTCGCATGATCCGAGAGGTGATAGAAATAAGTCGTGTGCCGAACTTTAACAGAGATAGCGGATGGGTTCTACCGCCAGATAGGAGGCCATGACTCCATGATGCAAGCGACAGAGCAGTGAGCGAACCTGGTAGAGACATATTTAGTGTTGTGTGTTTGCCTGTACCGAGGACTACCGAAGAGAGCAGCAGTGATGATAATGATGATGACACAGCCCGTCAACACGCTGGGCCTTCCTTGACGCAATCCCCACCACCGCGCCCGTCTACTCGCGCACAGAGGGCAGTAGCGCGCAGTGCGATGCGAGACGTTATTCAGAGCGGATCGCACTCAGCCTGATGAAGGTTCACGAATTGAACCGAAACATTGTCGGTCGAAACACCGATAAATCCCGTATTTATAATAATAATTGAAATCAATCACAAAAGTTTTCTAAGTCAAATATTATAATGGAGTAAATTTTGATGTTTGTAGTTTATTCAGCTGATCAATCCGCAGTTTCGCACGCCTTTTTTTCGATAAAGCCATTATCCTCCTTCTGCGCAGTTAGGTAAAAAACCAGCCAAGTGCGAGTTGGACTCGCGCACGAAGGGTTCCGTACCATTAATTATAAAAACGAGCAAAAAAAATCACGTTAGTTTTATAGGAGCCCCCTTAAAAATTTGTTTTATTTTAATTTAATTATTTATATATAAAGTGAATATATTACTAAATATTCTATGAATATTACAAGCGTCTACCTGTTGCCGTTATCAATACCAAGCAAAGACGAGCAAAAAAATCACGTTTGTTGTATAGGAGCCCCCCTTAAATATTTATTTTATTCTGTTTTTAGTATTTGTTGTTATAGTGGAAGCAGAAATACATCATCTGTGAACATTTCAACAGTCTTACTATCATGGTTCATGAGATACAGCCTGGTGACAGACGGACAGACAGACAGACAGCGGAGTCTTAGTAATAGGTGCGGAACCTTAAAAATGTTCTTTAAATAAAAATTATGCCTTTTAAGTTTGCGAGAATCAAATAGTATTTTTATTTTTATAGTGTTATCCGAACACTTCCGGAAAATTCCAAGATCTTTAAAACCATCTCAAAAATGTTCAAGCCTAGACGGGACTTGAACCCGCAACCTTCCTCTTGATACGAGGATGCACTACCAATTGTGCTACAGGCTTTTGTCACGTTAGGGTCGAAATTAGTGAGATGATTCAGATTTCGACTAAAGCGCCGTTTCGAGACTCAGTCGCGTAGTTTAGTCAAGATATTTACTCACTGAATAGTACAGTCATTTGGTAGTTTTACCTCGTAAGTTTTCCAGGAGTTTTGAAAATTTATAATTTCATAGATTTTTATGTGCTCTTTCCGAATGTTGACTTTGCCACCTCGTATTTTGCCGCTCGCGCCGCCATATTGAAAAAATGGCGCCTACAAGCAGTTTTTTGACTTATTTTACTATAAAAACAGTTATATACAAAATTAAATGAGAGACAATCACCAACGATTTATGTTCCCACCTTTTTTTTCGTAAAGCCAATACGATTTAGCGTGCGATGACTTTGCTCGAGGTGGCAAAGTCAAAATTCGGAAAGAGCACATCAAAATCTATATAATTACCAATTTTTCAAAACTCCCGGAAGACTTTCCACGACTTCCCATAGTACAGTCATTATTTTTCGAACCAAATGACTGTACTTATAAAATATAAACAATGACTAGTTTTACTATTCTACGGTTAGTGTGTTCTAAAAGCTATGAATAAGACGGATATTACAAATCCAACGGCACACATACCAGCTTTATCTCAGAGCCTATCCCCAACTTATCTACCTAACCCTTAGAGGGTTTTCCATTTTCCACGAAAACTTGTCCATCGGTATCGCAAAACAAACCGACAAATTAAATAGAACGGAAAAACTAAAGCGAATAATGTGTAATGGTTGCATGTCGCATGTCACCATCCAAGATTGATCTATGACATAAAGACACCTGCGCGCGCGCAACCTCCAGTCCGCGATTGACCAACCGGTGCGCGAGACGCGTTTTGTTCGAATTTTAAATACGAGTTCGATATTGTAAACTTGTGTTCGGTGAGTGTGTTGTGTTTTTGTAAGAAATCCTCTTTTGTTTGAATATGAATTCTTAAAAAAGAGAATCGATTGGACTTTTTACAATGTAAGTTAAAATGCTTTATCAACTTCAAGGAACTAAAAGTGTAACACTTAATTGGGGTAAAAAAAACAAATAGGTTTCACAAACTGTTCACTATACGAACCTAATGAAACATTTAGGATTTTAATACTAAATTTTGACCTTATTATTTTTTTATCTTAATATTTTTCTTTGCATCATATTATTTTTATTCCGAACACAGCTTTAAATGTTCCAGGACTTCCGGGTAAAGTATTTAGTAAAAAAAAAAAACACAAAAATGTACATAAGATTATCAAAAACAAATTACTAAAGTTAGTGCTATGCTCCATAACTTCAAAAACTAAATACAACCTAGTGTATATTTAGTTAAACTTAACCTTAAGTTTCGAAACTTGGGTAAAGTTTATATATACATAAATTGTATCTAGTTTTAGTTAATAAATAAGTTATATAAATACCTAAATAAAAAAGGTGACATCCACTACCAATTTGGTATTAAACAAACCTTAGATTAAAAATATTTGCTTAGGTCTACTCAACTGAGCAAGGAAGTCCTTAGGGGTTTGCAACGGCGCGGTGACATTATGGGAGTAGCCGGCGCTACGTGGATACGTTTAGCCCAAGAAAGATGCTAATGGAAAGGGTTGGAGGAGGGCTTTACTCAAAGATGGGTATCCCTACAATAAATAATAAATTTTATATACAAGCACAAACACAAAAAATATATAGATAAGTAAATAAAATAAATATATAAATAAATTTCCTTAGAAATTAATTAATATAAAATTATAAGAATGTAAATAATTATCAATATTAATGTTGGGAAAGGAAAAGGATTAAATAAATAAATATAAATATTGCTGGACAGTTAACACAGCGCTATCGAGCCCCACACTAAGCAGAGCTTGTATACTATGAGAACCAGACAACTGATAGAATACTTATATACTTTTTTTTTTGTAAATACATACTTAAATTATATAGAGAAACAACCAGACCCGGAACAAATATCTGTATCAGTGTTATATTATATATAAAAATAAAATATTGATTAAGAATCTTTAGTTAGCTCTACCCAACTGAGCTCAAGTCCTTCGGGGTTTACAACAGCGAATATACAAAACTCTGCCAAAAAACAACACATTTCTACCGTTTCATGAATGAAAAACATTGAATTTGCTTCCTCACATGGTTTTGTGTGAGGAAAACTATATATTTTATACTTGTTTTTATCTATATATCAATCAATTAAAATATTGTATTATATTACTAGCTGACCAATCCGCAGTTTCGCACGCGTAGTTTTTCAATAAAAACATAACCATCCTTTTGCGCAGTTATGTAAAAAGTAGCCTATGTTACTCCGGGATAATGTAGCATTCTAATGGTGGAAGAATTATTGAAATCGGACCCGTAATTTTTGAGTTTATTCGTTACAAACATACAAAAATACATATCTTTCCTCTTTATAATATTAGTATACATTTAAATTCCTGTTTTTGAACGCACAATGCAGATGAAATATGCAATCCGTTATCCTAACCTAACCTCAACATCAGATCATGCCTACTTTATAAATAATATTTAAAAAACAATTAAAATTATTTCCCATAAAACCGTACTCGGACTATTTCAAACATTATTAGTAGATTAATAAACAAGGGGATTTTTTTATTTTTTATTTATTCATTACAGAATCAACATCACTTGTTAACAATGTAAACAATCCTTATAACTAATGCTTAATGCCAATAACAGATTCTCAATTTATAGACTTAACTTTTAAGATATTAGTCACCTAGAGAAAATGATTAAAAAACATGTACCTTAAGTAAGTAAGGTTAATCCTGTTTATGTAAGATTATACTGTAATTTAAGTATTTCGAGTCAAAAAATAATTATTTTTCACTTATACTACAGTAAGGCAAAAAGATCCGATTTAAACTCCATCATTTTGCATGCAGTGATAAATTTGTACTAACGTCTACACAAGAATCGTAATAGCAATATATGCTAAATAATTTACTATCCATACACTATGGGCAAAGACTGTTCTAAGATCTAAAGATCTGATTGGGTTCCTAGCGCAACACGCCCACGCGGCGGACCATCACGAAGATGGCGCGACGACTTGGATGCGCATTTACCAGACTGGCCCACTACAGGAAGGGACAGAAACAACTGGAAAGAAGGGAGGGAGGCCTTTGCCCTGCAGTGGGACAACACGGGTTAAAAATAAGAATAAAATAAATAATACACTATAACAATGAGTATGTTTCATAAGCAACAAGTTTCAGTTTATATTTAAGAAATACACTCAGAAACACTAGTCAATCCCGGAACTATATTTCAACAGGACGACATTCCAATCTAATATTATAGAGGAATGATTATATTTTCGTATGTTTGTAACGAATAAACTCAAAAACTACCGGTCCGATTTATCCCTCAGTAACATAGGTTACTTTTTATACAACTGCGCAAAAGGAGGGTAATGTTTTTATTGAAAAACTACGGATTGGTCGGCTAGTAATATTTTAAAGAGAAAATATTTGTATGTTTGTAACGAATAAACTCAAAAACTACGGGTGCGATTTCAAAAATTCTTTCACCCTTAGAATGCTACATTATCCCTGAGTAACATAGGTTTTTTACCCAACTGTACAGAAGGAGGGTAATGTTTTTTTATTGAATAACTACGCGTGCGAAGCTAGTGGTCAGCTAGTGTTGTATCATTTGACTTTGCTGGTTGTTTTTTGACGACACATGTCGATCCAATTTATTTGACATCTACGATTATAGGAACGTTGCGTTGGAGTCGCACAAAAACAACAGCATCTACATTTTCGCTTAGTTTGTTCCCCAACAGCAGCGGAATAAAATAAATAAACTCACATATAAGGATAAAACAAGGACAGTGTATTCAAATACCTATGTATTGCATAATAGTCAATATGCAAATTATACCAATAACATATATTTGTACTAACATTCATCATGACATGATTATATTACGATATTCTTCATGACCTTATCCCTCCTTCCCCCTTCCACCGCCGGACAAGCAGACGTACCGAGAAGTACCACCCAAACCTGGTCGGCATACCATCTTGCCGTACCAAACGATTTGCTTCAGCTTTTCTTGTTAGCACAAGTAATGGATGGAATTCACTTCCGGCGTATGTTTTTCCGAACCAGTATAATCTCGGAGTCTTCCAGAGTGAATAGGTTCTTTCTAGGCAAGCGCGCTCCATCTTCGATCACACCATAACATACCATCAGGTGAGGTAGTGGTCAAGCGCTTGGCTATCATCAATATAAAAATTGTATAGAAATACAATTCGCAAGTCAGTTTGTATGTAACATGAACTAATAAACGGATTTTACGAGACGAGACGTTATTCGGAGCGGATCGCACTCACCCTGATGAAAGTTAATGAATTTTTAAATCTATTATTTACATTTTATCGTGCTCTTTTTTGGTAAGAGTCTTTTTGTATTTATCTCTTAAATAATCATCATTAATATTTTTGAATAATACACTTCACAGTATCTTCACTTTTATAAGGACATTTATTTATTTATATTTTTTTTATTACTCTTTAAGTACGTTCGTGAGTCACCAAAGCCTTGTGCTGAAAATCAGCGTTGTAAATTAGTTTAGAGCACATGCTGAGCTCAGGGCTTTTCGCCTAATCCTGTACATGGCAGCATTTCTCCATGCATACACTTTAATTGCCGTAATATACAATGTATTGTTTTCCTCCTGCGTGTATGTATTTTTTCATTGTGTATAATTATGTTTGTTTAAGTGTTTCGTTTGTTTTTTGTGTACAGTTTATGTGAATAAATGTCTTCTTTCTTTCTTCTTAATTGAACCGAAACATTGTCGGTCGATACACCGATAAGACGGTACGTGATAAATCCCGTAATTATAATAATGATTGAAATCGATCACGAAAGTTTTCTAAGTAAAAAAAAATACGTTTCTTGTATAGGAGTCCCAATAAAATATTTGTTTTATTTTAATTTAATTATTTATTTTTAAAGTTAATATAAACTAACTAAATATTCTGGGAATATTTCAAGAGTCTACTTGTTGCCGTTATCAATATCGAGCAAAAACGAACAAAAAAATAACGTTGGTTGTATGGGAGCCCCCCCCCCTTAAATATTTATTTTGTTCTGTTTTTAGTATTTGTTGTTATAGCGGCAACAGAAATACATCATCTGTGAAACATCAACTGACTAACTATCACGGTTCATGAGATACAGCCTGGTGACAGACGGACAGACAGACAGCGGAGTCTTAGTAATAGGGTCCCGTTTTACCCTTTGGTTTCTGTTAATAAAAAGTAAGTATTTCTATCTCCCCCCCCCCCTCCCCCCACACACAGACCTATTCAACAATTTAGGTAGGTACATAGAATAAACACAGAAATACAGACTAAGGAGGTTAGTAAAAAAACGGGACGTGTCGCCAGACCCCCGAAAACCTTTTTTTTTTACTAAATGGAGATTGAACCAGCTTATGGCCCACCTGATGTTAAGTAGTAACCATCGCCTATAACAGAGTATTGCTTCGTAGATCACGCATGTTAGAAATGTGCCCTACGATACTGTGATACGATACACTGCCCTGCGTGCATCAACTTGAGGCATACAGGTGTAAAGCCTCATGTAATTTCACCGGCAACCATACCCATCAAACCGAAACGCTAAAGAAATAACGAAAAAACGCAACGCTGCTTAACGGCAAAAATAAGTATGGTAGTAATTCCCCGGCCGAGTCCTTTCACAAGGAACTCGACTACTCTTCAGGACTCCTGGCAACACTAGGTATGACAGACAAGTCGGCATCGCAATGCAAGTGTGGTGCCCAGCTCCAAACAATGGCTCACGTCCTTGCATGCCCATCCTGCCACCACCTGCACGATGGGGGAATTAATGTACTGCTCCAACGCCGCCGCCATGAACCTGGCGACGTACTGCTCAAAATGACTTTAGCTTTGGGACATCGACACGAAAGAAGAAGCGCCGCAAATAAATAAAAATTTGGCTTGAAGCAAAAATCCAAAACCCGTTTTTTTACTGTTGAAAACTATAATTATACTAGCTTCCATCCGCTGCTTCGCACGCGTTGTTTGTAATTAAAAAGTACCATTCATCAAAATCAGTTAACCGTTTAGTCGTAAAAATGTAACAAACTTACAGAGAGTTAATTGATTAATAAGCAATGCAAGGCAACGCATAAGCATTGCAATGCAGCGGGGCAATGCAGCCAGTGTCTTGGGGACACTTCCGCCTGGTAGTGATCTGGAGCAGTTGAGCTATCTATAGATCGTTTGCAACGGTATTTAGATGATTCAACTGTTTCTTCTGTATTTTAGTCATGTAAATAATAGCATATTCTTTCTGTTATTAAGGGCATTTTGCCATTGATTAATCTGTACATAGCGGACTTAATGCTAGCATTCTCTTCCAGTTAACCTCTGCGTAATGTGGAAAATATTAGTGTGGATTTTGAAAGCATAATTAATTTATTCCTTGTAAATGTAATGCGACTGAATGGTGGCCGAGGAATGGCTGTAGAAGGGGAGGGCGTCCGGCAACGAGATGGGTGGACGACATCGTCGCGGGACGTCAATGGGTGAGATTAGGGCGCTACAAACTTGGGGAGGCCTGTACCCAGCAGTGGGTGAAGTTGTACTGTGGATGATGAAATCTAGGTACAATGTTAGGCGGCAGGAGCATGATCGTGAAATGAACTGTCCATCACATTAAACATAAGCATGAGTGACAGTTAGACGTCATAAAATCAAAATAACATTCGCAAACCCGAACCACAAGTATGCTAATTATTTTTGTATCAATGCAAAACTAATAAAAACTGTTTTCTTAAAGATAAAAATATTGATTTATAGCGGCTCGCCTTGCGAATGTGTTGGTAAACAACAGTTTGAATGATGCCATTCGCATCGAGCCGGCCTCTCGGGCGGCGGGGGAAAGGTGAACCGTGATGTGAATCACAAAACAGATGAGTACAGAAGTTGAGCTGCATACAACGATACGCGCACACCGCCTTGATCCAAAATACTGGTGCGTCTATGCACCAGTATTTTGGATCAAGGCGGTCGAACGCAAGCCGCGAGTGCCGCGCTTCGGCGAAACGTAAATCATGTTTTGTGTGACATTATTTGTTAGGTGGTTGTGAATAGGGCATGTAATATCGGAAGGTTTTCAATTCCGGAACTGAGTTACGGTACTGGATACCCAGTATCGGAATTCCAGAAGTGTTTCGAAACTGGAAAAAATATTTAGATTCTAGGAATTTATTATTAAGTTAGTAGTTCACGGTCGCGTTCGTGTGTGTCTGTTTGTGTCTATGCATCATGGGTGCGTTCAAAAAAGTTAATAGTCAAAACATCGATATCGGAATAATGATATTGAAGCGTTTCAATTCCGGAATTGAAATATTGGAAAAATATGTCCGAAAATCCTGAATTCCGGAATACATGCCCTAGTTGTGAATTGTGATAATTTACGCTAAGATATTTGCGTGATACGTGATTCACTAGAAGAATGAATGAATGAATGAAAATACTTTATTGTACACTTCAAAAGAAACAGATCTAAAATAAAAAATCACAAAGCAACAAGTACAGTGGGCGGTCTTATCGCTTAGAAGCGATTTCTTCCAGGCAACCTTTGGATGAATAGGACTTTTGTGACATTACAATAATGGAGGGGGGTGTACCTACATTAACAAAACAAAAACTAAATTTTAGGAAAGCAAAGAAGGAAATTATAGAAGAAATGATATAAATATGAGTTCGTACCCAAGCTGAGAATCTCACAACACAGTGTTCGGTACCAAGCTATAAAGCTTTTTAATTAACTTGCCTATCGTCTATAAAACCACGTAGTTCATTTAAGTTCAAAATGAAACTGAAGGAATTCTTGTCGAAAAAGTGTTTCTACTCCATAGAGGAATACTACGAAGACAAGTCACTTAATATCTGACGCAAATCTTCTATTTCTAATTTAGTTTTTATTTTGACATTGTAATAATTTTTTTACTTTATATTTTGACTATCATACCATTTAGTATTAAGAATTTATTATTTTCCGTTGACATGTTATTTATTATTAGTATC
This sequence comes from Philereme vetulata, assembly GCA_918857605.2. Taxonomy (NCBI): domain Eukaryota; kingdom Metazoa; phylum Arthropoda; class Insecta; order Lepidoptera; family Geometridae; genus Philereme; species Philereme vetulata. The sequence goes on along the minus strand of OU975427.1, from coordinate 6,634,486 downwards.
ATTTTTCGTTGACATGTTATATCATAATGTATTTTTAATTTTTTGACTGGTTATATTGTATATATTGTTATATCATTTTGTATTATGTACTTCGTTTGACCACAATCTCACCTGATGGTAAGCGATGCTAAGACGAAGCACGAAGATCTAGAAGTAACCTTTTCACTCTTACCTTAAAGAGGCCCGGATTGTATTCTTTAGGAAAAACAGACGACGGTAAAGTGTTCCATACCTTAGCTGTACGCCTCAAGAACGTAGAACCTAAACGGTGTGTGCGAATGGGTGGTATATCAATTAGGTACGGATGGTACTGAGCCATGCGACTGCTTGTCCTTTGATGGAAAGGAGATGGCGGGATCAGATCGCATAGTTCCTGGGCAATTGTACGTGCCAGGCCTAGCGCTTCGCTCGATGAAAATTAAAACTAAAATTGGCCCATACTTTACGTCTGTGCCAATCTATTTGTGTGCGAATGTATGAATTCCCAACTTCAAGAATCAGTTTAAGATTGGGTCAATTTTCAAAATTATTTTTGGGCGTCTGGTAGAAGGTTCAAGTACTTATTTTTAATACTTCTTGGAGGTGGAACAAGCATATAGCCCACCCGATGTGGTAACCTGGTGACCATTGTAGTATCCTAGAGCGGCGCTTATCCGGATCAACGCTTATGCATTACAATTCAATCCATTACTGCTTTGCGCATTACTTTACATCCAAATGTTGCATGGAAGAAATCGCTTTCAGCGATAAGGCCGCCCATTGTACTATATTTAGCTAGTTCTATAAGTATTCCTGGAGGGCTAGCACAGCGATTTCCTTGTCTACTCTCCGAAGAGACGACAAGGCTCTGACCGCAATTTGTATTTCTGCGTGTATTGTTATTTTTTATATTGTTTGTTAAATTTGCGTGTGTTATAAAATAAAGCGTTAATCTATTCTATTTTCCGTCGATTCTTTCGAAATTGTCTTTGCCCCGAGCAAGCTCAATAAGTTTTATTCCTAGACAAAAGAAGGATACACTGTCTATAACAACGTGCGTATAGGTATTACTCGTGCACGATAACTTGGGACCTGCTAGGAATGCGACTCCCCGACCGCATCCCCTGCACCCCCGATGGCGCCCGTATTGTACCGTTCGCATCACTATTTTTTACTAGGGTTTTTAGTCTCGTACTGGCCTACGTCACGTAACGACGCGCTCTGGAATTCTTTTAGTTTTCGTTTGTGTTATTGTTTTGTTGTTGTAGTTTTTGTTGTTATAGTAAATGTTGTAAATTTATCGGATACCTCTTCGTCAAGTGATTATAGTGAGACTGAGGACGAAGAACAACCTCTAGAAGACATAAATCCACTAAGTAGTGACGAAGATGAGATAATGTAAATAATAGATAAAATAAATGTATAAACTTAAACATTATATTTTTATTTTATTCAAATAGTGTAAAAAAGATTAGATAAAAAGCAGCGTCCTCCCTGAGTAACATAATAAATTAGGTTAAAAAAAACAAAGACGAAGCCGCGGGCGGCTGCTTGTTATGTTCGCTTTTTTGCGGGCGGTACAAACACGCCAATATGACGTCACCGCGCACAGGTCCCAACTTATCGCGCACGGGTAATATATAATTAATTAAATATCTAACCAAAAATTGTTGGCAAGCGCGCATTTGAGAAGAGTGCGAAAGAGACAACTTGAGAAGAAAGTATTGTCTAGGCATCACAAGACCTAGACAATTTCAGAAGAAAGTAGTCTATCCTCAAATGTCGAAGATAGAGAAAATAATAGCTATCATGCTCGGAAATGTAGACTACTGTTGAGGAAGTGTCGATAACGTTTCACTCTCGCAATCGCCGTGCTCGAGACGGTCGACAAGTGTCTTATTTGTTCCGAAAAATGACTCATGACTGAATCCTTCTCTACAGTTACTGTGCTAGGCATACTGGTGTACAATAAAGCTCTATTCTATTCAGTGTGGCAAACCCTGTGCCTTCTCTCTTCTTCTCTGAGTCAGAGTTCTCAGGTCATCTCTCGTGTTTAAATCTTGATTTTGATGCAATGCTTTATTTGCAAGTTAAATGTTTACATGCACGAAAACATTGTATCCGATGGCCCTGGCCACCTTAAAAATATTAATGAACCTAACAATGACCTCTAATGATATGACCCTTATATGATCTTGCCACAAAATTTATGAGGGGATTACCATTTAGCGAATTTATGTTGAGTATTAGGCTAATTGTTTCTGTTGATGGCTTTATTTTGAGGTTTGTCTTTCGCTCGCAAATAGTTATTTGCATACCCCCAAACACACGTACTATTTAGCGACAATATTAACTTTTATCGTCCTTTCAAACCTTTCAAACCTACATAAACATATTCTGATGATAGACATAGACAATCATTTATTCACTACATTAGCACACAATATACAATACAGTTACAGTTTAAAGAGAGGAAATACAATAAATTAACCAATTAAACAGTATAAACGAAAAACATAAACAAAAATAAGGGAGAACTTGGTAGATACTGTGTGCTGCAGCAGTAAATGGGACTCGACTCAGCATTATGCCCGCCGTAATGGTAAGCTCTTGGTAATGACCAAAGCTTACATGTTTTTAAATCATTATTTTAAATAAGGGATTTATCACGTACCGTTTTATCGGTGTTTTGACCGACAATGTTTCGGTTTATCTTGTGAACCTTCATCGGGGTGAATGCGATCCGCCCCGAATAACGTCTCGCCTCGCACTACGCGCCGCAGCCCGCAGCCCTCTGCGAGCGAGTAGACGGGCGCGGTGGTGGGGATTGCGACAACGATCATTATCATCACTTTTTAAAAGTTCATACATAAAAAATTCAAAATCCCAATATGTATCGTAACACGTAGTAAGTACCTACTTTAGGTCAAATTTTATTTTATAAGTTTTGAGAACAGTATTAGCATAATGTTATAAATCATTGTGGCTTCTGTTTATGTATGCACCTCTTACACTGCCGTCTTTTGATTTTTGTTTATCCTGTCCATCCAAAGGTTGTCCGGAAGAGATCGGGGTTAGCGATAAGGCCGCCCATTGTACCTTTAGTTATTATTTATTTCCATTGTGAATCTTTAGTTTGCCGTAACACAGTTGTGAACTAGCGCGGAGGGTAAAGTTCTTCAACTGTATACTTACCTAACTACCCTCATTGTTTCGTAGATTTACTTAACGATTGCTACACTATTTTTAGATTACTTATTATGATAATTAAGTAGGTAAGTAGCTTCGCACGTGTAGGTATTCAATAAAAACATTACCCTCCTTTGCGCAGTTGGATAAAAACTAGCCTATGTTACTCAGGGTGAATATAGCTTTCCAATGTTAAAAGAATTTTTGAAATCGGACCCGTAGTTTTTGTGTTTATTCATTACAAACATACACACAAAAATACAAATCTTTCCTCTTTATAATATTAGTATAAGACGTATAGATATAGATAAATAAATTTATTCTTATTGTTACTGTATTTGGTGTGCAATAAAGAGTATTTCATTCATTCTGAATGAATGAATGAAATACTTCACTTGTTTGTTCATTCTAGGATTGAAATAATTGAAATTGATTTAACTTCTTGTTGACTTATTTGCATTCTATGCATACCTAGTATAAAATCAAAAGTTGTCTAATCAAGTCACTACTAACACACTAACTAATAACTATTAGACAAGACCTTGAACTGCATATTCTAATTTGTAACGATCAAACACTCGCTTTTACACCTTGCAGAATATACTAGTAGTATGCTTTTTTAGTGGTCACGTAGCCAATTAAGCTACGGTCTTTGTTGTGAGTGAAGTTGAACAAATCGACACTACACCTACTCCATACTAATATTACTAGTGGTTCGCCCCGAACTGAAATCTCGCGAGTATCCCAAAACAAAAAAAAAATATTCTTAGGGCGACTCGCGCAACGATATCTATACGTATTTAGTGGCTAAATAGCTTAAAGAGTTGTCAAATCCTACAAATACGTAAAATTTAGACATGTTTAGTCGCTAAATACGTTTAGGGATCGTTGTGCAAGCCGGCCTTAATATTTGACTTTTAAAATAGTGCTAAAACCAACTTACTTGACCTACAGTTACATTCAAATTTCAGGTAACGGGAGTTCATAAAATTGGGTCCACTTTTTTAGGGTACAAATTGCAGTTAATTTGGATTTCAAACTTTTGCCTATATTTATGTTAATAAAGCTACACGCATACCAAATTACAGCACTGTGGGATCACTGGTGTACCCTGTGAATTTTGTCAAAGTTCAGTTTTTATTATGATTAAAAGCTCAAAAACTATAAAGAGTTTACGAACAATAAAAACGGAGTCTAAATGTACTAATGAATACCTTTCATTTGACGTCCCATTTGACCAGTTAGCCTTATTTTCATTTTTTTTACCTCTCTTGAACCACAATATCTCAACAATCCCCAAACATTGTTAGCTCATTTAGTCACACCAAAATTATGCCATCACTACCTACCTATGTATTAAATTTCACGATGATCGGATCAAACGCTTCGAAAGTTATCCTCGAACATACATACATAGAACGCCGATTTACCCAAGTTGATTTAGAGATCTCGCTTAGCTCGATAAATTAATTCGCAAGTAGCTCAGTCTATCTTCTTCTTCCTGCCCTTTTCCCACATCACGTGGGGTCGGCACATCATGTGTTTTTCTTCCACACCTCTCTATCAGGCGTCATCTCCGTTGTCATTTCCTTCCTACCCATATCATTCTTCACACAATCCATTCATCTCTTTTTCGGCTTTCCTCTACCGTGATATCCATCCACATTCATATCTAACACTCTTTTAGTTACATGACTTTGTTTCCTCCGCATGACATGCCCATAAAACGCTAGCCTCTTACTCCTCAACTTTTCTATCACTGGCGCTACTTTCAAACATCCTCTAATATATTCCTTATCTTATCCATTCTCGTTACCCCACACATCCATCCCGACATTTGCATTTCCGCCGCGTGCACTCTTCTTTCATCCGTCCCTTTCGTGGCCCGACACTCAGAGCCATACATTACGACAGCATGATTGTCTCTGTCTGGTTACGTTTTCACGAATAAAAGACGACCTCCGTGGCGCAGTGGGCGTATAGCCGGCTCTAATGCAGGAGGTAGTGGGTTCGATTCCTGCCGCGGAAGAAAGGTTTGCATGATCTACAAATATTTGTTCCGGGTCTGGATGTTTTTCTATTATTATAAGTGTGTATTAAAAAAGGTATTTATTTATTCTATCAGTTATCTGTTTCCCATAGTACAAGCTCTGCTTAGTTTGGGGCTAGATAGCGCTGCGTGAAATGTCCATCAATATTTATATTATTTATTTAAACGGCAAACGATTTCAATGAAATTTGGTATACAGATTGGCACTTTTATTGGCAAGACACGCGAGCGAAGCCGCGGACGAAAGCTAGTATAAAATATATATACGGCAGGTATAACAGCAGGTCCACCGCTGATTTTAAGTGACCACTCGTTGTTTTTCCGCTAAATACCAGTAACATTCGGTCACAAGTGTTTCGCTCCCGGAAAGCGCGCAAGTTGCATACGCAATAGCGTCCTTGAGTCTGGCGGAAAAGCCTTACAGCTCTACCTTTAGCAGACAAAGAGCAAAAACTGTATAATGATGCACTATTGAACCATCACAGACCGGTCTTTAGATGGTTCACTTGACAGTTGAACCATCTAAAGACCGTTGCAAACGATTAATAGATAGCTCTACTGCTCTAGATCACTACCCGGCGGAAGTGCCCCCAAGACACTGGCTGCATTGCCCCGCTGAATACATTGCTTATGCGTTGATCCAGATAAGCACCAGCTCTCGGATCTCACATGTCGCATCGACCAGACGCCCAGAAAAAAATTAAACGCGGAGCACCCCGACGTCTCATGGACCCAGAGTCTCGACCCTCGAGTGCGGCTTGTAAGGAACGGTCGATTTTCAGCTTTAATATTGGATTAAAATAAACACAGATATTTTTCAAGATTACGGACAGAGCAGTTCTTCAAAATTTACGACTGTTTACAAATTCACCGTGTGAACTCCGTGTGAAGTTTCCAGCAATGAAGTGATAAAACAATGGAGATGATCATTCAAAAGAAGTTCTAAATAAGTTACTGTTCAATGTCATTGGTATTCAAACAGCGTCTACGACGGTCTCCATGATGGGAACCGAACCGTAAATCTCCTGCATGTGTCTTGTTTCTTAATAGTATGAAGCGCTTGAAGTGTCGCATGCTATGGACCTCAACAAACCAAACGCTGTTCAAAGCGGCGCGGTTACGGCGGCTACCGGGCTTTCATATTTCATTTTTTTAATCCTGTAGGCCTAGCCTAGTAACTGTAGAGAAGGGTTTTGACTTGAGTCATTTTTGGTAGAAAGAAGACACTTGTACTATTGGTGTTGTTCACAAATAAATGTTTTTGATTTGATTTGACTTGTCGATCGAATCGAGCATGGCGATTGCGGGAGTGAACGGGAAGAAACGTTATCGACACTTCCTCGACAGTAGTTTGAGTCTCCAACGCCGAGCACGATAGCCATGATTTTCTCTATCTTTGTCATTTAAGGATACACAACTTTCTTCTGAAATTGTCTAGATCTTGCGAAGCATTAACAAAGCTGTCTTCTTAAGTTGTCTCTTTCGCACTCTTCTCAATCGCGCGCTTGTCAACAATTTCTGGTTAGATATTTAACTAATTATATATACAACGCTATAGACAGAGTATCCTTCTCTTGTCTGGGAAAAAACCTTATTGAACCTGCTCGTGGCAAAGATAATTTCGAAAGAATCGACAAGAGAATAGAGTAGAATAATGCTTTATTGTACATTTACATCACTCTTAAATTTAAAAACAATATTAAAAAAAACAATAACAATACACGCAGAAATACAAGTTGCGGTCAGAGCCTTGTCGTCTCTTCGGAGAGCAGACAAGGAAATCGCTGTGCTAGCCTTGCTGGTGGTTCCTGTCAATGCAGGGCAAAGGCTATCTCTAGCAACATTGGGCTAATCTTTATCTTAGGAGTCCAGCTCATTCTACCATAGCCATCTGGGCCTTCCTCGAGGCCCAGATGGCTATGGCGGTCCAGAGTTTCTTCGGCTTACGTGACCCGCCCAGTCCCGCTTTAGATCTTCTTAGAAATCTTTCCGTAAGTTGTGTATAGCAGTTCCCACACACATGACATTTAGGGAAAAACCTTCATAATGTATAGCATGGACGTCTAGGAGGTCGGAACGAATACGAATGATGTAGGAATAGATCTTGGCGACTCATTTGCATTCTAAGGTTACTGATATCATCTGATACCTTTTTAATGTATGTAGTAGTAGTATTACATTGCGCCAGTCACCCAAAAATATGCCTGTAATTTCCGTTTTAGGCCGGCTTGACTGATTTTGATAAAAAAAGCGAGTTTCAGTTCTAAGTATGGGGAGCCCCCAAAATTTATTGTTTTTTTTCTATTTTTGTGTGAAAATCTTAATGCGGTTCACAGAATACATCTACTTACCAAGTTTCAACAATATAGTTCTGATAGTGACATACGGACGGACAGACAGACAGACATGAAAATCTAACTTAGGAAAGTCAACCAGTTTATTGTAATAGGTTAGCAGATCTGATAAAGAAGGAGTTTTGTCTATAATTTGTCTTACAAAAAGATGTGGAAGATGTGAAAAGATGTGGTATGAGCTACCATTTGAGGTGTTCCCATTAGACTACGACATGGCACGCTTCTAGAGAAATGTAAAGCGGTTTCTACAGTGTAGGGAACGCATCGACAATACCCCGGGTGTTGCCGGTGTCAATAGGCGACGGTGACCGCTTACCATCAGGTGGGCCGTAAGCCTGTTTCCCCACAAATAACATAAAAAAAAGCCGCGAGAGAAAGCTTGTAATTTCATAAAATGTATCAACTGTTAACAAATTGACCCTGCAGAAGTAACATCACAGGCGCAACGCAAGCTAGCACTGATAAAGTACGTAAAAGATAAGCAGTAAATTACCGTTTTTTATACCGAAGGGAAAGTTCTCGGGCGATTTTGCAACGAGTTTTCGATAAGCGATAAATTCTTGTTGCGCAAGTGTTGTGGTACTTCAATGAAAATAAAATACGTAATATTGTTATTATTGATCTGTTGTCGTTTTTTGAATGCACAATATTATGAGCCGACACTGCCTTGTGCAACTCTCTTTGTCACTCCATACAAAATACCCGCGGTGCGAGCGAACCAATTAAAATAAATAAATAAATATTGCTGGGCATTTCACACAGCGCTATCTGGCCCCAAACTAAGCAGAGCTTGTACCTACTAACGAACCAGATAACTGATAAAATACTTATATACTTTTGTTTTTGTAAATACATGCCGGAACAAATATCTGTAAATGATGCAAACATTTGTTCCGCGGCGGGAATAGAACCCGCTACCTCCTGCGTCTCAGTCGGCCACTCGCTGACGAGAGAGCGAAAAACATTTGTTTTTAAATAATGATTTATAGCAAAACTATTGGTTAGTGTGAAAAATCGAAACATATGTATAGCACTTGCGAAATATTGGTATCAATAACAAAATAAAACTTTTAATATATGTCAATATGCAAAATAGTATCAAACAGATTAACAATAAAAAACTACAATTAAATCAAATAACTAAAACTAAATTTAAAATACACCTATAAATAAAAAACTGCATTTAAGTCGCCATCTGCAGGTAAAGTGCCCAAAAAACTGGAAACATTACCTCTTTGAATGGCTAGGCTGATCCGTTGACCGAGGTAAGTTCCAGCTCTTTGGTCAACTGTGGTGTCTACGAGGCGTCTGGAAAGCTCTTTAATGAAGTTTCGGGCACTCGAGCCCCAATGACCCATAGTAACTAATAGTAACTAACTAGTATCCATAACTATGTAAAGTTTCACGATCTCAATTTTTAATATACATTGAATACCGAATGTAAAAATATATAACAAAATACCAGGACAAATTAAAGCACAAGAAAACGACAATATCTTTGAACATAGATTAAAACATATATTACTGGAAAAGTGTTACTACACACTAGACGACATTTTTAACGACAAGACATGTCAATAATTTTGTACAATAATGATTTCACTAACCAATACAATTCAAAACATAAAATCGCTCAACTTGTATTCCAGTAGAGCTGCCTAGTTGGCTTTATTATTGCTACACCTTTACTTGCAGGGTACATATGAAGTGCTGGACTCTTGACTAGTCAATAAGAACTGACATCTAACATTTTAATCCACTTTGTATGAACGCAATAAAATACTGAATCACTACGCCTCTATTGTATGTTTTCGACGTGACTGAAATTATTATTATCCGTCGAGGAAACTTTATTTAAAACGTGTTATCGCTTGACGTAGTACCCAGCTTATATCCTCAACTTCTGCTATCTGAGGGTAGTAATAGAACCACGCAGCACTGTACAAAACTGCCCAGCTACATGTGATTTGGCGGGACAAGTCAGCGATATATAAGTTCCCGATATTTGGGCAAACACCAAAACACCCTACTGGATACTTGACGAAGGGCGGCTATCGAGAAAACGTACGCTGGCGGGACACGCTTGTGGCTTACGAAAGAGAATCTAATATATTTTTGGCACACAAAGAAACTGAACGGATCATGAACCAAATAGGTAAACAAACATGAGACATTTAGAACGTACTAAAAGCGAAATGAATTTAAAACGAAATGAAATTATGAAAAATAATCAAGCCATCACCGTTCACGTAACGCTAGCGAACTCACAAACGAACTACTGACTGAGACATATATATATATATATATATTTCATGCACTGGCTATGAGAGGAAGAGAGAAAGAAAATGTGCGCGTGCACTGCGCTCTCTTGCTCCTACAGTGTGATACAGACAATAGGCCTGCACTGTGTCTTAAGCCGACAGATGCGTCCGCAGATGAATTTCCACGAGCTGTCCACACGTCTGTAGGTCGATCGGTATAGGTTCATTCTGGACAGACGAAACGTAACTCTCTCTCTTTCTATCTTCACTAACTTATATCTCCCTCTCAACTTCAGTTCGCACTTTTCGTAGCGCATTCACCACCTTACTCCCCAAGTCAAGCGTGCGTAAAGAAATTTAACTTCAAAAATTTAATAAGATTTGAAAGACTTTTTTTAGCAGTTGTTATCCAAAAAAAACAACTTTAAACTTTACCCGTGGCGCCTAATGAAGCGTCCATATTACAGCTACCGTTAAATTGGAACTAATCAGGTAATAGCTGTATTGGCTAGCGATAAAAAAAAGCCTTGCACACCGTTTCTTCTTATAGTTTTTCGTATTTTTCCGACATTTGGCGACTGCAGATAAAATATGTATTAATTTGACCGAGCGAGCGAAGCGTCTCAGTTTCGAGATTGACCAAAAAAATGCTTTTGTCCCTGTCTGATGGCACACAAGTTCTTTGATTTATTAAACTTTTTAGTCGATCGCCATTTTTGATTGGGGGGGAAAAGCGTTGGCTGTAAGCGTTATTTATCAAAGGATTTCGATCAAATTTGAGACGCACACTAAGGACTTCATTCTACACAAGATGTTGCGAAAAAAAATCCAAAAGGGGAAAGTGAAAGGGAGAAAGGGGAAGGGGAAGTTTGCTAAAGCGTTATATAGGGACGGATTTCATTTTATGTTTTTTTTTCTATATATTATTATATTATCTATCACAAAGGTTGTGGACGTGGGTATGAGGATCGCAAGGCTGAAGTGGAGATGGGCTGGACACTTGGCTAGGAGGGATGACGGGCGTTAGATGAAGGCGATTACAGAGTGGTGGCCAAGGGATGCTCGTAGACCAAGAGGCAGACCACCCGCCCGATGGTCGAATGACATTGAAAGCGTAGCTGGGTGTCAATGGATGAGACTCGCAAGGAACCGGAAAGAATGGCGTAATAAAGGAGGCCTATACCCAACAGTGGGTGGAGTCGGACTGAGATGATGATGATGATATATTATAATAGGCTCTCGAGGTCTACTGTTCTCACAAAACCACTATTATTAACTCCCGGCGGATAAAGAGGGGTGTAAGTTTAAAATAATTTTATGGGTTCTGGACCAAAACGGTTAAGGAGCACCTTTGTCTGTCTGTCCGTGCGTCGGTCGGTCGGAAACAGCTGATTATTTCAGCTATCACTCAAGTTACAGTTTGAAAAATGTAGTTATTTATAACTAGTTTTCGGCCGCGTCTGCGCACTCGTAGATCGTAAATATAAAGCACCAAACTTCATCGAAATCGGTTCACGGTTCACGCGACGTGAAAGCGTAACAAACAAACTCACACGTATTTATAATATTCGAGATCGTGGTCAAACGCTAGCCTATAATTTATAAAAACAAAAAATATAAGGCATCAAAATTAATGATACGATTACAAAAATATACGAAATCTGATCCGATATACTACAATATAGCTCAGCGTGCTATTGAGAGGACTATGCTTGGTGTTTCTCTACGAGATCAAATCAGAGATGAACGATTCGTAGGCATCAAAGTCCAGAGACCAGAGGATTAACCCGCTGAAGTGGCAGTGGACACACAGCTCGAAGAACTTTTCCTGGAGATGGAACAAGCTTATGGCCCACTCGATGTTAACCCCTGGCCAGCGTCACGCGAAAAGCAAAAAAACCTCCCCTTGTGTGCAGGGAAGAAAATTCTCGCGCAAAAAATACCGCGCTGCGTTTGGACTAAGTTTTCCCAATTTTTTTCTATTAGCAATGTTTAATACATTATAATTTGAATGTCATAACTAAACATTGGAATATTTTTAATAAGTCTGTCATATACTACAGCCAAATAAACAGGTACACACGGCTACACATCAAGCTATAATTTCCAGTATAAGCTGACCTCGCATTGTGTAGGCTTTTCGTAGAATGAGACGTCAGCGTATACTGGAAATATATAGCTTGATGTGTAGCCGTGTGTACCTGTCGGCGTGCCCGCCGGTGGCATGAAGGTACCATCAAAAATATTTATAAAAACAAAACTATAAATATTTTTGTGGTCGTAAATACTTATTCCGCAAACTACACACATAAACCTATAAAACAAAATTAAATACTACAGTAAAATTGCTTTATTCTATTTTACTTGTAACTCTGGAATCAATTGAGAGAAGAGCCAAGAAGCTCATAGGCAACGATGAGCTAGTTGATGCAACGCTCCTCAGCCTGGAGCACCGACGAAAGGTTGCTAGCCTCTCGGTTTTTTATCGAGTACATTTCGGGGAGTGTGCAGCGGACCTTTTCAACCTAATCCCACCATTTCCATTCTATCAACGGACAACCAGACGCTCTGCGGTGAGCCACCGCTATATGGTAGAAATACGTCCCTATTGCACAAAGCGGTTCTCTTCGACCTTTATTATGCGCACCGCCAGAGAGTGGAACGCCTTGCCAGAGTCTGTGTTTCCTGATAGCTACAACCTGGGTATCTTTAAGTCGCGAATGAATAGGTTTCTTCTAGGCAAGCGTGTACCATCGTTGACTGCATCATCGCTTACCATCAGGCGAGATCGTAGTCAAACGCAAGCCTATAATGTATATAAAAAAAAATAGCAATAAAACTATTTTGATACAAAAAATACAAAAAACGCATGAACTGTTTCAAAATAACTAAGTGGTAACCATCGCCTATAACAGAAAATGGCCTCGTAGGTCACGCACCTTAGAAATGTGCCCTACGATACACTTACGTCCTACGTACGCCCTACGTCCATCAACTTGAGGCACACAGGTGTAAAGCCTCATGTGCCTGTAAATTCACCGGCAACCATACCCTTCAAACTGAAACACAGCAATGCTGCTCGGCGGCAGAAATAGGTATGGTGGTAGTACTTCCCTCGGCGAGCCCTTTCACAAGGAGCTCCACTACACTTAGAACTGACGGCCGTTGGGGCAGAAAGGTTTCTCGTGTGGAGCCCACGCACTGGAATGCTCAGCGTAAAACCAGCCACCACCAAGACCAAAAGACAAGCGGTTAAAGGTTGGTGGGAGCCGTTGGGTGCAGGCCGCGCAAGATCGTTCACTCTGGAAATGCATGGAAGGCCTATGTTCAGCAGACGTCCTGTCCTGTGGCTAATATGAAAATGATAACTACAATCGTGTATTTTTGAAGTAAAATTTCTTTACGCACGCTTGACTTGGGGAGTAAGCTGGTGAATGCGTTACGAAAAGTGCGAACGGAAGTTGAGAGGGGGATATAAGTTACTGAAGATAGAAATAAATAAATAAATATTGCTGGACATTTCACACAGGGCTATCTAGCCCCAAACTAAGCATAGCTTGTACTATGGGAACCAGATAACTGATAGAATACTTATATACTTTTTTTTTTGTAAATACATACTTATAATACATAGAGAAACAACCAGACCCGGAACAAATATCTGTAGATCATGCAAACATTTGTTCCGCAGCGGGAATCGAACCTGCTACCTCCTGCGTCTCAGCCGGCTATTCGCCCACTGCGCCACGGAGGTCGTCGAGAAAGAGAGAGAGGTGCGAGCACACATTTTCTTTCTCTCTCTCTTTCATAGCCAGTTAATTTGTCGCATATCTCCTATCCCAAATTAGCCTAAATTATACAAACTGCAAAAACAAAACTCCTTCATGCTGTATAATAGAGTTCGTTTTCATTTTCAATGCTATGATGCTAGATAAAAAAAAAAGTATTTACGACGTGTAGTATTTTGAATCTACCAGCTTCGATTTATGGAAAAGTTCAGCTATTCCACAACGGATGGCAGGCAGCAGCAGAAAATAACTTATGCACTTACTGTATGCGCCTCGAAATAAGGTTGACATTACCTTAAAACATACATATATACTCGTATGTATAGATGGAGCTAAAGAAGTTTTACTTCAGTCGTGTGGTCTAGAGCACACTCGTTTTTTTTTTACCTGATTACCTTTTCTGTATTTACATTTAACAATCAGAAACGCAAAGCAAAAAATCTTTCCAATTTTGGTTGATTCACGATTGTGATTTCAATTAGGACCAAAATTTTGATAATCACACAAGTGATTAGGATTATATTACTAAAGAGATTATTGTGTTTTGAAGAATCGCTTGTTAAAATAATCAAAGGAACTTTTCAATCAAAACCCCTCAGTTGTAAATCTATACTAATATTATATAAGTTTTTTGTTGAAAAATTACTATTTCAAAACAAGCTTTTATAAAATTCATAATCGGAACCGCAAGCAGATTCGAATGAGCCTAAACACTAGTAGCCTACTATAATCCATTCAGAAGTTCCGTTGTCTAGCATCCGTCTCCATCCTGAGACCACCTCCGTGGTACCATATTATTGCATTGTCACCGAAATTACATTACATATTCCAAATTTCAGTTCAATCGGTTGAGGTGAACGGGTTTAAAATTCAGTTGCAAGATTCCACCCGGACAAACATACATACATTGCAAGTTAATAAAAAGCTTGTAAAAGAAGCAAGATGTGTATGTTTGTAACGAATAAACTCAGATACTGCTGGTCCGATTTTATGCTAAATGGAAACGGAACAACCTTATGGCACCCTGATGTTAAGTGGTAACCATCGCCTGTAGCAGAGAACTGCCTCACACACCTTAGAAATGTGGCCTACGTTGCACTGCCCTTCGTCCTTCAACTATAACGACGTTCCGTAACCATAACCTCTGGTAAAGCTTTACGCCGTCGGCTAAACAGAGCAAGACTCCATAATTAATCCTGACACACGCATTACATCAGAATGTGGACCCCTTTTTTGGGCATTGGTATCTAAATATTTAGGGTTCCGTCGTGAAATGAGAAACTCAAAACAAAATTATTTCGTGGCAATAGCTTTTTTTTATATTGATGATAGCCAAGCACTTGACCACTACCTCACATGATGGTAAGTGTAGGTGTGATCGAAGATGGAGCTCGCTTGCCTAGAAAGAATCTATTCACTCTGGACTTGAAGACTCCAAGTTTATACTGGTTCGGAAAAACATACGCCGGAAGTGAGTTCCACTCCTCACTTGTGCTAACAAGAAAAGTTGAAGCAAATCGTTTGGTACGGCAAGGTGGTATGCCGACCAGGTATGGGTGGTACTTCTCGGTACGTCTGCTTGTCCGGTGGTGGAAGGGGGAAGGAGGAATAAGGTCATGAAAATCTTGCGCACATTCACCAAAATGTATCTTGTAAAAAACTGAAAGTCTGGCTACTCGGCGTCTGGGCTCTAGCTAGACTTTGCAAATTGGTTTCCACTAGTGAGTCATCACCAATGAGTCTAGCAGCACGTGGCTCAATCGAATCAAGGGCTTCAAGGTGATACTTGACCGAGAAAACCCAGAGATGGCAGCAGTACTCCGCTCCATATATGAGCGGACTTGTGCTTTGTAGACTGAGCAGCTGTCCCGGTGAGAAGTACCGCCGAACCTTAGCTAGGATGCCCAGCTTCATAGCAGCAATTTTAGCTTATTAAATATAAAATAAATCGCAATTATATCATGCAATGGAAGGGGCAGCGTAGAACGGCCCCCCACTGGACGGAAAGACGACCTGATAAAGGTTGCTGGGAGCTGATGGGTGTAGGCCGCATAAGATCGGTCTCTGATATCTACGAGTATGTCAGCAGTGGCCGTCCTCTGGCTGATATGATGATGATGATGCATTTTATTAGGATTTAGTAGAATCCGGCCACGTCTATTACATTTTCCCACTGCTGGAAAAAGGCCTCCCACAATTCCTTCCACCTATCGCGATCCTTGGCAGATTCCCACCATTCCTTCTGGAATCCGCTGAAGTCGTCGCGCCAATACTTTCGCGGCCGACCCCGACGTCGCTGTCCATCCTCCGGTACCCAAGGTGCTACTATATTGGCCCATTTCTCCAGAAGCATTCGACTTACGCGCCCGGCCCAATCTCACTTGAGCTTCGCGGTTTTGTCTCCCACATCGGCAATGCCAGTTAATGAACGAAACGTGGTATTCCTCACCCGATCGGTTCTCCGGAATCCCCCTCCGGAATTGCCCTTTGGCAAATCTTGAGCTTGGACTACTGCAGCTCGGTCAATGACCATGTTTGCGCACCGTAGGTTAGAACTGTTATATTTATGATAGCTTTATTGCGATCGTGTTTTAGGGCACAAAGGACTTTTAAAAATTATTTTTAAAATGCAAAATTATTATCCAAAAAGTATAAAATACTAGCTGTTGCCCGCGACTTCGTACGCGTTACACTACTAAACGTGTAGGTAATCTAGAGATATAGCTAAACTCGCTGTTGAAACTTGACACCCAATTTTTTTACATTGGGACCTGATTTATGGGATAAAAGCACGATAAAAGTAGCCTATATGTTAATGCAGGTTATAATCTACTTACATACTAAATTTCATCAGCCGTTACAACGTGATTGAGTAACAAACATCCAAACTTTCGCATAATATTAGTGTGATTTTTAATGATAAACATCTTTTTGCCCGCCTTGGTAGTTGGAGGTAAGACCGACTCCAATAGAATTGGAGATTAGAATTGTGATCTCCATTTCTATTGGCGATAGAATTAAAATAAGAACTAGTGGTTCGCCCCGAACTGAGATCTCGCGAGTCACTTATAGATATTTAAAAAATAATTTTAACTATCAAAATAGTGCCACGAATTGCAAAAGCTAAGAATTTGACCAAATTACATTCATACCATATTACAAGTTTCATTCAAAGTACAGGTAACGGGAGTTCATGTATATTGGTTACACTATTTTGGGGTAGAAATTGCACTAATTCTGGATTTCAGACTTTTCTCTATTATTTGAGTCATTAAAGCTACACGCGACTGTGAGGTTACTGGTGTACCCTGTGAATTTCGTTAAAGTTCCGTTTTTATTATAGCTAATAACTTAAAAACTACAGGACTAAAAATAAAAACGGGGCGAAATGTACTGATAAAGACCTTTCATTAGACGTCCCATTTGACCTGATAGTCTCATTTTTATATTTTTTTAGGCCTCTTGAACCCCAATATCTCAACAACCCCCCTACATTTTTAGCTCATTTAGTCACACCAGGATTGTGCCAGCACTACCTACCTCGGATTAACGCTTCAAAAGTTATCCTCGAACAAACAAACATACGTACATACACACAACGCCGATTTGCCCAGGTTGATTTGGAGATCTCGCATCGCTTGATCAAAAATAAGTACGGAACCCACAACCATAGCTTTTATTCTACTTTTTAAGATCCAAAATCTTAATTGACCACGTGCGGGTCGTGACGACGTCGAATTCTTTACAAATTCTTTGTTTTTTTATAGCATTTTTGTTTTTTTACGGACATGTTAGTTGTTTTTTGTGGCCATTCTTTGTTTCTGGCATGCCGGTGGCGAGAATAAATTCTTTTTTGTGCTACATGTAGATGGAACAAGCTTATGGCCTACCTAGGCTTGCTAGATGGTCGGGATTCGTCGGGATAATCCCGACTTTTCGTATGATATCCCGACTCCTGACAAACTACAAAATATACAGACATTTTATCTTGAATGAAAGATTCTTCCGAAGCAAAAATAAAACATTATTGAAGAATGTATCCGATCATTAGAAAAACCTTTTTTCTGTCGAAGCTGGACAGTTTTTAAAATAATCCAACCAATATTTGCAAGATCGCTATGATTTTTCGGATAATTCTTTATACAAGAAGCTCACTCTCATGTCTTTGAAAAATGATAATATTCTTAAATGGGAAGTGATTTCAGAATTGCCCAAGTTGCTAAATATTTCCAATGATATTGACAATGATGAGTTATACTCTGATTACTGCTGCCTTAGAGAGGCATTTAAACACCTGCCTAACGACAACGGTATTTCCAACAACAAAATCTGGGCACATTTTTTAAAAGATGTAATATATTCCTTAATTTAGAAAAATATATGTCATTTGTTCTGTCCATTCCTGTAAGCAATGTTTACTGTGAGAGAGTATAGCCTTCTCAATAACTTGCATTCGAAAGAACGAAACCGCATGGCATTCGACCTAATAAAAGCTGAGCTAGTTATCCGATTAAAGTCATTTTTAAGCACACCACAAGGAACTAAATTAGTAGACTCTGTGAAATCAAACACTAATTAAATCAATGTCTAAGTGGCGACATAAAAATAAATAGATTTCAGTTCTAAAGTAAAAAAAAAATAGATAATTAGTTTTTTATTTATCCCGATAAAAACACCAAAATCCCGACATTTTAAAATTTATCCAGAGATTTTAATTTTCTGATATGGAAAAACTAGGCCTACCTAATATTAAGTGGTAACCATCGCTTATAACAGAGTATTGCCTCCGGTCGCGCAACTAAGAAATGTGCGCTACGATGCGCTGCCCTGCGTACATCAACTTGAGGCATACTGGTGTAAAGCCCCATTTACCTTTCATTTCACCGGCAACCATACCCTTCAACCCGAAACACAGCGATGCTGCTTAGCGGCAGAAATAGTTAAGGTGGTAGAAGTTCCCCAGGCGAGCCCTTGCACAAGGAGCACTTCTACTCTTCGTACGTGCTTGTAAGATTGTTATTGCATAAACATATGTACACAAATTACTGATTAGAATGGGTATTTATCAGTACGTTGGGTGAAGGCCCCACAGGAACGGTCCTGTGGATGAGGATAATGAAGATCCATACTGATATTATTGCTAGGTAGGTATTTATTCTGCTCTATACTCTTCATGGATGGTCGTCAACCTGTTTTTGATTGGTCTCCGTCTGTTCTTTTCATAATCGTTCCTTCCTTAATTCCGTCCTTTATTTATTTATTTTAATCTATTTTTGTATACGTAGGTAGGCACTTTGTATGTATGTATTTTACTAATGCCTGTTTTTTCATGTTTCTTCGGTGTCTCTCTCCGGTCGTGAGGTCACAATAACAAGCTCAGTCTGAAAACCAGCGTTGGTCTGCACTTAGTGCGTAAGCGTGGACCAACACAAAGCTGAGACTGATCCTTTTTGGGACACCACACAGTACGGAACCTTTTAGCGGCCACGTACTCTGTATTTATGTAGCTCTTGTTAGGTACCTGCCTATAATGACCGTTTCTAATTCTGTTGTTTTATGTCTTTCTTATAGGTAGGTGCCTACCATTTTTCATTTTGTTATTTTTAATGTTTTTTTTCAATGTTTTATTTTATTTTATTACCTTCTGTTTTGTCTGTACTGTACTGTTGTACTAAATAAATGTCTTTTATTTGTACTTTTTTACTTGATATTATAAATTCAAAAGTAACACAGTCTCTCTGTCTGTTTGTTACGTTTTCACGACTAAGAGCTCGTCCAGAAAAGGCGAATTCGCCGCGATTCTCTCGCGCGTATTACGCGCTACCGTTGCGTCCTGAAGGAGCGTACCAAACGCGCGAGCATTTGGGGACGGATAAACAATTCTGCATCAAAATGTTGGCGCTCCATTTCTCTTGACACGTGCACTCGCTCTGAAGTTCGCGCGTAATCTGGACGCCACAAGGCGTCTCTAGTATCTCGACTCGCGCGCAACACGCGCGTATAACGCGCGAGTCGAGAGTCTGGCGAAGTGCACGCGATTTACGCGCGTATTTTAAATTCGCGCGATGCTTGTGACGCAGTGTATTGGCGCCAAGTATCTCGCCAACGCGCGTATCGATTCGCGGCGAATTCGCCCCTTCTGGACAAGGTCTAAACGGTAATACAGTATCACTATGACGGCTGGAACGTGAGCATTGTGTTGGAAGGTGGCTCGTTGCAGTCCTGGGGTATGAAGTCCATGGTGCAGGTGCAGGGTACTCAGGCAAACCCGTAAAATCCAGTAGGTAAGCTTGCTTTTATTAGGGCTTCAGTTTGGTAGGTAGGTACAATGTTCTTGATAGCTAGGTAGGTAGATACGGTGAACGTGACAGTTTCGATGCTCAGTGAAGGAGGTCTTTTCGTACCGGCGCTCCAAGGGAAAGTGAAGTGTCCAGCAATCGACTCTGTCCTCGAGAGGTGGCCAGGAAGCGATCTCAGCGCCACCGCTCTGCGTTCACAGTAACTGTACAAAAAAACAACTACCAATCAGAGAATATATACGCAACTACCGGTTGTACGAAGTCAAGACACTTCTTAATTTAAAACTTGGTACGCATAATACTACGACAAATAGATTGTGACCGGGATTGAGACACAGGCTACTGTTTACACGACTGCGCAGGAAGGTAATGTTTCAATTGAGAAACCTTGCGCGCGAAGCCGCGGCCGGCTCAGCTTAATTCTCTATCGTGTAAATTTTCCATAGACCAACAACTTCTGAGGACAGGTTATGTAAACGATGGTAGATTTTGTAAGTGATAGATACTTGTGATATTACAAGCGTAGTATATAAATACACAGAATGACCAAGAACAAGTAATTTATAGTTTCGTCATGTAGACTCCATACAGTCTGTAGCGTTTCCGAACGAAACGCGCGGGCTATAAACTATCTAATATAATTATGTATACCTAAGTAAGTTTTTTGTTGAAAAATTACTTTTTCAACACAAGCTTTTTATAAAATTCATAATCGGAACCGCTAGCAGATTCAAATGAGTCCAAACACTAGCAGCCTACTATAATCCATTCAGATGTTCCGTTGTCTAGCATCCGTCTCCATCGTTAGACCACCTCCGTGGTACCATATTATTGCATTGTCACCGAATTTACATATTTATTCCAAATTTCAGCTCAATCGGTTGAGGGGAACGGGTTTAAAATTCAGTTGCAAGATTCCACGCGAACAAACATACATACATACATTGCAAGTTAATAAAACGCTTGTAAAATGTCGTGTCACGGTACTTACTTGTGGTCGCGCTTCTCCGAAACGGGACGACTGATTGTAATTGATTGATGGAAAATACTTCATTGCACTTATAAAACTAGTACAAAGGCGAACTTAATGCTAAAGAGCATTCTCTTCCAGATAACATTTGTGTATTGTAGATAAAGATGTGTAGGTAGTGCACAGGAACGGGAACTAATGAAAATTTGCAAAGGACTAATAAAAACAGCATAATATAGGTACATACTACATAAATAAATATACTTAAATACTCTATAATATATCGTAGACTAAACACTACCAATATCAAATAAAAATACATACATAACATGAACAAGAAGTGATATGGTAAGATTTTGCTCATCTTTGGTCGATTTAATGATTTTTTTTTGTAACTTTGGTAGGTATGAGAATAGGTCGTAAAGTATTTTTCATCCTCCTACCCCCCCCCCCCTTTTTTTTAAATCGTGATTTAGTATTTTTGTACGAACAATAAACCTTATAATTTAACGGTCGTTCATTGACGTGAAGTCATTTACATGAAGTGTCACTAACACTGAAGTTCACGAGCACTTAGAAATCAGCACAGTTAAGAGAGGAAATCAGGATAACTGCTGCAAAATACATGGAGCGCTTGGCACAC
The DNA here is from genome assembly GCA_918857605.2 of Philereme vetulata. Classification (NCBI taxonomy): domain Eukaryota; kingdom Metazoa; phylum Arthropoda; class Insecta; order Lepidoptera; family Geometridae; genus Philereme; species Philereme vetulata. The sequence continues at coordinate 6,612,953 of OU975427.1, read as the reverse complement.
CATCCCAGCCAACTGCAACTCAAGCTTGTGCAACCTGGCTATCAGAAGCGATTAAAATGACTAGACATCCAAACATTAGATCAGAGATGCTAGCAGCAAACAGGACGAGTTGTGCGCCAAAAGTGGAGCACAAGTTACATGGCAACACATCCCAAAACACATTTGATCATAGTCAAACGACTGATCGCAGATCATCCTGGAAAAAAAAACATGTAGTGTCGCGTTACTTTAACATTTCATTCTGCATTTGATTTCTTTATTCAGTTATATGGCAGAAGAACGTTTGCGGCGTCAACTAGTATGTATATATAAATCTCGTGTCACGGTGTTTGTGGTAGCACTTCTGCGAAACGGGTCGACCGATTTAATTTTTTTTTTTGTATATTTGGTATGTAAAAGAATAGGTGGTTAAGTATTTTTCACCCTCCTACCCCGCACCCTCCATTTTTTAATCGCGATTTTAGTATTTTTGTATGAACAATATCCATATAATTTAACCGTCGTCGTTCATTCAAGTGAAGTCATTTACATTCGCGTCACTTTGACAAGAGTATTTTATATCGACGACCTCCGTGGCGCAGTGGGCGCATAGCCGGCTGAGACGCAGGAGGTAATGGGTTCGATTCCCGCCACGGAACAAATGTTTGCAAGATCTACAGATATTTGTTTCGTGTCTGGGTGTTTTTCTATATATTATAAGTATATATTTAAAAATAAAATATAAAAGTATTCTATCAGTTTTATCTGGTTCCCATGGTAAAAGCTATACTTAGTTTGGGGCTAGCTAGCGCTGTGTGAAATGTCCAGCAATATATATTTATTATTTATTTAATTTGTTATATAGGTAGGCAGTGATAACACAATCTTGGTGTTACTAAAAGAACTAAGAATGTTGGGGGGGGTTGTTGAGATGTTTGGGTTCAAGAGGGGGTATAAATTACACTATTAGGTCAAGTGAGACGTCTAATGTAAGGTCTTTATTAGTACATTTCAACCCCATTTTTATTTTTAGTTTAATTCTTGTATTTTTTTAGTTATAGCCATAATAAAAACTGAACTGTGACAGTTTTAAAAAATGTCACAGAGTACACCAGTGACCAATGACATGAACCCCCGTAACTAGTAGTTTGAATAAAACTGTAGGTCAAGTAATTTGGTTATTCATTTCGTGGCACTATTTTATTAGTCAAAGATTAGGAAAACCATTCTTTTGGTTTTGTGGAAGACTCGCGAGATCACAGTTCGTTCGGGGCGTACCACTAGTTAGTTAGTGTGGACTTACGCTACCAACGACGCCGATAAATAATCGTCATTTCATATCATTGTGAACTTTTGTATTACTCGTAGGAGAAGAGCCCCTTCGAATAAACATTTATTGGAAAAAATCCAATGGACCATCACACATGGCGACTATCACGCTAATATCATAAATGCCAAAGTTTGGATGTTTGTTTGTTGCTCAATCACGTCGTAACGGCAGAACCGATTTTAATGAAATTTGTTATGTACGTGGATTATAACCTGGATTAACACATAGGCTACTTTTTGTAGACAACCAACGCGTGCAGAGCCGCTGGCAGAAGCTAGTAGCATATATTTTCATCTTTCATTGAATGGTATGGTGAGCTATATTTATCTTAACATTAAATACTGTTACGCCGAGGCTGTTACAGAATAAGTAATAGTCGGTTTTTCTCGAAGTTATACCTACTGTGTCACAGAATTGGTAATACTTGGTATGAAATGACCTACATACCACGTTTTTACCTACCGTTGCACAGATTAAGAAATAGTAGACAATCGAAATACCTATACTTTTCTAGATACTAGTGGATGGTTCTGGAAATAATGCTCGGTATAAACAGTGCGTAGAGACGTCCGCAGAGTCGGTCTTGATTTGGCTATACGTGCGAACATTTCGGTGACTTTTAGTGGTTTATTGTGCGATAGTGTTGTGAATTAGTGTGTTGTGATTAAGTTCGTGTATTTTGCATTTTGTGTCGAATAAAAGTGTTATTTTGGTTAGATTTATTTTAATTATTTTATCCCGAACCCTCAGCTCGTAACAATATTATAGCATCTTCGCCGCATGTGACGCGCCTTTGAGATTGACACTTATTTCAGTTTACGGTTTTTATCGAGGCCAAGTGTGTTTTATGTGTATAAACACACACACTGCGATAGGTAGGTACATTAGGTACTGCAACTGTTAAAACTTGTAACTAACTAACTAACTTGTAGTTTAACTACCTGTCAAAATAGTACCACGACATGAATAACCAAAACACTAGACCTACAGTTTCATTCAAATTACAGGTAACGGAAGTTTATGTTAAATGGTTATTCTGGATTTCAGACTTTTCCCTATATTTGTGTCACTAAAACCACACGCATACCTATTTACAGCACTGTGGGGTCACTGGTGTACCCTGTGAATTTTGTCAAAGTTCAGTTTTTATTATAACTCTTAAAAACTACAAGGTTTAAACTAAAAATAAAAACGAGGTCGAAATGTCCTCACAAAGCCTTTTTATTAAAGGTGCCACTTGACCGGATAGTCCCATTTTGATTTTTTCTTACCCCTCTTGAACCCCAATATCTCAACAACCTCCCCACATTTTTAGCTCGTTTAGTCACACCAAAATTGTGCCATCACTACCTTCCTATATACCAAATTTATCGATGATCGGATAAACGCTTCGAAAGTTATCCTCGGACAAACAAACATTCATACATACTCGTACAACGCCGATTTGCTCAAGTTGAAGAGATCTCGCTTCGCTCGATCATTAATTTTTTGTGGTTTTGTCTTTGGCATCTTAACTCCTAAACATTTCAATGATGTTTTTATTTAAAAGCTCATATTATGTAGGTTTTTACCTAAGTTAGATAAAAAAGGATTCAGCAATGCGTCATCAGATATTTTTTCTTTATTTTTTTTTTCTTAATTTTTTAATCAACATAAAAAAGGAGGTCATAACGCACAACTTTTTACTGGCTGAACGAATTTTGATCATTCTTTTTTTATTAATAGGTAATACTCGATGTTGGTTCCATTTTAGTTTTATTGAGGTATAATAATTTTGAAAATACTTTCCACTAGGGAAATGTTGAGGATGGCAAAAAACTAACATCCCATTGTGTGTGGTATTGTTGGAAAGCGCTTTAAAAATGAAGTAGACATTTCATTAAGTACTTTTCAATAAAAGAGTTCCATTACCGATTTTTTTCGATTTTTTGTTTTGTAAGTCGGTTTTTTTATTAAAAGTTATTTCTTTTGTTACAGATTGAAATTCAAAAGATGCTGACAACACTATAGTGGTTAAAGTGTTAAACATGGCAGTGTTAAGAACTAAAATAGTGTTAATATTACTTATAGTGAACATTTACTGCGCAAATAGTGACGGTGACACCGATGCGGACTATAACTCAGACGATTCCAAAACAGACTCGGTGTTAAAAGACAATGGCGATGTTATAGAGGACACTGACATACAAAACTATGAAAAAGACGATAACTTTGAAAAGCACGAAGAGTCTGTTACAGAAGCGTATACAACAACTGAACAGACAGACAGAAATAGCGAAGAAAGAGAAGGTACTACAGATGCAGTGGAAACTACAACTGATTTTACATTGTCTATGACAGATAATGTTTATAAACCCAAAGATAGCGAAGAGGATATTTATGCAAGCAACAATGAAGGCAAGGTAGGTAGCTGTTATGATAATACTAATGTAATTAATAGGCGAGGTAGATATAAACAATCTATGCTCAGTATTAGAATAGAGCGAGCGAAGCGTCTCCGTTTCCACAGATGTAAAGAGAGGATGAAAAAATTTCTCTGGCAACAGTTGCAACGCAGTGTGTGTGGTATTGTTTGAAAGCTCTTGAAAAATGAAGTAGGGGTTTCATTTTTTTCCGCTGGGCATAGATCTCCCCCACATTCCTCTACATCTCGCGATTACTCGCCACGTCGCACCAGCCATCTTGAAAGGCCATTAAGGTCGTCGCGCCAACGCTTCCTCGGCGTGCCCCGTCTTTGACGCCCATCTGCAGGTGCCCATTGTGTGACGACTGTTGCCCATTTGTATGTGGGCATACGACTGACGTGACTCAGTTCCACATCAGCCGGGCAGTATTCAGGTTTCATTAACCATTTTTTGAAGTGAAAACGCGCGTTGGGCATAGTGTAAACTTCTTTAGGCGCGTTGAGCATTATTTTTATCGGAAAAAAGCATTGAACTCGTGTCACTGTTACCGACACCTGTCACTGACTACTGACACTGACTATTACTGACACCTCTGTATATATCTGTAGCGTAGTCTGCTTTTAAACAAGTTTTCATTTTTGTCAGCATTTTTGTCCTGGAGTGCCACTTTTTTCTTTTTTTTATTATTTGGGACAAAATGCCTTATCAACAATAAATATTGTCATGACATTGACTTTGACTTAGACTTTTATATTAATGTTCCGTTTCTGATTTATTTTCGATTTTCTCTTTTAAATAGTCGGTTATGTTTGTTAAAAAGTCACATATCTTTTTCAGACCGAAACAACATCTCAGGCGACCACAAGTACGATGGAGGCTGAAAATGAGAGTGCAGAGGTGGATTTAGAGGTTCCAGCATCAAGGAATCCGAAGACCGAGAACAGTAAGTTTCAATATCAGTTCAAGTAAGGAGTGGAACTCCCTTCCGGCGTATGTTTTTCCGAACCAGTATAATCTCGGAGTCCAGAGTGGATAGGTTCTTTCTAGGCAAGCGTGTTCAATCTTCGATCTCACCATCACTTACCAGCAGGTGAGGTAGTGGTCAATAAAAAAAACATCATAACAACCCTACCCTGGCACAGACCATGGGTAGGGTAGGGCGAACCTACAGACATGGCGAAACTATAATGGCGTAATTCCAAAAAAAAATACGTTATTCGGTATTAAAGTTGGTACCAGGTTTTAAATATGTTCTTGGTATAAAACATAGATCAACAAAAGATCAATTAGAACCTGAGATCGTTAAAATAATTCCATAGATTATATACAAATATTGGTAATGAATGAATCATTCATTCTGCAACCGTTCGATTGCAATTCGATCCGTTTCAATAAATGTTGATATTTTCTACAAGGTACAAATGTTTAAGAAATATTTTTAAAGAGATAATAATCTATGTGTTACTAAAAAAGGTTTCAATCTCTCAAACATAAGCACTTTAAATTGACGATTTTCATATTCAAGTTGATATCATTTTCTGAATAGACTACGTTTTGGAATAATGCCGTAAGGGTTCCGTCCGACTTATGGTTTAGTTCGACTACGGGACCCTTTCTAGCTGGTTGGCGGAACGATATCTTGTGGCTTACGGAAACGACTAGTTGATAGAGACCGCTAAATACGAAATAAACAAAACAGATAATTCCACTAATATTATAAACGCGAAAGTTTGTATGTGTGGATATTTGTTACTCATTCCTGCAAAAACTACTGAATGGACTTTAATGAAATTTAGTATGTACCTAAGTAGATTATAATCTGGATTAACACATAGGCAACTTTTTAATGACAAAACACGCGTGAGAAGCCGCGGGCGCAAGCTAGTAATAATAATTATTATTATCAGTTATCTAGTTCCCATAACACAAACTTTGCTTAGTTTGAGGCGTAGATATTGCCGTGTGGAATGTCTCGCGCTTTTGAAGTAAAACTTCTTTACGAACGCTTGACATGGGTAGTAAGCTGGTGAATGCGTGATAAGAGCGTTACGAAAAGTGTGACCGGGCGGGCCGAACGGAAGTTGAGAGGGAGATATCGGTTAGTGAAAATAGAAACAGAGAGAGAGAGTTACGTTTCGTATATTACTGTCGGGGCAAGAGAGAGAGGTGCGAGCAAACATTTTCTTTCTCTCTTTCTCTCATAGCCAGTTACGTTTCGTATATCTAAGACACAGTGCTGGCCTAGTCTGTATCACACTGTAGGAGCAAGAGAGAGCAGTGCGCGCGCACATTTTTTTCTCTCTTCCTCTCATAGCCAGTGCATGATATATATATATATATCTAAGTCAGTAGTTCGTTTGCGAGTTTGCTAGCGTTACGCGAACGGTGATTTCTTGATTAATTTTGTAATTTCATTTCGTTCTTGAACAATTTTATAAATTCATATTTTGAAAAAGAAGTTTCACTTCAGTCGTGTGCACACTCTTTTTTTTTATTTACTATTTATTTGGCAAGTGGAACGGAATCAAATAACTGAGAAGTTGTTTATCGAAGAGTAAAGATTGAATCGAGAAAACCACTTAGGTACAATAAGGACGTAAGGCAATGCCCCACTTCAATTGACCTTGAACCTTTGTAAATAATTATAAAGTTTATACAAACGGCAGCGTAAGGCAATAAAACCTAAAGCCTTCGCCGTACGTATCTGATCAAATCTGGCATACTATATGTATGTATTTATACAGGGTGCTTCGTAGCTGGTGCCCGCGATTGCGTACGCGTTACACTACTAAATGTGTAGGTAACCTAGAAATAAACTAAACTCGCTGTTGCAATTTGACACCCCATTTTTATCCCATGGGAACTGATTTATGGGATAAAAGGTACCTATGTGGTAATAATCCAGGTTATAATCCACGTACGTACATACTAAATTTCATCGAAATCCGTTCAGCCGTTACGACGTGGTTGGGTAACAAACAAACAAATATATAAATAAATAAACATCCAAACTTTCACATTTATAATATTAGTGTGATGGGATAGAATATTTTATTTCAAACAATGCCCAGGATACAGAAAACATAAAAGTAACAAAAGTAATAATTACAAATACAAATATAAAATTAAAAACAATAAAATTTAAAAAACAAAAGTAAAATGTCATAAATTAAATTCAAAATAATAACAGTTAAATAAAATATTTAAGAAAAATTGGTTGTCGTAAAGTCGGTTTACGGGTGATAATTTTGCGTGATAACGAGTGGAAGAGAGATAGATGCGTCACAAGCCGAACGCTTAGGCCGATCGTGCCTTTCTATCGTTTGTTTCGCGCTCTCGCTTTTTACCAAGTGTATAAAAAACATAGGTTCTCTTAGTTACCGTTGTTCTCGAAAGTAACGACAATAACCTCCGTTTAGATTAACATACATATTCGGAAACACCCTGTTGTGTTTATTTATTTGTTTTGTAAGACCTTCAAGGCGGTCGTATGTTTTGATATAGTCAGCTTTTAAAAACTTATCTGAATGTTCTGTGTATACGCTAGTTCCGTTAAAGTTTTATTCCTGGAGATTCCATAGACGGGAATAATGGGAATTATAAATAAATAATGAAAATTAATAGGAATTCTCAGAAGCGCCGTTAACTTTAACTTGTTACATACTCAGAGTGACCGCTGGAAACGTTACTACGAGTAAAAGTAAGATTGAATGTGCTACTATCTATTATTGCTACTAAGTATTATATATATTTATTTTGCTTAACATGCATAGGTGTAACATACTCGTACATTTAAAATAATCTATTAATTAGCATGCTGGATCATATTGTAGTGGCAGTAACAACATGTTTTACCAAGATGGTATGCAAAAATAGTGAGATGGCGTGCCAGAACATATTTAACAGATTTAAATAGCAAAAGAAACATCATTACAAATCAAATACAAATTTAAAAAAAAAATATTTAAATATATTATTTACTACAATGTAATTAATGTCAAATACCTTCAACAATAATAAAATAATATATAAAATTAAATTAAAACAATAGATATTAATAAAATGATTAACATTTTTGAACATTTGTATATACTATTATATACTAATATTATAAATCCGAAAGTACCTAACTCTGTCTGTTTGTTACGTTTCGACGGCTGAACCGATTACGGTGAAATTTGGTATATTGATAGATTATGACGCTCTAAGACAAAAATCACCGATGTCACGCAAAACAATATAAAGATGCCGAATGCGCGATGACTTGTGGGCTAAGATAACCACCGAGTGGGTCCCACAAGCCGCGAGACCGCGTGCCCGGCCCAGGCGGAGATTACGCACTTAACAGAAGCCCTAGACCGGGATGAATGGAAGAAGGGAAGGGAGGCATTTGCCCAGCAGTGGGATCCAGCGGACTCTTTAGATAGATAGGATTGTGACCGGGATTGCGACATACGCTACTTTTTACCCGACTGCGCAGAAGGAGGGTAATGTTTTTATTGACAAACCACGCGAGCGAAGTCGCGGGCGCGTAAACTAGTATACCATATGTCGCATTAGGGTCCGTTCACACTGACCGGCTCGAAGAGGAGAGCAGATTCTTATCACGTTGAAAACAGAGTTTTTAGTATTTGTAGTAAGGTTTATTTTTGCATGTGCACTGCTTTTGTCATTAAGAATGCTTGAACGCGCTTGGTGTGAAATAATAAGAGGAGCTGACCGGCTCCGATCGCGTACTTTCGCGCAGCCGTTCGGAGCGCATCCGCTTTCAGATCGCTTCCAGCCGGTCTATGTGAAATACATAGTTGGCGGCTCCGCTCCGACCAACTCCAAGTGTTTACGATCTGGTCTGTGTGAAAAGAAAAATGCGCGCCGATGCTCTCCGAGCCGGTCTGTGTGAACGGACCCTTAAAATCGCAGGGATCACTTTGAAACGTCAATTTTACCGTCGTTCCTCAGCGACCAAGCCAGTAAAGAATCAGGCAAGAAAATACACATGCAATTAGTTTAAAAACTGAATCCCGACTACGTAGTACGTATATCGATGGTACCGGTAGCGGGTTCGATTCCCGCCACGGAACAAATGTTTGCATGATCTACAGATATTTGTTCCGGGTCTGGATGTTTTTCTATATATTATAAGTATGTATTTACAAAAAAAAAGTATATAAGTATTCTATCAGTTATCTGGTTCCCATAGTACAAGCTCTGCTTAGTTTGGGTTGGATAGCTCTGTGTGATATGTCCAGAAATATTATACATCAAAATTGGATGAGTAGTTTAGGCGCTACGGTGGAACATACCTAAATACACACATCATCATCATCATCAGCCGGAAGACGTCCACTGCTGAACATAGGCCTCCCCCTTAGATCGCCACAGCGAGCGGTTGGTGGCCGTTTGCGCCCAACGGCTCCCCGCGATTCTTACTAGATCGTCGGTCCACCTTGTGGGGGGCCGGCCTACGCTGCATCTTCCAGTCCGTGGTCTCCACTCGAGAACCTTTCTTCCCCAACGGTTATCGGTTCTACGAGCGATGTGGCCCGCCCATTGCCACTTCACCTTGCTAATCTTGAGAGCTATGTCGGCAACTTTAGTTCTTCTGCTGATTTCCTCATTGCGTATTTTGTCACGCAAAGAAACCCCGAGCATAGCCCTCTCCATAGCTCGTTGAGCGACCTTAACATGGTCATGAGGCCATGAGTAAAGGACCACGTTTCAGTTCCATAGGTCATCACTGGCAACACACACTGGTTGAAGACTTTAGTCTTCAGGCTCTGGGGAATTTTGGACGAGAAGATATCGCGAAGTTTCCCGAACGCTGCCCAGCCGAGTTGGATTCTTCGTGCGACCTCTTTGTCGAAGTTGGACTTATCTAATTGGACAGTTTACACATACAATACACATACATACATACATACAAACCCTTCATTTTGGCTTTGCCGTAGTAGTAGGTAAAAATAGGAATTGTCTCTAATGTTTTATTATTTTTTCCAGCGGCGACCCAGCATCCAGACCTCAGGACATTCGACACAAAACCGCAACCAGTACCAGCTGTCAGCCGCAGCTCCACCCTCAAGTCTTGGCTGGAAGACAGTTGGCTTCGGCCTCCCGCCGGTCTCCTCGTCCCCCTGAGGCCTATAGCTCTGAACAGGGCTCTGGCCGTGTGGAACGATCTCATGGTGGAAGGGTTGAATGTGACAGATATCGTCATTGTGGGGTATGATTCTAACGGTAAGTGTTTTTGATTTTTGAAGTGAAAACTTCTTTAGGCGCGTTGGGCATTTTTTGAGATGGGAAAAAAACCATTGAACTCGCGACACTGTTACCGTTACCGACACCTCTGTATATGAAGTCAAAGCTTCTTTAGGCGCGTTGGGCATTTTTTGAGATGTGAAAAAACCCATTGAACTCGCGATTCTGTTACCGACACCTCTGTATATAAGTATCTCGTAATTGAACTTTTTTGAATTTTCGCGAACTATACTCATGTTTTTAAGACAAAACGGGTTTTTTCGCGCACTGATTTATATCAAAATCATAATTTTGACCTCGACGTTTCGGCCAAGTTTTGAGTCTCTCGTGACCACGGCCGATGTAACTTGGCCGAAACGTCGAGGTTAGTCAAAATTATGATTTTGATATAAATCTGTGCGCGAAAAGACCCGTTTTGTCTTAAAAACATATCTCGTAATTGTTCAAGCTTTCACTTCAGTGTCGGCGCTCGCAGAGTGCCGATTTTTTAAGCTTTTTTTTTCTTTTCAAACTATCTTGCTGTTGGCCTCTGATGCCGAATTGCCGACACAGCTTAACCGAACTTTTAGGGAGCACAGAGGGCGCTCAGCCCAGGAAGTTTGAATGATGAGGCAACTAGCGCAAGGGCACCACTTAGGTACGAACCTCAGCTTGGGGAGGGAGGATCGGAGAGAAACGCCGGCTCAGTAGTTTGGTTTTAAATAAAAATACCTAGAAAAATAATATGTGATCCAAGTAAACGAAATTGTGTAGTTTTCTTTTCTGTGACTTTTCATTTGAAGACGATTGTTTTTTTTTTATGAAAAAGTTACTTGTTCAGTGTTTACTGTGTTGTTCCAAATATATTTTCATCCTATTCTATTCTATGAAAGGATTGCACGATCGTATTACAGTAGCGAGTAAAGTTGATACTTCTCTACTTGTCTGCGTGTAAACGGCTGGTTTTTAGACAGTTAAGAATAATAATAATAAAAAAAATGTCACCGCTGACACATTATATTTTGTCCCACCTCCATCTTGCAATAAATGAATTTTATAGATACGTCCGGCTATTCGCCCACTGCGCCACGGAGGTCGTCAAAGCGAAGAAGAAAAAGACAGTGCGAGGTAGACAGTATAGAGTTGTTATTTCTATACTTAACTGGCGACTTGACTCTCTACTGTACCTACTTATAGATAGATAGATAGAAAACGCTTTATTGTATACCACACTTAAATTAACAAATCATAATTAAAACACTTAAAACTAGACACGCTATAGTACAATTGGCGGTCTTATCGCTAAAAGCGATCTCTTCCAGACAACCTTTGGATGGACTGGATTTTACGAGAACGTTAAAGGACGGTAGCTTTATAACATAAGCTTTTTATTTAATTGTAGGTATACTTACATAAGCAAAACAGAAGAAATAGATACCAGGGTAGGTAATATTAGCATAAATATTATACATAAACATTCTATCATATTAAATATACTAACAATAAATAAAATATGAAACAGCTGTAATACAAACAGTAACAACGACATATATGATAACAAAATAAAATTACTCTCAGCTCTCTGATGCAGACAAATAGTGCTTAAACAATAGTGTTTTAAAGATAGGAAGGGATTTGGCAGATCTAATAAAAGAAGGAAGAGAGTTCCATAAACGGATAGCTTGTACAGTAAAGGAGTTGTCATAAAAGTTAGAAGAGTGGATAGGAATTTAAAGTTTCAAGGACTTAGAAGAGCGCAACGGACGAGGATTAGATAGATGGAGATATTCAAAGCGTTCTCTAAAATAAGAAGGACTAGAAGGATTGAACAAAATACTGTACAAAAGAGTGAGGATATGAGTATTCCTGCGGTAGCGAATGGGTAACCACTTGAGCTTCTTGCGAAAATTAAAAACGTGGTCATATTTTCGTAGTCCAAATATAAACCTGATACAAACATTCTGAAGGCGCTCAAGTTTGTCAAAGTGTTTCTGAGTGAGATCCGGATAGCAGGCGTCAGCATATTCAAGAATAGGGAGTAAGAGGGATTGTGCCAGCGCAACTTCAGTGGATGTCGGTAGAAAGTTCCGTAGCCTTCTCAATGATGCCGCCGAAGCGAACAACTTCCGACTTAGTTCGGCTAGATGAGGTCCCCATGACATGTCCTTATCAATAAGTACGCCTAAGTTTTCCACGCAGTTACTTATAGGTATTGGAAATACGAATACTTACATCGCGTAAACTAGTCATCAGTTGCTATGAAGTAATCTACAGCTGATTTAACTGACTGTTCGCAGTAACAAGAAAAATGCCAGCAATTTATTCTATTCAAACAAAAAAAACACTTTACCCCAATCAATTGCATTAGGAAACAAAGCAATTTCCTAGTATTATTAAAGTTTTTGCTTCAATTCGCCGCGTTTGCGTGAGTAGGGTCAATTAGTTAATGATAACTGTAACGGGAAAGGTTTCTTAGGAGACAACAGAAGTAGGTTTGCGCTAGCGGTATCTGGTGTCGTGCTTTTGGGCCGCCCCGGAGGCCCTTCGAACTGGCCCCATATCGCACGGTATCTAAGGATAATGGAAGATGAAAAATAACCGTTCCAAATCACTGATTAATTAAAGCTTTTGATAAACGGTATACAAACTTATATCTTTACTAGGTGACCAATCCGCGGCTTCGCACGCCTGCTTTTCCAATAAAAAGTAACCTATGTGTTAATCCAGGTTATGATCTACGAACATACCAAATTTCATCGCGATCGGTTCCGCCGTTCCGGCGTGAAAGAGTAACAAACATCCATACATACAAACTTTCGCATTTATAACATTAAAGTAGGATTGTACACAAGAAAATACATTAAAAAGTACAGAAATAGAGGACACTAACTGAGTAATCCGCAGCTTCGTACGCGTAGTTTTTCAATAAAAACATTACCCTCCTTCTGCGCAGTTGGGTAAAAAGTAGCCGATGCCACCCGGGGATAGTGTAGCTTCCCAACAGTGAAAGATTTTTTAATATCGGTCCAGTAGTTTCGGAGCCTATTCAATACAAACAAATCTTTCCTCTTTATAATATTAGTATAGATGTAAAAAGGCGAGCTTAACCGTAAGAAGAGTTTTCTAACAGCAAACCTTTGAGGCTAGAGAGAGATGGTTTTAAAGGTAGGTGCGTGTACAAGAATCATTAATATGTACCTACAACAAACAAAAAGTATCTTAGACAAATAAAACGAAATACTTATACCTAAAGTAACTAATAATATTATTTATATAATAAATAAAATAAACCAAAATAAATATATACCTACAATAAAATATATACCTACAATAAAATATATACCTACAATAAAATATATACCTACAATAAAATATATACCTACAATAAAATATATACCTACAATAAAATATATACCTACAATAAAATATATACCTACAATAAAATAAAATTACAGAGAAAGATAGTGATCTTTGAACTGAACTTGACTTGGAACTTTCCGTTTGAAAGTATTAAAAGATGGACTAGCGCGAACTTCGTGGGGCAGGGCATTCCAAATTTCTTAGCGCTAAACAGAAACAATCTTTGCATTATAGTCAGATCCCTGACTGGACACTGTCGACTTAATAAGCACATGTTCCAGATAGGGCTATGCGATACACAAACCTGCAGATTCTGTAAACTAATGAGGCAGCAGAATCAGCCGAAACCGTTTGATCGGATAGTCCAATTTTTTTTTACCCCTCTTGAACATTAATATCTGAACCCCCCCCCCCCTCCCCCCCATTTTTAGCTCATTTAGTCACACCAAAATTGTGCCATCACTACCTACCTATCGTCGTGTGTGACGCGCGTACAGTACACCAGGATTACTTATAAGCAAGCTTATTTATTTAGGAAGTCAGTTTAAAAACATCTGAAACCGTTTGTCTCGGCAATTATCAGCAAAAAACATCATTTACAATCGAATCAATGGCTATTGGCTACCTGTCAATAATGTTTACAACGACGATTCGACTTGGCACACACGGCTACACATCAAGCTATACATTTCCAGTATAAGCTGACCTCTCATTCTACGAAAAGTCTACACAATGCGAGGTCAGCTTATATTTGAATTGTGAATGTGTAGCCGTGTGTACGCTCAGTAAACTTTAACCTTGACAATGTTAATCTATACTAATATTAAAAAGAATTGCTAGCCTCTCGGTTTTTTATAGAGTACATTTCGGGGAGTGTGCGGCGGAACCTTTCAACCTAATCCCACCATCTCCATTCTATCAACGGACAACCAGACGCCACCGCTATATGGTAGATATACCTCCCAATCGCACAAAGCGGTTCTTTTCGACCTTTATTATGCGCACCGCCAAAGAGTGGAACGCTTTGCCAGAGTCTGTGTTTCCTGATAGCTACAACCTGGGTATCTTTAAGCGTGAGTAGGGCTTGCAATTCGGATATCCGAATATATGTATTATTCGGATATCCGTGTGATTTTACTATCCGGATAGTGACGATCACTATATTCGGATAATTCGAATAAAACGAATAGTAAAATTCATCAAAAAATCACGTTTTTAACATGAAATTAACTACATCAAAACCATAATTTCATAATTATGTGCAGTAAGTACGTGTATCTAAAAAGTAATGTGAATTTAAAACACTGTGTATCCTTTATTTTTAATATGTGTCGCTTTATAAAACATTCAGAAAGTCGCGACTGACAAGTTGCTTACTTATTGCTTGACAAGTTTTGTGACAAAAACGTGATCTAAAGTATATCTATAGAGTTTCTTTATTGTAAAAAGGGATTTAAATTGTAATGGTGAATGTTGGAATAACTTAAACATTGTTTATAGCTACTTTACTAACAATTATTTTCGTTTTTAACGCTTTTCCCAAAATTATTCGCATTATTCGTAATATCCGAATAGTAGGTAAAGTTCACTACTATTCGAATTATTCGTATACCAAAATCTTACGGATAGTGCAAGCCCTAGTCGCGAGTGAATAGGTTTCTTCTAGGCAAGCGTGTACACACGGCTACACATCAAGCTATAAATTTCCAGTATAAGCTGACCTTGCATTGTGTACCTAGTCAGGTCATAAGTATTGTCACACAGAAAAAACTTTTTTTTTAGAATGCTGGCCACTAAAAAGTTTATAGAATTTCATTGTATATACACATATTGTTCATGAAAATAAAAATGTATACTTTTTAGAATTTTACTCATTTTTAAATATGGAGTGGACGCTTAAAGAAGACCGTGTTGCAGTTATTGCGTTGCATCGTTGCGGTTACGCGCCAATTCAAATTTTTGACATACTGAAAAATTTTAATATAACCAAAAGATTCGTTTGTCGCACCATCAAACGATACAATGAAGACTCTAGTGTAGATGACAGGTCAAGAAGTGGTCGCCCTCGGTCTGTTAGGACTCCAGCAGTGATAAAAGCTGTGAAGGCGCGAATTCAAAGAAATCCCAAACGTAAGCAGAAACTGTTGGCCCTTCAGATGGGGTTAAGCAGAACCACGGTGAAAAGGGTGTTAAATAAAGACTTAGGGCTTCGGGCATATCGAAGAAAAACAGGACATCGTTTGAATGCTCGTCTAATGGACCTGAGACTGAAGAGATGCCGCGCTTTGTTGAAGCGGTACGCGGGAAAAAAATATCGGGAAATTGTTTTTCGGATGAAAAAATTTTTATCGTAGAAGAGAGCTACAACAAACAAAATGATAAGGTGTACGCACACAGTAGTGAAGAAGCGAGCAACCGTATTCCGCGTGTCCAACGAAATCATTTTCCATCCTCGCTCATGGTATGGTTGGGAGTTTCTTATTGGGGCTTAACAGAGGTACATTTTTGTGAGAAAGGTGTAAAAACGAATGCAGTTGTGTATCAAAATACAGTCCTGACGAACCTTGTGGAACCTGTTTCTCATACCATGTTCAATAACAGGCACTGGGTATTCCAACAAGATTCGGCGCCAGCTCATAGAGCGAAGAGCACACAAGACTGGCTGGCGGTGCGTGAAATCGACTTCATCCGGCACGAAGACTAGCCCTCCTCCAGTCCAGATTTGAATCCGTTAGATTACAAGATATGGCAACACTTGGAGGAAAAGGCGTGCTCAAAGCCTCATCCCAATTTGGAGTCACTCAAGACATCCTTGATTAAGGCAGCCGCCGATATTGACATGGACCTCGTTCGTGCTGCGATAGACGACTGGCCGCGCAGATTGAAGGCCTGTATTCAAAATCACGGAGGTCATTTTGGTATATAAATGGTTACATAATGAATAAACTTGTTTCAATTATTTTATATTAAACATGTGACAGAATTTATGACCTGACTAGGTAGAATGAGAGGTCAGCTTATACTGGAAGTATATAGCTTGATGTGTAGCCGTGTGTACCATCGTAGACTGCATCATCCATCACTTACCATCAGGCTAGATCGCGTTCAAACGCAAGCCTATCAAGTATGTTTTGGCGTGATGCGTATTTGGCATTTCGCGTGTTTGTTTGTCATTCGCACATTTGGCATTTCGCGTACCGTTTTAAGACTTTGACATTTTGCGTTTATGTATACAGTGAATTCCCACACACACTGCACGCGGGCAGGTCGCTGCGCCTGTTGAAGTAATAGGTAATTAAATGAGTTCGTTTCTATGGAGTGGTCGTTTTATGAGCCCGGCACTGAACATTGGTCAACGCACGTGCGATTTTTACGATAGCTTGTAAAATTATTAAATTTAACCACTAACCACGTGATTCTATGGTGATTTGTGGCATTTATGACTTGAGTTTTATGGTAGTAGATACATCCTCTGCTACAAGTCTGTCTGTATCAGTCAATACTACAGTTGAGTCTGTAAATCTGTAGATTACACTTATGTAGTTACACATACCTATAAAATGAATGAAATGTATTCACTTTTTGAATTTAATTTGTCCATTCGTTTTATTGAATATATAAATTTTAGAAGTCTGCCTGTATCAGTTAATTCTACAGTTGAGTCTGTACATTATACTTATGTAGTTACACATATAATATACGTATAATATGAATGAAATGTATTCACTTTTTGAATTTCATTTGTCCATTAGTTTTATTGAATATATAAATTTTAGAATTCTGTCTGTATCAGTTAATGCTACAGTTGAGTCTGTAAATCTGTACTTATACTTATGTAGTTACACATACGTTTTATGAATGAAATGTATTCACTTTTTGAATTTAATTTGATTCATTCGATTTATTGAATATATACATTTTAGATGTCTGTCTGTATCAGTTAATTCTACAGTTGAGTCTGTACATCATACTTATGTAGTTACACATACAATATATGTATGTTATGTGAATGAAATGTATTCACTTTTTGAATTTATTTTGTCCATTTATTAAATACATATATAAATTTGCAAATAATATATTTTATTTGTGAAAATTTTGAAATTTGAATTGAAATTGAAATTTATCACTTTTTCTATTCAATTTGTAAATTTTTTGTACATATTTGATGTACAAAATTTACAAATTGAATAGAAAAAGTGATAAATTTCATTTTTTTTTCAGAAAAAGTGTAAATTTGTAAATTTTTTGTACATATTTGATGTACAAAAAATTTACAAGTTGAATAGAAAAAGTGATAAATTTCAATTTTTTTCACAAATTAAATATATTTTTTTGCAAGTTTACGTATTCAATAAATGGAAAAAATAAATTTAAAAACTTGTATTGTAGTACATTAGTACTTTTGTAAGCGTATTTAGCTAGAATGAATTTAATTCAAAACATGACGAAATAAATTAAAAAATTTGATTAAATATATTTAATTTGTGAAAAAAGTGATAAATTTCGATTTTTTTGATCAACATATTTGAAGTACAAAATTTATAAATTGAATAGAAAAAGTGATAAATTTAATTTTTTTTCACAAATAAATATATTAAATTTAAAAATTTATCAAATTTTTGAATTTATTTCGACATGTTTTGAATTAAATTCATTCTTACTAAATACGCTTACAAAAGTACTAATGTACTACAAATTCCAAATGAATGCTAGTAAGCATAGCAAGCAGGCATAGCCAAGAGGATTAGCAAGCTGAAGAGGCAGTTGGCGGGGCAGAACTAACGGCCGTTGGGGCAGAAAGGTTCTAGAGACCACGCACTACAAAGCGCAGCGTAGTACGGCCCCCCACCTAGATGGAAATACGACCTGATAGAGGTTGCTGGGAGCCGTTGGGTGCAGTCCGCACAATATCGGTCGTTCTCGAAATCTATGGAGGCCTATGTTCATCAGTGGACGTCCTTCAGCTGATATGATGTTGCTCTTCTAGTTAGTTTGTTTGTTTCAAAAAATACAAATAAAAATAAAACTACTAACTACCTAATTGCCTACATAAATATAATAATACTCACAAGTACAATAAAATTATAAAATACACAAATATAACACAAAAAAGATAACATAAATTAATATATATAACAAGTAAATAAATCTAAAGCAAATCTATACTTCTATACTAATATTATAAAGAGGAAAAATTTGTATTTTTGTGTGTATGTTTATAATGAATAAACTCAAAAACAACTGGACCGATTTCAAAAATTCATTCACGATTGGAAAGCTACGTTCTCCCTGAGTGACATAGGCTATATTTATTGCTAGAAAAGATTAGGGATCTTTACTAAAACTTAAGTAACGTAACTCAAGGTGTAAAAAAGTGCCCTAAAACGTCTTTCGTCGCATGCGCTGCGGAAACTATTGATGATAGAACAAAAGTATTATCAACAATATTAAAGAACATATCACAATATCTACATTCCTTATAAAGACCCATATGATGATCCTTATTATCCTTATTCCATATTCCTTATCCTTAAGGTTTTGACTAAAAACACATACCTCAATACTTTGCTTGAGAAAAATGTTGCGATATCTGTAAAACTTACCTGAAACAAGAAAAATACTATATTAACACAACTTAATATTATCATACACCATTGTCGCTTTAATATGCGACCAAACGGCTGAACGGATCGTAATTAAATTTGACAAGGAGATAGATTATACCCTGGGGAAGGGCATAGGCTACCTCTCACCCAACTCCGCAGAAGGAGGGTAATGTTTTTATTTACAAACAATGTGTGCGAAGCAGCGGGCGGGTCAGCTAGTACAGAATAAATTAGATAATATCAAACCATCCACCATCTCCATTCTATCAACGGACAACCAGACGCTCTGCGGTGCGCCACCGCTATATGGTAGAAATACCTCCCATTCGCACAAAGCGGTTCTCTTCGACCTTTATTATGCGCACCGCCAAGGAGTGGAACGCCTTGCCAGAGTCTGTGTTTCCAGATAGCTACAGCCTGGGTATCTTTAAGTCGCGAGTGAATAGGTTTCTTCTAGGCAAGCGTGTACAATCGTAGACTGCACCATCGCTTACCATCAGGCGAGATCGTGGTCAAACGCCAGCCTATAATGTATAAAAAAAAATGTGTGCGAAGCCGCGGGCGGGTCAGCTAGTACAGAATAAATTAGATAATATCAAATAATGTCAAAATATGATTTACAATACGACGAAATATAAGAAGTAAAATTGAATATCCCTGTAATCTAGGTATTGATTTAATGAATTTAATAAACATAATGATTATATTGATTATAAGCAATGTCTTTAATTTAATGTTGAACAAATTTCCAGATAGATTCTATAACTCTTTTGGCAGGTAAGTTAATAAATAAATATCTAAAGATAGACCAATATATACCGAACTAATAAACCAATATTATACATATATTGGTTATAATATAATAGAACATTTATTTTCTCAAAAGAAATTTACATTTCACTTATATGAGAAACTAATTTAAACAGTAATTTTAGTGTTTCGAAACAGTCCAAAAACTTTAAATAGTAGGTGATTCAAAAAAAACAACATACATGAATGACATAAACATTTTACGAATACCCGCGAATACCCGCAATTTTCGGTCGCAGTACAATGCAAGTTCATTCGGTGTGACACAGTGTTAATAATCCAGTAAGTCCATTTTATTGTTACTCGTATATTTCATACAGTGTCTTAATCTTGGTTGTAATATCTCTTGATATCCAGTCTTGTTGGGGAGGAACAACAATTTTATTCGTACTTAGAAAATTTTCGTGATTGATTTCAATCATTATTATAAATACGGGATTTATCACGTACCGTCTTATCGGTGTTTCGACCGACAATGTTTCGGTTCAATTCGTGAACCTTCATCAGGGTGAGTGCGATCCGCTCCGAATAACGTCTCGCCTCGCACTACGCGCCGCTGCCCTCTGCGCGCGAGTGGACGAGCGGGGTGGTGGGGATTGGGTCAACGAAGGCCCAGCGTGTTGACCGGCTGTGTCATCATCATTACCATCACGGTAGTTCTTGGTATCGGTCGAAACACCGATATGACGGTACGTGATAAATCCCATATTTATAAGAATAATTTCATTCGTAACATACATATAACGTATGGCTCCATAATAGTTTTTCTTATAAAATAGCAGGATTGGGCCTCTGGTCAGGCGCTGTCGAGCCAACGATAATATTTTTTTACGAACAAACACCCGACACGGGATGACAGGCCATCCCTTTCACACGTGAGGTACGTACTGTACGTGTGAAAGGGATTGCCTGACTAGCGATAGCGGCACGACATTTGGCTTAGGTAATAAGAGGGCCGACGTAGTCACGTCGGGTCGAGTGGTTCGGTCCAGCCAAACTGTCTCGTCTATTAATGCTTTTAAAACAACATGTTCACGAGTCACCAGTCAATCAAACTTCAATTTCAACCTTAAGAAATCCAATTCGCCTTTTTCTATTTTGATCCGCACAAATGGAGCGTAACGTTTACATAACCAGCGCTCGAAAACCAAGGTCGAACTAGGGACATTTCGTTAGGTCCGCTGGTTCGCCTTAAACTTTGACAAAGTTGTGTAACTGAGGAGACGAAATGTCTGCTGAGTGATGGCTAATGACTACGCGTGCGCTTAATAAACCAATAAATAAAAAATAAAAATGTCACACAGCTCTCAAGTTCTAAACTAAGCAATGCTTAAAACTATGGGAACCAGAAAACTGATAGTTTCTTGTAAAATACTTATGGTAAGTATATAGAAAAAAACCACCCAGACCCGGAAAAATTGTCTGCATTGGAATTAATTAATAAACAATATTCAAAATTAGTGAAGGAAATTATTTCCATGATTAGTCATCTTTTGTACAAATGGTGTCTTCTTTTTCACCCAGTTCCTATTAGAATTTTAATAAATTTGTACATATGTTTTATTTATGATATGGGCCTTGGTTGTCTAAAATAAATAAAACCGGCCAAGTGCGAGTCGGACTCGCGCACGAATGATTCCGTACCATTCTCTATAAAAACGGCAAAAAAAATCACGTTTGTTGCATGGGAGCCCCCCTTAAATATTTATTTTATTAAATATTGTTTTTAGTTTTCGTTGTTATAGCGGCAACAGAAATGCATCATCTGTGAAAATTTCAATTGTCTAACTATCACAGTTCATGAGATACAGCCTGGTGACAAACGGACAGAAAGACAGACAGCGGAGTCTTAGTAATAGGGTCCCGTTTTACCCTTTTGGTATGGAACCCTAATATATTCATTTTGAATGTCACTTTTAAGGCCATTAAAAGAAACCAAAATTATTAAATTAAATTTAAAAATTATGTATATACATATTATTTAAAAATTAAAAAAAGTTCAATGGCAAATATCAAATGGGATTGGGTGGGACAAGTAAACCGAATGCTTCTTGAGAAGTTAGCTGGTATCGTCTCATATTTGGAGAAATTTGAGACGATACTAGTTAATTTCTCATGGACAGCGGCGTCGGAGCCGGCCATGAGAGCGTGGATGGCATCGATCGATCTCAGATAGAATGGTGGAAATCCGCCAAGAATCAACTTGTGGAAAGAATTGGGGAGACCAGCAGTGAGAAAAAGCAGACTAATTTAAAAATTTATTTCAAAAGAAATTGTAAGATTCTAATATTTCCAGGAGTGAACTGGAGATCTCGCCATAACCTTCAGCCGAGCACCAATGGCGGACGAGAGAGGGACGTGTCAGAAGCCCTGTCGAAATTACTCTTGAAATATCAGGTAAGTCATTCTATTATAAATCTAATCCTACAGCCACACTGTCGGACTAAGGCGAATGTTCGTGTTGTAGCTGTCTATCTGTATCATTAGTCTCATGAAAGACGACGCACATCACGAAAGAACATTCGCTGAACACTAGTAGTGTTTTAAGTATAAAAGGCCTACTACACACTGTCGGACTAAGGCGAATGTTCGTGTTGTAGCTGTCATCATCATCATCCACAGCCCATAAGGCCTCCCTTTGTAAACGCCACTCTTCCCGGTCCTGTGCCACGCGCATCCAGGAGTTGCCCGCGACTTTCTTTATGTCGTCGACCCACGCGCCGAAGGACACGACTTGTAGGTCTTCGAAGATTTCTTAGGTCTGTTCTCGGCTACCATTCGGTCAAAGATTTACTCCACCTGCCATCACCTCGTCTAGCCAAGTGTTTTGCCCAGTTCTACCACCCTTGTTCCGACGTCTTGGACTCGTCTGGAACTCGATCCAGCAGGTTGATGCCAAGCATGGCGCGCTGTGCGACTCGTACTCTGTACACATTTTCCTTAGTGAACATGGGCATGTTTGGGCACCGTCAAGTCCGGCAAGACATTGTTGGCAGGACACATTGGTTATACAGACGGGTTTTCAAGCATTGTGGGATCTTCTTTGACCGAAAAACATCTTCTAGCTTTCCAAATGCAGCCCACCCGAGTTGTATATTTAGTATTAACTAGTTCTTTAAGTATTCCTGGTGTACAAGAAAGCGTTATTCCATTCTATTATATTGAGTTCCAGACAAAAAGCGGCATCTAATTCGGTCAGAAATAAACACGAACGGACAGACACAGAACTCCTAGATACATACACATCATACATGATACATACTCAACACACATAACTCATAGATACACGTCATAACTTTTGAAACTATCATGTTTACAAACATTATTTTCACTAAATACAAATGATACGTTTAATTAGTAGAAAGAATATACAATTATATACATACCCCTTTAAAAAATACAAAAGAAATAGTTGAATCATTTAAAGACCGTTGCAAACGATTTATATATGTATTATGTCCCCAAGACACGGCTGCATTGCCCCGCTGAATTGCAATGCTTATGCGTTGACCCAGATAAGCGCCAGCTCTCGGTTCACACGTCGCGCGTTGCTTAGACAAGACGCCCAAGGCTCTCGAGGTATTGACCCCAAATGGCTCAAATATGTAACCTAACCACTGTCAAGACTTCCATATTTGCGCCGCTTGAGATCTTCGAGCTGACTTATTACAACGTCTCTAATTTTAAAGGTAATCTCAAATGCGTATGAATAGTATCAAAACCAACAGACACACCTACATTAATAGCTAGGCAATTACAACCTATACCTACCCATAGCCGTTCCGTCAGAGGTCAACGGCCCTTCAATGACAGTTATAATTTGACATGCCTGTTGTTCACGTCACGTCACAAGCCGTGAAGAATGTCAGATCACATGCGGGCTGAGATCGCGAATATTAATGTCATTATTGTTTCTATGTTAATGAGAACAACAATCGATGTGTGTTGTGTGACAGCTGTCAATGTCAAGTTTGTTTTGTCGCGATAATGATGACGCCCTTCACGGTGCGACTTTAGCATAGAAATATGTATGCAATGCATATAAACATAATTAGACAGTTAGATAGACAACGCTTGATTGTATACCACAAAAAAACGATTGTACATTACATACGATATTAAAACTATTAACTAGACACGCGGAAATACAATTGGTGATCTTATCGCTAAAAGTGATCTCTTTCAGGCAACACAACACATTGTAGACTTCTATTTTATACTCGTATGGGTCAGAGTGACGGTCGTAATGCAATGCCACGTAGACCAAGCCATATTCGGACACTGTTATAGGCAGTGGTAGACGCATAATATAATCTGGCTCATGGGCTTGTACTGTAATCAAATATACCTAATGTATAATGTTTTTTTTTTAATCCTACATGGAGGATCTTGGAGGTGTATCTAGCAAATGGCCCACCTGATGTTATGTAGTAACCATCGCCTATAACTAAGCATTGCCTCGTAGCCTCGTAGGACACGCATCTTAGGAAAGTGTCCTACGATGCACTGCCTTGCGTCCATGATCGGTGCTACCCTTCTAAACTTATAACCTCCTCGTTCCCCAGGGTGCCCACACAGACTCCTCAATCGATGGTACCATGAGAGCTCTGACAACAGCAGCCAAGTTGGTGCCATACGACAGTGCTCTCTTCGTGATCACCGATAAGGGAGCTGGTGATCCTCAGAGGCTGCCGCTGGCGCTGCGGGCTTTGGTAGAAAAACGGCTCAAGGTAAGACACAACATGGTTCCTCCAAAGAAAGTTACATCGAACTGTCCTAAGTCTCCATTCATCGACCTCAATCTCCATTGAAGATGAAATTGATGGAGCTCTAAGGCTGCATCAGGCTCGTCGATAAAACGAAGACGAAACGAAAGTTTTGGCCGACACCAAACTCTTTCATCCTCAAAGGATAGAAAAAGAGAACGACAGTGTAATAAGGTTCTCTTTTTTCCAAGATAGTAGTTACATTTGATTTTTTATCTCCAGGTCTACACAATCTGGACAGACCCGAACTATCCGTCAGCTGATTCAGAAGCAGCTCTTCAAGAGCTGAGAAACATCTCCAAGCATACGGAAGGAGATGTGCTTCCGTACTCTCTTCAAATCACGGTATATTATTGAATAATAAATAAATAATTTTGACCTCACCTCACACACAAGGATTAAAGACAGACTGCCAGTTTGTCCATAAAACATTGTCTATATCTCCACGTTATTATCTATCTGATATACCAAATTTAATCGAAATCATCTTCATCAAAACTTATTTAGTCGTGAAAACGTAACATGCAGACAGACAGAGTTACTTTCGAGTTATCAATTTTATTTGTTTGACTACCACCTCATCTGATCGTAACCGATGGTGGTATAGTCAACGATAGAGCACGCTTGGCTAGAAAAAAACCGGTTCACTCTAGACTCAGACTCCGAGATTATAATGGTTTATAATGTAGTATATGGACTTAAATAGAAGATTAATGCACACTACATTCGTAAATAGTGCAAAAACTAGCTAAATAATCTACATAAAGAACCGAAGTCGATATGCAAATATGCAATTTAAGTCTCAAGAAAGTATGTTTACGCTAATTTCGTCTGTGAAAGCGACTTGGCAATGTCACCGCAAATCTTAAGCAAATCTAGTTTCTTGTTGAAGCAAAATGTGATAAAATTACTATACTTATTAGACCTAAATAGACCAAAAACATTTGAATGTTGGAGATTGGAGTGGAGTCGAAATGTAGACAACGGAATTCCTCGATGGAATATCTGATCATGTCGAAATTGTGCAAAGTATTGCTTTGTTGACAGCTGATAAGATAGAGACAGAAGGACAGAAGGATATTAATGATGAACTACTCGGCGGATAAAAGTAAGAGCAAGGGACCGTCTTTGGGCATTTTGATCAGCTCACTGTTTTGATATTTGATAACATATTATTAAACAACAAATATTTGTTTCAATACCGATCCATCATTTTCCAGGATGTTGACAGCCCCAGTAACCTGGCTTTGGAAGTGGAACTCCAGAACTGGACACCGTTACAACTGAAGCAGTCGAGAAAAGGAAGGGTCAACTCCGAACATGAGTTCGAACGGTTTGACGTAAGCAACATTTCTTTGTTCAGTTGGCAACATAATGACTGAGCCAGCTAATGTCTCAGTTCGGTTTCGTGACAACCCAGTCAGTTAATCCACCTATCGTCCTGGTAAATGGTGGCCGAGGAGTGGCTATGGAAACGTAGGATGCCTCCGGCAGCAAGATGGGTGGGCGACATAGTAGACAAAGTCGCGGTTCGTCGCGAGACACGCAGGGTCGTGATAGCACAAAAATGGAGGCCTAAACCCAGCAGTGGGTGATGATGTCTGTTAAACTAAGGTATTACATTGACGTAGCAAGATTCAATATTACACCTGCCACAAAATAATCTTGCTTGAAGAAAATCTTGTGAAAAAAAAAGTGTGTGTCCATTAAATAGCCATGCGCATTCCCACAACTATTCTTACTATTTGAGTCCTATATGTCCAATAGGTCAAAGACCAACCTCCCATTCTTTATAGTCACTGCGTGCCTGGTACAAATATCGTCCAATTTACTCTGAATTTAATGAGCTTGTCTGTCGTCAGACTGTGTCGGAGCTCCATTTGGCGTCAGTTTAGACCAGTGGTTGCCACTTTTTAAACCAGCAACAGAAAAGCAGCGCAACACCAGTTTTCCCAGCCCCCAAAAATAGCAGATCACTGAGTGATGACCTATATTTTTGTTTTTTTATTTGTTTTAATATAAGTCCAAAATTCGCTTTTCCTAGGAAGCAACACTACTTAATGACAATCGTTTCTATATCTGTGGTCAAGGCATATTTTATTTTTCCAGACTCTCTTAGTAAGGCGAGGTGGTGCCGAAGTAATCTCTCTGGGTCTTCCGATCGAAGGTGGAATAACCGCTCTCAAGTTATTTATCGAGGGCGCCGTGGAGCATGCTGTATTTTACCCTCCCAATGATGGTGAGTTTGTATTTTTTAAATCTTGAACGCAGATTATTGCAATTATTTATTGGTTTCCATTAAACAAATAGTTTGGTTAGAACTTGAAAACTTGGTTAGAAGGGATGACGGACGTTGGACGATATGTTTTGAAGAGGTGGTCCAGGGATGGCCGTAGACCAAAAAGCAGACCCGCCCAATGGTCGCATGGTATTGTAAACGTAGTTGGGTGCCAATGGACCACTTGCAAGAGACCAGAGAGAATGGCGTAATAAAGAGAAGACACTAGCAGTGGGTACAGACGGCCTGAAATGATGACGGTGAAGTTAGTTTTTGTCAAGGTAGTACCTAAGAGTGGTGTAATAGTTTTTAATAGATTTTTAATAGCACTTAAACACAGAAGGGCTTAGTTGTTAATATAATAAAAGCATCTGGTGGTAGAGCTTTTGTGAACGGGCTCGAGGAAGTGGGCACCACCGCCTTACCTTCATCTGCCGCCAAATAGCAGTACTTGTGCTGCTGTGTTCCGGTTAGATGGTAATGGTATGTTCTTGTAATTACTGGCACATAGGCATAACAGCTAAGTCCTTTAGTATGGCAACGTATCCACATAGAGATCAAGAAAACATAATAGCTTGTTTTGATTTATATGTCCATGCTCTGCAGTAGCCACTTAATATCTGGTGGACTGCATGCTCGTTTGCCATATAATTAGTATAAAAAAAATGCATCACCATCTAAATATTGACCCAGCTGAACGTCATAATGTCTCAGATTAATTCTCTTGTAGAACTAATACTACAATTTTGCAACTATTTTGATTTTATAAACAAGTGGTAATACCAGTAAATGACTTTACCCAAAAGTTAGTAAATATAAGGGCATAAGAGCTAAGATTAATGATTAAATGCTATAGAATATGACAGCAAAAGCTTTTAACCTCTATGTCAAAACTCTCTCACGGCAGAGCCGTTATCCAGTATGATTGTCGACGAGACAATGAAAATGTCAAATTATAGTCATTATCCTAGTTCCGGAAAGGATATGGCGCAACTTTTGACACTTGATGTTGATTGACACTTGCTGCCCGACTAGTGTAAATCGAAGGGTAATGTTAATGGTGTGATATGTTGCAGTTTGCGATTAAATATAACTTCCTAACAGCCAAACCGATTTTTCATCATTCAGAGTTTAAGATAGAAAATGTGAAGTATCAAAATATCGTCTGTTTACACCTGGAACCGGGAATTAGGGATATCAAAGAAATGCCTAAGCGATATGATGTCCATTAGATCTAATACTTGCTACCACATAAAAGTTAAACAACAGTTTAACGCGTGCTTAAAAATTTCCTCACCAATATTTGTATAGGATATTTTAAACACGTGTTTAAAATATCCTATACAAATTAAGTTTAACAACCTGTGTTTAATTTTATTTTTAGTAAGACCCATTGGGCGTACTGAGATGACAGCTGTTTTTTTTTTTTTTTTTTTATTCATCCATTCATTACAGAATCAACAGCACTTGATATCAATGTAAACAAACACTTATAGCTAACTAGCTGACCCGCCCGCGGCTTCGCATGCGTGGTATTTCAATGAAAACTTTACACTCCTTTTGCGCACTCGGGTAAAAAGTAGCCTATGTTCTTCCCCAGGATATAATCTATCTCCTTGCCAAATTTCATTACGATCCGTTCAGCCGTTTAGTTATGAAAAGGTAACAAACAAACTAACATACAAACAGGTATTTTCGCAGTTACTATGTATGTATCATACATATAAACCTTCCTCTTGAATCACTCTATCTATTGCTGAAAACTGCATTAAAATCCGTTGAGTAGTTTAAAAGATCTAAGCGAACAGACAGCGGAAGCGACTTCATTTTATACCATGTAAAGATAAAGATACTTAATGGCAATAACAGATTCTCATTTTATAGGCATAACTTTTTAGAAATTAGTCTATTTTAGTAGCATGTGAAAATTAATATTGTACAACCCGACGTAACGATAAGAGCAGAATGATATTGGAACTATTGCATTACAACTGCAGTCAGGCTTGGTTAATTAATAACTTATTTTCTTTTATCAGGTCCTCAAATTGACCTCTACAACACCACATCAGTAGCGGCCTTCTCACCAGCATCAAGAACCGAAAGTCTGAATCCACGAGACGTTTACCTGGTCTTCCCCGGTGCTGAATTTGATGTGGATATGTAAGTAGTCAACATGAGACCATCAAGCAAGCAACCAACACAGCATTATTAACGGTCACGTTAGGAACGTGCCCTACGATACCACTGCCTTGCGTCCATTAACTTAAAGACAAAATTTCAATCATTTACATTGTATGCCTCAAGTTTATGGAAGCATTTTTATAACCTGCGAGACCTACGAGGCAGTTCTCTGTTACAGGCGATGGTTACCACTGAACAGCAGTTGGGCCATAAGTTAATTCCATCTTCATGTAGTATTAAAAACCAAAAAAACACTTGAGGCACTTGCTCATGCGCTTGTAATTTCACCAGCACCCATACACTTCAAACCGAAACACAGCAATGCTGCTTAGTGGTAGAAGTAGTAATTATGTCTGTGTAATTCCTAATCATTTCAATCTCCAGGTTATCAGTCCTCCCAGTGACTCAGTCGATATCTGACGCCCAAGCAGCTCTGGTGGGGGCCTGGCACCTCAGCATCAGATGTGATACATGCGACTACAGACTGGCAGTGGCTGCTAGATCGCTGATACACTTGGATGTGGAGGCTGAGAGTCCTGGTAAGCACCTCTTACACTCATAAGTATTAGGGCAGAGTGTAGGCGCATTCTGCGGCACGTCCAGCTTGGCTGGCGTCATGAAAACTATTCAATCTTCATTCTGGAAACTCTTATGCATGTGTGAAGACTCAAGCGGGAACACAGGGATTGGGCTTACTCTTCTCACCACTTCGATACCAGTGCTGGCCACTAGCTCAAAGATTAGACCAAAATTAGCATCTAAACATTTTTACCCTGTCACAAGTAATTTTTCATCGGTCATAAGCATAACATGAGGCCTTTTCAGGACCTATACCTATTCCAAGACTAGTTAATGAAAAGTTTAAAAAAAATGGTTAGGGACCCATGAAACTGGGGTGTTTGAAGTCTTAATGCCTGTGCTCCCAACTGGATCTAATACAATGCTGTTTTTTGTCGTTTCTGTTTAACTCAAAACTTCTGATTATACTTATTTTTCCAAGAGCGAAAGTTAAAAACGTAATTTGAGTTTTTTGCACTCAACGATCTGAGTCATCAGTAGGATCCAAGTTACAACGTATTCTCTGTCAAGCCTGTTTTTAATGGTATGGCATTAAATGCATAAAGTAATGTTTTTATCACAAGTTTGGAAATAATTGGGTTCAATATCCTGGTTTTGGGAGGACTGCATTTTTGAGAGCAAGCTGTTGGGCAGGAATTTCAAGGACTGATGCCAGTTTTAAGTGGTAAACTAGGTTGAGAATACAAACATTTTTTTTGTTGTTATCGGAAACCTATGTTTATAGGAACCATCTAGTAGTCAATCCAAAGCAAAGCCATGCCAATACGGGCAGAGCTAACTAAGCCTCGAGGTATATAAACAAAGGAAATCAACATTTATCGACTGATTTTCAAGATTTCTAGATTTGCTAGTTTCCAAAACCTTCAAATAATATTGCGTCTTATTATGACCGTCTTAATATGGCCAAGGTCCCTTGCGAGCTATGGAGAGGGCTATACTCGAAGAGTTTCTCTAAGAGATCGAATCAGAAATTAGGAGATCTAGACAAATTAATGTCACCGACTGTCATAGCTCAGTTTTTTTTTCACGAAGATCTATAAGAAACCTATTCCTTAAAGAGGCCCGGATTGTATTCATTCATTAGGAAAAACAGACGACGGCAAAGTGTTCCATACCTTAGGCGTGTGCATCAAGAACGTAGAACCAAAACGGTGCGTGCGAATGGGTGGTATATCAACTAGTTACGGATGGTACTGAGCCGTGCGCCTGCTTGTCCTTTGATGGAAGGTGGATGATGGGATCAGGTCGTAGTTCCTGTGCACATTCCCCAAAATTTATTCTGTAAAAGATCGATAGGCTTGCAACTTTACGGCGGTGTTCGAGACTTTGGATCTTAGTCTCCGCCGTATATTGCTCACCTATAAGCCTAAAAGCCCTACATTCTATCTAGTCTAAGGTAGCAAGCTGGTATTTGGATGAACCATCTCACAGGTGGCAGCAGTACTCCATACCGGACCGGACTTTAGCTTTGTAAAGACCAAGAAGCTGCCCTGTTGTGAAGTATCTCCTGACCTTGTTGAGGATACCCAGCTTCATGGCATGAGCTAAAGTTGAGAGTAGGCGTGAGCGAAACCCCTAGGAGCTCGAGGTGACCTTTTAAAGATACATCCCGGAAAATGGGAACTTGGGAAAACTGACTCTTTTTTAGAGTATTTCCAATTTGAAGTCGCAGTGTGCAGAGCACACAACTCGAAGAACTGAGGACCGTTGGAGCGGAAGGGTTATCGATTGGAGACAACTCACTGGAAAGCGGCAGCGTAGGACTGCTCCCACTAGATGGAAAGGACCTAATAAAGGTTGCTGGGAGCCAATGGCGTAGCTACCGGAGGGCTAGACGGGGCAGTGCCCCGGGACCCCCGAGCCCAAGGGGCCCCTCGGACTCTGACTTACAAACTATAAGTTGAACAAGTGAAAATTTCGCCCACTTCCGGAATATAAATAAACCAGATAACAGGAGTTACAATTTGTATTTGGTTTTTAATTTCATTATGGAGTCATCTGGATTACGTCGAATTCGGAACATGACGAATACGGAACAAACGATTTTAAATAGTTTAGTTCGTTTTAGGGCCCTTGTTTATTTTTTGCCGCAGGGCCTTTGGTTACCTAGCTACGCCACTGCTGGATGCCGTTTGCGTGACGCACAAGATTGGGCTGGCAAATCAATCGAGGATGCCTATATTCAGATGAATATGACGCCACACACATTACTCAATACAATGATAAGTCAATCACACACAGGTGCAGTATATGATTTTATGTTAATAAGTAACTGTACCTATCTCATAGAACGTTTTGGCTTACACTGTAAGTTTTTTGCGCGACTAAATGTAAATAAATGACTGGTAAAATGAAGATACTCTCGTCCTTCACAGGGTTGCCATTTTAGCGACTTACTCGCTAGATCTAGCAGATTTTAACAATGTTTAAAATCGTTGAAGTATACATCGCATGAGAACGGTTTTAAGATAAATTTGGAGTCTTTGGATTTTTTTCCATCGAGAAAATTTTACGGAATCGTGTTTTCACAACACAGGCGTTCTAGCACGTATCCTTAACTATAACATATAGGAATAACTTACGAATTACAAATTGAAAGCACAAAATTAGTTAAACAAAACATTTTTGAAGTAAAACTTCTTTACGCACGCTTGACTTGGGGAGTAAGCCGGTGAATGCGTTACGAAAAGTGCGATCAGAAGTTGAGAGGGAAATATAAGTTAGTGAAGATAGAAAGAGAGAGAGAGAGTTTCGTATATTACTGTAGGGGCAAGAGAGAGAGGTGCGATCACACATTTTCTTTCTCTTTCTCTTATAGCTAGTTGATCTGGCGCATATCTCCTATCCCAAATTAGCCTAAATTATACAAAATGCAAATATATACATACATATAGATGAAGCTAAAGAAGTTTTACTTCAGTCGAGTGTGGTCTAAAGCACACTCGTTTTTTTTCTTAATAAGCGATCTATCGTCTCCCTAGATATAGTGTGCCCTTAATCTAGGTCCTTTAATATTTGTAGAACGGCAGCCCTGGTCTCTCAGTAGCCCGACTGCCGGGTTAAGGCTAGCTTATCGCGTGTATATGAAGTTTTTTATTAGCTCGTAGTATGAATGAATGCATAAACATATCCGTAATTAGAAACATGACGTAAACTAGCAGATAGGTAGGTACATAAAAGATAAATTATTACAATTAAGCACAATAAATAACTGTCAATAGATAATACACAGCCTCGGGCGGGATCTTATGTTCCACTTGATATATGTAGAAAATACGTGACCTTAAAGTAGATTTTCCTGTTTGGCTGCAAAAAACAGTAAATCTTAAAGATTAATTTTAATTATTAAACGTTTAGCAGATGAAAACAGTTATACAAATTTCCACCAAACTTAGCTAGGAATGAGCATCTCTCTATCTAGCCTCAAAGGTTTGCTCGTTTTTGTAAAAAGTCAAAATCTTTTACTCATTAAAATGACAAGGATCACTTTGAAACGTCAATTTTACTGCCTATTCCTTCGCGACCAAGTCAGGAAAGAAATGCAAGAAACAAAGCTGGTTGTTTTTTTAATGATCCTTTTAGAATACATAACAATAAAGGAGATATATTACGTCTAAATTGTAACAGTTTTGAACGAGTTGGAGCAATTTCAATCCCAAGCTTCTCTATCATCTAAATAATCCAATATTTTATAGTATGCTAGTTTAATTACGTTTTAGAATTTGTTAATTGTCAATTTTTGTACATCACTTGGGAGTTTGTTATTAAAGCGAACACCTTTCGCTTTAAACGATTTACTAACTTCATGGAGTCTACAAGTGGCAACAGCGAGTTTATCTTTATTTCTAGTATTTAAATTATGATTATCACTATTATTCTTAAAAAAAAATATTTTTGTGAAAATACATCAGATTTTCAGAGATGTATTGTCCAGGGAATGTCATAATATTTATTTCTTTGAATTTATGGCGTAATGATTCTCTGGGGCCCATATTATAAATTGCACGAACAGCCCTCTACTGCAGCACAAAAACGGTGTTTATATCTGCAGCACTCCCCCACAGCAGTATACCGTATGACACAATGCTGTGGAAGTAGCTGAAGTAAACTAGTCTAGCTGTGTCTACGTCTGTAAAAAGACGGATCTTTTTGACTGCGTTTGCCGCAGAACTAAGTCTCTTCGACAACTTATCAATGTGAGGGTCCATTGAAGCTTATTATCTAGGGTACATGCCCTCTATTTCTGTACTTCTATAATGTATAATGTATTTTCTTGTATATAATAAAGAATAATATAGCAAACATCAGCTTTAAATAAAAAGTACTCGTTTTATTCGGTTAATCACAATATTAAGCTTTTTGTTATTTGCTGTAATCTGTATAGCTGATCTATGATTGGTGTTTCTCTGCGAGATCGAATCAGAAATGAGGAGATCCGTAGACGAACTGAGGTCACTGACGTAGCCAAGAGGATTAGCAAGCTGACGCGGCAGTGGGTTGGCCGCATAGCTCGAAGAACTGACAACAGTTGGGCCAGAAAGGTTCTCGAGTGAAGCGTACGACTAAGAAAGGTTGCTGGAAGTCGCTCTGGAAATCTATAGGCAAGACTATATTCGTGCTCTTTCAATGCCTGATATGATGTTGATAAACCTAGAGAATAAACATAGTGGACGTCCAAAGCTTTTTTCGAAGGCATGTGACATGTATTTACATTTCCCATGCATGAAAAGGTTAACATTTAAAAATAAACACAAAATACTAACCTCTAAACGTCAGTTTGACAGCTTCCCAAAATGGCGGCTACTCGGCTAGGTCAAGGGCAATGTTGCAAGTTTATCTTCAAAAGTCGTTCGACACTGGCAACCGGTTTTTTTTAACGTGGCTTATTAGCATAACATTATATTTTATGTATTAACAGCTAACGTATTCAAGTGTTTTTATGTAAGTAATTATATTATTACATGTAAATAAAATCAAGTGTCGTAAATAACGTCAATTGCTTTGTCAATATTGTACGTTTGCGGGCTTCTAGTAAACTAAGAAAACCCAAAGGTTTTTTCCATGGTCAAATAAAATGTTGTGTCATTGTCATAAAAATCAAGTACATCCTTCTTAATAAATATAACCAGAAAAATAGAACAAAATGTGTAAGTAGCTAAGTGCCTTTGCAAATTGAAGAACTTGATGATTCTCATAGATCCCACGATCATATCTTGACCAAATTTATAAGGACCACTCCTGAGATACCCGCTTCTGAACAAAAAATGAATCATAAAAATCGGACACCGAATTGAGAATCTCCTACTTTTTTGAAGTTGTTTAAACATAGCATTCGGAAAACATATTTTTTTAAGTCAAATACTTACAAAAATTCTAGCTTTATCGATATATTCAAACAACTTCTGAATTATAATAAATCAACTATCATCAATTTGATCATAAAATATAGCTGTAACAAAAAAAATAACACGAGTCACCGTTGCGACCGTAAAAACTCCAGTAAAAACTCCGGTAAAAACTAGTAATTGATCGGTTATCTAAATTGGTTCGCAGTTTCAAATTTATAACATTTTTGCCTCTGCTATTAATAATATCGAAGTGACACTACTTGAGTTTATTAATTTCCGAGGCAATTAATTTAAATTATTGGTAGAATAACAAAGAAACACGTTTACTAAAACTACCGTCAATACATTGAATTTTCACAACACTGGCACGATACACGTCAAATTTTCAAAATAAGAATTCGTCGAAATGCGCGCCAATTATAACGTTCAGTATCGAATGGCGGACAAGTCACTACTAATTTAAACTACAATTTATGATTTCAATAATAATAATTGACACCAATGTGTTTGTTTGTTGACATATACCAGCACAACTGATAAGCATATGGACATTGGTTGATAAAATTAGAATAATCTAACTTTTTTATGTTATTTAATTAAAAATGCTGCTGAATATTTCTTTTTGACTTTTTTAAATTCTGATATAAATGCACATACACAGAGTATGTGCATTATGTGATGATCTTACGTAAGCATTTTTAGATTGAGTCACTCTGGATGATATTCAATTTTTAATCAGATTTGTTTTTTCACTATCAGAACAATATATCATTTTATAGTTGAGTCATTTCGGAATCTTATCTTTTTGCTATAGATACTAATTCAATCTCCTTCTTAAGTCCTGTTATAGTTAAATCCATCTACAACCGACTTACCACTCATAAAACGGACTGCCTGCCAATGCTTAGAAACCGCTAACGCCGTACCTATGCCGATAGATACATTTTTATTTACAAAATGGCTTATTCGTAGTATTTTATTGAACCAATAGGTAGTTACAATAATTGCAAGCAAATCCAAATGCATTTCTAGTCGCACATCCATTCATATAGGGTACAAAGAGTGACCCGTCACTGACAAGGAAGTGTGACGGGCGGTTCACAGTTTATCTGTGGAAATGTTGATAGCACAATAATTTCTTATTTAGATCATAATAATTGTGATTCTGTGAATTGTTCGGAATTTATTGACTTAACTTTAAGTACTAGTGGTTCGCCCCGAACTGAGATCTCGCAAGTCTCTGATTAAAACAAAAAAAATATTATTTGTAATCTTTGACTATCAAAATAGTGAAACGAAATAATAACCAACCAACTTGACCTACAGTTTCATTCAAATTACAGGTAACGGGAGTTCATGTATAGTGGTTATTTTTTTGGGGTACAAATTGCAGTTATTCTGGATATCAGACTTTTACCTATATTTGTGTCACTTAAGCTATACGCATACCAAATAACAGCACTGTGGAGTCAATGGTGTAACCCTGTGAATTTTGTCAAAGGTCAGTTTTTATTATGTCTACTAACTAAAAAACTATAAAGACTTTACTAAAAATAAAAACGGAATCTAAATGTACTAAAGAATACTTTTCATTTGACGTCCCACTTGACCTAATCAACTCTTTCTCATTTATTTTACCCCTCTTGAACTCCAATATCTCAACAACCCCCCAACATGTTTAGCTCATTTAGTCACACCAAAATTATGCCATCACTACCTACCTATGTATCAAATTTCATTATGATCGGATCAACGCTTCGAAAGTTATCATACATACATACGACGCCGATTTTCCCAAATTGATTTAGAGAGAAACTTTATTTCTTCTTTATTCTTGCACACCAGAAAACATATTTAAAAATACAGAAATAGAGGTCATGTACAAAGGCGAACTTAACCCTAAGAAGAGTTTTCTTCCAACAAACCTTTGAGACTAGAGTGATTTTCGCAATTTAGTTTAAAAAAATCTCTTTCTTCCCAATTATTCATCCCACATGGGGTGGCGTCAGCCTTCCTTAATTTTTTTATCCATTTCGTTCTATCCTCGATCCCTCTTTGGAAACGTTGCATGTCACTAAGTCCCTGCGTCTTGGGTCTTCCATCAGATTCGGACCTAAGGGTCTCTATTTGGAGAACACTCCATGATAAAATGACCTTTATTTACAGGTACGCTAAGGATCAGAGTGACGGGTCCAGTTGCAAGTGTCAGAGAATCGCTGCTGATCGACGAATATGGCACTGAGCTCACTAAACTGTCATTCAGGTAACTAGTTCTTTCCTATTGGGTTCGCCAGACAAAAGACAAGAAGAGTATTCTCTTTAAGAAGCACGGCGATTGCTAGAATGAACGAGAAAAGACGTTCTCTACTGACAATAATTTACAAGGTCGAGAACGATAGACATAATTTTCTTCATCTTTGACATTCATGTCTATAATGCTTTGTCTTTAGCAACGGAACTATCCTTCTAATCCAATTTCCTTGTAGAATAGAGAAAGATAGTTATATTTCAGCTGTCTTTATGTCAGAGCGTGCTCGGAACCAAGACTATTTCGGAAGAAACGAGAGAGCCTTGTCTTTTCCTCGACAATGATATGGCTGTATTATTTAATCCCATGATTAAATAATACCTCGTTAAAATTTTGATGCCCGTCGTTTGAAATAACTGAAAAATAATGCTAGATTAATCTATCTTTATAGATCTTATTGGGAGCCGAAATTTATTTTTTAGCCGAATTACGAGAATTGCTGTGTTCCTGTTTGAAGGGTACGAGATTAACCCTTGAATCGATGGTTCTTATTCCAGCTACCAGCCGATCACAGGCGAGGGTCAGGAGGCACAAGTAGACACGGATACTGAGCTGGTGGCAGATGTGGAGATACCGGCGTACAAGGGATCTAAGGTGTATCTGAAGATCATGGGCAGAGATGTACAAGGTAAGGTAACATGCGTCCCGAGTACAAAATCAAGGTTAAGGGGTTTTCAAAGCCATCTTGAATCAAGTTTTCCGTGTTGGTAACAAACAATAGACGTTGCTTTTTTGAGTTATTTGAAATGTCATTAATGGCAAGCAGAGGTATGCACAAAGTAAAGAATATTCTTGATACGAGTCTGTAGGGTAGCAAAGGTCATCGGGAAATTAACAACACTTGGAAACAAGCAAATGGAGGAGGAAGGTATAATAGGAAAAGATATGCCGAGAAGTAGCTGAGAAAAAGCAAGAGGCTGTGGCAGACCATCAGCCCGATGTGTGAACGATATAGAGGTTGAATAGCATAGGGTCGGCTAGAGTGGCGTTAAGCTCTTTTTTTGCCTGTTTTTACCCAGCAGTGGAATACAATTTTAAGCTGTCGATTTGCCAATCATAGTGAAGAGGTGAATAAAAAAAAGTGTTAACCCAATCGTTTGGACCAATATCACAAACCAACAACTCTCCCATACGAATCTATCGACCTATCTAAGCCCACATCCAGATACTTCTGGTTATAGGTCTCCTCGGTATCACGCCACTCTCTCCGGCCCGTGCCGCTTCCATTGCATTCCTGCAACACGACCATCTCGCTGGTGGTCTGCCAACTGGTCTAATACAAATATCCTTATTAATTTTTAAATCTCCCTCATTTTCAGGGCAATCTTTCGTGCGTCTCTCCGGACCCCTCCACCAGCCCGAAGCACGCCACGGCAGATCAGCGTCTATCGTGTTCCCTGACGCCTCCAGCGATCTGGAGGTTACTGAAGAGGAGAATGCAAAGGCGTACAGCCAACTGCGGTACAATGATAGCAACGTACTGCCATTCGGAAGGGCCGTTTCGCAAGTTAGTATCAGCCATCAGGGCTTCAAAGAAACAAGTAACATTTATTGTGATTGATTGAATGCATACAAACACTTTAG
Organism: Philereme vetulata; assembly: GCA_918857605.2. Classification (NCBI taxonomy): domain Eukaryota; kingdom Metazoa; phylum Arthropoda; class Insecta; order Lepidoptera; family Geometridae; genus Philereme; species Philereme vetulata. The sequence continues at coordinate 6,574,182 of OU975427.1, read as the reverse complement.
TGAACATCACTGAAGAAACAAACATAAATATAAAAACACAAAGCCACAAGCACAATGAGAGCTTAGAAGCGATTTCTTTCAAGCAACCTTTGGATGATGAGGATTTTTTTAATATTACATAATTGTCTTAAAAAAACTAAATTAAAGGGTTTCCTTTATGTGCTAACTAATTTTTAAAAGACAAATATAATACAGCATTGTATCATTATCTGACCGTAACTTCTTAAGATTTTTTGTTTAAAAAGTCAAGCGCGAAAATGTGGAAACAGGAAATTTTTAAGTTTGCTTTTTATGAAGTTACTAGCTGACCCGCCCGCGGCTTCGCACACGTTTTTTTGTAAAACATTACCCTCCTGCGCAGTCAGGTAATCGATCTTTTTAATATATACAATTCCGTAGTACATTAATTTGGTCTATCTCGTAAGGTTTAGCCAGCGTTTGCGATTTAAGCTCACAAAAATATATTTTTCGGCTTTTCTGTACTATAATATGTATGTATTATACATATAAAACTTCCTCCTGAATCACTCTATCTATTGCTGAAAACTGCATTAAAATCCGTTGAGTAGTTTAAAAGATCTAAGCGAACCGACAGGGGAAGCGACTTCTTTACGAGCTTTTTATTAACTTGCAATGTATGTATGTTTGACCGCGTGGAATCTTGCTACTGAAATTTAAACCCGTTCCCCTCAACCGATTGAGCAGAAATTTGGAATACATATGGAACTTCGGTGACAATGCAATAATATGGTACCATAGAGGTGGTCTCATGATGGAGACGGATGCTAGACAACGGAACTTCTGAATGGTTTATAGTAGGTTACTAGTGTTTTGGCTCATTTGAATCTGCTTGCGATTCCGATTATGAATTTTATAAAAGCTTGTTTTGAAAAAGTAATGTTTCAACAAATAACTTATTTTATACTATGTAAAGTCGAATCGTTTCCTTTAACGATTAATAGTCTCCAATTGAATGGTTGAATACTAGAAATGTCAGACATCTACATAGAGTATCGCGAGATGACTGAGAATTACTAGTACCTTTCAATGATGATACCGATTACAGCTAAGCTGATACTAATGTAGCCAAAAAACAGACAACGAAGAAAGATATACAAAGACAATGATGCTTTACGATGTTCTGATTCACTTTAAGAGTAGTAGAGTTCATTGCGAAAGGGCTCGGCCGGTGAAGGTACCCATATCTATTTCTGCCGCCAACCAGCATTGCTGTGTTTCGGTTTGAAGGGTACAAGCGATGAAATTAAGGCACATGTAGCCTTACACCTGTATGCCTCAAGTTGAGAGACGCAGCGCAGTGCATCGTAGGGCACGTTTCTAATGTGCGGGACCTACGAGGCAATACTTAATTGTAGGCGATGGTTACCACTTAACATCATGTGATATTCCTCCTCCGTCCTCATTTGTTCATATAGATCCTGTCCATCCAAAGGTTGCCTGGAAGAGATCGCTTTTAGCGATAAGGTCACCCATTGTACCTTTTATTTAAACATTATTTGTTTTGTTATTTTAGTTTATTTTATGTTAATGGTGTACAATAAAGATATTAGATATCTATCTATCTAAAAAAAATACCTAACATTTCCGCATAGGTACTTGTATTTAGTTAACTAACACAACTTCATGGGAAAGTGGGGGAGTAGCGACTGAGAAAGAAATGTATATACTTATGTATTCTATCAGCTATCTGGTTCCCATAGTACAAGCTTAGGTTGTTTTGGGTGTGTGAAATATCCAGCATTAATTATTTATTTAACATAGACCGCGGCGAAGATGGAGGGACGAAATTGATGCCCATTTACAGGATTGGTCCACAATAGCCCATAATAGAGTAGACTGGAGAGAAGGAAGGGAGGCCTTTGCCCTGCAGTGGGACACTACAGGCTCTTAATAATAATAATGATAAATATTCTTTAACTTTTCAGGTGGTCAATCAACGTGGATCAATTCTGACAGCAGTTCAAATAGGACTCAGCACCAAACTATACGGTTCTCCAGGAGACTTCTTACAGGTACCTACGCCAATTGTAATCTCAATAATATAGATAAATTAAATTAATATGACACACGATGCAAAGGTTACAGGAAAATTATAACAAATTCTATATCTAGAACGGTTTTTTTAGATATCTGTCTTAAAAGTTTTCTTGGTTCACCGGTCACTTATCTAGATGGCGCTGCTTAATTAACATAAATATACCTATAGGTTTGGAACCCTCGATGCGCGAGTCCTACTCGTACTTGACCGATTTTGTTTACAATGAAGTTACTTTACAAAAATAATACAATCTCTAATTATAACTAATTTTATTCGTTGTGGATTTCAGCTACATTTTGAGGTTACGAACAACAGAGAACAATCCGTCTCCTTCCGATTTGGAGCAGTCGGCGAATTGAGGTTCTTGACTGGTATCAGCCCTGCTTCGTAAGTGTCTCCATTTAACTCTTAAAAACTAAAGTAGTATTGCCAACCTAAAGTCGCTTTGGTCAGGACACTTGGCCAGACTTGGTATAAGGCCCTGCCCAAGGAAGAGCACAAGAGGCCACGGCAGATCTTCAGGTAGGTGGATGTTATAGAGGCCGCTGAGAGAAAGACCTAGATGCGTATATCACAGGATTGGTTGGAGTAGCGTTTGAGGGAGAATGTTTATACCCAGCAGTGGGCTATCATGATTTAATTCTTAATTATACGTAAAAATGTGTAGGTTTAACCTGTGAAAAACCATGGTTAAGCCCAAGCAGAATTTTAATTTTTATATCTCGATATCGAGTCAGCTGCAAGTCTTAATGTTATGCTTACCAACCAACCAGACCTCGGGACCTGAGGAAGTGCTTCTCTCAATCAAAAGATTTATAATAAGAGCTGGTAACAATGGCAATTGACTGGAGCATTTAGGCTATCTCCCGGTTTACAATGACCACCCCTGACAAAGGTTTTATCGATGATAAAGAAGACAAAGCTGACTGAATCTCAAAAGTCCAGGCTCGGGGTTAGCCAAAGAGCGATGGAGCGCAGCATTTTGGGTGTCAAGAGAATAGACAGGATTCGGAACACCTCGCTGCGCTCAAGGACCGGCATCGCTGACGTCGGTATCAAGGCTACTAAGTTGAAGTGGGATTGGGCGGGTCATGTCTCCCGCATGCAATCAAATAGGTGGGCTAAGGTCGTAACTGGATGGAGCCCTGTGGATGGAGAGCGACACCGTGGAAGGCCTAAGAAGCGGTGGCGCGATGATTTGGACGCTTTTTACAGGAACGACGATGGACTGGCTTGATTTGGTACACTATCGAGAAAAGTGGAGAGATGAGGGGGAGGCTTTTGCCCAGCAGTGGTACAGCATAGGCTAGATAAAATAAAAAAGAAGACAAAAATAACATAGGGTAAAGCAACATGTCTACTGCCTGAGATATCGAGTAGAATAGATTATAAAGAAAGCTTTGCATATTCTCGACAGCAGCAATTAAACCCAGAAAAGTGAAACCAAGTAAGACAAAATATAACGTTTTTGATATGAACATTGACATTTCTGATATGTTACAGGCAAACTATACCATCAGGGCAAACAGTGAACGTGATCGTCAGTGCTACTATCACATCTTCAGCCCAGCCTGGTGCGAGGGACTTAATAACCTTCACCGCTTACGGTAAGGAAAACAAACATCTGCCTTCTAAATACAATGTAGTAGATTTCGAAAAGCCGCCTTACTGTAGTGAGTTTGGTAGTCTGGTGGACCTTTGAGAGGTGCTGGCAAGCGGTCACACAAGACTGGACAGAATAACTCTCCCCCCACTCTCCAACTTTCCCAAATATGGAATAATACCTGGGCTATTAGAATTACTAATAGATGTACTACAAATTTAAGTCAGCTACACTTTTAAAAGTACCTTTCTCAATCTTCTTTATTTTTCTTTTCGCAAAAAACTCTTAAACTTTACAAAAACCCTTTTCATTTTCCAGGTCTAGATCAAGTTTCTATGTCAGCGTACGTCTACGTGGTGAACCCCAGTGACAGAAGAGTTGATGTGTGGGCGCCAGAAATAAGGCATAACTTCCAAGGCAGCTGTATTGGGAGGCAAGATACGGACTGCGCCCAGCATGTCTGGTCTGCTAGTATTATAGCAAGAGATGCTCTAGGAGGTCAGTAGACTAATGATTTTTGAGGAATTTAATGTTTTTTCTGGGGTTTAAGATTGCTGAGATAACATAGGTGGTCAAGTCATCAAAAAATGTCCCAGGCACAACATACCTGCGTTGATTCACTCAGAGGTGCCAACTTGTCACAAGACGCTGTATAAATCATCTTCAATAGATTTCAAGACGTGGAGACAGAACAGTGGAAATGTGTAATAATAGGCCAAATAAATTTTGCAATCATCAAGTTATTGAATCGTGAAGGTTCAGACATTGAACCTAAACATTGTTGGTCGTAACAGTAAGGTCGTAAGACATTGTGGGACACCCGGGCGGGAGTCAGGAGTTTGTTAACATGCTTGTTCCGGGGTGGCCTCAGAAGAACATACCTTTATCATATCCAAGCATTACATTTGGCACATGCCCCACTTTCATATATTAGTTAGTATAGAATATACAAGGCGATTTCTATATATATTCTTCAAAGAAAAGACAAGCTTCTCTCAGTACTGCCAAATTTGTGCTGATGATGCACGCTCTGATATGAAGTTTATGATTCCTTGGTATATAGAAACGCTCTCTTGTCTCCTGTGCTAGGCCAGCTGATAAAATAACCTGTGAATCTTCCCCAGGACTTCTACGCCTAAGCTCATCGCCAATAGGACTAGTCTACGATAGCAACTTCCTATCAGGGACGCGAGAGGAAGTGGTGGCTACGTATAGAGCAACATGCTGCGCACCGCGGGTCATGGTCACTGCTGTGGACTCCTATGGAAACGTTAATAGCTACACCGTGGATATATCCAGTAAGTATAACTATAGAAGCCGTAGCAATCTACCAGCCTGCGGGAACGACATAGAGGCCGTAGAGGGAACCTGAATGCAAGTGGTACAGGATCGATTGAAGTATTGTGTGAGGGAGAATGCTTATCCGCAGCAGTGGGCTGTAATGTGAATTTCCTTTGATGATAGCTACTAAGCGAGTATTAGGGCTCAAATGAATTCGGTAATAACATGCGACTAGGCTCGGTTAGGTCCGGTTGCTCCACCTGAGTCATCTGAAACCTTATCCTTGCAAGGTTTCAGATAGATACGATTTGAAAAAAGTAGAGTTTTTTTTATACTACCTAGAGATGAAGCTTTGACCCACCTGATGTTAAATAGTTACCATCGTCTATAGCAAAGCTTTGCCTCGTAGGTCACGCTCCTTAGAAACGTGCCCTATGATGCACTGTCCTGCGGCATACACTGTATAGCCTCATGTGCCTGTATTTTCACCGGCAATCATACCCTTCAAACCGAACATACAAGTAGAGTATAAAGATATAAAGAGTTTAAAACGCGTAAATTATTGTATTTTTAATGATAATGGTTTTTTTTCAGACTACTTCAGCCCAGCGGCCATTGCAGCCATAGTCTTAGGTGTGCTGTTAGCATTAGCACTTATATTACTAGTCGTATATCTTGTAGTTTGGTGCGTGAGACGGCGAAAAGATACACGAGAGTTGTACAGCACTTCCTCCAGAAATATTAGTTAGATGATCTATGTTAGGAAAAAGATTGGCGAGATGGATCCACATAATATTAAAAACAGTTTATTGTCAACATCATACACAATGTGAATTGAGTAATATTTTTTTTATTTCTTATGTTTTTACAAGCTTTTATTTAACTTGCAATGTATGTATGTTTGTCCGGGTAGAATCTTGCAACTGAATTTTAAATCAGTTATCTTTAACTGATTGCGCTGAAATTTGGTATACACGCTTACTTTCGATGACAATATATATGCTTAGCTATGTGACGTCATTTTAATACCAATATGGCGGATCATCCAAGATGGCGGACTAGTTATTTTTTCTGCAGTACCACAGTATGGGTGTCAAATGAAATGGCTTGCTGAAGAGAACACGAAAACTAATACAACGTCACATTCATGCAAAACTTATGACAATGCAATATTATTGTAACATGGAGCTGATCTGATGATGGAGCCGGAAGGTGGCCATGGTCATAAACGCATTCTATATTGCTTGGGTCTAGTGTCGCCAATCTTTAAGTCGCTAAATTCTGAATGTGATTGTCAAGTACTTAATTTAAGTTACAGTTACCTTAGCTTGCTATTTTAAGTTAAAGTGTTTTGGTCACAGACTAAAATAGATTTTGGAAAGCATCGATGGACTTGAACGGCCATAGATAAGAGAGTTGATTGTGCATTTTTAAATCTTGTGGATGTTTCTTATTTTTCTTATCTCACTTCCTCTTGTTTGTGGATCTACCGCCAGGAGGCTGATTAGAATTAGATTTAAAATAGCCATACTAATAATATACATAAATTCGTAAGTAACTCTGTCTGTTTGTTACGTTTTTGCGACAAAACGGCTGCACCGATTTCGATGAAATTTGGTATATAAATAGACTATGACCGGGATTGAGACATTTAGACTACTTTTTAGAAGGTAAATTGTCAAACCACGCGAACGAAGCCGCGGGCGGGTAAGCTAGAAGCATATAATTTTGAAAAATCATTGAATTTCTTTAAATATTGTTATATAAACTGAAAGGGTCAGCTATTTTCAGCATGTTTATGCATTTCTAGCCCGTTTTAGTGCGTATAACGCAAATTCAAGATGGCTGCCGTCCACAGACAAGAGGTGAGATGCCCAGTTACAGGATTCAGTAACAAAATCTGGTTCAGTTACTGGGTTTTTGATAATTTAAACTTAATAAAGCGACGCGAGCGACTTTAAAGTTCATACTGCTGTTAGTAATGAATATAGAGGGGGTAAACGAGTTTTGAGTACGAAGGGCCCTTAAATTGAAAATAATTAACTGTAGAAATTAATTAGGTACTATGCTTTAAAAAGAAAGATCGTTACTCATTATAAAAGTTAGGAAGGAAGCCTGCTACCAGTCTTTTCAAAGATACACCGACCTCGCCGGCGAGGTCGACGAGTCCCTTCAGTTGCTGTGCCTACACATGTACCTGGACGTTTCTCTCCTATCCCTATCGTGGCAACGGCCCAAGCCGCGGTTCGTACCCTTGCGCTACTTGCCTCATCAAAACTTACTGAGCGCCCTCAGCGCTCGCCAAAACTTCGGTTAAGCTGCATCGCCCTCAAGAGACCAACAGCGAATTAATCTATCAGAAAAAAAGCTTCCTGTCTTTCTTACATTTCCGCATTTCATATTTATAGACGTGGTGGTACCGTGGTACGTGTTTATATCACGTATTTTTAATAATGAAAATTAACGATCGTCTCGTCTAGCCGGCGAGTGGTAAACGTACGATCGCTCGCGTCGGCTGATCTACAGCATTTGGACGAGTGACGAACGCCGTAAATGTCCTTAGACTTAAAATGTGAAACGTATTTATTTATAAAATAATTTAACAGTTAAGAGTTTATTTTTACTAATACGGGTAGCATAAACAAGGAGCCATATTATTATTTGTAAAGTTATTGTAATTTTTATGAGTAAAATAATTCTTTAATATTATTTTGTATTATTTTTACCCGACTGCGGAGAAGGAGGATAATCATTATTATAAATACGGATTCATCACGTACCGTCTTATCGGTGTTTCGACCGATAATGTTTCGGTTCAATTCGTGAACCTTCACCAGGATGAGTGCGATCCGTTTCGAATAACGTCTCGCCTTGTACTGCGCGCCGCTGACCACTGCGCGGCCTGCGCGCGAGTAGACTGGCGCGGTGGTGGGGATGTCATCAACGGTGGCCCATCGTTCATCACTGTTGCTCTCTTCGTTAGTTGTCAGTACAGGCAAATACACAACACTTAACTATGTGTCTACCAGGTTCACTCACTCCTCTGTCGCTTGCATCATGAAGACATGGCCTCCGGGCTGGCGGTAGAACCCATCATCATCATCATTTCAGTCTCTCGTTACCACGGCCATATAACTTGGCCGAAACGTCGAGGTTAGTCAATATTATGATTTTGATATAAATCTGTGCGCGAAGACCCGTTTTGTCATAAAAATATGGATAGAACCCATTCTCTATCTCTGTTAAAGTACGGCACACGACTTATTGCTATCGCCTCACGGATCTTGCGAGGAACGAAGAACTTCTCTCTCGCGCCCGAGCCTTGTCGAAACGTATGTAGTACGTCGAATCAGAATCTAAGGGCATGTTCCGCCACTGCAGAGCCGTTGGAGTCGACATTCTTCATTGCACGTATGTGTTCAGTCAATAAATGATGATAAATCCCGTATTTATAATAATGATTGAAATCAATCACGAAAGTTTTCTAAGAAGGATATTTTTTTGGAATGACTGAATAAACAAATTATTGGGTGCCATTCCGTGCTGCAGAAAGAAGATCAATCGCTGTAGAAATGGATGGGGGAGGCCTATGGTCAGCAGTTGCCGTCCTATGGTAATGTAAAATCTTTCTATTTATTTTAGTCGAAAGGTTGCAAGCCTCTCGGTTTTCTATCGGATACATTTCTGAGAGTGTGCTGCGGAGCTCTTCAACCTGATCCCACCTGAACCTGATTCCTCCTCGGTGCGCCACCGCTACATGGTAGACGTACCTCCCATACGCGCAAAGCGGTACTCTTCCACCTTTATTATGCGCACCGCCAAGGAGTGGAACGCCTTGCCCGAGTCTGTGTTTCCTGATAACGACAACCTAGGGGTCTTCTAGTCGCGATTGAATAGGTTTCTTCTAGGCAAGCGTGTACCATCGTAGACTGCATCATCGCTTACCATCAGGCGAGATCGTGGTCAAACGCAAACGCAAGTTTATAAGAAAAAAAAATTTACCCTCTCAACACAGGTAAATTTAATAATTAATTAAAACATACTATGATGTTTAAAGGTGAACCAGTATTAAAGTAACAAAATTATACGTTTTTAATAGCGTGGGTTGGGCCAGTCAACTTAAGGAATTTAATATGAGCCAAGGTAAACTTTTAGCATTTTATCTGTAACCAATTAATCGAGCGAAGCAAGATCTCTAAATCAATTTGGGCAAATCGGCGTTGTATGTATGTATGTTTGTTTGTCCGAGGATAACTTTCGAACTGTTTATCCGATCATCATGAATCAGCTAAAAATGTTGGGGGGATATGTTGTGGTTCAAGAGGGGTAAAAAAAACGAAAATGAGACTAATTAGGTCAAGTGGGACATCAAATGAAAGGTATTAGTACATTTAGACTCCGTTTTAATTTTTAGTAAAGTCCTTATAGTTTTTGAGTTATTAGCCATAGTAAAAACTAAACTTTGACAAAATTCACAGGGTACACCAGTAACCCCACAGTGCTGTAAATTGGTATGCGTGTAGCTTTAGTGTCACAAATATAGGCAAAAGTTTGAAATCCATAATAACGGCCATTTGTACCCCATAAAAGAGTAACCAAATAACATGAACTGCCGTTACCTGTAATTTAAATGAAACTGTAGGCCAATTTTCTGGTTTTGCATTTCGCGGCACTTTTTTGATAGTCAAAGATTACAAGTTTTAATCGGAGACTCGCGAGATCTCAGTTCGGGGCGAGCCACTACTAGGTCCGATTTGACTATCATTTTTTGCATGCCGTCATAATTTTATAGAACATCTACAAAGGAAATCGAAAACTAAAACCACATAATAATAATCATTATCATCATCATTCTCAGCCCGTGTCGACCCACTGCGGGGCATAGGACATTCTTCCCGATCCCGTGCCAGTCTGAACCACGTACGACTCACGGTCTTATGTATGTCGTCGACCCATCTCGCTGGTGGACGTCCCCTATTCCGATTCCCAGTTCTCGGCCTCCACTCTGTTAGTGGCTTAGTCCACCTATCGTCACTACGTCTGGCCAAGTGTCATCATTTAATTCAGGCAACAATAAAATAATTACAGGCTAGTAAGTAATGAACTTACTCTACGGCTCATAAAGATCTTAGCCTAAAATAAGTGGTGGTTCGCGAACTGAGATCTCGCGAGTCTCCGATTAATACAAAAAAATATTATTTGTAATCTTTTCCATGCAAACAATGGCCCAACTGCTCTCATGTCCTCTATGCCCAACCACCTGCACACCTGACTTGTACCAGGCAACAGAGAGTTGTGTGGAAGTTGCTCTCTATTGGGCTAATCAAATTATGAAGTCAAATAGCGATGACACGAAAGAAGAAGAAGATCTCTGACTATCAAAATAGTGCCACGAAATAACAAACCACCCACTTGACCTACAGTTTCATTCAAATTACAGGTAACGGGAGTTCATGTAATGTGGTTAAAGGAGAACGGGCATCCTGGTCTACAGTCCAATAAAAATGAGCAGCACATTTTCGAATTGGCATACAATAGTACATCAAAATATACTATTGGAACTTTCCCCAAAAGTCTGTCCGTTTTGAGTTACAGCCATGCAAACACCAGCATTTTTTGTTTTAAAGAACATAAAATAACGGTTTCACGATTACTATATCCATACATAAAGGCTCCTATACAATGCAGTAGCAAGAGCGAGAAGAGCGATGTAAGGGCCGTGGGGAGAGGGATGCGTACGCGGGGGAGGGGAACGGTTGTGTACGCGCCGCGCCGGATGGCTACAATAATCAGTCGCATCGCATCAAGTGAGTGGCTACGTCACGTCTTGTTACGATAGTGCTGTGTTTGAACTTCTTTCTCTGTTTTTACTGACCCTGGCTTGCTTTTGGACCCTGTTTCTTTCCCTAATGTGTTAACTTTGGCTCGACTTATTGACTTTTGAACTGCCTACCGATAATGGAAGTTTTTCGAAACTGTGTGATGTGTCGTCGAGGACTTTACCGCGGACGGTACCAGCAGCATATCTTGGCTGATAACCTGCAAAAGGAACGACCAGAATTCGCCGCGTTTATACAACAACATGCTGTGTTGGAGGTTAGTTACCTTTTATTTTTATTATATTGAGTAGTTAGGCATAGGATTTATTTATTTTAAGTATTAATTGTTATTATTTTCAGGTGGTGTTCGACAGTACTCGAAGCTTGTGTCACCGATGTTGGCAGAGGACTGAGCGTGATCATAGACCTGCACAGCAAGCGGCGCGAGCGCCTGGTACATTGCACTCTCAAGAATACACGAGGGCACCGAACACTTCGGTGCATTGTATTTACAACAACTGTGCTAATATTACCCGTAATCATATACCAAACGCGATAAGAATTAATGTATTTTGTGAGAGCAAGCTTTTTATTCCTGATAGCGCTAGGGTGTGTACAGAGCACTTACAAAATAATGAATGGAGCAACCTGCCGCAAATGTGTAATGTGACACATGATTTTAATGACGCTCAGTTTACATCGCTCTGTGACTTGATGAGAATGGCTGCTAACAACCAGCCCAGAATCGACTTCGAAAACAGAGGCACCTTGTCTAATGAAGAGATGCACTTATGGACTGGGCGCACTTACGATCAGTTCGAAGCTATATTAGAACAAACTCCGTCACTAAGTGAACGTTGTAACCAGCCTAGAACTGCATTAGGCATCTATTTAACAAAACTTAGAACTGGAGACTCTGATGAGAGACTGGCAACGTTATTTCATATGTCTCGTCGAAAACTAGAACGTTTTTTGCCTATAGTTCGAGAATGTCTGAGCAACGATTACGTTGTGCTGCATCTAGGTGTGGACCACATTACCAGAAATGATATCCTTCAAAGAAACTTAACAATTCCAAGGGCTTTATTTGGAAACGATGAAAACATCAAAGCCATAATTATATGTGACGGTACATATATATATATCAACAAAAGCTCCAACTTTTTGTTTCAACGGCTGTCATACAGCTTACACAAATATCAAAACTTGTTGAAGCCGTTTTTAATGGTATTCACGGACGGCTATATATTAGATGTCAAAGGGCCATTTGCCGCTACCAGAACCGATGCCCAGATCATGAGTGAAATAATGAATAACGAAGATGAGCCGCTGCATTGGTTACTCGAACGTAATGATGCGTTTATCCTAGACAGAGGATTTAGAGATAGTTTGCAGGATATAGAAGCTTGTGGCTACGAACATCATGTGCCACCAACTAAAGACAGAAGAGAAAATCAACTCACTACAGAACAAGCTAATCAGTCTCGTTTGGTCACCATGTGCCGATGGGTGGTGGAAGTAGTAAATGGGAGATTTAAGCGAGATTTTAAACTTTTGCGTCAAAACTATTTTAATAAAACGTTGCCAAAAATGTTTGTTGACTTCAAAATAGCTGCAGCCATTCTAAACCACTTCCACGCCCCCATCGAAGATAGTTCACACGCAGCAGCCTTTTTGAATTCAATAAGAGCTAAAATACACATACCAAACACATTGCACAATTATGTGGAAGCAAAGAGATTGAATTATAGGAGAGCAGACTTCATGCGAATCGAAGCAAATGAAATAGAAAACTTCCCAAGGCTTAGTGAAGAACAAGTCATACATTTTGCCTTGGGAACTTACCAGTTAAAGCTCGCTCGATCATATTGTAGCGAGCACTTACAAAATGGTCTTTATATAATCGAGACGTATAGAGATAACGCTCTAGAAGACTTGGCACAATATGATATCAACGAAGAGGCTTGGCTATTACGTGGACGTATACAGTCTCGACATGTCCGAGCCAGGAAATATTTTTGTTATATATTAATCAATAATATTAATAACAATATTACACAATATTATTGTACCTGCTTGACAGGGCGACGTACTATAGGTACTTGTGCCCATGTACTGTCAATTATATGGTACGTAGGTTATGCCCGTCATGAAGGGTTCAATGAACCTGCATTGTTCCTTAACAGTATTCTCATCGATGATGATGATGATGATAATGTTTAATAACATATTGTTTTGATTTTTTAAGAAGATGTTGTTTTTATTTGTATTACTACTTACCTAACTTAAATAAAATCATTACATTACACAAAATGTTTTTTTAATTACCACGATATTCAATGTTTGGCACTAAATATTATCAGATTCAATTTTTAGTAGAACTCAGATCGGACAATACTTAGAGAAATGCGACTTTCTACATATGAAAATACATAGAATTACCTTTATATTGACATATGACTCATTTTTATTGCAAGGTAGACCAGCTTCCATACATTTATGCCCGTTCTCCTTTATTACAATTTTTACAATACAAATTGCAGTTATTCTGGATTTCAGACTTTGCCTATATTTGTGTCACTTAAGCTACACGCATACCAAATTACAGCACTGTGGGATCACTAGTGTACCCTGTGAATTTTGTTAAAGTTCAGTTTTTATTATGGCTGATAAAATAAGATTTTATTAAAAATCAAAATAGAGTCTAAACTTACTTACTAATGAAGACCTTTTATTTGACGTCCCATTGGGAATAATTCAATAAGGACAAGTTTCACTTTATAATGAAGAATTACATTCAGAAACACTAGTTAATCCTTGATCAATATTTCGAAAGTACGATATTTTAATGACTAAATGATATTTAGTTGTAAAATCCAAGCCATTAGCTTTCCACGAATTTAATTGGCAGTGGTGAGATAATTTAAAAAATTTGGTTTAATCTTGATAAAATCTATTTTTTTTTTGTCAACCTATATTGTCCCACTGCTGGGCAAAGGCTACCCCCAAGTCTCTTCATCTATCTCTGCCTTGTGCGACACTCCACCACTCCTGCTCGAAGGCAACAAGATCGTCTCGCCAACGCTTTCTTGGCCGACCCCGACCGCGTCTTCCATCAGTGCTCCAGGTTGTGGCTAGATTAGCCGACCTCTCGGGGTGCATTCTGCTAATGTGTCCCGCCTAATCCCATTTGAGCCTAGCAGTCTTTTCTCCAACATCGGCAATGCCTGTCAACGAACGGCAGCGTGTGGTGTTTCTCGCTCGATCAATCCGTTTGAATCCGAGAACGCTGCGTCCCATTGCCCTGTGGCAAATCTTGAGTTTGGATTTCTGTGACTCGGTCAGAGACTATGTATGCGCAAAGTATGTTAGGACGGGCAGGATACACATGTCGATGAGCTGGCGCTCAAGCGTAAGAGGAAGATCACCCTTCATGTGCTCCTTCTTGGACCAGTGGCGTTTCCAAAAATATTTGTAACATCATTTTTATTGTACACCATATAAACAAAAAATTACAAACTAAAGTAAATAGAAAACACATAGCAAATCTTAATCTTATCTACAGAATTCATCACTCTGAAAGTTGGTCATTGAAAACTCGATAACGGCTCCGTAAATGCGATTAACCGTAAGTCAAATTAAAAATAGAATAGGGCTCCTTGTATTCATAATCTTCTTCTTCTTCTTAGCGTGTCAATAGTTCTACTTATATTGTGTTAGATAGGTACTTGGCTACATTGATGGCGTCAGGAGAAGTCATTTTTAAATCAACAATTGTGCAGGTGTTCGGGCACAGAGGGCACATTAACAGGTGTTTCATCGACTGTGTGGGGTCACCACAATCGCATTGCGTTTGTCTGGGATCCCTGAACCCCCATTTGCACATATTGACTCTGCAGCGACCAACCTGTGTGCGAAGCCTATTTAAGGACTTCCACACTGGCCACGGCAGGTCGTGCCCTGGTGGAAGCTGTTCTTGAGGGGGAATGAAGTATTCATAAAAATATGATGAAATACAACCTAGCACCAGCAAGCTGTGATGCTATGATGACAAGTCCTTATTTCTCTTAAATGAAAGAGGCCTTATTATAGTCTGGTAGTGAAAAACATCTGACCACCGCGCGCGCTCATTGGTCAAAGCGCTTCCCCTGTTTCCTGTTACACATTTCCGTCCCTTTTGCCAAAATCACTCCCCCAAACCGAGAGGAAAGATGTAACACATCAAAAAATCATAGCTGCTCCGAAATTTGCAAAATAATAAAATTATGTGTGTAAATTGTGTATTCCTGGTGTTCAATAAAGAACTTTTCTATTCTAATAAACAGCAATATCTATATATATCTCTATATTTAAGTTCAGCCGAAGATCTCGAGCGGGGTAAATATGGAAGTCTAGACAGAGTTTACGTATTTGAGCCGTTAGGGGTCGAGACCCTGGGAAAATTCTTTCTGGGCGTCTGATCGAAGCGACGTGTGATCCGAGAGCTGGCGCTTATCTGGGTCAACGCATAAGCATTGCAATTGAGCGGGGCAATGCAGCCAGTGTCTTGGGGACACTTCCACCTGGTAGTGATCTAGCAGTTGAGCTATCTATAGATCGTTTGCAACGGTCTATAGATGATTCAACTGTTTCTTCTGTATTTTATTGTAAATAATTGTATATTCTTTCCGTTATTAAAGGCATTTCATATTTAAGTTTTGCCATTTTTACACATTTGTTGGTTTTGATAAAAAGAGTTCACCAAAAAAACCTTTATGGAGTGTTCCTCTACCGTTTTGTGATGATTTTCTATAGTGAAAACTAGTTTTAATTGATTTTAAATGTTTCGAATAATATTCGAATATCACCACAAATTGACGAAATACTATACAAATACCACAGTTTTATATATTTGCAAACCATACTCGTGGCTGATATGATGAAGGAATTGTCTTTGTCAGCTAACGCCTCATTATCTCATACAGCAAAAAAGCAAATTTACATTCTCTTAGTCTGAAATTTGAGTAAATAAACAAAAACGTTAAACCAAAACAAAGCTAGAGATAAGCCAGCTTTTGAACTACAGTGGAGCGTCGATTATCCGAACGTCGCTCAACCGAACAACCGCTTACTTATCCGAATTACTACGCCCGCTCATGCCTCTCTCCCTCCTCCCATGCTACAGTGCTCGCGCACTTGTCCCAACATGTTCATTGTACTCGTATGTCACTTCCAAGTAACTAACAAGAAGATCCCGGGTACCAAATAATGCAGGATAGCGAAATTTTAGACCTCATGACTAATAAGGCTGACGCCACCGCTAGCGCCTAATCAACTACAAGTTCAGATAATGCAGATGAAAACATAATTGGTGCTTCTAAAGTGTTTACTTGCTTAGATATTGCCTTCGATATGGTTTGAAACTCAGGCTGAAAGCGACCCGTATCAAATATCTGTCCTTACAAAAATATGTGACCTAGCCACTCATAAGCGGGTAGGCTTGCTTCGGCAGACGAAGATTGAAGATTTTATGAGCGTTAATTGTACCTAGTATATACATTTTTTTTATGTTATTTGTGGGGAAACAGGCTTACGGCCCACCTGATAGTAAGCGGTCATCGTCGCCTATTGACACCGGCAACACCCGGGGTATTGTCGATGCGTTCCCTACCCTGTAGTAACCTCTTTACATTTCTCTTGAAGCGTGCCATGTCGTAGCCTAATGGGAAAACCTCAGATGGTGGCTCATTCCACATCTTGCAAGTGTGGGGTAGAAAAGATCGCGTGAAGCGTGTGGTGCGCGACACCCAATTGTTGATGATATGTGGATGAGCTTTATTACGTTGTCGAGAAGTGCGGTGGTAAAATCTCGACGACGGGATGAGATAAAATAGCTCCTCAGAACATTTCCCATTATACAGGCGATAGAATATACTGAGCGATCCGATGTCACGGCGTTGACTCAGCGGTTCCAGCCTTTCGGTGAGATTGGGATCACCGATGATTCTAATGGCTCTTCTCTGAAGGGAGTCAAAACGAAGCAAGTGGTACTTTGGAGCTCCGTGCCAAAGATGTGAACAGTACTCTACGTGCGGCCGAACTTGCGCTTTGTACAGCAATAGCCGTTGTTGTGCTGTAAAATACTGTTTGGCACGGTTAAGGACTCCAAGTTTTTTGGAGGTTAGCACAGCTTTTGCTTCTAAGTGACTCCCATACTGGACCTCATTAGAAATTTCGACTCCCAGAATCCCTATACTCGCCGAGATGGGGAGAGGAATGCCCTGGAACCGTGGAGCTATTGTGAAAGGGGCCTTCTTTGTGGTGAACGCACAGATTTGCGTCTTGGTTGGGTTAAAGGTGACCAGATTAAGGTTACCCCAATCTGACACGCGCTCCAAAGAGCCTTCAACCTCAGAAACAAGTCTTTGTCTGTTGTCTTCCACTTCAGACAGAGAGACATTAGGGCGGCCAGTGTAGAAAGTATCACCCGTACTGTCAGCCGCGTAACAATGAAGGCCGCTTATGTGCAGCATATCATTGATGTGAAGAATAAACAGTGTAGGCGATAGCACCAGAGTTAATAGGCATTGAGTCCGAGCAAGAACCATCTACAATGACTCTTATGCTCTGCCCGGATAAGAAACTGGCGACCCAACTGCAAAGTCCCCCGGAGAGGCCGTATGAGGGAAGCTTCGAGAGAAGCACCTTGTGCCACACCCGATCGAACGCCTTCGCGATGTCTAAACTAACAGCTAGAGCCTCCCCCTATTCTCAACGACTTCCGCCCAGCGGTGAGTGAGGTAAACTAGAAGATCACCAGCATGTTACATGTTTTACTACAAGATTGTCTCCACTTTTTTCTGTTCAATTTCTACTTGTCATTAAAAATATAATGTAAATAGGTATGGTTTTCATTTACCTGTACGTAAATATGGATGGCTGAATCAATATAGGTAATTCGATTATCCGAAAATACCGGTTTTCTGAACACCCAAGTATTCCAAATAGTTCGGATAATCAATGCTCTACTGTAATGCATTAAATATCTAGTTTTAGTTGAGACTTGGCTTTTACTGCAATTTGGGTAAGAAACGAGAGACTTGACAAGTTTTTTAAATATAGGTACCTAGTACTTAACTATCAATTAATGTATTCATCAAACATACCTAAAGAAAAGACAAAAAGGATAGGAACAGTGCGCCTATCCCCAACAGTGGGCAATGACAATCATTAATAATAGATACTGATGTAAAAAAAAAATAGTAATAGGAAATCATTGTTGCTAAGTTAAAAGAACTAGGGTTTAACCCAGCACTCACAAAAGCCATACTGATGATCTGAATCACCTTTCTATACACATTTTTTATTGATGAAGCTAATTCTGGGGTGAATCCGTTCTCAAATGGAGCATTTTTGTAAGATTTGTAAAGAAATGATGCCATTTCTAAATCACTATTATGTAAACACTGGTTGTCCACTTTCTAAATCCGATAACTATGTTTTTAGGGACGTTTTAGTCTTTCAGTAAACGATTATAGCACTTACAACACAATATTTGCAAGTTAATAATGAGAAATACGCAAAATTCGAACAGTTTTGACAGTTGCGTCGCGTTTTGCTATGAGCACTATTTTGGCTTGTTACGCACGCTTGCGTCAGAAAAAACTAATTGTATCCGCGAATATAGGATAAAAATACATCATAGTACTCACCTAGACTTATGACTTGCCCCTGGGTCGGCTGGGCAGGCAGCAAAACAGCTTTGTGCGTCAAGTCCTCGAAGGAAAGCCCAGTAACCGCACTCGAAAGAAGTGGATTTTTCACTGTGTTCCTGTTTATGTGATCACCGAAACTTTTGTCAGACATGTTCGTCTACTTATTAATTACCGGCGTATGCGAAAATTTGCAAAAATTCACACATTTGGAGGTCGAAAATAAGTAATTGAATTATACAAAGTTACGTGTCACTTGCATATTTTGACAATTTTGACGTAACTGACATGACACAGAAAATAAAAGAAATGTCAAATCAATGAAGGCTTTACAAGGTCATGTTTTTAGAACTGCTAATAGATAGCGCTGCTCTATCAACCATTAGGGATGGAACATTTCACGAGTAGCATGTGAAAAATCATAATATGTCACACCTGATAATTTCCTTTGCATAACTTGTTATAACTCATTCAAATGAAATCACTTTCGGTATTCATCGTATTCGGTTGTAGTCATTCGGGTTTGCTACAAATCACTGTCGTTCACATTTCGTCGGAATTCATCAGGCATTTTCGTTGCCCGTGATTTTTCACATGTGATATATATAGCATTAGCAAGAATACGAAGTGTGACATTACGACAATAATGAAAAATCATTGCCTGTGATTTTTCACATGTGAAATAGAGCAGTGATAAAAGATAATCATTTGATCTTAAGAAAATGATGTAAAAATAGCAATCATTTCATGCCTCTCATGCACTTGTGTGTTTTGACTGTGTTCAAAAGAAAATGAATTGTCAATGTCAATTGCGGTCTCAATCAAAACTTGAATATAGACTGAAGTTTTAACGAAACTGAAGAGCGGCAACATGGCACAACGTACGAGCTGGCAACGTCGCGTTATGATTATCGCGCACGTGAAATTGGAAATAGCGCCATCTATTTTTTTCGTACCATTATGAGCGGTAAGTAAGTAGTAGAGGTCACATTTTAAATAAAGATTTGTAACTCCTAGCGACATCTCGCGTCCTAGCAGGTAATTAAATATCGAGTTACATTATGTTGTTAGAGATTGTAGGTCTATTTAAATATACTGGTCTGTGATATTACTAATCAACGGATCCAATATTAAGCTACATTCCTTGAACTAATATATCCTTCCTAGATAGGTGTTCGCCAGATAGGAACACACTATGAGTCTGAGTAGACGGCAGCGTCGGTGTAAAAGTCTGAGTAGACGTCAGAGTATTTTATAGTTTTGAAAAACCTTGTGTTCTCACTTGCCTGCCTTTTGCAATCAGCCTATCTATTGGTAAAAACATTTTTGAAACCCTATCCTAGTTTACTTTTTGAGATAAGATTATAATAAATAGTGATGAGATATGGAAATACTTGTTTATTCCATAAAATTTATTTATGACTTAGTAAGTAATAATAAATATACCTAATTATAAATTAAATTAGTAGTCAGCGGCAGTGTTAGCCAAATAATCTCGTCTTCCGATATTTGAAGCTTGCTTGGTTTGTACCGCTTCCAGTTTTGGACATTCTGCAACAAACAAACAAACATTATTTTATAGGTAATTTATTATTTAATACTTTCACACAAAATATTATGGTAGTGCTAGGAGGACTTGATGTCTAAGTTATTATAAATAAATAATCAATAATGATGGACATTTCACACAGCGCTATCTAGCCCCAAACTAAGCAAAGCTTGTACTATGGGAACCAGATAACTGATAGAATACTTATATACTATTTTTTTATTTATTCATTTATAAAAAAAAAACATCCAGACCCATTACAAATATCTGTAGATCATGCAAACATTAATACTAAAATCGCGATTAAATAATAGAGGGTGGGGGTAAGAGGGTGAAAAATATTTTACGAACTATTCTCATACCTACTAAATAAACAAAAAAATCATTGTAATCGGTCGACTCGTTCAGATCGCGACCACAAAAACAGTGACACGAGATTTTTATATACTAGAAATATCTGTAGATCATGCAAACATTTGTTCCGCGGCGGGAATCGAACCGCTACCTCCTGCGTCTCAGCCGGCTATTCGCCCACTGCGCCACGGAGGTCGTCAGGGTAGGGAACGCATCGACAATACCCCGGGTGTTGCCGGTGTCAATAGGCGACGGTGACCGCTTACCGTCCGGTGGGCCGTAAGCATGTTTCCCCACAAATAATAAACAAGTAACTTTTTAACAAAAATTATAACCGACATCAGATAAGAGAAAGACAAACTACTGAACCGATTTCGATGAAATTTCTATGGGACAAGAATTTTACAAATCGATTGATAAATGACGGAGTTATGAGGTAACAAACATAAAAAAATATACATTCGAATTGAGAACCTCTTTTTTTGAAATTGGTTAAAAAAAGAATCATCGAAATCGGTTGACGTGATATCGAGTTATTCGTCCATTTGTCGCGCACATACTTAAAGCACATTTAAGACTTATATGGTTTTCTCACGGATGCCATTGTGAGAACTGGACCAAATTGAAATGGGACCACACGGGAAGCACCAGCTTTCGAATAAAAAAAGAATCATCAAGATCGGTCTATCCAGTCAAATGTTCTGAGGTAACAAACATAAAGAATAAAAAAGTACAGTCGAATTGAGAACCTCCTCCTTTTTTGAAGTCGGTGGTGTTAAGTTTAAGTTAATTTACCTGTGATTCTGTGCCCAAGACCACCGCAGTAGGAGCATCCCTGTCCATCCGCCACGGGTACCTCGGGTTCCCCAATCATCTCTAACAGGAACGCGGGTACCTGACAAACAAAACACATCATTCATAACTAATCCTTGTAAATCTAGCTTTAATATTAGGTGGTAGGGGTTAAATCAGGATCGGAAACCACAGCTATAGGCCCACATCCATTCCTCCCTCTACCTTTCACACAACTACGAACTTGGATACGACGTCGTACTGTAAACCTACGCAACGAACTTTGGGCACAGATCATGGACTGCAGACAGTAGAGGGCGGCTTTGCCGGTCGACACGACGACTGCTCAACCTTCAGAGGCTGGACCTTTGAATCATCTTGGGGACCCTTACAGGACATTGTCCCCTCAACAAACACCTCTACATCATGGGAGCAACAGACAGCCCACTCGTAGTCCGGGAATGCGTAGGGGTAACAGAACAACGTGCAGAAATCCTCGACAATCCAAATCCACTCCGTGAAGCCCGCAAAGACCCCAGGAGACTTATGTGCTTCTGTTCGGAGTTAGGCTGGCTATCCATATAGTCAACTCTCTCACGCATAATGGACCACTTAAGAGTTCAAATGCGGAAAAGGGAGTCCACCAACATAACATAACATAGGTGGTAGGGGCTTTATATCCCGTGTTTTGTTATGTGCGACATTAAACGAAAACCCAGGTAGGGCTAATGGCTAGTATTGAAGTAAAATAGGGTTTTTCAATTTCATTACCATAGCAGATTTTCACTTTTCAAACAACCATCATTTCAAGTCACAAAATATGAATGAAACAGCCTGTATAAAACAGGTAACAAATCATATTCATTCATCATGTAAGTAGGTACCTGTTAAACTGACTAAGCGGCATCGTCGCAAAGGCGCCGCCGATTTACGTTGAAAATTGTTTATTGGAAATGTATCGATTACTGGATAAATACTCAAGCTACCGGTATTAAACCCACCTCTAAAATCAATCAGTTCCACTCCTTACTTGTACTAACAAGGAAAGTTGAAGCAAATCGTTTGGTACGGCAAGATGGTATGCCGACCCGGTATGGGTGGTACTTCTCGGTACATCTGCTTGTCCGGCGGTGGAAGGGGGAAGGAGGGATAAGGTCATGAAGATCTTGCGCACATTCACCAAAATGAATCTTGTAAAGAACTAAAAGTCTGGCTACTCGGCGTCTGTGCTCTAGACTTTGTAAATTGGCTTCCACTAGTGAGTCACCACTAATGAGTCTAGCAGCACGTCGCTCAATCGAATCAAGGGCTTCAAGCTGATAGATGGATGAAGTGGGTAAGGTGTGGTACCTTCTGGTTCGCCTCCCTCAGCAGATGCGCCAGGTCGCGCAGCACGCTGTCGTCCTGCGCGCGCGCAAGTAGCGTGGTGGCGACCCCCTCCCCACCCGCGCGCCCCGTACGCCCGATCCGATGCACGTAATTCTCTATGTCCTCCGGCATGTCGTAATTTATCACGTGCTGAATATTCGCAAAGTCCAAACCTAGAATAAACAAATAATAATGGACATTTCACACAGCGCTATCTAGCCCTAAACTAAGCAAAGCTTGTACACACGGCTACACATCAAGCTAAACATTTCCAGAATAAGCTGACCTCGCATTGTGAAGGCTTTTCGTAGAATAAGAGGTCAGCTTAGACTGGAAATGTATAGCTTGATTTGTAGCCGTGTGCACTAGGGGAACTAGATAATTGATCAAATACTTAGATAAAATTACTTTTGACTTTGCTGAGACGTGCGCGTGACTCGGCAAGTTTCTGATAGGAATCATACGATTTTGAGTGCCTCCCCCTAATCGGCGTACCTAGCTCCATAGCTCCTCCAGGCATTCTCGGTTCACAGAGCGGCTTCCTTATCCTGACCTGGAGTAGAAGGAGACTCCAGGGTCTTTATGCCTTACTCACATAAAGATTATATATGATTAAAAATAAAAATTATTTAAAGAAACACACAAGATAAAGATTGCAAGACAAAAGATGTTTTATATAAAAAAAGTATACCTTTGCTGGCGACATCGGTTGCCACCAGCACGTCCTTCTCCCCTCGCCTGAAGGCCTCCACGGCGCGCGTCCGCTCCTCCTGGTCCTTGCCTCCGTGGATGGCGACTGCCTCCACACCTGCCGACAATTTCATTCCATTTGTTTCTTGTCACTGACCTTCCAATGAGGATGGTGGGGGATATCAGCTGATAGGGACCTGGGGGAGACCTATGTCCAGCAGTGGGAAGATATAGGAAAAAGCTTTTTTGTAGAAAAATTACTTTTTCAAAACAAGCTTTTATAGAATTCATGATCAGAACCGCAAACAGATTCAAACAAGCCGAAACGCAGGCACGGCACGCCGTGGAAGCAAACCTATCAAAAATTGAATCTTGGACGGTCCCCCATATTTTGAATTTAATGTGACGTTGTATTAGTTTTCGTGTTCTCCTCAGCAAGCCCTCTCATTTGATACCAATACTGTGGTAGTGCAGAAACAATAACTAGTCCGCCATCTTGGATGATCCGCCATATTGGAATTATAATGACGTCACATAGCTAAGCATGGCATTGTCATCTATACTAATATTATAAAGAGGAAAGATTTGTTTTTTTGTGTGTATGTTTATAATGAATAAACTCAAAAACTAATCTCTATCTTTAAAGGTTTGCTGGAAGAAAGCTCGCCTTTGTACATGTCCATTTTGTAAGCTATTTTTGTCTGTAAATTTATATGTGTACAATAAAGAATTAAAAACTATTGTGACGATTTCAAAAATTCTTTCACCATTGGAAAGCTTCATTCACCCTGAGTGACATAGGCTACTTTTTACCCAACTGCACAGAAGGAGGGTAATGTTTTTATTGAAAAACTACGCGTGCGAAGCTGCGGATCGGTCAGCTAGTCCAAAATAAGCGTGTATACCAAATTTCAGCTCAATCGGTTGAGGGAAACGGGTTTAAAATGCAGTTGCAAGATTCCACCCGGATAAACATACATACCTAGTCAGGTCATAAATTCTGTCACATGTTTAATATAAAATAATTGAAACAAGTTTATTTGTCACCATTTATATACCAAAATGAACTTAACAAAACATAGCTTCTTATAACACTAAAGTTTATTCAAAATGACCTCCGTGATTTTGAATACAGGCCTTCAATCTGCGCGGCCAGTCGTCTATCGCAGCACGAACGAGGTCCATGTCAATATCGGCGGCTGCCTTAATCAAGGATGTCTTGAGTGACTCCAAATTGGGATGAGGCTTTGAGCACGCCTTTTCCTCCAAGTGTTGCCATATCTTGTAATCTAACGGATTCAAATCTGGACTGGAGGGCCAGTCTTCGTGCCGGATGAAGTCGATTTCACGCGCCGCCAGCCAGTCTTGTGTGCTCTTCGCTCTATGAACTGGCGCCGAATCTTGTTGGAATACCCAGTGCCTGTTACCTGAACATGGTATGAGAAACAGGTTCCACAAGGTTCGTCAGGACTGTATTTTGATACACAACTGCATTCGTTTTTACACCTTTCTCACAAAAATGTACCTCTGTTAAGCCCCAATAAGAAACTCCCAACCATACCATGAGCGAGGATCGAAAATGACCTCGTTAGACACGCGGAATACGGTTGCTCGTTTCTTCACTACTGTGTGCGTACACCTTATCATTTTGTTTGCTGTAACTCTCTTCTACGGTAAAAATATTATCATCCGAAAAAAGAATTACCCGATATTTTTTTCCTGCGTACCGCTTCAACAAAGCGCGGCATCTCTTCAGTCTCAGGTCCATTAGACGAGCATTCAAACGATGTCCTGTTTTTCTTCGATATGCCCGAAGCCCTAAGTCTTCATTTAACACCCTTTTCACCGTGGTTCTGCTTAACCCCATCTGAAGAGCCAACAGTTTCGCGCCTTCACAGCTTTTATCACTGCTGGAGTCCTAACAGACCGAGGGCGACCACTTCTTGACCTGTCATCTACACTAGAGTCTTCATTGTATCGTTTGATGGTGCGATAAACGAATCTTTTGGTTATATTCAAATTTTTCAGTATGTCAAAAATTTGAATTGGCGCGTAACCGCAACGATGCAACGCAATAACTGCAACACGGTCTTCTTTAAGCGTCCACTCAATATTTAAAAATGAGTAAAATTCTAAAAAGTATACATTTTCATTTTCATGAACAATTCGAAATTCGAATTCAATAAACTTTTTTGTGGCCAGCATTCTAAAAGAAAAGTTTTTACTGTGTGACAAAACTTATGACCTGACTAGGTATATTGCAAGTTAAATAAAAAGCTTGTAAAAAAACAGTTAATTAATAAAATATTTGTTTTTGATTCTGTGGGGGTACCCCACCTTTGAGCAGCAGGTACTCGTGTATAGCGTCCACGTGCTGCTTCCTCTCCGCGAAGATCAGCACGGGCGGAGGAGTCTTCTGCAGGCAGCTCAGCAGGTGCACGGTCCTGGCTTCGCCCTGCACCGGCTCCAGGTCCTGCCGGACGTGGAGGGAGGCGGCGCCAGCTCGCCCCACGTTCACTAGCACCGGTTTAACTAGAGCTGATCTGGAAGTGACATTTTATTAATTTAGACTTCTACACTCACTTCGTCAACAAAACTATTAACTAGTGGTTCGCCCCGACGTGTGTGTCGTAGTGGGCGACGATGCCTAAACATATTTAGTGGCTAAATATGATTTAAAGAGTTGTCAAATCATACAAATACGTCAAATTTAAACATGTTTAGTCGCTAAATACGTTCAAGGATCGTTGTGCAAGCCGGTCTAAATCTTTGACTAATAAATCGTTCTCAGTTAACTGAGCTAAAAATGTTGGGGGGTTATTGAGATATTGGGGTTCAAGTGGGGTAAATAACAATCAAAATGAGACTATTAGGTCAAATTGGACTTAGTATATTTCGAGACCGTTTTTATTTTTAGTTTAATGCTTGTAGTTTTTGAGTTATTAGCTATAATAAAAACTGAACTTTGACAAAATTCAACGTGCTGAAATTTTAGGTGTAGCTTTAGTGACACAAATATAGGGAAAAGTCTGAAATCCAGAATAACTGCAATTTCTACCCCTAAAAAATTTAACCAATTAAAATGAACTCCTGATACTTGTAATTTGAATAAAACTGTAGTTCAAGTTTTTTGGTTGACCTTTTCGTGGCACTATTTTATTAGTCAAAGATTATGAATAATATTTTTTTATGTTTTGGGAGACTCGCGAGATCTCAGTTCGGGGTGGACCACTATTTTTAAAAAGATTGCCAGGCAATTGTTTCGAGTCCTTCAAGGAGGTTACTTACCTAGCGAAGTTCTGTATTTTCCTAGGCATAGTGGCGCTGAAGAGCAGCGTCTGCCTCTGCCCTCCGAAATACGAGAATATAGTCCTCACGTCCTCCTCGAAGCCCATGTCTATCATACGATCGGCCTCGTCCATGCACAGATACCGACAGACATTCAGACGGACCTGGAAACGTATATTTGCAAGATGTGGAATGAGCTACCATCTGAGGTTTTCTCATTAGACTACGACATGGCACGCTCCAAGAGAAATGTAAAGAGGTTTCTACAGTGTAGGGAACGCATCGACAATACCCCGGGTGTTGCCGGTGTCAATAGGCGACGGTGACCGCCTACCATCAGGTGGGCCGTAAGCCTGTTTCCCCACAAATAACATTACAAAAATTATACTAGGTGTTGCAATTTAGGTAAACTACAAATAATTGAGTATATTTTTGGGACCATAATAATAGAATGTGATGATAATAGTCCACCGTAGCCGTTTTCGGCTACGGTGACTGGGCTTATGCTTTAAATAGAGCTTGGGTGTTTTGCCCTAATGTAGCTTATGTACTTATCCAATTTTTGCTCTAAATGTTTTAGCGCAAATAGCGCACGTCAGAATGCCATTATTGAAGTTGTAAGATATATTGGCAGACGGTCTATTCTTGAGTTGGTCGCGTTTGGTATCTAGTTCGCGCCTTCTTTCGTCTTCAAAAGCATATACCTTCTCTTGGACGAGTCGCCTCCATTCAGGCCGCATTTCAGCGGCAGATTCCCATGAAGAAGGTTCAATACAGCATCTTTTCATGTGTCTCTTCTGTACATCTTTAAAACAAAGGAACTGGCCACCGCTTTTTCGATTACCATGTTCAAGTTAGTAGATTACGAGAGGATAAAGCAGTGTCTTGCGTCACGGGCGCTATATTGAATCCCGAACGTAACGAAGGTTTCTAGAGGCACTAGAATCCTGAGTGCAGAGAGAAGTACGCCGAAGATGCAGACAGCTTTATCCACGAGGAGAATACTCTACTTTTCACACTTTCTGCGAGACAATAAAAACCAAATCTAGGTTGGTGCATTCTGTGCAGAGGTTAGTTCGATTTACGAGTAAGTTCTTATTGTGCGGGTCTCTTTGTTTCAAATTGTAATACAGATGAGGTTCCAAATTCAAATTAAAATGTTGTTTTTAAAGCCAAATCTATTTATGAGTTTTTGTGCCTAACATGCAGGTACTTACCACCTTGTCGTACGCAACATACGCGCTCTGTTGACTGCTTGGGTTTATTGAGCGGACTGGGTCATTGAACGAGCGGGGTCATCGAATGGCTCGTAGTAACCTTTTAGTCATCTGTGGCATCACACAATACGCTAGTTTTCTCATGTTTTGGATTAGTAATCCAAACTGAAAAAGTCAGACCGATCCGAAAGCTTTCTCAAGTTTTATCAAGGCTGCACTGACGTTCCACATTATGTGTTGCTATTTTATTAGTGTACAAACAGGCTGACGGCCCACCTGAAGGTAAGCGGTCACCGTCGCCCATTGACACCGGCAACACCCGGGGTATTGTCGTTGCGTTCCCTACCCTGTAGTAACCTCTTCACATTTCTTTTGAAGAGTACCATGTCGGACGTAGCCTAACGGGAAAACTTACCATTTTCTTATCAAGCATGTCCATAAGTCGTCCCGGCGTGGCCACCATTATATGAACTCCTCTTTGCACCACCTCCATGCACTCAGACACAGCCACACCTGTACACAAATACTGTTGTTACGCTTCAACTTCTTCTTCACGACATGCATTAACCAAATAACTTGACCTACAGTTTTATTCAAATTACAGGTAACGAAAGTTGATGTTAATTGGTTACCCTTTTTTCGGGTAGAAATTGCAGTTATTCTGGATTTCAGACTTTGTACTCACAAAGATCTTTTATTAGACGTGCCACTTGACCGGATAGTCCCATTTTGTTTTTTTTTTTACCCCCATTGAACCCCAGTATCTCAATAACCCCCACACATTTTTAGTTCATTTAGTCACACCAAAATTGTGCCATCATTAGCTACCTATATACCAAATTTCACGATGATCGGATAAATGCTTCGAAAGTTAGCCTCGGACAAACATACATACAACGCCGACTTGCCCAAGTTGATTTAGAGATCTCGCTTCGGTGGGTCAATTACCCACTTAAGACCCTAAATCGTCACATACGGTGAAGATTTTATAATTGACCGAGCGAGCGAAGCGACTCAGTTTCGAGATTGACCAAAAATGCTTTTGTCTATTCTCGCCTACAGGTAGCATTTTCCAACCGATTTTAACGAAAATAGTAACACAAGCGCGATTTTTAATTTGGTGGTGGGGGGGGGGGGGGGGGGGGGGGGGGGGATAAGGGGGAAGTTAATATATATTATTAAATACACGGTGTGTCCTTTAAATCACTGTTTTCCCAGAACTAATGTTGTTCAGATCATGGTTTACCAACAGTTTATAGCATTAATTAAAAAAAAACGAAATCGGTCTTTGAAATATATAAAAAAATTGCGAACTTAAAACGTCTATTTTAACGTTTCCTAGCCGATTTCGGCTACAGAGACTTGACTTTGTGATTATTGGCCTAGGTGTTTAGCCTGTATGTGGCTGATGTACCCTATTTTTGCGCTAAAAGTCCGGTTACAATGAACACAAGTTAAGGCGCCATTAATGTAGTTGTAATTGATATTAGCCGGCGGTCGACTTTTAAGCTGATCTCGTTTTAAGTCTAGTTCTTGCCTCCTTTCTTCTTCAAACTCGTACACTTTGTCCTGAACATGACGCCTCCATTCAGGTCGTTTTTCAGCGAGAGCCTCCCAGCGCGACGGATCGATACAACACCTCTTCATGTGCCTCTTCTGTACGTCTTTGAAACGTAGGAACTGACCTCCGCGTTTCCGCTTACCATGTTCTAGTTCACAGAAGAAAATGCGTTTCGCCCTTCGCTCATCAGACATCCGAGACAGGTGCCCGCACCAACGCAGCTGACGCCGCATCAAATATGCCTCTATGCCACAGACATTAGCCCGTCGTAGAACATCGGTATTACGGACCCGATCCGACCACTTGATGTTAAGAATGTCGCGGAGGCATTTCAGATGGAATCTGTCTAACGTGCGTATGTGTCTGCGATACAGGCACCATGTCTCTGACGAGTACAAGAAGTTAGGAAGTACAATAGCCATATACACCTTAATCTTGGTACTCAATTTGATGTTATGGGAGCGAAATACCTGGACTCGTAGTTTACCAAAAGCAGCCATAGCGGAGCCAAGTCTGCTGTTGATCTCCGAGTCAAGGTCGCATTTTATTTTAACGTTACGCCCTACAACATAGTCAGCGCGCTGACCGGTAGCTACTAGGTACCTACTATCTAACTAAGGAGTAGGTAATACGCTACGGCTAGCGTACCCATGAACTTTATGTCACGGTTAGTTTTTGAACAATGTTAGACTTATTTCAGGAGGTCAAGAATGAATGAATGAAATGAATGAAATGAATGAAATGAATGAAATGAATGAAATGAATGAAATGAATGAAATGAATGAAATGAATGAAATGAATGAAATGAATGAATGAATGAAATACTCTTTATAGCACACCAAACAAATATACAGTAATAATGGAAATAAAAATTAAATAAAGGTACAATGGGCGGTGTTATCGCTAAAAGCGAGCTCTTCCAGACAACCTTTGGATGGACAGGATAAACAAAAGACGGCGGTGTAAGAGTACCTACAGACATAAACAGAACCCACAAAATAAAATATACCTATTGATTATACAAATAAACATAAACTTAAATACATACAAATAATATATAAATAAACTACACTACATAAAGAGGATAAATAACATAAACACTAACTAGCAGTTACGAGACAACGAAAGGAAATGGTTGTATACCTTGACTTTGAAAATAGGAAGAGATTGGGACGACCTTATAGACAAAAGTAAGGCGTTCCACAGTCGCACAGCTTGTACTGTGAAGGAGTCACCATAAAATTGTGAACTATGGACGGGAGTTAGAAGCTATAGAGTTTCGGTCTAGATATTTTTTTTATTTTCTTATTTGATGCTATAAACAGTTATTAGAGCATAGTGTGAGCAACGTTTGTTCTGGGAAAACAGTGATTTAAAGGAAACCGTGTATGGTATAAATGACTTTTATTAACGTACCTCCAATAGCCAAACAGCTCCTGATCTCCGGGCTGCCAGCCATCTTGAGGTGTTTGGAGAAGTGCTGGATTATATCGTGCGTCTGCTTCGCCAGCTCGCGTGACGGACAGATGATCAGACCGTACGGACCTTCGTTTCTGATATATATAATATTAAACAAACAATTAACACATATATAAATTTCTTCTAAATTTGATTAGCCCAACAGAGAGCAACTTCCACACCCCTCTCTGTTGCCTGGTACAAGTCATTCCGTGCGCAGATGGTTGGGCATAGAGGACATGGGAGCAGGTGGGCCATTGTTTGTGCGGTGGCCCCGCAGCGGCACCGGCTCCGGAATGGGTCGATGTAGCCCCACCTGCCTAAACTGTCTCGGCAGCGGCCAACTTGAGTGCGCAACCGGTTTAGGGACTTCCAAATTGGCCACTGCAGCTTGTAGCCGGAAGGATGATGCTCCGCTTGTGGAATGTGGAATGTAATCAGGAGGGGCAGTGTGATGGGAGGACCATAATTCAAGTCTCGCTACTGTCGGGCTTTTGTCCGTGGGATTGGTGGATCGGAGAAAGCTCTTACTACTAAATGTGTAACCTGGAGATAAAGCTAAACTGGTTGTTGCAACTTGAATTATTATAAAAACGCGTCATCATCATCATCATCATATCAGCCGTAGGACGTCCACTGCTGGACAAAGGCCTCCCTCATTGATCTCCAGGAACTGCGGTTGGAAGCGGCCTGCGTCCAACGCCGACCTGCGGTTCTTACCAAGTCGTCTGTCCATCTTGTGGGTGGACGTCCTACGCTGCGCTTGCCGGTCCGTGGCCTCCACTCGAGAACCTTTCGGCCCCATCGGCCATCTGTTCTGCGCGATATATGGCCTGCCCATTGCCACTTCAACGTGCTAATCCGTCGGGCTATGTCGGTGACTTGAGTTCTCCTACGTATCTCCTCATTTCTGATTCGATCCCGTAGAGAAACCCCGAGCATAGCCCTATAAAAACGCGTACAATAAAAAAAACACACACACATGTTCAAACTCAAGTCTGCCAGAGGGAGAGCGCTGTATTCTTAAGGTAACTCCTTTTATGCTACTTTTTTCTGTTTCTACCTTGATGATGATACTAGCAGTCACCCATTAAAACTGCTGAACATTGCTAAACCTAATCCATCTATCGATAACTAAGAATCTATCAATATAATTGATCTAGCTAAGCGAGATCTCCAAATCAACTTGAGCAAATCGGCGTTCTATGTATGTTTGTTTGTCCGAGGATAACTTTCGAAGCGTTTATCCGATCATTGTGAAATTTAATATATAGGTAGGGAGTGATGCCACAATTTTGGTGTGACTAAATCAGCTAAAAATGTGTGGGGGTTGTTGAGATATTGGGGTTCAAGAGGGGTAAAAAAACTCAAAATGAGACTATTAGGTCAAATGGGACGTCTAATGAAAGGTCTTCATTAGTACATTTCGACCCCGTTTTTATTTTTAGTTTAATCCTTGTAGTGTTTTAGTTATTAACCATAATAAAAACTTAACTTTGACAAAATTCACAGGGTACACCAGTGACCCCATAGTGCTGAAATTTGGTATGGGTGTAGCGTAAGTGACACAAATATAGGGAAAAGTCTGAAATCCTGAATAACTGCAATTTCTACCACAAAACATTACCAATTAACATGAACTCCCGTTACCTGTAATTTGAATGAAACTGTAGGTTAAGTTAATTGGTTATGCATTTCGTGGCACAATTTGATAGTCAAAGATTACGAATAATATTTTTTTGTTTTTATGGGAGACTTGCGAGATCTCAGTTCGGGGCGAACCACTAGTAATACATTAGCGAAGGATAGCTCCATCTAATTTTATTCTACTATTCTGACCGTGAGAAGAATTAAGACGACTTAAACCTTAAGACTTGCCCTACATTGCATCCTTCACCCGAGACATACAGATAATAAATAAATAATTATTGCTGGACATTTCACACAGCGCTAACTAGCCCCAAACTAAGCAGAGCTTGTACTATGGTAACCAGATAACTGATATAATACTTATATACTTTTATAATAACATCCAGACCCGGCACAAATATCTGTATATCATGCAAACATTTGTCCCGCAGCGGGATTCGAACCCGCTATCTCCCTCGTCTCAGATAGATGCCACGGAGGTCATCAAGAAACAAGCCTGTAGTCACAGCAACTGACCTGATAAAAGGCATGTAAACCTCCTGATGCAGACTCAGCATGATGATGGGCAGCGTGAAGACCAGCGTCTTCCCGGAGCCGGTAAAGGCGATGCCGATCATGTCGCGGCCGCTCAGCACCGCCGGGATGCCCTGCACTTGTATGGGAGTCGGCTCTTTGATGCCTTTCGCTTCCAGCCCCCGGAGAATACCTGGAATCATCCAACACTTAGAATAAGTTTTTTGTTGAAAAATTACTTTTTCAAAGCAATCTTTTATAAAATTCATAATCGGAACCGCAAGCAGATTCAAATGAGCCAAAACACTAGTAGCCTACTATAATCCATTCAGAAGTTCCGTTGTCTAGCATCCATCTCCATCATGAGACCACCTCCACGGTACCATATTATTGCATTGTCACCGAAGTTACATATGTATTCCAAATTTCAGCTCAAACGGTTGAGGGGAACGGGTTTAAAATTCAGTTTAAGATTCCACCCGGACAAACATCTATGTACATTGCAAGATAATAAAAAGCTTGTAAAAACTAGCTTCCGCCAGCGGCTTCACACACGTTGTTTGTCAACAAAAAGTAGCCTATTTTTGAATCCAGGTCATAATCTCTCAATACACCAAATTTCATCGAAATCAGTTCAGCCATTGTGACGCGTTTGAGTAACAAACAAATAAACAAACACCCAAACTTTCGCATTTATAATACAAGCTTCCGCCCGCGGCTTTGCACGCGTGGTTTGCCAATAAAGAGTAGCTTATGTGCTTATCCAGGTTATGAGCTACGTATGATAAAAGAGTATATAAGTATTCTATCAGTTATCTGGTACCCATATTACAAGCTCCGCTTAGTTTGGGGCTAGATAGCGCTGTGTGGAATGTCCAGCAATATTTATTTATATATTTGTACCAATTTCACCGAAATCGGTTCAGCCGTTCCGACGTGAATGACTAACAAACATATAATATTATTGGGATTCGTGTGATGAATCCCTGTTACCCTTAGTTATACTCCCTTGACTAACTTGACTTTACCGATTTGGATGAAATTTCGTCTAGAGATAGATTATGACGGGACTGTGATATAGACAACTTTTTACCCGACTGCACAAAAGGAGGGTAATGTTTTTAAAATACCACGCGGGCGGATCAGCTAGTAAATATTCGTAAAAAAACATAACGCTACTTTGATTAGCCCTGTGCAAATTTTCGTTAGTTTCCTACACATCTTTGTTCACAATACAGACTGGATGGGTTTATTGATCGGGCTGGGTCATTGAACGAGCGGGATGGTTGGACGGCTCGTAGTAACTTTTTAATAATCTGTGGCATCGTACCAATACTGTAGTTTTCTAACATTTCGAGCAGCATTTCATCGATTTGCCCGAGATTTTGATAATAAAACCAGAAAATTTTATAGATACGTCACCCCTAGTCCTGGCAAACTCCTAGTCTGAACTTCTGAGACTCGGTCAGTGACCAAGACTGGGTACCGTAGGTTAGGACAGGCAGACCGCAGAATACACATGTCAATGAGTTGGCGTTTTAGCGATAAGACACATTAATATTTTTTTTAATTAATTTAATTAACGTAATAACTTATGTACGACATTAATTTAAAGCACACATCCGGTATCGTATAACTGATTTTAGAGGTGGGTTTAACACCGGTAGCTGGAATATTTATTCAGTAATCGATACATTTCCAATAAACAATTTTTAACGTAAATCGGCGGCGCCTTTGCGACGATACCGCTTAGTCAGTTTAACAAGTACCTACTTACATGATGAATAATGAATTTGAAAAAAAAACATATTTACAACAATAGCCCTAACCGTGTTTTCATTTAATGTCATACATAACAAAACACAGTATTAATTTAGTAGGAGGGACCTTTAGGGAACTTCATATGGTGGAAGGTGGTGATGGGCGGCGGCACGTCCTCGCCCTCGACCAGTATCCGCATGCGCCGGCGCACGCGCTCGTGCCGCGACGCCGGCAGCGCCAGGATGCACCGCGGCGGCTTCCACGACGTCTTGATAGGCTCCTCGTACTGTATACCTGGAAGGATATCAATCAATCAATGCATTTATAACTTACTAGCTGACCAATACGCGGCTTCGCACGCGTGGTTTGCCAATAAAAAGTAGCCTATGTGTTAATCCAGGTTATGATCTATGAACATACCAAATTTCATCGCATTCGGTTCAGCCGTTCCGGCGTGAAAGAGCAACAAACATCCATACATACAAACTTTCGCGTCTATAATATTAGTAGGACTTTATACCTAGTAAATAAGAACGTACTTATCTAAATAAAGAATTTTTTTTTAACAAAATGTACAAATACAAAAATTCAATACATAATTATTAGGTAGGTACATGTAACAAAAATTAAGATGATTATGTGACAACAATTATGTATGAGCCTCAGTTGCCTAAACTTTCAGTTTTTTACAAGATACATTTTGGTGAATCTTCATGACCTTATCCCTCCTTCCCCCTTCCACCACCGGACAACCAGACGAACCGAGAAGTACCACCCATACCTGGTCGGCATACCATCTTGCCGTACCAAACGATTTGCTTCAACTTTTCTTGTAAGCACAAGTAAGGAGTGGAACTCACTTCCGGCGTATGTTTTTCCAAACCATTATAATCTTGGAGTCTTCAAGTCCAGAGTGAATAGATTCTTTCTAGGCAAGCGTGCTCCATCGTCGATCACACCTTCACTTACCATCAGGTGAGGTAGTGGTCAAGCGCTTGGCTATCATCAATAAAAAAAAACTAGACTGAACAGCCTATATGATAGGCAGCTGTGCTCCCCCTGCTAAATATCAAGTAGAATAAAAAAACAATACATTAATTTTATTTATTTAAGAACAAATATTATTGTGTATTATGTGTGTATGCAATTAGAAGCACATTAATATAACTTAAATACAATTGTGCAGAATAATATTAGATTTTTGCAATAATAGGAACTAATATTATTATGAATTATTTTAATTAACTAGTGGACCCGCCGAACTTTGTAATGCATATAACGCGGGCTGTCAATATACGTCACCCTGGTAGAATTGTCAATTGTTGTCCCCGGCCATCATTATGTATGAGAAAATGAATGACTTCCACAAATAATTCAATACCAAAATTAGCCAAATCGCTCCACCCGTTCTCGAATTTTAGCGAGACTAACGAACAGCAATTCATTTTTATATATATAGACAATATATTTCGGGATAACTCCTACCGAAGCATCTGTTTTAAACGATATTCATTTTTTTTACATCCTCTTTGACGATATTTGCAGCACGCATTCTGTCAATTCTATGTCAAACGTCATAAGGTTACATTATAAAAGCGCTAAGGTTAGATTATAAATAATTTTATATGGTGGTTAAGTATTCTTAAATTTTCTAATTTTGCGCGCAATTTTCTGAATTTTTTCTTTCATAAGAACCTTCTCCTGACAATAAGAAATACAACAAAAAAAAGAATTGGCCATATTGGTCCAGGCGTTGTTGAGTTATGCGCTTACCAACACATTTTGCGATTCATTTTTATATTATAGAAGATAGAGATATGAATAAGCTCGGTGTTATGATCCTAGAGTGGATATGAGTGTGTGTAAGTGTGTTTGTGCGTGATTCATCATCATCATCAGCAGCCTGACTTCACCCACTGGGTGAAGTCCACGCCCTCTCTTTGCCTGTGCCAGCCTTATCCCAGGTTCTACCCCCGATGTTTGAACTGAATACAGAATGGAATTATTTATTTGACACACACAAAGAAACATAGAACGGATCACAAACAAAATTTTTAGATTACATTTATGTTAGATAGACAGGAAAATTACAAAACAATGATATTATATTAGACCTACAGCTAGTCCACATACGTACCTACCCCACCAGTAGGTAGTAGGTAGGTGCACCAACTAGTCCCGCTCCGTGTCACGCGTGCACAAACAGGCTCTGCCTCAGCTTTATGCTCCTTTGCAATAAATGATGCAAAGCAGCGCTGGTTTTCAGGTAGAGCCTTATGTAGGGTGACGTCACAAATTTAAACAAAATAAACATAATTGGATAATAAGACCAATTATACAAAAATAAACATATTTTCAACACACTTGCTCGTAAAGTGAGCCATAGTATATCTTTATTAAGGCCATAAACCGAACTATAACACACGCGTAATAATATTATACACTAGTGCTTAATAGAACTATCCTTACAAAGTTAAGTTAGTACCTAACTACAAATTATATGCGAGTAAACAGAGCATTTTCAATTTAACCGGATAATATAGTTTTTGTAACAATAAACAGGTTTTATGCTGCTGAAAATCCTATTACATTTTTGGAATAAATAAATGTATCCCTAATTAAAAAGAAAAAACATATATTATTATCAAATTACTTATAATTCACAATAATTTATGATAAAATATTTGCATTTTACCACTCAAATTATAATTTTGAAGTATGCTGTATGCCTATCATCTTACATTAGGCGCGTGCAAAAAAAAAAACTTGTGCGCCATTTCCCATTTTTTTGTTTGTATCGCATTTGTTGATGTGTGGTAAATAATTGTAAAAATGTCATTCTTTAGCACAGAAGATTTGTGTTTTCCACGCAAGTGTGTTGCATACGCACTTTGCGTATGAAGCTCGTGAGCAACTTGCTCACTAGACACTCGGCTGATTTACGCCCTCGCCTTACGGCTTCGGGCTGCAACC
This sequence comes from Philereme vetulata, assembly GCA_918857605.2. Classification (NCBI taxonomy): domain Eukaryota; kingdom Metazoa; phylum Arthropoda; class Insecta; order Lepidoptera; family Geometridae; genus Philereme; species Philereme vetulata. The sequence goes on along the minus strand of OU975427.1, from coordinate 6,536,555 downwards.
CACAGCCTCGTGCATAATGAACAACTTAGCTCTCTTGTATCATAATATATTATCTATAATATAAAAATGAATCGCAAAATGTGTTGGTAAGCGCATAACTCAACAACGCCTGGACCAATTTGGCCAATTCTTTTTTTATTGTATTTCTTATTGTCAGGAGAAGGTTCTTATGAAAGAAAAAATTAAGAAAATTGCGCGCAAAAGTAGAAAATTTAAGAATACTTAACCACCATATAAAACTATTTATAATCTAACCTTAGCGCTTTTATAATGTAACCTTATGACGTTTGACATAGAATTGACAGAATGCGTGCTGCAAATATCGTCAAAGAGAATGTAAAAAAAAATGAATATCGTTTGAAACAGATGCTTCGGTAGGAGTTATCCCGAGATATATTGTCTATATATATATAAAAATTTATTGCTGTTCGTTAGTCTCGCTAAAACTCGAGAACGGGTGGAGCGATTTGGCTAATTTTGGTATTGAATTATTTGTGGAAGTCATTCATTTTCTCATACATAATGATGGCCGAAAGGTTCTCGAGTGGAGGCCACGGACCGGCAAGCGCAGCGTAGGACGTCCACCCACAAGATGGGCAGACGACTTGGTAAGAACCGCAGGTCGGCGTTGGATGCAGGCCGCTTCCAACCGCAGTTCCTGGAGATCAATGAGGGAGGCCTTTGTCCAGCAGTGGACGTCCTACGGCTGATATGATGATGATGAATGATGGCCGGGGACAACAATTGACAATTCTACCAGGGTGACTTATATTGATAGCCCGCGTTATACCTATGCATGTCAAGCCGATACGAAGTTCGGCGGGACCACTAGTTACTAATAATAATAAATAAGCAAAGATAACAATATTAATAACAAATACCTACATGATACACAAAAACAATAAGATGTCATATATAGGTGCATATATATATGTATTATAATTAGTTATCATAAAAGAGGAGAGGAGAAGGGTTAGTTTGTGGTTGTTTGTAAATAGTGTCTCCTGAAAGTAACGAGCGGTAAAACATTAAGAAGAAATTAGAAGGCACCTTTGTTTGCAAGCGTACCCGCATACAACGCACATCCAGACCCACACAGCTACCGCCGCCGAGCAAGTTACCCAACGGCTCACACATTAGCTAAACGTGAAATCTGTATAAAGTACGACCCTATGGGAGGGATAACATTCCGAAGCGGTATCTCCAATATCTCAACAAACCCCCAAAAATTTTTCGCTCATTTGGTCACACCATAATTGTGCCATCACTACCTACCTATATATCAAATTTCATGATGATCGGATCAACGCTTCGAAAGTTATCCTTGGAAAAACAAAAAAAAATACATACACACAACGCCAATTTGACTAAGTTGATTTTGAGCAACTTTACCAATTACCTTTAGCCAGTTCAGCAACACCCATCAATGCCTTGCTCTGTGCCACACTCTCTAATATGTGTTGCTCCTCTCTCGCCTGTCTCTCAGCTGCGGAGAGTGCCCGAGCCTCCGCTATCCTCTTCAGTTCACTGTGCTGGTCGAGCAGTGACACGTTGTAACGTCTACCCCATTCTTCTTGCGAATCTGAACAGAGAAGTGAACATTCAAAACTAGGTTATACTACTTTACAATATTGTTGAGGACTTGGACATTGACCACAGAACAGTTTTTAACGGATTTGAAAAAGCCTAGGTATAAAAAGCTCTTATAATTAAACAGGCTCGCTGCACCTCTGGACACAGAGGCACATCGATGGCCTACAAAATATTAAGTAAAGTCCTAGTACTGATTTCTCGGGGAGTGTCTCTGAGGTTGCAATGGATACCATCTCATGTTGGCATCCATGGTAATGAGGTGGCAGATATGCTGGCCTGGGAAGCAATATCAAATGGATCTGAAGTACATATGAAACAGGAATACTCTGAGTTAATGCCTAAATATAAAAGGATGGTAAGGATAAAATGGAAAGAGTACTTTGATATTGCTTCTCGAGAGCAAGGTATCTGGTATAGGACAATCCAGTGCGAGCCCCCTCATATACCGTGGTTTGCTTTAACACTACTAAGTAGGAAATATATTGTGATCGCTCATAGACTGCGCTCTGGACACATCCCGCTAAATAGCTTCAAATTATTAATGAAGAAGGTGGATAGCCCTGATTGTGATGCGTGTGGAGTGAGAGATGACCTATACCACCTTTTGGTGGAATGTGCCCGGAGTACGTCTATGAGAGAGGAACTATTTGGAGTGTACAAAGCCAACCGGCTCGATGTGGGCCTATTTCAGAGCGTGTTAGCTGAACAATCATCAGATGCAGCTAGCATGCTCTACCGGTTCACATACGAGCTGGTAAATAAGTGCTTAAATATTTGTAGTTGTAGTGTATTTAATAGAAAGTACTATGGAGCTGACATCGTCGTCAAACGACGCTAAGCTTCGCAAACAAAAAAAAAACAATAATTAAACAGAAATATCTGGGTGCCACATGATCTTTCATTACATCTTCGTACCTATACGAAGACTTTCTCCCCGACCTATTATAAAAAAAACTCACTTTCATCATCAGGGTCATTATCACTGGAGCTCTTAGGTTCAGCGGCAGCCTCAGCAGCTATCTGTCCTATCCTGCCAAGCTTCAATAGCTGCTGTTTCTTTTTCTCTTTGACTGGAACATAGGGTACGTAGTTATCGATGTCCTCTTCTGAATCTGAGGACTTTTCCTCTCTTCTGTAGCGCTTGATAGGAGGCGGGGGTTCGTCTTTTTTGTCTGACATTGTTCCAATAAACCACCGTTAAAAGGATATGAGATAAATCCTGTATTTTATACTAATGATCAAGATAAATCACGAAAGTTTTCTTAGTAAAATTGTTCTAATAATACACCAAACGTAATATCAAGGTGGTTTTAATGGAAATTGTAATGTAAAAACTCCTAAAAACGTAAGGTTTATTTTTTAATATCTTTGCACAACAACACACACAGGGTAAACAAAAATACATGTACATACATACACAAAACAAAACATTTTGGAGGTTAGATTAGACTTAGTTATGTCAGAATCAGTATTGCCATTGCCACAAAGAGAATTGATTACCTACGGAGGGAGACCGTGATCAAGGCGAATATTCGGCTGAAAAAAAAACAACATAAAAGAAATCATTTTGAGGTTAATTTTATGTCAACTTAACGTTGATTGAAGTTGCATGAATTGCATAAAATTGTCAGTTGTTGCCAAATGCCAAGCACGTTATGGCTAAGTTAACTCTTATTGTACAACAAAGTAAAATAAAAAACTTAATTTTTACAAATCGATTTAATACAATGGGCACGTTAGGGCACGTTACTCATCATCTTCTAATGAGGGCTTTTCATTTTCGATTTAATAACAGAAAACTAGTTTCAACTAGCGTAATAGATGGCGCGCGCTGTCTGGAGATTTGCCGCCAAGACATATAGTTTAAATGCCAAAACCTCAAAGACGCATTTAAAATAATCTCACTTCATCTGATAGACAAACACAAATGTTTGTTTTTTATTTCAAGTTCCTCGGAAAAGAATCACCAATCATCAGCATGGGTCTTCCACACTTCGACCATTTTTGTTTGGGAAGTGTATGTAAGGGATTGGATTTTCGTGCTTAACCCTGGCTTCAACGTCAGAGACGACTATCTCTGAGTCACGGGGTGATGTCCGGAGTGCTATCCTGGCTTGCAGTTTGGCCTCTCAGACGTTATGAGGCCCCTCAGACGCTACGTGGCTGGAAAAGAATGTTGACACGACAATTAACATTGACAATTCACTTTCCTTTGCTAATCAGAGCATGACAGAGCAACGCCATCTGTTAGTAGTTATATAAACATGGAAAACCCCTCATTGGTCTGTGCGTAATCGGACTTCGGAGTCTCGGAATCAAATACTCAAAGTACATTGTAGTCGTAGACGGAGACTAAGATAATATTTATATATATTCTCCGTCTACGATTGTAGTATATTACGTAATACATATATCGAAGTGGTATGTGTAGTACACCTAAGTGGTCGCTGAAGTAGGTAGGCACAAATAATTGGTCTATGAATTCAAAACTCCACCATTCCTTTGTTTTCTTTGTCTTTGCCTCTCTATTATACAGTATAGTATATTAGACATTCCTTCTCTATTTTTTTTATTTGCAACTTGCAAACGCACAGAACCATGGTGAGACGCCAAAAAAACCACCAACAACTTTTTTTGTTAGCTTAGCTCACAGCCAGTGTTGCTAGTTCGGCCCCTAGGGGGCCGATTATCGGCTTTTGGGAAGTAATGTCGGCCCTTGGGAGCCATCGGTCTTTTTGTGGCCTTTACCCGCCAATAATACAACAACAACATTACCAGCAGAACCTTTTTGGAAAGCAGTTTTTCAGTAAAAAAATATAGCAGGAAACGCCAATTTTTTTTAAATTTACGTAAACTAATTGGCTTACTGCTGGTTCTCCCATTTTCAGACGTGAGTGTTGAGCGTGTTTTTAGTAAACTCAAGAGGATTAGAACTGAAAGCTGCACTCGTATCAATACGGAGACGGTAGCTTCTCTAATGGCTACTACTACATGCATAGAAAACTGTGGTGGTATAATAAATTTCGAGCCATCACCAGAAATTTTATGTGCTAAAATAAAATATAAGCAAAGACTGTCCAATCTTGGTTTTTAAAACCATAAAAATATATATTTTAGTTAAATAAAATTTTTCTATTTCAATTTCGGCCTTTCATGACAAAAGTCGGCCTTTTTCAACAAAACTACCGGCCTTTATCTGATTGAGGTGCTGGCAACACTGCTCATAGCTGACGTTACGTACGGGGGGTAGTCGAATCGAATCTCAGACAAATTAATCTTTGTGTTTGTGGGCAGGATTATCGGCCATTGGCAGCCATCGGCTTTTGTGGCCTTTACCCGCCAATAATAAAAACATTACTTACAATTATTAAAAATAAAAATAATGTCTTGGTATATATAGAAATGCCTAAAAATATAGCAGGAAATCGCAATTTTTTTCATTTACATCAACTAATTGGCTTACTGCTGGTTCTCCCATTTTCTAACGCGAGTGTTGTGCGTGTTTTTAGTAAACTGAAGAGAATAAAAACTGAAAGCCGCACTCGCTTCAATACGGAGACGACAGTTTCTATAATGACTACCACTGCAGGTATAGAAAACTGTGGTGGTATTGTTATGGATCGATATTGAAAATGATTTAAAAAAAAAAAAGAAATCAAAAAGCTAACGTGAATCACAAAATCTGTATGCATCTTCTACACGATAATACAATTTGAAATTAAATTATATGAACAAAGGAACACAATAACTGTCGAAAACACGTCCACCACGCTCAAGTGTCAGGCCGAAAGTGAGTGCAGGTCGCCGCGCGCCGCCCCGCCAGCCGCTTGCGCATGCCAGCCGCGTTACGTCATCGAAAGTTGCCGCTAGGCCCCGCCTCTTTTCCGGATATTTCTAACACGGCCTCTCCTGACCGCGAGGCGTCCTCGGCCGCTTCCTCGTGCAGTAGTGGCATGTCTCTCCCAGCTGCACCAGAATCAAAGCTTTCACCTTCTGTAATTTGAAAAAATACACTTGAGGTGACTAGGTAAGACTTAAGGTTCAAAGCTCCTACAATTTATTAAACAAAACTGGAATTTAAGCTCCGACTACAGATGTAAGCGTGCACTCAAACATCAGCAGAAAGAACTCAAAAGTGAAATTTATAGAAAAAGAAATAAAATTTTACTTAATTAGTTGAAAATCAAAATAATTGAAAATAGAAGCTAACTTCAAGGCATATGAACAAATACAAAAATAAATACCGTACGTGTAACCAAAACTGCGCAATTTCAGCTACCAATACGACACCTTTATCAGAGCTAGCCCATTCCGTTAAGAACGTCTAACAAAGTAGCACGCTTCTATGGCTAACATTTGACGATACAGATAACGAACATCAACGATAAAAGCGCCTACACAGTATGGGAAGAAAAAGCCCTGCAGAGCCCACCTCTACCATACTGTAAAATGGGAAGAAAAAGAACAGAGTGCCCACCTCAACCATACTGTAAAAATGGGAAGAAAAAGCACAGAGTGCCCACCTCAACCATACTGTAAAAATAAAATAAAAATAAAGTTGGATTGCCGTTAGCGACAGGCGTCCTGGAATCCCACTTCTGATGTTATGGATCGATATTGAAAATGATTTAAAAAAAAAAGAAATCAAAGAGCTAAAGTGAATCACAAAATCTTTATGCATCTTCTACACGATAATACAATTTGAAATTAAATTATATGAACAAAGGAACACAATAACAGTCGAAAACACATCCACCACGCTCAAGTGTCAAGCCGAAAGTGAGTGCCGGTCAGTGTTGCCATATGGATAAAGCATAGATGCCGTATTTTCGTTCCAAAAGTCCGTACAAAATCCGTATTACAGTTCTGAGTGAAATTCCGTATAAAAATGAAACAACTAATAATTATTTTATTTATATATATCTTTATTTATCATCTTTAACATATTTACATCGATATTTAAATCATAACAGGGTGATTTACCTAAAAGTTGCTTAGTATGTAACAAGCCTGTTATCGTATCTGTGCCTAATTTATTTCTTTGTTCTGTCTTTAAAAGATTTACGGCGGAGAAAATTCGCTCTACCGCCGCACTCGAGTGTGGCAAACTCATCAATGCTGAGTTGAATATAGTCAAAATCGGGTAATATATGTCATCATTGGGATTACGAGCTGTCATTATCTTTACCCAAAATTCTTCCATGTCTTCAGAATCCGTGGAGTGCAACTCTGTGTTGTTCCGTAGATGTCGCCATTCTGTGTCTAGGGCTTGTAAATTTTCACCTTCAATTAAATTGGGAAACAGTAGAGCTACATCAACCAATGATTGTATTCTGCGTGATTGCACGACGTCTGGTCTTAGAAATTCCAGTTGTTTTAGAATATTATCATCAAACTTGTACCGGGTTTTTATCTGCTTTGCCCCTTCTATGCAAAAGTCGAGACATCGTAGTTTAAATGCTTTCACGTCATTTGGATTAAGCTCCGTACTGTTTGACGTTAGCGAAATAGCCACTTTTGCTCCAAGGTAAATGTCTTCTATTGGCTTGAAGTTTCGAGGATTAGCATACTCAGTATTCTGTATTTCAGTTTGGGTCAAATAAGAGTCAATTATGTAACAATCCAGAAGATTCCTATACGCGTCACAAACATTCTTATGAAGTTTGTGAACTTGTGGGTGTTCAGACTGCATTAGTTGGTTCAAATCATTGAATATTTTCAAAGAAAACTCTAAAAACTCTAGGTACAGCTTATTGTAGGGATTCTTCAACATATGTAGATTCTAATATGTTTTCTGCTACTCTTAAACGATCCGTATACGCAGCATCAGTGAAGTACAGTATTAGCGCCTGGTATTGTTCCAAACGTCGGTAAACCGCAGCACGCACTGACAGCCATCGTGTCTGACTCGGGTGTAACATCTTATGCGGTTTTAAGTTCATAAATTCTTAGAATTCTTTTAACTGTGCGCTTCGTTTGGGACTGTTAAAATAGTTGTACTCTGTCAGTTGTCCTCTTCATCGACTGCATCTGCCCTAAAAGAGTCTGTGTAAAGTTTAATCTGCCTGTAGCATAAATCCGTTTAAAAATCCGTATGTCTATATCATCCGTATTGGGCTTCCAAAATCCGTACAAATACGGACAAATCCGTATATATGGCAACGCTGGTGCCGGTCGCCGCGCGCCGCCCCGCCAGCCGCTTGCGCATGCCAGCCGCGTTACGTCATCGAAAGTTGCCGCTAGGCCCCGCCTCTTTTCCGGATATTTCTAACAGTATAATAAATTTCGAGCCATCGCCAGAAATGATAAGTTCTAAAATAAAATATAAGTCAAGACTGTTAATATATAAGTTATAATATAAGTAAAGAAGTTGTTTGTGTTTAGTTTTTATTGTTTGCATCATTTAAATATATTTTTTAGCTGAATAACGTTTTTTATTTCAACAAAATCGAAAATCAGCCTTTTTCAACAAGGCTTACCGGCCTTTTTCTGATTGAGGTTCTGGCAACACTGTTTGTGGATCACGTAGTACATCTAAGTGGTCTGTGGGATCAACCAAAGAGAATAAAGTTAGAATACCACTCGTGAGAGTATTATTTTTTATAGTGTTCTGTGTAGAATACTTAGCCTACTGAAGAACAATACAACGAGCAAACAAGAAAGAAATTATTATCAAGAAGAGTTTACACTTTTGGTTCAAAACGCCCACTCCTATTACACTCGCATATCTGTTGTCAATAAAAAATGAATTCCTCCGACGGTAAAGGTGAAGATGCTCCGAACCCGAGGTGCAGGGTGTGCCTAGCTGCTGATGTCAGAATGCAATCGGTTGGAAACCACCACCATCTAGAAGTATTCGAGAAACTCACGAGTAGAAAGGTATGTCCTCCTTGTGAGTATTATTGTACTGTGTATGTGTCTTCTAGATCTTCGTGCTCCACTCCATCTTAGTCCACATCATCGCTTACCATCAGATGACTCTGGTCAAACGAAGACCATGTTATAGAAGTATGCTAACTATGAAGTCAACCCTCTAACATACAACTGACTGAATTGACTTTATTATCTGTAAATGTCTATTAATATCTTACGCCGCCGTCCTTATTTGTTCATATAGATCCTGTCCATCCAAAGGTTGCCTGGAAGAGATCGCTTTTAGCGATAAGGCCGCCCATTGTACCTATGATTTAAAAGTATATTTTCTTTGATATGTTTGTAATTAATGGTGTGCAATAAAGAAATTATCTATCTATGTTTAATTATTTAACAAATTATTGCATTCAGTATACATTATTATTATTATCAGCCCACAGTGCCCCACTGCTGGGCAAAGGCCTCCCCCTATTCTTTCCAGATACTTCTTTCAAGCTCTAAGATGTCCGCTCGGAAATTAGTGAGCTCATCTCTTCTTTGGTCTGCCACGACATCTTTGGGCTGTGTCAGGGTTCCACTCGATGGTGAGCTTAGCCCACTGATCACCCGACATACTTCATAAATGACCAGCCCAGTCCCAGTACAATCAGTATACATAAATAATGTTAATAGACAGCTGAGTGTTAGAACTCTGGAAGCTTCTATCTTCAGACTTCTATCCTATATTCTATTAAAAAAACATAGAACAAAAGCCTAGTACAGATTGTAGGATGCTGGCCCCATTAGTTCACTTTGGAAAGCCAAGTTTTTTTTTCAGGCTCCTTATTTTCTTGCAATCTGCCCATATGGGCATGGAGGTAGAGTTGGTGAATAGTTCGCGTTGGGCATGTTTGGAATAAGCCCAGTGGCACTTCCATCTTCCATTTATGTGCTATATGAAGTCGTGATGGGCTGTCCTTTTTAATCTACTAAAGTTTGTGGTTTTTTTCATTAGCTCATTGGCAAGCTTCATTTGTTTAGCGTAAGATTTCAGTTTTTAAACAACTTCAAAAAAGGAGGAGGTTCTCATTTCGAATGTATTTTTTTTATGTTTGTTAGCTCAAAACTTTCGACTAGGTGACCCAATTTTGATGATTATTTTTTTATTTGAAAGCTGGTGCTTCCCATGTAGTCCCATTTCCATTTGGACCAGTTCTGACGATGAGAAAACCATATAAGTCTTAAATTTGTTTAATTTGTATGTTATGTTAAGTTTGTTACCTCATAACTCGGTCACTTATCAACCGATTTTGAAAATTCTTTTATTATTAGAAAGTATATACGTTCAGATTGGTCCATCAATTCATCGAAATCGGTTCAGTAGTTTGTTTTTTCTGTTACCTGAAGTCGGTTATATTTTTGTTAAAAAGTTACTTGTTTAGCTACTTCTTGTTTCACCGTTGGCACTTCTAGGTCGCGATGCAGTTGGATGTTAGCAATGTACCATAGTGAGTTCGTTATCATGCATAGCATTTTGGATTGGAAACATTGAAAGATTTCCAAGTTTGAGTTCGCTGCTGTACGGCTGCTCAGCTCTGTAAGACCACACGGGTTTTTGGATGCATTGGTAAAGGAGGAGTTAGTTGTCCAGTGTCAGTTTGGATTTACGTTCCATAAGCCAATACAGTTTTCTTAGTTAAAGGCCAAGTGACTCGTTTGGTAAAGATCTTTCATGTAAGGCGTCTATCTAAATGTATGCCCAGGTAGCGTACGTCTTCGCTCTGAGGTATTTGGACACCGTTTAGTTTGACTGATGTGCACAAGCTATGTCGTGATGACATTCAACTTTATGTTAGCTCGCCATTTTAGTATGCAGGCACATGAGTCAAACTGTGTTTAATGCAATTATACCTACTGTTCTTTATAATTGTTTGATGTGTCTTTTTGAGTACCAAACAAATTATATTTGTGTTTATTTTATTTTATAAGGCACACGTTACACATTACAAGCAAAAAAATATAACTTAACTAAAATAACAATTTTATCTGGCTTTTTTTTTTCTTTTATCTATTTTTTTTTTTTCTTTTATCTATTTTTTTTTTTCTTTTATCTATTTTTGTTTTCTTTTATCTATTTTTTTTTTCTTTTATCTATTTGTTTTAGGGAACTTGCGTCGTTCTTTACGACGATGTCAGTTCAATAATTGTCTACAATATTATACAATTACAAATCATCCTTCCTCAGCAGGTCGTATGTGGGCCGGTTTGTTCAGCTAACACACTCTGAAACAGGCCCACGTCGATCTGGTTTACTTTCAGCGCTCTGTACAACTCCTCTCTCATATATTGACTCTGAACACACTCCGTTAAAAGGTGGTATACATCCTCCACCACCCCACAAGTATAACAATTAGGAGTATCCATCTTTTTCATTAAAAATTTAAAGTTATTTAAAGGCATATGCCCGGAGCGCAATCTATGAGCGATTACAATCAACTTTCTACTTATACTAGCGTTGGTGAACCATGGTATGTTAGAGGGCTCACTCTGCATAGTTCGATACCAGATGCCCTTCTCCCGGGATGCAATATCAAAGTATTCCTTCCATTTAGATCTTATACCTCTTCTATATTTATGTAGCAATTCTGAATAGTCAGGTTTCACAAAAACTTTAGTACCATTTGATAATCCTCCCGAGCCAGGGCATCTGCCACTTCATTACCAACTATGTTGACATGTGAAGGAATCCATTGAAATCCCAAAGTCGCTCTCCCAGCCACCAGCTCCAGAACCTTATTAAGGATAGTGTAGGCTAGCGATACACCACTGCGGCCAGAGGCGCATCGAGCCACATGTTGCAGTGCACTTCTGCTGTCAGACAGAATTATCTGGCTTGAAACGTAACTTATGTGCGCACAGAAAAACAGAAATATACTCATCGAGGAAACAAAAGGAAAAGCATGTTTAAGAACATAACTACTACTAAATAATTAAAATGAATAGACACAAAACTGAGAATCAGAAGAAAAAAACTAATAAAAAATAATTAAAACAAAAAAACAAACACGTAATATATCCATCATCATATCATCATATCAGCCGTAGGACGTCCACTGCTGGACAAAGGCCTCCCTCATTGATCTCCAGGAACTGCGGTTGGAAGCGGCCTGCATCCAACGCCGACCTGCGGTTCTTACCAAGTCGTCTGCCCATCTTGTGGGTGGACGTCCTACGCTGCGCTTGCCGGTCCGTGGCCTCCACTCGAGAACCTTTCGGCCCCATCGGCCGTCTGTTCTGCGCGCTATATGGCCTGCCCATTGCCACTTCAACGTGCTAATCCGTCGGGCTATGTCGGTGACTTGAGTTCTCCTACGTATCTCCTCATTTCTGATTCGATCCCGTAGAGAAACCCCGAGCATAGCCCTCTCCATAGCTCGTTGAGCGACTCTGAGCTTATTCATAAGGCCAATAGTGAAGGACCACGTCTCGGTTCCATATGTCATCACTGGTAACACACACTGATTGTAGACTTTCGTCTTAAGGCACTGAGGTATGTTGGACGAAAAGACGTTGCGAAGTTTCCCAAACGCTGCCCATCCGAGTTGGATTCGACGATTGACCTATTTCTCGAAGTTGGGCCTACCTAATTGGACTGTTTGTCCTAGGTATACATACGCGTCGACAACTTCAAGAGCCGAGTTCTCAACCATAACTGGGGCAGGGACGACATGGACATTCGACATGATTTTCGTCTTGTCCATGTTCATTTTAAGTCCTACCCGTTGGGAGACTCGATTGAGGCCTTCAAGCATCGTGCTGAGCTCTTCCATCGACTTTGCCATGACCACAATATCGTCGGCAAACCGAAGGTGAGTGATGTATTCGCCGTTAATATTGATGCCCAGTCCTTTCCATTCCAGAAGCTTGAAGGCATCTTCCAATGCGGTCGTAAACAGTTTCGGAGAAATGACATCTCCCTGTCTTACGCCTCTTTTTAAGGGAATCGCCTTCGAGCTCTGTTCATGTACTCGGACTGACATAGTGGCGTTTTTATACAAACACTTCAACACTTCGATGTACCGATAGTCAATACGGCATCGTTGGAGAGACTCAAGCACTGCCCATGTTTCGATCGAATCGAAGGCTTTCTCATAGTCCACAAACGCGAGACTTAGCGGCAAGTTATACTCTTCGGTCTTCTGTATGACTTGCCGCAGCGTATGTATGTGGTCTTGGTACTGTAGCCTTTACGGAACCCGGCTTGTTCGGGAGGCTGGAAGTCATCAAACCTGCGTTCGAGACGGTTCGCGATGACCCTCGAAAACAGCTTATAAACATGGCTCAAAAGCGAGATGGGTCTGTAATTCTTAAGCAAGGTGTTGTCACCTTTCTTGAAGAACAGAACCACCACGCCCCCGTTCCATGCTTTTGGCGTCGTACCTTCAAGCAAGGCGGAATTAAAAAGCTTCTGAAGGACTTTAAGTACCGGTGATCCACCCGCTTTTAGAAGCTCTGAAGTGATTCCGTCCTCACCCGGCGCCTTGTCGTTCTTAAGCTGCTTTAAGGCCATCCTGATCTCATACAGGCTGATGTCCGAAATATCTTCGGTATAATGTCGGGTCAGTTTGGCTCTTGGGTCGTTGGCCGCACTGCAAACAGGTTTAGTGACCGAATCGTAGAGCCGTCCATAGAACCTTTCGACTTCCCTTAACACTTCCGCTTTACTTGACGTTATGCTGCCATCTTCCCTCTTCAGCTTCGTCATGCGGCTCTGCCCAATAGAATTATCTCTCGCGAACACTTTGGAGCCTTTATTCCGCTCTATCGTATCTTTAATACGAGATGTATTAAAGGTACGAATATCGTGCCGCAAGGATTTCCAAATCTTTCTATTGAGCTGCCTATGTGACTGAGCATCATCGGGAGACTGCAGTTGCAAAGAACGTCGTTCAGCCATGAGGTTAAGGGTGTCATCAGAGAGTTTCTGAGGTCTATTGGTACGGGGGGTCTTAAAGAACTGGGACCCCACCGTATGGACGGTTTCTACGAACCTGTTATTGATCTCGTCCACTGATGCATCTACTTCTAGACAGTCAAAGCGATTTGCAAGTTCGAGTTGAAAGCTCTCGAGGTTTTGGATATGTGCGCGAGTGGGTCGGAGCGTAGATTTCATCAAACGGGACCTTTCAAGTTTAACGTTCATATTCAATGTGGCTCTAACAATTCGGTGATCACTGCCGGTTTTCACCCTGTGAATCACAGAGACATCATTGAATATCCGTTTCTTGTTGGTCAAGATGAAATCAATCTCATTTCTCGTGGAACCGTTGGGACTCATCCAGGTCCATTTCCTGTGAGGCGGCTTCTGGAAAAAAGAATTCATCATAAAGAGTCCTTCTTTCTCCAGAAAGTCGGCCAGCCTCTGTCCTCTGGGGTTCCGTTGCCCATATCCAAATTGCCCCACTCTCAACTCATCATCGCTTCTCATGCCTAGCTTTGCATTGAAGTCCCCCATAACAACAATAAAGTGAGTTTTGTTCGTATGTATGGCTCTACTGATGTCCTCATACATAGACTCTACTTCTTCATCTGGGTGTGAAGAGGTCGGCGCATATACCTGAACGACCTTCAGCGAATATCGCTTAGATATTCTGAGTGTCAGGTACGCGACCCTGCTCGACACACTGTCGATGGTGATAATGTTGTTGATGAGTGACTTGTGAACGAGAAACCCAACACCACCTTGGGACTGTTGGTCGCCCTCTCGGTAGTATAGTAGATTACCAGACTTAAGGGATATCGTGTCCTCGCCCTCTCTACGGACTTCTGATAACCCCAAAATGCCCCAGTGTAATCTACTAATTTCTTCTTCCAGCTCAACAATCTTTTCGTCTGTCCTCAAAGTGCGGATGTTGTGTGTTACCAGGGCCAGTGGTCGTCGTAGGGTTTGGTAGCCGATCGTCTCCCGGGGATTCTTAGCACCCCTGGCCCCGCCGTTACCGTGACTGCAACCGTAGCCAGGATTAGCGGGGCCGCCGGGGACTCGGGGCCTGGTTTTATGTTGTAAATCCATGAGGGGTTGTTGCCATACTCGCCACGCTTGGCAGGCGGGTTGGCGAGCGCAGTATAGGTGTTGATACACGAAAAGACGCTGCTGCCCATCTTTCGGAGGTATCCCTTAGCAGACTCCTACTGCATCCACGGGCAAGAGCGGAGGGGCAACATTCTATTGCCGGCGCCCCACGGCGTAATATATACAAAATACCTAAATATACTATCAACCGACTTGGAATCCCACGACGCTATTATGAGCGTCTGTATCCCGGTTAAAATGGAGGATGTCTTTGAGTTTGTGACAAATTTATATAGCTTAGGGTTAAAGATATCCAGCTCTATATTCGCCTTTGCTAACTCATTTTACGGCCGAGACATTCTAGATAATGGATTATAATAATATATATAATAAATATTGTTTTTATAAGTAATTAAAACAAAAATATTACATCTACGAGCACTAAACTTAGTATTGAAGGAGATTTGCGACAATTATGCTGGGGAATCAATTAGAGAGTGTAATATTTTATACAGATATATCAAATTGAAGTACCTATGTGCGACGAAACTTATAATATCTTATTGTTCCAGTTGAATACAGAAGATGGATTGCCGCTCACAATATGCTACATCTGCTACTCACAGCTGCAGAGGTGCTGCAAGTTCACTGACATGTATCACAAATCCGATAAAATCTTGAAGGAGCTGTTACACGGTGGCAATGAGGTATAGTTCTTACAAATGATACAAATAAATGCTGATGAATGAATGAATGAATGAAATACTCTTTATTGCACACCAAACAAAAATACAGTTATTGATGTTTGACATCTATTGAAACAGGATTCAAAATTATCAATTTTTTTTAAAGTGAAAACTGTCTTAGCTGGGCATAGTAAAACTTCTTTAGGCGCGAACATTTTTTGAGATGGAAAAAAACCATTGAACTCGCGACACTGTTACCGACACCCATCACTGACTGTTACTGACAGTCCGTAGGTATTATATTCTCTTTGGTTACTGACTAGTGTAGTCTGCTTTTATTCAAGTTTTCAATTCTGTCAGCACTCCCGGAGTGAAACATTTTTTTTTTTACTTTTTTTAACTATTTGTTTGACCACAATCTCACCTGATGGTAAGCGATGATTTGATCTAAGATGAAGCACGAAGATCTAGAAGAAACCTATTCACTTTTACATTAAAAGTGGCCCGGATTGTATTCTTTAGGGAAAACAGACGACTGCAAAGTGTTCCATACCTTAGCGTATCCCTTAAACAAAATCATACGAATGTACCTATAATAACTCGTTAAATTGATACATACGCTGAGTGATAGATACTTAAATATTCATATTTATGTACAAAACAAACTCAAATAATAATCAATTAGGTATCTACATTTCGGTTATTTGCTTTCTTTTCGTGTTATTTTCATGGTTCATACAACATAAAACACAATATTTTCATATTAGATTAATTTTATTATAGGTGCAGTGTACATCCTACTAATACTATTTTGATTGTAACTCTAAAATAGGCTAACTACTTAGGCTGTTTTTGTGTTTGTTCCCGACATCTTTCTTTACAATGTTCAAACGTAGAAACCTGTTATATATCCTTACGTTTAGTTCTAAGCTATTTATCAAAACAATTTGTATCGCCGTTGGTTTCTCTAAAATAAATAAATAAAATAAAAATATAAATAAAGCTGGACATTACACACAGAACTATCTAGCCCCAAACTAAGTCAAGCTTGTATTATAGGAACCAGATAACTTATACAATGCATTAAATAAATAAATATTGCTGGACATTTTGGATAGAATACTTATAAACTTTTTTTTAAATAATATATTATATTAATAACTTACAATATATTTGGAAGAAATCGCTTTCTTTGCGAGAAGCGATTGTACTTGTTGCTTTGTGAATTTTTATTTTTAAGTCTATTTCTTTTGAAGTGTACAATAAAGTATTTTCATTCATTCATTCATTCAATATGTTGTAATAAACCCTAGCAATCCTTATGTAGGTAACTGGTAATTTACCTATCAACATTTATAAGCTGCAATGAATAGATAGATAAAATATAACTCTGTTTATTCATGTTAACATACATGTACATACATAGTTTACAGCTTAGATGTGAGGTAGCTAAAAAAGTACACCCTGTAACGGCACTGCAAGTGTGTTTGAGGCTTAGTGAAAATAATTTATTGAGTAGGTACAATGAAATAAAAACAAGTAAGTACATAGCTCATGCCAATCTATACTATCTATACTAATATTATAAAGAGGAAAGATTTGTATTTCTATGTGTATGTTTGTAATGAATAAACTCAAAAACTACTAAGCCGATTTCAAAAATTCTTTCACCATTGGAAAGCTACATTCACCCTGAGTTACATAGGCTATATTTATTATTAGAAAAGATTAGGGATCCTTACTAAAACTTAAGTAACGTAACCCAAGGTGTAAAAAAAGTGCCCTAAAACGTCTTTCGTCGCATGCGCTGCGGAAACTATTGATGATAGAACAAAAGTATGTTCTACAATATTAAAGAACATATCAATATCTACAAAAAACTTCGTAATATTATTATAAAGAGGAAAGATTTGTTTGTTTGTATTGAATAGGCACCGAAACTACTGGACCGATTTAAAAAATCTTTCACTGTTGGGAAGCTACATTATCCCCGGGTGACACAGGTTACTTTTTACCCAACTGCACAGAAGGAGGGTAATGTTTTTATGAAAAAACTAGGCGTGCAAAGCTGCGGACTGGTCAGCTAGTATCAAATAAATCAGAATTAATTTCGTGCAACATAATCTTTCAAATTCGTTTTATTTCAGTTTTAATAATTTTAATTAAATGACATTTGTTAATAATGAATATTGATGTAATTTGTAATTTCAAATACAATTGTTAATTGTTTCTTGAATAAATGAAATGAATTAGGTAGGTATTAAAATTCAAGGTCAACCCATACTAATATTATAGATTAACTAGTGGTCCCGCCGAACTTCGTATCGGCTTGACATGCATAGTTATAACGCGGGCTGTCAATATAAGTCACCCTGGTAGAATTGGTAATTTTTGTCCCCGGCCATCATTATGTATGAGAAAATGAATGACTTCCACAAATAATTCAATACCAAAATTAGCCAAATCGCTCCACCCGTTCTCGAGTTTTAGCGAGACTAACGAACAGCAATTCATTTTTTTATATATAGACAATATATCTCGGGATAACTCCTACCGAAGCATCTGTTTCAAAAGATATTCATTTTTTTTACATCCTCTTTGACGATATTTGCAGCACGCATTCTGTCAATTCTATGTCAAACGTCATAAGGTTACATTATAAAAGCGCTAAGGTTAGATTATAAATAATTTTATATGGTGGTTAAGTATTCTTAAATTTTCTTATTTTGCGCGCAATTTTCTTAATTTTTTTTCATAAGAACCTTCTCCTGACAATAAGAAATACAACAAAAAAAGAATTGGCCAAATTGGTCCAGGCGTTGTTGAGTTATGCGCTTACCAACACATTTTGCGATTCATTTTTATGATTTAAAGATTAAATTCATTTTCATTTAAAGATATTTTAATGATAGATTATTCTGCCATTTGTCAGTCGATCTTGTGTAATTGCATTACTGCTTGGGGTAGGTCTGAAAGATCACTTGATTACTCTAGAAAGAGCCCAAAAATCTTTGCTCGAGGTCCATGTTCCATAAACCATTTAGATATTCTACTGCAGCTCTACACTTGGCAACACAAACGTATAGTGCAGCTTTACTTACTTATCATATCATAGCATCTAGGTTATTATACTATTTCCATTTCTTAATTTTCTCGATGACAGCTCCTGTGAAAACTTGAACGAGCGTCTTTTTTACATTATGTATGCATTATTTTATAAAAATATGACGCTTGCGCACGTACAAGGTTATACCAGAGTCGGAGAAACTGATAGGGATGGAGCTATCGATAAACGTAACACGATAACAGACCCGATATTGTTTTACAAAATATAAGAAACTAAACTACTGCCGGATACTTTTGTACAAATTTATTAACTAATATTTTATTTAATTACAAGAATTTTAATTACACGTATTACTAATTCTTGATTAATAATGCCAACTTCTTTAAAACTTTCGAAGCTGTTTTAAAATAAGTACGAGTAGTAGGCATGGAAATGATTGCTATTTTTAATTCATATTCATATGATGAAATGATTATCTTTTTCACTGCTATTTCACATATGAAAAATCACAGGCAATTATTTTTCGCTGTTCTTGCTAGTTGCTAACTGAGTGACGTTATGACGTTGTGTGCTGTGCTACTGTCTGAAGTGACTGACAGTGACATTTAATGAAGTTAGACCCCGACGGTATGGATAAGTATGGCAAAAAGGTCAGATTTATTGCAATATGCCTTTGTCAATTTAAACTGACTTACTATAGAGATACCTAAGTATTTATTTACAATGTTTACAATGATCCCTCATACTGGAACAGGCTTGGGACTGACAATTACGTAGTACATCTAAGTGGTCTGTGCTAACAATACCTAAGTAAAAATATACATAATGACGTATTAAAATTTAAAAGTTCATTGTTTTTATGTACACACGGCTACACATCAAGCTATATTTTCCAGTATAAGCTGACCTCTCGTTCTACGAAAAGCCTACGCAATGCGAGGTCAGCTTATACTGGAAATTTAGCTTGATGTGTAGCCGTGTGTACAATAATTTATACAGTTACTAAGTATTTATTTACAATGAACTTTCGCTCATACTTGAACAGACTTGAGACTGACAATATGTAAAAATATACATAATGGCGTATTTAATTTATTATGAGTACATACATTTGTTACAAACAAATAAAATAACGAAAAGAGAAAAACATAACATATTATCGGGATGATATTAGTCTAAAGAAAAATATTTTCATATGAAACAACGACAAATTCCAATTAGTTTATTTCGTGGCTCTATCTATAATATAAAAATGAATCGCAAAATGTGTTGGTAAGCGCATAACTCAACAACGCCGGGACAAATTTGGCCAATTCTTTTTTTGTTGTATTTCTTATTGTCAGGAGAAGGTTCTTATGAAAGAAAAAATTAAGAAAGTTGCGCGCAAAATTAGAAAAATTAAGAATACTTAACCACCATACAAAATTATTTATAATCTAACCTTAGCGCTTTTATAATGTAACCTTATGACGTTTGACATAGAATTGACAGAATGCGTGCTGCAAATATCGTCAAAGAGGATGTAAAAAAATGAATATCGTTTGAAACAGATGCTTCGGTAGGTTATATTGTCTATATATATAAAAATTAATTGCTGTTCGTTAGTCTCGCTAAAACTCGAGAACGGATGGAGCGATTTGGCTAATTTTGGTATTGAATTATTTGTGGAAGTCATTCATTTTCTCATACATAATGATGGCCGGGGACAAAAATTGACAATTCTACCAGGATGACTTATATTGACAGCCCGCGTTATACCTATGCATGTCAAGCCGAAATTAATAATAATAATTAATAATTTCTATAGGCCGTGGGGCACCGGCAATAGAATGTTGCCCCTCCGCTCTTGCCCGTGGATGCAGTAGGAGTCTGCTAAGGGATACCTCCGAAAGATGGGCAGCAGCGTCTTTTCGTGTTTCAACACCTATACTGCGCTCGCCAACCCGCCTGCCAAGCGTGGCGAGTATGGCAACAACCCCCTTATGGATATAGTGCAACATAAAACCAGGCCCCGAGTCCCCGGCGGCCCCGCTAATCCTGGCTACGGTAGCAGTCACGGTAACGGCGGGGCCAGGGGTGCTAAGAATCCCCGGGAGACGATCGGCTACCAAACCCTACGACGACCACTGGCCCTGGTAACACACAACATCCGCACTTTGAGGACAGACGAAAAGATTGTTGAGCTGGAAGAAGAAATTAGTAGATTACACTGGGACATTTTGGGGTTATCAGAAGTCCGTAGAGAGGGCGGAGGACACGATATCCCTTAAGTCTGGTAACCTACTATACTACCGGGAGGGCGACCAACAGTCCCAAGGTGGTGTTGGGTTTCTCGTTCACAAGTCACTCATCAACAACATTATCACCATCGACAGTGTGTCGAGCAGGGTCGCGTACCTGACACTCAGAATATCTAAGCGATATTCGCTGAAGGTCGTTCAGGTATATGCGCCGACCTCTTCACACCCAAATGAAGAAGTAGAGTCTATGTATGAGGACATCAGTAGAGCCATACATACGAACAAAACTCACTTTATTGTTGTTATGGGGGACTTCAATGCAAAGCTAGGCATGAGAAGCGATGATGAGTTGAGAGTGGGGCAATTTGGATATGGGCAACGGAACCCCAGAGGACAGAGGCTGGCCGATTTTCTGGAGAAAGAAGGACTCTTTATGATGAATTCTTTTTTCCAGAAGCCGCCTCACAGGAAATGGACCTGGATTAGTCCGACGGTTCCACGAAAAATGAGATTGATTTCATCTTGACCAACAAGAAACGAATATTCAATGATGTCTCTGTGATTCACAGGGTGAAAACCGGCAGTGATCACCGAATTGTTAGAGCCACATTGAATATGAACGTTAAACTTGAAAGGTCCCGTTTGATGAAATCTACGCTCCGACCCACTCGCGCACATATCCAAAACCTCGAGAGCTTTCAACTCGAACTTGCAAATCGCTTTGACTGTCTAGAAGTAGATGCACCAGTGGACGAGATCAATAACAGGTTCGTAGAAACCGTCCATACGGTGGGGTCCCAGTTCTTTAAGACCCCCCGTACCAATAGACCTCAGAAACTCTCTGATGACACCCTTAACCTCATGGCTGAACGACGTTCTTTGCAACTGCAGTCTCCCGATGATGCTCAGTCACATAGGCAGCTCAATAGAAAGATTTGGAAATCCTTGCGGCACGATATTCGTCCCTATAATACATCTCGTATTAAAGATACGATAGAGCGGAATAAAGGCTCCAAAGTGTTCGCGAGAGATAATTCTATTGGGCAGAGCCGCATGACGAAGCTGAAGAGGGAAGATGGCAGCATAACGTCAAGTAAAGCGGAAGTAAGGGAAGTCGAAAGGTTCTATGGACGGCTCTACGATTCGGTCACTAAACCTGTTTGCAGTGCGGCCAACGACCCAAGAGTCAAACTGACCCGACATTATACCGAAGATATTCCGGACATCAGCCTGTATGAGATCAGGATGGCCTTGAAGCAGCTTAAGAACGACAAGGCGCCGGGTGAGGACGGAATCACTTCAGAGCTTCTGAAAGCGGGTGGATCACCGGTACTTAAAGTCCTTCAGAAGCTTTTTAATTCCGCCTTGCTTGAAGGTACGACGCCAAAAGCATGGAACGGGGGCGTGGTGGTTCTGTTCTTCAAGAAAGGTGACAACACCTTGCTTAAGAATTACAGACCCATCTCGCTTTTGAGCCATGTTTATAAGCTGTTTTCGAGGGTCATCGCGAACCGTCTCGAACGCAGGTTTAATGACTTCCAGCCTCCCGAACAAGCCGGGTTCCGTAAAGGCTACAGTACCATAGACCACATACATACGCTGCGGCAAGTCATACAGAAGACCGAAGAGTATAACTTGCCGCTATGTCTCGCGTTTGTGGACTATGAGAAAGCCTTCGATTCGATCTAAACATGGGCAGTGCTTGAGTCTCTCCAACGATGCCGTATTGACTATCGGTACATCGAAGTGTTGAAGTGTTTGTATAAAAACGCCACTATGTCAGTCCGAGTACACGAACAGAGCTCGAAGGCGATTCCCTTAAAAAGAGGCGTAAGACAGGGAGATATCATCTCTCCGAAACTGTTTACGACCGCATTGGAAGATGCCTTCAAGCTTCTGGAATGGAAAAGACTGGGCATCAATATTAACGGCGAATACATCACTCACCTTCGGTTTGCCGACGATATAGTGGTCATGGCAAAGTCGATGGAAGAGCTCAGCACGATGCTCAAAGGCCTCAATCGAGTCTCCCAACGGGTAGGACTTAAAATGAACATGGACAAGACGAAAATCATGTCGAATGTCCATGTCGTCCCTGCCCCAGTTATGGTTGAGAACTCTGCTCTTGAAGTTGTCGACGCGTATGTATACCTAGGACAAACAGTTCAATTAGGTAGGTCCAACTTCGAGAAAGAGGTCAATCGTCGAATCCAACTCGGATGGGCAGCGTTTGGGAAACTTCGCAACGTCTTTTCGTCCAACATACCTCGGTGCCTTAAGACGAAAGTCTACAATCAGTGTGTGTTACCAGTGATGACATATGGAACCGAGACGTGGTCCTTCACTATTGGCCTTATGAATAAGCTCAGAGTCGCTCAACGAGCTATGGAGAGGGCTATGCTCGGGGTTTCTCTACGGGATCGAATCAGAAATGAGGAGATACGTAGGAGAACTCAAGTCACCGACATAGCCCGACGGATTAGCACGTTGAAGTGGCAATGGGCAGGCCATATAGCGCGCAGAACAAATGGCCGATGTAGCCGAAAGGTTCTCGAGTGGAGGCCACGGACCGGCAAGCGCAGCGTAGGACGTCCACCCACAAGATGGGCAGACGACTTGGTAAGAACCGCAGGTCGGCGTTGGATGCAGGCCGCTTCCAACCGCAGTTCCTGGAGATCAATGAGGGAGGCCTTTGTCCAGCAGTGGACGTCCTACGGCTGACATGATGATGATGATGATAGTAGGTAAGTGATAATCTATATCGGTACATTCGTCTTGTATCCATCACTAAAGCAGTAGCAAAGTATTTTGGACTAGAGAGTAACAGCCATGGCATTATCAATCTTATTCTTTGCTGTTAGAGACTATAACACAAATCGTTAGCCACAGCGCCATCTGTTGTTGAGTGGCTTTGTTTTGTGGGTAATCAAGTAACAATCATTGCATTATCAGTCTTATTTCTAATTAATAAAGACTAAAAAAAAATTCTAAAGCGCCATCTTATGGTGAGTAGACTTAAATTTTTATTACTATTTATTTTATTGAATTTTAAACCTTGTTTCCTTAGTGGCTAAGGTTTTATATCCGTAAAATTAGTTTTATGGTTTTATGACTTTTTGAACGTTCTCTTTCAACCAATTATAACTTTTATTTCTAAGTGTGCTAGTTTTTACATGTGTGAGTTTAGCTACACTGGTTTTCATAGTGAAAAGTCACCATGCTAGTTATATTGCTTTTTATGTTCTGTGGTTATACCTATGCATGTCAAGCCGATACGAAGTTCGGGGGGTCCACTAGTTTAGAAATATAAATAGTGGCGATTCTAAACTCTGTTGCGTTCAACAAATAACAATATAACAAAAAAATTTCAGACTCAATAGATGGCGGTACGCCACGTATTTTTTGGAAGTTATCTACTAATGCGCTCTTTATCGCATGCACGCCTAGGTAGCTATGCCTAATTAATTAGCAGTGCACGACACGAAACTAACCGAAGTCTTCCGAAAAAAAACGAATGACATGCAATTTACGAAAACGCTCGACGAGTTCCGCCTAACTCCCGAGTCCCGTCCGTCGAGAGCGAACGGCTCGACTCATCTGCGCACAGAACACTATTAATTACTCAATGCGACACAATCTGCGATTTTTAGCAGACCCGAATGACTACGATCTGCGAACGATGAAACCCGAAGTGATTTCATATGAATGATTTTTCGCAGGTTATGCGAACGAAAGTAGCAGATGCTACAAATGAAATTTCATTCATATAATTTTTCACATGCTACCTGTGAAATATTCCATCGCTAACGAGTAGGTATAGGTAGGCACTCGACAACGAAATAATTATAACGACAGGTAATCTTTATTTATTTATTTTAATCAAAATCTGATGAAGCGTCACTGTCGCGATCGATATCATTACTTATTTGGTCACAACACTATAACTATCAAATTAGAACTGTCATCGAGAAAATAAAGAAATGGAAATACTTTTTTTTATAGCATATCACACACAAGACACTTAGATCCTTGCCTGTGGCCAGTGCTGGGTAATCGTAGAATGATAGTCAAAGTGCCAGCAGTTAAAACGTCTTTTGCAAGACGCTTCAAATACTTTTGCATGTAGCAATGTGACCTTTCCAGCCTTATTATATGAGGTAAAGGTAAGAATAAGAAAGTGGCTTCTTACCTTGGATTATGCCGGAACAGAACGTCTTCTGTAAATCGAAGTTTGACAACCACTCTGGCTGTTTCGTAATTTCCTTACTCTTTCATGGGAGGGGTTCCATCTCTCCCACTCCCAATCACACACATATATACTGTACACTCACCTCTTACTCACACACGCTCCTGTATTAGCGACCTTCTATTCATACCAGCTGAGCTGAGATCAACTGTATTTA
Organism: Philereme vetulata; assembly: GCA_918857605.2. NCBI lineage: Eukaryota > Metazoa > Arthropoda > Insecta > Lepidoptera > Geometridae > Philereme > Philereme vetulata. The sequence goes on along the minus strand of OU975427.1, from coordinate 6,511,641 downwards.
ATATTTTGGTTTTTCTTTTTAGGGTTCCGTATCCAAAGGGTAAAACGGCACCCTATTACTGTGGCTCCGCTGTCTGTCTGTCTGTCCGTCTGTCACCAGGCTGTATCTCATGAACCGTGATAGTTAGACAGTTGAAATTTTAACAGAATTATGTATTTCTGTTGCCGCTATAACAACAAATACTAAAAACAGAATAAAATAAATATTTAAGAGGGGCTCCCATACAACAAATGTGATTTTATTATATAATAATTAAATTAAAATAAAATAAATATTTAAGGGGGGCTTTCCCATACAATGAACGTGATTTTTTTGCCGTTTTTATAGATAATGGTACGGAAACCTTTGTGCGCGAGTTCGACTCGCACTTGGCCACTTGGTTTTTATTGTTAAGTAAAACTTCTTTACGCAGCTTGACTTGGGGAGTAAACTGGTGAATGCGTTACGAAAAGCGCGAACGGAAGTTGAGAGGGAGATATAGTTAGTGAAGATAGAAAGAGAGAGAGTTACGTTTCGTATATTACTGTAGGAGCAAGAGAGAGAGGTACGCGCGCAAATTTTCTCACTCTCTTCCTCTCATAGCCAGTGCATTAAATATATATATATATATCTCCTTCAGTAGATCATTTGATTATTTTTCGTAATTTCATTTCGTTCTTGAACAATTTTATAAATTAATATTTTGAAAAAGAAGTTTTACTTCAGTCGTGTGGTTAAAGCACACTCGTTTTTTATTGAGACACTACATTTACAATAAGCACTAATCTAAATATTTGTTTGTTTCAGGCTGTACAAGTACCAATGGCAATCATCGCCCATAACTTAACTTCTACACCTATACAGTACATGTCGATAACAGATTATTCAAACAAAAATAATGCTGATGAATCAAAAATCAAGAAAGAAATCACAGCAGCTGAAGAATTCATTGATAACGAGGAGAGAACACTCTGTGAAGATTTCACAGACAATGACAATTCAATGTATCCTGAACAATCACCGATGAATGTAAAAACTGAACCAGATTTAGTAAACTTCGATGAAGTTGCTGCAGCAAAAACAGGTTTAGAGAACATTAATAAATTTGTTACTCTAAAAACTAATACAAACCAAGTGTATGCTTTGGCATACACTTGTAGTTTTTGCGAAAATACATATTTTGCTACAAAAGAAGAATTAAAACAGCATAATACGCAAATTCACTTTATTAATAACAGTCAAACTTATGAATGCACTATATGCCACCGGCCTTTCGTAAACAAATGTGGATTGAATGTCCACATGAAAACGCATGCCAGAGAAAAGTCTACGTGCAACATTTGCAATAAAACATTTACTCGAAAACGGTGTATGGAAACTCATTTAGAATCACACACGAAACATAAAAAGCCACACCCTTGCAATATTTGTAATATGACATTTACTCAAAAAGGGTATTTGGAAAATCATGTAAAATCCCACACGAACTATAAAGACAAGCCATATCCTTGCAATATTTGTAATAGGGGATTTGGGCAATACTCTTCTTGGCGAACACATATTAAGAAAGAGCATTTACCACAAAATTCATGAAAGACATTTACTCAATTAGGGTATATAGAATATCATATAAGATCCCACACGAACTATAAAGACAAGTCATATACTTGGAATATTTGTAATAGGGGATTTGGGAAATACTCTTCTCGGTGAGCACATATTAAAAGAGAGCATTCACCACAAAATTAATGAATGACATTTGCTCAATTAGGGTATATGGAATAATCATTTAAGATCCCACACGAACTATAAAGACAAGCCATATCCTTGCAATATTTGTAATAGGGGATTTGGGCAATACTCTTCTTGGCGAGCACATATGAAGAGAGAGCATTTACCACAAAATTCATGAAAGACATTTACTCAAAAAGGGAGAAGATACAAATGCCCTATTCCGAGACTTAAAAGCTCTTTCACGCGTTTTAGCCCTAATTATGAATTTTATTTTATATTATCTATATTTTTTATAAATTGTAAAATATACTTGTTCTAGGGATTCTAATAATGTCTTACGCCGCTTTCCTTATTTGTTCATAAAGATCCTGTCCATCCAAATGTTGCCTGGAAGAAATCGCTTTTAGCGATAAGGCCGCCCATTGTACCTATGATTTAAAAGTGTATTTTCCTTTTTATGTTTGTATTTAATGGTGTGCAATAAAGAAATTATCTATCTATCTATGTTTGTTTGTCCGAGGATAACTTTTGAAATGAATTAGCATTCTCAATATTTAGCTATTTGAGAATGCTATTCAGTTTTATTCCTATAAATGTCAGACTATCGAATCGTAAAAAATGGCAGCTTAGCGTCAAACGACCAACGCGTTTATAGTAGGTATCTACTAATGCAAACAACACAGTTATTTTGCCAATATATGCAAACATCAGTACAATATGCACATAAGTGTATATTGATGCCGGATCCACCGGATTACCGGATCCGGTTTTCCGGATTGCAATCCCTATTTGCGCACCGAGGGTTCCTAGCCTAGATAGGTTTATTTATGTTAATTAAGCGGCGCCATCTAGTTATGTGACTGGTGAACCAAGAAAGTTTTAAAAAAGCGGCCAAGTGCGAGTCGGACTCGCCCATGAAGGGTTGTGAAGGTAACATAATATAAAAGTGCTTGTCGTTCGTTGTAACTTTTTTATATTTGAGTTGATTAAATGAAAGGTAAATTGCGGTTTACAATTTATGACGTATATAAAAAAACTACTTACTAGATCTCGTTCAAACCAATTTTCGGTGGAAGTTTGCAAGTGTACATCATATATTTTTTTTAGTTTTATCATTCTCTTATTTTAGAAGTTACAGGGGGGGCGAGCTCATTTTACGACTTTGGAAGTGTCTCTCGCGCAAACTATTCGGTTTAGAAAAAAATTATATTAGAAACCTCATTTTTGATCATATCATTTTTGAAGACCTATCCATAGATACCCCACACGTATGGGTTTGATGAAAAAAAATTTTGTTTCAGTTCTAAGTATGGCGAACCCCCAAAATTTATTGTTTTTTTTTCTATTTTTGAGGGGACACCAGAGGGACAATCGCCCATACAACACGTACTACCAAGATCATTTCTAATTGGAGCATATTTCTACCCTATTAAGGTATTATTTTAATTTGAATAGTATTTATCTAGGTTCCCAACTATAATATTAGATTAAAATACTTACCTAAAATGAAATAGAAGCGTATCGCATTCTGCATGTTTTTACGTCATAAAATACCTGTTCTCAACCTAATTGTTTCGTATTAAAAACAACAACATCTTACGTATCCTAGTCATGGGAACATAGATTATATCGTCTAGTTACAGAATAACAACACAATGAGATAATACAATAAGTGTTCAGTCATCATTTTTGGTATTACGGAACACGGTCAAAATCTAATCAAATTTAGAATCGTTCGTTTGCTACATAGAGCAACACGATATCCTCCATCTACGAACACGATCCACCGGCGGACCGGAGGGGAGTAGCCATAGCGTATTTTACCAATACAAAACTTTCTGTCATTTTTTGCGGGGGGTAATTTGCGCTACGCACACTTTCTCAAATTCGCACGCAAAAACAATCGTCTATTTCTACGAAAGTCACACCATGGCATTTAAAAAACACACTAACAATTTCACACACACATCTAAACATTCCGTGTCATAACAGTATAATGTAATGATGCAACTACATTGACAAGTCCTTACAGCCATAGTTGTTACAACTGTCGATAAGCATTATCGATAAATTGGAGAACTCGGTTAAGGAAATTAGGTTTAAAATATATACAAAGGTAAATTCTTATAAAAATGGACTTTATTTATTAAGTACTACAATAACACTAATAAACTTGTCGCGTAAGGCGATTTGGCGCCCTCGATTAATTTCCTTCTATTGTTCGTTAACACTTGAAAGTCAGAGGCCTCGAAATGATTTGAGCAAATGACACCATTTCTTGTGGGAATCCAGGTTATTTTGTTATTACAAAATGTCTTCCATGTATCCCTTAAATTTGAATCTTTAGGAAACCTGCAATAAATAAATAAAAAAACATTATGGTTGAAGTTCTCCGTACGTAATTTTAATAAATGCGCGTAAGTATTTTTTTATATGCATTTTAACTATGAATATTAAATAAAGCTCACAATATAATACTTATATCAAAAAAACTTAATCTCAAAAATGTCTCAGAGTAGAAGACTCTGGCCATTTTTATCTATAACTATCTACAAACAATCCGGCAATCAACACTATCGCTCGGTGACAGCGGATTCTCAGAAATAAACTCGGAACAGTCGCTCGACCGATCCGCGTATTGTATGAAAGCGAGCGGCCTGTGTTGGTAAACCAATCCGAAACAACACGACCGATAATATTGTAATTTTTAAGTTTAAAAGAAGTAAATAGTAATGATGTAATTAAAAATTACTTACTTAGGAAAGGTAACGCCTTCTTTTTGTAGACTTGACGTGGCAGATCTCTTTTTGCAGCAAAAAACAGAGCAATTCGGCATTTTTTTAGGACGTCGATTCAGACACGCAACTAGATTTAGTCTAGTGAGCAGTGCGGCTGCAAATAGTTTTATTGTACGCTTTTTTTTTCGAATGGACTTATCTCGCTGTTGGCCTCTGAGGCCGTTGCAGCTTAACCGAGCTTTTGGCGAGCGCAGAAGGCGCTCAGCCCTATAATTTTATTTTTGATGAGGCAACTAGCGCAAGGGCACCACTTAGGTACGAACCTCGGCTTGGGCTGTTGCCGGGACGGGGATAGGAGAGAAACGCCCGGGTACGTGCTTGTACCTCGTGTAGGCGGCGACTAATGGGACTCGTCGACCTCGCCGGCGAGGTCGGTGTATTTGTGGAGTGTTTGCTCTGTCTAATGTGGATGACTCACCCGCATTAGCGGAAGTGATTTCGTCATCCGGGTCTCCGAGAACGTGTCTCGGACGACGGAGGGTTTTTTTATTGTACGCATAGGACCGCGTGGACTTATACTTTGACAGAGGGGAACGCCTGCGTATGCCTACTCCCCTCCGGTCCGCCGGTGGCCCGTGTTGCTCTATGGTTTGCTATCACTGTCGCTCTGCGTGGCTGTGTGAGTATCTCCCGCCCACACTCACACAGCCACGCGCTCGTGGATAGTAATGAATGAATAGCACGCACACTGCCTTGCCTTCGCAAAATGTTCAATTCGATTCACCTACGATTTGCTCTGTTGACGGACTTTGTTATTTTTACAACCTACTAACATGGAAGTGTAGGCGTAGGTCGGTAGGTATGAATAAAGAACCAACTAACCTAAGTAGATATTTAAACCTACAATAGTCACAACGGATCTATGACTTTCTGAAGTTAGCTGCAGTGGCTACGCAAAACCAATCGTCTTTTGCACCTAACTTCAGAAAGATATAGATCCGTTGTAACTATTGCACCTTACCTTCTTTTCGATTTCAGATATTTTTTTAGATCGGTGTGCGATTCGATAGCTTGAAGCAAAATGATTATTGAAACGTTCGTCACTTGATAAATGAGACACTCACCGTTTTTATTCCGCTAACCAGCCAAGTCCCGGGACACACTCACTTTAAGGGGTGCACAGACACTATAGGCTCAATCACGAAGGTTTTCACTGCTATGAAATGAGGAATTTTAAATTTTTGCATACAATGTTCAAGATGCGTACGCGCGTTCTTTTAAGTGTCAGGTGGCAGACTTGTCTGTTATTGGCTAGGGCCGCCTTGCGTCCATCGACTGCGCGCGGGAACTGCGAGTCGTATGATTTGGCGGGAACGCGGGTCGTGGTTCAAATATCAAGCATTTTAAACCCAACATTTCCCCCCACCGAAATCCGCAAGGATTTCCCAGTTACGATAGCAGGATAGTGGAACTTTAGTAAGTTGAACCTTGAGTTATGCCATAAATTCTTAGTATATAGGTGTATATATTATGAATATATTTTTTTTATATATTGTTGAATTTAGTTGAAAATAATTTTAAGGATAATTAGTGGACTGTATACTGTATAATAATAGAAATAAGTCTTATAGTAAGTACATGTAAATATTATTAGGAAATAATAATTTATAACTTTTATGAGTCTGAATCCAACGGAAGAGGACTGACTTTTGAAACTGGACGAGTAAACTCATGGTTTATTGAGTTTCGTACACTGATTACACGTACCACGCCATCTGGACCGCAATGCAATTTTGAAACGCGGGCTAAAGGCCATCTTAGCGACGGGGCATCAGAATTGATTAGCACAAGATCACCGACTTTGAGATTGCGACAGTTAGTAAACCACTTTTGACGTTGTTGCAATGTGTATAAGTAATCTTGCCTCCACAATTTCCAAAATTGTTGTGACATTTGTTGGACAGTCTGCCAACGATTCAATCGAGACGTGGACAAATCTATTAGATTGTGTTCGGGTACCGTTAAGAGGTCCCTACCTATGAGGAAATGAGAGGGAGTCAGGACTTCAAACTCCGTCGGATCGCTAGATAAAGCACAGAGGGGCCTTGAGTTGAGAACAGCTTCAACGCGTGAGAAGAGCGTGCTGAGTTCCTCAAAAGATAAAGCTCTGGTACCAATGGTACGTTTTAAATGCAATTTCGCAGATTTTATGACAGACTCGTAGAGTCCTCCAAAGTTACTACCTGCCGGTGGATTATGTCTCCATTTGACTCCACGAAAAACAAAACCGCTAGTTATATTGTTTGATTCTGTATTAAGAAATTCAGTTATTTCCTTCAGTTGTTTGCCAGCTGAGACAAAATTGGTGCCATTATCGGACACAATGGAATAGCATAGACCTCTTCTTGCCGTAAAACGGTCGAAACTTGCGAGAAAACACTCTGTGCTCAAAGAAGACAAGACCTCTAAGTGTACCGCTCGTGTAGCACAACACACAAAGACGCACAAATAGGATTTGGATACGCGAGCGTTTCTACGAGTTGACTCCTTAGTAGGAAAAGGTCCACCTATGTCGACACCGACAGTATGGAAAACATGAACATCTTGAGAGCGATACTTAGGTAGCTCACCCATTATAGGTTGTCGATTTGTTGGAGACACCCTAAAGCATGAAATACATTTGACTGTACGTGATCGAATAGCACTACGTGCTGATATTATCCAATATTTTTGACTTATTAGACTTTGAAGGGTACGTGGACCCACGTGTAAATGTAATTTATGAAAATGATCAATCAAGATTTTTGTAAAATTTGATCTATTAGGAAGCAGCAGGGGATGCTTCTTTTCGTAGGTTAAATCCGATTGAGAAAGTCGACCCCCCACCCTGAGGAAACAGTTGGAATCTATGAAAGGGTTGAGCTTTCGCAAGGATTGACTGCAGATACCTTCCTTTGCTAACGTTACTAAGTCACTTGAAAAATGATGTTTTTGAACCGATTTTACTAATATGTCTTGAGCTTTCCTGATGTCAGCGACCGATAGGGACCTGCGTTCATGAGTAACTGATCTGCAGTTGTGAATAAACTGATAGCACCGCGCTACAATGTTGAGCAATTTGGTGAAGCTTGAATGCTTTTCGGTCAGATCGTAAAGCGGATCGACTAAGTCAGTCTCAGTCGACACTAGAACTGTCTTGGGACACTTAAGTTCAGGTGGATTGCAGTCACGAAATTCGTCCATAGTCTTAACTGGCCATTGGGACTGGTCCAGATTGAGCCATTCAGGACCGTTAAGCCATTCAGGCGTTGCTAGCAATGCGGATGGTAAGGCACCGCGTGAACAGATATCGGCTGGATTGGACACACCGCTAACATGATACCAGCACTCACTGGGCACACTGTCATTTATTTTGGACACCCTAGTGGACACAAAAGTTTTAAGCGTGTAGCTTGGAGTGTTAAGCCAGGCTAGCACGACAGACGAATCGGTAAACAGCAAAGTTTCATTGATTTCAAGTCGTTTGTGTAAGATGGATTGCAGGTACTTGACAAGTTTCGATAATAAATGTGCAGCCATGAGTTCGAGTCTAGGAATGGTTACAGACTTCAAGGGCGCAACCTTAGACTTAGCAATGACTAGACTGACTTTAGTCTCTCCGTCCGCGTTTTTAGATCGGAGGTAAACAACCGCAGCGTAACCGAGAGTCGAGGCATCGCAAAAACCTAGAATTTGACAATAGATATGGCGCACCACCTTGAGATGCCGGTCGTGTTTTATGTTGGACAATAATGGAAGTTCATTAACATATGTCTGCCACTGTATAGCGAGATCCGACGGTAAACTCTGATCCCAGTCTAACTTACGAGCCCACAGCTCCTGCATGAAACACTTGGCATAGAAAACGCACGGTGCTACAAAACCTAGTGGATCGAACTGACGACCTATTTGGGACAAAACTGTTCTCTTTGAGATTACTGGGTTGGGCGCTGTAGTGGCAAAAGAAAATGCGTCGAAGACTGGCAGCCATTGTAGACCAAGCACTTTAATGGACACATTGGTCTCATCATCGAATGCAACTGGTGTTTCGCGATGTGCCTTGTCAAGATGCTCAACGACTTGTGGGCAATTGCTGGACCACTTTCGAAGTATGAAGCCACCAGCTTTCAATAACTCCAAGAGCTCATGTTGAAGCGCAAGTGCTTCTTTTACGCTAGCCACAGACCACAATAAATCATCCATAAAGAATCCCGATTTTAAGATGGGAGCGGCGTTTGGGAACCTATCAGTTTCGTCATCTGCTAAGGTGTGCAAAACTTTAATTGCCAAGTATGGACAACTAGCAACGCCATACGTCAACGTATTTAGTTCATATTTTTGTATCGGTTGGTCTACAGAATAACGCCATAGAATATGTTGATACGGTCGTTGACTTTTCTCTAGAACTATCATTCGATACATTTTGCAAACGTCTGCGGATAGGCAAATTTCATTAAGTCGAAAATTGATTAAAAGTTGATTTATATCAGCTTGAAGTTTGGGACCCGGTAATACCACGGAATTGAGGGACTTATTATTTGAAGTCTTCCCAGATGCGTCAAATACTACACGATGGGACGTCGTGGTACTTGATGGCTTGATGATGCAAAAATGCGGGATGATATATTTCGAATCCACGTTCTGGACATCACCAAGACACGTCATGTGACCGAGGTCTTCATATTCGCGCATGAACTTGTGATATTGACTTTTTAACTCAGGCTCCCGCTCTAACTTTGACTCTAAATTGAGAAATCGACGAGTAGCCATTTGACTTGAATCGCCGAGTTCAATCGATGGTCGAAATGGATACTTGACCACATACCTACCCGTATCTTCGCGTCGATGCTCTTTCGCAAATAAGCTTTCCGCTAACTCATCGTCTGGACTACGAGTTGGCCCCTCAGACAGGACATTTTCGACCTCCCAAAATGAGTTCATTATGTGCTCGAGGTTCATGGCGAACCCACAGAATGGATTATTCGAACCAGTATTGGTGACTGGTGAGGCAGTGCCACCATGCTCCGACCGACTAAGTTCAGTCTGGCCCATAATAACGTACCCAAAGACGGAGCTCATTGCCACAGGCAAGCCAGGTTCGCGTGGAAGAATTTTTTCACCATCATAAATGTATGGAAACAGGTCACCGGCTATCAGTAAGTCGACAGGCGCGGGCTTATAGTAAGAAGGGTCGGCTAACAATAAATGTTGAAACTCAACAAGAGTTCTATTTGAGAGGGGCATTGTGGGTAGATTACCTGCAATGTTGGAGACGATAACCGCATCTGTTGACAAGATAGGACCAGTGCAGTGTCGTGGTTTAACCTTGCAAGTAGTTAATCCGAACTCCCGTACTGGATTGCCACCTAGACCGATGGGCTCAAAATTACATTTAGTCTTGACAGCCCTAGACGTTTTGCACAGTCTTGAGTTACGTAGCTCGACATCGCACCGCTGTCAATAATAGCACGTACGGTTTGGTACTGGCCCCAACAATCTGCGACGTGTATAACTGCGGTGCCGAGCAATACTGTTACATTTGCTGCACACGTTAATGCAATTGCACTAGAACTCGAACTTGCTACAGAATCTATGTGCAGTGTGTGGTGATGCCTTTTTTTGCAGATCGTACAAAGCACCTTAGACGGACAGTCGTCGACAGAATGTTCTCGCAAACAGTTTTCACATAATTTGCGTTGTTTGATTTCGACGAGACGCTGCGCTGGGGTCAGGTCAGTGTATTCGATACATCGATATATAGAATGCATCTTTTTACAATACAGACACTCCATGGATTTTTGTGATTTAACAGGCTGGTCTGTATTGACAACAGCTGACGACAAGGTTGGTCGCTGTGATTTTGAATTTAAACCAGAAGGCTGGTTGACCTTTGGCTGACTTCGAGTGTACTGTACACTTTGAGTATCAGTGGATTTTGTAGTACACTCCGACATCTCAAGAACGCGCACATGCCTCTCAATAAATTTTATCAATACGTCGTAAGTAGGTAGCTCGTCTTGCTCTAATCCTTTTTCTAACTCACGCCTAGTTACGGGGTCAAGGTTACGCAGTGCGACATAGAACAACAGAAAACCCGACAAGTCTTTGATATCTAGCAGCTGGAGCGCTTTAATATTTTCTTGAAATGTTTGTAAGAATACATTAAGCCCCACGACTGATTCTTTTATCAAAGGTTTGAAGTTAAATAACTTATCGAGATAGGTATTCGCTAATGCGCGCCTATTTTCATAACGTTTTTCTAAAGCGTTCCACACTATCTGATAGTTATCCGATGTAACTGGCATGGACTTAACAATAGTTAAAGCGGACCCGCTAACAGCCGATAAAAGATAATAAAACTTTTCAATATTCGCTATTTGTTTGTTGTTGTGAATCAAGCTAGTAAACGTATCACGAAACGTGGGCCAGTTTTCGAGCTTACTATCAAACGGAAACAATTCCAATTTAGGTAGCCTAGGTTTAACACAGCCCCCTTCCGATTTATGTTCATCGTTATTTCGCCTTTTATCTAAGTTCATAGTGTGAGAAACACCGCGAATGAAATAATAAATTTCGTCGAAACTTTCAATCTCTTTGTATGACGGAACATAGTCAGGAAAATATTTTCGTTTTAAAACCGTAATATTATGAATACTTTGGTCGAATTTTTCACGCCAACTCGACAAATCGCTATAGCGGGCATTGAACTCATCGAGTAACTCAGGCTTATCACGAATTCCTTTCGAAATCTGATATAACGCTTGCAACCTCAAAAAACACATTTCTTTTGTAGTTATGTGTGGTTGTACTAATTTATCGTAATCATCCTCGGCAAGTTTTGAATCTAACTTCGGAGGCATTTTACCAACGAGAAACACAAACGCGGCGAAGTAAAAATGGCGTCCGCCCAAATGGGTAGGTAATAGTAGGTAGGTAGCTGATTTTGCAATAATTTAACAATTGAATTAAGAATTATACCAATACATACGTGTAAATGAATAGATATTTAACTGTATTGATTTCGTAACTGGTTAATCCTGGCGAGAAAGACCAAAATGTGCGATTCGATAGCTTGAAGCAAAATGATTATTGAAACGTTCGTCACTTGATAAATGAGACACTCACCGTTTTTATTCCGCTAACCAGCCAAGTCCCGGGACACACTCACTTTAAGGGGTGCACAGACACTATAGGCTCAATCACGAAGGTTTTCACTGCTATGAAATGAGGAATTTTAAATTTTTGCATACAATGTTCAAGATGCGTACGCGCGTTCTTTTAAGTGTCAGGTGGCAGACTTGTCTGTTATTGGCTAGGGCCGCCTTGCGTCCATCGACTGCGCGCGGGAACTGCGAGTCGTATGATTTGGCGGGAACGCGGGTCGTGGTTCAAATATCAAGCATTTTAAACCCAACAATCGGTATACATTAGTGTTGCTGAAATATCGATAGTTTCCCTATCGATAGTTGACGTCATAAATCGGTTACACTATCGATTGTTCTATCGATACTATCGATAGTGTTGGACGAAATCGATACTATTGCCTCATATCATGCTAATAGTAGTATCGATACTATCGATACACCTACCGCTACTATTGAATTTTTGTGAATATCGATCGGCAACACTAGTATACATAAACATTTATTTTAACACTAGGTAAGTAGGTAGGTAACCTATGTCTCCATAAAAAAAATGTTTTTAAGGTAGGTACCTACTTTGAAATCCTTGTTATTTATTTTTATCATAGATCCTATTCACAATGCTGTACTTATATTATTTTAGTATTATAGGTACCTACCTAGTATCATACATTTATTTATACCTACTATCATGGCAGTAAGGGCCTATCCGCATAGCGATTAAAAATCGCAATTGAGAATTTTTTTCCGCGATGCATTGCGATTTTATTTCCGCGCAAATATTCTGCGCAGTATGGCACTCCTATATGATTCAATGTGTTACAGAATTGCGCGAAAAAATTCGCGCGATGAAAAATCGCTGTGCGGATAGGCAATAAGCGTAGACGAACCTATCATCAAATAAATGTAGGTAAGTACCTAGGTCTTCCGATCAACAATACACCTAGATTACGGGTCTCATACAAAATCAAAGCTAAATGCTGTCCGCGTAAACATATAATTATACAGCCACATTCGTTTACCAACAGACCGAGACAAAAGATTTAAATTCAACCTAATCACAACCACAGCACCTTGTAATAAAGTCACAAATCTTGTATGTTACGATCATTCGTCTCAAAAAACAAACAAAATAATAAATCACTTAAAAATGAAAAGACGTAGGTTACATAACATTTAATGTGAAATCAACCTTATCGAGGAACAAATAAAGTACTTTTTCCTGTTATTGTCTTGCGAGCTACATCATTTTATTTCGTTTCTGTTTGCTTCTTCGAATCTGCCTGCAGGAGGTATGGAGTCGCGTTGAACTCTAAAATAATAATAAGTACGTAAAAGTTTTAGAAATTAACTAAGTTTGGGACATCTATGTTTGTTTATGTATCGTAAACTAAAATATAAAACGATAAGATAACTCTTAATTGTACACCAAAGTAAAACACAGATCATATTTTTTACAAATAGTTTTAGTACAATGGGTGGTCTTAAAAAAAAGTAACATCAGTATAAAAAAATGGAATTACCTACGCTTTCGGCGTTGTATGCACTATTTTAGTAGTCAAATATGATTAAGGATTAAGATAAACTCTACTGAATTTAATTTCCTTGTAATAAATTGAGTTTGTTGTACGTTTGTTGTTTTGATTTGTTTTTGATATATCCCGTTTTTTTACAAATAATAATAATAATCCTCCTAGCCGATATATTTTTTACAAATATAATGTAACCTTACGTCAATAATATTTTTCAACCACTGGTTGAGTAAAGGGATTTCGTGTTGGTGTTCATCTCCTCGAGGAAACAAATTCTTGTCAATATATATTTTTAAAACTTCAGTACATATAAAGTTGCTATTGTACTTTTTTTGTAGAGATTTACCTCCGCTCACGCGAATAAAGTTACGAATCACGCTTTCAGTTTTCATGCAAATATTAAATACATTGGTAGGGGCATAGAATAACCCTCCCATGTCTCTTAAGTCTATTAATTTGTGAAATAATTGTTTCTCTGTTGCACACAAGTTCTTTATACACTGGTCACACTTTAGTTTTTTTACCAATTTACTGACAACAAATCCCGAAATATAACCTACTATTTGCGGCATAACACTAGAAGATGGATTTTCATCTAATGTGGAAGAAAGGTTGTTGCAATTTATTTGATACTTTTGATAACTTTGTTGTACGTGTCTATTGTTTAAAAGCTCTGTTTCACTTAAGTTTCTCTCTTCACTTACATCAAGATAACTTATAGAGAATATAAGTTTGTTCTGAATGTTAAAAAGTTGCTAAAAATTCAAAAAATAAATAAATAACAAGATAGGTATTAAAAATTATTAAAAAACAAATCTACTCCATGCAATTTGCTGTTCTGATGAATACAATGTTTGCCGCGTCTGTTGGCCCAATGCTGCCAAACGTGTGATGTTTGATGTTGGCCAAACATTCTTAGCGGTGGTTTAAAATCGGTAATTTTGTTAAAAAATTGATATTAATCGTCAGCGTAAGCTTAAAATATAACTTATTCCACATGTAATTACCGAAAGTAAGACACTCCGGCTGATAAATTAATTTTCCGGGCATTATTTTTACAACTTTTAAATGCGCATTGAGGCATTGCGGCACGAGTTGACGTTGGCTGTGTTTCATCCAGACTAAAACGAAATAAGTATAAGACTAAGAGCTCACGCTGCAAGTAAGCTCTTATTTACCGAGACGGATTCTAAGCGCCGACCAGACATCTAGGTGTATTGTTGATCGAAGACCTAGGTAGAGAAAAACCATTCCAGTTTTAAACTTTGTAGGTACCTATTTTCATTTTCTAACGCCGCCGCCGCGTCTCTACAATACCTAGTTGGTAGTTGCAGTTTGTTGGAGAGGTAATAAGTACTAACATATTAGCGTGCGGTGCGAACGAAGAGGTAATAATTTGCTGTATGCATGAACTTGTCGCCGCACTTAGAGGTCAACAAAATCGTGTGATCAGTCCATAGCATTGAATTTGGCTTGCGCACGTTCGCTCAAGTGTCGCACAGTTTAGTGTCATTTATGCACTAGTTGGCCGACAAATCCAGGCGTTTGGCGTTGAGCATGATTTTGAGTTGGTGGCATGTTTGTATGTGGTTACTTTGGTAGGTAGGTTGAATTATTATTTTAAGTTATCTATCTACATTTTGAAACCATTGTGTTACGCTAGTAGGTACATACATAGAAGGTGCTTCAGTGTTTGAATCCAAAAATATTTTCTTGACTGCGAAGACAAAAAATGTTAAAATTATCTAAAAAGTAGGTCAGTACCTACTAAGTAGGTACCTACCTAAGTATGTGCGTAACGCAAATAATACACGTTCTTACTAATTAATATTATATTTACTATGTTCTACTACGGTGAGCGAGTCACAAAACCACATCGTTTCGTGAATGTTCCCGACATCTACCATTGACAGGTACTAATACATAAGAAATAGGTACACCTACCTACTCATAAGTAGGTACCTATAGTACCTGGCAAACATCTTTAGCTAAATAATTGGGGTAGTGGGGGTAAGTTTGCGCACGCACATTTCTAATAAAACCGACTACCTACTGCGCAACCAAGGTCATGGCTCAAGTTATTTGTCGGTTACTGTAAGTACTAAGTAACAATTTGATGAATGAATGCGTACCGCGCCGGTTTCGCGCGCGCGCCGAGACGAGAGACGCGCGCGTCGAGCTCGGCCCCGCCTACCTCGAGGCGTCTTTGTCACTAAACAGGGATAGCGATATTCAGGCCGAAGTTTTTGACGCGGCGCTGTCCACGCCACTCCCTTTAAATTCGTTAGTATAGCAGAGATCAGTTGTAAAAAAGCAGCTTCTTAGAGCCCTACTCTTTAAGTTAAATAGGACCACAATGATAACCATAGTGTATTTAGTAATATTGTAACTATGCACCTATTACCTTCATTTTCTAACAACCTTATTATGAAGTCCTAAAATATCAATGCTACAGCCTGTATAAAATAGGCAAACAAATCATATTCATTCATCATGTAAGTAGGCACCTGTTAAACTGACTAAGCGGCATCGTCGCAAAGGCGCCGCCGATTTACGTTAAAAATTATTTATTGGAAATGTATCGATTACTGTATAAATATTCCAGCTACCGGTATTAAACCCACCTCTAAAATCAGTTAATACAATTCCGGATGTGTGTTTTAAGCTAATATCGTACACAATAAAACAGGTTGTATAAATATATATATAAACAAAGTATAAAATGGTATTTTTATTTTTATAGTGTTATCCAAACATTTACGGAAAATTCCAATATTTTTAATGTTTGTAAAATGATGGTTTTAAAATTCTTGGAAGTATATGATGATGAAACTAAACCAATGAAGAAGTACTCTCTAGAAACATCTTAGCACACATGACACACGAAAATGGGGTTTCTCCAGTGTGTTTTCTCATGTGTTTTTTCAATTCATAACTATAAACGTAACTCTTATTGCATCTGGTGCAGTAATGTGGTCTGTCTGCTTGTAAAACAACACGTTGAGACAAGTTCTTTTTGCATTTGTTACAGACATTTGGTTTTATTACGTTATTGTGTGTATTCATGTGTAGGTTTAAATTAACTTTGAGTTGAAATTTCTTAGCACAAATGGTGCAGATAAAAGGTTTTTCTCCAGCGTGGGTTCTGACGTGTTTCTTCAACTCAGTACTATCACGGTAAGTTTTATCGCATTTATTGCAAGAAAACTGTCTTTCTCCAGTGTGTGTAACAGTGTCTCCCTTCAAGTCAGTATTGCAAACGAAACTTTTATCGCATATGTTGCGAGAAAATGGTCTTTCTCCAGTGTGTGTACCAGTGTCTCTCTTCAAGTCAGTATTGCAAACGAAACTTTTATCGCATAAGTTGCGAGTAAATGGTCTTTCTCCAGTGTGTGTAACAGTGTCTCTCTTCAAGTCAGTATTGCAAACGAAACTTTTATCGCATATGTTGCGAGAAAATGGTTTTTCTCCATTGTGTGATCTCATATGTTGTTTTAGAGTACAACTGCTTGTAAATGTCTTATCACAAATGTTGCATGTAAAAGGTTTCTCAGCAGTGTGAGTTCTCATGTGCCTTTGCAATGAACTATTGCATGAAAATACGCTCGCACAAACATTGCAGGAAAGCCGTATCTTCACGTGGCTTGTTAAATGTACACACAAAATATGTTTCGAAATAAATTTTCTTTTACACACATGACATTTATAACGTGCTTCAGTCATATCAATGCTTTTTACTCTTTGAGAATGTTCCATATCCATTGTTGCCACTTTTTCTTTTCCAATGTTATTGGTATCTGCTTTTTCTTCAAAAAATTGTTCTTCTTTAGCATAATGAGGACCAACATTATTACAACTCATTGATACAAAACCATCCTCTGTTTCAAAATGCTGTTCATCCATTTCGTCTTTTAATATGTGATCTAAATCTGCACTTTTCTCGAATTCATCGATTTCTTCTTTAACAGTTACTTGATACAATTTGTTCACAGATTCATCATTATTTAAATTAGCTGACGCAATACTCTCTTCTGTTTGAAAATGCTCATCCACTTCACTTTTTACAAATTCACTTGTCTCAACTTCTACCCTAACTGTTTGTTGAGATTTGTTTTTTGTAAAATCGTCTTTATTACAATTCATAGATACATAACTGTTCTCTATTTGAAAAGGCTGCTCGTTCATTTCATCTTTTACACTGTGATCACAATCTGCACTGTTGTTAACTTCTTCAAGTTCAACTTCATCAGTTTCTTGAGTACTTTTATTTGTTAAATCAAAATTACATTTTATTGCTACCAAAGATTCTTCTATTTGAAGATGCTCCTCATCCATTTCATTATTTACATTGCGACCGATATCTGCATTTTTCTCAGCTTCATTGAGTTCTTCCACAACGGTTTCTTGAGAACTTATGTTAGTTGAATCATCAGTACCCAGAGTTAGGACTCGTGTAGGAGCCACTGATAATAACAAGTGTTGTGTTGTTTGTAGGTTGAGCATACCCAATGAACTATTATTGACCTGAAAGAAACAATACAGAGTCAGATACCTATCACACATGCGTTCACAAGGCTTTAATGATATATAATATAGGTGGACATTACACACAGCGATATCTAGCCCCAAACTAAGCAGAGCTCGTATTATGGGAATCAGATACCTGATAGAATACTTATATACTTTATGTTTGTAAATACATACTTATAATATATAGACAAACATCCAGATCTGGAACATAGATTTGTAGATAATGCAAACATTTGTTCCGCGGCGGGAATCGAACGCGCTACCTTCTGCGTCTCAGCCGGCTATGCGCCCATTGCGCCACGGAGGTCGTCAAATCATATCATCATCATATCAATTACAGGACGTTCACTGCTTCTGAACACAGCTTTTATAGATCTCCAGAGCGACCTATATTGTGCAGTCTGCACCCTACAGCTCCCATTCCATCTAGCATCTAGGGCGATTAATTTTATTTATTTTGCAGCATTATTGCTGATATGTGTATCGCACAGAGCTGAAAGTCTCTTATTGTTCACTTCTGTAGCAATGTACCTATTATGAATTCGTAGCCAGTTATCGAGTTTGTTTTTAAATGAGTTTATTGAAATAGCAGAAACAACTGTTTCTGGTACAGTTTCTCGCGTGTTTTTCTTTTTGTGGAATAAGCAATCAAAGAGAATATCGAAGTGAAAGAAGCAACCAATGAGGATAACAAAATGGAAGAAGCGATCAAAGAGGATATCAAAGTGGAATAAGCAATTAATGAGGATATCGAAGTGAAAGAAGCAACCAATGAGGATAACAAAATGGAAGAAGCGATCAAAGAGGATATCAAAGTGGGATAAGCAATTAATGAGGATATCGAAGAAGAAAATAATTTCAAAGAGGATATCGAAGTGGAAGAAGCCATCAAAGAGGATATCGAAGTAAAAGAAGCATTCAAAGAGGAAGACGAAGTGAGAGAAGCATTCAAAAAGGATGCCAAGGATGATGATGATAGTAAAAAACCGATTCCACCAAAAATCAGTACTACAATTTTGTAAAAGTTTACTATGTATATCTCTTTACGTTTAGAAGATACGAGCGATTAAAGTTTTGTAGGAAAAATCATAATTTTGTTGAGAGACATCCAAGTGCTAGCAGCAGTCAAAGAGGATATCGACGTGGACGAAGCAATCAAGGAGAATATCGGAGTTAAAAAAGCAATCAAAGAGGATATCGAAGTTAAAGAAGCATATCAAAGTGGAAGAAACAGTCAAAGACGGTTTCGAAGTGGAAAAAGCAATCCTTGAGGATATTGAAGTTAAAGAAGCAATCACAGAGGATATCGAAGTGGAAGAAGCATTCAATGAGTATATCAAGGTGGAACAAGCAGTTGTTGCATAATGATCAAGATGGATGTTGCAGATTTAAAAAAATACAAACAAAAAGTTAATTTGGATAACGATGACATTAACGGAAAATTAAAAAAACTTAATAACAAAATAAAAGATTAGGATGGATCTTGCTTATACATGAAAATTAATTATGAAAGTTAGCTCATGCCCCCCCCCCCCCCCTCCACCCACCACATAATGGACCTAGTAAAAAAAATTGTATGTTACATGTAAAAAAAATATGGTTGCATAACGATCAGGATGGAACCTGCATTAAAAATAGCAAAAAGATGTTTCACAATGATCATGATGAATGTCGCATAAACATGAAAAATTACTAAGAAAGTTATCTCATGCCCTTTGGCTATCAATAAATAGAATGAAGCAAATTTTACAGTACACACAAGCCGTAGTACTTAACCTATTAATACCGTATGATATGTACGGTATTCACACAGAAATATTTTGTATGGGGTGAATATTTTTTTGTATGCAAGACTATTGACTAAAACGGGTATTTATCGCGATTTACTATTTTTTTATGGATCCGGATATATAAAATGTGGAGCCAACGCCATTTCCCTCCTTAACAACATTAGTTTTGGCGCCAACGCTGTAAGACCTGTACTTTCCGAGATACGAAGAGGATGGGGGTGAATTGGGGGAGGGGGGAGGGGGAATTTATATTTATCCCCAACTCACCGAAACTCCCTACGATCCCACCAAACATTTCTAACCTACAAAGGGTTATCTGGGAGAACAAACATGTCAATGAGTCAGTCAGTCATTCATGGTAATTGAGCTAAGTATATATTATTGACGACCTCCGTGGCGCAGTGGGCGAATAGCCGGCTGAGACGCAGGAGGGTTCGATTCCCACCGCGGAACAAATGTTTGCATGATCTACAGATATTTGTTTCGGGTCTGGATGTTTTTTTATGTATAATTATGTATTTACAAAAAAAACGTATACATAAGTATTCTATCAGTTATCTGGTTCCCATAGTACTAGCTCTGCTTAGTTTGGGGCTAGATAGCTCTGTGTGAAATGTCCAGCAATATTTATTTATTTATTATATAACTAGCTTCTGCTGGTTTGACAATAAAAAGTTGCCTTTGTGTAATCCAGGTTATAATCTACATACCAAATTTTATTAAAATCCATTCAGTAGTTTTTGTGTGAAAGAATAACAAACATCCACACATATTACCCGTGCGCGATAAGTTGGGACCTGAGCGCGGTGACGTCATATTGGCGTGTTTGTACCGCCCGCAAAAAAGCGAACATAACAAGCAGCCGCCCGCGGCTTCGTCTTTGTTTTTTTTAACCTAATTTATTATGTTACTCAGGGAGGACGCTGCTTTTTATCTAATCTTTTTTACACTATTTGAATAAAATAAAAATACAATGTTTAAGTTTATACATTTACTTTATCTATTATTTACATTATCTCATCTTGGTCACTACTTAGTGGATTTATGCCTTCTAGAGGTTGTTCTTCGTCCTCAGTCTCACTATAATCACTTGACGAAGAGGTATCCGATAAATTTACAATTAATTGCGATTCATTCGTCTCTTGTAAGAGGTCATCGTCCCAATACTTTTTTCGAAGCCTGTCCACATGGATGACTTCTTTTTTCCAGACAACAAAACAATAACACAAACGAAAACTAAAAGAATTCCAGAGCGCGTCATTACGTGACGTAGGCCAGTACGAGACTAAAAACCCTAGTAAAAAATAGTGATGCGAACGGTACAATACGGGAGCGATCGGGAAAGTGCAGGGGAAGCGGTCGGGGAGTCGCATTCCTAGCAGGTCCCAAGTTATCGCGCACGAGTAATACATCCATACAAACTTTCGCGTTTATAATATCAGTGAGATAATAATAACATCAACTACCTCTATTCCATTTTTAAGTAGGTCTGTAAAGGTTTTCTCGGCTGTTTGACACATTTTTAGGAATCTATGGCTGTTCTGCAACTGTGGGAGACAGATATAGCACATTGTTACAGGTCTCTCATCTGTGTTGAGCTGAAACAAACAAGAATTTGAAAATAACAACCTCTACCAGCACAGCAAGCGAGTAGCCAACTGAGGAGCATAATTGAAGATGAAATTTAATAGTAAAGTTCCTTGTGAAAGGACACGCCTGGAGAAGTACTACCATACCTATTTCTGCCCCCAAGCAGCATTGCTGTGTTTTGGTTTGAAGGGTATGGTTGCCAGTGAAATTACAGGCACATGAGGCTTTACACCTGTATGCTAAGTTGAAGGACGCAGGGCAGTGCATAGTAGGGCGCGTTCCTCAGGTGCGTAACCTACGAGGCAATGCTTTGATATAGGCGATGGTTACCACTTAACATCAGGTGGGCCATATGTTTGATCCAACTCCAAACCATATAGTAAAATAGCATTGCAAGTCTTGGGGACACTTCTGCCTGGTAGTGATCTGGAGCAGTTGAGCTATCTATAGATCGTTTGCAACGGTCTTTAGATGATTCAACTGTTTCTTCTGTATTATAGTCTTGCAAATAATTTTATGTTATTTCTGTTATTAATGAAATATAATAAAATAAAAAAAATTGGTTGCCAATTTAGTACCCACTGTTGTAAAATATTTCTACTACTATGGTATATGTTGTTGATAGAATAAAATTCTTACACCTAGACTACTGGGTGTTGTGTACAATGTTATTTGTAGACCATGTACCTATGTGACTGTTGGGAGTAGACCTACATTTAACCTTCCGCACAGGACCTTCGAAGGTCCTGTGCTACACCCATCCAGGAACTGCCCACGACCATCCATAATTGAGTAGGTAAGTATAGGTACCTACTTAAATTAGTCGAACTGGCAGTGATTAAATCGACTGGTAGTGACTGATACATTGGATAAACAACCATTGTGTCGTATTGTAGGGAATCACTGAGCTATCCTATTGTGACAAGTAGGTATCACATTTTCATGCAGCTCACCTTAGTACGTGTTACTTTCTCGAACATTTCTTGTAGTCCAATGGAATCAATGCGATGCATCCGCACATTTTTGGATAAACACACTCTACAGGTAAGAGTAGCCATTTCAGACATATTAAAATTATACTATGTAGGTAGACAGCAGCTCTACATTCCAAAAATAGCTCTGTAATCTGTAAAATATCTTGTAGATAATGGGTACCAGTGTTGCCAGCGGGCTCTAATCAAAAATAACCCGAGAGTGATAAAAAAGTAACCTTTCTTAAAGAAAAGCAACCTTTTATATTTTTTATGGAGCAAAATTTTGCCAAGATTTTAGTTATGCGTCTAACTCAACGGGCGTATATATTTTATAATTAAGTTCAATCAAAACGTCAACAAAACAACGCAATTATATCCAGACAGAAGCCACTTTATATGGTCTACGTTTTCAAACAAAATCAACCAAAATGATAGGTTGCATTCACAATTGAAACATCTAAGTTACAGTGTAAGATAAGTTTACCTTCTTGTCGCCAGGCAGCGAATGAGATACAAAACAAAAAGCTACAAAACATTATCTCTGTTAGCCAACGAGATAAGAACTATCGTAAGATAAGTACTTTCCACCTTCCAAAGAACCAACACAAATCATAATGTTCCTCTTCAGTGTCGATTTGTCGATAACGGTAAGTGCTTAAAATCCCCTACGTCTTGGGCGGATGCCGGTAGCACACGACTACGCGCTTCGGAAAATTGTTCATTATTTCAAAACTACTGCTACCGTACCTATCTATCTCGTTCATTCATTTGGATGATTATTTATAAAAGATAAGGATAGTAAATGTAATTAAAACTCCAATGGCCAGAAAATTTGTCAGCATTCTGTATCTTGGGCATTTTTCTATTTATACGTGGTATTTAGGCATTTTTGTTCCACAACTTTTTAAAAATTAGATTTTCTGGTCAGGACGCATTTTAGCTAGATTTAATTATAAATAAAAATGCAATAGGTAGGTACATGTTTCTTAAAAAAATATTGAAAAATCTTAGTCTAAATGCAGCGTGGTGTTTTTGGCGCACATAAGCGAAAAATACCTCGCAACGGTTTAAAGAACTCGGGATGTTCGGCACTTGATAGGTCTTTTATTTCAATTTTTACCATTTTTTTTATAAAAACCAACATAAAAATATAGAAAACAACCAAACGACAGATGAATGCCTAGGTATCATGAACTTACGAATAGTGATTGAATTCAAGTAAGTAGGTAAACGAGATATTTGCTCATTCTCTATACTCTTAACATAACTCATTTTATTATCATCTAATGGGAAAGAGAAAAAGGCATGTTATGGTGTAACGAAGTTATGCGATAAGTAATGTCGCTAATCAGTGCTACACCGTCACACGCACTCTCACTCTCGGTAGAGAGTATTATGTTCCTTGGTCACACGCTACCCTAGTTACACCAATCGGTGACGCTAAGAGTATTTAGGAAGAAAAAGACGAGAAAAGTGAAAGTGTGTAATGCCATGATGCGGCACAAAATGGCAAACGAAAAAAGTCAAAGAGCCGCCTTCTGCAGGATAGGCAAGCAACGAAGAGCTGAGCCTAGTGACCAGGGTTTCGTTGATTCTGCCAGTAGCTGCCAGGAGAGTCACATACCGAGCACTTACCTGCAACTCATGGAAAGCAGAGTGTGCACCACGCAAACACACACTGCAATACGAGCCTGTAGTGTAGAAGACCCGGATGATGAATAAGGGGCTAATGTGCTTTCTGTTTCAAGTGGTTAAATAATTCTAAAAAATCACAAACCCATGATCTCGAAAAGTAACCAAAAAGTAACCTTCCGAGTCGAGTAACCTAGTAGTAAACTGACGTAGGTAAAAGTAACCCAATAGGTTACAATAGTAACTTTCTGGTAACGCTGCTGATTTCTTTCAGTCAGGCAGGCTTTTCATGCATCGAGATTATAGGACACACGTGCACGCTAGCTCATCTAGCGCGGATGAAAATCTTAGATGACCCATCTTGTAGTTGTGGAGATAAATTTGGTGATGTAAATCACATTTTCTTTTCGTGTATCAACAATGACCACGTTCAATTTTACAAAGATCTTGTATCCTTTCATGTTCCGCTTCCTTCAAATATTAAAATCCTTCTCTTCTCCTTAGATCCATCCGTGTACCAATGTTTAGAATCTTTCATTTGTACAAATAATAATAATATATAAAATCACAAATTTGTGAATGTCAATTTCCTAGTTTAGTGTATATAACCCGGGTTTTGTATTTATTCTGTTTCCCTTATTTTTTTTTATTTGGCAAGGGGAAATGCACAAACAATGCGACGCCACAAAAAAAAAAGCCTATCTGAAATGCAGTGCTGCCAATGGCGGGGAATATCCCCGATTTGCGGGGAATAGGTATCGGAAATCGGTAGCTAGCGCGATGAATGACAAAAATCGGGAAATTTCAGGGAATCGAGGCCGACTGCTTTTTGCGCTGTAGAAGCCTCAATAATGTTACCATCCATTCCATTGTAGCATAAAAGTATACCAAACAAGGGATAGCCAAAAAGGGGGTGACTGATAAAATTTGATTCGAACCAGTCTATGCGAAAGGGAGGTATAATGCGCGCAGCCAACGATGAGACTTGACGGATCACGTGGTCATACCTGCGCAGTAGTTAGTTTTCAGGCCATTTTGGCGGTATGCGATGCAAGCGGGGAGGGACGGCGAGGTATGGCGTCCGCGCATGCGTATTCAATCGTGTGTCGTTCCCCGCAACCCGCGCACACGCCGCTGTGGTCCCAAGTACTAACGAGTGAAAAAGTTGATTGTTGTGTTCGTTATTTTTTTGTTATAGTTTTCGTTATCGTTTTTTGTTGACTATGCCTAACCACCGCGTTCTTAGATTGCCCCCATATCATCCCGATTTAAATCCTATCGAAATGGCCTGGGCAGCAATAAAAGGTCATGTTAGCAGCAAGAACGTGAAATGGAATAATTATTAATATAAATGGAATACAGGAGTTATGGAGTTGGTGAAGGAAAAGATGGACCAAATGGGTCCAAATAAGTGGAAAGCGTTATATGAAAAAACTAAAAGAATTGAAAATAAATATATTGAAAGTGATCATATTATTGATGATTTGATTGATCGGGAATTAATAATATCGTCCGACGACAGTGACAGTGACACGGAAGATAGCGAAAATAGCTCTAACGAAGACAGACCAGTCACACCACAACCTAGTGCAAGTGGGACAGCTCGTGATAGTGGTTGCCATCGCACCCACGAATATATAAGTGGTGTTCGTTTTATACACGATGACGACAGCGATAGCGATTTCGATGTTCAATAAATATATTATTAATCGGAACTCATTATTTTATTTAATTATTTTGAGCGCAACTGTACCTGCGCGAAACCCCTCTACTAGCATCTGACAGGTCTCATCTCTGGCTGCGCGCATTATACAAAACTTGTTTGTAGGTATAAAAATATGTAAGATTTTTTTTCTAAAAAAAAAAATATTTTTTTATTAATGAGTATAACATTTTGTATAAAACAGTGTTTATTTCATTAGTAATAACGTAGCGGGAAATTTCGAGAAATCGAGATCACTTTTGCTTCCATCGAGATGGGGAATGAAGAAATTTACATTGGCAGCACTGCTTAAAACACATAGATGACACAGACAGACAACACAACTTAGATTCTGAAAAATACCTAGTTATTGAAATGTGTACTTATTTTATAAACTAATACCTACCAGCTTGAAATGGCTACTTTTATCTGCAGAGTGTGTTTATCCAGAAATGTGCGAATGCATCGCATTGATTCCACTGGACTACAAGAAATGTTCGAAAAAGTAACACGTACCAAGGTCAGCTACAGGAAAATTTAATACCTATTAATTAATTTCATTTCATTTAGGTATTTATAAGCCTTGGATAAGTCATGATAGGTATGTAGGTATGGTGTAATTACGTATTAGGTGTACATCGACAACTTTTGGGTTGTGCCTAGTGGCTCAATGCACAATTTTTGGAGGTGCTAGAAACCGACAATACACAGTATCTTATACACTAATTAGTAGGATAACTCAGTGATTCCAATACATAACAACGGTTGTTTATCCAATGTATCAGTCACTACTAGTTCATTTCATGGCTTCTATTACTATACTTTTTAATTAAAGTATACTTACTCAAGTATATAAGGTCGCAGGCAGCTCCTGGATGGGTGCAGCACAGGACCTGACATGAAGGTCTACTCCCAACAGTCACATAGGTACATGGCATGTACATGGTCTACAAATAACATAGTACTTACACAAGACAGTAGTCAGTGGCGGATTTCCCCACAGGCTGAGTAGGCTTGAGCCTAGGGCGGCAGATTTTAGGAGCGGCAAATTTGGGGACCGTTTTTTTTGATAAGTATTTTGCAGAAAGAAGTCTATAAGCCATCTTTCCGATGACTTTTCCCTCTTCCCTTTCATTGTATGTACATTCAAGCAACGGTACCACAAACTTTTATATTCTATGGTACAACACCCAGTTCGCGGCTCCCAACCAGTAGCATACTACATTTAGCCGCCTTATCGATTCGCTCAGAAATATAACCAAAAACTATAACTTATCTTGTTGGAGTGAAGGGCGGCAAAAATTTAACAGCCTATACTCGGGAAATGTGTGAATCCACCACTGACAGTAGTCTAGACATAGAACAAGCAAATGCCCCAACTGATGTTACTGAACTGAACCATCATAACAAAGCATTGCCTCATAGATCACGCACCTTAGGAACGCGCCCTACGATGCACTGCCCTGCGTCCATCAACTTCAGGCATACAGGTGTAAAGCTTCGTGTGCATATAATTACACCGGAAACCATACCCTTCAAATTAAAACCAAACAATGCTGCTTGGGGGCAGAAATAGGTATAGTAGTTCCCTGGGCGAGTCCTTTCACAAGGAAATTTATTACTCTAAATTTCATCTTCAGTCAAACTCCTCAGTTGGCTACTCGCCCAATGGGCTATAGAGGTTGTCATTATCAAATCCTTATTTGTTTCAGCTCAACGTAGAGGAGATACCTGTAACAATGTGCTACATCTGTCTCCCACAGTTGCAGAAGAGCCATAGATTCCTAAAAATGTGTCAAACAGCTGAGGAAACCTTTGCAGACCTACTTACAAATGGAATAGAGGTAGTTGATGTTATTATTTACCTATATACCTTAAGACGTTCCCAAGGACACCAACTTCAATTAAATCTTGCTCCTTGTAACACTGATGGGATATAACTTTTTCAGTAATAAGGTGCTCCACAATTGGAACATCCTAACAGAAACAGTTGTATCTTCAATAAACTCATTTAAAAACAAACTCGATAACTGGCTACGAATTAATAAGACAACACAGAAGTTAAGGGATTTTCAGCACTGTGTGATGTACACATTATATCTGCAGTAATGCTGCAAAATAAATAAAATGAATCGCCCTAGATGCTAGATGGAATGGGAGCTGTAGGGTGCAGACTGCACAATATAGGTTGCTCTGGAGATCTATAAAGGCTGTGTTCAGAAGCAGTGGACGTCCTGTAATTGATATGATGATGATACCATTAAAGCCTTGTGAACGCATGTGTGATAGGTATCTCACTCTGTATTGTTTCTTTCAGGTCAATAATAGTTCATTGGGTATGCTCAACCTACAAACAACACAACACTTGTTATTATCAGTGGCTCCTACACGAGTCCTAACTCTGGGTACTGATGATTCAACTAACATAAGTTCTCAAGAACCTGTTGTGGAAGAACTCAATGAAGCTGAGAAAAATGCAGATATCGGTCGCAATGTAAATAATGAAATGGATGAGGAGCATATTCAAATAGAAGAATCTTTGGTAGCAATAAAATGTAATTTTGATTTAACAAACAAAAGTACTCAAGAAACTGATGAAGTTGAACTTGAAAAAGTTAACAATAGTACAGACTGTGATCACATTGTGAAAGATGAAATGAATGAGCAGCCTTTTCAAACAGAGGACAGTTATGTATCAATGAATTGTAATAAAGACAATTTTACAAAAAACAAATCTCAACAAACAGTTAAGGTAGAAGTTGAGATAAGTGCATTTGTAAAAAGTGAAGTGGATGAGCATTTTCAAACAGAAAAGAGTATTGTGTCAGTCAATTTAAATAATGATGAATCTGTGAACAAATTGTATCAAGTAACTGTTAAAGAAGAAATCAATGAATTCGAGGAAAGTGCCGATTTAGATCACATATTAAAAGATGAAATGGATGAACAGCATTTTCAAACAGAGGAAAGTTTTGTGTCACTTAGTTGTAATAATGTTGGTCCTCATTATGCTAAAGAACAATTTTTTGAAGAAAATGCACATACCAATAATATTGTAAAAGAAGAAGTGGCAACAATGGTTAAGGAACATTCTGAAAGAGTAAAAAGCATTGATACAACTGGAACAAATTATGAATGTGATTTCTGTAAAAGAAAATTTAGTTCAAAACAAACTTTGTGTGTACATTTAAAAAGCCACATGAATAGAACACTGCTTTCCTGCAATGTTTGTGCGAGCGTATTTTCATGCAATAGTTCATTGCAAAGGCACATGAGAACTCACACTGCTGAGAAACCTTTTACCTGCAACATTTGTGATAAGACATTTACAAGCAGTCGTACTCTAAAACAACATATGAGATCACACAATGGAGAAAAACCATTTTCCTGCAACATTTGCGATAAGACGTTCATTTGGATCAGTCAATTGAAGAGACACATGATTACACACACTGGAGGAGGATCATTTTCCTGCAACATGTGCGATAAAAGTTTTGTTTGCAATGCTGACTTGAAAAGACACACTATTACACACACTGGAGAAAGACCATTTTCCTGCAACACATGTGATAAAACTTATGGTGATAGTGGTGTTTTGAAGAAACACATGATGATTCACACTGGAGAAAGACCATTTTCTTGCAACATGTGTGATAAAACTTTCGTTTCCAATTATGGCTTGAAGAGACACACAGTTACACACACTGGAGAAAGACCATTTTCCTGCAACACATGTGATAAAACTTTTAGTGATATTAGTGTTTTGAAGAAACACATGAGGACTCACACTGGAGAAAGACCATTTTCTTGTAACATATGCGATAAAACTTTCGTTTGGAATAGTGACTTCAAGAAACACATGATTAAACACACTGGAGAAAGACCATTTTCTTGCAACGAATGCGATGAATCTTTTGGTGAAAGTAGTGTTTTGAAAAAACACATGACGACCCACACTGGGGAAAAACTATTTTCCTGCAACATATGCGATGAAACTTTCGTTTGGCATTGTCTCTTGAAGAGACACATGATTAAACACACTGCAGAAAGACCATTTTCCTGCAACAGATGCGATAAAACTTTCCATTGGAATAGTAGCTTGAAGAGACACACTATTACACACACTGAAAAAATACCATTTTCCTGCAACAGATGCGATAAAACTTTTAGTGATAGAAGTGTTTTGAAACAACACATTAGTACCCACACCGGATAAAGACCATTTTCCTGCAACAGATGCGATAAAACTTTCAATTGGAATAGTAGCTTGAAGAGACACACTATTACACACACTGAAGAAATACCATTTTCCTGCAACAGATGCGATAAAACTTTCCATTGGAATAGTAGCTTGAAGAGACACACTATTACACACACTGAAGAAATACAATTTTCCTGCAACAGATGCGATAAAACTTTCCATTGGAATAGTAGCTTGAAAAGACACACTATTACACACACTGAAAAAATACCATTTTCCTGCAACAGATGCGATAAAACTTTCAATTGGAATAGTAGCTTGAAGAGACACACTATTACACACACTGAAGAAATACCATTTTCCTGCAACAGATGCGATAAAACTTTCCATTGGAATAGTAGCTTGAAAAGACACACTATTATACACACTGAAAAAATACCATTTTCCTGCAACAGATGCGATAAAACTTTCAATTGGAATAGTAGCTTGAAGAGACACACTATTACACACACTGAAGAAATACCATTTTCCTGCAACAGATGCGATAAAACTTTCCATTGGAATAGTAGCTTGAAGAGACACACTATTACACACACTGAAGAAATACCATTTTCCTGCAACAGATGCGATAAAACTTTCAATTGAAATAGTAGCTTGAAGAGACACAGACACACTATTACACACACTGAAGAAATACCATTTTCCTGCAACAGATGCGATAAAAATTTCAATTGGAATAGTAGCTTGAAGAGACACACTATTACACACACTGAAGAAATACCATTTTCCTGCAACAGATGCGATAAAACTTTCCATTGGAATAGTAGCTTGAAAAGACACACTATTACACACACTGAAAAAATACCATTTTCCTGCAACAGATGCGATAAAACTTTCAATTGGAATAGTAGCTTGAAGAGACACAGACACACTATTACACACACTGAAGAAATACCATTTTCCTGCAACAGATGCGATAAAACTTTCAATTGGAATAGTAGCTTGAAGAGACACACTATTACACACACTGAAGAAATACCATTTTCCTGCAACAGATGCGATAAAACTTTCCATTGGAATAGTAGCTTGAAAAGACACACTATTACACACACTGAAAAAATACCATTTTCCTGCAACAGATGCGATAAAACTTTCAATTGGAATAGTAGCTTGAAGAGTCACACTATTACACACACTGAAGAAATACCATTTTCCTGCAACAGATGCGATAAAACTTTCCATTGGAATAGTAGCTTGAAGAGACACACTATTACACACACTGAAAAAATACCATTTTCCTGCAACAGATGCGATAAAACTTTCAATTGGAATAGTAGCTTGAAGAGACACACTATTACACACACTGAAAAAATACCATTTTCCTGCAACAAATGCGATAAAACTTTTAATGATATAAGTTTTTTGAAGAACACATTAGTACCCACACCAGATAAAGACCATTTTCCTGCAACAGATGCGATAAAACTTTTGGTGATAGAAGTGTTTTTTAAGAAACACATTAGTACCCACACCAGATAAAGACCATTTTCCTGTAACAGATGCCATAAAACTTTTGGTGATAGAAGTGTTTTGAAGAAACACATTAGTACCCACACCAGATAAAGACCATTTTCCTGCAACAGATGCGATAAAACTTTCCCACTACCTGTAATTTGAATGAAACTGTAGGTCAAGTTAGTTGATTCACATTTTGAAGCACTATTTTGATAGTCAAAGATTAGGTACAAATAATATTTTTTTTTGTTTTTATGATAGTGGTGTTTTGTAGAAACACATTAGTACCCACACCAGATAAAGACCATTTTCCTGCAACAGATGCGATAAAACTTTTGTTGATAGTGGTGTTTTGAAGAAACACATTAGTACCCACACCAGATAAAGACCATTTTCCTGCAACAGATGCGATAAAACTTTTGTTGATAGTGGTGTTTTGAAGAAACACATTAGTACCCACACCAGATAAAGACCATTTTCCTGCAACAGATGCGATAAAACTTTTGTTGATAGTGGTGTTTTGAAGAAACACATTAGTACCCACACCAGATAAAGACCATTTTCCTGCAACAGATGCGATAAAACTTTCCCACTACCTGTAATTTGAATGAAACTGTAGGTCAAGTTAGTTGATTCACATTTTGAAGCACTATTTTGATAGTCAAAGATTACAAATAATATTTTTTTTTGTTTTTATGATAGTGGTGTTTTGTAGAAACACATTAGTACCCACACCAGATAAAGACCATTTTCCTGCAACAGATGCGATAAAACTTTTGTTGATAGTGGTGTTTTGAAGAAACACATTAGTACCCACACCAGATAAAGACCATTTTCCTGCAACAGATGCGATAAAACTTTTGTTGATAGTGGTGTTTTGAAGAAACACATTAGTACCCACACCAGATAAAGACCATTTTCCTGCAACAGATGCGATAAAACTTTTGTTGATAGTGGTGTTTTGAAGAAACACATTAGTACCCACACCAGATAAAGACCATTTTCCTGCAACAGATGCGATAAAACTTTTGTTGATAGTGGTGTTTTGAAGAAACACATTAGTACCCACACCAGATAAAGACCATTTTCCTGCAACAGATGCGATAAAACTTTTGTTGATAGTGGTGTTTTGAAGAAACACATTAGTACCCACACCAGATAAAGACCATTTTCCTGCAACAGATGCGATAAAACTTTTGTTGATAGTGGTGTTTTGAAGAAACACATTAGTACCCACACCAGATAAAGACCATTTTCCTGCAACAGATGCGATAAAACTTTTGTTGATAGTGGTGTTTTGAAGAAACACATTAGTACCCACACCAGATAAAGACCATTTTCCTGCAACAGATGCGATAAAACTTTTGTTGATAGTGGTGTTTTGAAGAAACACATTAGTACCCACACCAGATAAAGACCATTTTCCTGCAACAGATGCGATAAAACTTTTGTTGATAGTGGTGTTTTGAAGAAACACATTAGTACCCACACCAGATAAAGACCATTTTCCTGCAACAGATGCGATAAAACTTTTGTTGATAGTGGTGTTTTGAAGAAACACATTAGTACCCACACCAGATAAAGACCATTTTCCTGCAACAGATGCGATAAAACTTTTGTTGATAGTGGTGTTTTGAAGAAACACATTAGTACCCACACCAGATAAAGACCATTTTCCTGCAACAGATGCGATAAAACTTTTGTTGATAGTGGTGTTTTGAAGAAACACATTAGTACCCACACCAGATAAAGACCATTTTCCTGCAACAGATGCGATAAAACTTTTGTTGATAGTGGTGTTTTGAAGAAACACATTAGTACCCACACCAGATAAAGACCATTTTCCTGCAACAGATGCGATAAAACTTTTGTTGATAGTGGTGTTTTGAAGAAACACATTAGTACCCACACCAGATAAAGACCATTTTCCTGCAACAGATGCGATAAAACTTTTGTTGATAGTGGTGTTTTGAAGAAACACATGATGATTATGAAGAAAGACCATTCTGGTGCAATAAATGCGATAAAACATACCGTGATAGTACTGAGTTGAAGAAACACGTCAGAACCCACGCTGGAGAAAAGAATTTTATCTGCACCATTTGTGCTAAGAAATTTCAACGCAAAGTTAATTTAGAACTACACATGAATACACACAATAACGTAAAATCAAATGTCTGTAACAAATGCAAAAAGGACTTCTCTCAAAGAGTTGTTTTAGAAACAGACAGACCATATTCCTGCAGCAGTTGCAATAAACGTTACGTTCTTCATTTGTTTAGTTTCATCATCATCATCATTTTATTTTTGTTTATATTCATTTATACAACCTGTTTTCTTGTTATCTTATTAGGCACCGTCATAGATAACTTAGTTTAATTTATATAATGGTAACTGGCAATATTTATTTAGTATTATATAGGTACTCGTTTACCAGTGTTCGTGTCCTCACTTAGGCCCTGTCAGAAAACCAGCGCTGCATCTTACCCGACAAGGTTCGAAGCAGCCCATGCTGAGACAGGGACCATTTTATCCCCACGCAACACCACCATTGTCTGTGTTATTTTATTATTGTACATTGTCTGTGGGAGAAAATAAATGTATTTTATTTCTTTCTTTCTTTCTGTTTTGTTATGTACGACATTAATTTAAAACACACATCCGGAATCGTATCAACTGATTTTAGAGGTGGGTTTCATTCCTTCCACTCGACACCACCAAAACGACACCATCGGTGGTGTCGTATGGAATCACTAGTCCATACGACACCACCGACTAATAGTGAGGTTACCTACATACAAAGTTGTTGATATGAAAACTCCAATTAAGTTCAAGCAGTTTCATTAATGAGGTATGTCATTTGATAAAGTTTATATTTATCTGTCACTCAAATGGTCATCTTGACATTGTTCATTGCAATTTGCATGTTATTGTCTTTCCGTCCGAATATTTTAATTTTTCACAATGGACATGGATACTAATACTGACGACATAAAATACATAAAAACTAATGGCGGAACAGCTTTGCTCTGGCAAACGTATTAATTTCACCGTCACAAGGGATATAAAAACGGCTCAGTGTTATGGAGATGCACTAGCTTCAAAAGGACTAAGTGTCCAGGTATGATAACTATAATAGTATCCTTTTCATTTGTCATTTTTTCGAGTATTCCATAGCCTTTACTTATTTTACTAGAATAAATTTTAATATTACTTTTTAGAATGACATAATTACAAAGAACAAAGATCACACTTGCGGAAGAGACGCCTTTGCAAATGACCGTTTGCTGGTAACAAACGTATTACGAAATAAGGTAATTACATCTGACCAACCAATACCAACCTTATATGAAGATAATGTGTTTACATTGAAAGAAAAAGGTCATGATTTACTGAATGCAATTCCAAAGTTTAAAAGTATTAAACAATTGCTTTATGATGCAAGAAATAAAGAACTTGGAGTTCCCGCTACAATTTTTAAATCTATAAATGAGGTCACTGTACCGGTAAGATTTCGCGAGTCTATATTAGCGGATTACTATTATGATGGTACTCGCATATTGGTGTTTTGTCCCAAACGTTGTCGTGTAATGATTTGTAAAATCACTGAGTATTTCGTTGATGGAACTTTTGCAGTCTGCCCGACTCCCTTCCAACAAATTTACAATATTCTTGGTGACATAGGCAGCACTTTTGAAAAAACAAAAGTGGTACCACTTATCAGTGCATTTATGACTAATCGAACACAGAAAAGCTATGAGTTATTATTCCACATGATTCAATCACAATTACCAGAATATAAACCTTATAAAGTACATTGTGACTATGAGTCCGCAGCAATTAACGCTATAAAAGAAGAATATCCAAATGTAATAATAAAAGGCTGCTATTATCACTGGTGCAAAAATATTAGTAAAAATGTCAAAAAGTTTAAAAATAATGAAACCAAACCGGAAAAAAGAATTGTCTCTCTAACAGCGGCCTTACTGCTCTTGCCACCACAATGTACTTCAGAAGGATGGGAGTATATCAAAACCCAAATTTATAGAATTAATAATATAAACATGACCAGATTTATACGTTACATCGAAAATTATTGGTTAAAAATTCACTCCCCAGATCTTTTTAGCGTATATGGTGAAAGACATCGTACCGATAATGTATCCGAAGGTTTTCATTCGAAACTAATAAAGGGAATAAACAAGACAACAGTTACTTTGACCAGAACCATGAATAAAATGAATAAATACGTATGGAAGCTTCAGAACAAAAAAGGAAGAGTAAATACATTTTGGATGATGACTTTATACTTGATGTTCAAATGCAATTAATCAATGGTGATATCACTGTGGCCAAGGCTTTAGATGAACTCAGATAGAGGTTTTTTTAAACAGGGTATCACATCATTGGGTAAATCGGAGTAGAAACTTTTTTAATGTTTCCATAATGCTAGCACATGACATTAAAGAATATAAGTATGTCACTGTGGCGTTTCTGAATTCAGTTGTTTTCTGTTTTGTTCACTGTGCTATTACTATTGTATTTAGAAATATATAAATACTTAATAACATAATTTAGAAAGTATGGAGAGTCAATCAATTTTGAGTTTTCAACCTAAATACCAACTCTCGCCCGATGATGTGTTTGAAATGCAGGATACTCAAAGTATGTTGTAGAGTGTAGAGATGACGACGTCACACCAGACATTTATATCGCCGTGAAAACGCAAACGAAATTAAATATGAAGGATAATTGTACCCAAACGGACTATTTGAGTGATGCTCAGATTGTATTAAATACAGCAAAATTGTTGGCTGAAAGTTTTTTTCCCGGAAAAGACAATAAAAGAAAAGTTCATTAAGGCCTATTACAAGCACGTAACAACAATTGTGGACACGCTGCAAGACTAGTTTTCCGGTCCGTTCTTTAATACCTACATAACTACTTACTTCACTGAAATAAAAAAATAATATTTCATAAACTCTGTTTTATTAATTATCGTTTAACTATAGATAACTTGAAATAATAACTTTGGGGTCGGATCAATGTATGTGATGTTGTCTGATATTTATTTATTTATTTTAATGAACTGGGAGCTGTTAGTCAAAAACACGCGTTTCTGGACATCACTAGGGTGGTGTCGTATGGACTAGAGATTCCATACGACACCACGGATGGTGTCGTTTTGGTGGTGTCGAGTGGAAGGAATGGTGGGTTTAATACCAGGAGCTTGAATCCAGTAATGGATACATTTACAATAAACAGATTTTAACGTAAATCGGCGGCGTCTTTGCGTCGATGCCGCTTAGTCGGTTCAACAGGTGCCTACTTACATGATGAATGAATATGATTTGTTTACCTATTTTATACAGGCTGTTTCATTCATATTTTAGGACTAGATATTATGGTTGCTAGATAACTGTCTATGGCAATGAATTTGAAAAAAAACTATTTTACAATAATACTAGCAATAATACATAACAAAACACGAAGTATATATTGCATTTATCAGCTTATCCTACTAATATTATAAATGCGAAAGTTTGTATGTATGGATGATTGTTACTCTTTCACGCCGGAACGGCTGAACCGATTGCGATGAAATTTGATATGTACGTAGATCATAACCTGGATTAACACAGACTACTTTTTATTGGCAAACCACGTGTGCGAAGCCGCGGATTGATCAGCTAGTATTACATATGTGGATGTATCTATACCGCCGAGGGTTTAACGCAGTACGCGCTCTCCGCAGCAATAAACAGCAGCACAGGCTGGTGACGCCAACACACAGGCTGCACAAGTCGAACAGATCGGTGTACATCTCGGGCCCGGCAGTCTACAATAGGCTACCAGATAGTATACGAAATGCAGCCTCCATCGCGACGTTAAAGGCTGCTTTTGCACCAGAAATGTGCTATGCTGCGAGGATGTAAAAGCTAAGCTATGAAACTATTTGACCGTTTCCACTAATACCAAGCTATGTAGCGGAGCGAGTAAGATGTGCAAACGCGGGCCTACTCAGTACTCTGCTCTTCACATAGCTACCACTCGCGACCATCCATAGCACGCATCCGTTTCCACTGATACTAAGCTATGTAGCGGAGCGAGTAAGATATCCAAACGCGGGCCTACTGAGTACTCTGCTCTTCACATAGCTACCACTCGCGACCATCCATAGCACGCATCCGTTTCCACTGATACTAAGCTATGTAGCGGAGCGAGTAAGATGTGCAAACGCGGGCCTACTCAGTACTCTGCTCTTCACATAGCTACCACTCGCGACCATCCATAGCACGCATCCGTTTCCACTGATACTAAGCTATGTAGCGGAGCGAGTAAGATATCCAAACGCGGGCCTACTGAGTACTCTGCTCTTCACATAGCTACCACTCGCGACCATCGATAGCACGCATCCGTTTCCACTGATACTAAGCTATGTAGCGGAGCGAGTAAGATGTGCAAACGCGGGCCTACTCAGTACTCTGCTCTTCACATAGCTACCACTCGCGACCATCCATAGCACGCATCCGTTTCCACTGATACTAAGCTATGTAGCGGAGCGAGTAAGATATCCAAACGCGGGCCTACTGAGTACTCTGCTCTTCACATAGCTACCACTCGCGACCATCCATAGCACGCATCCGTTTCCACTGATACTAAGCTATGTAGCGGAGCGAGTAAGATATCCAAACGCGGGCCTACTGAGTACTCTGCTCTTCACATAGCTACCACTCGCGACCATCCATAGCACGCATCCGTTTCTACTGATACTAAGCTATGTAGCGGAGCGAGTAAGATATGCAAACGCGGGCCTACTGAGTACTCTGCTCTTCACATAGCTACCACTCGCAACCATCCATAGCACGCATCCGTTTCCACTGATACTAAGCTATGTAGCGGAGCGAGTAAGATATGCAAACGAGGGCCTACTGAGTACTCTGCTCTTAACATAGCTACCACTCGCGACCATCCATAGCACGCATCCGTTTCCACTGATACTAAGCTATGTAGCGGAGCGAGTAAGATATGCAAACGCGGGCCTACTGAGTACTCTGCTCTTCACATAGCTACCACTCGCGACCATCCATAGCACGCATCCGTTTCCACTGATACTAAGCTATGTAGCGGAGCGAGTAAGATGTGCAAACGCGGGCCTACTGAGTACTCTGCTCTTCACATAGCTACCACTCGCGACCATCCATAGCAGGCATCCGTTTCCACTGATACTAAGCTATGTAGCGGAGCGAGTAAAATGTGCAAACGCGGGCCTACTGAGTACTCTGCTCTTCACATAGCTACCACTCGCGACCATCCATAGCACGCATCCGTTTCCACCACGGACTTCACGGGACGCGTAACGTGCTTAAAACTAATGAAATCACCGTCGACCGTTTTTTGCGGGGCTCGGGGGAGTGATCTATTGCTGGTGTACTTCCGCGTATAGCGTTGTCACTGTCTAACAGCTACTGTAGATTGAACACTAGTGCTTGGTGCAGTCGATAAAAATGAATGAATGACGAAAAAATAACGAGTATGATAACCTACTTTTTAAAATTGAAATCATGATTAAATTATAAGAAGCTTTTATTTAACTTGCTGTTTGTTGAATTTTAAACCAGTTCCCCCCAACCAATTGAGCAGTAATTTTTAACACAACATAACTTAGGTGACAATGCAATAATTTGGTACAATGGAGGTGGTTTCATGATGGAGACGGATGCTGGATAATGTAACTTCTGAGTGGATACTAGTATACTAGTGTTTGGGCTCATTTGAATCTGCTTGCGGTTACATTATGACGTCACCTAAAATCCAAAACGGTGGAAGGGACAATAATGAGTTGCAGGTTAGGTGTTTGTAGTTTGTTAGCATTGCATGCGTTGATGGCGTGTCAATAACCATTAAGAAATGTAGAAAATCAACAAAAAATAACTTAAGCAATTAGCATTTCATATATTTTTAATTTAGATGGAGAAGAACTCAGCCATTCACGAAAAATAAAAAAACACCCTCCTTTTTAGCAGTCTGGTAAAAAGAAATTACAATATTAAAATTTATAACACTAATATTATTAATGCGAAAGTATGGATTTTTGTTTATTTATTTATAATTTCGATGACATTTAGTATATACTTAGATTATAACGTGGATTAACACATAGGCTTCTTTTATCCCATAACTCAGGTCCCATGGGTTTAATACCGGTAGGTAAAATATTAAATAAATAAATAAATATGGCTGGACATTTCACACAGCGCTATCTAGCCCCAAACTAAGCAGAGCTTGTACTATGGGTACCAGATAACTGATAGAATACTTATATACTTTTTTTGTAAATACATACTTATAATAAGCATATAGAAAAACACCTTGACCCGACACAAATATCTGTAGATCATACAAACATTTGTTCCACGGCGAGAATCGAACCCGCTATCTCCTGCGTCTCAGCCGGCTATTCGCCCACTGTACCACGGAGGTCGTCAAAATCGTCGTAAAGGTCGTAGTATTTATTAATCCGATAATCGAAATATATCCAATAAACATTTTTAATAACGTAAATCCGTTGCGCCATTGCGATGGTGACGCTTAGTCAGTTTAACAGGTACTTACATCTTCTATAAAGATAACGTCGGTCGTGGTAACGGGTGAACCATATGCTTGTTCCATATCCAAATGTATAAAAAAGTAGCAAACAGACAGACAGAGAAACAGAGTTACTTTTGAATGAATGAATGAAAATTCTTTATTATACCTTACAAGCTAGACACAACAGATTTATAAAAAAAAAACCAATAAATGTTAGCATAATGGGCAGTCTTATCGCTTAACAAAGCGATCTCTTACAGACAACCTTTGGATTTATTATTTAGTATGGATAAGCACCTTGTAAAACAACATCACCATATTATATTGATGATGATGATGATTAGGAGAGCTGTGTCCGGTATTTCAAGCTCTACTTACAAATTCTGGCAAATTTAATTTTGGAACAGCATCTTTACATAGTTTCCTTTGTTTGTTAGACTTTTTATTGTAACACTCAGGTTCAAAATGTAAACTGCATATATAACTATGTTTTCTTGGAATCCAAGCCATTAATATCATGGGACTGCTTTCTCTACGGACTGCTTTCACCCACTTTCTTTCTTAATGGATCAGTGGAAAATCTGAAAGTGTGTGAGTTCGTTCATTCATTCATATCGATATTTTTATCGATAGTGTCAAGCCCTATCACCATATGATTAGACTGAACGTAATGAAGAATGAAAACTAAATGACATATAATCCGACTCATTTTGGTGTACCACAATTTTGGTTACACTGCCCAAAAAATTTAGCACTTTTAAAATGGCGTATTATTTGCAGTAATCGTAACATATTTATTTGATTTTATGAAAATATAGTGGCTTCAATGGGATAAAATTATACTCACAGGTGAAAAGAAGTATTAACTGTTCGTCCACTCTAGCTTTTACAAAATAATACGGCGCACTTCGTCATTTTTTTCTTTGTTTTGTCCTCGAGAACTAAAGTCACACTGACAAGACAATTTCGTTTACCTACTATGGCAAAATGACTGAGTTCGTGGCAAGAGGGGTAAAGACGAAAACAGCCGAGTTGCGCGTCCAGTGAAGTCCGTGGTTTCCACTGATACTAAGCTATGTAGCGGAGCGAGTAAGATGTGCAAACGCGGGTCTACCGAGTACTCTGCTCTTCACATAGCTACCACTCGCGACCATCCATAGCACTTATCCGTTTCCACTGATACTAAGCTATGTAGCGGAGCGAGTAAGATGTGCAAACGCGGGCCTACTGAGTACTCTGCTCTTCACATAGCAACCACTCGCGACCATCCATAGCTCTTATCCGTTTCCACTGATACTAAGTTATGTAACGGAGCGAGTAAGATGTGCAAACGCGGACCTACTGAGTACTCTGCTCTTCACATAGCTACCACTCGCGACCATCCATAGCACGTATCCGTTTCGACTTATACTAAGCTATGTAGCGGAGAGAGTAAGATGTGCAAACGCGGGCCTACTGAGTACTCTGCTGTCTCTGCTCTTCACATAGCTACCACTCGAGACCATCCATAGCACGCATCCGTTTCCACTGATACTAAGCTATGTAGCGGAGCGAGTAAGATGTGCAAACGCGGGCCTACTGAGTACTCTGCTCTTCACATAGCTACCACTCGCGACCATCCATAGCACGCATCCGTTTCCACTGATACTAAGCTATGTAGCGGAGCGAGTAAGATATGCAAACGCGGGCCTACTGAGTACTCTGCTCTTCACATAGCTACCACTCGCGACCATCCATAGCAGGCATCCGTTTCCCCTGATACTAAGCTATGTAGCGGAGCGAGTAAAATGTGCAAACGCGGGCCTACTGAGTACTCTGCTCTTCTCATAGCTACCACTCGCGACCATCCATAGCACACATCCGTTTCCACTGATACTAAGCTATGTAGCGGAGCGAGTAAGATGTGCAAACGCGGGCCTACTGAGTACTCTGCTCTTCACATAGCTACCACTCGCGACCATCCATAGCACGCATCCGTTTCCACTGATACTAAGCTATGTAGCGGAGCGAGTAAGATATACAAACGCGGGCCTACTGAGTGCTCTGCTCTTCTCATAGCTACCACTCGCGACCATCCATAGCACGCATCCGTTTCCACTGATAGGTATCTAAGCTATGTAGCGGACCGAGTAAGATATGAAAAAAATAGGTTAGTTGAATCCGTTTCCACCAGTGCTATGCTATGTGGACCAATGAATTTGATTGGTGGATATCAAACGCAGCCATAGCAACGCAGCATAGCACATCTCTGGTGGAAAAGCAGCCTAGGGGTCATTTGAAAACATGGTTGTTGGGGAGTGTTTTCTACAGCATGGGTGAGTTCCGACCAATCCGCAGCTTCGCACGCGTAGTTTTTTAATAAAAACATTACCCTCCTTCTGCGCAGTTGGGTAAAAAGTGGCCTGTGTCACCCGGAGGCCGGAGATAGTGTAGCTTCTCAACAGTGAAAGAATTTTTTAAATCAGTTCAGTAGTTTCGGAGCCTATTCAATATAAACAAGCAAACAAATCTTTCCTCTTTATAATATTACGAAGTTTTTTGTAGATATTGATATGTTCTTTAATATTGTAGAACATACTTTTGTTCTATCATCAATTCATCAATAGTTTCCGCAGCGCATGCGACGAAAGACGTTTTAGGGCACTTTCTTACGTTACTTAAGTTTTAGTAAAGATCCCTAATCTTTTCTAATAATAAATATAGCCTATGTAACTCAGAGTAAATGTAGCTTTCCAGTGGTGAAAGAATTTTTGAAATCGGACCAGTTGTTTTTAAGTTTATTCATTAAAAACATACACACAAAAATACAAATCTTTCCTCTTTATAATATTAGTAAAGATTATTGTTTATATATTTAATGTAAGTACATACTTATTTTCAATTTGCCATCATCATATCAGCTGAAGGACGTCCTCTGCTGAACATAGTCCTCCATAGATTTCCAGAGCGACCGATCTTGTACCTGCACCCAACGGCTCCCAGCATCTTTTATCAGGTCTTTCCATCTAGTGGAGGCCGTCCTACGCTGCGCTTTCTAGTACGTGGTTTCCACTCGAGAATCATTCTGCCCCAACGGCCGTCAGTTCTTTTGAGCTATGTGCCCCGCCCACTGTCACTTCAGCTTGCTTTCAATCACGTCGTAATGGCTGAAAAATTCAGCTGGGCTCAAAGAAAAACAAGATGGGATCACATTTCATATGTAAGTAGCACATTTAGATGTTGTGTTATTTGATTATTTAAATAAATTGTTCGGTTTGTAATTGTCATAAATAATGATACCAAATAGGTATAGAGTTATTATTTTTCCTACTCTATAAATCAGAGATTGATAACTATTACCTATTCATCATCATCATCATGTCAGCCGTAGGACGTCCACTGCTGGACAAAGGCCTCCCTCATTGATCTCCAGGAACTGCGGTTGGAAGCGGCCTGCATCCAACGCCGACCTGCGGTTCTTACCAAGTCGTCTGCCCATCTTGTGGGTGGACGTCCTACGCTGCGCTTGCCGGTCCGTGGCCTCCACTCGAGAACCTTTCGGCCCCATCGGCCATCTGTTCTGCGCGCTATATGGCCTGCCCATTGCCACTTCAACGTGCTAATCCGTCGGGCTATGTCGGTGACTTGAGTTCTCCTACGTATCTCCTCATTTCTGATTCGATCCCGTAGAGAAACCCCGAGCATAGCCCTCTCCATAGCTCGTTGAGCGACTCTGAGCTTATTCATAAGGCCAATAGTGAAGGACCACGTCTCGGTTCCATATGTCATCACTGGTAACACACACTGATTGTAGACTTTCGTCTTAAGGCACTGAGGTATGTTGGACGAAAAGACGTTGCGAAGTTTCCCAAACGCTGCCCATCCGAGTT
Source organism: Philereme vetulata (assembly GCA_918857605.2). Lineage (NCBI taxonomy): Eukaryota > Metazoa > Arthropoda > Insecta > Lepidoptera > Geometridae > Philereme > Philereme vetulata. The sequence goes on along the minus strand of OU975427.1, from coordinate 6,468,082 downwards.
GGACTAGTTCCTATTAGTTCTTTATTATTTATTGTACACAAGAAAATACATTAAAAAGTACAGAAATAGAGGACATGTACGTACAAAGGCTAGCTTAGCCCTAAGATGAGTTGTACTTTTAAATCATTGATCTAGCGAAGCGAGATCTCCAAATCAAATTAATCGGCGTTGTATGTATGTATACCTACGTATGTTTGTTTGTCCGATGATATAACTTACGAAGCGTTTATCAGATCATCATGAAATTTGGTATCTATGTAGGTAGTGTTGGCACAATTTTAGTGTGACTCAATGAGCTAAAAATGTGGGGGGGGTGGGGGGGGGGGGGGGGGGTTTGAGATATTGCGGTTCAAGAGGGGTAAAAAAAACCAAAATGCGACTATCTGGTCAAATGGCATGTCTAACAAAAGATCTTTGTGAGTACATTTCTACCCTGTTTTTATTTTTAGTTGAAACCTTGTAGTTTTTAAGTTATTAGCCATAACAAAAACTGAACTATGACAAAATTCACACGATACACCAGTGACCACACATTGCTGAAATTTGGTATGCGTGTAGCTTTAGTGACACAAATATAGGGAAAAGTCTGAAATCCAGAATAACTGCAATTTCTACCCCAAAATAGAGAACCAAAAACATGAACTCCCGTTACCTGTAATTTGAATGAAACTGTAGGTCAAGTAAAGTGGTTACGCATTCGTGGCACTATTTTGATAGTCAAAGATTACGAATAATGTTTTTTGTTTGGGAGACTCGCGAGAATTCAGTTCGGGCCGAACCACCTGTATGATTGTTTAAAAATACGGTTGTTTAACACGATTGTTAAAATTTTAAAATACGACTTAAGGGGGCACCGGAGGGACAATCGCCCCTACAACACGTACTACCAAGATCATTTCTAATTGGAGCATATTTCTACCTTAATAAGGTATTATTTTAATTTGAATAGTATTTATCTAGGTTCCCAACCATATATTAGATCAAAATACTTACCTAAATGAAATAGAAGCGTATCGCATTCTGCATGTTTTTACGTCATAAAAGGTCTGTTTTCAACCTAATTGTTTCGTATTAAAAACAACAACATCTTACGTATCCTAGTCATGGGAACATAGATTATATCGTCTAGTTACAGAATAACAACACAATGAGAAAAATACAACAAGTTTTCAGTCATCATTTTTGGTATTACGGAACACGGTCAAAATCTAATCAAATTTAGAATCGTTCTATTGCTATCACTGTCGCTCTGCGTGGCTTAACTTCGTCACTAAACAGGGATAGCGATATTCAGGCCGAAGTCTTTGACGTGGCCGAATTGAAGTTGCGCTCGTGGCTCGCCGGCGCGTTAAAAGAAGCTATACAGGGTTACTGGTAATCACTTAAATAGCATTTTCAGTTAGCATCCTTTTAGGGACATGTTTTGTACCTACGAGTACATAAAAACAAACAGCTTTAATTTTACTACTTTTAAAAAACTCACGCAGCAAAACGAAAATTATATATTTTTATCAAAACCGTGTTTTATTTTAAAATCATTGGTTATTAGGTACATACTTATGTTAGTTCTACATATTTATGAGCGGTATATTATCTATTTGGAGTGTGCTAAGCCGAAAGAGAGGTCATTGTACTCACTATTATGTTATGATCAACTTTTACTCTGGGCCCAATGATTTTTTTTCGTAATTTCAAGGTTACCTCTATTGCAAAAGTTGTTCATAATGATGAGTACAATGACCCCCTTTTCGGCATAGTACCTACACCCCAAACATATTTAAAATAGTTGTAGTACTAATTATTATAATATTTTTTTGTAGTCAGTCCATAAAGTATCCTATTAGTACTAGTCAGGTACGCAGATATAAAATAAATCTGGGATACCTGTGTAGTATAGGTAATTTGGATTTAATTAGTTGTATTTAACCCCCAAACCGGGTAAATAATTACTAAGCTAGAAACATTACGCGAGTGGCTGTGAGATGGGCGCGGGACGCGGGTTTTGTTTCCTTGGACACAGCGCACGGCTTGCAGTGCAATCACAGCTGAAGCGGCTTCTGGTTTATTCTCTATTCTGAGATCGATATATTTTATAATTGGATATCCTCCATTCATGGCTTTTTCATTTCAAAATCATCACAGAACAAAATGTTTTTAGCTCCTTCTGGTCTTTGGTCTATTATCACCAAAAGTTTTATCGCATGTGTTGCAGGAAAATGGTCTTTCTCCAGTGTGTGTAACAGTGTGTCTCTTCAAGTCAGTATTGCAAACGAAACTTTTATCGCATATGTTGCAGGAAAATGGTCTTTCTCCAGTGTGAATCATCATGACCAAAAGTTTTATCGCATGTGTTGCAGGAAAATGGTCTTTCTCCAGGGTGTGTAACAGTGTCAATATTCAAGTCAGTATTGCAAACGAAACTTTTATCGCATATGTTGCAAGAAAATGGTCTTTCTCCTGTGTGAATCATCATGTGTTTCTTTAAAACACCACTATCACCTAAAGTTTTATCACATGTGTTGCAGGAAAATGGTCTTTCTCCAGTGTATGTAACAGTGTGTCTCTTCAAGTCAGTATTGCAAACGAAACTTTTATCGCTTCTGTTGCAGGAAAATGGTTTTTCTCCAGTGTGAACCATCATGACCAAAAGTTTTATCGCATGTGTTGCAGGAAAATGGTCTTTCTCCAGTGTGTGTAACAGTGTGTCTCTTCAAGTCAGTATTGCAAACGAAACTTTTATCGCATGTATTGCAAGAAAATGGTCTTTCTCCAGTGAGAATCATCATGTTTCTTTAAAACATCACTATCACCAAAAGTTTTATCATATGTGTTGCAGGAAAATGGTCTTCCTACAGTGTATGTAACAGTGTGTCTCTTTAAGTCAGTATTGCAAACGAAACTTTTATCGCATGTGTTGCAGGAAAATGGTCTTTCTCCAGTTTGTGTAACTGTGTCTCTTTAAGTCAGTATTGCAAACGAAACTTTTATCGCATCTGTTGCAGGAAAATGGTCTTTCTCCAGTGTGAATCATCATGACCAAAAGTTTTATCGCATGTGTTGCAGGAAAATGGTCTTTCTCCAGTGTATGTAACAGTGTGTCTCTTCAAGTCAGTATTGCAAACGAAACTTTTATCGCATCTGTTGCAGGAAAATGGTCTTTCTCCAGTGTGAATCATCATGACCAAAAGTTTTATCGCATGTGTTGCAGGAAAATGGTCTTTCTCCAGGGTGTGTAACAGTGTCTCTATTCAAGTCAGTATTGCAAACGAAACTTTAATCGCATATGTTGCAAGAAAATGGTCTTTCTCCAGTGTAAATCATCATGTGTTTCTTTAAAACACCACTATCACCTAAAGTTTTATCACATGTGTTGCAGGAAAATGGTCTTTAACCAGTGTATGTAACAGTGTGTCTCTTCAAGTCAGTATTGCAAACGAAACTTTAATCGCATCTGTTCCAGGAAAATGGTCTTACTCCAGTGTAAACCATCATGACCTAAAGTTTTATCGCATGTGTTGCAGGAAAATCGTCTTTCTCCAGTGTGTAACTGTGTGGCTCTTCAAGTCAGTATTGCAAACGAAACTTTTATCGCATGTGTTGCAAGAAAATGGTCTTTCTCTAGTGTGAATTTATCATGTGTTTCTTTAAAACACCACTATCACCAAAAGTTTTATCGTATGTGTTGCAGGAAAATGGTCTTCCTCCAGTGTGTGTAACAGTGTGTCTCTTCAAGTCAGTATTGCAAACGAAACTTTTATCGCATATGTTGCAGGAAAATCTTCTTTCTACAGTGTGAATCATCATGACCAAAAGTTTTATCGCATGTGTTGCAGGAAAATGGTCTTTCTCCAGCGTATGTAACTGTGTGTCTCTTCAAGGCATAATTGGAAACGAAACTTATATCGCATATGTTGCAAGAAAATGGTCTTTCTCCAGTGTTAATCATCATATATTTCTTTAAAACACCATTATCACCAATAGTTTTATCGCATGTGTTGCAGGAAAATGGGCTTTCTCCAGCGTATGTAACTGTGTGTCTCTTCAAGGCATAATTGGAAACGAAACTTATATCGCATATGTTGCAAGAAAATGGTCTTTCTCCAGTGTTAATCATCATGTATTTCTTTAAAACACCATTATCGCCAATAGTTTTATCGCATGTGTTGCAGGAAAATGGTCTTTATCCAGTGTGTGTAACAGTGTATGTCTTCAAGTCAGTATTGCAAACGAAACTTTTATCACATATTTTGCAAGAAAATGGTCTTTCTCCAGCGTGAATCATCATGTGTTTCTTTAAAACGCCACTATGATCAAAAGTTTTATCGCATGTGTTGCAGGTGAATGGTCTTTCTCCAGCGTATGTAACAGTGTGTCTCTTCAAGTCAGTATTGCAAACGAAACTTTTATCGCATCTGTTGCAGGAAAATGGTCTTTCTCCAGTGTGAATCATCATGACCAAAAGTTTTATCGCATGTGTTGCAGGAAAATGGTCTTTCTCCAGTGTGAATCATCATGTGTTTCTTTAAAACACCACTATCACCAATAGTTTTATCGCATGTGTTGCAGGAAAATGGGCTTTCTCCAGCGTATGTAACTGTGTGTCTCTTCAAGGCATAATTGGAAACGAAACTTATATCGCATATTTTGCAAGAAAATGGTCTTTCTCCAGTGTTAATCATCATGTATTTCTTTAAAACACCATTATCGCCAATAGTTTTATCGCATGTGTTGCAGGAAAATGGTCTTTATCCAGTGTGTGTAACAATGTATGTCTTCAAGTCAGTATTGCAAACGAAACTTTTATCGCATATTTTGCAAGAAAATGGTCTTTCTCCAGCGTGAATCATCATGTGTTTCTTTAAAACGCCACTATGATCAAAAGTTTTATCGCATGTGTTGCAGGTGAATGGTCTTTCTCCAGCGTATGTAACAGTGTGTCTCTTCAAGTCAGTATTGCAAACGAAACTTTTATCGCATCTGTTGCAGGAAAATGGTCTTTCTCCAGTGTGAATCATCATGACCAAAAGTTTTATCGCATGTGTTGCAGAAAAATGGTCTTTCTCCAGTGTGAATCATCATGTGTTTCTTTAAAACACCACTATCACCAATAGTTTTATCGCATGTGTTGCAGGAAAATGGTCTTTCTCCAGTGTGAATCATCATGTGTTTCTTTAAAACACCACTATCACCAATAGTTTTATCGCATGTGTTGCAGGAAAATGGGCTTTCTCCAGCGTATGTAACTGTGTGTCTCTTCAAGGCATAATTGGAAACGAAACTTATATCGCATATTTTGCAAGAAAATGGTCTTTCTCCAGTGTTAATCATCATGTATTTCTTTAAAACACCATTATCGCCAATAGTTTTATCGCATGTGTTGCAGGAAAATGGTCTTTATCCAGTGTGTGTAACAATGTATGTCTTCAAGTCAGTATTGCAAACGAAACTTTTATCGCATATTTTGCAAGAAAATGGTCTTTCTCCAGCGTGAATCATCATGTGTTTCTTTAAAACGCCACTATGATCAAAAGTTTTATCGCATGTGTTGCAGGTGAATGGTCTTTCTCCAGCGTATGTAACAGTGTGTCTCTTCAAGTCAGTATTGCAAACGAAACTTTTATCGCATCTGTTGCAGGAAAATGGTCTTTCTCCAGTGTGAATCATCATGACCAAAAGTTTTATCGCATGTGTTGCAGAAAAATGGTCTTTCTCCAGTGTGAATCATCATGTGTTTCTTTAAAACACCACTATCACCAATAGTTTTATCGCATGTGTTGCAGGAAAATGGTATTTATCCAGTGTGTGTAACAGTGTGTCTCTTCAAGTCAGTATTGCAAACGAAACTTTTATCGCATGTGTTGCAAGAAAATGGTCTTTCTCCAGTGTGAATCATCATGTGTCTCCTTAAAACACCACTATCACCAAAAGTTTTATCGCATGTGTTGCAGGAAAATGGTCTTTCTCCAGTGTGTGTAACTGTGTGTCTCTTCAAGGCATAATTGAAAACGAAACTTTTATCGCATATGTTGCAAGAAAATGGTTTTTCTCCAGTGTGTGTAACTGTGTGTCTCTTCAAGGCGTAATTGGAAACGAAACTTTTATCGCATATGTTGCAAGAAAATGGTCGTTCTCCATTGTGTGTAACAGTGCGTCTCTTTAATTGACTGATACAAATGAACGTCTTATCACAAGTGTTGCAGGAAAATGGTTTTTCTCGATTGTGAATTAACATGTGCTTTTTCAAAACATTCCTTCGAGAGAAAGCCTTATCGCATATGTTACAGGAATACGGTTTATCTCCAGTGTGTGTTCTCATGTGTAGTTTCAAATTACCTATATGTGAAAATGACTTATCACAAATGTTGCAAGAAAATGGTTTTTCTCCAGTGTGTGTTCTCATATGTTGTTTTAGATTACGACTGCTTTTAAATGTCTTATCACAAATGTTGCAAGAAAATGGTTTTTCTCCAGTGTGTGTTCTCAGGTGTAGTTTCAAATTACCTTTAAGTGAAAATGACTTATCACAAATGTTGCAAGAAAATGGTTTTTCTCCATTGTGTGATCTCATATGATGTTTTAGATTACGACTGCTTGTAAATGTCTTATCACAAATGTTGCAAGAAAATGGTTTTTCTCCAGTATGTGTTCTCAGGTGTAGTTTCAAATTAGCTTTAAGTGAAAATGACTTATCACAAATGTTGCAAGAAAATGGTTTTTCTCCAGTGTGTATTCTCATATGTTGTTTTAGATTACGACTGCTTGTAAATGTTTTATCACAAATGTTGCAGGTATAAGGTTTCTCAGCAGTGTGAATTCTCATGTGTCTTTGCAATGAACTACTGCATGAATATACGCTCGCACAAACATTGCACGAAAACAGTGTTCTATTCATGTGGCTTTTTAAATGTACACACAAAGTTTGTTTTGAACTAAATTTTCTTTTACAGAAATCACATTCATAATTTGTTCCAGTTATATCAACGTTTTTTACTCTTTGAGAATGTTCCATACCCATTGTTGCCACTTTTTCTTTTACAATGTTATTGGTGTCTGCATTTTCGTCATAAAATTGTTCTTTAGCATAATGAGGACCAATATTATTACAACTCAGTGATGCAAAATTATCCTCTGTTTCAAAATACTGTTCATCCATTTCATTTTTTAACATGTGATCTAAATCTGCACTTGTCTCAAATTCATTGATTTCTTCTTTAACAGTTACTTGATACAATTTGTTCACAGATTCATCATTATTTAAATTAGCTGACACAATACTCTCTTCTGTTTGATAATGCTCATCCATTTCACATTTTACAAATTCACTTGTCTCAACTTCTACCTTAACAGTTTCTTGAGATTTGGTTTTTGTAAAACTGTCTTTATTATAATTCATAGATACATAACTGACCTCTATTTGAAAAGGCTGCTCATTCATTTCATCTTTTACAATGTGATCACAGTCTGTACTATTGTTAACTTTTTCAAGTTCAACTTCATCAGTTTCTTGAGTACTTTTGTTTGTTAAATCAAAATTACTTTTTATTGCTACCAAAGTTTCTTCTATTTGAAGATGCTCCTCATCCATTTCATTATTTACATTGCGACCGATATCTGCATTTTTCTCAGCTTCATTGAGTTCTTCCACAACGGGTTCTTGAGAACTTATGTTAGTTGAATCATCAGTACCCAGAGTTAGGACTCGTGTAGGAGCCACTGATAATAACAAGTGTTGTGTTGTTTGTAGATTGAGCATACCCAGTGAACTATTATTGACCTGAAAGAAACAATACAGAGTGAGATACCTATCACACACGCGTTCACAAGGCTTTAATGGTATCATCATCATATCAATTACAGGACGTCCACTGCTTCTGAACACAGCCTTTATAGATCTTCAGAGCGACCTATCTTGTGCAGTCTGCACCCTACAGCTCCCATTCCAGCTAATATCTGGGGCGATTAATTTTATATTTATTTATTTAGTTTATAGACGAGCAGTATTATTGCTGATATGTGTACATCACACGGAGCTGAAAGTCTTTTAATATTCACTTCTGTAGCAGTCTTATTAATTCGTAGCCAGTTATCGAGTTTGTTTTTAAATGAGTTTATTGAAGTAGCAGTAACAACTGTTTCTGCTAGGAAGTTTCAATTATGGAGCACCCTGTTACTGAGTTATATCCAATCAGTGTGTTACAAGGAGCAAGATTTAATTGAAGTTGGTGTCCTTGGGAACGTCTTAAGTTATATAGGTAAATGATAACATCAACTACCTCTATTCCATTTGTAAGTAGGTCTGCAAAGGTTTCCTCAGCCGTTTGACACATTTTTAGGAATCTATGGCTTTTTTGCAACTGTGGGAGACAGATGTAGCACATTGTTACAGGTCTCTGATCTGTGTTGAGCTGAAACAAATAAGGATTTGAAAATGACAACCTCTACCAGCACAGCAAGCGAGTAGCCAACTGAGGAGCATAATTGAAGATGAAATTTAATAGTAAAGTTCCTTGTGAAAGGACACGCCTGGAGAAGTACTACCATACCTATTTCTGCCATGAAGCAGCATTGCTGTGTTTTGGTTTGAATGGTATGATTGCCAGTGAAATTACAGGCACATGAGGCTTTACACCTGTATGCTAAGTTGAAGAACGCAGGGCAGTGCATAGTAGGGCGCGTTTCTAAGGTGCGTAACCTACGAGGCAATGCTTTGTTATAGGCGATGGTTACCACTTAACATCAGGTGGGCCATATGTTTGTTCCAACTCTAAATAGTACTTATAAGTAATTAAAAAAAATTTAGTTTTCAATTTAGTAGGTATCCACTGTTGGAAAATATTTTTACTACTATGGTATATATATATATGGTATGCAGGCAATGCACTAAAGGGCACATTCTGAAGATGATAGACCTCCAAAGCAATGCTTTGTTATGATGGTTACCGCTTAACATCAGTTGGGGCATTTGCTTGTTCCATGTCTATGTTGTATATAAAGAATAAAAATTCTACACCTAGACTACTGGGTCTTATGTACCTACAATGTTATTTCTAAACCATGTATGTGACTTTTGGGAGTAGACCTTCATGTCAGGTCCTGTGCTCCACCGATCCAAGAGCTGCCTACAACCTTCTATACTTGAGTAAGTATACTTAAATTAAAAAGTACTCTTATACAGTTATAGCCGCCATGAAATGAACTGGTAGTGACTGATACATTGGAAAACAACCATTGTGATGTATTGAAAACACTGAGCTATCAATTAGTGTATAAGATAGTGCATATTGTCTGTTTCTAGCACCTCCAAAATTTGTGAATTGAGCCACTAGGCATAACCGAAAAGTTGTTGATGTATTTATTACATTATTATACCATAGCCATATCCACAGAATACTATTACTCACAAGGAGCTTAAACCACATACAATTTAGTAGGTACCTATCATGACTTATCCAAATGTTCCATTGTCCCCATGGCTTATACCTAAATAAAATGAAATTAATATAATAGTAGGTATTATATTTTCATGCAACTGACCTTGGTACTTGTTACTTTTTCAAACATTTCTTGTAGTTCAATGGAATCAATGCGATGCATCCGCATATTTCTGGTTAAACACGCTCTGCAGGTAAGAGTAGGCATTTCGGCTAGGTAGGTATATTTTATAAAATTAATTTGAAATTCAGACAGCTGCTCACATCACATTTCACCACATAGTTTTCAGAAGTCATATACCTATAGTTCTTACGTTTCGGCTTTTTCATATACCATCTACCTATGCCTTTTTCATTTCAAAATAACAAATCAAAACATTTTTTTAGGTCCTTCCTTTGAGAAACCTGCATGATTCGATGCCTTCCCTTTGTTTGCTTGTTTCGACTGACAGGTATGAGTAAGTACCTAATTTATTGACAAGTTTTTGTTAATTGGTTTTATTTTGAATGTATTTTCCTGTTTGTATAACGTTTTTCGTGTTCTATATTTTGTTTATGTTTAAGAGGATAACTGCACAGACCACTTAGATGTACGGATAACTGTGTTTCATTTTTTATATTCGTTTTTTAGTAAGTACATAATTAAAACGTTCAGGTCTTGTACTGTACCTACTGTAAAGTTGTACATAAACTATTTTTTACTACTAATTACTAATTAGTAGTACAAAATAGTTTACGTACAACTTTACAGTAGTAATTACACTTTGAATTGATTTGATTGATGTACTGAATTTATAGTTGCACTGACAAACTGACAGACAGAAAGAAAATCGACGTTCTGACTTCTGTTTGTTCCAAGCCCCAAATACTGTTCTGTCAGAACCGTAGACAGATTATCCAGATACGTTATTTACGGTCAGAAACGTAGAAAGCGAAACCAAGGGTAGATAAGTAGGTACCTACGGTCAAAACTCAGAATTGACATCTTAACATAACTGTCAAAATATAAAGTTGGGTTGACCTGGGATTGACCTAAAGTAGTGTATTGGTGTGATGTACGCATCACAAAATAGTTTTCTAAAAATAATAAATCGTTCATCCATCATGGCTCGCCGCCGGAAGTGCGCAGTAAATCCAATAATTGCGTACACATACATATGTACATCACCTACGTACGCAAACGTAATAACTTTTTATCTATGGTGCAGTGGTGCAGTACATAAAATAAAATTAAGTTTTATGCGGAAATCTTTTACATACTAGCCCGGCTTGCACAACGATACCTAAACGAATTTAGAGACTAAACATGTTTTTGTCGTATTTATTTATAAGAGTTGATATCTCCTTAAATCTTAATTAGCCACTAAATACGTTTAGGCATCATCGTTGCGCAAGTCGCTCTTAGGAATTTAAAAATGTATACTTCATATATGCTTTTCATTGATTGGAATCCAGTAAAAATTACGATCATAGATTTGTTTTTATGAAAGGAAAGCCCGTAGTGTTTATATCCTCTTTGGGAAAGCCAATCAGACACTATGTTCATGATGCTTTATGTTGAAGTAAAAAAATATTTATGGTATAATTGCTTGCTGGCCACACTAGCATAAAATCGTATAGAGGAATCGATTCCCTTAACGCGAAAACTACTAATCAGAAAAAAACGAGTGTGCTTTTGACCACACGACTGATGTAATTTTTTGTTTCAAAAAATTAATTTAAAAATTGTTCAATTACAAAATTGTTCACACGTCTGTAGGTCGATCAGTCTATGTTCATTCTGGACAGACGCAACTCGCACTCGCACACTAATGTTTAAAAATATATGAAACGTAACTCTCTCTCTCTCTCTATCTTCACTAACTTATATCTCCCTCTCAACTTCCGTTCGCACTTTTCGTAACGCATTCACCAGCTTACTCCTCAAGTCAACCTCGTACCAGTCGACCAGTGCGTAAAGAAGTTTTACTTAAAAAAAAAAGAGTGTGCTTTAGACCACACGACTGAAGTAAAACTTCTTTAACAAAATATTAATTTACTAAATTGATCAAGAACGAAATGAAATTACGAAAAATAATCAAGATATCACCGTTCGCGTATCGCTAGCAAACTCCCAAGCGAACTACTGACTGAGATATATATATATTTAATGCACTAGCTATGAGAGGAAGAGAGAAAGAAAATGTGCACAAGCACTGCTCTCTCTTGCTCCTACAGTGCGATATAGACAATAGGCCTGCACTGTGTCTTAGATATACGAAATGTACGAAATGGCATACGATGTATGTACGACATACGAAATGGCTATGAGAGAAAGAAAAAAGAAAATGTGTGCTCGCACCTCTCTCTCTTGCCCCTACAGTAATATACAAAACGTAACTCTCTCTCTCTTTCTATCTTCACTAACTTATATCTTCCTCTCAACTTCCGTTCGCCTCGCTCGATAACACTTTTCGTAACGCTCTCGTCACGCATTCACCATCCCCAAGTCAAGCGTGCGTAAAAAAGTTTTATAACACATTTGCTCGTAAAGGGTCTCTTATTTCACCAATTTCAATATCGTAATATATGTCATTACGTACTTGTGCGTTATTGTAATGTAAAACGCACGAGTTTGGTAAAACGCACGGTTTATCAAGAAGCTCCGTTTGAAACGAACGGTACTTTTTTAAATCTTAGCAGAGTTTTTATGTCAGAAAAGTGGTCAACATTTTATGAATAAAATTAACTTTGGAAGATAAAATATAAAAAAATATACATATAATTCTTTAATTTAATTAATTTTTACAATATATTACAACCATTTATCTGTAATAAAAACAAAAAAATATGTATTTACTTTATTAGTAATGCTGGCTGTTTGTGTGCCTTTGCCTTAAAAAAAAGCGATGATGCGCGCGCATCGCTAATTTGTGAACAAGTAGTAGAGTTCTTTGTAAGAGTAGTAGAGTTCTTTGTGAAAGAGCTCGCCCGGGGAAGTACTACCACCATACCTATTTCTGCCGCCAAGCAGCATTGCTGTGTTTCGGTTTGAAGGGAATGATTGCCGGTGAAATTACAGGCACATGAGGCTTTACACCTCTATGCCTCAAGTTGATGGAAACAGGGCAGTGCATCGTAGGGCACGTTCCTAAGGAGCCTGACCTACGAGGCGATACTTCGTTATAGGCGATGGTAACCAAACCACTTAACATCAGGTGGGCCATAGGCTTAATAAATAATAAGTGATAATAACAATAAAAAAAATAATAAGTAAAAATTATTCCGCGCGCTTTTTATTTTCGCTATATTGAGTGATTAAAGATTTATTCATTTAAGAAAGTCAGAGTTTTATTTATTTCCTCGCAAATATGTTATAAAACGTCGTATGACATACGTGCGCTTTGATATGTACATCCTCTGCTTTCTTATAGCCCTCGCCTATGGCTCAGGCTAGCAATATCGCCTCGGCTGTAATTTTCAACTTACCGCATCATAATGTACTATTACTTCAAAAATTTTAACATCCTGTAAATTCACTTCAATATCTTCACGTTGCACGACCAAGTTATTGGGTTTTAGTTACACAGCATGCGTGCGAATACACTCAAAGGCAAAGACATTTTATTTATGAAGTTAGTATGATTGTTATTTAGAAAATTTAACAATAATCAAGAATAATCAACATACTTATATCCGACAATGTTATATGTATTATAATATAAATTAATAAGTTCTAAAATCCTCAAGTTATCATACTGCAACACCAACGTGTGCATACACGCTCCTGTGTGCCAGCAGCACAACCTCAATAATAAACACAGATCCCAGATAGAGATAATCTTCAATGTTATTAATAGAATATATTAACGCAAAGTGCTGGAATATTTCCAGCATGAACCTAACACAAATGTTATTTAGATACGGTTAAAGAAAACTTAAAAACTTAAATAAAAAAGAAGAACTTATAAAAACTAAATACTTAGGTGTAGGTATAAAACCATGGCAGTACCTATGCAAGCGCATTAAATTAACAATAAAATTATGTAAGTAAGTATGTAAGTACATTATTTGTGTTTGTTTCGTTCAATATTTGTATGGAGTGAGTACCTAGTAGATACCTACCTTATTGTTGTTTGATACTTGTTTTATTTATTTAGGTAGGTATTATTAATTTGTTTATGTTTATATTATATGTTTAGTTTAATTTAACCTTATTTGTTTAAAAAAAAGATTTATACTGTAGAATATACATTTTGGATCTCGATATTTTAGATACAGGTGATAGTCATTATAAATGACAATGTTGTTTTCGCCTCTAATTAGCAAAAGTATCAGAACAAAACCAAACCATTAATGTACGCTGTTAGCGTTCCTAGTTTTAAATAAATATAGTAGAAAATAAATATAAGTAATATAGTAAATAATAAGTAATATAGTAAATAAATATAACAAGTAGCAATTTGAACTTGGTAGGTAGGTAGGTTTGTAATTAATATAATAATAAAATAAAATCGGGGTTTAATCGAACTGGAATCGAGATAGTATCTAAAATATGTAATGTTGGCAATGTTGCCAGAAATTTTGCCGCCTAAATTACATCACCATTTCATGGCATGGCACGCGTTTGACGCATTTGTTAATTTTTCGACTTTTCGTGACAGCACGTCAATTTCGACATTTGATTGATAATTTTACAAGGGACCCATCAAAATTAGTTTGTTTGAAAGCCAGTTTACGCGCTAAATGTGATTTGCTATAATCCCTATCTTTTACTAGGATGTGAGAGTGTATAGTCCATTTTTGGTTAGGAGCCCTATCATCGCGATGAGTGACCTAAAGTGTGTGGTCGAAGGTTGCGATATGGAGTACGATGTGACCTGCAGCTTCTCATTTTACAAGTAAGTTAGTTTTAAGCTTTCTATATGATTTGGGGGCTTATTTAGCTAGGTATTGTTAGCTTGACTCTTTTGGCTATGGCGTACGCCCCGTGACCTCGAAATAGGTTGGCCACAAAAGCCTCAGAAAATTTGTAAACAACTTAGTTCACTTTGACTATTAGGTAATTTTGCCCCTTATTTTGGCATATTGCTACTATTTAGACCTTCTGCAGCTTCTGTATCATGCAAAGAAAACATACCCCTACCTCAATAATACCTAAATATGCTTGGATGACCTAGTTTCACTTATTTACATAAGAATTTTTGTATAGAAAGCTTAAACAATAGAAAGTTCTAATATTATCCTGTGTGTAATGTCAATTATTTTAATTTTGTATTATTCATAACCAGTAAAATAAATAAACACAAAGGTTGGTGTATCAGTTTTCCTTGAAAGTATAGGCCTCCTTCGCTATTGATTGTTAAATTAAGTAGATTGACTGTCTCTTCCTCCTGATGTGTATTCTCAAATTAAATGTCATCATCTTCATCATCCAATCTCTGTGGACTTAGATGGAGGATTTTGTGTCATGTAATTTCATAGGCAGATTGCATTCAGGTCATATTAGCAATCCTTTCAATGCTGTTAAAGAAAAACATTGACATATTTTTACCAAAAATTACAAAAGTCTAGTTTCTACTTGTCTATGTGAGCTGTGTGAGCCTTTAAATATGCCAAAAGGCTGAAAGTAAATAACATGAGAAAACCAGCATCTCCTAGAAGCAAACTTTCGAAGGCATGTGTTTGGTTAGTGTTCTAATAATCAGCTAAGGGTTTGCAATCTGGCATGGTGGGAGCTGTTGGGTGTGGGCCGTATAAGATTAGTCTCTAGAGATCTATGGCGGAGACCTATGTTAAACTGTCGATTTTTTATGGTTGATATGATGATTGGTCAGCCATAGAAAATTAATTATTTAAGCTATTGTTTACTCAACTGTGTTTAACTACATATAATACTGTGAACAATTTCATGTTTATTATTCCATTCTAATATTATGAATTTGAAAGTAACTCTGTCTTTCTGTTTGTTAAAATTTCACGACTGAACTATACTATTTCCATTTCTTTATATTCTCGATGACAGCTCCTGTGAAAACTTGAACAAGCGTCTTTTTTGCATTATATATGCATTATTTTATAAAAATATGACGCTTACGCACGTACAAGGTTATACCAGAGTCGGAGAAACTGATAGGGATGGAGCTATCGATAAACATAACACGATAACAGACTTGATATTTTTCTACAAAATGTAAGAAACTTAAACAACTGCCGGATACTTTTGTACAATTTATTAACTAATATTATATTTCATTACAAGATGTTACATGTATTAATTCTTGATTGATAATGCCAGATTCTTTAAAATTTTCGAAGCTGTTGTAAAATAAGTAGGTATAGGTAGATAGATAGATATATACATTTATTTCGACACAAGTAACAAACACACAGAAACTACATACAGTGGATAATTAAATACAGACAATTAAATACACTTTAACATAAATAATAAAATATAACTAAAACTAAAGATAGGGAGCCAGTCACTGTGAGCCCTGTCTGCGCCGGAACAGGAGAATGGCTCAGCATTATGCTGCACAATACACTTATTCATTACTCAACGCTGGTTTTCAGCCATCATACCTGCATTGACGTCACGGACGCCAGTTAAAGTGCCTTATTTAGAAAAAAAATAACATAAAAATAATAATTTTTAGAAGAAGATTTTTAGAATTTAAGGTAGGTACTCGACAATGAAACGAAATAATTATAATCACAGGTAATCGTTATTTATTTATTTTAATAAAAATCTGATGAATCATCACTGTCGCGATCGATATCATTACTTATTTGGTCACAACACTACAACTATCAAATTAGAACTGTCATCGAGAAAATAAAGGAAATGGAAATACTATAATTTTGATGAAATTGGGGTATTTAAAATTGAAATTCATAATTTTAAAATCAATAACAATATTATGAACATAACATTAACAGAATAACAATAATTTGAGATGAAAAAAGATAAGCTGATAAGCTACTAAAGAGTAGCATATAATATATAATAATAAATATTGCTGGACATTTCACACAGCGTTATCTAGCCCTAAACTAAGCAGAGCTTGTACTATGGGAACCAGATAACTGATAAAATACTTATATACTTTTTTTGTTGTAAATAGTAAATACAATACTTATAATTATAGAGAAATAACCTGACCCGGAACAAATATCTGAAGATCATGCAAACATTTGTTCCGCAACGGGAATAGAACCCACTACCTCCTGCGTCTAGCCGGCTATTCGCCCACTGTACCATGGAGGTCATCTTTCTCGATATAAGTCATAGTCTATCTATATATAATACCAAATTTCATCAAAATCCAACCAGCTGTTTAGTCGTGAAATGTAATAAACAGACAGAGATACAGAGCAACTTCCAATTTTATAATATTGGGAAAGATAAATATACTGTTATTGTATATAGTTAATTATATTTAATATAGTTTTTATAATAAATAAAAAAGAATTATGTACTAAAGTCTAACTTTTTATTAGCTGCAGTAAAATGACGTTTTGTGGGTTGCCGGTTTTTGAAGAAAAATAAATAGGGATGTAGCTAAATGAGTGAATCATAAATGAATAATCAGTTTGGTTTTTTTTTTGAGATTTAATATTAAGTTGTAATGTATTTTTTTAACCTATTATTATTACTATACTAGAGGATTGATCTTTTTTAGTGGAAGTATAGGGAGGTACATTCAAAATGAAACAAAAACGTCATAATAATGTTATTTAATTAATTTTTGTGAACTGAATCACATCCCTATTGAGATTAGGCTGGCAACATTATTTTACGGAATGACATTTAGAAACGTCATTTTACTGCAGCTAATAAAAAGTTAGACTATATGTACCTTATTATGAAAACCAAGAGTGCAGACTCAGGGCCGAATTCACCGTTGAAACTAAATGCGATCAGTTCAATCTAACCTCAGTTGAAGCGTTTAACTGAGTTCAAAGCTACAGTTAGCATTTCACCAACATCACCTGATCGCAGTTAAAGCTAAACGCGGTTCAAATTCTGAACGTCCAATTTTGGCCGTTTAGCTCATCTAAACGAGTTTAAGAGAGTTGTCGAACAAAAGTCAAGAAGTGTCATTGGGTTTATTTTGCAAAATATTTGTTACCTACGTATTGTAGAATTTGTTTTATAATTTCTATCATTACTGAAAAGACTGGTGGCACTCATTTTTTACGAAAGTGATAAAGAAAGTTCGTCGTCCAAGATGGATACGCGAAAAAGAAGAACACTTCGACACTGTAATGATGCTTTTAGTCTCGTAACACGAATTCTGTTTTGGAGTTGTATTTGACTGGATTTTTGGGCAGTAGTGCTGTAGAAGTAAACATTGTTTTGGTTCTGACGTTTTGGTTAGGTCTTTTACACTGACAGTTCATTTGTTGTCATGCAGTCGTTCGCCGGTTTTTTGAAGAACCGATTTCCTATTCGACTGTTTCAAGAAGTCTACCGCATCACTGTTTTTGGAAAAAAAAACCTCTTTTCTCTCTGAGACAATGTCGGCAGGACGTAGTTTTGTTTTTCAAGTTTTGTTTTATCGGATTTAATCTCCAAGTTTTGAGGGGATTAATCATGTTTTGTGTTGGAAATTAGTTTGAAGGGGCTTGGTGATAATGCCGGTCTAAAAATTTTGAAATTCGGTAAGTATTTGATCTATAGAGACGCCATGATGTGATGACGCTTCCGAACAAAGATCTTATTCGAATTTATTTTGTATTTTTCACAGATTTCAAGGATGTTTTCTTCGTATTGGATTTTTGAACGTTATTGCTCGTAAGCAATTAAAAATTATTTGATTTTAGGTACTCTACGAGAGTAATTTTAGTTCTAATATTTAGTCTCAATGTTCCAGTTTGAGACGAGTCTTTCGGGTAACCCCTACGGTTTAATTATCCTTGGTTTTCTTACCTATTATTTGGATTTAATTTAATTTACCTAACTCATTGGAAACCCCACGTTTTGGAGGACAAGATTTTCAATTTGAATTTCACCCTAGCTTATTAGATTCTAATTAGAATACACTGAGTTAAACCTTTGTACTAGCCTTCTGCTAATTTCCTTTTTATTTTTATTGGATTGCAATAACGACAGTCGACCACAGTTTACAACTTTGTTTAGTTTTTAACCTCCGACACCTTAGTTTCTAGGATCTACTGGTTTAATTAATAAGTAAATTTAACTTCACATTGCCGCATACAGAGTTCAGATTTCCACGGGCAAAGACTTACAATAAACTCTAAAAATTATATTCAATCTTTCATTAGCCTCCCCGGCCTTGTGATTAGAAGTTCAATCTCTTCGGCAGATTTATCCAGGTAATTTGTTTTATCAAAATTCGGGTAGGCATGGCGCCCGAGATTTGTTTGCTAGTTGTTTTTGTATTTTAGTTTGCCTACCTGTACCTTTATTAGTTAGATTCACTTGGCACTTTGCCAAGAAACCAGAAATTAAATTCACCCACCTAATTATATTATTATTAAATTTTTTTATATTACAATTTGTCGCAACACCCTTGATGATAAACATTTTGATGACTAGATTTCGTCTCACGGAACCAACAGTTGGTTTGTATTTATTCCAGAATTCACAGTGTAAATCCTGTTAATCAGTTGCACATCATCATAATTATCACCACAGCCGTATTGCACAACATTACAAGAAGTGGTGATACACCACCTAATGATAACCAGTAATAAACCCGGCTAATTGGGATGCTATATTAGCTCTGTGTAATACAAGTAATGGAAATACGTATGCTGGTACAACTCAAATCTTTCACCATTGGCATAATAATGTTTAAATTAATAAATGAATTAAATATTAATATTTTTTTTTCCTAACCTACCTCATCCCACTGCTGGGCAAAGGTATCCCCCAAGTCCCTCCAAGCATCCCTATCTGTCGCTATTTCCCACCATCCTCTTTGGAAGGTGTCGAAATCGAAAATAATAATAAACGAAATAAATATTAATAAACGAATACTTTAATAATAATCTTTCAATTTATTTTACAAATATAAGTGTTTTAAAATATCTAATTTTATGCTTTCATGTCGAATTCTCAGATTATCTTGCTCTTGTTTGAGCTGACAAATCTGCATCTGGATATCATGCGCCTCCTTAGCATGCGTGTTGACCTTCATTATGGTCTTCAGTCTTTCTAGAGTCAGACTTTGGGTCCCCTACTCACACCTCAAAATTGGCCTTCTACGACTTGTTGTGTGGTTGCTGAAGCAACTTCTGGCACACGATTATGGCACCCTTGATGGATCACCAACCACTGATGTGGAACCACAACAGCAGCTGGTTACTAAAGACATTACGAATCCATCAAGGGTGCCATAATCGTATGACAGAAGTTGCTTCAGCAACCACATCAACAAGTCGTAGAAGGCCAATTTTTACATAACTTTAGTAAAGTGATTATTGACAGTTTTATTTGACAATTGCGTTTCGATCGTTTAGTTTAGATACTTAAAAGTTTTGTTAAGTTTAATTGCAGCCAGACACTGTTTGATGTTGCAAATACAAAACGCATCGCTTTTTTGTCTATGATTCTAGGTAAACTTCGTTTTAGTAAACGCGATCAAAACGAAGCTGGTGAATTCGGTTTCACGAAAACCGAGATCAAGTTACACATTTGAACTCAGTTAAACAAAACGTGGTTTTATTAAACTTAGTTTCCAATGAAAATGGTGAAATCGGCTCTCAGAGAGAACAAGCCCTCCAACTAGAATTTAAATATTGTAACTAACGCTACGGCTGAATATCATTCAGGCCGCTAGTTGAACGGCGCTGTTTAGTATAGAGGCTAGACTGTTGATTGAACGGCTAATTATGCTAGTTGGCTGCAACATATGTATGAACATTGACTGATAAGGGTACTGGCAACAAGAATTATTTAAACTTTAATAGTTACCTACTTATTGTATGTGATCATTGTACTTGATTACTGATATAAACGGGTATTTATCGCGTATTTACCTTTTTTGACCGACTTCAAAAAAGGAGGTTCTCAATTCGACTGTATTTTTTTTTGTTTTTATGTTACCTCAGATCTTTCGACTGGGTGAACCGATTATGATGATTCTTTTTTTATTTGAAAGCTGGTGCTTCCCGTGTGGTCCCATTTCCATTTGGTCCATTTCTGACAATGGCATCCATGAGAAAACCATATAAGTCTTAAATTTGTTTAATTTTTATGTTATGTTTCTTAGCTCTGAACTACTAGAATATACTTTAATTGGTAGGAGTAGATTGGTTTTTACTGTTATCTGAAGTCAGTTTTGTTAAAAAGTTACTTGTTATTTATTGTCCCAACGTTTGTGTTGCAACAGCCGTGGTCGCGGGCAGTCTCGGATAACAAATAAAAAAAGTACATCCGGGTACACACGGCTACACATCAAGCTATCAAAGTAGAATTCAAAATCTTTTTATTCATTAAAATCACAAGGATCACTTTGAAACGTCAATTTTACTGCCTGTTCCTTCCCGACCAAGCCAGGAAAGAAAACAAGGCTGGTTGTTTTTTTTATGATCCTTTTAGAATACACAAATTGATATTTTTAAAAACTTCAATTTTGTTCAACAATGAGTCAAACATTATATGACTTTTTTATTTGTAACCTGTACAATACACAAAAATGATGCATATTCTTGCCAAAAAGTTCTTAAGAATTACTGTATATAATTACTGTCTATTAAATGGAAATACCTAAATAAGAGGGCGGCAAAATTTTCTTCCGCCCCGGGCGACTGACACCCACGCTACGCCACTGTTAAGCTGACCTCTCCTACGAAAAGCCTACACAATGCGAGGTCAGCTTATACTGGAAATGTATAGCTTGATGTGTAGCCGTGTGTACATCGTGTACTCCGGACACATACCCCCAAAAGGTTGAATAAAATAAAAATATGTAAAAAATAAACATACAATTATGTTCTTAAACTATCCTGTGGCTTTTCACTTCTATAACACTGTTTCAAGAGCTATATTCGAAAAGCAAAAAGCGTTGGGATTGGTCGGGGCTGAATTCTCGGATTTATTCAATTTACTACGGAATTTGTAATTTATGCACAGTTATTTATGGGTGATGAGTTGAAGAGGGAAAAATTTGTGTCATTCTTTTTTAGAAAGTATTTTTTATGTCTTTTTCTGTGCACGTACTAAATAATATAATCAAATATCTACATCTTCAAAGGTTTGCTGGAAGAAAACTGTTATTAGGGCTAAGCTCGCCTATGTACATGTCCATTTTGTAAGCTGTTTCTGTCTGTAATCTATTTGTGTACGATAAGGAATAAAGAAAGTTTTAGAAAATCGAAATAAGGGGTCGTCCAGTGATGTTTTTAGCAACTTTTTAAAACCCTTCCCCCCGTGGTTAGATTTGAGAGGCGAACCCCCCCCCCCCCCCCCTTCCCCCTCTCTTCTCTCCCTGTCCTTATGTAAAATAGAAACGGGTGCACGCACGCAAAGACGTTCCCGTACGTGGGTCTCGGAACGAACTCAGTCGAACGTTCGACCGATTGCGGTAAGATGTTGTTACAGTACATACACATGTTGTACAATGACCTTCGTGGCGCAGCGGGCTTATAGCCGGCTGAGACGCAGGAGGTAGCGGGTTCGATGCCCGCCGCGCAACAAATGTTTGCATGATCTACAGATATTTGTTCCGGGTCTGGGTGTTTTTCTATCTATACTAATAATTATAAAGAGGAAAGATTTGTTTATTTGTTTGTATTGAATAGGCTCCGAAACTACTGGACCGATTTAAAAAATTCTTTCACTGTTGGGAAGCTACACTATCCCCGGGTGACATAGGCTACTTTTTACCCAACTGCGCAGAAGTAGGGTAATGTTTTTATTGAAAAACTACGCGAAGCTGCGGATTAGTCAGCTAGTATATATTATAAGTATGTATTTACAAAAAAAAAGTATAGATTCTATCAGTTATCTGGTTCCCATAGTACAAGCTAGTTAGGGGCTAGATAACGCTGTGTGAAATGTCCTGCAATATTTATTATTTATTTATTATAGTTCGAACACGACTGCAGAGGAAGATGGCAAGCGGAAAGATTGGATTGACGGCGCTATGCATGAGGAGAGCGAACTGCTTTGGCGGCATGTTAGCCTCCAGTTGTGCGGGTAAGTTGAAAAAAAACAATAATAAACGCTAAGTTTCGTGGCAGACCAAACAATAAACATTGTTTCCTTTACTGGTGATAACTGTTATCGATAGGTACTTATCACTAACGGCTCCCGTAAGGCCGTTTGTCCACCGCCGCCGGGACACGGTAATGTTATCTGTACAGTATTCTGTCTTCATACAAACGGCCGGAACGTGAGTCATTTGAATTCTTCATTAACAATACTTTTCATACGTATTATATATGTCGAGAGTCGAGGCGCAAATATTTTTCTGCATCAAAAAAGGGTGGATTTTTTTATTAAATCTACTTATTAATAAAAAACACATCTATTTTTACTGAACACTTCCTATTTCATTCACAACGATTTTTTTTATTATATAAAATATACAATGGTTAAACTAAGAAATTCAAGTAGAGGAAATTAAAATACTGCAGGCGGGCAGCCCTATTACGTGTTTACGTACCACGCGGCTGTACGTAATTATTTCAAGGACAGGGCTGAGTCACAATACTGTAGAGATAATATTACCGTGGCCGGGACGTCATCGATAACGAGATTATTTCTGGTCGAGATCAAGACGACTTGACGACGATCGTTTGTCCACCGCTACGATCTCGGTGGTTCAGTCAGTTTGTTGTAGCTGTCGTGCGTGGTAGCGCGTAGAAATAAAACGAACTAATGGCTGCGTTCTACTGACGACAACTTCCTATGCTTTTGTACGTTAGGAGGCGTACTCGATGCAAAGAATTTTGAACCCATCCTTAGTTTTATCCCACAAACATTCTTTACTTTCTACAAGTTCGATTAAATAAATAAATGTCCAAAATGAACATAGACTACAGATATAGACCTACAGACGTGTGGTCAATTTTGTAATTGAATGAATGAAAATACATACTTTATTGTACACTTCAAAAGAAACAGACATAAAAATAAAAAAAACACAAAGCAACATGTACAATGGGCGGTCTTATCACTTAGAAGCGATTTCTTCTAGACAACTTTTGGATTGAGAGGACTTTTGTAACATTACAATAATGGATACATACATATACAATAATGGTGTAACTACATTAACAGAACAAAAACTAAATTTTAGGAGAGCGCTGATCACGTACAATAAATAAAACAATATACATGAATATATCTACAACAAACAAATTAAATCAAAAAAATATATGTATATACATAAACATACATACATACATATTACCCGTGCGCGATAAGTTGGGGCCTGAGCGCGGTGACGTCATATTGGCGTGTTTGTACCGCCCGCAAAAAAGCGAACATAACAAGCAGCCGCCCGCGGCTTCGTCTTTGTTTTTTTTAACCTAATTTACTCACGGAGGACGCTGCTTTTTATCTAATCTTTTTTACACTATTTGAATATTGACTGACTTGACACTATTTGAAAGTTTATACATTTATTTTAACTATTATTTACATTATCTCATCTTCGTCACTACTTAGTGGATTTATGCCTTCTAGAGGTTGTTCTTCGTCCTCAGTCTCACTATAATCACTTGACGAAGAGGTATCCGATAAATTTACAATTAATTGCGATTCATTCGTCTCTTGTAAGAGGTCATCATGTCACAACAAAACAATGACACAAACTATAACAACAAAAACTACAACAACAAAACAATAACACAAACGAAAACTAAAAGAATTCCAGAGCGCGTCGTTACGTGACGTAGGCAGTACGAGACTAAAAACACTAGTAAAAAATAGTTATGCGAACGGTACAATACGGGCGCCATCGGGGAAGTGCAGGGAAAGCGGTCGGGGAGTCGCATTCCTAGCAGGTCCCAAGTTATCGCGCACGAGTAATATCTATGGCGATACTACGACGTTTCTGAGAGATAAAATGTTTTCACTCTTGTTTTAAATGTGGCTAATGAATAATGATGGAGCTTGCCGTATTGAGACCGGTAATGTGTTCCAAAGACGTGTTGCTTGAATGGTAAAGGAATCATCGTAGAATCTAGTTCTATGAACTAGTTCTAGAAATAGTTCTTGAACAATTTTATAAATTAATATTTTGAAAAAGAAGTTTTACTTCAGTCGTGTGTAGGGCTTGCAATTCGGATATCCGAATATCTGTATTATTCGGATATCCGTGTATTACTATCCGGATAGTGACGATCAATATATTCGGATAATTCGAATAAAACTAATAGTAAAATTCATCAAAAAAATTACGATTTGAACATGAAATTAAGTACAATATAATATAAGTATTAATATAGTAATTAATAAAAAAGTAAGTACATGTATCTAAAAAGTAATGTGAATTTAAAACACTGTTTATCCATTATTTTTGACATTTGCCGCATTATAAAACATTCAGAAAGTCGCGACTGACAAGTTGCTTACTTATTGCTTAAGTTTTGTGACAAAAAACGTGATCTAAAGTATACCTATCGAGTTTCCTTATTGTCAAAACTGATTTATATTATAATGGTGATTGTTGAAATAACTTAAACATTGTTTATAGCTACCTTAATAACGATTATTTTCGTTTTAAACGCTTTTCCCATAATTATTCAAATTATTCGTAATATCCGGATATCCGAATAGTATAGTTCACTACTATTCGAATTATTCGGATACCAAAATCTTATGGATAATGCAAGCCCTAGTCGTGTGGTCTAAAGCACGCTCGTTTTTTTATTATAATACCTATATTTTTGATTTAAATAATCAAAGTTATTGCGGTGCGACGTCAGGGCGCCGGCGTAGATGGACAAGTTGAAACGTGTTTTATATTGCCGGCACTATCTCGAGCCGAGTTCTAGCGGTAGGTAGCGCCGAACTATACGATACTTCGTCGGACGGGATGACGGCGCTCGGGTGACGGGCCTGCGGTGGACACACGGCCTATAGTAAATGTACATATGTATCGCTAAATCGGCGCCGTCATCTCGTTCTCGGTGACGTCCCGGCGACGGCGACGGCCGACAAACGGAACGCTGCAAGAACGAGGGAGTCTGCGTCTGGTATAAATAAAACAATTTCGTTTAGACCTATCAGTTAATTATTACACATAACAAATCTAATATAGCTTATAACTAGCTGTTGCCCGCGACTTCGGACGCGTTACAGTACTAAATGTGTAGGTAACATAGAAATAAAGCTAAACTAACTGTTGCATCTTGTCTTGAAACCCCATTTTTATCCCGTGGGACCTGATTTAGGGGATACAAGTAGCCTATGTGATAATCCAGGTTATAATCTACGTACGTACTAAACTTCATCGAAATCGGTTCAGCCGTTACGACGTGATTGAGTGACAAACAAATAAACAAACGTCCAAACTTTCGCATTTATAATACCTATTAGTGTGATATATTCAATAGTGTCTCAGTGCCATCCACGCGATGACGTCACAAAATGGTGTCCTGACCTGACACACAATGGTTTGTATGTTGTGTCAGTTTATTAAATCTGCTTTGTTCTATAATAATAATAATAAAAAATTATAGGTACCACTTCGAGTTAGACCAGCAAGGATTATGGATCGACTCGCCGATGCTTCCCGACCTGCTGACGATCCACGACAACAAGTCCAAACTGCAGCAGACTGCTGACGACAAAAAAGGTAATGATTCTACTTATGAACGAATGAATTATTTATTCGCAGAAAAAGGGTGTACAGTAGTTATTAAAATATTTGTCGTTCCACTAATTCAACCAATATTGCTAGGTATGCGAATGCTGGCAGTACATAATCATAATAAATCGATGGCGGTATAGCCCTTCCTATATTGGCGCATCTAAATTCTGGCCGTTGATGGACATCAGCATCTGCGATCGCTGGGGCACTTGCGATCGCCAACTCGCATGTCCAGCGTGACGATTATGGGCAAAACCACCCAATAATATTATTATATACACGGTGTCCTTTAAATAGCTTTTTTCCAGAACAAACGTTGTTCAGACCATGGTCTACAACGGGTTTATAACCTCAAATAAAAAAAAAACTGTCTTTGAAAAACATTAAAAGTTGCGAACTTAAAACGTCTGTTTTAACATTACGTCCTACAACATGCCGCCGTATCGCTACAAAAATAATAATAGTAGGTACGCAACGGATAGCGTGCCAATGAACTTTATGTCACGGCTAGTTTTTGAACAAAGTTAGACTTATTTGAGAAGGTCTAGACTTTTTTTTAATTCTCTTGTTTGATGCTATAAACAGTTAGTAGACCATGGTCTGAACAACGTTTGTTCTGGGAAAACAGTGATTTATAGGACACCGTGTATAAGGTGTTGCAATTTAAACTAATAAAATTGAATGGACGATTTAAACACAAATAAAAAATAAATGTATCTATAAAATGAGGGGTGGTCGTGTCACGCGAATGCACCCTGAAAGGTGAACCAAGATCTCCGCCGACTGGCAACCTGCAGGACGACGGCAACGAGGCAGATCACGAAAACGTTGGCGCGACGATCAGTATGGGTTCCACTCTGACTGGCAGAACATTTCTAGGGAATGAAAGGAAATGGGGGAGACCTTTGCCCAACAGTGGGACAGTATAGGTTATAAAAAAATCCTATAAAATGTTCTTGTTTTATCATCAAAATCACGAGCAAATCGATAAAATGCTGTTCGACGAAATGTTAGAGAACTTGCGATGCCACAGATTACTAAAAAGTTACTACTCGCTGTTCAACGACCCCGCTAGTTCAATGACCTAGCCCAGTCAATACACCGACCAGTCAACAGAGTGTTTATAGTGCGTACGGCAGGGCGGTAAGTACCTATATATTAGGCACAAAACTCTTAATAAAACTTTTTGGATATAAAAAAAACATTATTTATGGTCTCAAAAATATACTCGGTCATTATTTGTCAATGCAATAAATTAATAATAAATTGCAACATTTAATATAGATTTAATACACGGTGTCCTTTAAATCACTGTTTTTCCAGAACAAACGTTGTTCAGACCATGCTCTACAAAGGGTTTATAACATCAAATATAAAAAAAAAGAAATCGATCTTTGAAAAACATAAAAAGTTGCAAACTTAAAACGTCTATTGTAACGTTACGCCCTACAACATAGCGCGCTCACCGGCACTAGTAACTGCTAGGTATTTAACTTAGGTTACGTAATATTTGCTGCGTGTGCCATTGACTCCAATTGTTACGTACCATTCGAAATTCTATTTATGAATACGTTATTTCTAGCGTGCCAAGGAACTTTATGTCACGGTTAGTTATTGAACAAAGTTAGACTTATTTGAGAAGGTCTAGATTTTATTTTATTATAATCTTATTTGATGCTTTAAACAGTTAGTAGACCATGGTCTGAACAACGTTTGTTCTGAGAAAACAGTGATTTAAAGGACACCGTGTATATCTGGTAAAGTAATGAAGTAACGAAGCCCGCATCGTCTGCGCCAATGCAACCGTCCTTGTCTAATTGCCTGCGAGATAGAGATAGCTGATTGGTCTCCGTTGATTGGTTGCAGGCGGTGCTGGCTTCCAATCACTCTTTGAAAAGTTCATCAGTCCTAAAGGTAATGCATATTAATTCACTTATAACAACATTACTAGCTGACCAGCCCCGGTTTCGCACAGATTTTATAAATAAAATCTAGAGTGCCTACAAAAATTCCATACATAAAAGCACTTTTTAGTTTTTTCCGAATTTTCAAAATGCAACTTTTTCGTTTTTTTTAATACTAAAAACTAGCTTATTCTGAATGAATTAGCTAAATATGTCTAGCCGTTCTCAAGAAATGCGGCTACCAAAGAACACCATTTCATTTTTTGTACCATTTATGTTACTATCGAGTCATTTTAATAGGTAACATTTGACGTCTGTTGACGTCTGTCAGTTCGGTACAACTCGTACCGAACTCGTACTCGTATCTGTCATTATTACAATATATATATGTAATCGTAATTGAAAAAAGTTATGCAATTGTGGAGTTCTAACAAAACGAAACAATATATTATTTGATGGCCGCCGTTACAAGGTTACGTAGTTGAATTTTGATGAACTGTCAAATGTTACCTATTAAAATGGCGTGAGAGTAGTTATATTACTAGCACGTGGTTTGTCGACAAAAAACGTATGTACAATATAAAAAGGTAACCTATGTCTCAAGCCCGCTCATAATCTTATCTGTGTGCCAAATTTTATTGAAATCTGTCCAGCCGTGTAGCCGTGAAAACGTAGTAAACAGACAGGGCTGGCAACGCGCGAGTTATATCTTTGGCGTTCAAAAGTTATAGGCTACGGTAACCGCTCACCATCACGTGGGCTGTATGCTTGATGGCCACAAAAATAAAAGACTGGCAAAGTTTCCGAGTTATTTTCGCAGTTATAATATTGGTATGGCTTATTTATTTGTGTGTTTGTCCATAGCTGCGGAGGTGATAAGAACAGAGCACAACTACAGCGCTGAGCCTCCGAAGGAGGAACCGCCCGAGACCATCTCCAGACTGAACGTGCGGCAGTTGGTCGACACGCTCGGATACTTGTGAGTACACATTCCTTACTGGCATAGAAACATGCTCTCACTTTAGCTCTTATAAGAAGTGATGACATATGGCACAGAAACGTGGTGTCATCAAGAGCCTCATAAGAAGGCTCTAGTGATGACATATGGCACAGAAACGTGGTGTCACTATGGGCCTCATAAGAAAGCTCTAGTGATGACATATGGCACAGAAACGTGGTCTCACTATGGGCCTCATAAGAAGGCGCTAGTGATGACATATGGCACAGAAACGTGGTGTCGCTAAGGGCCTCATAAGAAGATTCTAGTGATGATATATGGCACAAAAACGTGGTGTCACTATGGGCCTCATAAGAAGGCTGATGTGGTGACATGTGGCACAGAAACGTGGTCTCACTATGGTCCTCATTATTTATTTTATTTCTTCCTCCAGATCTCTGAAGAACATGCAACGGAAGCAACTGTGGGTGGTGAAGGTGGAAACTGAAAAGGTTGAGGCATCTATCACTCAATCGGAGCAAGTCATCACTAAGATGCCTGACCCTAGGCAGATTATCGAGGTAAGTCACGTTTATAGTTCTATTTTAGAGTTCCGTGGTCGAACTAGGAACCCTGCCGTCCGACTAGTTACAGCTGTTGTATTTGTAGCTGTAAAAACGTAAAAAGAGGAGGAAGCTGGGTGTTAGAAAAGGCGTCAGTTATAAATAATAAGGAATTGAGGGTAGTTTATATAAATTTTCACCCTGCAGATAATCCCGCAGAGCTCGCAGACGGGTGAGTCCACCTCTCAAGAGCTGGGTTTGATGGACGATTCTAATATACCGGACAACTTCATCTATGAGATAGCCGAGGAGCAGGAGATCACTATGGACGAGGTACGTATTATAGACATACTACGTGTTTTGTTACGTACGATATTAAATGAAAACACGGGTAGGTGTAATGGTTAATGTTTTTGTAAAATAGGGTTTTTTTTCAAATCAACTACTACGGAAAAATTTTAAATTTTTAAACAACCTTAATATCAAGTCTGTGAGAGGAGTAGAGCTCGCGTCCCAAGTCCAAAAAGTAGTTTGTGCAACAAAATTAACGAAGAAAGTTCAATTTTAAATCGAATTTCAGGTGCTTGAATATTCCAATAGGCTTACCTCTGTAGACTTGAGTAAAATATTGGTATAAGTTTTAGCGATTACTCGCGTTCCCTTGCTCCGATCTGGTGTCTACGGGTTCGTCTCGTGTAGGCGGAGAGTTTGATAGGTATGGTAGGTATCAATTTTCCGGAAAAAATTCAAAAATTTAAATCCCAGTCGATCATCGACCCAGTAGTATCTAAGTTTTCTATAAAATATATAACGGCGAATGTTCTGAAGAGCTGTTCAATTTAATTCCTGCTTCCCACTTCTACCATCGAACCTCCCGCAACCGGCAACGAGCTCACCCACATATTGTAGATACGTGGAAGTCTCTCACGGTGCGTTTCACCCGCTCGTTTCTTCCACGCACCTGCAAGATGCGGAATGACCTTCCTCCGGAGGTTTTTCCGGTTGGTTTCAAAATGGACGCCTTCAAAGGAGTTGTAAATAGGGTATTAAGTGGTAGGCAACGCGACTGCGGTACCACGGGTGCTGCAGGAGTTTATAGGCGGCGGTGACTACTTAACATCAGGACAGCTTGTGTGTCTACAAGTTTAATATAAAACAAAAAAAAAATCCGTCCATATATAACGTTCGACTTCCCTCCAATGAAAAAACGGTATCGTCTAAAAAATTTAAATAAATCTAGGAATTTGTGTGCCAATTTTCGTCAAAATCGGTTGAAAAATGCGACCTGTAGGCGAGAACAGACAAAACAGCCAGACAAAAGCATTTTTTGGCCAATCTCGGAACAGAGACACTAGCTCGCTCGGTCTATAAATACATGTTAATTACATTCCAGGTAAAAGAGATCCCCGCTACAGAGAACTCTGAATGGATGGTAAACATCCTCCCGGATGACACCAAGCCCAAGTATGCATACATCAAGCACTGTAGCACGGGCAAGAAGAAACGACACTTCACCGCAGACATGAACGAGATCACCCTGCAAGGGGACTTCGAGAACTACTACATCCTGCCCGATGTCGACCCCTCCAGCAGCGTGGAGGTCACCACCAGCTACGAACCCGAGAACTACATTGTAGAAGAATATGAACATCTGGTGTTAGATGAACGTCCCAAGAAGAGGGGAAAGACGGACTCGGAGAAGAAGAAACGCAAGAAGGCCGTTCCGGTCATGAAAGAAGAACCCAAGGATATGCCCTTGACGGATGAGAATGAGGGTGCAGAGGACTGGTGCATCGATGGAAGTCTGGTGTACGAGGAGAGTGATGATTACGATGATAAGAAAGCGGCTGCGAGAGTGAGAAGAAAAAATAAGAAGTACCTCGGTTATGATTTTGTCACGTAATGATTTGTTCGATTGGTTTTACACGGTTGTTGGGTTTTTAATAGATTTCGAGAGCAAAGCAAGTCAGGAGCATAGTTTAGTGAGCATAGCATAAGCTGATTAACAGATTGAGATGTATTAAAGTCTAATATAAGGTGTTGCAATTTAAACTACAAATAATGACGGGATATATTTTTGAGACCATAAATAATAAATGTTTTTATTTTAAATCCAAACAACTTTATTTTTTAGTGTTTTGTTCCTAACATGTAGGTACTTACCGCCCTGCCGTACGCACTGTAGGCGCTCTGTTGACTGGTTGGTGCGTTGACTAGGCGAGGTCATTGAACTAGCGGGGTTGTTGAACGGCTCGTAGTTACTGTTTCGTAATCTGTGGCATCGTATAATACGCTAGTTTCTCTAACATTTCGTCGCGCAGCATTATATAGATTTTTCTCGAGATTTTGAATAAAACATGAAGATATTATAACCTTCAATATTATTAATTTAGATTGCAACACGTGTAATTAGCCGTCTTAAAAACGTACATGTTCATTTCATATAAATATAATCATTATCAAACACAATTTTTTCTCATTATTATAAATACGGGATTTATCACGTACCGTCTTATCGGTGTTTCGACCGACAATGTTTCGGTTCAATTCGTGAACCTTCATCAGGGTGATGAAAATTCGATTTTAAAATCACAAATTGTTGATCGACTTATCCCTATTCTAGCTTTTATATTAGCAAATCGTTTTTTATACTTTAAATTAAATTTACGAATAGATTTTGTTCATATATGTTAATTTTAAATCCTTATTTATAATATGTATTATGTATATTAAATTCGATGTAATCTGTTATTATGAGACGTCCTCAGTGGCGCAGTGGGCGAATAGCCGGCTGTGAAGCAGGTAGTTGCGGATTCGATTCCCGCCGCTGAACAAATGTTTTCAAGATCTATGGATTTTTGTTATGTCTGTTTCTCTAAATATATAAATGAGTGTTAAAAAAAAATATTATATTGTGCTCGTTCCCATAGTCAAGCTTTGCTTAGTTCGGAGCTAGATAGCGCTGTGTGAAATGTTCAGTCATTTTTTTATGTTTGTAAACAAACCAAATCCACAGAAATTTTGATTTAGTAATTTTTTTATAGTGTTATCCGACGGAGATAATTATATAATTTCGCGCCTTACGTGTAGTGAGCCCGTGGCGAAATTGGCAAAACGTATCGAGAAGGTTGCGGGTTCAAATCCCTTCCGGGTAATTTCTGCGGTGGTTTTAAAATATTTTATGATTATTGCTAAGAGCGGTTTGTTCACAATTTCACATCGAATTCGTCTAAACATTTTGCGAGTTCCTTGATTTTTATGCCTATGTCTGTGGCATTTAGCTCCCAAACGTACGGACCGATTTGGATGCGGTTTTTTTTAAATAGAGAGCTTATTTAACTGGGGTGGTTCTTAGCTGTCTCAGTTTTATTTTCCCTGCAAAAAGAGGGGGTCGGGGGATTTTTAATCCATACTCGTACTATGAATGCGAACGGATCGTTATGAAATTTGGCAAGGAGATAGATTATATCCTGGGGAAGGACATGGGCTACTTTTTAAACGACTGCGAAAAAGGAGGGTAATGTTTTTATTGAAAAACTAGTTTTGTATAACTTGATAAACAATTAAGTTCAGGTGAAATCTATTAAAAACCCAACGAGCAAATTTTATGCAATATTAGTTTTTGCTTTGTTTTAAAGAATTGATTATAAATAGAACCTCTCTCACTATACTTGTTATGATATAGCGCCACAAACTTACATAAATCACATCTATATATAGGGTGTTTGGTAATATACTGACGATATTAAAGTGACGGTTTCAAAAACATAAAAAAAATTCTCGAAAAAAAAACTACTAGTTATATTATCAAATTTTAAAGAATATCGACCAAGTTCGGGTGATTAATTTGATATAACACTTACTGCGTACTCTTGCAATCGACATCCAAAAATAAAGGCCGGTTTGATATCTCTTTCGGAAATGGCTGCGGGTTTTGGGTTAGAAAGGGACAACAAGATATATCTCGAGACGTCACCAATATAGTATCTGTGGTTAGATGGCAAGCATTATGCAATAGCACAACATGAGTTTAATAAAGTGTTTGTTTTTACATGCCAAAATAATTTTACATTTCTATGGTAAACATTTCACAAATTTATTTAATATGCTCATAAAAATAACCCCTTTCAATTTTGTGCGTATATTATGAAACACCCTATATATAATTTATAACTCGAGAACGGCGGGACCGATTTTGATGATCTTCGGTTTGTTGGATTTGTCTCCGCCCCGAATAGCAGAATAACTATTAAAATATTGGAAATATTAACGCAAATTATAAAGAAAATTCATTTTCTCATACATAGATGCAGCTAATTATGGCGGATTGACAATTGCACCGGCGACGTACATTGGCAGCCCGCGTCATATGCATGGCAAGACGGTACGAAGTTCGCCGGGCCAGCTGGTTAATATTATAAATATGAAGGTTTGGATGTTTGTTACTCAATCACGTTGTAACAGCTGAACCAATTTCGACAAAATCAGTTGTGTTGATAGATACTGACCTGGATTCAAACATAGACTACTTTTTGTTAACAAACAACGCGTGAAAAACCGCTGGCGGAAACTAGTTTAAAATGTGAAAGTTTGGATATTTGTTTGTTACTCAATCACGTCGTAATGGCTGAACCAATTTCGATAAATTATGACCTGGATTCAAACAAGACTACTTTTTGCTGATATAAACGCGTGCGAAGCTACTGGCGGAAGCTAGTCTAGAATATGAATCGGTGACCAATATTTGCCAGTGATATGGTGATAAACAAAAAAGGTTTTTTTGACAGTACAGACAAACCGTAGGTAATAGAGTAAAACATACATTTAAAAAACGACGTTAAAATAGTTAAAAAATACAAATTGAGGAGGGACACTATAAGTTAGCCTTAAATTTGATTTTGATCAGTTTAAGCTAAAAACATTATTGGATGCAACTTGCTATTTTAAAACGACAGAAAGTTGTCGGATCGGTCCGACAGTTTTTGTCGCTGGGTTTCAAAACTATTTCTCGGCTCGGACATAGCTCGAAGAACTAACAGCCGTTGTCGCAGAAAGGTTCTTGAGTGTAGACCATCCACTAGATGTTGAGACGACCTGATAAAGGTTGCTGGGAGCCGTTGGGTGCAGGTCGCACAAGATCGGTCGCTCTGGAAATCTATGGGGAGGCCTATGTTCAGCAGAGGACGTCCTGATATGATGCCGATAAAAGGATACCTTTCCGACACTGTTTCAAAGGTCCCGCGAACAAAACCCTCCGTTGTTCGTGACACGTTCTCGGAGACCCGGATGACGAAATCACCTCCGCTAATGCGAAAGAGATTTCCGAGTCATCTACATTAGACAGAGCAAACACTTCACAGATACACCGACCTCGCCGGCGAGGTCGACGAATCCCTTCAGTCGCCGTCTATACGAGGTACAAGCACGTACCCGGGCATTTCTTTCCTATCCCCATCCTGGAATTAGCCCAAGCCGAGGTTCGTACCTAAGTGGTGCCCTTGCGCTAGTTGCCTCATTAAAACTTACAGGGCTGAGCGCCTTCTGCGCTCGCCAAAAGCTCGGTTAAGCTGCAACGGCCTCAAAGCCCAACAACGAGATAAGTCTATTCGAAAAAAAAACTGATTCAAAGGTATCAACCAAGTTTACAAAATAGCGTTCTCACTCGAAACCGAGAAAAGTTGTCGGTCCGATCCGACAACTTTCCGACGTTTAAATAGCCCTCGCTGTACGTGTCAGAAGTCGTGTCGCTGTCTCTCTCTAACACCGTGCGCACGCGAGTGTGACATTACGGCATCTTGAAAAATCATGTGATTTTTCATATGTGAAATAGCAGTGATAACAGCAATTATTTACATACCTATATCAGTTAATCCCCTAAAAGAGAGAGAGAGAGAGAGAGGGCCGGGGGGGGGGGGGGGGGGGAAGTTAAATTGTTTAAAATTTACTTTTGTGATGAGTTTGTGGCTCTGTACCATTTAACAGGTTAGATTGGTATATAGTTGCTAAATATAATATGAGGTATAAAATCATTTAGAATATTACTATCAAATAACCAAGCACATTATGAAAATATGTCCAAAATCTTATATAATATCGTTGTATTCAATTGTCAAGGATCATAATAATTGGAGCTTTTTTTTCAAACAATGTTGCTTCAACAATGTGCTTAAATTTATCAATTTTACGAACTTAACCTTTAGAATGCGAATGTAAGGATCCTTACTAAAACTGTCATCTGCGTTGATATGGATCAGTATCATTTTATTTATTTAACAAAATCCACAGCCCTTATTATATAAGATACAAACTTATACTAAGCGTAGCATACGGCCAAAAACGGATTTACTTTATATAAAAAAGAATTTATTAATAGACAGTCTAAATTAAACTAAAAATACGAACAAAACAAATTACGTGTAAGAACACAAAAAGGTTGATAAAATACATAGAATACATATATATATAAGTAGTTATATCATAAATTCATACATATGTATATGTATATAACATAATAACCAGTATTTTGTTGCGTTGTTATCATGCATGTGTGTCATCCTCCATAATTATCTTTAAAGTTTCACTTTAAATATCATTGCTACTCTTGTCTACTTTTGCGGTATTTTAAGCTGTATTTTTATGTTATGAAGGTGTTTATTTCTGTAAAAATAAAGTTTGCAAAATAAAATAACTTACACAGTCAGTGGATACACAGTTTTAGGTCATCACGCGCACTAAAGGTTAAGTAACTTGCGACTTGTAGCGTAGATTTTATGACAGATACCGATTTATTTTTGAAGTAAAACTTCTTTACGCACGCTTGACTTGGGGAGTAAGCTGGTGAATGCGTTACGAAAAGTGCGAACGGAAGTTGAGAGGGAGTTATAAGTTAGTGAAGACAGAAAGAGAGAGAGTTACGTTTCGTATATTACTGTAGGAGCAAGAGAGGTGCGAGCGTATATCTTCTTTCTCTCATAGCCAGTTGATTTGTCGCCTATCCCAAATTAGCCTAAATTATACAAACTGCAAATATATATATATACATACATATAGATGAAGCTAAAGAAGTTTTACTTCAGTCGAGTGTGGTCTAAAGCACACTCGTTTATTTTTTGTTCTTTACAGGGTGTTTCGAAATATGTCCTCGATTACAGAAATAATATTTGTTCTAATATTAAACTGGTATTTATAAACGGTTTAATAACTGTTACAAGTTTAGAACGCAGTCGAAACGTATTATAAATATTATGATACTGATAAATACCCGTTTACCAACACCGCTACACTACATCAACATCCACGGGGACCCTGGCAAGCTATGAGTTGGAACGGCTAGGGTCAGGTTAGAAGAGGGGTAATGCACAATACACCTCAATGCGGGACCTCGGTGCAGATCTTTTATCCCCCCCACTCTAGAAGTAGAATTATAAAATACCCGTTTATTATTATTAATGTGCAGTAATCGTGAAAGTTTGTGAAATACTATTATTTGTCCTTTTCGATACGATGTTATTAATTTAAGCAACACTTAAATATATGTTGTTTAGAGAAATGCAGTGTATCAGTTTTTAATTAAAACTTATATTTAAACATATTGTACGCATAATTTTTATTTTTAAGCACACTGTTAAATCTGGTACATAATTTGATGTCGGTACACAAAGAACATGAAATTTATCATTTAAAAAATTGTTTAATTTAAATATTTTTGTCGTACAATTTCATGGCTGTCTCCCTTTTTTAAGGTAAACCAAAAAGGTCGAATTTAAAAGAGAAAATCATGGTGAATGTCACGCCCTCTGCAGCTAAGTTCATATGACTTCGAATATGTTTAAGGCTAAGTTCATTTGACCGCGCGGAACTACTAACCGCGCGGTACAAGATCAAACTAAATAATGTTTATCGTCTACTATGCCTAGGTGCACTAGGTCATTAGACACTAAGTATTTTAGCAAAAATCATGTGTACTAGGAAATTAGATAAAAACTTAGCCTTAACAAATTTCGAAGCAACCTGTATTACTACAATGCATCTGTTTGTTTTCCAAATATTTGGTTTTTAATTTCTAGATATCCTTGAGTCTTGATTCAGTTGTCTTGAAACTGGCAAGTAAATGTATATTTGAGAACGAAACTAAAACGTTAGACTATTTTTTTTTCTTTAACCTATCTCGTTCCACTGCTGGGCAAAGGTCCTTCCAAGCATCCCTATCCGTCGATATCTCCCACCATCCTCTTTGGAAGATGTCGAAATCCAGCCAACGCTTTCTCGGCCGACCCCAACGTCGCCTTCCGAAGCATAAAATTTATAAACAATAAAAGATGTCTAACAAACCGTATTTGTACCTACCTATGTACGCACGTAAGAAGATAAACTTCTTTGGAGAGAATAAAATGTCATTGCATCAATTGGAGCGGTAGCTAACTTCATGTTGCGTCTGCGCGCGCAACTTCTGTCGCTCATAACGCGCTTGTTTCTCCTCGCGCGCTAAGAAAGTATGGTCTTACTACAAAAAAATTAAGCCCTATTTAGCTAGTGTTTAAAAAAATCTTATTAGAAAATTGGTAAGGAATTGTTTAAACGCGGTCAGCAATTGATTAGCTCGGAGGGGGTATTTAAAAAAAAACTGTGCTTAGTGCACTAGGACATTGGACACTATTTTAGCAAAAATCATGTGTGCTAGGAATTTAGATAAAAATGGTATAACAACTGAGTTCTATGACAGGGAAGTCTAGTGTGGTGATTGGACCTGACTGACTAGGCTTACCTGTACATTATCCGTACATAATGTATGGAATGGTATTTTCATAATGTGAACTGGTTACTACATGCATTGATGTAAGATTTTTGGTTTGATAAATCTGGTTGTATTATTCTGTATATTATAAGTTTATTCAACTATTGGAAATGGTTCTTTTATTTATAACACCTCAATACTTTTTAATTATATTTATACCATCTAGAGATCTCCCTGGATCTAGAATTTTTCTTAACCCAGGGCAGAATCTTGACGTGGCGCCCTCTCTCCTCAAGCGTTTGAGAAGAGGGAATGGAAGGGGGTGTTTGAAGCTATCCAAATCAATTGAACAGCCAGGTGAACTATGTAGATGGACCACAAGGAGTGGAGTAATTATCGATAGTACCTACAACATGCGCTAGATGCGAAGCGTGTTTTGAAACATGTTTTTTATTCAAACATATTTTTAATTGGAAATTTGATTTGAAATTGCCGCCCGGGGCAGGTACCCCCCGGTTTGCCTGAAACTAGGTGGGGAATGAACTCACATGGAGCCGCGAAGATCATTTTGTCTCAGGCACTAATCAAATCACGCTCAGTGAAAATAAGTGCCTACCTATTCTCCTGTAGTTCGTGCGTCAAAGATGGCGCGGCTTCGCGATGATATTGCTATCTCGCTCGCTCTTTTTTTTTATCAATCGAATCGAGATCTCCAAATCAAATTGGCGTTGTATGTATGTATGTTTGTTTGTCCGAGGATAACTTTTGAAACGTAGATCCGATCAGCGTGAAATTGATACATAGGTAGGTAGACGGTGGCAAGTCGGCAAAATCCCACGGGCCCCCAGCCGGCAGGGGCCCCCGGTTAGAGGAGAATCCCAACCACAGAACACAAAAGTAGTAAGTAGGCGGGGCCCGCGTAACACCAAGTACGCGGAGTTCCGCGCACTACAAGCTTCGCTCACTTCAGTCGTGTTTCAATTACTGTGGGGTAAACGTACTTCCAAAAAAATATAAAAATGCCATATTGTGCCGTTTTGGAGTGTAAATATTATAGCCGAACCAAAAATTTAACAAAAGGGGGCATAGATCACCGGTAAGTTGTATTTTATTGTTTTTTGTTAGTTTTGTTTAAAATGCAAAATAGACTGTGAATCATACTCCTTAAGGTCGCGTTTCTCTTAAACCACAACATAAGCTACTCAATTAGTGATGTGACTCCAATATACTGATGAATGTGTTATCGATAGCTTTAATAAGTTACCCCTATTAAAAGGTGTATAAGTTTTATGGCGTTAATTCCTTGTTGTTTTATTGATGATTTTCTGAATGTATTTTAGACCTATGGTGTGAAATAATATAATAACTTCTTTTCAGTTTCCCCAAGGCGCAAGACATTAAAAAAAATAAAAAAACGTATAAATTATGAGTCATCCAGCATACAGAGTCATGACCTGGCACCGTGTGACTTTTTTCTGTTCCCAAAAATTAAGAACCAATTACCCGATCAACGGTTTTCATCACCAGAAGAGGCCGTCGAAGAGTATGAATAACATGTATCTGACGTCACCACCGGAGTAGTGGCACAAATGTTTTCAAAATTTGTTCGATCTTATGAAAAAGTGCATTGACGCAAAGGGAGAATATTTTGAGAAACAATAAATTTATTTTTGACCATTATTAGTATTTTTATTGATTCCGGAAACTTTTAGTGTGCCCCTTAAATAATAATTTAGTATACAGAGTGTTTTTTTACTGTAACACAAAATGTTTGTAGAAGGAATTTTGTTTGTCCTGTTGTATGAGGATACTTTTTATAAAATTTGACTATCTTCCGCTGTTCAGATTTTTTTCATCCGATACAATAAAATGATCCTTACAAAGGAATGCATCGATCGGCATCAAAAAAAATTACCAACTTGATTTATTTTAAGGCGCTACTCACACTTGACCAAAAAAATTTTAATGCGAAAATGTTTTTCTTCGAAAACGAGCTGATGTTTTAAAAGAAACTGCACCTGTATCTCCTCTGGTTATGGGTGCTGCCGTACTGTTACAGTTAAACCACTCTGTATAATATTCCAGTAATATAATATTTTTAAGTAAGTATTTATGAGTTGGATACCTGTGATTATGTTAAGAAAGAAATAAAAGAAAAGCTTTTTATTTCGACCACCACAAATATAACCTGACGTACCTATTTCGTTACCCGTAGCAGGTAGGTGATAATCGATATCGATACATTCGTCTTGTATGCTAATTGGTACATCACTAAGTGAGTAGCGCTGTTATTTGAGCATCCGGATAACCGCCAATGCATTATCGATCTTATATTTTGCTGTTAGAGACTATAACAAAAATCGTTAGCGACAGCGCCATCTGTTGTTCAGTGGCTTTGTTTTGTGGGTAATCAAGTAACAGCCATTGCATTATCAGTCTTATTTCTAATTAATAGACTAAAATAAAAATATTTTCTAAAGCGCCATCTTTTGCCGAGTAAAAGAAGTAAACTTTAATTTTTTGTTACTGTTTATTTTATTGAATTTTAAACCATGTTCCATAGTAGCTAAGGTTGTATATCCGTTAAATTGGTTTTATGGTTTTAGGCCTCTTTGAACGTTCTCTTTCAACCAATTATAACTTTTATTTCTGAGTGTGCTAGTTTTTACATGTGTGAGTTTAGCTACACTGGTTTTCTTAGTAAAAAGTCATCATCCTAGTTCTATTGTTTTTTATGTTCTGTGATCCCAACATTTATTCCCATGTGGAAATTTTAGACCAGTTGGAGGTCAGTCCGATTTATGCGATATCGGATTGCTCTCGGAGTCGGTATCCAACGGATATACTGAAATTAATAAAAACTTATTTAAAGAAATTCTATGGCACAAGAAAGGTTAAGCAACTTGGCTATTCTATCCAACGAAAATTCTATGGCCGGGAATTTTAACTTTGATGATGTCAGAACAGAAAGTCCGAAGAAAGGAATTTTAATAATTAAAATTATGTACTTTCTGTACTGTATTATGTCTCGCGTTTGTGGACTATGAGAAAGCCTTCGATTCGATCGAAACATGGGCAGTGCTTGAGTCTCTCCAACGATGCCGTATTGACTATCGGTACATCGAAGTGTTGAAGTGTTTGTATAAAAACGCCACTATGTCAGTCCGAGTACACGAACAGAGCTCGAAGGCGATTCCCTTAAAAAGAGGCGTAAGACAGGGAGATTTAATCTCTCCGAAACTGTTTACGACCGCATTGGAAGATGCCTTCAAGCTTCTGGAATGGAAAGGACTGGGCATCAATATTAACGGCGAATACATCACTCACCTTCGGTTTGCCGACGATATTGTGGTCATGGCAAAGTCGATGGAAGAGCTCAGCACGATGCTCGAAGGCCTCAATCGAGCCTCCCAACGGGTAGGACTTAAAATGAACATGGACAAGACGAAAATCATGTCGAATGTCCATGTCGTCCCTGCCCAAGTTATGGTTGAGAACTCGGCTCTTGAAGTTGTCGACGCGTATGTATACCTAGGACAAACAGTCCAATTAGGTAGGTCCAACTTCGAGAAAGAGGTCAATCGTCGAATCCAACTCGGATGGGCAGCGTTTGGGAAACTTCGCAACGTCTTTTCGTCCAACATACCTCAGTGCCTTAAGACGAAAGTCTTCAATCAGTGTGTGTTACCAGTGATGACATATGGAACCGAGACGTGGTCCTTCACTATTGGCCTTATGAATAAGCTCAGAGTCGCTCAACGAGCTATGGAGAGGGCTATGCTCGGGGTTTCTCTACGGGATCGAATCAGAAATGAGGAGATACGTAGGAGAACTCAAGTCACCGACATAGCCCGACGGATTAGCACGTTGAAGTGGCAATGGGCAGGCCATATAGCGCGCAGAACAGATGGCCGATGGGGCCGAAAGGTTCTCGAATGGAGGCCGCACGGACCGGCAAGCGCAGCGTAGGACGTCCACCCACAAGATGGGCAGACGACTTGGTAAGAACCGCAGGTCGGCGTTGGATGCAGGCCGCTTCCAACCGCAGTTCCTGGAGATCAATGAGGGAGGCCTTTGTCC
The DNA here is from genome assembly GCA_918857605.2 of Philereme vetulata. NCBI lineage: Eukaryota > Metazoa > Arthropoda > Insecta > Lepidoptera > Geometridae > Philereme > Philereme vetulata. The sequence continues at coordinate 6,425,658 of OU975427.1, read as the reverse complement.
AGCAGTGGACGTCCTACGGCTAATATGATGATGATGATGTACTTTAAATGAGGTACCTTTATTTTAAAGTGAATTATTAGAAAATGAAGTAATTATAAAGTTTGTATGTACCTACTTCACTCAGAGATTTATAAACTCTTACAAGTCAAAGTAAAAAGGTATATAAAATAATAATAGTATTATTGTTGGTTCAGCTTATTTGTATTTGGGGGGGGGGGGCTCCGATGAAATTGCGAACGGTATAGTTACGCCACTGTAGCTGTAGGTAGAGATGGTTCAATTTTGGTGTAACTAAATGAGCTAAAAATGTGAGGGGGTTGTTGAGATATTGGGTTCAAGAGGGGTAAAAAAAATGAAAATGAGACTAAGGTCAAATTCAAGGCCTTCAGTAGTACATTTCGACCCCGTTTTTATTTATAGTTTAGTCTGCAGTTTTCGAGTTAGTAGCCGTAATAAAAACTGTGAACTTTGACAAAATTCATAGGGTACACCAAGTGACCCCACAGTGCTGAAATTGGGTATGCGTGTAGCTTTAGTGACAAAAATATAGGCAAGTCTGAAATCCAGATTTTGTGCATTGGTTACCTAGCTACGCCACTGTACTTTTATAGCTTAAGAGGCATACTGGCACGACGCATATTGTACCACCGTCAGCTATTAACTTGAATAAGTCTATTTTACACTCTGGGGGCACAGTAGTGCCTAGTGCCATAAAAACATCTCCGAGGTAAGAATAAATATGCTTCTAATCTTCGTGCTTCATCGCTTACCAACAGTGAGAATTGCGCTCAAACTAAGATCTATCCAGTTAAAAAAAAAACGAGTGTGGTTTAGATCACACGACTGAAGTAATAGTTCTTTATCTACATTTATAGGTATATTTGCAGTTTATATAATTTAGGCTAATTTGGGATAGGAGATATGCAACAAATCAACTGGCTATGAGAGAAAGAGAATGTGTGCTCGCACCCTCTCTTGCCCCTACAATAATATACGAACCGTATCTCTTTCTATCTTCACTAACTTATATCTCCCACTCAACTTCCGTCCGCACTTTTCGTAACGCATTCACTAGCTTACTCCCCAAGTCAAGCGTGCGTTAAGAAGTTTTACTTCATAAAAGAAAAACATAGGTATAGGTTTATAAAATTTTATTAGTCCCATCACTTCTTAGCTGGTTTAGCGACTTTCGCAGCCTTCTTCTTAGGCGCTGGAGGCGCGGTCTTTTTCGCTACTGCCTTCTTGGGTTTCTTGGCTACTGCTGCCTTGATGGCCTTGCTGCGTTTCTCGCGGAGCGCCTGGGCCTTCACGGCGGGGTGTGACGGAGCCAGCTTGATCTGAACAAGATAAAACTAGTTAGATATCATCAGGTATCGAAGGGTCTATTAAGGTGTAGAGAATGATCAGAAATTGTCAACGTGTAAGTAATCATGGTACTCATAACCCAATGCTCTGAAAAGAGGATATCATCATATAAAGTGACTACATTCTGCCCGCTGCTCCACACAGGCTATAGTTTATTTATAAAAAACGGCTAGTCTTCAGTAATATTTTAAATCTAGTGTGGGGGGAACTACTCACACTGTCTCACATTGGAGTGAATTGTACCCCTCTAACCTAAGACCTAGGTTTACAAGTTAGACTTACTCCTTGCTTCTCAGCGAGGGCTAGAGCCTTGACATTGGTCCTCCTGGCCTGATCGAGGAGTGCTTTCCTTCTCAGCACAGCGGAAAATGGGTTGAGTCTCAGCATAGCCTTGGTGTTGGTCAACGGGTTCAGTTTCCGGGTAGCACGGACCACACGCTTGCTGCAACAGAATTGTGAGTTAAGATTGTGTTTGTGAGGTATGATGGGTGTGATGGATTGTGGATGAAGTCAGGATAAGTCAACGTGATTAGGTAATCATGGTATTCATAACCCAATGCTCTGTAAAGAGATATCATCATGTTAAATAATAGTTGAAATTTCGTAGATTGAATGAGTTTTCTTTTAGACTGAGTGTACCAAACGAGTGTACTTTTGTGTAAGTTATTAGAAAATGCGTAAACTGATTTAGGTTCTAGACGGTTACAATAAAACAGGCAACTAAACTTTTCTTTCAAGTATAAAATTTTACATAACTATATGGTCGCCAAAATAATTTATAGAAGTGTTTTCTAAAACGTAAACAACTATTGGTGAAGGACGGTGCGAAACGGCAACGCCGCGCACGCGCCTGACGACATTCACTATTTTCATAGCAAACTGACAACGTCGCATGGTATAGAGTAGAGTAGGAATCTAGAGACATTTTTAATATCTTAAGTTTTGTATAGAGTAATTAAACACGTCATTTTCAAATAAGAATACTGAAAAGTTATATAGCGTTTTAGTACCAATTTCATTTACCATTATTCGCATTTTTTTTATAATCCTGTTGTAGATCGATTAGATAGAATGATATGACTACATACTTGGGAGCACGGAGGACCTTGCGGATCTCTTCAGACTTAAGCAGACGGCTGAGGTCTGTGTTGGCCATCTTGGGCTGTGGCAGGTTGAAGTTCTTCTTCTCCTTGGAGGGTGTCTTCCATGAACCGAACAGGGGATCTGTAGATTTGGAAATTAGTTAACATTATTTATTATTAACCTACAATATATAAGTTAAATAGCATTCAAAGATTGTTTAGAACCAATCTACATTAATAGATATATGAATTGTCATCCTCAAGTCGACACACCGCCATTCTCGATGGACCTGTCGATGTTTCCTATGGGAGGTGATGTACTGTACCCTCGCGTTCGTAGCTCAAAACATATCATTATGTAGTGAGTAAGGCTGTTGAGGGTAGTTTTCCAGAGTCCCCGAGGTCAATACTGACGTCGAAGATGACTTGATTAGCTTGATGTCTTCAGTCTGTCACTTCATCCTGTAGACATCCCTGACACAGCCCACTAGCCGTGGCCCCTGACTTCTGGATGGGGATTTTTTTGCTGGACATTTCACGCTATCTCGCCCCAATTTAAGCAGAGCTTTGGGAACCAGATAACTGATAGAATACTAACATACATCTTTTTTTTGTAAATACTTACTTATAATATAAATAGAAACAACCAGACCCGGAACAAATATCTGTAGATCATGCAAACATTTATTCCGCGGCGGGAATCGAACCCATTACCTCATCCGTCTCAGGCGGCTATTCGCCCACTGCACAACGGAGGTCGTAAGCGGAATTACTTCAGTGTCCTGTGGTGATCTCTTCCATCATCCTCAAGTCCTCACATCTCATTTTTAGCAGTGTGTTGTTATCCTTCCAGTCTTTTACAGGAAGCATCGTCTTGTCAGTCCTGCGTTCCCAGATTTTCTGACGCTCATTCTCAGAGTTTTCAGTTCCTGATCTCCGCAGCCGGTGGGTTGGATATGCTGATATCGTGCGGAGTTGGGTTGAGATTGCCTCCTTCCCATGCTATGGTGGCTCAAGGGCTGTCAAATGAAGTATTAATTTTCTTACCGAGCCTATCGAATGCGGACTGAGTCCAGATGATGAAGCGGCCGACGTGACCGCCGGGCGCAAGCTTCAGCAAGTTCAGTTTGTTCACGTTGAGCATCTCTACGCCGGGGATGTTGCGGAAGGCACGAGTCAAACCCTGGGAAATACATTATTATAAGTTGCAAGTGAATCAAAATAGAGTGTTATCTTGCTCTGCAGCCCGGGCTTACGCAACGATCCCTAAACATATTTAGCCATCATTGCGCAAATTGCCCTTAGGGACCATTCAAGTATTACGTAAGCACTGTAGGGGGGTCTATGCTTTGCTTATTTTTGATGACATGGGGGGGGGGGGTCTAGATGGTGATTACGTAATACTGCGGTAATACTGTTAGTAATATTACTTAAGCTTATAATATTTGTTTCTTATTCTATGTCGAATGTGTCAATAATGTTTGTTTAAATGAATATTATATGCGTTGAAGTCCTCTATCCGAAGCTTATTTTCTTATTTCGAGAATAAAACAGAATACTTACACTAAGGGGGGGGGGGGGGGGGGGGGGGGTGGGGGGGGGGTGGGGGGGTGTTGATAATAATTGTAATAAATCTGTAATACTTGCGCCATGTCCATTAATAATAATAAATGTCCATTTATTTTTGCCTACCATCTGAGTTTGTTTTTTAATAATCTATAGGCTACAGGAATTTCCCAACAATCTCTAAGGGGATGAAATGGGGGGTTGAAATTCCTATGTTTCAGATGTTACAGACATGGAAAAGCTTGTGTAAATATAATTGTCATCCTCAAGTCGACACACCGCCAGTCTGGATGGACCTGTCGATGTTTCCTATGGGAGGTGATGTACTGTACCCTCGCGTTCGTAGCTCAAAACACATCATTATGCAGTGAGTAAGGCTGTTGAGGGATGTAATTAAATCCTATGAAAAAAAATGCGGAAAATCGATTACGTATAAATTGGTACCTATACAATATATTTTATTGTATTATTATAAGTTATTATTATATTTACAGCAGTATTTTATACTCTTTAGATATTCAAAATATCTCTAGCTTCCTAGACTACTCTATATTATGCGACGTTGCCAATCTGCTATGAAAATAATTAACGTAGAGGCGCGGCGTTGGCGTTTTGCACCGTCGGCAATGTTTGTTTTGAGAACCTCGTAAAGTAGTCCTAATAATCTTCCAATAAATAATTTACGCTAAAATATATACTTATTTCAGACTTCAAATAGTTATGTATTTTTTTGTTTCTGTGTTTTATGCTCTGTCTAATAAATAGTTTTAATTTTGATTAAATTTTTACTTTTTTTAGACAAAGTTAGAGACTAATTTATCTTTTATTTTAACAATATTTACCTGGTCCTTGTTGTAAATGACGAGGGGTCCCTTGCGTTGTACGCGGCGACGGTTGCGCATCTTGCCCTTGCCGGCGCGCAGGCGCTGGGATTTGTACACCTGGGAAAATACATTTTGTAAAGCTAACTTTTTTAATATACACAACAAAACAAACAAAAATCAAAATATTCTAAACTTTTTTTATTCATTACAACAACTTGAGGCTAACAGTGTATCATTTGGTTTCATTGTTTGTTCCTAATAATTTGACATCTGTCAAATCCGATTTATAAGATTTCCAAGCTGCAACTTCCAACTAGAGTGGAATGCCTTGCCAGAGTCTGTGTTTCCTGATAGCTACAACCTGGGTATCTTTAAGTCTTTGAACTCGTGGTCAAACGCAAGCCTATAATATATTTTAAAAAAAATTACCTACTTGCTACTAAAAGATTTGAGTAAGAAGATGTGAAACTGTTTCCTCAAGTCTATGTCAATATTGAAAGAGTTCAATACGACTGTTGTCTCAGGAATTCCACTCTAGTCCCTAATTATAACTTGCAGAAATTAATTCTGCAAAATAGTAAAATTCAGGACTTTTTTATTTCCCATCTCTATATATCTCCATCTAACATATAAAAGAAACAGTTACTAACTAAAGCAGTGTTTTGTCCCTTGGAGGACTTGGAGTAGAAGTCATCAGATGGTCTAACTACGTGTCCCATCACCAACATTATCGGCAGTCTTTTCAATCCCACTGCTGGGTATAGGCCTCTCTTTGTGGTCACCATTCGCATGTCTAAGTTTTTTAGTTAAAAAAAAACTTTTTCAAAACAAGCTTTTATAATATTAACTAGCTGACCCCGCAAACGTTGTTCTATCATATAAATTATCAAAGAAATCAAATACAGAATGAAATGTCAAAGTGAATGAACTTTATGTAAAATGACTTGAACGCGCCAATGAACAACAGTTAAATTTCATGGATATTGTTCGTACAAAAATACTAAAATCGCGATTAAAAAATGGGGGGTGGGGTTAGGAGGGTGAAAAATACTTTACGACCTATTCTCATACCTACCAAATATACACAAAAAATTTCATAAGAATCGGTCAAGCCATTTCCGAGTATTGATATACTGTGACATGAGAATTTAATATATTAAATAATTGGAACCGGCAAATTCAAATGAGCCCAAACACTAGTAGCCTACTATAATCCATTAAGTAGTTCCATTGTCTAGCATCCGTCTCCATCATGAGACCACCGCCATGGTACCATATTATTGCATTGTCACCAAAGTTACATTTCAGCGTAATCGGTTCGGAGGAACATGTTTCAAATTCAGTTGCAAGATTTGATCTAAACAAACAAACATTGCAAGTTAATTAAAAGCTTCTAATATACGCGGCTTACCTTCAGAACATCAGACCAGGCCTTGACACGCCTGAGGAAGATCACAGCCTGCTTGGTCTTGTTGATCTCTTGGACCTTGTCGGAGACCACGAGGGGCAGTTCTGGGACCTTGTCGATCACGTGTCCTGGAGAAGGAGTTTTAACATAATTTTTGGACAAAATTGTTTTTATTTACCCAATAGCCATATCTATACACACGCTAAAGCCTGAATCTCTCTGATTTCATGGAGACCAATACACACATTCCAACATCTACGTTTTTTTCAATGAACATAAGGCGTACGTTCTATTAATTATAGGCTAAATAGGTCTCTTCTATAGATTTCCAGAACGAGCGATCTTCTCTTTCCCTTCCCTTTCTCCTTATAATAAAAAAAAATTGGTTTTATAAGTGGTATTTTTAGCGATTGTAGTGCCAACCTTGCACCCGTCCAAACTATGTGAGCGCGTACGGAACGCCATGTCAGCACGTTGATGTAGCACTGACTTTCGCAGTAACACCCAGTGGCATAGTGGCGCACTGAGCGTGGACATTTAGTGCATATTAGAATAGCTAGTATTATACAACCTGCTTTGCTACGTACGACATTAAATGAAAACACGGGTAGGAGTAATGGCTAATTATTGTAAAAAAAAATTTCAAATCCATTACCACAAAAACATTTTCAAACAACTTTAATATCAAGTCAAAAAATATAAATGAAACAGCCTGTATAAAACAGGTAACAAATCATATTCATTCATCATGTAAGTAGGTACCTGTTAAACTGACTAAGCGGCATCGTCGCAAAGGCGCCGCCGATTTACGATAAATTCTTTTTACTGTAAATGTATCGATTACTGGATAAATATTCAAACTACCGATATTAAACCCACCTCTAAAATCAGTTAATACGATTCCGGATGTGTGTTTTAAATTAATGAATGGTTTGCAGGTAGTATAGAAGCAGTTATGTAGCGGTGTTACCTCTAGCTTGCACGAGCGCGGGCACGCCGGTGGCAGCGACGGCGGCGGCGACGGCGGCGCGGCGCTGGCGCAGGTTCACGCGACGGTGCCAGCGGCGCCACGGCTTGGTGGGCGCGAACATGCGTCCTCCGCGACACATGTTTCCGAACGCACCCTGTCCGGACCTAGAGAGCAACACCAATTTTCATTACTTTCTACACAGGTGGGTCGCACCAGGCTAAATTTGAGTAAATAGAGCTACGTTGCAGTGTCCATGCAGTTAAAGAAATAAATATTATGACATTCCCTTGTCAATACATCTATGAAAATCTGATTTATGTTCACGAAAATATTAATTTGTGTAAGAAAATAGCGATAATCATAATTTAAATACTAGAAATAAAGATAAACTCGCTGTTGCCACTTGTAGACGACTCCATAAAGTTAGTAAATCGTTTAAAGGGCAAGGTGTACGCTTTTATAACAAACTCCCAAGTGATGTACAAAAATTGACAATTAATAAATTTAAAAACGTAATTAAACAAAATCTTTATAAAAAAGCCTACTATAAAATATCGGATTATTTAGATGATACAGAAGCTTGGGATTGAAATTGCTCCAACTCGTTCAAAATGTTACAATTTAGACGTAATTTATTTCCTGTATTGCTATGTATTCTAAAAGGATCATTAAAAAAAACAACCAGGCTTGTTTTCTTGCCTTTCTTTCCTGGCTTGGTGGCGAAGGTAGACACAGGCAGTTAAATTGACGTTTCAAAGTGATCCTTGTGATATTAATGAATAAAAGATTTTGATTTTGACTTTGTAAATACCCTCAGACTATGGCACGCTTACTGTGGTGCCTATGTCCTTATTTTAGCACCCTGAGGGACACCTGTACCGCCACAGATAACGATGTTGCTGTGTGCCCAAGTATTGACGTAACAACATTAATCGACACGAAGAAGATTACTTTCTCTATTAATTTTTATATCAAATTTGGTATAAAAACAGATTATTACCAGGACTGGGACATAGGCTACTTTTTACCCGACTGCGCAAAAGGAGTGTAAGTAGGCTAGTACTTCATGAATATGACTTAAATCAATAAAGTCATAATTACATTCATAATGGTATCTTTTATTGTTATTGTATTTGTTTGTAGTGTCAACCTTGCACCCGTCCAAGCTATGTGAGCACGTACGGAACGCCATGTCAGCTCGTTGATGTAGCACAGATATAAGCAGTAACACCCAGTGGCATAGTGGCGCACTGGGCGTGGACATATAGTGCATATTACAAACTCTAAAACCAATAAGTTTATTGTTGAAAAATTACTTTTTAAAAACAAGCTTTTATAAAATTCATAATCAGAACCGCAAGCTAATTCAAATCAACCCAAACACTAGTAGCCTACTATAATCCATTCAGAAATTCCGTTGTCTAGCATCCGTCTCCATCCTGAGACCACCTCTGTAGTGGTACCATATTATTACATTGCCACCGAACTTATCACCGTATTCCAAATTTCAGCTCAATCGGTTGAGGGGAACGGGTTTAAAATTCAGTAGCAAGATTCCACCCCAATAAACATACATACATTGCAAGTTAATAAAAAGCTTGTAAAAAGTAGAACCCACACTAGAATTCTATGTGCGGTAGGTAGGTGGGTTTTGACTAGTCTGCTGTTTCAGCTGGCACTATAAGTCAAGCTTATCTAGCCATCCATATTATAAATTCGAAAGCAACTCGTGCCTCTATAACATTAACAGCTGGACCAAATTTGGTATACAGATAGTTTATGAGCAGGGGGCCAAATCCCTTTACTTAAAATAGTAAAAATCGAGTATCGATCTAGTCTCGTTATGTTAGTCCTAAACTGTATTCACATAACTGACAATACAATGGTACGAGTTGACCAACATGCGATTATACACTTTATTTATATCAAGCTAATCTATACTAATATTATAGAGGAAAGATTTGTTTGTTTGTATTGAATAGGCTCCGAAACTACTGGACCAATTTAAAAAAATTCTCACTGTTGGGAAGCTACACTATCCCCGGGTGACATAGGCTACTTTTTACCCAACTGCGCAGAAGAAGGGTAATGTTTTTATTGAAAATCTACGCGTGCGAAGCTGCGGATTGGTCAGCTAGTATTATAATAATAGTGGAGCAGAATACCAAAATCTATTCAATTCCTAATCTAATCTCATTTGGGTCAAATTTCGTTATGTTTTAAATTTTTTTGTTTTTAATTAAATTACGTGAATTGGTCCTCCGGATTGAGACGTAGGGGTACTTTTTATTGAAAAACGCTTGCGAAACCTTGTCTATACTAATATTAAAAAGAGGAAAGATTTGTATTTTCGTGTGTATGTATGTAATGAATAAACTCTGTGCCAATTTCAAAAATTCTTTCACCATTGGAAAGCTACATTCACCTTGAGTGACGTAGGCTATATTTATTGCTAGAAAATATCAGGGATCCTTACTAAAACTTAAGTAACGTAACCCAAGGTGTAAAAAAGTGCCCTAAAACGTCTTTCGTCGCATGCGCTGCGGAAATTTTACATAATCTGTTAGTACTTTCTAACTATACTAATATTATAAAGAAGAAATATTTCTTTGCTTGTATGTATTGAATAGGCTCCGAAACTACTGGACCAATTTAAAAAATTCTTTCACCATTGGGAAGCTACACTATCCCCGGGTGACTTATGCTACTTTTTACCCAACTGTGCAGAAGGAGGGTCATATTTGTATTGAAAAACTACGCGTGCGAAGCTGCGGATTGGTCTGCTAGTTCTTTATAATTACCTGTGGGTACCACCGCCACGAACACGGGGGATACGGGCTACAGCGCGCCCGGTACCCCACGACTCCGCACTGGTTTGGTGACCTGAAAGACACTTCCTATTAAAACATTGCAATGAGTAAGCGACAAGAGTTAAATTCCATAGATAGAATTCACAAAGTCTTCATTAAGAAGCGATTGAAAATAATGAAGAGTGCGAGGTATAGGAGTGCACTTTGCACGACACAAATACCACAATTTGCAAATTGTTGTAAAACTGATAGCAGGTAAATATAGAAAAAAAATATATCTATGGAGAGAATGTTCTTACTAGTCTGTCCCATATAGGGGTGTTTTGTAACCGCCTCTTCTGACCTAACGCAAATCAACCTAACTTCATAAAGTAATAGCACTTTTTAGTACCCTCAAGGTGTTATTAACAAGGTAAAAGATGACTCAATTAGCTCATTTGTTTGCAATCCCGTTTTTAAAGTTTTTGTTCTTCCTAATAAACACTCATTACACTAAAAGATTAATAATCCTTCCTAGTAATAACATCTTGATTTTTGACCTCCAAAGCCAAAAGAGGGGTGTTTGACACCTCTAGCTGCCTGTCTGCAGCCCCAGATTAAGGGGGGGGGGGGGGGGCACCCACCCCGGGCGGCAATATCAGGAGGCGCCAAATTCCTAAATAAAAAAACGAGTGTGCTTTAGACCACACGACTGAAGTAAAACTTCTTTAGCTCCATCTAGGCGCATACAGTAAGTACACAAGTTATTTTCTGCTGCTGCCTGCCATCTGTTGTGGAATAGCTGAACTTTTTCGTAAATCGAAGCTGGTAGATTCAAAGTACGAAACGTCGTAAATACTTTTTTATCTATAGCAAAATGAACTCTAGTGTACAGCATGAAGGAGTGTTTTGTTTTTGCAGTTTGTATAATTTAGGCTAATTTGGGATAGGAGATATGCGACAAATCAAACTGGTTATGAGAGAAAGAAAATGTATGATCGCCCCTACAGTAATCTACGAAACGTAACTCTCTCTCTCTTTCCATCTTCATAACTTATATCTCCCTCTCAACTTCCGTTCGCACTTTTCGTAACGCATTCACCAGCTTACTCCCCAAGTCAAGCATGCATAAAGAAGTTTTACTTCAAAAAGCTCTTGGCACTCAGCGCACGTCGTACTATCAATTATTCCACGTCCGTGGTCCCCCTACTTAGTTCACCTGGCTGCTCATTTGATTTGGAATGCTTCAAACGTAACACCCCCCCCCCTACCCTCTCAAACGCTGGAGGAGAGGGGGCGCCACATCATCAAGATTCTGCCCGTGAACCGATTAGAATGTTATTTTTTTTTAATAGAAAGCTAGGTTAATAATTTTAACTAATAAATTTAACTAGGTTGATTTTCACCTTTGTCAGTTTTTTAACGATGCAGAGAGGGGGGCTGAGGGGGGTTGTATGTTATTGTTTGTAGTGTCGACCTTGCACCCGTCCAAGCTATGTGAGCACGTACGGAACGCCATGTCAGCACGTTGATGTAGCACAGATATAAGCAGTAACACCCAGTGGCATAATAGCACAATGGGTGTGGACATGTGTGCATCACAATAACTTCTATCATTATTATAATAACGGGATTCATAAAGTACCGTTTTATTGGTTATGACCAATGTGTTCAATTCATGAATAAATAAATATAAATATGGCTGGACGTTTCACAGTGCTATCTAACTCCAAACTAAGCAAAGCTTGTACTATGGGAACCAGATAACTGATTGAATTCTTGTTTTTTTGCAAATACATACTTATTATAATTACATAAATAGAAAAACATTCAGATCCGGAACAAATATCTTTTGTTCCAGAGCGGGAATCGAACCTGCTACCTCCTGCGTCTCAGCCGGCTATTAATCGCGCACTGCGCCACGGAGGGCCAATGAATCTTCATCAGGGTTAGTCAAATCCACTCTAAACCGGTCGTCCCTCGCAATAGTAGTATGTGATATACCCTTTATTTATATTCCATTTTTAGGTAACTTGCTTCTTTATGACAATTGCGTCAGTTTCAACATGTCTGTTTCTATCTGACAGAACATCTTACATTATAACAGCCGAACCCTATATCCATGTATTTGCCTTACCAGGGATAACCAAAACAAAAATATGTCATATTTTTTCATCTAGTCTTGCATCAGTTGCTCAGTGCTGCAATAAAACATCCTCCTTCTCTAGGTTCTATGTGGACCAGCGCAGCATGTTAACTATGTTTGATATACACATATTACTTAAAAATGATTCATTTGGAGCCTGTACTGTTACACTGCCGGTCAAAGAGCCCTCCTCCTTACTCTATTGTGTGTAGTCGAGACTTCCATATACGAGTCAAGTTCATAATTCCATTAGCATCATGGTCTGCTGTGTGGATGTTGTCTTTTGGGATCCACTCAGTGGTGAATTTTGACATAACTCATCCGAATATTACCAAAGATTTATTATTATTATTATAAGCCTGTTGTGTACCACTGCAGGGCAAAGGCCTACCTTCCCTCTTTCCACTCATCTCTGTTGTTCGCAAGTAAGGGCCAATCCTTCAGGTAGGAGTTTAGCTCATCCTGCCACCTACCAAGGATCCAAGACTATCTACCAAAGATGTCAATAAAAATGTTTTTAATTAGAGCTGATAAACATACCTGCCTCCTTGCTGACGCTGTAAGGCTGTCTAGCATTCTTGGACATGGAGACGTGGACATTGTTCACGAGGTCAGGCCTGATGGGGGCCTTAAATACGAATGGGAGGGGGAGGGAGGCATCCTTGATGACCTCACTCTTCTCCGAGTATACCGACACGAGAGGTCGGGCGACTGAAAGACTCTGAAAAGTTAATTGGTAATTTTAGTGAACATTTTATAATAATTAATTCATATAACATGTTACAAACGTGATGTAGATATATTAGCAATAATGCTGCTCATCTATAAACAAAATAAATATATTTATGTTTTTTTTGTTTGCGTGGTAGTCTCTCAAGTATGAACAGGTTTTGTGTTAGCAGTCAGGCTTGTACGAGTGTTCCAGTGAGTGTTCTACTCTTTTAGATAATGTTCCACGATGTTGTCTGTGCTACCTATTTGGTAAGGTTGAGATATTTCTTAGTCTGGAGATGGGGACATAACATAACACATAACATCTACACTGATGTTCAACATTGGGATGTATTGTGCAATTAACCCCTTCTAACCTGACCATAAACTAGAACTGGGTGTCCTTGAAAATGAGAACACAGTAATCAACCAATATTTATGTTTCAAATAGGGAGTAAGTCCCCGTTTTCAGCATGTATTGTCAATATCAGCAATAATGCTGCTCATCTATAAACAAAATAAATATATTTGTTTTTTTTGTTTGTGTGGTAGTCTCTCAAGTATGAACCGGTTTTGTGTTAGCAGTCAGGCTTGTACGAGTGTTCCAGTGAGTGTTCTACTCTTTTAGATAATGTTCCACGATGTTGTCTGTGCTACCTATTTGGTAAGGTTGAGATATTTCTTAGTCTGGAGATGGGGACATAACATAACACATAACATCTACACTGATGTTCAACATTGGGATGTATTGTGCAATTAACCCCTTCTAACCTGACCATAAACTAGAACTGGGTGTCCTTGAAAATGAGAACGCAGTAATCAACCAATATTTATGTTTCAAATAGGGAGTAAGTCCCCGTTTTCAGCATGTATTGTCAAAATACATTGCTTGAACTTATTATTCTAGTCTAGTGGATAGTAAACTAGTTGTTGGTTGGTAAAACATAGGGTCTGGCATTGTGCTGACTAGATAGACGACAATCTCAATTTAGTTGTAATGTGGTTACAAATTCAACAATCTTTGTTTCTCTGCACTTGAATTTGATCAACACACACAAAAGCACGTGGAATAATGCATAATTCTCAAGTATCGACTTGTAGGAACAGTAATCAGATTCTTAGGGGTTCGTATTGTGATGAAAATAAGCAAATTCGCCATTGATGGCTACAGACCTAACCTCAAAGTTTAGGTCCAAATAGTATTTTAGCTACATGTTGAAATCGGTAGAAATACTAATAACTTTCTAAAAGTTTACGGATTAAAAGAATTTCAGTAATCTGAAGTAAACACGATGTTGAAAGGCGTGATCACCAACGCAAAACGTTCAGGTTAAGACCCTCAAGTGTTGTTATTTCTCCAACTTTAGATCATGAAACGCACGATAAACACTGCACAACACTTTGGAGCCATGGAAACACTGCTAAAACTTACAGAAAGTCTTCATTTTGATGAAAATAGACCAATGAGACCGACAAACACGTGTCTCCGACACAGGATTATTACTGAACAGATTATCACTTTCACTTAATGGAAATACAGCACTTTATCGTATTAGCGATGTTAAACACAGTGTAGTCGACATAAACTTACCATTTCGCTTTATTAGCGAAGATATTTCTCCTACAATACACTAAATGCGGCGGTAAAGACCATCCGCCATGCCACGAAGGAGTGAAAAGACCGGAAATCAAAATACTTGTTGACAGTAAAAACTAGCTGTTGCCAGACTAAAAAATCTTGAAACGGAAGTCAAATGCTAAACAATCGTAGGTATAAGTTCTATGATTTTAAATTTTATGCCAGCGCCACACATGAACACAGCAAAGTTTGAACAAGCATTTTTCATCGGTTTTCACATGAAGTTTGAACTTTGTTTACTTTGAAAACCAAAACAGGATAGCAACGTGTAAAATATATTTGTTCAAACTTTGCGCACATAATTGTGGCGTCGTCGGTAATACGAAATAACAGATTTAGCTATTGTGTTGTTGTGTACCTTTTTAACCTAAAATAATATGTAAGTTTGAAAATGAATGTTTATATTAATCTGTATTTTTTTTGTAGTAGTAATTTTAGATATAGCGTATTAGATTCATTCTGTAAAGTTATATATGTGTAAATAAATGAATTTAAATTAGCAAAGAAGAACAAATTAAGTTCTATTACATAAAATGTATTTAATTTTAGAACTCGAAATAATACACGGAGTTGTGCACTATCTGTAAATTTTGTTGTAAATGAGGGCTTTTCTTTCACGGCCATGTTTTTAGAACTGCTAATAGATGGCGCTGCTTCATCAAGCACTAGGGATGGAACGTTTCACGAGTAGCTGCATGTGAAAAATCATATGGCAAACCTGTTATTTTCCTTCGCATAACCTGATATAACTCATTCAAATGAAATCACTTTCAGTACTCATCGTATATCGGTTGTTGTCATTTGGGTCTACAAATGACAGTCGTTCGCATTTCTTTGGAATTCATCAGGCGTTTTCGTTGCCCGTGATTTTTCACATTTGAAATACACTAGCAAGAATAGCAAGTGTAACATTACGGCATTAAAGTTTAAAATCATTGCCTCAGATTTTTATAAAAAATAATAATTTGATCATATTATGAAAATGATGTAAAAATAGCAATAATGTAGCCTATATAAGCCAATAATAATGCACTTGTGTGTTGTGTCTGTGTCCAAAATAACATTGATTGCCACCGTAGATAGAATTCTAAGTCTAAGATTGCCACACACAAGACGAAACAAGAACGGAGTGAACATGTTCTTAAGAAACTTTGTTGTTGTCTTTGCGACTTTGACAGTTTGACAAGTTTAGAAATATATTTTTTAGCGGAGCATGTCTCGGGTGCTTGTTTAGACGACGCCATCTATTACGCTAGTTGGAATTACTTTTTTTAAGTAAAACTTCTTTACGCACACTTAACTTGGATAGTAAGCTGGTAAATGCGTTACGAAAAAAGCAAACGGAAGTTGAGAGGGATATATAAGTTAGTGAAGATAGAAAGAGAGAGAGTTACGTTTCGTATATTTTTAATGATCATAGATTGATCGACTTACATACGTGTGGACAATTTTGTAATTGAATAATTTTATAAATTAATATTTTGAAAAATAATTTTTACTTCAGTCGTGTCGTATAAAGCACACTCGTTATTTTAAATCGAGAATGAAAAACCCTCATAGTCTATGTCATAGACTAACAGACGAAATGAATACGATTTCTACGGAGAGAAAGCTGTGTTAAGTAAGTTCCAAAGAATATGCTTGTGTACAAACTTAGTAGGTAACTAAATTGTAGGTACAATTTAGTTGGTACCTACCAAGTTGGTTCAATGCAAGTCTATTGGCAACTTAAACAACTAAAGACTACATACATTAAACATACATACTTAATACATGGTAATATATAATAAGTGCATAATAATATTGTATTGTAGTGCCCTAGCGGGGCTCATGTTTTGGTTTAAACATTTTTGTACATAACTATGATTATGACAACACCGGTCAAACAACTGTCAAAAAACTGTATTTTGAAACGTGTTTGAAACCAAATTCTCCACGGAGAGTTAGAATTTGTTTCTAATCATAGAGAGACAGAGAAATATTAATAGACCGGGGAGTTTGAACTGGGTTTGAGGCCATCGAAATTGTTTATGTACTTGATTTATTGTTATCAAATGTTATAGGTATGTTGTAGTTTTACTGTTGCTAAACCGAATCAAGAGCACGCTTGAGAACCCTGAACATAATGGATCGAGATAGCGAACCAAATTGCAGCAATAATACAAAATCTACGCAAAACGAAGAGATGCACGCTGACTTAACCTTATCACACGAATCCAACATTCAAAGCGCCACTCCTAATGCTGCAAGGCCATTTAACCTGGGCACTACTGCTACTTCCCATGAATCCGCTGGGACCAAACCGTTGACCACACTACCTTTGATAATAGGACCGTCTTATCAAAGTACATACCAACCACGAAGTAACCTACCCTCACCCAGTCAGCCCCCGTCATTATTCCTACAAGCTTTATCCAAACTAAACGAAAGCTCTCCAAACTTTGCAGTTATTACCAAATTAAAATTATCAACAATACAAAGCGGCCAGCATATGTCTGAAGAAATAAAACCACCAGATTCGTTGACAAGCGCGCCACCGTCGTATTCTTTTGTACTACGGCAAATGGCGGCCCGGCGAAGGCCACGACTCATGGGAACATTCATACCATCTCCATCTTTTGTTCAACAGACCCCGCCGCCAAATTACGCAATGGCTTTCGATATTTACGTGGATCCTATCCCTCCACCTCCTAGGAGGGTGTACGATTTCGGTTTGACATCCATACCTGCTGTATGCCCAGAATGTGGCCATGCGGGAATGACGATGGTCACAACAAAAAATACTTTATGTACGCATATGTGCGCATTTCTTCTTTGCATATTCTGCTGCTGGATCTGTGCACCATTACCTTATATTTTGAGGTCTTGTAAAGATGTGTACCATCATTGTAGAGGTTGTAGAAACTTTTTAGGCATGTATAGTCCTACTAACCCTGAAAATACTTCGTATTGAGATAATAAGTATAGCCTAACCTTTGACCTAAAATACGTTTGATTTGAATTTATATAAATAAATAATTACCCTATTTGTATATTAACGTTTCATAGGTATTTTGGAGATGATAGGAGTAGGTAATCATCGCGCTGAGGCACGATGAGAATTCTAACTTCTATTGCTGTATTTTCCGTAAGGATCCTATAGTGCTGGGATTCGGGGAACATTAGTTTATAGAACGGCGTGCGTGTCCCTTTTAAGTCCATAGGATTTTGATTTGGTATAACCAATAGCCTAATATGGGAAGGTCCTGTTCACATGCGTGGGATGAGAGATGCCTCCGCTTGCAATTGTTAGGGCGCTCGTCAGCCCTCTCGAGTGTGTTTTAACTTGCAAGTGAAGCGACGTTGACCTCTTAACCTCCCGGAGTACCTATCTTAGGGTTACTTCAGGAGGACGGTTGGGGAGGGATCGGGGATGGGTCTCATTAGCTCGTGCGTTTGTGGTGGAAGATGTTCGCTGGGCTCGAGAATATAGTCGGAAGGCTCCGGCTATTCTCTGCACGCAATCAATGATGTGTTCTTAGGTGCCGACACCATGCAGAGAAGTTTTGATGGCTGGTCTTTAACTCGGCCACAGGGGGGGCACTATAAGTGTACCTACGTTCAGTAGTTGCTGTGATAATCAGATGTGAAAGATGGACTGAATGACGAAGTCGCACGATAGGGGTCCGTTTTTACCATTTTGGTTTGGAACTCTAAAAAGGCTACGCTGCTATGTGCTGTTCTAGGCTAACTTTCTTGTGTAATGTTTTTAGGCGAACAACTTTTAACTGCGCGAGGTGCACTGCGCTTGCAAACACAAGCTTAGGTGCAAGTGAGATAGATTGAAGGGTGACTAATCAACATTATGCTATGATGTGCTATGCTTTATTTCCCCAATTAGCTCCTCATAGTCTATAATGAGGAAACAAAGAAATCATGCTGCGCTGCGACTTGTTTCAAACAGCAAGGATCACGTGATTCGAGCTGACTCACTCCTCACCCTTCTCTAACTCGCCAATATTTTCCTGATTGAGTAAGCGCTCTTAGGCTCGGACTTTAAGGCATCCGGTTCATGCTCCGGGTTCGCAGGATCGGGGAGATCCGGATGCCATATAGTCCGAGCTTTAGGATCTCCATCATGGGTATTAAAGTAGAGAGTCTATTACGTACTTCTACTATTTTATTTATCTTTCGACCCATCAAGCCAAATAACCAATGGGTCCAAATTATTAAAAGCCCTGCCATGACAATAGGTGGGTCCGTCGAAACGAAACTCAAAACGACTGCGACACGACACCTCTTTATAAAACCATAGACAATGCTATATATTGAAGCACACTCACACTTTACTATAAGAGAGCAATTATAAAAAAAAATACTGATCGATTTTCTCAATATTTTAGGTGAAGATTTAGAGACAAAAATGATAAAAGTTATCACTAAAATGATATATTTATTTTATGTTGCAAACTCGTTTCGCAGACATTTCGCATCTCTGGAAAAAAGCAATCTTGCACCTCTTGTAGCTGCGTTCAGCTAACAGCCTCGTGATTGAAATTAAAAAAAACTGAAATTAACTTGATGATTATGGAATGTTTGTAAGTGTTTTGAAAGATTATAAAATTCCATACATTTTTAGTTATAATGTTATATACTAAACTAAGTAAGACTTTCAAGTAATTTTCTTAGAAACTTTTAAAATAACATTGGGATTTATTTTTTTGTAGCAATTAACTTGAACGCAGCTATTGTAAATTTAGTACAGAGCCATCTAGTGGCGAAATGTCGTTCGTGTAAAATTAGAAGTCACAGCCTTCTGCAAGTTCCGTGTGTGTTGCGGAAAAATCCCTTTTTGGGCGTCCGACCACATGTGTGATTGTGAACAAAATATGGTTCTATAGTGATTTTCTGCTCTCGATAGCGTTTTTCAGTGTTATTGGTACAGAACATCGATAGATACAGCGTTCGTGGATCGTTCAGTGTGCCGTAAAAGTTGGAACGGGACGACGGAAGTGCATTTTTTCGATGTAAATACGGTCCAACTAGGGCCAGTCCGGTGTGCCTCAAAAGTTCGTGAATATTTCTACTGGTTGCACCATCTGCGCTAGTGTTTCGTGCTAGTATTTAGTTTAAGAATTCGACCTTCAGTGCGGTTCGATCGGTCGGGTCAATCGGGAAAGTTCTGCGATTTGTGGGTTAACCCCGCGACCATGCAGTCGTGTTGAGAGGCATGGAGGCGCGCTCGTGATCGTCTGTCGGCGCGGAGCGCGCGCCCGGGCTTACATAACCAGGACGGCGGCGGCGGCATGGCCGCTCGCGTGTCCGCCGAGGCCGCAGGGCCCTCATACGCATCAGTGTTGAACTTTCGAGGTGGTGACAGTAATAAAGAGAACATAGAAGCGCCACCGGTGGAGGTGGTAGACGTTCCTCCAGTCAAGGTTCTCCAGCAGCAAGTCATGGCTGAAGAAGGCGAGGAGGAGGAGGGGTTTGTCCCTGTGATATCCCATGCGAGGAAACCAGGGAAAGGGAAGAGAGAGAAGGACCGGAGAGGAGCGCCTCAGAGGCCTCACAAGGCCACAGCGTCTCACACAGAGCCACAGCAGTCATCAGACCAACAGCAGCAGTCTTCGGAGACACAGCCTAAGAAGTTTGTTGAAGCGCCCATTCCCAAAGTCAACCCGTGGCAGGTGAGTGCAACCTTGCATGTAAACAAAACGTCATAAATTATTTTAAACCTTTAAACAAACACTTCTTGCATGTTTTTGGAAGCAAATGGTGTAGGTTAGGTAAACATTTCACAATATCTTTCAATTTAGTTTAACTAAGTATGTTTGTTTACTTACTTTGTAAACAATAATAACTGACCTAAAACATCTAGTGATAAAATTTCTAGTGTTTACGATAAATAAACTATACCTACCATTTTATTACTATCGTGCTGGGCAAGGCTAGGCAAGGCTTTTCCTATAGTTATTATCTATTAATTCTCCATTCTTCCACTATGATGATTACTGTATTAATTCAAGGTACAACAAATACTTCTTGAAGGTTGACAATTAATATTTCATAGTGTGACATGTGACATACCATGTGATTTGACTATGTCGTCCACACATCAAGATACAAGGTGATGTCAGCGGACGTGGGTGGGTCTAGATTGTGGTGATGACAAAAACTAAGGCAGACCTATGCCCAGCAGTGGGTGAAGTTGGGTTGTGGAGGATGATGTTAACCATGTGATTTGAAAGTTTTACAAAAATCAAATCTGTATTAGTGATTTAATGACAAACAAACACAAACTAAATAAATGATAAGGAATTATACTTTGGCCTCTTTCACAACCTCTGAGTAACTATAATTGATGGGTAAAAATCATTCTTTATCTGTTTCCATGTGAAAACAAAAGACGTGTATATTTTTTTATTCATTGGGTAGCGTTACTCAGAGGTGGTGAAATAAGAGCTTCATTTTAGTTTATACCTCGTTGTCTCAAAAGTGTCAAAAATAAGCTATTACTGTCTACAATTTTATTGTGTACTAATCTTCGTATCCAGCCTGTTATTGTTAGTTATTGCCACAATCTGTTATTGTGTTTTATGTCAAATAAATCTTTTTCATTGCATTTGCCACTCACCCCTGTTACTTAAATATTGGTTCTTCGTTTAATTGTTAAATCCGAACATCGTGATCAATATTATTACATATAGCCTCTATCATCCAACGCTGTCAAAGCAAAATCTTGCGTTCCATTTCTAATGTCTCACGGTTCACAACCAACAAGGAGATCCATGAGTACCCAGAAGTTCCCACAATTGACCAAGAAACGGGCTTCACAGGGAAAATATACCTGGATCGCCTAAAAAGCCATGATAATCTACTGGCAAGAGCGCTGGTGGAAAATCGTTCTGATACAAAGCGCCTGAAAAGAGTCCACGTCTTGGACAACCTGCTTGCTGCTTCTAAAGAAGGGAAGAAGGACTAATGTGTCTTGATCCCGAACGCCACAAATAAATCAACACATCCGCCTATAGTCCTCCAACTGATTGCAGATCACTATGAGATGAAAAAAAACTTATAGCCTCTATCCTGACTGATTTTATTCTTGTTGTTATTATTGAGTTTTTCTAAATGGTTTATCTCCATCAGCCATTTGGCTGTAAGTAGATTTTTGGAGAGTAATAATGGTGTGCTGCACTGAACTCTGTTGAGTATGACATATTTGGAGAAACAGGTTTCCGTTACCTATTTCTATACTACGGCCGTTCAGAGAATGCGTTCCTGACACGTCGCGATTGAACTGACGACGTAACTTTGTAATGGCGTTGCAGTTACGATAAAAATATTATTGCTGGTTGTTTTAACAATTGATGAGCATTAAAACAACATCATTATATCAATAATCAATTAATGTTATAATTTTGTGCCAAACTGAGTGTCAAATAACTTGGTAAACAATATTTTTCTAAATCTAAACTACGCTATTACAAGGTTATGTCAGCGCTTTATATTTGTAGTGCTGTGCTAACAATAACAGGCAATAATAGTATCATAATCTGTTCTTATACAGTTATACTTTATATTTAACTTATTATTGTGGAACATTTTGACCGAGATATCAGGATTGATTCTGTTATTGATAATAATATAATTATACATGTAGACGAAGATGATGATGAAGACACCACCTCCTCAAGCGAATTGGAGTCTGATTAATATTCTGTACGCACATTCAATTCAATGTACTTTATTGCATAGAAATACAGATTGTAACTTTGTAACAAAGAATAAATAAAACAATTTTATTATATTAATATTACCCTTTTTTGGTTTCCACTTAAATAACTAAAATATAAATTTTAAATGATTCCGCTAATTTAAAACGAAAATAATCTTAAAAATAACGCGGCGGTTCATTTTGGAGGAACGGTAAGGAACTCAGTGTTATGTTGTGCCCATCACTAGTCGTGACTAACTGATAGGTGTCAGGAACGCATTCTCTGAACGGCCGAAGTATAGTATATGGTGCTTGAAGCGGATTTGGTTAGAGGAGCTTTACAGCCAGTTGATTATAATGCTGTCTTGTTATTATATTTTGATTTACAAAACAATGTAGCCATGTATTAATACTGAATAATTTGATTTTGATCTAGTTTTTTAATAACAAATTAGGTATTTCCTAAGAATTATAGTCCAATAGCGATGGGTCCACAAGTGCTACAGGTGGTGACCACTTACATCAGGAGGCCCATCAGCTTGTGTGTCTACAAGATTAATATCTTATTTTGTTCTCATTGTGATCCGCAATCAGTTGGAAGACTATAGGCGGATAAGTTGATTTATTTTTGGCTTTCGGGATCAGGACACATTAGAAGCAGCAAGCAGGTTGTCGAAGACATGAACTCTTTTCAGACGTTTTGTGTCATAATGATTTTCCACCAGGGGCCCAACTCTACTGAACCGATCGCTTCACTATGACAATGGTATCGTCGCAAAATGGCCGCTATAGTTACCTTTTGGTATTCTACTAACACAATCGTCTTACTTTATTAGGCTTTCTTAAAACAGTATAAAGCACAAAAAGTACGCGAGTTCGCTATGTCCGTCGAACTATGAGGGTTCCGATTTCGGCAACGGAACCCTAAAAAGCAGTGTCATAAACGATCTCTTCATTCAGCTATTTAAACCACACACTTTCCCCCTATTATTGTGAAACATGTTGGGAAATGTGTCCAGTTGGTCTGTGGGTCAGATGTTATGTAAACTAGATATCTTAATTACCTTATGCATTATATACTAATTCCAATGGTATAAAATTGCCTATTTTATCATATCATTTTAGTCAAACAAAGAGTATTTGAATTTCTTTATTCGTTATAGATTAGAGACGATGAACTAAAACAGAAATAAGGAGATTCGTTGACAAACCAAAGTCACTGACATAGCCTAGAGCAGGGATTCCCAAAGTTGTCGATATCGACCCCTAGGGGTGGAAATCGGTTTCCCAGGGGTCGACATTATTTTTTTTATCCTTACTGCGATTTTAATATTTTATTTTAAATAATTACCTGCTTAAGTATTTTTACGTAATTTGTATTTTTTTTACTAGCCCGTACTGTCCCACTGCTGGGCAAAAACCTCCCCCTCTTCCTTCCTCTTATCACTGTCTAGAGCCATATCCCGCCAGTCTCTTTGGCAGACGTCAAAGTCATCGCTCCAGCGCTTTTTAGGCCTTCCTCGGCGTCGCTTTCCGTCTTTAGGAGTCCGTATGCTTGTCTTGGCCCACCTATCGGATTGCATACGGGAGACATGACCCGCCCAGTCCCATTTCAGCTTTGCAGCCTTGGTGCCAACGTTAGCGATAGCCAGGAGTTTGAAATCCGGTAGATCCGCTTTACACCATAATTTGTATTAATAATTATTAATTAAGTACACTTGATATTTATTGAATGTTACGTCTGGTTATTTTGATGAGAAAATGATGAAGTTACTCACTTAACCAACCGCAAAGTTTTTAAATTGGTATTGTGTATCAATAGGAATAGACCTAGAAGTATGATTTTTAAAGTACTTTGGCTATAGGGGTCTGATCTGAGGTATCAGTTCATTTTGAAAATGGGGTCTCATGCCTAAAATAGTTTAGGAATCTCTGGCCTAGAGGATTAGCAAGCTGAAGTGGCAGTGGGCAGGGCACGGAGCTCGAAGAACTGACGGCCGTTGGGGCAGAAAGCTTCTCGAGTGGAGACCACGCATTAGATGGAGAGACTTATAAAGATTAAAACGGGTATTTATCGCGTATGTACCTTTTTTATTTGTTATCCCGACGTTTCGGCTGTGTTGCAACAGTCATGGTCTCGGGCTGACTGGAGTACTTGGAGCTACCGTCAGGAAGTGTGGGTAGCTGCAGCATCTACCCTCACTTGGTCTTCAGAATTAGAAATGTCCTCGTTCATATTACGACACACTACACTAACCGTATCTACGCACTGAGTCGACCGATTACGACGCGCACACCTAGCAATCACCGGGTTCCAGACGCTGAGAGTCTATAGCCATCTTCCCGATTGAAATTTGGAAATTTCTTGATTTCAATCGCTTCACGCACTATTCTCTTGTAATAATGGCGTTCACTAGATAGAACCTTAGGATCATGAAGTTCAATCCAATGATTCGGTCTCGAGTCTACCAGATGCTCTGCTATCGCCGACTTGTTTACCTGGCGATTTTTGACAGCTGCGATATGCTCTTTGACACGCTCGGCTATGGTACGTTTGGTTTGCCCGATGTAAGAGCGGCCACAGCTACAGTCTATCTTATAAACACCAGGCATCTGCAGAGGTATAACATCCTTTGGAGTCCGTAAATGCTTGAGAGAGGAGTGAAGATCGACTTGATTGAAAACCTCTTCAACACATTTCCAATTTTATCCGTCACCCCTTTCACGTATGGCAAAAACGTTGGCTTTCTACAGGCCTCCGTTGGTTTTGCTCTGTTCGTGCGTCTTGGCTGCCGTCTATTTACATATCCGTTGGATTTTAGAATCTCCTGAACATGGGCCAGCTCACTCTCCAGATGTTCAGGGTCACAGAGATCGTAAGCTCTGTTTGTTACCCACACTTCCCGACGGTAGCTCCAAGTACTCCAGTCAGCCCGAGACCATGACTGTTGCAACACAGCCGAAACGTCGGGATAACAAATAAAAAAGGTACATACGCGATAAATACTCGTTTTAATCAATAATTATGTACAGTGATCGCGAAAGTGTGAAAAATATTAGACTTATAAAGGTTGCTTGGCGCCGTCAAGTGCAGGCCGCACAAGATTGGTAGCTCTGAAATCTATGGGGATGCCAAAAGTAAAACTAAAAAGCACGGTTTTCAAGAACTCGACAGATATGCAAAGTTTCAGCTCATTAGACAATTTGCTGAAAGTTCTGTGGAACAGCTCTTGGCTCCTTCATCTGATCAGCTCTGTCACCATAATACTGCATTGTCGTCGGAATTACATACATTTGCAAAGTTTCAAATGGATACGCGCATTATAAAAACAACCACAGCATGAACTATGAAGTCATCGGAACTCTAGGACAGGGTTTCTTAACCTATTTAAAGTTGACAATATACTAGCAGCGTTGCCAGATTTTTTTTTGTCAAGTCGGGATTTTGATACTTTTTGAGTGAAAAAAGCGAGATTCTTACGTCGAAAGCGGGGCATAGTAAAAAAACCGTATATAACCAGAAGTTTTTAAATATTTATCTTTTTATTTGAGTTTTAAATTACGTTTATGTGACAATAGATAGCAAAAATAGCAATAGAAAAAGTATTTTAATAAAAATATGATATTTTAAATTAGGTTAACCTTATCGTTAAGTAGTTGAGTCTTCTTCGTCTTCTGAATAAAAAAATATAAAAAACAAAAATCAAATAAAAAAGTTTTATTTATTATAAAAATGTGGTGTTTCAAAGAATAGTCTGAGAAGTGAGCGTTACAAATTGTAACTTACAATATGAGAATAATTTATTTAGGAAGAAGTATTTTTCATGATATATCAGTGAAGATTTAACTTCTTTTAAAGTTTCCTCAGCACGTTGCACGCACGGTCGAGTTATCCCCGAAAAGCGGGACTGAGCCTGTACCGCGCGGGACATTTAATTTTGAAAGAAAGAAAGAAAAAACATTTATTTGTGACGGTACAAAACATACACAGCACACAAGTAAGATACACGCAATATAACAATATAATACACACAAAAACAGCAATACCCAACAAATGTGTGTCTCACAATTACCTATATATAAATGACCGACGTCACAAAAAGGCGTCCAACTCAGCATTTGTTGTGCTTTTGGCACAACGCTGATCTTCCGTTAGAACCATTTAAAAGTAGGATGTCATGGATGACTGCCCGCACCGCACAGTACCACAATTACAAAAAATATGAATATATAGACTAAGAAAAAATAAATAAATAAAAAGTATAAAAAAGTGGCTGAGGATATTAAGTTATAAAAAGTAAAAGAACAAAAATTTAGACGATTGGGGAGAACCAGACGAGAATGTGCATTAATCAGTCCCACTGCTAAGCAAAGGCCAATCTGCTAAGTAATCACGCTGTCAGAAGAGAGGAAGAATATTATAAAGGAGTGGATAAAATGGGAAAACTACAATATGGAAATATCGTTTCTATGGAGTTCGATTTTGATTTAAAATTCGGGACGTCTGGCAACGCTGACCACTAGCCACACTTAGAAAATCGCGCGGACCCCTTCCAATCTTTATATTCGTTATATATAGGGAAAGAAATTAAAGCAGTTTAGAAAAATAGGAAATTTTTGTATGTTATTATTATTTGGAGCCTGTACTGTCCCACTGCAGAGCAAAGGCCTCCCTCCCTTCCTCCCACTCCACTCTATCATGCGCGTGTGTAGTCTAGTCTTCCATATACGAGTCGAGTTTATCTTTCCATCGGCGTCGCGGTCTGCCACGTGATCGTTTTCTGTCTTTTGGGATCCACTCGGTGGTGGATTTGGATTGTATATTATTAGTTATTAAAAATAAAATAACGATGTACTTAGTACATAAGTATATCAGGCCGCATCGCGATCACATCGCGTGACGGTCGGTGAGATAGATGCTGCTGCTTCAGTTTGATTAGCACGTTCAATTGAGCAATTGTCTTAGACAACCCAAGGCGCATATCATCTTTTACAGCTAATCAGTTACGATTTTGTTGACACAATATTATTCTTTACTGACATGAACCCCCAGCACTTATTTTACGGAACCCTTAGGGGTCTATGGACCCCAGTTTAAGAAACCCTGTTCTAGGAGGAAACTCTCTTATTATGAGCTCTCGATAGTTTGGTTTCCTATTCTTAACTTTTTCAATATACCAATCTTACCAATATCAAAAGCTGATCCTAGAATAAAAATAAAAAGCGTTTTGGAATGTATACTTAAATAAAGCCTTTTCATATGACTGGAGTGACGTTTCTAAGGAGCGTGACCTACTAGGTGATGGTTACCACTTAACATAAGGTGGGCCATATGCTAGTTCCTTCTTCAGTCGTATAATAGTATATTATGATACAAGTGAGCTAAGTTGCTCATACACGAGGCTGTGGGTTGCAGCTCGAGCCGTAGGTGAGGGCGTAAATCTGCCGAGTGTCTAGGAAGCAAGTTGCTCACGAGTTTCATACGCACTTTTTCAACACACTTGCGAGGAAAAAACAAATCTTCTGTACTAAAACTTGTCATTTTTACAATTATTTACCACACAGCAACAAATGCGATACAAACAAAAAAATGGGAAATGGCGCGCAAGTTTTTTTTTGCACGCGCAAAATGTAAGGTGATTGATTACTTAAAGCCATACAGCCTACTTCAAAATTATAATTTTAGTGATAAAATGCAAAAAATTTTTATAACAAATTATTATGAATTATAAATAATTTGATAATAATAAAGGTTTTTTCGTCTTAATTAGGGATGGCATTTATTTATTCCAAAAATGTAATAGGATTTTCAGCGGCATAAAACCTCTATGTTGTAAAAAAAACTGTATTACCCGGTTAAATTGAAAATGCTCTGTTTACTCGCATATAATTTGCAGTTAGGTACTAACTTAACTTTGTAGGGATAATTCTATTGTGCACTAGTGTGTAATATTATTATTCACGTGTGTGTTATAGTTCGGTTTATGGCCCTAAGAACGATGTAATAAGGCTCACTTTACGAGCAAGTGTGTTGAAAAATAAAATACTTAAGGCTTTTTTTTTCAAAATTGGCTTATATACGCGAAATCGCCCAAGTTGACACTGACACAATTATAAAGAAGTAAAGTTGGTGAGTTTGTTAGTATGTTTGGATGTAGAGCGTAATCTCCGTAACAACTAATCGGATTTTGAAAATTCTCGCACTAATAGGAAGATGTTTAGGCTATATTTTATTTCGATAAAAATACGCGTGAAGCCGGGGCGAGGCAGCTAGTCTATCAATACTCAATACTTAATCATTTATTGAATTCCACAATGTAATAATAGGTGGTAATTGATATGTAAGTATTACCCGTGCGCGATAAGTTGGGACCTGAGCGCGGTGACGTCATATTGGCGTGTTTGTACCGCCCGCAAAAAAGCGAACATAACAAGCAGCCGCTCGCGGCTTCGTCTTTTTTAACCTAATTTATTATGTTACTCAGGGAGGACGCTGCTTTTAATCTAATCTTCTTTACACTATTTGAATAAAATAAAAATACAATGTTTAAGTTTATACATTTATTTTATCTATTATTTACATTATCTTATCTTCGTCACTACTTAATGGATTTATGCCTTCTAGAGGTTGTCCTTCGTCCTCAGTCTCACTATAATCACTTGACGAAGAGGTATCCGATAAATTTACAATTAATTGCGATTCATTCGTCTCTTGTAAGAGGTCATCGTCCCAATACTTTTGTCGAAGCCTGTCCACATGGTTGACTTCTTTTTTCCAGTCACTCTCAATTATGCTGGTAATTGCATCTCTCGTTAATTTTTCTATTTCACTTTCTGACTGGTTGATATTTTTATCGGCTACTCTTTGCTTGACCAAATTCCAAATGTATTCTATTGGATTGAGGTCACACATGTATGGTGGTAGCCGAACTACTTCGTGGCCATGCTCTTTAAAAAGTTCGTCAATCAAATATTTTTTTGGGGGCTTATTTATCTGTAACAAGTGATACATTTCAGATTTTGTCATTCTTAGGCCAGTACGAGACTAAAAACCCTAGTAAAAAATAGTGATGCGAACGGTACAATACGGGCGCCATCGGGGAAGTGCAGGGGAAGCGGTCGGGGAGTCGCATTCCTAGCAGGTCCCAAGTTATCGCGCACGAGTAATACATGTTTAATAAGGACCTTTTGGGTACAACAATATTTAGGAGAGAAGGTCGTCATGATAGAACTTTGCGGTACTGCGTAATATCTTGATTGGAGCTTCGCACACGTAGTTTTTCAATAAAAACATTACCATCCTTCTGCGCAGTTCGGTAAAAAGTAGCCTACATATGTTACTCCGGGATAATGTAGCACTCTAATGGTAAAATAATTTTTGATATCGGACCAGTAGTTTTTGAGTTTATCCGTTACAAACATACAAAAATACAAATATTTCCTCTTTATAATATTATTATAGGTAGATAAACAAACTCTGTAAAGAGAAAGATTTAGATTTCTTTTAATGTTTATTTTTTGACGAAATTTACAGAAAAGGCAGTGTATTACCCAAGTAGTAAATGGTTAATTTGTACATAGTTACTGATTTTAACGGGTATTTATCGCGTATGTTTATACCTTTTTTTAGTTTGCCGCGACCACGGCTGTTGCAACAGTCGAAACTTCGGGATAATAAATAAAAAGGTACCTACATACGCGATAAATACCCGTTTATATCCGTAATTATTCCATACTAATATTATAAATTCGATAGAGAGAGAGAAATAATTATTTATTGTTACACCAAATTAAAATAACTTAACCTAGAAAACTTAAAGACTAATGCATGGTGGTACAATGGGCGGCCATATCGCTCAAAGCGATCTCTTCCAGGCAACCTTTGGATGGACTGGATTGAAAAGACGTGAGGAGGCGGTGTTACAATAAATACCTATTTATGTAGGATAAAAATAAATAAATACCTAAACCTAAAATATATACATATACTAACATAAATAAATATAAAATATATACATATACTTTTACAATAAATATCGAAAGGAAATACAATGTTTACTCTAAAGAAGCCGCTAAGTATAGTTTGCAGACCTCATTTTTAAAAGTATTACCCGTGCGCGATAAGTTGGGACCTGAGCGCGGTGACGTCATATTGGCGTGTTTGTACCGCCCGCAAAAAAGCGAACATAACAAGCAGCCGCCCGCGGCTTCGTCTTTGTTTTTTTTAACCTAATTTATTATGTTACTCAGGGAGGACGCTGCTTTTTATCTAATCTTTTTTACACTATTTGAATAAAATAAAAATACAATGTTTAAGTTTATACATTTATTTTATCTATTATTTACATTATCTCATCTTCGTCACTACTTAGTGGATTTATGCCTTCTAGAGGTTGTTCTTCGTCCTCAGTCTCAATATAATCACTTGACGAAGAGGTATCCGATAAATTTACAATTAATTGCGATTCATTCGTCTCTTGTAAGAGGTCATCGTCCCAATACTTTTGTCGAAGCCTGTCTAAAAAAACTGTCTGAAAAAACTCTAACACTTTTAGCACGAGGTTTCTTTCTCCGCTATGCAAAGGTTTACCCTTCATAATGATAACAAAAACACTTAACAAGAACTATAACAACAAAAACTACAACAACAAAACAATGACACAAACTATAACAACAAAAACTACAACAACAAAACAATAACACAAACGAAAACTAAAGAATTCTAGAGCGCGTCGTTACGTGACGTAGGCCAGTACGAGACTAAAAACCCAAGTAAAAAATAGTGATGCGAACGGTACAATACGGGCGCCATCGGGGAAGTGCAGGGGAAGCGGTCGGGGAGTCGCATTCCTAGCAGGTCCCAAGTTATCGCGCACGAGTAATAGGTAAAGATTTAGCAAGTCTGAAGGAAACAGAAAGTAACTCTGTCTCTCTGGATATCCTTTTTGTTACGTTTTCACGACCGAACGGCTGGGCCGATTTGGATGAAATTCTGTATTAAATATATTATGACCGGGAAAGTCAAAAAGTCAAAGTCAAAATCTTTTATTCATTAAAATCACAAGGATCACTTTGAAACGTTAATTTTACTGCCTGTTCCTCCAAGACCAAGCCAGGAAAGAAAGTCAAGAAACAAGGCTGGTTGTTTTTTAATGATCCTTTTACAATGCATAACAATACAGGAAATAAATTACGTCTAAATTGTAACATTTTGAACGAGTTTGAGCAATTTCCATCCCAAGCTTCTCTATCATCTAAATAATCCGATATTTTATAGTAGGCTTTTTTATAAAGATTTTGTTTAATAGCGTTTTTAAATTTATTAATTGTCAATTGTTGCACATCACTTGGGAGTTTGTTATAAAAGCGAACACCTTGCCCTTTTAACGATTTACTAACTTTATGGAGTCTACAAGTGGCAACAGCGAGATTATCTTTATTTCTAGTATTAAAATTATGATTATCGCTATTTTTCTTAAACAAATTACTATTTTTGTGAACACACATCAGATTTTCATAGATGTATTGACAAGGGAATGTCATAATATTTATTTCTTTAACCTTATTGCGTAATGGGACATTATCTACAATCTACATACTGTCGTAGTTAAAAATGCCGAACCGCATGCAAATCATGTTACTTTTGAGGTTAGGTTCATGCCAAAGACGCAGCTAAAGATAGCGTGCTTATCAAACTTGTGTCTTACGATAACGCGATAAGACTTGAATTTATGTTAACATTTTGATATGGTCGTGGTTTGGTAATCGTGCTCTGGTGATAAGATAGTTGAAACAAATATAAAAACGTAATTAAACAAAATCTTTATAAAAAAGCGTAGGTACTATAAAATATCGGATTATTTAGATGATAGAGAAGCTTGGGATTGAAATTGCTCCTACTCGTTCAAAAATATTACAATTTTTATTTTCTTTATTGTTATGTATTGTAAAATTAACATTAAACAGAACAACCAACCTTGTTTCTTGCCTTTCTTTCCTGGCTTGGTCGTGGAGGAACTGGCAGTAAAATTGACGTTTCAAATTGATCCATGTGATTTTAATGAATAAATACATTTTGATTTGATTTTAAAATCTATGGTAGTAACGTAATTCTAATATATATACAGTGTTTTTTTAACTGTAACAGTACGGCAGCACCCATAACCAGAGGAGATACAGGTGCAGTTTCTTTTAAAACATCAGCTCGTTTTCGAAGAAAAAATTTTGGCATTAAATTTTTTTTGGTCAAGTGTGAAGTAGCGCCTTAAAATGAATCAAGTTGGTAAAAATTTTTTTTGATGCCGATCAATGCAGTCCTTTGTAAGGATCATTTTAATGTATAGGATGAAAAAAACTGAACAGCGGAAGTTAGTCAAATTTGATAAAAAGTATACAACAGGACAAACAAAATTCCTTCTATAAACATTTTATTAGATTCTAATTGCACATTAAAGAAATATTAATACTGTAGCGATTAAGAAGTTTAGGAACTCCATGCTCTCATGAGCAATTCAAAAACATTTCGTATTTCAGAACAATTTTGAATTTCGAAC
Source organism: Philereme vetulata (assembly GCA_918857605.2). Taxonomy (NCBI): domain Eukaryota; kingdom Metazoa; phylum Arthropoda; class Insecta; order Lepidoptera; family Geometridae; genus Philereme; species Philereme vetulata. The sequence goes on along the minus strand of OU975427.1, from coordinate 6,392,912 downwards.
ATGGTTCTTGCACCTGTCGGACTTTTATATCAGTCATTGCATTATCTTATTTGTCCTATCATGGCATTGTCAAATACGCAAAAAGTAGACTTAATTGAAGCATACTTCCTTAACCGACGAAGCCCAACTATGTAATGTGCTGAAGTGGTATCAGGAACGCTACCCAGACCGCGATTGAGTAAGTATGCTTCAATTAAGTCTACTTTTTGCGTATTTGACAATTTTGCTTGCTGATATAAAAGTGTGTAGTAGTGATATAAAAGTCCGACAGGTGCAAGAACCATGTTCGAAATTCAAAGTTGTTTTGAAATACGAAATGTTTTTGAATTGCTCATGAGAGCATGGAGTTCCTAAACTTCTTAATCGCTACAGTAATAATACTTCTTTAATGTGCAATTACAATCTAATAAAATGTTTGTAGAAGGAATTTTGTTTGTCCTGTTGTATGAGAATACTTTTTATCAAATTCGACTAACTTCCGCTGTTCAGATTTTTTTCATCCGATACATTAAAATGATCCTTACGTAGGACTGCATCGATCGGCATCAAAAAAAAATTTACCAACTTGATTCATTTTAGGGCGCCACTCACACTTGACCAAAAAAATTTTGATGCCAAAATGTTTTTCTTCGAAAACGAGCAGATGTTTTAAAAGAAACTGCACCTGTATCTCCTCTGGTTATGGGTGCTGCCGTACTGTTACAGTTTAAAAAAAACACTGTATAGTATAGGTAGGTACTAATATATTTACAGCGTTCATTCAAACGCCTAGCTTTATTTCGTAAGAGTTTTAAGCTAAAATTCATGCAAGGTAAAAATTGACCACTAAAATTTTAGCGATATTGTCATTATTGAGCTATTGATGAGTGGTATTAAATTGTATCGACGTCGTAAAACGCTTTCTGGGGTGGGACTAATGTGGTATTAATGTTAATGGCGTCTACCTGTCGCACTTGCGGTTCGCTGATGATCTTGCTCTGTTTGCCGAGACGATAGACGACCTGCAGACCATGTTGAATAGGCGTACTTTATTATGTGGATCCTGTTTATGTGTATGTACTCTTACACCGTCGTTTTTTTATCGTTTATCCTGTCCATCCAAAGGTTGTAAGGAAGATCGCTTTTAGCGATAAGACCGCCCATTGTACCTTTTTTTTAATTTCTTCTTATATGGCAAACGAGCATGCAGTCCACTAGATGTTAAGTGGCTACTGCCGCCCATGGATATCCACATAGAATTCAAAACAAGCTATTATGCTGTCTTGATCTCTATGTGGATACGTTGCCATACTATAGGTCTTAGCCGTTATGCCTATGTTCCAGTAATTACAGGAACATACCATTACCATCTAACCGGAACACAGCAGCACAAGTACTGCTATTTGGCGGCAGATAAAGGTAAGGCGGTGGTGCCCACTTCCTCGAGCCCGTTCACAAAAGCTCTACCACCAGTAAAATTGTATTTATTTCCATTGTTACTGTATTTTTGTTTGGTGCGCAATACACGAGTATTTTATTCTTTTTCTTCTTCTGCAATAGCATAGAGAGCCATGCTCGGCATCACACTCTTAGATCGATCTCTCAATACCAACATTCGCAAGCAGACTAAAGCAGACGTACAAGACGTCAGCAAGCGAATATTAGGACTCAAGTGGAGTTGGGCAGGACACTTGGCCAGGCGCAGTTACGACAGGTGGACTAAGGTCCTAACAGAGTGGAGGCCGAGAACTGGACATAGAAAAGGTCCACCAGCGAGATGGCTCTACGACATCAACGAGTCCGTGGGTGGTACGTGGTTCAGACTGGCATGCCTATGCCCAGCAGGGGGTCGACACGGACTGAGAATGGTGATGATTCAATTAATTCAGTTACAACAACCATACAAAATTGTGTTTGGCGTGATTCTTGACGATTAGTCAAGAGTCAAGATTAGATTAATAGATATATTTATTAGACACGTTAACTTAATCAGAAAATCGATATCTATACTAATATTATAAATTGAAAGAAATAAAACATTTTATTCAAAAACCACACAGTAATAAGGAAAAATAAGACAACACAAATCTAACCTAAGCACTAACAAACTTAAAAGCTCTGTGCGGGGATGAATAGGTACTCAGCTCAGCATGATGCTGCGGCATGTTAATATGCCGCAGCGCTGGTCTTCCGCCGAGTCCAGTTTACATTACCTCACGTACATCTTGATCAAGGTTAGCCATAAAAAGACAAACACAACGATTGTTAAATTGGAAAGTAAGACTGTCTCTTTGTCTGTTTTTTTTATTTTTTTATGCTACTTATATGGCAAACGAACATACAGTCCACCAGATGTTAAGTGGCTACTGCAGCCCATGGATATCCACATAGGATTCAAAACAAGCTATTATGTTCTCTTGATCTCTATGTGGATACGTTGCCAAACTATAGGACTTGTTACGTTTTCAAGTGTTACGTGTTGTTTGTTACGTTTTCACGGCTAAACGGCTGGACCGATTTCGATGAAATTTGGTATATAGATTGATTGTGATTGGGATATAGGCTACTTTTTACTAGTGACCGACCGAAAGTTTTTTTCGGTTTCGGTTTCGGCCACACGCTTCATGCGATCTTTCCTATCTTACCCCATACTTGCAAGATGTGGAATGAGCTACCATCTGAGGTTTTCCTATTAGGCTACGACATGGCACGCTTCAAGAGAAATGTAGAGGTTTCTACAGTGTAGGGAACGCATCGACAATAACCCGGGTATTGCCGGTGTCAATAGGCGACGGTGACCGCTTACCATCAGGTGGGCCGTAAGCCTCTTTCCCCACAAATAACATAAAAAAAAAAGTAATCTAGTTACGGCCTTAGTTTCGGTTTCGGCCGAATCTTTCGGCCGCGCGTAAGCTTGAATTCTTTTGTGAATAATCGTGCATCGTTCGGCGAACTCTTGCTCGCCCGCCGCGTCGCCGGCTCTGGTCGCCGCTGTCCGTTAAGTAATTATGATAATAATTAAGATGGGATGATTGTCTTTTTATTTTATTTAACACTATTTAACTGTCTGCGTGTATAATATACACTGTATATGCAAATAAATGTGTGAAAAATTCACTAGATTTCAGTATACAAATATTAGTAATAAGTAAGTTTCGGTTTCGGCTGAAAACCTGTTTCGGTCGGCCACTATTTTTTTTACACGACTGCAGGGGGAGGGGGGGGGGGGGGTAATGTTTTTATAAACAAACCACGCGTGCGAAGCCGCGGGCGGGTCGTCAGATTATCTATTTATTGAATATGTATTATGTTTTTAAATATGTACATGAAAGGGGCGACTCGTCCTCGCCTTGTCTTCGCCTCACGTCTCTTCCGTCTGACCTGCGTCTCTAAAGAGACTTATGTCCAACAGGGGACTGCTACAGGTTGTTGTTGATGATGATGATGACGACGAAGCTTGTAATAAAGTGCGCCAAAAACGCCTGATTAGATACGCCAATATTTTATTGCCTGATAAATAAATTCAAATAATTACGCGGCCTTGACTTTAAATTAATCAGTTAATAACTAGTGGTTCGCCCCGAACTGAGATCTCGCGAGTCTCCCAAAACACAAAAGAAAATATTCTTAGGGCGACAATGCCTAAACGTATTTAGTGGCTAAATATGATTTAAGGAGTCGTCAAGTCATACAGATACGTAAAATTTAAACATGTTTAGTTGCAAAATACCTTTAGGGGTCGTTGTGCAAGCCGGCCTTAATCTTTGACCAATAAAATAGTGCCACGAAATGCGTTACCATCTACTTGACCTACAGTTTCATTCAAATTACAGGTAACGGGAGTTCGTGTATTCTGGTTAATCTTTTTGGGGTACAAATTGCAGTTATTCAGTATTTCAGACTTTTGCCTATATTTGTGTCACTTAAGCTACACGCATACCAAATTACAGCACTGTGGGGTCACTCAAAAACTATAAGAAATTTACTAAAAACAAAAACGGAGTCTAAATGTACTAATGAATACCTTTCACTTGACGTCCCATTTGACCTAATAGTCTCATTTAAATTTTTTTTTACCCCTCTTGAACCCAAATATTTCAATAACCCCCCCAGCACATTTAGTCACACCATAATTGTGCCATCACTACCTATGTATCAAATTTCACGATAGATCAGATTTACGCTTCGAAAGTTATCCTCGGACAAACATACATACAACGAGATCTCGCTTCGCTCTATCAATTAGTTAATAATAAGCACGTACTTATAACGTAAATTTTAAGGCCTATGTGCAACAGTGGACGTCTTTTTGATATGATGATAATGCTTTTCAAATGCTTGTTGGTGTACTTCACAGAATCACACACTTTGTATTAAACCAAATGTGCAAAACATTAACAAATAAGTTTTTTGTTGAAAAATTACTTTTACAAAATAAACTTTTATAAAATTCATAATCCGAACCGCAAGCTGATTCAAATGAGCCCAAACACACTAGTAGCCCAATATAATCCATTCAGAAGTTCCGTTGTCTATCCGTCTCCATCGTGAGACCACCTCCATGGTACCATATAATTGCATTGTCACCGTAGTTACATAAGTATGTATTCCAAATTTCAGCTTAATCGGTTGAGGGGAACGGGTTTAAAATTATTTTGCAAGATCCCACCCGAACAAACATACATACATTGCAATTTAAATAAAAAGCTTGTAAAATCGTAACGCGGAAGTTAGATAGCTTATCTGTGTAAGACAAGGACGGAAGCAATCAGTTTTATCTTATCAGCTGAATTTAGTTAAGACAAGTCTTAGACGAGACCAGGCAGAAGAGACAAGGCGAGGACGAAGCGAAGACGCAGCGTCCCTTTAATTTAATGTATTACATTTCATACACAAATCAATTTTTACGAAAATAAACTCTAAAAATTCGTTTATAGTAAAAAAGTCTGTCTCTGTCCGTTTTTACTACTAAAAGACAGGACCGATTACGATGAAATTTGGTATACAGATAGATTATGACCGGGAATGGAAGATAGGCTACTTTTTACAGACTGCGCAGAGGGGTAATGTTTTTATTGAGAAACCACGCTTGCGAAGATAGAGAAAAAAATAAATATTATTTATATTATTATTTATTTACTGACAAGGCCTCTTTACATCCGCTATAATGAACTAATTTTATTTTATTTTATTTTTTTAATGCTCTTTTGACAAAGGCAGTATACAGCCGCAACTTAAATATTATTGTATTTTTAAAATATTAGTTAGGTAAGTAAATGTTTTCCTAACATGTTTTATGTAATGAAGTGAACGTAACTAAGTGGTCTTTATGTCCCTATGCTTTGAAATAAATAAATATGAAATATTACTAGACATTTCACACAGCGCTATCTAGCTCCAAACTAAGCAGAGCTTGTACTATGGGAACCAGATAACTGATAGAATACTTATGTACCTTATTTGTTTTTGTAAATACATACTTATAATATATAGAGAAACAACCAGACCCGGACAAATATCTGTAGATCATGCAAACATTTGTTCCGCGGCGGGAATCGAACCCGCTACCTCCTGCGTCTCAGCCGGCTATTCGCCCACTGCGCCACGGAGGTCGTCAATAGATTGGTAGCTAGATAGATAAACCATTTTCCAGCTCCCCTCACCATAAAGTTAAAGTGCTGTTCGTCTTGGGACCGCCGGGCGTCGACCTGATTTTCATCACACATAGCTAGAACGACTTGCTGTCGATTCGGACAAAATATATTGGGACGCAATATCCCAATTGACACTTGATTTTAATATTTTTGTTACTGTCGATTCGGACACCATTGAAAATAGTTGCATTGTACAGTCAGTGAAAAAAACAGGTTTTTACCAAGGCGCGGCGGCGGCACAGCAAGATGACGAAATAGATGTATAGCAAGATCACACTCTCTCTCTCGTATTTCTTTATTTGAGATATTTTTAAGTGATCATTATATAGATGCCTAAGTATACAAGATGTCGATTTATACCAAATATACACTGCCGGCCAAAAGTTTGAGACCACTGTAAAAATCTTTGTCACCAACAAAATATTTCAAAGTACACATATGATAATGAGCTAATTTGAACACCTGCGTATTCTATTATTATTAAAGAATTTCTAAGAGTCATTATTTATGTTGTTGTTTAAGTTATCATCCTAAAAAGGTCTATTGTTTCAAAACATCAATGAGCGCCGCGCAAGGACCAGGTGGTAGAGTCATTGTAATATTTTTATGATCTGCTCATTACTTATTGTTTTGGGTTTGTTTCGCGTTAACCGATATCAGGGATTATGTTAGCTTCCTAAAACATATTTAGTACCTAAGTTTTTATGGAGTAAATTATTTTCTACCTTATTAGTCTGAGCTCGTCGTTGTTACAGTGAAGACATCTTAAAATGGGAAAAGTTCGCGAAATTAGCAGTGAAACTCGCTCTGCCATAGTTGTTTTATACGGCGAAGGCAAATCTGAACGTGCGATTGCCTCTCAACTTAAGTTGTCGAAGACTTGTGTTCATAACACAATAACCCGATACAAGGAGACTGGCAGTAATCAAGATCGTTCGCGTTCGGGAAGGCCGAGAACTACCACTTCTCGCGAGGATCACTTCATCGTCACTACCAGCAAGCGGAATAGACGCCTAACAGCACCAGAAATCCGCGTAGAAGTGAACAAATCCCGATCAGAACCTGTATCATTGACTACAGTAAAAAGACGTTTGAGAGATGCTAAGTTATTTGGTCGCGTCGCCGTTCGAAAACCACTACTAAGGCCACAAAACAAAAAGAAACGGATGCAGTGGGCCCTTACCCATCGAGACTGGACTGAAGAAGACTTTAAACAAGTTCTTTGGTCAGATGAATCCAAATTTGAAATATTTGGTTCAAAACGACGAATTTTTGTTCGACGTAACGTCGAGGAAAAGATGATGCCAGACTGTGTGGTGCCAACAGTCAAGCATGGTGGTGGTTCCATTATGGTCTGGGGATGCTTCTCGGGCCATGGAACCGGAGATTTGGTACGAGTCGAAGGAATCATGAAAAAGGAGCAATATAAACGAATACTACAGCAAAATGCCATTCCGTCTGGTTCAAGAATAATTGGAGATGGATTTTTTTTCCAACAAGATAATGACCCAAAACATAGTTCAAAATTATGCAGGGGTTATTTAGAACACAAAGAAACAGAAGGGGTTTTAAAAAACATGGTGTGGCCCCCTCAGAGTCCGGATCTCAACCCGATTGAGCTTTTGTGGGAAGAGCTTGATAGAAATGTGCGCAGTTGTTGTCCCACTTCGCAAGAAGACATGTGGAAGGCTTTACAAGAAAGCTGGAACAATATATCACAAGATACAATCGACAAATTGATTGCTCGTATGCCAAGAATAGTGAAAGTAGTAATAAAATGCAAGGGAGGGTTTTTCGACGAAAAATCTGTATAAAATATGAGCGACATTTTTAAAGTAAATGGTTGATTTTTCTTGATTTTTTTGTTTTCTTCATAATGTATGTGTATTAGGAAATAAGTATTTTAATTCATAATTAAACCTCTTGCTTTGTATTTTGAGTTTTATTTCATTTTCCTACTTTGATGTAGGTGGTCTCAAACTTTTGGCCGGCAGTGTACGTTATGAATGAAATTCGTGGTTTTTTTTAACATTAATGTAAGTCACTACACGCTCACAAAGCAATTTGATTAACTTTATCACATTATATTATATTTTGCTTAACCATTTTTTACCTGACTGTACTCAACAGCTTCAATATTTTGATGGTGTCCGAATCGAAGGTAAAAAAAATATTAAAATCAAAAGTGTCAGTTGGGACACTGTGTCCTAATAAAAGAACAACCCCCAGTTAAATTGGCTTTCTATTAGCAAAACAATATCCGAATAGGTCCATCCGTTTGGGAACTACGATGCCACAAAAGGTATAGGTATCAAACCTAGAAACACCTTATTTTTCGTCGAGGATTCAATATATGAAGCGTAGTGTTTACTTCTTATCATTGTAAGTTTTGCATAGCTTGTACCACGTGTTTTGTTATGTACGACATTAAATGAAAACACGGGGAGGGCTAAATCAAATTCATTACCATAGAAAATTTGATAATTTTCAAATAACAATAATATCAAGTTCTAAAATAATGATACAGCCTGTATAAAAAATAAGTAAACTAATCATATTCATTCATCATGTAAGTAGGTACCTGTTAAACTGACTAAGCGGCATCGTCGCAAAGGCGCCGCCGATTTACGTTTAAAATTGTTTATTGGAAATGTATCGATTACTGGATAAATATTCAAGCTACCGGTATTAAACCCACCTCTAAAATCAAAAAGTTAATACGATTCCGGATGTGTGTTTTAAAATAATGTTGTACATAACAAAAGAGGTTGTATACAGTTTGTATGAAAATACATGATTTCGCCTTGCCCTTAGTGGGGGATCGTCCCACGTTTCTGCCCGTACAGCCATCAGTTATGTGCCCAAGATCATTTCAGTTGGGACTAGAGTAGAAAGTCGGGGTAAGATCATATGGGGTTGTGATGATGCAATCGCAAAGAGTACTGAAGATGCGCTATGTTTGGCGTGACGCCCAATGATGTAACAAAGTTACATGAAAGCAGAATTTTACTTGTATTTTTCTATTCTTTCTAATACTTACTTACGACTACATACTTTACGATCTCGTTCCGCCATCTCTTTTCCATCAAAGGACAAGCAGGCGCACGGCTCAGTACCATCCGTACCTAGTTGATATACCACCCATTCGCACACACCGTTTTGGTTCTACTTTCTTGATGCGCACAACTAAGGTAAGGAACGCTTTGCCGTCGTCTGTTTTTCCTAAAGAATACGATCCGGGCCTCTTTAAGGTAAGAGTGAATAGGTTTCTTCTAGATCTTCGTGCTTCATCTTAGACCACATCATCGCTTACCATCAGGTGAGATTGTGGTCAAACGAGTTTAAAAAAAAATAACTTGAAAGATGTGGAATGAGCTACCATCTAAGGTTTTCCCATTAGGCTACGACATGGCACGCTTCAAGAGAAATGTAAAGAGGTTTCTACAGTGTAGGGAACGCATCGACAATACCCCGGGTGTTGCCGGTGTCAATAGGCGACGGTGACCGCTTACCATCAGGTGGACCGTAAGCCTGTTTCCCCACAAATAACATAAAAAAAAGAAAAAAACTTCTTAAGGATTCGGCTTTCTGCGGGAGGGGTATAAATGTATAAAAAAACATTCCGTTTATACGAACTTTGGTAAATCCAGGGATATAATGAAATTTGAGGATGTATAGTCAAGTGTGACCTCCGTGGCGCAGTGGGCGAATAACCGGCTGAGACGCAGGAGGTAGTGGGTTCGATTCCCTCTGCGAAACAAATGTTTTCATGATCTACAGATATTAGTTCCGGGTCTGGTTGTTTTTCTATATATTATAAGTACTTACGTATTTACAAAAAAAGTACTTATATAAGTATTCTATCAGTTATCTGGTTCCCATAGTACAAACTCTGCTTAGTTTGGGTCTAGTCTAGTTAGTTAAATGTCTAGCAATATTATTTATGTATTTAAGCGTGGGAGCAGCAAGATTGCTGAGAGCCGTTGAGTGCAGGCGGCAAAAGATCGGTCACTTGCGAAACCTACGAGGGAAGCCTATGTTAAGCGGTATTGGCAGTTTGTCGCATTCGGAATCTCAAATACAAGGATTTTTTTGTATTTTTTTTATTAAAAAAAATCAAAGACGGCTGGACTGATCAGATAAATTCTTTTTTTATTAAAAGGCTATACTTCCGAGGTGGTCCCATTGGCAGCACCAGTCATTCAGGATCTGATAGGATCCCAAAAAAATCTTATTTTTAATTTACCTTATTTCTTTTATTACCTCAGAACTCCATCTAAAGAATTTTCAAAATCTGTTGTTTAATAACAACCGATTTTGAAAATTCTTTTTTTGTTTGAAAGGATCTTATTAGGACTTTCATATTGGTCTCATAGAAATTATATCTAAATCTAATTTGGTTAAGTGGGTTACATTTATGTTAAAAAGTTACTGACATAACTTTTTAGAAATTAGCGAGAATTATTAAAAACGCATTATATTTTTTTAAGAGATTTAGAAGGTATGTACATGCATTTGAAGAGTAAGGGTGGGAGGGATGATGTGTAAATATGTATACTTGAGGGGGTAAGGGGCGGGGGGGGGGGGGGTTAGGTTGAATGCGTTTCTGAAAGAATTTTATAGAACGCGCTGTGTATGATTAACAAAGAGATTATTTGTTTCAATATAAGACTCTTATTTATTACTAGCTGACCAATCCGCAGCTTCGCACGCGTAGTTTTTCAATAAAAACATTACCCTCCTTCTGCGCAGTGGGGTAAAATGTAGCCTATGTCACCCGGGGATAGTGTAGCTTCCCAACAGTGAAATTTTTTTTTTAAATCGGTCCAGTAGTTTCGGAGCCTATTCTATACAAACAAACAAATCTTTCCTCTTTATAATATTAGTATAGATTACTCTACAACCCGCGACTAGGGCTTGCATTATCCGTTAGATTTTGGTATCCGAATAATTCGGATAGTATTGAACTTTACTATTCGGATATCCGGATATTACGGATAATTCGAATAATTTTGGGAAAGCGTTAAAAACAAAAATAATTGTTATTAAAGTAACTAACGGGTGATTTTTTTGCTGGTATCTTTTTGACAACACTGTTTTTGACAGATCACGCGTGAATCGTGTCTTGTGTCATTGTCAAACTTGTTCAGTTTGGTCTATAATTTAACCATGAATCGACTTACGAACGAACAACGCTTGCAAATTATTGAATTTTACTATCAAAATGCATGCTCGGTTAAGAGAGTGCATCGCGCACTTCTTCCAATTTATGGGCAGTTTGGTCGGCCTACTGAGGCAGCTATTCGGAAGCTTGTGACTAAATTTCGAACCCAGTTTACATTATTGGACATTAAACCACGAACACGCATACGTAGAGTGAGGACCGAAGAAAATATTGCGGCTGTATCCGCCAGTGTTAGTGATGACCGTGAAATGTCGATTCGCCGCCGTTCGCAGCAATTGGGCCTCTGTTACTCCACTACGTGGAAAATTTTGCGAAAGGATTTGGGTGTAAAACTCTGACAAGATACAGCTGGTGCAAGAATTGAAGCCACACGACCTCCCACAACGTCTAACATTTGGTGAATGGGCATTGGCAAAGTTGGAGGAAGATCCACTTTTTTATCGAAAAATTGTGTTCAGCGACGAAGCTCATTTCTGGTTGAATGGATATGTCAATAAGCATAATTGCCGCATCTGGAGTGAAGACCAGCCAGAAGCATTGCAAGAGCTACCACTGCATCCCGAAAAATGTACTGTTTGGTGTGGATTATGGGCCGGTGGCATCATCGGGCCGTACTTTTTCAAAGACGACAATGGCCGAACCGTTACTGTGAATGGCGAGCGCTACCGTGTGATGATTGGCGATTTTTTTTTGCCCAGAATGGAAGAATTGGACATGCCTGACATGTGGTTTCAACAAGACGGTGCCACATGCCACACGGCACGCGAAACAATGGCCCAATTGAGAGCCGCCTTCGGTGAACAGTTTATCTCACGTTTTGGGCCCGTCAATTGGCCGCCTAGATCGTGTGATCTAACGCTTTTGGACTATTTCTTGTGGGGCCATGTTAAGGCTCATGTCTACAGGGATAAACCAGCAACGATTGACGCACTGGGAGCCAATATTGAAGCATTTATTCGTGATATACCGGCCGATATGTTGGAGAGAGTGTGCCGAAATTGGGCCTTGTGAATGGGCCATCTAAACCGGAGCCGCGGCCAGCATTTGCATGAAATCATCTTCAAACATTAAATTATATTGATCGTTCTATCGATTCCAATAAAGATTTCATCAAATTTTTTGTGTTTTTTTTTGAAAATCAAATCCTATACCTCTAAAAAATCATCCTTTATAAACAATGTATAAGTTATTCCAACATTCACCATTAATATATAAATCACTTTTGACAATAAGGGAACTAGATAGGTATACTTTAGTTTAGATCACGTTTTCTGTCACAAAACTTAAGCAATAAGTAAGCAACTTGTCAGTCACGACTTTCTGAATGTTTTATAATACGACAAATATTAAAAATAAAGGATAAACAGTGTTTTAAATTCAGATTACTGTTTAGATACATGTACTTACTGCACATAATTATGAAATCATGGTTTTGATGTAGTTCATTTCATGTTCAAATCGTGATTTCTTGATGAATTTTACTATTCGTTTTATTCGAATTAACCGAATATATTGAGCGTCATTATCCGGATAGTAAAATCACACGGATACCCGAATAATACGGATATTCGGATATTCGAATTGCAAGCCCTACCCACGACGCAAGATTGACTTGGTAATCTATTAGCTAATTCAGTTTACCAACTTCCACCGCTACGATCAGCATTCAAAAACATGCAGACGAACCACCAGACAGAAATAGACAGCTGTGACCATCGGAGACCTTCAGGACGTCATAGAGGCGTTGACATTAAATGACGTACTATATTGGAATACTGCCAACACATATAATCTCAGTGATAAATCATCTGGAATAAGTTTCAGAGTTATGTGATTTTAGATTTGCTCAGCAATGTATCCTTATAATTTTCAAGTTGACATATGAACCCTGGCAGGGTATGAGGGTATAGCATAAGGAAGGCAGACCATGTTTTCCTATCTAAATAGGTAGGCATTCTGTTTACACTTTATGTACAATTTGTTGGATATTTTAATTGATCATGCGAAGCGAGATCTCCAAATCAACTTGGAATTAACCTTTTACAAGCTTTTTATTAACTTGCAATGTAGGTATGTATGTTTGTCCGGGTGGAATCTTGCAACTGAATTTTAAACCCGTTCCCCTCAACCCGATTGAGCTGAAATTAGGAATACATATGTATGGAATACACATTTTATCTCTCAGAAACGTCGTAGTATCGCTATAGATATGTATGTATGTATGTTTATGTATATATACATATATATATATATATATATATATATATATATATATTATTTTTTATTTAATTTATTTGTAGTAGGTATATTTATGTATATTGTTTTATTTTACTGTATGAGTTCAGCGCTTTCTTAAAATTTAGTTTTTGTTTTGTTAATGTATGTACACCCCCCTCCATTATTGTAATGTCACAAAAGTCCTCTCCATCCAAAGGTTGTCTGGAAGAAATCGCTTCTAAGCGATAAGACCGCCCATTGTACTTGTTGCTTTGTGATTTTTTTATTTTTAAGTCTGTTTCTTATGAAGTGTACAATAAAGTATTTTCATTCATTCATTCATTCGGTGACAATGCAATAATATGGTACCATGGAGGTGGTCTCACGATGGAGATGTCGTAGGTTACTAGTGTGTTTGGGCTCATTTGAATCTTCTTGCGGTTCCGATTTGAATTTTATAAAAGCTTGTTTTGTAAAAGTCATTTTTCAACAAATAACTTATTTTTGGAACTCTCCGTCTGTGTTTGTGACGTTTTCGTGACTAAACGGCTGGACCGATTTTGACGAAATTTGTTAAACAGATAGATTGTGACCGGGATTGGTACATGGGCTACTTGTTACCCGATAGCGCACGACGGTAATGTTTTTATTGACAAACAACGCGTGCAAAGCCGCCGGCTTCCAGTGCATGGTCTGCACTATAAAGCCTATCTGCCCCAACGGCCGTCAGTTATTGCAGCTATGTGCCCCGCCCATTTCCCAATCCTGTAATCAAACTCTGTAACAAAGAATAATCTAATCAGTAACAATTATAAACATCTGTTGATCAATCGACTTCAATCGATCGACAATCCGCTTCAAATTAATCTCAGCATCGATGTTAGTCTCCAACACTCGTTCGCGTGACAGTTCCACACTGTTGTGCGATATAGTTTTCACCTGTGACTTTACCTCAGTAGATTTAGGAGATCGGCTCTTGCCAGAACTGATGCAATTCTGAGACGACCTCTGTGGCGCAGTGGGCGGATAGCCGGCTGAGACGCAGAGGAGATAGCGGTTCTGCGGTCTGGTTGTTTTTCTATATATTATAAGTATGTATTTACAAAAAACAAGTATATAAGTATTCTATCAGTTATCTGGTTCCCATAGTAATAGCTCTGCTTAGTTTGGGGCTAGATAGCGCTGTGTGGAATGTCCAGCAATATTTATTTATTTAATTTTCTTTATTTGATTTGTGAAGTGAAAATTTCTTTAGGCCCTTTGATCAATTTTTTGATATGGGGAAAAAACCATTGACACTGGTCACATGTTGATACATGTCACTGACACTGACACCTTCTGTGTATATATGTATCTGTAGTGAGTCTGCTTATAATCAAGTTTTCACTTCTGTGAGTACTCCCGGAGTGCCACTTTTTTTTCTAAGGCGGTCTTTTACCTATGACTTGATGAGACTACCTCTTATATAAAATAAATAAATATGGCTGGACGTTTCACACAGCGCTATCTAGCCCCAAACTAAGCAGAGCTTGTACTATGGGAACCTGATAACTGACAGAATACTTATATACTTGTTTTTTGTAAATACATAAGTACTTATAATATAGAAAAACATCCAGACCCGGAACAAATATCTGTAGATCATACAAACATTTGTTCCGCGGCGGGAATCGAACCCACTACCTCCTGTGTCTCAGCCGGCTATTCGCCCATTGTACCACGGAGTCCGTCAAGTATGTATAGTATTTTTCAAACTTTCGCAATCACTGTACATAATTATTGATTAAAAAGGGTATTTATCGCGTATGTACACTTTTTACGAGTATTAGGGTACCGTACCCAAAGGGTAAAACGGCTGTATCTCATGAACCGTGATAGTTAGACAATTGAAATTTTCACAGATGATGTATTTCTGTTGCGCTTCTGTGCTATGTTGATCTGGCTGCGGTTCCAAATATGAATTTTATAAAACCTTCAACATTTAAAGTAATCTTTCAACACAACAAGACTGGTCAAGTACGTGTAGACTTGCGCATCGAGGGTTCCGAACCTAGATATTATGATTTATTTATTCATTAAGACAACATTGGATCCATTTTGTTAGTAAACAACTTTAATCTAGGAGAGTTAGTACTTAACTACTAATAGCGATTTAGTCCTCTGCGAGAGCTTCGACATCAGAGGACAGTCGAGTTTGTTGGCGATGACGTTCAGGGTGGTGTTGCTGCTCTCGCGTACCGTGCGTGTGAGGTTTTTTTAACCTACTTCAAAAAAGGAGGAGGTTCTCAATTCGACTGTTTGTTACCTCAGAACTTTCGACTGGGTGAACCGAATTTGATGATTCTTTGTTTATTTGAAAGCTGGTGCTTCCCGTGTGGTACCATTTCCACAGATAAAACCATGTAAGTCTTAAATTTATTTAATTTTTATGTTATGTTATGTTTATTAGCTCAGAACTCCGTTATATATCAAACGATTTATAAAATTAGTTTTTTTTATTTTAGATTAGCTCAGAACTCCGTTACTTATATATCAAACGATTTAGAAAATTCGTTTTTTTATTTTAGATTAGCTCAGAACTCCGTTATATATCAAACGATTTAGAAAATTCGTTTTTTTTATTTGAAAGGGTATACTTTTAGATTGACCCCGTGGAAATTTCATCAAAATTGGTAGAGCAGTTTGGTATTTACTGTTATCTGAAGTCGTTTATTATTTTTGTAAAAAAGTTACTTGTTTTATGCCAGATGGTATCAAAATTCTCTTCGAAATCTCGGATCAGAGAATCTGCGGGCCAGCATATTCGCCGATATTCTGTGCCAATTTTTTTTTTTAATATTTCATTATAATGGGTAGTTGCACCTTCAAGAAACGTACCGACAGACACGGTATTATTTTGATATTAGACACACCGCGCCGCGGCAAATTGTTTGGATTATGTCCAAATGTATTTTTAAACGCTCATTTATACGCAATGTTACGATTTCATGTTACCTTACTGTGATTGTTTTGATGTAAAGTCGCTTGTTGTCGTGCTGTTTGTTAGTTCACTGATTTATGCAATAATTTAACCGCTAGGCAGTAAGAGGTCGTCAGTTAATTACGTGAGGGGTTCTAGGCGACTTTTATACTTCCCCCCCTCCCCCTCCCCCTCCCTCTTCGTGATATATCGTGATGTTTAAGACTACGCCACCGTCCCCCGTCCAACACATCATGTGTATTTTATATTTTACAGAAGACAGAGAACTCTCTCTTCTTTGAACCCATGTTTTATTTGAAATAAATTATTTTTATTTGTATTTGTATATTTTTTTGTTGATGATAGTCAAGCGCATGACCACTACCTCACCTGGTGGTAAGTGATGGTGTAATCGAACACTTGCCTAGAAAGAACCCGAACTTCACTCTAGATTTGAAGGGCGTATGTTTTTCGCGTATATGTCATACGCGAAAAACATACGCCTGAAGTCAATTCCAATCAGATCCAAGAGAAGTTAAGCAAATCGTTTGGTACGGCAAGGTGGTATACCAACCAGGTACTTCTCGGTACGTCAGCTCGTCCGGTATTGGAGGGGGGAAGGAGGAATGAGGTCATGAAGATTGATTGATTGAAAATACTTTATTGCACTTATAAAACTAGTACAAAGGCGAACTTAATGCTAAAGAGCATTCTCTTCCAGATAACCTTTGTGTATTGTAGATAAAGATGTGTAGGTAGTGCACAGGAACGGGAACTAATGAAAAATTTGCAGGACTAATAAAATAGCATAGGTACATACTACTTAAATACTTTATATCATATACTAAACTATACCAATATCAAATAAAAATACATACATAACAATAGAAGAAGTGATAAGGAAAGATTAAGTTGCTCAGTTTTGGTGTCGGTTTGACCGAGAAGGTGCCTATAGATTCTCAATCTGAATGCTGCCACTGAAGTAGTCTCGAAATAGTTTGGTGCATATTATTCCAGAGACGAGTAGCGAAGATCTTGCGAACATTCACCAAAATTAATCTTGTAGAAAACTGTAAGTCTGGCTACTGAAATAAAGAGTATTTTAATGAAATTTTTTCATAAATACAGATTCTGCAAACCGCGCAAGGTCGCGCATGAGAAGCCAGTCTGCTGAACGCTGAATATTATTCTTGTTATGTTGCTTTTTATACATAAATTCGTTGGCTCAGGATTTCACGTTCAGCTCGCACGGAAAATATATATAAGTAATTGTCACAACCGTAACATGGCCGTTGTCCCCCCGGTTAACTGAAAGAGAATGCTATCTAGCATTAAGTTCGCTTATGTACAGATTATGTATGTGGTACACCATTGACGAAGCTGTGTACAGGTTAAGAGTTGCACAGAGAGTCAAACGTCGAGATCCATAGAAGAACAAAGGTTCGTGACGTTGGGAATCGAGTTATAGAGCTCGAATGGTCTTGGGCGGGACACTTGGCTAGACGTGGAGCAGGGCAGCGACTGAACGGTAGGACGTCCGGTAGCGAGATGGCTGACTAGCGCAGGATCGTGGCGGATGGCACAAACTTGGGGAGGCCTATATCCAGCAGCGGGTGAAGTCGGGCTGTGGACGATGATGATGACACCATTGCTACCCTAGGTAAAACTCACATGATCCATTCCATCCAAAGGTTGTCTGGTAGAGATCGCTATTTAGCGATAAGACCACCAATTGTATAACATTCATTTGAATGCATACTGTTATTTTAATTGTTTTGTTGCTTATGGTGTGCAATTAAGTATGTATTATCTAATCTTAATCTATTTTTACAAGCTTTTTATTAACTTGCAATGTATACATGTTTGTCCGGATGGAATCTTGCAACTTAATTTTAAACCCGTTCCCTTCAACCAATTGAGCTGAAATTTGGTATTACCCGTGCGCGATAAGTTGGGACCTGAGCGCGATGACGTCATATTGGCGTGTTTGTACCGCCCGCAAAAAAGCGAACATAACAAGCAGCCGCCCGCGGCTTCGTCTTTGTTTTTTTTAACCTAATTTATTATGTTACTCAGGGAGGACGCTGCATTTTATCTAATCTTTTTTACACTATTTGAATAAAATAAAAATACAATGTTTAAGTTTATACATTTATTTTATCTATTATTTACATTATCTCATCTTCGTCACTACTTAGTGGATTTATGCCTTCTAGAGGTTGTTCTTCGTCCTCAGTCTCACTATAATCACTTGACGAAGAGGTATCCGATAAATTTACAACATTTACTATAATAACAAAAACTACAACAACAAAACAATGACACAAACTATAACAACAATAACTACAACATCAAAACAATAACACAAACGAAAACTAAAAGAATTCCAGAGCGCGTCGTTACGTGACGTAGGCCAGTACGAGACTAAAAACCCTAGTAAAAAATAGTGATGCGAACGGTACAATACGGGCGCCATCGGGGAAGTGCAGGGGAAGCGGTCGGGGAGTCGCATTCCTAGCAGGTCCCAAGTTATCGCACACGAGTAATATACACGCTTATTTTGGAGAACAATGCATGCTTATAGTAAGCATGACCTGATTCTACTCCCTGGATTGGCTGCAGACGGAGGAACTCTTCAACGGTCAACAGCACAGACACGAAACATTAAATACGCAATTAAATTTGGAATATATTTTAACTTTGGTGACAATGCAATAATATAGTACTATGGAGGGTGGTCTCATGATGGAGACGGATGCTAGACAACGGAACTTCTGAATAGATTGTAGTAGGCTACTAGTGTTTGTGCTCATTTGAATCTGCTTGCGGTTTAATTAAGACATTTATAGAATCTTGTTTTGAAAAAGTAATTTTTTAACATAAAAACTTATATTTTATGCAATATAGAATTTACCTGAGTGTGTCTGTCTGTCTGTGGCGGATGAACCGACTCGGAGGCGATTTATTTAAAACTAGCTGACCAATCCGCAGCTTCGCACGCGTAGTTTTTTCAATAAAAACATTACCCTCCTTTGCGCAGTTGAGTAAAAAATGGACTATGTTACTCAGGGTGAATGTAGCTTTCCAATGGTGAAAGAATTTTTGAAATCGGAGCAGTAGTTTTAGAGTTTATTCATTACAAACATACACACAAAAATACAAATCTTTCCTCTTTATAATATTAGTATAGACAAAGCTAGTTTAACGGGGCTGGTTTCTATCTATCAATGTGGTTCTAGGTATACCATCAACTTGTCTGCTGTAAACCAACCACCATTATTACGCTAGCCTTGGAACAGCTTCACGAGGTGATTATGAGGATATTTATACGCGGAAAACAGAAAAATACTATGTTTAGGTGAACGTTGATTACTTGATGGTGATTATCATGAAATCAAATGGCGAGAAATGAACAATGTAATGCTGAAATGTTGGCATACATAATATTATTTAACATGCTCATGAAAATCGTCTCAGTGCATGGATACGGTTAGTGTAGTGTGTCGTTACATGAACGAGAACATTTCTAATTCTGAAAACCAAGTGAGGGTAGTTGCTGCAGCCACCCACGCTTCCCGACGGTAGCTCCCAAGTACTCCAGTCAGCCCGAGACCATGACTGTTGCAACACAGCCGAAACGTCGGGATAACAAATAAAAAAGGTACATACGCGATAAATACCCGTTTTAATCAATAATTATACATAGAAATAAATTCGACGCGCGAAAAATAGGCCATTCAATTGGAGGCGTGTATGGCTCCAAGCGACGCCCGCGCTGTGAGTTTTGTGAGCCAGGTGGTAGTGGGGGAAAAATAAAAAATATGACGGTTTGTGCGATGAAAATGTCGATCTGTTTCACGTTTCTAAGGTGCATTCCACTTGAGCTTTCCGTATAACTTTATTTATTATTAAATTTATTTATTTAATATATATATTAATTTATGTTATCTATTTATCTATACTAATATTATAAAGAGGAAAGATTTGATTGTTTGTTTGCATTGAGTAGGCTCCGAAACTAATGGACCGATTTAAAAAATTCTTTCACCGTTGGGAAGCTACACTATCCCCGGGTGACATAGGCTACTTTTTACCCAACTGCGCAGAAGGAGGGTAATGTTTTAATTGAAAAACTACGCGTGCGAAGCTGCGGATTGGTCAGTTAGTGTGTTGCATTTGTGTATTTTATAATTATATTGTATTTGTGTAGTATATCAAACCATTTCAGCATTAGGTAACTATGGCTTTATTCGTTAAAAATTCGACAATTCGAAATTTATAATTGACTTTGTCGCTGATGACATTAGATTTATGGTCAAGTGGATTGAGGTTGTATATCACCAAATTTTGTGAGTATTATTATATTTATGTAGGCAATTAGGTAGTTAAGCATGCCAACCTAAGTTTTTTCCCTGTCACGGTTGCCTGGTAGAAAATGCTTTTAGCATGAAGTCCTATTTGTACAGTTTTCTTTTTGTGCAATAAAGAATTAAAACAAAACAAACAAATATGGTATATGAGACATTACTTTGTTATATGCGATGGTTACCATAGTTACCAATCAACATCAGGTGGGCCATAAGCTTTATCCATCTCCAGGTCGTATAAAAAAAAGTGGCACTCCGGGAGTGCTGACAGAAGTGAAAAATTTAGCGCACAATGTTTGGGTATTCAAAATTTAAAAACAGACCACACTACAAATATTTATATAGGTACAGAGGTGTCGGTAACGGTAACAGTGTTTCGAGTTCAATCGTTTTTTCCCATTACAAAAAATGCCCACCTAAAGAAGTTTTCACTTCAGGAATTGTTTGGTGCATTACTCGTGCGCTTGTGTGCGTATCGGCGAATGTAAAACTTGGCACTTACGCACAAATTCGCTGCTTTGTGGTCTACGTTTCGACCGGGGTGTTCGACACTTCTGTTCTGTGCGTAGTATTTCAAAGCCGTGCAAAAAAATAAAACGTAGTCTAAATGTATTACCCGTGCGCGACAAGTTGGGACCTGAGCGCGGTGACGTCATATTGGCGTGTTTGTACCGCCCGCAAAAAAGCGAACATAACAAGCAGCCGCCCGCGGCTTCGTCTTTGTTTTTTTTAACCTAATTTATTATGTTACTCAGGGAGGACGCTCCTTTTTATCTAATCTTTTTTACACTATATGAATAAAATAAAAATACAATGTTTAAGTTTATACATTTATTTTATCTATTATTTACATTATCTCATCTTCGTCACTACTTAGTGAATTTATGCCTTCTAGAGGTTGTTCTTCGTCCTCAGTCTCACTATAATCACTTGACGAAGAGGTATCCGATAAATTTACAATTAATTGCGATTCATTCGTCTCTTGTCAAATCTCTCTCTCTTGTCATCTTGTTGAGGTCATCGTCCCAATACTTTTGTCGAAGCCTGTCCACATGGTTGACTTCTTTTTTCCAGACAACAAAACAATAACACAAACGAAAACTAAAAGAATTCCAGAGCGCGTCGTTACGTGACGTAGGCCACTACGAGACTAAAAACCCTAGTAAAAAATAGTGATGCGAACGGTACTATACGGGCGCCATCGGGGAAGCGGTCGGGGAGTCGCATTCCTAGCAGGTCCCAAGTTATCGCGCACGAGTTATACTAATTTGGTCTTCGTTAGTACATTTCAACCCTTTTTTATTTTTAATTTAATCCTCGTAGTGTTTGAGTTATTAGCCATAATAAAAACATAAATTTACAGGGTACACCAGTCACCCCACAATGCTGAAATTTGGTATTCGTTTAGCATAAGTGACACAAAAATAGACAAAAGTCTGAAATCCAGAATAACTGCATTTTGTACCCCCAAAAAATAGTAACCACATTATATCCGTAATTTGAATGAAACTGTAGGTCAAGTAAGTTGGTTGCATATTTCGTGGCACTATTTTGATAGTCAAAGATTACGAATAATATATTTTTCATCCCCCCATCTCGGAAAGAGTATTTTTGCTCTTCGATATCTGAGTGCAAAAGCCGTTTTTATCCGCTAGAGGATAAAGTAAATTGAATTTAGAACATCGTGTTCACTAATTTTGTGAATTCAAAACATCTTTAAACCTATTTACTTCTACCTCCATGATGCCGAATTTACCATACATCCTTTTTTAATTTGTTAAAAACTCAGACTCGGAACCTTCTTGGTGTATTACTTTTTTTTGCATTTAGTCATTTCCACGCTGAGATGGGATGAAAAGTTACGCATTGCACTCGAGTGCAAAGATTTTTCCCTCGTACTGTTTTGATTCCCTCGCTGACGCTCAGGATTCTAATTTTTGAATCGCTTGCTGCGCTCATGAATTAATTTTAGAATCCTTCGCTTGCTCGGTTATCAAAATTGAGTACGCGGTTAAAAGTAACTTTGCACTCTTGTAAAACAAATAACTATTTGTTTTATGGAAGACTCGCGAGATCTCAGTGCGGGGGCGAACCACTAGTTACTAGTTGTGATTGAGTCCTCTGTGTAAGCCTACGACCTTATTAAGCTCATCGAGTCATTTCACTGCAGGCGTAGATAATTAAGATGGGTATTCGTATTTACATGTCTACTTATCGCAGTCAAGTCAGCGTAGATAAAGTAATCGCTTAAAAATGGGAATGAGGGTCAGATAGGATCCGTTTCCAATTAATGAGAATGTTATAAAAAATTGTTTACTCTGCGGTGACCTCTGAGTGCAGGAAAGTCATGGAGTAATGTTTACTACGATTTATTTCTGCTTCCTCATGAAACGAAGGTATCTAGAAGACCTTTTCTAAGTGATTTATTCCATTTTACAAGCTTTTAATAAACTTGCAATGTATGTATGTATGTTTGTCCGGGTGGAATCTTGCAACTGAATTTTAAACCCGTTCCCCTCAACCGATTGAGCTGAAATTTGGAATACATATGTAACTTCGGTGACAATGCAATAATATGGTACCATGGAGGTGGTCTCACGATGGAGACGGATGCTAGACAACGGAACTTCTGAATGGATTATAGTAGGCTGCTAGTGTTTGGGCTCATTTGAATCAGCTTGCGGTTCCGATTATGAATTTTACAAAAGCTTGTTTTGAAAAAGTAATTTTTCAACAAAAAACAAAGAACTATATTTAAACAAAGAAGTAAAAGTTATAATTATAATATTATAGTAATTTGTTTTTTTCCAATCTTCTGCTTAGTTGCAATTAGTTTATTTTTTATTTATTTCTGACATCACATCACACTAATATTATAAACTAGCTGTTGCCAGCGAATTCGTAAAAGGAAGAAAGAAAATACATTTATTTGACACACACTCAGAACAGAACAAATACAAAAAACATACCTATAGATTATAATAATAAAAAGAAAAATTATTTAGGTACAGAATTACAGAAAAAACACAAGCTAAAAATTTTGTACTTATACATAGGTAGGTACAGATAATATGGTCTTCCGTGCTGTGTGGGCCAAACAGGCCCCGTCTCAGCGTGTTGCTGCCTACCATCAGAGGAAGGTAAGCGTAACTTCGTACGCGTTACACTACTAAATGTGTAGGGAACCTAGAAATAAAGCTAAACTCGCTGTTACATCATCTTGGCTTGAGATCCCATTTTTATTCCATGGGAACTGATTTATGGGATAAAAGGTAGCATATACATGGTATATGTATGGTAATGCAGGTTATAACCTACGTATATACCAAATTTCATCGAAATCTATTCTGCTGTTACGTGATTGAGTAACAAATAAATCAATAAATATCCAAACTTTCACATCACACTAATATTATAAATGCGAAAGTTTGGATGTTTGTTTGTTGGTCATGTCTCCCGTATGCAACCCGATAGGTGGGCCAAGTTCACAAGCATATGGATTCCTAAAGATGGAAAGCGACGCCGAGGAAGACCTAAAAAGCGCTGGAGGGATGACTTGGACGACTTCAAAAGGATTGGCGGGATCTGGATCTAGACCGTGATAAATGGAAGGAAGAGGGCAAATTTTAGCTTTGCAGATGATTTATTATGTTTCTAACAATTAGGACGACCTCCGCGGCGCAGTGGGCGAATAGCCGGCTGAGACGCAGCAGGTTGCGGGTTCGATTCCCGCCGCGGAACAAATGTTTGCACGATCTACAGATATTTGTTCCGGGTCGGGTCGTTTCTCTATCTATACTAATATTATAAAGAGGAAAGATTTGTTTGTTTGTATTGAATAGGCTCCGAAAGTACTAGATCGATTTAAAAATTCTTTCACTGTTGGGAAGCTACACTATCCCCGTGTGACATAGGCTACTTTTTACACAACTGCGCAGAAGGAGGGTAATGTTTTTATTGAAAAACTACGCGTGCGAAGCTGCGGATTGGTCAGCTAGTATATTATAAGTATGTATTTACAAAAAAAAAATGTTTATAAGTATTCTATCCACAGAACCTAAAAAACAATAGAACTAGCATGATGACTTTTTAATAAGAAAACCAGTGTAGCTAAACTCACACATGTAAAAACTAGCACACTTAGAAATAAAAGTTATAATTGGTTGAAAGAGAACGTTCAAAGAGGCCTAAAACCATAAAACTAATTTAACGGATATAAAACCTTACCTACTATGGAACATGGTTTAAAATTCAATAAAATAAACAGTAACAAAAAATTAAAGTTTACTTCCACTCGGCAAAAGATGGCGCTTTAGAAAATATTTTTATTTTAGTCTATTAATTAGAAATAAGACTGATCATGCAATGGCTGTTACTTGATTAACCACAAAACAAAGCTACCAAACAAGAGATGGCGCAGTCGCTAACGATTTTTGTTATAGTCTCTAACAGCAAAGTATAAGATCGATAATGCATTGGCTGTTACTAGCTTGCTAAAAAAATAGCCCTACTCACTTAGTGATGTACCAATGAGGATACAAGACGAATGTATCGATATCGATTATCACCTACATACTATGGGTAACGAAATAGGTACGTCAGGTTATATATGTGGTGGTCGAAATAAAAAGCTTTTCTTTTCTTTCTTTCTTAACATAATCACAGGTATCCAACTCATAAATACTTAAAAAAATATTATATTACTGGAATATTATATACTGAATTATTATTTGAGGGGCACACTAAAAGTTTCCGGAATAAATAATAAAAAAAAATACTAATAATGGTCAAAAATTAATTTATTGCTTTTCAAAATATTCTCCCTTTGCGTCAATGCACTTTTTCATAAGATTGAACAAATTTTGAAAACATTTGTGCCACTCCTCCGGTGGTGACGTCAGATACATGTTATTCATACTCTTCGACAGCCTCTTCTGGTGATGAAAACCGTTGATCGGGTAATTGGTTCTTAATTTTTGGGAACAGAAAAAAGTCACACGGTGCCAGGTCATGACTCTGTATGCTGGATGACTCATTAGTTGTACTTTTTTTTAATGTCTTGCGCCTTGGGGAAACTGAAAACAGAAGTTTATATATTATTTCACACCATAGGTCTAAAATACATTCAGAAAATCATCAATAAAACAACAAGGAATTAACGCCCTAAAACTTATACACCTTTTAATAGGGGGTTACTAATTAAAGCTATCGATAACACATTCATCAATATATTGGGGTCACATCCCTAATTGAGTAGCTTAAGTTGAGGTTTAAGAGAAACGCGACCTTAAAGAGTATGATTCACAGTCTATTTTGCTGACGATTTTGCATTTTAAACAAAACTAACAAAAAACAATAAAATAATACTTACCGGTGATAGGATATGCGTTCTTTTGTTAAATTTTTGGTTCGGCTATAATATTTACACTCCAAAACGGCACAATATGGCATTTTTATATTATTTTGAAGTACGTTTACCCCACAGTAATTGAAACACGACTGAAGTGAGCGAAGCTTGTAGTGCGCGGAACTCCGCTAACTTGGTGTTACGCGGACTCCGCCTACTTACGACTTCTATTGTTTTTTTGTGTTCTGTGATTCTATCAGTTATCTGGTTCCCAGCTCTGCTAAGTTTGGGGCTGGATAGCGCTGTGTTAAGTGTCCAGCAATATTTGTTTATTTATTTTAATAAAATTATGCATAGCGATATATCGATATCTAATACTATCACTTTCACGCAGATAAAGTGCGATGCGTCTATTGTCTCAGGTCAAGGGCAGGGGCAGGTCGCCCGTTCAAGGCTGTTTGTATTGACCGGATGGGGTTCCGCTTTAAAACTAAATACTAAATTAAAACGTCTGTGAACGCCGTGTTCAAAATATTAATGATGTTACCTTGTTTTGCAAGCAACTGGATAAGTAAACATAGGACAAATCGGTTCATAAATGACGGAGTTCTGAGGTAATAAACACAAACGAAATAAGTTATTTGTTGAAAAATTACTTTTTCAAAACAAGCTTTTATAAAATTCATAATCGGACAACCTGATCCAAATGAGCCCAAACACTAGTAGCCTACTATAATCCGGTCAGAAGTTCCGTTGTCTAGCATCCGTCTCCATCATGAGACCACCTCCATGGTACCATATTATTGCATTGTCATCCAAGTTACATCTTTCAGCTCAATCGGTTGAGGGGAACGGGTTTAAAATTCAGTTGCAAGATTCCACCCGTACAAACATACATACTTTGCAATTTGCAAGTTAAATAAAAGCTTACAAAAATACAACGGAATTGAGAACCTCCTCGTTTTTTTGAAGTCGGACTTAAATTTGGATGACATGATTTTCAAAACCATTTCAATAACTTCCAAGCCTAGACGGGACTTAAGCCCGAAACCTTTTGAGATGGTTTTAAAAATATTAGAATTTTCCGTAAGTGTTCGGATAACTCTATAAAAACACTATAATATAACAATATAAATTATAAAACTATTTGATGACATGATTCATCATCATCATCATATCAGCCGCAGGACGTCCACTGCTGGACAAAGGCTTCCCTCATTGATCTCCTGGAACTGCGGTTGGAAGCGGCAGGCATCCAACGCCGACCTGCGGTTCTTACCAAGTCGTCTGCCCATCTTGTAGGTGGACGTCCTACGCTGCGCTTGCCGGTCCGTGGCCTCCATTCAATAACTTTCCGGCCCCATCGGCCATCTGTTCTGCGCGCTATATGGCCTGCCCATTGCCACTTCAACGTGCTAATCCCTCGGGCTATGTCGGTGATTTGAGTTCTCCTACGTATGACATGATTATTAAGTAATAAATAAATAATGCTGGACATTTCACACAACGCTATCTCACCCCAAACTAAGCAAAGCTTGTACAGGGAACCAGATAACTGATATCCTAAATTTGTGCGATTGATGCGACTTGAAAAGAGGTATTCCACGAGCGGCACCGATGAATATTTTGTATTGGTGCTTAAAAAACAAAGCCTCACAGTCACATGACGCAATGGTGAACCGTGAAATAACCATTTGTGCAAATAAATAATGATCAATAACATTTTAGCGAGAATCTAATTTCCCTACGCATGACGAAATTACAAGGTTACTAAGGCACGAAGACAATTCCTTTAATTAAAGTTGAGGAAGCGGTGTGTGACGAGAAATGTTAATTGATCTCTTGTTGTATACACGGCTACACATCAAGCTATACACTTCCAGTATAAGCTAACCTCTCATTCTACTAAAAGCCTACACAATGCGAGGTCAGCTTATACTGGAAGTGTATAGCTTGATGTGTAGCCGTGTGTACTATCTCACTCGCGACTATGCACGGGTTTAATCAAAATAAAACAAAGCTGACGCCTGTGGCTTCGCACGCGTAGTTTGTCAATAAAAACATTACCCTCATACTGAAAGAAAGAAAGAACGAAAATACATTTATTTGACACACACCGGACAGACCATTCAGAACAGAACAAATACAAAAAAAAACATACCTACTTACCTAAAGATTATAATAATAAAAAGAAAAAATATTTAAGCACAGAATTATAGAAAAAAACACAAGATAAAAATTTAGTACTTAATGCGCTTCTTCTTAGATGTAGCACTCTTAGCACAGTGGCTTAACTCTCTTTGATCTAGTCATCCAATAACTTTTGTTACATAAGTATATCTAAATCAATATATTTTAAATAGTTACCCACATTTATTTATACATATAACCATTTACCTTCATAACCTTAGGATTCGTAAGTAAGATATGCACATAAGTCATACATATAATATTATTTTAGAAAAGTATGTTTATAAAATGTATACATATTTACATTTTTAATAAAACTGTACACACCTTTTATTTACTCACTTCTTTATTTATTTTTTATTTTACTTCGTAGCTGCTGCACTACCTTTGCTTCTGGTTTCAGCTGAAAATCAGCGTTGGGTGTTTAACATCCAACATTATGCTGAGCTGAACGCCATTTTGGTACGCAGAC
The DNA here is from genome assembly GCA_918857605.2 of Philereme vetulata. Classification (NCBI taxonomy): domain Eukaryota; kingdom Metazoa; phylum Arthropoda; class Insecta; order Lepidoptera; family Geometridae; genus Philereme; species Philereme vetulata. The sequence continues at coordinate 6,364,542 of OU975427.1, read as the reverse complement.
ACATGAGTCGAACTGTATTATTGGATTCAATTGTATCTACTGTTCCATATAATTGTTTCATGTGTCATTTTGTGTGTACCAAATAAATGATTATTCTATTCTATTCTAACTACCCTTCGCCACTTTCTCGTACCGCTGCTCTTCTGGCGCCTTCGTTCAAAGGAACATCTATTGCTGCCTTTATACGATCCATCTCATAGGCGATCTGCCACGAGCTCTTTCGCCGTCAATCTTCCCCTGCACCACCAGGCGTTCAATGGAGAGCTTTCCGCGACGCGACACGTCTCCAAAGAAGGTGAGGGTGCGAGATTGTACCGTAGAAGAGAGACACTGCTTGATGCAGAGTTCTTGAGGCATAGACTGATTGGTACGGAACTCTGTCCATGAGACCCCAATCATTCTTCTCCAGCACTCCAGCATCTCGATAGCGTCTGCCTTCTTTTTCTCGCTTTCCCGGGGCGTCCATGTCTCTGAAGCTTACAGGAATATGAGACTAGTGTTTGCCCGCTCTGACGAGACGAGTCTTGGTGGCTTACGTAATGTTCCTGTTCCTCCATATCTTCTTCAGTTTGTCCTTCAGCGCATACGGGTAAAAAGTAGCCTTGTCTCAATCCGCGGTTCATTTTTTACCTTTTGTATGCGCACCTCCAACGAGTGGAACGCTTTGCCAGAGTCTTTGTTTCCTGAATACAAACAAGTTATATAATTGCATGAACAAATGTACAATAAGGTTTTAAAAACTAGGTAATGGCACTTTATACTTATTGGCCCTTTACGAGCATCGCAAATTTCTGAGAGAGCTTTTCAATCTGGGTGTCTGCAAATCACGAGTGAACAGGTTTCTTCTAGGCAAGCGTGTTCCATCGTAGACGGCATCATCGCGGTCAAACGCGAGTCTAAAATCATAAAAAACCGCAATAATCAATCTATACATCCCTCTAGATCTCATTTGTGATGACTCCCTAGTGGAAACCAATTTACAAAGTCTGGAGCATAGATGCCGAGTAGCCAGACTTTCAGTTTTTTACAAGACTCATTTTGCTGAATGTGCGCAAGATCTTCATGACCTTAGGAAGGAGGGCCTTCCCCCTTCCACCACCGGACAAGTAGACGCACCGAGAAGTACCACCCATACCTGGTCGGCATACCATCTTGCCGTACCAAACGATTTGCTTCAATTTTTCTTGTTAGCACTAGCAAAGAGTGGAACTCACTTCGAGCGTATGTTTTTCCGGACCAGTATAATCTCAGTCTTCAAGTCCAGAGTGAATAGCTTCTTTTTAGGCAAGCGTGCTCCATCTTCGATCTCACCATCACTATCAGGTGAGGTAGTGGTCGAGCGCTTGACTATCATCAATAAAAAAATCTATACCTACTAAATTTCAATGCTAAATTTGTAAGTTAATCACAATTCTTTGTAATTTATCATAAATTTGTTTCTACGAAACCACCTTGTTATTTGAGCTTTTTCATCGTCTCTGCCCAAGGATGTAGGTAATTGAATTTAAAAAAATGTAAAAATATACCTAAATTTGTATTTGAGCATGGCTCGGACGTAACTGATTTAAAAGGTTTCACACAAATTGATTTGTCATACTTTGCATTACTCCTATAATAATATTAATTGCGTATAATTAGCTTTGAAAGAATTTCATTGTATTGATAAGAAATTTCACTACGAATTAGTTGCAAGGTCAATTAAATCGTTTTAACTTCTGGATTATAGGTATATAGTGGAGCTAGTGGATATCACGTCAAGGCAAGCGTAGTTTAGGGCTGGCACCTAGCTAGATGGTGTAACAATTTGCGCGCTATAGCTGTTTTAGTTTTTAGGGTTCCGTACCTCAAAAGGTAAAAAAGGAACCTATATAAGATCACTCCCTTGTCCGTCTGTTTGTCTGTCTCTCCGTGTGTCACCACCGATTTTCTCAGGAACGGGTGGATCTAGCAAGTTGATATTTATACCAGATACTGAGGTCTATTCCCTATTAGGTGTATAAAAATCAAGGTCCTGAGTCAACACGATAAAAAGATATGTGCAAATTTAGACTTTCGCTAAAACTTGTAAGTACCTTAATACCTTAATTACCTTAATTTTCTACTGTTTTATTTTTCGGAATTTTTCAAATTCTAGGTCAACCGGAACTACCCTATTGGTTTTGGGTCGAAAACCTAAAAAAGTTTAAAATTAAATGGTGTCCCCATACATATATAGTTGACGCCAATTAAGATAGTTCTCTGAGTTGTATGGGAGCTCATACAATTTAGAGGACTAGCTAAATCGGCACCAACCTCAAAGAAGGTAAATAAATAAAACTGTGCTATTGAATAAAATAAATATTTATGTGGGGCATTATAATATTGTTGTATATTTAAGTTCAATACATGATTTTTTGCCGTTTTTATAGATAATGATACGGAACCCTTCGTGCGCGAGTCCGACTCGCATTTGGCCGGTATTTTTTGTTGATGATAGTCGAGCGTTTGATCACTACCTCACTTGATGGTAAGTGAAGGTGTGATCGAAGATGGAGCACGCTTGCCTAGAAAGAACCTATTCACTCTGGACTTGAAGACAAGTTTAAGCAAATTGTTTGGTGCGGCAAGGTTGTATGCCGTCCTTATTTGTTCATATAGATCCTGTCCATCCAAAGGTTGCCTGGAAGAGATCGCTTTTAGCGATAAGGCCGCCCATTGTACCTATGATTTGAAATTGTATTTTCTTTTATATGTTTGTATTTAATGGTGTGCAATAAAGAAATTATCTATCTATCTATCTATCTATGCCGACCAGGTATGGGTGGTACTTCTCGGTACGTCTGCTTGTCCGGTGGTGGAAGGGGGAGGGAGGAATAAGGTCATGAAGATCTTGCGCATATTCAACAAAACGAATCTTATTCTGAATGTGTGGCTACTCGCTGTTTTTGGACATTACAAAAAAGTATTTCGTTTAATTAATTTTAGTTGACTTGGGTGTCACTAAGTAGTGTCAAATCTCTACAGTGTCAATAGGCGACGGTGACCGCTTACCATCAGGTGGGCCGTACGTAAGCCTGTTTCCCCACAAATAACATAATAAAAATAAAACGGTATTGCAGTGCCAAGGTAAAATATTAAATAACTTTTTGCTTGAGTTCGTAAATTCAAAAGTAACTCTGTCTCTCTGTCTGTTTGTTTTTTTTATACTACTTATATGGCAAACGAGCATGCAGTCCACCAGATGTTAACTGGCTACTGCAGCCCATGGATATCATATAGAATACAAAACAAGGTATTATGTTGTCTTGATCTCTATGTGGATACGTTGCCATACTATAGGACTTAGCTGTTATGCCTATGTGCCAGTGATTACAGGAACATACCATTACCATCTAACCGGAACACAGCAGCACAAGTACTGCTATTTGGCGGCAGATAAAGGTAAGGCGGTGGTGCCCACTTCCTCGAGCTCGTTCACAGAAGCTCTACCACCAGTTTTTACGTTCTCTTTCACGACTTACGGCTGGGCCAATTTTTATAAAGATTGTATTTTCATGAAAACCACTCACACGAAGCTGCTGGCGGAGGCTAGTAAATAACAAAATAAAAACCGGCCAAGTGCGAGTCGCACTCGCGCACCAAGGGTTCCGTACCATTATCTATAAAAATGGCAAAAAATCACGTTTGTTGGATGAGGGGAAATTGGGGAATTGTAAATTAAAATACAACACATATTTAAGGGGGGCCCCTTAAATAAAATAAATAAAAATTGCTGGAAATATCACACAGCGCTATCTAGCCCCAAACTAAGCAGAGCTTGTACTATGGGAACCAGATAACTGATAGAATACTTATATACATTTATTTTTGTAAATACATACTTATAATATATAGAGAAACAACCAGATCCGGAACAAATATCTGTAGATCATGCAAACATTTGTTCCGCGGCGGGAATCAAACCCGCTACCTCCTGCGTCTCAGTCGGCTATTCGCCCACTGCACTACGGAGGTCGTTAAATATTTGTTGTATTTTAATTTAATTATTTATTTTTAAAAGTGAATATATAACTAAATTTTCTGTGAATATTTCAAGCGTCTACTTGTTGTCGTTATCAATGTTGAGCTGAAATGAGCAAAAAAATCACGTTTGTTGTATAGGAGCCCCCCTTAAATATTTATCTTATACTGTTCTTAGAATATGTTGTTATAGCGGTAACAGAAATACATCATCTGTGAAAATTTATACTGTCTAACTATCACGGCTCATGAGATACAGCCTGGTGACAGACGGACAACAGACAGACAGCGGAGCCTTAGTAACAGGGTGCCGTTTTACCCTGTTGGGTACGGAACCCTAATAATTAATTATATTTAACGCGCCGGCGAACCCTGAGCGCAACTTCAATTCGGCCGCGTCAAAAACTTCGGCCTGAATATCGCTATCCCTGTTTAGTGACACAGTTTAGCCACGCAGAGCGACAGTGATAGCAATAGAACGATTATACATTTGATTAGATTTTGACCGTGTTCCGTAATACCAAAAATGATGACTGAAAACTTGTATTTTTCTCATTGTGTTGTTATTCTGTAACTAGACGATATAATCTATGTTCCCATGACTAGGATACGTAAAATGTTGTTGTTTTTAATACGAAACAATAAGGTTGAAATCAGGTCTTTTATGACGTAAAAACATGCAGAATGCGATATGCTTCTATTTAATTTTTAGTAAGTATTTTGATCTAATATATGGTTGGGAACCTAGATAAATACTATTCAAATTTAAATAATACCTTAATATGGTAGAAATATGCTCCAATTAGAAATGATCTTGGTAGTACGTGTTATATGGGCGATTGTTCCTCCGGTGGCCCCTTAAACAGAGCCAATATACCCCCACCATTTAATATTCAGGGGGAAATTCGTAACAGTAAATTATTATTGAACTTTTGTACAATTAAAAAGTCGTTATTAACTGTTACTCTACTACCGTTTATTGGTTTATATTATCAGTCAATATCTTGACTGGCGTTTTAAGTGGTTCAGATAATGATTTGTTAGATATCCCAGTACTCATCACAGTTTTCTCAGAGGGTGACTCATAAAGACAGAGACAGAGGACTCATAAAGGGCCGGTGCGCTGACTGACGCCAGAGATATCTTGGAGTACGAGCGAGCGAGGACGCTAATGAGACGAGGGTGCTATTGATCGCTTACACCCGGGTTTATTACACAACTTTACATCACGAATGCGAGGAAATAAGTCTTTACAACAGTTTGTAGGTGAAAAGAAAATTTGCGTTCCCGGTATCCATTGTTTTTTTTACAAGCTTTTTATTAACTTGCAAAGCCAAAGTCAAAATATTTTATTCATTAAAATAACAAGGATCACTCTTAAAAGTCAATTTTACTGCCTGTTCCTTCCCGACCAAACCAGGAAAGAAAGGCAAGAACACAAGGCTGGTTGTTTTTTTAATGATCCTTTTAGAATACATAACGATAAAGAAAATAAATTACGAATAAATTATAACATTTTTGAACGAGTTGGAGCACTTTCAATCCTTCCTCACTTTCAAGCTTCTCTATCATCTAAATAATCCGATATTTTATAGTAGGCGTTTTGAAGTAAAACTACTTTACGCACGCTTGACTTGGGGTGTAAGCTGGTGAATGCGTTACGAAAAGGGCGAACGGAAGTTTAGAGAGAGATATAAGTTAGTAAAGATAAAAAGAGAAAGAGTTACGTTTCCGAGTGCGAGTTGCGTCTGTCCATTATACTTTCAGGCCAAAACTTTATTACTAAATCGACTGTTGTTAAATGACAAGTTCAAGGTTGTTTCTCTATGTAATTACAAAAAAAAGTAGGTATATAAGTATTCTATCAGTTATCTGGTTCTTCCATAGTACAAGCTATGCTTAGTTTGGGGCTAGATAGCGCTGTGTGAAATGTCCAGCAATTTTTTTCTCTCAAATAGTTCAGACTTGCCTAATATTTTATAAATTGTATCATTTGTTCTTTCAATTCCTGCAACATCAACATTCGCAGAGCGCATATTTTCTGTCATGAAGACGAAATGTAAAGATTTTAGAGAATTTAATAAAAACAGTATTTATTTAAATTTAAATTTAGACTGCCATCAAGCATATGGATGCTTTCTTAAAAATAAAAATTTAATTATTAAGGCGCAGAGCAGAATAAAATATTCACTTAAAAAATAAAAATTTTAACCACAAACTCTGTAGGTATATTTTTTTTGCTATTTGCTATATTTTTAGAGGTAACAGCTTCGAAAATACTATATTTGAAAGAAAAAAAGTGGGTAACCCTAGAAGCAGTGTGCCAAGCACATAGCTCGAAGAACTGACGGCCGTTGGGGCAGATAGGTTTTAGGGTGGAGACCACGCACTGCGCGCAGCGTAGGATGGCCCCCCTGTTGGGTGAAGGCCGCACAAGATCGATCGCTCTTAAAATCAATGGAAGAGGCCTATGTTCAGCAGTGGACATCCTTGGCCTGATACGATGATTATAGGAGGTATCCAGTCTGTAGCCAGCAGCGAGGTCTGGTCGCGGATGATAAAGAACTTTCTACTCGATACCCACCCAAATGTCAACGACCTTCGGTTAAGGCTGCAAAAAAGTGTCAGCCATTTTGTTTTAGCTCGTAACTTATCTACGTTGGGCCATGGAACTGTCGGTAACCGATAAGCGGTACCAAGGACTTGCGAGCCCTATCTTAGATACGATTGGTGGTTGGTTTGTTGGTTTTCTTGGACACATGAATGAACATTTTATAATATACCTTACAATCTAGATACAACAAAGTGAGAAACAAGACAAGTAACCTTTTAACAAAAATATGAACGACTTCAGATAACATTAGAAACCAAACTTCTCTACCAATTTTGATGAAATTTCCATGGGGTCAATCTAAAAGTATATCCTTTCAAATAAAAAACAAATTTTCCAAATCGGTTGCTAAGAAACGGAGTTCTGAGCTAACAAACATAACATAAAAATTAAAGAAATTTAAGACATATGGTTTTCTCATAGATATCATTGTCAGGACTGGACCAAATGGGAATGGGACCACACGGGAAGCACTAGCTTTCAAATAAAAAAAAAATCATCAAAATCGGTTCACCCTGTCGAAAGTTCTGAGGTAACAAACATAAAAAAATACAGTCGAATTGAGAACCTCCTCCTTTTTTTAAGTCTGTTAAAAATGCATAATAGACGGTCATTTCGCTAAAAAGCGATCTTTAGAATCCCGAAATACCGGAGGTATGTCCATATTCACATCAGGGATGTTATGGAGCTCCGTAACCGTAACTGAAACTATCGGATATCCGAAATAAAAATATATCCGTATCCGTTTCACAAGTTTCGTATAAGGGTGGAGTCTAAATAAAACGACATGTTTCGACAGGTTATGTTATTTGTGGGGAAACAGGCTTACGGCCCACCTGATGGTAAGCGGTCACCGTTGCCTATTGACACCGGCAACACCCGGGGTATTGTCGATGCGTTCCGTACACTGTAGAAACCTCTTTACATTTCTCTTGAAGCGTGCCATGTCGTAGCCTAATGGGAAAACCTCAGACGGTAGCTCATTCCACATCTTGCAAGTATGGGGTAGAAAAGATCGCGTGAAGCGTGTGGTGCGTGATACCCAAGGTTTTAGTTTCACCGCTCGTGCGCCATGTGAATCTTGCAGTTTGTTTGTTTCAATACCAAATGATAACCTAGACTAGATAAAACTTACAAATAAAACCAAATTATTACATACTATTTGTGTTTATATGTTACTTCAATTTAATATCCGTAACCGTATCCGAAACCGATATAATTTTATTCCCATATCCATATCTAGATCCGAAATAGCATATCCATAACATCTCTAATTCACTATACGTTTGAGATCATTAACCCCAAGTCAATGTAGTTACTCCGATCATTGTTTATTAGTGATCAATAATACTATGGATAAAGGATAAAATCGTGTATGGAAAATAACAAAAAAAAAGTGACAGTATTGTGTTAGGGCGCGACGGAGTAAAGGAAAAAATAAAACTGGGTATGGGATGGAAGCTAAAATATTTATTCCTTCCGTATGTATATGTAAAGCTTCGCAGGCGTGGTTTGTCAACAAAAAGTGGTTATAATCTACCTACATACCAAATTTCATCGATATCGGTTCAGCCGTTACGACGTGAAAGAGTAATAATAACAAACATCCACACATACATCCATTTAAATTTTTGCGTTTATAATATTAGTGTGAAGTGTGATATCGATTGAAACTACCATCCAAGATTCCAAGTAAAACATGAACCAGAAGACCCATATTCTAATGGCTGATTTGGAGTGGTCTCGACAATTCTGTCTTCTTCTGTAATGGTAGACGCTGGTATTCACCAGCGTCTACCATTATGGCGGGCATAATGCTGAGTCGAGGCCATGTGCTGTAGCACACAATGCTAAATTTTCTTCTGTTTATTTTTTATATGTTATGTTTTTCGTGTTTTTTATTGTATGTATCTGTATTGTATGTCTTGCTTCTGAAACACTGTTTAAACTAGTTCGGGAGCCTATGGATTCAACATTAATTTGTGACAAACTGGTTATATTGTGTCAATAAACATTATTATATGTTATTTGTCTAAAAAGAGAGCCTAACTACCTAAGGTGTCTTCTAGATCTCATTGCTGATGACTCCCTAGTGGCAGCCAATTTACAAAGTCTAGAGCATAGATGCCGAGTAGCCAGGCTTTCAGTTTTTTACAAGACTCATTTTGGTGAATGTGCGCAAGATCTTCATGACCTTAGGAAGGAAGGGATGAGGGAAGGAGGGCCTTCCCCTTCCACCACCGGACAAGCAGACGTACCGAGAAGTATCACCCTTACCTGGTCGGTATACCACCTTGCCGTACCAAACGATTTGCTTCAACTTTCCTTGTTAGCACTAGTAAGGAGTGGAACTGACTTCCGGCGTATGTTTTTCCGAACCAATCTCTGGAGTCTTCAAGTCCAGAGTGAATAGGTTCTTTCTAGGCAAGCGTGCTCCATCTTCGATCACACCTTCACTTACCACCAAGTGAGGTAGTGGTCAAGCGCTTGACTATCATCAATAAAAAGAATCTTGATGTAACTGATAAGATTGTAGCCAAACTAATAATCAACAATTTTTGCCACTGTAGCTCATACATATTTAATTACCAAGATGTTATTAATAATTCCTCAGCTTTCATAGCCTGTGTAGCTACAAAAAACAAACCACTAACCACCACCAAACCTTTTTATGAAAATCATTGGACGATCGCAAAAAAAACCAGACTAGTTTTATTCACGTCTTCTATCTCCCTTCTACTTGTAACAACTGTTCCGTGAAGTTTTTTTTATCTCGTTTCCACACACGATTAGCCGTGGATTGTTTAATTGCTGGCTTATTATGTTATTACTAAACTTATTTGCTTTGTAATTGGCTGGTTTGCATAATCGAATGACTGATCGCTGATGAAGGCTGAAAGCGGCGCCAGTGCATCAAGCTTAGTTTGATCACATTTTGACAGATACGAGATCCGTTCCAGTTTGAAAATAAAATAAATAAATATCGCTGGACATTTCACACAGCGTTATCTAGCCCCAAACCAAGCAGAGCTTGCACTATGGCAACCAGATAACTGATATAATGAAAGGCATGGTAATAAGTATTTTAATGATTTTAAATGAAAATTGTGGCTAGTTATTTAGTAATTTGAAGCTTATTACAAAATAAAGTTTTATGTTGAAAAATTAATTTTACAAAACAAGTTTTTTAAAAATTCATAAATTCATATGGCCCACCTGATGATAAGTGGTAACCATCGTCTATAACAAAGTATTGCCTCGTAAGAAACGTGTCCTGCAATGCACTGTTCCACTGCTCTGGTCCATCAACTTGAGGAATACAGATGTAAAGCCTTATGTGCCTGTAATTTCACCGGCAACCATACCCTTCCCAGCAATGCGGCAGGAATATGTATGGTGATAGTACTTACCCCGGCGAGCTCTTTTACAAGGAACTCTACTATTAAAACTGATTGGTGATTATGAATGTTCCTTATTTTATTTTTAGCCTTCTCCCATCGAAAATCTTTTGATCATATCGTATGACTTTTCGTTGAACTATAGTCTAACTTTTTATTAGCTGCAGTAAAATGACGTTTTGTGGGTTGCCGGTTTTTGAAGAAAAATAAATAGGGATGTAGCTAAATGAGTGAATCATAAATGAATAATCAGTTTGGTATTTTTTTGAGATTTAATATTAAGTTGTAATGTATTTTTTTAACCTATTATTATTACTATACTAGAGGATTGATCTTTTTTAGTGGAAGTATAGGGAGGTACATTCAAAATGAAACAAAAACGTCATAATAATGTTATTTAATTAAGTTTTGTGAACTGAATCACATCCCTATTGAGATTAGGCTGGCAACATTATTTTACGGAATGACATTTAGAAACGTCATTTTACTGCAGCTAATAAAAAGTTAGACTATAGTTTGTTATACCGTAATACAAGCATCTTAGGCCGAAATTACATCGCCCACGTCACATTTCTTTAAGATTTTCGGCAAAAAAATATTTGTGATGAGTACGTAGCTTTTTGTACTGTTTTTGTTAGACATGATGATGTCATTGTAACGTGGGTGATGTGATGAGGGTGGATGTGCTAAATGATGGATGTCGATATAAGGATTTCCTAATTAAAAAAACGAGTGTGCCACACGACTGAAGTAAAACTTCTGCTGCTGCTGCTGCTGCCTGCCATCTGTTGTGGAATAGCTTAATTTTTTCGTAAATCGAAGCTGGTAGATTCAAAATATGAAACGTAAATACTTTTTTATCTATAGCAAATTAAGCATGAAAAAATGTTTTGTTTTTGCAGTTTGTATAATTAGGTTTGGGATAGGATTTATGCGACAAATCAACTGGCTATGAAAGAAAAAGAAAATGTGTGCTCGCATCTCTCTCTCTCTTTTTATGTTCACTTATATCTCCCTCTCAACTTCCGTTCGCACTTTTCGTAACGCATTCACCAGCTTACTCCCCAAGTCAAGCGTGCGTAAAGAAGTTTTACTTCAAAAACTACTTACAGCGCCCTCTGTAGATTGGCGACCGATCTTGTGCGTCCTGCACCCAACGGCTCCCAGCAACCTTTATCAGGCCGTCTTGCCATCTAGTGGGGGCGTCCTACGCCGCGATTTCCAGTGCCTGGTCTCCGCACAATTCTTCAATCTGTGCGCCCACTGCCACTTCAGCTTGCTAATCCTCTTTGCTACGTCAGTGACATTGGTTTGTCTACGGATCTCCTCGTTTCTGATTCAATCTTGTAGAATCACACGAAGCATTGCATTGCATCTCCATAACACTGTTATGTTCTGTTATCATATCACAAGTTTACTACAGAACTTGAGCTTACTGAGCTGATTTTAGGACGGGCTGTACCGCGCCGCAGAGTAGCTAAGATCCAACTCTCAATACCTGCTTTCAAACATTATTATGGCACATCTGTTCATTCTATCAGTTATCTGGTTCCCATGTACAAGCTTTCTTCAGTTTAGAGCTAGAGAGCGCTGTGTAAAATGTCCAGCATTAATTATTTATTCAAACAGAACAGGATAAGGGTTCCAGTGAAATTACAAGCACATGAGACTTTTCAATATGTCTGGGAGTGTAAACGCCTGACTGAAAGAAATAATAAAATAATATCTGGAAGAAAAACAATACTTCCTTGCAGTCAGGCAGCACATTTCTCCTGTCACGACTCATGCCTATTAAATCGATATGCTCACGTGACAGCCATTTTTCAACGCCCGTTGACATTTCCAGGCCTGAACCCCAATTGCAGTAGCAGATGGCAATGGAAACTGTTTTATTAGGAATCAATTTTGACAGAAAGAAGTTGAATTTTGGGTCAGGGTCTGTACTTTCTGACTGCTGGTTAAAGTTACTCCTACACATCTTGCGGTCACTCCATTAGCCATCCTGAAAGGTATCAAGGTGGTTACGCCATCACTTCCTCGACCAGATAGCAGTGGAAACTGTTTTATTAGTAATCAATTTTGACAGAAAGAAGGTGAATTTGTGGTCAGGATCTGTAATTTCTGACTGCTGGTTTAAGGTATTCCTCCACATCTTGCGGTCACTCCATTAGCCATCCTGAAAGGCATCAAGGTGGTTACGGCATGACTTCCTCGGCCTGCCACGGCTTCATCGCCCATCTATGCAAGACATTGTTGTCTGGACATTTGATTGCCGCTAAAATAGTTCTCATAAAAGTTTGGGCTGGTAACTGGTACCTGGTACAATGTTATTTCTATATACCTACCTGTTAATGTGCAAAAACATGGTTCGATAAAAGACTTACTTTCAAATGGGAGCTATATGTCGGAGGCAATTTGGCGAATTGATGTATTGGTAGCAAGTTTGGTTTGAGGAATGAGTTCTTAGCGAATTAACTTCTACTAGCTCAATAAAGATGAATTTAGGAGTTAGGTTCTCGAAAGAAGACCACGTACTGGAAAGCGCAGCGTAGGATACCCCTAGATGGAAAGATGACGTAATAAAGGTGGCTGGGAGTAGGGTGCATGCCGCTCAAATTAGCTCTAGAAGTCTTTGGAGGAGGCCCATGTTCAGTGGTGGTCGTCCTATAGTGGAAATGATGATTCTGATCATTCATTTATATATTCTTGGCTGAGTATACCCCCCCCCCCCTTCTTTTCTTCATCGTGTTGAAAGGATTGGCCAGCGTAGACCCTGCGTTACCGGGCCTGGCTGTTTCTAGAGTATGCCGCGTGGAGGCTTCGTACCCTTCCCTTAATTTTGTGTCAAGTGTTTCTGATTAAGTGTAAGACCTGAGTGAGGGCACGTTCTTTGTGCATGCAGCGCAGCAAGCGTGCGACAAGAGAACGCTTCAATGTTTACTCAGAAAATGTTTACAAAATGTATAGAAGCGTCGAAAATGCGTCCGGTCTTCTGTGTATGTTTTGAGTCGCGACATTTATTATGACTAGTGATCGGATGTTCGGATGCATATTTACCTAAAGTTTATTTTTGACTAACAAATTATGGAAGCGGGTTCTTAGAATATTTTTCTTAAAAATAAAATCCCGGGATCCCGGGATTGGATGCATATATTTATTTAACGTTAAATATTAAGCAGGTAGAATTTGCCATCTCACTCGCACACTTACGAAATGCTTATATTCCCTGAGGTCTAATAGGCCCGATCTGACACTTGTTACAAGGTTGTTTTCGCTTCGTCAAAAATGACTGACAGTAAAAGTAGGGAAAAGCAACCATATTACGTTGTAACAAGGCATTGTGTATACCTAATATACCTATGTGCCAAAGTGTGCGTCTTTTCATAGAATGTGAATTTCTTTAGACTATATGAGGGATGAATGACATACTATAAAAACCTATGCAGCTATAAGGGATGTCTAGGTTAAGTAGATAAATAATTTAAAAAAAACGAGTGTGCTTTAGACCACATGACTGACGTAAAACTTTAGCTCCATTTATATGTATGTATATTTCTATCTCCACTAACTTATATCTCCCTCTCAACTTTCGTTCGCCCCGCCCGATCACGCTTTTCGTAACGCTCTCGTAACGCATTCACCAGCTTACTCCCCAAGTCAAGCGTGCGTATAGAAGTTTTACTACAAAAAAGTTAAGACATGCTAAATTTGTTAACCCCGAAATCACGGAATTTTTCGATAAAAAAGTGCTTTCCATACTAGCCAACTTTTAACTTTAGGTAAATATGCATCCGTATCCATACGAGCTCTGATTATGTCGCAGTATTACGACAAAACGCTTACACCTTGGACCACAGGTAGTCAGTAATATCAAGAAAAACGGGTTCCCATATCAGGAGTACCAGATCTTGAATTTGGAGTCGCAGTTTGGAATAAATGTTCCCGTTGAAACCTTTTTCCGATGTCCAGTACAGGTTTAATGAACGCACAAATGTGCTTCTGAATATTTTGAGGATTTAGTCTGTTCGTCGGACTTGCCTTTGACTACTCCCCTTGTGGGATATCTTCACGGATCTGCGTAATGAGTAAGATCATAATCAAACACGAGCCCATATTTTATAAAAATAAAACCGGCCAAGTGCGAGTCGGACTCGCGCACCAAGGGTTCCGTACCATTATCTATTAAAACGGCAAAAAAATCACGTTTGTTGTATGGTAGCCCCCTTTAGATATTAGTTTTATTTTAATTTAATTATTTATTCTTTAAGTGAAGATATCACTTAATATTCTGTGAATATTTCAAGCGTCTACTGTTGCCGTTATCAATATCGAGCAAAAAAGGTAATAAAGTCACGTTTGTTGTATGGGAGCCCCACTTGAATATTTATTTTATTCTGTTTTTAGTATTTTTTGTAATAGTGACAACAGAAATACATCTGTGAAAATTTCAATTGTCTAACTATCACGGTTCATGAGATACAGCCTGGTGATAGACGGACAGACAGACAGCGGAGTCTTAGTAACAGGGTCCCGTTTTACCCTTTGGGTACGGAACGCTAAAAATATACACAGAAGAAGGCTGAAACCGAGTGATTAATGTCAGGACCTTACTTAAACATAACCAATTACACAAACATTCAATGTATATAGGGCTTGGCAAAAAGGTTAGAAATGGACCTGAATTTCTACAAGTAACTCTATAACAAAAATATAACCTACTTCAGATAACAGAAAAACCAAACTACTGAACCGATTTCGATGAAATTTCTATTGGACCAATCTGAAAGTATATCCTTTCAAATAAAAAAAGTTTTTTTTAAATCGGTCTACAATTGATGGAGAAATTGGTGAACATGAAAAAAATTATAACAGTCGAACGTAGAACCTCCTCCTTTTCTGAAGTGTGTCAAAAAACACAATCCTTTTAAAAATGTCAAGCACATGTACAGTACAGTCAGTCGGTCGTGAATATATCTTGCATTTGTAAATTTAATTCATCAATTATCGTAATTTATCTGCTGTGAATACAAAATGTTTTAAAATGTCTCTACGGCAGCATTTTTTATATATTATTTTGCCAAGCTGTATTTGTACAATAGTGCACCATAACCGGTTATCTCCCTGCCCCCCTACCTGCGTAGATAAGGTAATCAGATCATACATTAATGATAGGTTTCTTTCTATGCGATAAGTGCACATGAACAAACAGGGAATTCCCCAGTCAAACAATGAGAACAGGAAAATTGCTGCTCAACCATTATCCTGTTTCAAGTGAAAATATCGTCGACTGGTTAAAATAATTCTGCAGCCACACGTGGGGAGCATTAATCTGAGCAACACACATCCTCAGCCCGGAGAAGCTAACATCTATCATCCCTAAGAATATCCTACAGCATCTCACAGCTGTAGGGCTTAGTAGTGAACTGCGTACGCCCCCATGAACTAAGGGCGGTGGCCACTATATATACACTAGTGGCGATCACAATAGGCATCAAAGGCCGTAGTGATACAAAAGCCGCAAAAAAAATTAAAATAAATAAATCTATAATTAAAGGCGCCTTCATATTTGCCACAAAGTGCTGCGCGGAGGCAGCTCGCCTGCAGCGCTGCGGCCGCGCTGCCGTCGCTTTAGGTTCGAGAATCGTAGTGTCTTACATTTCGTTTCACGATGGACTCTGACGAAGAAACACTGCTCTTAAGAAAGAAAGAACGAACAATATTTATTCAGACCACCACAAATGGACACGGAAACAAATGACACAAAAAATATAATATACCTAAAAATGTTAAATGTGGTGGCGAAAGGGTCTTCAGCTCAGCATTTGCTACAGCATGTTGCCATACTGCAGCGCTGGTATTCTGCTGAGGCCAGTGTTGATCTCACGGACACTCAGACATTTATACAACTATAAGATTTAAAACATTTGCATTACAATTTTCCAACCATTATATCTAGCACCTTCTACAGATCTTAGATGTTTTTATAAAAACGAAAAAGGATTTGGGAGTCACTAGTCGATCGATGAACTGATGCGCGCCCGCAGCGTGGGTGTATCGCTGCTCCAGTCGCGCGTTTTTCATTTATACTTATGGATTTACAAAGCAGCGTGGCCGCAGCGCTGCAGGCGAGCTGCCTCCGCGCAGCACTTAATATGTCTAATAATCGAAAGTTTGGATGACTGTTTATTTATTTGTTTGTTACTCTATCACGTCATAACGGATAAACCGATTTCGATTAAATATAGTATGTACGATTACGATTAGCTACTTTTTATCCCATAAATCATCCCATATGCATTTTACTGGTGGTAGAGCTTTTGTGAACGGGCTCGAGGAAGTAAGCACCACCACAGAACACAAAAAACAATAAAGTCGTAAGTAGGCGGAGCCCGCGTAACACCAAGTACGCGGAGTTCCGCGCACTACAAGCTTCGCTCACTTCAGTCGTGTTTCAATTACTGTGGGGTAAACGTACTTCAAAAAAATATAAAAATGCCATATTGTGCTGTTTTGGAGTGTAAATATTATAGCCGAACCAAAAATTTAACAAAAGGGGGCATATCCTATCACCGGTAAGTATTATTTTATTGTTTTTGTTAGTTTTGTTTAAAATGCAAAATCGACAAACAAAATAGACTGTGAATCATACTCCTTAAGGTCGCGTTTCTCTTAACGCGCCTGCGAACCCCGAGCGCAACTTCAATTCGGCTGCGTCAAAAACTTCGGCCTGAATATCGCTATCCCTGTTTAGTGACAAAGTTTAGCCACGCAGAGCGACAGTGATAGCAATAGAACGATTATAAATTTGATTAGATTTTGACCGTGTTCCGTAATACCAAAAATGATTACTGAAAACTTGTATTTTTCCCATTGTGTTGTTATTCTGTAACTAGACGATATAATCTATGTTCCCATGACTAGGATACGTAAGATGTTGTTGTTTTTAATACGAAACAATTAGGTTGAAAACAGGTCTTTTATGACGTAAAAACATGCAGAATGCGATACGCTTCTATTTCATTTTAGGTAAGTATTTTGATCTAATATATGGTTGGGAACCTAGATAAATACTATTGAAATTAAAATAACACCTTATTAAGGTATAAATATGCTCCAATTAGAAATTATCTTGGTAGTAAGTGTTGTATGGGCGATTGTCCCTCCGGTGTCCCCTTAAACCTCAACTTAAGCTACTCAATTAGGGATGTGACCCCAATATACTGATGAATGTGTTATCGATAGCTTTAATTAGTTACCCCCTAATAAAAGGTGTATAAGTTTTAGGGCGTTAATTTCTTGTTGTTTTATTGATGATTTTCTGAATGTATTTTAGACCTATGGTGTGAAATAATATAATAACTTCTCTTTTCAGTTTCCCCAAGGCGCAAAACATAAAAAAACGTACAACTTATGAGTCATCCAGCATACAGAGTCATGACCTGGCACCGTGTGACTTTTTTCTGTTCCCAAAAATTAAGAACCAATTACCCGATCAACGGTTTTCATCACCAGAAGAGGCTGTCGAAGAGTATGAATGACATGTATCTGACGTCACCACCGGAGGAGTGGCACAAATCTTTTCAAAATTCGTTCAATCTTATGAAAAAGTGCATTTACGCAAAGGGAGAATATTTAGAGAAACAATAAATTCATTTTTGACCATTATTAGTATTTTTTTATTGATTCCGGAAACTTTTAGTGTGCCCCTCAAATAATAATTCAGTATATAATATTCCAGTAATATAATATTTTTTTAAGTAAGTATTTATGAGTTGGATACCTGTGATTATGTTAAGAAAGAAAGAAAAGAAAAGCTTTTTATTTCGACCACCACAAATATAACCTGACGTACCTATTTCGTTACCCGTAGTAGGTAGGTGATAATCGATATCGATACATTCGTCTTGTATGCTCATTGGTATGCTCGTTGGTATGCTCATCACTAAGTGAGTAGCGCTGTTATTTGAGAATGCGAATAACAGCCATTGCATTATCAATCTTATTCTTTGCAGTTAGAGACTATAACAGAAATCGTTAGCGACAGCGCCATCTGTTGTTGAGTGGCTTTGTTTTGTGGGTAATAGTCTTAAATCTAATTAATAGAGACTAAAATAAAAATATTTTCTAAAGCGCCATCTTTTGCCGAGTAGTAGAAGTAAACTTTAATTTTTAGTTACTGTTTATTTTATTGAATTTTAAACCATGTTCCATAGTAGGTAAGGTTTTATATCCGTTAAATTGGTTTTATGGTTTTAGGTCTCTTTGAACGTTCTCTTTCAACCAATTATAACTTTTATTTCTAAGTGTGCTAGTTCTATTGTTTTTTTATGTTCTGTGGGCACCACCGCCTTACCTTTATCTGCCGCCAAATAGCAGTACTTGTGTTGCTGTGTTTCGGTTAGATGGTAATGGTATGTTCCTGTAATTACTGGCACATAGGCATAACAGCTAAGTCCTATTGTATGGCAACGTATGCACATAGATATCAAGACAACATAATAGCTTGTTTTGAATTCTATGTGGATATCCATGGGCTGCAGTAGCCACTTACATCTGGTGGACTGCATGCTCGTTTGCCATATAAGTAGTATAAAAAAAAATCAGGTCCTATGGGATAAAAATGGGGTGTCAAGTTAAGTAGCAACGGCGAGTTAAGCTTTATTTCTAGGTTACCTACACATTTAGTAGTGTAACGCGTACGAAGTCGCGGGCAGCAGCTGGTTCGTAATATGGATCTTTCGTGAGGGGTAATCTTCAGTAGAGAAGACATTCTACTCGCGTCGCTGCTGCACCACTTTTGCTTTGGTTTCAGCCGAAAACCAGTGGGGTGCTAAATATACAACATTATGATGAGCTGAATGCCATTTTTGTGCGCAGACATATGTGTCGAACTGTCTAAATAAATTTAATTGTATCTATTGTTCTTTATAATTAATTCACGTGTCATTTTGTGTACCGATTAAATGATTACTCTATAAATGATTTCCAGTGATAAGTAAAGATTCTAGCTTAGAAAAAAGACACCGGGTATTTCTAGCCAGGAGTTTCCAAATACCGGTTCCACCGCTCCCGATGTTCATGATTAGACATTAACTCTTCGGTTTTTTGCCAGCAGGTTCGAGGTGGCAGCACAGGTGTTCCACCGCCAGCGGCTCCTGTTTTAGAGGAGAAGCGGTCGCCGCTGCAGCCACAGCAGCAGGGCAGGGCACAGCCACCACCTCCAGGTAAACTTCCTTCAATTTAACTCTCAGCAGACCTGAATTGTGCTCATCTACTGTTTATTTCGGTTGTGTACTTTATGTTGTTATATGTTTTTTTTGAATATTCAATCGTTTTTTGTATTCCACAATGTAATAATAGGTGGCAATTGATAGGTTTGTATTCAGTAGATATTCATTTATTCACCATTTCATTAGGTACACACGGCTACACATCAAGCTATACATTTCCAGTATAAGCTGACCTCTCATTCTACAAAAAGCCTACACAATGCGAGGTCAGCTTATACTGGAAATGTATAGCTTGATATTTAGCCGTGTGTACATTGCATAATATTGGTATTACTCGTGCGCGATAACTTGGGACCTGCTAGGAATGCGACTCCCCGACCGCTTCCCCTGCACTTCCCCGATGGCGCCCGTATTGTACCGTTCGCATCACTATTTTTTACTAGGGTTTTTAGTCTCGTACTGGCCTACGTCACGTAACGACGCGCTCTGGAATTC
This sequence comes from Philereme vetulata, assembly GCA_918857605.2. Taxonomy (NCBI): domain Eukaryota; kingdom Metazoa; phylum Arthropoda; class Insecta; order Lepidoptera; family Geometridae; genus Philereme; species Philereme vetulata. The sequence goes on along the minus strand of OU975427.1, from coordinate 6,344,809 downwards.
TTTTAGTTTTCGTTTGTGTTATTGTTTTGTTGTCTGGAAAAAAGAAGTCAACCATGTGGACAGGCTTCCACAAAAGTATTGGGACGATGACCTCTTACAAGAGAGGAATGAATCGCAATTAATTGTAAATTTATCGGAAACCTCTTCGTCAAGTGATTATAGTGAGACTGAGGACAAAGAACAACCTCTAGAAGGCATAAATCCACTAAGTAGTGACGAAGATGAGATAATGTAAATAATAGATAAAATAAATGTATAAACTTAAACATTGTATTTTTATTTTATTCAAATAGTGTAAAAAAGATTAGATAAAAAGCAGCGTCCTCCCTGAGTAACATAATAAATTAGGTTAAAAAAAACAAAGACGAAGCCGCGGGCGGCTGCTTGTTATGTTCGCTTTTTTGCGGGCGGTACAAACACGCCAATATGACGTCACCGCGCTCAGGTCCCAACTTATCGCGCACGGGTAATATGTCAAAAATATATTACAAATGTCAGTTAACAATAGAAATAAACCGGCCATGTGCGAGTCGGACTCGTGCATGAAGGGTTCCGTACCATTGTTAACAATAGAAATAATCCGGCCATGTGCGAGTCGGACTCGTGCATGAAGGGTTCCGTACCGTTGTTAACAATAGAAATAAACCGGCCATGTGCGAGTCGGACTCGTGCATGAAGGGTTCCGTACCATTGTTAACAATAGAAATAAACCGGCCATGTGCGAGTCGGACTCGTGCATGAAGGGTTCCGTACCATTGATAACAATATAAATAAACAGGCCATGTGCGAGTGGGACTCGTGCATGAAGGGTTCCGTAACATTATCTATAAAAACGGCAAAAAAATACGTTTGTTGTATGGGAGCCCCCCTTAGATATTTGTTTTATTTTAATTTAATTATTTATTTTTTAAGTGAAGATATCACTTAATATTCTGTGAATATTTCAAGCGTCTACCTGTTGCTGTTATCAATATCAAGCTAAAACGAGCAAAACAATCACGTTTGTTGTATGGGACCCCCCTTAAATATTTATTTTATTCTGTTTTTAGTATTTGTTGTTATAGCGGAAACAGAAATACATCATATGTGAAAATTTCAACTGTCTATCACGGCTCATGAGATACAGCCTGGTGACAGACGGGCAGACAGACAGACAGCGGAGCCACAGTAATAGGGTGCCGTTTTACCCTTTGCGTACGGAACCCTAATAAATAAAAATAAACTCATTACAACTGCCGCTGTACTGTCGTTATGTATGTTGCTGTAACGTGTTTTTGAAGTGAAAACTTCTTTAGGCGTTTTATGCATTTTTTGAGATGGAAAAAAAGCATTGAACTCGCGACACTGTTACCGACACCTGTCACTGACTACTGACTTTGACTGTTACTGACAGGTATTTAAATCTATTTTGTTACTGAAACCTCTGTATATAAGTATCTGTGGTGGAGTTTGCTTTTATTCAAGTTTTCACCTCAGTCAGTGTTATACCTATTGCTACCATTATAATACACTGGCTGACCAATCCGCATCTTCGCACGCATAGTTTTTCAATAAAAGCATTACCCTCCTTCTGCGCAGTTAAGTAAAAAGTAGCCTATGTTACTCAGGGTGAATGTAGCTTTCGAAAGGTGAAAGAATTTTTGAAATCGGACAAGTAGTTTTTGAATTTATTCATTACAAACATACACACAAAAGTACAAATATTTCCTGTTTATAATATTAGTATAGATTTGCATGCTCGCGAAGCAAATACATAACACTACAATGTAATGATACCATTTTTATAGCAAATACATTTATGCCTTTAAATTTTTATTTGTATTTTTTATACAACCGGTTTTGTTATGTGCGTCATTAATTTATAACACACATCCGGAATCGTAACAACTGATTTAAGAAGTGGGTTTAGTACCGGTAGCTTGAATACATATCCAGTAATCGTTACATTTCCAATAAACAATTTTTAACGTAAATCGGCGGCGCCTTTGCGGCGATGCCGCTTAGTCAGTTTAACGTGTGCCTACTTACTGATGAATTAATATGATTTGTTTACCTGTTTTATTCTGGCTGTTGCATTGATATTTTAGGATTGTTTGAAAAAATTGTGGTAATGAATTTGAGAAAACGTATTTTACAATAATACTAGCTATTAACTCTACATGTGTTTTCATTTAATGTCGTACATAACACGTAGTATCTAGTAATAATGCTGTGGTTTTTATGAACTTTATGTTATTTCTGGAGTAATATAGACTAATTTTGAACTCTATTTTGCTATTTAACAGAACCCATTGTCGTCGAACGACCGCCACCTCCAAAGCCAGCCATCGTGAAGGCGCCCAAACAAGCCAAAATCAACGTTAAGGTAAGACTATATATTATTATAAACAGCACGACCTCCGTGGCGCAGTGGGCGAATAGCCGGCTGAGATGTAGGAGGTAGAGGGTTCGATTCCCGCCGCGGAACAAATGTTTTCATGATCTACAGATATTTTGTTCTGGATGTTTTTCTATGTACAATAAGTTCCGTCTGGGCTTAAAATTTCTTTATTCTTTATTGTACACATGAAAATAGCAAAAGCTGTGCTAACCTCCAAAAAACTTGGAGTCCTTAACCGTGCCAAACAGTATGTTACGGCACAACAACAGCTATTGCTGTGCAAAGCGCAAGTTCGGCCGCACGTGGAATACTGTTCCCATCTTTGGCACGGAGCTCCAAAGTACCAATTGCTTCGTTTTGACTCCCTTCAGAGAAGAGCCATTACATCGGCGATCCCAAACTCGCCGACAGGCTGGAACCGCTGAGTCAACGCCGTGACATCGGATCGCTCAGTGTATTCTACCGCCTGTATAATGGGGAATGTTCTGAGGAGCTATTTGATCTCATCCCGTCGTCGAGATTTTACCACCGCATTTCTCGACAACGTAATAAAGCTCATCCACATATAATCGACAATTGGGTATCGCGCACCACACGCTTCACGCGATCTTTCCTACCCCATACTTGCAAGATGTGGAATGAGCTACCATCTGAGGTTTTCCCGATAGGCTACGACATGGCACGCTTCAAGAGAAATGTAAAGAGGTTTCTACAGTGTAGGAAACGCATCGACAATACCCCGGGTATTGCCGGTGTGAATAGGCGACGGTGACCGCTTATCAGGTGGGCATTAAGCCTGTTTCCCCACAAATAACATAAAAAATGTACAAAGGCGAGCTTGACCCTAAGAAGAGTTTTGAGATGGTTTTAAAAATCTTAGTTATTCTAAGTGTGTATTTACAAAATAAAAGTAGTCACTAGGTACGTTTAGACATCGTTGCGGAAGTCGCCCTTAATGTCAATTAGCCGCTGGCGGCAGCTAGTAATGTTATAAAAAAACCGACCAAGTGCGAGTCGGACTCGCGCACGAAAGGTTCCGTACCATATATAATAAAAACTGCAAAAAATCACGTTTGTTCTATGGAAGCCCCCCTTAAATATTTGTTTTATGTTAATTTAATTATTTATTTTTAAAGTGCATATAAAACTAAATATTCTGTGAATATTTCAAGCGTCTACCTGTTGCCGTTATCAATATCGAGCTAAAACGAGCAAAAAAATCACGTTTGTTGTATGGGAGCCCCCCTTATATATTTATTTTATTCTGTTTTTAGTATTTGTTGTTATAGCGGCAACAGAAATACATCATCTGTGAAAATTTCAACTGTCTAACTATCACGGTTCATGAGATACAGCCTGGTGACAGACGGACAGACAGCGGAGTCTTAGTAATAGGGTGCCGTTTTACCCTTTGGGTACAGAACCCTAAAAACAGATTATACAATATAACCTACTGGTTACACGTTATTTATTTATCTCTGCACTTGTGTTAAATTTTTATAATATTCTACCAAGAAAAATATAGAAACTTGCTTATTATACTGTGAAGTAGCTCTTATTTAGTTAGATTACGGTTCATTATGCGATGTGTTGAGCGCCTGTTGGTTTTATAGCGCCTGGTGACTGTATAATCGGATGTACAGTGACAACGGTTTGGGAAAATATGAGACATTTTTTTTAATCACCGCCTGGTAGTGATCTGGAGCAGTTGCGCTATCTATAGTATAATATATTTTCACACCACCTGCTCGACAATGTCAAATTACATGGCATAGTAACCGAAAGCAGGTGATTGAATCCCTATGACTGAGCCGGGAGTAAAGTTGTACTGAACTTCATATTATGCCCGCGCGGGCATAATGTGATTTGAATTCGGAGCTCATTTGTATTAAAATTTGAACCAAAGAGACACACAATCAAAAATTATTCGTTAATCGAACTAGCATCTCTACAGAACGCATAATATTTATTATGTTTTCTTAGATCTTCTTATGAATTCTTACGTATCTTATAACGCTAATGCCGCAAAGATAAAAGTCTCTGTTCCAAAGAAAAAAGTCTATAGATAGATGTAAAGATATTATTCGCCTCGTGGATAAAGCCGTCTGCATCTTGGACGTGCTTATATCCCTGTCTGCACTCAGGATTCTAGTAACTCCCTCGCTCCGCTCGTGAGTCAACATTAGAATCAATATAGTGCATGTAACGTAAGACACTGCTTTATCCCCTCGTTTAATAATCTACTATTTTTATGCCACACAAAACAGAATACAATAAAGCATACAAAATATATTTTTTTATTATTAACTTTTAGACCTACATTGTATTCCAAAGCATGTGTAGTGTAAGTACATATTATCTTGACGATTCTAGAGTAGTTCTGTATAGATTGTTTGCAACGGTCGTCAGATGATTCAACAATTTCTTATGTATTTTATGGTTATGTAAATAATTGAATTATATTTCTTTTAATAAACGACTCTTCTTTCTCCTGCCCTCTTCCCACTTTTATTTTAAGTTGGCAACAATTCATGCAGCGCTATTTGGCACTAAACTAAACCAAGCTTGTATCTGAACCAGATAACTAATTGAATACTCATATCCATATAGCCGGCGGGCATCCTACACTACGCTTGCCTAGACATATTCTCTAATCCAGCTGGGCTAGCATGCGCCGTGAGACGTCCCTTTACATTGTATCTCGGTATCTCGTCTTTGTATGATATAAGTTACCTACTTGTTTATATTTATATGTTAGCAGACTTCAGTGCCTTACTCACAAAGGTTCCAACGGAAGACCAGCTCTGTGTTACTTTGCTGTGACAGCAAAATGCTGAGTTGGAACTAGGGTTTCGGATTTCCCGGGTTTTTTTCGTTCCCGGGAACCGGGAATAATATTTTCAATTTCCCGGGAATCCCGGGAAACCGGGAAATTTTTAAAGTCCATAATTTAGTTTTTTTTTAACTACAAAAAGTCAAGAAAACACATAATGGATTAAATAAGCTCAGAAATAATTATTTCTTCTTAATAACATTTTTGATCGATCATAAACAGAGGTAGTATAATAGAAACTTAATTATTTGTTTCAGGCATGCAAAATCAAACTTATAATATAAAACTTCTTAGCACACACAATGATATAAACGTAATATAAACGGAGTAATTAAGTATTGCGAAACGCTCTTATGATAACCAACAAACTTTGCCATCGATGTGTGGCGGCTTTACAAGAGTAGATAAAGTATTATACGTAACTGCACATCATTAAGGTATGTAAACACGAGAGTAGTTTGTCAAAAGTAGCATAACCGATTTTAATTTAACCATAAAATGATTCGAGTGTTTAAATACCTTAACTCTATGCAGCAGTTACGTATAATATTTTATTTACTCTCTTACAGCGGCCACACATCGTTGGCAAAATTTAACTTATGCCCTTATTATGTAACAGTCACGTAAGCCATTATTTCAGTTTAAGTCTTAAATTATTTCATAAAGTAATACTTAAGAAAAACTAAAGAGCTGAGTGATTTATCGCTTAATCGGCTTCTAATTTTAGTAGCAAAATTTCCCGATACTGAAAATGTACGTTCGCTTTCGGTGGATGTAGACATGATCGTGCGCAGAGCGTTGTATAGCAGTTCCAAATTAGGTGTCCGTTTACCAGAAGAGATGTATAGATCGAAGTCTTTCTTCAGTCTAGGAAATCGAGTTCGTGATGGAGGAGTGCCTTTGAAATTGAAAACATTTTGAATAGCGTCTTGAAGTTCTTCAGCAAAACTAATGCCTCTTTTTTGCGTCTCAGCAACAGCATGAAGCGATTCTTCCGGGCTCGATTCAGATTCTGACTTTTCTGGAAATAATCGGCGAAATAGCTGCTCAGCATAGCGTATTATTATTTCTTTAGTTTCAACACTTTGTGATAAGTATTCATTGCGTCTAATTGTTGGGTTTTGAAGAAAAAGCGTTAAGGTATATAGAGTAGAATCCCTCCTCTCACTTATTCTTTGCGTTAAGAAATCTGAAAACTCTAAAGCAATAGGTGACTCCAACTTTTTCAGTCTTACTAGAAGTGTCGTAATGATAGCTTCACAGATCAAGATATCTGCTTTTCGGGAGCTCAGTGCTTCAACTGCTAATTTGATGGGATTTAAAATTTTAAGTAAATCCTCTAAAACAGCCAAGTTCTCTTCGTGCCATAAATTTGCGGTATCTAAATCAATCAAAGCTTTTTTGATACAATTTTTAACTTCTACGAACCGGCTTATCATTGTTTCAATGCTGTTCCATCTCGTTTTAACGTCGCGACACAATGATTTTTCCCTGTTATGTTCTGATCTTACATATTCTTGAAGTTTCGCATTTTTTAATGGACTTCTGCGAAACAAATTGACTATGGTTCGTGTATCTTTCAGTACTTTCTTCAGATCTGGTCGGATATCATGGTTTCCTATTTCCACCGCTGATTGTACTAATTCTTGATCACAATCGTCGTATGAGTCGAAGTCGGAGACGTCGGAGTCTGATTCTTCGGAATCCGTTTTACTTTCTTTGGTGGTCTTTTCTCTATAAAGAACATCTGTCACCGTCAAATGAATAGCATGATTCATGCATAATACCATTTCTGCTGGACTTTCGCGGCCAAACTTTTTCATCACATTTGGACCATCACTCGTCACGGCTACAATGTCTCTTTCGAAGTTTATTCCAAATTCCGTCAGGACTGTATCAACAATTCTTCTCATCTCTTGTGCTCCACATTTCCCCGGTATGTATATCAAACCCAAATTATACACTTTTCCATCTCCGCTGTGTGAGTTTATGTTGAAATAGCGTCTATTTCTGATACTGGTCCATTCATCGAGCGTGATACTGAGCTGTCCATGATTTTTCACGTGTTCATTTAAGATTTTCTTGATATCTTGCTTTTTTTCTTCAGCAAATTCTTCTTCATAACCTGCGACTCGCATTTTGGAATATTTAGGCCAGCTTGTGAAACAAGGCTTCGAATCACTTCACTGTGCGTGATCATCCGAATCGAAAGTCCATCACTAGATGCCAACTTCGAGACGATTTCAGCAATACTATAGGGCTTCTTGATATGTTCAACTATAGAAGTCTGTGTTATGTGGCTCTTCCTTTTTTTTGGTGGTTGTGGTGAACTTGTGGAGGTACTTGGTGCCGGTGAAGATGCCAACGCCCGTGTTGTTTCAGAGGACGCTTCATTGGGTTGATCTTTTAAATTTATGCTATGCACCATTAGCAAATGCCTTGCAAGTCCACTGGTCGATGAGCCTTTACAACTCAATATTTTTGGACAGCGATTACATTGTGCTTTATCTAACCCTTTTTTCTTGAAATGATTCCATACTTCGGATAAAAGTCGACCTTCCATGTTGACCTATAACAAGTTGAAAATATTAAATGTACTTATTGTATATGTAGTAAATTTGAATTGACAAAACAATCAATTCGACAGGGTTTACTTACCAGAGTTTCAACACACACACAAACTTTCACTAACAAAGAGATATTACCGGCGAACGAATGCCAAATGTCACTTAATTTAATGGGCACGGACACCACACTGCGCTGCGCGTCACTGACTGGTCGGTCGATCTGATAAAACAACAGAACCAGTTTGTTTAGTTACACTTAAATGCGCAAGGTGAAGGGGGAGGGGAAGGGCGCAGACAAAGAAACTTAAATATTATAGGTACGCATAATTAAGCAAAAAGATCGTTATCGAAATTGCACAGCACCTGCGTAAAAACAAAGAAGAGCGAATATAATAGAGAGAATGAAACAAAGAAATGCAAATAGGTGTTATCTAGTTTTTTCTGACAGTTCTATAAAGACAAAACAAAGGAAAAACATTTTTTTCCCCTCGAAAAATTACCACGAAACTACTCATCTGCAAAGTGATGGCTGGCTGACAAGATGTAGAAAAATTTGAAAGGTTTTTTTAAGAACAACATTGAGTTTAATATGACTATAAAATACAAAGTTTTAGACCTATCACATACTTTTGAAAATTCCCGGGAATTCCCGGGAAATCAGAATTTTTCCCGGTTCCGGGAATTACATTTTCCCGGGATTTCCCGATTCCCGGGACCCGGGAACGAAACCCTAGTTGGAACCTTTTTTAGGGCGGGTACTTTTTTTAATTATATAGATCTATATAGATAAATTATATAGATAGCTATGATGTGGTCTAAGATGAAGCACGAAGATCTAGAAGAATACAGTCAAACCTGGGTAAGTGAGAACTGGATAAGTGAGAAAACTCTATAAGTGAGAGTATTAGCCAGTACCCGTCATTTTAAGCTCCCAAAAGCTCTATTAGCGAGAAACAGAAACCTCGGTAAGAGAGAGTCGTTTTTCCCTCATGGACCTCCGTAAGTGAGACTGCTACTTATCTATACCTCTGTGTATGCATTTTTTTATTGCGTATAATTATGTTCGTTTAAGTGTTTCGTTTGTTTCTTGTGTACAGTTTATGTGAATAAATGTCTTCTTTCTTTCTTATAAGCGACAGTCGAGCTTTATTTACAAATTTAACATCTGCTATTTTATAACTCATTCTTAACTTTCGTGGAACTTCTAACCATTGTTTTTGTATTGTTTTCTCGTCAATATTGTACCTATTCTATTTCGTGGAACTAAATAACGTTGTTATTTTATCGCATTCTTTTCGAATGGGCACGTGTGCCTGTGTACCGTCCTGTTTGTCTGACTTACTCAGTTTATAGTTAATCAATTGCGAAGGAAAGTTCCTACCCTTATAAAGTACTCATATGTATGTCGAAGTCTAATGAACGTAACATATACACACTATTATAAATATATATGTACATAATACATATATGTTGTGCATATTATGCACATAATTTTATCATATTACATATTTACTACATTCGTACTTGGTGTGACTTGTTATTGCTGCGTACCTCTATAAGAGAGAAACGCTACCCATTTACCTGCATTAGCGAGTAACTCGGGTTAGTGAGAAACCTCTATAAGCGAGAATGAGATTGTGCTCCCGTGAACTCTCGCTTATCCAGGTTCGACTGTACCTCTTCACTCTTACCTTAAAGAGGCCCGGATTGTACTATTTAGGAAAAACGAAGACGGCAAAGTGTTCCATACCTTAGCTGTGCGCATCAAGAACGTAGAACCAAAATGGTGTGTGCGAATGGGTGGTATATCAACTAGATACGGATGGTACAGAACCGTGCGCCTGCTTGTCCTTTGATGGAAAGGAGATGGCGGAATCAGATCGTAAAGTTCCTGGGCACATTCCCCAAATGTATTCTGCAAATGATCGATAGGTTTGCAACTTTGCGGTGGTGTTCGAGACTTTGTGTCTTTCTTAGTCTCCTCCATATATTACTCACCTATAAGCCTAAAAGCTCTACGTTCTATCGATTCTAAGCTAGCGAGCTGGTGTTTGGCCGAACCATCCCATAGCTACTAACTGATATCTATTTTATTTATTGTTTTACTGTATTTTTTTTGTGTTGTTATTAGTGGTTGGTATGCCAACCATACATGATGGTATGAACATTTTTTCTTTTCAAAAAGTACGACGTAAAAATGCTTGCACAGCAGTGTCAAAAATAGTTTAAATTGTGGTTCATACCGGTGTGCATGTGAAAATTTTGTCACGTTACGCATATTAGCTCTATAGGACACATTTATCCCAAAAGTTATCGGTTTAGCGGCAGATATGCACGGCTAAAAAAACCATTACTAACGCTGTCCTTATTACAATAAAAATAACATGTTTACTTCCTAGCAAGTACGCTTCTAAATAGCCTCATCATTATCCCATTGAGATCGTGTCCTACAGTTTTCCGGAACAATGGTCATCGTGCTCGCCGGCCGCTGCGCAAAAACACGTTTCCATTCGAGTAATACGTGTCGAGTTATTATTGTTTTCTGAATAGGGATGTGCGTTATCGATTATTTTGTAATCGATAAATTGAATGTTTACAATAGTCTCGAGATCAGTTTATTTTTTTTATTTTAGTATTTTTGAAATAATTGGAAGGACGAAAGGGAGGCCTTTGTCCTGCAGTGCGACAGTATAGACTTAAAATAAATAATTAAATGCTTATGCTAATTTTGGCAATACGAATGTCGCATTAGGGGCCCGGCCGGGCACATTGTCGGTTTACAGCAAATGTTCGTGATGCATGTCGTTGTCTTTCTAATATCTGTGTTGTTTGTTATATGAAGGACGAAGTGGCACAACACGCACATAATAATTTCGACTCTAAACCACCACGAGTTGCGCACAACCCACTTATACGGTGAGTCTTGACAGGAAGTATACATTGAGGGGTGGGTCAGTGAAAGGTAATTAGTTTAATCACTCAAAAAGTTATTTCTATACATATTCATGCCTTAACTATATTTTTAGTCATTTGAAAGCTCATCGCTTGCTGTTCGTGCGTGATGGAAATGAGGGGTTTTACAAGCGTCTCGAATCAAGCTTTCTGTGTGCAGAATAGATGATGCTGCATTGTGAATTAAACTTCCAAAAGTTATTAAAATATATTTTCATATTGGGACTTTGACAAACAACAAAATCAACTATTAATTTATCCGATAGCTATAATAAAGTATTTCAGTGCAGTGCAGATAGCACTGTCTTACATTGACAATCGAGCCAGTTATATTTTTTATCGTAAATGATAAGCGTCTTTGAGATATTTTTGATTCATGTCGATATACAGATATTGATTGAATCTAGTCTATGGAAAACAATGATACATGCAAATAGAACTACGTATCGATCTACAGACAAGACAGGTGGATTATTACGTAATACTGTAATTAATAAAATTATATACACGTAATTACTCTAAAGTATATTCAAGATGGCGTCGTCGATTCAATCTTGACCTACCAAACATAAAGATCATTGTTTTAGTCGCAATAGTGATAAGTAGCAGGTAGGTACTATGTTATAAATAGGATAGTAAAAGAAAATGTATGCGAAACATGAAATCGACGTCCATCACATAGCTTTGACTCGTTCTGAATTTAAACTTCACTCAACGAATTAGAAATCTAAACTTTGTTTATTGGACGGACGCTGATACGTGCGCGCATAAATAATTGACTCGTTTTAACTCATTAATCGTTAAAATACGAATCGAATTCCGCGCCGCGTTCCGAACTGTGTCACATCACTACGTCAGTGCTCCGACCAGTCGTGCCGCGGACGGTCGCGCGTTTCCCGCGCGAATTCATATCAAAAAATTCTCTTTTCAAATTTGAAATTGTTGTTGTCAAATTCGGAACGTGTGTTTTATTTTTTAAACTGTGACCGTGGACTCTAGCCAGTTTGGATTGACGTTTCGTTAGTGCTAACAGTAAATACCACAGGTGTTTTTATGTATGCTGTGTATGATTTTAATTTGTTCTGGTGACACAAATATTGTGCATTATTTTTGCTGGTGTTTTTGTGTAGCATTTTTGTAATTTATCGAGATTGGTCGCGCGCTACGTCTTGTTATCAATTGTTTTCCGTTCGAGTGTTACATATGCGATTAGCTGTAATTATTGCCCGAAGATAAGGCTTGAATTCGCCGTGTGTTATACATATACATACCTAGCACTTTAAATACCTGTTTTGTGTTCGCTCGTGCCGTTCGTTCTTATAAATTGAATAAGCATTTGTTTATCCATAGGTTTCAAATTATCTTGCTGCTGGTAATTTCCAGTAGAAATTTGCGCGCGTCTCCAATCCTCCCTGGATCTACTACTTCTGCGTCTACTTAAATCAACAAAACAAATTAAAAATAAATATAAAGCTTTAACCCCCCCTCCCCCCCTTACTAGCGTTGGGGGTTAAAAACTGTCATAGCTAAGAAACATCCCAGTTAAACTGGCTTTTATAAAATAAGTAACTTTTTACAAAAATATAACCGACTTAACCAAACTACTGAACTGATTTTAATGAAATTTCTATGAGACCCATATGAAAGTGTATCCTTTCAAATGAAAAAAGAAAATTCCAAATCGGTTTGATAAGTGACGGGAGTTCTGAGGTAAAAACCTAAAACCGAATTGCGTCCCTATAAAATTGGGGGTTGCCCTCGATTCTTTTGGGATCGCATCATCAGATTCTGACTTGGTGCCAATGGGACTACCTGCGAAGTACCTACCCTTTTAAACAAAAAAAAGTAATCGAATCGGACCAGGCGTCTTCGAGTAGGTAATCGGGCAACACACAAATATTCCGACGAATTGAGAACTTCCTCCTTAGTATTTTTCAAACTTTCGCGATCACTAAAATAAATAAACTTCCTTCTTTTTTTTAAAGTCGGTTTAAAACGACCGAATCGGTCCATCTGTATGGGAATTTGAAAGAAATATAGAAAGAAAGAATAAACATTTATTTGTGACGGTACCAAACGCAAACACAAGTAAGGTACACACAAAGACAGCAATACTACCTAACAAATGTGTGTCTAACAATTATCTATATCTAAACGACCCAGACGTCACAAAAAGGCGTCCAACTCAGCATTTGTTGTGCTTTTGGCACAACGCTGATCTTCCGGTTGGAACCATTTAAAAATAAAGATATCACGGATGACTACCCGCACAGATGCACTAGACAATTTCGATGCCATAGACAGACAAAGCTTATAACACTCCCATTTTTGAGTCGGTAGTTAAAAACATCCATATCATATTGCAATTAATTAAGATGTCATCTCATATAAAAATGAATCCCTATTTCCCTTGGTCACGCGATCACGCGTAAACGGCGGGACCGAGTTCGCTAATTCTTTTTTTGATGTATTTCTTCTTGTCAGGAGAAGATTCTTACGAAAGAAACAATTAAGAAAATTGCGCGCATAATTAGAAAATTTAAGAATACTTAACCACCATATAAAAATATTTATAATCTAACCTTTTATGATGTAACCTTATGACGTTTGACATAGAATTGACAGAATGCGAGCTGCTAATATCGTCAAAGAGGATGTAAAAAAAAATGAATATCGTTTGAAACAGATGCTTCGGTCGGAGTTATCCCGAGATATATTGTCTATATATATAAAAATGAATTGCTGTTCGTTAGTCTCGCTAAAACTCGAGAACGGGTGGAGCGATTTGGCAAATTTAGGTATTGAATTATGTAAAGTCATTCATTTTCTCATGCATAATGATGGCCGGGGACAACAATTGACAATTCTACCAGGTTGACGTATATTGACAGCCCGCGTTATATGCATGTCAAGGCAGTACGAAGTTCGGCGGGTCAACTAGTAACTAATAGATAAGTATTTCATTTGTCTATTTATTGACGATTAGCTGACTCGCCCGCGGCTTCGCATTCGTGGTTTGTCAATAAAAACATTACCCTATATTATCCTTTCAACCCCCTATTTAAACCCCTTCAAGATTATTATTTGCGACAAAAGATAGCCTATGTCCTTCCTCTTGATATAATCTATCTCCTTGCCAAATTTTAATACGATATGTTAAGCCGTTTGGTCGTGAAAAGGTTATTATGGGCATTAACAAAATATACATTTTCATGAACCTTTCACTAAAAACGGCATATTTACCATAATATGCATACAACTGCATATCATGGTAAATATCCCGTTTTTACAAGCTTTTTATTTAACTTGCAATGTATGTAGGTATGTTTGTCCGGGTGGAATCTTGCAACTGAATTTAAAACCCGTTCCCCTCAACCGATTGAGCTGAAATTTGGAATACATATGTAACTTCGGCGACAATGCAATAATATGGTACCATGAAGGTGGTCTCATGATGGAGACGGATAACGGAACTTCTGAATGGATTATAGTAGGCTACTAGTGTTTGGGCTCATTCGAATCTGCTTGCGGTTCCGATTATGATAGCTTGTTTTGAAAAAGCAAAAAACTTATTAGTGAAAATAATAACAAAATTAGCCACCGCATGTAGTTTCTGTGTGTTTGTTACTTGGCTCGCAATAATTCTGCATATTTCTGCCGCCAAGCAGCATTGCTGTGTTTCAGTATGAAGGGTATGGTTGCCGGTGAAATTACAGGCACATGAGGCTTTACACCCGTATGCCTCAAGCAAATGGACGTGGGGCAGTGCCTCGTAGGGCACGTTTCTAAGGTGCGTGACCTACGAGATAATACTTTGCTATAGGCGTGCGTTACCACTTAACATAAGACCATAAGCAAGTACCATCTCCAGGTAAGTATAAAAAATATGCCTCTATCTATTTAATAGTAGATTATTAAACGAGGGGATAAAGCAGTGTCTTGCGTCACGGGCGCCATATTGAATCTCGAACGTAACGAAGGATTCTAGAGTTACTAGAATCCTGAGCGCAGAGAGGGATATAAGCACGCCCAAGATGCAGACTCTACTTTTCACACTTTCTGCGAGACAATAAAAACCAAATCTAGGTTGGTGCATTCTGTGTAGAGGTTAGTTCGATTTACGAATAAGTTCTTATAAGTGTGTATCTCTTTGGTTTAAGTTTTAATGCAGTACAACTTTACTTCCGTCTCAGCCGTAGGGATTTAATCACCTGCTTTTGGTGAGGTTACATCTATACCAATATTATAAAGAGGAAAGGTTTGTATTTTTGTGTGTATGTTTGTAATGAATAAACTCAAAACTACTGTGTCGATTTCAAAAATTCTTTCACCATTGGAAAGCTACATTCACCCTGAGTGACATAGGCAATATTTATTGCTAGAAAAGATTAGGGATCCTTACTAAAACTTAAGTAACGTAACCCAAGGTGTAAAAAGTGTCCTAAAACGTCTTTCGTCGCATGCGCTGCGGAAACTATTGATGATAGAACAAAAGTATGTTCTACAATATTAAAGAACATATCAATAACTACAAAAAACTTCGCAATATTATAAAGAGGAAAGATTTGTTTGTTTGTATTGAATAGGCTCCGAAAATACTGGACCAATTTTAAAAATTCTTTCACTGTTGCAAAGCTACATTATCTCCGGGTGACACGGGCTACTTTTTACCCAACTGCGGAGAAGGAGGGTAATGTTTTTATTAAAAAAACTACGCGTACGAAGCTGCGGATTGGTCAGCTGGTGACATATAATTTGACATTGTCGAGCAGGTGCTGTGAAAAATGTAGTCTAATAATGTGTATGCGGAAAACATTGAATCGATAGTAGGTACCTACCTCGAAGGTCGTTGAAACAATATCTCTCTTTGCAATAAATTACACTTCATATTGATTTGGTTTACCTTATCGTACATGAAAGAATATACGAAGTTTTTAATTAAAATGACTGTGTAACCTCCCCCCCCCCCCCCTCTCGACGTAAAAAGACTTGAGGTTATTAAATTATGTAAAAATTAACTAGTTTTAATTAAATAAACTAAAATGAGACTATCCAGGCAAGTGGCACGTCTAATAAAAGGTATTTGTGAGTACATTTCGACACCGTTTTCATTTTTAGTTTAAACTTGGTAGTTTTTACGTTACTAGCCATTATAAAAACTGAACTTTGACAAAATTCACAGCAGTAACCCCACATTGCTGAAATTTGGTATGCGTGCAGTGACACAAATAGAGGCTCTAAAGTGGAAATCCAGAATAACTGCAATTTGTACCCCAAAAAAGAGTAACCTATTTATATGAACTCCCTTTAGGTATCTGTAATTTGAATGAATTAGTAGGTTAAGTTATTTGGTTCCTTAATTCGTGGCACTATTTTATTAGTCAAAGATTAAGGCCGGCTTGCACAACGATCCCTAAACGTATTTAGCGACTAAACATGTTTAAATCGTACGTATTTTTATTATTTAACAACCCCTTAAAATCATAGTTAGCTACTAAATACGTTTAGGCATCGTTGCGAGTTGCCCTAAGAATATTTTTTTTTTGTTTTGGGAGTCTCGCTAGATCTCAGTTCGGGGCGAACCACTAGTTATGTTAAGTACAGTTAAGTACATAAAAGAATATACGAAGTTTTTAATTATAATGGCTATGTAATTCCCCCCCCCCCCCCCCCCTAACGCAAAAAGACAGGTTATTAAATTATGTCAAAAGTAACTAGTTTTTTTAAGCACGTAAGAAAGCCACCAAGAGTTTTAATTAACAATTAGTGTCCAATACAAGCCTTGCTCTCAATAATTGGCAAAGCTAAACTAGCGGCCGTACATAAATATTGTTTAGATTGGAACCTTGAAGTATTAATAACTCAGTTATTTCAATCCAATTGATGGTTTTTAATGGTCACTGCTGCCAATAATTTCAGAAAGGACATAAATATTAGTAGAAATAAAAAGGAACTACTTACCGAAATGTTTGTACACACGGCTACACATCATGCTATACATTTCCATTATAAGCTGACCTTGCATTATGTAGGCGTTTCGTAGAATGAGAGGTCAGCTTATACTGGAAATGTATAGCTTGATGTGTAGCCGTGTGTACGCGCATAACTTCCAAACGAATGCACCGAATTGGATAAAACTTTCTTTTATGTGTTCGTTGTTGTCAGAAGGTTTGTATGAAAAAAAAATATAAACAAATGATAGCAAATATTTAAATTTCGATCTTCTTCTTCTTCTTCTTAGCGTGTCAAAGGTTCTACGTTTTCATTTATACTATGTTGGAGAGGTGTTTGGCCACAACAATAGCATTAGGTGAGGCGGTTATTAGGTCCTCCATCGTGCAGGTGTTCGGACGCAAAGGGCACATTAGCAAGTGCCGCATTGCCTGCGCGGGATCACCGCGCTCGCACTGCGTTAAGTTAGAATCTCTGAATCCCCATTTGCACATTTAAATTTCGATAAAATTTGTTACATATAAATGGTATACTGCTGACCAATCCGCAGGTTCGCGCAATAGTTTTTCAATAAAAACATTACCATCATTTGTGCAGTTGGGTAAAAAGTAGCCTATGTTACTCAGGGTGAATGAAGATTTCCAATGGTGAAAGAATATTTGAAATCGGTTCAGTTGTTTTTGTTTTGAGTTTATTCATTACAAACATACACACAAAAATACAAATCTTTCCTCTTTATAATATTAGTATAGATATATGTATAGATTATGATTTGAGACATAGGCTACTTTTTATCCGTCTTCGCAGAAGGAAGGTAATGTTTTTATTGACATAACACGCGTGCGAAGCCGCGGGCGGGTCAGCTAGTATTAATATAAATAACTTGTAGATCGCCCCGAACTGAGATCTCGCGAGTCTCCCGAAACACAAAGAAAAATATTCTTAGGGCGACTCTCGCAACGATGCCTAAACGTATTTAGTGGCTAAATATGATTTAAGGATTTGACAAATCATACAAGTACGTCAATTTAAACATGTTTAGTCGCTAAATACGTTTAGGGATCGTTGTGCAAGCTGGCCTTCATCTTTGACTAATAAAATAGTGCGATTACGTCTTAACCGCTGAATCAATTATGATGAAATTTGGTATATATGAGTGGATTATGACCTGATTTGGGATATAGACTACTTTTCATTGACAATAAACGCGTGCGAAGCCGCGGGCGGAAGCCAGTATGTTGTTTTTTTGCATACGCCACGAAGGTCGTCTGTGGCTGCTATACGCCAATCAAATTATTATTTTCTCATTTATAAACAAAAGAAAAACATGTAAATGCGACGCCGTCTGGACCAGCCATTACCTATTATTATAGTAGAAACTGGCATTTAACCAAATAGTATAACTTATTGAGCTGTATCTACGCATTGATGTTATTTTACTAGAGTAAACATTTACATGTACATATTTGAGTTGACGACCTCCGTGGTGCAGTGGGCGAATAGCCGGCTGAGACGCAGGAGGTAGCGGGTTTGATTCCAGGTGCGGAACAAATGTTTGCGTGATCTACAGATATTTGGTCCGGGTCCGGTTGTTTCTCTACATATTATAAGTATGTATTTACAAAAAAAAATTATATAAGTAACTAGTGGTCCCGCCGAACTTCGTATCGGCTTGACATGCATAGGTATAACGCGGGCTGTCAATATAAGTCACCCTGGTAGAATTGGCAATTGTTGCCATCATTATGTATGAGAAAATGAATGACTTCCACAAATAATTCAATACCAAAATTAGCCAAATCGCTCCACCCGTTCTCGAGTTTTAGCGAGACTAACGAACAGCAATTAATTTTTATATATATAGACAATATATCTCGGGATAACTCCTACCGAAGCATCTGTTTCAAACGATATTCATTTTTTTACATCCCCTTTGACGATATTTGCAGCACGCATTCTGTCAATTCTATGTCAAACGTCATAAGGTTAGATTATAAATAATTTTATATGGTGGTTAAGTATTCTTAAATTTTCTAATTTTGCGCCCAATTTTCTTATTTTTTTCTTTCATAAGAACCTTCTCCTGACAATAAGAAATACAACAAAAAAAGAATTGGCCAAATTGGTCCAGGCGTTGTTGAGTTATGCGCTTACCAACACATTTTGCGATTCATTTTTATATTATAGAAGATATATCAGTTATCTGGTTCCCATAGTACAAGCTCTGCTTAGTTTGGGGCTTAATAGTGCTGTGTGAAATGTCCAACAACATTTATTTATTTATTTCATCAATCCGCAGCTTCACACTCGTAGTTTTTCAATAAAAACATTACCCTCCTTCTGCGCAGTTGGGTAAAAAGTAGCCTATGCCACCCGGGGATAGTGTAGCTTCCTAACAGTAAAAGATTTTTTGTAAATCGTTCCAGTAGTTTCGGAGCCTATTCAATACAAACAAACAAATATTTCCTCTTTATAATATTAGTATAGACTAGCTGATCCGGCAAACGTTGTTCTGCCATATAAATTATCAAGGCAATCAAATGCAGAATGAAATGTCATAGTGACACGACACTTCATGTAAATGACTTCACGTCTATGTTAATGATGGTTAAATTATATGGAACTTTCAACCCTTACTTCACGCCCTTCAAGATTATTTTTTGAAACAAAATATAGCCTATGTCCTTTCCCAGGATATAATCTATCTTCTTGTCAAATTTCTATTTCAAGACTATTAGGTCAAGTGGGACGTCAAACGTAGTACGTATAGACTCCGTTTTTATTTTTAGTAATGTATTTATAGTTTTGAAGTTATTAGCCATAATATAAAATAACTTTGCCAAAACTCACAGGGTACACAAGTGACCCCACAATGCTGTAATTTGGTATGCGTGTAGCGTTAGTAACACAAATATAGGCAAAAGTCTGAAATCCAGAATAACTGCAATTTGTACCTACCCCAATAAAGTATAACCATCATCATCATCCACAGCTCGACTTCACCCACTGCTGGGTATAGGCCTCCCCAAGTTTGTGCCATCCGCCACGATCCTGCGCTGGTCTCACCCATTGACGGCCCGCGACTCTAACGATGTCGTCCACCCATCTCGCTGCCGGACGTCCTACCCTTATACAGCCATTCCTCGGCCACCATTCAGTTGCTACCCTGCGCCATCTGTCATCACCACGCCTTGCCAAGTGTCCCGCCCAAGACCATTTGAGCTCCATAACTCGATTCCCAACGTCATGAACCTTCGTTCTTCTACGGATAACCACCTTACATGAATTCCCGTTATCTGTAATTTCAATGAAACTGTAGATTAAGTAATTTGTTTATTTATTTCGTCTCACTATTTTGATAGTCAAAGATTAAAATTTTTTTTTTTTTGTTTTAATCGGAGACTCGCGAAATCTCAGTTCAGGGCGAACCACCATCAATAGGTAAACTTGCACCAGTTAACCAACTCGGGGAGAATAAGTCTAATGCCTTCTCGGACATGCGGCCACACTTCTCACCCCATTTTCATGCATTTATTTTGTTTTTAAAAGGCAACCTGGCAAGTAACACCCGACGCTTCTATAGCCCACGTACCGGAAAACGTCTCAGCTCAGAAACTCCGAAATAACGCAATCTTTATCGTCTCATTTCAGCGTTTCTCTACTGTTTGAATTTCCACAATAACATCAATAAATTCCGCCAGCAGCGCTCCAATAAACGAATTCAACTCGTATCGCTTACGTTATAAAGTTTAATCTTTCAGAATAGAGCAGACCTTGAAATCGCGCAACTAACATGTCACGTGTTTTATGTTTGGCTCAATCACGCGCGGTAGATAGCGTTTATCCGTTGTTAGAATCAGACATGCCTGCGTTTACTTTGAAATTGGGGGCGTTAGGTGCAGGTGATGTGGTATGACTCCAAAAATCCATACTATAAAATTGCAGTTACACATGCTCATTACTAGCACGAAAGCATGCTTTTATTGAGTAAATGCTCATTAGTAGCATGTGTATTGAAACATTGCTAATAATGAGCATGCTCATTTCGAGTTTGCTCAAAAATCGACGGTCGTGCGATTTTTGGGCATGCTCAATAAGCAAACTTGTTCACTGATCGATCAGTCGTTCGCAACAGGTGCGCGTGCACAATTTCACGGAAAATGTCTCGCTGGGGCGACGAACAAACGCTCAAATTTGTAAATTTATATCGAAATAACGAGTGCTTGTGGAATCCCCGCATACCGCAGTAAAAAAATAATGTTGATAGAAATAATTCGTACCAAGACTTATTAACGAACATCCGGAGGATCCGTCCTTGACTGTGAAAATCTATAATCCAAAATTAAAAATTTACGCGATACGCGAGAGAGCACGCTATAAAATGACATGTGTATTGGATTGTTTGCTTTGAGCATGCTTATTCAAGAGCATACTTAAAAATAGCATGCATATTGCTAGCATATGTAAACTGCTCATAAGCATGCTCATATTGAGCATACTCAATAGCACGCTTTTTAGCATGCTATTTTAGAGCATGTGTAACAGTAGCTTAATATTACTAGTGGTTCGCCCCGAACTGAGTTCTCGCGAGTCTCCCATAAAAACAAAAAAATATTATTCGTAAACTTTGACTATCAAAATAGTGCCACGAAATACAGAACCAAATACTTGACCTACAGTTTCATTCATATTACAGGTAAAGGGAGTTCGTGTAAATTGGATATACTTTTTAGGAGTAGAAATTGCAGTTTATTTTGGATTTCAGACTTTTGCCTACATTTGTGTGACTAAAGCTACACGCTTACCCAATTTCAGCACTGTAGGGTCACCGGTGTACCCTGTGAATTTTGTCAAAGTTATTTTATATTATGGCTAATAACTTCAAAACTATAAATACATTACTAAAAATAAAAACGGAGTCTATACGTACTACGTTTGACGTCCCACTTGACCTAATAGTCTCATTTTCAATTTGTTTTACCCCTCTGAACCCCAATATCTCAACAATCCCCCAACATTTTTATCTCATTTAGTCACACCAAAATTGTGCCATCACTACCTACCTATGTATCAAATTTCACGATGATTCATGATTCAACGCTTCGAAAGTTATCTTCGGACAAACATACATACATACAACGCCGATTTGCCCAAGTTGATTTAGATATCTCGCTTCGCTCGATCAACAATCAACGGCATACCCACTAAAAACCCACCGATATTCTTTCATTCACCTCAGTGCCAATGCATCATCAAACCGCCCATTTTGAGATGAGTGAGTCGATGTGCAGTAGCACATATCAGGGTCACGGGCACCCGGTTGGATTCAACAGCCCTGTAGGTGAATGTCCGCCTTAAGTGGACCCGTCTCCCCTCCGCCTGGGAGGGAAAGGAATGCACTGGAATATGACGGACATTCCCCAGCGTAGGAGTCCGATGCTGGGTCGCAGCTCCCCGGACCCGATTTCTGCTAGCCATCGAGCTGAAGAAGGCGAAGAAACTGTCTTGGCCTCCTGCCGGTCCTTCGTCTGTGTAACACAGTAGTTTAACTGGTACAGGGGTAAAGTTCTTTAACTTAGGGCGACTTGTGCAACGATACCTAGACGTATTTACTGGCTAAATATGTTTTGAGATCGTTTTGTAAGCCGGGATTAGTGTCGGCTTAGTGTTTTCTTTAGGTATTATTATAGACTGCTATATTATCTAAAGTAAATGCTTACCACCTATGTTACCACAAGAAAAATATGGAGTGGCAACATTTTTTGGTAATAAATCTTATCTTACCTCATGTAGCACAATTGCACAACATTAAATTTATTGTTTATTATCTGATAAAAAACGGTGGTTATACAATAGTTCAATGATGACTTAAAATTAGTACTAGGTCCGCATACAATACAAGTAATTTTCCATATTAAAGCTGAGATCCCTTCACCAAAAAGGAAAAGTGCGGATAATCTTCTTAATCACACATTGCTAAGAAACATTCCAGTTAACCCAGCTAGCTTTTATCTAAAAAAACGTGTGTGTGTGTGTGTACTTATGTACGCACGTAAGAAGGAAGTTATACTTCTTTAGCGTAACTAAAGATTTCATCCCGTATGCCATCACTCCTTGTTTGTAAAAAGAATGATAAATTAATAAATATAGTTATGAGTTTTCACGGAAACTTGAGAGACAGTTATCGGCTAACTTCATCAAGTCGCTTGTTGGCTGTCGGTGTGCGCGTGCATGGGACAGTTATCAGCTAACTTCAACATGTCACTTTTTGGCTGTCGGTGTGCGCGTGCATGGGACAGTTATCAGCTAACTTCATCATGTCGCTTTTTGGTTGTCGGTGTGCGCGCGCATGAGACAGTTATCAGCTAACTTCATCATGTTACGTTTTCGCTGTCGGTGTGCGCGCGCATCGTAAAAATTTTAGTCTGATAATTTTTTCCAAACGCACCATTAGAAGTATAACTTCAAAAACCATTTTCCGTTTTTGGATCTACAATGCCACAAACAGATAGACATAGGTGTCAAACTATCCCTCTTTTTTACAAGCTGTTTATTACCATACCAATTAACTTGCAATGTATGTATGTACAGTTTGTCCGGGTGGAATCTTGCAATTGAATTTTGAACCCGTTCCCCTCAACCGATTGAGCTGAAATTTGGAATACATACTTATGTACCTACGGTGACAGTGCAATAATATGGTACCACGGAGGTGGACTCAGGATGGAGACGGATGCTAGACAACGGAACTTCTGAATGGATTATAGTAGGCTACTAGTGTTTGAGCTCATTTGATTTTCAACAAAAAATGTATGTTCATGTTAAAATGGAGTTGGGTACAGGCCGCACAAGAACCTCAGAAGCTCTGGAAATCTATAGCTTGTGTTCAGGAGTGGACGTCTATTGATAATGCTTTATGATTACGCTGTCTCACAGCGGGAACCGAACCCTCAACCGGCTGGTGTGTAGCACCACGCCGCAGAGTAGTTAGTTAACGTATGCAAATGACTGAGAAAACCACACAGGAAAATAGTAGTTCGCGAAGCGTTCTCTTCAATCAAAATGCATCATTTCATCAACTTACCGATTAATTATTACCTAAACACATTTTCGCAACCAGCGGTTTCGTAACTTTATTTCGGTTATTAACTTATTACGGTTGCGTAATGTCAGAAATGACTGTCTGTTGACCTTTTATGACCTGCAAATACAATCTAATTTGATGATGGGAGAGCTGTGGACGTTTGAACAGCTTAAAAACTGGACGTCTTTTTTTCTATTGCAGATGGTTTATAACATACTTCAAAAAAGGAAGAGGTTCTCCAATTCGACTGTATTTTAATGTTTGTTTACCTCAGAACTTTCGATTGGGTGAACCGATTTTGATGATTCTTTTTTTTATTTGAAAGCTGGTGCTTCCCGTGTGGGTCCCATTTCCATTTGGTCCAGTTCTGACAATGGCATCCATGAAAAAACCATAAAAGTCTTTTTAATTTGTTTAATTTTAATGATATGTTTGTTACCTCAAAACTCCATTATTTATCAACCGATTTGGAAAATTAGTTTTTTATTTGATTATTGAAGAATTTGATGTTTGAAGGATATACTTTTAGATTATCAAAATAAAAAAAATACATTAAAATTGGTTGGTTTTTACTGTTATCTGAAGTCGGTTATATTTTTGTTAAAATGTGACTTGTGTATGACGACTTCCGTGGCACAGTGGGTGAATAACCGGCTGAGACGCAGCAGGTAGTGGGTTCGATTCCCGCCGTGGAACAAATGTTTGCATGATCTACTGATATTTGTTCCGGGTCTGGTTGTTTTTCTCTATGTATATTATAAGTATGTATTTACAAAAAAAATGTATATAAGTATTCTATCAGTTATCTGGTTCCCATAGTACAAGCTCTGCTTAGTTTGGGGCTAGATAGCGCTGTGTGAAATGTCCAGCAATATTTATTATTATTTATATAGTGTGACTGTCTGTTTTTAAAAGGGCTCACTCGGGGAAATCCTATCACCATACCTATTTCTGCCGCCTAGCAGCATTGCTGTGTTTCGGTTCGAAGGGTATGGAACCCGGTGAAATTCCAGGCACATGAAGCTTCGTACCTATATGCCTCTAGACGTCTAGTTGATAGACGCAGGGCAGTGCACCGTAAGGCACGTTCCTAAGGTGCGTGCAGTGTGACCTACGAGGTAATGCGTTGTTGTAAGGCAATCCACGAAACATCAGACGGGCCATTTGCTGGTTCCATTTCCAGTTGTAAATAAAAGCGGCCAAGTGCGAGTCGGACTCGCCCATGAAGGGTTCCGTAGCAGCAAGTAACATAATATGTAATGTAAAAGTTACAATTGT
This sequence comes from Philereme vetulata, assembly GCA_918857605.2. Lineage (NCBI taxonomy): Eukaryota > Metazoa > Arthropoda > Insecta > Lepidoptera > Geometridae > Philereme > Philereme vetulata. The sequence continues at coordinate 6,319,763 of OU975427.1, read as the reverse complement.
AACTTTTTTTACATTTGAGTTGATTGAATGAAAGGTAAATTGCGGTCTAGGATTTATGACGTATTAATAAAAACTACTTACTAGATCTCGTTCAAACCAATTTTGGTGGAAGTTTGCATGGTAATGTACATCATATATGTTTTTTAGTTTTATCATTCTCTTATTTTAGAAGTTACAAGGGGACATTTTAAACCTCAATATCATTTTTTAAGACCTAACCATAGACACGTATGGGTTTGATGAAAACAAATTTTTTGGGTTTCAGTTCTAAGTATGGGGAAACCCGACAAAATTTATTGTTTTTTCTATTTATGTGTGAAAATCTTAATGCGGTTCACAAAATAAGTACATCTACTTACCAAGTTTCAACATTATAGTTCTTATAGTTTCGGAAAAAAGTGGCTGTGACATACGGACGGACAGACAGACAGAAGACATGACGTTTCCATAAGGGTTCCGTTTTGGCCATTTGGCTACGGAACCATAAAAAGGGTTTGAATGAATGGATGTAAATGGTTCTCCTAGTTTCTCGACTCGGGGGATATTAATGTATGATCAGGCTATATGACTTTAGACTGCTATGTACCGTTATGATGAGTTATAAATATATATTTTGCAAAAACGTGTCTGATATCAAACTCTTTTTTTTTCCTACTTGTCAACACAAGAACTACGCTAAAAGAACGTTGAAAAACTTTTATATCGCTTTATTTTACGACCAAGAAACACCAATAAAAAACAATTTGCGTAACAATTCATGTTACTGACAGACATAACGCTCTGGTAACCCATTGCGATACCGGAAAAAGAGGGAAATACGCGAAACTCGCGCGACGAACAAGGACACAGCAAACCCTACGTCACAACGGCCACGTGTCGGTGAATATGACCCTTATTGCTGCACTTTGTTGGTCAGCAGAAAGTGCATTCTAAAAGTGGTCAATGTTGACGTTGTGGTGACTGTGCTGTAATTGTGATGAAATTGATATGTTGAAGGCAATTATACACATAATTTGTTTCAAAGTACATAGATTTTGATAACAGCTCAGGTAAGAAGCCTGATGCATGCCCTTAGCCTCGTGAATGTTAACATTCTGATTTGACTGTATTGATAATTTGCGAATCTCTACATTTTCTGCTATTCTTCCCGATCCTGTGCTAGTCTGAACCACGTACGACCCACGGACTTATTGATGTCATTAATAAGTCATTTTTTAGGGTTCCGTACCCAAAGGGTAAAACGAGACCCTATCACTAAGACTCCGCTGTCTGTCTGTCCGTCTGTCACCAGGCTGTATCTCATGAACCGTGATAGTTAGACAGTTGAAATTTTCACAGATGATCTATTTCTGTTGCCGCTATATCAACAAATACTAAAAACAGAATAAAATAAATATTTAAGGGGGGCTCCCATACAACAAAAAATATTTTTTTTGCTCGTTTTTCTAGATATTGATAACGGCAACAGGTAAACGCTTGAAATATTCACAGAATATTTAATTGTATATTGACTATAAAAATAAATAATTAAATTAAAATAAAACAAACATTTAAGGGGGGCTCCCATACAATAAACGGATTTTTTTTGCTCGTTTTTGCTAGATATTGATAACGGCAACCAGGTAAACGCTTTAAATATTCACAGAATATCGAGTTATATTATTCACTTTAAAATAAATAATGTAAATAAAATTAATATTTACACGGTAATGTTAGTTCAAGAAACTGAAATTAGAAATCAATATCTTTGACAGTATAAAAATATCGGTACAATATTAACCGTTCAAGGATCACTCCAATACTTAAATGGTTGTGGCGCTTGACTCAAATCCTAGCGTGTCCATAGCATTGACAATACCAGTTAGGGGTCGTACTTTAATCACGTGAGATGTGAAAAAGGGGGGGGGGGGAGAGGGTTAGAAATGTTAGAATAAACAGCATGAATGATCACGATGGTGTGGGGGGATGTTGTGACAATCCCGTGTATATTTTCCGTGCGACCAGAGCGAGCGAATTTACGTCTAACAAGCAACATAACATTTTGTTTGTTTTATTTTTTAATGGTTAACAGTAAAGCATCTATCTATCTATAACAACGATATTTAGCGTTCATCAGACTGTCCTCCAATGCGCGACCTTGTGCTGTTCACAGAATCTGAATTCATGATAATTTTTCAATAAAACAGATTCTCCGATACTTATTAATAAAAAAAGAGTGTGCTTTAGACCCCACAACTGAAGTAAAACTCCTCTTTCAAAATACATATTAATTTATAAAATTGTTCAATTACAAAATTACCCACACGTCTGTGGGTCGAGCAGTCTATGTTCATTCTGGACAGACGCAACTCGCACTCGCACATTAACGTTTAAAAATATACGAAACGTAACTCTCTCCTCTTTCTATCTTCACTAACTTATAACTTCCTCTCAACTTCCGTTCACACTTTTCGTAACGCATTCACCGGCTTACTCCCCAAGTCAAGCGTGCGTAAAGAAGTTTTAATTCCAAAATACAGGATGTTGGGTGTGGGGGGCTGAGGTACTCTAAAACATCACCAAGGGGCACGAAGGGGTATAAGAGTGGACGGAAAAAACCTCACCACAACCATTCGACCGTCAATCGGGTAGCATCCTCTGGCCACCACGCGGGGATCGCTTTCGTCCAACTCCCATCATCTTTTCCGGCGGCAGTGTCTTAGAATGGAATATATTATTAATTTTGGAGTGTTATCCGTCCCGTCTAGGCATCAAAATTTTTGAGATGGTTTTAAATAAGTTTTTTGTTGAAAAATTACTTTTTCATAACAAGCTTTTATTAAATTCATAATCGGACAACCTGATCCAAATGTTGTCTAGCATCCGTCTCCATCATGAAACCGCCTCCATGGTATCATATTATTGCATTGTCACCGTAGTTACATATGTATTCCAAATTTCAGCTCAATCGGTTGAGGGGAACGGGTTTAAAATTCAGTTGCAAGATACAGACAAACATTACAACCATTGCAAGTTAATAAAAAGCTTGTAAAAATAATGGAATAAATTGACAAAAACCTTATATTACGTGTGCACAAGAAACCTTCACCGTTTAAACGTGTTCAAACAGCATACATCCCCAGGTTACATTTAAAATACAATCTATCAATTGCAACATACACTTTTCCATAGACCGCTATGAATACAAAACAAAAGTTTTTTTTGTTGACGACATCGCGTTTAACGGAAGCAGTTCAGAGAAAGTGGTTTTGGCATAGTTTAAATTATGTAAACTATGTTTTGGGATTTATCGGGCCCTTTTCTGACCTAGAGCGATATTCTCTAGCGAGTGACATTGTTTGAACGACTTATAAATCAGAAATCTATCTACTCATTTACTCATCTATCTCTATTTACTGGTGGTAGAGCTTCTGTGAACGAGCTCGAGGAAGTGGGCACCACCGCCTCACCTTTATCTGCCGCCAAATAGCAGTACTTGTGCTGCTGTGTTCCGGTTAGATGGTAATGGTATGTTCCTGTAATTACTGGCGCATAGGCATAACAGCTAAGTCCTATAGTATGGCAACGTATCCACATAGAGATCAAGACAACATAATAGCTTGTTTTGAATTCTATGTGGATATCCATGGGCTGCAGGGGCCACTTAACATCTGGTGGACTGCATGCTCGTTTGCCATATAAGTTGTATAAAAAAAAACTCAGCTCTACTCAGCCTATATCCACCCTTGGTACAGGCCTCATCTTTATCAAATCTCTCTCTTAGTTCTTGTGCTAAGCGCATCTGTGCCTTTCCATAAATTTAAATTATGATTATCAATCATGTATCGCAAGCACATAACAGCTCTCAACTTGGGCGCACGTAAGGCATATCATGTGTGCTAGATCTAAGAGGTATTCCAAGTTGCAAAGCATTTAAGGGCAGTGACAAGTTTATTTTGCAATATTTCAAAAACCCCTGACAAGTGAGGACCTCCGCGGCTCAGCGGGCGAATAACCGGCTGAGAGGGTTCGATTCCAGCCGCGGACCAAATTGCATGATCTTCCGAGTCTGGTTGTTTCTCTATATATTGTAATATGTATTTAGATAAAAAGGGCATAATAAGTATTCTATCAGTCATCTGGTTCCCAATAGTTCCCACAGTGCAAGCTCTGCTTAGCTTGGGACTAGATAGCTGTGTGAAATGTCCAGCCATATTTATTTACTTATTTATAATCTGCCTTAGCAATACAAAAACATGTGTTACATTTGTGAGTTTCAAAATACGTGCCTACATTTTGTATTACCATGTTTAGGTAGGTCCGAAATCATATACAGTAGGAACCTAGATCGCGGTGACTACACACCTGCACGTTGCATATTAATTTTTTGATCTGATCTCATTCAAAACACTTCGCTAATGCGTCTTAATTCGGTCATATTACCAGTATGTGAATAATGTGAAGGCACATTACAGTAAAAGCTCTTTATTCGCGGGTTATTTGTTCCGTAAATATGCCGCGAATACAGAAACCGTGAATATGGAATCTTAATTTAATATGAGATTCGATGAAATAAAAAATAAATATATAAAAAAACAATTTAATTTAAGTTTTTGGCCATGTTGATTAATTATTATCTTCAGGTTCAGTTTTTAAAAGGTCTTTCAATTCAGACTGATATTCAGCAGTGGCATTAGCAATTTGCCTCTTAAAAATAAGACTTCGTTCCTTAGACGGATCAATTTTCATAAAGAAATCACAAAGTTCATTTGCCATTCTTAAACCTTCACTAAGATTTATCAAATTGAATGTCACGTTTCCAGTGCTTGTTGAAGCCTCTTCTTCAATGGGCTGTGAATTTAACATTTCCTCCAAGTCGGTTTCAGTCAAATCTTCATCTTGTGATTTAGGCGACTCCTGAATGTCACTTTATTCTATCTGTTCGAACCCATCTCGTCCTATTCCATTCGCAATATCGGCGTTATCGCGTATATAAATATTTCGTTTTTATTAGTCCATTAGCCGGCGCATTTACAAAGGATACCGAATGCTCTTTCACCGATATACCGCTTAGATTTGCGAATATAGAAATCTTTTGCCGTGAATATAGGAATTGGGTCGCATTTTTTTAATCTGCGAATAGTGAAAACGCGAATAAGGAGCTTTTACTGCATTTTAATTACGGGATCACGAACCGGTATATCGGTGTTACAGACGACAATATTTCCGTTCAATTTGTGAATGTCGTGTATCTGAGTCAACCTGATGATTGACTGAGTGAGTGCGATCCGATCCGCATTGCGTCTCGCTTAGCTTTGTAGCCGATGGACTTATGTCAGTTTTTAACCCTCAACGCAAAAAGAGAAGGTCGCTGGTTTACTTTTGAATTTTACTTAATTGATCGAGCGAGGTCTCTAAATCAACTTGGGCAAATTGAATATGTATGTATGTTTGTTTGTCCGAGGATAACTTTCGAAGCGTTTATCCGATCATCTTGAAATTTGTTATTATAGGTAGGTAGTGATGGTACAATTATTATGGTGTGAATAAACGAGCTAAAGATATGGGGGTTTGTTGAGATATTGGGGTTCAAGAGGGGTAAAAAAAACAAAATGGGACTATCCGGTCAAGTGGCACGTCTAAGTAAAGGTATTTGTGAGTACATTTCGACACCGTTTTTATTTTTAGTTTAAACCTTTTAGTTATTAAGTTATTAGCCATAATAAAAACTGAACTTTGACAAAATTCACAGGGTACACCAGTGAAACATTGCTGAAATTTGGTATGCGTATAGCTTTACTCACATAAATAGGCAAAAGTCTGAAATCCAGAATAACTACAATTTCTACCCCAAAAAAGAGTAACATACATGAACTCCCGTTACCTGTAATTTGAATGAAACTGTAGGTCAAGGTCGTCCAATCCAAGGTGGGTGTGCATTTCGTGGCACTATTTTATATATAAGTCAAAGAATGAGGCCGGCTTGCACAACGATCCCTAAAAGTATTTAGCGACTAAACATGTTTAAACTTTACGTATTTGTATATTTTGACAACGCCTCAAATCATATTTAGCCATCGTTGCGCGAGTCGCCCTAAGAATATTTTTTTTGTGTTTTGGGAGACTCGCGCGAGATCTTAGTTCGGGGCGTACCACTAGTATAATTTTGATTGAAATAAATCACGAAAGTCTGTAAATGTATAGCCTCAGTTGTATAAGAGTAAGATTTATGGAAACAGTTTTGACTTTCAATTGTGAAAGAGCGGGCCGAGGTCGTATTAAGGTCGTTTCGATATTTTTTGGAACTTACTTGGCTCAAATTGAAAGTGCTGTAATATTACTTCGAACATATACTCGTATAGTCTCGGGTTAGACCGGAATGGCATTAGCTCAAGATCGCGTTGTTCATGTATTAATCATGTCGATTGCAGATTTATCATCGTCATCGTCAGCTTGCATTCCACTTACTGTTGTCATCTCTGTCATCATCATTATATTAGCAATAGAACGTCCACTGCTAAAAACCATATTTCCAGAGCGATCGATCTTGTTCGGCCTGCACCCAAGGACTCCCAGCAACCTTTATCAGATCGTCTATACATCTTTCTGCCCCAATGGCCGTCAGTTCTTCGAGCTATGTGGCCCGCCCGCTGCCACTGCCAGTTGTATAGGCCTCCCTAAGTTATGCCACCTACCACGATCTTGCCCATCGGATGGTCAGCGGCTTTTTCCCGTCGGATGGGTCAGACATAGTTGGATTATTATTAGACAAACTATGTTTCTGTAAACACTCGTCGGCCACCATTCGTCCTCATTATATACACACGCAAAGTTATCCGACATGTATTCTACTATACATATATGACAACACGGGCGTAACCAGGTTTTAGTATCGGGAGGGGTTCAAGAAAATAAAACAACATCATCATCGTCAGCCCTTCTCATCCCACTGCTGGGCATAGGCCTCTCTTCGTTGTCGCCGTTCGCCTTCGTCCTGCGCTGTTCTAACCCACATACGACCTGCGATTTTTATAATGTCGTCGACCTATCTTGCCGGTGGACGAGCTGCGTTCCTGGTTCCATCTCGGGGCCACCACTCGGGGTCAGCACCCTGTCATCACCGCGCCTGGCCACATGTCCTGCCCAACTCCATTTGAGTCCCAATATACGCTTGCTAACGTCTTGAACTTTAGTCCGCTTGCGAATTTCAGTAAAACAACACATGAAAACAAAAATTAGGAGGAGGAAAAAAGAAAAACAATTTATTGGACATACAGGCTTTTACACTACTTGCTAAATAAAATAATAATAACACAATATAAAACACACAACACAATATAAATGCAAAGGTATATCTGTATCTTGATTTCGGATACAAATGGTTAAAAGTATTAATGTATATTTCAATATAATATTAATGTGATATTTCGGGGGGGGGGGGGGGGTCCTGGACCACTCCCCCCCTCCCCCGCCCTGGCTACGCCCGTGTATGACATACTTTTACGTGTAGTGGAACGAATAATAGCTATTGTAGAGTCAACGATCGCAGTCAGAGCAAATATTCATATTATTGTTATATCAACACGGCACGGCCTGACAATGTCCCATTCATGGTCGGCAAACATGGCTGATTTACGGCGGGAGTAAAATGGTGTAAATGTTTTTTTTTGTCTGTTAAAAAATATAATTTCAAATCGCGGTTTTAATGTTTTGTGCGCACAGGAGACTTCGTAAACTCTCTCTTACATAGATTAAGAGAGAGATTAAGTTTCTGCACGCGTGGTTTACGTTTTTATTTGTATGTGAATTTAATTTGAGTTTTTATGTGAATTAGTTAGACGACTTTTTATACGTTTTCTCGGTTAAATTCATACTAATATTATAAATTAGAAGTGACTCGGGCTCTTTGTAGCACCGATTTCTATTACATTTGGTACCTATTTTGTATATCTATACTAATATTATAAAGAGGAAAGATTTGTATTTTTGTGTGTATGTTTGTAGTGAATAAACTCAAAAACTACTGGACTGATTTAAAAATTCTTTCACTGTTGGGTAGCTACTCTATCCCCGGGTGACATAGGCTACTTTTTACCCAACTGCGCAGAAGGAGTGTAATGTTTTATGGAAAAACTAAGCATGTGAAGCTGCGGATTGGTCAGCTAGTAATATATATAGGTATTTCACTATGAGCCTCATACGAAGGCTCGCGGTGCTCAGCGTGCTACGGAGAGGGCTATGCTTGGTATTTCTCCGCGAGATCGAACCAGAAATGAGGAGATTCGTAGACGAACCAAAGTCACTGACATACCACAAAGGATTAGCAAGCTGAGGTGGCAGTGGGCAGGGCACATAGCTCGTAGAACTGACGGCCGTTGGGTCAGATAGGTTCTCGAGTGGAGACCACGCACTGGAAAGCGCAGCGTAGATGGAAAGACGACTTGATAAAGGTTGCTGGGAGCCGTTGGGTGCAGACCGCACAAGATCGGTCGCTCTGGAAACCTATGGGGGAGGCCTATTGTCATTAGCAGTGGACGTCCTGTGAATGATTATACTAATATTATAAAGAGGAAAGATTTTTTTTTGTATTGAATAGGCTCCGAAACTACTGGACCGATTTAAAAAATTCTTTCACTGTTGGGAAGCTACACTATCCCCGGTCCAAGGCTACTTATTACCCAACTGCACAGAAGGAGGGTAATGTTTGTATTGAAAAGCTACGCGTGCGGAGTTGCGGATTGGTCAGCTAGTATGTTATAGATAGATTATGACCTGAATTGAGCTAAAGGCTAGTTTTTATTGACAGCCGGTATTAAACCTAGTTTCACATAATATAAAGAATATGATAATAGAACTTGTATATAAATCCATTCCGTCTAGCTAGACGCTCGCTTAAGGTCAAGGTTTAGTGTTACGTTTTTATATGCCAGTAGTGAGATTGTAGGTAATCCTACATTTATAAATGAAAAAGTTGTTTGTTCGACAGAAGTGTATGGCTCAATTTACATTCAAAATCAAAATTCTTTTTTTTAATAATTATAAGGCTAGCGTTTGACCACGCTCTCGCCTGATGGTAAGCGATGGTACACGCTTGCCTATAGTGTGACCATTAGTGCTGTGCACTCCCTGAGGTATGCGCGCGGCGAGACGGGGGGGAGAATCGGCTGCTGCGCTCTGTCAGTTCGCCGTCAACGCTCGTGGCGGCAGGTAGTGTTATTTGTATCGGACTGTCTATGTCATGTGCGTCTGACATAGACAGAGCGCAGCAGCCGATTCTCCCCCCCGTCTCGCCGCGCGCATACCTCAGGGAGTGCACAGCACTAATGGTCACACTATAGGAAAAACCTATTCACTCGCGACTTGAAGACCCCTAAGCTAAGGCTTTGGAGGCTCTGCTAGCTCGTCATTGCAAATGAGCTTCTTGGCTCTTCTCTCAATTGAATCTGGAATTGAATTTATTGCGTTACACGGATTATAATAAGGTGATAAGTAGCAGTTAACACGGTTTGGATACTTATAGAAGAGCGAGGCCTTCTAACACTAGTAGCTACCTACTTACATTAAAATGTTCTATTACTTTAACTAAAGTTTCATTTTATAAACCTTATTGCCACTGAAAATATAAGCGGCGAAAACATGGAAATATGCTGATTTAGAAAGCGTTCTTAAAAAACGAGTGTGCTTTAGACAACACGACTGAAGTAAAGCTTCTGCTGCTGCCTGCCATCTGTTGTGGAATAGCTGAACTGTTTCGTACGTAAATCGAAGCTGGTAGATTCAAAATACGAAACGTCGTAAATACTGGTGGTAGAGCTTTTGTGAACGTGCTCGAGGAAGTGGGCACCACCGCCTTACCTTTATCTGCCGCCAAATAGCAGTACTTGTGCTGCTGTGTTCCGGTTAGATGGTAATGGTATTTTCCTGTAATTACTGGCACATAGGCATAACAGCTAAGTCCTATAGTATGGCAACGTATCCACATAGAGATCAAGACAACGTAATAGCTTGTTTTGAATTCTATGTGGATATCCATGGGCTGCAGAGTAGCCACTTAACATTTGGTTAACTGCATGCTCGTTTGCCATATAAGTAGTATAAAAAAAAATCTAAAGTTTCATTTTATAAACCTTATTGCCACTGAAAATATAAGCGGCGAAAACATGGAAATATACTGATTTGAAAGCGTTCTTAAAAACGAGTGTGCTTTAGATAGCACGATTGAAGTAAAACTTCTGCTGCTGCCTACCATCTGTTGTGGAATAGCTGAACTTTTTCGTAAATCAAGCTGGTAGATTCAAAATACGAAACGTCGTAAATACTTTTTTTTGTCTATAGCAAAATGAACTCTATTATACAGCATGAAGAAGTGTTTAGTTTTTACAGTTTGTATAATTTAGGCTAATATGGGATAGGAGATATGCGACAAATCAACTGGCTATGAAAGAAGAAAAGTAGCTCTCTCTCTCTCTCTCTCTTTCTATCTTCAATAACTTATATCTCCCTCTCAACTTCCGTTCGCACTTTTCGTGACGCATTCACCAGTTTACTCCCCAAGTCAAGCGTGCGTAAAGAAGTTTTACTTCAATAATCTAGCATTGAGTCGTACAAGTAATCCAGTATTCTTGGCCGTTTAAAACTAATCCTACATTGTCTTGTAACGTTTGTACTGAAGTGTATAACATGTGTTTGTGTTTCGTGGCGCGTTGCCAGATCACATTGCATTTTCTACCGGTCAATGCAGTTTTGTAAAATACCTTCAACTCGCGCTCGGTCGAGGTGAAGTTATACTTTTGTGCCACGGTAGCAGTTTCGATATTAACAGGCTTTGTGTGAAGTGAATACGTTTTAAAAATTGATGCAATTCAAAAAAACTAAAGGTAATAAAATCTGTGGATACAGTTTGGTGTTGCAGCTACATATCTATCATCTCCATACAAAATGTAATTACACCACTGGATAGCTAAAGGATCAGAAAATACGTTACGCTAAGTGAGGACTGTGACGCATCGCGCGCGGTGGAGGGGAAGCGCCGCCATTTTGAGGTCATTTTGCTGCGTTTTGAGATTTCCATTTCATATGACCCGAATGACTTCTTAGTGTTCAAACATGATTATAACATAATATCAAATAGCGTATTTTATATTTTGTATAGAATATATTAGCTGTTACGTACACGTATTCACGTACAACACACGGCCGTGTACAGTGTACTTGGCACAGCCACACCCCATTTTTAGGGTTCCGTACCCAAAGAGTAAAACAGGACCCTAAACTGTGACTGGACACGCCGTGTCAGTATGATATCAACTAGCAATTAACTCGTGTCAAAATTTTATCGAGGAGAAATAGCCAAGGCTAGATATTGTAGGTATCTAGGTATACCTAGTGATTATAGATAAAAATCTAAGTGTAACCAAACGCTGCATAACCAATTTGCACAAATTATGAGCCGTGCTCTAATATTTAACACGGTGTTACGCGACTGACGACCTTGATGCCGTAGAGATAAAACCGCATTTATTTATAGTTTTCTGTGAGCGGTGTTAGGGTTGCCACCTTCCCACTCGCCAAGTCTCAGATCATTCCTGACTTATCTATATCTATACTAATATTATAAAGAGGAAAGATTTGTATTTTTGTGTGTATGTTTGTAATGAATAAACTCAAAACTACTCTGTCCATTTCAAAAAATAATTCACCATTGAAAAGCTACATTCATTCTGAGTGGCATAGGCTATATTTATTGCTAGAAAAGATTAGGGATCCTTACTAAAACTTAAGTAACGTAACCCAAGGTGTAAAAAAGTGCCCTAAAACGTCTTTTATCGCATGCGCTGCGGAAACTATTGATGATAGAACAAAAGTATGTTCTATAATATTAAAGAACATATCAATATCTACAAAAAACTTCGTAATATTATAAAGAGGAAAGATTTGTTTGTTTGTTTGTATTGAATAGGCTCCGAAACTACTGGACCGATTTAAAAAAAACATTTCACTGTTGGGAAGCTACACTATCTCCGGGTGACACAGGCTACTTTTTACCCAATTGCGGAGAAGGAGGGGTAATGTTTTTATTAAAAAACTACGCGTGCGAAGCTGCGGATTGGTTAGCTAGTACCGTTATAAATGGACCATCTGGTAAGTGGTTACTCGCCTGTAACAAAGCACGCAACATAAAAACATGCCACAATGTTAACCGAAGTCACAATTTGAACTAATCAGATTGTCCATGTCCAATAGGCTAACCGCTTAGACACACCCCCCGTACTCCAATTGTGCTGGTGACAATGCATGGTACGACGAATGTGTGTTGCCAATGGGGCAACCGGATCGCTTGGTTGAATATTACGTTACGACCTCCTGCGCGGTGGGATGAGACGCAAGAGGTTGCGGGTATGATTCCCGCCGCGGAGCAAATGTTTGCAATGATTTACAGATATTTGTTTCGGGTCTGGTTGCTTCTCTATATTGTTATAAGCATGTATTTACAAAAAAAACGTATATAAGTATTCTATCATTTATCTGGTTCCCATAGTACAAGTTCTGCTTAGTTTGTAGCTAGATAGCATTGTGTTGTGTGAAACGTCCAGCAATATTTATTTATTTATTTATCTATATTTTGTGTAAAAGGTATTTCATACAAATGTTTCAATTTCATACAAACACATTAGTTTGGGGCTAGATAGCGCAGTGTGAAATGTCCAGCATTTTTTAAAACTATTGTTTTTAATGTACTAAAAACGCCCTTTATGATGAAACCCATACTGTAGTCAAAAAACCTCGGCAGGGGGAGACCGCGAACAGATATCTCGTGGATATCTGTTCGCGTTTCACTTCGTAAATGGGCTCTTGTTTCATATACTACTAGCTGACTAATCCGCAGCTTCGCACGCGTAGTTTTTCAATAAAAATATTACCCTCCTTCTGCGCAGTTGGGTAAAAAGTAGCCTATGTCACCCGGGGATAGTGTAGCTTCCCAACGGTGAAATAATTTTTTAAATCGGTCTAGTAGTTTCGGAGCCTATTCAATGCAAACAAACAAACAAACAAATCATTCCTCTTTATAATATTATGAAGTTTTTGTAGATATTGATATGTTCTTTAATATTGTAGAACATACTTTTGTTCAATCATCAATAGTTTCCGCAGCGCATGCGACGAAAGACGTTTTAGGGCATTTTTTTACACCTTGGGTTACGTTACTTAAGTTTTAATAAGGATCCCTAATCTTTTCAAGCAATAAATAAAGCCTATGTCACTCAGGGTGAATGTAGCTTTCCAATGGTGAAAGAATTTTTGAAATCGGCACTGTAGTTTTGAGTTTATTCATTACAAACATACACACACACAAAAATACAAATCTTTCCTCTTTATAATATTAGTATAGGTAGAAGTGTTGAGGAAACCTATTCAACGATACACCATAGGTGGGTGTAGGGTGGGTGGAAAAATCACCCCCAACTTCCATATAGGGAGGGCACCCTATATCACTTACTAGGCATCACTAAAACGTATCGTCATGCCCAATTTCAGCTTTACAGTACTAAGTGCGACTTGCGCAACGATGTCTAAACGTATTTAGCAAATAAACATGTCTAAATTTGATGCATGTATTTGTATGATTTGATAAATCCTTAAATCATATTTAGCCACTAAATACGTTTTGGCATCGTTGCGCAAGTCAACCTTGGTCTAGCTAGAGAGTTGTCAGATCGGACAAATACATCAAAAACATTTTCAGTCGCTAAATACGTTTAGGGTTTGATGTGCAAGCCGTGCTTGGTCTATGAATAAAATGGCTGTAATTGGTAGGACAGCAGACATGCCGAAACAAAAATAAAATAATGAAAAAAAGTATGAAGATTATACTTATCTACAGTCTTCGAGTTCGACGTCAGTATTGTAAAAATAAATATTTAACATTATTATCGCAAACCACTTACCTACTAGTAAATGTAAACGCGAAAATAATATGTTTGGATGAAAAGTTTTAGTAGTTTACCCGACTGCGTAGAAGAAGAGAAGAAGTAATGATATTGACAAACAGGACATTTTAATGATATTTTTTTATATTACCGAATTTATGAATTCATTTGCATTCATTGCTGAGACGCAGGAGGTAGCGGGTTCGATTCCCGCCGCGGAACAAATGTTTGCATGATATACAGATATTTGTTCCGGGTCTGGTTGTTTCTCTATATATTATAAGTATGTATTTACAAAAAAAATGTATTTAAGTATTCTATCAGGTATCTGGTCCCCATAGTACAAGCTCTGCTTAGTTTGGGGCTAGATAGCGCTGTGTGAAATGCCCAGCAATATTTATTTATTCATTTCATCCATACTGTCCATCTAATAATATAAATTCGAAGGTAATCAGGCCTCTCTGTCTGTTTGTTGCGTTTTTACGACTAAACGGCTTTGCCGATTTCGATGAAATTTTGTTATACAGACAGATTATGACTGGGATTGGGGCATAGGCTACTTTTTACGCGACTGCGCAGAAGGAGGCTAATGTTGTTATTAGCAAACCACGCGCGCGAAGCCGCCGGTGGATCAGCTAGTTATCTATATAAAGCTTTGTATCACTTTTTAAGCTTATTGCTCGCACGGAGAATTGTACGTTCTTAGGGAGCGAAAAATTTGTTACGATGGCATTTCGACCGCTGTGTACTGTCAACTAGTTTAAGTATGTGTTTATAAAAAAATAATCTCTTCTATATTCTATCAGTTAGCTGGTTCCCATAGTACAAGCTTAGTTTGGGGCTAGATAGCGCTGTGTGAAATGTCCAGCATTTTCATTATTATAGGTAAATTAGATATACGCAAAGTGATTGTCATAAGCTAATCAACATTAAATCCACGACATTGTATATTCAACTAGCTGACACGACCGCGGCTTCGCATGCGGGGTATTTCAATAAAAACACTTTACTTTTTACCCGAGTGCGCAAAAGGAGGGTATCCTTTTGCGCACTCGGGTAAAAAGTAGCCTATGTACTTCCCCAGGATATAATCTCCGTGCCAAATTTCATTTAGTTACGAAAAGGTAACAAACAAACCACAACAAAGAGTTACTTTCGCAGTTGCTATGTATGTATTATATGTATAAACCTGCCTCTGGAATCACTCGTATCTATTGCTGAAAACTGCATAAAAATCCGTTGTGTACTTTTAAAGATCTAAGGTAACAGACAGCGGAAGCGACTTCATTTTATACTATGCAAAGAAATAGCCTTGAACGATAATGTCGCATAAATATAAACCATCAATATCGATCCGTTTGAGACCGGTCGAATACGACTTTTATTTTCACCTCAATCATAAAATATTACTTCGCCGATAGTGTCGCCCTGATACGGATTGGCCTTGGCTGGTGAACGGTAGATTAGAGCGGGACGGCAGGTGTTGAATGCGCGCGCGAGCGAGACGCCCGACCGGCGCGAGCGCAACGTGGTGAGCACGCAGTCTGATTGTACAGCTTTAAGGTTATGTCATATGGGAATGGGGTAATACTATAATTGTTGTAATCCGTCGTTATTATTAAATTGTAATCGTGTGGGGTGTAGCGTTGGCAGTTTTTTTATCAGCAGTTGTTGCTAGGAAATAAATATACTAGGATAGGAATCGAGGTGATGAGTTTAAACTTGTTTAGGGTTTCGTACCTCAAAAGGTAAAAAAGGAACCCTTGTAAGATCACTCTCTTGTTCGTCTGCCCGTCTGTCTGTCCGTGTGTCACCACCGATTTTCTCAGGAACGAGTGGACCTAGCAAGTTGAAAGACCTATTAGGTGTATAAAAATCAAGGTCCTGAGTCAACACGATAAAAAGATATGGGCAAATTTAGATTTTCGCGGAAACTTGTAAGTAACAAAATTTACCTTAATTTTCAACTGCTGGCTGTAAGAGTTTGCTTTTAACCAAAATTGACAATTCTAGGTCAACCGAAAGTACCCTATAGATTTTGGGTGGGAAACCTATATGGTAGTTCCCGTTGACCTAGAATCACGAAATTTGCCAAAAAGCAGCACAAATAAAGAAAATTTTACAATTATAAAAAAAGTTGAAAATTAAAGTGTGTCGCCATACATACATAGTTGACGCCGATTAAGATAGTCCTTTGAGTTGTATGGGCGCTCATACAATTTAGAGGACTAGCTTAATCGGCACCAACCTCAAAATATAAGGTAAATAAATAAAATTGTGCTATTGAATAAAATACATATTTAAGTGAGGCTCCCATACAACAAACGTGAATAGGTAAACAAACAGGTAGACTCTTGAAATATTCACAGAATATTTAGTTATATAATCGATTTAAAAATAAATAATATAATTAATATTTACCCGGGGGGGGGGGGGGGGGGGAGCATTCACTTTCAGATAACTTTTTGGAAAGGTTTTAGCCCCTGACGCAAAAATAGGGGTGTTATAAGCCTTTGTGTATCGTACTTCCAAAACGGATTGACCCATTCGGACGGGGTTCTTTTTTATGGAAAGCTCGTTTAACTGGGATGGTTCTTAGCTTTTTAAATTTTACACCCCCCGAAAAAAAGGAAATCGGGTGACGATATTTATAACTAGTGGTTCGCCCCGACTTAAGATCTCGCGAAACTCCCAAAAAACAAAATGAATATTATTCTTAGGGCGACTTGCACAACGATGTCTAAACGTATTTGTCAAATCATACAAATACGTCAAATTTAAACATGTTTAGTCGCTAAATGCATTTAGTGATCTTTGTGCATGCCGGCCTTAATCTTTCACTAATAAATTAGTGCCACGAAATGCATAACCAACTACTTGACCTACAGATTCATTTAAATTAAAGGTAACGGGGGTTCATGTTAAATGGCTATTCTTTTTAGGGGTAGAAATTGCAGTTATTCTGGATTTCAGACTTTTCCCTATATTTGTGTCATAGCTAAAGCTACACGAATACCAAATTTCAGCTCTGTGGGGTCACTGGTGTACCCTATGAATATTATAAAAGTTTTGTTTTTATTATGGCTAATAACTCAAAAACTACTAGGATTAAACTAAAAATAAAAACGGGATTGAAATGTACTAATGAAGACCGAATGGGACGTAATTTGACGTCCCACTTGACCTAATAGTCTCATTTTTTTTTACCCCTCTTGAACCCCAATATATCAACAGCCGCCCCACATTTTTAACTGATTTAGTCACACCATACCAAAATTGTTACATTGCTACCTACCTATATAACAAATTTCCGCTATATACCAAATTTCACGATGATCGGATCAACACTTCGATTGTCATCCTCGGACAAACAAACATACATACTAAACATACAACGCCGATTTGCCCAAGTTAATTTAGAGATCTCGCTTCGCTCGATCGATTATAATACTCAGCAATGGACTGTCAGCTAAGCTGCCAATGATCATCACAAAAAAAAGTACATATTTGGTTAATAATAAAATGGTATCGCATCTGTATCTGACTGTATCGATAGATTTGAGGTCACAGAAGCGAAAATCGTTAATAAGTACAGCACAGAGTCTCAGTAATACGGCACTTTAGTAGTCCGGTACGTCCAATAATCCGGCACGCCTATATAGTTTTTAATAGTGCCGGATTAGTGAGACTCTACTTTAAAGTAGAGTAAGTAAGTAGTAGAGTAATGAAAGTATTGTTCATAAAGTAGAGTCTCACTAATCCGGCACTATTAAAAACTATATAGGGGTGACGGATTATTGGCTTCTATAGAAAAAATCATAATATGTAAATAAAATATGTGCGCAAGCGCGGAACGAGAGTAGGGAGGTGTGAGGGAGGCGTGAGCGGAGCGTGCCGGATTATTGGACGTACCGGACTACTAAAGTGCCGGATTACTGAGACTACTGTACTTAAGGCGCTAACCGTTGCCGATGACCTTGAGCGAATGGGTGTAGCTATTGTTTCGGCCCCGCACCTTCCGCCACATGTATCTAACCGACCAGCAAATAGGTGAGCGCGAGGCAGACGAGCACAACCCTCCCGTGCGACAGTCAGCGGTACACTGACGCCCGTCGGCCGCGCAACCACCTAAGGATACGCCCGCTAATTATTCTAAAAAACTGAAAAGAATTAATTGCCACGTGAAAGATCGTCGCAGCACAGCATCATTTGTTCAACTTGAAGGTAGTAGGATAGTCTTTGCCCACATTTAGGTGAAACAAAAATTACAAAATTTTACGTCGTTTAGAGGTTGAATCAAATTGAAAGTCGAAAAGAGCTACATTTTGTTATTTTTTTTTCTCATAGTAAATAAACAGGTAGAACTTTTTTGTATGTTCACTTTGCAATGAATGAATGACATATATTTTTTGAGTACATAAAACTGATTCTGCCCTGAGGAGAAAGCCTCCAAATAAGCCAATCAGCTACTATATTCGCCTTAAATGACAATTTTCGCTTCTGTGACCTCAAATCTATCGATACTGTCAGATACAGATGCGATACCATTTCATTATTAACTAAGTGTTTAATGTCAAACGGGTTTCAATTTAAATGGCTTCCTTAATTCTGTGTAAATGTCACATCTCGCTCCGTAATTAAGAGTACAGGTTTTATGGGTATGTTAAACAAGCGAATACTTTGTGGTCTGAGTTATATTAATATACAGATACGCTTCCGCAGGCGGCATCGCACGCGAAGTTCGTCAATACCAATAAGTATAAAAACTGAAACCCGACTACGTAATACGTATTTCGATGGTAGCCTATCTCACCCGCACCATAACAACGAATCGATTGACACCTCATTCATCAAAATCGGACGAGTAGTTTGGTACATACATACATACATAGATTGCTAAAAAACAAAACCCTTCCTTTTGCCTTCATTCATAGACATACGGGACTCTTGGTTGATCTCAAGACAAGATCTCTAAATCAACTTTGGCAAATCGGCGTTGTATGTATGTATGTTTGTTTGTTCAATGATAACTTTCGAAGCGTTTATCCGATCATCGTGAAATTTGGTATATTGGTAGGTAATGATGGCACAATTTTGGTGTGACAAGTGAGCTAATCCGCGGACTATCCGGTAAAAATGGCACTTTAAATAAAAGGTCGTTTTGAATACATTTCGACCCTGTTTTTATTTTTAGTTTAAACCTTGTAGCTTTTAAGTTATAGGCCATAATAAAAACTGAACTTTGACAAAGTTCACAGGGTACACCAGTGACCTCACATTGCTGTAATTTGGTATGCGTGTAGCTTTAGTAACACAAATATACGGAAAGTCTGAAATCCAGAATAACTGCAATTTCTACCCCAAAAAAGCATAACGAATTAACATGAACTGCCGTTACCTGTAATTTGAATGAATCTGTAGGCCAAGTGATTTGGTTGCTTATTTCGTAGCACTATTTTGATAGTCAAAGATTACAAATAATATTTTTTTGTTTTAATCGGAGACTCGCGACTACTCGCGATATCTCAGTTCGTGGCGCACAGTGGTGCGGTGGTATCTAGTTTGTAAGATATTTGTCTACTAGTGAGTAGACAAATATCTTACAAACGAGATACCACAAAATTAAAAAGAAGTCAACGTTTATTTACCTTATCTTATATTGGTCTTGACGCTTAACAACGCGATCTCTTCCAGACAACCAAGCATAATAACTTTGGTCACCAGAACTCTTCAAATCGCTCTAAGCATCACTAACATCTTTTGAAAAAAGATCCTTTGTGAACCAAAAGCGAAATCAAAAAGAACCAGAAACCTTAAGTGAAACCCCAAAAGTGATATATTAAACTGTCGATATGTCAGTATAAGTGTGACTAGTGTCAAGCCCATGCTAGATAGCATGACGGCGGGGGTCACCGTGAAGAGGAAGTCGCGGTCCCGCAGGAGCTGGGCGAAGGTCGAAGCCGATGGACAGGTATACCCCTTAGAACCGGGTCAGATATACTCTTAGGTATACACTTAATATCGGGTCAGGTACACTCTTTAAAACTTGGACAGGTATACTCTCTAGAACCTGGACAGGTAGGTACACACAGGATAAGTGTATTAAGAAAATGGGTCAGATATACTCTTTAAAACCTGGTAAGGTATAACCTTTAGATTAGACTAGTTTACTTCAGCTACTTCCACAGCATTTATGTCATACGGTATACTACTGTGGGTGAGTGCTGCAGATATAAACACCGGTTTTTTGCTGCAGAAAAGGGGTTGTTCGTTCAATTTATAATATGGGCCCCAGATAATCATTACGCAAAAAGTTTAAAGAAATAAATATTATGACATTCCCTTGTCAATACATCTATGGAAATCTGAAGTATGTTCACAAAATATTATTTTTTTAAGAAAAATAGCGATAATCATAATTTCAATACTAAAAATAAAGATAAACTCGCTGTTGCCACTTGTAGACTCCATAAAGTTAGTAAATCGTTTAAAGGGCAAGGTGTTCGCTTTTATAACAAACTCCCAAGTGATGTGCAACAATTGACAATTAACAAATTTAAAAACGCAATTAAACAAAATCTTTATAAAAAAGCCTACTATAAAATATCGGATTATTTAGATGATAAAGAAGCTTGGGATTGAAATTGCTCCAACTCGTTCAAAAATGTTACAATTTAGACGTGATTTATTTTCTTTATTGTTATGTATTCTAAAAGGATTATTAAAAAAAAACAACCAGCCTTGTTTTCTCGCCTTTCTTTTCTGGCTTGGTAGCGAAGGAACAGGCAGTAAAATTGACGTTTCAGAGTGATCCTTGTGATTTTAATGAATAAAATATTTTGACTTTTGACTTTATTATCAGCGCGTAACATAACCACTTTAGGCAAATACTTTTCGACGGTAGAGAAAAGCAGTAATTTGCGTTTGAGTGTAGCAATATATTTACTGATAACGTTTAAACTAAAGCGCCTTTTTGGACTTGGTCTGTAGAGAAAGGTCTATTCTCAGAAGAGAAAATAGAATCGCTATGTTATAGTGCGATCATTAGTGCTGTGCACTCCCTGAGGTATGCGCGGCGAGGTGGGAGGCAAAGAAAAAACTGCATGAGTTCACATGAGATCAATACATGTCGGACATATCTTACGATATCAGTTTGCATTTCTAAGGCAAGACTTGTGGCGGGAGGATGGTCGGAGGCTATCTATCTGTAATATATTATACTTACTTAGTTGATTAAAATGTAACTTAAATATACTCATATTTAATTAAAAATATGCAGGTGATAAATAAGAACTAAAATTATAATTCAAAGGACTTGTTTGATTGAACATTTTTTATATTTACAAACAATTATATATTCTAACGAAAGTTATTCTGACATAGATTCTGTTTCAACTTCATCTTCCATTTCATATCACGAGATAACGCACGACCCATCTTTGAATATTTATCTCATGTGCGTCTGACATAGACAGTCCGATACAAATAACACTACCTGCCGCAACGAGCGTTGACGGCGAACTGACAGAGCGCAGCAGCCGATTCTCCCCCCCCGTCTCGCCGCGCGCATACCTCAGGGAGTGCACAGCACTAATGGTCACACTATAAATTTTATTGTTTTACATAGCGATTCTATTTTTTGTGAGTTTTATGCACAGCTACTGATTTAATGGGCAGTTCATAAGATTGTTTTATATCTTATTTGAAGTCAGGTTTACCTGCAAGAATATAAAGACTAATTTACCTATTTGTCCTCAGGCATCAGACTTCACGGATATCGGCGACTGGCCGTCCTTAGGCAGAGGTCCCGGAGGTGTCAGATGTCACTCGACACCCCCGCCGCAAGATGGAGACTCGTCGCATCATAATGGCAATGCTGTAAGTTGATCTAGGGTTTGTTTGTGCTGTAGTGTGTCAAGAGGTGTTGTGGCTGCTGCTTGCAAATAGGCATTTTTAGCCACAAAAGAAATGGCTATTTTATTGAACCTGACGCCCTCTTAAATTAGATTAGATAATTCTTTATTGCACTAATAAAATAATGCATAGGCGAACTTATAGCTAATTAGCATTTTCTTCCAGCTAACCTTTGTGTAGTGTAGAGAAAGTGGTAGTGCCAGAAAATGGAAATTTAATCAAACTTTAGCTTAGAAATAAACTTACAAAAATTCAAAATAATAATAATACACATACATAAACGAAATACACAAATATATCTACATAAAGTGCTTAATCAAATCATCTTTAAATCATCAATTAAATCATCTTTTATAGGATGTATAGGGTCCACGATGAAGATGATGAAAGTGTCTATTTTCTTAAGAAGTTCCTTTGAACTCTAGTAAATGAGTAAATAACAAAAATCTGAAGGCTGGCGTTTTATACCGCAGAATAGAAGCGAATGGAAAAAAAGCGTCTTTGTCTAGCAGTGGAACATTTTTAGGCTTCCGTACCCCAAGGGTAAAACGGGACCCTATTACTAAGACACCGCTGTCACCAGGCTGTATCTCATGAACGGTGATAGACAGTTGAATTTTGTTGCGGCTATAACAACGAATACTAAAAACTGAATAAAATAAATATTGAAGGGGGGCTCCCATACAACAAACGTGATTTTTTTTTTGCTCGTTTTTATAGATCGTACGGAACCCTTCGTGCGCGTGTCTGACTCGCACTTGACCAGTTTTTTTTAAGCGCCCGCTATATCCCACCTGATGGCAAAAGGCATATTTTATTGATGTAAAGTTCCATGATGAAGGTGATAAAGCTGTCTATTTTCATAAGATGTTCTTGATCTAGTAAGTACGAGTAAATGAGTAAAATCCGCCGACTGGCGGATTTTGACATAGAATAGAAGCGAATTAAATAAGCGTCTTTGTCTAGCAGTAGAACATTTTTGTAGGCTCCTGTTACTGCAGCAGTGAGATGCAGAAGAAAGGTTAGCTGGAACGATAGCCTTGTGTATCCTCCAAAGCATTAAGTGTCTGGTTGTTAACGCTGTAAATATAAAATCAAGAGTTGTGTTGCAATGTTCTCATCAATTCCATCTTCTCATTTCCAGGACCAGGAGCGGTTACCGCCCGAAGAGCCGCACTCACAGCCACAACAGCACACACCGAAACCTTTGGAAACGCACAACCACCACCAACTCAACGATAATACGAGACATCAGGACAGACATGAGAGGTCCAGGGGACCTGGTAAGGACTCAGGTACTACACTTGACTGTAACTATTTAAATGCAGGTGCTATTGTAGCTGTAGGCATGAGGATTCAGGGTACAGGAATCTATCCATGGCTCCTCCATTTCAAGCTCTGAAATCGAACAGCCTTCATCAACTGACATAAGATGTGACATCTCAACATGCATGAGAGATCCAAGTCAGACAGCGTTGGAACTGGTAACTCCCTGCATATTTTAAGATTTGAATAAAACTTGCAGAAGGATTATATCCAAAAAGTATTTATTACACGACGTGTGTAAAATCTATATTGATTTTTATGGAAATCATTATTTTGCAAGTTTTTGTTTACAACTTTAAACATGCGGGGTAATTTAAGTGCTACAGAAGCCATCTTTTTAGTATTCACATATAAGGGCTTGCATTTCAAACTACAAATAATTAATTAATAACGGTTTTTTTATCCAAACATCTTTATTTTTGTGTTTTTGTTGCTAACATGTAGATACTTACCGCGTATGGGCCGTACGCGCTCTGTTGACCAGCGGGTTCACTGACCGGGCGGGTTCACTGACCGGGCGGGGGTAGTTAACTGGGCGGGGAGCATTGAACAGTTCGTAGTATCTCTTTAGTAATCTGTGGCATCGCACAATATGTTAGTTCTCTAACATTTCGTCGAGCCGTATTTTATAGATATTATACTGACGATATTCAAGTGACGGTTTTTCAAAATATAAAAAAACTCGAAAAAAACTACTAGTTATATTATCAAATTTTAAAGAAAATTGATTAAATTTAGGTGGTTAATTCGATATAAAACTTAATGCCTACTCTTGCAATCGACATCCAAAAATAAATGCCAATTTGATATCTCTTTCGGAAATGGCTGCGGGTTTTAGGCTAGAAATTTATTTATTTATTTTTCTTTATTAATAACAACAAACAATTATACAATTCGGTTACTTAATGCTTATAATAAATAAGGTTCTTTATGTATAATCAGCCCCGGTGTCCACAGATTGGGTCGTCAAATTATAAGGGCATAAAGTGCATGCTTATGAAACAAGACAAATAATATCTGTAGGTTACATTACATACAAGAACAAGATTTTAACTTTTACTTTAGGTCCGACATTTTGACATCAGATACACTCTTTCTGCAAGAGCCGGGTGAGGTTGCAAACAGTTCGATACCAGTAAAGAGATCATTATGTTGTTTCATGATTCTGTTTAAGGGTGCGCGCTCACCACAACAACAAGAGATATCTCGAGGCGTCAACAATACAGTATCTAAAACAAATTTCAATTTTAAAACATTTGTATGTTATACATTTCACACATTTATTTATTATGCTCATCAAAATAACCCCTTTCATTTTTGTGCGTTTTAATATCAAACAACCTATATATATATACATATATATATTTATACTTATAAATGCGACGTTTACAGCCTGCTTTCGGAACGGCAATGCATATCAACTTACTCGATTACGTACGTGTTTTTATAAAAATCTGTATGATATCTAATTTCAATTCGACCGGAGTCGGTCACTGCTTCTTTTACCATCACATGGACCTTTTTAAGGCCACAATAAACGGTGGAGCAATACATAACATTCATTGCAATCAGTTTTGATTTGAAATAGGCAAATATAAATAAATAAACATTGCTGGACATTTCACACAGCGCTATCTAGCCCCAAACTAAGCAGAGCTTGTTCTATGGGAACCAGATAACTGATAGAATACTTATATCCATTTTTTTTTGTAAATGCATACTTATAATATACCTAGTCAGGTCATAAATTCTGTCACATGTTTAATATAAAATAATTGAAACAAGTTTATTCATTATGTAACCATTTATATACCAAAATGAACTTAACAAAACATAGATTCTTATGACACTAAAGTTTATTCAAAATGACCTCCGTGATTTTAAAATACAGGCCTTCAATCTGCGCGGCCAGTCGTCTATCGCAGCACGAACGAGGTCCATGTCAATATCGGCGGCTGCCTTAATTAAGGATGTCTTGAGTGACTCCAAATTGGGATGAGGCTTTGAGCACGCCTTTTCCTCCAAGTGTTGCCATATCTTGTAATCTAACGGATTCAAATCTGGACTGGAGGAGGGCCAGTCTTCGTGCCGGATGAAGTCGATTTCACGCGCCGCCAGCCAGTCTTGTGTGCTCTTTGCTCTATGAGCTGGCGCCGAATCTTGT
Organism: Philereme vetulata; assembly: GCA_918857605.2. NCBI lineage: Eukaryota > Metazoa > Arthropoda > Insecta > Lepidoptera > Geometridae > Philereme > Philereme vetulata. The sequence continues at coordinate 6,294,452 of OU975427.1, read as the reverse complement.
TGGAATACCCAGTGCCTGTTATTGAACATGGTATGAGAAACAGGTTCCACAAGGTTCGTCAGGACTGTATTTTGATACACAACTGCATTCGTTTTTACACCTTTCTCACAAAAATGTACCTCTGTTAAGCCCCAATAAGAAACTCCCAACCATACCCATGAGCGAGGATGAAAAATGACCTCGTTGGACACGCGGAATACGGTTGCTCGCTTCTTCACTACTGTGTGCGTACACCTTATCATTTTGTTTGTTGTAGCTCTCTTCTACGGTAAAAATTTTTACATCCGAAAAAAGAATTTCCCGATATTTTTTTCCCGCGTACCGCTTCAACAAAGCGCGGCATCTCTTCAGTCTCAGGTCCATTAGACGAGCATTCAAACGATGTCCTGTTTTTCTTCGATATGCCCGAAGCCCTAAGTCTTCATTTAACACCCTTTTCACCGTGGTTCTGCTTAACCCCATCTGAAGGGCCTACAGTTTCTGCTTACATTTGGGATTTCATTGAATTCGCGCCTTCACAGCTTTTATCACTGCTGGAGTCCTAACAGACCGAGGGCGACCACTTCTTGACCTGTCATCTACACTAGAGTCTTCATTGTATCGTTTGATGGTGCGATAAACGAATCTTTTGGTTATATTAAAATTTTTCAGTATGTCAAAAAATTTAATTGGCGCGTAACCGCAACGATGCAACGCAATAACTGCAACACGGTCTTCTTTAAGCGTCCACTCCATATTTAAAAATGAGTAAAACTCTAAAAAGTATACAGTTTTATTTTCATGAACAATTCGAAATTCGAATTCGATAAACTTTTTTGTGGCCAGCATTCTAAAAGAAATGTTTTTACTGTGTGACAATACTTATGACCTGACTAGGTATATAAAAACAACCAGACCCGGAACAAATATCTGTAGATCATGCAAACACTTGTGCCGCGGCGGGAATAGAACCCAACAATAATACTTTGTAAATTGGTCGGGTCTTCTGTTAGCAATAATACTTTGTAAATTGGTCGGGTTTTCTGTCAGGAACAACCGACTAATCGCGGGTTCCTATATCCGTCGGTAACCAGCTACGACTCGTTTCTCCTTGAAAAACTGTCAAAAATTTGACACTAGTTTGACACTTTTTCAAGAGGACGAAGAGATACGAGGCGTAGTCAGTTACCGACGGATATAGGAACCCGCCATTAGTGACTGAGTGATAAAGTTGTTTAATCCCAAATCCCATCGCCGAAATGAGAGTTAGATAATATCTGTTGAAGAGGCGTTTGCGAGTTCGTGATGTCCCTTTGGCTTCACGATCATTTACTTTCACGAATTCCAGGTGCCAAAGGCGGGAACAAGTCGGGCAAGCACAAATGGGTACCACTCGACATCGACGTCAAAGCGAACCGGCCCAGCAAGCACGGACCGCCGCACTCGATGCGACAAGACAACGGTAAGTCTAAGGGTGTGTACCTATTCGGAGCGCTACTGCCGACTGCAACTCCAAGTGCCGCGGCTGGCTGCACGCTGTCAGCCGCATCGGCACTAATTCAAATCAAAAACCATTTATTTGAGATATCACCACTAGTACGAACAAAACAAACACACACAAGAGACAAAAAAAAAACGAGTGTGCTTTAGACCACACGATTGAAGTAAAACTTCTTTTTATAAAATTGTTCATTTACAAAATTGTCCACATGTCTGTAGGTGTCGCAATGTTCATTCTGGACAGTCGCAAATCGCACTCGCTTTTTAACGTTTAAAAATATACGAAACGTAACTCCTCTCTTTCTATCTTCACTAACTTATATCTCCCTCTCAACGTAACGCATTCACCAGCTTACTCCCCAAGTAAAGCGGGCATAAAAAAGTTTTACTTCAAAAATAAAGAAAAACAAACTTACAATACAAAGCATTAAATACATAATATGAATAAAAATAATATTGCAGTGTGTTCTCATCACAAAAAGGCTCTAACTCAGCATGTCCTGGGTTCACACTACTGGTTTTTAAGTATTTCTTTGACATACATTCCGAGCGCCGCTGCCGAAAGCAACTGCCGACTGCACGTGCAGCTGCCGCGGCGCTCGGAAGTCATTTCATAGGAATATATACAACCTAGTAGTGCCGCTGCGGCCAACTGCGTGCAGCCGCGGCACTTGCAGTCGGCAGCATCGCTCAAAATAGTACCTTATGCTTCAATTTTGCGACTAAAAGATGTAGATATGAATGTGGATGAATATGGACGTAGAGGAAGGCCAAAGAATAGATGGATGGACTGTGTGAAAGATGATATATGGGTAAGAAAGGAGCGACATCTGATAGAGAGTTATGGAAGGAAAATACGTGTTTTGCGGACTCTTAGTGGGGAAAAGGGCAGGAAGACGATGATGATGAACGCCATTTCGGTACGCAGACACATGAGTCGAAGTGCTTAGCTAAATTCGATCATACAAATTTTTTATCCATTAATCTTTTATCGTTTTCTGTCTTTTGGGATCCACTCAGTGGTGGATTTTGCCAATAAATCCTTCGACATGTGGCAGAGATGGCCCGCCCGCCACGTGGCAGACCACGACGCCGATGGAAAGACGAACTCTACTCGTATATGGAAGACTGGACTACACACGCGCATGATAGAGTGGAGTGGAAGGAAGGGAGGGAGGCCTTTGCCCTGCAGTGGAACAGTACAGGCTCCAAATTATTAAGGCCCCCAGTTATTACCGATTCTTAGAAAATCGAGTAGATACAACACCAAAATAATAATAATTTTATGTATCATATTTATTTTTATAAATTTTTTTGTTCTTTCCGAGGTGCGAGGAATATTTTCATGACACTGGAAATTGTCTTCATGTAGATGTACTCATACTCATTAATTCAAACCGTAGGGACACAATGTAACACTTGGTTACATCAATAATAGTACTTACTTAATTAAAGAGGCTTAATCTAAGTAGCTCATTGTACCATCAGTTTGAAGGTGCCAGAAACAGACAAGCATTTCTTATAGATACAATTACATTTATGCATCTAAATACTGATTATTAAGTATGTAGGTACTTAAGGTTATAGCTGGTGTAGAGGGGCATTGTCAAAGAATTGTTTATAATTCCTATTTTGAATTCTATATTGGTGCGTATGGCCAGTAAGTAACAATAATTATAAATATTGAATTGCATTAGTCATTGATTATATTTTATGGAATGTCAAGATATGCATTTTATAATGTCTAATCGTTGCTGCTGTAAAAAGGCATTGCCGTCTTACCTAAATAATGAATAACAAAAAAGAATGTATATACCTAATTCTAATATCACAGAAACAACAATTCAAAATAAATAATACATACCTACTATCAATTAATTTCCTGTGAAATGGAGTAATCCTTGAGAGCTTCTGTCATGTTAAAGTAGCTTTTCTTAATTATTATTATATTTAATTTGATGATACAACATTTATCGTAGTGCGATTGACCATGGAAAGAAATAAAACCCTCGGTACGCTCAGTTTTCTTGAGGGTAGACTATGGGAAGGTAAAATTGCCCCGGTACAACCAGGTGAACTAGGTGGACCACGGGCACGGGCAGGGACTTTAGGTTGTCTAATCTTCTCATATCTACTTCTCCATTTATGTATCGATCCCTGCGTTCATCTAACAGACTTCAACTCTGGACATCTGTACACTCCTCCTACTTGATAATAAGTCTTTTACAGTGCGGGCTGTCCGGTTATGGAACGCGCTGCCGGTGGCTATCAGATGTGCCAAGTCACTTGCCATTTTTAAACGTGTGCTCGGAGAACACTATTTGAGTATTTGTCGCTAAATATCTATGTATTTATTATTAATTAAGTTATTATTTGGGTTCATTTCTAGTTATTTTTATATTTTATGTTATAAGTATGTATATGTAGTATGTTAGGTCCACACAGTCCATTCCGTCCAAAGGTTGTCTGGTAGAGATCGCTATTCAGCGATAAGACCTTCAATTGTATCACATGGTTTTACGGTGTTCTTTTAAGTTATATTGTTTTAAGGTGTACAATAAAGAATTGTCTAATCTAATCTATCAACTTGTTATAAGCTGGAAAGTTGTTCTGTTTGATTTTGGAAGAGGGCTACTCAGTTTTTAACTTCTGCAGTTGTCAACATTTTCATTTGTCTATTGTTCTACTTTCTTTATGTTCCAAATAAATAGTTTTGACTTTAAATTTACAGACACGCTATCCCTGAATGGTGAAGACGCTCGTCGCGGCGGCTCGCGCCTTCGAGGCACGGCTCGAGGCGGGCGAGGCGGCGCGAGGCGCAACACTCCCCGGCCAGCCTCGGCTATGCCGTCGCTGAACGCGCCGCACCACCCGATGTATCGGGTCGCCGAGTTCGTACAACACCCTGACTTGCAACAGGTATGTCAAGTTTAAGAATGTTAGCTACTGATGCATACTAAAATTTTTGGCAGAAGCCGAATTTCGGTCATTTTTGAGGTTTTGACCGAAACCGAATTTGGTCAATTTTAGTATTTTGACCGAAACCGATTTTTTTTGCCGAAAGCTCGTACGACATAAAGTCATAAACCAGTTTAGGTTTATGTACGAGCAAATAAAGTTACAAGGTTGGGAATTAAAAAAATAATTTAGTAAATTTTACTATTTTTATTGTGTCATTCTGTGGTTTATCTATTACAAAAATATGTAAGCCACTGGATTACTTCCCGGGCTTTAAAACATCCCCATTTGACTTCTATATACTCATTTATTTGGTTATTTTATTGGCTTACTAACATCTCATTATTAACAACATCTCATAATGGTGCTCAAAACATATTCAAAATTGTATATCATTGGTATTCAATGGGACGTTCATTTTTAGTTTCAATTATTATTATTATAAATGACCGTGTTATCAAAAAGTCAGTTTGATAGCGACCTTATACACGCTAAAAATTTCACCGTGTCTGCGGCAGATACGACCATATCATCACGATTAGAACTTTGTCGGATCTAGCCACGAAAATGTGTCGTGTCTGCTCCAGACAAGATAAATAGGAACGCGTAAACGATGTGATTGTTTCCGAGCAGTCGTGCGTAGGGTATGGGTAGGGTGCACTGGTCAACGACACACTACTACTCACCTCCCTTCACCGCAACAGCACAGAGCGCGGAGCTAAGCGCACAGTTCGTGATTAGAAACGACACAAACTCTTGCACAGACCCAGCGACTTTTCTTAGCGTGTGCAAGCAGCCATAGAGTCCCCGAAGTTCACAAACTTTCTATCGGCCGATAGGGCATCGCGAACTGGGCGACTTGTCGCCGCGACTAGACGTGGAGCTGTCGCTTGCGTCGGCGACCAGCCGTTACCGACAGCCGTCGTGCAGGAAGCGATCATTAGTAGTTGAGTATTCGAGAGAGACGGTCGTGTTGTTCATCTTGTGAGTGAATATGGAGCCTCTAGTTGCCTTGCTCTAGCACTTGCCATGATGCTTATCTTGCAAATGCGAAGGTGAAGAGTACAACGAATCTATCGCCGTTGTTGGCTCCATCCAATACTAACCTCTCGCCAAGAACGTGGGCAGTTTTCTCTGCTTTTTGATGAACTCAAAATGCACCACAATTTTTTTGAAATACTTCAGGATGAGCGTGAATTCATTTAATGAGTTACTTTCCATACTACATGATGAATTGAAACATGAACGCGCGCGACTGCCCTAGCTTGTCGTCGCAACTCCGCGACTCTTGACGCCAGATGTGTGGAGCTTTGAACAAAATATATGAAAATTGTCGGCCGCAACCTATCGCCGCGTCTAGTCAAAGTCAAAATCTTTTATTCATTAAAATCACAAGAATCACTTTGAAACGTCAATTTTACTGCCTGTTCCTTCGCGACCAAACCAGGAAAGAAAGGCAAGAAAACAAAGCTGGTTGTTTTTTTAATTATCCGTTTAGAATACATAACAATGCAGGTAATAAATTACGTCTAAATTGTAACATTTTGAACGAGTTGGAGCAATTTCAATTCCAAGCTTCTCTATCATCTAAATAATCCGATATTTTATAGTAGGCTTTTTATAAAGATTTTGTTTAATTGCGTTTTTAAATTTGTTTATTGTCAATTTTTGTACATCACTTGGGAGTTTGCTATAAAAGCGAACACCTCGCCCTTTAAACGATTTACTAACTTTATGGAGCCTACAAGGGGCAACAGCGAGTTTATCTTTATTTCTAGTATTAAAATTATGATTATCGCTATTTTTCTTAAACAAATTAATATTTTTGTGAACATACATAAGATTTTCATAGATGTATTGACAAGGGAATGTCATAATATTTATTTCTTTAAACTTATTGCGTAATGATTCTCTGGGGCCCATATTATAAATTGCACGAGCTGCCCTCTTCTGCAGCACAAAAACGGTGTTTATATCTGCAGCACTCCCCCACAGCAGTATGCCGTATGACATAATGCTGTGGAAGTAGCTGAAGTAAACTAGTTAAGCTGTGTCTACGTCTGTAAAAAGACGGATCTTTTTGACTGCGTATGCCGCAGAACTAAGTCTCTTCATCAACTTATCAATGTGAGGGCCCCATTGAAGCTTATTATCTAGGGTTATACCTAAGAATACAGTAGTGTCCAGAATACGGTAGTTGCCGAGCTGTCGCTCTCGCGTGTCGTCTAGTGTGCGCCTACACTAAGAATCCGATTAAACAATCAACCGATAGAAAGTCTTGCAGTCTGCGGGGGCTCTAACTCTTATCCGCTCTGTATGTCATATGGTAAAGAAGTGGAGAAAACAGCTAAACCGAAGGTACTGACTTTTTGAACAACACGATATAAGTTAAAAAACAAAGAATAACGTTCTCACTGAGATGGTTAAACTACTTCAAGAATTACAATTATTTTTTAAAATTACAAGCAGCAAGGTCCCGTCAATACATCAAATATGCAGGCGAGTATCATTAGATAGCTTGAACTGGTTTTTTTTACCCCTACGCAAATAGAGGGCGTTATAATGTGTGCATTTTTTTTAGTAAATACATTGTTTTATCATCGTAGTTCGCAAACGGATGAACCGATACAAATGCGTTGTTTTTAATAGAAAGCTAGTACTGGGGCCCTAATACGAACTTTATATTAAACATCCAAGTTCCAGGCAGTTCAGTTTACGGCCTAATACTGCCTTGTTCTATTTGGTAATATGAGGTACCTAACGCTGGCCGGATTCAAGCTGGCTTGTTACGGATACGTTGTCTATGACCGGTTTATAAGTTTCGTCCGCATCGTTCAGTAACGCCGCTGAATATTTTTCGAAATGTTACGGTTTTATTTTCTAACACATATAGTGAGAAAAATAATTCAATTTAATAAAATGTTGATACTATTTACCAAAGAATGAACGTAGTGTTAGAAATTTCATTACAAGTATGTAATTAATTACTTATTTCTTAGTATGTCAAAATCACAACGTTATTAGGTTTCCGAACGGAACGTCGTCGTTGTATGGCGGGAAATTCTTCGTTCTTAGCTTTTGCCTAACCACTTGAGAATCTAAGTGATGGAATTCTCTGTTAACTTTTAGTAAGTGTAGTGTAGAGCTTGTGAGAAATAGTTTAATTGGTGGTCAGAGTAAAATGGCGTAAGTATTTTAGATTTCGTTACTCAGGGTTGTTTTTTTGTTTTAGGGACCTATATATTATTAGTATTTTTTTGTTTTAGGTAGGTGTTTAGGAGGTAAGATTACACACCAATTCTTTCGACAACCGGTAGCGATTGATAAATTGGGCGTCGCTCATAGAAAACGGATTGCACTCATCTCGTAGCCGTTTTCTCTGTAATTTCATATTTATATTCTCCTGTGAAGAATCACTCTCCAAGAACTCAAATATTTCTAACTCTTCACTCATTTTTATGGAGGTTTAATGGCCGAAAACAATATTTTTTATAATCGAAAATACAAAACAATTTACAAAAAGCTCCAATTGTCGCAGCGTAAACAGAATGGTTTGATTTGACAGATAAAACATGGATAGAAATGTCAAATGGACACTCGTATTACGGTATTTCCAGCCAACAGAAGTCGGCCAAGTGTCACGTGACCTCTCTGACTGGCTGCCATTACAAGTTCATATTACAAAAATGGCGGGCAGTTCAGTTTACAGCGTATATTGCCTGGAATTAAGAGTTCGTAATAGGCCCCCAGATTACTCCAAATTTGGATCGCCTTTGCTCAATAAAACAAGCTCACGTTTCGCATTAAATACAACTTATGCTTTAAAATTAAGTGTAAGTTTCTGAATTGATTAAAACTTAAGAATAAACGATAATTATATGATTAAAATCAGATTTTTTATTTATGGTGTAAGGTACCTCTGAAATTGCCCGATTTCGTAGGTGCACCTTGAACACAAAAAGTTTGCTGAATACTGAGATAGATAGATAACTCATTATTGAATTACCACAAAAACAGAAATAATACAAATATGTTTTTTGTTGAAAAATTACTTTTTCAAAATAAGCTTTTATATAGTTCATAACCGCAAGCAGATTCGAATGAGTCCAAACACTAGTAGCCTACTATAATCCATTCAGATGTTCCGTTGTCTAGCATCCGTCTCCATCGTGAGACCACCTCCGTGGTACCATATTATTGCATTGTCACCGAAGTTACATATGTATTCCAAATTTCAGCTTAATCGGTTGAGGGGAACGGGTTTAAAATTCAGTTGCAAGATTACACCCGGACAAACATACATACATTGCAAGTTAATAAAAAGTTTATAAAATAAGTTCTAGGCTAGACTAAATAAGGCATTACAATTAAATAAGGCCTTATCGCTGTAAGCGATCTCTTTCAGGCAACCTTTGTACTAGTTTCTTTTATAACTATTTAGGTGTTTGAATTATAAATTGTTTACCTTAACTTTATAAATAAGATATTAATTCAACAATTTTAATCTGTCGTACACCGCACCCCGTTATGACTCCATTATTTTTTGCCTACCAAAGGTTGCCTGGAAGAGATTGCTCTCAGCAATAAGGTTGCCCGTTGTATTGTCTTATTAGTTTTATTTTAGTAAAGTAAAAAAAAAAAACAACGTCGAGATCCGTAGACGAACGAAGGTTCATGACGTTGGGATTCGAGTTATGGAGCTCAAATGGTCTTGGACGGGACACTTGGCTAGACGTGGTGATGACAGATGGAGCAGGACAGTGACTGAATGGTGGCCGAGGAGCGGGTATAGAAGGGTAGGACGACCGGCAGCGAGATGGGTGGACGACATCATAAAGGTCGCGGGCCGTCAGTGGGTGAGACTAGCGCAGGATCGTGATGGATGGTACAAATTTGGGGAGGCCTATACCCAACAATGGGAGAAGTCAGGCTGTGGATGATGATGATGAAAGTAAAAAATGTATTTATTGTCATAATTAAGTATGACATATTAAATTTGAACCGATAGGCTCCCGAACTAGAAAAAAACTGTTTCCAGTGGCTAGTGGCTTCTCCCATCATATGAGTATTTTGAATTATGTCTAGCAAAGATAAGTTAGTTAAGTTTAAGCATTAATTAAAAAAAGAATAAATCATATACTTAAAAAAGTACGTATTTAAAGAAGTACATAGGCTCACTCAAATTCAAGTCTGTTACATTGTAGGTACTATACTCATGTGTATGTTTTGCTAAGTAATTAGATTATAATAAACTAGCTGACCAATCCGCAGCTTCGCTCGCACACATAGTTTATTAATAAAAACATTACCCTCCTTCTACGCAGTTGGGTAAAAAGTAGCCTATGTCACCCGGGGATAGTGTAGCTTCCCAACAGTGTAAGAATTTTTTAAATCGGTCCAGTAGTTTCCGAGCCTATTCAATACAAACAAACAAATCTTTCCTCTTTATAATATTACGAAGTTTTTTGTAGATATTGATATGTTCTTTAATATTGTAGAACATACTTTTGTTCTATCATCAATAGTTTCCGCAGCGCATGCGACGAAAGACGTTTTAGTGCACTTTTTTACACCTTGGGTTACGTTACTTAAGTTTTAGTAAGGATCCCTAATCTTTTCTAGCAATAAATATAGCCTATGTCACTCAGGATGAATGTAGCTTTTCAATGGTGAATTATTTTTTGAAATCGTCGCAGTAGTTTTTGAGTTTATTCATTACAAAGATACACACAAAAATACAAATCTTTCCTCTTTATAATATTAGTATAGATATATATCTATATATATATATATATATATATATATATATATATATAAAAGAAAGTCGTGTTAGTTACACTATTTATAACTCAGAACGGCTGAACTGATTTGGCTGAAAATTGGTGGGGATGTAGCTTAGAACCAGGAGACGGACATAGGATACTTTCTATACTGTTCGACCGCGTTCCCGTGTGAGGTGACATCAGACGTCAAAGAGAATACAAGTCACTATAAAACATTGTATAACAAAAACGCAACTGACATGGAATAACAAAACGCAAATGACAGCTAAACGTAATTTTGTATATGGTTAAGTATGGTTGTAAAATGATGGCCGGGGACCAACAATTGACAATTCTACCAGGGTGACGTATATTGACAGCCCGCGTTATATGCATGTCAAGGCGGTACGAAGTTCGACGGGTCTTTATAATTAACAGAATCTATGAATATATGTAGGATGTATGTATATATTTAGTGTTTAAGATGATGTGTTAAGATGTGTTTAAGATATTAGCGTATGTGGGTAGTGACCCACATACGCGAATATCTTAAACACACCTAGTGATAGGAACTTCGGGATACAAAAAGAAAACATCAAAAATAGAAGCTATCTAACATTGCTTCAACACCATCGTATTATATTTAGTGTTATATTGTTTCTGTGTGGTAATTACAATAAAGAGTTATCTTATCTATACAAAAATCGGTAAGGAGTTTTATAAACACGCGTTAAACAGCTGTTTATTATATTTGTGGGAGCAAGGTCACGTGCCGTTTAACCTCTCCTTTAGGCATGTACCACGTACCTGTAGGCATGTCATCATCATGTATTAATTCACAATCACGGTGCTCATTATCCCCTCCCACGGCAGTTGCGCGTTGCTCAACCGGCGCTCCCTCAGGTGATGGTGCCATACAATCAACTGTCACAGTTGCCGCTGGCGCCGCCGCTCGCGCAGGCCTTCTACTACGGCGCGGCGACCGCCACGGCGGCGCCCTACGGCATTGGACTGGACCAGGCTACGCTCAAGGATCTTATCAAGAAGCAGATGTGAGTACATTTACGTCTCTTAATTATTATTAGGGTTCCGTACCTCAAACGGTAAAAAAGGAACCCTTGTAAGATCACTCTCTTGTCCGCGTTATAATCACATTTCATTAAAATCACAAGGATCACTTTGAAACGTTAATTTTACTGCCTGTTCCTTCGCGACCCCGCCAGGAACGAAAGGCAAGAAACAAGGCTGGTTGTTTTTTTAATGATCCTTTACAATACATAACAATACAGGAAATAAATCCGTGTGTCACCACCGATTTTCTCAGGAACGGGTAGATCTAGCAAGTTGAAATTTATACCAGATACTGAGATCTATAGTCCCTATTGGGTGTATAAAAATCAAGGTCCTGAGTCAACACGATAAAAAGATGTGGGCAAATTTAGATTTACGCAAAAACTTGTAAGTACCAAAATTTACCTTAATTTTCCAGTTGTTTATTTTTCGGAATTTTTCCTTTACTTGTGCTGTAAAATACCTTGCTTTTAACCAAATTTGATAATTCTAGGTCAACCGGAAGTACCCTATAGGTTTTGGGTAGAAAACCTTTAATAATAATAATAATAATAATCCTCCTAGCCGATTTCGGCTACAGAGACTTGACTTTGTGATTATTGGCCTAGGTGTTTAGCCTGTATGTGGCTGATGTACCCTATTTTTGCGCTAAAAGTCCGGTTACAATGAACACAAGTTAAGGCGCCATTAATGTAGTTGTAATTGATATTAGCCGGCGGTCGACTTTTAAGCTGATCTCGTTTTAAGTCTAGTTCTTGCCTCCTTTCTTCTTCAAACTCGTACACTTTGTCCTGAACATGACGCCTCCATTCAGGTCGTTTTTCAGCGAGAGCCTCCCAGCGCGACGGATCGATACAACACCTCTTCATGTGCCTCTTCTGTACGTCTTTGAAACGTAGGAACTGACCTCCGCGTTTCCGCTTACCATGTTCTAGTTCACAGAAGAAAATGCGTTTCGCCCTTCGCTCATCAGACATCCGAGACAGGTGCCCGCACCAACGCAGCTGACGCCGCATCAAATATGCCTCTATGCCACAGACATTAGCCCGTCGTAGAACATCGGTATTACGGACCCGATCCGACCACTTGATGTTAAGAATGTCGCGGAGGCATTTCAGATGGAATCTGTCTAACGTGCGTATGTGTCTGCGATACAGGCACCATGTCTCTGACGAGTACAAGATGTTAGGAAGTACAATAGCCATATACACCTTAATCTTGGTACTCAATTTGATGTTATGGGAGCGAAATACCTGGACTCGTAGTTTACCAAAAGCAGCCATAGCGGAGCCAAGTCTGCTGTTGATCTCCGAGTCAAGGTCGCATTTTGTTGTTATGCTGCTTCCCAGATATCTGAATGTATCGACCTGTTTTATGGGCTTTCCATCGATTTGCAGATTCAGTGGAGCTTGGTTAACAGTGTCCATGGCCATCACCTCTGTCTTTGTTATATTAATTTTGAGGCCAAATCTACAGCACGCAGCGTCAAGCCGAGTCATCAAGTCCTGGAGTCCCTCAGAAGATTCCGCAACGAAACATAGGTCATCAGCATACATCAATTCGGTAATGAGGTCATACGATACCTTTGTGTGCGCTTTTAACCTAGCCAGGTTAAAGATACTGCCATCTGTGCGAAAACGTATGCGGATCCCTTCGGTGTTGGCTTGTAAAGTCTCCCTCACGACAACGGAAAAGTACAGAGCAAAAAGAGTGGGTGCTAATACACAGCCTTGTTTTACACCACAAGTGACAGGGAATTGCTCTGTCTGCTCACCATTGACGGTTACGCAACAAGTCATGTTGTCGTGAAGAAGTCTTATCAAGCGTATAAATTTGTCGGTGCAACCAAGTTTCGAAAGCACAATCCACAAAGCTTCGCGAGGTACACTGTCAAAAGCTTTCTCCAGATCAACAAAACAGAGAAACAGAGGTTGACACTGTTCCCTGCTTTTCTCTTGCAGTTGTCTAAGAGAGAATATGGCCTCGCATGTGCCGCGATTGGGTCTAAACCCAAATTGCGTTTCAGGCAATATACTTTCAGAGAGCTCCATAAGACGATTTAAGAGTACTCTGGCAAAAGTTTTTCCTGGAGTAGACAGAAGTGATATACCCCTATAAGAGTTGCAAACAGATCGATCACCTTTATTTTTATACAAAGAGCAAATTAGTGATACGCCAAAACTAGGAGGAACGAACTCCATTTCCCACATGCGCTGGAAAAATTGCCAAATCTTGTAGTGCAACTCATCTCCGCCATATTTTAATAGTTCTCCTGGTATGTTATCGATGCCGACAGCCTTATTGTTTTTCTGCGCTTTGATGGCGATGATAACTTCCTCAAGAGAAGGAGGCTGATCCAGATCTACGGCTTGTGGTAAGGCAGGAAGTGATGCTAAATAGTTTATGTCAGCAGAACGATCCACATTGAGTAAGCTGTTATAGTGTTCTGCCCAGCGAGTAAGAACTTCTCCTTTGCTTACCAGGAGGGTACCTGAAAGTGATTTCAGTGGTACGTTTACTCGATGTGGACTTCCTACTAACTTTTTAATCTCGTTAAAGAAATCGCCGAGTCTATTCGAATCAGCAAGCCACTGAATATAGCGAACCTTGTTCAGCCACCACTCATCTTTTGCGTTTCGAGTTAGTCTCCTTATTTGGCTCGTACTCTCCTTTATTTTTTCAGAAGCAGTTGTCTGATTTCCCTTTCGAAGGAGCTGGCGGTGTTTTTCTAGGGCGACTGTCAATGTATTATCATTTTCGTCAAACCAGTCTTCACAGACACGAGGTTTTTGGCCTAAGATCTCAGTAGCCGCATTGATGGTATTTGTAGTTAACAGTTTCCAGCCCTCGTCTAACTGTTCATCTTCGGGGTGTATGCCTGCTGTAAAGGTATTGACAGCTTCCCTGTAATTTGCCAATATTTCAGCAGACTCTAGCTTTTTCAGATGAAGACAGTTAGGCTTAGCCCTGCGAGGTCTACGGCAAGGGCTAAGACGCAAAAATAGTTTTGTAACAACAAGTCGGTGATCCGACCAACAGTTTGCGCCCCTCATTACTCTCGTTACTTTGACATCCGCTATATCCCGTTGACGGACTATAGCATAATCAATAAGATGCCAATGCTTGGACCTTGGGTGCATCCAGGTAGTTTTGTATTTATTTGGGAGTCTAAACATGGTATTGGTAATACCCAGATGAAATTGGGAACAGAGGCTTAGTAACAGTTGCCCATTACTGTTCATGTTACCAATGCCATGTCGCCCTATCACCCGAGGCCAAGCTTCAAAATCACGTCCGACGCGAGCATTAAAGTCGCCAAGAAGCAAAACTTTCTCACAGCGCCGGATTTTAGTCAGCACTTCTGACACTTCCTCATAAAATTTGTCCTTGACGTCATCACTTTTGTCGAGTGTTGGCGAATATACGCTGATAACATTTAAGTATTTATTGTTTCGAAGATGGAAACGTAAGGACATGACACGATCAGAGATAGCAACTGGATGTTCTTCCAACTTAGAGGCTAAAGTAGTTTTAATAGCAAAGCCTACTCCTGACCGTCTAGGCTCAGAAGCTGGTGTGCCTTTCCAGAAGAAAGTGTACCCACCACCACGTTCAACAAGCTCACCTTCGTCAGCTAGATGTGTTTCGCTGAGAGCGGCTATGTCGACGTCATAGCGTTTGAGCTCGCGAGCCACAATGGCGGTTTTACGTTCTGGGCAGAGGTTGTTGGGTCGGTCTAAAAGAGTACGTACATTCCACGCACCAAAAGTCATATTCATCTGCATGTTTTTAGATTTATTCTTATTGCGAGGAATGAGCGTTTGTTTGGGGCACCTTTTCTAGCCCCCTCCCCGGCTGAGCGAGGAAAGCAGTGCCTCTCTAAATAAAGCTGCTTTGTCTCAAAGAGTGCTGCCGAACCACACTGTCACCCCGATGCAGTGCTAGAGCGACCACTCTCCTCTCCTTAGGCCACCCGTGTCCAGGTATTAGACCAAGCCCAGGACTTTTTTAAACTCGGAATGACAAAGCCAAGTCAGATGCGCAGGATATATTAAGTTGCATAAGTGTGCGCGCCGTACACAGATGCACCCTCTCCTCCTTACTCCCCTTGACCCAGTGGAACGGAGAACCGCTACGACTGGAAGGGAACAGGACGCAGTATCTGGCAACGATAAAAACTCCTATCGCTACCTTCAGGCCTTCTACAGTTGCCTGGTTGCCTCGCCACTTGAGGTGGATTGCGTTGACGCCGAAGCAACGAGCACTAGCACGGGGAGTGACCGTGCCGACTCGAGGGCCGAAACACGCCGTTGCTACAACAAAGTGTTTCGGCACTCGAGCCCCCCTCTACCAGCCTAGGTTCCTAAGGTGTGGCCGCTGCATGCTATAGCGGCGACCACTAACGACGATCGAATGCGTGCCGCGCGATCTGAGGAGCCTTTTATAGGCGATGTTGCCTCGACCACTAACGACGATCGAATCTTCGTATATTCAACGGGCAGCGTAACGACGCCCCAGAGACGTCCGCACTGTACGACGGCTCGAGCACGACTTTAGAAACCCTTTATGAGAAAACCTTTATGGTAGTTCCCGATGACCTAGAAACACGAAATTTGGAAAAAAGCAAGGACTTACAGCACGAATAAAGGAAAAATTCCAAGAAATAAAAAAAGTTGAAAATTAAAGGGCGTCCCCATACATACATAGTCGATGCCAATTAAGATAGTCCTCGGATTTGTATGGGCGCTCATACAATTTAGAGGGTTAGCTTAATCGACACCAACCTCAAATAAGGTAAATAAATAAAGTTATGCTATTTAATAAAATAATTAATAAATGAAAATAAATGATAAAATGAGGCAAATTCTACACAGAAAACTCTTATCTACTGTACACCCAACAAGAAACTAATGTATTTTTCAATTCCCCAGCGAATACTACTTCAGCCCGGACAACCTCGCTCGTGATTTCTTCCTCCGCCGCAAGATGGAGCCAGACGGCACGATCCCAGTCACGCTGATAGCGTCCTTCCACCGCGTTCGAGCGCTGACAGCTGACGTACAACTCGTGCTGGACTCTATCAAGGACTCTGATAAGCTGCAGCTTATAGCTGGATTTAAAGTGAGTACAACACATCTAAAAATATGTTTTGTAGATTATGTCGATGCCGGTAATCTGCCGTTTCGTGCTAGTAATGTCACTCTACTGTCCTTCCACCGCGTTCGAGCGCTGACAGCTGACGCACTACTGGTGCTGTACTCTATCAAGGACTCTGATAAGGTGCAACTGGATTCAGAGTGAGTATAAAGACAAATAACTTTGCAACAAGGTTTGTAGGTTATGTCCTCGCCAAGAGTTGCCAGTAATCTTCCGCTTGGTGTTAATACGTCATCCTAGTGTCCTTCACCGCGTTTGAGCGCGGACAGTCACTGGCGCTGGACTCTGTCAAGGACTCTGATAAGCTGCAACTGGATTCAGAGTAAGTACAAAGACTAGTAACTTTGCAACAAGGTTTGTAGGACATGTCCTCGCTGAGAGTTGCCAGTATTTTCCCGCTTGGCGTTAGTGACGTCACCCTATTGTCCTTCTATCACGTTCAAGCGCTGACAGCTGACGTACAACTGGTGCTGGAGTCTATCGAGGACTCGAATAAGCTGTAGCTTATAGCTGGATTCAAAGTAACACATATAAAATATGTTTTGTAGGTTATGTCCTCGCGAAGAGTTGCCAGTATTCTGCCGCTTAGCGCTAGTAACGTCACTAAGACACTAGGTCCTTCTATCGCGTTCTGAACCTTTTGGTGTGACATGACCCGCCCAATAAAATCATTTAAGTCTTGCCTTGTACCCCACATCGATAAATCCGGTCTTAGAGCGTAGAGAGCAGTCAGTTCTTTCAATACATAAACATTCTACGCTTCATCGCTCTTTGGCACACTCTGAGTTTGAACTTTTGAGACTGCGTTGATGATCGAGTCTGAGGACCAGTGGTTAGGATAGGTAAGATACAAACGATGTCGATGAGTTTTCGCTTTAGTGACAGTGGAAGATTGCCCTTAGTTAGCTCATTCATGGACCAGGAGCGCTTCCAAGCGTTATCAACACGACAGTCAGTCTCTCTGCATGTCAGGCCCAAATAAATGTACCAGAAACAATATTTTTATAAATATGTTATTTCAGGTGCGAACAGCGTTCGAGCCGACAAAGTGGCCGATACTGGACTTGCCGGATGACTTTCCAGCGCCGAACTCCCAGCACAAGATAGACGACAAGCCGAAGGAGGAACTCAAGGAAAAGTCACTCGAGGCAACTGAAAAGGGAGCTAAAGGTTAGTTTGAATCTTAAGTTCATGGGACGAGAGATGATTATACATGTCCGGTTATAAAATACGGGGCCAATTAGTAAATGTCCACAAACTTAACGCAAAGGCTCGGGGCGTAATTCTGAACAATTAATCTGTAACCATTTTATTAGGTCTTGCCCTCTTGGGGGGGCTTCCTACTTTACGCTCTCTATTCTGCCGCCAAATAGCATTGCTGTGTTTCGGGTTGAAGTGGTATGGTTGCCGGTGAAATTACAGGCACATGAGGCTTCATCGTAGGGCACATTTCTATGGTGTGTGGCCTACTACTCGACCTCTGTTATATGCGATGGTTTTACCACTTAATATGGGCCATAAGCTTGTTCCATCTCAAAAAATAAAATAAAATACCTCTAACTTGCTTAACTTCAGGGCTAGTTTAGTTCGTCTAAGATCATCATGGGCTAACGCGCGCGCCGTGAGATATGCCACGCGTGATACGAGAAATGTTGATGTCGACTAATTTCTCGTTTACTCTAATATGCATCCAATGATAGAGAAGTTTGTTTTCATTTTATCATCTCTGTGGCGCAGTGGGTGAATATCCGGCTGACACGCACGAGGTAGCGGATTCGATTCCTGCTGCGGGACAAATGTTTTCATGGTCTACAGATTAGTTCCGGGTTATCCGGGTATATTTTCTATAGTTTAAATACGTACTTATAAAAAAATATACATGTTATATCAGTTATCTGGTTCCCATAGTAAAAGTTTTGCTTAGTTTGGGTCTAGACAGCGCTGTGTGAAAAATGCAGCATTATTTATTTATTCGGTTGCTTTGAATAGTTTATTTTTTTTTAACAACAGACGCTGCCACTACAGAAAAGACAACGGAACAGAAGACAAAAGATGAAGCGCCGAGTATAGAACCTGTTGTTGAACCCGAGGTTAAACAAGAGGTCAGACATGAGGTCAAACAAGAGGTCAAACAGGAGGTCAAAGCTGTCGAAAAGGACACAGTCCCCGCGGCTAGCGAGACGGCGAGTGATGATGTCGCTACTGATAAAGAAGAGGTTTGTATCTGTTATACAGTAAGGCTAAGTTCATATGACCGCGCGGTACAAGATCAAACTAAATAGTGTTCATCGTGTACATTACCGCGCGCTACGGTTGCGCGCGGGACGCCATTACCCCTCCTCATGTTTCAGGAACGTTTTGTTTCAAACTTGTAGCAACATTATTTCGATTTGAACCTTTTGAAAATTACTGTTATTATAATCCTAATAATGTTGTATATTTAGTGTTTTCTAGTGATTGCACCACGTTCAGTATAAAACATTGCGAAAATAAACACGATTTACTTACATTTTAGGATAATTTTACGCATTAATTGGACTCTAATGTGAAACGTTTTGAGTGTACGATTTATGGTGACGTCACCAAAACTGCTTCGCCATTACAATAATAAAGTAAGCTTACTAATTGAGGGTCATGGCACTAAATGTCAGCGTAATATTATTTTAATATTGCTATAAGAGATGGAGGTTGCCCCCCAGGGTTAATTACGAAAACTGCTTTAGTTACGAGTCATTAAAATAAGCAACTACTGTTTAACAATTTTCTTAACTAGATTATATCCGACTAGAAAGAAAGAAAGAAAACATTTTATTCAACAACCACACAGTAATAAGGAAAAATAAAACACAACACAAATCTAACCTAAGCACTAACAAACTTAAAAGCTCTGTGCGGGGATGAATAGGTACTCAGCTCAGCATGATGCTGCGGCATGTTAATATGCCGCAGCGCTGTTCTTCCGCCGAGTCCAGTTTACATTACCTCACGAAAGGGCTTAACTTAAAATTCACTACAAATATTGCTGGTGGTGCGAAATGGCAACGCCGTGCGCCGTACACGCGCCTCCTACATTCATTATTTTCATAGCGGATTAGCAACGTCGCATTACATAGAGTAGTCTAGGATGCTAGAGAAAATTTTTATTGATTGTGTGAATCAACTTGGGCAAATCGGCGTTGTATGTATGTATGTATGTTTATTTGTCAGAGGATAACTTTCGAAGCGTTTATCCAATTATCGTGAAATTTCGTATATAGGTAGGTAGTGATGGCACTTTTTTGGTGTGACTAAATGAGCTAAAAATGGGGGAAGAGGTATTGTTGAGATATTGAGGTTCAAGAGGGGTAAATAAAAACAAAATGAAACTATCCGGTTAAACGGCACATTTCGATCCCGTTTTTATTTTTGATTTAAACTTTGTAGTTTTTTTGTTATTAGCCATAATAAAAACTGAACTTTGACAAAATTCACCGCGTACACCAGTAACCCCAAAGTGCCGAAATTTGGTATGCGTGTAGCTTTAGTGACACAAATATAGGGAGAAGTCAGAAATCCAGGATAACTTAAATTTCTACCCCATAAAAGTTTAACCAAACCATGAACTCCCGATACCTGTAATTTAATTGAAACTGTAAGTCAAGTTCATTGGTTTATGCATTTCGTGGCACTATTTTGATTGTCAAAGATCACAGATAATATTTTTTAGGTGATTTATGGGAGACTCGCGAGATCTCAGTTCGGGGCGAACCACTAGTGTAATAAATTTTACTGAAACTTCGATATCTATAATTATATTATATTTCTATTGTTACTAACAGCACAAACTCGCCGATGCAGTGCAGGCGTTTGATGATAAGGAAGACGAGAAGAAAGACTCCAACAACGAAGACCCTCCGCTCCAGTCCGACGGCTCCGACGACAAACCCGGAGAGAAACGGTCAGTTATCTGAATCTTAGATATACTAGCTGCTTTGTTCGCGTCCACTTAAATTCACAAAAAAGTTAAACAACTGTTTAACGTGTGTTTAAAAAAATCCTTACCAATATATTTATAGGATTTTTTAAGTCTAAACTTGTTTAGGCGCGTTGAACATTTCATTTTTATTCAATGTAGTAAATGAATTATGTAATATTGACTCACTTTTTCAATTTCAAAGAGAATCATAACCGGTTTCTTGTCTGGTTCATACAACTCGTTGACCTCGCTACAGATTTCAATTTTAAATACCTCTCTTAAAGTTCATACTAAAAGTTTAACAAGGTCATTGTTAAAAAATTTGCCTCTGCGCAGTAGGCGAAAAGCCGACTGAGACGCAGGCTGTTGCGGGTACGATTCCCGCTGCGGGACGACTGTTTGTATGATCTATAGATATTTGTTCCGAGTTTAGGTCTTCTTCTTGCCCATAATAAATACTGAACTTTGACAAAATTCACGGGGTACACCAGTGACCCCACAGTGCTGAAATTTGGTATGCGCGTAGCTTTAGTGATACAAATATAGGGATAAGTCTGAAATCCAGAATAACTGCAATTTGTACCCCAAAAAAGATTAATCAATTTTTTTTATTTATTTTATTTTATTTATTTAACAAAATCCACAGCCCTTATTATATAAGATACACACTTATACTAAGCGTAGCATACGGCCAAAAACGGATTTACTTTATATAAAAAAGAATTTATTAATAGACAGTCTAAATGAAACTAAAAATACGAACAAAACAAATTACGTGTAAGAACACAAAAAGGTTGATAATATACATAGAATACATATATATATAAGTAGTTATATCATAAATTCATACATATATATATATATTTATATATATATATATATATACCATAATAACCAGTATTTTGTTACGTTGTTATCATGCATGTGTGTCATCCTCCATAATCATTTTAAATGTTCCCTTGTTGTTATGACAAATATCAATCGAGAAGAACTCCTTATTGTAAACTCTTTGTAGTCTGTTAACGATAGAATGTAGTGCATAGTTAGTTGATGAGTGTGATACACCAAATAACTTTGTACGTCTAGTGCGGTATTTCGGAGCACAAAAACGCAAAACTCTACCCAGTAAGTTCAGGGCAATCTATATGACCATTGCATAGACCGTGAAGAAAGGCAATATCAGTAAGAGTTCGCCGATCCTGAAGGCTTGTGAGACTATGGTAACTGCACGATGCTTTATAGCTTTGTGGATAAATATGCTAATTAACGTTGTCCTTTACTTATGGCCTCATGACCAAGCTCAACGTCGCTCAACGAGCTATGGAGAGCGCTATGCTCGGGGTTTCTTTGCGTGACAAAATCCGCAGAAGAATTTAAGTTGCCGACATAGCTCTCAAAATTAGCAAGTTGAAGTGGCAATGGGCGGGCCACATCGCTCGTAGAACCGATAACCGTTGGGGAAGAAAGGTTCTCGAGTGGAGACCACGGACTGGAAGACGCAGCGTAGACCGGCCGCCAAGGTGGACCGACGATCTAGTAAGAATCGCGGGGAGGCGTTGGGCGCAAACGGCTACCAACCGCTCGTTGTGGCGATCTAAGAGGGAAGCCTATGTTCAGCAGTGGCCGTCTTCCGGCTGATGATGATGATGATGCTAATTAACATGTAATCCCGTTACATGTAATATGAATGAAACTGTAGGTCAAATTAGTTTTCATATTGATTTCCATTTCGTGGCACTATTACAAATAATACTATTTTGTTTTTATGGGAGACTCGCGAAATCTCAGTTCGGGGCGAACCACTAGTACTTCATAGTGTACTTTTTGATCGGTGGCGTGCCTAAAATATTGTGTCGCATGGTATTGGCACGCCATCCCTGCTCTTACGTTACGTCATTATCGAAAACCAATGATGTTGCTTTTTTATTTTCTTTATACACTAATGTTATACGTTTTCGCAGGCGTAAGAAGCAGATGGTGGGTATCTTCCCCCTGGCTACGATGGGGGGGCCGCTAGTGGCTCCTGTCTCGAGTTTACTGCGCGCCGTGCCCCCACCACCTTTGCCTAGGTAATGTTTTTTTACCATCGTAAACTGTATACACGTGTCGACCGAGTGCGTAACACCACGCTGCGCTCACTTACCGGCATTGTAGGGGAAGAGGTCGGCTGGGCTTAAGTGGGAGTGGGCGGGCCAAGTTGCCCGCATGCACACCGAGAAATGGGCCCATATTGCAACACCATGGACGCCTGAAGACGGCAGGCGACGTCGGGGTCGGCCGAGAAAGCGTTGGTGGGACGATTTCGACACCTTCCAAAGAGGATGGTGGGAAATAGCGACAGATAGGGATGCTTGCAGGGACTTGGGGGAGATATTTGCCCAGCAGTGGGACGAGATAGGTTAGGAAAAAAAACTATGTACTTCTTCCTGCCTTTTGCCCACATTACGTGGGGTCGGCACAACATGTGTTTTTCCATCCCTCTATATCAGCCGTCATCATCTTCGTTGTCACTTCTTTCCTACCCATATTCTTCACACACTCCATCCATATCTGTTTCGGCCTTGCTCTACTTCTATATCCATCCACACTCATATCTTACACTCCATTCATATCCTTGTATATGAAAGTTTGGATGTTTGTTTATTTATTTGTTTGTTTGTTACTCAATCACGTCGTAACGGCTTAACGGATTTCGATGAAATTGAGTATGTGCATGGGTTATGACCTGGAATAACGCATAGGCTACTTTTTGTTCCATAAATCAGGTTCCACGGGATAAAAATGGGGTGTCGAGTCAAGTTGCAACAGCGAGTTCAGCTTTATTTCTACGTTACATTTAGTAGTGTAACGCGTACGAAGTCGCGGGCAACAGCAAGTTAACTATAAATCATTAAGATTATATCTAGCATTGCATTTAGGATGGTAACAAATAAAGTAAATGTAATGTTGAATGTGTTTGTTTGTCAGAATGTTCCGCACTGGCCGCGCGCCCGCAGGCGCCCCGCACCACGACTTGCTAAACCCCGACGTGCCAGAGTTCGTGCCTCAAGCACGCAGGGCAGGTATGTACACATATACACGCTCATATACATAGGATACGCAGGATGAGGAGCTGGACCTTCCTCCGCCACGGCACAACACCATCACTGACGCATGATAGATAGATAGATATATACATTTATATCGACATAAGTAACAAACACACAGAAACTACATACAGTGGATAATTAAATCTTCAAAAATTGCGTTACGTAAAACATTGACTCGAAAATCAAATCAAAAAAATCAAAATTGTACACAATCATTTGTATTTATTTCAACTACCAATTCACCCTCTAGAGCTGAAGCAAATATTCTGAATTATTTATTTGTATTTGCAGAAGAAACACCCAATGAGAACTCGAACGAACTCAACGAAGCTCAATTGCCCGCCGCGCCGCCGACGCCCGGCGCTTGGACCGAGGTAACATACACTTCCCCACTAATTCTAAAGTAACTCTTGTCCATCAGTCAGTTGGTTACGTTTCACGACAAGACGGCTGAACCGATTTGCACAATCCTGGTGTCACTAAATGAGCTAAAAATGTAGGAGTTGTTGAGATATTGCGGTTCAAGAGGGGTAAAAAAACAAAATGAGACTTTCCGGTTAAATGGGACGTTAAATGAAACGTCTTCATCAGTAGATTTCAACACCGTTTTTATTTTTAGATTTAACTTTGTTGTTTTTAAGTTATTGGCCATATAAAAGCTGAAGTTTGACGAAATTCACAGGGTACACCCTGAAATTTGGCAAGCGTATGGAAAAGTCTGAAATTTAGAATAACTGCAATTTGTACCCAAAAAAAAGTGTAACCAGTTAACATGAACTTCCGTTACCTGTAATTTGAATGAAACTGTAGGTCAAGTTATTTCGTGACACTACTTGTACAGTCATAGATTACAAATAGTAATTTTTTTATGAGAGTGTTGCGAGATCTCAGTGCGGGGCGAACCACTAGTTATAATGATTTTATTTATAGATTCTATGGATTAAAGCATAGCTTTTTGCAGAGTAGTCCGATTTAGATGATCCTATTTTCTTAAAAGATGATATACATTTTCTATATTCTTGTCATTATGAAGGTTCTAAGTAGTCAATGCTGTTTGCCTCACCTGGCTATTTTTATATGCTTGAATAACTCTTAGAATAATATTCTGTACTTCAGGTGAAACGCCGTACAAAGGCCGGTTCACGCGAGCGTAATCCCTCAACCGCTGCGCCAGCAGAAGAAGAGGAGGCTCGCGAAGAACTGCATTTCCAATTGGATGAGGAGCTGGACCTTCCTCCACCAAGGCACAACACCTTCACTGACGCATGGTAAGGTGGTTCACGACTGACGCTTAGTTTCAGGTCAATAGGTTCACAAATGATGCATTGGTTCACACATGACGCTTGGTAAGAGGTTTGATGGTTCACAATCTGTGCATAGTAAGTAAGATGGTATGTCCTTAACATTTTAAATGATGATTACTTCATAAATATACATATAAGCTACCAGTATTAATCTCACCTGTAAAATCAGTTAATGCGATTCCGGATGTGTTTTAAATTAATGTCGTACATAACAAAACAAGTTGTATGTATCACTCCCACAATAAAGCGGCTATCAATAACTATCTTGATGTTAAGTAACGTTAGAATGGTATGTCAGGTCGGACGGCGAGGAGTCGGACGCGGAATTCACGGACGGCGACGTGGGGCGGCTGCTGATCGTGACGCAGACCGCCGCGCGCGCCGCCAAGCACGACGGACACGACCGCCAGGGGGACTTCACCACGCGCACCAAGATAACGCAGGATCTCGAGCAGGTAAACCGTCAGCTCGAGGGACATGTCGCGCACATGCGATGTTCCGGGGACAATGTTGCCAGACCTTTCACTCGTCCACGCTGCAAAGTTTCACTCGTCCACACTGCAAAGTTTATTGATTGAAAATACTCTATTGCATTAAAATTAATATATCTGTATACATAGGCGAATTTAATGCTAGCTTAAAGTTGTGGTCGAAATGTCTCGTGAGGAGTAATACTATTGTCATTTTTGCGAATGTTGCGGAACAGAGTGTGACCTTAAGCCCCGTATTCACTTAGGAACATATGTGCCGCGACACGAAAACATGTGTAAAACTATTAAATAATACCGAAAAATGGATTGTTTTAAAATGGCGTTTTGGATTCGAAATCAAATCCGACAAAAGAAGGTTTCCGATCTGACAGCTTTCAGACGTTTTAAGATAGCCCCCGCAGATCCATTTACTATAGATACAATGTATGCTAACTGCTTTTGGTTTGCAGGTCATCACCGACGGACTAAGACGCTATGAAGAGGATTTGTGGACAGATGACTATCCATCGGTGAGTGAATTTTTCATCAAGCTATTTTCTCTCAGATCACACTTCGCTTCGACCATGCCTAGCAAGGATATTGGACCGCGAAGGTCCCATTACAATGGACCCCAGAGTGTTCGACCCGAAATGGCTCAAAACTTGGCTAAAACCGACTTTAAATAAAAGAGGAGGTTCTTAATCCTATTTGCTCACAAAAATTGTATGATCCTACTAACTTCAGCCGATTGCGTTCAAACTTTTTAATTAAATAGTGTTCCAAATTCAAAAGTAATTTCGTCACATTTATAAAGTGCGCCGGAATGACCCATTTTGCGCGCACTTATCGAGGAACCCTTCGCCTCTTTTCGAATAGATGGGATGAAGATTAATTTCGTACATAACAAAACAAGTTGTAGAATGTGGTTTCTGTGTGGTACAATGTGTTTGTAATATTACAGTCGTACGGCAGCCAGACGCAACACTACAAGACCGTGTCGTTGATATCGCGCGAGCAGTTCGAGGCGGCCATCCCCAACGAGCGCCACTCCAACCCGACCGAGCCGCCGCCACCGCCACCCAGAGTAACATACCTGTTTTTTTTTAATTATTTTTCTTTGGGCGCGTTTGGAAAAAATTATGAGAGTAAAATTTTTACGATGCGCACGCACACCGACAGTCAAAAAGCGACATTATGAAGTTAGCTGACAACTGTCTCATGAGCGCGCACACCGACAGCCAAACAGCGACACGATGAAGTTGGCTGATAACTGTCTCATTTGCGCGGACACCGACAGCCAAAAACCAACATGATGAAGTTATCTGATAACTGTCTTATGCGCGCGCACATCGACAGCCAAAAAGCGACATGATGAAGTTAGCTGATAACTGTCTCAAGTTTCCGTGAAAACTATATTTATTATTAGTTTATCATTCCTTTCACAAACAAAGAGTTGTGGCATACGGGATGAAATCTTTTTTTTTCTGGAGAACAATGAGAGATTCGCAAACATGAGAATTTGCTTGTGATTTTTTTTTTTGAGTTAAATAGATCTTCGTTTGACCACAATCTCACCTGATGGAAAGCGATGATGTGGTCTAGGGTGAAGCACGAAGATCTAGAAGAAACCTATTCACTCTTACCTTAAAGAGGCCCAGATTGTATTCTTTAGGAAAAACAGACGACGGCAAAGTGTTCCATACCTTAGCTATGCGCATTAAGAACGTAGAACCAAAACGGTGTGTGCGAATGGGTGGTATATCAACTAGGTACGGATGGTACTGAGCCGTGCGCCTGCTTGTCCTTTGATGGAAAGGAGATGGCGGAACCGGATCGTAAAGTTCCTGGGCATATTCCCCGAAATGTATTCTGTAAAAGATCGATAGGCTTGCAACTTTACGGCGGTGTTCGAGACTTTGGGTCTTAGCCTCCGCCATATATTGCTCACCTTTAAGACTAAAAGCCCTACGTTCTATCGAGTCTAAGGTAGCGAGCTGGTATTTGGCCTAACCATCACAAGGTGGCAGCAGTACTCCATACCAGACCAGACTTGTGCTTTGTATAGACTAAGAAGCTGTCCTAGCTGATTTATGGGAAACTGGCGAGATCTCAGTTCGGGACGAACCACTAGTAATTCTAAAGCCGGCCATACACGAGGACGCCGTTTCCATCACTCCGCGTCGCGTGAAGTCTGGCGAGTGGAAAAACGAGCACACATACGAAGACTCTACTGACTCTACTCCAAAGATTCCAAATGAGCGTCACTTATTTTTAAATTTTGATATAGCGTTGTGTAAAATGCCCCGAATCGGATTTAGACAGACGGGCGCGCGGCGTGCAGTCGCCGCACTTCGCGTGCGTCGACTTTTGTATTTTTGATATCCAAATACTCCTAGGACTCCACGCAATCCACTTGAGATTTCGCACACACGGACGGTGTTTGGAGACTTTTGGAGTGTTGGCATGGAATCTTGTGGAGACGCGTCCTAGTATATGGTTATCTCTATTTTAAAGTTCACTGCGTTATGTAAACAAAGATATGTCACTTTTCCATGAGTGGAAGAGAGAGGGAATGATTATCCTCTCCTTCGCTCTCGCGTAAAATTGACATATCTTTGTTTACATAATTTACAGTGAACATTAAAATAGAGTATAGCTTAATAATGAAGTGTGTATTTCCAGCTAGAGCAAGTGCACGAGCAGGGCGGCGGCAGTAAGGCGAAGCGGCCGCGCCGCACGGCCAGGTTCTACGCCGCTAACAAGGACCCCCACGCTACTGATGTTATGTGAGCATACTGTACTTGTTACGTTACTGGCTGACCAATGCGCAGTTTCGCACGCGTAGTTTTTCAATAAAAACATTACCCTCCTTCTGCGCAGTTGGGTAAAAAGTAGCCTATGTCACCCGGGGATAGTGTAGCTTCACAACAGTGAAAAAAAAAATTAAAATGGGTTTAGTAGTTTTGGAGCCTATTCAATACAATCAAACAAATCTTTCCTCTTTATAATATTAGTATAGATATCTATCTAGCCTCCAGCACCCACTGTTGGGTATAGCCCTCCTCTCTATATTGTCAGTCCAATCGGTCTTGAGCAAGTCTCATCCATTGCTGTTCAACTTACGAGATTGTCAGAGCATCGGGCCGGTGGTCCGCCCTGCGGTCTACGCCCATCTCTTGGCCACCACTCTGTGACTGGCTTGGTCCACCTGTTGTCATTCCGCCTAGCCAAGTGTCCTGCCCTTTTCCACTTAAGCCTCGCGTTTCGTATACAAGCTTCGTATCTTCGACGTCGAATCTTACTTGTTATAAATTAAAATTTTATTATAAAAACGGGATTTATCACGTACCGTTTTATCGGTGTTTCGACCGACAATGTTTCGGTTCAATTCGTGAACCCTTCATTAGAGTGAGTGCGATCCGCTCCGCACTGCGTCTCGCCTCACACTACGCGCGATGGTTTAGCAGAATTCGTCATATTAATGTAGATGGCACACTGGAATTTTGTGTATAAAGTTTTTTATAAAAAAAATATTACTTTCCCACAATTGGGCAATTTATGAGCTATGTATGTTTATATTGCAGTGTCAGCAGAAAGTACAAGACTCGGCACAGCCTCAACCCTCCCGTGGAGCATCATGTCGGCTGGATTATGGACGTGCGCGAGCACAGGCCGAGAACTCACAGCACTGGGTAAGACTGCTTCAACTCTACATTTATAGTCTTATGAGGATACTGACTGGGCAGGGTCAGTGAACGAGCGGGGTTGTTGAACGGCTCGTAGTAACTTTTTAATAATCTGCAGTTCTCTAACATTTAGTCGATTTTCTTGATATTTTGATAATAAAACAAGAATATTTTATAGATACATATATTTTATATTTTTTGTGTAGAAATCGTACCTTCAATATAATTAGTTTAAATTGCAATACATTATAAATTTTTACTAGCTGTTGCCCGCGACTTCGTTCGCGTTACACTATTAAATGTATAGGTAACCTAAAAATAAAGTTAAACTCGCTGTTGCAACTTGACTTGACACCCCATTTTTATCCCATGATACCTGATTTATGGAATAAAAAGTAGACTATGTGTTAATCCAGGTTATAATTTACGTATATACTAAATTTCATCGTAATCGGTTCAGCCGTTACGACGTGATTGAGTAACAAACAAACAAATAAACATCCAAACTTGAATTTATAATACTAGCTTCCACCAGCGGCTTCGCACGCGTGGTTTGTCAACAAAAAGTAGACTATACGTTAATCCAGGTTATAATCTACGTACATACCAAATTTCATCGAAATAGGTTCAGTCGTTAGGACGTGAAAAAGTAACAAACATCAATACAGACATTCGCGTTTATAATATCAGTGGAATTATAGTGTGTGATATTTGATTTATTTATTAAAAGATGTGGTTGTGTTTGCGTGTAGATCGTCGATCGGCACGAGCCCGACGCTGGGGTCGTCGTGCGGCTCCGTGCCGCAGTCGCTGCCCACCTTCCACCACCCGAGCCACGGTCTGCTGCGGGAGAACCACTTCACGCAGCAGGCGTACCACAAGTACCACTCGCGCTGTCTCAAAGGTAAACTCCATATGCTATATGGATTCATCTATCGTTTTAGATAATTATTCATTACTAGTATTTATAATAATAACTAGCTGACCCGCCGCCGATAGATGACGCGGACTGCCAATGTACGTCGTCGGTAGAATTGTCAATCGGCCATCATTAGCTGCATCTATGCATGACAAAATGAATTTTCTTCATAACTTCTTTTGGCGATATTTTAATAGTTATTCTGCTATTCGGGGCGGAGACAAAGATCATCAAAATCGGTCCAGATGTTCTTGAGTTGTTCTTGGAATGGTCTAACTAACCTGACTTTGTTTTATATATATATATAGACTAGCGGTCCCGCCCGCGGCTTCG
Organism: Philereme vetulata; assembly: GCA_918857605.2. Classification (NCBI taxonomy): domain Eukaryota; kingdom Metazoa; phylum Arthropoda; class Insecta; order Lepidoptera; family Geometridae; genus Philereme; species Philereme vetulata. The sequence continues at coordinate 6,264,269 of OU975427.1, read as the reverse complement.
CATGCGTGGCATTTCAATAAAAATATTACACTCCTTTTGCGCACTCGGGTAAAAAGTAGCCTATGTCATTCCCCAGGATATAATCATAACATACATAACCATACATTGCGACAGGTCTTATGATCGTCTTGTAAGTTTTCCCCTAAGTTTAAGGGGCATTCAAGGATCACACGTTGTTCCTGTAACCTGTCGCCATTACATCCATTCCGCATTTATTCCCTACTAGCTGACCCGTCCGCGGCTTCGCATGCGTGGCAATTCAATAAAAAACATTACCCTCCTTTTGCGCACTCGGGTAAAAAGTAGCCTATGTCCTTTCCCGGGATATAATCTATCTCATTGCCTAATTTCATTACGATCCGTTCAGCCGTTTAGTTATGAAAAGGTAACAAACAAACTAACAAACAAACAGTTACTTTCGCAGTTACTATGTATGTATTATACATATAACCCTTCCTCTTGAATCACTCTATCTATTGCTGAAAACTACATTAAAATCCGTTGAGTAGTTTAAAAGATTTAAAGGAACAGACAGCGGAAGCGATTTCATTTTATACTATGTAAAGATTTAACGTAAGTATGTCGTGATCGTTTTGGGAATGAATCGGGAATGTACCTACCAAACATAAAAAAATAAATAAAGATAAAAGATATATATTTGTTTAACATGTGTAGGTGTAACATACATTTAACATTATCTGACGACCTCCGTGCCGCAGTGGGCGTATAGCCGCCGCGGAACAAATGTTTGCATGATCTACAGATATTCGTTCCGGGTCTGGGTGTTTTTCTATATATTATAAGTATTTACAAAAAAATATATATAAGTATTCTATCAGTTATCTAGTTGTCATAGTACAAGCTCTGCTTTGTTTGGGGCTAGATAGCGCTGTGTGAAATGTCCAGCAAAATTTATTTATTTATGGCGGATGGCACAAACTTGAGGAGGCCTAAACCCAGCAGCGGGTGAAGTCGGGCTGTGGATGATGATGATGATGAACATAATCTATTAATTAGCATGCTGGATCTTATTCTAGTGGTAGTAACAACATGTTTTACCAAGAGTGGTATGCAAATAGTGAGATGGCGTGCCAGAACATATATAACATTTTTTTTAACAGATTTAAATAGCAAAAAAAACATCATTACAAATCAAATACAAATTAATAAATTAGAAATATATTATTTACTACAAATTAAATAATGTCAAATACCTACAACAATAATAAAATAATATATAAAATTAAATCAAACCAATGTATATTAATAAAATGATTATCATGACGACCACCGTGGCGCAGTGGGCGTATAGCCGGCTGAGACGCAGAACGTAGTGGGTTCGATTCCCACCGCGGAACAAATGTTTGCATGATCTACAAATATTTGTTCCGGGTTTGGATGTTTTTCCATATATAGTTTATATTTAGTTTCTATCAGCTATCTGGTTCCCATAGTACAAGGTCTGCTTAGCTTGGGGCTAGATAGCGCTGTGTGAAATGTCCATCAATATTTATTATTATTAATGTTTTGTCGTTTAAAAATACCTCAATATGATAATAACATTTGTGTAACAATATTTTTCTAATTTTCTCTTGAATAAATTAAATATCCGTTAATGTTGCAGAGCGCAAGAAACTGGGCGTCGGCCAGTCGCAGGAGATGAACACGCTGTTCCGGTTCTGGTCGTTCTTCCTGCGCGACCACTTCAACCGGAACATGTACTGCGAGTTCCGCGCGCTCGCGAACGAGGACGCGTGCGCCGGCTACCGCTACGGGCTGGAGTGCCTGTTCCGCTTCTACTCGTACGGGCTCGAGCGCAAGTTCCGCCCCGAGCTCTACCACCACTTCCAGCAGGAGACGCTGCAAGACTATGAGAAAGGTAACATCCCTTTTTTAACATTAGCGGGCGATTTCACGACCTTCGTGGCGCAGTGGGGGAATAGCCGGCAGAGGCGAACTTGTTAAGCGGAATGCCTAATAACATTCCATTACCATCTTCAAGGAATTGCCAAATGGTATCAAGGACTTGCCTTTTCTATTATTTAAAAGAAGACTTAAGATTTGGTTAATGTATAAGTGTTTTTATGACATATATGAATATTTAAACTGTAAAGATTAATTTTAACATTATTATTATTGTATTTAGAGAATTTGACATTTTTAATATTTAAGTTGTAATTTTGACATTATTATTATTGTTTTTTGTATGAATTTGACATGTTTAAATTATGTATTAACATTTTTTATATTTGTATTCAATTTTATCGTAGAGAGTTTGACATTTTTATTTTTATTGTTTGTATTTTAGTATTTGGCACGCCTCGATGAGGCAGAATGTAATTAATCCTATTTTATAATTGACATACGAACTATTGTACATACACATTCATGCGAATAAATGATTATGAAGACGCAGGAGGTTGCGGGTTCGATTCCCGCCGCGGAACAAATGTTTGCACGTTCTACGGATATTTGTTCCGGGTCTGGTTGTTTCTCTATTCTATCAGTTATCTGGTTCCCATAGTACGAGCTTTGCTTAGTGTGGGGCTGGATAGCGCTGTGTGAAATGTCCAGCAATATGTATTTATTTGCAGACAGAATTACCATCCTGTCTATCGCTTTGTTAAGCGATAAGACCGCCCATTATGCTTACATTTATTTGTTTTTTTTTTATTTCTTTTCAACAGTTGTGTCTAGCTTGTAAGGTATAATAAAGAATTTTCATTCATCTGCCACCATCTTTAAAACGAAAACTAATGGACATGTGCATTCTCCCCATTCTCACATACGGTGCACAAACTTGGTCCCTCACCAATATTCATAAGTTCCGCCTCGGTGTTTGTCAACGAGCTATGGAGCGCAGCATTCTCGGAGTCAGGCTCACAGACCGTATAAGAAACTCAACACTGCGCTCCAAAACACAGATAGCTGACGTGGCTCTGACATCCGCAAAATTGAAGTGGGACTGGGCAGAACACGTTTGTCGTATGCCAGAGGAACTATGCCGAAAGCCACTACAGAATGGGTTCCAAACGGGCGGCGGCCTCGTGGTAGAACCAGGCGGAGATGGAGGGATGAACTGGATGCACTCCAGAAAGAGTGACCCCAATTAGCCAATAACCGGGATTCGTGGAAAGAGGGAAGGGAGGCCTTTGCCTTGCAGTGGGACTCTACGGGCTGATAATAACATTCTATGTTCCATAAAAATAAAATAGATTTATTTCATACATATTTTAAGGTTTATATTTTGTTAGGAACAATTTTTAGTTTATTTATTGTGTAATAGAGATAGGCGAAATGAAACGGCATATAATTGTAGAGAAATATACTTGAATAAAATACTAATAGGTGACTTACCCAATACTATACTGCATTGTAAAATAACACACTCACCTAGGTAATGATGGTTACGTGGTGACATAATGCTCCCTGACTCAGCATAAGAAATAAATAATAGTAGATTATTCAACGAGGGGATAAAGCAACGTCTTGCGTCACGGCCGTTATATTGAATCCCGAACGTAACGAAAGATTCCAGAGTTACTAGAATCCTGAGTGCAGAGAGGGATATAAGCACGCCCAAGATGCAGACAGCTTTATCCACGAGGAGAATACTCTACTTTTCACACTTTCTGCAGGACAATAAAAACCAAATCTAGGTTGGTGCATTCTGTGCAGAGGTTATTTCGATTTACGAATAAGTTCTTATTGTGTGGTATCTCTTTGTTTAAAATTTTAATACAAATGTGGTTCCAAATTCAAATCATATTAATAATGATGGCAAAATAAATTTCAGTGCAACGTTACTCCCGGCTCAACCGTAGGGATTTAATTACCTGCTTTCGGTGAGGTTTACATGACGTATAATTTAACATTGTCGAGCAGGTGCTGTGAAAATAAATAAATATAGCGGTGGTTTTCTGACAGTTCATTATTTTTATTTTGTCTCACAGGTGGTCAACTGTACGGGCTGGAGAAGTTCTGGGCCTTCCTCAAGTACTACAAGCACGCCGGCGCGCTGCAGGTGGAACCGCAGCTGCAGCAGCATCTAGCCAAGTTCAAGAGCATCGAGGACTTCCGCGTGCTCGAGGTGAGATCACATTAAACATATCCTTCAAGCCCCGTCATTGTGCCTCAGTTGAGCTTCGAGCCAGATCCATCGTAGATTCGTCCTTCGAGCCGAATCCAACTAGATACTGTCCTTCGAGCCACTGACGACACTGGTTGTCCTTCGAGCTGAATCCAACTAGATACTGTCCTTCGAGCCACTGACGACACTGGTGCTCCTACGAGCCGGATTATTTTAATTTAACAATGGTTCATATATAATATTAATCCCTAAACATTTTTATTTGTTTATTAATTTTATAATGACAGCTTATCATTTTTTATTCCTTATTTCAATTATTGATTTAGTATAAGTTTTGCCTTTTATGTAGTACATTATTATTCAACCAATACATAAATTTGATTTGAATACATTATTTTCAAGCCATATCCACTAGGAGTGAAGTGGTTCAAGCCGGATCCATTAAAATCAAAGTCAAAATCTTTTTATTCTATAAAATCACTGCCTGTTCCTTCGTGACCAAACTAGGAAAGAAAAACATGAAACAAGGCTGGTTGTTCTTTTGAATGATTCTTACATACAATAAAGAAAATAAATTACGTCTAAATTGTAACATGTAACTGAGTTGGAGCAATTTCAATCCCAAGTAGTATTTTAAATAAAGATTTTGTTTAATTACGTTTTTTAAATTTGTTAATTGTAATTTTTTGTACATCACTTGGGAGTTTACAAAAATTTACCATTAACAAATTAGTATTAGTAGTAACATTGTGGATATTGATTTGTTCTTCGAGCGGGATCATTAAGCTTATTTAATATATTTTCACCCACAGCCCCAATTAAACGAGCTGCTAGCGTCCCAGGGCCCCAACGCACCGGGTCGCGGGCCCCACGCTCGCCCCTATGACCGACACCGCTCCGTCTCCGAGAGCGATCGCACGCACCACATCAAGACCAACAGGTTCAGGTAATACTAAACAAAACTCGGTCGCCAGTATTGTAAATGTACAAACATAACCGTCCACGCGCGACGCTGTGTGTCAACTGTGAACTAGGCATGGAAATTATTGCTATTTTTAAATAATTTTCATGTGATCATATAATCATTTTTTAACACTGCTATTTCACATTTGAATCACACGCGATTATTTTTCATTATGATGCCGTAATGTCACACTTGCTGTTCTTGCTAATGCTGTTGTTACAAATCACGCGCGACGATGAACTCCGAAGTAATGCGAACGACTGCGATTTGTAGCAGACCCGAATATCTGCGACCGATATACGATGAATACTTTATATATATACATTATTGATCGAGCGAAGCGAGCTCTTTAAATCAACTTGGGCAAATCGGCGTTGTATGTATGTATGTTTGTTTGTTTATCCGAGGATAACTTTCGAAGCGTTTATCCAATTTTCGTGAAATGGTAGGCAGTGAAGGCACAAATTTGGTGTGGGGTAAAAAAAAACAAAATTAGAGACTATTAGGTCAAATGGGACGTCTAATGAAAAGTCTTCATTAGTACATTTCGACTCCGTTTTTATTTTTAGTTTAATCCTTTGTTTTTGAGTTATTAGCCATAATAAAAACTGAACTTTGACGAAATGCACCAGTACACCAGTGAAACTACAGTGCTAAAAACTTGGTATTCGTGTAGCTTTACTGACACAAATATAGGGAAAAGTCTGAAGTCTAGGATAACAGAATGAAATTTTTACCCCTAAAAAATAACCAATTAACATGACCTCCCCTTACTTGTAATTTGAATGAAACTATAGGTCAAGTAATTTGGGTATTCATTTCGTGGCACTATTTTAATAGTCAAAGATTATGAGTAATATTTTTGTTTTGTGGGAGACACGCGAGATCTCAGTTCGGGGCGAACCACTAGTAATATTGTTAATAATATTTTTAATCTGACGCAACTTAGTATTTTTATGTAGCTAAAGTGGAAAACAGTTGTTTTTTAGTCTCCTTATTTTCTTACAATCTGCTTATAGGGGCATAGAGCTAGAGTTCAGCGTATAGTTCGCGCTGGGCATGTACAGAATAAGCCCAGTTTTTTTTTCGAATGGAATAATCTCAGTTTCAGCTTAACCGAACTTTTGACGAGCGCAGAAGGCGCTCAGCCCTGTAAGTTTTTGTTGAGGCAACTAGCGCAAGGGCACCACTTAGGTACGAACCTCGGCTTGGGCCGTTGCCAGGATGGGGATAGGAGAGAAACGCCCGGGTACGTGCTTGTACCTCGTATAGGCGGCGACTGAAGGGACTCGTCGACCTCACCGGCGAGGTCGGTGTATCTGTGATGTGTTTGCTCTGTCTAATGTAGATAACTCGGAAATCTAGTGATTTTGTCATCCGGGTCTCCGAGAACGTGTCTCGGACGACGGAGGGTTTAAAGGAATAAGCCCAGTGGCACTTTCATCTTCCTTTTATTGTGCTATATGAGATCCTGAGGGGCTGTCTCTTCTATCTGCAAAAGGTAAATGAAATTATATGAAAAACGCGTGTATTTGCATTACAGTCGGCCAGTGGCTCCGGCCGGGAACAGTAACAACATCCGCGGCCGGACCGGCTCCTGCGGCACGCAGAGCGTCGTCGCCAATGCTACGCCTAGGGGTAAGTTATACCTACTGGTTTCTTGTTGGAGATTGCACCAATTTTACAACATATCTAAGGGGTTCCATACTACATCTTACGGAATCCAGGCCAACCTCACCGGCCTGTGGTATATATACCGTGCCCACTAGCAAACGAGGCTCTGGCGCTTCACCCACCAGCCCGCGATTGGACCAGCGCGGTGGATAACGTACCAAACCCATTCCTATCATGATGCAAAACACAAGAAACTGTCCCCAAGTAAGTTTCCGGTGACACCGGGGGTGAGGCTCATAAAAATATCTGATTTGGTCCCTAGCGCAACACGCCCACGCGGCAGACCACCACGGAGGTGGCGCGACGACTTGGTTGTGCATTTACCAGACTGGCCCACTTAAGCAGGGGATAGAAAAAACTGGAAAGAAGGAAGGGTGGCCTTTGCCCTGCAGTGGGACAGCACAGGTTAAAAAAATAAAAATAATAAGAAAATAGGACAAACAGTTTAGTTAGGTCCAACTCGGCTGGACACCGTTCGGGAAACTACGTAACGTCTTCTCCAAAATACTTCAGTGTCTGGAGACGAAAGTCTTTGATCAGTGTGTTGTGAGATTTAACACATTTAGTGTTATAAAGCGATCAGAACTCCTCAGGGCAACTTAAATGCAAATATCTTTTGCAATAAAAAAATGTACAAGGATCACTTTGAAACGTCAATTTTACCGCCTGCTCCTCCGCGACCAAGCCAGGAAAGATGGCAAGAAACAAGGCTGGTTGTTATTTTTAATGATCTTTTTAGATACATAACAATAAAAAAAATACGTCTAAATTGTAACATTTTTGAACGTGTTGGAGCAATTTCAATCCCAAACTTCTCTATCATCTAAATAATCCGATATGTTAAAGTTGGATTTTTATAAAGATTTCGTTTAATTACGTTTTTAAATCTGTTATTTTTTAATTTTTATACATCACTTGGGAGTTTGTTATAAAACCGAACACCTTGCCCTTTAAACGATTTACTAACTTTATGGAGTCTACAAGCAGCAACAGCGAGTTTATCTGAGGATAAACTCTCTGTTGCCCCTGAGGCCAGCTGACGATGAATTGCCCATACAAACGTAATACCAAAATCATTTGAAATTCAATCATATTTCCACCATTATAAAGCTCTAATTTGGATATAGATAGTATTTATCTATGTACCTCGATATTTTTTTAAAATACTTAAACGAAATGTAAGCCAATTGCATTCTGCTTAATTTTACGACATATTTTCTTCTCCTTGGTTTCATATTAAAATCAATGATATCTATAGTACTGTTTGATTAGAAACTTAGCTTATATTTTCAAGTTACAGAATAACTGCAAGATATTAAAAAGCAACACGTTTTAATTCATGATTTTTGGTACTACGGAACACGACTATAACAAATTCTGAACGGATAGTATTGCTAGCTCGCGGAAGCACGGGCTAAAGCTAAACAGAGATAGCAATATTCAGGTCGGTTGAACCGAACATAACCAAATTTATAACAAATTCTGAACGGATAGTATTACTATTAACGGACAACCAGACGCTCTGCGGTGCGCCACCGCTATATGGTAGAAATACCTCGCTTTCGCACAAAGCGGTTCTCTTCGACCTTTATTATGCGCACTGTCAAGGAGTGGAACGCCTTGCCTGAGTCTGTGTTTCCTGATAACTACAACCTAGGGGCCTTCAAGTCGCGAGTGAATAGGTTTCTTCTAGGCAAGCGTGTACCATCGTAGACTGCATCATCGCGCCCCATCAGGCGAGATCGTGGTCAAACGCAAGCCTATAATGTATAAAATAAACAAAAACTCGCGCAAGCACGAACGCTTCAGCTAAACAGAGATATAGTTTGATCGAAACCGCTGTACCGCGCCTGAGGTATGCGCGCGGCGAGACGGGGTGAAGTATCGGCCGCTCCGATCCATCGTCAGACGCACATGAGATAAATATCTAAAGATAAGTCGAACGCTATCTCGTGATGTCAAGACCGTTATCATGCCCAAAAAAATGAAAACAATTACTGGGATCGCGATAGTAGATTTGATATATTATCGATCCATTAATATTAAATTTGCAGAACGACTCTGATTCAAGTTCCGATAGCGAAACGGAAGATGAAGTTGAAGCAGAATCTATGTCAGAATATCTGTAGACAATTTAGTTACTTATAAAAATATGAACATATCGTTATATGTATAATATAAACATATCGTTTACGATATCGTAAGATCTATCTGATAAATCTTATGTGTACCTACTCTTGCTTTTTTTTCCTCGGCCCCCACTTCGCCGCACTTTCTTAAGACAGCGGTTTCGGTCGAACTATAGCAATATTCGGGCCGATTATTGCAAGCGTCTCGAAAAGTTGCCAGCGGCCTTGGCCGGGTGCTTAAAATGTTTTTGTTTTGTTTTCAGCAAATAAAAAATGTAAAGCCGATGCCGTCTCCTCGTCCGAACAGAAGCCCGTCGCCAAAACGCAATAGAACCGACGCAAGTGTAAATAGAGCACAGACTATACGAAGTGTAGTGATATGCATTTTTTTATAATATTAAAGTAATATGGACTAGTTTTGGAGTGTTAGTGATGGGACACGGTATCGCCAAGTAGGCTGTATACATACTTAGCCTAGGTATGTATTCTTTTACTTTATTTATCTACTAGTTGTATGCCCGCGACTTCGTACGCAGTTTTCTGGATCTCGACAACAGCGCCAACTGTGAATCTAAACCATCCAGGGACCCACTCAAGCACACAAAAATTTCATCAAAATCAGTCCGCTTTTGAGTTTTAGCGATACTAACAAACAGTAATTCATTTTTATATATATATAGATAACTTCATGGCTATGAACAATATTTCTACTATAAACTTTATCATTAAAGCAAGGGTCCGATTTGACGTCATTTTACATGCTGTGATAACTTTGTACGAACGTCTACGCAAGAAATCCAAAAATGAACAACATAATGCCCAATAATTATTATATTATCCATACACATAATGGCTGCATTCCGAATCACGCTAAAATCTATATCATCGCGCTAAGAAGCGTTCCGAGTCACCGTGAGCGCGACAACGATGTCCTGCGATTCGTCATAGATGACGTCATTACATCCGCCATTTTGCGCTAACAACGTCCATGCTCCAAACCGATATCACCGTGAGCCTCCCTGTCAAAAGTGACGTGACAGCTGGTTGGTTGGTTGCTTGTGAGTAATAGTGTTCTGTGGTTGGTTGGTTTTAATGTTTTTTTGAAAATATAGGTACACTGACTTGCAGCGCGTTCATGAGCGTTCCGAATCCTTGACGGCACTCAACTGTCATCAGCGCTATAACTGAATCGGTACGCAAAATAACTACGTGAACGCTAGCAGCGATTATGTCGTGATTCGTAATGCAGGGCATGAGCACCACTCACTTTATATTAAAAGAATTACACTCAGAAACACTAGTTAATCCTGGATCTATATTTTGACAGGACGATATTATGTTATATATGTGATATATTTGGTTTGTTGGTAGTCTTTTGACAAATCCTATCTATTAGATTTCCACGAGTATAGTTTTGCGACCGATCTTGTACGGCCTGCTTCCAAAGCTTCTCATCAACCTTCATCAGGTCGTCTTTCCATCTAGTGTGTGTGTGTGTGGGGGGGGGGGGGGGGGGGGGGATCCTACGCTGTGCTTTCCAGGACGTGGTCTACACTCGAGAAACTTTCTGCCCCAACGGCCCCGCCCACTGCCACTTCAGCTTGCTAATCTATTGTACTATGTGATTGGTTCGTCTAGGAATCTCCTCATTTGTGATTGTATCTCGTGGGGAAACACCAAGCATAGCGCTCTCCATAGCACGCTGAGCGACCGCGAGCCAACCTTATAAGGTCCATAGTGAGAGACCATGTGCCATATGTATAAATAAATAAATATTGCTGGACATTTCACACAGTGCTATCTAGCCCCAAACTAAGCAGAGCTTGTGCTATGGGAACCAGATAACTGATAGAATACTTTATACATCCTTATAATATATAGAGAAACAACCAGACCCGGAACAAATATCTGTAGATCATGCAAACATTTGTTCTGCGGCGAGAATCGAACCCGCTACCTCCTGCGTCTCATCCGGCTATTCGCCCACTGCACCACGGAGGTCGTCATACTGGTATCATGTCATCACTGGTACACACTAATATTATTAACATTTATCTGTATTGTTTCAGCTTATACGCATCGACAATAAGTACTGCTGCGCCGGACGGCGTCACATATTTTTGACATTAATTCTAGTGTTGTGTAAGTAATGACCATTATTTTCCATATATTGACTCGCTATGTTATATCGGCGAAAGTAGTTTCAGCATTATAAACTTTAAATATTCGGGTTACACGACGAATGCTTGCAACTAATATTCGTTCCGGAAATTTAAATATTCGGGTTGCGTGATGTTTGCAACTAATATTTGTTCCGGATCTTTAAATATTCGGGTTAGGCGACTAGTGTTTGCAACGAATATTTGATCCGGAAATTTAAATATTTGGGTTACGTGTTGTTTGCAACTAATATTTGTTCCGGCAATTTAAATATTCGGGTTACGTGATGTTTGTAACGAATATTTGTTCCGGAACTTTAAATATTAGGGTTACGTGATGTTTGCAACGAATATTTGTTACGGAAATTTAAGTATTCGGGTTACGCGACTAATTTATGCAACGAATATCTGTTTTAGTTTTAACGTTATAAGTTGTGATCATGAAAAATGCCTAAGACGTTATTATATACAGCTTCGTTGACATATGGCAGATATGGCGCGATTAAATATTGAAATAAAAACTTGTAAAAGGATTATTTCCAAAAAGTTTTTTAGTTGAAATATATCTTTTATCTAAACCCACGTGTAATATTTTTTTTTTTGAAATTATCTTTCTACAAGTTTTATTTCAACCTTTAAAAAGGCATAACCTGTTAGCGACGCTCTATGTACATTCATTACTAAACCTATTGTAAATAATCTTTTCAAAATTAAATTTAGGCAACTGAGACTTACCGTATCTCCTGTAGATTGTTTCATTTGTTCTTCTTTTGTTGCGGATTCAAATACCGTCTTAATTCGTAGTTTTTGGAATAAGCATGTCTAATATTTGTTTTATTTTGTTGATACTACTTTAGCCATTATTCGTACTCGGAAATCGCAGTCAATATTCAAAATTGTAGTTTTAAGTGATGGGGAATACTATATTTGTTTTTTCTTAGTTTAGTGGTTGCTTTCTTAGTCAATAATGAGGTCATAAGATTTGAGCGTGGTGCTGCCATCGCAAAATATTTAACCATTTCGGATCTCGTGTTCTTGTACAGATATTAAAATGGTAAATTCAGCTCGTTGAAATCATCAACTGATTTTTATAAATCTTAAATGTTAATCCTTCTTAAACTCGATGCTTTACGCCTGTTTGCCTCAAGTTGATAGATGCAGAGCAGTGCAATACTTTACACCACTGCTTACCACTTTTGTGTTGTTGAGTGCTTTGTCTTTATCGCTCCATATAATTTAATGTGTTGTCAGAAAGAGAAGCCTAAAATAGCGAACATGCTAAATTTGGCAGAACTAAAATTATTGCCATAGTTTTTTGTTTTATATGGACAGAGCATGTCAGTTGTCATTTTAGTGCTATCAAACTTATGATAAGTTTAGTCTAAGCTAACATTATTTGCCATAATGAAGGGTTTAGTAATAAACTGTAGAAGAAAAGAAGTTAGTTGATGGTTTGAATAGAGATAAGTCGTATAAGAGACTGCGTTCAAAATTTAGAGAATGGTTTGTAAAAATATGCAAGGAATTATAGTAAAAATGTATGTTAGAACTACAGCAGACTTCAAAAAAACAAATATTTTTGTAAATAATTTGACAGATAAAATGTGAATGACTTGACTTTGACATGTGCTTGCTATTTGGCGCTCAATCGTTTGTTTTAACTGTCAGTTTATTTACTTATAACTTCAGCTAATTCAGTTTTTTTATTTCTTGTAAGTGTAGCACTAGTTATCAACCTATGTAATACATAAATATAAATTATATAAGTTATGTTATGCCATTTGTACATAACTGGGTCATGAAATTAGAAATTAGATTTCTATGACATAATCTGGTGCGCAGTTGACATTGCCAATGTCAAAGTCTATCTGACAATCTAATTTGACATTGTCGACTTGTCAGCGGTAAACTACACAAATATGCATTCTAAATATAATCATAATCTTTGCACACAACGAAACGTTGACGAGGGAACGAATAGGATTTGTCACATGTAAATGTCACTTTGACATTGTCTAGGGTATTCCTTTAGGTCTGCTTTTTAATACTGCCACGTTTATATACACAACTGTGCACACTATATTTTATATATTGTATCTGTGTGAGTGTAAGTAAACAATTAATAAATGTGACTCGTTATTGGTATCGGTTACTTCCTAATGACATATATTAAATATTCCATAACCTTCCAAAGCCTTATATTAATCCGGAAGATGGAATAAACCACAACCTCATGGTATTGGTCAACATAGATATAAGCTGTCAATATGACATGACTTGTCAAGTGCGTTGACATCTGTCAGATTGATATCTATAACACAATATCGATTAGATTTACGGAATATTGTCTATGTTGTAACAGAGATGGTTTACCTTGCTCAAGATTTTTTCTTTCATTATGTGTATGAGACCTAGGGTGTGTATAGTATGACTAAGCGTTTAGTTATTTATCTGAACCTCTAAATAAAATTGTAATATATATATATATATATCTAGTAATGCATTATATTAGAACTCCCCGTGTTGAGGGCATCAGAAAATATAGGTATATGTAAAATTTTGTACGAAAATAAAAAAAAAAAAACAAAAATAATCCGCCAGCGCCTGTCAGAAATATTCTGATTGATATGTTAATGTCAAAAGATGTTTGTTGATGATATAATTTTCAATTATTCATCGGATTGGTTGCTATAATTTTGCCATGTTGACAATTTATTTGTGTATTCTGTGCGGCAGAGCGACCAGTCTTGGCACACCCAACGGCTCCCAGACTCCTCTTATTAGGTTTTTATCTAGGGACGGCATACGGCTGTTGTGACGATTATTAATGAATACTGGGGGTGTGTTAACACTGCCATCTAGTTTCACATGTAAAAATTAATATTAAAACTTGGTTCAGATAACTAACACGAAACGCTCGATTTCTTCAGTATGTTTTAATTAAAGAACTGTAAATGCACTAATTTTGATGTAATTATGAACGACGACGCTGGGATGTTGAGCAGCATGTGAAATTCTTTGACTTATTTTTAATTATTTTATAGTTTTAGGTGTGCTTTTTTTTCGCGTGGATATTTTGGTTTGTGGTGATTAAAGAAGTATTTTTTTTTGTGTTTCCTAAATTGTTAATCAATATTAATTAATAAACAAGCTCTTATTTGATTTATAGAATAACTGTGTTCTTAGTAAATTTGTAAAAAAATTTATCCCAAATCAAAATAATATTAATTAAACTATCTGTAATCACCACACGCGAAAATATTAAATACACGTACTTCTTAACTATTAGAAATAATATTAAATTAAATTAAAAAAAAACACGTCTTAGATCACGCTATAGATCGCTTCATTTGTACACTTAAAAATAGTTCCTATATTATTTTAAACAAAATATTTTAGCGGTTATAAAGGGGTGATACAGAAATCGATTTTATTATAAATGTAAAAAAAAAAGTATAAAAAAATCTATTGTAGCCAATTCCTTTCAAAGCATGTTTAGAACTATTTTGCACTCAAATTTCTCACAAAACAAGGTTCAATCTTATGTAAAACATAGATTTCTGTGTCACGGTTAGTTTCTTTTTGGTCGAAATATTCCCGTCCCTTTTAAATATTGCAAAGTTAACCTTAGCGAAAATATAAGATAAAAGCGGTTTTTTTGAAGCGATCGAAGCTCGCTGTGTCGTCGCACTTTTATAACTTTAATTTATGAAATAACGATTAAAAAAAATGTTTTTGAAAATATTTTGTACTCAAAATGTGTGAAAGCATTTACCAACAAACGTCATCGCGTTACTTTCTCACTGCTGTGAAGAGATTCAGTAAAACTGAAAAGTTGTCTCAACTCTCCGCCGTGGACGACGAACTGAGCTTAGTTAAGAGTTTATTTTCATAATAGTTAGATAAAATACAAAAAAAAAAACAACCAAACATAACGCAATTTTACAATTTATAGCAAATTTAGTAAAAAATCATTAATGAAAGTGTGACGTCACAGGCACGTCTTGAGGTTTATATTGTTAAGTTTTTTTAAGTTACTTTGTCTATACAATAATAAAAAAATTGTTAATTTTTTTTTGTCTATTCGTAAGTACGCCAAAGCAGAAGAAATGTGCTAAAAAGGATAGATTTTACCGCATACAATACAAATAAAGAAAAATATACAAAAAAAGTTTGCTAAATAATTTAAGCGATGTAAATGTAAGGTGTTTTTTAGGTATCGTAACCAGTGCATTGTAATAGTAAACGGTTTGCATGTTCATATTTTACGTATCCTGTAATTTTCGAAAATGAAAAAAAATTGGTTGTTGTATAATAAAAAAAAAACGCGTGTAGTCTATAGTCATATGGTAGATATACTCTTTGAGAAGAAATAAAATTAAGAAAAATGTTTTTTAAGGATGCTTGCTAGCGTGTGCGGCGGTTACTCGAATTGTGGAATAAAAACGGTGTATTTTTTCAACAATTTACCACAAAACTGCTTTTAATCGAATTATTATGTACTGTGCTGTTATGCTGGGTACTCACATGCGGTCTTACTCTAACGAGCAAACACGTCGAGCAATAACTACGGTTCGGGCTCTACGTACACACATTCCGCATTAACCGTATCGAGCGGTGCGACGTTCAGTATTCACTGAACCGTTCGAGCCAAAAGATGTCTGTTCAACAGAGGAGACAGTGGCTGCATTTATCTTTTGACTTGACGTTCTATAAACAACCGCAATGTCTATATAAGTTTATAAATTTCTGAATAAACCTTTTAGAATACACTCATAAATCCATTTCTAAATAAACACGTATTTTAACTACGCTCAACAATGGCGGACTGACGCTCGAGTCGCTCGACATGTTCGGACACTTACACACGCCGGAGTGAACGCCGCTCGACGGCTCGCTTCGAGTAGGCGCGAAGGAAATTACATTTATTTAGTTCCATCGAGCCGGCTCGGTGCGAGCCTTCGAGTTGTGGGTTTTGCGGTCCACGCGTTGATTTTTATTCGTTTTAGAGTAAAACTATCGAGTAATATCGAATGTGGGTACGGAGCTTTACAGCTACCGCCGCGCGCGCCCCTATGGCTGTAAGTAAACATTATTATAACTATACATAATATTATATTGATAAATAAATTAATAATAAAACGGTATGGGTTTTTTATTTAATTACCTTCCTCTGAAAATTACGGCTGTAGTTGATCGAGCGAAGCGAGATCTCCAAATCAACTTGGGCAAATCGGCGTTGTATGTATGTTTGTGTGTCCGAAGATAACTTTCGAAGCGTGTATCCGATCATATGTAGGTAGGTAGTGATGCCACAATTTTGATGTGATTCAATGAGCTAAAAATGTGTATGTGTGGGGGGGGGGGGGGGGGGGGTATGAGATATTGGGGTTCAAGAGGGATAAAAAAAAAGATCTGATCAACTGGCCCGTCTAATAAAAGGTATTTGTGAGTAGGTACATTTCGACCCCGTTTTTATTTTTAGTTTAAACCTTGTAGTTTTTAAGGTAGTAGCCATAATAAAAACTGAAATTTGACGAAATTAACAGGGTGCACTAGTGACGGAATTTGGCATACGTGTAGCTTAAGTGACACAAATTTAGACAAAATTCTGAAATCAAGAATAACTGCAATTTCTACCCCAAAAAAGAATGAACAATTGAACTCCCGTTACCTGCAATTTGAAACTGTAGGTCAAGTAAAGTTGGTTATTTATTTCGTGGCACTATTTTGATAGTCAAATATTAATAATAATATTTTTTTGATTTAGTGTGAGACTCGCGAGATCTCAGTTCGGGGCGAACCACTAGTTATACATAGTGTGCATCCAGATGGCGGCGCCAACTTCTATAGTGGAAAATTCTGTCATCAGTATTTAGTACCCATATTTGGTATTTCTATAGACTAGAATAAATTTAAAAGCCAGAGTCCGGACCAACGTCAAGCTGGTGGCGCCACGCTGATACTCGGAAATAACTAGTGGTTCGCCCCGAACTGAGATCTCGCGAGTCTCCCATAAAAATAAAAACAAATATTAAGTAGGTATTTGTAATCACTATCAAAATAGTGCCACGAAACGATAATCCATATTACTTGACCCACAGTTTCATTCAAATTACAAGTAACGGGAGTTCATGAATGAATGAAATACTCTCATCATCATCATAATCATCCACAGCCTGACCTCACCCACTGCTGGGTATAGGCCTCTAGAAATACTCTTTATTGCACACCAAACAAAAATACAGTAATAATGGAAATAAATAAAGGTACAATGGTCTTATCGCTAAAAGCGATCTCTTCCAGTCAACCTTTGGATGGACAGGATAAACAAAATCAAAAGACGGCGGTGTAAGAGTACCTACAGACATAAACAGAACCCACAAAATAAAATATACCTATTGATTATACTAATAAACATAAACTTAAATACATACAAATAATATATAAATAAACTACACTACATAAAGAGGATAAATAACATAAACACTAACTAGCAGTTACGAGACAACGAAAGGAAATGGTTGTATGCCTTGACTTTGAAAATAGGAAGAGATTGGGACGACCTTACAGACAAAGGTAAGGCGTTCCACAGTCGCACAGCTTGTACTGTAAAGGAGTCACCATAAAATTGTGAACTATGGACGGGAATTCGAAGCTGTAGAGCTTCGGAAGAACGAAGGGTTCGAGAGTGTGCCTGATACAGAAACTTGAAACGCTCCTTTAGATAAAAAGGTGAAGTGGGATTATTGAGAATGTTAAAAAGAAGTGATAGAATATGTGCATTCTGGCGAAGACGGATAGGGAGTTGAGTTTTGCGCGGAATTCTGAGACATGGTCATACTTGCGCAAGCCGAATATGAACCGAATACAAAGGTTTTGAAGGCGCTCAAGTTTACTCATTTGGACTTCGGAAATTTCGAGGTAGCTGGCGTCGGCGTAATCTAAGATAGGGAGTAGAAGGGATTGTGCAAGCGTAATTTTGGCGGCGGTCGGTAAAAAGTCATGTAAAAGTCGGTTCATGTTAATTGGTTATCTTTTTTGGAGTACAAACTGCAGTTATTCTGGATATCAGACTTTTCCCTATATTTGTGTCACTAAAGCTACGGGCATACCAAATTTCAGCACTGTGGGGTTAGTGGTGTAGGTACCCTGTGAATTTCGTCAAGTTCAGTTTTTATGGCTAATAATTAAAAAACTACAAGGTTTAAACAAGCACTTTCTTTTATCCCACGGAGTACACCTGGATTGGCTCCAGACGAAGGAACTCCTCAACGGTCAACAGCACAGACAACATTTTGTATACGCATTTAATTATGATAGCCTGTTCCAAGTTCCACCATGACATAGCTGCTGCACTCAGGGTTGGCTTCCAAGAAAGAACTCTTCAACGCTCAACGTACCACGCATTTCAATTTGGAATACATTTGTAACTTTGGTGACAATATGGCACCATGGAGGTGGTCTCATGAGACGGATGCTAGACAATGGAAATTGGAATGGATTGTAGTGAGCTACTAAGTGTTTGGGCTTATTTGATGCTGCTTTCGGTTCTGATTATGTATTTTTTAAAAGCTTGTATTGAAACAGTAATTGTCCAACAAAAAACTTATTTAATTTATTCGTAATTTACAAGGCGTTATACTGAAATTTGTCATCATACCGAATTTCAGCTTCACAGCACTAATGCCCACGAATAGATCGGTTGTAGCTGGTCGGACGATCGTATGTCTACGGAAACTGTAAAGGTTGACTACGGAACCATAAAACACCAAAATATAACCATTTCTCAAAACTTGACCGATGTAACTACTTTCTTCATTATAAATTAAAGATTTTACGGCTTTGACCGTGTCCCTATGTTTTCCTTTTTTTATATAATCTAGTCAAATTTGTTTTCTGAATGTTTGAACACAGCGAAAGATATGACAAATTTTATACGTTTTTAAATGATCATATATTTAATAATTAATTTATGAAAAAAAGGAAAACATAGGGACATGCCAATAGTGGCCATAGATTTTTGAGAAAAAAATTATTGCTGTACTGGCATTATCCAGGGAAGAAACAAGGACTACGTTTGTATGGAAAAACGGCCCTTGTGTTTCCTCTTAACTTCGTTTCTTAGTTACTTTTACTTAGCAAGATGGTGCTGCTAAAATATCATACTTAAATATAGGCTGATACGGAAGCTTGGGACTCGAATCTCACTCGTACTTAGGTTACTGATCTTTTTTTATTATTTAATGCATATGAATTGAATGTTATAAACAAAGTATGTATTAGCATTTGTATATGTTTAGTAGGTACTTAGTTCACATCTATAAATAGGCTAATCTAAATTAAAATATCCATAATAATGAATTAAAACATTTTATTGTTCACCAAAAAAACGCAAAATACCTACTTAAATATAAAAAACGCAAAGCCATGTCACTATCCCCAGATATATATATTAATTAAATAGATATATCCACCTAAGCCCTACAACGAAAATCAAAATTTATAGGACTCTAATTCGTCCCTGTATATGCAGCATATATGTCATACAGGGTCATACTACTCCACACAGGCGCAGCATATTATATGCTGCGCCTGTGTGGAGTAGTACTTGTCTTACCAATTACAGTAAACTGTAGGTCCTTCAAAACAAAGCATTTACATATAATACTCCATTCTATACAAATTTAAATACCGTGTAAACTCCATGTAACGTCACTCGTTTTAACGACAAACTCTTTAAAGCGTCGAAATCATTCGGCTTTGGTTGGTTTAGCTTGTCTTTCATACAATGCTACACTCTGTATAGCATTACACCCACTCTCAATAACGACAACAATTTGTAATAAAAAGTTCTTTTTAAGTTGCCAAATTAGTAAAAACTGCGCAGCTGTGTATATCCTATTGTCGTTTTATTATCCTAGACCATAATAAACTCTACTGTCGGCATCATACACACCAAACTTTCTAAGAAATCCGTTCTTTTGTTTACAAAATGGGATTGCTTGCACGTGTAGCTGCAGACTGTTGTTAGTAGAAGTGATGGATCATATTCTTAGTAGCTCACAAACTTTCAAATTGTAAACATGGCTAGTAAGAGAAAATCACTGTGTATTGACGAAAAAGTTTTGATGATACGCGCGATAGAGGCGGGAGAGAAAATTAAAACAGATTTTTATTGTAGGTACTATTTAACAAGACAAATCAGAAATAAACGTTTTCTTTTTCTAATACAGATTTTACTTCTCTCCATTTAACGACAACTCTCTATAACGTCAAAATATGCTCAGTGCCTTGAGTGTCGTTATATAGAGTTTACACTATATATAATCATAGATTTTGTAAATAATTTAACGAAAACCTTCTATTTATTGCGTAACAACAATCACAAAAACAAACTGATTTCCTCTCTAGGTAAAACATGCTTGTCGTCCCTTCCCTAAATCGATACTTACTAGTGGTATCGCTTGCCCCATCACTGCGTCTTGGACGATAGCAGCGGCAACCCGATGACGTCACTGCGCGCCTCAATACATGTACAGGAGTTCACTTCACTTTAAGTTAAAATATCTAAAATTCTACAGAATTCATATTAAATAAACTTAATTTACATACATAAAGAAATATAAAAGCCTAATACACACAACAACATACAGGAAGAATTTACCTACAAGTATTTACACATCAGTTTTTGAAATATAAAATGATTTTTACAATAATAATTATGCCTGAATAATGAACTTATGTATTGAAATGAACCATTTAGTTACCAGATTTAACTTAGCTTAGTTAAAATATGAAATAAAAGTTGTAAAATATATGTTTTCCCACAACCACTGAACTGCTATTTTAATAATTGTTCCATAAAGTTTGCCATTTTAGAGCAACCTGTATGTTTGTGCAGATAACGATGGAATGTGAGCCGGCGCACGCACGGCCAGGTACGACGTACATAACAATACATATTTAAAAAAAATTCGTACATGTATACAAATACCTAGTTATAAATATGCTTGAGGAATGTCCAATTTACACTTAGGACAAACCTACTAAGGTTTTTTAAGTGTAGGTAATAATTTTATATGTAAGTATATGTTTAAAAAATGCGCGCTATACAAAGTGATCATAGCAACTTGTTATAAGTACTTCTGTATTATGTTTGCTACATAAAATTATGAAAACTGATTTATAAAGTGTAACTTAATATTATAAATACTAATTTTATCAAAAACCTTATAAAGGTGCTATAGCCTGCTGAGTTATTCTAAATTAAGATCCTATTATACTATACTGTGTTTAGTTGTAATACGCTGTCAACATTTATGTTCAATAAAGACCTTTTAAAAACAAAAACAAAACCAGGAGTTTGCACTGCTCTCAAGGATTGAGTGCGAGTGCGCGTCTCAGTATAAGTGTTAAAGAGAATGTGCACAGGCTACCTAGCCATGCAGGCTTATGGCTTTTCTCCAGTGTGGATTCTTTTATGAGTAATCAAACTACTGCCAGTAGTATATGATTTATTGCAAATGTTGCAAGCATGTGACTTTTCTCCTGTGTGGATTCTTTTATGTGTAATTAAATGAATGCCTAGAGAAAATTATTTATTACAAATGTTGCAAGCATATGACTTTTCTCCAGTGTGGATTATTTTATGTGTAATCAAATTAATGCGTAGAGAAAATGATTTATTACAAATATTGCAAGCATATGGCTTTTCTCCAGTGTGGATTCTCTTGTGTTTACTCAGATCACAGCCGGCAGCAAATGATTTATTACAAATGTTGCAAGCGTATGGCTTTTCTCCAATGTGGATTCTTTTATGTATAATCAAATTACTGCTTTGAGAAAATGATTTATTACAAATATTGCAAGCGTATGGCTTTTCTCCAGTGTGGATTCTTTTATGTGTAATAAAATTACTGCCTCGAGAAAATGATTTATTAAAAATTTTGCAAGCATATGGCTTTTCTCCAGTGTGGATTCTCTTGTGTATCATCAAACTACTGCCTTGAGAAAATGATTTATAGCAAACGTTGCAAGCATATGGCTTTTCTCCAGTATGGGTCCTCTTGTGTTTACTTAGATCACAGCCAGCAGCAAATGATTTATTACAAATATTGCAAGCGTATGGCTTTTCTCCAGTGTGGATTCTTTTATGTATAATCAAATTACCGCTTCGAGAAAATGATTTATTACAAACATTGCAAGCATATGGCTTTTCTCCAGTGTGGATTTTCTTGTGTGCAATGAAACTACTGCTGCTAGAAAATGATTTATTGCAAATGTTGCAAGCATATGGCTTTTCTCCAGTGTGGATTCTTTGATGTGTTATCAAATTACTGCCAGTAGAATATGATTTATTGCAAATGTTGCAAGCATATGGCTTTTCTCTAATTAAATTTCTACCGTCAGTAAATGATTTGCTGCTTATGGTGCAGGTATGCTGTTCTTTGCTGAAATGAATCGCCATATGATTTACGAGGTTTTTCTTCAACACAAATTGTTTGTTGCACACTTCACAACAGAAGTACAAAGCAAATAGATTGTTTTTATCAGTGTTCACTTTAACCGGGGGTCGTTCTGAGCGCATTAAATTGTCACCGGACATGACATCTTCTGCAGATGTACTCTCCTCTATATCAATGGGTTCTTCATTAGTTTCGATTTCTTCTTCAATTAGCGGTTCTTCTTTGACTTTAACTTCAGTATTTCCTTGGTTTGAACAATCAATTATCGATATGGATGGTATTGTAGTCACTTCCAGATTATGGGTGATTGCTTTTGGTGGTACAACTCCCTCAGCCTGTTAACAAACCAATATATCTACTTAAATAGAATGTCTAATCTAGTTATTCCTTCTCCCTCTACCTTTCACACAAATACGAACATGGATACGACGTCGTACTGTAAACCTACGCAACGAACATTGGGCACAGACCATGGACTGCAGACAGACGAGGGCAGCTCTGTCGGCCGTCTCAACACGACTGGCACGTCGACTGCTCAACCTTCAGAGACTGGACCTTCGAATCATCGTGGGAACCCTTGCAGGACATTGTCCCTTCAACAAACACCTCATCATGGGAACAACAGACAGCCCACTCTGCAGGGGATGTCTCACCAAAGAAGAATCAGCAGCCTGTGTAGTCCTGGAATGCGTGGGGGTAACAGCACAACGTGCAGAAATCCTGGACAATCCAAGGTCACTCCGTGAAGCCTGCAAGACCCCAGGAAACTTCTGCGCTTCTGGTCGAAGTTAGGCTGGCTATCCATATAGTCAACTCTCTCACGCATAATGAACCACTTAAGAGTTCAAATGCGGAAAAAGGAGTCCACCAACATAACATAGTTATTCCTTTTATTATATATGTATTGTAAAAACAAATAAAATGGTGGCGATTCAGTTGTATACTACCAAAAATTTCGTCAGATGCAAATTGTTATATTTCGTTCATGCTAAAGGCTTAATAAGCGTGTCATTTAAAAAGCTAAGTTATTTATAGCGGGGCTTCAGGGTAGATTTCATCATTGAGAAAAAATTGTGACATTCTTACCTACAAATATGTTTATTAAAATACCTTTATGTTAGAAATGTAATGTTCATTTGGTCTTTAATAATAATAATGCTGGTCATTTCAGTCAGGCCCTAAGCAAAGCTATGGGAACCAGATAACTGATAGAATACTTATGTACAGTTGTTTATCTAATACATATAATCAATATATGGAGAAACAACCAGACCCGGAACAAATATCTCCAGATCATGAAAACATTTGCTCACTGCACCACAAGGTTGTCATTTAATGTGAACAACAGTCACAGTCATAGATATTTATAGTTTTATGTTTGTTTTACAATAAATGTATTAAGAATAATTTGGTCCAAAACTAGAGCCCTGCTGATCCACAGTCCACACATAATACAAAAACAAAAATACAAACAACAATTATACGTAGAGGCCAACTAACCTCAGTGCCAGATTGTAATAGCTCTCTCTGGAATTGTTCAGATTTGTGACACACGTCAGTGAACTTGCAGCACCTCTGCAGCTGTGAGTAGCAGATGTAGCATATTGTGAGCGGCCTTACATCTTCTGCATTCAACTAGAACCATATGTATTCATTTAACTTTAGCAAACCAGCAATAAAACTTCTCAAGTAAGTTTTGATGTAGGTATTTATTGTCAGTAAATCATGAGTAAAACTCCAAGTTAAGAGAGTAAAGTCAGTTCAGTTCAGTTCTTGGTTGTGGCATCTGTGACTAGGGAGTGTCACAATTCCGCCAATGTCGATGTCGCGATATTTTCATAAACTTAATAGGAGCTAATGTAGGTCAAGAATATGACCGGTATTCTTATAAAAATTTGGATTTGGATTATTTAAATTTATTAAACTTATTTAAATTTGGAAAAAACCTTTGATAATTCTAATAGAAAAGAGACAACACAACATATAAAACAGCACAATATTAGTTGTTAGTACTATTATAGATAATGTGGGTTAGTGAGCTAATAAGTAATATATACATTTACAACCTAATGTTGTTATCCTTTATAAATTTACATAAAATATAATTAATTAAAGGAGAGAAGGTAAGGGTTAATAAACATTTAAAGGAGGTAGGACGAGGGATTTTAGGAGGAAGAATTTCATAGAGGGAACGCCGCAATCTGTGACATTCGAAGAATATGTGGTCCACGTTTCCTTCGTCCAGGCCACACTCACATAGGGAGTGGTTCCTAATCCTAAGTTTGGCCAAAAATACAGGGGTACACGAGTGGCCAAGTCGGAGACGACAAATTGTGGAGGTGGTAGTCTTACTAGCCTTCCGGAATTTAAAAAACCAAGGAGTTCGGGGAATATCGGGTTGGATATCTGCATAATGTTTACCCTTATCTTTTTTGGAACGATTCCAAACTTCAGTCCACGATTGTTCCAGTTGTGATTTGGGAAGGAGGCATAAGTCATGTGAGAAGGAGAGAGTAAAGTCATTGATCTAACTTTTAATTTAGCACACAAATGTCAGGTACATTGCTTGTAAGTAAAATAGTAAGTAAAAAATTGTAAGTAAAAGTAAAAAGAAAGAGTGAAATAAATAAACAACATTATGAAGCCCTTACTAAATAATGTAACAAAAACATGAATAGGTAACCAGTCTACCTATTTATGACAAAAAATGCAACAGGAACTAACTCATTATAAAATACGAAACAGAGAGCATACCCTTGTACTTGAAAGTTTTTCGTATACTTCTAGAAGACGGGTGTTTCTAATCCAATGCATTCTCACGTCGACCGCTAGGCACACCCTGCACCATGAGTGTGGAGCATCTATCGATTCTGAAGAAGCCATTTTTCCTAGTCCCCTGAACGATGTTTGTTCTTTAAGACCAGCTTTGATTTGATACACTGTTATGGTAAACACAACATTACTAGATTGATGTTAATTATTTAATTTGACACTTCTCAGACATCCACCCAGATATCTCAATCAAACAAACAAAACAATCAGTGCTGCCAACTAAACTACTACGAAATATGCTAAAGCGAGGATAAAAAAATGCCAAAAACATGCTACTTTCTAATTAATATGCTAAAATAAAATGCCAAATAAATTAAAAATTTTAATAAAAATACAAAAATATACAAATAAAATATACAAATTGTGCTACGTATAAAAACAATATAAAAACAAAAAATGCTACGTATATCACCTACGTAGCATTACTCCAAGTTTTGAAATAAAAAAACTATATCTTGATTTTATCAACAATAGCTGTATTACCCGTGCGCGATAAGTTGGGACCTGAGCGTGGGTACGTCATATTAGCGTGTTTGTACCACCCGCAAAAAAGCGAACATAACAAGCAGCCGCCCGCGGCTTCGTCTTTGTTTTTTTAACCTAATTTATTATGTTACTCAGGGAGGACGCTGCTTTTTATCTAATCTTTTTTACACTATTTGAATAAAATAAAAATACAGTACGAGACTAAAAACCCTAGTAAAAAATAGTGATGCGAACGGTACAATACGGGCGCCATCGGGGAAGTGCAGGGGAAGCGGTCGGGGAGTCGCATTCCTAGCAGGTCCCAAGTTATCGCGCACGAGTAATAGATGTGGAAGACTGAGTCATAAGACTCTTTTGTACCTATACAGTGCAGTACGTCATCTGGAACTGTATATGAATAACAGCCCTTTCCTGCCCGTTTTAAGGCCAAATCTGACATCCCATATACCGCCGCCCATATACCTAAGCTTTGTGACACGCTACAATTTATTTAATTTAATTTACAACTTATTTTTGATGAAATTTAATTCTGATTTTGATTTAATTTTGATTTGATTTTAATTTTATTTTGATTTAATCCTGATTTGCTTTTTATTTAATTTTAATTTAGATCTAATTTTTATCTGATGTTGATTTAATTTTGATTTAATTTTGATTTGATTTTTTATTTAATTTAGATTTAATTTTTTATTTGATTTTGTTTTTAATTTTTATACAATTAAATTTAATTAAATTAATTAAAAAAAAATAATTTACTAACATAGTTTTTAAGAACTTTTGTATTCATATTCATATCATTTATATTCATATTCATATCATTTATTCATCTTTAGGCATGGTAACATGCACTTAGACAAGTCAATGGTTTACAAGTTATTATTATCTATTTCAGATTAAACTCTTATAACACCTAAGATTTCAGTTCTTATAATTTACAAACTAAATAAAATAATGTTACCAAACATGCGATACATTTTCTGCAATAGCATTGTCAAATGAATACAGTAAAAAATAATTAATAAACAAATTGAATAACAATAAAAACATTGCAATAATTAAAATTAATAATAAATAATTTCAACAGAAAAATAATAAAAAAACATGTCAAAAATAAAATTAGGTCATTTGGATGTCCGAGATTTACCCAATAATGTCACATTAATTATTGTCAGGTTTAAACTTAAATATTTCTTTATCTGATAATGTTTCGTTTATGTTATAATAGCTTTTATTGATCAAATGATTTTTTATACAACTCTTAAGGGGACACCGGAGGGACAATCGCCCAAACAACACGTACTACCAAGATCAATTCTAATTGGAGCATATTTCTACCTTAATAAGGTATTATTTTAATTTGAATAGTATTTATCTAGGTTCCCAACCATATATTTGATCAAAATACTTACCTAAAATGAAATAGAAGCGTATCACGTTCTGCATATTTTTACGTCATAAAAGACCTGTTTTCAACCTAATTGTTTCTTATTAAAAACAACAACATCTTACGTATCCTAGTCATGGGAACATAGATTATATCGTCTAGTTACAGATTAACAACACAATGAGAAAAGTACAACAAGTTTTCAGTCATCATTTTTGGTATTACGGAACACGGTCAAAATCTAATCAAATTTAGAATCGTTCTATTGCTATCACTGTCGCTCAGCGTGGCCAAAATTCGTCACTAAACAGGGATAGCGATATTCAGGCCGAAGTTTTTGACACGGCTGAATTGAAGTTGCACTCAGGGTTCGCCGGCGCGTTAAAACTACAGTCACTCATGCTTCTAATTTCCAAAGGAATCTTATTATACATTTTGATGGATAGGCAATAGTAGCTATTCGAGATTTTGGCTAGCCGAGTTTTGCGAATAGCTAGGCGATCCTTATGTCTAGTGTTATAATGGTGGGTTTCTCCTACAGTCGTCATGTTATTTATGTTTTCCCTAACGTAAACCGAATTTTGATAAATAAATTCCCCTGTCATAGTCATTATTAAAAGTTCCCTAAATCGATTTCTACAGGAATCCAATTGCTTAAGGCCTAAGATATATCTTACTGCACGTTTCTGAAGAATAAAGACCCTACCTGAACTCGATGCAGTACCCCAAAAAACTATTCCATATGTCATTACGGAGTGGAAGTACGCGAAGTATACGTCACGCGCAGCCTTTTCTCCACCTAATTCTTTAATTTTTTTAATCGCATATGTTGCCGAACATAGCCTAGTGAGTAAACTCTCTAAGTGGGCTGTCCAAGTAAGTTTACTATCTAGCCATACACCTAGAAACTTTACTGGACCAGATGGCTTAATACTCATATCATCCAAAACATTTTTAATACAGGCATGAATTTGTATGTTTGACCTAGATCCTAGTGCAAATTGTATTATATTGGTTTTATTTACATTTAAAAGCATATTATTAACAGAAAACCACTCTTTTAATTCATCTAAACTATTTTTTATATTTTTTTTAACTGTTTCGATATTTTTGTCTTTAATGATCAGAGACGTATCGTCCGCGAATAAAATAATGTCTATATTATTAAATATTATTGAAATGTCATTTACATAGACAAGGAATAAAAGCGGACCCAAAATGGACCCTTGAGGGACACCTAGGCCAATTTTACATTTGTTTGAGCGACACCCGTTAAACTCTGCTATTTGCACTCTGTTATTGAGGTATGAGGTAAGAATTTCTATTTCTTTACCTCTTACGCCGTAGTGTTGTAATTTCCCTAATAAAATAGAATGCGACACACAATCGAAAGCTTTGGAGAGGTCACAAAAAACACCATAGATTTTTTGTGTTTCAAGTTTCACATAAACACATAATATCAATACCCTCCTCGCAGAGAAATAGTTCAAGACTATTGCCCTTTCTGTAGACACCTTGGACATTTTGATGACAGACTCTTATTTGTCGTTTTTTCTCGTCTTTGTTTGGGAAAAATTTTGAGCAGACGTCTTTGAAGGTTCTTCGTCTTCGAAATCTCCAGATAGAATCCTAAGATTACTCCTATTAACCCCTTGTATGCAGGTAGTAGCTATGTAGTTTGCAGTAGCTCGTCGATTTGTTTTTGAGAAAGCCTCAGTATCTTGTATTAATTTCCACTATATTCAGATTGCTATGGAGGGACGCCATGGTGTAAAAGTTACTGTTCACTTTTTTTAGTTTTGTATTAATATAATATTATTATTAACATTGATATGGATCATGGATATCTGAAATAAATGACTATTATTATATAAAATGCCATTTAAGGTTTTCACCGCCAAACGATTCCGAGGCTTGGTCTTTACAAGTTCATTTGACTGAAAACACGTTCAATCTCCGCGTATGAATGAGGTAACGACAGCAAAGCTATTACAAACTGAGATAAATCAGCAAAGGGGTTATTGCCAGCTGCATCTTGATATTCGATGACTTCGCTCCAGAACTGTATGGTGGAAGATGTGCATGCCCATTTAACATGTAGGTACTATATTACCCCATTGAGATACAAGTCTATCTATTATGGATACATTCACTCGGAACTCTTCGGCTATTTCAACGATAGAAGGCTTGACTACTTTTAATGTTTCTTGAACAGAAAACATGGATGCTTTCTGTAGAATTTTGAAATTAACGAGTAATCTCGAACGTAGTTCTTTCACAAGTTTCAATGTGAAATTAATGCATCGTTGACGTAAATTGTTTGCTACATTAGGATGAAGATTATAGTCACGTAAATTTGTCTCGTATGCATATCCCATATATGGTCTAGGGTCTAAATAATCATCTATGTTTTGAGTAAAAATATCTACCCTCGCTATAGTGTTTAAAATACGCCGACTTGTCGATTCCACACTCTGATCCCTATAAAGTTTTGTTAGGTCAACATCGTTGCTTTCAAACAATTTGTTTACAACTTGTACTTCCATTAAAATAGGTTTTAAGTATAACAAGTACATTTATAACAATTTCGACCCCGGTTTGATGTTTAGTTTAAACGTTATAATAAAAACTGAACTTTGACGAAATTCACAGGGTATACCAGTGACCTCACAGTGCAATATGCTTATAATTTTATGTAAAACCAATAAATTTAGGGTGACTTGGTATTATAATACTTCGCCTTATACTCGGCAGATTCGAAGAAAATTATGTTAGAAGTAGTTGCCGTACACCAACACCCTCCGCCCCCTAGCTTGATGTGTACTCGTGTGTACAAGCTCTCTTAGTTTGGGGTGAAGTCCGTGTTTGGGATAGATGGCGCTGTGTTAAGTGTCCAGCAATATTTATAACTGTAAATTTATTAATTGAGCGAAGCGAGATCTACAAATCAACTTGGGCAAATCGGCTTTGTATGTATGTTTGTTTGTCCGAGAATAACTTTTGAGGCGTTGATCCGATCATCATGAAATCTGATATAGGATGGTATTAGCACAATCCTGGTGCGACTAAATGAGCAAAAAATGTGTGTGTGGGGGGGTGGGGTTTGTTGAGATATTGGGGTTCAAGAGGGGTAAAAAAACAAAATTATTAATTAGGTCAAATGGGACGTATAATGAAAGGTCTTAGGTAGGTAATGAATTAGTACATTTCGACCCCATTTGATGTTTAATTTAAACGTTATAATAACAACTGAACTTTGACGAAATTCACAGGCTACACCAGTGACCACACAGTGCTGGAATTTGGTATGCGTGTAGCTTAAGTGACACCAATTTAGACAAGTCTGAAATTCAGGATAACTGCAATTTCCACCCCAAAAAAAGTTTAATCAAATAACATGAACTCCCGTTCCCTGTAATTTGAATGAAACTGAAGGTCAAGTATCTGGTCTTGATTACAATCTTTTTTTTGTTTCTATTGGAGACACGCGCGATCTCAGTTCTGGTTGAACCACCAGTTACTAGGTTAATATTCGTGGTAGCATTAAAAGAGAGTAGTTCAGGCACATTGTGTGTTTAATTCAGTTAAAACATGCATAATGTACAAACATAACAAATTTATAATTTTCAGTTTTAGCCCCAAATAACAAGGTACTTCGGAAAAAAACATGCATTTTTTTCTAAAAATATACGAAGATACTCTTAAATACATACATAACTTAAAGTATATTAAATAGGCCATTCTTACATAACTTAATGTATCAGTGTGACGGTCGCAATGACATGTAGGCCAAGTCTTGGACGAAACCTGTGAGGTAAATGAGGAGTTTTCACGGTCATGTGTTAACTGCTAACAGATGGCGCTGCTGTCATGCTCTGATTAACAAAGGAAAGTGAATTGTCAATGTCAATTGCAGTGTCATTATCTTCAGAGGAACTAAAAACAACTATTGTGTTTTATATCTTGATATTGTGTTTGAGAATTTAGCATATAAACAATATTTTACACATACACACCTACTTGCCTCTTTTTAATTGTTCCCTGACTGCATTGTAAATTTATTATTTCATTCTATTGTTCCTATGTTTGTTGTATGTAATTTTCTGTTTTCTCTTACTTATGCTTTCTCTTTGATGTTATACCTTTTGATTGTTTTGTGTGTGCTATGGTAGCAAATAAACGACTGTCTATGTCTATTTTTGGCGCCTTATCTCCAAACAGCGCCATCTGTTACGCTGGTTAGAACTAGATTCATTTTAAATCGAAACGCCTTCATTGTCAACCTCTTAATTTTAGATGGCCTGTGCTGCTACCGTCATCAAATCATAAAAAAAAACTATCTAATAAACCTAATACTCAATAATTAAAAAAAAACATTTATCAAACACAACTAATTAATTTTACAAAAAACATTCAATATCATGAGTATAAGTAATTAATGTTAATAACTAACTTAAAGGTGGAATTAAATTGATACAAAATTAACATTCAAATAAGCAGTAAAGGCTACAACTACATATAACATTCTTAATAATAACTCGATTTACAAGCGTATTTCCAGCGAGGCGATCTGTGAACGTGTTTGCCGGAAACTCGCCACTGAAAACGGATCTAGGGGGCAGTTTCAGGGGCCCCCAAAATTTCCAATTTCGACCAATCCGTCGCACAACCAAACATTAGATTTTTTCCCGCATCGACTACACACGATCGGAAGGCATCCGATTCCGATTTTTACCTGGAAGCAACCGGGACATGCTCCGGCTTCGCGGGATCGGGGCGACCCGGATGCCATATAGTCCGAGCCTAACGATATGTTTCGACCGACAATGTTTCAGGCAGTGCGGAGTGCGAGGCGAGACGTGGTTCGGAGCGGATCGCACTCACCCTGATGAAGGTTCACGAATTGAAACGATAAAACGGTACGTGATAAATCCCGTATTTATAATAATGAATTGACATAAATCACGACAGTTTTCTATCATCCGGCATCCAGAGCACATCGTACGATTATTTCACTACCCTGCCCGTGGTCCAATTACATAGTTCACCTGGCAGTTCATTTGATTTGGAACGCTTCAAACCTATAACAACCCCCCCCCCCCACACCAACGCTAAAGGAGAGGGCTACATCAAGTTTCTGCCCCTAGGTCCGGGGGCAAATCGCCAGTGTAGTAAAACTCAATGTCACTATAGCTGAAGTCAATGATTTTATGACATAATTTGCATTCATCGATCACTGCATCATTTGTTTTTTTTATTTCTTTACATCAGTTGTGTCTAGCTTGTAATATAATAAAGAATTTTCATTCATTCATTCCATCATTATAAATGAAATATCTGTCAAAACCGCCACTCAAACTGACTTCAGGTTTAATAAGGACAGATTTTTTCTCACATTGAGTATAGCTTAGGTATAGATAAAACCAAGGGCGGATCCAGCTTTGATGCCAGGGGGGGGGGGGGGTCACATAGTCGTGGTCAATTCACAAGAAGTTTTATAATCATAGATACAAGTAAAAAGTAGGTATTTTATTAATGTACTTACATACTGTACTTAAAAATACCTATATTTAAATAACAAAATCAATTTTTTAAATCAAATATTTAATTAATAATAAATTAATTAAATATTGAATGTACACACGGCTACACATCAAGGTATACATTTCCAGTATAAGCTGACCTATCATTCTACGAAAACCTACCAATGCGAGGTCAGCTTATACTGGGAATTTATAGCTTGATGTGTAGCCGTGTGTACTTATATAAAATCTATAATGTGACAAAAAATATTTAAAAACATTATGTTTAACAATTTTAATTAGTGGTCTACCTAGGTCCTGGACCTAGCCCAGGAGGGGGGTCATGACCCCCATGACCCTCCCCCTGGATCCGCCCTTGGGTAAAACTTATATAAAGATACCACCTTACCACAAAAAAGTTAAGACGTTGAACACCTGTTTATAAAATTCCTTAGAAAAATTGCAAATGATTTTTTTTTACTTTTTTGTGTTAAGGAGCTAATAGGCTAATAGTTGATATAACATCGTCAGGGGCCAAAAATACACATCGCCTTATTGCTAAACGAAGCATCCTGTAGATAAAATATCAATGACAGATAACACAGACACTGGGGGCCCACGTAATACAATTTTACAGCCCCGGATCTACGATATTTCAAAATTGGGGCAGAAACTTGATGAGGCGCCCCCTCTCGCCTCCTACAGCGTCTGAGAGACGGGAGGAGATAGGGGGGGGGGGGGGGGCATATTAATATAAGACACGCACTTTTTAGGTACTTTCTGTCAAAGTTTCATTTTCTTGGATTCATTCTGGGGCTATTTGACTGCACTGCATATATGTACACTGATATCGGGTGTAGCTAGAGGAGGCTTTGGGGGGTTCAAATCAAATAAATAATCGATAGTGCAACGTGCGCTGGATGCTAGCTAAATGCTTTGTGAAACAAATTGTTTTATTAAGCATGAATTTGTAGCTCCCTCAAATTGCCGCCCGGGGCAAGTACCCCGGTTTGCCCCCCCTCCTAGATCCGGGACTGCAATTTTAAAACCATAACGAAAGTTGACCCAAATGAGATTGGATTATGAATTGAATATATTTTGGTATTCTGCTCCACTAATATTAGAATATTAGCTTGATATAAATAAAGTGTATAACCGCATGTCAGTCAACTCGTACCATTCTGTTGTCAGCTACGTGAATACCGTTTAGGACATTTTTTTAACAGAACGTGACTAGAACTTTACTATTTTAAGTTACGGGTATTGTCCCCCAGATCGGCATAGACGGTTCAAAAGTGTGCGTAAAATATACCTACAGGACATAATTATTTTTTTGTCTGTTTGTTTATTTTTCGCCATTTTGTTTAAGTACTTTGAATTAATGCAATGCAATATAGTTTATAGGTGTTATTTTTTAATATAAGTATTGTATTTATTATAGTATATATATTATATAATAGTATCTTATTCCAATGTCTTTTTCTGTGCACGTACCCACCACTATAATTAAAATCTCTATCTTCAAAGGTTTGCTGGAAGAAAACTCTTATTAGGGTTAAGCTCGTCTTTGTACATGTCCATTTTGTAAGCTATTTTTGTCTGTAAACCTATTTGTGTACAATAGAGAATAAAGGAATATATTACTATCATGAATATTATTAAGATATTTGTTTGTAAGTTTGTAGGGAAAATTCCAGAAACTACTGCACCGATTTTCATAATTCTGTCAATGATATAAATTACACAATGTCCGCGTGCTTTTGATAAAAATATACTCGATCGTTCTACAATGTAATAATAGGTTGTAATTGATAGATACATGCAGCCTGGATCTGGGGGGGGGGGGGGGGGGGGGGGGGTGAACCAGAGCACCTGCCCCGGGTGGCAATTTGGGGTGGCGCCAAAATCTTTAATAAAATGTTTGAAACAAACAACTTGTTTGAAAAAGCGCTTGACATCCAGCGCACGTCGTACTATCGTAATCCACTCCCTGCCACCTACATAGTCACACGGCTACACATACAGTATAAGCTGATCTCGCATTGTGTAGGCTTTTCGTAGAATGAGAGGTCAGCTTATACTGGAAATTTATAGTTTGAGCGGTAGCCGTGTGTACCTGGCTGTTTCATTTTTTTTTATACTACTTTTATGGCAAACGAGCATGCAGTCCACCAGATGTTAATTGGCTACTGCAGCCCATGGATATCCACATAGGATTCAACACAAGGTATTATGTTGTCTTGATCTCTATGTGGATACGTTGCCATACTATAGGACTTAGCTGTTATGCCTATGTGCTAGTAAATTACAGGAACATACCATTACCATCTAACAGGAACGCAGCAGCATAAGTACTGCTATTTGACGGCAGATAAAGGTAAGGCGGTGGTACCCACTTCCTCGAGCCCGTTCACAGAAGCTCTACCACCAGTCATTTGATTTGGAACGCTACAAACTTTAACACCCCCCCCCCCCCCACGCCCGCTCAAACGCTGGAGGAGGGCGCCACATCAAGGAACAACCCCGGTTAGGAACAATTCTAGATCCGAAGCTGGGTACATGTTCATTAGGGACCCTGTTGGGCACAACAATATATTGGAGAGAGGACGGCATTGTTCTTGTTAGGATAAATTAATTTTAAAAAGAAAACATTCAAATCTAATGTCAAAATAAGTAGGTCAAAAATATGTTATTATAATATTTGTCAATTAGTTTTAGTAGTATTTTTTTTTTACTATATAGATTTTCGTTTGACCACAATCTCACCTGATGGTAAGCGATGATGTGGTCTAACATGTAGCACGAAGATCTAGAAGAAATCTATTCACTTTTACCTTAAAGTGCCCCATACCTTAGCTGTGCGCATCAAGAACGTAGAACCAAAACGGTGTGTGCGAATGGGCGGTATATCAACTAGGTACGGATGTTAAAGAGCCGTGCGCCTGCTTGTCCTTTGATGGAAGGGAGATGATGTTTTAGTTCCATTTCTGAACGCGTCAGGTAGTTTGTTAAATATTTTGATCGACATTACGCGAGGGCTTGAAAAGTGCTGTTTGATTCGGGAAGTAAGTATATTTGTTTTTGTATCGCAATGAGAGTGTCGTGTGCATTTCTTCCAGTGTTGTTTAGAAATGTTTATACAGTATGTCACCGCATTCACGACATTAATTTAAAACACATGCAGAATCGTATTAACTGATTTTAAAGATTGGTCTAATACCGATAGCTATGATATTTATCCAGTAATCGATACATTTCAAATAAACAATTTTGCTTAGTCAGTTTAACAGGTACCTACTTACATGATGAATGAATATGATTTGTTTACCTATGTTATACAGGCTGTTTCATTCATAATTTAGGACTTGATAATAAGGTAAATTGAAAATTAAACGCGCACGAAGGGTTCCGTACCATTATCTATAAAGACGGCAAAAAAACATTTGTTGTATGGGAGCCCCACTTAAATATTAATTTTATTTTAATTAATTTTTAAAGTGAACGTATAACTAAATATTCTCTGAATATTTCAAGCGTCTACCTGTTGCTGTTATCAATATCGAGCAAAAACGAGCAAAAAAATCACGTTTGTTGTATGGGAGCCCTCCTTATATATTTATTTTATTCTGTTTTTAGTATTTGTTGTTACAGCGGCAACAGAAATACATCATCTGTGAAAATTTCAACTGTCTAACCATCATGTTTCATGAGATACAATCTGGTGACAGACGGACAGACAGCGGAGCCTTAGTAATAGGGTGCCGTTTTACTCTTTGGTTACGGAACCCTAAAAAAATCAATGGCAATGAATTTAAAAAAAAACCTATTTTACAACAATACTAGCCATCCCCGACCCGTGTTTTAAATTAATGTCGTTAAAGCGGTGACACGCAGTATACAGACATAACCAGTAAAAAAATAATGCGAAAAAACAATGTCTTGCACATAATAGCATTTTGAAGCGCATCAGAACAGATCGGGGTAAGTCTGAAGTATTTAACGAGCCGGCATACTTTGAATGCTTCAATTTGAATATATTGAGACATAGAAGGTAATATATGCAACTTAGAAGGTAATACTTAATATTAGAAAATAATACAGTATTTAGAGGAAGTAATATTAGACAGTGAAATGGACCGTGCCATTAAAAATAATATAAAACAATTTATTATTAATGTGTAACATCTTTCCTCTCGGTTTGTGAGAGTGATTTTGGCAACAGGGACGGAAATGTTTATATTATAAGTCGCGGCATGTAAGTCTAGCGCTGAACGATACGCGGAAGGGTTAGCTGCGCATGGGTACTGTCGCGCAAGCAATACAATAGCCAATAGCCACTATTGGCTTGATGGGAGATGTTCCTTGCCGTTGCAATTGACGTATTTGTAGTCTCTGTTCTGTGTGAAATTTTTCCCGCCTTAATAATTTCGGCAGTTTGTTTTATCTGGCTCAAGTGTACAGTGCTGCTGTCCGTATGACTGAGTAAAGTACTTGTAGCTTCATCAATCTCACTTGATTTGTTTCAAAGAATCAATTAATTAATTAGATTCCCTTTTAAAAAAACAATTCACGTCATAAACTATTTTCCTTGCCTGTTTTTGCAAAACAGAATTTCTTCTAGGCATATTCACTTTAAAGTCACAAACAAACTTAAAAAACTGAATTTAACAAACAAATTACAAAAACAGCAATAACAATACAAATAAGAACGCGACTGTACCCTGGATGTGCACGGGGTCTCGTGTCAGTGCGGGGGACGGAATGCGACTGGAGAGCCTACAAAAGCCCACCCTTCATCCCGCTAGCCCCCCTCAGGTACTTCTGCGCAATAACGGTCAGCGCTAAAGTTTCGTGCCGCTACAGGAAAATCAGGAAACCGGTGAAGCGCGCGCTACTTGATTTGAGCAATGAGCGCGCGCGATGCTCAAATGTTACACATCACATGCGACTACTCTAAAGCTCGTAGTTTTTTTTTATAAATATGGGATTTATCACGTACCGTTTTATTGTAGTCGTGAACCGAAAGAAAACACGGTACTTGATAAATCCCGTATTTAGAACGTCACAAAAGTTATCAAAGTAAAAAGTAAAATTCAAGGTGTTTTGTTCACTTCCATTTACGTTCACTTTCACTTGAGTCCTTCACTTTTCTACAATTATCACAGAACAAAACAGGTTGTTTTAAAACACCCAATTTCATTGAAATCAGTTCAGCCGTTTAGTCGTGAAATCGTAGCAGACTGACAGTTACTTTTGTGTTCATTATTATTAGTGGTAGTCCTATCTTCAGCGATAAGACCGCCCACTATAACTATTTATTTATCTTATAAGATCTCTGTAGTTATGTAGTATATAGTCTGCAGATCTTTATCCTCCCAATCTCTATAAAAGGGGAATCCTTGACCCCCCCCCCCCCCTCTCCCCCTGGAACTGAATGCGACTGAGGGGGGCGGGGGTTTCATTCAGTCCATGTCCCGCATGTTCTCTTATCCCGTGTCCTACCATCAAGGGTCTCGAGAAGATGACCTTGTCAAGGCCATCTTGTTGACATATGGTTGGCAACGAGATGGAACAAGCATATGATACACCTGATGTTAAGTGGTAACCATGGCCTATAACAAAGAACTGTCTCGTAGGTCACGCACCTTAGAAACGTGACATACGTCGCACTGCCCTGCGTCCATCAACTTGAGGCATACAGGTAAAGCCTCATGTGAACCACATACCCTTCGAACCGAAACACAGCAATGCTAGAAATAGGTACGGTTTAATTCCATAGAAGTCAAAAATAGTCCATTTAATACGTGTTTGTTTTGACGACGTAGTTCTTACACATGGCGGTAGATGGCGCTGTTGCTTCTGTAGTCTAATCTCAAGCACAGTGACCAAAAAAGGCCCAGTTGAACGTCGAGTACATCTTTACGTATCTCAGTGCCTTCATTCATAAAAAATGAATGTCTCTCCTTCAGCTTTTACGTCCAGGTCTTTTACCTGAAAAAAAAACATATTTTAATACGACGACTTTGATTTTAATAAGACGACCTCCGTCACGCAGTGGGCGAGAAGCCGACTGAGACGCAGGAGGTAGCGGGTTCGATTCCCGCCGCGGAACAAATGTTTGCATGATCTACAGATATTTGTTCCGGTCTGGATGTTCTTCTTTAGAATACAAGTATGTATTTACAAAAAAAGCAGGCTGGATAGCGCTGTGTGAAATGTCTATAATCAATATTTATTGGTCGAAGTGAGATTCTTAAATCAGCTTGGTTAAATCGGCGTCGTATGTATGTTTGTTTTTCCGAGAATAACTTTCAAAGCATTTGATCTAATCATCGTGAAATTTGGTATATAGGTAGGTAGCGATGGCAGAATTTTTGTGTGACTAAATGAGCTAAAAATGTGAGTGTGTGTGAGGGGGGGGGGGGGGGGGGGGGGGGGGTTGAGATATTAGGGTTCAAGAGGGGTAAAAAAACCCAAAATGGGACTATCCGGTCAAGTGGCACATCTAATAAAAGGTCTTTGTGAGTAAATTTCAACCCCGTTTTTATTTTTAGTCCAAATCTTGTAGTTTTTAAGTTATTAGCCATAATAAAAACTGAACTTTGGCAAAATTCACCGGGTACACCAGTGACCCCAGTGCTGCAATGTGGAATAACTGCAATTTCTACTCCAAAAAAGACTAACCATTTACATGAACTCCCGGGTACCTGTAATTTGAATGAAACTGTAGGTCAATTCAGTTGGATATGCATTTCGTGGCACTATTGTGATAGTCAATGATTAGGTACGAATATTTTTTTTTGTTTATATGCAAGATCTCAGTTCGGGGCAAACCACTAGTTTATTATTATTGATCGAGCGAAGCGAGATCTCTAAATCAACTTGGGCAAATCGGCGTTGTATGTATGCATGTTTGTTTGTCCGAGGATAACTTTCGAAGCGTTGATCCGATCATCGTGAAATTTGGTACATAGGTAGGTAGTGATGGCACAATTTTTGTATCATTAAATGAGCTAAAAATGTTGGGGGGTTGTTGCGATATTGGGGTTCAAGAGGGGTAAAAAAAAAACAAAATTAGATTATCCGGTCAAGTGGCACATCTAATAAAAGGGCTTTGTGAGTACATTTCGACCCCGTTTTTAGTTTTAACTATAAGTATGTGCAAAATGATATACGTCAAGTCGGTCCTATTAAATGTATTAAAGTATTACCTTGTACAGTTGCACGCTCTGTTCGTTAGTTTGCTTGAGCGCGCACACCTCGGCGCGGTGCTCCACGCGCGCGTGCACGCGCACGTCGTGGAACTTACGGAACGACTTCAGGCAGATCGGACAGTCGGCGGCGTGTTTCCTTTCCTTGTGCACCTGAAATAAACGATATATATGTATATATACCTAGTCAGGTCATAAGTATTGTCACACAGTAAAAACTTTTCTTTTAGAATGCTGGCCACAAAAAAGTTTATAGAATTCGAATTTCGAATTGTTCATGAAAATAAAAATGTACCTATACTTTTTAGAATTTTACTCATTTTTAAATATGGAGTGGACGCTTAATGAAGACCGTGTTGCAGTTATTGCGTTGCATCGTTGCGGTTACGCGCCAATTCAAATTTTAGACATACTGAAAAATTTGAATATAACCAAAAGGTTCGTTTATCGCACCATCAAACGATACAATGAAGACTCTAGTGTAGATGACAGGTCAAGAAGTGGTCGCCCTCGGTTTGTTAGGACTCCAGCAGTGATAAAAGCTGTGAAGGCGCGAATTCAAAGAAATCCCAAACGTAAGCACAAACTGTTGGCCCTTCAGATGGGGTTAAGCAGAACCACGGTGAAAAGGGTGTTAAATGAAGACTTAGGGCTTCGGGCATATCGAAGAAAAATAAGACATCGTTTGAATGCTCGTCTAATGGACCTGAGACTGAAGAGATGCCGCGCTTTGTTGAAGTGGTACACGGAAAAAAATATCGGGAAATTCTTTTTTCGGATGAAAAAATATTTACCGTAGAAGAGAGCTACAACAAACAAAATGATAAGGTGTACGCACACAGTAGTGAAGAAGCTAGCAACCGTATTCCGCGTGTCCAACGAGGTCATTTTCCATCCTCGCTCATGGTATGGTTGGGAGTTTCTTATTGGGGCTTAACAGAGGTACATTTTTGTGAGAAAGGTGTAAAAACGAATGCAGTTGTGTATCAAAATACAGTCCTGACGAACCTTGTGGAACCTGTTTCTCATACCATGTTCAATAACAGGCACTGGGTATTCCAACAAGATTCGGCGCCAGCTCTTAGAGCGAAGAGCACGCAAGACTGGCTGGCGGCGCGTGAAATCGACTTCATCCGGCACGAAGACTGGCCATCCTTCAGTCCAGATTTGAATCCGTTAGATTACAAGATATGGCAACACTTGAAGGAAAAGGCGTGCTCAAAGCCTCATCCCAATTTGGAGTCACTCAAGAAATCCTTGATTAAGGCAGCCGCCGATATTGACATGGACCTCGTTCGTGCTGCGATAGACGACTGGCCGCGCAGATTGAAGGCCAGTATTCAAAATCACGGAGGTCATTTTGAATAAACTTTAGTGTCATAAGAATCTATGTTTTGTTAAGTTCATTTTGGTATATAAATGGTTACATAATGAATAAACTTGTTTCAATTATTTTATATTAAACATGTGACAGAATTTATGACCTGACTAGGTATATATACAGGGTGTTTGATAATATACGCACAAAAATGAAAGGGGTTATTTTCATGATCATAATAAATAAATTTGTGAAATGTTTACCATAGAAATGTGAAATTTATTTTGACACATAAAAACAAACACTTTATTAAACGTATGTTGTGCTATTGCATAATGCACGCCATCTAACCACAGATACTGTATTGGTGACGTCTCGAGATATCTCTTGTTGCCCCTTTCTAACCCAAAACCCGCAGCCATTTCCGAAAGAGATATCAAATCGGCCTTTATTTTTGGATGTCGATTGCAAGAGTAGGCCGCAAGTTTTATATCGAATTATTTACCTAAACTTAAATTCCTATAAAATTTGATAACAGACGTCAAATGTTACCTATTAAAATGGCCTGACTTTAGCTTCCGCCTGCGGCTTCGCACGCGTGGTTTGTCAGTAAAAAGTAGCCTATGTGTTCATTCTGGTTATAATATACGTACATACCAAATTTCATCGAAATCTGTGCAACCGTTTATTGAAAGAGTAACAAACATCCACACATACATCCGTACAAACTTTCGCGTTTATAATATTCGTGGGATAGTGTGATGCGAAAGTTTGTATGTGTGTTTGTTACTCAAATCCGTCGTAACGGCTGAACGGATTTCGATGAAATTTGGTATAAGAGAGATTATTACCTGGATTGAAACATATCCTACTTTTTATTGACAAACTACGCGTGCGAAGCCGCTGGTGGAAGCTAGTAATAAATAATGCAGGACATTTCACTCGGCGCTATCTAGCTCCAAACTAAGCAAACCTTGTGCTATGGGAATCCACGCGTGCAAAGCTGCGGGTGAAAGCTAGTAACAGATAAATCACAATACACTTCGAATGTTTGGATATTATGTTTGTTTGTTAAACAATCACATGGCTACGGCTAAAACGATATTGATGAAATTTGTACATATAGGATGTTTGATAATATACGTACAAAAATGAAAGGGGTTATTTTGATAGCATAATAAATAAATTTGTGAAATGTTTACCATAGAAATGTGAAATTTATTTCGGCATGTATAATAAACTTATGTTGTGCTATTGCATAATGCTTGCCATCTAACCACAGATACTGTATTGGTGACGTCTCGAGATATCTCTTGTTGTCCCTTTCTAACCCAAAACCCGCAGCCATTTCTGAAAGTGATATCAAATCGGCCTTTATTTTTGGATGTCGATTGCAAGAGTAGGCAGCAAGTTTTATATCGAATTACCTAATTTTAAAATTCCTTTAAAATTTGATAATATAACTAGAGGTTTTTTTCGAGAAGTCTTTCTTTATTACCAAACACCCTGTATATATGAAACAAAGTCGGGTTGGTTATACCATTTATAACTCAAGAACTTCGGGACAGATTTTGATAGTCTTTATTTTTTTTGGATTTGTCTCCGCTCCGAATAGTAGAATAACTATTATGATAGCAGAAACATACAAGCAAAAAAATATATGAAAAAAATCATTTTCTCATACATATATGCAGCTACTGATGGCCTATTTACAATTATACCGGGGCGACATTGGCAGCCCTCGTCATATGCATGTCAAAGCGGTGCGAAATTCGACGGTTCAACGGGTTACAAATACACGGTGTCCTTTAAATCACTGTTTTCCCAGAACAAACGTTGTTCAGACCATGCTCTACAAAGGATTTATAACATCAAAGTTAAGAAAAAAAAACGAAATCGGTCTTAGAAAAACATAAAAAGTTGCAAACTTAAAACGCCTATTTTAACGTGACGCCCTACAACATAGCGGGTTCGACGCGCCGCCCGGCGCGCCGGTACTACTAGCTACTAGGTATCTATGAGTAACTTAGGTCACGTAATATTTGCTGCGTGTGCCATTGACTCCAATTTTAACGTACCATTCGAAATTATATTTTTGACATGACTACGGAGTAATTTTTAACAGACTGGACAGGACGTCTGTCGTTCACCCCTTGAACGCCGCCGCCGTATCGCCACAAAAGAAATAATAGTAGGTAATACGCTATTTCTAGCATGCCAATAAACTTTATGTTACGGTTAGTTCTTGAACAAAGTTAGACTTATTTGAGAAGGTCTAGATTTTATTTTCTTATTTGATGCAAAGTCAAAGGCAAAATATTTTAATCACAAGGATCACTTTGAAACGTCAATTTTACTGTCTGTTCCTTCGCGACTAAGCCAGGAAAGAAAGGCAAGAAACAAGGCTGGTTGTTTTTTCTAATGATCCTTTTAGAATACATTACTTGCTATAAACAGTTGGTAGACCATGGTCTGAACTACGTTTGTTCTGGCAAAACAGCGATTTAAAGGACACCGTGTATATTATTGTAA
The DNA here is from genome assembly GCA_918857605.2 of Philereme vetulata. NCBI lineage: Eukaryota > Metazoa > Arthropoda > Insecta > Lepidoptera > Geometridae > Philereme > Philereme vetulata. The sequence goes on along the minus strand of OU975427.1, from coordinate 6,220,500 downwards.
GTTTCATCCCCTTCGGCCGCGTACGAAACCGGACGTAACCGGTTCGTAACCAGTTGCGGTGGAAGCTGAATTCATCTTCCAACGATACTAGCATTGATGGTTCATACCGCATAGACGGCTTCCGTGGCGCAATAAGCGAAAAGCCTGCTGGAACGCAGTGCGTTGCGGGTTCTATTCCCATTTCAGATTGTGCGAGAAGACATCGCGTGTGTTACCTCCCAGTTGTGGTCCCACTTCTGCTGCAGCGAGGAGAAGGCCGTGTCGCACAGCACGCACTTGAACTTGTTCTTCACGTGCAGCTGGTACCTGTGCCGCTTGTAGTCCTGTTTGCTTTTGAACACCTTGTCGCAGAACGCGCACTTTGTTTTCGGTACATTGCTTGAATGTTCCTGTAATAATAATAATAATAAAAAACCACACACTTCAATAGACCAGATTTGAACCCTTATAGACAAAACCAACAAAACAGCACTCCTTGTTGACATCGCCATGCCCAACACTCACAACCTTCAGAGCACCACCGCGGAGAAACTATCCAAATATATTGATCTAAAAAACGAAATAACTAGCATGTGGCATCTGCAAAGAGTTTCCATTGCTCCAATAGTCTTGTCAACAACCGGTGTTATCCCTGAACAGCTATCCCAATCTTAAGAGTCTTTAGACCTGCCGAAGCACACTTAAATTCTGCTACAAAAAGCTAAGCGCATCCTAAGCTTCAACGAGTATGTACAAATCTTCGTTGAACCCCTTTTCTCCATAGCTAAGCTAAGAAGATGTGCGACGCCAGTTAAGCGCATCCTTAGCTTCAACGAGTATGTAAAAATCTTCGTGGAACCCCTTTCCACCATACCTAAGCTAAGCAATGAAGATGTGCGACGCCAGCTAAGCCCATCCTTAGCTTCAACGAGTATATATAATCTTCGTTGAACCCCTTTCCACCATACCTAAGCTAAGCAATGAAGATGTGCGCCGCCAGCTAAGCCCATGCTTGGCTTCAACAAATATGTACAAATCTTCGTTGAACCCCTTTCCACCATACCTAAGCTAAGCAATGAAGATGTGCGACGCCAGTTAAGCGCATCCTTAGCTTCCACGAGTATGTAAAAATCTTCGTTGAACCCCTTCCCACCATAGCTAAGCTAAGCTATGCAAATCAAGCGATGTATCTTGCGTCACGGGCGCTATATTGAATCCTGAGTGCAGAGAGGGATATAAGGACGCCCAAGATGCAGACAACTTTATCCACGAGGAGAATACTCTACTTTTCACACTATCTGCGAGACAATAAAAACCAAATCTAGGTGCATTCTGTGCAGAAGTTAGTTCGATTTACGAATAAGTTCTTATTGTATGGTGAAATTCAGTACAACTTCACTCCCGGCTCAGCCGTAGGGATTCAATCACCTGCTTTCGGTGAGGTTTAACATGACACATAATTTGACATTGTCGAGCAGGTGCTGTAAAAAGTTATTGAAGCAAGAAAGCATACCCAACAACACTGCTCGCTCACCAATATGTGTTTTTCAAGCGCTGACTTGGAATGAAACTTCTTGCTGCATATATCACAGATCAGAACGCGAACGTTGTGGGTCTTCTTGTGTTTCGCGAAGTTACTGGAGTCACTGTAACCAAGAAAAAACCATTGCCGACTATCGATTGTGTCACTTTTCACCAACCATACTTGATTGATTGAAAACCATTTATTATTGCACTTATAAAACTAGGGCTGGACGCTTGGCAACGAGGACAGACGGTAGATGGCCGAGGGCAGCAACCTAGTGGTGGCCGCAAGAAGGGCGCAGACCAGTTGGCAGACCACCAGCCAGATGGTCGGACGACATCGCTAGAGTTGCGGGAAGGCAATGGATGCGCTTGGCACAGGACCGGAGAGAGTGGCGTGATAACGAGGAGGCCTATGTATGTATGTATGTATTATTTTATTTCGGACAATTCACAATGCATAACCACAATCACAAATCACAATAAAATTATTTAAATTAAATTATATAAATTAAAATTAAATCAAATTAAACCAAACACAAATTAAATTAAATTATGTACAATTAATCAAATTAAATCAATATTCAACAATTATTGAAAATTTATAAATTAAAATTAAACTTATGTAAAAATTTTGTATAAATTATGTATCGGTGTATGCACATGCTGGAGTAACACACCGGATGAAGTATGTCCATACAGGGGGCACACAACGCCCTGCCACAGTTGTGTTGAGGCTGGCTCGCGTCCTGCTCATCAAAGATGTTGTTTTCTTCCTAATGATGGTGTGAAAGCCATCAGTTTGATACTGAGCAAACATCTCTGAGGCACTACAAAAACGGGGGAGCCTCAACATCATCCTAAAGGTATTGCTATACTGGACACGTATGGCATCCAGCGATTTTATGGTGTAGTTTACCCATAGATTACCCGTGTACAGGCTCTGACAATATGCCTTAAAAAGTGTGACTTTAACTTCGTCAGAGCAACCGGCGAATCTACGAGTCAGCATGTTACCCCTATACCCAGCAGTGGGTGGATGTGGGCTGAGATGATGATGATGATGATGATAAAACTAGTAGATACAAAAGTGTACTTATAATGCTATAAAAGATTATCTTCCAGATAACCTTTGTGCATCACACTAATATCATAAATGCAAAAGTTTGGATGTTTGTTTATTTACTTGTTTGTAACTCAATCACCTCGTAACGGCTGAACCGATTTCGATAAAATTTTGTATGTACGTAGATTATAACCTGGATTAACACATATGTTTAGGCCATAATTAAATATTATATGAATGTGTGGGTAGGAGCACAGTGACTTTCTGTCTCTGTGTGCTCTGTGTGCTCTGTCACAAAATAACTAATTAAAAGAAATTGCTGTGAAATAAGACCTGAAAAGTGTAGTGTTGTGCCTCTCGCGAAGAGAAGAAAGTGAAATTGCTGGAAGAACAAAGGATTGGCGATATTTGGCGAAAGTTTTTTGAAACTAAAGTTGGTCCTGATTTTAATCCCACCTTTAACATAATTCTGCCCGTCACTGTGTCTTAACATAAATCATAAATCAGGTCTCATGGGATAAAAATGGGGTGTCATGTCAAGTTGCAACAGCGAGTTTAGCTTTTTTTCTAGGTTACCTTCACATTTAGTAGTGTAACGCGTACGAAGTCGCGGGCAGCAGTTAGTTGTAGATTAGTTGTAGTTAGTTGTAGATGTAGTTAGTTGTGTAGGTAGTGCACAAGAAAGGAAACTAATGAACATTTGCACAGGACTAATAAAAATAGCATAATATATGTATATACTATATAAATAAACCTACTTAAATACATTTTTTTTATACAACTTATATAGCAAACGAGCATGCAGTCCACCAGATGTTAAGTGGCTACTGCAGCCCATGGATATCCAGATAGAATTCAAAACAAGATATTATGTTGTCTTGATCTCTATGTGGATACGTTGCCATACTATAGGACTCAGCTGTTATGCCTAGGTGCCAGTAATTACAGGAATATACCATTACCATCTAACCGGAACACAGCAGCACAAGTATTGGCTGGCAAATATACACACTGCTATATTGTTATTTGGCGGCAGATAAAGGTAAGGCGGTGGTGCCCACTTCCTCGAGCTCGTTCACAAAAGCTCTACCACCAGTGGATATAATAGAATTAACTATACCAATATCAAATAAAAATACATACATAACAATAGAAGAAGTGTCGAAGAAAGATTAAGTTGCTCAGTTTTGGTCGGTTCGACCGAGAAGGTGCCTATAGATTCTCAATCCGAATGCTTTTATTTATAAATTAGCGTTTGACCACGACCTCCAGTGACGTAGCCTCAAAATAGTGGAGATATATGATCGAGCGAAGCGAGATCTCTAAGTCAACTTGGGCAAATCGGCGTTGTATGTATGTATGTATGTTTGTCCGAGGATAACCTTCGAAGCGTCGATCCGATCATCGTGAAATTTGATACATAGGTAGGTAGGCACAATTTTGGTGTAACTAAATGAGCTAAAAATGTTGCGGGGTTGTTGATATGTTGTGGTTCAAGAGGGGTAAAAAAAACGAAACAGAGACTAATTAGGTCAAGTGGGACATCAAATGAAAGGTATTAGTACATTTAGACTCCGTTTTAAGTTTAAGTAAAGTCCTTATAGTTTTTGAGTTATTAGCCATAATAAAAACTGAGCTTTGACAAAATTCACAGGGTACACCAGTAACACCACAGTGATGTAATTTGGTGTAGCTTAAGTGATACAAATATAGGCAAAAGTCTGAAATCCAGAATAACTGCAACTTGTACCCCAAAGTGTTACCACATAACATGAACTCCCGTTACCTGAATGAAACTGTAGGTCAAGTAAGATGGTAATTTATTTTGTGGCACTATTTTGATAGTCAAAGATTACCAATAACATTTTTCTGTTTTAATCAGAGACTCGCGAGATCTCAGTTCGGGGCGAACCACTAGTTATATGAATCGAAAAGAGGTGAATGCTAAAATTAAGTTGAACAAGTTACTTTTTAACAAAAATATAACCGAACAGAGAAAATCTAAAAATCAGAACTGGACTCTAATATTGAAAGTGGTTAATGAAATGTCTACTTCATTTTTGAAGACCTTTCCAAGAATATTACAACGCGGAGATAAAACAAAAAAAAATTCATCACCTCTTTACTTTCAAAATAATTTGAACTTATTGAAACCTACATGGGAGCTTGGAACTATACTGAACGCAACGCCAAAAGAATCATCCAAATCGGTTCATAAACAAAAAAGATATGAGGGAACATACCGTTACGAGCTGATGGTTCGGGATAGAAATAATGAAAATGAATCTTACCAAAATAACACTTTTATTTTCCACACTAAAATGATAAATACACGATCTTAATCACATGTAATCACAACACACTAATTCACACCACTGTTGCACAATAAACCACTAAAAGTCACCGTAATATTCACGCGTATAGCCAAATCCAGACTAGCTCCTTTGGGCGTCTCTACGGCCTATTTATACCGCGCACAGTACATATCTCTCGAACATTCTCAATGATTCCACTGGCAACTAGAAATGTGTAGGTATGTCGACCGAACTAATATCTCTTATACTGTGCAACTGCAGGTAAAAACGTAATATGTACCTATTCTGTGACACGGTAGGTATAACTTCGAGAAGCCGACTATTACCTATTCTGTAACTCCCTTGGGCGTAACAATACATACATAAAAATATATAAATATTCTGACGAATTGAGAACCTACGATCACTTTTAAGCCAGTTAAAATAAACAAATATGAATACGTCAATAAACTAGCGAGGTCGTTGAACGGCACGTAGTAACTTTTTATTAATCTGTGGCATCGTAAAATACGCTAGTTCTCTAACATTTCGTCGAGCAGCATTATATCGATTTTCTAGAGATTTTGTTAACAGAACAAGAACATTTTATGGATACGTGTATTTATGTTTTTTGTGCAGAAACCGTCCCTTTAATATAATAAGTTTAAATTGTAACACATTATATAATGACTAGCTGTTGCCCGCGAATTCGTACGCGTTACACTACTAAATGTAAATGTAACCTAAAAATAAAGCTAAACTCGCTTTTGCAACTTGACTTGACATTTTTATCCCATGGGAACTGATTTATGGGATAAAATGTAGCCATGTGGTAATCCAGATTATAGTCTACGTACATACTAAATTTCATCGAAATCGGTTAAGCCGTTACGGCGTGATTGTGTAACAAACAAACAAATAAATAAACAAGCATCCAAACTTTCACATTTATAATATTACTAGTTGTTGCCAGCGGCTTCGCCCGCGTTGTTCTGGGGGTGCAAAATACATATACAAATATTGACACCCCATCTTTATTCCATAGGAACTGATTTATGGGATAAATGGTAGCCTATGTGGTGATCCAGGTTATAACCTACGTATATACCAAATTTCATCGAAATCGGTTCAGCCGTTACGGCGTGATTGTGTAACAAACAACCATCAAAACTTTTACATTTATTTATAATACTATAGTGTGATAAGTATTTAGGGAAATTAACTATTCTATCAGTTATATGGTTCAAGCTTTGCTTAGATAGAGGCTAGCGCTGCGTGAAATGTCCAGCCTTACAATTTATTTACCTGAATGTCTTAATGCACAGTTCGCACTTGAAGATGGGCATCGAGCCGTGGTCTCTCATATGGAATTTGTATTGCTCCTGATGCTGGAAGTCTGCCGAGCAAATCTGGCAGCGGAACGCTCTGAAATACAACAAACATATTATTATATTATATACAGGCTGTTTGGTAATATATTGACGATATTCAAGTGACGGTTTCTAAAAACATAAAAAAAGACATCTCGAAAAAAAAAACTAACAGTTATATTATTAAATTAAAAAAAAAAATCGCCTAAGCTTAGGTGATTAATTCGATATACAACTTATTGCCTACTCTTGCAATCGACATCCAAAAATAAAAGGCCAATTTGATATCTCTTTTGGAAATAGCTAGAAAGGGACAACAAAAAATGTCTCGAGACGTCACCAATACAGTGTCTGTGGTTAGATGGCAAGCATTATGCAATAGCACAACATAAGTTTATTATACTACATGCCGAAATAAATTTCACATTTCTATGGTAAACATTTCACAAATTTATTTATTATGCTATCAAAATAACCCCTTTCATTTTTGTGCGTATATTATCAAACACCCTATATGTACAAATTTCATCAATATCGTTTTAGCCGTAGCCATGTGATTGTTTAACAAACAAACATAATATCCAAACATTCGAAGTGTATTGTGATTTATCTGTTACTAGCTTTCGCCCGCAGCTTTGCACGCGTGGATTCCCATAGTACAAGCTTTGCTTAGTTTGGAGCTAGATAGCGCCGAGTGAAATGTCCTGCATTATTTATTATTAGCTTCCACGTGCGGCTTCGCACGCGTAGTTTGTCAATAAAAAGTAAGCTATGTTTCAATCCAGGTAATAATCTCTCTTATACCAAATTTCATCGAAATCCGTTCAGCTGTTACGACGGGATTGAGTAACAAACAAACATACAAACTTTCGCATCACACTATCCCGCGAATATTAAAAACGCGAAAGTTTGTACGGATGTATGTGTGGATGTTTGTTACTCTTTCAATAAACGGTTGCACAGATTTCGATGAAATTTGGTATGTACGTAGATTATAACCAGAATGAACACATAGGCTACTTTTTACTGACAAACCACGCGTGCGAAGCCGCAGGCGGAAGCTAAAGTCAGGCCATTTTAATAGGTAACATTTGACGTCTGTTAACGTCTGTCAGTTCGGTACAACTCGCACCGAACTCGTATTTTATGGCCGCCGTTACAAGGTTACGTTGTTGAATTTTGATGAACTGTCAAATGTTACCTATAAAAATGGCCTGACTTTAGTTTATAATATTTGTGTTTATTTATTATTTACTAGGTTCCGCCCGTGGCTTCGCACGCGTGGTACGTCAATAAAAAGTAGCCTATGTCCTTGCCCAGTATATAATTTATCTATCGATAAGCGACTGCACCGCTTACTGTGCAACTACCCCCATATTAATTTATTTTGATTTTCGTAAGTTTTTGTTTATATTGTCTAAATTTAATATTGTTAGTTTGTACCACTACGCTTTGTGGGATTAATAAATGTATATTTAGTATAAGTTTATCTCAGTAAGTGAATAGTTAATTCTTATGAGATAATAAAGCATTCTAAACACCTATTCTTGCCAAATTTCATTACAATCCGTTCAGCCGTTAACGCGCCGGCGAACCCCGAGCGCAACTTCAATTCGGCCGCGTCAAATACTTCGCCCTGAATATCGCTATCCCTGTTTAGTGACGAAGTTTAGACACGCAGAGCGACAGTGATAGCAATAGAACGATTCTAAATTTGATTAGATTTTGACCGTGTTCCGTAATACCAAAAATGATGACTGAAAACTTGTTGTATTTTTCTCATTGTGTTGTTATTCTGTAACTAGACGATATAATATATGTTCCCATGACTAGGATACGTAAGATGTTGTTGTTTTTAATACGAAACAATTAGGTTGAAAACAGGTATTTCATGACGTAAAAACATGCAGAATGCGATATGCTTCTATTTCATTTTAGGTAAGTATTTTGTTCTAATATATGGTTGGGAACCTAGATAAATACTATTCAAATTAAAATAATACCTTATTAAGGTAGAAATATGCTCCAGTTAGAAATGATCTTGGTAGTACGTGTTGTATGGGCGATGGTCACTCCGGTGTCCCCTTAAGTCGTGAAAAGGTAACAAACAAACAAACAGAGTCACTTTCGCATTAATAATATTGATATGGATAAATCACACTAATATCATAAACGCGAAATTTTCGATATTTGTTTATTTATTTGTTACTCAATCACATCGAAGCGGCTGAACCGATTTCTATGAAATTTGGTATGTACGTAGATTATAACCTGGATCACCACATAGGCTACCATTTATCCCATAAATCATATCCCATGGGATATAAAAGGGATATCAAATTTTCTGTGTATTGCCTATATTTGTGGCAATTAAGCTACACGCATACCGAATTACAGCACTGTGGGGGTCACTGGTGTACCCTGTGAATTTTGTCAAAGTTTAGCTTTTATCATGGCCAATAAGTCAAAAAGTATAAAAAATTTACGAAAAATAAAAACGTAGTCTAAATGTACTAACCTGTCATTTGACGTCACACTTGACCTGATAGCTTAATTTTTTTTTTTTTACCCCTTTTGATCCCCAAACTCTCAACAACCCCTCCACATTATTAGCTCATTTAGTCACACCTAAATGGTGTCATCACTACCTATGTATCAAATTTCACGATGATCGAATCAACGCTTCTAAAAGTTATCCTCGGACAAACAAACATACATACATACATACAACGCCGATTTGCCCAACTTTGGCAAATCGGATTTAGAGATTAAGAGATCTCGCTTCGCTCGATCAATAAATAAATGAATGAATGAAATACTCTTTATTGCACACCAAACAAAAATACAGTAATAATGGAAATAAACATTAAATAAAGGTACAATGGGCGGTCTTATCGCTAACAGCGATCTCTCCCAGACAACCTTTGGATGGACAGGATAAACAAAATTAAAAGACGGCGGTGTAAGAGTACCTACATACATAAACAGAACCCACAAAATAAAATATACCTATTGATTATACAAATAAACATAAACTTAAATACATACAAAAAATATATAAATTAACTACACTACATAAAGCGGATAAATAACATAAACACTAACTAGCAGTTACGAGACAACGAAAGGAAATAAGACATATATCTTATACAACCATTTCCTTTCGTTTTTTAATATTAAAGACATTTTGCAGTGTATTGTATGTAGTATAGAAGCCGGGGCGGGTCGCAAGTACTGAAATAAAATATACCTGTATTTGGATTTCTTCATATGCGCGTCCATTAGTAAATGTTCCACAACATGCCGCTTCACATCGTAACGCCTTGTGAACACTCTGTAACAGATGACGCACTCCTTCTCATTCGACGATGTCGATTGCAGGTGATCTGAAATGTAAGCATCGGTCAAGCGCGTGTCGGAAAACTGACAAGACGATCATAATGTATAAAGTACTAGTTGACCCGTCGAACTTCGTACCGCTTTGACATGCATAGAACGCGGGCTGTCAATATACATACGTCACCCTGGTAAAATTGTCAATTGTTGTTCACGACCATCATTATGTATGAGAAAATGAATTTTATTCGTAATTTCTTTTTGATATACTTACAACCATACTTAACCATAGACAAAATTACGTTTAGCTGTCATTTGCGTTTTGTTATTCCATGTCGTTTTATGTCACGTCACACGGGAACGCGGTCGAACGGAATAAAAAGTATCCTATGTCCGTCTCCTGGTTCTAAGCTACCTCCCCACCAATTTTCAGCCAAATCGGTTCAGCCGTTCTTGAGTTATAAATAGTGTAACTAACACGACTTTCTTATATATATATATAGATTTGTAAATATACTCGATAAGGTGTTTGGTAATATACTGACGATATTCAAGTAACGGTTTCTCAAAACACTTTTCGAAACAGAAACTGCATTACTATATAATCAAATTTCAAAGAAATTTGATCAAGTTTATGTGATTAATTTGACATGAAACTTACAGATATAAACACTGTTTTTGTGCTGCAGAAGAGGGCTGCTCGTGCAATTTATAATATGGGCGCCAGAGAATCATTACGCAATAAGTTTAAAGAAATAAATATTATGACATTCCCTTGTCAATACATCTATGAAAATCTGATGTATGTTCACAAAAATATTAATTTGTTTAAGAAAAATAGCGATACTCATAAGTTTAATACTAGAAATAAAGATAAACTCGCTGTTGCCATTTGTAGACTCCATAAAGTTAGTAAATCGTTTAAAGGGCAAGGTGTTCGCTTTTATAACAAACTCCCAAGTGATGTACAAAAATTGACAATTAACAAATTTAAAAACGCAATTAAACAAAATCTTTATAAAAAAGCCTACTATAAAGTATCGGATTATTTAGATGATAGAGAAGCTTGGGATTGAAATTGCTCCAACTCGTTCAAAATGTTACAATTTAGACGTAATTTATTACCTGTATTGTTATGTATTCTAAAAGGATCATTAAAAAAAAACAACTAGCCTTGTTTTCTTGCCTTTATTTCCTGGCTTGGTCGCGAAGGAACAGGCAGTAAAATTGACGTTTCAGTGATCCTTGTGATTTTAACGAATAAAAGATTTTGACTTTGACTGCCTACTCTTGCAATTGACATCCAAAAATAATGACCGTAATCCCAAAAGGCGTATATTTGCTTCTAATACCTACCTACTGCCATAGATCTAGACAGGCATGTATTTTTGATATCTCTTTCGGAAATGGCTGCGGGTTTTGGGTTAGAAAGGGACAACAAGAGATATCTCGAGACGTCACCAATACAGTATCTGTAGTTAGATGGCAAGCATTATGCAATAGCACAACATAAGTTTAATAGTGTTTGTTTTTACATGCCAAAATAAATTTCACATTTCTATGGCAAACATTTCACAAAATTTATTATGCTTATCAAAATAATCCCTTTTATTTTTGTGCGTATATTATCAAACACCCTATATACAGGGCGTCCCAAGACTATGCGACATGAAGGGAAAGTGCCTTAAACATTGTTGATAGAAAAATTTGCTTAAAGGAGACTATTTTATTTTTAAAATTTAGTAATATTGCATTCGAAGATTTTCTACAAATTACTTGCTTCGTCTGGGAATCTAACCGACTCCAATGTGAAAATAAACACCACGTTTTTTATGATGCCAATCGAAAGAATATATAAAAAATAATAATTCCTCTGACTTCGCTGCCTGTCTGTCCGTCTGTGACCAGGCTGTATCACATGAATCGTGATAGTTAGACAGTTGAAATTTTCACAGATGATGTATTTCTGTTGCCGCTATAACAACAAATACGAACAACAGAATAAAATAAGTATTGAAGGGGAGCTCCCATACAACAAACGTGATTTTTTTGCTCGATATTGATAACGGCAACAGGTAGACGCTTGAAATATTCACATAATATTTAGTTATATATTCACTTTAAAAAGAAATAATTAATAATTAAAATTATTAAAACAATTTTTTAAGGCGGGCTCTCATACAACAGACATGATTTTTTGCCGTTTTTATAGATACGGAACCCTCCTTCTTCTTTAATTCTTTATAGTACACAAACAGATTTACAGACAAAAATAGCTTACAAAATGGACATGTACAAAGGCGACCTTAACCGTAATAAGAGTTTTCTTCCAGCAAACCTTTGAAGAGATATTTGATTATAGTGGTGGGTACGTGCACAGAGAAGGACATTGGAGTAAAATACTAATATATAGTATATACTATAATAAATACAATACTTAACCATATTAAAAAATAATAATAATACCTTTATACTAAACCTACATTATAGATAAACATTATACAAAATATAAATAATATACCTATTACTCGTGCGCGATAACTTGGGACCTGCTATAGTGTGACCATTAGTGCTGTGCACTCCCTGAGGTATGCGCGCGGCGAGACGGGGGGGGGGGGGGGGACTCGGCTGCTGCGCTCTGTCAGTTCGCCGTCAACGCTCGTGGCGGCAGGTAGTGTTATTCGTATCGGACTGTCTATCCCATGTGCGTCTGACATAGACAGTCCGATACAAATAACACTACCTGCCGCCACGAGCGTTGACGGCGAACTGACAGAGCGCAGCAGCCGATTCCCCCCCCCCCCCCCCCGTCTCGCCACGCGCATACCTCAGGGAGTGCACAGCACTAATGGTCACACTATAGGAATGCGACTCCCCGACCGCTTCCCCTGCAATTCCCCGATGGCGCCCGTATTGTACCGTTCGCATCACTATTTTTACTAGGGTTTTTAGTCTCGTACTGGCCTACGTCACGTAACGACGCGCTCTGGAATTTTTTTAGTTTTCGTTTGTGTTATTGTTTTGTTGTCTGCAAAAAAGAAGCCAACCATGTGGACAGGCTTCGACAAAAGAATTGGGACGATGACCAACGACAAGAGACGAATGAATCGCAATTAATTGTAAATTTATCGGATACCTCTTCGTCAAGTGATTATAGTGAGACTGAGGACGAAGAACAACCTCTAGAAGGCATAAATCCACTAAGTAGTGACGAAGATGAGATAATGTAAATAATAGATAAAATAAATGTATAAACTTAAACATTGTATTTTTATTTTGTTCAAATAGTGTAAAAAAGGTTAGATAAAAAGCAGCGTCCTCCCTGAGTAACATAATAAATTAGGTTAAAAAAACAAAGACAAAGCCGCGGGCGGCTGCTTGTTATGTTCGCTTTTTTGCTGGCGGTACAAACACGCCAATATGACGTCACCGCGCTCAGGTCCCAACTTATCGCGCACGGGTAATACTTATACATAATAACCTAAAAGCTTACAAGGACAGGTAATGCTCTTTGACTCTAAGCTTAAAAGTGCTTAGTGATGGATTGCGCGGATAGAGTGTGGCCGTTCGTGCGCGAATCCGACTCGCACTTGGCCGGTTTCTTTTTTTTGTTAAAAAGTTGCTAGTGTGATTATTTTTGAGTATTTACCCAGAGCTGCCCTCAGTGCGGCGGGTTCCAGCGTCTTGTTGTTTATAGTGACCCGCTCGCAGTCCACGATCAGCTCCGTAGGCTCCTCCTTCACCTGGACATCCTATACAATACAATCCAAATGCACTTGCAACATCACACTAAATACACTCAACATAACATAAAACCAAACAAACTCTTACTAATATCGGAGTCTTCAAGTCCAGAGTGAATAGGTTCTTTCCATCTTCAACGAATTGCCAAATGGTATCAAGGACTTGCCTTTTCAATTTTTTAAAAGAAGACTTAAGATATGGTTAATGGATAAGTGTTTTAAGACATGAATGAATATTGACGATATAAATATGACGACCTCCGTGGTGCAGTGGGCGAATAGCCGGCTGAGACGCAGAAGGTAGCGGGTTCGATTCCCGCCGCGGAACAAATGTTTGCATGATCTACAGCTATTTGCTCCGGGTCTGGTTGTTTCTCTATATATTATAAGTATGTATTTACAAAAAAAAAGAGTATATAAGTATTCTATCAGTTATCTGGTTCCCATAGTACAAACTCTGCTTAGTTTGGGGCTAGATAGCGCTGTGTGAAATGTCCAGAAATATTTATTTATTTATCGTGTAGTGCGACAAAACCGGATGATATTAATATTATATAATTTATTATTATGTCCTGTATTTATAATAATTATGATATATTTACCTCTGCCGGTTGTTTCAGAGGCGTTTCTTTAAGCTTAAGATGAGCCTCCCAGTGCGCGAACATACTGTCATGGCGAACCACTTCGTTGCATTCTTGACACCTGTCAAAACACATTCATTTTTACAGCTAATAAACACCCGAGGCATTTTACCCATAAAAAGACAAAAAAAAACCGGCCAAGTGCGAGTCGGACTCGCGCACGAAGGGTTCCGGACCATTATCTATAAAACGAGTAAAAAAATCACGTTTGTTGTATGGGAGCCTTAAATATTTGTTTTATTTTAATTTAACTATTTATTTTTAACGTGTATAATATAACTTAATATTCTGTGAATATTTCAAGCGTCTACCTGTTGCCATTATCAATATCGAACAAAAACGAGCAAAAAAATCACGTTTGTTGTATATTAAATATATACTTTATTCTGGTTTTAGTATTTGTTGTTATAGCGGCAACAGAAATATATCATCTGTGAAAATTTCAACCGTCTATCACGGTTCATGAGATACAGCCTGGTGACAGACGGACAGACAGACAGCGGAGTCTTAGTAATAGAGTCCCGTTTTACCCTTTGGGTACGGAACCCTAAAAAAACTTTTGGGACATGTCTCTGCTATCGTCGTCATTGTTTGTGAATAAATTAAACTGACAATACGGGCTGTTTGGTAATATACTGACGATATTCAAGTGACGGTTTCTCAAAACATAAAAAAAAGACTTCTCGAAAAAACACTATTAGTTATATTATCAAATTTTAAAGAAAATCGACTAAGTTTAAGTGGTTAATTCCATATAAAATTTACTGCCTACTCTTGTAATCGACAACCAAAAAATAAAGACTAATTTGATATATCTTTCGGAAATAGCTGCGGGTTTTGGGTTAGAAAAGGACGAGGATATCTCGAGACGTCACCAATATAGTATCTGTGGTTAGATGGCAAGCATTATGCAATAGCACAACATAAGTTTAATTAAGTGTTTATTATACATGCCAAAATAAATTTCACATTTCTATAATAAACATTTCACAAATTTATTTATTATGCTCATCAAAATAACCCCTTTCATTTTTGTGCGTATATTATCAAACACCCTGTAAACTTAAAAACGGGGTGGTTAGAAGGGGGGTAATGCACAATACATCCCAATGCGGGACGTCAGTGCAGATCTTATTCCCTCCACCCTAGAATTTAGAAAAATTACAATAAAAAATAATAGTCTAAAAAAAATAAAAAACACGCTTTTGTAGATAACTGAACTAAAAAGTAGAAAATAATTTTCAATAAATTTAAATTAAGAATAGTGTGATTATAAATTTATTTTATTTAAAAAAAAGCGTGGGGTGCTTGATGTCAATTGTTATAAATATTTTTTGACAGATATTGGTAAAAGTAGTCATTTTGAAAATATCTTAAAAAGCACCTCACGCGTTTTACAATAAAATAAATTGTTTTGTTAATCACACTATTCTTAATTTAAATTTATTGAAAATGACTTTCTACTTTTTAGTTAGGTTATCTACATAAGCGTGGTTTTTAGTTTCTTAAACTATTATTTAATTGATCATTGTCATTTTTAAATCTAATTCTAATGTGTGGGATTAAGATCTGTCAAAGATTACAAATATTTTTTGACAGATATTGGTTATAAGTAGTCATTTTGAAAATATCTTAAAAAGCACCCCACGATTTTTACAATAAAATTATTTTTTTGTTAATCACACCATTCTTAATTTAAATTTATTGAAATTTACTTTCTACTTTTTAATTAGGTTATCTACATAAGCGTGGTTTTTAGTTTCTTAAACTATTATTTAATTGATCATTGTCATGATTAAATCTAATTCTAATGTGTAGGAATAAGATATGTCAAAGATTACAAATATTTTTTTGACAGATATTGGTATAAGTAGTCATTTTGAAAATATCTTAAAAAGCACCCCACGATTTTTACAATAAAATTATTTTTTTGTTAATCACACCATTCTTAATTTAAATTTATTGAAATTTACTTTCTAATTTTTAGTTAGGTTATCTACAAAAGCGTGGTTTTTAGTTTTTTAACTATTATTTAATTGATCTTGTCATTATTAAATCTAATTTTAATGTGAGGGAATAAGATCTGTCAAAGATTACATATATTTTTTTAACAGATATTGGTATAAGTAGTCATTTTGAAAATATCTTAAAAAGCACCCCACGCTTTTTACAATAAAAGAAATTGTTTTGTTAATCACACCATTCTTAATTTAAATTTATTGAAAATGACTTTCTACTTTTTAGTTCGGTTATCTACAAACGCGTGGTTTTTAGTTTTTTGAACTATTATTTATTTTCCATTTTTTAGTTCACCTAAAACGCTTTTTTTATTGAATTACCCATTGTCATCGGTCCTTGATAAGTGTGCAGAACTTCAATTTAATTCGACATTTTAAAGTGGTTGAAAATCAAGTTAAATGATTCCGTTTCATACATACATACATACCAAGCTAATAAAAGCGTGTTAAAAATGTATACTCACTTAACTTTCCTATGCTTCCTAGAAGACTCTTCTTCCCCTTCCTTATTCAGTAGATGCAGTCCAACAAAATTCCCCTTAACATGCTTCTGCACATGCGACAGCAACTTAAGCAGTTGCGGAAATATCACACCACACTTAGGACAAGCCATTGCACTGTACCCGTGGTTATCAAAATGTAGAACATAGTTTCTGAACATAACAAATATCAGCCCACATTTGGTGCACGGGTAGCTAACATTTATACCAGGGGAAACCGAACACTTTGTTGTGATATGTATCTTATATTGTTTATGTTGAGCCGTGTACCCACATTTGGGGCAAGCGTACACCCTTTTCTTTTTATATACCCCATTGGTGTTGATAACGTCAAATGACATTTCGTCAGGGTTGATATTCTTTTCCGATATCTCTTGTTTATCATTCTTAAACATGTCTAAATCTGTTATTAGTTTGTCGGCGGGAATAGGATTATTTTTTTCCTCTTCTACTTTTTCCGTTTTGATTACGATTTCTTCTGGATTTATTTCGTTTGCGTCTATGTTAGACTCGACTTTGACTACTAGAGTCTCATCGAATTGAATTTCGCTTTGGCTGTGGTCCTGATCGCTTTGATTTTCAAATTCCATCTCATCGACGGGTTCTGTTTTTATCTTAACATTCTCAATTGAATTTTCAGTGATATCTATCTCGTCTAGCGGTTCTGTTTTGACTTGGACGCTACCAAAATCGAATTCTGTTATGACTGGCTCTGTTTCTTTTTTATTAGTATTTTCATCGCTTGTATTAAACATATTATGTAACATTTCTTCGTAGTCAATTTCTCCGTTTTCCGTGAACTCTTTCTTGATATCTACTTCGTCAACTGTTACGTCGATGTCAGCGGTTAGGATCCTAACAGTAGACACTTCATTGGTGTGTTGGGTACTGAATTCAATTTCATCTGAAATTATACATTTTTTCGTCAATAAATAATTATACCATCTGTTTTGTTATGTACGACATTAATTTGAAACACACACTCGGAATCGTATTAACTGATTTTAGAGGTGGGTTTAATAGCTTGAATAATTATCTAGTAATCGATACAATTCCAATAAACAATTTTTAACGTAAATCGGCGGCGCCTTTGCCACGATGCTGTTTAGTCAGTTTAACAGGTACCTACTTACATGATCAATGAATATGATTTGTTTACCTATTTTATACAGGCTGTTTCATTGATTTTTAGGACTTGATATTAAGATTGTTTGAAAAATTAAAATATTTTATGTTAATTAATTATAAAACCTATTTTACAACAATACTAGCCATTAGCCCTACCCGTGTTTTCATTAAATGTCATACATAACAAAACACGTGGTATAACAAGCTCCCGCCATTGTCTCATTTCAGGTCATAATCGATCTATATACCAAATTTCATCAAAATCGGTCCCGCCGTTCGGACGAACAAACAGACTATTATTAGTACGGATTTATTAATGTTTCAGTTACTGACTTTTTTTTTTCTATAGAATTAAAATATGTATCTTAACACAATTAAAATGAATAAAATGGTTTCAATGAGGCATTCAGGTGTAAAGCCTCATGTGCCTGTAATTTCACCGGCGAACATACCCTTCAAACCGAAACACAGGAATGCCGCTGGCGAACCTTTCAGAACTCTACTACCCTTAAATATTAATTGGCGCGTTTGCGGGTAGTCGACAACATATTTTCTGGCTGACCTAAACTACCCCGCATTTCGTTATATTCTCTTCGTCTCTCGTGTCGATAGCTTACAACGTATTTTAATTAGCAAATTTTTTAAGTAACACTTTTTTACGCACGCTTGACTTGGGGAGTAAGCTGGTGAATGCGTTACGAAAAGTGCGAACGGAAGTTGAGAGGGAGATATAAGTTAGTGAAGATAGAAAGAGAGAGTTACGTTTCGTGTATTTTTAAAAGTTAATGTGCGAGTTGCGTCTGTCTAGAATGAACATAGACTGATTGACCTACAGACGTGTGGACAATTTTGTAATTGAACTATTTTATAAATTAATATTTTTAAAAATAATTTTTACTTAAGTCGTGTGGTCTAAAGCACACTCGTTTTTTATATTAGGGTTGAGTAGAACCTGGCCATGTCTATTGTATTTATGGTAGCATTATTGAGATTGTCCCTTGTGCAGGTCCTAGGGCACAGTGGACAGTTAAGCTGGTGGGGCATACTCTGGATGGGGTATCCACAATCACAGATGGTTAGCGAAGATTCTCGCATTTCCCATCTACAAAGGTTTTTCCTACACCGCCCAACCTGAGTCAAGAGTCGGTTAATATTAGTGTTGAAACGGATAGTGGTTTGGCCGGATACCGGATATTCGGCAAGCTATGAGGCCGGAGCGCCGGATATCCGGCCCTTTATCGCGTTACACGGTAGTGATTATCGCGATCAAGAAAAACAAAATACAATTGCTAAGGAGATTGAATTTTTCTTAAAAACATCTCGAATCGATCGCAATCACTACCCATACATTTGGTGACCAGTTAATTTGAATCAGTTAACGCAGCTGTCAAGGTTTGCTAGAATTTATCTTCCAGCACCTGGCAGTAGCGTTTATAGCGTAAGTCTATTTTCAGAAGCTGGTCTGGCATACGAAGCCAAGCGGAGCCGCCTCTTACCAACAAATGCGGAAAATTTTGTTTTCATTCACCACAATTTGCCACTTGTTAATTTTGAGTGCTAACTAATTAATAAGATAAAAATTTTTGACGTGCGATTATAAAAATATGCGGCGTCCATAACTTATTGTGGTATGATTTGCCTTATGTAAAATAATGAGAATTTTTTGTATTTTACTATCCGGAATCCGGCTGGATACTGAATTACTATCTGGTATCCGACCGGATAGGCCGAATACCGGATATACGTTTCATCTCTGTGACTATCTCCGTGGTGCAGTGGGCGAATAGCCAGCTGAGACGCAGAAGGTAGCGGGTTCGATTCCCGCAGCGGAACAAATGTTTGCATGATCTACAGATATTTGTTCCGGGTCTGGTTGTTTCTCTATATATTATATGTATTTACAAAAAAAAAAGTATATAAGAATTTTATCAGTTATCTGGTACCCATAGTACAAGCTCTGTTTAGTTTGGGGCTAGATAGCGCTGTGTGAAATGTCCAGCCATTTTTTTTATCTCTTGTTAATATACTTCCAGACCGGCCACGTAAGGTCATGTCCAGGGGGACATTTAGTCGTGGTGTTTTGAAAACAGGCGGTGGGTGCCTCTTCTTCCACAAATTCAACTTTCAATTGATTTCGTTATATCTTACCATGAGTCTCGTCTCTTGCGATTGGAGCTGCTGTGGAAGACGAACTGGCTGTAAAACAAAGTGTCTTGTATGGTAAACTTGTTAAATGTTTTCATGATCTACAGATATTTGTTCCGGGTCTGGTTGTTTCTCTATATATTATAAGTATGTATTTACAAAAAAAAAGTATATAAGTATTCTATCAGTTATCTGGTACCCATAGTACAAGCTCTGTTTAGTTTGGGGCTAGATAGCGCTGTGTGAAATGTCCAGCCATTTTTTTTATCTCTTGTTAATATACTTCCTGACCGGCCACGTAAGGTCATGTCCAGGGGGACATTTAGTCGTGGTGTTTTGAAAACAGGCGGTGGGTGCCTCTTCATCCACAAATTCAACTTTCAATTGATTTCGTTATATCTTACCATGAGTCTCGTCTCTTGCGATTGGAGCTGCTGTGGAAGACGAACTGGCTGTAAAACAAAGTGTCTTGTATGGTAAACTTGTTAAATGTTTTCATGATCTACAGATATTTGTTCCGGGTCTGGTTGTTTCTCTATATAATTATATGTATGTATTTACAAAAACAAATCTTGGAATTTTCCGCATGTGTTCGGATAACACTATAAATAAAAATACTATTTGAAATAAGCAACGCGACATCTCTTGTCAAAGTACTGAACTGCAACGTTCGGCATTGAGCAGGTACAAAGAACTATATAAGTTTTCCTGTAGATGGAGCTAACGGCGCTTTAGTCGTAATTCTGAATGATCTCACTAATTTCGACCTAGACGTGAATTGCCTTGTAGCACAGATGGTAGTGCATCCTCGTATCAAGAGGAAGGTCGCGGGTTCAAGTCCCGTCTAGGTTTGAAAAAACAAATTTTTTTTTGAGATGATTTTAAAAAATCTTAGATAGCGCTGTCTGAAATGTCCAGCAATACTTATACAAACGTTAAGTGGGTATTCACTAGATAACTGTACAGCAGAAATGGCTAAACATTGTCGCAAAATCAATATAATTGCACTTTCATTCGCTTTACAAAAAGTCTTCCAAAATTTTCCAAACTCATTCCCATTCTCTTTCGTTCTTTATCAAGAGATATTTTTTGGGTAATTTTTGGCAACTTACCATCGACACTGTCTTCTATAAAATAATGAGTGCGGTCATAATCATGGTCAAAGTACACATCTTCGCAGCATTGAAAAAGATTAACAATATTAAAAAAACATAACCAAGATATTTCATAACAATACATAACAATGTGCAGATGGTGGAATGTCCATCTCTATGCAATGGTCATACAGATTGCCCTGAACTTACTGGGTAGAGTTTTGCGTTTTTGTGCTCCGAAATACCGCACTAGACGTACAAAGTTATTTGGTGTATCACACTCATCAACTAACTATGCACTACATTCTATCGTTAACAGACTACAAAGAGTTTACAATAAGGAGTTCTTCTCGATTGATATTTGTCATAACAACAAGGGAACTTTTAAAATGATTATAGAGGATGACACACATGCATGATAACAACGTAACAAAATACTGGTTATTATGTTATATATATGTATGAATTTATGATATAACTACTTATATATATATATACCTAGTCAGATCATAAATTCTGTCACATGTTTAATATAAAATAATTGAAACAAGTTTATTCATTATGTAACCATTTATATACCAAAATGAACTTAACAAAACATAGATTCTTATGACACTAAAGTTTATTCAAAATGACCTCCGTGATTTTGAATACTGGCCTTCAATCTGCGCGGCCAGTCGTCTATCGCAGCACGAACGAGGTCCATGTCAATATCGGCGGCTGCCTTAATCAAGGATGTCTTGAGTGACTCCAAATTGGGATGAGGCTTTGAGCACGCCTTTTCCTCCAAGTGTTGCCATATTTTGTAATCTAACGGATTCAAATCTGGATTGGAGGAGGGCCAGTCTTCGTGCCGGATGAAGTCGATTTCACGCGCCGCCAGCCAGTCTTGTGTGCTCTTCGCTCTACGAGCTGGCGCCGAATCTTGTTGGAATACCCAGTGCCTGTTATTGAACATGGTATGAGAAACAGGTTCCACAAGGTTCATCAGGACTGTATTTTGATACACAACTGCATTCGTTTTTACACCTTTCTCACAAAAATGTACTTCTGTTAAGCCCCAATAAGAAACTCCCAACCATACCATGAGCGAGGATGGAAAATGACCTCGTTGGACACGCGGAATACGGTTGCTCGCTTCTTCACTACTGTGTGCGTACACCTTATCATTTTGTTTGTTGTAGCTCTCTTCTACGGTAAAAATTTTTTCATCCGAAAAAAGAATTTCCCGATATTTTTTTCCCGCGTACCGCTTCAACAAAGCGCGGCATCTCTTCAGTCTCAGGTCCATTAGACGAGCATTCAAACGATGTCTTATTTTTCTTCGATATGCCCGAAGCCCTATGTCTTTATTTAACACCCTTTTCACCGTGGTTCTGCTTAACCCCATCTGAAGGGCCAACAGTTTGTGATTACGTTTGGGATTTCTTTGAATTCGCGCCTTCGCAGCTTTTATCACTGCTGGAGTCCTAACAGACCGAGGGCGACCACTTCTTGACCTGTCATCAACACTAGAGTCTTCATTGTATCGTTTGATGCTGCGATAAACGAATCTTTTGGTTATATTCAAGTTTTTCAGTATGTCAAAAATTTGAATTGGCGCGTAACGATGCAACGCAATAACTGCAACACGGTCTTCTTTAAGCATCCACCCCATATTTAAAAATGAGTAAAATTCTAAAAAGTATACTATATATTTTTATTTTCATGAACAATTCGAAATTCGAATTCTATAAACTTTTTTGTGGCCAGCATTCTAAAAAAAAGTTTTTACTGTGTGACAATACTTATGACCTGACTAGGTATATATATATATGTATTGTATGTATTTTATTAACCTTTTTGTTACACGTAATTTGTTTAGTTCGTATTTTTAGTTTTATTTAGACTGTCTATTTATAAATTATTTTTAAAGTAAATCCGTTTTTGGCCGTATGCTACGCTTAGTATAAGTTCGTATCTTATATAATAAGGGTTGTGGATTTTGTTAAATAAATAAAATAAATAAATAAATGAAAACAAGTGGCCAGGGTTTCTAAAATGGCAGTAGGAGAACACATTTGCAGGTTCGATTCCCGCCTTGGAACACATGTTTGCATGATCTACAGATGTGTGCTTCTCTGTATATTATGTTTGTATTTACAAAAACTCATAAAATTTAATAAAAAAATATTTCATAATATTTTGGTTAATTGATTTTATGTACAAATATTCCCAGATTTATTTTATTAGTTAATGATTTTATGGCGTTGTGTTTGTGGAATATAATTTCTGCAAATAATAAATATTAGGTGTAATTTTTGCCCATTTATTGATCGAGCGAAGCGAGATCTCCAAATCAACTTGGGCAAATCGGCGTTGTATGTATGTACTATGTTTAATTCATGTGCCGAATAGTAATTTGAGCTGTTGAATTAACTATTATTATTATGACAGTATTGCAATAGGTCATGGCCGTTCTACTTACACAAATAAAGAAGTCAAGAATGTAACATCCAGAAAATATGAAATATAAGTTCATTTTAACTAGTGGTTCGCCCCGAAGTGAGATCTCGCGAGTCTACCATAAAAACAAAATAAATATTATTTATAATCTTGACCTAATAGTCTCATTTTCAATTATTTTTACCCCTCTTGAACCCCAATATCTCAACCCCCCCAGATTTTTAGCTCATTCAGTCACACCAAAATTGTGCCATCACTACCTACCTATGTATTAAATTTCACGATGATTGTATTAACGCTTCGAAAGTTATCCTCGGACAAACATACACACATACAACACCGATTTGCCCCAATTGATTTAGAGATCTCGCTTCGCTCGATCAATTAAATAGATACACTTACAAAACCTTGAAGTTTAGTCCTAAGCGTTACACAAAGCATTCCTTTATAGTAAACTATTTGATTTTATAATATTAGATACATATATTAACATATTTTATAATATTAGATTTTTATATACAAATAAACCTACCAGCTTCGAATAATTCTTCTACACTGCCCTCTTGCAAACAACGCTTAGGTACCAGCATCTGTAAATATACATACATTTTATTTGCATTTTATAATGAGACTAGCTGACCCGCCCGCGGCTTCGTACGCGTGGTTTGTCAATAAAACATTACCCTCCTTCTGTGCAGTCGCGTAAAGTGTATCCTATGTCTCAAGTCCATTCATAATCTATATAGGTACCAAACTCCATTGAAATCGGTCGAGCCGTTAAGTCATGAAAAGGTAACAAACAGACAGTGACAGGGTCACTTTCAAATCAGTATGTACGTAGATGGATTAACACAGAGGCTACTTTATGTTGACAAATAACGCGTGCGAAGCCGCTGGCGGCAGCTAGTTACACATATAAACCTTCCTCTTGAATCGCTCTATCTATTAATTAAAACTACATTAAAATCCGTTGAGTAGTTTAAAAAATATAAAGTAACAGACAGCGGAAGCGACTTCATTTTATACTATGTAAAGATATTTACTTGCATAGACAACCTTCCGCCAATGTCTCATTTCAGGTCTATCTATATACCAAATTTCATCGAAATCGGGCCCGCCATTTATTCGTGAAAACGTTACAAACATCCTTATTATAATATATTTATTTCTTCTATCTACTTATCATAATTATGCCTATCATAAATGTATGCAAACACCAATTAGTGCGCATTCGTTCTTACGAGTTCTAATTACTTGTCTAAAAAGGTTTCTGCAGAATAACAGCGCCGAGCTGTCGATCGGTGGCGGGGCATAATACTGAGCTGGAACCCATTTGCTGCAGTACCACATACACACCTACTTGCCTCTTTTTAATTTTTCCCTGACTACATTGTATATTTATTATTTCATTCTATTGTTCCTATGTTTGTTGTATGTAATGTTCTGTTTTCTCTTACTTGTGCTTTCTCTTCGATGTTATACCTTTTGATTGTATTGTGTGAATTTGTGTGTGCTATGGTAGCAAATAAATGTCTGTCTATTAGTATGGACTAAATGTCTACTGACTACAACAACTACTACTTAATACATTTCAGTAAAACATTTGAATTAGTATGTTTTTTTTTATACAACTTAAATGGCAAACGAGCATGCAGTCCACCAGATGTTAACTGGCTACTGCAGCCCATGGATATCCACATAGGATTCAACACAAGGTATTATGTTGTCTTGATCTCTATGTGGATACGTTGCAATACTATAGGACTTAGCTGTTATGCCTATGTGCCAGTAATTACAGGAACATACCATTACCATCTGACCGGAACACAGCAGCACAAGTACTGCTATTTGGCGGCAGATAAAGGTAAGGCGGTGGTGCCCACTTCCTCGAGCCCGTTCACAGAAGCTCTACCACCAGTGGATATAGTATATATAGTAATACTATTAAGTTGAGAAAAATCCCAACAAACGGGTTTAGTTTTTACCATTTAGGTATTACGAGCTGTTGCCGGCGACTTCGTACGCGTTACACTACTAAATGTGTAGGTAACCTAGAAATAAAGCTAACCTCGCTGTTGCAACTTAACACTCCATTTTTATACCATGGGACCTGATTTATGGCATAAAAGGTAGCCTATGTGGTCATCCAGGCTATAATCTGCGTATATCCCAAATTTCATCGAAATCGTTTCAGCCGTTACGACGTGACTGAGAAACAAACAAATATCCAAACTTTCACATCACACTAATATTATAAATGCGAAAGTTTCGATGTTTGTTTATTTGTTTGTTTCTTACTCAATCACGCCGTAACGGCTGAACCGATTTCAATGAAATTTTGTATATACGTAGGTTATAACCTGGATCACCACACAGGCTACCATTTATCCCATAAATCAGTTCCCATGGGATAAAAATGGGATGTCAAAGTTTATATGTGATGGTCTCAAATCATCATCATCATCTCAGCCCACATCCACCCACTGCTGGGTATAGGCCTCCTCGTTATCACCCCACTCTCTCCAGTCCTATGCCAAGCGCATCCATTGCCTTCCCGTAACTCTCGCGATGTCGTCCTACCATCTGGCTGGTGGTCTGCCAACTGGTCTACGCCCTTCTCGCGGCCACCACTCTGTCGCTGCCCTCGTCCATCTTCCGTCTTACTATTCATCATCATCATCATCCACAGACCGACATCACCCACTGCTGGGTATAGGTCTCTCCAAGTTTGTGCCGTCCGCCACGATCCTGCACTAGTCTCAGCGATTGACGACCCGTGACTCTAACGATATCGTCCACCCATCTCGCTGCCAGACGTCCTACCCTTCTACAGTCATTCCTCGGCCACCATTCAGGCACTACCCTGCTCCACCTGTCATCACCACGTCTTGCCATATTAGTATTCAAATAGAATAAATTTTTACTAACCAATTCAAAATAGGACCTCCTTCTATCGGACTTCTTCTGATGCCAAACCTGTCTGTGAATACGTACGGAGACCTCATCTAAGAACAACACACTCTGGTCCGAGCAAACCGTACACTTATATGCCAGCACGTAGTTATCCGAATGCTCTCTCAGCATATGCTGCATCTCCAGGCACCGACTTTCAATTGGCTTTCTACATATTCTACACAGCATTTGGTGGTTGAACGGTGACTGTATATGTGCCTTAGCGAGCGGCTTCGTTGCAAATTTTCTGAAGCAATACGTGCAACTAGCATTTTTCGAGCTTTTACTGCAGTTGTGAGTACTGTACGTGAAATATTTACTTCTGCAGTGTGCACACTGTTTGTATGTTATTGGTACTGGTAGGTCTGAACGGACGGAATGTGCTTCGACCATATGTTTGTTGACCTGATCGAGCGAGGTGATGTAGCATTTGCAAACCTGGCATTGCCTCTCTTTAGCTATATTGAAGTGTTTTACATTGTAATATAAGCATGCTAACTCGTGCTCTTGAAGAGCGGAGCAAGTGTACTGGCTTTTCTTGCATCGACTGCAGTTGTAGGTTTGATGGTTCACTCTATGGTAGTACAAATCGTTGCCACATCTCCAGCAGTCTTCTTTGATATCAATGAATTTTAACCTAGTAACCGGTTTGTCGCACGCTATAAGCATACACTCATGTATATTCTCCTTGAGAATAATCTTCAGCGTTTTAATATCGTGTGTTCTTATGTGTTCTCTGAAAGGCTGCATTCTCCACCAAGCACAGTTGCATATATGACATTGGTAGAACAACGGATTGTCCCGTACTATTTTGGAGGCGCTCAACCAAAGCTGCCAGCGTACTAATGCCTTCTGCAGCACAGCCTCATGCTCATCGACCTCATCGGGTGTGTGCAGAACATTTCCCCATAAATTCCTCATTTCCACATCCAGTATCTTGTCGGCTGGGTTCTGGGAACTCGAAACGATTTCTTCGGAAATTTTGAAAATCATATCTGGCTCGTACTTGAACATTTTTAAGGTTGGTTTATATATTGTTCTTCTATAGAATTCCCTCCGTTTTTTATGAAGTGGCTTGGACTCCATCGGCACGGAGAAGTTGTTCTCCGAAAACAGTGGAGCTTCCACTTGGGCTGTGAGTTGGAAGGTGCCAGAAGGGGTCAGAGTGTTCCGGACTGCTATGATAGTACTGCGTGTGTGTGTGGAGTCGGGTGTTTCGGTAGGGGGGCGGTAGGGGTACGCGAAGCCTTGGAAGCCGGTCTTGCAGTAATCATGATCGAAGAACGCAGGAGAGCACTCATGTGTCGGTTCAAGTTTTGGAATTTTCTGGAAAAATAAAAGAAAATATCAACTTAAGATGCAAAATAATTTTTAATTTTTTTACTAGCTTCCGCCAGCGGTTTCGCACGCGTTGTTTGTGAAAAAAAAGTAGTCTATGTTTGAATCCAGGTCATAATCAACACACTAAATTTTATCGAAATCGGTTCGATCATTACGACGTGATAGAGTAACAAACAAACATCCAAACTATCACATTTTTAATATTAGTGTGATTTGGCCCACTAGACTAGACGTTAAATGAAAAAATACCTACAAAAAACAAATCGAAATTTTCAATTTTTTAATACTAGCTCCCACCAGTGGCTTCATTCGCGTGGTTTTTCAATAAGTGACCAACCCAGGTGAAGTAGTGAAAGTGAAGGCGAGCTGAAGTCTAACGGCTCGAATTTTTCTGCCGTCTGAACACAACTTGACGAAATTTGACACACTTTTATTATGCAATACTAGCTGACCAATCCGCAGCTTCGTACGCGTAGTTTTTCAATAAAACATTACCGTCTTTCTGCGCAGTTGGGTAAAACGTAGCCTATGTCGCCCGTTGATAGTTATTAGTTGTTTATTAGTTTTTTTTATTCGGATTCTCAGTTATGTGTCTATTCATTTTAATTATTTAGACGACCTCCGTGGTACAGTGGGCGAATAGCCGGCTGAGACGCAGGAGGTAGCGGGTTCGATTCCCGCCCAGGAACAAATGTTTGCGTGATCTACAGATATTTGTTCCGGGTCTGGTTGTCTCTCTATATATTATAAGTATATATTTACAAAAAAAAAAGTATATAAGTATTATATCAGTTATCTGGTTCCCATAGTACAAGCTCTGCTTAGTTTGGGGCTAGATAGCGCTGTGTGAAATGTCCAGCCAAATGTATGTATGTATGTAGTAATGTTCATGTTTTTTCTTTTGTTTCCTCGATGAGTATTTTTCTGTTTTTCTGTGCGCACACAAGTTACGTTTCAAGCCAGATAAAATTGTTATTTTAGTTCAGTTATATTTTTTTGCTTGTAATGTGTGCCTTATAATATTAAATAAAATAAAATAAATAAATAGTGTAGCTTCCCAACAGTGAAAGATTTTTTTAAATCGGTCTACTAGTTTCGGAGCCTATTCAATACAAACAAATCTTTCCTCTTTATAATATTACTATAGAAGATCTTGTGTCACGGTGTTTGTGGTCGCACTCCCCTGAAACGGATCGACCGATTATAATGAATTTTATTTGTATAATTGATAGGTATTTTTGTATGAACAATATCCATATAATATAACCGTCGTTCATTGACGTGAAGTCATTTACATGAATATCGCGTCACTTAAGTTCCCACGGGAACGAGAAATTTCATGCGTGCGCAGCCGCGGGCGGGTCAGCTAGCTATTTGCTGACGCGTCAAGTCTGTGACGTGATGCACTTATACTATTCAGTCAAAACTCTTCCTTTGTAAAGGTCGAAAGATCTGCAGTTGGTACACGCGATACAAAAAGATTATTGCCGGGATTGATCTTATAATGTCTCCTACTACCACTAGCGGTCAACCATCCAAGTAGTCACCGCGCGGATACATACTACTACCTAGTGGTTACTAGTGGTTCGCCCCGAACTGAGATCTCGCGAGTCTTCGATTAAAACAGAAAAATATTATTTGTTATATTTGACTATCAAAATAGTGCCACGAAATAGATAACCAAATAACATGACCTACAGTTTCATTCAAATCACAGGTAACGGGGGTTCGTGTACTGTGGTTATATTTTTATGGGGTACAAATTGCAGTTATTCTGGATTTTAGATTTTTGCCTATATTTGTGTCACTTAAGCTACACGCATACCAAATTACAGCACTGTGGGGTCACTGGTGTGCCCTGTGAATTTTGACAAAGTTTAGTTTTTATCATGGCTAATATACTTATTTAAAAACTATAAAGAATTTACGAAAAATAAAAACTTGAATCTAAATGTACTATACCTAACACTTCACCTGATAGCCTTATTTTAATTTTTTTTACCCCTCTTGAACCCCAATATCTCAACAACCCCTCCACATTATTAGCTTATTTAGTCACACCAAAATTGTGCCATATACCTACCTACCTATATATTAAATTTCACGATGATCGGACCAACGCTACAAAAGTTATCCTCGGACAAACATGCATACAACGCCGATTTGACCCCGTTGATTTAGAGATCTCGCTTCGCTCGATCAATTACACAACAGTTAATACTAAATAAAAAGACAAATTAATGTAAGCATAATGGGCGGTCTTATCATTAACAAAGCGATCTCTTCCAGACAACCTGAACCTAACAGAATGGTGGCGAATGACGACAAACTTCTTTGGCGTTATTAGGACGACAGTAGAAATTAGACAAAAAATTTCTAGTGAGTTATCTCACAGCGCTCGTGGTAGTATCACTTTAACACCTGTTGCTTGAATTAATAAATATTTTTTTATTTTTAGGGTTCCGTACCCAAAGGGTAAAACGGGACCCTATTACTAAGACCCCGCTGTTTATCTGTCACCAGGCTGTATCTCATTAACCGTGATAGTTATATTATGATGTATTTCTATTGCCGCTTTAACAACAAATACTAAAAACAGAATAAAATAAATATTTATGGGGGCTCTCCCATACAACGAACGTAGGTAAGATTTTGCTCTTTTTAGCTCGATATTGATAACGGCAACAGGTAGACGCTTGAAATATTCACAGAATATTTAGTTATATATTCACTTTAAAAGTAAATAATTAAATTACAATAAAACAAATATTTAAGGGGGGCTCCCATACAACAAACGCGATTTTTTTTGTTCGTTTTAGCTCGATACTGATAACGGCAACAGGTAGAAGCTTGAAATATTCACAGAGTATTTAGTTATATATTCAATTTAAAAATAAATAATTAAATTAAAATAAAACAAATATTTAAGGGGGGCTCCCATACAATAAACGTGATTTTTTTTGCTCGTTTTACAGATAATGGTACGGAACTCTTCGTGCGCGAGTCCTACTCGCATCTTGGCCGGTTTTTTGAATTCTTTTAGTATGAAAATTAATGATTGAAAATTTTTTTATTGTCCAAAATAAAAATAATCTGTGCATAGGTGAACTTACTGCTAGATTGCATTCTCTTCTAGTTAACGTAAAGGATAATATCTAGATTGTAATTTTTTTGGATTGAAATGAATGCATTACATACTAATCTATAATTATAAAGAGGAAAGATTTGTATTTTTGTATGTTTGTAATGAATAACTCAAAAATTACAGGTTTGGTTTCAAAAATTCTTTCACCATTAGAATGCTCAATTATCCCTGAGTAACATAGGCTACTTTTACCCAACTGCGCAGAAGGAGGGTAATGTTTTATTGAAAAAATACGCGTGCGTAGCTGCGGATTGGTCAGCTAGTCCGATATAATTGTATTAGGTATATCTCAAATAACTATATTAATCCAAATGGACCTCAGATCTCTTACTCAGTATGCAGACTCATAAATATACTTATATATTTTTTTAACTTCATGGAGATGGAACAAGCGTATGGCCTACCTGATGTTAAGTGGTAACCATCGCCTATAAGATAGAATTGCCTCGTAGATAGATAGATAGATAGAAAACGCTTTATTGTAAATCACACTTAAATTAAAAAAAACAATAAAAAACAAATAACAATACACGCAGAAATACAAGTGGCGGTCTTATCGCTAAAAGCGATCTCTTCCAGACAACCTTTGGATGGACTGGATTTCACAAGAACGTTATAGGACGGTAGCTATTAATAAAAATAATTGAATATTGAATAAACAGTGTATTTACATAAGCAAAATAAATAATTACAAACAAATATATAAATAAATAAATAAGGTGCATAATATTTTATCATAAATATTCCATACTAATAATAAAAAATAAGCTTTAATAATAAAAAAATAGGTATGCGTAACCTATTTTTTTATTATTAAAGCTTATATTTTAGAAATGTGCCCTACGATGCACTGCCCTGCGTCCATCAACTTGAGGCATACAGGTGTAAAGCCTAGAGTGCTTGTAACCATTCAAACCCAAACACAGCAATGCTGCTTGGCAGCAGAAGTAGGTATGGTGGTAGTAATTCCTCGGGCGAGCCCTTTCACAAGGGACTCTACAACTCTTAAACAAAGATATCCCACAGGAGAGTAGTCAGAGGCAAATCCAAACAATATGTTTGATACATACCCACTTTTGGCATATACGTTAAATATACACATGACAGGTTGCAATTCCATCACCGCTTATCAGAATACTAATTGATGACCTCCATGGCAAAGGC
Organism: Philereme vetulata; assembly: GCA_918857605.2. Taxonomy (NCBI): domain Eukaryota; kingdom Metazoa; phylum Arthropoda; class Insecta; order Lepidoptera; family Geometridae; genus Philereme; species Philereme vetulata. Next base: position 6,188,615 of record OU975427.1, on the reverse strand, counting down.
GAATAGCCGGCTGAGACGCAGGAGGTAGCTGGTTCGATTCCCGCTGTGGCACAAATGTTTGCATGACCTACAGATATTTGGTCCGGATCTGGATGGTTTTCTATGTATAATAAGTATGTATTCACAAAAAAACAGTATATAAATATTCTATCAGTTATCTGGTTCCTATAGTACAATCTCTGCTTAGTTTGGGGGTAGATGTCCAGCAATTAGTTTTTAATTTTTTGTTTAAACATTTGAAACTTACGAACTTCACTATAACCCACTACTATATTAATCATCTACCTCTATCTTCAAAGGTTTACTGGAATAAAGCTTTATTAGGGTTAAGCTCTTATAAGGGAATACTTTGATATTGCATCCCGAAAGAAGGATATCTGGTATCAGACTATGCAGAGTGAGTCCCCACACATACTGGTATAAGTAGGAAGTGGATTGTAATTGCACATAGATTGCGCTCCGGACATATGTCTTTAAACAGCTTTAAATTATGGATTTAAAAGATAGATACACCTAATTGTTATACTTGTGGGGTAGGTGGAAGATGTATAAATATTTATATTATAATAACAGTGTGCCCGAATCAATCTATGAGAGAGGAGTTATACAGAGAGCTAAAAGTCAACCAGGTCGATGTGGGCCTGTTTCAGTGTTAGCTGAACGAACATTTGACTCAGCTAACATGCTCTACTGGTCCACATACAACCTGCTGAAGGAGGATCCTTTGTAGTTATTTCTGTAGACAATTATGGAACTGACATAGTCGTAAAAACGACGCAGTTCTTTAAAAAATAGATTTAAAAAAGTGTTAACCTTGCCTTTGAACATGCCTATTTTGTAAGCTTTTTTGTCTGTATTCTGTTAGTAAAGAACTTTTGGTTTTAGGACATGCTGGTTTCCTCATGATAATGTACATTGTCATTTATGAGCATTTGTTTTGAAAGAATTTCAGTTAGGTAGGTATATATTTTTATCAATTAGAAATCACTCTATCATTGTAAATTAATATTAATGCAGGCAAAAAGTCAACAATAAGCAAGGATTTTTTTTTATTTTGCCTGGGTATGGGTGGTGTGAGCAGTTAGTTTACAAACATTTACATTGGATTTGGCTTTATTAGTACCTAATCTCTATTATTATAAGTAGGTACATATGTATTTACAAAAAAAAAAGTATATAAGTATTCTATCAGTTATCTGGTTCCCTTAATACAAGCTCTGCTTAGTTTGGGGCTAGATAGCACAGTGTGAATTGTCCAACAATATTTATTTATTTATAATCATCTGTTTCTCAATTAGTGCTAATTCTATGGAGAAATTAATAAAATTCATTGTAAGTGTATAAAATCATCCCCAGTATGGTTATTTTGTCTTTTACATGTAAACAAATAACAGCTGATGTGTAGTTTAATGAAAACAATAGAAAAACTATAGCAAATCTGAGGTTACATTAATAGTTTGCTGTGTACAATTTGTTTTATATTATTTTCTTTCGTGTATTTTGGTTTCCAAATCAAAATGTTTAAGCATTGTAATAATTCGCAAATTTTTGAAGTTTGTCGAGGATTGATATTATTGTACATCGTTATGTAAAGTAACAGGATAATATTAATTTTCTTGCAATAAACTAGGCTATTTACATAATTTATCCACCTACCCTTATTTTTCCGATTTTCCTACCCACGGAAATTTATATGCAGTAGAATGCGTGCGCAACAGAAGCACACCTCAAGTGTTCCAAATCCGTATTCAAACAAACACACATAAAATTATTTCCAAAGGCACAAAGTCACTTTAAATACTTAAAAATTAGTGATGCTGCCGTCATATAACCACGAAATACACATGAAACTTCATAAATTACCATGAACAAAGTACTCGACACAAAATGGAGCCTACCTACCTGCAAATGATGCCGAGTCGTTTCGTCATTCTCTTCACTCACAATCTCGTATTCGCAGTCATCATTGCGAACTTCCAATTTAGATTTCCTGCTTCTTTTTCTGCCTTCGGACATTTTGTAACACAAATTCTATCATCACCACCACGGATTAACGATAAATATTTGAAGGTAATATCAAAATATCCACTAGAATCACATGGGAAACAATTTCTGAATGAAAAACGAATTGAACGAAACCCCTATTTGAGAAAGTCAACACAAATTGAAACGGTAGGCGTTAGACAGCGGCTTATCATCCGTCTCTCTCTATCCTATCCAGTTTTATGATTGCGTGTTGCGGTTTATGTAGCAGCTGTCGAAAGATGGTTTATTTTATTTGGCTGTGTAATGTACGCCGCCGGTAGGCGCGCGAATATCGTGCGACAATATGTCTTTGTAATATGGGGAGTCGTTCAGAAACCGGCAAATATAAAGGTAAATATTAAACGGTAAACAAGAGTAGACGGAATTTTTACATTTTGTATTGGTAGAAGATTATTTCAGATTGACGTTATTTAGTTAACATGATTAAAAATAATCCATTTCTGTTTTTAGAACAAATGATCTTGCACAAATTGACATTTTCACTATTACTGAACGCTTCTCTACAGAGTAGGTACATGTATAATAGTTTTTGCACGAAATTACCCTGATAAAAATCCTCACAATATAAAAAAAAACATTACATTTCAGACTGTAAATGTGAGTCTACCTGTAGCAGATATTTTAGGCGAGCGTGGATAGGATTGGCATTTTCTTACTTTCTTTCTTTTACAATTTTTTTGTCAATATACGACGAGTACGAGTAGGTAATCCGTGTCGAACAAGCGTGATGTGTCGTGTGTGACCGCGTGGGTACCACCAAATAAAAGTAACATGGACTGGAAAGACAACGGTACCAAAACACACACAATAGGGACAATTAATATTTGCAGATCATGTAAGCATTTAGGCCAAAGTTAATGACAGCTTTTAATTTTCGATTAAAAAAGAAATAGTTCCAACTAGCGTAATAGATGGCGCTGTCTAGAGATGCGCCACCAAAAAAATATGGTTTATTTGCCAAAACCTTAGAGACACAATAACAAAGTCTAAAACAATCTTGCTTAATCAGATAAACACGTACCTATATTTGTTTATATATATATTTTTATTTATGTTCCTCGGAAAATAATGTGAACTAACATGGCAACAACAGAGCAACGCCATCTGGTAGCAGTTATAAGAACATGGCCGTGAAACCCCTCATTGGAATCAAACACGCTACCGTTCATTGCTATCATATTATTCTTTAATGCTAAACTTGGTGTTCTAGTCTCTTGTCTTGACGTCGGTAATTAGAGCAGGCACAAAACACATATTTTAAAGCGGGCTTTATGTTTTGCAATATTTAGTTATTGCACTAAATTCAGACAGACTGCTTTATGTCAACTCTGATGTAGAATTAGTGTGTCTAAATTGTTTAAATCTGATAAGTATCTTTACTTACACTTGTCTGAATTCAGATTCTTCTGATAATTAATAATTAGTTTGTCTGAATATTGCAAATTAAAATTATAAAGCCCACCGAAAGCGCTGGCAAGGAATGTATGCGTACATCTTAGTGGTCTGTGATGTATATATGCTGGTTGGTTTGATGTTGACAACTATATATATTCTGACATTGACGTCTAATAATCAATTTAAAAAAAATCATCACAGCTAACCTCAAAACTAAAAATGGAGTAGTACTGCTGCAAAATAGAAAAAATATACTGAAATGAGCATATTTATCAAACACTGCAAGCCGGGAGGGCTTGCCACGGCTTACAACGTCAAGTTATGGCGTTTCAACTCTACTACTTCTGATGCCGCGCTTAAAAATGACCCTGAAGAAGAGGAGTTTCGAGTTCTTGATATCAAGAAAATAAGGACAAGGCAGCAGCGTAGGGTAGCTCGTAGGGCTGATGTACAGCCTGACAGAGCCGATAGAATGCCTACTGACCAGGTATTTATACATTTACTCATAAAAAATGCCAAAGAAAAAATACCTGTAATGTCCCCAAACGTTCCAAATTCACTTTGGAAAATAATTTCTCTGGCGGATTAAAACTTTGTCAGTGTGTACTAACTTTAGGTATCACTTTAGATGTTTCATATTTCATTTTAATTCCAAAAGTGCAGATCTCTATTTTCAAAGTAGGTACCTAGTTTTATTTTATTGTTTATGGGATTTGGGTTACATTGTAGGTACAGATGGGCTCATTGTGCTAGGACTTTAATATTTTTTAGTTTCCTCATTTTCTTGCAATCTGCCCATCAGGGCATTGAGCTAGAGCCTGGTGAATAGTTTGTGTGGGGCATGGAATAAGCCCAGTGGCACTTCCATCTTCCATTTATGTGCTATATGAGGTCTTGAGGGGCTGTCCTCTTTAATCTACTAAAGGTTGTGGTTTTTTTCATTAGCTCATTGGCAATCCCATTTGGGTGATGCTCCATTTGTTTAGCATAAGATTTAAGTTTTTTGTGTACTTCTTGTTTCACCGTTTGCACTTCTAGGTCGCAATGCAGTTGGATGTTAGTGATGTACCATGATGCGTTCGTTATCATGCGTAGCATTTTGGATTGGAAACATTAAAAGATTTTCTAGTTTGAGTTCGCCGCTGTACCCCACAACTCGGCTCCGTAAGACCAGATGGGATTTTTGATGCATTTGTAAAGGAGAAGTTTGTTGTCCAGGGTCAGTTTGGATTTACGTTCCTTAGGCCAATACAGTTTCCTTAGTTAAAGGCCAAATGACTTTTGTTTGGTAAAGATATGCTTCTTTCATGTAAGGTGTCTATTTTAATGTATGCCCAGGTAGCATACGTCTTCGCTCTGAGGTATGTGGTCACCGTTTAGTTTGACTGCGGGGCACGAGCAATGTCTAAGTGCAAAGATAACATGCGCTGACTTTGTTTCGATTGCCCTAATGCGCCAGTCTTTGAGCCAAGTAAAGACTTCGTCTCGGCTTCTTTGGAGCATGTTCGAAGCAATAATTGGGTTATCATGGGTGTGTCGTCAGCGCTGTATCGTCTGCTAAGGTTCCAACAAGTATGCCATCTGTTGTCGTCGGGAAGTCGAACGTGTATATGAGTTACAAGACTGGGCCCATGTCGCTGCCCTGGGGGACACCAGCCTGTCTATCATAGAAGTGCAGTTCTGTTCTCCAAGTTTTACATAGAAGTGCCACTGATGAAGGTATGAATTTATGTTTAAATGTATTTTAGTAATGGTTTATGGGAAGAGTAAAATAGTTTTTAGAAGATATTATAAATAAAGATATAGCTCGATTACCACTGACTCATTGACATCATTGTTCTCCCAGATGCCCCCTCGTAGGGAGGAAATGTTTGGTAGGATCGTATAGAGGGAGTTTCTGTGAGTTGGGAATAAATCCTAAAGTCCCCCTTTTGTCCCCCATTCGCTCCCATCCATCCCTTTCGTATCTCGGAAAGTATAGGTCTTACAGCGTTGGTGCAAAAACTAATGTTGCAGAGGACATTTTTTTATATCCGGTTCCATGAAAAAAAAATTGTCTTTCATACAAAACAAAAAATGTCCCATACAAAATAGTTTTGTGTGAATACCGTACACCGTAGATTTCGTTTGCCGTAAGTTTCTTACTGGTTTTGTAGGGAGCCAAACGGCTTGTGGGTACTATAAAATTTATTTTACTGTAATTTTATTTATTGGTGGAGGGGCATGAGATAACGAAATTTTCAAGTTTATTCGATACCCATCATCATCATCATTTTGGAAGTTCATATTTTTTTTTTGTTTTTGGAGGGACATAAGGCAACTTTTTAGTAAATTTTCATGTTTATGCGACATCCATCATCATCATCATTTTGGATGTCCAAAATTTTTTTTTTTAGTTTTTGGAGGGGCATAAAGGCAACTTGCTTAGTAAATTTTCATGTTTATGCGACATCCATCATCATCATCATTTTGGATGTCCATTTTTTTTAAAGTTTGGAGGGGCATAAGGCAGCTTGCTTAGTAAATTTTTATGTTTATGCGACATCCATCATCATCATCATTTTGGATGTCCAATTATTTTTTAGTTTTGGAGGGGCATAAGGCAGCTTGCTTAGTAAATTTACATGTTTATGCGACATCCATCATCATCATCATTTTGGATATCTTAAATATTTTTTTTTTAGTTTTTGAAGGGGCATAACGCAACTTGCTTAGTAAATGTTCATGTTTATGCGACATCCATCATCATCATCATTTTGGATGTCAAAATTTTTTTTTTTTTTTTTTCATTTTTGGAGGGGCTTAAGGCAACTTGCTTAGTAAATTTTAATGTTTATGATTGCTTCTACCACCTCGATATCGTCTTTGTTTGCTTCTTTCAGTTCGTTGTCGTCTTTGAATGCTTCTTTTACTCTTCCACTTCGATATCCTCTTTGATTGCTTCTTCCACTTCGATATCCTCTTTTATTGCTTTTTTAAATTTATTATCCTATTCGATTGCTTCGTTAAATTGGATATCTAATTTGATAGATTCTTCCACTTTGATATCTTCGTTGATTGCTTTTTCCACTACGATATCCTCTCAACAAAATTATGATTTTTCTAAAAAAAATTTAATTGCTCGTATATTCTAAGCTGAAGCAGTTAGGCATAGTAAAGTTTACAAAATTGTAGTAAAAATTTTTGGTGGAATCGGTTTTTTATTGTCATCATCGATCTTGATAGGTATCCTTTTTGATTTCTTCTTTCACTTCGGTATCTTCTTTGATCGTGGTTTTTACTTCGGTATCTTCTTTAAATGCTTATTCAAATTCGATATCGTCTTTGATTGCGTCTTCCACTTGGTTATTCTCTTTTATTGCTACTTTCACTTCGATATCGTCTTTGATTGCTTCTTGCACTTCGATATCCTCTTTTATTGCTTTTTTTAAATTTAATATTCTATTCGATTGCTTCGTTAACTTAGATATCTTATTTAATAGATTCTTCCACTGTGATATCTTCGTTGTATGCTTCTTCCACTACGATACCCTTTCAACAAAATTATGATTTTTCTTAAAAAAACTATAATTGCTTGTATCTCATAAACGGAAGCAGTTAGGCATAGTAAAGTTTACAAAATGTTAGTACAATTTTTTGGTGGAATCGTTTTTTTGTTGTCATCATCGATCTTGATAGGTATCCATTTTGATTTATTTTTTCACTTCGGTATCTTCTTTGATCGTGTTTTCTACTTCGGTATCTTCTTTGAATGCTTATTCCAATTTGATATCGTCTTTGATTGCGTCTTCCACTTGGATATTCTCTTTTATTGCTACTTCCACTTCGATATCATCTTTGACTGCTTCTTCCACTTCGATATTCTCTTTTATTGCTTTTTTAAATTTAATATCCCATTCGATTGCTTCGTTAACTTCGATATCTTATTTGATAGATTCTTCCACTTCGATATCTTCGTTAATTGCTTCTTCCACAACGATATCCTCTTAACAAAATTATGATTTTTCTTTAAAAAACTTTAGTTGCTTGTATCTCCTAAACGAAAGCAGTTAGGCATATTAAAGTTTACAAAATGGTAGAACCAATTTATAGTGAAATCGTTTTTTATTATCATCATCGACCTTGATAGGTATCCGTTTTAATTTATTCTTTCACTTCGGTATCCTCTAAGATCGCTTCTTCCACTTCGATATCGTCTTTGATTGCATCTTTTACTTCGATAGCCTCCTTGATTACTTCTTCCATTTCGATACCCTCTTTAATTTCTGCTTCCATTTATCTTCTTTGATCGTGTTTTCTACTTCGGTATCGTCTTTGAATACATATTCCAATTCGATATCGTCTTTGATTGCGTTTTCCACTTGGATATTCTCTTTTATTGCTACTTACACTTCGATATCGTCTTTGACTGCTTTTTTCACTTCGATATCCACTTTTTTTTTTTTTTTTATTTAATATCCTATTTGATTGCTTCATTAACTTCGATATCTTAGTTGATAGATTCTTCCACTTCGATATCTTTGTTGATTGTTTCTTCCGCTACGATATCCTCTCAACAAATTATATTTTTCTTAAAAAACTTTAATTGCTTGTATCTCCTAAACGGAAGCAGATAGACATAGTAAAGTTTACAAAATGGTAGTACAAATTTTTAATGAAATCGTTTTTTTATTGTCATCATCGATCTTGATAGGTATCCTTTTTGATTTCTTCTTTCACTTCGGTATTTTCTTTGATCGTGTTTTCTACTTCGGTATCCTCTTTGAATGCTTATTCCAATTTGATATCGTCTTTGATTGCGTCTTCCACTTGGATTATTCTCTTTTATTGCTATTTCCACTTCGATATCGTCTTTGACTGCTTCTTCCACTTCGATATTCTCTTTTATTGCTTTTTTAAATTTAATATCCCATTCGATTGCTTCGTTAACTTTGATATCTTATTTGATAGATTCTTCCACTTCGATATCTTCGTTGATTGCTTCTTTACTACGATATCCTCTCAACAAAATATGATTTTTCTTAAAATAAACTTTAACTGCTTGTATCTCCTAAACGGAAGCAGTTACGCATAGTAAAGTTTAGAAAATGGTAGTACGAATTTTTGGTGGAATCGTTTTTTATTGTCTTTATCTACCGAGAAATCAAAAAGGATACCTATCAAGGTATCCTTTTTGATTTCTTCTTTCACTTTGGTATCCGCTTTGATTGCTTCTTCCACTTCGATATCGTCTTTGATTGCGTCTTCCACTTCGATGGCCTCTTTGATTACTTCTTCCATTTTGATACCCTCTTTAATTTCTGCTTGCACTTGGATATCTCTTTTCATTGCTTCTTCTATTTAGATAACCTCTTTGATTGCTTCATCCACTTGGGTATCCTATTTGATCGCATTTTCTACTTGGATATTCTTTTTGATTGCATATTTCCCTTTGATATCCGTTTTGACTGCTTTTTCTACTTGGATGTCCTCTTTGAATACTTTTTCCGTGTTGATATCCTCTTTGATGATTGATTCTTCCACTTCGATATCCTCCTTGATTGCTTCTTCTATTTTGTTATCCTCTTTAATTGCTTTCTCATTTTCGATATCCTCTTTGATTGCATTTTTCTTCGATATCCTGTTTGGTTGCTTCTTTCACTTCAATATCCTCTTTGATTGCTTCTTCTACCAACAGAAAAACACGCGAGCTGCAAGCAGCTCGCGCACCATGCGACCTCTAGTTATAAATAAAGACCTACCTCTTGATTTGGTAAATAAAGTAACAAAGTTATGAAATTTATCATAGTTTAGAAAAAAATATTATTAATCTACCTACTTTTAATATTTCTTGTTTTAAGACATTGTTTACCAAGCTATTAAGTTTTTATTATTCCATACCTTGCCACATTCTTACAGGGTACATACACCTAGAATATTCATCATCCACAGCCCATAAATACCCACTGCTGGGTGTAGGCCTCCCTTTGTAAACGCCACCCTTCCCGGTGCTGTGCTGCGCGCTTGCAGGGGTTGCCCGCGACTTTTGTGGCAGCTGGGCGACTTCCAGTGATTCTTTGCACCGTCTGGCCCGCTGGAACCGTGACCGCTGGCAGAGTCAGGAATAGCGGGGCCGCAGAGGACTGAGGGCCGGGGCTTTATGTTAATCATTTTACAAAGGGGGTTTAGCATTAAAACGCCGCGCTGGTCAGTGCGTCGTGTATTTCCCGGTCACGTTCGCCTGTAGTAAGAAGTACTATAATAATGTAATAATCATTATTTCACTTCACTCTGGTATATAGTGACGTTCTGTGTTGTAAAGTTGTAATAACCTTACCCCACTGAACCCCATTCTCGTCGCTCCCCCCTCCCCCTCCCCCAAGAATTCAATTTTTTTGTTTTTTTTTAATATATTATAGGCTTGCGTTTGACCACGATCTCGCCTGATGGTAAGCGATGATGCAGTCTTCGATGGTACACGCTTGCCTAGAAGAAACCTATTCACTCGCGACTTAAAGATACCCAGGTTGTAGCTATCTGGAAACACAGACTCTGGCAAGTCGTTCCACTCTTTGGCGGTGCGCATAATAAAGGTCGAAGAGAACCGCTTTGTGCGAATGGGAGGTATTTCTACCAAATAGCGGTGGCGCACCGCAGAGCGTCTGGTTGTCCGTTGATAGAAAGGAGATGGTGGGATCAGGTTGAAAAGTTCCGCCGCACACTCCCCGAAATGTACTCGATAAAAAACCGAGAGGCTAGCAACCTTTCGTCGATGCTCCAGGCTGAGGAGCCTTGCATCAACTAGCTCATCGTTGCCTATGAGCTTCTTGGATCTTCTCTCAATTAATTCCAGAGCTTCAAGTTGGTACTTCGCTGATCCGTCCCAGAGGTGAGAACAGTACTCCAAACACGAACGGACTTGTGCTTGGTACAAGTTGAGCAACTGTCCCGGTGTGAAGTAGTGCCTCACCTTTGCGATTATACCAAGCTTTTTAGCAGCTAACTGGTCTTTCGACTCAATGTAGGAGCCGAAATTGAGAGTCGGAGTTAATGTGATACCAAGAAGCTCGAGGTGGTCAGATATCGGCACGGATACATTTCGCAAAGTAGGAGTCAGATTAAGTTGACTTCGTTTTGCGGAGAACAGACACGCCTGGGTCTTATTCACATTGAACTTGACCAGATTGGCATCACCCCAGTCGGAAATTGCCTTCAAGGACAAGTTTAAGCGCTCGACCATGGCCTCCCTGAGCGACTGAATCTGCGCTCTATTGGCTCGTGCACTAGATGTATAGCTTTCCACAACTGTGCTATCGTCTGCATACCCAAAGGTGCCGGGTTTTAGCAGATCGTTGATATGCAGCAAGAACAGAGTTGCGGAAAGTACTGACCCTTGTGGGGCCCCGGCGCCAATTGTTCGGACGAGCAGCCTTCAACGACAACTCGTATCGAACGGTCCCTCAAGAAGTCCGATATCCAGACACACAGACCAGTGGGCAGACCGTATGATGGAAGCTTGCTAATAAGGCTATCATGCCAGACCCTATCAAAGGCATTTGAGATGTCAAGAGAAACAGCGCTTCTCCGTGTTTCTCTACGGCCTCGCTCCATATGTGCGTGGCATACGCTAGAAGGTCCCCAGTAGACCGATTTTGGCGAAAGCCATATTGTCGATCACTGAGGAGGTTATGGGTTTCTAGGTATGCCAGGAGCCTGTTGTTCAGTACACGTTCCATAATCTTACAGATGACCGAGATGGGCCTGTAGTTAGAGGGGTCGGCACGACTACCTTTTTTAGGCACGGGCTGCACGTTTGCAAGCTTCCAGGATTTCGGCACTTGTCCAGACTTCACAGAGCGGCGAAAAAGGCGTGTCAGTACAGGAGCGAGCTCAGGCGCGCAGAATTTAAGAACAACTGCCGGAATACCGGCTATAATAAATTAAGTAAACTGTATTAAGTAAATTAACTGACTGGGGTGACGCAAATCTGGTCAAGTTCAACGCCTCCAAAACTCAGGCGTGTGTGTTTTCCGCAAAACGGTCTCCTTTTCATCCCGTTCCCACCTTTTGTGATATCCCACTCGTAATTTCTGAAAGTCTGAGCTTGTTGGGCGTTGAGCTCACGTCCAACCAGAACTTCGGCTCGCACATTGAATCTAGGGCCAAAATTGCTGCTATGAAGCTGGGCATCCTAGCTAAGGTTCGGCGGTACTTCTCACCGAGACAGCTGCTCAGTCTCTACAAAGCACAAGTCCGCTCATGTATGGAGTACTGCTGCCATCTCTGGGATGGCTCAGCCAAGTACCAGCTTGAAGCCCTTGATTCGATTGAGCGACGTGCTGCTAGACTCATTGGTGATTTGATGACTCACTAGTGGAAGCCAATTTACAAAGTCTGGAGCACAGACGCCGAGTAGCCAGACTTTCAGTTTTTTACAACATACATTTTGGTGAATGTGCGCAAGATCTTCATGACCTTATCCCTCCTTCCCCCTTCCACCACCGGACAAGCAGACGAACCGAGAAGTTCCACCCTTACCTGGTCGGCAACGGCATACCACCTTGCCCGTACCAAACGATTTGCTTCAACTTTTCTTGTTAGCACAAGTGAGGAGTAGAACTCACTTCCGGCGTATGTTTTTCCAAACCAATAAAATCTTTGAGTGTTCAAGTCCAGAGTGAATAGGTTCTTTCTAGTCAAGCGTGCTCCATCTTCGATCACACCTTCACTTACCATCAGGTGAGGTAGTGGTCAAGCGCTTGGCTATCATCAATAAAAAAAAACTTTTGTATGTTGTATTGAAATAAATATCTAAGATCAAACTATGAGTAGCTTAGGCATGTAGCTAGGAAACTGTGACAACTTGGAGAAGCTCGTTGAAAGGACATGTATCCTCCTGGAATCCCTTTATTTTTTATTGTACACAAATAGATTTACAGACAAAAATAGCTTATAAAATGGACATGTACACACGGCTACACATCAAGCTATAAGTTCCAGTATAAGACAATGCGAGGTCAGCTTATACTGGAAATTTATAGCTTGATGTGTAGCCGTGTGTACAAAGGCGAGCTTAACCCTAATAAGAGTTTTCTTCCAGCAAACCTTTGAAGAGAACAGAGCACGGAAAAGGACATTGGAGTAAAATACTAATATATAATATATACTATAATAAATACAATACTTATCCGTATAAAAAAATACCTATAAACTATAGCTACACTATAGATAAACATAATACATTATACAAAATATAAATAATATACCTACTTATACATTAATAACCTAAAAGCTTACAAGGACAGGTAATGCTCGTCCCTCGTCCTTTCTCTTCCAAAACTATATTATCTCTCGTGTTCTCCCCTTTCATAGCGCTTCTATGGAAATATATTAATGTAAATAAAATAAAACTGTAAATATGTTGACCTAATAGTTCTATGTTTTTATGTTCTGTATTTGTACATATACATATTTATATGTGTTTTGTATGTCCATAATTGCGTTGTCTCTGCTTTTTAGATATAAATAAATCACCTTGTAGTCTAAATGATACTACTGAGGAGCTATTTGATCTCATCCCGTCGTCGAGATTTTACCACCGCACTTCTCGACAACGTAATAAAACTCATCCACATACAATCGACAATTCGGTATCGCGCACCACACGCTTCACGCGATCTTTTCTACCCCATACTTGCAAGGTGTGGAATGAGCTACCATCTGAGGTTTTCCCATTAGGCAACGGCATGTCACGCTTCAAGAGAAATGTAAAGAGGTTTCTACAGGGTAGGGAACGCATCGACAATACCCCGCGTGTTGCCGGTGTCCATAGGCGACGGTGACCGCTTACCATCAGGTGGGCCGTAAGCCTGTTTCCCCACAAATAACATTAAAAAAAATACTCGGTACTCCATCATTTTACAGTTGTTAACCTGTCAACTTGACATTGGCATAATTGTGGCAACAACTGGCCACAGAGGCCATACAACCAATAGTGAATAGTGAGAGGACTTGTCATAGTCGTATCGCAAGACATTCCTATAAGTTTTAAATTTATTTCCAGGACTGGGGCAACGTTTGGCCAGGCCCAAAGACCTTCCATCCATCATCGGTGCCGCTACCAATCCGTCAAGGCTACGTCCCAAGAGGGCAAGCTCCACCCGGCAAGAAAGCCAACGCTGAGCTGATGAAGATACCCAACTTCTTGCATTTAACCCCTCCAGTAGTCAAAAGTCAGTGCGAAGCTCTAAAACAATTCTGCACCGAATGGCCGAAGCTGTTGACCTCGGAGGAAGCAATTCAGAAACACTATCCGGTCGACATCATTACCTCTGACTACTGCCATTCAAGTCCGTCAATCCGTAATCCTCTAGCTAGGATAGTAACTTTGCGAGTGAAGCTCGCTTCCTTAAATCTAGACAAGCACGCTCGAGACAAGTTCCTGAGATTGATCGGTGACCGGTACGATAGTGCAACTGATTTAGTGACCATCACAGCTGATCGTTGTCCCGTCAGGAACCAGAATCAGGACTACGTCAACTACTTGCTGACAGCATGTTACCATGAGGCGTGGAATGTCGAAGAGTGGGAGAAGGACAAGACCGAAGATGATATGGAGTATTACGACTGGAACAACAATAAATCTAAGAAGAGTTTAGTTAATTGGTATTTAAAATGCAGGAATGATCCTAAATTATTAACAGATGAGGAATATATAAAGTATGATGTGAATGAGATCAGCAATTCCGGAGAATTCAAAGCTGCTGTTAGCAGTGTTTTTAATGATGGCGAAAATGATGCCACGTTGGAGAAGTACGGTGTTGCTGTTAGGAAGCTTTTGGGGTTGCCGGATAAGATTGCTGCATAGTTTTTGTAAAATATATGATCTTTAGTGTGTAAAACGTATTGTTTTATTTTAAAGTGCAGTCTAAGAATATACAATTATCCCATCCTACTAATATTATAAACGCGAAAGTTTGTATGTATGGATGTATGTGTATGGAGAGTAGGTATGTATTTTTTTTTTTAATTGTTGTTTCTGTGATATTAGGATTAGGTATATACATTCTTTTTTGTTATTCATTATTTAGGTAAGACGGCAATGCCTTTTTACAGCAGCAACGATTTGACATTATACAATGCATATCTTGACATTCCATAAAGTATAATCAATGACTAATGCAATTCAATATCCTACTAATATTATAAACGCGAAAGTTTGTATGTATGTATGTATGTGTATGGAGAGTAGGTATGTATTATTTTTTTTTAAATTGTTGTTTCTGTGATATTAGGATTAGGTATATACATTCTTTTTTGTTATTCATTATTTAGGTAAGACGGCAATGCCTTTTTACAGCAGCAACGATTTGACATTATACAATGCATATCTTGACATTCCATAAAATATAATCAATGACTAATGCAATTCAATATCCTACTAATATTATAAACGCGAAAGTTTGTATGTATGGATGTATGTGTATGGAGAGTAGGTATGTATTTTTTTTTTAAATTGTTGTTTCTGTGATATTAGGATTAGGTATATATACATTCTTTTTTGTTATTCATTATTTAGGTAAGACGGCAATGCCTTTTTACAGCAGCAACGATTTGACATTATACAATGCATATCTTGACATTCCATAAAATATAATCAATGACTAATGCAATTCAATATCCTACTAATATTATAAACGCGAAAGTTTGTATGTATGGATGTGTGTTACTCTTTCACGCCGGAACGGCTGAACCGATTGCGATGAAATTTGGTATGTACGTAGATCATATCCTGGATTAACACATAGGCTACTTTTTATTGGCAAACCAAACGTGCGAAGCCGTTGGAAACAGCTAGTTTACAATAAAATACAGAAGAAACAGTTGAACCATCTAAAGACCGTTGCAAACAAACTATGCAAAGCTTGTACTATGGGAACCAGATAACTGATCTGATACAATACTTTTTTATTTTGTTTTTCTATATATTATAAGTATGTATTTACAAAAAAATGTATATAAGTATTCTATCAGTTATCTGGTTCCTATAGTACAAGCTTTGCTTAGTTAAGGGCTAGATAGCGCTGTGTGAAATGTCCAGCAATATTTATTATTATACTTTTTTGTAAATAAATGTGTACTTATAATACCTATATAGAGAAACAACCAGACCCGGAACGAATATCTGTACCTAGATCATGCATACATTTGTTCCGCGGCGGGAATCGAACCCGCAGCTTCCTGCGTCTCAGATTCATCACTGCGCCACGGAGTTAAACGGCTGTTACCCCAAACGGACATAGCGAAAGGATTCCTAGTCTGACTACGGAACCCTAAAATTTAAAACTATGTAGATTTCTGATTTTATTGTATTGTTACAGTTCAATAAAGCATAGAACATAAAAAAGTGATAAAAATCAAATTAGATTTCTTTATTCATATGTATTTCAGTTTATTAGAAAATGTTGAAACATGTTCGGTTTTTTATATATATTTCAATAATTTTTAATGGAATTTCTTGTAAAGTACTACGACAAGATTTAATTCGAATGGCTTTGCAACAAAATGGTATGTGAATAACAGCTTCATTTATCTACTTACTAGATCGGTGTTCCGCAAAGTGTGTGCAGCGGCTCACTGGTATAGGTACCGTGGTATTGGTGTGCCGCGGGAAAAATCAATCTATACTACGAGTAATATTATAAACAGGAAAGATTTTATTTTTGTGTGTATGTTTGTAATGAATAAACTCAAAAACTACTGTGCCGATTTCAAAAATTATTTCACCATTGGAAAGCTACATTCACCCTGAGTGGCATAGACTATATTTATTGCTAGAAAAGATTAGGGATCCTTACTAAAACTTAAGTAACGTAACCCAAGGTGTAAAAAAGTGCCCTAAAACGTCTTTCGTCGCATGCGCTGCGGAAACTATTGATGATAGAACAAAAGTATGTTCTACAATATTAAAGAACATATCAATATCTACAAAAAACTTCGGGATAGCATATGTCCAACTATTATTGTTATGTCACAATAACCACTTTTTACATTTTAAAGTTGATAGACATACCGTATTATAAAGAGGAAAGATTTGTATTTTTGTGTGTATGTTTGTAATGAATAAACTCAAAAACAACTGGTCCGATTTCAAAAATTCTTTCACCATTGGAAAGCTACATTCACCCTGAGTAACATAGGCTAATTTTTACCCAACTGCGCAAAGGAGGGTAATGTTTTTACTGAAAAAAAAACTACGCGTGCGAAGCTGCGGATTGGTTAGCTAGTTTCTTATAAAATTATAAAGGCGGACGGAAATGCAGGCCTACGCAAGTCTACGATTACTCCAAATTTGGATCGCCTTTGCTCAATAAAACAAGCTCATACAATAATTAAACACGATAGGTTCTATTATTTTAATATTTAATTTAATTGATAGAGCGAAGCGAGATCTCCAAATCAACTTGGGCAAATCGGCGTTGTATGTATGCATGTTTGTTTATCCGAGGATAACATTCGAAGCGTTTATCCGATTATCGTGAAATTTGGTAATATAGGTAGGTAGTGATGGCATAATTTTGGTGAGACTAAATGAGCTAAAAATGTGGGAGGGTTGTTGAAATATTAGGGTTCAAGAGGGGTAAAAAAGAAACCAAAACGGGACTAACCGGTCAAGTGGCAAGTCTAATAAAAGGTTTAAACCATGTTGTTCCGTATCAGAATTGATTAGTAATAGATCACACAATTTGGAGGGTACATCAATCCTCATTTTTCTTGATATAACTACCCTTATTGGCTGTGCGAAGTGACATACCAAGGTGACTGTCAACGCGTCTCTACGGGCCGAACAGTCCTCATGAGCGACTCTGTGCAAGCACCTACCAAATATCAAATAGTGTACAGCGCCGTTCGGTAGTCAAGTGGTAGTCTTCGCGCGTGTTACATCCCTCAATAAGACGACATACATCTCCCATCAATCACAGCAGCTTATGGATACAGAAATTGCGGAGTTCCTAAGGGCATGGGGAACGCAAGTCGGAGTAAACCAAGGTTAGTCGCTTTCGCATCGGCTTTTATTGAATTCCCGTACACATGTAGTTTTTAAGTTATTAGCCATAGTGAAAACAGAACTTTGACAAAATTCACTGGGTACACCAGTTACCCCACAGTGCTGAAATTTGGTATGCGTGTAGGTTTAGTGACACAATTAAAGGCAAAACTCTGAAATCTAGAATAACTGCAATTTCTACCCCAAAAAAGAGTACTTATTCAATTTACATAAACTCCCGTTATCTGTAATTAACTAACTGAGTATTAGAGATTTTAATAGATAATTTATATACGAAGCGTCCCTTGCATGACAATGTAGGTAATATCGCTTGATCGCAATAATTGATAATATTTAGGTGGATATAGGTAATAACCTCACCATCATCATCCACAGCCCGACTTCACCCACTATTGGGTATAGGCTCTCCGAAGTTTATGCCATCCATCACGATCCTGCGCTAGTCTCACCCACGTCGTCCACCCATCTCGCTGCCGGACGTCCTACCCTTCTATATCCGCTCCTCGGCCACCATTCAGTCACTGCCCTGCCCCATCTGTCATCGCCACGTCTAGCCAAGTGTCCCACCCAAGACCATTTGAGTTCCATAACTCGATTCTCTTAATTAATAATTCCCATAACGAACCTTCGTTCGTCTACTTACAATACCAACTTCGAATTTGTTTCTAGTTAATTTTATACTAGAGGTTCGCCCCGAACTGAGATCTAGCGAGTCTCCCAAAAAAATATTGTCTGTACCTAACCACATTTTTAACTCGTTTAAACACACGAAAAGTGTGCCATCACTACATATATCCATCCATCATAAGTATCAAATTTAACGATGCTCGGATAAACGCTTCTAAAGTTATCCTCGGACAAAGAAACTTACATACATATATACAACGCCGATTTGTCCGAGTTGATTTAGAGATCTCGCTTCGCTCGATCAATAAACTTACTTTTTATTTCTGTTGTATAACTTTTATTTTTGTTTGTATTATTATGATTTTTTATATACTAGTAATAAACCTTTGGCCTTTATAAACAGATACGTTTATTTCTGGAGTATTAAGCGAATTTTGATTATTGTTTTTGTAACAGCGACTTCAGTGAACGATTATAAATTTTGGCCCAACGCTACCGTCCCTTTCTACGTGAATCCAGAACATTTTGGTAAGTTATATTTCAACATCAAAACAAGAGCTACCAAATACGAGAAGGGCTGAGGACACTGAGGGCTCCGAACCTTATTTATGTTTGATTTATTTTATTTTATTTATTAATGACTTGTCATCATGGGTCATGTCTCCCGTATGCAACCCGATAGGTGGGCCAAGAAGACAAGCATATAGACTCCTAAAGACGGAAAGCGACGCCGAGGAAGGCCTAAAAAGCGCTGGAGCGATGACTTGGACGTCTTCCAAAGAGACTGGCGGGATATGGCTCTAGACCGTGATAAGTGGAAGGAAGAGGGGGAGGCCTTTGGTCCAGCAGCACTATGGGCTAGTAACACAAAAAAAAATAATGAATTACAAAAACCTTTTTTTTTCTCTCTTTATTTTTAATGAGGGGTTTTGTCACACAGTGACTATGTCACCCCCGTACAAAAATGATACATTTATAGCAAAAAATTAAATCTGACACCAGAATGAACATGTTTCGCTATTTAGATGCTAGTCAAACTATAACTGCAGGCAGTGCAGATACAGTTTGACCAGCATTTCCGCTAAAATGCTATTGCACATACCTACTCCATAACCAAACCTAAGCCTAACATCTTGTCTTTGTGACTCATTCCGAACACACTCCGTCAACACATGATGAACGTCTTCTTCAATATCGCACTCTGAGCAGTTAGGGGAATCTGAAATAACCATCAAAAATTTAAACTTGTTTGACGGAATGTGTCCGGAGCGAAGTCTAAGCAGTGCTACAATATTTATCCTACTGGCGTTTTGACCATCAAACCACGGGTACAGAGGAGGTTGTTACTGGATGGTTTTGTACCAAATACCTTTTGTAAGTGAGAGCTCGTCAAAATACTCGTGCCACAGCTGTCTACAACTTATTTTAACCCTGCTCAGTAATTCGCTATGTAACGGTAAACAAGTGTATAAAACCCGTCACTTATCGCTTGTCTCGCCGCTTGGTCAGCCTCCTCGTTACCCGTGATACCCACATGTGAAGGTATCCACTGTATAATTACTTCTTTATTCATTGCACTAAGTTTACAGATGGTATCAAGGATGGTATAGGCTATCGGTTATCCTCGAATACTCGAGGATAACCGAGCCAAGTGATACAGGGAGCTTTTAGAGTCCGAAAGGATGACAAATTTACTATGATTTAACGATGAAATATATGACAAAGCTTCTGATATCGCGATAAGTTCGCAGTGCATAATTGAAACGTCGGCGTCTACATTAAATCGTACACAAATATCCATCTGTGGATCAACAAAAAGCTGATCCACATCCAGATACGTCCTTTGATCCATCCGTGTAAAGCTTATACTGTGAACTATATTTATTGGTCAAGAACTGTGTAAGTACATAGGTTTCGTAAGTTATAAATACCTACATGCCTCTTTGCACACGCTAAGTTTTCAATTGAGGTCTCAATATTGATAAATATATCGTACCTACTTATCCAGTCAGTAAGAGAGTAGATTAAAAGTTTTGAATCCGAGTGTATAGATTGGTGTTTCGATCAGCAAAGGTAGCTTTTTTCTTCTCCATGGTCTCGTCCATATATTTTAGCCTTTCGCACCATTGTATTCCATATTTCATCTTGATTCAACTCACGGTTTCTCTTTGAGGGCCTATCCAATATACCTTCCCTTTTTTCTTTCGTACTACACGTCTGAATATTTTCCGTACTCCTTGTCAACTCGCTTTCACTGTATTCTGTAACCATAATATTGTCTTCCACATCGTCCTCAACTTGCAAAATCGCGAAACTATTATCGTTTCTAACGTACGATATAAACAATGCCGCGCGTTAGAAAGAGAGGCGCTCAATGCGCGCGTCGCTCAAACCGGTTCGGGATCGAACAATAGATCAACGCGTCTCGTTACAATGAGCGCCTACGCGCGACTGTTACAAAAACCTACAATATATACCTATATATGTAAAGGTAAGGTACAGATAGTATATGAATTAACTTATTATATATGTTAATTCAGCATCGCCATCTAGTTACGTGAGCGGTAAACCAAAAAAACTTTTAAGCCATCCAAAAAACTGTTTTAGATAGAGTCGATTAATTCGATTTAATATTCCTGTAATCTTTGCATATATCAATAATATCTATTTCAGTTGTAGTTTAGTTAAGTTTTAGAAGTTTCATATTAATGTATTTTAGTTGCTGAGATAATCAGCTGTGACGGACGGACGGATGAAGTCGCTCTATAGGGGTTCCGTTTTTAGCACCGTCCAAAACCGTTCCCAGCAGTCTTACCCGCGTAGGACAGAGGGTTTAGCAAAGTTACATTCGCGTCGAATCGATTCGATTTTTACATACGTTTGTTGTCGATATATCACGTGATATTTCCATAGCATGTGTCAAATCCCATACATTTTCGCACTTATCGACTAGCGTCATCGCTAATCGAATGTAACTTGGCTAAACCCTCTTAATACAATATTACGTATTTATCGATCAAGAAGAACACAATAAACATTAATTAAATTAACAAAGTTAGTGTAACATCAGCCTCTCGTCAGATTCAAGTTACAACTAAGGTTGCCATCTTTTTTTCAAGCAAATAGGGTAAATTTAAGGTTTTAGGCAAAAAAGAGTACAACATCTGAAAATAAAGTACTATCTATTTACCAGACTATTTCTCTTCCATACATATTTTTTGTTGCTTCTAGCAACATCCAAAAATTATTTGTTAGTCTTAAGGGCGTACTATACCTGGGGAGACGTTAAATCGCTTACATACAATGTTTTGTTTAACAAATTGTGTGATTTCAATCTGTAATTCATATATGTTATATTTAAGGATACGTGCTAGAGCGCCTGTGTTGTGAAAACACTATTCCGTAACATTTTATACATAGAAAAAAAATCCAAAGATGACTCCAAATTTATTTTTAAACCGTTCTTATGCGATGAATACTTCAATTTAGATCTTGATACTTTATACATTAATTCTACACAACATAAATAAGGGCACCTGTGTTTTAAATTTTCAAAGAATCTTTTGATTTTATCATAAAATGAAAATATCTAAGTTTTGCACTAAAGAAACCATTCGCTCCGGACGCCCGTTCCGTGATTCAGTCTGGCCTCGGCTTTCAGACGGGGTACTCGTGACGCTTGTCGCTCCAAACGAACACGTAATTCTTAGGTAGAATTTATATTTAGTTGTATTTTGTAAAGACGCAGTAATGAGAAATAAACACAACAAGATAATGAAGGGACTCAATGATAAAAAATTGGCAAACATATGAAACACGGCGAGATAGGACGTGCAGCGGCGCGCGGAGAAGCGGGGGTGAAATTCGAGTTTGGGCTGAGGTATAGTCAACTCTTAAATATAATAACGGCATCCATACAATCAATCCTTAATTTAGATAAGTATATAAATAATTCGTTTTTTATTAGGTTAATAACGCTCTATTGCGTTCATCCCGCCACTTAGCATTCATCAGAGAAAAAAAACACTTTCTGTGAATGCTAAAGTGGCGGGAATAGATAGCAGAAATAGAAATTATAGAAATTATTAATAGAAAGGACACAATTTTTTCAAAATTCTCAACATTACATCATAATGACATTGACATTGACGCTTTAGGTTACGTTCCAAAGCAGTCCGTTCCGTTACACGTAAAAAAGAGCAGTCCGTTTAAAAAAAATCTTCACAAGTAAATAGAAAGTATTTTCACGTGCTTTACTGCCCTCACAAAGTATAAAGTACGATTGGCCAAAATAGAGTATATACAATACTTTATTATAAAGTACGGGTGGCAAGTGTGGCAAGCCTAGTTACAACATTGTTAGAATTATTTTTGTATCAAAAACTTCAGTACTTACATAACAAAAATTAGCCATTACATCCAATAAAAAAGTAATATTAGCTGTAAAGAGGCTACATCGTAGTCTTACTAATTAGTAAAGCTACTGGGAACGATCCTATTTTTTAGAGTCGGTAAAGTGAATCATCTTTGCAGACCACGAGCAATCCCTAGCAATCCTGACTGCTCTCTCAAAGTTTGCCTATAAGACATGTCTGAAGTTCGCGCCGGTGATGGCGGCGCCGTCATCGAACGAACACGTGCTGGTGATTGAAAACAGCGGCGGAGTGCGACGGTGTGTGTTCGACACGCTTGGCCATTCGGTGTTTGAGCCTCATGTAAGTTTACATCTACGGGACATAAAAATTTTTTTGAATACATTTTACAATAGGCTTGCGTTTGACCGCAAACTACTGGAATGGAATGGTAAGGGATGGTGCAGCCTACGATGGATCATGTTTGCCTAGAAGAACTTGTTCACTCGCGACTTGAAGACAATCAGGTTGTAGTTATCAGGAAACACAGACTCAGGCAAGGCGTTCTACTCTTTGGCAGTGCGCATAATAAAGGTAGACGAGACCCGCTTTGTGCGTATGGGAGGTAGGTATGTCTACCTACCATATAGCGTTTCGTTGTCCGATGATAATAATAAATATAAATAATAAATATTGCTGGACATTTCACACAGCACTATCTAGCTCTAAACTAAGCAGAGCTTGTACTATGGGAACCAGATAACTGATAGTTACATTAATAATACTTATATACTTTTTTTTTTGTAAATACATACTTATAATATATAGAAAAACAACCAGACCCGGAACAAATATCTGTAGATCATGCAAACATTTGTTCCGCGGTGGGAATCGAACCCATTACCTCCTGCGTCTCAGCCAGCTGTTCGCCCACTGCATCACGGGGGTCGTCAATGATAGAATAATTATACATAATCGATGATAGAATGGGGATGGTGGGATCAAGTTGAAAATTTCCGCCGCACACTCTTCGAAATGTACAGTAAAAGCTCTTTATTCGCGAGGTATAGGTATATTCCGAAAAAAATAATTTAATAGAAATTTTTGACCATATTGATTAATTAGGTTTAGGCAATGGTTTAAAGAATTTTGTAATCTTGCTTGACAGTTTTAAAAGCTCCTTCAATTCAGACTGATATTCAGCAGTGGCATTAGCAATTTGCCTCCTAAAAATAAGACTTCGTTCCATAGACGGATCGATTTTCATAAAGAAATCACAAAGCTCATTTGCCATTCTTAAACCTTCACTAAAATTTTTCAAATTAAATGTCACATGTAGTTGTAATAAGGTCTATTTTACTTTTTTATTAGTCCATTAGCCGACGCATTTACAAAGGATATGGAATGCTTTTTATCAATATGTACTTATGTATGTACCGATAGGTATACCGTTTAGATCCGCGAATAAAGAAATCTTTCGCCGCGAATATAGGAGTTGGATTGCATTTTTTAATCCGCGAATAGTGAAAACGCGAATAAGGAGCTTTTACTGCATTTTAATTACGGGATCACGAACCGGTATATCGGTGTTACAGACGACAATATTTCAGTTCAATCCTTGAATTTCGTGTAGGTATCTCGGTGTAAACTGTAAGTATGGAAGTTCTTGCGGTCACTAGGAGTTGGAAAATCACGCCAAGACACTATTCATAAGGACTTAGACGTAAATTCTTTGAATCTACATTTCTCCTCTTCGTCTAATTTTGATGGACGTACTAAGACACAAACTTTAAATTATCTTTCCTCATTACCAACTCTTGACTCTTCACCTTTTTTGGTTTCGCCAATTTACATTCACTACTTTCAGCGATATGGCCGCCCATTGTCCTATATTTAACATTAACTAAATAATAAACTCGGCTCTTGAAGTTGTCGACGCGTATGTATACCTAGGACAAATAGTCCAATTAGGTAGGTCCAAATTCGAGAAAGAGGTCAATCGTCGAATCCAACTCGGATGGGCCGCGTTTGGGAAACTTCGCAACGTCTTTTCGCCCAACATACCTCAGTGCCTTAAGACGAAAGTCTTCAATCAGTGTGTTACTAGTGATGACATATGGAACCGAGACGTGGTCTTTCACTATTGACCTTATGAATAAGCTCAGACTCGCTCAACAAGCTATGGAGAGGGCTATTCTCGGGGTTTCTCTACGGGATCGAATCAGAAATGAGGAGATACGTAGGAGAACTCAAGTCACCGACATACCCCGACGGATTAGCACGTTGAAGTGGCAATGGGCAGGCCATATAGCACGCAGAACAGATGGCCGATGGGGCCGGAAGGTTCTCGAGTGGAGGCCACGGACCGGCAAGCGCAGCGTAGGACGTCCACCTACAAGATGGGCAGACGACTTGGTAAGAATCACAGGTCGGCGTTGGATGCAGGCCGCTTCCAACCGCAGTTCCTGGAGATCATCGAGGCAGGCCTTTGTCCAGCAGTGGACGTCCTACGGCTGATATGATGATGATACGGAAATTATAAATAAATAAATATTGCTAGACATTTCACACAGTGCTATTTAACCCCAAACTAAGCAGAGCTTGTAGGTACTATGGGAACCAGATAACTGATAATATACTTATATACATTTTTTTTGTAAATACATACTTATATAGAGAAACAACCAGACCCGGAACAAATATCTGTAGATCGTGCAAACATTTGTTCTGCACCGGGAATCGAACCCGCTACCTCCTGCGTCTCAGCCGGCTATTCGCCCACTGCAAAACGGAGGTCGTCTACGAATACTAATAACTAGTTCTTTAAGTATTCCTGGTGTATTATTATATTCTATACTAATAGCGTACACATTTATTTCGATAGAAACTTCCATTTGAGTCATCCGTCGCTTATAAACGTGATGGCAATACCAAGGCAATACTTTGCTATAGGCGATGGTTACCACTTAACATCAGGTGGGCCATAAGCTTGTTCAATCTCCTGCAGCACTGCGGGTTCCTTCTGTAATCGCGTTTACCCTTTTTTAGTTACTTAACTAAACCTCTTTTGATATCGTAACCTAACCTTATCTTTTCCTGATCTCCAGCGCTTGACCCTCGGCTACAACTGTCTGCAGAGTCCTCAGATAGAGCTGGCCATCATGCGGTCCCTGGGGTTCCCCTTCGAACATAACCGTATCAATCGCAACGTCTACATCGACGTGCTCCAAGAAAATATTGAATCTGGTAGGTTTAGATTAATTTCCTGAAGAAACTGCCTGAGTTTAATTAATCTACTTTAACTAATTCACGTAATTAACGCGCCGGCGAACCCCGAGCGCAACTTCAATTCGGCCGCGTCAAAAACTTCGGCCTGAATATCGCTATCCCTGTTTAGTGACGAAGTTTAGCCACGCAGAGCGACAGTGATAGCAATAGAACGATTCTAAATTTGATTAGATTTTGACCGTGTTCCGTAATACCAAAAATGATGACTGAAAACTTGTTGTATTTTTCTCATTGTGTTGTTATTCTGTAACTAGATGATATAATCTATGTTCCCATGACTAGGATACGTAAGATGTTGTTGTTTTTAATACGAAACAATTAGGTTGAAAACAGGTCTTTTATGACGTAAAACCATGCAGAATGCGATACGATTCTATTTCATTTTAGGTAAGTATTTTGATCTTTTGGGTTGGGAACCTAGATAAATACTATTCAAATTAAAATAATACTTTATTAAGGTAGAAATATGCTCTGATTAGAAATGATCTTGGTAGTACGTGTTGTATGGGCGATTGTCCTTCCGGTGTCCCCTTCACACGGCTATACATCTAGCTATACCTTTCCAGTATAAGCTGACCTCGCATTGTGTAGGCTTTTCGTAGAATGAGAGGTCAGCTTAATTTTTTTTTAAACATGATAGAACTACTTTTGACCACAATCTCACCTGATGGTAAGCGATGATGTGGTCTAAGACGTAGCACGAAGATCTGGAAGAAACCTATTCACTCTTACCTTAAAGAGGCCCGGATTGTATTTAGTAGGAAAAACAGACGACGGTAAAGTGTTCCATACGTTAGCTGTACGCATCAAGAACGTAGAATCAAAACGGTGTGTGCGAATGGGTGGTATATCAACTAGGTACGGATGGTACTGAGCCGTGCGCCTGCTTGTCCTTTGATGGAAGGGGGAGCTTATACTGGAAATGTATAGCTTGATGTGTAGCCGTGTGTACCTGAGGGCTTAGCCATGTTGCATTCGATTAGCGATGACGCTAGTCGTTAAGTCCGATAGTGTATGACACATGCTATGGAAATATCACGTGATCTATCGACAACGAACCTATGCAGAAATCGAATTGATTCGAAGCGAATGTTACTTGGCTACGGGCCCTGGTAAGTATGTTTTAAATGAACGATGTAATGAACAGGGTCAATGTCTCTTGGCTATTTTTAACAAACTTTAAAAAAAGGAGGAGATTCTCAATTCGTCGGAATCTTTTTTTTTATGTATGTTCCTCGATTACATACTCGAAGTCGCCTGGACTGATTCGAGAAATTATTTTTGAAGTAAAACTTCTTTACGCACGCTTGACTTGGGGGACTTGGGGACTGGTGAATGCGTGACGAAAAGTGCGAACGGAAGTTGAGATGGAAGTTAGTGAAGATAGAAAGAGAGAGACAGAGAGTTACGTTTAGTATACAGTCAAACCTGGATAAGCGAGAGTTCAAGGGAGCACAATCTCATTCTCGCTTATAGAGGTTTCTCACTAACCCGAGTTACTCGCTAATGCAGGTACATGGGTAGCGTTTCTCTCTTATAGAGGGTACGCAGCAATAACAAGTCACAGTAAGTACGAATGTAGTAAATATGTAATATGATAAAATTATGTGCATAATATGCACAACATATATGTATTATGTACATATATATTTATAATAGTGTGTTTATGTCACGTTCATTAGAGTTCGACATATTAGGTTGGGGAAAAAGTTTCTTCGCATTTTTTAAGAAAATTCAAAACATTTTTTTAATATACATAGTTTATTTACATTTAACTAAAGTATGTAGTCGTCCAACATACCTCAGTGCCTTAAGACGAAAGTCTTCAATCAGTGTGTGTTACCAGTGATGACATATGGAACCGAGACGTAGTCCTTCACTATTGGCCTTATGAATAAGCTTAGACTCGCACAACGAGCTATGGAGAGGGCTATGCTCGGGGTTTCTCTACGGGATCGAATCAGAAATGAGGAGATACGTAGGAGAACTCAAGTCACCGACATAGCCCGACGGATTAGCACGTTGAAGTGGCAATGGGCAGGCCATATAGCACGCAGAACAGATGGCCGATGGGGCCGGAAAGTTCTCGAATGGAGGCCACGGCCCGGCAAGCGCAGCGTAAGACGTCCACCTACAAGATGGGAAGACGACTTGGTAAGAACCGCAGGTCGGCGTTGGATGCAGGCCGCTTCCAACCGCAGTTCCTGGAGATCAATGAGGGAGGCCTTTATCCAGCAGTGGACATCCTACGGCTGATATGATGATGATGATGATGATGTAGGTACCATTTTGTTCGATAACTTTTTGCCATCTTGTAGTTAGGACATGATCCCATTGCTATAGAAATTTTGGGGCTTCTAATGAAAATACCGCGACAAGTAGTTTTGGCAGTCCTCTCCTGATGTTAAGCTGACACTGCCTTATGAATTCTGAAGAGACCGAAACAGGTGGAAATCTGAAGGTGCAAGGTCAGGACTATACGGCGGATGCATTAACATCTCCCATCTTAATTTTAATCCATCTTATTTTTTGCTGAGTGGCTAAAGATGTGTGAGGTCTAGCGTTATCATGATGAAAAACCACACCCCTTCTGTTGATCAATTCCGGCCGCTTTCTCTCAACTTCTTGCTTTAATCTTATCAGTTGTTCGCAGTAGAGTTCAGAAACGATGGTCCTGCCTGGTGGTAACAGCTCATAATGAATAATGCCCTTCCAATCCCACCACACACACAGCATCACCTTGTTGCGAGTTAACCCGGGTTTCGCCACAGTCTGTGATGCCTGACCGGCCTTTGAACACGACCTTTTTCGCACGTTCTTATCGTACGTAATCCACTTTTCATCACCAGTTATCAGCTTCTTCAAAAATGGTTTGGTTTCACGTCGTAATAAAGAATCACAAATGAGTACACGGTTCATTAGGTTTCTTTCAGTGAGCTCGTGGGGTACCCAAATATCGAGCTTTTTTGTGTACCCAGTTTTTTTCAAATGCGCCAAAACTGTTTTGTGGTCAATTCCCAGTTCTTCAGCTACGTCGTAACTACTGTAAACACTTTTTCAAAAATGGCATCATTTTTATCCGTAATAGGGCGACCAGAGCGACGTGCATCTTTGACATCAAAATTTCCGGATTGAAAACGCTTAAACCAAATTTGTGCTACCCTCACAGACACTGCACTAGGTCCATAAACATCGCAAATTTTTTTCGCGGCTTACGTTGCATTTTTACCTTTATTGTAGTAAATTTTTAAAATGTATCGAATTTCTTCATTAGATTCACTCATCTTTACACTACGAAAAACAAATAAAAATCACACATTTTCTTAATTTGAATTTGGACTTATCTTCTTTAAAATTTAAACTTTGAATGATACCAAAACCAGCCAGATACAAATAGTATAGCCAAAGAGATTTTATTACAAGTACTATAATGCGAAAAGACTTTTTCCCCAACCTATTATAAGTACTTTATAAGGGTAGGTATCAAGATGCTTACGAAAACAAAACAAAAATTCATGCAATATGTAATTTTTTTTTATTTAGAACTTATTTACACCAAAAAAAATCCGTCAATTTTGTTTGGGTACACAGGCACACGTTCAAATTCAAATTCGTTTATTACTCCAGAAATAACATAACAGTTTACACGAAAGTTAAGAATGAGTTATAAAATAGCAGATGTTAAATTTGTAAATAAAGCTCGACTGTCGCATACAGAGGTATAGATAAGTAGCAGTCTCACTTACGGAGGTCCATGAGGGAAAAACGACTCTCTCTTACGAGGTTTCTGTTTCTCGCTAATAGAGCTTTTGGGAGCTTCAAATGACGGGTCCTGGCTATTACTCTCACTTATCCAGTTCTCACTTACCCAGGTTTGACTGATTTTAAACGTTAATGTGCGAGTGCGAGATGCGTCTGTCCAGAATGGACATAGACTGATCGACCTACAGACGTGTGGACAACTTTGTAATTGAACAATTTTTTAAATTATTATTTTGAAAAAGAAGTTTAAAAATAATATTGCTGGACATTTCACACAGCGCTATCTAGCCTAAACTAAGCAGAGCTTGTACTATAGGAACCAGATAACTGAAAAAATACATATATACTTTTTTTTGTATATACATACTTATAATATATAGAAAAACACCACGACACGGAACAAATATCTGTAGATCATGCAAACATTTGTTCCGCGGCGAGAATCGAACCCGCTACCTCCTGCGTCTCAGCCAGCTATACGCCCACTGCGCCACGGAGGTCGTCTATCTATAGATAGGTCCTACATACCTAAAAATCGATTACATAGATAACAATGAAATATCCAGGGGTGTAGCTAGGTAACCAAAGGCCCTGGGGCAAAAAATAAACTAGGGCCCCATCTAAACTATTTAAAATTATTTGTTCCGTATTTGACGTACCTACTCCAGATTTGTCGTAATACAGATTCGTCGTAATACAGTCCACTCCATAATAAAATTAAAAACCAAGTACAAATTGTAATTTATTTTAATGAATAAATTAAAACTATTTTATTAGGTCCGCCCTGCGTCAAACGCGTGCTGATGAAACGCGCTGTTCGACGGCGCGACTGTGAAACCAGCCTAAGAATATAGAGGATTTCCCCGCAAGTTTCAAACAAAGATGTTCGAGACTTGTTGCGAATTCCCCTGTACTTTTTCCATTAGGTTGCCATTATTAAAGTCGCGTTCCTGGAATCTGGTTTATTTATATTCCAAATGTGGGAGAAACTTTCACTCGTTCAATTTATAGTTTGTAAGTCAGAGTTCGAGGGGCCCCCTGAGCTTTGGGACCCCGGGGCACTGCCCCGTCTAGCCCTCCGGTAGCTACGCCACTGGAGATATGACTGTTTGGATCCCCTAGTAACAAACAATCAATAAATCACACGATAACGTTAAATACAGATTATACAAGTGATAATTACATAGTATTACAGTGATAATTACAGTTCAGTTATAATCAGTTGTGTGAGGAAGATTGTAAAATATAGACGTTGCACAAAGAAAATATTGAATATACGTGATACCTTAGTTAAAACAATGTGAGTAACTCATCTGAACAATAGAAAAATTGCTAAAACAGTGGTATACCAAGAAAGAAAGACTACTATTAACCCTATCGAAGAAGCAAATATGGGAGACTTTAAGCTATACGATAACATATTCATAGAAACGAACTTGCAATCCAACGATTACGACTCTGTCATACTAATCATATACCCTGAAGAGCTGAACGTGCCACTCCCTAACCACATCGGAAGCTTTATAGATAAAATCACAAAGCTAGACAAACATGTCAGTAAAGTAGCTACCGTGTGGAACTGCGACTATGTTTCTGGAGGTAAAATCATTCTATCGCCGACAGGAAAGATCAGTCCGTACCACGATGCTAGAGTAGTTAAAGAAGCGGCGTATAAAGGAATGGTAAGAGCGTTAGATTCTGGAGCCAAGAAACCTTTACTGGTCGTTCAAGATGTGGTCTCCTTTCCTGATGGCCAGTTAGTTGCTATTCTTGGCGCGTTTGAAGCATTATATTTACCGATACAGTTGAGAGAACGAGATAATTCCAAAAACTTTTTGAAGATCGGACTTTTTGCTGAAGAAAACCGGGCGGAAAAATTTGAAAAGATCGTCAGAAATGCCATCGCGTTGGAAAGAGCCAGGATTTGCGCTAGGGACATCGGTGGAGGTGACCCAGAAAGAATGGCACCGCCAAAAATAGTTGAATATGTTCAAAACACTTTCAAAGGAGATAGTAATATAACTATGAATGTTATTGATGATGAGAACACGATTGGAGAAGAATATCCGCTTCTGGCTGCTGTGTCGAGAGCGTCGTCTAATAGAAGCCGTCATGTACCAAGAGTTGTTGAAATCCAGTACAAACCTTCGGATATGGCAAGAGTAACGGAAACCTTGCTCCTTGTGGGCAAAGGGGTGACGTATGACACCGGAGGAGCTGATATCAAGATTTCTGGCAGAATGGCTGGAATGTCTCGTGATAAATGTGGTGCTGCAGCTGTCGCTGGCTTCCTTAAAGCTTGTTCTATCCTCAAGCCACCTCATCTTAAAGTAATTGGAGTCCTATGCCTTTGTAGAAACTCTATAGGCTCCAACAGTTACGTTGCTGATGAACTTTTAGTATCTAAAAGCGGGAAAACCGTTCGGGTAGTCAACACTGACGCAGAAGGAAGATTTGCAATGGCTGATGCGCTTTTTAAAGCTGCTGAAATAGCTGTCAAAGAACTTAATCCTCACATTTATACCATAGCAACATTAACCGGTCACGCAAGGGCTAGCTATGGTAACTACACAGCAGCGATGGATAATCACAGCGCCAAAGCCACTAACCATTCCAACAGACTTCAATGCAGTGCGTCTAGAATGTCAGAAGGCATTGAAGTCTCGACCATTCGACCAGAAGATTTATCTGTGAACGATGGAAAGGCGAAAGGTGATGATTTGGTGCAACTGGATGCAGATGCAAGGGCCAGGAACCATCAGCTAGCTGCAGGTTTTCTGATCAGAGTGGGGGGGTTGGAAGACAAGAATGTAAAGTACACGCATCTGGATATTGCGGGAGAAGCTGGGATGCCGCCGACTGAGCCATCTGCAGTGCCAATTTTGTCTTTGTGTCATGTGCATAAGGTTTTTTTGTAATCTGTTTAAGTTAAGAACGGAATGACTTATTATTACTAGGTAGTTCAGTTATAGGTCATATGTTTAGTAATGAGTTCAAAGGGAAATGTAGATTGCGTCCTAACCCGACTTGAAGACCCCTAGGTTGTAGTTATCAGGAAACACAGACTGAGGCAAGCGCCACTCATTAGCAGTGCGCATAATAACGGTGGAAAAGTACTACTTCTTCTGGACGCAACTTGCCACTTTTAAAAATAATTGAGAGATAGAGTTTATGGATTTTTATTATGAAATGAGATGTCAAAATAATTTTCGAATGAATGAGAGTGATAGGTACCTAACAAACTTTAGTGTTTGCCTTATATTTTATAGGGTTCCGTACCGAAAGGGTAGAACGAGACCCTATTACTGAGACTTCGCTGTCTGTTTGTCCGTCTGTCACCAGGCTGTATCTCATGAACCGTCATAGTTAGACAGTTGAAATTTTCACAGATAATGTATTTCCGTTGCCGCTACGAGGGCTGCTATTTATGTATCCGGAATAAAATAAAATAACTATCATTGACTGTTAAATATGGTTTTATTGCTTTTCAAAATATTCGCCATGATGATCAATGCACTTTTGCATTCGGTGAAACCAGTTTTCATAGCACTTATTCCAATCGGAAGACGGTATCTCCAAAACATGATTTTTGAATGCCTCAACGGCTTCTTCTCGGGTTGAAAATCGTTGACCACGTAATTTATTTTTCACGGTTGGGAATAAAAAGAAGTCGTTGGGTGCCAAATCAGGGCTATATGGCGGATGACCCGTTAATTCCACTGTTTCACCCTCCAAATATCGGGTCGTTTCACCCGAAGTGTGACAGCTTGCATTGTCGTGATGGAGAATGATTCTGCGTTGTGGATTATTCTTCCTGATTTTTGCAAAGACTTCTGGCAAACAAATGGTCGTGTACCACTCTGAATTAACAGATTTACAATTTTCTAGGGGACCAGTAGCCACGTGTCCATCTATACCAAAAAAACAGGCGACCATTTGCTTCAAAGTGCTTTTCGCACGAGCAACTTTTGTTGGGTTCGGCTCATGTTGGAAGACCCAAACTGTTGACTGTTGCTTAGTTTCGGGGTCATATGCATAAATCCAGGATTCATCACCTGTGTAGATATTATATACAGCTTTTGATGCACCACGATTGTATTTTTTTATCATTTTTTTGCACCAATCGACACGAGCCTGTTTTTGATCTATTGTCAAGTTGTGCGGTATCCAACGCGAACAAACTTTTTTTGCAGCCAAGTGTTCGTGTAATATCTTATGTATACTCGTCATACTAATGCCCAAGATCGCCTCTATCTCTCGATATGTCACATGACGATCTTGCATTATTAGTTTACGCACTGCGTCGATGTTTCGTGGCACAACAACTGATTTAGGCCGACCATCTTTAATTTCGTCCGTGAACATACGACGTCCACGATTAAACTCACTAAACCAGTGATACACAGTAGTCTTTGATGGTGCTTTATCCCCAAAAGTCGAACTGAGTTGATCGATACACTGCTGTTGAGTTAGACCACGTCGAAAATCATAAAAAATCATCGCACGAAAATTTTCTCGAGATAAATCCATTGTGATAATGACACGCAATTTTTGAAATCGCGCCACACAATGAAAACAATTGACAGACGGACAAAATAACCAGCATTCTACAGCCAAAGAGTTCCATTTTTAAACGTGATAATTTCTTTTTAAATATTATTTATGCAGTGGCCAGTTCCGGATTCTTAAATAGCAGCCTATGTATAACCACATAAACTAAAACAATAAAATAAATATTTAAGGGGGTCTCCCATACAACCAACGTGATTTTTTTGCTCGTTTGAGCTCTATATTAATAAAGGCAACAGGTAGACGCTTGAAATATTCACAGAATATTTAGGTATATGTATATTCACTTGAAAATAAATAATTAAATTAAAATAACAAATATTTAAGGGGGATCCCATACAACAAACGTGATTGTTTGCTGTTTTTACAGATGATGATACGGAACCCTTCGTGCGCGAGTCCGACTCGCACTTGGCCGGTTTTTATTGAATAAATGTGTGGTACATTAGGTAATTTACTGGTATTTCTGGAATTTTTGAGATGACTTTTAAAATCTTGGAATTTACTGGTAATTTTGTATTTTGTTTAAGACTCGTGTCCGTAAAGGACATAGTTTAAGTAGAGGTTTTGAATTTGAGGTTATATGACGCCCTCTGTGGCGCAGTGGGCGTAGCACTGGTTGTTGCAACCAGCACATGCTGGGATAAGGACCATTTTGCAACTATACCTACTTTGTGCATAAGTATGTACATATATTTGTTTTATGTTATATGCTTTTTTTACTTTACTTGTTTTTAAGTGTTTAGGGGACACCGGAGGGACAATCGCCCATACAACACGTACTACCAAGATCATTTCTAATTGGAGCATATTTCTACCTTAATAAGGTGTTATTTTAATTTGAATAGTATTTATCTAGGTTCCCAATCATATATTAGATCAAAATACTTACCTAAAATGAAATAGAAGCGTATCGCATTCTGCATGTTTTTACGTCATAAAAGACCTGTTTTCAACCTAATTGTTTCATATTAAAAACAACAACATCTTACGTATCCTAGTCATGGGAACATAGATTATATCGTCTAGTTACAGAATAACAACACAATGAGAAAAATACAACAAGTTTTCAGTCATCATTTTTGGTATTACGGAACACGGTCAAAATCTAATCAAATTTAGAATCGTTCTATTGCTATCACTGTCGCTGTGCGTGGCCAAACTTCGTCACTAAACAGGAATATTCAGGCGATATTCGGTTTCGCAGGCGGGTTAACGCTGTATGTTGCAAATAAAATATTATTCTATTCTATTCTATAGCCGGCTGAGACGCGGGTTCGATTCCCGCCGCGGAACAAGTGTTTGCATGATCTACAGATATTTGTTCCGTGTCTGGATGTTTTTCTATATATTACAAGTATGTATTTACAAAAAAAAAATACTTAAGTATTCTATTAGTAATCTAATTCCCATAGTACAAGCTCTGCTTAGTTTGGGGCTAGATAGCGTTGTGTGAAATGTTCAGCAATATGTATTTATTTACCTTACTTATGTACTTAAATAATCTTTTCTACCTAATCTTGCTTGGCACTACATCGTAAAATATATGATAATCCAAAAGAAAGTGATGTTATGAAAAAATATTACCTTTTCAACAATCCTACAATCCTACTAATATTATAAACGCGAAAGTTTTTATGTATGGATGTTTGTTAGTCTTTCACGCCGGAACGGCTAAACCGATTGCGATGAAATTTGGTATGTACGTAGATCATAAACTGGATTAACACATATGCTACTTTTTATTGGCAAACCACGCGTGCGAAGCCGCTGGCAACAGCTAGTATAATATAATTTCATCGCCCTGTTTATCTAAGTAAGTAAATAATTATTGTTATCTTGCTTCAGAGTTATATTAAAGTCCATTTCTTTATGTAGTATTGTGTCAGCTATCTCAGATTACCGAATACTCGATAAATATTGATAAGTTATTATATCTGAACATTATGTTTCAACACAATAAGAAATGTATTTTATCTGTCTTAGTAAAGTATTATTTTACAACATAATTGCAGTTTGTTTACTTATAAAATCCTTACTAATACTCTGTCTGTCACGTCTGTTCACGCCAAAACGAATGAACTGATTTAAATGAAATTTGGGACACAGATAGTCTAGAACCTAAAAAAGGACATACTTTTTAATGCGAAAAAAGGGTTGTAAGGGATTAAAATGAAAAGTTATATGGAAGTTTCGTCATTTTTTGAGCTAGAAGCTTGAAACTTATTTTTTAGGCTGTTGATTCGATATAAATAAATATGACATTCAAAGTTTGTAAAAGTTTTACCCTCAAGGGTGTTAAATAACAACAGGGAATAGGGGATGGAAGTTTGTATGGAAATATGTAAGGTTTATGTGGATGTTTTATAAGTTTGCGACAAGAGACAAAATATTAGAGCTATTCTGATGTAACATTTACGGCGTCAGTACAAGATGTGAAACTGAAGTTAACGCGAGTAAGAAACTTGCCAAGCACCGCGCCGTACACAATGAGCGCTGCGCAGCGTATATATAATTTAATTAGCTTTTTGCAGTGAAACACTCCAAATAGCTCCTTAAAGTATTTATAAGTATGTGTCTTATTTGTAAAATAATTAAAAATGCTACCCAAAGACATTATTCCACGCGGACGAAGTCGCGGGCACAGCTAGTAAATAAATAAAAAGTCTTTATTTCTATATTTATATATAAAGCAATACATATATATATAACTCTAACACTCACTCTTATTTATTTAATCCCTCCGTCGACCGAGACACGTTCTCGGAGACCCGGATGACGAAATCACTTCCGCTAATGCGGGTGAGTCATCCACATTAGACAGAGCAAACACTCCACAAATACACCGACCTCGCCGGCGAGGTCGACGAGTCCCTTCAGTCGCCGCCTATACGAGGTACAAGCACGTACCCGGGCGTTTCTCTCCTATCCCCGTCCCGGCAACAGCCCAAGCCGAGGTTCGTACCTAAGTGGTGCCCTTGCGCTAGTTGCCTCACCAAAAATAAAATTAAAGGGCTGAGCGCCATCTGCGCTCGCCAAAAGCTAGGTTAAGCTGCAACGGCCTCAGAGGCCAACAGCGAGATAAGTCCATTCGAAAAAAAAAAAAAAAAAAAATCACTCTTATTTACATAATTAATAATCTCATCGGCAATAGTCGCCTCCACAGCGCAGGCCTCCTCTAAATCCCTCCATACATCCCACTCTCTCGCTGTCCTCATCCAGTACAACAGTTTGTTTTCACAGCACCTGCTCGTCAATGTCAAATTACCTATATGTCATGTAAACCTCACGGAAAGCAGGTGATTAAATCCCTACGGCTGAGCCGGGAGCAAAGTTGTATTCAATTTCATTCGCGAGGGTGATTTGAATTTGGAATCTCATCTGTATTAAAATTTGAACCAAAGAGAAAACAATATGAACTTATTTGTAAATCAAACTAATCTCTGCACAGAATGCACCAACCTAGATTTGGTTTTTATTGTCTCGCAGAAAGTGTGAATAGTGGAGTACTCTCCTCGTGGATAAAGCTGTCTGCATCTTGGGTGTGCTTGTATCCCTCTCCACTGAGGATTCTAGTAAATCCTTCGTTACGTTCGGGATTAAATATAGCGCCCGTGACGCAAGACACTGCTTTATCCCCTTGCTTAATAATCTACTATTGCTTACACATTTTGTATTAAATTTATGATTATTATAATATCTAATATTTAAAATAGACAATTATTTAGAGCTTTATTACACTGGCGGAGAGTTGCGAGCGCCGAGCGTGCTTCAAGCGAGGCGTTTTGTTATTGTGCATGCCGCGTATGGGGGCTGTTACACTATCAATATTATCAAGCGATACTCGAGATCAGGATCCAATATCGAAGATATATTGATGGTATTGACAGAATCGCGATAATATTGCAATATTTCCGCTCCCTTATTACCTAAGCCAAATTGCTGTCGTGTCGCTATCGCTAGTCAGGTCATCCCTTTGTGAGGTAGACATAGACAATCATCTATTCGCCAAATAGCACGCATAATACATGGTCAGAAAATTATTTAACATAATGAACTTAAAAATAACCATTATACAGTACCTACATACAAAACAGACACAAACAAACAATATAACATAACTATTAACTTTAAACATGAGGTAGGTTTGTTGTGTGGTATAGCAGCAAAAGGGCCTCGACTCAGCATTATGTCAACTGGGTTAGCAGTTGACGCTGTTATTCTGCCGAGACTGCATAATCACCCACTAGACCAGGGATCCCCAAACTATTTTGGACAAGTGACCCCTTTTCCAAAATGAACTGTTACCTCAGACCCCCATGGCCAAATTAACTACTTTTAAGATCAACCCCCTTATTTATAATGGTCCGCTAACTTAAAACAGCTGATATCAAGTTTAATTTATAATGATTATTACAAATTAAGTACATAAAGAATCTTAAGTAGGTAGGAATATTTAAAAAAGTATTAATTCGCAAAGAGAAAATAAAACATTCAGTGTGATGGATGAACCTGGTGACTATCTAACAATCTAGCTACATCCGGTTCAATATTGATGAGTTGTAGCCTTAAATCTCCACGTTCGTTGATTTTCAAACGGTTTCTTTGTTTCGTCAAAATGTTTGTTACCACACTGAAGCTTTTTTCAACTAGGTATGATGATGGAAAAGCGATAAGGTATTTTTCAGCAATGTTCCACAATGTGTGTGTGGATACTGTGTTTCAATGTTGCGTTGCAACCAGAACTTCTGATAGCCTTGGTTGAACTTCTGCTTAAGCTCTTCGACTGTGCTGATGGTAATCAACTCTTCTTGCATTATCACATTGGCTTCTTCTATGGCTGTGGTATTGTACGGATTTATTATCCATTGAGGAATTTGTAAATTTAAAAGATCCTCAAAGCTCTCCGTAAAATCCTTGTGTAATGCGTCCAAGTGAGTGACATATAATAAAATGTCATCATCTTGAAGCATTTCTGGTAATTTTGACAAATGCGGAAACTGCGAATATTCTTTTCTGCCTACATTTTGTTTATAAAGGATTAGTTTACCCACGAAGGCCGATATTATTGATTTTGTTTTAATCAAGTTAAGATTGACACCCTGCAGCTGCAAATTAACTTTGTCGAATATTCCAAAGAGATCAGCCAAGTAATAAATAGCTGTTTTACAATTGTTCAGATTTTCTTTCAAATTCGGATCTTTTTCTTGTAAAAACTCCAACACAGATTCAAAAATGCCTGAAAATCTTTCTAAGCAAGAGCCTCTTGATAGCCAGCGAACTTCAGTGTGCAGAAGTAATCGAGTAAAGACTTCGTCGTTTTCCTCACATAGCTGAGCAAATAACCGAGAGTTCAAAGAATTGCTTCGAATCTTGTTGTTAGCATTTATTACATATTGTTATGCAATCACATCCTTATATGTGATATGACCCCAAGGGGTCGATATCGACTACTTTGGGAATCCCTGCACTAAACCCTGTGAGAGCAAAACTATAATAATTGTGTGATGTCAAGTTTGAAATATGTGATGTGTATCATAAATAAAAATATAATAATGTCAGTGATATACAAATTACATGAATAAATTACAATAACAGCATTAAAAATAAAAAAAATAATTATAATTGAATTATAATAGGTACGTACTGTAAGCCTGAAAGGGAAGGCCTGACTAGCGATAGCGACACGACAGCAATTTGTCTTAGGTAATAGAGGGCCGGATGTTCTTGAAGTCCTCGATCGCGCGGTCCAAGCATTTTATTGGTGATAATATTTTATGACAAAGATTTTGTTTGTTCCAAAAAAACTATCCTAATCCAAATCATCGCTTAGGATCATTTCTTGCGTGAGATTCAAATAAATATACTGGTTTGGACGACCCCCCCATAAATTGTCACTTCCTACTAACATAATTTATTTACTTATAGGTAATCTGGACCTCTTCACCAAAGATACACTGATGCCAATCGAGCTCCGCGCAATACCTTACGATGTAAACAGCGTCATGCATTTTGGACCTCGAGATTTCACCAAAAACGGACACAGGACTATTATGTTTAAGGTATTGCTTATTAGCTAAGTGGATGATATAGGTTTGCAAGCCTACTCAATCTCTAAGATCTTGTGGCGCAGTGGGCGTATAGCCAGCTGAGGACGCAGAAGGTTCGATTGGTTCGTTTCCCGCCGCGGAACAAATGTTTGCACGATCTACTGATATTTGTTTCGATATAGAGAAACGTCCCCTTTCTCTATATATTTTATAAGTACCTACCTACTAAAAAACGAGTGTGCTTTAGACCACACAACTGCAGTAAAACTTCTTTTTCAAAATATTATATTATATACAGGATGTGGTGTAATGAGTGGGTAATAGGGTACCATTTTTTGGATAGTATTCTTGGATAGATGTGCTATCGAATGGAAACTATTATTTTTATAACACAAGCACAGTTATGTTTTTAAAATAAGATTTCACTAAAATTTTACTTGCTTTCGTTTGTTTTCCTGACCTTTACCCTTCTGTGGTGTAAAAAAAATGTATGGTCACTTGAATGCCAAAAAATTAAAAAAATTAGCCTATTTCATCGAGATTCCGAAATGGTATATTACATATCATTGTCACAAGTTGATTCAAAAATAATTCCTACCAAAGTTATCAAGGCGTAATTTAAAGAAATATTTTTAACTATTATTAGCAATAATTGTCTACTGTTCGCAGAACTACTAGTAATTCTTGGAACAGATTGGTTCCCGGCCCAGCGGCAATCGACACTATGTCTATCTTGCTCTTTCATGCTATGAGTGAAAGAGAACTATCGTTTCGCGTAACGCATTTTTATGATTTTCGAGTCAGTGTGCTATCATACTACTCCCGTACAACAACGTGTTATCCTGTTTTGGATTGATACTCGTCGATTTTGTGCAGTGATTTCGGACTTTGTTTTGCCT
Organism: Philereme vetulata; assembly: GCA_918857605.2. NCBI lineage: Eukaryota > Metazoa > Arthropoda > Insecta > Lepidoptera > Geometridae > Philereme > Philereme vetulata. The sequence continues at coordinate 6,147,580 of OU975427.1, read as the reverse complement.
AGCGATTTGGACGTCTTAATTTTGTGAACCTAACGATTTTGTGCTGTGATCTCGGACTTGATTTGCTTTGTAACTTGGATTTTTTGGTATTGCATATTGATTGCAATGCCTCAGCTATACATACACTGCGTCTGAATATGCGCAAATGCATTTAATCTACGGCGAGTGTGGTGGTAACGCCAATCGAGCAGCAGCACTGTATCGGGAAAGATTTCCCAATGCACGCCATCCCGATTATCGTGTGTTTATTCGCGTACACAATGCTTACATGGAAGGTCGAATTCCTGGAAGTGGCATCGGTGGCACGAGTTCTGGGAGACCACAAGTACATAATGAAGAGGACGTACTTGATGAAATTGCTGCTGATCCGACGACATCTGTGCGCGTAATAGCCTCTAATACTGGCATGTCAGCAAGAACAGTGCACCGAATTTTAAAAAGAGAAAAATTACATCCTTTTCACTACCAGCGCGTGCAATGTTTGCAGCCAAGAGATTACCCTGCACGAGTTGCATTTTGCCAAACAATGCTGAGAACGCTGATCCCGATTTCTTCGATAAAATTTTGTGGAGCGACGAATCCACGTGCAAAAAAGATGGGTATTTTAATATGCACAATCTGCACAGTTGGCAGCGTACAAACCCTCATTTGGCCAGAGAAGACAGGTCCCAGTACAAGTTCAAAATTAATTTATGGACTGGAATTCTAAATGGCAAAATCATCGGACCATTCAAATTGTCTGGAACATTGACTGCAGAAACGTATTTACATTTTTTACGGCACGAACTTCCACTTTTATTAGAAGATGTTTCATTAGAAGATAGAAGAAGAATGTGGCTGCAGCACGATGGTTGCCCCGCTCATTACGCCCGAAATGTTCGACAATACCTCGATGAAACATATCGTCGACGATGGATCGGTCGTTTGGGGACAATTTTGTGGCCACCTCGTTCACCAGACCTCAACCCATTGGACTTTTTTTACTGGGGATGCCTTAAAGAAAAGGTTTATAAAGACCCAATCAATACAGTGGACTAGCTACGGGAGCGTGTGCGATTAGCTGCTCAGAAAATCACAGAGCAAAGAATTGCGAACAGGATTAAAAGATCTTTTATCAAAAGGTGCAGAGCATGCATCAGAGCACGTGGTGGCCTTTTCGAACACCTTTTGTAATAGTAAATTTAATAAATGAAATGCATTTAAAATTTATTGTTTCGTTTTATTTCATTACCGAATTTTAAACTAACGTTTTTAGGTGATTTTAAATAATGAAGTAAATTTTAGTACTATTTGTAATTTTATAATAATTAGCTCTATCCATTTTAATAGGAATTACTTTTGAATCAACTTGTGGAAATACCATGTAATATACCATTTCGGAATCTCGATGAAATAGGCAAATTTTTTTAAAATTTGGCATTCAAGTGACCATACATTTTTTTTACACCACAGAAGGGTAAAGGTCTGGAAAACAAACGAAAGCAAGTAAAATTTTAGTGAAATCTTATTTTAAAAACATAACTGTGCTTGTGTTATAAAAATAATAGTTTCCATTCGATAGCACATCTATCCAAAAAATAGATAGATAAAAATTTTCATTTGCAGTCTTGGCGCCAAAAATAGTGACGAAGGGTGAAATATTTCTTAAATTTCGAAAATGTCGAATATCTCGAAAACCGAGGCACTTTTACTGAGCATAACAAATATTTTTCTGAACCGCCACAATAGCCCCTACCCGCAGGTACCCTATTATCCACTCATTACGCCACACCCTGTATAGCTCGATTACCACTCACTGACTCATTGACATGATTGTTCTCCCAGATGCCTCCTCGTAGGGTAGAAATGTTTGGTATGATCGTATAGAGGGAGTTTCTGTGAGTTGGGAATAAATCCTAAAGTCCCCTTTTTGTCCCCCATTCGCTCCCATCCACCTCGTATCTCGGAAAGTACAAGTCTTAGAGCATTTGCGCCGAAACTAATGTTGCTCAGGACATTTTTTTATATCAGGATCTAATAAAAAAAATCGTCTTTCATACAAAAAAAATTTGTCCCGTACAAAATATTTTTGTGCAAATACCGTATACCGTATATTTCGTTTGCCGTAACTTTCTTACTGTTTTTGTAGGGAGCCAAACGGCTTGTGGGTACTACACAATTTATTTTACTCTAATTTTATTCATTGGTGGAGGGGCATGAGATAACTAAATTTTCAAGTTTATGCGATATCCATCATCATCATCATTTTGGACGTTCAAATTTTTCTTTTTTTTTTTAGTTTTGGAGGGGCATAAGGCAACTTGCTTAGTAAATTTTCATGTTTATGCGACATCCAGCATCATCATTTTGAGACGTCCCATGTTTTTTTTAGATTTTGAAAATTTACTAAGAAAGTTGCCTAAGGTTGCCAACTTTCTTAGTAAATTTTCAAGTATATGCGACATCCACAAGGATCACTTTGAAACGTCCAATACATTTTTTTTAGTTTTTGGATGGGCTTAAGGCAACTTTCTTAGTAAATTTTCAAGTTTATGCGACATCTACAAGGATCTCTTTGGAACGTCCAATATTTTTTTTAGTTTTTGGAGAAGCAACTTTCTTAGTAAATTTTCATGTTTATTTCTTTGATTGCTTCTTCCACTTCGATATCCTCTTTTATTGTTTTTTTAACTACGGTATCCTCCTTGATTGCTTCTCCTACTTCGATATCCTCTTTGTTTGTTTTTTTCCATTTTGATATCCTCTTTGATAGATTCTTCCACTTTGATAACCTCTTTGATTGCTTTTTCCACTTCGATATCCTCATTGATTGCTTTTTGAAATTTAATATCCTATTCGATTGCTTTGTTAACTTCGTTATCTTATTTGATAGTTTTTCCACTTCGATATCGTTTAGTGCTTCTTAGACTACGCTATCTCTTAACAAAATTATAATTTTTCTTAAGTGGAAACCGATATCGACCCCTTGGGGTCGATATCGGTTTCCTAGGGGTCGACGTAAACGAAAACTGATTTTGGGGGTCGACGGGGTCTAAAAATCGACCCCTATTTAATTAACACAAGTTCTTATTTAAATCTTTCAAGATATGTAGGTAGGTACTGTATTGTTTATGTTGTGTTACGTGTACTAAGAATAATTAATATTTTTGTAGGAAATAGCATTGTTGTAGTAATGTAAAGTCTCAAGTTCGTACAAGATGAAAAACTCGGCAAGTCAGTGTGGACAAGTTTGTGCAAGATAATGAGTTCGAGCGTACGTCTTTCAGGCGCGTTTTGACTTGCTCTCTATTTGACGCTTACGCGATTAAATACGAACGAATTCATGATCAAGTTGCAAGTCCAAACATGTTCCCGATATTTTACTATTTAACGAGCTTGCACTTAGGTTGAAAGTTCATTTGCGTTTTGAAATTCGTTGGAGCTTGAACGATAATAAATAACTCATATAAGTACTCATTTATTTCAAGAGATTACAAAGTTATAACATAGCTAAATTAAGTGAAGTAAAGTGATTGAAAAAGAATTTACAAAATGCTCAGCTCCCTACGCGAGTTAATAGCGTAACCATACAATATCTGCAGTTTATGAAAAATTAACAGGGTAAGTACCAAATAGTTTTTATCCGGCACAGCGCATCAGCATTGCCATACAATGGGGCAATGCAGCCAGCGTCTTGGGGACGCTGTCTGCATTGCTCCACTGTGTGATAGTGATCAGTTGAGCTATGTGTAGATTGTTTGCAACAGTTTGCAGTTGCCTCAGTTGTTTCAATTGTAAAAAAAATACCAGTAAATTTAACAGTTTATTATTGTTTTTTATTTAGGTAGTTTCTTATTTTTTTATTTGCAGGATTACTGAGAGTTTTATGATGGCGGACACGAAAAAAAAAATGCAGACAATACAATACTTGAAGTTCGGATTTATTGCATCTCCATCAAATCAACACTTGCCGATGTGTCTCATATGTGAAAAAGTAGTCAGTAACGATGCCATGAAGCCTTCAAAAATGGATGACCACTTATCAAGAGTACATGCTGACAAAAAAATGTAAGCCCTTGTCATTTTTTCAAGCACTTAAAGAAAAACTAGACAAAAGACCATCCATAAGATCGATGTTTGCGTCATCGTCTATTAAAGACGATGATGGTTTACGAGCGTCCTATAATATATTTTTACTAATAGCGAAGTCGGGGAAACCCCACACAATTGGAGAGCAGCTTATCTTACCAGCCATTGCGGAGGTCCTTAACAATGTATTGCACAAACCCGCACATGATATTTTAAAGAGAATACCTTTGAGAAATAACACCGTTCAGAGACGCATAGACGAGATGGGACGGGACGTGGAAAACATTTTATGCAAGTTCTTACAGACCAACAGATTCTCTCTCCAGTTGGACGAGTCTACATTACCCGGCAATGAAGCTCTGTTGTTAGGATATGTTCGATATATCAAAGATGAAAATATGTGCCAAGAACTGCTTTTTGCTACATATTTAGAGAATGATACCAGAGGAGAATCGATTTTTCAGGCCGTGGATCATTTTTTTACTGACAAAGCTATTCCATGGAAAAACATTGTTTCTGTTGCGACTGATGGTGCACCGTCTATGGTTGGTCGTCATCGTGGTTTTATAGCTCACTTAAAGCGACAACTGCCTGATGTATTGGTCATTCACTGCGTGATTCACAGGCAACATTTAGTAGCAAAAAAGCTGAGTCCTAGATTGCATAAGTCTTTACAATATGTAATAAATGCTATTAATAAGATTCGAAGCAATTCTTTGAACTATCGGTTATTTGCTCAGCTATGTGAGGCTCTTGCTTAGAACGATTTTCAGGCATTTTTGAATCTGTGTTGGAGTTTTTACAAGAAAAAGATCCGAATTTGAAAGAAAATCTGAACAATTGTAAAACAGATATTTATTACTTGACTGATATCTTTGGAATATTCAACAAAGATAGTTTGCAGCTGCAGGGTGACGATCTTAACTTGATTAAAACAAAATCAATAATATCGGCCTTCGTGGGTAAACTAATCCTTTATAAACAAAATTTAGGCAGAAAAGAATATTTGCAGTTTCCGCATTTGTCAAAATTACCAGAAATGCTTCAAGATGATGACATTTTATTATATGTCACTCACTTGGACGCATTACACAAGGATTTTACGGAGAGGTTTGAGGATCTTTTAAATTTACAAATTCCTCAATGGATAATAAATCCGTACAATACCACAGCCATAGAAGAAGCCAATGTGATAATGCAAGAAGAGTTGATTACCATCAGCACAGAAGAAGAGCTTAAGCAGAAGTTCAACCAAGGCTATCAGAAGTTCTGGTTGCAACGCAACATTGAAACAGTATCCTACATTGTGGAACATTGCTGAAAAATACCTTATCGCTTTTCCATCATCATACCTAGTTGAAAAAAGCTTCTGTGTGGTAACAAACATTTTGACGAAACAAAGAAACCGTTTGAAAATCAACGAACGTGGAGATTTAAGGCTACAACTTACCAATATTGAACAGGATGTAGCTAGATTGGTAAATAGTCACCAGGTTCATCCATCACACTGAATATTTTATTTTCTCTTTGCGAATTAATACTTTTTTAAATATAATTTCCTACCTACTTAAGATTCTTTAAGTACTTAATTTGTAATATTTATTATAAATTAAACTTGATATTTACTGAATTGTATGTCTTTTATTTTGTTATATTTTGATGAAGTCAACTTTACTCACTTAACCAAGTGCAAAGTTTTCCAATGGTACCTTAGTACCTAGGTATTTTGTATCAATAGGAAAAAACGAAAGATAGGCCCCCTTATGCATAATAGTCTGCTAACTAATTTAAAGCATTGCTAATTCTCACTCTGTCTTCTTCTATTAACCTAAGTCAGAATGAAAAATAACACTCTGTATCAGCTGTTTTAAGTTAGCGGACTATTATGAATAAGGGGGTTGATCTTAAAAGTAGGTTATTTGGCCATGGGGGTAACATTTCATTTTGGAAAAGGGGTCACTTGTCCAAAATAGTTTGGGGATCCCTGTTCTAAACGAAAGCAGTTGCATAGTAAAGTTACATGGTAGTACAAATTTTTGGTGGAATCGTTTTTTTATTGACATCATCAATCTTGATAGGTGTCCTTTTTGATTTTTTCTTCCACTTCGGTATCATCTTTGATCGTGTTTTCTACTTCGATATCTTCTTTGATTGCTTCTTCCACTTCGATATCGTCTTTGATTGTGTCTTCCATTTCGATGGCCTTTTTGATTACTCCTTCCATTTCGATACCCTCTTTAATTTCTGCTTCCACTTGGTGGCTTATCCCTTTGATTGCGTCTTCCATTTAGATAACCTCTTTGATTGCTTCATTCACTTGGGTATCTTCTTTGATCGCGTGTTCTACTTGGGTATCAGTTTTAATCGCATCTTTCCCTTTGATATCCTTTTTGCCTGATTTTTCTTTTGGATATCCTCTTTGAATGCTTTTTCCATTTTGATATCCTTTTTGTTGATTACTTCTTCCACTTCAATATCGTTCTTCATTGCTACTCCTACTTCCATATCCTCTTTGTTTGCTTTTTCCATTTTGATATTCTCTTTGATTGCTTCTTCCATTTTAATATCCTCCTTCATTGCTTCTCCTTCTTCGATATCCTCTTTGTTTGCTTTTTCCATTTTAATATCTTCTTTGATAGATTCTTCTACTTTGATAACCTCTTTGATTGCTTCTTCCACTTCAATATCCTCTTTGATTGCTTTTTTAAATTTAATATCCTATTCGATTGCTTCGTTAACTTCGACATCTTATTTGATAGTTACTTCTACATCGATATCTTCGTTGATTGTTTCGTCGACTACGATATACTCTTAACAAAATTATGATTTCTCTAAAAAAAACATAAATCGCTCGTATCTTCGAAACGGAAGCAGAAAACTTTTAAAAATGGTAGTACAAATTTTTGGAGGAATTGTTTTTTTATCTTTTTTGATTTCTTCTTTCACTTCGGTATCTTCTTTGATCGTGTTTTCTACTTCGATATCCTCTTTGAATGCTTATTCCACTTCGATATCGTCTTTGATTGCGTCTTCCACTTCGATGGTCTCTTTGATTACTTCTTCTATTTTGATACGCTCTTTAATTTCTGCTTCCACTTGGATATCCTCCTTGATTGCTTCTCCTACTTCGATATCTCCTTTGATTGCTTCTTCCATTTAGATAACCTCTTTGTTTGCTTCATCCACTTGGATATCCTCTTTGATTGCGTTTTCTACTTGGATATCCTTTTTGATTGCATCTTTTCTTTTGAAATCCTCCTTGATTGCTTCTCCTACTTCGATATCCTCTTTGTTTGCTTTTTCCATTTTGATATCCTCTTTGATAGATTCTTTCACTTTGATAATCTCTTTGATTGCTTTGTCATCTTCGATATCCTCTTTGATAGCATTTTTCTTTGATATCCTGTTTGGTTGTTTTTTTACTTCGATATCCTCTTTAATTTCTTCTCTTTAATTCTCTTTAATACGCGAGCTGCGAGCAGCTTGCGCACTACGCGACCTCTAGTTAATTTATAAAATTGTTCATATGTCTGTAGATCGATCAGTCTATGTTCATTCTGGACAGACGCAACTCGCACTCGCACATTAATGTTTAAAAATATAAGAAACGTATCTAGAGAAAGCCTATCTGGTTCCCATAGTACAAGCTTTCCTTGGTTTAGGGCTAGATAGAGCTGTGTGAAATATCCAGCATTATTATTATTGAAGTAAAACTTCTTTACGCACGCTTGACTTGGAGAGTAAGCTGGTAAATGCGTTACGAAAAGTGCGAACGGAAGTTGAGAGGGAGATACCTATACGTTAGTGAAGATAGAAAGAGAGAGTTATGTTTCGCATATTTTTAAAAGTTAACGCGCGAGTGCGAGTTTCGTCTGTCCAGAATAAACATAGACTGACTGACCTACAGACGTATGGACAATTTTGTAATTGAACAATTTTATAAATGAGTATTTTGAAAAAGAAGTTTTACTTCAGTCATGTGGTCTAAAGCACACTCCGTTTTTTATAATTATCTGTTCTTGGCACTACAGAAGTTGCGTCCTCCAGCGCTATACAGCCTTTCTAGCTGATGCTAGATAGCTAGATTTTCAATTTATAATCCCATCTCTAGTGGTAACCACACCAAATCCTACAAATTAGACTTGGATAGATACTATAAATTAGTGTAGTTCAAAGAAGATGTACTAAAACATGGAAGGAGTGCTAATAGCAGAAAGTGTCAGGTCTATACCCGTCTCCTTTCTTCCTTATGCACTTCTGCCGATGTGTGAATGGATCAACAAATAATTTATGAGCTTACTGCTCGAACTGTCATCCGGCAAGATTGTCTATGTGTGGGTGGTGAGATTGTGAACATAAGTCTTCCAATTTGGAAAGTCATAACCTCTTTAGTTCAAGTTCCTTGGTGTAGATACTCTATTGTTCAACAACTGTCATGTCACGCTCCTTATTTTTAAGACTTCAAAAAAGGAGGAGGTTCTCAATTCGACTGTAGGTATTTTTTTATGTTTGTTACCTCAGAACTTTCGACTGGGTGAACCGATTTTGATCATTCTTGCTTTATTTGAAAGATGGTGCTTCCCGTGTGGTCTTATTTCCATTTGGTCCAGTTCTGACAATGGCATTCATGAGAAAACAATATAAGTCATAAATTTGTTTAATTTTTATGTTGTTATGTTTGTAAGCTCAGAACTCCGTTATATATCAACCACTTTGGAAAATTAGTTTTTTATTTGAAAGAATATACTTTTAGATTGATCCCATGGAAATTTTATCAAAATTGGTAGAGAAGTTTGGTTTTCAGTATTATCTGAAGTCGGTTATATATTTTGTTAAAACGTTACTTGTTACTACCTAGTCAGGTCATAAATTCTGTCACATGTTTAATATAAAATAATTGAAACAAGTTTATTCATTATGTAACCATTTATATACCAAAATGAACTTAACAAAACATAGATTCTTATGACACTAAAGTTTATTCAAAATTACCTCCGTGATTTTGAATACAGGCCTTCAATCTGCGCGGCCAGTCGTCTATCGCAGCACGAACGAGGTCCATGTCAATATCGGCGGCTGCCTTAATCAAGGATGTCTTGAGTGACTCCAAATTGGGATGAGGCTTTGAGCACGCCTTTTCCTCCAAGTGTTGCCATATCTTGTAATCTAACGGATTCAAATCTGGACTGGAGGAGGGCCAGTCTTCGTGCCGGATGAAGTCGATTTCACGCGCCGCCAGCTAGTCTTGTGTGCTCTTCGCTCTATGAGCTGGCGCCAAATCTTGTTGGAATACCCAGTGCCTGTTATTGAACATAGTATGAGAAACAGGTTTCACAAGGTTCGTCAGGACTGTATTTTGATACACAACTGCATTCGTTTTAACACCTATCTCACAAAAATGTACCTCTGTTAAGCCCCAATAAGAAACTCCCAACCATACCATGAGCGAGGATGGAAAATGACCTCGTTGGACACGCGGAATACGGTTGCTCGCTTCTTCACTACTGTGTGCGTACACCTTATCATTTTGTTTGCTGTAGCTCTCTTCTACGGTAAAAAATTTTTCACCCGAAAAAAGAATTTCCCGATATTTTTTTCCCGCGTACCGCTTCAACAAAGTGCGGCATCTCTTCAGTCTCAGGTCCATTAGACGAGCATTCAAACTATGCCCTGTTTTTCTTCGATATGCCCGAAGCCCTAAGTCTTCATTTAACATCCTTTTCACCGTGGTTCTGCTTATCTTCTTTGAATTCGCGCCTTCACAGCTTTTATCACTGCTGGAGTCCTAACAGACCGAGGGCGACCACTTCTTGACCTGTCATCTACACTAGAGTCTTCATTGTATCGTTTGATGGTGCGATAAACGAATCATTTGGTTATATTCAAATTTTTCAGTATGTCAAAAATTTGAATTGGTGCGTAACCGCAACGATGCAACGCAATAACTGCAACACGGTCTTCTTTAAGCGTCCACTCCATATTTAAAAATGAGTAAAATTCTAAAAAGTATACATTTTTATTTTCATGAACAATTCGAAATTCGAATTTTATAAATTTTTTTGTGGCCAGCATTCTAAAAGAAAAGTTTTTACTGTGTGACAATACTTATGACCTGACTAGGTATATTGTGATGTTATTGAATTGCATAATTATATATTTAAATTCGTTACCTCTACTTATGTAGTGTACATATCAAGCTAATGCTGCAAACTTGACAAATGGACTATTAAATAAACAGTAAGACCCAATTTTCACCACCATTTATCACCTCTGAGTAACGATAATAGTATATTATGATACAAGTGAGCTATGTTGCTCATTATACACGAGGTTGTAGTTTGCAGCCCGAGCCATAGGCGAGGGCGTAAATCAGCCAAGTGTCTAGTGAGCTAGTTGCTCACGAGTTTCATACGCACTTTTTCAACACAATTGCGAGGAGAAAACAAACATGTATTGCATAAATCGTATAATTATTAAAAGAATTGGTGAATGTACAATTTTAAAAACGATATGGGATTGTTTTTGATGGCAATTTCACAGTTTGTGTTACATTGGTAGTTGCCATTTTTTTAGTATCTTCATTTACTTCTTGTGTAAATGTCAGCGACATAGGTAAACCATACAAATTACTGGAATTAGAAGGCACCAAATAACTCATGCTACGAGATGTACATGGTTGTGGGTTTAGGCTATCATTTGCAGTTTGTGCTGCATTTAGTATTTCTGGCGGGGTTAAATCTATCAATTGTTAATCTTTTGTCCTAAAACTTGACAGTTTTACAATTATTTACCACACAGCAACAAATGCGATACAAACAAAGAAATGGTGCGTAAGTTTTTTTTTTGCACTCGCAAAGTGTAAGTTGGTAGATTACATAAAGCCATACAGCCTAGCCTACTTCAAAATTATAATTTTAGTGATAAAATGCAAATATTTTATAACAAATTATTGTGAATTATTAGTAATTTGATATTAATAAATGTTTTTTCGCCTTAATTAGGGATACTATAATTGCAAAAATGTAATAGGATTTTCAGCGGCATAAAACCTCTTTGTTGTTACAAAAACTGTATTACCCGGTTAAATTGAAAATGCTCTGTTTACTCGCACATAATTTGCAGTTAGGTACTAACTTAACTTTATAGGGATAATTCTATTAAGCACTAGTGTGTTATTACGCACGCGTGTGTTATAGTTCGGTTTGTGGCCCTATTAACGATGTACCATAGTAACCATATTTTGTTTTCACATGGAAATAAATAAAGAAAGAATCATTTTTATCCTTCAATTAAAGTTATTCTAAGGTCGTTAAATAGGTCATTTTAATCAAAGAGTTTCTTTTATATTGGTATTTTAGGACCGCAAAGTACAGCAAAACCGCGTAGGACTCACCAAGTCGGATCTAAGAAAGATTGACGTTGTATATGGTGATGAATGCAGAATACGAGACCGCCTGAAGCAGCTTGAACTCTGTCAATCCTACCCAGGTGTTGCAAGGAAGAAACGAGACATCAATAGCTCAAATGTAGTACTACGTAGAAGAGAAAGAGAGAATGCACATAAAACAGATCAGACTTCTAAACAACCTGAGATTGCTAGAAAGAAACGAGACGTAGAAGCAACTCAAGATATGGAAGTCGTAACTATAAGTTTACGAGTAAACCCTAATATCACACCGCCGTCTAACGTAACAGATGCAAAAGATACCATTACAGATCTAGGGATACAAGACGCAATACAGAACGTAGTAGAAGAAGTGCACAAAGTATCAGCATTGGCATTGAAAAACGCTAGAGAAAAATACTGCAACATTACTAAACCAAGTTTAAGAACAGAGGGTGTTTTAACAAAATCTAAATCTGATATTCTAGGTATTATAGAGTTGGTTGTAAATTACGCACAAGGTATGGTAGATCACGCAGTAGCAAATCTAACACAGTTCTGCGAAGAATCTCAATCAATAGAATTATACCAACGAGCTAGATGTAATTCTAACGGAAATATGCGTGAATGTAGACAGACTTACAGGTCCACAAAGTCAGGAGACGTCAAATACAGGACTCATCACAGACCAGTTTACATCCAATCAACTAAACATAGAGAAATGAAGAAGGGCATTTACGATCGTAATATCTTGAGATCTGCAAATGATACCAACGAGGCTACAGAAAACGCAACAGAACCAACTAGAAGGAAAAGAGAGACAGATGATGTAGTAAACGAAACAAATATCGGTTTAGAACAAGATAAAGATCATAACGAACAGAATAAAAAAGAAAATGAACAGGATAAGAAGGACGAAGAGGAAAAAGATGAAGTTGAAGGAAACAGTGAAGCAGCTTTGAGAGCAGGCACTACAATAAGTCCAGCTATTAAAAGAATTATTTATGAGTCAGTAAGAAGACAAGCAAGAAGAAATAGGTAAGATTTTATGAAATAAATCTCTATTACAAACACAATCCTTTATTGAATTTTTTATTTGCAAAACAAGCCTTAGGCTGCTTTTCCACCAGAGATGTGCTATGCAGCTATTCTGCGAGGATGTAAAAGCTAAGCTATGAAACTATGTGACCGTTTCCACTGATAAATGTTATATAAATGTTAAATCACATGTTTACATAAAACGACTAGAATCTATACAGCGTAGGTTTATGAGATTTATTCAGTACAAATGTAAAACATATGATATAGATTATGAGTCGAGATGCAAAAGGCAACATATGCTTCCGCTCCAGGAAAGAAGAAAGATATTGGACATTTCAATATTGGTAAAAATTGCACAGTCTCTCATTGATTCTCCTCACCTTCTTTCCATGATACGGTTACGAGTCCCAACAAGAACCGTAAGGATACCTTTTCTTTCCCTTTATGTTCCCCGCTGTAAGACAAACTATCGGCAAAACTCCTTCATTATTAGATCTGCTAACTATTACAATAAACTGGTTGACTTTCCTGAGTTAGATTTATTTAACCTAAATCCCTCGCAATTTAAGCGCGTTCTTTTGAAACACTGGCTTGAATTGGATCAATAACTGTTTGTTCTCACTTTTAATTTTATTGATACTTATATGTTTTTACTTATGTATTATTTTTTACCTTCCTTTTATTTTGAAAATTCTTAGCTAACTAAAAAAACAAGCTCATTTAAATATTATATGGGAAAACATGTAAATGGTAATAAGTGTTTAACGTTGTTTCTTATAAGATATAAGTACTGTTTGTTTTCCGAATAAAATAAAAGCTATGTAGCGAACCAAGTAAGATGCGCCGCCATGAATTCTTCTTCGCCCATTGCGAGATATAAAATAATTTTTTGCTTCCACGATGGCATGTCTACTTTCAGTGACAAACGCGGGCCTACTGAGTACTCTGCTCTTCACATAGCCTACCACTCGCGACCATCCATAGCACGCATCCTTCCATATAAAAAACATAGCTTAGTTGAATCCGTTTCCACCAGTGCTATGCTATGTGGACTAATGAATATGATTGGTGGATATCAAACGCAGCCATAGCAACGTAGCATAGCACATCTCTGGTGGAAAAGCAGCCTTAGAATGGAATGGATAAGAACATTACCAACTTTTATAATCGCGTTTATACATGTAAGTATTATAGGTATATTTCTGAGAGAAAGCGACGAAGCGTATATGCGTACGCTCGTCATCAGTAGAGTAGTCATACTTTATGGGCCACCTCCAATATCACGATAAGGCGATAAGGGGAGGTCACATAGTCGTGGTCAAGTCACAAGAAGTTCTTATTTAATTTTTATAATCATAGAGACAAGTAAAAAGTAGGTATTTTATTAATTTACTTAAAAATACCTATATTTAAATAACAAAATAAATTTTTCAAATTTATATTAAATTAATTAAATATTAAATGTACTTACATAAAATCTATATTGTGACAAAAAATATATATGAACATTATGTTTAAAAATATTAATTAGTGGTCCACCTAGGTCCTGGACCCAGCCCAGGTGGGGTCATGACCCCCTTGACCCTCCCCCTGGATCCGCCCTTGGGTTTAGTACATGCTAGAGCGGCTGGTACAAATAAAAATAAAATCGTTTATTTACCAGAATACACAAAACACAGCGGTCCTGACATCATGCGGTAGACATGATGTCAGGAACAGGAAGTAAGCTAATATCATTAAAATCACTACGTACAAATACTGCACACTAGCCGATGTTTAGCTTTTCTGCTTAGACAAAGCAACTTACCAATAATTCATAATATTCATGTTTAATATGACTAATTTTTATGTTTAAGATCTCTATCTATCTATCCAGCCTCTTAGCACTCGGCGTTGGTTATATGCCTCTCTATTATTCTAATCTAATCGTTCTTAAGCAAGTCCGCTATGAGATCGTCAGCCATCGAGCCGGTGTGGTCTGCCCTGTCCATCTCTTGGCTTCTATTCTGTGACCTGACTATCTTTAAGTCTTATGCCTCGCGATTCGCCTACCTACATCTTTGACTTAAGTTTATGATACCTATAGGTACATTGCTTTTTGCACGGCCTTAGAGTAACTTTAATTGTCGAATAAAAACTCTCTTCTCCCTTTATCTGTTTTCATGTTAAAACAAAAGATATTTTTATTAATTGGATAACCTTACTCTGAGGTGGTGAAACTGGCACTTATATTATATATATATTTTTTTGATTATATATTGAATTTATAATCACGTCATTAAATTATATTTAATATTATAAAATGTAAATAATTTCTCATGATATCATCCGCCGGGCTTTTGCAGCGCCAACGTTCCAACCGTTCTTGAACCGAACGGTCTGATACGTGACGATAGTAAGAGGCCTGACGGTATGGCTCTTATACCTTGGGAGAAGGGTAGGCCTTTGGTGTGGGACGCCACATGCGTCGATACCCTTGCGCCATCTCATCTGTCTGGTACAGCAGATGGGGCCGGTGCGGCGGCAAATTCAGCCGAAGATCTCATGCGGCGCAAATAGCAATCGCCGGGACACATCGCGTTTTCAAAATTCTTTCTGGGCGTCTGGTCGAAGCGACGTGTGATCCGAGAGCTGGCGCTTATCTGGGTAAACGCATAAGCATTGCAATTCAGCGGGGCAATGCAGCCAGCGTCTTGGGGACACTTCCGCCTGGTAGTGATCTGGAGCAGTTGAGCTGTCTATCGTTCGTTTGCAACGGTCTTTAGATGATTCAACTGTTTCTTCTGTATTTTTATTGTATATATGTATTCTTTCTATTATCAAAGAACATTTTTATTTCTAAGATGATTAAATGATTTTATTGATTGTTATGAATAAATGAAAGTATATACAACCTAGTCACTTCTATAAATTAGTAAAAAAATACATGACTAGTGAATCTTCCCTGAGAACAATTTTCAGGGCCAGACATTCCGGAAAATACGGAGATGCGGACGACTCCAGAATATCCATAGAGACTTATAAGCCAAGACAGGAATACAGTAGAAAGAAGTCCTCAGAAGAAGTACAGGAGCCACTTTACTACAATGATGATATAAAAGAAGATATAGATAGTAACGAGCAAAGTAGAGAAGATGCAAAGCAAAATAGAGAATCTTTAGACATAGATTATACAAAAAAGAAGAGAGAATCTTTAGACATAGATTATACAAAAAAGAAGAGAGAATCTTTAGACATAGATTATACAAAAAAGAAGAGAGAATCTTTAGACATAGATTATACAAAAAAGAAGAGAGAATCTTTAGACATAGATTATACAAAAAAGAAGAGAGAATCAGCTGAGAAAGAGGATCAATGGGTGACAAAGAAAATGAAAAAAGTAAGAGATGATAGAGAGATGGAGAAGACATCGGAAGAAGAGGAAGCTGTGACTGTGACTACTGAAAAGTAAGTTTTCCTGATAAGAAACATATTTTGTTAATAAAGTGGGAGTAAGTAGTAAATAACAGATTTCCGCCCCCTAATACGAGCACCATAGCCCTCGCCTAGTTTGATTATGAACGGGCTGGCTCTGACAGACAGCATCGCTAAGGCCGTTTGTCCACCGCCGCCGTCACCGGGACGTCACCGAGAACGAGATGACGGCGCCGAGTTAGCGATTAGCGAGGCCGTGTATCCACCGCACGCCCGTCCACCCGAGTGCCGGCGAGAGCGGCGGTGGACAAACGGCCTATAGTAAATGCATGTTCACGTTCCTATGGTAAAAAATAATTATAGACAAAACGCATTCTTAATACGAGCTAGCAAATCGTTCAACTCATTGGTCAATAAAAATATTGACATCTGCAAGTAAGCTTAAACGCTCGTTAAGCGATCATTTCTTTTTAAATTAACTATTAATTTTATTTAATGGCGTTTTATGTTTTAATCTCCTGTCGTCTACATACACTGTGTTTTTGATTCTATTTACATACATTTACTATAGGCCGTTTGTCCACCGCCGCTCTCGCCGGCACTCGGGTGGACGGGCGTGCGGTGGACACACGGCCTAGGTAAATGTATGTATCGCTAAATCGACGCCGTCATCTCTCGTTCTCGGTGACGTCCCGATGATGGCGGCGGTGGACAAACGGCCTCAGGGCCATCCATTAATTACGTTAGGCGTTTGGGGGGGGACAGAAAAAAATACGCAAATATCACGTATTTTTTTCTGTCAAAAACAGTGTGAAATTGCGAGTAATCTAGGTTAACACGATAAGTGCGAAACAGGGCTTGAAACCTGTTCGTGTCTCGTCTTTATAAACTTGAGAGCAAAAAAATCGCACATTCATGATTTTTTGACATAACTAAAAAAAAAACAAAAAATATTATGTTTCTGTAATGCAGATTCATAGTCTATTTTAATACCTATCCAGTGGTATCTGATTTGTCTTTCAATCATTACATAAAAATGCTTTTGTGGATCAATAACAAAAATGCATGTTTAGTAAAAAATTCTTTATTCAAGTATTGGTGTCAAAGTTATGAAATTAAAAGATAAAATTAATTAAAAGTTTGTTATTAATACCGAGTGTTCCCTCCCCTAGCCTGAATCACTGACTCCATCCGTGTTTTCATTGATGTTACTAGACTTTTGATAAAGTCTTGAGGAATAGCCTCCCATTCCTCTGCGATCGCCTGTTGCAGCTCCTGTAGAGTCGATGGAGGAGTATCTCGGCCTCGAACTCTTCTTTTCAGCTCGTCCCATAGATGTTCGATGGGATTGAGGTCTGGGCTTCGAGCTGGCCACTCCATAACGGTCACATCCACCTCTTGAAGGTACTCGATCACTATGCCAGCAGTATGCGGTCTTGCATTATCTTGCATAAACAGAAAGTTTTCGCCGATAAACCCAGCATAAGGTACGACGTGGCTCTCGAGTACTTCCTCAATGTATCGTATGGAAGTCAATCCTCTTGATTGGCGACCAGTATTCGGTCCGGTGATGAAGGCAAGCTCGGTTTTTGTATCCATAGACATGCCTCCCCAAAACATGATTGATCCACCGCCATAGGCGACACGTTCTGTTATGCAGCATTGGGCAAATCGCTCTCCCGATCTTCTATACACCTTCCCCCGTCCGTCGTTGCCATGCAAGCACATCCTGCACTCATCAGAGAACAGGACTGCACTCCACTGCTCTTCGGTCCAATTCAAATGGTCTCGAGCGAACTGAAGGCGGGCTTCTCGGTGGGCTGGGGTCAATTTCGGCCCGTTTGCTGGCCTGTGTGCAGTCAGGCCACCTTCTCTCAATCGTCTTCTGACTGTCCACCGGCTAACTTCTACTTCACGAACTTCTTGAAGTCGATGGCCCAGTTGAACTGCGTTCAAACGACGATTTCTTAAAGATGTCGTTATAAGAAAGCGGTTATCACGCTCTGTTGTAGCACGGGGACGGCCCGATCCCTATCGCCGTTGGTAGCCACCAGTCTCTTGATACCTCTGGTATACACGCCGAACGGTAAATCGGCTCAAACTCAATTGTCGAGCCACTTGACTTTGCTTAAGCCCCGATTCAACAAGGGCAACCACTTGAGCGGCTACTTCTGGTGTAGTATCCATTTTCGTGTTCCGTTTGAAGCCAATATCAATAGAGAACCTTTCACACTGTACGTTGGTATGCAAATGATGACCATTCCCTCAATATGCACTCTTTTATACCTGCGATAAATCCCGCCGCCGGCCTTACCTGGATCGAGCGACATAAGGGGGTCTATTGTTTTGTTGCTAATGAGTTGTTTTTAAAGGTAAATGTCAACCCTTTATCAGTTCTGCGAATGCCTAGATTATGCACTTTAATTTAATTTGATTTTAATTTGCTGTAAGCTCCAAATAAAAAAAAATTTAACTTTTAAGTAAAAATGTGCGGATGTGCGATTTTATTGCTCTCAAGTGTAGAGGTAAGAAAAAACTTAACGAGTCTGTCATGCGGGAGGCATAACTTCCATCTGGTTCAGTGTAGGAAAGAGATAACTATATATCTGAGATGTGCTATTGATTCCTAGTTCTATGGTATACCAACCTCAATGCCGGGTTTCTTAGACCTCGTGCCGCACACATAAAAAAAACCGTACACTTTGTCTTATTTGGCGCCAAAAAAAGGAGTTTGGTCTTCTACGGGCGGTGGAGTTTAATATGCCTCGTGCCGCCGTAATCTCTGGTTTAGGTAACGCAGTAATGGAAAGTACAGATAAATCTGTGCCGCTGGGAACGTGTCAAATAAAGTAAATGACTTTATAATACATATAACGCGCTATGATAACGACACAGTAGCCCTTCGATTGTCGAAATAAATTCAATGCAATCAAACACTAACTAACGTATTTACACTAAAAATACATATTTTGAAAAAACTCACGTGAGATATCTTACGACATCTCACCAAGTGGGAAGGTGTCGATCGCTAAAATCCCCTCACGTACATCCCCCCAACTGGAAATCCCCTGCGTGTTTATAGATTGAGTTCAATGCTATTTATTACAGAAGGTTTTTATTAAGTTTAGATAAAATATTTATTATAGATTTTATCTATCTATGTTATAACTATATAAGATATATATAAGTTAGTTATAGTATCTATATAAGTCCTATAATTTAGATAAAATATATAGGTAATATAGATTTTATCTAAACAGTACCTACTACTAGTTCCGTTCCTTTTGCCAAAATCACTCCCACAAACCGAGAGGAAAGATGTTACACATCAATACGAAAAGACTGGGCCAGTTAGGGCTGTCGGTTAGGATAATGGTATTTTTTTATTAAATATTAACATTTCTAATTTAAATAACTAGTGGTTCGCCCCGAATTGAGATCTCGCGAATCTCCCAAAACACAAAAAAAAATATTCTTAGGGCGACTCGCGCAACGACGCCTAAACGTATTTAGTCGCTAAATATGATTTAAGGAGTTGTCAAATCATACAAATACGTAAAATTTAAATACGTTTAGGGATCGCTGTGCAACCCCGCCTTAATCTTTAACTAATAAAATAGTACTACGAAATTAAAAACCAAATTAATTGACCTACAATTTCATTCAAATTACAGGTAAGGGGAGTTCATGTAAAATGGAAATATTTTTTGGGTTAGAAATTGCAGTCATTCTGGATTTCAGACTTTTGCTTAGATTTGTGCTACACGTATACCAAATTTCAGCCCTGTGGGATCACTGGTGTACCCTGTGAATTTTGTCAAAGTTCAGTTTTTACTATGGCTAATTACTTGAAAACTACAAAGTTTAAACTAAAAATAAAAACCGTGTCGAAATGTACTAACAAAGACCTTTTATTGGACGTATCACTTGAACGGATAGTCCCATTTTTTTTATTTTACCCCTCTTGAACCCCAATACTCAACAACCCCCTCTCATTTTTAGCTCATTTAGTCACACCAAAATTGTGCTATCACTACCTACATATATACCAAATTTCACGATGATCGGATAAACGCTTCGAAAGTTATACATACATACCTACATACATACATACAACGCCGATTTGCCCAAGTTGATTTAAAAATCTCGCTTCGCTCGATCAATTAATATTCTAATTAATATTATTAATTATTCTTTCATAGGCATAAAAAGAAGATCAAAGAGCAGCAGAAGAAAAGTGATACAGTCCCGCGGGTCGTGAAGTTATCGAAAAAAAATAAAGAATTTTATAAGGACAGGAAATGGCCCAGAGGTCTCGTTATTTACGTCATCAAGAAAGATACTACTTGTAAGTTTTTTTTCTAATGGACTAATCTCGCTGTTGGCCTCTGATGCCGTTGCAGCTTAACCGAACTTTTGGCGAGCGCAGAAGGCGCTCAGCCCTGTAAGTTTTTGTTGAGGCAACTAGCGCAAGGGCACCACTTAGGTACGAACCTCGGCTTGGGCTGTTGCCAGGGTGGGGATAGGAGAGAAACGCCCGGGTACGTGCTTTTACCTCGTATAGGCGACGACTGAAGGGACTCGTCGACCTCGCCGGCGAGGTCGGTGTATCTGTGAAGTGTTTGCTCTGTCTAATGTAGATGACTCAGAAATCTCTTCCGCATTAACGGAGGTGATTTCGTCATCCGGGTCTCCGAGAATGTGTCTCGGACGACGGAGGGTTTTGTTCGCGGGCGGATCTATCGGATAGTACTACTTGTAAGTTTTTTTTTTCGAATGGACTAATCTCGCTGTTGGCCTCTGAGGCCGTTGCAGCTTAACCGAGCTTTTGGCGAGCGCAGAAGGCGCTCAGCCCTGTAATTTTGTTTGATGAGGCAACTAGCGCAAGGGCACCACTTAGGTACGAACCTCGGTTTGGGCTGTTGCCGGGACGGGGATAGGAGAGAAACGCCCGGGTACGTGCTTGTACCTCGTATAGGCGGCGACTGAAGGGACTCGTTGACCTCGCCGGCGAGGTCGGTGTATTTGTGGAGTGTTTGCTCTGTCTAATGTGGATGACTCACCCGCATTAGCGGAAGTGATTTCGTCATCCGGGTCTCCGAGAACGTGTCTCGGACGACGGAGGGTTTTCCTGTGTTCGGACGGTTCAATCGAATAGTCCGGAATGGTATGTACCAAAGGATTCGGATGATACTACTTGTAAGTACAACCACAGTCCAGTTTTATATTACTGGTCTCTGGTACAACTTATACGCGTAAAGAGGGGATTTCACGGCCATGTGTTAACTGCTAACAGATGGCGCTGCTCTGTCATGCTCTGATTAATAAAGGAAAGTGAATTGTCAATGTCAATTGCCTTGTCAACATTATTGTCCAAGGAACTTGAAATAAACAAGTAACTTTTTAAAAAAATAAAACCGACTTCAGATAACAGAAAAAACAGAACTACAGAACCGATTTCGATAAAATTTCTATAGGACCAATCTGAAAGTATATCCTTTCAAATAAAAAAAGAATTTTGAAAATCGGTCTACAATTGACGGAGAAATCGGTTTGTTTTTTTCATTTGAAATCGAAAATGGTAAGACCACACACGATTAGCTAACCGGGCTACAAAAGTAACCTGTATTTTATTAATCGAACATTTTTTTCTTTTGTGGTGGATAACCCACGCTGTGTTGTTCAATCAGTCCTGAATTTGTCAATAGGCCGTACAGGCCGCGGCCTAGGGGAGGCAGCGTCCTAGGGGCGGCAGATTTCAGAGGATAAATGTCAAAGAAGTTCACTGGTTTTCAGATGGCTTCTAGACTAATACGTTAAATCCCTATAGAAACTCATTCCTATCGAAAATTATCAATCCTAGGTACCTACTGTTGATACAAATGGTAAATTATTATTTTAGAAAGGTACATGGGGCGGCGAAATAAAGTGATCTACACTCATAAAACATATAAAACCAACACAATAATAAAAGGGATACAACTTCCACCATAATATTTAAAAGTAGATTAAAATGGCTCTTAGAGAGTTCTTTTTACTCTGTAGATGAGTTCTACACATTGCCTATTATATAATGTGTATATATGTATATGTGTAGAACTCATCTACACGCTAGACCTCACAAATCTTTAGCCACTCAGCAAAAATTAAGAGAGATTGGCTGGGACGTGTTAACGCATCCGCCGTATAGTCTTGACCTTGCACCTTCAGATTTCCACCTGTTTCGGTCTCTTCAGAATTCTTTAGGCAGTGTCAGGTTAACATCACGAAAGGACTGCCAAAACTACTTGTCGCGGTATTTAGATCAGAAGCCCCAAAATTTCTATAGCAATGGGATCATGTCCCTACCTACAAGATAGCAAAAAGTTATCGAACAAAATGGTACCTACATACTTTAGTTCATCATCATCATCATCATATCAGCCGTAGAACGTCCACTGCTGGACAAAGGCCTCCCTCATTGATCTCCAGGAACTGCGGTTGGAAGCGGCCTGCATCCAACGCCGACCTGCGGTTCTTACCAAGTCGTCTGCCCATCTTGTAGGTGGACGTCCTACGCTGCGCTTGCCGGTCCGTGGCCTCCACTCGAGAACCTTCCAGCCCCATCGATCATCTGTTCTGCGCGCTATATGGCCTGCCCATTGCCACTTCAACGTGCTAATCCGTCGGGCTATGTCGGTGACTTGAGTTCTCCTACGTATCTCCTCATTTCTGATTCGATCCCGTAGAGAAACCCCGAGCATAGCCCTCTCCATAGCTCGTTGAGCGACTCTAAGCTTATTCATAAGGCCAATAGTGAAGGACCACGTCTCGGTTCCATATGTCATCACTGGTAACACACACTGATTGAAGACTTTCGTCTTAAGGCACTGAGATATGTTGGACGAAAAGACGTTGCGAAGTTTCCCAAACGCTGCCCATCCGAGTTGAATTCGACGGTTGATCTCTTTCTGGAAGTTGGACCTACCTAATTGGACTGTTTGTCCTAGGTATACATACGACAACTTCAACTACGAGTCGACAACTTCGAGAGCCGAGTTCTCAACCATAACTGGGGCAGGCACGACATGGATATTCGACATAATTTTCGTCTTTTCCATGTTCATTTTAAGTCCTACCCGTTGGGAGACTCGATTGAGGCCTTCGAGCATCGCGCTGAGCTCTTCCATCGACTTTGCCATGACCACAATATCATCGGCAAACCGAAGGTGAGTGATCTATTCGCCGTTAATATTAATGCCCAGTCCTTTCCATTCCAGAAGCTTGAAGGCATCTTCCAATGCGGTCGTAAACAGTTTCGGAGAGATGACATCTCCCTGTCTTACGCCTCTTTTTAAGGGAATCGCCTTCGAGCTCTGTTCGTGTACTCGGACTGACATTGTGGCGTTTTTATACAAACACTTCAACACTTCGATGTACCGATAGTCAATACGGCATCGTTGGAGAGACTCAAGCACTGCCCATGTTTCGATCGAATCGAAGGCTTTCTCATAGTCCACAAACGCGAGACATAGCGGCAAGTTATACTCTTCGGTCTTCTGTATGACTTGCCGCAGCGTATGTATGTGGTCTATGGTACTGTAGCCTTTACGAAACCCGGCTTATTCGGGAGGCTGGAAGTCATCAAACCTGCGTTCGAGACGGTTCGCGATGACCTTTGAAAACAGCTTATAAACATGGCTCAAAAGCGAGATGGGTCTGTAATTCTTAAGCAAGGTGTTGTCACCTTTCTTGAAGAACAGAACCACCACGCCCTCATTCCATGCTTTTGGCGTTGTACCTTCAAGCAAGGCGGAATTACAGAGCTTCTGAAGGACTTTAAGTACCGGTGATCCACCCGCTTTCAGAAGCTCTGAAGTGATTCCGTCCTCACCTGGCGCCTTGTCGTTCTTAAGCTGCTTCAAGGCCATCCTGATCTCATACAGGCAGATGTCCGGAATATCTTCGGTATAATGTCGGGTCAGTTTGGCTCTTGGGTCGTTGGTCGCACTGCAAACAGGTTTAGTGACCGAATCGTAGAGCCGTCCATAGAACCTTTCGACTTCCCTTAACACTTCCGCTTTACTTGACGTTATGCTGCCATCTTCTCTCTTCAGCTTTGTCATGCGGCTCTGCCCAATAGAATTATCTCTCGCGAACACTTTGGAGCCTTTATTCCGCTCTATCGTATCTTTAATACGAGATTTATTAAATGTACGAATATCGTGCCGCAAGGATTTTCAAATCTTTCTATTGAGTTGCCTATGTGACTGAGCATCATCGGGAGACTGCAGTCGCAAAGAACGTCGTTCAGCCATGAGGTTAAGGGTGTCATCAGAGAGTTTCTGAGGTCTATTGGTACGGGGGTCTTAAAGAACTGGGACCCCACCGTATGGACGGTTTCTACGAACCTGTTATTGATCTCGTCCACTGATGCATCTACTTCTAGACAGTCAAAGCGATTTGCAAGTTCGAGTTGAAAGCTCTCGAGGTTTTGGATATGTGCGAGAGTGGGTCGGAGCGTAGACTTCATCAAACGGGACCTTTCAAGTTTAACGTTCATATTCAATGTGGCTCTAACAACTCGGTTTTCACCGGTTTCACCCTGTGAATCACAGAGACATCATTGAATATTCGTTTCTTGTTGGTCAAGATGAAATCAATCTCATTTTTCGTGGAACCGTCGGACTAATCCAGGTCCATTTCCTGTGAGGCGGCTTCTGGAAAAAAGAATTCATCACAAAGAGTCCTTCTTTCTCCAGAAAATCGGCCAGCCTCTGTCCCCTGGGGTTCCGTTGCCCATATCCAAATTACCCCACTCTCAACTCATCATCGCTTCTCATGCCTAGCTTTGCATTGAAGTCCCCCATAACAACAATAAAGTGAGTTTTGTTCGTATGTATGGCTCTACTGATGTCCTCATACATAGACTCTACTTCTTCATCTGGGTGTGAAGAGGTCGGCGCATATACCTGAACGACCTTCAGCGAATATCGCTTAGATATTCTGAGTGTCAGGTGCGCGACCCTGCTCGACACACTGTCGATGGTGATAATGTTGTTGATGAGTGACTTGTGAACGAGAAACCCAACACCACCTTGGGACTGTTGGTCGCCCTCCCGGTAGTATAGTAGGTTACCAGACTTAAGGGATATCGTGTCCTCGCCCCTAATAACCCCAAAATGTCCCAGTGTAATCTACTAATTTCTTCTTCCAGCTCAACAATCTTTTCGTCTGTCCTCAAAGTGCGGATGTTGTGTGTTACCAGGGCCGGTGGTCGTCGTAGGGTTTGGTAACCGATCGTCTCCCGGGCATTCTTAGCACCCCTGGCCCCGCCGTGTATTTACTTTAGTTAAATGTAAAGAAACTATATTAATTTTTTTTTTTGAATTTTCATAAAAAATGCGAAGAAACATTTTCCCCACCTAATATAATTTTGATAAAATGAATTTATTATACAATTGATGAATTATATTTATATTAGATAATTTAATAATGCTCAATATTTAATTTATTGCTTATCTATATAACTTTTGTATTTTTGACTTGTAACTTGGCGTTATAAATTAAGAATTGTATTATTGTATTGTGTCCAAGGCGTAGTTTCCAGTTTCCACTCGATTACATTTGTACCCATCGGCCCGCAGTTCTTAGAACTGTGTGCCCCGCCTATTGTCACTTCAACAGTTCAACTTGCTATCAAGTTGAATTAGATTAGGTATTGTCGGACTCGCGCACGAACAGTTCTGTACCATCCTACTACTAATATTATAAACGCGAAAGTTTGTATGTTTGGATGTATGGATGTTTGTTCCTCTTTCACGCAAAAACTACATAATGGATTTTTATGAAATTTTACAATAATGCAGCTTTTACATTAGAATAACACATAGGCTATAATTTTTAAAGATAATGTGTGAATTGTCCAAAATGTAACGATAATTGACAAGTAAGTCGGAAAAAAATCTGCCATTTGCGAGCTATTCTGGCGTACGCTGCAAAAACTGTAGAGTTTACACGCATGTAATGTATAAGAGAAATGTTTATCTTAATTAGTCCTACAAAAAAGTCCGCGACAGCATATATCTAGCTTTTATGAGTAAGATATTATCGGCAAAACAGTAAACCATAAATCCAATAAAAATTGATAATATATTTGTAATGCACATTTGGTAGTAACAAACGAAGCTACTCGAAGTACTTACTAATCCTGCGCAGACGACGTCGCGGGTACCAGCTAGTTATCTATAAAAACGGCAAAGAAATCACGTTTGTTGTATGGGAGCCCCTCTTCAATATATTCTAATTATTTATTTTTAAAGTGAATATATAACTTAATATTCTGTGAATATTTCAAGCGTTTACCTGTTGCCGTTATCAATATCGAGCTAAAACTAGCAAAAAATCACGTTTGTTGTATGGGAGCCCCCTTAAATATCTATTTTATTCTGTTTTAGTATTTATTGTTATAGCGGCAACATCATCTGTGATAATTTTAATTGTTTAACTATCACGGTTCATGAGATACAGCCTGGTGACAGACGGACAGACTGACAGACAGTGGAGCCTCAGTAATAGGGTGCCGTTTTACCCTTTGGGTACGGAACCCTACTAATCCCACTAATATTATAAACGCGAAAGTTTCTATGTATGTATACATACTCTTTCACGTCGCAACGGCTGAACCGATTTCGATGAAATGTGGTATGTACGTAGATCATAACCTGGATTAACACATAGGCTACTTTTTGTTGACTAACCACGCGTGCGAAGCCGCTGGCGGAAGCTAGTATCCTATAAGGCTTCTATTTTTCCTTTTGAGGTACGGAACCGTTTTAAACTCTTACAGATGACACAGACGACCTACGACGTCGTCTAGAAGAAGTGAACGATATCCTGAAAGAGAAGACCTGTGTACGGCTGAAGGAGCTAACTGAAGACCAGGCTAAAAGCTATGAGGATTACGTCGTGTTAGACAACAGCCCTGATTACGTCACCGGCAGAGTTGGAGGGAGACAGGTATTTAGAAAGTTGTAGTTAGAAAGAGTTTTCTAGAATGTTTCCCGAGGTGTATAGACGGTTCTAGAACAGTATTCAGTAGGGTGGAAATAAAAACTGTTTTAATAAATACTAGCTGACCAATCCGCAGCTTCTATTCAGTTAAATTCATTTATTCAATTTTCAGATGTCAAAGATCCATATAGTTGTTAGTAAAAAGGAATAGAAAACTTAAATCAAACATGTCACATGGGTTAGTACAAAGTATAGGCACAATAAAAGAAACAAAATTCAAATAAAAACTATAATAAGTTTAACGCGCCGGTGAACCCCGAGCGCAACTTCAATTCGGCCGCGTCAAAAACTTCGGCCTGAATATCGCTATCCCTGTTTACTGACGAAGTTTGGCCACGCAGAGCGACAGTGATAGCAATAAAACGATTCTAAATTTGATTAGATTTTGACCGTGTTCCGTAATACCAAAAATGATGACAGAAAACTTGTTGTAATTTTCTCATTGTGTTGTTATTCTGTAACTAGACGATATAATCTATGTTCCCATGACTAGGACACGTAAGATGTTGTTGTTTTTAATACGAAACAATCAGGTTGAAAACAGGTCTTTTATGACGTAAAAACATGCAGAATGCGATACGCTTCTATTTCATTTTAGGTAAGTATTTTGATCTAATATATTGGGTTGGGTTGGGAACCTAGACAAATACTATTCAAATTAAAATAATACCTTATTAAGGTAGAAATAGTGTTTAATAAAAAGTACGTGTTGTATGGGCGATTGTCCCTCCGGTGTCCCCTTAAGTCCTTCACTCAAGTCCTAAGTCAATAGTCTCTCACAAAGACTATTCGATCAGAACCCGATTGAAGGAATTCATAATCGGTGATTCGTACATGTCTGCAATGACCTGCAGGATGGTGTTGGTGCTGCCTCGCACTCTACTGAGCAGTGAGACACGCGCCTCTGCAAACATTCAGCTTCGCACGCGTAGTTTTTCAATAAAAAATTACCCTCCTTCTGCGCAGTTGGGTAAAAAGTAGCCTTTGTCTCCCGGGGATAGTGTAGCTTCCCAACAGTGAAAGAATTTTTTAAATCGGTTCAGTAGTTTCGGAGCCTATTCAATACAAACAAACAAATAAACAAATCTTTCCTCGTTATAATATTATTTTTGTAGATATTGTATGTTCTTTAATTTAATATTGTAGAACATACTTTTGTTCCACATCAATAGTTTCCGCAGCGCATGCGTCGAAAGACGTTTTAGGGCACTTTTTTACTCGTTGGGTTACGTTATTTAAGTTTTAGTAAGGATCCCTAATCTTTTCTAGCAATAAATATAGCCTATGTCACTCAGGGTGAATGTAGCTTTCCAATGGTGAAAGAATTTTTGAAATCGGCACAGTAGTTTTTGAGTTTATTCATTACACACATAAAAATATAAATCTTGCCTCTTTATAAATTATAGTATGTATAGATATTAGTACCTATAGACTAGCTGACCAATCCACAGCTTCGCATGCGTAGTTTTTCAATAAAAACATTACCCTCCTTCTGCGCAGTTGAGTAAAAAGTAGCCTATGTCACCCGGGGATAGTGTAGCTTCCCAACAGTGAAAGAATTTTTTAAATAGGTCCAGTAGTTTCGGAGCCTTTTCAATACAAACAAACAAATATTAGTATAGATTACTAAAAATATTTGTCCTTACTAGATAGTGGACTCAATTTCAGTCAATTTATGGGATAAAATTAGGAACACTTTTGTGTGTACTTTTTAATAAGCGTACACATGGCTACACATCAAGCTATATATTTCCAGTATAAGCTGACCTCACATTCTACCAAAAGCCTACACAATGCGAGGTCAGCTTATACTGGAGATTATAGCTTGATGTGTAGCCGTGTGTACGTACCTACCTACCTTCCTACCTAGCCTGGCAAAAATGTGTACAAACAGAACTAAAATTCTAATACGCATACAGCCCTGCATCAGTACATCGTGATTATCTTGAATCTATAATTTATTTCATCAATTTCTGTAATAAATGCGACTTATAATGTTCAAAAATGTCTCGTTTGACCTCGCCCTCGACAGTGGCGCCTCCAATATGTAGTACCTAACTAATTTATGGGTACTATCTATTTAATTTTGCCAAACAGTTATTAATTTTTACTTCTAGTATTCACGTATAATAAACGATCCCATTTTGTACTGCCGGTCCCCATTTTGTATTGAAGAATTTGGAGTAATCGTATAAGTTATTATAATAGAAACACCTCTAACCATGAATAGCATTGAACCACACATTGAACATTGTAAACTTTTGCGTATTTACAACTGTTTACAACCCTTGTGTGAGCGAGATGACTAAATAAGTAGTAAGTATGAGAAGGACAGATATAGTATTCACGTGATTACAATAGAATGAAATTTCGTTGCCCTACTGTGTTACAGCGTGTTGCCATAATTTAGAAAATACCCTAAACTTGTGAAATGCATGTAGCTAATTGATTGAATAATGTTGAAATCTTAGAACATAATTTCATCTGTACACAAAATAAATTAATAAAATAAAATAAAAAAGCGATATAAATTCCGATACACTATAAAAGTAGGTACATAATCGTAAAAATAAACTAATATGAAATAAACAAATAACTTAACTAATTCTATTATTTTACTTGCTATTTGTTGTCGTGAAGCCTCCTTCAGTTGACTTCACTCTGTCCGGTCTCTTGCAACTCTTTGCCATATTTTTCCCGCCACTTCTACTATGTCATCGCTCCATCTCTTTGGAGGTCATCCCTTTCTGCGCTTTGTACCACGGGGGATCCAGTTTGTCGTAATTTGGCTCCATCGGTTGGCTTTTGTCCTTTGCAGGTGGCCGTACACATAATAACAACATGTCTAAATAATGCTTTGGTTGTAATGTTAAACTGAAAAAGGTGTTTTACATAAGTGATGTTTGTTACCATGTTCTTTATGAGATATAAATTATTTAGCAATGAAATGAGTAAAGCAATCCCGATTTTTTTAATTATTTGTATTTTGGCACGATTAGTCACATAAAAACAAATTTGGTTATTTATTCATTTGCATTTTACTAATGAGAGTGCCGAGAACACAGTAACTCAATCAAATTACTGTAGGTATATTTATTTAGCGATAAATAAATAATTTTGTAGGTAAACACAAACCGGTACTCATATTTTTTAATCACCAAATATTATGTTCTTCAAAATAGTTCAGAAGCTATAAAGTAGGTATTGAACAATCATTCGTTATAAATTCAGCAGATGTGTTTATAAATAAAAAAAAACCATGTGTGTGTACCTAAGTACGCACGTAAAGATTTCATCCCCTATGATCTAACTCTTTGTTTTTAAAAGGAATGATAAAATAATAAATATAGTTATAAGTTTTCACGGAAACTTGAGAGACAGTTATTAGCTAACTTTATAATGTCGGTTTTTGGCTGTCGCTGTGCGCGCGCAACATAATAATTTTACACTAATATTGTTTTCCAAACGCTCCAAAAGAAGTACATATAACTTTAAAAATATTAATCTAACATAGTTTGAATGATATTAAAACAAGTGTTTTCAACATAATAATGTGATATTTTAATGACTTACAAATAAATATTGTCGTTGTGATTTTTTCCCCTGATACTGGTAGCCCGTTTCTGGAAACATCGTTGTTTACCGGTTTCTTATTGGCTAGAACTTTCTATACTCTAGAAAATTCTGGGCGCCCATTGGCCGAAGGTATAAATGTGGCGCGAGCGGGAATTCTTGTCAGTTTGAATTTAAAGACGGGATGGGTGAGTTTGTGTAACTTCGAAAAAATGGCGGCGATCGGCATCGACTTGGGAACTACGTATTGCCGTGTGGCTCTTTGGAAAAACGGCAAAGTAGAAGTGATTTTAAATGAACAAGGAAATAGAAGTACGCCTTCGTACATTGCTTTTACGGAAACTCAACGTCTTATTGGAGAAAATGCGCAAAACCAAGCAACTATTAACCCTGAAAACACGATTTTTGGTACGAAACGGCTTATTGGCCGTCAATTCGACGATGTTGGACTACAAAGGGATCTCTGCCACTGGCCGTTTAAAGTTTTAAATGGAAATGGCAGGCCAATGGTCATCGCCAAATATAAAGGTGAGAAAAGGAAGTTCACACCTGAGGAAATATGCAGTATGTTAATTTACAAAATGAAACTGATCGCGGAGTCATATTTGGGTATGAAAGTTGATCAGGCTGTTATAACAGTACCAGCTTATTTCAACGATTCTCAACGACAAGCTACCAAGACAGCAGGAATAATAGCAGGTTTCAAAGTGTTGAGGATTACAAACGAACCGACCGCCGCTGCTGTAGCTTACGGGTTAGATAAGAATTTAAAAGATACCATCTTAGTTTACGATTTGGGAGGAGGCACGTTTGATGTAGCAGTCATAAATATTGGAAACTCAGTCTACCAAGTAAAGGCTACATCTGGGAACACTCGATTAGGAGGACAAGACTTCGATAACAGAATAGTGGCTTATTTAGCTGAAGATTTTCGGAAACGCTTTAGTCTGGACATCACTGGGAATACTAGATCAATAAGACGTTTGAAAGTTGCTGCGGAAAAAGCCAAACGATCGCTTACATCAGCCACAGAAGCGTTTGTGACTGTAGAATCTTTGTTTAACGATATAAACTATTCTGGAAAGATCTGTAGAGATTTATTTGAAGACCTATGTTCTGATTTATTCAAGGATACACTAGTACCAATCAAAAAGGTGCTTTTGGATGCTCGTATGCATAAGTCGGAGTTAAGCTGTGTGGTTTTGATTGGTGGGAGTACTAGGATACCAAAAGTGCAAAGTCTTTTAGTAGAATTCTTTGAAGGGGTGCCATTGACGACTTCTATTAACCCTGAAGAGGCAGTTTCATGCGGAGCAGCTATACAAGCAGCGGTTTTAAGCGGAGAAAGACATGGCAACTTCAATAACTTACATTTAATTGATACAGTGCCTCTATCCTTAGGTGTAGAAACAGCAAGAGGAGTCATGTTTAAATTAGTCGAACGAAACACTGCTATACCTTGCTCTAAGACAAAAGATTTGACAACGCTTGAAGATAACCAAAGCAGCATGACCATTGAAATCTTCGAAGGAGAAAGAACCTTGACCAAAGACAATAATTTACTTGGCGTTTTTGATCTGCACGGTATACCTCCAGCTCCAAGAGGGGTCGTCAAAGTGGACGTGACTTTTGAAATAGATCTCAATGGAATTCTGAGTGTGACAGCACAAGACAGAATCACTGGAAACTCTAAAAGTCTCACCATTAGACACGAGCATAGATTAAAACAGGTTGAAATCGGGAAGATGGTAGCTGACGCAGAAATATTTTGGAATGAAGATAGAGAGAACAAACTCCGTTTAGAAGCAAGGAATCAGCTAGAAACTTATATTTACGGCGTCAAACATGCTGTTTATATCAATGGACGAATTCTTCACCCGAAAGAGAAAACCTTTTTGTTGGAACAGTGTAGTTTAGCACTGGACTGGCTGGAAGAACATGATGGCTGTCTGCGTGAAGTGCTTGAGAGGAAAACGTCAGAGCTGAAGCAATTGTGGTCAGACACATTGAAGAAGCTAAACAAGCCGTGGATGCACGCGAAGAGGAGAAGAAAAAGCAAGGACCAGGAGCAACAATAACTTACTTTAATGAAGCTGTTTCTGTATCCATAATGTTAGTTTCTTGTTTACTGTAAACCTACATCTTATTGACACCTAAACCGATTTTGATGCGGATGGTTTTCTCTCTTATTTTATTAATTAGCATTAATTTAAGATTAATTCAGCCGATAGAGGGATAGCAGCTTATGTGGCTGCTTTATATGCTAATTTCTTATTAACTATATTTTTTTAAGTATACCCATCACTGCCATACTTGTTATGTAAAAGCAAGGTGTTCTTTTGATTATAGATTCCAAAATAAAAAAAATAATAATACTTAGTTGTTTCATTCACTAATTGATTTTTAAATAGTTTTACTTCGGACATAATAACATAACCAATAATACGTCATTTATTACATTATACAATATTTTACTAATGTGATGTAGGTAGAGAATAGTAGATTATTAACCAAGGGGATAAAGCAGAGTCTTCTGTCGCGGGTGACGATTTAAATCGCGAGCGTAACGAAGGACTCGAGGTTTACTCCCGAGCGTAGTGAGGGTGTTAAAAACTTAAATCACGACTAAGACAGCTTTATCACCGAGGAAAATAGTCTACTTTTCGTACCATTTGCGAAAAAATTAACACAATAATAATATGAGACTAATATTTTTGTCGGAAAAGCAAAGGCATCATGCTCATACGGCCTCGTCGGTTTTCGTAATTTTATTTAATAATCATAACTGCATAATAAATGCGTATTCCTTTTTCAAAAAGATGTATAATGCTTTATATACAAACTCAATGGTGTAAACACAGATGTAGTTCAGTATAAATTTCGGTAAGTATTCCAAATTTAAATCACATTCTCCCCCTAGAGGATGAATGAAATTCAGTACAATTTTCTTTCCCTGTTTTTAACAGATTAAAAATGACTATGTTATGTTCGCGTTTTTTGGCATAGAATGTCACTTTTTAGAGCAAGTGGTACGAAAATAATATTCTTTATTGTACACAAGAAAATACATTATAAAGTACAGACATAGAGAACATGTAGAAAGGCGAGCTTAATCCTAAGAAGAGTTTTCTTCCAGCAAACCTTTGAGGCTAGACGATTTTAAAGGTAGGTGCGTGTACAAGAATCATATATATTTACATATATGTTAAACAAATAAAACGAAATTTACTAAAAGTAAGTAATAAAATGAAAGAATATAATAAATAAAATAAATAGACTAATATATACAAAAATAAATATATACCTACAATAAAATAAAATTACAGAGAAAAATAGTGCTCTTCAACTTTCCGTTTGAAAATGTTAAACGATGGACTAGCGCTAGACTTCATGGGGCAGGGCATTCCAAACTTTCACCGCATAAACGGTGAAGGAGCCACCATAGCGGCTTGAAGTGTGTTGAGGTGTTGTGAGGAGAAGGGACTTAGAGGACCGGGATGTCACACTGCGAGGGACAAGGAATTCGAAGCGTTCTTAACAGAGAAACAATTTTCTCTACTAGTTTTTACAAATTTTTATCATTTTGTTGACAGGTGTTGAGACACAGACACAAAGTTGCAAAATTGTTTGTTCATTATTCAGAAAAAAATATATACATTTTTATAATTCAGAACAATTTATTAGTACTACTTTAAATATTTTTTTGAATACTTTATACAATTATTTACCATAAAATACAAAAGAAACAGTTGGTTTTTCTAAATACCGTGGCAAACGATCTATAGATAGCTCAACTGCTCCAGATCACAACTCTTGGATCACACGTCGCTTCGACCAGACGCCCAGAAAGAATTGAAAACGCGATAGGCCCCGGTACCCTATAGACCCAGGGTCTCGACCCCAAATGGCTCAAATATGTAAGCTCTGTCGAGACTTTCATATTTGGGGCGCTTGAGGTCTTCGGCTGGATTTGCCGCCGCACCGGCCCCAACTGCTGTACCAGACAGATGAGATGGCGCAAGGGTATCGACGCACGTGGCGTCCCACACCAAAGGTCTATCCTTCTCACAAGGTATAAGAGTCATACCGTCAGGCCTCTGACCATCGTCACGTATGAGACCGTTCGGTTCGAGAACGGCTGGAACGTTGGCGCTGCAAAAAGCCCGGCGGATGGTATCATTAGGGCTAGCGTGACGGGAAATCCTACCGGCGGCCCTGGAACACGCGGGACCGAGATTACTCCCATTACTTACTACTTTTGATTTAACTTCTATTTTAAATAAAATCAAATAACATTTGTTTGTGGCAACACCGTCGGACAGATCAAGCACACTCAGGAGACATATAAAAGAACAATGTAAGAATAGCTTAAATTAAGTAGATATAAGTACTATAAAGATTCATTGTAATATTTGCTTTGTGTTTCTATAGTCTAACTTTTTATTAGCTGCAGTAAAATGACGTTTCTAAATGTCATTCCGTAAAATAATGTTGCCAGCCTAATCTCAATAGGGATGTGATTCAGTTCACAAAAATTAATTAAATAACATTATTATGACGTTTTTGTTTCATTTTGAATGCACCTCCCTATACTTCCACTAAAAAAGATCAATCCTCTAGTATAGTAATAATAATAGGTTAAAAAAATACATTACAACTTAATATTAAATCTCAAAAAAAAACCCCACCTTATTAATCATTTATGATTCACTCATTTAGCTACATCCCTATTTATTTTTCTTCAAAAACCGGCAACCCACAAAACGTCATTTTACTGCAGCTAATAAAAAGTTAGACTATAGTTGTTTGTATATTTTTGTTAATATGGTGTACAATAAAGTGTTTTCATTAATTCATTCAAAGAATAAATATGAATAAAAATATTGCAGTGTTGTTGTCTCATTGTACTCACTGCATGTGTCACAAAAAGGCTCCAACTAAGCATACTAAAATTATAAATTAATGTGAATGTAACTTTGTTTGTGTGTTTGTTACCTTTTCACGACCAAACGGCTGGACGATCGTAATGAAGTTTGGAAAGGAGATAGATTATATCCTCGAGAAGGACATATGCTATCTTTTGTCTCAAAAAATAATCTAGAAGGGGGTGAAATAAGGGTTGCAAGTTTGTATTGGCATCCCTTAATTCCTTAAGTTAGGGATCTGGAAATTCATATTTAGGCTTTTGGTAAGAAATAAAGAAATACGTGTTTCAACTTTTTTGCAAAATAATCCCTAAAGGGATAAAGTATGGGTTAAAACTATGGGGTATTCTTTAGATGCACTCCCTATGTACCGTTCGTATATAAATAGATTGTGACCGGGATTGGAACATAGACTACTTTTTCCCAACTGCGCAGAAGGAGGGTAATGTTTTTACATTTACATTGGCATTTTTAGGGTTCCGTATCCAAAGGGTAAAACGGGACCCTATTACTAAGACTCCACTGTATGTCTGTCCGTCTGTCTATCTATCTGTCCAGATGATATATTTCTGTTGCCGCTATAACAACAAATGCTAAAAACAGAATAAAATAAATATTTAAGGAGGGCTCCCATACAACAAACGTGTTTTTTGCTCGTTTATATAGATAATGATACAGAACCCTTCGTGCGCGAGTCTGACTCGCACTTGGCCGGTCTTTAATACAATGACAAACCACGCGTGCGAAGGCTATCTATAGATAAACGTTGAAGTAGATTTGTCAAACTATTTGTTTTTTCAGGCATTTGGCAGTATAGAACTGTTCCGCGGCGACCAGCACCGCCAGCATACCGCCATGATGGTGATGGCAATCCTAGGCTTCTACTTCGAGGTGTCACGCCACGACAGGGACAAATATATCCGTGTACACATGCGACATGTTAGACCAGGTACCTACACATTGGCAAATATACCATTATTACGCTTTTTAGAGTTCCGTACCTCAAAAGGTAAAAACGGATAAGATCACTCTCCTGTCTGTCCGTGTGTCACCACCGATTTTCTCAGGAACGGGTGGACCTAGCAAGATGAAATTTATACCAGCAGATCTATAGTCCCTATTAGGTGTAAAAATAAGGTCAAGTAACAATAAAAACAAGGTCCTAAGTCAACACGATAAAAAGATATGGGCAAATTTTTATTTTCGCGAAAAAAGTACCAAAATTTACCTTAATTTTCAATTCTTTTCATTTTTCGTAATTTTCCCTTTACTTGTGCTGTAAGACCTTGCTTTTAACCAAAATGGTCAATACTAGGTCAACCGGAAGTACCATAGAGGTTTTTGGTCGAAAACCTATATGGTAGTTCCCGCTAACCTAGTATCATGAAATTTGGCAAAAAGCAAGGTCTTACAGCACAAATAAAGAAACAATTCTAAAAAATAAAATGTGTTGAAAATTAAAGGGTGTCCCCATACATACATAATTGACGCCAATTAAGATAGTCCTCTGAGTTTTATGGGCGCTCACATAATTTAGTTAGAGGACTAGCTTAATCAGCACCAACCTCAAATAAGGTAAATAAATAAAATTGTGCTATTGAATAAAATACATATTTAAGTGGGGCTCCCATACCACAGACATGATTTTTTGTTGTTTTTATAGAAAATGGTACAGAACCCTTCGTGCGCGAGTTTGACTCGCACTTGGCCGGTTTTTATTTATTTTTTATCTTATCTGGAGATGGAACAGGAATATGGCCCACTTGATGTTAATTTATTTATTAGGCTCATCAACAAAATTTACATGAGTATGTATGTACTGATTTATTAGGTATTGGCTATGCAATTTTATTTATAAACGAACACAACATGCACTTTTCATTAATAGTTATTTGTTATACAAGAATGCAAAGTTGCTTTTTAACCGCGTGCTCAATTTTGATGACCGAGCAAGCGAAGGATTCAAAAATTGAATCATGAGCGGAGAGAGTGATTAAAAAATTAGAATCCTGAGCGTTAGCGAGAGAATTAAAAGAGCACGAGGTGAAAAATCTTTGCGCTCGAGTGCAACACGTAACTTCTCATCCCACCTCAGCGAGGAAATCACTAAATGCAAAAAAAAAGTAATACACCAAGAAGGTTTCGAGTCTGAGTTTTTAACAAATTAAAAAAGGTTGTATGATAAATTCAGCACTATGGAGGTAGAAGTAAATATATATAATGATGTTTTGAATTCACAAACAGTGCACGCGATGTTCTAAATTCAATTCCCTTTATCCTCTGGCGGATAAAAACTGCTTTTGCACTCAGTTACCGAAGAGCAAAACTACTCTTTCCGAGATGGGGGGATGAAAAATACTTTGATTTAACATTGATCTACTAATATTCTCGGTAATACTTGTTAAGTGGTAACCATCGCCTTTATCAAAGTATTGCCTCGTAGGTCACGCACCATAGCAACGTGCCCTACGCTGCTGCACTGCCCTGCGATCATCAAGTTGAGGCATACAGGTGTAAATCCTCATGTGCCTGTAAATGCACCGGCAATCATACTCTTCAAACCGAAACACAGCAATGCTGTTTGGCAGCACAAATAAGTATGATGGTAGTACACACGGCTACACATCAAGCTATAAATTTCCAGTATAAGCTGACCTCGCATTCTACGAAAAGCCTATACAATGCAAGGTCAGCTTATACTAGAATGTATAGCTTGATGTGTAGCCGTGTGTACTTCTCCGGGCGAGGAACTTTACCCTTCAGGAACTCGACTACTCTTATCCTTATTATCCCTACCTACTAATATTATAAATTCGAAAGTATGTTGTTACGACACTGTTTGTTATGTTGTCACGACTAACGGCTGGACTGAATTCGATGAAATTTGGTATACTTAGGTGGATTATGACTGTGATTGAGACATAGACTTCTTATTACTCGACTGCGCAGAAGTAAAGTAATAGTTTTATTGACAAACCACGCGTGCGAAGTTACGGGCTGGTAAGCTAGAAGATAATAAAAATAGATCTGAGACTGCTGTAAATAAATAAAAAAAAATACGAGCCTTACAGTAGTCGCATACGATGTGTAACATCATTTTTATTGTATACCATATAAAGAAAACAATCCAAACAAATTAGAAAACACATCTACCGAATTCATCACTCTGAAAGTTGGTCATTGAAAACTCGATAACGGCTCCGTAAATGCGATTAACCGTAAGTAAATTTAAAAATAGAATGAGGCTCATTCTATTCATAAATGCTATGACGAAATACAACCTCCATGACAAATCCTTATTTCTATTAAATGAAAGAGGCTATAATAATATTATGGCCTCTTTGGCGCGGTTGTCAGATGTTTTTAAGTATATTTTATCTAACTATTAACTAAGTAATAGTATATAGTCTCGTAGTAAAAACCATCTGACCACTGCGCGCGCTCATTGGTCGAAGCCGTTCCCCGGTTTCCTGTTACACATTTCCGTCCCTATTTCCAAAATCAATCCCATAAACCGAGAGGATAGCAGATGTTACACATAAAAAAAACATTTTCATTCCGCAGACAAACTCCACCATTTCGAGAAAATACGCGAAGACGCCACTTTACCGTTACCATATGACTACTACAGCGCCACTCACCCCGCCTGGCAATACTGGCGACAGCTCGGCAGATCCGGCATCTCCACAGTTGCCACATTTAAACTTAAGGTAGAATACGACAAAGTACTTCACCATAATGAGCAAAGGCAAATAAAAAAAAAACAATTCGATGATTTCGGTTTCGTTTACAAAACCAATATTAAAATAATATTACTCTGAAACTTAGTGACATGAGCATGACCCTCAATTTGTAAGCTTACTTTATTATTGTAATGGCAAAGCAGTTTTGGTAACGTCACCATAAATCGTTCACTCAAAAGGTTTCACATTAGAGCTCAAATAAAGAGTAAAATAATCCTAAAAAGTATGTTAGTAAATCGTGTATATTTTCGCAATGTTTTATACTGAACGTGATGCAATCACTAGAAAGCACTAAATATACAACATATAACAGTAATGTTTAAAAGTTTTGTGGTTCAAATCGAAGTAATGTTGCTACAAGCCTGAAAAAAAACGATGGTATTCTTAAAGATTGAGGTCGGCAGCCAGACAAGTTAGTAGGTAGTTAAAAACCCATTTTGACTATAAAAACATACAATTCAAGCATTATTATGAATACGGGATTTATCACGTACCGTTTTATCGATGCGTAGCGAGACGCAGTGCGGAGCGGATCGCACTCACCCTGATTAAGGTTCATGAATTGAACCGAAACATAAAACGGTAAGTGATACATCCCGTATTTATAATAATTATTGAAATAAATCACGAAAGTTATCTACATAAACTTCAATTTTCAACGGAGAAAAATCTATTTATTTTTTGCATTTTGCTATGCCCGGCTTTCCATTTGCACATGCAATGCTGGCAACATTGTCATTACTTATATGCAAAATCCTAATCGTACCTGCAAACTCGCAAAAGCTGGCAACTGGCAACTCTGGTTGTCATTACTTCGATCATGCGTAATCGGAATCGTACCTACACCCTCCTGTATCTCAGTTGGCTACTCACCAACTGCGCCACGGAGACCGTCGATTATGTATTACGTAGATACATTTTGTTGAGGATCCATGGTTTACTCGATTGAAATCACTATGAATACACATTAGCTTTTTATTTTATTTGTTACCAAATACATTTATACAAGAGTACGCCATCTTTTTTTCACACACGTTCAGAGAGCTACTGATGGAACCATAGACTACTAGTAGTAGTGACGAGAAAAACATAGAGATGCGCATTGTACATTCATTACATTTGAATTTGTATCTAATCTACAGTAACATTATATATGAAAATTTTAGCTTATCCGAAATTAGTTACAAAAAATCTAGTTTTGGTCACTAGTTGTAAGACTATACTACCTTAAGGCCTAGCTTTTTTGTCATTTAAGTTACCCATTTACATAGTTATTTATTTGAATTTTCTTCCTTTTAAAATAATTAGAACACACACACACATACATACACAAACAAGTAACTTTTTAACAAAAATATAACCGATTTGAGATAACAGAAGTAAAAACCAATTTTGATGAAATTTCCAAGGGATTAATCTAAAAGTATATCCTTTCAAATGAAAAAACTAATTTTCAAAATCGGTTTATATGTTTTTTTTATACAACTTATATGGCAAACGAGCATGCAGTCCACCAGATGTTAAGTGGCTACTGCAGCCCATGAATATCCACATAGAATTCAAAACAAGGTATTATGTTGTCTTGATCTCTATGTGGATACGTTGCCATACTATAGGACTCAGCTGTTATGCCTATGTGCCAGTAATTACAGGAACATACCATTACCATCTAACCGGAACACAGCAGCACAAGTACTGCTATTTGGCGGCAGATAAAGGTAAGGCGGTGGTGCCCACTTCCTCGAGCCCGTTCACAAAAGCTCTACCACCAGTAAAGTAAATAATGGATATATATAAAGGAGTTCTGAGCTAACAAACATAACAACAAAAATTAAACAAATTTAAGACTTACATGGTTTTCTCATGGATGTCATTGTCAGAACTGGACCAAATGGAAATTGGACCACACGGGAAGCACCAGCTTTAAAATAACAAAATATATCATCAAAATCGGTTCACCCCGTCGAAAGTTCTGAGGTAACAAACATAAAAAAAATACAGTCGAATTGAGAACCTCCTCCATTTTTGAAGTCGGTAAAAAGCAGGGTTACCATGATACATTATGTTGATTTATTTAAATTTTCTTTATTATTATGTTTTTTAAATCAATTTTGTATAATCAGGAACGTCAAATTCATTTAGATCAATCTCATTTTTCAATGTACGGGCACTGGAAACTGCGACACAATATTTTACTAATGCATTTTCCAGTGTTCATGTTGTTTTAGTTACATGTAACTAGTGGTTTGCCCCGAAATGAGATCTCGCGGGTCTTCCATAAAAGCAAAAAAATATATAAAGAAATAAATCCAACTTACTTGACCTAGAGTTTAATTCAAATTACAGGTAACGAGAGTTCATGTAAATTGTTTTTTTGAGGTAGAAATTGCAGTTTTTCAGACTTTTCTCTATATTTGTGTCACTAAAGATACACGCATACCAAATTTCAGCACTGTGGGGTCACTGGTGTACCCTGTAAATTTTAGAAAGTTCAGTTTTTATTATGGCTAATAACTTAAAAACTAC
The DNA here is from genome assembly GCA_918857605.2 of Philereme vetulata. Lineage (NCBI taxonomy): Eukaryota > Metazoa > Arthropoda > Insecta > Lepidoptera > Geometridae > Philereme > Philereme vetulata. The sequence continues at coordinate 6,105,854 of OU975427.1, read as the reverse complement.
AATGTTTGAACTAAAAATAAAAACGGGGTCGATATGTACTTACCTTATGTTAAACGTTCCATTTTGTTTTTTTACCCCTCTTGAACCTCAATATCTCAACCCTCCCCCCCCCCCCCCCCACACATTTTTAGCTCGTTTAGTCACACCAAAATTGTGCCATCACTACCGACCTATGTATCAAATTTCACGATGATAGGATAAACGCTTCGAAAGTTATCGTCGGACAAACAAACATACATGCATACATAATACAACGCCGATTTGCCCAAGTTGATTTAGAGATCTCGCTTCGCTCGATCAATTATAAGTAGTTTTATGTTATTATTTTATTTCTCTTTATAATTTTACTCTGTGCATCGCTGTCCATTACTGCTTCGCTCATTACTTTCCATACAAAGGTTGCCTGGAAGAAATCGCTTTCCGGCCGCCCATTGTACTATATTTAGTATTAACTAGTTATTTAAGTATTCCTGGTGTACACACGGCTACACATCAAGCTATACATTTCCAGTATAAGCTGACCGCGCATTGTGTAGGCTTTTCGTAGAATGAGAGGTCAGCTGATACTGAAAGTGTATAGCTTGATATGTAGCCGGGTGTACAATAAAGCATTAATACACTGGCAGTGGTGAAAAAATATCATCATCATCATCCACAGCCCGACTTCACCCACTGTTGGGGATAGGTTTCCCCAAGTTTGTGCCATCCGCCACGATCCTGCGCTAGTCTCACCCATTGTCGGCCCGCAACTCGTCCATCCATCTCGCTGCCGGACGTCCTACCCTTCTACAGCCATTCCTCGGCCACCATTCAGACGCTGCCCTGCTCCACCTGTCATCACCACGTCTTGCCAATTGTCCGGCCCAAGACCATTTGAGCTACATAACTCAATTTCCAACGTCATGAGCCTTCGTTCTTCTACGGATCTCGACGTTTAGAACTCGATCTAAGAGTTTGATGCCGAGCATGGTACGCTTCATGGCTCTCTGTGTAACTCTTAACCTGTACACAGCCTCCTGCGTGAGCGTCCATGTCTCGGCACCGTCCGTTATTAAAAATATAAGATTACTAGTTGACCCACCGAACTTCGTACCGCCTTGACATGCATATAACGCGGGCTGTCAATATACGTCACCCTGGTAGAATTGTCAATTGTTGTCCCCGGCCATCTATTTACAGCCATACTTATCCATAGACAAAATTACGTTTAGCTGTCATTTGGGTTTTGTTATTCCATGTCAGATGCGTTTTTGTTATACCACGTTTTATAGTGACTTGTATTCTCTTTGACGTTTTATGTCACGTCACACGGGAACGCTGTCCAACGGGATAAAAATATTCTATATCCGTCTACTGGTTCTAAGCTACCTCCCTATCATTTTTCAGGCAAATCGGTTAAGCCGTTCTTGAGTTATAAGTAAATAGTGTAACTAACACGACTTTCTTTTATATAATATTTAAATTGTATACCTATTACAGGATCCGGACGGCTCTGTGATGAAGTCAATGGGACAGAACGCCAAACTACTTTCCGATATCGACATTGTAAAGATAAACAGTGTTTACGGAGTTAAATGTTTTTTTGAGAGATCTAAAGCAAGAGGCGAAAATAAATCAGAAAGAAAACACAGGCCCAATAAAGAGAATGAAGAAATAATTTAAAATAATACCGTGTTTAATTTTAAACATTACTATAAATACGGTATTTATCACGTACCCGTCTTATCGGTGTTCCGCCCGACAATGTTTCGGTTCAATTCGTGAACCTTCATCAGGGTGAGTGCGATCCGCTCCGAACTGCGATTCGCCTCGCACTGGCACACACATTGCCGGTCGAAACACCGATAAAACGGTACGTGATAAAGCCCGTGTTTGTAATAACGTTTTATTTTAGGATATTTTAATACGTTTTAAACTAGGTTCATTTTAATTATTTTTATGGATCATGTCACGGATATTTTGTTAGGATAGAAAAAGTTTAAGGAATTAGTTACCTTATATAGATAATAGATGGCGTTACCAATGTATATATTATGATTTTTTTCTTTATGTTAGTTTATTTATATTACCTAGCATATAAATAATTATTAAATATGTAATAAATAAGTTTATGACATAATTTAATTCAATAACATATTGTTTATTGAAATTATTAAGCATATATGTAATCTTAAGTACCTACATAAGTTATGTAGGTATGTAGTAGGTACATAAACCAACACCTCAGGCTTCAACGTCAGAGACGACTATCTTTGAGTCACGGGGTGATGTCCGGAGTGCCATCCTGGCTTGCAGTTTGGCCTCTCAGACGTTACGTGGCCGATGTCTTGGCTAAAGTTGGTCCTCTTGTGGTATACGCTATGGAGAGGATGATGAGCACAGGAGTTCTCGCGGTAATGGACGCCAGGGAGTTCGAATGTCAGGTGGCCGTGCGTGCAGCGGAGCGATGGCGTTGAGGTGAGCGTGGCGGCAATTGTCAGCGCGATCGTACATACGGCGTGCTAACATTACCACAAAATCCTCGGCCACCATTCAGTCGCTACCCTGCTCCACCTGTCATCACCACATCTTGCCAATTCCGGCCCAAGACCATTTGAACTCCATAACTCGATTCCCAACGTCATGAACCTTCGTTCGTACACATCTAAAGGTTGTCACGTAGAATCATTTAGCGATAACACCGTCAATTTACAGATTTACAGTAATATAAATACGGGATTTATAACGTACCGTTTTATCGGTGTTTCGACCGACAATGTTTGATTTATATTTTGTTTGTTTTTTTACCCCTCTTGAACCCCAATATCTCAACCCCCCCCCCCCCCACATTTTTAGCTCGTTTAGTCACACCAAAATTGTGCCATCACTACCGACCTATGTATCAAATTTCACGATGATAGGATAAACGCTTCGAAAGTTATCGTCGGACAAACAAACATACACGCATACATAATACAACGCCGATTTGCCCAAGTTGATTTAGAGATCTCGCTTCGCTCAATCATGGTGAAAAAAGTATTCCAATTCAAAGAAATAAGTTATTTAGGCTTAAAATATTTATATACTGTATTTATAAAGGTATGTAAAAAAATTGGTTGTCTATAAAGTTAGTTTACGGACGATAATTTTACGTGATAACGAGTGTAAGAGAGATAGATGCGTCACAAGCCGAAGGCTTAGAGCGATCGTGCCTCTCTATCGCTTGTTCCGCGCTCTCGCTTGCACGCTCAGCTCAAGCGGAACGTGTCACTTGTCACACGTCAAAACTTACAGTAAATTATGTGAGCAAAGATTAGTAATCTCTCTTTGTCAGGCTAATATCGCTCTTACTTATAATATCGTAGATGTTAATATCCCCTGCGTAGACTCGCTTTCTGAAGACACACTTTTCTTTATATATCATTGCGCAGACAGCTGAAATGAAAACAAGTAACTTTTTTACAAAAATATGACCGACTTCAGATAACAGTAAAAACCAAGCTACTTTACAAACTTTGATGAAATTTCCATGGGATCAATCTAAAAGTAACTACTTATATCCTTTCAAATAAAAAAATAATTTTCAAAATCGGTTGATATATAACAGATTCTGAGCTAACAAACATAACATAAAAATTAAACAAATTTAAGACTTATATGGTTTTCTCATGGATGTCATTGTCAGAACTGGACCAAATGGAAATGGAACTATACTTCGGCCGTTCAGAGAATGCGTTCCTGACACCTATCAGTTAGTCATATAAAGCGCTGACATAACCTTGTAATAGCGCAGTTTAGATTTAGAAAAATATTGTTTACCAAGTTATTTGACACTCAGTTTGGCACAAAATTATAACATTAATTGATTATTGATATAATGATGTTGTTTTAATGCTCATCAATTGTTAAAACGGTAAACAACCAGCAATAATATTTTTATCGTAACTGCAACGCCATTACAAAGTTACGTCGTCAGTTCAATCGCGACGTGTCAGGAACGCATTCTCTGAACGGCCGTAGTATAGGTACATGGGAAACACCAGCTTTCAAATAAAAAATGAACCACCAAAATCGGTTCACCCAGTCGAAAGTTTTGAGGCAACAAACATTAAAAAAATACAGTTGAATTGAGAACCTCCTTCTTTTTTTTAGTCGGTTTAAAAATTGCATCACTTCATATTATTACAAAAAGAAAACCCCGACTCGTACAAAAAACTCGTAAACAAGTTTGTTTGTGCATTCTATAGTTCACAAACAGATAAATGTTCAAATGGCGGACTTAATGCTAGAAGCATTTTCTACTGGTCATCCGTGACAGGTAACGAACTTAGGGGACGCTAAACTGACATAGCTAAAAACAACCTCAGGAGGTAACTCTATTAAAAAAACTCCGTCCAAATCGATCCATCCTTTTGGGAACTCATACGATACTACAGACAGACATAGGCGTCAAAACATGAAGTAGCTTGCTCGCGACGCCCTATGAACTAGTAGTGGAGATCTCGCGGGTCTCCCAAAAAACTAAAAATATTTTACTAATAAAATGGTGCCACAAAATGAACTACCAACCGTCTTGAACTACAGTTTCATTCATAATACAAGTAACGGGAGTTCATGTAAACTGGTTAATTTGTTGAAAGGTAGAAATTGCAGTTGTTCTGGATACTCCCAAGTTTAACGATTACTCGCGTTCCTTTGGTCCTAGGTCGAAACTGGTGTCTACGGGTTCGTCTCGTTAAAGCGGAGAAGACTGCGTTGATTGGTATAGGTAGGTATACATTTTCCAAAAAAAATTATAAAGTCCATATACAACGCTACAGCAAACTTCTTCCTTTCCCCTCCTCTACTCCCCCTTTTTGAATATTTTTTCGCAACACCTTGTGTAGAATGAAGTCCTTAGTGTGGCTCTCAAATTTGATTGAAAACCACCAATAAATAATGCTACAGCAAACTTCCCCCCTTTCCTATTTTCTCTCAAACAATAATCGCGATCGACTAAACAATATAAATAAATCAAAGAACTTGTGTGCCAATTTTCTTCAAAATCAGTTTAAAAATGCGACCTGTAGGCGAGAACAGACAGACAGACACAGACGGACAAAAGCATTCTATGCCCAATCTGGAAACTGAGACGCACTGCACTGGAAGCTTGATAAAACAGCCTTGAAACCGTTCATTATTGGCTTTTACAGCGAGGGGCTGGAATTCCATCAATGTCATCAATTAAGGAATAAAATCACCGTGGTTTTCAAAACACTTACTAGGTCTTTCGACAGTCGCCACACTCATTCTTTCTATCTTTTGCTCTTCTTTCCAGTGAAAGAACATTTTCTTTATAATTGCCATTACTAAAGCGATCATAAATAAGCATATGCCGAATAGTATTGTGTATAGTGCCATTTGTGTATATAAACTGGTTCGAAATCATTTTAAAAGATATTTCATGAAGAAAATTAAAGTTAAATATGTAAACAATAAAAACCTTAACGAAAACTGGGTAGAATAAAGTCATTGTGTGTGACACAAAATAAATGTATCCGAGCGACGTCAAAAAAAAACAAATGTATCTAAGGAGATCTGTCACATTATTTATGCTTCTTCCCACGTCAGACTAGGTGGTATGGTCCAATGATACTTGTCCGAAAACGCCAATAAAAAAAACTTTTCCAGATTGTGGCGCGAAAGAAAGTTTATTTTGTTATTGCAAATAATTTATTAGGTATACCTACTTGTTAGAATGCGTATCTTATTAAAATTATTATGTGGAATGTTTTAGCTGTGTTAAAAAATAAAGAAAATGAGTTCTGATGATGAGTATGGTAAGTATTTGTTTAATTTTCTGTGAAATTCTATGAAATTAGGGAATGATACTATGTACTAAGTACTTAATTCATAACTTTTACGATACTGCTAGGCGAGCATTACCAGTTTATCTCTGCGGAAGAGTACAGTAAAGTGACAATTTCGCGTGGAGAGTAGAAACATGCGGTTGTGTTTCTACAATGTTAATTTACTCTGTTCTGTACATAATAATTTTTCTAGGGCGCCATGTTAACCTGGCTGGTTCTTTTTACATCTGAATGGGTCTGACTTACCTTACTTCGGTTTGAAGTACTTCGGTCTCAAGATGATGGACAGGCTAGGATGGACAGGCATCGTAGGCCACATTTTGTTTTTTTACCCCTCTTTAACCCCCTAAGGTGTTGGTAAATAGGTCGAGGGCTCAGCTACTCTGGTTTTCAGCCTCGCCTTGGCAGAAACATTTGCTGCTGCCGCCGCCATAGATAGATTTTACTCCATATATTCTGTGCGAGTGTGGTATCCATACAATTGATCAAGCGAAGAGAGATCTCCAAATCAATTTGGGCAAAACGGCGTTGTATGTATGTATGTTTGTTTGTCCGAGGATGACTTTCGAAGCGTTGATCCGATCATCGAGAAATTTGATACATAGGTAAGTAGTAATGGCACAATTTTGGTGTGACTAAATGAGCTAAAAATGTGGGGGGGGGGGGGGGGGGGGGGGGGTTTGAGATATTAGGGTTCAAGAGGGGTAAAACATTAAAATGAGACTATTAGGTCAAGTGGGACGTCAAATAAAAGGTCTTCTTTTGTAAATTTTGACCCTGTTTTTATTTTTAGTAAATTTATTGTAGTTTTTGATTTATTAGACATAATAAAAACTAAAAGTTGACCAAAATTCACAGGGTACACCAGTGACCCCACATTAATAAATTGGTATGAGTGTAGCTTAAATATCACAAATATAGGCAAACGTCTGAAATCCAGATAACTGCAATTTGTACCCCAAAAAATTTAACCAATTTACATGAACTCCCGTTACCTGTAATTTGAATGAAACTGTAGGTCAAGTTATATGGTTTGTATTTCGTGGCACTATTTTGATAATTAAAGATTCATCATCATCATCTCAGCCCGTCTGCACCCACTGATGCGTAGAGGCATCCTCTTAATCTAAAATTAGGTACAAATCATATTTTTTGTTTGTATGGGAGACTCGCGAGAGTCCGGGCGAACCACTAGGATTATAAATGCGAAAGTACCTAACTCTGTTTGTGAGTAATAATAATAATAATAAATATTGCTAGACATTTCACACAGCGCTATCTAGCCCCAAACTAAGCAGAGCTTGTATTATGGGAACCAGATAACTGATAGAATACTTATATACATTTTTTTTTGTAAATACATACTTATAATATAGGGAAACAACCCGGAACAAATATTTATAGATCATGCAAACATTTGTTCCGCGGCGGCAATCGAACCCGCTACCTCCTGCGTCTCAGCCGGCTATTCGCCCACTGCACCACGGAGGTAGTTCGTTTGTTTATATATATATATATATCTCCAAGCACCCGCTGGACCTCTAGCTGTGTGACCGAAGAGGATTAACAAACACACTCTTGTTTCCTGTAGTATTTATGCTTACAATATTATTTTCATTGCAGCCTTCCATTTAGCCCAAAAATACCGCGTGGCCATTTCAATATCCATTCTCAACACCAAACCTGCCGATCTAAGTATTGATGAGTATCTGGACCAAATAAGAAACAACATTAATATGATAAACACGGACGATGAATTAAATATTAGTGCTTGTAGCGACGATTTTAATATTGACAATGATGATATTGATCCAAATTATATGAATCAAAACAGATTACCATATGATGCAAACAATATTAGTGATAATAACGATAATACCACGGAAATTAATGAGATCATTGTTAATGAAACTGTACTTAATGACAACAGAACTCAAGTTATTGGCAATATAACTATAGTAAATGGAAATAGAACTCAAGTTAATAGCAATCGAACGAATGACAATGATACTCAAAGCTATACAAATAAAGTTGATGACAATATAACTGAAATAACTGACAATGAAACTCAAGATCTCAGTAACAGAATATCGCTACTTAATAGTTACAAAGAATCAAATACTGAAGTTAATGTAAATATAGAAAGAAAACATATGTTTAGAGATATAATACAAATACTGAATGGAGTTGATGTAAAAACTACATCAGATAAGGTAAAAACTTTCCGATCTTATTAAGTTAGATTTAGAATTTAAGGGTCCTTCAAATGAAGCAAGAACAAAAAACTTTGCTTCCGAAAACCTGTTTGCATAGGAGTATTGATATAGGGACCAGATTCCTTGCGATTGGGAGGTCATGGGTAAAAATATGATTATTATTATCTGTATTACCGACATGCTATGGTTAGTAAAATGCCCATATTTAGATAGATCGTGATGATGATGATGATAAAATGATAGCTGATTTTAGTTTTAAGATAATAAAATTAACCTTTACTATTACGATTTTACCCTTAATGCCCCCTTAAGGTCTCCCCGCTCTTTCCAATCACTCCTTTCCTGTGTCAAAATGGTCTGAACGGAACTTAGCGAGCTTGTTCTTCATTTCATCTACTGACTTATATTGTAGTAAAACTTCTTATATAGTATGTAGTTCGTTTGCGAGTTTGGTAGCGTTACGTGAATGGTGATGGCTTGATTATTTTTCGTAATTTCATTTCGTTCTTGAACAATTTTATAGTTAAGTTTTACTTTAATCGTGTAGTCTAAAGCACACTCGTTTTTTTAATTCATTGTAGGCTCGCGTTTGACTGCGATCTCGCCTGATGGTATGCGGCGATGATGCAGTCAATGACGAATTAACATAACTTTAATTTCTTTTAGGTTATTTTAAACGAAAATACCCACCCGAACGGTGCTAACGTGTACAATAACCCATCTGCCGATATGGATCTCACACAATGTGATGACGACAACGATACTATATTTCAAAGTATAAATAGCTTGACTGAAGACGAACAAAGCTATAGTCAAAACAATAATGAAAACATTGCAATTCTAAAAGTGCAAGAAACCAAACAAAAAGATAATACAAATATCGCTCTCGCTACAGAATATATAAACACAAGGCATGACGCTAAGTTAATTAAAAGAATAAATGTAGCAGAAAGAGAAGTTTCAAAACCAAAAATAGCTAAAAAGAATACTAAAAATACTCAGAATAATCCAAAAGTAGCAGTTGATGAAAATACAAACAAAAGTCAAGTAACTGATAATATATCTAAAGAAAACAAGAATGGTTTTCAAGTACAAAGTAATATAGATACAAATGAAACAGCAAGAGTTACAACTAAAGACACACAAGAAAAACTCATGTACACTTCAGATAATACTCAATTCGACACACATTATAGTGAGAGTCAGGCGAAAGAAATCGTTATAGATAACAAGCTAATATATGGTAAACCTAAGAATATGAACAAAAACATTGATTGTATAAATACAACGGTCAATAGTGATATTCATTTGAATACTTTCTCACAAAATACACATAAAATATCTGAAACAAAAAACAATATAGTTTTAGCGATACACACAAAGATTATGGACAATCTTCCAATAAGAGAAACACAAACACATAAAAACGCAATAGAAAACAAAATAGCACTTTCTTTCGACGTCGAAATGGACGAGGCTCAAATACCTAATAAAAACACTGTCGAAAACTACACATCATTTTCACAGAACGCTCAGAATATAGATGATCTTGAAACAATCAAATTAACCAATGAAAATACTATGAAAGACAGCATAGACTTTGATAAGATGACCGATCAAACTGACAGGAATAAAGAATGTACTGGTTTCGATAAAACAGATATAAATGATAGCTGTATAAACAATGTGATTCCGAATGACGTAGATGATGTTGACTTGACGGATACAGAAATTATACCATATAAAATAATAGAAGAAATGAATAAAATCAAAATGTACATGAATAAAGGAATTGATAGAACAGATTATTCAAGCGGATATAAAAGTTCACAATCCAGATGTTCTTTTAAAAGTAAGTTGGATTATATATTATCAAAATTGCTGGACATTTCACACAGCGCTATCTAGCCCCAAACTAAGCAGAGCTTGTACTATGAGAACCAGAAAACTGATAGAATACTAATTTTGTAAATACATATGTAGTTTTAATTGATCAATCGAAGCGAGATCTCCAAATCAACTTGGGCAAATCGGCGTTGTATGTATGTATGTTTGTTTGTCCGAGGATAACTTTCGAAGCGTTGATCCGATCATCGTGAAATTTTATACATATGTAGGTAGTGATGCCACAATTTTGTTGTGAATAATTGAGCTAGAAATGTTGGGGGGTTGGTGAGATTTTGGGGTTCAGGAGAGGTAAAAAGAAAAGATAATGAGATTATTAGGTCAAGTGGGACGTCAAATGAAAGGTATTTATTAGTACATTTCGACTACGTTTTTATTTTTAGTAAAGTTCTTGCAGTTTTTGAGTTATTAGTCATGATAAAAACTGACGAAATTCATAAGGTACACCAGGGACCTCACAGAGAAAATTTGGTATGTGTATAGCTTAAGTGACACAAATATAGGCAAGTCACAAATCCAGAATACCCGCAATTTGTACCCACTTTTCTTATTACTTGACCTACAGTTTTATTCAAATTACAATTAACGGGAGTTTATGTTAATTGGTTTTTCTTTTTAGTGGTAGAAATTGCAGTTATTCTGGATTTAAAACTTTTCCCTATATTTGTGTCACTAAAGCTACACGAATACCAAATTTCAGTGGGGTCACTGGTGTACCCTGTGAATTTCATCAAAGTTCTGTTTTATTATTGCTAATAACTTAAAAACTACAAGGTTTAGACAAAAAATAAAAACACTGTCGAATGACCTTTCATTAGACGTCCCACTTGACGTTATTATTATCTCATTTTGTTGTTTTTTTTACCCTACTTGAATATCTCAACAACCCCACATTTTTAGCCAATTTAGTTACACCAGGATTGTATCAACACTCTACATATATACCACATTCACGATGAAGTTATCCTAGGAAAAACAAACATACATACATACAATGGCGATTTTCCCAAGTTGATTAGGAGATCTAGTAATCTGAAATTTCTTAATTTTTCATAATTAATATAAAAAAACTGTTTTTAACATTATTTCATGGTTTACCTACACTAATATAATAAAGAGGAAAGATTTGTATTTTTGTATAACGAATAAACCCAAAAACTACGGGTCCGATTTCAAAAATACTTTCATCATTAGAATGCTACATTATCCCTGAGTAAGGCACTTGTCTCACCACCGGCGATGAGCGAGAAGCGAGTAGAGCTAGAAACTAGAAACGAGTCGGCGAGAAGCGAGTGTTTAGTTCCTATAGTTGTCTCGCTGGGCTATAAAGCGAGTGAGCTAGTGCGTCGGGCGATACTCATCATCTCACGGCGTGTGTTCTGACCGCCAAGCGAGCATCACTGAGCGCGTATCGCTGAGCGTTGTAGTCGCTGCGACAAGTTGAGAGCGAGTTCTCGCCGGCGGCAGTGTGAACGGCCAGCGATCAACTATGTTATATATGTACGTCTCTTTTACTGACACGGAATCTATATCTTTTGTTCGTTTCTTGAGCGAGAAAATAGATGATATAAGTCACGACAAATAAGCCTAGCGCTGACCGTTATTGCGCAGAAGTATAAAATAAGGTACCTGAGTGGGGCTAGCGGGATGAAGGGCGGGCGTGCGTAGCGCCGATTGGCTCTCCAGTCGCATTCCGTTCCCCGCATTGATACGAGACCCCGCGCACATTCAGTGTACATTCGCGTTCTTAATTGTATTGTTATTGCTGTTATTTGAATTTGTTTGTTAAATTTCGTTTTTTAAGTTTGTTAGTGACTTTAAAGTGAATATGCCTAAAAGAAATACTGTTTTGAAAAGACAGGCAAGGAAAATGATTTATGACGTGAATTGTTTTTTTTTTAAAAAGGGAATCTATTGATTAATTGATTCTTTGAAACGAATCAAAATTGAGATTGATGAAGCTACAAGTACTTTACTCAGTCATTCGGACAGCAGCACTGTAAATTTGAGCCAGATAAAACAATCTGCCGAAATTATTAAGGCGGGAAACATTAAATTGAATGGCGATTTAGGGAAAATCCAAAAAAGGACAGCAGAGTCTACAAATACGTCAACTGCAACGGTAAGGAACATCTCCAATCAAGCCAATAGTGGCTATTGGCTATTGTATTGCTTGCGCGACAGTACCCATGCGCAGCTATCCCTTCCGCGTATCGTTCAGCGCTAAAGTTACTTGCCTCGAATTATAGCTAATCGCTTACTCGCCGGCGGCAAGACAAGTGCTTTTAGGCTACTTTTTACCCAACCGCGCAGAAGGAGAGTAATGTTTTTATTGTAAAACTACGCGTGTGAAGTTGCGGATTGGTTAGTTAGTTGGTTTATAAAGGTCATTCGATTCTTACATAATATTTTGTCGATTAGGTTCCCAGCCAAGTGTGCGGATAGAACAATCAGGGTATTGCGTCTTTAACTACATATCTAGTTGCTGCTTGCTAAATACTACACAGGAATTAACTGAACAAATATCTGAGGTAAGCATACTCTATCCTATTGTTTTATCTAGCCTATGCTGTCTGCTGCTGGGAAAAGGCCACCACCTCATCTCTCCACATATCTGGATCCTGTACCAAATCCTGCCCGTCCCTGTAAAAAGCATCCAAATAAAAGGGTAAAATGGAACCCTATTACTAAGACTCCTCTGTCTGTTTGTCAGTCCGTCTGTCACCAGGCTGTATCTCATGGACCGTGATAGTTAGACAGCTGCAATTTTCACAGATGATGTATTTCTGTTGCGGCTATTACAACAAATACTAAAAACAGAATAAAAAAAATTTAAGGGGGGCTCCCATACAACAAACGTGATTTTTTGCTCGATATTGATAACGACAACAGGTAGACGCTTAAAATATTCACAGAATATTTAGTTATATATTCCCTTTAAAAATAAATAATAAAATAAAATTAATATTTAAAGGGAGCTCCCATACAACAACCAACATACCCAACAACGTGATTTTTTTGCCGTTTTTATAGATATACGGAACCCTTCGTGCGCGAGTCCGACTCGCACCTGGCGGGTTTGTTTTTAATAAAGATGTTTTTTGTGGACGAACCAAAGCCAAGGATTAGCAAGTTAAATTGACAGTGGGCTGGGAACACAGCTTGAACCACAAAACTCAATAAAAAAACAACCAGCCTTTTTTCTTGTCTTTCTTTCCTGGCTTGGTCACAAAGGAACAGGCAGTACAATTGACGTTTCAGTGTTTGTGGTTTTAATAAATAAAAAGATTTTGACTTTTGACTTGACCGACGGCCGTTGGGGCAGATAGGTTCTCGAGTGGAGACCAAGCATTGGAAATCGTAGCGTTGGACGTCCTGTTAAAGGTTGCTGGGAGCCGTTGGGTATGGGATATGGGAAAAGCCTATGTTCAGCAGTAGACCTGTGGCTGGTAGGTAAGTATGGTGATAATTGATATTTTTGATCAAGCAAAGCGAGATCTCTAAATCAACTTGGGAAAATCGGCATTGTATGTATGTAGGTATGTTTGTCCGAGAATAACTTTCGAAGAGATGTTCGATCGTGAAATTTAATACATATTATAGTAGGTAGTGATGGCACAATTTTGGCGTGACTAAATGAGCTAAAAATGTGTGAGGGGGGGGGGGGGGGTGTTTTTGAGATATTGGGGTTCAAGTGAGGTAAAAAAAAAATGAAAATGAGGCTAAATGGTCAAGTGGGACGTCAAATGAAAGGTATTCATTAGTATATTTAGACTCCGTTTTTATTTTTCGTAAATTCTTTATAGTTTTTGAATTATTAGCCATAATAAAAATTAAACTTTGACAAAATTCACAGGGTACACCAGTGACCCCACAGTACTGTAATTTATCTCTTCATGGTACTCTTCATGGTGCAGCCTTCCTGCTGGTGTCCCCCAAGGCGGCGTCTTTACTCCTCTCCTATTCAGTGTTTTTATTCGTTCAGTATCTCAAAATCTTTCTTCTTCTTACCACTTGTATGCAGATGATTTACAAATTTACACACAAGCCCCGATTGACAACATTAACGGAGCTATCAGTTTAATAAACTCAGATTTGGATCGAATTTGTGACTGGAGCAAATCCTTTGGTCTTACCGTAAACCCTAAAAAGACACAAGTGAGCATAATCGGTAGTCACGAAATGATTCCTAGGCTAGATTTTGCACAACTCCCACCTGTAATTTTTAATGGAACACAAATAGCTATCAGTCATACGGAGAAAAACTTGGGAATTATCATGGACACCAAGCTATCATGGGTGCCGTGTATTGCTGAGATCAGCCGCAAAATGTTTGCTTCTTCAGCTTCGTTGCGTAGACTTCGTAACTTTTTACCGATCGCCACCAAAATTACGCTTGCACTATCCCTTCTACTCCCTATCTTAGATTACGCCGACGCCAGCTACTTCGACATTTCCGAAGTCCAAATGAGTAAACTTGAGCGCCTTCAAAACCTTTGTATTCGGTTCATATTCGGCTTGCGCAAGTATGACTATGTCTCAGAATTCCGCGCAAAACTAAAGTGGCTCCCTATACGTCTTCGCCGGAATGCACATATTCTATCACTTCTTTATAACATTCTCTATAATCCCACTTCACCTTCTTATCTAAAGGAGCGTTTCGAGTTTCTGTATCAGGGACACTCTCAAACCCTTCGTTCTTCCGAAGCTCTACAGCTTCGAACTCCCATCCATAGTTCACAATTTTATGGTGACTCCTTCACAGTACAAGCTGTGCGACTGTGGAACGCCTTACCTTTGTCTGTAAGGTCGTCCCAATCTCTTCCTATTTTCAAAGTCAAGGTATACAACCATTTCCTTTCGTTGTCTCGTAACTGCTAGTTAGTGTTTATGTTATTTATCCTCTTTATGTAGTGTAGTTTATTTATATGTATTTAAGTTTATGTTTATTAGTATAATCAATAGGAATATTTTATTTTGTGGGTTCTGTTTATGTCTGTAGGTACTCTTACACCGCCGTCTTTTGATTTTGTTTATCCTGCCAATCCAAAGGTTGTCTGGAAGAGATCGCTTTTAGCGATAAGACCGCCCATTGCACCTTTATTTATTGTTAATTTCCATTATTACTGTATTTTTATTTGGTGTGCAATAAAGAGTATTTCTTTCATTCATTCATTCATGAACTCCCGTTACCTGAAACTATAGGTGAAGTTTGTTGGTTATTTATTTCGTGACACTATTTTGATAGTCAAAGATTACAAATAATATTTTTTTGTTTTAATCGGAGACTCGCGAGATCTCAGTTCGGGGCGAACTACTAGTATAGCAGAGACAGACATGTAAACGTGCCCACGAAAAACAAGGAAGCACTCAATTTAAAATGCTACTAGCGATCAACCATCTAAGTAGTGACAATACGGAACGTTGAATATAGTTATTTATAAGCTTTTTCTTCGCTTTACTATTTTCAAATAAATTTAGATTCTGATGTCTGATGAAAAAGCCGAAGTATCGAGAACGGTGTTCTAATATCCCGATACTTTTATATTTTTCCCGGTACTTTCACGAACCGAAATCTAAGCACTAAATATTCTATAACTTTTATTTGTAGATATTAGGACAGCTAATAGATAGACTACATGAAGAAGAGACATATCCACAGTTTTTAGAAGAATTACTTAGAACCGTCGACGAATTATTGAAACTTGTCTATGAAGACAATAATTTCGATTCTGATGTGGTAAGAACATCTTCAATACCTTGAATATTATACTATTAACTATCTGTGTAAGTAATAATATTTTTATATTTAATTTACCAAGTAAGAGTAGTAGAATTATTTGTGAAAGGGCTCGCCCAGGGAAGTACTACCACCAAGAGCATTGCTGTTTCGGTTTGAATGGTATGGTTTCAGATGGATTCAATTTTCTGTTATAAGCGATGTTTACCACTTAACATCAGGTGGGCCATAAGCTTGTTCCATCACAATGTGGTATAAAAAATATAAAAAAATTGCACGAGTTTGTGGTAAGAGTTTTTATGGCACTGGAAGGACTTCGACGATAAGCTTAGCGACGCACCTTTTACCTAGATATTAATCAATTTATTTTATTGTTCGTGAAGCCACCCATGGGTTCCGACTGAACACCAGCGCTGTTTACCATCTTAGGTTGATTGGCAGCGATACGCTGAGACGGGGCCCTGTTTGGCCCACACCGCACGGAGGACAAATACTTACTTTCCTTTCTCTTCATTTCATACTATTACTACTATTATTATTTCTCTTCACAAGAAGACAAGATACAAGATATTTAATTGCATGAACGGTACAATAAGGTCTTAAAAACTAGTTAAAGGAACTTTATACTTGTTTGCCCTTTACTAACATCGTAAACAACTGACTACTGAGGGCGAAAAATTTCGTTTTTTGAAGACATAGATCAAGACAGACATTTATTTACTACCATAGCATATTAACACATAATATAGTAAGAAAATATAAAAATGGTATAACAATCAACACTCATAAATATAACAGAATCAAATTCGAGAAATCAATAACAGATTTCTTGTTGTCGTAAGGAATTTGTCTGTCCTCATTGTGTATCAAGTAAATGTTATCGACTTCTTTATTTCTTTCAGCTCCTGAATAAAGACGAGCAAATACAAAGAATAATATTGCTCAACAAATCGAAACACATACAAGAATACACGATAGGAAAAATAAACATTATCCTACAACAATTGCATAACGAAATATCGGCCGACGATTCTACGTACGATATCCAAAATATTAATAAAATTGAAAATGTGTGCTATATCTTTCACATATTACGGGTAGTTTTACGGAAATATAGCTCACATTGTTCAAGCACTCAAAACTCGCAAGAAGAAGAGAAGGTTCTACGAAAAAATGACATTACAGATTTGTGGCGAAAAAAATGGATTCCCAACTTCAAAGAAACTTCCATTGAGGGTAGTTTTGAAAATAAATGCGTGCTGAAAGATTGTAGTGCAATTTTGAATAAAATTATTGTAAGTTCGATGGATGGTTACAGTCTGATCGCATTTTCCGCTTTAGAATGTTTTAACATGATGCAGTCTTGAAGTACCGGGAAAATTAATGAAGTATCGGTACAAAGATACCGTTCCCGATACTTCTGTAAGATAGTGAGGAAAGGCATGTCATTTATTTTTCTCACAAACATGCCGATGGAACTATACCGATACTTTCAATAGTAGATTGAGCTGAGCGGATGGTAAGATGAAGCATAATTCCATCTAAAAAAAGATAGAGATATAAAGATATGTGAATAAATAAAATAGAATTGTTTGTTTCGGTTAATAGTAATAGATGGGTGGACTTTTAGATAAATTTCATTTCATTTTCATTTATTTTTCAGATATGTCATCCATTTTGTTAGTAAATAATAATACAATCTTAGAATTATGTTAGTAGGTAATAATATAAAACAAAATTACATAATAAAATCGGTACCTACACAATAATTAAACAAACAATAATAAATTCAAATTCAGACAATCAATAGCTGGGTCAAACAAATAAATAATAATCTATACTAATATTATAAATAGGAAAGATTTGTTTGTTTGTATTGAATAGGCTCCGAAACTTCTGGACCGATTTAAAAAAAACCTTTTACTGTTGGGAAGCTACACTATCCCCGGGTGACATAGGCTACTTTTTACCCAACTGCGCAGAAGGAGGGTAATGTTTTTATTAAAAAACTACGCGTGCGAAGCTGCGGATTTGTCAGCTAGTATAATATAATTGTTGAGTCACAAGCTGGGCGACTGGCTGGTATTTTAAATCCCAGCAGCCACTGATGCCGGAATTAGAATTATCTGCCACAACGGCCAGCATCCTGAAATGGATAAATATTAAGGTTACAAATGTGTATGTTTGTGTACTTAGACGTGGATAGATAGATTGAAAGGATACTATTATACTATTTCTACGTGTAGGTGCATTTAAAAATATAACTA
Source organism: Philereme vetulata (assembly GCA_918857605.2). Lineage (NCBI taxonomy): Eukaryota > Metazoa > Arthropoda > Insecta > Lepidoptera > Geometridae > Philereme > Philereme vetulata. Next base: position 6,087,898 of record OU975427.1, on the reverse strand, counting down.
TAAATATTTAAATGGATAGTTCTAATATAAATAGACAATTCGATAGGTTTGAAAAAATACTTTTAACTACTACGGGTACATTACAATTAAACTTACTAACCACGGTGTCCTTTAAATCACTGTTTTTCCAGAACAAACATTGTTCTGACCATGGTCTACAAGGGGTTTATAACATTAAATTAAAAAAAAACTAAATCGGTCTTTGAAAAACATAAAAAGTTGCGAACTTAAAACGTCTATTTTAACGTACGCCCTACAACATAGCGCGCTCCACGGCGTCGGCGCGCCGGTAACTACTAGGTATCTAACTTAGGTCACGTAATATTTGCTGCGTGTGCCATTGACTCCAATTTTTACGTACCATTCGAAATTCTATTTTTGACATGACTACAGAGTAATTTTTAACAGACTGGACAGGACGTCTGTCGTTCACCCCTTGATACGCTATTTCTAGCGTGCTAATGAACTTTATGTCACGGTTAGTTATTGAACCAAGTTAGACTTATTTGAGAAGGTCTAGATTTTATTTTTTTATTCGATGCTATAAACAGTTAGTAGACCATGGTCTGAACAACGTTTGTTCTGGGAACACAGTGATTTAAAGGACACTGTGTATAGTATACTAATAGTGATATATTTTTGTGTGTCACATGAGACAATTTAATTATTTTTAAGTTTTATGACCCTGCATCTAAGTGGGTATCTTATGTAGACCACATGTAACTACTGGCATATTTTTTGACGATTGTTGTCGTTATTTGTTGTATCTATAAATTGTAAATCCGTTTTTGGCTGTAGGATAGACACTTAAGCATTGTAAATTTTTATTTTTAGATGTGGATTTTGTTGTTAAATTAATAAAATAACATTACAACGACTCCATTGAGCCAGTTGTATTTAACCATCTTACATAGCTGCATAGTTACTAATTGTATACTTAGTTGATATTTTTACCGATACTTAATCTTAGCGATACGATTTTTACCGGTATTGATCCGGTAAATAATTTCCTGTTTAATGTAAATAATATTTTTAGTTCAGTAATTTTATGTTTAGTACACAGATGTAAGAGGGATCAAAACTCTAGAGAATATATAATATAAACCTTAATAAAATAAGTGAGTATTTTATTTTTAAACTGATTTATTGCTTTCATTATCATAAGCCATACGACGAACAACTCAACATAGATCTTCCCACAAATTTCCGGGGCGATCTTGTCCAGCACCCAACGGCTTCCAGTATTATATTCCAGTAGATATTTTTTCGAGTTATTGTTCGTAATATTTTGACAGTTCTTCTTCGAGTTTGTCCTTCTCACAAACATTCTTCAGATGTCTCTTCAGACTACTTGAGCTCTGTAAACAGAAACAATTTTAGATTTAGACCGGGGTTACCCAACCTTTTTTGCATGGCGCCCCACCGGATTGAACAAAAAAATTAAATATGTATTTATTGTATTGTATTGATGACCTCCGTGGTGCAGTGGGCGAACAGCCGGCTGAGTCGCAGGAGGCAGCGGGTTCGATTCCCGCCGCGGAACAAATGTTTGAATGATCTACAGATATTTGTTTCGGGTCTGGTTTCTCTATATAGTATAAGTATGTATTTAATATATATATGTATATATATACTGATAGAATACTATATATATATAAGTATTCTATCAGTTATCTGGTTCGCATAGTACAAGCTCTGCTTAGTTTGGGGCTAGATAGCGCTGTGTGAAATATCCAGGAATATTTATTTATTGTATACAACCTGTTTTGTTATGTACGACATTAATTTAAAACACACATCCGGAATCGTATTAACTAAATTTACCGGCTTTTGAATTTAAATTTACTGTATTACTGCGCGCCTTGTTTAATACAATGACTGATGGAACAAATAGTTAGTTCGGCTGATTTGAACTAGGCGGCTAAATTTATTTATTTAATTGTGTAATTATGAACATTAATGAGTAGGTAGATTAAATGTTCGAACACATTATACCCCATTTAGGATCTCTCTACGCCCCCCAGGGGAGCGCAACTCACAGGTTGAGAAGTCCTGATTTAGACAGTGTAAAAAATGCGAAAACAAATAAAATTGTATAAAATTATTATTTATTTATTAATACTGTTGATTTGTAATTTGTATTCGAGTATTTTATTTTTTTAATAATTTGCATGCCTCTGTGGTAGATACAAGTTGGACCCATCTATGTATAACTAGCTGACCCGCCGAACTTCGTACCGCCCTGACTTGCATACCTATGACGCGGGCTGCCAATGTGAATTGTCAATCGGCCATCATAAGTGAATTTTCTTATGCGTTTTTTCGATATTTTATTAGTTATTTTGCTATTCGGGGCGGAGACAAATCCAACAAATCAAAGATCATCATAATCGGTTCAGCCGCTCTTGAGTTATAAATGGTGTAACTAACACGACTTTGTTTTATATATATATATATATATATATATATATATATATATAGATAGATTTCAAGAACTATATTTAAAACCTTATTTGATGCAAATAAATGATTTGATTTGATTTTAAATAAAAATGGATTTTATCGCGACTTAAAAGAAATTAACAATAACGGTTTTGAGATTAAAAAAAGCATATAATTATAACTATTTATGTGTTGAACCCTAATTACCTTAAAAGTATCTCCACAAGCGTGGCACAGCGGCAACTGCTTTGGACCAACGCTGTTGTGACTCTTCATGTGCCTCACTAAACCCTGAAACAACGAAAAAGTAATTTAAATTTATTATGTAGTGATAACCTTGTTTCAGCATAAAACTTTTGTATTTGTCAAACTTTAGCGATCACTGTACTGAGGCACTTGTCTCACCGCCGGCGAGTAAGCGATTAGCAACTATTTTCTCGCTCCAGAAACAAACAAAAGACGTGTCAGTGAAAGAGACACGTCTATTAATAGTTGATCGCTGGCCGTTCACATTGCCACCGGCAAGAACTCGCTTTCCACTATTTAGTCGCAGCGACTACAACACTCAGCGATACGCGTTCAGCGATGCTCGCTTGGCGGTCAGAACACACGCCGTCAGATAATGAGTATCGCCCGCCGCACTCGTTCACTCGCTTTATAGCCCAGCGAGACAACTATAGGAACTAAACACTCGCTTCTCGCTGCTCGCCAACTCGTTTCCAGTTTCTAGCTCTACTAGGGTATTTATCGCGTATGTACGGTACTTGTAACTACCCATGTATTTTTTTATTGCTAATTTTATTTATTTATTAAGGTTTTCCAATGAGTAATACACAGACTTAAAACAAGTAACTTTTTAACAAAAATATAACCGACTTCAGGTAACAGAAAAAACAAACTAATGAACCGATTTCGATGAAATTTCAATGGGACCAATCTGAAAGTATATCCTTATAAATAATAAAAGAATTATCCAAATCGGTTGATAAATGACGGAGTTATGAGGTAACATAACATAGGTGGCAATGGGCAGGCCATATAGCGCGCAGAACAGATGACCGATGGGGCCGGAAAGTTCTCGAATGGAGGCCACGGACCGGCAAGCGCAGCGTAGGACGTCCACCTACAAGATGGGCAGACGACTTGGTAAGAACCGCAGGTCGGCGTTGGATGCAGGCCGCTTCCAACCGCAGTTCCTGGAGATCAATGAGGTCCAGCAGTGGACGTCTTACGGCTTATATGATGATGATGATGATAACATACAAATTGAACAAATTTAAAACTTATGGTTTTCTCATGGATGCCATTGTCAGAACTGGACCAAATGGAAATTAGACCACACGGGAAGCACCAGCTTTCAAATAAAAAAAGAACCATTAAAACCGGTTTACCCAGTCGAAAGTTCTGAGGTAACAAACATAAAAAATACAAAATACGTATTGAGAACCTCCTCCTTTATTGAAGTCAAGTCTTTTTTTTAATAAAATACAATAGACGCGATTCCTGCGCTCACTCTGTGAAAGCTAACGAACCACAGCTAACGCGGGTGGGAACGTACCCATAGTACGTTACCCTTTTTTATTTTAAAGGGCAAGGTGTACGCTTTTATAACAAACTCCCAAGTGATGTACAACAATTTACAAATTTAACAAATTTTAAATTTTTTTTAAACAAAATCTTTATAAAAAAGCCTACTATAATATATCGAATTATTTAGATGTTAGAGAAGCTTGGGATTAAAATTGCTCCAACTCGTTCAAAATGTTACAATTTAGACGTAATTTATTACCAGTATTGTTATGTATTCTAAAAGGATCATAAAAAAATACAACCAGCCTTATTTCTTGCCTTCCTTTCCTCGCTTGGTCGCGAAGGAACAGGCAGTAAAATTGACGTTTCAAAGTGATCCTTGTGATTTTAATGAATAAAAGATTTTGACTTTGGTGGAAACGTCAGGGATTTACCTTTCTAGTAGAATATCTAGCGGGGCACAGAGCGCAATACAGGTCCTTGGTTCGTGCGTGGACCGCTGCTGTGTGGTTGTGAAGTGCCTTCACGGTTGGACACGTCTTGTCGCACACACGACATTTATACCTGAAATTAAATAATGTCAGGCGACCTCCGTGGCGCAGTGGGCGAGACGCAGGAGGTAGCGGGTTCGTTCAGGCTAACACCTTCAAAAGTACCCGAGCATCAATTTATATCTTCACTCGCTGATCCGCATGCGTGGTATTTCAATAAAAACATTACCCTCCTTTTCCGCACTAAGGTATAAAGTAGCGTATGTCCTTCCTTTATAAATGACTACTTGACCCGCCGAACTTCGTACCGCCTTGACATGCATACAACGCGGGCTGTCAATATACGTCACCCTGGTAGAATTGTCAATTGTTGTCCCCGGCCATCATTACTAACCCAATTATATATATATGTATATTTACAATCATACATAACCATAGACAAAATTACGTTTAGCTGTCATTTGCGTTTTGTTATTCCATGCGTTTTTGTTATACCACATTTTATAGTGACTTGTATTCTCTTTGACAGTTTTATGTCACGTCACACGGGAACGCGGTCGAACGGGATGAAAAGTATCCTATGTCCGTCTCCTGGTTCTAAGCTACCTCCCCACCAATTTTCAGCCAAATCGGTTAAGCCGTTCTTGAGTTATAAATAGTGCAACTAACACGACTTTATCTATACTTCTATACTAATATTATAAAGAGGAAAAATTTGTATTGTTGTGTGTATGTTTGTAGTGAATAAACTCAAAAAATACAGGACCGATTTCAAAAATTCTTTCACCATTGGAAAGCTACATTTATACCCTGAGTAACATAGGCTACTTTTTACCCAACTGCGCAAAGGAGGGTAATGTTTTCATTGAAAAACTACGCGTGCGAAGCTGCGGATTGGTCAGCTAGTTTTATATACAGTGTTTTTTTAACTGGGACAGTACGGCAGCACCCATAACCAGAGGAGTTTTTTTTGCAGTTTTTTTTAAAACATCAGCTCGTTTTTGAAGAAAAACATTTTGGCATATAATTTTTTTGGTCAAGCGTGAGTAATGCCTTAAAATGAATCAAGTTGGTAATTTTTTTTAATGCTGATCGATGCAGTCCTTTGTAAGGATCATTTTATTGTATCAAATGAAAAAATCTGAGCAGCAGAAGTTAGTCAAATTTGATAAAATGTATTCTCATACAAGAGGACAAACAAAATTCCTCCAACAAACATTTTATTAGATTCTAATTGCACATTAAAGAAGTATTAATACTGTAGCGATTAAGAAAATTAGGAACTCCATGCTCTCATGAGCAATTCAATAACATTTCGAATTTCAGTACAATTTTGAATTTCGAACATGGTTCTTGCATCTGTCGGACTTTTATATCAGTCATTGCATCATCTTATTTGTCCTGTCATGGCATTGTCAAATACGCAAAAAGTAGACTTAATTGAAGCATACTTTCTCAACAGCCGAAGCCCAGTCATGGTGGGCAGAACACATAGTATTAGATTAGATAATTTATTTATTGCACACCATTAAAAATAAAACAAACAAAAGAGAACACAATCAAAGATACAATGGGAGGCCTTATCGCTAAAAGCGATCTCTATACTACATTATTAGTACATTTCAGCATGTACTTACACTCTTTCCTTATGCGCCAATGCGTTTCTCTGATGGGCTAAAAGGCTTTTCCTAGTATTATATCCAATGTTACATGTTACGCAGAAATGTAATTCTGTTGGCTTAGGTTCATGTTTCTTCTTATGCTGGTTCAGTGTGTATGGACTGCTGTATATGGCACCGCATACTTCGCAGGGAAATTTCTTATTGATGTGTGTTCTGAAAAGAAAACAAGTGAGTTTTTAAGATGTTTAAAACCATCTAAAAAAAATTCTATTGAACCTGCAGCCTTCCTCTTGATACGAGGACGCACTACCAATTGTGCTACAGGCTCTTGTCACGTCAGGATCGAAATTAGTGAGATGATTCAGATTACGACTAAAGCGCCGTTAGCTCCATCTACTGGAAAACTTATATAGTTTTTATTTTATATTTATTTATTGAAAAGACTAACAGCTACAATTATAATTGACGACCTCCGTGGTGCAATGGGCGAATAGCCGGCTGACACGCAGGAGGTAAGCGGGTTCGATTCTCGCCACGGAACAAATGTTTGCATGATCTACAGATACCAAAAAAAAAAATGTTTATAAGTATTCTATCAGTTATCTGATTCCCATGTGTGAAATTTCCAGCAATATTTGTTTATTTACAAAATATATATTAATTTTAATATAAGTCTAGTCAGATATATAAGTTTAAACATTATTTGTTAATTTTAGTATGGTGTACAAGCTATATATAACTGTCTATCCATGACAAAGCAACTTACAACAAAAACTGTATAAGTTTTCCTGTAGATCCTACCGACGCTTTAGTCCTAATCTGAATCATCTCACTAATTTCGATCCTGACGTGACATGGCCTGGTAACACAATTAGTACTGCATCCTCGTATCAAGGCGAAGGTTGCGGGTTCAAGTCCCGTCTAGGCTTGAAATTTTTTTCGACATACATACATGTATTACTAACAATTAGACTTGTAATTATTTCATGCCGAGCTTGCATCAACACTTACATCATATGAGTCCTGACTGCGGTTTGGTTGTCGAAGCTCTTTCCGCAGACGTTGCAGAGATAAGATCTGCTGCTTTTCTTGCGATGAGCTCTTTTTAAATGCTGCTCGTAATGACTTGCTCCTCTGAAAGATTAACTGAGCTGTTATTACTATACTTCAGCCAAACTCGATGTAGAATGCTGTTAAACAAACCGCTATCTACCCCCAAACTAAGAGCTTGTACTATGGGAACCAGCATGGCTAACATGGCAGGCACGAGATAAAATCGAGACGAGATGAGAAAAATTTGTCGATTTGAGATTTACTCGTTAGCGGTAACATACGTGTCAAGACAGAGAAATATCTCACAGTCTCTCACCAGCCTCTCGAGACAAAATGTCAATTTTTACAGGCATAGCGTCGCCACTCCGAGGCTCGAGGTCCACTCGCAGTTTCTCTATTACATACAAAGCCATTGGCTTAGATATGCGCCAAAGCGCTTGAAACTCGCTGTCACGGAGATCAAACGAGTTGCAGATATCCCGTATCCGCTTTCGTTGAATTTTCCGTTGAATCATCTCTGTTCATAAATTGTTGCAATATAGTTATAATACGGCAATGCCATTTTTTCAGCAAATTGAACCGATTTCTATTTATTTTCTAGAAAATATCGCTGCTGTCTCTCAATCTCGTCGAACAGAATGATCGACGACAAATTAGTCAAGTTTAGATGTCAAAAGTCGACTAGTCATGAGAAAAGATGACGCGTATGTTACGGTTTTAGAGAAATTTGTCCCGAAGTCTTCGTTTGACAGAACGACATGATATAAGTGAACTCTATGTTACCGACAGTCGAGATGTAGAGATACGACGACAAAATGGCGTGACAAAATTATCTCGCGCCTGCCATGTTAGCCACGCAGATAACTGATAGAATACTTATATATTTTTTTTTTGTAAATACATACTTATAATATACATATGTATAGAAAAACATCAAGACCCGGAACAAATATCTGTAGAGCATGCAAACATTTGTTCCGCGGCGGGAATCGAACCTGCTACCTCATGCGTCTCAGCCAGTTTTTCGGCCACTGCGCCACAGAGGTTGTCAAATATAATTTCAAATGGTGAATTCTGAGACGCAGATCTACAGATATTTGTTCCGGGTCTTGATGTTATTTAATACCTAGACTTCAAAAAAGGAGGAGGTTCTCAATTCGGCTGTATTTTTTTATGTTTGTTACCTCATAACTCCGTCATTTATCAACCGATTTGGAAAATTCTTTCATTATTTGAAAGGATGTACTTTCAGATTGGACCTATATGAAATTCATCGAAATCGGTTCAGTAGTTTGTTTTTTCTGTTACCTGAAGTCGGTTATATTTTTGTTAGAAAGTTGTTTATTCTATTTATTTTAAGTATGAATTTACAAAAAAACGTATATATACGTATATTCTATTAGTTACCTGATTCTCATAGTACAAGCTCTGCTTAGTTTGGGACTAGATAGCGCTGTGTGAAATGTCTAGCAGTATTTAAATTGCATGGCTAAGCTAAAGCGAAATGTGTTGGACCTTAACTAAAAATAAGAACTTGTAATTTAACTAAATTTCAATCAAGGATTGTATAATGGGGGGGGGGGGGGGGGGGCGACCAGAAACCCACTTTTAACAGTTTAAAATGTTATATTCTTAATTTTGCACGTAATCGCAAGTCTTTGCTCTTTTTACATCGGTAGCCATAACATAATTAATGCCAAATCTTCCATTCGTCGTTCCATTCATTACACTCATTCTTTCGATCACTCATTCCCTCCGATCACTCATAACGTTTCATTCCACAGAATTCACAAATCCTTCGTTTGATTACATGAATATCATTTCATTTCTATGTTTAACATGAAATTCATTCATAACATGGGTTTTTTTGCCATGACTGGATACCAATTTATAATGATGGAGTCATAACCAAACGACAACAAACGCAAATTCTGTTTCAAAATCAGTACCAAGCAGCATTTGGCATAGGGACAGACAACGTCACTAACACTAACAGCTTTCCACATTTTTATAATACTAGTTGACCCGCCGAACTTCGTACCGCCTTGACATGCATATAACGCGGGCTATCAATATACGTCACCCTGGTAGAATTGTCAATTGTTACTAATCCATCATTACTAACCCGTTTTTTTTTAATATATATTTATACCCATACATAACCATAGACAAAATTACGTTTAACTGTCATTTGCGTTTTGTTATTCCATGTCAGATGCGTTTTTGTTATACCACGTTTTATAGTCCTGGTTCTAAGCTCCCCACCAATTTTCAGCCAAATCGGTTCAGCCGTTCTTGAGTTATAAATAGTGTAACTAAAACGACTTTCTTTTATATATATAGATTTTATGTTGTTATAAATAAATTTCAGGACTGACCATTGAACTTGGCACCCATTTAGCTCTCACTTCTTTTGTCGTTGAAGTCAACAACCAAGGCATATATGATAATATTGAACTTGGCTCTCATTTCACATTTATGTTTTTGATGGGATTCATATTTCTTCTAGCCATTTGATAACTGAATAAATTTGTTTGAATCGGCCTGTTCGATCAAATTACTTGAACGTCTATGGCGGCCATAAAATACCTTGTTAAAATAACATGTAATGTTACTTACGGGAATGTGTTGCCGCATAGATGGCAGGCGATCTTCACATTGCGTTCGGTCGTGCAGGCGTGGCTCAATCTGTGTTTGCTTTTAACTAACATCTCACAGTATTTGCAAACATATCTGGAAATTTTATAAAAGAAAATAAGTATATTAGGCGATGATTTTAATTTCGGCACCTACATTGAGTCGATAGCCCAGCTGCCCGCTAAAAAGCTTGGTATACTCGCAAAGGCGAAGCAACTCTTCACACCGGGACAGTTGCTCAACTTATACCAAGCCCAAGTCCGATCATGTCTGAGGTACTGTTCTCACCTCTGGGACGGATCAGCGAAATACCAGCTAGAGGCTCTAGATTCAATTGAGAGAAGAGCCAAGAAGCTCATTTGCAATGACGAGTTAGCAGATGCACGGCCCCACAGCCTCGAGCATCGTCGAAAGGTTTTATCGGATACATTTCGGAGAGCGTGTTGCGGAGCTTTTCAATCTGATACCACCATCCCATTCTATCGGACAACCAGACGCTCCACGGTGCACCACCGCTACATGGTAGACATACCTCCCATACGCACAAAGCGGTACTGTTCCACTTTTATTATGCGCACCGCAGAGGAGTGGAACGCCTTGCCCGAGTGTGTTTCCTGATAACTACAACCTAGGGGTCTTCTAGTCGCGAGTGAATAGGTTTTTTCTAGGCAAGCGTGTACCATCGTAGACTGCATCATCGCGCGCCATCAGGCGAGATCGTGCTCAAACGCTAGCCTAGAATTTATAAAAAAGACATAGACAGACATTTATTTGCTAGCATAGCACACACAAATTCACACAATACACTCAAAAGGTATAACATCGAAGAGAAAGCACAAGTAAGAGAAAACAGAAAATGACATACAACAAACATAGGAACAATAGAATGAAATAATAAATATACAATGTAGTCAGGGAACAATTAAAAAGAGGCAAGTAGGTGTGTATGTGGTTTTGCAGCAAATGGGTTCCAGCTCAGTATTATGCCCCGCCACCGATCGACGCTGTTATTCTGCAGAAACCTTTTTTAGGCAAGTCATTAGAACTCGTAAGAACGAATGTGTTTGCATACAATTATTATAGGCTTAATTAGATAATTATGATAAGTAGATAGAAAAAATAAATACACTTTCATCAAAAAAATCGAAACAATACTGCAAGTACCATTCAGGTGGCATTTATATAAAAAAGAGGATTGATATCAATAAAAAAAATACGCCAATAAATTGCTGGCAGTTTAGTCTACACAATGGTGAAGCGCAATTTCAAATTTGAATTTAAATTTTCATACATTAAATGAATGTAGAGATTGTTTTCAATGTGTATTCCGTCGGAATTTCTGCATTTAATCACATTTGTTTTGCATAAAATATCGTTTTTTTTAACTGAGCTCTGAGCTGAGCTGAGCGTGAGTGTAAACTAAGCTCTGTGACATCCTACCAAAGAGATTTTTTTCCAACAAATATGGATACCTCGCCCACGAAAGCCGCCCAAGTCGTGGCGTTGCTGGATTCAGGGCATAGTCAGCGTGTTGTGGCTGCACGATTACATCTTAGCCTCTCTGCTGTCAATAGAGTGTATCAGCGTTATCGGGAGACTGGTATGTTTACTCGCCGTCCAGGATCTGGTAGATATCGAGTCACGTCTGAGCAAGATGACCGGTATATTGTGTCAGTTTCTCTAAGAAATCGTCACTTGAACTCTATTCAACTGCAGTAGCGGCTCCGTGAGGTTCGAGGATTGACTGTGAGCGATTCTACCATTAGAAGATTGACGGAGCGTGGCCTGAAACCTCATAAATCAGCTAATGGCCCAAAATTGAAGGTAGAGCACCGAAGAGCGCACCTTAACTTTGCACGTGAGCATTTAAATTGGTCACACCTTCAATGGAGCAAAGTTCTCTTTTCTGACGAGAGTAAGATCATGCTGTATGGTAACGACGAAAGAAAGAAGGTGTATCGAAGAGAGGGAGAGCGTTTTTCACAGTGCATCATTGAAGAAAGAGTCAGTTACGGTGGCGGTTCATGGACGGTTTGGGGAGGCATAAGCGCCGATGGAAAAACCGAACTTGCTTTCGTATCTGGACCTCGCTTACCGTCATTAAATGGGTCACGTTACATCGAAGAGTGTTTGGAGCCGCATGTGGTACCCTACGCACATTTTATTGGCGAAGAGTTCATTTTTATGCAGGACAATGCCAGGGCTCATACCGCAGCCATTCTAATGATACCTGAGTGAAGTCGGTATTACGGTTATGGGCTGGCCAGCAAGAAGCCCGGATATGAATCCCATAGAACACCTATGGGATGAGTTGAAGAGACGAGTCAGAGCGAGGCATCCTGCTCCGGAGACGCTTGGCCAGCTTAAAACAGCTATACTAGAAGAGTGGGATAATATCCCACAACACAAGATTGTGTCTCTCATCCATTCCATGAGGAACCGCATGGAAGCCGTCATTATAGCCCGGGGAGGAAATACAAGATACTGAATAAACTTTTTTTTATAGTTTTTTGGTTTTACGACTTTGTTTCTAACATTTTAGAAGTTCTTCTTTAAGTATAAAAACATACCTGTTGAACAAAACACGATAGTTAAAAAAATTTAATTTTAATTTGGAACATTAATTTTTGTTAAACTATACCATATAATATCCGCAATTAACTGGCATTATTTTTTTTTTCTTTAATATAAAAGAAAAACACAAAAACTCATTCAAAACCAAACTTCAGAGGTGTTTCGATTTTTTTGATGAGAAGTGTATATTTTTTTTTTTTTATTATTCATTACAGAATCAACAGCACTTGTTAACAATGTAAACAATCCTTATAACTAATGCTTAATGCCAATAACAGATTCTCAATTTATAGACTTATCTTTTATGAATTTAGTCACCTAGAGAAAAAGATTAAAAAACATACTATATTAATTAAATTTTCAAGGATTTTAGTAATTTAGTAAGTACACATTTGAAGAACAAAAGAGAGTTAGGGATGCTGTGTAAATGTGTGTACTTGAGGGGGTGAGGGAGAGAGTGTAGTGTGTGTTGAGTGAATTTCTGAATATTTTATAGAACGCGCTATATATGACTAAGAACAAATATAATTTGTTTCTTAAAAGATGTTTTGCTATTAGAGAAGATGTCTATTGACGAAAAATCCTTGTTGTAGGTATCTAGCGTGCGACAGATGACAGAATTTTGGGCATAGTTGGTACGACTGAAAGGAATATGAAAGAGGGTTGTGTGTCTCGTACGTTTAAAAGGAGTATTGAATTGAAGAACGAGAGACGCCAATTCGGTGCTATCAATTCTATTACTGCAAACGTCGTGTAAAAACAACATCTGCAGCAAAGAGCGCCGATCCTTTAACGGCATGAGTTTATGAAACCTACACGATTCTACGTAAGTCATGTTTCTATTACAATGGGTGCGATAGTTTAACGTTTTAATGAATTTATATTGAATGCGCTCAATATCTTGCTCATATATTATGTATTATGTAAGGAATAATAATAATGATAAGAAATGTTAAAGTGTAAATTATAAATAATAATACGAATAAATATAAATATACTAGGAGCTTTACCCTCGCGTCACCAAGTGAACGGCGGACTCTAACAATTTGTACCAGACAACACAGTTTTTTGTTTTTCTATTAAATGTTTCTTATCATCATCATCATCATATCAGCCGTAGGACGTCCACTGCTGGACAAAGGCCTCCCTCATTGATCTCCAGGAACTGCGGTTGGAAGCGGCCTGCATCCAACGCCGACCTGCGGTTCTTACCAAGTCGTCTGCCCATCTTGTGGGTGGACGTCCTACGCTGCGCTTGCCGGTCCGTGGCCTCCACTCGAGAACCTTTCGGCCCCATCGGCCCAATGTTTCTTATAATGCTCTTTAAATGTAAATTTTGATTTTAGTAGCCGAAAATGTGGTGGTATGTTATTCCAACACTTGGTTGGCTGGTACCGAAAACTGCCCCTAAACGCTACAGTTTTATGCTTACCTACTATAATGTAGCAAGTCACGAGTTGGTCTCGAACTGTACTTAGTCTTTGATCGGTCAAGCTTGGCGTACAGATACTCTGGCATCTCAGATATCATGACACTATGTACCATTACTCCTAGATGTAAATCTCGCCGCGAAGCCATGTTAAGAGTAGAAGAGTTATTTAAATATGGTGTTACATGCGTTCGCAGCGGGATACTGTAGCAGAACCGGCAGCAACCATTCTGTATTCTCTGTACAAGACGAGCAGTCTACGCAGTTAAGCGCGGACCGTACACAAGATCTCCTAAAAATGAGATCGAAGGATGATGGTGGGAATCACCTCCCGGAGACCGGAGCCACGGACAGTGGACTCTGTCGCGGATGCCTTCGGGAGAAAGAGACTGTGGAGCACGTGATACTTCACTGCACTGCCACAAACGACGCCAGACTGAGAACGGATCTGCAAGAGGTCATCGAATGCTCATCATCCAACACCGTGGTCACGAGTCAACCCGTGACCGCGACTGCTGAAACACAACCGAAACGTCGGGATAACAAATAAAAATGTATATACGCGAAAAATACCCGTTTTAATCAATAAACCCATTTGCTGCAGTAGCACATACATACTACCTATTTACCTCTGGTTCATTTTCCCCTGCTTACATTGTTTAATTATTCTTTTGTTCTATTGTTTCTGTTTGTTGTATGTAATTTTATATTTGCTCTTACTGTATTTTGTGCTTTTCTTCAATGTTGTACCTTTTTAATGTACTGTGTAAATTTTTATGTGCTACGGCAGCAATAGTATTGCTGGGCCGTCAATGGGTGAGACTGGCGCAGGATCGTGGCGGATGACTCAAACTTGGGGAGGCCTATACCCAGCAGTAGGTATACCAACTTGAAGCTCTGGTATTAATTGAGAGAAGAGCCAAGAAGCTCATAAGCAACGATAAGCTAGTTGTCCTGGAGCATCGACGAAAGGTGGCTAGCCTCTCAGTTTTTTATCGAGTATATTTCGGGGAGTGTGCGGCGGAACTTTTCAACCTAATCCCACCATCTCCATTCTATCATCGGACAACCAGACGCTCTGCGGTGCGCCACCGCTATATGGTAGATATACCTCCCATGCGCACAAAGCGGTACCCTTCTACTTTTATTGTGCGCATCGCCAGAGAGTGGAAAGCCTTGCCATAGTCTGTGTTTCCTGATAGCTACAACCTGGGTATATTTAAGTCGCGAGTGAATAGGTTTCTTCTAGGCAAGCGTGTACCATCGTAGACTGCATCATCGCTTACCATCAGGCGAGATCGTGGTCAAACGCAAGCCTATAATGTTGAAAAAAAAAGGTAAAAGTCGGGCTGTGGATGATGATGATGGTAGCATATAAATCTAGTCAAACAAACAAGTAGTAACTATGTCTAATAATAAAATGGCTAGTACTCACCGCACAGCGTGGTTGGCGAGATGCAAGCGAAGCACTGCTAAGTTGGCAAACCGAAGGGTGCAGAGCGAACATCGGTGCTCACCATTTGACTGAAATAAGTAAATAGGTACTGAATACTAATGAACTGAGGGGGGGGGGGGGGGCAAACCGGCCTCCTTATTACCTAAGCCAAATTGCTGTCGCGGCAATTTCAGAGGGCGCCAAATTCTTTAATAACAAGTAACTTTTTAACAAAAATATAACCGACTTCAGATAACAGTAAAAACCAAACTACTCTACCAATTTTCGATGAAATTTCTATGGGATCAATCTAAAAGTATATCCTTTCAAATAAAAAACTAATTTTCCAAATCGGTTGATATATAACGAAGTTCTGAGCTAACAAACATAACATAACATAAAAATTAAACTAATTTAAGACTTATATAGTTTTATCATGGATGCCATTGTCAGAACTGGACCAAATGAAAATGGGAGCACACGTGAAGCGTGTAAAAGTATATCCTTTCAAATAAAAAACTAATTTTCCAAATCGGTTGATATATAACGAAGTTCTGAGCTAACAAACATAACATAACATAAAAATTAAACTAATTTAAGACTTATATAGTTTTATCATGGATGCCATTGTCAGAACTGGACCAAATGAAAATGGGAGCACACGTGAAGCACCAGCATTCAAATAAAATAAGAATTATCAAAATCGGTTCACCCAGTCGAAAGTACCGAGGTAACAAACATAAAAAAAAAAACAAAAAATACAGTCGAATACCTGGAGGTGGGAGGAGGGGAGAGGGGGGACCAGCTAATTACCTCTTCATGTCTCATCATATGTGCCTGGTAGGAATCCTTGAATAAAAACCCCATAGCACAGTTGTAGCATTTAAACACAGCGTCAGTATACCTCTTGCTTCTTCTATTTGCTTCTAAATCTATCTTCTGTTCTTCTAGACTGAGAGTTATTTTGGTGTAAGTTTTCTTCCGGTTTATTTTAACATTGTCAGCTTCAATTTCATTTGCGTTAACTTCTGAAATGGTGTCTTTGAACGCATCTACATTTTTGGTAGAAGGATCATTGAATTGACTGTCATCATCATTTGGGATGCTATCATCTTCATTTATTGCAACTTCTGTAACAACATTTCCAGTAACTTTCTCTGCAACTTCATTGGCAACTGGTGATTTTTCAACGAAATCGTTAGTTTTTACGACAAACTCTTGCGATCGTTCTATATATTCGGTATTTCTGACAAGTTCCGGGAGTTTTTCAACATTACCATTTAACACAGCTGTTTTTTCAACAAACATATTGTTTATCGCTGGTTTCTCAATAAAACTGTTATTACGGTATCTTTCTTTGTCAACATACTCATTATTTCGCACTTCAAAATCTTTCTCTACAAAATGGTTGTTCTTTACAAATTCCGATTGTGATTTCTCAACATAATTATTAGTCTTTAAAAAGAAATCATGTGATTTCGCGACCAAATCATTATGTCTAAACTCTTTCGAGGTCTCAACAAAGTTCCTTACATTCAAGTCCGTTAGTGTGATATTTACTTCTGACATTTCTTCTAGATTAGTTAACTCTATCTTGTTTATGTTTTCTAACGGCGATTCTATACTATCATTTCCAAATATGAATTCATCTACATCTCTCCTCGCATTAACTTCATTTTCTTTGCTTATCACTAGAAATTCGTTATTAAAATGAACATCGTCTGATCTAAGTAAGTTATAGTTGAAATGAGCGAATAGATCATCAGTTTGTACTTCTACATTGTTTGGTAGCAAGCCGAAGTTCATTTCATCGTGCAGTTGAACGTATTTGTTTTCTTCAAAGTCGGACGGTGAGTTTTCTGTGTTGTTAAAGAAGTGATATTTAGAGTTTCGGTGTTGAAGACATATATCTTCAGAGCATAGGATTCCTACTTGTGTGTCGCTTCTTTGTAGATTTATTGTACCCTTTTCGCTGAAATTATTAAATCATTAAGAATAAAATAGTCTTTACATAGTATAAAATGAAGTCGCTTCCGCCGTCTGTTACCTTAGTTAGATCTTTTAAACTACTCAACGGATTTTAATGTAGTTTTCAGCAATAGATAAAGAGTGATTCAAGAATGTTAATATGTATAACTAGCTTCCACCAGCGGCTTCGCACGCGTTGTTTGTCAACAAAAAGTAGCCTCTGTGTTAATCCAGGTTATAATCTACGTACATACCGATTTGAAAGTAACTCTGTCTCTCTGTCTGTTTGTTACCTTTTCACGACTTAACGGCTCGACCGATTTCGATGGAATTTGGTACATATATACGATAGATCGATTACAAATGGACTTGAGATATAGGATACACTTTACGCGACTGCACAGGACTGCCGCGGGCGGGTCAGCTAGTAAAATATAATGCAATTAGTGAATAAAGGATGGATTTAAAGCGAGGGTCATAGATTCAAGTGTTAGAATCCTGAGCGACGCGAGTGATTCATGGCTCTCGATATAAATCCGTTTTATTAAAGAGTTGCATACTATACTATGACTACGTGAAAAAGAAAGATATAAGCGAATATAAACATTTTTATTGATGATAGCCAAGCGCTTGACCACTACCTCACCGGGTGGTAAGTGAAGGTGTGATCGAAGATGGAGCACGCTTGCCTAGAAAAATGATGAACAAAAGGAAGGTTAAATTAACTGCCCTCTCATTCATAAACTCAGGTGTTATTACATCTTCTTCATCACTTCAACGCATTTTCAATCGATTCATTATTACGTACCTAACACTAAACTTTGTGTTAGTACAACTTACAGTATTCAAAATAGCGCCAATTTACTAATGACAGCAACGAACACAAAACAGTTTTTATTGAAGTCAAACTTCTTTACGCACGCTTGACTTGGGGAGTAAGCTGGCGAATGCGTTACGAAAAGTGCGAACGGAAGTTGAGACGGAGATATAAGTTAGTGAAGATAGAAAGGGAGAGAGTTACGAATCGTATATTACTGTAGGGGCAAGACAGAAAGATGCGAGCACACATTTGGTTTGTCGCATATCTCCTGTCCCAAATTAGCCTAAATTATACAAACTGCAAATATATAATAAACATTTATATACAGAGTGTTTGATAATATACTGACGATAGAAAAAGACGTTGCGAAAAAAAAAACTACAATTTTTAACTTAAAAAAAAATCGACTAAGTTTAGTGATTAATTCGATATAAAATTTACTGGCTACTTTTGCAATCGCCATCCAAAAACAAGGCTGTTATACCTACTACCGTAGATCTAGGCAGGCATGTGTTTTCGATATCTCTTTCGGAAATCTAGTTATGCGATTCAAAAAAGAAAATATTGTTAAATTCTTTTATAATTATTCTAAATCAGCTGTTGCCCGCGACTTCGTACGCGTTACACTACTAAATATGTAGGTAACCTAGAAATAAAGCTAAACTCGCTGTTGCATCTTGACACAAATTTTTATCCCATGCTGATTTTATGGGATAAATGGTAGCTTAAGTGGTGATCCAGGTTATAATCTACGTATATACCAAATTTCATCGAAATCGGTTCAGACGTTACGACGTGATTCAGTAACAAACAAATAAATAAATAAACAAACATCCAAACTTTCACATCTATATATAAATAAAAGAAAGTCGTGTTAGTTAATCCATTTATATAACTCAAGAACGGCTGAACCGATTTGGCTGAAAATTAGTGGGGAGGTAGCTTAGAACCAGGAGACGGACATATGATACTTTTTGCCCGACTACGCAGAAGGAGGGTAATGGTTTCATGGACAAACCACGCATGCAAAACCACAATAGACCACCACCAACCAACAATAGTGATTCAAAAGGAAGGTTTATATGTATAAAACATAAATAGTAACTGCGAAAGTAACTGTTTGTTTGTTAGTTTGTTTGTTACCTTTTCATAACTAAGCGGCTGTACGGATCGTAATGAAATTTCGCAACGAGATAGATTATATCCTGGGGAAGGACATAGGCTACATTCTACCCGAGTGCACACAAGGAGAGTAATGTTTTTATTGAACTAGTGGTTCGCCCGCGGCTTGGTGCGTGGTAACGCATGCGAAGCCGCGGGCGAACCACTAGTTTATAATATTAGTGTGATTTCAATAGCTTTATTAATTGGAAAGATAATCAGCTGCGACAGACAGATGGACTCTTGACTTGACTAGTCAAGAGTCCATCTGTCTGTCGCAGCTTATTAGTGTGATTTCAATAGCTTTATTAATTGGAAAGATAATCAGCTGCGACAGACAGATGGACTCTTGACTAGTCAATAAGAACTGACATGTAACATTTGTAAATTTTAATTCACTTTGTATGAACACAATAAAATACTGAATACTGAAGTTACTGAAGTTATAAAGATAATGATAATTTATTTGCAGAAAGTTAGTTAATTTTACACTGGTCTTAATGTACAATTTAAGCTCTTAATATTCTACCAGATAGTGTCCTGGTGTGCAAATATTACATAGAAAATAATTATAAATTAAAATTTACTAGAGTAAATTCGAATAAATAATAATATAGTAATTCGAATCTAACGAAAGTAGATACTGGATTTTTTTGCAAACTTTTTATATGACAACACTAAAGTGTTCCTACCATCGGATATTTACCCTACAAATTGGGGTATTTTAAGCAGAAAGTACTTAGGAACAGTTAATTCCAAAAAGGCATTTTTAAAACAAACTTATTTTAAACATTTTATAAAATGAGTTTTAAAAATTCGTACGTGTGCTAAAATTGTATTCATCGAAAATAAGTATCGTATGTACGTGTTGGATCATTTCAAGAGCAACACTAAGCCTTAAGTTGGTCTAATAAATAGCTTAATTAATTAGGTACACTATTTACTAGAGAAAAACTTGGTAATTTTATTTTAAAGAAATTAATTTTAGGCTGTTTTCCGAAAGATTTGGTAAAATCAGAATCAGTGTATGGTATCCCTATCTCTGACGCAACAATATGGCGTGTTGTTGATGTTTCGTTGTGGTTGACTTGCGTATAGTTTTGTTGTGATATATCCGTGTTAATGCTATAAATGAATAAAACTATAAAGAGTGAAGTGCGAAAACTATTGTTTTGTATGATTTCGAAATATGAAGAGAAAAAGCTTGTGAAACAAGCCGTATTGCGAGAAAAACAGGATTGTTTACATACTGTGACTGATTTTTTAGGTTAGTACGGTCAAAATGTCTTGATATTTTTTTATTTTAAATAAGTACATATTAGTTTTAGTTGCTTTATATAATGTTATTGTTCTTTTACAGATAGTCTTGAGGATAATGCACGAACTGCTGAAGTAAAACAAGCAATTGAAAAGATCACAGATTTAGATCAAAAAGATATGATGAAATCGCAGAACCAGTACTTAGAAGAACTATCTTCACTCACCGGTAAGTTTTCACTCAACGTTAATCTTAGACTAGTTTTGTAATACTTGTGTATTTTCTATTATTTCTTAGTTATGAGACTCACGATAATTGACATTTTATTTTATTCTTTTTACAGATGTAAGTGTTATTACATTGAAGAGAATTAAAAAAGAAGGTGCGGTGAATGAAGGGGTCTGGAGGACTCCAGGTAAAAAACTACCTCACCCTTCAAAAGTGTCGAACTTAGATAGTTTTGATATGGATGTTATTCGTAATAAAGTAAACGAATTTTACATTGTGAGGAAACAAGTACCAACATTAAGATCTTTGTTGGTAGAGTTAAAAGAAAGTATAGAATTTGGTGGATGTCGTGAAACTCTCCGTCGCATATTATTAGCCAACGGTTATGAATTTAAGAAAAACAAAAATGAACCATCATTATTAATTGAACGGTATGATATAGCTGCATGGAGACATCGCTTTTTGCGTACCATTGCATCGAAACGTGCAGAAGGCAAGCCAATAATCTACTTAGATGAAACTTATGTCCACAAAACCTATAAGCCTAAAAAATGTTGGCAAGGTCCATCAACAAGTGGAATAATTGAAAATATATCGTCAGGAAAACGATATATTATTGTGCATGCAGGATCAGAGAAAGGCCCTGTTCCAAACTCATTGTTAATATTTAGCACCAAATCGAAAATGGCCGACTACCACCATGACATGAATTCCACAAACTTCAACAAATGGCTTCAAGAAAAGCTTATGCCCAATTTGAATGAACCAAGTGTAATTGTAATGGACAATGCATCATACCATTCTGTCATAATAAATAAAGCGCCCACATCTCAAAATCGAAAGTTAGAGATACAGAATTGGCTTACATTGAATGGTATTTCATTTGAAACATACAATTCAAAAGCAGAGTTGCTCTGCTTAGTAAAACAGAACACACCAGAACCTATTTATGAAGCTGATGAAACTTTTAAGCCAAAACGGACATGAAGTGCTAATACTTCCTCCATATCATTGTGACCTAAATGCTATAGAACTCATATGGAGTCTAGCAAAAAGAAATGTGGGAAGCAAAAATGTAAGCCGAACTCCAAAAGAGTTCGAGGATCTCATAAAACAATCTTTTGAGTGTATTACAGCAGATGATGGGAAAAAAATGACAGACCATGTAATTCATGTGGAAGACAAGTACAAAAGAAGAGACCATACATAGGCTGCTATTTAAGAATCCGGAACTGGCCACTGCATAAATAATATTTAAAAAGAAATTATCACGTTTGAACTCTTTGGCTGTAGAATGCAGGTTATTTCGTCCGTCTGTCAATTGTTTTCATTGTGTGGCGCGATTTTAAAAATTGCGTGTCATTATCACAATGGATTTATCTCGAGAAAATTTTCGTGCGATGATTTTTTATGATTTTCGACGTGGTCTAACTCAACAGCAGTGTATCGATCAACTCAGTTCGACTTTTGGGGGTAAAGCACCATCGAAGGCTACTGTGTATCACTGGTTTAGTGAGTTTAATCGTGGACGTCGTATGCTCACGGACGAAATTAAAGATGGTCGGCCTAAATCAGTTGTTGTGCCACGAAACATCGACGCAGTGCGTAAACTAATAATGCAAGATCGTCATGTGACATATCGAGAGATAGAGGCGATCTTGGGCATTAGTATGACGAGTATACATAAGATATTACACGAACACTTGGCTGCAAAAAAAGTTTGTTCGCGTTGGATACCGCACAACTTGACAATAGATCAAAAACAGGCTCGTGTCGATTGGTGCAAAAAAATGATAAAAAAATACAATCGTGGTGCATCAAAAGCTGTATATAATATCTACACAGGTGATGAATCCTGGATTTGTGCATATGACCCCGAAACTAAGCAACAGTCAACAGTTTGGGTCTTCCAACATGAGCCGAACCCAACAAAAGTTGCTCGTGCGAAAAGCACTTTGAAGCAAATGGTCGCCTGTTTTTTTGGTATAGATGGACACGTGGCTACTGTACCCCTAGAAAATTGTAAATCTGTTAATTCAGAGTGGTACACGACCATTTGTTTGCCAGAAGTCTTTGCAGAAATCAGGAAGAATAATCCACAACGCAGAATCATTCTCCATCACGACAATGCAAGCTGTCACACTTCGGGTGAAACGACCCGATATTTGGAGGGTGAAACGGTGGAATTAACGGGTCATCCGCCATATAGCCCTGATTTGGCACCCAACGACTTCTTTTTATTCCCAACCGTGAAGAATAAATTACGTGATCAACGATTTTCAACCCGAGAAGAAGCCGTTGAGGCATTCAAAAATCATGTTTTGGAGATACCGTCTTCCGATTGGAAAAAGTGCTATGAAAACTAGTTTCACCGAATGCAAAAGTGCATTGATCATCATGGCGAATATTTTGAAAAGCAATAAAACCATATTTAACAGTCAATGATAGTTATTTTATTTTATTCCGGATACATAAATAGCAGCCCTCGTATAACTGAAAATAATTTACAAAGCTTCATCATCAATTTAAGAGACAGTGATTCTGACGATTCACTCCATGTTGAATTTTTAGATTCAGATTTTGATTATAGTGATTAAAAAACAGTATAAAAATATATGGTGTTGTTTTCTTTGATACATACTCACATAGATTTACAAATATTTAAACTCATGATAATATTGATACTCATGATAGTGTTTGATAGCCTGTTTGTTCCTTTAATACGCCACAATGGAGTGACGTATCCGTGTGATGTTTGGTATGGAGTTAATAAAGAGTTAACAAGTGATATAAGCTACTTTTAATCTCGTCATAACGCGGACAAAATTGCAAGCATCCACTAGTAAAATCAAAATAAATGTTAAAGTATCAAAGTGAGTTGTTCCAACTTTCCTTTTTACCTAAAGTAAAAAGGCTGCCATGCTGATATTTTTTAAATTTGCCGCGCTTTTTCAGTATCAACTTTCATTAGCCAGACTATTCCTACACAATATAAAAATGTCAATAAAATAAAATAATGTGTCTAGTACCTACTTATAATTAAAATATTCCGCAATAGTATAAAAACATTTTGTTGACAACCATTTATTCATTCGGCGTTTAAATAAAGTCAAAGGTAAATCTTTTAATACATCTGGTAATTTATTAAATATTTTTACTGCCATGCAATGAGCATATATATATTTTTAACAATATGGTCTGGAACCCTAAAAATTTGACAACTGTTCTGTTAGGTTTTATTTTATATCCATGCAAGTTACCTGAATAGTACTGGGTATTCTAAACTCCTCTTCAAGCATATAGACTTAAACAGCCACATCTTATTCAAGAAGTAACAGCAGATAAAGCAGAGATGGGAGTCTGGACACAACTGTAAAGAAATAACAAATTTAGTATTAATTAATTTCTATTTATTTATTCGCCAAAAAGTTTTTTTTATAAAATACTAGCTGACCAATCCGCAGCTTCGCACGCGTAGTTTTCCAATAAAAATATTACCCTTTTCTGTGCAGTTGGGTAAAAAGTAGCCTATGTCACCCGGGGATAGTGTAGCTTCCCAACAGTGAAAGAATTTTTTAAATCGGTCCAGTAGTTTCGGAGCCTATTCAATGCAAACAAACAAACAAATCTTTCCTTTTTATAATATTATTTTTGTAGATATTGATATGTTCTTAAATATTGTAGAACATACTTTTGTTCTATCATCAATAGTTTCCACAGCGCATGCGACGAAAGACGTTTTAGGGCACTTTTTTTACACCTTGGGTTACGTTACTTAAGTTTTAGTATGGATCCCTAATCTTTTCTAGCAATAAATATAGCCTATGTCACTCAGGGTGAATGTAGCTTTCCAATGGTGAAATAATTTTTGAAATCAGCACAGTAGTTTTTAGTTTATTCATTACAAACATACACACAAAAATACAAATCTTTCCTCTTTATAATATTAATATAGATAGGCTAGCGCTTGACCATGATCTCGCCTGATGATAAGCGATGAATGATGATGCAGTCTAAGACTTGAAGACCACTAGCTTGTAGTTATCAGGAAACACAGACTCAGGCAAGGTGGTCCACTCCTTGGCAGTGCGCCTAATAAACGTGGAAGAGTACTGCTTTGTGAGTTATGGAGGTATGTCTACCATATAGCAGTGGCACACACTTACTAACAGTATTACATAAAACGATGTAAAACCCTACAGTTTTGTATCTGCGCTTAGAGACACTCAAGCCGCTACACATCATTTAGATACCTACATTACCCATTACTTTTATCTAAACATAATTTTATATTTAACTCAATTACAACCAACCTATCCACTAACATACTGTTACCAAAAGTATGTATGCAAACAGAGTAAACAGGCGGCAGCAATTATAAATTTTAAATTAAAAATATATGTATATATAAGATATTAATTTATTTAGGTATATGTAAAACTGTTATTTACATAATTACCTATGGTACAAATAAATAAGGATCGGCTGGAGAGCGTTTGAGGGAGAAGGCTTATACCCAGCAGTGGGCTATCAAATAAGATACCAATGATGACGATGATGATATAATTAATAGAAGAATTAGAATGTAATTATAAGGTTTATCTGTAAATAAAATTAAGTACTTACGTTCATTCCTATAACTTCACGGTATTTATCCCGTGTATCTTCATTTGTATCTGCGTTGACTGTACTATGACATACAAAACATAGAAAGGAAGACATTTTAGCGTGTTTTTTGTGAAAAATATACTATTTTCGTCTAAAACTCTAAAATGTATATGAAAACAAGAAACGAAAATAGCAAACAAATACATACAAATTATCAATACTGTGACACTGACATTTGACAGCACAGATTAACTAGGATTACAGTAAATACAAAAATTACAAGTCAACTTCACATTCTATTTACATCGAATCATGGAAGTAATAAGTACTATAGTCTAACTTTTTATTAGCTGCAGTAAAATGACGTTTCTAAATGTCATTCCGTAAAATAATGTTGCCAGCCTAATCTCAATAGGGATGTGATTCAGTTCACAAAAATTAATTAAATAACATTATTATGACGTTTTTGTTTCATTTTGAATGTACCTCCCTATACTTCCACTAAAAAAGATCAATCCTCTAGTACAGTATTAATAAAAGGTTAAAAAAATACATTACAACTTAATATTAAATCTCAAAAAAAAAAACCAAACTGATTATTCATTTATGATTCACTCATTTAGCTACATCCCTATTTATTTTTCTTCAAAAACCGGCAACCCACAAAACGTCATTTTACTGCAGCTAATAAAAAGTTAGACTTTACATATTTTTTTGTTTTTTTTTTTTTCGAATGGACTTATCTCGCTGTTAGCCTTTGAGGCCGTTGCAGCTTAACCGAGCTTTTGGCGAGCGCAGAAGGCGCTCAGCCCTATAATTTTATTTTTGATGAGGCAACTAGCGCAATGGCACCACTTAGGTACGAACCTCGGCTTGGGCTGTTGCCGGGACGGGGATAGGAGAGAAACTCCCGGGTACGTGCTTGTACCTCGTGTAGGCGGCGACTAATAGGACTCGTCGACCTCGCCGGCGAGGTCGGTGTATTTGTGGAGTGTTTGCTCTGTCTAATGTGGATGACTCACCCGCATTAGCGGAAGTGATTTCGTCATCCGGGTCTCCGAGAACGTGTCTCGGACGACGGAGGGTTTAATAAGTACTACATACAACGTTGTACGTAGTACTTATTACTTCCATCCATCCAATAGAAAAATACCATCCCCTCCACTTCCATTTTTTACACAACTTTTTTTGGCTACACAAGGAAGCTGAACTAAGATTTTGACTATGACTTTTTTCTAATAAACTTTTTTAATTTTTTTTTTAGTAGACTGCAAGGTCTGATTTCTTTGATTTTAAATTTGCAAGTAGTGTTGTGCTCAAACATTTTTTTTACTGGCTATTCTCGTATCTAATGTATTTTCAAATGTCAAGATTGCTCTCTTTCCGTGCTGAATGCTAGCGATGCACCGAGGGATAGGTACATCCACTAATAAGTACCAATAATTTCTTAGAAAATCTATTTTCATGTAAAAATCTATTTCTTTTCCGCTTTTTAATGTATTTTTTCTCGGTGTGTTCTAAATGTTATTTATTTGTGTGCATAACTAATAGATAAATGCATGTCTATGTCTATTCCAATGTGGCAAAACCAAACAATATTTAGATAATGCAGTAAGGATCTCAAAACTTCTTACTGTGAGTAAAATAAACGCATTATTTAACTAAGTAAATAGATTATTTTATCATTCATGTCTAGATTGTCTAGTTTATCAGTGATACAAAGCTCAAGTTGCTACAACGACATACCAGCAGAGTAGAAAATTAATATATATTAGGCCAGTAGGTACCTAGATACTGATAGTTGAGATCATAGAATTAATAAACTACAACCACAAACTAAATAGTGCGAGTTAAAAACTGACATAGATAAATAAATAAATAAATATTGCTGCACATTTCACACAACGTTATCTAGCCCCAAACTAAGCAGAACTTGTATTATGGGAACCAGATAGCTGATAGCATACGTATATAACTTTATTTTTTTTGTAAATACATACTTATATTATATAGAAAAACATCCAGGCCCCGAACAAATATTTGTAGATCATGCAAATAATTGTTTCGTGGCGGGAATCAAACCCGCTACTTCCTGCGTCTCAGTCAGCTATTGGCCCACTGCGCCACGAAGGTCGTCGGTGGAGGGAATGACTAAAAGTAATGTTGTTGATTATATTGATATTGGTAACTAATCGTAGTTAATTAACCTTGTTACCTCTAAGGTACCTCCTATCTTCAATTTATTTCATTTTATTTCTATAATTCATTATTTTACAGTGAAATGCTATAGGTAGGTACTTACAAGGCAAGTCAAAACACAATACATTACAGAAAAATGTCAGAGTTATAAAATGATTCTTATTATTTGTTCCGAGCCGATATCCGGAATCCATCTTGAGTCAAGCACCTGTCTTTTTCACGTTTTTATCGTAGCAACTTCCTCTCTTCGATTTTCCGGTGCGCCGTGATTGGTCGACGCATTTTGTCGGTTACGATTGTGGCAAGTTTGCGACGACCCATAGGGCGCTCTTTTGCTTCATTATAGCGTCGTTTTTCGTAGCGTTAACACGTCTAGCAACTAATCATTTTGAATTTGTATTATATAATTACAAATCTTCTCTTCGATTATGGAGGACGAAAATAATTTAGAACAAAGTGATAATTCTATCGAACACGTGTCGCGAAAAAGAACCCGTTCACCAAGTTCGAGCAGTGCATCGTCGCAGGAGTCCAGTCCGGATAGAAGGTCTCAAACCATGTAAGTGATTTGCAATTCGAATTTCTTTCCCAACAAGTGGCATTTTTGACAAATCTAATTTCTCAAAAATCCCATGAGCCTCAAGTGACAGTCTCAGGTGCAACTAAGGCGTCTAGTGAAACCAATAATTGTACAACGGATGAGTTAGGCTTACGCCCGCCACTGGCCACTAGTGATGTGAACACACAACAACTCCAATTGTCCGAGTTATCGACCTCGTTAAAAGATCCGCCATTCCCAAAATCAAATGAAACTCATTTAGAGAAGATAACCCAATTACAAAGATTTAAATGTAACGATTGGTATGCAATTCGTTTTTCGGAGGCTCAGAAAAAGTACGTCACTACTCCGGGTTTTATAGAGCTAAATGTAAACGATGAATTGAGACGTTTCAATGCGTCCGGGACCAATGAAGACCGCTTGTATCTAATAGAGAGAACTTTTGCAGCGTTATCTAATGCTATACTAACTCAGAAAGATGAATTGCGCACAACTTAGCAGAACCTAGTAGATTGGTCAAATGATAAAAATACAAAACTTTCGCCGAGTTCTCTTTTCGATAAAATTGAACAATCGTTCGGTAAAGATTCTAACTATGCAAAAGTGACTGACGATATTTTGCAAATTGCATGTGGCCGACGAGCTGACTGCACCAGCACGCGTAGGGAATCTTTAATTAAGAAAATTCCGGAGGAGTATCACTGTGGAGCATTACATAAAATTCCACCGAGCGCAGAAAATTTATTTGACGGAGAAATGCTTGCAGCCTACCTTCAAACAATTGTGGGGGGGGGGGGGGCGAAAAACTAATAGCTTGCTTCCAGCCAACTGCATCAACAGCCGCAGCTACTAATCAGAAACGTGCATACGATAATAGGAGGTGGATCGAACCGAAACCATCGACAAGCAAGCAGGCGACTGATAACTTTTTTCAAAGAAATACTTCTAGCTCCAAAGACAAGTACAAAGCTCAGGCGAAGTCATCGGACAACAAGTCGTTCAACACCAAAAACAAACACCAATTCTCATCAAGAGGTAAAAAATCCAATTCTCACTCATCAAAATACAGAAACAATCGCTCATGACTCGCAAGCATTTCGAGGCGGCTGTCTAAAGCAATACATGCATGTTTGGGAGAATCTGGGAGCACCCCACCATATTTGCAAACTTCTCAGAGGAGTACGTATTCCGTTCGTGATGAAGCCGCCCCTGATATATCCGAATCAAGCTGTTATAAAAAATTACCAGACAAAGAAGAGTCATCGTATGACACAACTTATAAAAAATATGTTGGACACACATGTTCTAGAAAAAGCCGAGGTCAATCCCAGCTATCTATCAACTCGGTTGGACTATCAACATGGACAAGTCTGTACTGGTTCCGACACAACGCTTAGAATTTCTAGGCGTCACGTGGGACACCAAACTCAACACGAAGTCCCTGTCGGAACCGAAGTGCCTAACACTACGCAGGGCACTTCTCAGTCAGACGGCCAAAGGCAGTTGGTCCCTCAGACAGGCCCAATCCCTTCTGGGGAGACTCAACTTTGCCTCGTTTGTAGTACGCAGGGGGCGCTTACATTGTCGAACCCTGCAATTTCCGAATGCCAAGTTTTTTGCAGAGCGAAGATTGGATGGTGAAGGTAGATCTGAGCCAGGCATATTTTCACCTGCCTGTAGCCAAGGAGCACCGACGATTTCTGAGGCTCAGCTACAAAGGCCACCTTCTCCAAATGACGTGTCTGCCTTTCGGACTTTCATCAGCACCACGAAACGTTTTCCTCCCTGACGAACTGGGCAGCCGAGTACCTGAGGAGCCGAGATATAAGGTGCGTAGTATACCTGGACGATTTTATGTTGGTGAACCAGTCCTTTCGAGTTTTACGCGAGCACATTGCATTTATGGTAAACCTAATGAGACAACTCGGTTGGACTATCAACATGGACAAGTCTGTACTGGTTCCGACACAACGCTTAGAATTTCTGGGCATCACGTGGGACACCAAACTCAACACGAAGTCCCTGTCGGAACCGAAGTGCCTAACGCTACGCAGGGCACTTCTCAGTCAGACGGCCAAAGGCAGTTGGTCCCTCAGACAGGCCCAATCCCTTCTGGGGAGACTCAACTTTGCCTCGTTTGTAGTACGCAGGGGGCGCTTACATTGTCGAACCCTGCAATTTCACACTCGTCACCTTCCCAAGGAACACCCCTACAGACAAGTGAAATTACCAGAACCTGTCTTCGCCGAAATGAAGTGGTGGTTACAAGCAGCCCAGGGCTCACTGCCTATACATACAGGCCCGATCTCACACTTGCTTACAACGGATGCATCAGACTACGGCTGGGGAGCCCAACTAGGCAACACGAAAATGTCAGGTCAGTGGACAAAGCGACAACAGTCGTGGCATGTCAATCTCAAAGAGCTGTTTGCAGTTTATGCAGCGATCCAACAACAGAACAATCAGTTACTGAATGCTCACATTCTATTACAAACAGACAACCGCACAGTGGTAGCTTATATAAACAAAGAAGGTGGAACGAAGTCGAAGAAACTTCTGGATCTCACGCGCCAGCTATTGAAGGTAATGGATAAATTGAATATTTATCTGACAGCACAGTACTTTCCGGGCCGATTCAATTGCGAAGTAGATGTCCTATCACGAGGCAAGGCTTGTCCAGAATGGCATCTGTTGCCCCCAGCGACGAACAAAATTTTCCACATGTGGGGCACACCGCTAGTAGACCTATTTGCGTCGGTAACAGCTCGCGTTGTAATGAGGTACGTGTCACTGAACACGCAGTATTCGAAGGCACTATATCACAACGCGTTCCTTGGCCAGTGGGATTACGAACTAGCGTGGGTATTTCCTCCACCGAAGTTGATACCCCAGGTATTGTCTCAGCTGAACACAGCGAAAGGTCAGTACATCTTGATCGCTCCAAAGTGGAAGATGGTATTTTGGCGAGCAGACCTACAAGCCCGGGCTATTCGAGGCCCTTACCGCATCCCACATCTTCCGGAGGTTCTGATCGACACGAGAACCAGAATACACCCGCCAGAAATACAAGACATTCATTTGGAAGCCTGGCTGATTTTGGGTGGACAGACAAAATCAAAGATTGGTCAGTAGAAGAAAAATCTCTGCTATTTTCAAGTTGGCGGCCATCTACTATAAGCACTTACGTACCTGCATGGAATAAATGGAAAGCATGGTGTGTCTCTAAAAATGCTTCTTACAAAAATCCGTACCCAGAACAAGTAGCTCGTTACCTGGCATATCTACACAAAAGCGAAGGTTTAGCCTATCGGACCATATTGGTGCACAAATCTTTAATTGCGACCTTTACTGATTTGTCAGGAAATACTACATTGTCATCTAACTTTCTTATTAAACATATTCTTAAAGCTATTTCAGTTGCAAAGGGTAAGAAAATGAAACCACCTATTTGGAACGCAAAAAGTGTAACACAATATTTGGAAAATAATGCACCAGATGAGGATAGTTTGTACCAAGTATCACGACGTGCCGCTATATTTTTGTTGCTAGCGGCAGGGCGACGGGTGCACGACCTCACACTGCTGAACACCAAACCCGACCAATACATAGATGAAAGTGACGCCATTGTCATGTGGCCTTGTTTTGGATCGAAGACAGACGACATTAATTACAGACAATCTGGATGGAGAGTCAAAGCACATCCGAACAAAAACCTTGACTGTGTATTTTGGATTCGTCAGTTAATCAGCACTTCACAAGATCGTCGGAAACCAGGTACCTTGTCTGAACTTTTTATAACTGCTAGAGGAGATCCTAAGCCAGCATCTAAAACGGTTATCGGTGGTTGGATTAAGTCCGTGCTTAAGGACGCGGGTATAGAAGCCACACCAGGCTCAGTGCGATCTGCTGTAGCGTCTCTCAATTGACTAGAAAAGTTTCCCATTGATCAAATTCTTGAGAATGGAAATTGGCGGCAAGAACATACTTTTATGCCGCCGTCCTTATTTGTTCATATATGTAGATCCTGTCCATCCAAAGGTTGCCTGGAAGAGATCGCTTTTAGCGATAAGGCCGCCCATTGTACCTATGATTTAAAATTGTATTTTCTTTTATATGTTTGTATTTAATGGTGTGCAATAAAGAAATTATCTAATCTAATCTATTTTTAGAACATATTACCAAAAAGTGATTTCAGATCATGCAGTTAGCAATGATATATCAATTTCTTTATCTAATTTCTTTCAACCAATTCGATAATGATTCCTTACATGATCTTTGTTTATGATTATTATGATTTATTGTGATATGAGAAATAAATAAATTTTACTTTAGTTATATTTATTTTTATGTTTTCATTACATTACACATTACAGCATCAACATAATTATATAAATTATGGGCATACCAGGAGATAACAAACACATCACTCAAGATGGATTCCGGATATCGGCTCGGAACAAATAATAGAGAGTTTTAACTAACGATAAAACTTACCTATTATTTTTCCAACGATATCCGGAATCCAGGTAATGCCTACCTGGTACATCATGAGTAAGTATATTGAAGCAAAAGAGCGCCCTATGGGTCGTCGCAAACTTGCCACAATCGTAACCGACAAAATGCGTCGACCAATCACGGCGCACCGGAAGTCGAAGAGAGTAAGTTGCTACGATAAAAACGTGAAAAAGACAGGTGCTTGACTCAAGATGGATTCCGGATATCGTTGGAAAAATAATAGGTAAGTTTTATTGTTAGTTAAAACTCTCTATTAATGTTGATTAATTAAAATATAAACAAAGATTTGTCGTACAAAATATAATATATCAAATTTTAGGCTCTAAGAAACTATACATACATATATTACATAATTTTTGAACTACTATCGAATGACAAAAACGTTAGTTCGTTAATCGGCGGGCCCAACACTACACGTCACGTCACTTCAGCAGTTCTGACAGACGTCCGGTCCGTCAGTTATGACAAGTCAAGTCAAGTAAGTCAGTCAGTCAGACAATCCTCGGGAAAAGGAAAAATTCTGTGCCTTGAAGCATTTAATTCCAATTAAAACATTGTTTCAAAACCCACATACAAACCGAATTAACTCCTCAATTAGAGCAATAAACTGTGCGCGTTCTTGACAAAACTTTTCCGTACTAACGCGGTTATTGTTAATGTAATTTGGTTAATGTTATGCGGCGTAAGAATTCGGCAATGTATTAGTGGTGTTTGCGTATTTCGCTGACTGGTTTTTACTACAATCACTGGATTTTACGCTTTACTGTTCGTATTACAATGGCCTACAGAGTGGTGTGATGGTAGCTAGCCGTTTTGACAACAATTTCCACCGAAGGTGTTTCTATGTGTGAAAACATAGCCACGAACTGTAAGTAATATTTTTATTTGTAGCTGATTCTAATAGGAAGAATCGTGATTTGGATTGTTTATAAATACAGGTATTATAAAAATCTAATGGATAACTATTCTGACCGTAGTAGAAAAAAATCAAACAAAGGTATTTATAAAAATATACAAAATCTAATTATAGATACGTTTGTTTCCGGAAAAAAACGGCTTTTAACATATTAATTAGAAAAATTCCGTAACTCAACCTTATGTTACAAACTAAATTCAATTTTATTGATTCTTCCTGATGGGTATATCTGTGGTGCTATTATAAAACGTCGGGACGCTGTCAGATGATGGTAGAGATCATCACAGACCACTGCGAACTAAATCACCGTCTCCTGAAGAGATAAATAAATCATGGGATTTTTTCGATAAAAAAGTGCTATGCATACTAGCCAACTTTTAACTTTAGGTACTTAACTTTAGGTTCGCCCCAAACTGTGATCTCGCTAGTCTCACAAAAAAAAATATTCTTAGAGCGACTCGCAATGATGCCTAAACGTATTTAGTGGCTAATTATGATTTAAGGAGTTGTCAAATCATACAAATACGTACAATTTGAACGTGTTTAGTCGCTAAACATGTTTAGGGATCATTGTGCAAGCCGGCCTTAATCTTTGACTAATGAAATTGTGCCGCAAAATGTTGAACCAAATAGCTTGACCTATAGTTTCATTCAAATTACAGGTAGCGGGAGTTCATGTAATTTAGATTCTCTTTTTTGGGATAAAAATTGCAGTTATTCTGGATTTCAGACTTTTGCCTATATTTATGTTAGGTACTAAAGCTACCATACCATTTTTCAGCACTGGTGTACCCTGGGAATTTTGTCAAAGTTCAGTTTTTATTATGGCTAAGAACTTAAAAACTACAAAGTTTAAAATAAAAATAAAAATGGGGTCGAAATGAATACACACCTTTATTAGACATGCCACTTGACCGTATAGTCCAATTTTGTGTTTTTTTACCCTGCTTGAACCCAAATATCTCAACAGCCACCCCACATTTTTATCTCATTTAGTCACACCAAAATTGTGCCATTACTACCTACCTACTATATACCAAATTTCTCGATGATCGGATAAACGCTTCGAAAGTTATCCTCGGATAGACAAACTTACATACATTCATACATTCATACAAGCCGATTTGTCCAAGTTGATGCATCTTGTTTATCTGATCTCTTGTGATAATAGGTGGTAATTGATAGCTCATTATATTCTCTATGCTATAATGCACTGCCACTAACTCTTTCTAATCCTCAAGAACATTCAGGCTAAAAATAATGTGTTGGGTCAGGTAAAGTATTTCCTTGGTAATTGAATTAGCTGTTATATTAGGTCACACTGGGTAGTGTCGATGCATAATTTTATTAAATCATACGCTGACCTGACCGCGGCTTCGCACGCGTAGTTTTTTAATAAAAACATTACTCTCCTTCTGTGCAGTTGGGTAAAAAGTAGCCTAAGTCACCCGGGGATAGTGTAGCTTCACAATAGTGAAATAATTTTTTTAATTGGTCCAGTAGCTTCGTAGCCTATTCAATACAAATTACAAACAAACAAATCTTTCCTCTTTATAATATAATTTATATATTAAACCGGCCAAGTGCGAGTTGGACTCGCGCACGAAGGGTTCCGCGCCATTATCGATAAAAACGGCAAAAAAATCGACTAAGTAAATTAAAATAAAACAAATATTTAAGGGGGGCTCCCATACAACAAACGTGTTTTTTTTTGTCGTTTTTATAGATAATGGTACGGAACCCTTCGTCCGCGAGTCCAACTCGCACTTGGCCGGTTTAATATATAAATTATATTATAAAGAGGAAAGATTTGTTTGTTTGTAATTTGTATTGAATAGGCTACGAAGCTACTGGACCAATTAAAAAAATTATTTCACTGTTGTGAAGCTACACTATCCCCGGGTGACTTAGGCTACTTTTTACCCAACTGCACAGAAGGAGAGTAATGTTTTTATTGAAAAACTACGCGTGCGAAGCCGCGGTCAGGTCAGCGTATGATTTAATAAAATTATGCATCGACACTACTCAGTGTGACCTAATATAACAGCTAATTCAATTTATTACTATTTAGCCCATTTTATTACTATTTAGGTGTGGAACACTGAAAACTAACTCGCAATTTAATTATTCGTTCGCGCCGGCTCATTACACGAACTTGTCGACGAACGCGAATGTAAAAATCAATGTATTTTCAAAGTATTTGGAGGAAACATCAAAAGCCGAGACTTTCTTTTTTATTAAAAGATTGAGATATAGATGGCGTCTTTATTGGCCAATAAAATTGATAAAATCAAACGCTGTTGTACATTAAAAGTTTTATGTTTTGTTTACAGATTTCGTAGATTTGTTTTAGAAGGATGTATAAATATTTTGACTTTAAGTTGTTACAGGATTCGATTTTTAACCCCCAACGAAAAAATAAGGACATTATCGATCGACCGAAGCGAGATCTCTAAATCAACTTGGTCAAATCGGCGTTGTATGTATGTGTATGTATGATTGTCCGAGGATAACGTCGAAGCGTTCGAAGTGTTGATCCGATCATCGTGAAATTTAATACATAGGTAGGTAGTGATGGCACAATTTTGGTGTGACTATAACAGCTAAAAATGTGGAGGGGTTGTTGAGATATTGGGGTTCAAGAGGGGTAAAAAAAATGAAAATGAGCCAAACTGTTTAAATGGGACGTCAAATGAAAGGTATTCATCAGTACATTTAGACTTCGTTTTATTTTTTTTAAAGTCTATAGTTTTTGAGTCATAATAAAAACTGAACTTTGACAAAATTCACAGGATACACCAGTGACCCACAGTGCTGAAATTTGGTATGCGTGTAGCTTTAGTAACACAAATATAGGCACAATGCTGAAATCCAAAATAGTTGCAATTTGTACCCCAAAAAAGAGTAACCAAATTACATGAACTCCCGTTACCTGTAATATGAATGAATCTGTAGGTCAAGTAATTTGGTTATTTATTTCGTGACTATTTTGATAGTCAAAGATTACAAATAATATTTTTTTGTTTTAATCGGAGACTCGCGAGATCTCAGTTCGGGGCGAACCACTAGTATAACGTTTATTTCAGGCGTTCATGTCATAGCGTTCATGACTAAATAGGTTTTCGAAACGCTACTTTCGGGTAAGTATGATATGAGGTTTACGAAACGGGATGTAGCCACAGAAATTGCTTCGTAGCACACCCATAAAATGTGTGAAAATGCTTTTTGAGGGGAAACAGGCTTACGGCCCACCTTATGGTAAGGGTCACCGTCGCCTATTGGCACCGGCAACACCCGGGGTATTGTCGATGCGTTCCCTACACTGTAGAAACCTCTTTACATTTCTCTTGAAGCGTGCCATGTCGTAGCCTAATGGGAATACCTCAGGATGGTAGCTCATTCCACATCTTGCAAGTATGCGGTAGAAAAGATCGCGTGAAGCGTGTGGTGTGCGATACCCAATTGTCGATGATATGTGGATGAGTTTTACTACGTTGTCGAGAAGTGCGGTGGTAAAATCTTGACGACGGGATGAGATCAAATAGCTCCTCAGAACATTCCTCATTATATAGGCGGTAGAATACACTGAGCGATCCGATGTCACGGCGTTGATTCAGCGGTTCCTGCCTGTCGGCGAGTTTGGGATCACCGATGATTCTAATGGCTCTTCTCTGAAGGGAGTCAAAAAGAAGCAATTGGTACTTTGGAGCTCCGTGCCAAAGATGGGAACAGTATTCTACCTGCGGCCGAACTTGCTAAGATGCGTCACACATCATGGAACTAGCTCTTCAAAGAGAGTTATAGGCAAGGAAAGAACAGCAAAGTTTGCGAAGAAGACGAAGAACAATTTATCTGTTTATGGAACAAAATCTTGAGATGGTTTCATTGATCGAAGCAAGAGCTCCAAGTCCAAATCAACTTGGCCAAATCGGCGTTGTATGTATGTTTGTGTGTTTGTCCGAGGATAACTTTCGAAGCGTTGATCTGATCATCGTGAAATTTGATAGATACATAGGTCACAAATAAGTATAGGAAAAAGTCTG
Organism: Philereme vetulata; assembly: GCA_918857605.2. Taxonomy (NCBI): domain Eukaryota; kingdom Metazoa; phylum Arthropoda; class Insecta; order Lepidoptera; family Geometridae; genus Philereme; species Philereme vetulata. The sequence goes on along the minus strand of OU975427.1, from coordinate 6,050,410 downwards.
AAATCCTGCAATTTCAAAGAATAACTGCAATTTGTACCCCAAAACAGATCCCGTTACCTGTAATTTGAATGAAACTTTAGGTCAAGTTTTTTGGTACCTTATTTCGGGACACTATTTTGATAGTCTAAAGTTACAAATAGTATTTTTTTGTTTTTATGGGAGACTCGCGAGATCTCAGTACGGGGCGAACCACTAGTTTATACCAGGAGAAAAGCGTGGCAAGACATACCACTTTTGTGTGACCAAATACCGATTTTTGAAGTAAAACTTCTTTACGCACGCTTGACTTGGGGAGTAAGCTGGTGAATGCCTTAAGAAAAGTGCGAACGGAAGTTGAGAAAGAGATATAAGTTAGTGAAGATAGAAAGAGAGAGAGAGTTATATTTTTAAACGTTAATGTGCGAGTGCGTGTTGCGTCTGTCCAGAATGAACATAGACTGATTACTAGGGATCGGCGTAGGTAGTGCTGTTTTGGGTCAATGAACCTGCATGATAAGTTAATATGGATATGCTCCAAGATTTATTCCCCGATTCTTGGGCATATTTTTTGAATATATTGTCACATACGTAGCGCCGCGTATTGTGTATGTACTCGCTGCAAAATGTGTGCGTATAGTGAAACCGAGTCCTCACCTCACCCACGATAAGCTACAAAAGCGTGAGGGAAAAGGATGACTGTACTGATCAATATAACATCTATTTGCATAAAGCTGAATAGTTACTATGTAAAATACGAATTCCTAAAAAACCTGTTAAATAAAATAAAAATATATTTCTCGGTATTTAGAAGGCATATCAATGTTAAGCTAACGGTCACTAATTCCCGTGAATAGCACTACCTACGCCGATCACTACTGATTACAGACGTGTGGAAAATTTTGTAATTGAACAATTTTATAAATTTATATTTTGAAAAAGAAGTTTTACTTCAGTCGTGGGGTCTAAAGCATACTAGTTTTTTTTGACAGAAAAGGTCCTGATTAATGTCATTAAACCCTACTTTACGAGTGAATTGAAAATGCATTCTACTTGTTGTTAATTGATTATTTAATATTTAGTTTGAACATTATGAAATAAATAGCAATGACGCTTAAAATACACATTTTTTCAAACTGTAAAAATACATATTTTTAAAAATTCTAGTGCGCCACTTTACAATATTGATTTAGAAAGCTGAATTTTTAAACTAACACGTTTTAGGATATGCAGGAAAAACAAAATTAAAATAAATTGTTTTTCGCTCCACGCTACTGTGCACTGGCATCTAGTGAATTTAAAACTCCAATTTTAAGGGAGATAACTTGGTGTGATTGGGCTTTAAACAGGTCAGATCGGGTCAAGGAAATTAGATCAGTAAACAGACTACGATAATGTGATAATTACGCTTAGAAGTGCTAACTCCTGTGTGTATTTTTCTATACGTGATGATTCACGTGATGAAATATCGTAGATTTTTGATCGATCGAAGCGAGATCTCTAAATTAACTTGGGCAAATCGGCGTTGTATGTACATGTATGTTTGTCCCGAAGATAACTTTCGTAACGTTGATCCGATCATCGTGAAATTTAATACATAGGTAGGTAGTGATGGCACAATTTTGGTGTGACTAAATGAGCTAAAAATGTTGGGTGGGTTGTTGAGATTAAGATTTAAGGTTCAAGAGGGGTAAAAAAAAATGAAAATAAGGTTATCAGGTCAAGTGTGACGTCAAATGAAAGGTATTCATTAGTACATTTAGACGCCGTTTTTATTTTTCGTAAATTCTTTATAGTTTGTGAGTTATTAGCCATGATAAAAACTAAACTTTGACAAAATTCACAGGGTACACCAGTTAACCCACAGTGCTGTTATTTGGTATGCGTGTAGCTTTAGTGACACAAATATAGGCAAAAATTTGAAATCCAGAATAAATGCAATTTGTACCCCAAAAAATTTAACCACAGTACATAACTCCCGTTACCTGTAATTTGAATGAAACTATAGGTCAAGTAATGTGGTTAGTTATTCGTGGCACTATTTTGATGGTCAAAGATTACAAATAATATTTTTCTGTTTTAATCGAGGACTCGCGAGATCTCAGTTCGGGGCGAACCACTAGTTATTCAGTGTTTTATTGCGTTCATACAAAGTGGATTAAAATGTTAGATGTCTTATTGATATACCTAGTCAGGTCATAAATTCTGTCACATGTTTAATATAAAATAATTGAAACAAATTTATTCATTAAAATAACCATTTATATACCAAAATGAACTTAACAAAACATAGATTCTTATGACACTAAAGTTAATCCAAAATGACCTGCGTGATTTTGAATATAGGCCTTCAATCTGCGCGGCCAGTCGTCTATCGCAGCACGAACGAGGTCCATGTCAATATCGGCGGCTGCCTTAATCAAGGATGTCTTGAGTGACTCCAAATTGGGATGAGGCTTTGAGCACGCCTTTTCCTCCAAGTGTTGCCATATCTTGTAATCTAACGGATTCAAATCTGGGCTGGAGGAGGGCCAGTCTTCGTGCCGGATGAAGTCGATTTCACGCGCCGCCAGCTAGTCTTGTGTGCTCTTCGCTCTATGAGCTGGCGCCGAATCTTGTTGGAATACCCAGTGCCTGTTATTGAACATGGTATGAGAAACAGGTTCCACAAGGTTTGTCAGGACTGTATTTTGATACACAACTGCATTCGTTTTTACACCTTTCTCACAAAAATGTACCTCTGTTAAGCCCCAATAAGAAACTCCCAACCATACCATGAGCGAGGATGGAAAATGACCTCGTTGGACACGCGGAATACGGTTGCTCGCTTCTTCACTACTGTGTGCGTACACCTTATCATTTTGTTTGTTGTAGCTCTCTTCTACGGTAAAAAATTTTTCATCCGAAAAAAGAATTTCCCGATATTTTTTCCCGCGTACCGCTTCAACAAAGCGCGGCATCTCTTCAGTCTCAGGTCCATTAGACGAGCATTCAAACGATGTCCTGTTTTTCTTCGATATGCCCGAAGCCCTAAGTCTTCATTTAACACCCTTTTCACCGTGGTTCTGCTTAACCCCATCTGAAGGGCCAACAGTTTCTGCTTACGTTTGGGATTTCTTTGAATTCGCGCCTTTACAGCTTTTATCACTGCTGGAGTCCTAACAGACCGAGGGCGACCACTTCTTGACCTGTCATCTACACTAGAGTCTTCATTGTATCGTTTGATGGTGCGATAAACGAATCTTTTGGTTATATTCAAATTTTTCAGTATGTCAAAAATTTGAATTGGCGCGTAACCGCAACGATGCAACGCAATAACTGCAACACGGTCTTCTTTAAGTGTCCACTCCATATTTAAAAATGAATAAAATTCTAAAAAGTATACATTTTTATTTTCATGAACAATTCGAAATTCGAATTCAATAAATTTTTTTGTGGCCAGCATTCTAAAAGAAAAGTTTTTACTGTGTGACAATACTTATGACCTGACTAGGTATAATAAGATCTTATTGGCTCCAGACTGATCTAGAGTCCAGCACTTCATATGTACCCTGCAAGTAAGGGTGTAGCAATATTGAAGCTAACTTGGCAGGTCTAGTGGAATCGAAATTTGAGGTTCTGAATTTTATTGGTAAGTGAAATCATTTTTTTCTCTCTAACCTATCTCGTCCCACAGCAGGGCAAAGGTCTCCCTCAAGTCCCTCCAAGCATCCCTATCTGTCGTTATCTCCCAAGATCCTCTTTGGAAGGTGTCGAAATCTTCCCGCCATCGATCTCTTGGCCGACTCCGACGTCGCCTTTCGTCTTCAGGCGTCCATGGTGTTACCATGGTATACGAGTACTTCCGCAATGCCGGTAAGTGAGCGCAGCATGGTGTTACGCACTCGGTCGACACGTTTAAAGCTGAGGATGCTGCGCTCCATTGCCCTTTGACAAATCTTGAGCGTTGACTTCTGGGCTTCGCTTCAGTCAGAGACCATGTCTGCGCACCGTAAGTTAGGATTGGCAGGATACACATGTCGGTGAGTTGGCACTTAAGTGTCAGAGGAAGGTCACCTTTCATGTGCTCCTTCATGGACCAGTAGCTCTTCCAGGCATTCTCGATACGGCGATCGATTTCCTCATCTTCCCTGTTTCCAAAGCTAGCTAACTGGCCCAAGTAAATATACTCATCGACATACTGTATTACCTGTCCATCTCCCTCGACCTTACGTTTCGTGCAGTTTGACATGATCTTTGTCTTCGACTGGTTCATACGAAGCCCAACCTCAAGACTCAGATCTTGGAGCATTTGTTGCAGTTCTAGAGGAGTAGGTGCAAAAAGTACTATGTCTCCCGCAAACCGCAAATTTGTCAGGCGTTTGCCTCCGATGACAATTCCCTTTGTGGTCCACGAGTCTGCTAGGGTTTTAAAGTTCTCTTCCAAGGTGCTAGTAAAAAAATTGTGAGAATGCGACTCGCCTTGCTTCATTCCCTTCTTAATATGAAAAAAACAGTGGGCTGGTTGGAGTTGAGTTTTATGTTGGCGGTTGTGATATATAGTTTTAATTAAGTATGTATATAAGTTTTGTCTATCTGTTGATATTCTAATGCTTTCAATATGGCCACAAAGACTAAGTAAAGGAATTTATGAAATTCGGTGTATTTAACTATTATGATTTAGGGTATGTAAGTGATCCGTGGTTAAGAAACCAGGACGAAAACCTGCCTGCTGGGGTGGTTGATGTCGGTCGAGTTTGACATTAATGCGATTTTGTATTACTTTGATGAAGGCTTTGTACAGGTGTGATACTAGGCTAATGGGTCAGTGAAATCGTTATAGTAGAAAATTATTTACCATAGATGTCTTGTCGTTAAAATAGTCGTCTAGTGTGTAGTAACTCTTTTCCATTAGTATATGTTTTAATCTATGTTCAAAGTTTTTATGATGTGAACCGTCTATTGACGCGCCTTGGGTGTAAGACCGACACGTATGCCGTCATGCTCTGACGGCATGCGTGCAATAAGATAAGATGTAAATAAGATTGGGGGTAAGATGTCACTAAATTAACAAAAGTCAATCGTACGGATAAAAAATTGTTTGCCGTCACGCGTATTTGTTTTATTTATTTATTTATTATTAGTTTTAACCTGTGCTGTCCCACTGCAGGGCAAAGGCCTCCCTCCATTCTTTCCAGTTTTTTCTGTCTCCTGCTGTAGTGGGCCAGTCTGGTAAATGCACATCCAAGTCGTCACGCCATATCCGTGGTGGTCTGCCGCGTGGGCGAGTTGCGTATTTGTTTTGCGTAACATAAATTAAGATGATTATAACGGTTATGAATTCTTTCAATTAAGAGGTTTTACATCTGTCGGGCGTCCGTGACGGCAATTTTTTTGAAGTAAATCTTCTTTACGCACGCATGACTTGGGTAGTAAGCTGGTGAATGCGTTACGTAAAGTGCGAACGGAAGTTTGATTGATTGATTGAAATTAATTTATTGCACTTATAAAACTAGCACAAAGGCAAAATTATTGCTAAAGAGCATTCTTTTCCATATAACCTTTGTGTATTGTAGATTAAGATGTGTAGGTAGTGCACAGGAAAGGGAACTAATGAAAATTTGCACAGGACTAATTAAAATAGCATAATATAGGTACATACTACATAAATAAATATACTTAAATACTTTATATCATAGACTAAACTATACCAATATCAAATAAAAATACATACATAACAATAGAAGAAGTGATAAGGAATGATTAAGTTGCTCATTTTTGGTCGGTTTGACCGAGAAGGTGCCTATAGATTCTCAATCCGAACGCTTCCACTGAAGTACTCGTAGCCTCGAAATAGTTTGGTGGCATATTATTCCAGAGACGAGTAGCGGTTATGGTGTAAGAGTCAGAGTAAGTAGCCGTGTTATGCTGTGGAGTAATCAATTGGAAACGACGAGACGATCGCACAGCTCTGTCCTCAGTTGATACGAACGCAAACGAAGTTGAGAAGGAGATATAAGTTAGTGAAGATAGAAAGAGAGAAAGTTACGTTTCGATATTTTTAAACGTTAATGTGCGAGTGTGAGTTGCGTCTGTCCAAAATGAACATATACGATCGACCTACAGACGTGTGGACAATTTTGTAATTGAACAATTTTTTTAATATTTTGAAACAGAAGTTTTACTTCAGTCGTGTGGTCTAAAGCACACTCGTTTTTTTATACTATCTTGATATGGAATAAGGTACAAGCATATGACCCACCATCGTTAAGGTCACGTGCCCTACGATGCACTGCCGTCCACTAACTTGAGACATACAGGTGTAAAGCCTTATGTGCCTGTAACTTCACCCTTCAAATCCAAACACAGCAATGTTGCTTGGCGGCAGAATAAGGGAGGTAGTTTAAAATCCCTGGAGATCCCTTTCACAAGGAACTACTTCTTTTGTGTGGATTGCAGTTGGTAGTCCACCGTTCTACAAACCGCACAGCTTAAAGTTGTCGCAATATTATCAGGAACGTCAAACTGATTTAGTTGTATGTATGGGGACTGGAAACTGCGACACAGTATTTTACTAATGTATGTGCTTTTTGATGCTTCTTTGAGTGTAGGCCTTTAGATGAATATGTCCGAGACGAAGGTGCTCTCGAATGTCTCCGGTGTCACAAACCCCGTTGTAGTAGTGGGAAATGAGAGGCTGGAGACAGTCGACCAGTATGTATATCTTGGACATATTCTATCGTTTGGTAAAGAGCATCAGCAGAAGGAGATCTCTAAAAGGATCCAATTGGGATGGGCTGCATTCGGCAATTTAGACGACATCCTTAGGTCGCCTAAATTTCCACAGTGTCTGAAGACCCGCTTATTCAACCAGTGTGTTCTGCCCACCATGACCTGCGGTGCCGAGACGTGGACGCTCACGCAGGAGGCTGTGTACAGGTTAAGAGTTGCACAAAGAGCCATGGAGCGTACCATGCTCGGCATCAAACTGTTAGACCGAATTCCAAACGTCGAGATCCGTAGACGAACGAAGTTTCATGACGTTGGGATTCGAGTTATGGAGCTCAAATGGTCTTGGGCGGGACACTTGGCTAGACGTGGTGATAACAGATGGAGCAGGACAGTGGCTAAATGGTGGCCGAGGAGCGGGCCGTCAGTGGGTGAGACTAGCGCAGGATCGTGGTGGATGGTACAAACTTGGGGAGGCCTAAACCCAACAATGGGTGAAGTCAGGCTGTGGATGATGATGTGTTACAATGTGTTCCACGTTGTTTAGTTACATGTAAAAAGTTCACTGAAATAAATCAATTACAAATTAAAAAAAATATTATGAGAAGGTGGATTTTAAACTAACTTGGATTCAAATATAAGTACGTACAACCTGTTGTGTTATGTAGGTACGACAATAATTAAAAACATATCCGGAATCGTTTAGAAATGGTATTAGATGTGGGTTTAATACCGGCAGCTTGAATATTTATCTAGTTATTGATACCTAATCAATAAACAATTTTTAACGTAAATCGGCGGCGACTTTGCGAGGATGCCGCTTAGTCAGTTTAATAAGTACCTACTAGTTTAATTTATTTATTAAGGATTGCCAATGAGTAATACACAGACTTAGATTTAGATAAATTACAATAGAAGCGCTCCCATGTGCTCATTCTGTGAAGGCAACCACACCTAACGCAACTAAACATAATTCATTTCATTAAAATAGTGTAACAAAAAATAACAATAATAATAGACATTTATAAGTTCAAGACAGTCACAGAAATTACTCTAAGAGTTAGAACATAGTTTTAAAACTTTTTTAAATAATAATATCAACAGCATACTAACAATACTACCTACATACATGATGAATGAATATGAATGAACCGACTTCAAAAAAGGAATTTTCAATTCGACTGTATTTTTTTATATTTGTTACCTCAGAACTTTCGACTGGGTGAACCGATTTTGATGATTCTTTTTTATTTGAAAGCTGGTGCTTCCCGCTTCCATTTGGTCCAATTCTGACTATGGCATCCATGAGAAAAACATAACGTCTTAAATTTGTTTAATTTTTATGTTATGTTATGTCTGTTAGCTTAGAACTCTATATCAACCGATTTGGAAAATTATTTTATTATTTGAAAGGATATACTTACGGATTGGTCCCGTAGAAATTTCATCGAAATCGGTTCAGTGGTTTGGTTTTTAGGATTTAGGTAATGGATTCGTCATGTCTGTCTGTCTGTCTGTCTGTCCGTCCGTATGGCACAGCCACTTTTTTCCGAAACTATAAGAACTATACTGTTGAAACTTGGTAAGAGGATGTATTCTGTGAACCGCATTAAGATTTTCACACAAAAATAGAAAAAAAAAACAATAAATTTTGGGGGTTCCCCATACTTACAACTGAAACCTAAAAAAATTTTTTTCATCAAACCCATACGTGTGGGGTATCTATGGATAGGTCTTCAAAAATGATATTGAGGTTTCTAATATACCTAATTTTTATCTAAACCGAATAGTTTGCGCAAGAGACATTTCCAAAGTGGTAAAATGTGTGTACCCCGTAACTTCTAAACTGTAACTTCTAAAATAAGAGAATGATAAAACTAAAAAAAAAATATATGATGTACATTACCATGCAAACTTCCACCGAAAATTGGTTTGAACGAGATCTAGTAAGTAGTTTTTTTTAATACGTCATAAATCGTAAACCGCAATTTACCTTTCATTCAATCAACTCAAATATAAAAAAAAAGTTACAACGAACCACAAGAACTTTTATATTATGTTACTTGCTGCTACGGAACCCTTCGCGGGCGTGTCCGACTCGCACTTGGCCGCTTTTTTTACTGTTATCTGAAGTCGTTTATATTTTTGTTAAAAAGTTACTTGTCCTATTTTAAAAAGGCTGTGTGTTTCACTGATATTATATTACTTGATATTAAGGTTGTTTCAAATTTAGATATTTTCTATGGAAATGAATTTGAATATAATATATTTTACAGCAATACTAGCCCTACTCTTGTTATAATTTAATGTCTTACATAAAAAACAACGCAGTATACAATTTATTATTTTGGATTACAGACAGAGCCGTTCCTCATTTGTCGACTGTTTATCTATCCATCCCTGTATAAGCTAGAACCTTCTCTCTCTAGATATATCTAGCCTAGATGGCTTCCATTAGGTATTCGTAATAACCCAAGTAGGTTTTGGGAGTTTTGGCTCGGCATTTCGTTTATTTTAGGCTTGATACGGACGGACGATCAATAGGAAAATTCCATCGTATGTCTACCTACCACTGCCTCTAACAAATGCGTTACCTCACCTCACATGTGCATTACATTCTTGCATTACCTTACACACTCTCTCTATGTCAACTAAGTCTGTGTTATCTCTGCCTATATTAGCATCTCTCTTTCACATAACTAAATCCCCCCTTACCCTTTATAACCTTCGTCCCTCGTCCCTCAAATGAGTCTATCATTTTTTTTTGGTAAATTGTAATGTATACTAGTGGTTCACCCCGAACTGAGATCTGACGAGTCTTCCTTAATAACATAAATATATTATTCGTTATCTTTTACTATCAAAGTAGTGGCTCGAAATAATATCCAACTTGACCTAGAGTTTCATTCAAATTACAGGTAACGGGAGTTCATGTTAACTGGTTCTTCTTTTTGGGATACAAATTGCAGTTATTCTGGATTTCAGACTTTTGCCTATATTTGTGTTAATTAAGCTACACGCATACCAAATTACAACACTGTGGGGTCACTGGTGTATTCTGCGAATTTTGTCAAAGTTTAGTTATAATTATGGCTATTAACACAAAAACTACATGAACTTTACTAAAAATAAAAACGGGGTCGAAATGTACTAATAAAGACCTTTCATTTGACGTCTCACTTGACCTAATAGTCTCATTTTCATTATTTTTACCCCTCTTGAACCCCAATATTTAAACAGGCCCCCAACATTTTTGGCTCATTTAGTCACACCAAAATTGTGCCATCACTATTTACACCTATACAACTTTACGATGATCGGATCAACGCTTCGAAAGTTATCCTCGAACAAACAAATATACATACAAACATACATCGCCGATTTGCCCAAGTTGATTGAGAGATCTCGCTTCGCTCGATCAATAACCTGATAGCAATATTACATTTTATAAACTTACCCACTTTCGTTAACTGGAACTAGAAGCCCAATATACAAGCTCCATGCTTGGATTGGGTCAAACTGTCATGCTCTTAACGCGCCGGCGAACCCTGAGCACAACTTCAATTCGGCCGCGTCAAAAACTTCGGCCTGAATATCGCTATCCTTGTTTAGTGACGAAGTTTGGCCACGCAGAGCGACAGTGATAGCAATAGAACGATTCTAAATTTGATTAGATTTTGACCGTGTTCCGTAATACCAAAAATGATGACTGAAAACTTGTTGTATTTTTCTCACTGTGTTGTTATTCTGTAACTAGACGATATAATCTATGTTCCCATGACTAGAATACGTAAGATGATGTGGTTTTTAATACGAAACAATTAGGTTGAAAACAGGTCTTTTATGACGTAAAAACATGCAGAATGCGATACGCTTCTATTTCATTTTAGGTAAGTATTTTGATCTAATATATAGTTGGGAACCTAGATAAATACTATTCAAATTAAAATAATACCTTATTAAGGTAGAAATATGCTCCAATTAGAAATGATCTTGGTAGTACGTGTTGTATGGGCGATTGTCCCTCCGGTGTCCCCTTAATTTTTTTGTATATGGTTTAAGTAACCTGGCAAATGATCTATTTTTCTTTTGGCAATAAACGTTTTAATCTTTTATCTCACTCTCCAAATGTTCCTCAATTCGATTGATTTATTCCTTGTAAATCTAGGTACAATGTTAGGTGGTAGGAGTTTTATATAAGCGCTAGATTTTGCCTTGCGGCGTACAAGTATTTTATAATTAATATTAAACATGTTGTCTGGTAGTAATCGCTTCCAATCGATAAGACCGCCTATTGTGCGCTTTGGGTTTTCTATTTTGTTTGTAATTTTTTGTTTATGGTGTACAATAAAGCGTTTTCTATATCTTTACTAATATTATAAAGAGGAAAGATTTGTATTGTTGTGTGTATGTTTGTAATGAATAAACTCAAAAACTACTGCGCCGATTTCAAAAATTCTCTCACCATTGGAAAGCTACATTCACCCTGAGTGACATAGGCTATATTTATTGCTAGAAAAGATTAGGGATCCTTACTAAAACTTAAGTAACGTAACCCAATGTGTAAAAAGTGCCCTAAAACGTCTTTTGTTGCATGCGCTGCGGAAACTATTGATGATAGAACAAAAGTATGTTCTACAATATTAAAGAACTAATCAATATCTACAAAAAACTTCGTAATATTATAAAGAGGAAAGATTTGTTTGTTTGTTTGCATTGAATAGGTTCCGAAACTACTGGACCGATTTAAAAAAAATCTTTCACTTTTGGGAAGGTACACTATCCCCGGGTGGCATAGGCTACTTTTTACCCAACTGCGCAGAAGAAGGGTAATGTTTTTATTAAAAAACTGCGCGCGCGAAGCTGCGTATTGGTCAGCTACTCATTTATAAAGCGCTGAATATCGCTGCTCTTATACCTACTAATTAATAAATATTAAGCCATTTATTCCAAACTCTAGGTTTACACGTTTTTAGTAATATTGTGAGTTCAGATTCGATTATAGGATGTCCCGCAGTTGGGTTTGCCTCTCGGCATAGGCCTCCTCTAACAGTTCCATTGGTTCTATCTTGTGCTATCCTTCTCCAGTGTTGTCCAGCTGTAAGTTTTAGGTAGTCTTCCCATCACGTTTGTTGTCGCCCTCTATTGCGCGTACTCTCTGGGATACCAATAAGTGACCCTTTTACACCATTTGTCCTGAGGACCTCGGATAATGTGGCCTGTCCATCTCCACTTCTGTTGGTCCCACCCTCTAACCACCATCTTATACCTGTTATGTAATACTGAAAACCTTTTACCTACCTATATCTATACTTATATTATAAAGAGGAAAGATTTGTATTTTTGTGTGTATGTTTGTAATGAATAAACTCAAAAACTACTGAACCGATTTAAAAATTCTTTCACCATTGGAAAGCTACATTCACCATGTAGGCTATATTTATTGTAGAGAAGATCCTTACTAAAACTTAAGTAACGTAACCCAAGGTGTAAAAAAGTTCCCTAAAACGTATTTCGTCGCATGCGCTGCGGAAACTATTGATGATAGAACAAAAGTATGTTCTACAATAATAGAACATATCAATATCTACAAAAAAATTCCTAATATTATAACGAGATTTGTTTGTTTGTTTGTATTGAATAGGCTCCGAAACTACTGGGCCGATTGAAAAATTCTTTCACTGTTGGGAAGCTACACTATCCCCGGGTGACATAGACTACTTTTTACCCAACTGCGCAGAAGGAGGGTAATGTTTTTATTAAAAAACTACGCGTGCGAAGCTGCGGATTGGTCAGCTAGTTATGCAATAAATTGCGTCAGACACCCTGGGACATATAGGTAAAAAGTCGCCTGGTAATTTTATTCTATGGGTAAGGTACTAAAGTACAAAGTCATGTTTTATATTGGCTGACTTCTGTCGTTCGTGTGGACTCTGCTTTAACTCTCCACCCAAATACGATAATATACTTATTTCCAACCTAGACTGGGTCAAGGCAACTGAAATGTCCGATTTCAGCCCAGAGCCGTATTTAGGGATTGGCTTAACCCAACAAATCGTGATTTTACAAGCTTTTTATTAACTTGCAATGTATGCATGTACATATGTCCGGGTGGAATCTTGCTACTGAATTTTAAACCCGTTCCCCTCAACCGATTGAGCTGGAATTTGGAATACATATGTAAGTTCGGTGGCAATGCAGGATGGAGACAGATGCTAGACTTCTGAATAGAACATATGAATGGATTATAGTAGGCTACTAGTGTTTGGGCTCATCTGAATCTGCTTGCGGTTCCGATTATGAATTTTATAAAAGCTTGTTTTGATAAAGTTATAACTTATTACGTAATTAGCCCACTCGATGTAGAATTTGTAGATTATCTTTCAGTGTAATTGCACGTCGTTCTACCGCGACTACGAGTGATTGTAGTGAACTCATGATAAGGAGCACCAGACCGCGCGGAAAGTCGCCCATACGGTGGTATGATCAAATCGAATCTGCAGTGCAAACTGCATGGATGCCTCAGAATGTCGATCAACAGAAACACATTTTTTAGGCTTAAGACATTTTATTCCCATAAGAATTTGCAATTTACTCAAACGAGAACGTATTATAAGAAAAACATTGACAAATATAGTAATCGCATACGCGAGCGTGCTACACATGACTATTTGTTCGCCCCGAACTGAGATCTCGCGAGTCTCCCATAAAAACAAAAAAAATATATTATTTGTAATCTATGACAATCAAAATAGTGCCTCGAAATGAATAACCATCTTACTTTACCTACAGTTTCATTCAAATTACAGGTAACGAGAGTACATGTTATATAGTTACTCTTTTTAGGAGTATAAATTGCAGTTATTCTGGAATTCACACTTTTCCCTATATTTGTGTAACTAATGCTACACACATACCAAATTTCAGCCATATGTGGTAGTCCCTGATGTACCCTGTGAATTTTGTCAAAGTTCAGTTTTTATTATGGCTAATAACTCAAAAACTACAAGGAATTTACTAAAAATTAAAACGGAATAGAAATGTACTAATAAAGACCTTTCATTTGACGTCCTCACTCTCATATATTTTTATCCCCCTTGAACCCCAATATCTCAACAACACCCCAACATTTTTAGCTCATTTAGTCACACCAAAATTGTGCCATCACTACCTACCTATGTATCAAATTTCACGATGATAGGATCAACGCTTCGAAAGTTATCCTCGGATAAAAAAAAATACATACAACGCCGATTTGCCCAAGTTGATTTGGAAACATTTACGAACGAACAGCACAGTGGTAGGTGATAACTTTGTTTATTTATTTATTTACGACGACCTCCGTGGCGCAGTGGGCGAACAGCTGGCTGATACGCAGGAGGTCGCGGGTTCGATTCCCACTGCGGAACAAATATTTGTATGATATACAGATATTTGTTTCGGGTCTGGTTGTTTCTCTATATATTATAAGTATGTATTTACCAAAAAAATGTATATAAGTATTCTATCAGTTATCTGGTTCCCATAGTACAAGCTCTGCTTAGTTTGGGGGCTAGATAGCGCTGTGTGAAATGTCCAGCAATATTTATTTATTTATTTAATACTCTTCACACAAAACAGAATAGAGCTAGGAGGACTTAATGGTAATAGCATTATCTACCAGTCATCCTGGTCGTGCTAAAAGAAGCTAAGGCGTGACACAGGGTTTATGTGGGTAGATTTAAAAACTTGACTTTCAACTAGACCAAAAAATCAAAACAGCCGAGCCAAAACAGAGCAGTGAAACGTATTACACAGATCGGCGAGAACTAGACATGATAAAATATAGAGGCGTGTAACATCAGTCCCCAATGGTACGAGATGACGAGCAGGGCCGCTCTGTCAAGAGCGTTACGGTTGAAAAGGAGCTCCTATACAGGGTGTTTGGTAATATACTGACGATATTCAAGTGACGGCTTCTCAAAACATAAAAGACTTTTCGAAAAAAAAAAGTTACTCGTTTATATTATCACATTTGAAACAAAATCGACTAAGTTTAGGTGATTAATTCGATACAAAACTTACTGCCTACTCATGCAATCGACATCAAAATAAATGCCGATTTGATATCTCTTTTGGAAATGGCAGCGGGTTTTGGGTTAGAAAGGGACAACAAGAGATATCTCGAGACGTCACCAATACGGTATCTGCATGGTTATACTTACTCGACCTTGTAATTATGATGCAAGTTACGTGAGTTATTCCTGTATTTTTTGATTAACCTTGTAATCTTCGACTTTTGGCATTCTTGTCCTTATATGACTTCATATCCTTGTATTTACACCCACCTACTTCTTAGCGCCAGAAGTCAAGATTCAACATTACAACTTTGTCACCATCGTCTTGTTTTTTTTATTTTGTACGTGTGTCGTGTCAAATAAATGTTTTCATTTTAATTTTTTTTTCAATAGTTCAATATAAGCTTAATAAAGTGTTTGTTTTTACATGCTAAAATAAATTTCACATTTCTATGGTAAAAATTTCACAAAATGTATTTATTATGCTCATCAAAATTTGCCCTTTCATTTTTGTGCGTATATTATCAAACACCCTATATAGAGGCGTGTCACATCAGTCCCAAATGATACGAGATGACGAGCAGGGCCGCTCTGTCAAGAGCGTTACGTTTGATTTTTTTTCGAATGGACTAATCTCGCTCTTGGCCACTGAGGCCGTTGCAGCTTAATCGAACTTTTGGCGAGCGCAGATGGCGCTCAGGCCCTGAAGAGCGTTACGATTGAAAAGGAGCTCTATATATACTGACCGCTATATATGATGGCTATCGTTCTCGACGTTGTAGATTACTATCGAGGAAGTGTCGACAACATTTCTTCCCGTTCACTCTCGCAATCGCCGTGCTCGAGGCGGTCGACAAGTGTCTTCTATGTTCCGAAAAATGACTCGTGACTAAATTTTTATCTACAGTCACTGTGCTAGGCCTACTGCTAGTTGATTATATGAAGATACAGCATTTTCAGAAACGGGAATTGAATCCCTTGCCCCATACCGTTAAAGGCTCTTAACGCGCCGGCGAACCCTGAGCGCAACTTCAATTCGGCCGCGTCAAAAACTTCGGCCTGAATATCGCTATCCCTGTTTAGTGACGAAGTTTAGCCACGCAGAGCGACAGTGATAGCAATATAACGATTCTAAATTTGATTAGATTTTGACCATGTTCCGTAATACCTAAAAAGATGACAGAAAACTTTGTGGTTTTCTGTTGACAACGTTGTATTTTTCTCATTGTGTTGTTATTCTGTAACTAGACGATATAATCTATGTTCCCATGACTAAGATACGTAAGATGTTGTTGTTTTTAATACGAAACAATTAGGTTGAAAACAGGTCTTTTATGACGTAAAAACATGCAGAACGCGATACGCTTCTATTTCATTTTAGGTAAGTATTTTAATCTAATATATGGTTGGGAACCTAGATAAATACTATTCAAATTAAAATAATACCTTATTAAGGTAGAAATATGCTCCAATTAGAAATGATCTTGGTAGTACGTGTTGTATGGGCGATTGTCCCTCCGGTGTCCCCTTAAACCGGTACTGTGTAGGTGCGCTGAAATCCTTGTAAGACCTTGGCGCGCTAGTGTTGTATGGGCCACGGTAACGTGGAGCTAATGTGCTCCGGAAAATCATTTAACACGCATCCAGTTTCGTCGTTTCAGTTATAACGTCAACATAATGTAATAGTCTGAAAGAAAGAAAGAAAGAAAAAATATTTATTATGACCACCACAAATGGACACGGCAACAAATGTTGCAAAACAGGCAAAATTGCCTTCAGGATCGGCGAACTCTTGCAGATATGGCCTTTCTTCATGGTCTATGCAATGGTCATATGGATTGCCCTGAACTTACGGAAAGAGTTTTGCGTTTTTGTGCTCCGAAATACCGCACTAGACATACAAAGTTATTTGGTGTATCACACTCATCAACTGACTATGCACTACATTCTATCGTTAACAGACTACAAAGAGTTTACAATAAGGAGTTCTTCTCGATTGATATTTGTCATAACAACAAGGGAACTTTTAAAAGTGAAACTTTAAAAATAATAATGGAGGATGACACATATGCATGATAACAACGTAACAAAATACTGGTTATTATGGTATATATATTTATGAATTTATGATGTAACTACTTATATATATATGTATTCAATGTATATTATCAACCTTTTTGTGTTCTTACACGTAATTTGTTTTGTTCGTATTTTTAGTTTAATGACTGTCTATTTATAAATTATTTTTTATATAAAGTAAATCCGTTTTTGGCCGTATGCTACGCTTAGTATAAGTTTGTATCTTACATAATAAGAGCTGTGGATTTTGTGAAATAAATAAAATAAAAAAAAATGACACAAAAAATATAATATACCTAAAAAATGTGGTGGCGAAAGGGTCCTCAGCTCAGCATTTGCTACAGCATGTTGCCATACTGCAGCGCTGGTATTCTGCTGAGGCCAGTGTTGACCTCACGGACACCCAGACATGTATACAACTATAAGATTTAAAACATTTACATTACAATTTTCCAACATTATATCTAGCACCTTCTACAGATCACAAACTCAAAAAGTCATACAAACAATGACTGACAATTTATTAATAATTTGTGCCAAGCAATAAACAGAGTGACGACAGAAGAAATGAGTGGAGAGTGAGAGAGACACTACTATTTTAGACACTAGTTTGCATAGCGAAGTTTATAAATAAATAAATAAATATTGCTGGACATTTCACACAGCGCTATCTAGCTTCAAACTAAGCAGTGCTTGTACACACGGCTACACATCAAGCTATACATTTCCAGTATAAGATGACCTCTCATTCTACGAAAGCCTACACAATGCGAGGTCAGCTTATACTGGAAATGTATAGCTTGATGTGTAGCCGTGTTTACTATGGGAACCAGATAACTGATATAATACTTATATGTATTTTTTTGTACATACATACATACATCGCATTAGTAATAATCATTAGTGCACCTTTCACGTGCTAGCCGATTGGGGTATTCCTTTAACCAATGTATCAATTTGTTTTATTTAAGTTCTGACTTTATTAATTTTATTACATAATATAATATTTTGTCATTTTCTACTAAGTATATATGATTATATTTTGACACAACATGATATATCTACCATGACACATAGTATTCTCAGTTGACAACACAATACTCTCAAGGTCTAGTGGCTAAATGGAGCGGTCTCGACGGAATATCAGCGCTTACCATTACGGCGGGCATAATGCTGAGTCGAGTCCCATTTACTGGTGTAGCACACAGTATCTACCAAGTTCTCCCTTATTTTTGTTTATGTTTTTCGTTTATACTGTTTAATTGTTTAATTTTTTGTATTTCCTCTCTTGAAAAGTTGCTAAACGACTCCTTCCACGGTTCTGTGCCAGCCTCATCCAGATAGTTCGCCCATCTCCCTGCTGCAAGGCCAACTTTCCTATACCCTGATCATGGACGCCATCCAGTCGAAATTACTCGACATTAAAAATGCGATCGATCATAATATAACTGTCCGCAAAAATCTTATCACAATTTTTTTAGTTTTTATCATTATCAGTTAGTTCACTGGTCGCTTATCACACTATTTTTAACCCAGTTGTGAAGATTCTGGGACATGATTTCACATTTAAATGCGACTGCCTTAGGCTTCTATGATTAGGCTCAAGGTCGCTAAGAGAGATACGGGAGGATTTTGCTTGGCGTTTCTCTACGAGATCTTATCAAATATGAGGAGATTTCGATAATCCCCCGTCACACAACTGCTCGGCTCAACCATTAGTGCTATAGATCATTTTTCTCGTGTCACTACTATGAGGCCAGTTGTCGGGAAGATTACACATTTAAATTCGTCTGCCTTAGGCTTCTATGAAGGCTCAAGGTCGCTAAGCGAGATACGGGAAGATTTTGCTTGACGTTTCTCTACGAGTTCTTATCAAATATGAGGAGATCCCGTTAATCCCCCGTGACACAACTGCTCGGCTCAACCATTACTGCTAAAGGTCATTTTTCTCGTGTTACTACTATGAGTCCAGTTGTGACGTGAAGATTCTGGGACATGATTTCACATTTAGATGCGTCTGCCTTAGGCCACTCTGAAGGCTCAAAGTCGCTAAGCGAGATACGGGAGGATTTTGCTTGGCGTTTCTCTACGAGATCTTATCAAATATGAGGAGATTCCGATAATCCCCCGTGACACAACTGCTCGGCTCAAACATTAGTGCTATAGGTAATTTTTCCCGTGTCACTACTATTAGGCCAGTTGTGTCACAGTAAATTAGATCACCCTTGGCACTATCCGTACGCAAACGAATGCCCCAAAGTCCCGACTCGGGGTGATCCCTTAGCTATATGTGATGGAGCCAATTCGAAGCCTTATTAGTGACGAAACTTAGCTGTAAAATGGAAATTAAATACGACGTTTTTCATTTGTAGGGAGTACAAATACTAAAAACAGAATAAAATAAATATTTAATGGGGGATCCCATACAACAAACGTGATTTTTTTGCTCGTTTTAGCTCGATATTGCTAACGGCAACAGGACGCTTGAAATATTCACAGAATATTTAGGTATATATTCACTTTAAAATACATAATTAAATTAAAATAAAACAAATACTAAAGGGGGCTCCCATACAACAAACGTGATTTTTTTGCCGTTTTTATAGATAATGGTACGGAACCCTTGGTGCTGATTTAGGGCGACTTGCGCAACGATTCCAATTATTAGATTTCAAAAATGGATTCACAAATTTAAAATAGTTAGTCGCTAAATACGTTTAGGGATCGTTGTGCAAGCTGGACTTAAACGCTAGCCCGAAAACATGCCATCTTAGAAAAAAATACTTAATTTTAGAAATGTCACATTAAATGTCTTTCTAATTTGATCTTTAGCGTAAACAAAATAAGACCATATTTTACACAATTTTAGTTAGTCAGCGTAAACAACAGAATCGCCACCAATATCTGTTTATCTTGAATCTAAATCGTGTACGATTTCCCTGTTGTTAATAATTTTTATTTTTGTTTCAGGAAAAATCCAATTCATTTCCTTATGCCACTGTACTTCCAATACGATTCCATTATACCTAATGTTATGTATATAAAGTTGTTATATGATAAATAGCGATATATTTTTACTCACATTCCACTTAATGACATATTTTTCCAATTATAAAGCCTTAACTATCTTAAGATAACGAATCTTATCTTTCGTTTTTGAGCAATATTTTTCAATTGATAGATAATCTAGAACTGATAATAATATTAATTGCAATTGAATTGATAATATTGCACTAATTAATACAATTTAGTCAATATATTGTATTCCATAATTCAATTTAGTCAATAAATTGTATTCCATAATTAAATTTAGTCAATAAATTGTATTTCATAATTCAATTTAGTCAATAATTGTGACCTTAATACAATTTAGTTAATTTTATGCAATCTTATTACAATTTAGCTAATAAATTTCATACAATTTGATTAATAAATCTAAGCAATAAACAGCCTTCGAATCCAATATTAACGAAACCTTAATTCTAAGACAGTAAGTGAAAGCTGTCAAACTGTCCACCCCAGCATGTTCTAACACTCGCTTTCCGTTCCCACCCTTGCCACCATGTGGTGAATCCACCGATCCCAATATGAGTTCCTCCCCAGCTCTGGAAGCCTCTCCATCCACCACTCCTTCCTCGCCGGCGCTAAGAGCAGACTGTGTGCAGTTCCACACGTCCACCCCCAATTATATTGGACGGGTGAGTTAATTTTTAATACTAACTAGCTACTTAGATGTATGAAGCGTGCGTCACTCACTATAGGCAGAGAATGCTCAAGGTCGCTCAGCGGTAGGGATGTCCACTTTGAAAAATCATCGATGTTTTTTACGATTCGATAAATCGGAACTGTACATCGATAGATTTCGATGTATCGGATGAAAATATAGAGTACTTTTTCTAACATTATATTACAAAGCTGTAGTCATGTGAAAAGTGATACATCTCAAAACAGGTCATCTTTTCAGAGACAAAATTTTTGCATATGACGGTTATAAAAAGAGCTAAATCCATTATTTTATTAAAGTTTAGATATTAATTTTTCATAAAATAATATATCTAACTCCTTTCATAATCTGTAAGTGCATACAAAAACATTCACGTTGAAATGATGACCTGTTTTGAGATGTAGGTTGATGTTTTGATATTACTTTTCACAGGACAGATCAGATATACTACTTTTACACAACTTTTCATGCAAACCATCGCACAATAAACATTGTTTATTAAAAAAAAAGCAAAAGCCATGTATGACAAAAATCTTTAATAAAATTTACAAAATAACAAATTTAAAAAAATAATCGTTTGCAATAATTTTGCTAAGTCTGTCAAAAGAACATTGGAAATAGGATGGAATTAATGTCCTATTTCCAGTGTTCTTTTGAGAAATTTTCCAAATCAACAGTTTATAAACTTTGTCTTTCAGTCTATTTCAGTTATTTCTTTCAGTTGATTGACGATTTGTGCCGCTTTAGAAAACAAACGTTCAGATGGAACTGAAGTTCCTACCATGGTTAAATATTTGTACGCAATTGTAACTTCAATCTTATTTCGTCCCACAAAACCAAATGTTTTTAAACATAGAAGCTAGCCGGCCGACACGATAATCAAAAACAGTTTTTTTATTGTCACTGACTCTTGCGCAGTGCTGCCAACATAATTTCTGAATTCGGCATAAGGCCTTATTACAAGTTGGCTGGGCCGGCTCGCGTTTTGACAGATTTGCATGGCGGTTTTGATAGATATCACAAACGCAAACAGGCCTAGTACACGTTGGCCGCGACGGCACTAAATTCTCAGTCTACTATTGAAAAATAAACTTTTTCAAAGAAAGAAGAAAGAAAGATTTTAGGTAAAATTTTAGTGGTCAAACGTTTTTGTGAAATTAGCTGGTTATCATCGATTCGATGTTTTATTAAAAAAACATCGATACATCGAGTATATCGATAGCTATTCAAAACATTGGATCGATTCGATTTATCGCATTGTAAACATCGATGTTTTCGATGCATCGATGTTTTCGATGCATCGATGTTATATCGAATATACCTATGCTCGGTGTGCTTGGAAGAGAATAGAATAATCAATCATTTATATATCATCCACAATACAGGGAATCCTAGTGTGGAGATCAAAGTTAATGCATAATATTGTTACTTATATAATTAGTACTTAAGCTGATTTGTATAAATATCAAATGATTATGCATACATAAATTATAACTAGTAAGTACCTATATGTAAACTAGCACCTATGTTTAAAATTGTTCATGACATCTTTTCTGGTTCCAATAATAAAGTTGTTTTTTTATTTATATGTACAGGCTATCTCAAAAATGTCCGACTATTTTGAGAGTGAAGGAGACGCAAACAAAGCGGGGTGGAGGTGAGGGAGGGGTAGCGTTTGGAATATCTTTATTACATTTTTAGTTGCCTCCATGCCTTACGCGGGAGAGTAACGCTCAATGTTAGAAAGATTTGGCGATTTTGACAACATCTTCTTCAGCAACGAGGTCCATTTTCATTTGAATGGTTATGTGAATCGCAAAAGTTGCCGATTTTGGGCTGAGAGCAATCCGACATTGTTACATCAACGCCCTTTGCATAGCCCCAAAGTCACTGTTTGGGTCGGAATGTCGGCAAAGTCTATTATTGGACCTTTTTTTTTTGAAGACAATAGAGACAGAGCGATTACGGTGAATTAGACGCGCTATATTGAGATGATAGACAATTTTTTTGTGCGAGGCTTAGAGAAAGTGAACTCTACAATCATCAGTCGTGGTTCCAGCAAGATGGAGCCCCTGCCCATACCACTAACAACTCGCGAGCGGCACTGCAAGAGTTGTTTCCCGTAAAAGTTCTCGAAGGGGTAACATTGAGTGGCCACCACGGAGCCTTATTTTTTTATACTACTTATATGGCAACCGAGCATGCAGTCCACCAGATGTTAAGTGGCTACTGCAGCCCATGGATATCCACATAGAATTCAAAACAAGCTATTATGTTGTCTTGATCTCTATGTGGATACGTTGCCATACTATAGGACTTAGCTGTTATGCCTATGTGCCAGTAATTACAGGAACATACCATTACCATCTAACCGGAACACAGCAGCACAAGTACTGCTAATTGGCGGCAGATAAAGGTAAGGCGGTGGTGCCCACTTCCTCGAGCTCGTTCACAGAAGCTCTACCACCAGCCCTGTTTTAACTCCACTTGATTTTTTCTTGCGGGGTTATCTCAAAAGTCATTATTATAAATACGGAATTTATCACGTACCGTCTTATCGGTGTTACGACCAACAATTCGTGAACCTTCACTGAGTGCGAGGCGGGACGTTATTCGGAGCGGATCGCACTCACTCACCCTGATGAAGGTTCACGAATTGAACCGAAACATTGTCGGTCGAAACACCGATAAGACGGTGCGTGATAAAACCCTTATTTATAATAATGATTGCAATCAATCGCGAAAGTTTTCTAAGTAAAATTATCTTAAAAGTGTTTAAAAAATTATCTGAAAAAACACATTGAAGAGTAGATCAGATTGATTCCACAGTAACTTCTTCGAAAAGTCTTCGAGAATATCCGCGTAAGGCTTGAAAAGTGTCGCCAAAGAAACGGTCGTCATTTATCTAATGTACTCGTAATATTAAAAAAGTTTAATTTCCGTTGTTTGTGTACATTTATGTACCAATAAGTAAATAATTACAATTAATTTTTTTATTATTAACGTTCAAAAAAACGTTAAAATCAGCACAGCTCAAGTGGAGATTGGGCTGGCCACGTCAGTCGCATGCCCGAAGATCTATGGCCAAAGATAATATCTGATTGGGCTCCCTAACGCAACACGCCCACGCGGCAGACCACCACGGAGATGGCGTGACGACTTGGATGTGCATTTACCAGACTGGCCCACTACAGCAGGGGATAGAAATAACTGGAAAGAAGGGAGGGAGGTCTTTGCCCTGCAGTGGGACAACACGGGAAAAGAATAAATAATAAATATAATTATTAATGTTGGAAAAAGTTGGATCGTTTTACGACACCCTGTACACATATTAAGACAGCTCGACTCATGTGTCTGCGTAGCAAAATGGCGTTCAGCTCAGCATAGTGTTGGATTTTTACCACCCAACGCTGATTTTCAGCTGAAACCAGAAGCAAAGGTAGTGCAGCAGCGACGCAATAAAATAAAAATAAGAGGGCTATGCTTGGCATTTCCCTACGCGTTTGAATTAGAAATGAGGAGATTCGTAGACGAATCACTGACACAGACTAATCCTCTCGGCTAGCTGAAGTGGCAGTGAGCGAGGCATATAGCTCGAAGAAATGACGGCCGTTGGAGCACACAGATTGAACCTGGATGGCACAGGGCCATGGATAACAGCGAATGCAAACAGTAATCAGCTCAAGCAGAGGGTGAAGGGCTGCGGATGATATTGTCGCTATAAACAAGATATATGCCATGATGTACCATTGTAATCTTGGAGTCTTCAAATCCAGAGTGAATAGGTTCTTTCTAGGCAAGCGTGCTCCATCGTCGATCACACCTTCACTTACCATCAGGTAAGGTAGTGTTCAAGCGCTTGGCTAATATCAATAAAAAAAATGTGTCAGTTTTTGAGTGTCCCAATATTTCGGCACAGATGCGGATAAACTGAAGTCATGCCGAGTGAATAGTGGTTTTCAGATAGGTATATCAAAGAGATGGAGTTCTAATGGAGTTGGGCAGGATACCTGGCTAGATGTGGTGAAGGTGAAGGGAGGTTTTGGCCGAAAAGTGTGTTGTTAATTGTTTTCGCGGGCGACTATTGGCACAGCGCAAGTGCGTCACACGTCGCAGACTTTACCAAATAGTTTTAAGTATAATATGTAGTGACTAAGTTAACATCTAGTACTTTTTTATTGCCTGATATAAAGATTAAGCCCTGCTTGCGATCTCTAAACGTATTTAGCGATTAAACAGGTTTAAATTAGACGTATTTGTATGATTTAACAACTCTCTAAATCATATTGTTAGTTCAACCTAACCTGTGGACAACGGTGGTTATACTTATACCACGGTCGGTGAACTGTGAACTAAAAATCCTAGCCTAGATCTATGGTTCATTTAACATAATGTGTTCCTTCCCCTTTCCTTCATACTTCTTTCCTGTTAGCGTTAATTAGTTTAGTAAATCATTTTAACAATAATCAATAACAGTTGTATGAATTAATCATGATTTTAGGAACGACACTATGAATATATTGATTTAAAAGTAATTATGTACAGTCAGTCAGTTGAGTCAATTGATTTAAAATAAGTTTGTAGATCTGAATAATTTAATCATAATAAATAATGATTTAATTGCTAAAGTAAATTATGATAACTATTTTAGAAACTATTTTGTTAATTTAATGATGTAAAAGTATTAATGTACATGTAATTGATTTAAAATGGTTGCTCTGCATACTGGCAACGCTTCCGGAAAATAAGATGGTGGGGAGGCCCGAATGTTCAAACGGCAGTCTGAAACAAGCGCTCGGGAGTGTTGGTCGTATGCGAGCTACTAAGTACAACCACGTGGTTTTGAGCTGTTAACTTTAATTTAGTGCTAAGAGATTGTAACGACTAGAAAGGTGAAGAATATAAAGTGGCGATTGAAAGGACAACGGGAGTTTTATTACATTCCCTTTAATTCTGTCCGATCCGGTGCCATGTTTGATTTGACAAGACAGCAAATTGCTATCATAGATGTATAACAAGCTTTTGGTAACCGCCATTGCAGTTTCAAAGGTGTGAAGTTTGATTTTAATTCTGTAACTTATCCTCTCAATTCCTGAAGCTGTCATCCTGAATTTCATCACGCAATATTTACAACAAGTGCTGTGTTGTGTGTGAACTGTGCTATAGTAGACGAAAAGACGTCAGTTTTCGTTTTCGAAAAGTGAGATTGGACTCCCAAAAGTGGTTAGTGTGCGTAAACTGTGAAAGATTTTGAGCTTCCAAGATATTCGGAAGCAGTTTTTACTCTAGAAGCAAACAAAAACCTGGCAAATCAACCACATCAAAATGGTTTGATAAAAATTATAACCAATATAATAAAATCTAAGTATCTGTTTGACTTTCTAGAGTGTAAACTGCACAGAGATGAAATTGCTGAATTATTTTTAGGGCTAACCTTACGATTAGCGTCTTTTAATTGGTTCAATATAATAAATAGAATATTAAAGGGCACATATGTCTATGCATATATATAAATATAAAACGAAATTAAAATATAAACAAAATAATAAATGTACTTAATATGAATGTGAGAGACAAAACCGCGAAGCTCAAGTTGGATTGGGCCGGGCACGTAAGTCGAATGCTTCCGGAGAGATGGGCCAATATCATAGCACCTTGGGTACCGGAGGACGGACAGCGACGTCGGGGTCGGCCGCGAAAGCGTTGGCGCGACGACATTAGCGGATTCGAGAAGGAATGGTGGGAATCTGCCAAGGATCGCGTTAGGTGGAAGGAGTTGGGGGAGGCCTTTGCCCAGCAGTGGGAAAATGTAGGCTAGCTAAAAAAATGTATTTTTATTTGGAATACATTAGATCTTTCCTTTGTAGGTCTTCTTTAGATTTATGAATAAATATTAATAGTGCTACTAAAGGCAGGGAAGGTAAAAAACTTGGTAGAATGCATATCCCAGCTGACGCCAAAAGATATCACAGGATTAAAAAAAAAATAGCTGTCATATGAGATGTGTAGACTTTTTCGGGACGAATTTTAGTCTATGGGAGTGCCCCGTCTGGTGCGTTAGCATCCTAGTAGTCTGTGGGTTATACCACAACACCGTTTTTATTGAATACTAGCTGACTAATCCGCAGCATCGCACGCGTAGTTTTTCCATAAAAACATTACCCTCCTTCTGCGCAGTTGAGTAAAAATTAGTATATGCCACCCGGGAATAGTGTAGCTCCCCAACAGTGAAATAATTTTTTAAATCGGTCCAGTAGTTTCGGAGCCTATTCTATACAAACAAACAAATCTTTCCTCTTTATAATATTAGTATAGAATAGTAATAGTGCTACTAAAGGCAGGGAAGGTAAAAAAACTTGGTAGAATGCATACCCTAGCTGATGCCAAAAGATATCACAGGATTAAAAAAAAGCAGCTGTCAAAGTCAAAGCTGTCATATGAGAAGTGAGCTTTTTCGTGACGCATTTTAGTCTATGGGAGTGCCTCGTCTGATGCGTTAGCATCCTAGTAGTCTGTGGGTTATACCACAACACCGTTTTTAGTAAATACAGTGTTAAGGTTCACTGAGCTTCTCAAATATTTTTATTTATTTTTTATTAGCTTTTGCTGCTTATTTGACTTACGGTCTTTGCTGCCTATTGTGATCGCCACTAGTGTATAAACCGCCCTTAGTTCACGGGGGCGTTCATAGTTCACCACTAAGCCCTACAGCTGTGAGATACTGTAGGATATTCTTAGGGGTGATAGCTGTTAGTCCCTGCGGGCTGAGGGTGTGTTTGCCCAGATGAATGCTACGTTTGCGCATTAGTGGAGCACACTCGCCTAACGTGTGTAAAGGCGATTCTACCGCCTCTTCGCAGAATCTGCAGGGCTCGAAGCCGAGCTACATTCGCTTCGAATCTATTCGATTTCTACATAGGTTTGTTAGTAAAAAAGTAAAATACATTTATTTAGGACAACAGTACAGTTAGGGAATGCAATCCCGATCTCGCG
This sequence comes from Philereme vetulata, assembly GCA_918857605.2. Taxonomy (NCBI): domain Eukaryota; kingdom Metazoa; phylum Arthropoda; class Insecta; order Lepidoptera; family Geometridae; genus Philereme; species Philereme vetulata. The sequence goes on along the minus strand of OU975427.1, from coordinate 6,022,873 downwards.
AGATCTCGTGTAATTTTTCGGGATCAATCCCGACGCATCATATGACGAGATCCCGTTCGAGATTGACGGGATTGGGCGGCAGTGGTCAGCGACGCTACACACGTCCGCTCGGGGCGCAAGCGGCGCGCTGACTGACGGCCGCGAGCGGCAGGAACGCCAAACAGCGTTAGAAAACTATTCCGACTATTTCCGAATATTAGCGACAGGTGACGATAATTATTTAGTTGGTAAGATAAAAGAATAAAGATTTTTATTTTTGCTTTCGAGTAATATGTTATTTTAGTTAACCTCACTATCACAAACAAGCAGTTATTAGCTTTTTCAGTCATCCGAATTTAACATTTTTTGTTAAACTAGACGGAATCCCGAAAATTCCGAGATCTCGAATTGGCAATCTCGAGTCGGGATTGCATTCCCTAGTGTACAGGTAGTGCACAGGAAAGGGAACTAAAGAAAAATTTGCACAGGATGATGTTGCTGTTATAACTATCATCGTCTAGGGTGCCACTCAAGTATATAATTTAAATTAATTCAATCGTTTTGTTATTTGTATTTCTTTATATCTCACTTTTATTTTATATTGTTTGTTTTGTTATTCTGTACTTATAAACATAACCATGTCCGCAATAAGTAAAATGGCCTTAACGGAAGAGCAGCGCTGCACGCTGGTTGTTGTTACCAGCACATGCTGAGTTAAGGACCATTTTGCAACTATACTTTGTGTTTAAATTAAGATTTGGTTGTTGTGTTTTTTTTAATTTTACTTATTTTTTTTTTGTATTAACATTTAGTGTGTTGCATATAAAATATTATTCTATTCTATTCTTTTCCAGTTAGGGTTCTAACTATAATAAATAAATAAATAAATATTGCTGGACATTTCACACAGCGCTATCTAGCCCCAAACTAAGCAGAGCTTGTATTATGGTAACCAGATAACTGATAGAATACTTATATACATTTTTTTTTTGTAAATACATACTTGTAACAATATCATAAATGTGAAAGTAACTCTGTTAGTTTGTTACCTTTTCACGACTAGACGGCTGAACGGATCGTAATGAAATTTGGCAAGAAGATAGATTATATCCTGGGAAAGAACATAGGCTATATTTTATTTCTAAAAATAATCTTGCAGGTGTCGTTCATTGACATGAAGTCATTTAGGTACACGAAGTGTATCGTCACTTTGACATTTCATTCTGCATTTGATTTCTTTGATAATTTATATGGCAGAACAACGTTTGCGGGATCAGCTAGTACTTATAATATATAGAATAACACCCAGACTCAGATCAAATATCTGCAGATCATGCAAACATTTGTTCCGCGGCGGGTATTGAACCCCCTACCTCCTGAGTCTCAGCCCGCTATTCGCCCACTGCGCTACGGAGGTCGTCAAATAATAATAATGCGAGGATTGTTTCTGTTTAGCGCTAAGATTCGGTTTGTGTACCGAGAAAGCATCTCCAACAGTGCGTGATATGGAGCAGGAGCACAATTGGTGCGCAAACATAGTGGAGTAGTTAACTATGGCTGATTCCAAAAGTTATATTTGGATGGTGATGATGAAAAATATGTTTAAACTGATTTCAGAAGCAGCATCAGCCACTGAACGTCGTGTTACCAGCCACAGCGCCTGCTACCCCTCCGAATTATAACTCAAGTGAGTAATTTTATTTATTTATTAAGAGTTGACTATACCTCAGCCCAAACTCGAATTTCACCCCCGCTTCTCCGCGCGCCGCTGCCCGTCCCTATCTCGCCGTGTTTCATATGTTTGCCGGTTTTTTTATCATTCAGTCCCTTCAATATCTTGTTGTGTTTATTTCATATTACTGCGTCTTTACAAAATACTAACTAAATATAAATTCTACCTAAGAATTACGTGTTCGTTTGGAGCGACAAGCGCCACGGGTACCCCGTCTGAAAGCCGAGGCCAGACTGAATCGCGGAACGGGCGTCCGGAGCGAATGGTTTCATTAGTGCAAAACTTAGATATTTTCATTTTATGGTAAAATCAAATGGTATTTTGAAAATTTAAAACACAGGTGCCCTTATTTATGTTCTGTAGAATTACTGTATAAAGTTTCAAGATCTAAATTGTAGTATTCATCGCATAACAACGGTTTTAAAATAAATTTGGAGTCATCTTTGGTTTTTTTTTCTATCGAGAAATTTTTACGGAATTGTGTTTTCACAACACAGCCGTTCTAGCACGTATCCTTAACTATAACATATATGAATTACAGATTGAAAGCACACAATTTGTTGAACAAAATATTGTTTCTCAATAAGCGATTTAATGTCTCCCCAGGTATAGTGCGGCCTTAAGGATTTCCAATGAGTAATACACAAACTTACATTTAGATAAATTACAATAGAAGCGCTCCCTGTGCTCACTCGACTATTCGATTGAACCGTCCGAACACAGAAAAACCCTCTGTCGTCCGAGACACGTTCTCGGAGACCCGGATGACGAAATCACTTCCGCTAATGCGGAAGAGTCATCCACATTAGACAGAGCAAACACTCCACAAATACACCGACCTCGCCGGCGAGGTCGACGAGTCCCTTCAGTCGCCGCCTATACGAGGTACAAACACGTACCCGGGCGTTTCTCTCCTATCCCCGTCCCGGCAACAGCCCAAGCCGAGGTTCGTACCTAAGTGGTGCCCTTGCGCTAGTTGCCTCATCAAACAAATTACAGGGCTGAGCGCCTTCTGCGCTCGCCAAAAGCTCGGTTAAGCTGCAACGGCCTCGGAGGCCAACAGCGAGATTAGTCCATTCGAAAAAAAAAACTTGTGCTCACTCTGTGAATGCAATCACACCTAACGCAGGTAAACATAATTCATTTCATTAAAATAGTGTAACAAAAAAATAACAATAATAATAATAGACATTTATAAGTTCAAGACAGTCACAGAAATTACTAAGAGATAGAACATAGTTTTAAAACTTTTTTAAATAATAATATCAACAGCATAAGTACATAATTTAGCAATAAAAGAGCACTTAGTTTTAATCAGTATTTAAAGAAAATGACCACTATGATAACAGTATAAATATGCAGGTACGAAAAGAAAACTAATAATAATAATGCTTAGATATGTCGACTGAAAACGAGTACTCACAGAAATAGAATAAAAATATAGATAAAAACACACACACATGACAATTAATAATTTCTTGACAAATAACAATCACGTGTCATTTACAGTCAGCTTGTTTAATGCTTAATTATTTTATTTATATTAATGTGTATTATTTTAATTTAATTTTATTGTTAATTTGTATACTGTGATTCTTATTGTAATTTAGATTTTAATTTAACAATGGTTTATGTAATTAATGTTTTAATTATTTTATATTAAGTAGTGTAATTGGTTAATCCGTTCAAATTAAATAGTTAAATAAATTACACAAAGACAAAACAAACGTTCAATCTCGAAACAGTAAAAATAATAATACCTACATTACGCACATTTTGTCAGTAATCTGCAACTGCATCCACACCTAATACTGTAAATGCGAAAGTAACTCTTTGTTACGTTTTTACTACGAAACGGCTGGACCGATTTTGATGAAATTTGTTGTATAGACAGATAATTGCTCAAAATCCGGTTTCGTCGGGATACTCATATACTCTGTCTTCTTTATAACATCCTTCAAAATCCTCTGTCCCCTTGCTATCTTAAAGAACGTTTTTCTCCTCTTTTTCCACCTGATCGCCCTTCTCGTTTTTCTCAACATCTGTTATTCAAGACGCCTGAGCATAAAACTTCTTTCTTCACTTACTCTTTCACTGTGACCGCTATCTGCTTGTGGAACTCTCTTCCAGTGAAAATCCGCAAGGCCGCCTCTATGGGAATCTTCAAATCCAAACTCTTTAAATACTTCATCTCTCTTCAAGATACCCAACAAAATTGAGCACTTTATGTAGATATATTTGTGTATTTCGTTTATGTATGTGTATTATTATTATTTTTAATTTTTGTAAGTTTATTTCTAAGCTAAAGTTTGATTAAATTTCCTTTTTCTGGCACTACCACTTTCTCCACACTACACAAAGGTTAGCTGGAAGAAAATGCTAATTAGCATTAAGTTCGCCTATGTATCTTTTTATTAGTGCAATAAAGAATTTTCTAATCTAATCTAATCTAATAATTACCGGGATTGAGACATGGATTACTTTTTACCCGACTGCGCAGAAGGAGGGTAATGTTTTTATTGACAAGCCACGCGTGCGAAGCCGCGATCGGGACAACTGGTAAAATTTGAAAGTAACTCGTGTCTCTCTGTCTCTGTTTCGTTTTCACGACTAAACGGCTGAACCGATTTCTATGAAATTTGTTGTATAGACTGATATTTACCGGGATTGAGACATGGATTACTTTTTACCCGACTGCGCAGAAGGAGGGTAATGTTTTTATTGACAAGCCACGCGTGCGAAGCCGCGATCGGGTCAACTGGTAAAATTCGAAAGTAACTCGTGTCTCTCTGTCTCTTTGTTTCGTTTTCACGACTAAACGGCTGAACCGATTTCTATGAAATTTGTTGTATAGACAGATATTTACCGGGATTCAGACATGGATTTCTTTTTAACCGACTGCGCAGAAGGAGGGTAATGTTTTTATTGACAAGCCACGCGTGCGCAGCCGCGATCGGGTCAACTGGTAAAATTCGAAAGTAACTCGTGTCTCTTTGTCTCTTTGTTTCGTTTTCACGACTAAACGGCTGAACCGATTTCTATGAAATTTGTTGTATAGACAGATATTTACCGGGATTCAGACATGGATTTCTTTTTAACCGACTGCGCAGAAGGAGGGTAATGTTTTTATTGACAAGCCACGCGTGCGCAGCCGCGATCGGGTCAACTGGTAAAATTCGAAAGTAACTCGTGTCTCTTTGTCTCTTTGTTTCGTTTTCACGACTAAACGGCTGAACCGATTTCTATGAAATTTGTTGTATAGACAGATATTTACCGGGATTCAGACATGGATTTCTTTTTACCCGACTGCGCAGAAGGAGGGTAATGTTTTTATTGACAAACCACGCGTGCGAAGCCGCGATCGGGTCAACTATAGTCTTTCCATTTCTTTTATTTTTTCGACGACAGCTCCTGTGAAAACTTGAACGAGCGTCTTTTTTACATTATGTATGCATTATTTTATAAAAATATGACGCTTACGCACGTACAAGGTTATACCAGAGTCGGAGAAACTGATAGGGATGGAGCTATCGATAAACGTAACACGATAACAGACCCGATATTATTTTACAATATGTAAGAAACTAAACTACTGCCGGATACTTTTGTATAAATTTATTAACTAATATTATATTTCATTACAAGATGTTACACGTATTCATTCTTGATTGATAATGCCAACTTCTTTAAAATTTTCGAAGCTGTTGTAAAATAAGTAGGTATAGGTAGGTATTCGACAATGAAACGAAATAATTGTAACGACAGGCAATCTTTAGTTATTTATTTTAATCAAAATCTGATGAATCGTCACTGTCACTCGATGAGCTCTCCCCATGAGGTCACAACACTACAACTATCAAATTAGAACTGTCATCGATAAAATAAAGAAATGGAAAGACTATAGTTAAATTCGAAAGTAACTCTGTCACGTTTCGTTGTTTCGTTTTCACGACTAAACAGCTGAACCGATTTTGATGAAATTTGGTGTGTATATAGATCATGACCGGGATAGGAACATAGGCTTCTTTTTACCAGACTTACCGTCACCTAGTAATATTATAGTTTCTTGTTTCGTGGATATCAGTAACTACAAAGAACTAGCTGCCGCCAGCGGCTTCGCACGTGTAAAATTTCAACAAAAAGTAGCTTATGTTTGAATCTAGATCGTAATCTATCAACACACCAAATTTCATCGAAATCGGTTCAGCCATTACGACGTGGTTGAGTAACAAATAAATAAACAAACATCCAAAGCTACACACCACATTAATGTTATAAATGCGTAATTTTCGATGTCTGTCTGTTTATTTATTTGTTTGTTTGTTACCCAATCACGTGGCTGAACCAATTTCGATTGATTTAGTATGTACGTAGATTATAACCTGGATTAACACATAGGCTACTTTTTATCAAGTCCTATGGAACAACAATGATGTGTCAAGTCAAGTCGCAACAGCGAGTTTAGGGTGCGTTCACACAGACCGGCACGGAGAGCGTCGGCGCGCATTTTTCTTTTCACACAGACCGGATCGTATTGGAGTTGGTTGGAGCGGAGCCGCCAACTATTTCACATAGACCGGCTGGAAGCGATCTGAAAGCGGATGCGCTCCGAACGGCTGCGCGAACGAGAAAAAGTACGCGATCGGAGCCCGTCAGCTCCTCCTATTATTTCACACCAAGCGCGTTCAAGCATTCTTAATTACAAAAGCAGTGCACATGCAAAAATAAACCTTACTACAAATACTAAAAACTCGGTTTTCAACGTGATAAGAATCTGCTCTCCTCTCCGAGCCGGTCTGTGTGAACGGACCCTTAGCTTTATTCTAGGTTACCTGCACATTTAATAGTGTAACGCGTACGAAGTCGCGGGCAACGGATAGTTGTAAAATAATTAATTAATCAATTTTTAATAATTGTCTTAGTGGTAAGATTAAAGATTAATATCTGATTATAGGTAGCACTTTACATAAAACCTGTGTTTCAGCCGATAAAGCCTAAATGATGTAACTTATGAATAGTCATACTAATATACTTAAAATCTATTAATATAATGAAAACTTAATTATGACTGTAATGAGCCTCGTCTATTTGAATAATAAATAAATAAATATTGCTGGACATTTCACACAGCACTATCTAGCCCCAAACTAAGCAGAGCATGTATTATGGGCACCAGATAACTGATATAATACTTATACACTGGATTTATTTTTGTAAATACATACTTATAATATATTAGAAAAACATCCAGACCCGGAACAAATATCTGTAGATCATGCAAACATTTGTTCCGCGGCGGGAATCGAACCCGCTACCTCCTGCATCTCAGCCGGCTATTCGCCCACTTCGCCACGGAGGTCGTCAAACTTGTCGTCAGCCGTAATGCGCAGTCTCGGAGCAGTTATCGAATTGAGAAGCCGGCGAACCCCGAGCGCGACTTCAATTCGGCCGCGTCAAAAACTTCGGCCTGAATATCGCTATCCCTGTTTAGTGACGAAGTTTGGCCACGCAGAGCGACAATGATAGCAATATAACGATTTTAAATTTGATTAGATTTTGACCGTGTTCCGTAATACCAAAAATGATGACTGAAAACTTGTTGTATTTTTATCATTGTGCTGTTATTCTGTAACTAGACGATATAATCTATGTTCTCATGACTAGAATACGTAAGATGTTGTTGTTTTTAATACGTAACAATTAGGTTGAAAACAGGTCTTTTATGACGTAAAAACATGCAGAATGCGATACGCTTGTATTTCATTTTAGATAAGTATTTTAATCTAATATATGGTTGGGAACCTAGATAAATACTATTCAAATTAAAATAATACCTTATTAAGGTAGAAATATGCTCCAATTAGAAATGATCTTGGTAGCACGTGTTGTATGGGCGATTCCCCTCCGGTCTCCCCTTAACAATGACATTAAGAGAGCGAGTGATGAAAATAATATTGACTAATCAATCTTAGATTATCTGTAAACAAAACACGTTAAATATATTATAGAGAAACAGCCAGAAGCCAAACAAATATCAGTAGGCTAGCTGAACCGCCCGCGGCTTCGCACGCTCGAAATTCTCCGCTCTCGTGGGAGCTTCGGGATAAAAACTAAACTTGAGAGCAAAAAAATCGCACATTCATGATTTTTTGACATAACTAAAAAAAAAAACAAAAAATATTATGTTTCTGTAATGCAGATTCATAGTCTATTTTAATACCTATCCAGTGGTATCTGATTTGTCTTTCAATCATTACATAAAAATGCTTTTGTGGATCAATAACAAAAATGCATGTTTAGTAAAAAATTCTTTATTCAAGTATTGTCAAAGTTATGAAATTAAAAGATAAAATTAATTAAAAGTTTGTTATTAATACCGAGTGTTCCCTCCCCTAGCCTGAATCACTGACTCCATCCGTGTTTTCATTGATGTTACTAGACTTTTGATAAAGTCTTGAGGAATAGCCTCCCATTCCTCTGCGATCGCCTGTTGCAGCTCCTGTAGAGTCGATGGAGGAGCATCTCGGCCTCGAACTCTTCTTTTCAGCTCGTCCCATAGATGTTCGATGGGATTGAGGTCTGGGCTTCGAGCTGGCCACTCCATAACGGTCACATCCACCTCTTGAAGGTACTCGATCACTATGCCAGCAGTATGCGGTCTTGCATTATCTTGCATAAACAGAAAGTTTTCGCCGATAAACCCAGCATAAGGTACGACGTGGCTCTCGAGTACTTCCTCAATGTATCGTATGGAAGTCAATCCTCTTGATTGGCGACCAGTATTCGGTCCGGTGATGAAGGCAAGCTCGGTTTTTGCTTCCATAGACATGCCTCCCCAAAACATGATTGATCCACCGCCATAGGCGACACGTTCTGTTATGCAGCATTGGGCAAATCGCTCTCCCGATCTTCTATACACCTTCCCCCGTCCGTCGTTGCCATGCAAGCACATCCTGCACTCATCAGAGAACAGGACTGCACTCCACTGCTCTTCGGTCCAATTCAAATGGTCTCGAGCGAACTGAAGGCGGGCTTCTCGGTGGGCTGGGGTCAATTTCGGCCCGTTTGCTGGCCTGTGTGCAGTCAGGCCACCTTCTCTCAATCGTCTTCTGACTGTCCACCGGCTAACTTCTACTTCACGAACTTCTTGAAGTCGTTGGCCCAGTTGAACTGCGTTCAAACGACGATTTCTTAAAGATGTCGTTATAAGAAAGCGGTTATCACGCTCTGTTGTAGCACGGGGACGGCCCGATCCTTGTCGCCGTTGGTAGCCACCAGTCTCTTGATACCTCTGGTATACACGCCGAACGGTAAATCGGCTCAAACTCAATTGTCGAGCCACTTGACTTTGCTTAAGCCCCGATTCAACAAGGGCAACCACTTGAGCGGCTACTTCTGGTGTAGTATCCATTTTCGTGTTCCGTTTGAAGCCAATATCAATAGAGAACCTTTCACACTGTACGTTGGTATGCAAATGATGACCATTCCCTCAATATGCACTCTTTTATACCTGCGATAAATCCCGCCGCCGGCCTTACCTGGATCGAGCGACATAAGGGGGTCTATTGTTTTGTTGCTAATGAGTTGTTTTTAAAGGTAAATGTCAACCCTTTATCAGTTCTGCGAATGCCTAGATTATGCACTTTAATTTAATTTGATTTTAATTTGCTGTAAGCTCCAAATAAAAAAAAAAATTAACTTTTAAGTAAAAATGTGCGGATGTGCGATTTTATTGCTCTCAAGTGTATTTAAAACACTCTTGTCAAAGTGACGCGACACTTCATGTAAATGACTTCACGTCAATGAACGGCGGTTAAATTATATGGATGTTGTTCATACAAAAATACTAAATACGCGATTAAAAAATGGGGGGTGGGGGTTAGGGGGGGGGGGGGGAAATACTTAACGACCTATTCTCATACCTACCAAATATACAAAAAAAAATCATTAAAATCGGTCAACCCGTTTCGCAGAAATTTGACCACAAACACCGTGACACGAGATTTTTATATATTAGACTAGCTGACCCGGCGAACTTCGTACCGCCTTGACATGCATATGACGCGGGCTGCCAATGTACATACGTCGCCGGTAGAATTGTCAATCGGCGATCATTAGCTGCGTCTATGTACGAGAAAATGAATTTTCCTTATAATTTATTTTTGCGTTATCTTTTCCGATATATTAATAGTTATTCTGCTATTCGGGGCGGAGACGAATCCAACAAATCAAAGATCATCAAAATCGGTCCAGCCGTTCTTGTGTTACAAACGGTGTAACTAACCCGACTTTGTTTTCTATACTAATATTATAAAGAGGAAAGAATTGTTTGTTTGTATTGAATAAGCTCCGAAACTACTGGACCGATTTAAAAACTTCTTTCACTGTTGGGAAGCTACACTATCCCCGGGTGACATAGGCTACTTTTTACCCAACTGCCCAGGAGGGTAATGTTTTTATTGAGAAACTACGCGTGCGAAGCTGCGGATTTGTCTGCTAGTTATATAAATATATTATATAAAATAAAAAATATAAAAATAATAAACAGGACATTTCACCCAGCGCTATCTAGCCCCAAACTAAGCAGAGCTTGTATTATGGGCGAACCAGATAACTGATAGAATACATAAATATATTTTTTTTGTACATACCTACTTATAATATATAGAGAAACAACCAGACCCGTAACAAATACCTGTAGATCATGCAAACATCTGTTCCGCGGCGGGAATCGAACCCGCGACCTTCTACGTCTCAGCCGGCTTTTCGCCCACTGCACCACAGAGGTCGTCAATATAGATTATGTTGTATATATTTGTATATACCTAGTCAGGTCATAAATTCTGTCACATGTTTAATATAAAATAATTGAAACAAGTTTATTCATTATGTAACCATTTATATACCAAAATGAACTTAACAAAACATAGATTCTTATGACACTAAAGTTTATTCAAAATGACCTCCGTGATTTTGAATACAGGCCTTCAATCTGCGCGGCCAGTCGTCTATCGCAGCACGAACGAGGTCCATGTCAATATCGGCGGCTGCCTTAATCAAGGATGTCTCGAGTGACTCCAAATTGTATATATATATATATATATATATGTAATTTAAACTAACACATTTTGTCGCACTCCTTCGAAACGTATATCTGCCTATTTCTTTATGATGTTTATGGGCACAGCGATCGAAAGAGGCTAGCTACCCGCAACACAGGTTTTCCTAGGGTGGGAGCTAGCGAGCCCGTTTACAAAATAAACTGTTATGTTATAATTTAGATGTACACATGGCTACACATCAAGCTATACATTACCAGTATAAGCTGACCTCGCATTGTGTAGGATTTTAGTAGAATGAGAGGTCAGCTTATACTGGAATTTTATAGCTTGATGTGTAGCCGTGTGTACTTGTACCTAATTAAGAATCTTTCCAAACTAAATTGTAATTTGTAAGTTTATACTATGTACCAATACTTGTTACTACGAATAAACTTTTAATACTTATACTTTATATTGTTACAGACGACGCGGCCACAACTCCGCCGCCTCGCTCCCCCGGCGCAGCGGTTGTCACGCCGGCATCGGGCGACGCTCGCTCGCACCCGCCAGACGGGACCTCTTCTGATAAAGTAAGAAATTAATAATGTTATTGGTGGTGGCCGATGTAGCAATGCCTAGCCCGAGTGGTGGCTGATGTTAGGCCAGATAATTCTGAAAAAAAATTGCATGTTATGAATGTAATTAGTACTGATCGGCTTAGGTATTTTATTTTATTTTATTTAACAGGGTAAATAACCTGTTAATAAACTATTCAGCTTTATGCAAATACAAGTTGTATTGGTCACTAAAGTCATCCCTTTCCCTCATGCTTTTGTAGCTTATCGCGGGTGAGGTGAGGACTCGGTTTCACTATACGCGCACATATACATCGACATTAAAATTATATCGACATTTTAACTTCATTTACATCGATATTTAGAAAAATATTACCGGGAATCGGGGAATAAATCCCGGGGCATATCAATACTAACTTATCATTCAGGTTCATTGACCCGAAATAGCACTACCTACGCTGACCCCTAGTAATTAGTCTTGCCTTGCCCGAGTCTGTGTTCCCTGATAACTACAACCTAGGGGTCTTTAAGTCGCGAGTGAATAGGTTTCTTCTAGGCAAGCGTGTACCATCGTAGACTGCATCATCGCGCGCCATCAGGCGAGATCGTGCTCAAACGCTAGCCTAGAATTTATAAAAAAAATTAGGCTCATTATTATTTGCAAAATAACTTTTAGCCCTAGGGCCGGAAAAAGAAACAATTTTCGAGTTTAGTAAATGTTAATAAATATTGCTCGACATTTCGCAAAGCGCCAGCGTTATGTAGCCTCAAACTAAGCAGAGCTTGTACTAAGGGAACCAGATAACTGATAGACTACTTACATATGTACATATTTGACGACCTCCGTGGCGCAGAGGGCGAATGGCTGAGGTTGCGGGTTCATAAATATGGGGTGTCAAGTCAAGTTGCAACAGCGAGTTTCGCTGTATTTCTAGGTTACCTACACATTTAGTAGTGTTACGCTTACGAAGTCGCGGGCAACAGCTAGTAATACAATGAGTATCTATAAATATGAAAGAAAAAAAGGCTATTTTATTTTAATATATTTTATTCGTAGTCCTCGGAAACAGCGGTGGGCAACATCTCCCGCCCGCAGAGCACCGCGCTATCCCGCAAGGAGAGCTACAAGGCGCAGCGGCAGCACTACAGCCGGGAGAAAAAACGCGCCGCGACCGCGCTTCTGCACTCTATCGAGGATCCTTCTGTAGTTGTACTGCACGACTGGCTCAAGGTAAAAAAAAACACCGGGACAAAAGTTCCGGGTAAAATACCGGTATAATCCCGGACACATTGGTGGGTAAATCTTCCTACTGTAGAGCTCCGCACTATCCCGTAAGGAGAGCTATAAGGCGCAGCGGCAGCATTATAGCCGGGAGAAAAACGAGCCGCGACCACGCTTCTGCACTCCATCGAGGATCCATCTGTAGAGTTGTACTGCATGACTGGCTCAAGGTAAATAAAACCGGGCATAAGTTCAGGGAAAAATACCGGTAAATTCCCGGACACAGTGGTGGGTAAATCTTCCTACCGCAGAGCTCCGCACTATCCCGTAAGGAGAGCTATAAGGCGCAGCGGCAGCATTACAGCCGGGAGAAAAACGAGCCGCGACCACGCTTCTGCACTCCATCGAGGCTCCATCTGTAGTGTTGTACTGCATGACCGGCTCAAGGTAAATAAAACCGGGCATAAGTTCCGGAAAAAATACCGGTAAAATTCCCGGACACAGTGGTGGGTAAAATCTTCCTACCGCAGAGCACCACACTATCCCGAAAGGAGAGCTACAAGGCGCAGCGGCAGCATTACAGCCGGGAGATAAACGATTTGCGACCGCGCTTCTGCACTCCATCGAGGATCCGCTGTAGTTGTACTGCATGACTGGCTCAAGGTAAATAAAACCGGGCAAAAGTTCCGGAGCAATACCGGTCAAATTCCCGAAAACTTATTTATCCTGGAAACAGCGGCGGGCAACATCTCCCGCCCGCAGAGCTCTGTGCTATCCCGCAAGGAGAGCTACAAGGCGCAGCGGCAACATTACAGCCGGAAGAAAAAGTGAGCCGTGACCGCACTTCTGCAGAAAGTTCCGAGAAAAATACCGGTAAAATTTTCGGTTTTAATTATTTATACCGGAAACAGTAGTGTGTAACATCGCATAATCCTTGTCAAAATGTGCAAGTTTACCCCCATTTCAGTTGGTTTTGCTAAAGTGTGTTTTTATTTATTGAATAAATGATTTTTATTTATTGTATAAATTTGTTCTTAGGTTCGAGGCTCGCTCAAGTCATGGACGAAGCTTTGGTGTGTTCTGAAACCTGGACTTTTGCTACTCTACAAGACTCCTAAGGCTAAGGTTAGTGTAGCGACATCTATCGTAACATGTTAGAACTCTACGCCATACAATCCAATGTAAGATGAAAATATATATTAACTTCGCCGTGTGTGATGGTCCATTGGATTGTATGGAAAGCGATATATTATCTTAAGGGGGCACCGGAGGGACAATCACCCATACAACACGTACTACCAAGATCATTTCTAATTGGATCATATTTCTACCTTAATAAGTTATTATTTTAATTTTAATAGTATTTATCTAGGTTCCCAACCATATATTAGACCAAAATACTTACCTAAAATGAAATAGAAGCGTATCGCAATCTGCATGTTTTTTCGTCATAAAAGACTTGTTTTCAACCTAATTGTTTCGTATTAAAAACAACATCATCTTACGTATTCTAGTCATGGGAACATAGATTATATCGTCTAGTTACAGAATAACAACACAACGAGAAAAATACAACAAGTTTTCAGTCATCATTTTTGGTATTACGGAACACGGTCAAAATCTAATCAAATTTAGAATCGTTCTATTGCTATCACTGTCGCTCTGCGTGGCTAAACTTCGTCACTAAACAGGGATAGCGATATTCAGGCCTAAGTTTTTGACGCTGCCGAATTGAAGTTGCGCTCGGGGTTCGCCGGCGCGTTAACATAAAATATTATGGGATCTTCGCAATAGGCCTTATACATTTATTTATTCAGCTGAGGCAAATCGGCGTTGTATGTATGTATGTATGTTTGTGTTTGTCCGAGGATAACTTTCGAAGCGTTTATCTTCGTGAAATTTGGTATATATGTAGGTAGTGATGGCACAATTTTGCTGTGACTAAATGAACTAAAAATGTGGGGGGAGAGGGGGGAGATAATTTATTTATTTACTTAAGCACACAATAAAATTAGAACATATAGAGATACATACAATAAAAAGCGATAAGACATCTTCTAATATATAAAAATCTCGTGTCACGATTTTTGTGGTCGCACTCCTCCGAAACGGGTAGAACGATTTTAATGATTTTTTTTTGTATTTTTGGTAGGTATGAGAATAGGTCGTAAAGTATTTCTCCCCCTCCTACCCCCACCCCCCATTTTTTAATCGCGATTTTAGTATTTTTGTGTAAAGAATATCCATATAATTTAACCGTCGTTCGTTGACGTGAAGTGTCCGCGTCACTTTGATAAGATTGTTTTATATAGCTTTTATCTCGACGTTCCCACGGGAACGGGAAATTTCAAGCGTGCGAAGCAGCGGGCGGGTCAGCTAGTAACATATAAAATAAAAACAGAAGATAATTTAGTACTGTGTGCTGCAGCAGCACATGGGCCTCGACTCAGCATTATGCCCGCCGTAATGGTAAGCGCTGGAGGGCACACTTCCCTTCACACTTGTAGACTCCATAAAGTTGGTAAATCGTTTAAAGGGCAAGGTGTACGCTTTTATAACAAACTCCTAAGTGATGTTTGACAATCAACAAATATAAAAACGTAATTAAAAAAACAGCCTACTATAAAATATCGGATTATTTAGATGATAGAGAAGCTCGTGATCGATATTGCTCCAACTCGTTCAAAATCTTACAATTTAGACGTAATTTATTTACTGTATTGTTATGTATTCTAAAAGGAACATTAAAAAAAACAACTAGCCTTGTTTTCTTGCCGTTCTTTCCTGGCTTGGTCGCGAAGGAACAGGCAGTAAAATTGACGTTTCAAAGGGATCCTTGTGATTTTAATGAATAAAAGATTTTGACTTTAACTTTGACTAATAGCTAATGATCGTCTTGGAAATTTTCCCTTCAAGTTTAAGGGTAACTTTGAGTAATAAGCTTATGATCGTCTTGGTAATTTACCCTCAAGTTTAATGGTAACTTTGACTAATAAGCTTATGATCGTCTTGGAAATTTTCCCCTCAAGTTTAATGGTAACTTTGACTAATAAGCTTATGATCGTCTTGGAAATTTTCCCCTCAAGTTTAAGGGTAACTTTGACTAATAAGCTTATGATCGTCTTGGAAATTTTCCCCTCAAGTTTAATGGTAACTTTGACTAATAAGCTTATGATCGTCTTGGAAATTTTCCCCTCAAGTTTACGGGCATTCGAGAATCGCACGTTGTTCCTGTAACCTGTCGCCATTTCATCCATCCCGCATTTGAAGATGTTATTTGTGATTACAGAGCAGCCACTGGGTGGGTACCGTGCTTTTAACATCCTGTCAAGTGATCGAGCGCCCTTCTAAGAAGGACGGCTTCTGCTTTAAGATCTACCATCCGCTCGAGCAAAGCATATGGGCGCCCAGAGGACCACATAACGAATCTATTGGTATGTACTCAATCTGATGATGTTGTCATCCAGGCCGGTTTCGACCACGCCGACCGTGAATTTCCACTTTATGAATTACGTTCATGCGCTCTAGTATGACTTAAACACCCTATCTCCGTTGTCACTTCCTTCCTACCCATATCATTCTTCACACAGTCCATTCACCGCTTCTTCGGCCTTTTTTTCCTTTCTTTTTTTTAGGGTTCCGTATCTCAAAAGGTAAAAAAGGAACCCTGATAAGATCACTCTCTTGTCCGTCTGTCTGTCCGTGTGTCAGCAGAGATTTTCTTAGGAACTGGTGGACCTACAAGTTTTCGCGAAAATCTAAATTTGCCCATATCTCTTTATCGTGTTGACTTTGATTTTTATACACCTAATAGGGACTATAGACCTCAGTATCTGGTATAAATTTCAACTTGATAGGTCCACCCGTTCCTGAGAAAATCGGTGTCAGCACACGGACAGACGGACAAGAGAGTGTAGTTTTATAAGAGTTCCTTTTTTACCTTTTGAGGTACGGAACCCTAATAAAGGGTACCGGGACCCATCGCGTTTTCAAAATTCTTTCTGGGCGTGTGGTCTATGCGACGTGAAATCCGAGTGCTAGTCTGGGTCAACGCATAAGCATTGCAATTGAGTTACTCTTACTTAAGGTATAAAATGAAGGTATTTTTTATACCGAAATTAAAAAAAATAAAGAGTAATCTCTCAAAATGTAAAAAAATCTGTTGTAAAATTTGCCCATATGGTCTTACGAACTCTGATAGTAAGGCCGACAAATTTACAAACAAAAAAACGAGTGTGCTTTAGACCACACAACTAAATTAAAACTTCTTTTTCAAAATATTAAATTGTTCAATTACCAAATTGTCCACCCGTCTGTAGGTCGATCAGTCTATGGTCATTCTGGACAGACGCAACTCGCACTCGCACATTAACGTTTAAAAATATACGAAACGTTACTCTCTCTCTCTCTCTTTCTATCTTCACTAACGTATAGGTATCTCCCTCTCAACTTCCGTTCGCACTTTTCGTAACGCATTCACCAGCTTACTCCCCAAGCGTGCGTAAAGAAGTTTTACTTCAAAAAGTATTGGATTCTATGAGTTGTCTGGTTCCCATAGTACAAGCTCTGCTTAGTTTGGGGCTAGATGGCGCTGTGTGAAATGTCCAGCGTTATTTATATATTATGTTGTGTACAGGAGCCGTGGTCCAGCCGTTACCCACCGCCCACCTGATCTTCCGCGCGCCCTCGCAAGCTGCTGGTCACTGCTGGCTCGACGGGCTCGAACTGGCACTAACATGCAGCAACGCTATGCTCAGGTACCACACAACACAACACTTTTTTCATTTCATCATCATCATCATCGTCAGCCTTTCTCAATCCACTGCTGGGCATAGGCTTTTCTTCGTTGTCGCCATTCGCCTCTGTCCTGCGCTGTTCTAACCGACATACGACCTGCGATCTTTACAATGTCGTCGACCCATCTTGCCGGCGGACGACCTGCGTTCCTGGTTCCATCTTGGGGCCACCACTCGGTCAGCACCCTGCTTCACCTGTCATCACCGCGCCTGGCTACATGTCCTGCCCAACCCCATTTGAGTCCCAATATACGCTTGCTAACGTCATGAACTTTAGTCCGCTTGCGAATTTCAGTATTGGGGGGGGGGCTCGGTCTGGCAGGGTGATGCCGAGCATGGCGCGCTCCATGGCTCTCTGTGCGACTCTTATAGAGTCAAGTCAAAGTCAAAGTCAAAATCTTTTATTCATTGAAATCACAAGGATCACTTTGTAACGTCAATTTTACTGCCTGTTCCTTCGCGACCAAGCCAGGAAAGAAAGGCAAGAAACAAGGCTGATTGTTTTATTTAATGATCCTTTTAGAATACATAACAATACAAGACATACATTACGTCTAAATTGTAACATTTTGAACGAGTTGGAGCAATTTTAATCCCAAGCTTCTCCATCATCTAAATAATCCGATATTTTATAGTAGGCTTTTTTATAAAGATTTTGTTTAATTGCGTTTTTAAATTTGTTAATTGTCAATTTTTGTACATCACTTGGGAGTTTGTTATAATCCTGTGCACAGTCTCCTTCGTGAGCGTCCATGTCTCTGCCCCGGAGGTTAATGTTGGCAGGATACATTTTTTCTTTTAAATTATATTAAACACTCGCTTTGCCCGCGACGCATTTCACTGCTAAATGTGTAGGTAACCTAGAAATAAAGCTAAACTCGCTGTTGCAACTTGACACCCAATTTTAACAAGCTTTTTATTAACTTGCAATGTAGGTATGTTTGTCCGGGCGGAATCTTGCAACTGAATTTTTAACCTGTTCCCCTCAACCGATTGAGCTGGAATTTGGAATACATATGTAACTTCGGTGACAATGCAATAATATGGTACCATGGAGGTGGTCTCACGATGGAGACGGATGCTAGGCAACGGAACTTCTGAATGGATTATAGTAGGCTACTAGTGTTTGGGCTCATTTGAATCTGCTTGCGGTTCCGATTATGAATTTTATAAAAGCTTGTTTTGAAAAAGTAATTTTTCAACAAAAAACTTATTGTATCATAGGACTTGATGTATGGGATAAAAAGTAGCCTATGTGTTAATCCAGATTATAATCTACGTACATACTAAATTTCATCGACATCGGTTCAGCCGGTACCACGTGATTGAGTAACAAACACATAAATAAACAAACATCCAAACTTTCGCTTATATAAATTAGTGTGATGTGATTAGAATGAATGAAAATACTTTATTGTACACCACAAAAAAAACGAACATACAAATAAAAATTCACAAAGCAACAAGTACAATGGGCGGTCTTATCGCTTAGAAGCGATTTCTTCCAAACACCCTTTGGATGGAGGGGATTTTAGTATGCGTATTAAAGTGATTTAGACACAAGCTGACGGGCCTTCTGATGTTAAGTGGTCACCGCCGCTTAAAAACTCCTGCAGCACCCGTGGTACTGCAGTCGCGTTGCCTAATGCCTCTCTTGAAGACGTTCTTATTGAAGCCCAACGGGAAAACTTCCGGAGGAAGGTCATTCCACATCTTGCAGATTCACTTATTAATTTATTGATTTTATTCAAGTTACAATACAATACAAGACCTTAATCAGGACCTCCTTTACAAATTGGATCGACTGCTCAATACGTGCATTAGGTTCATCTACGGTCTCCGTAAGTATCCGTAAGTCTGAGTATCGCTCCAAACTGAATTGGTCTCAATTCGTGACAGAAGGAAGTTAAGAATTTTATGTCTTATATTTTCAATCCTTAGGGACCCCTTTACTCCTCATTATCTAAAATGCAAGTTTTCCTTCCTCTCTGACACCCACGACCAAAACCACAGATCCACTGATTCTCTCCTTCTTGTTACCCCGAAACACTCTACGTCCTTCCGTGGCAACTCTTTTGAGGTGGTAGCTGTCGGTCTATGGAACTCTCTCCCTATTCATATTAAAAAGGCGCCTAGTAAACCGGCTTTCAGACGACTAGTCTACAGTCATTTCTTGCAGTCCTCCACTAGCTGTTAAAATATATGGAAAGTAGTATGTGTAGTATAGTATGTAATAGTATTTTTTTGTTTTATATCAATAAATAAATATATATATATATATATATATACCTAGTCAGGTCATAAATTCTGCCACATGTTTAATATAAAATAATTGAAACAAGTTTATTCATTATGTAACCATTTATATACCAAAATGAACTTAACAAAACATTTATGACACTAAAGTTTATTCAAAATGACCTCCGTGATTTTGAATACAGGCCTTCAATCTGCGCGGCCAGTCGTCTATCGCAGCACGAACGAGGTCCATGTCAATATCGGCGGCTGCCTTAATCAAGGATGTCTTGAGTGACTCCAAATTGGGATGAGGCTTTGAGCACGCCTTTTCCTCCAAGTGTTGCCATATCTTGTAATCTAACGGATTCAAATCTGGACTGGAGGAGGGCCAGTCTTCGTGCCGGATGAAGTCGATTTCACGCGCCGCCAGCCAGTCTTGTGTGCTCTTCGCTCTATGAGCTGGCGCCGAATCTTGTTGGAATACCCAGTGCCTGTTATTGAACATGATATGAGAAATAGGTTCCACAAGGTTCGTCAGGACTGTATTTTGATACACAACTGCATTCGTTTTTACACCTTTCTCACAAAATGTACCTCTGTTAAGCCCCGATAAGAAACTCCCAACATGAGCGAGGATGGAAAATGACCTCGTTGGACACGCGGAATACGGTTGCTCGCTTCTTCACTACTGTGTGCGTACACCTTATCATTTTGTTTGTTGTAGCTCTCTTCTACGTTAAAAATTTTTTCATCCGAAAAAAGAATTTCCCGATATTTTTTTCCCGCGTACCGCTTCAACAAAGCACGGCATCTCTTCAGTCTCAGGTCCATTAGACGAGCATTCAAACGATGTCCTGTTTTTCTTCGATATGCCCGAAGCCCTAAGTCTTCATTTAACACCCTTTTTACCGTGGTTCTGCTTAACCCCATCTGAAGGGCCAACAGTTTCTGCTTACGTTTGGGATTTCTTTGAATTCGCGCCTTCACAGCTTTTATCACTGCTGGAGTCCTAACAGACCGAGGGCGACCACTTCTTGACCTGTCATCTACACTAGAGTCTTCATTGTATCGTTTGATGGTGCGATAAACGAATCTTTTGGTTATTTTAAAATTTTTCAGTATGTCAAAAATTTGAATTGGCGCGTAACCGCAACGATGCAACGCAATAACTGCAACACGGTCTTCTTTAAGCGTCCACTCCATATTTAAAAATTAGTAAAATTCTAAAAAATATACATTGTTATTTTCATGAACAATTCGAAATTCGAATTCAATAAACTTTTATGTGGCCAGCATTCTAAAAGAAAAGTTTTTACTGTGTGTCAATACTTATGACCTGACTAGGTATATATATATTTGTTATTATTGTCATATATTTATATATTCTATGTATTATTATTGTTATATCAAGTAGGTTTATGTATTTATTATATTTGTGATTGGAGTTTATTGTTATTTGTGTTTCTTTTGTTTTGTTAATTATAGTAATATTGTTATAAGTTAGCACGCCAACCTCTTTTGTTACCTTTGAGGTTGGCAGGTAGAAAATGCTATTAGCATTAAGCCCACCTTTTGTACATGTAATTTATATTTTGTGCAATAAAGTATTAAAACAAATCAAACAAGAGGATCACACTAATATTATAAATGCGAAAGTAACTCTGTTTGTTTGTTTGTTTGTTACTTTTAGGGTACCATACCTCAAAAGGTAAAAAAAAGGAACCCTTATAAGATCACTCTCCCGCCCGTCTGTATGTCCGTGTGTCACCACCGATTTTCTCAGGACCGGGTGGACCTGACAAGTTGAAATTTATACCAGATAAGGTCTGTAGTCCCTATTAGGTGTATTAAAATCAAGGCCCTGAATCAACACAATAAGAACGATTTTAGCGAAAACTTGTAAGTACCAAAATTTACCTTAATTTTCAACATTGTTATTTTTTGAAATTTTCCCTTTACTTGTGCTGTAAGACCTTGCTTTTAACCAAATTTGACAATTCTAGGTCAGCCGGAAGTACCTTAAAGGGTTTGGTTCTAAAACCTATATGGTAGTTCCCGTTGACCTAGAATCACGAAATTTGGCTAAAGACAAGGTCTTACAGCACAAATAAAGGAAAAATTCCAAAAAATAACAAAAGTTGAAAGAAAATAATAAGTAAGAACAGAAATAGGTGTTCCCATACATACATAGTAGGCGCCAATTAAGATAGCCCTCTGAGTTGTATGGGTGCTCATACATTTTAGAGGACTAGCTTAATCGGCACCAACCTCAAATAAGGTAAATAAATAAAATTGTGCTATTGAATAAAATAAATATTTAAGTGGGGGCTCCCATACAACAGACATGATTTTGCCGTTTTTATAGATAACGGTAGGGTACCCTTAGTGCGCGATTCCGACTGGCACTTGCCCGGTTTTTATATGTTTTTTTTATGTTATTTGTGGGGAAACAGGCTTACGGCCCACCTGATGGTAAGCGGCCACCGTCGCCTATTGACACCGGCAACACCCGGCGTATTGTCGATGCGTTCCCTACACTGTAGAAACCTCTTTACATTTCTCTTGAAGCGTGCCATGTCGTAGCCTAATGGGAAACCCTCAGATGGTAGCTCATTCCACATCTTGCAAGTATGCGGTAGAAAAGATCGCGTGAAGCGTGTGGTGCGTGATACCCAATTGTCGATGATATGTCGATGAGCTTTATTACGTTGTCGAGAAGTGCGGTGGTAAAATCTCGACGACGGGATGAGATCAAATAAGCTCCTCAGAACATTCCCCATTATTCAGGCGGTAGAATACACTGAGCGATCCGATGTCACGGCGTTGATTCAGCGGTTCCAGCCTGTCGGCGAGTTTGGGATCACCGATGATTCTAATGGCTCTTCTATGAAGGGAGTCAAAACGAAGCAATTGGTACTTTGGAGCTCCGTGCCAAAGATGGGAACAGTATTCCACGTGCGGCCGAACTTGCGCTTTGTACAGCAATAGCCGTTGTTGTGCCGTAAAATACTGTTTGGCGCGGTTAAGGACTCCCAAGTTTTCTCAATGTGCACATTGTTGGCTGAAGTAAACGTTGTATTATTATTATTTAATGTAAGCTTTATTCCAGATGTTCCCGATCCCGACCGAAGCAGATGGTCGCGGCGGAAGCTCCCATAACCCAGACGAATATATCACACGAAGAGTTGGAGAAGCATTTTAATGAGCACGGTAAGTGATTCTCATATATTATTAAAGAATTTAACATTAAAAAGAAAATTATGAACCAGACAGGATTTGAACCTGCAACCCTCTCTTGGTATGTCGTCTATCGCGAAGCCCGGCGACGTATTCTCTTTTGTTTTCTCATTTAATTACATCATAAATTGTCATCAAGGGAGTTACATAATTGAGTCGTATAGAATCAAAGACAGCTAAGTCCGTATTGTGTCAGTTTCACTTGAGAATGGATTTTAATTTATTCAATAACTATTTAAACCACCATTAGAGACGTCGGAGTGCTTTGGTCATAGTTTTATATTCCTACAGTAAGTTTTTACGAGATTTTCTCTTTTATTTAGGGCAAAATTACGGTGAAATAGGCGTTTTTTTTAATAGGCTGAAAAATCAGCGGAAGTGGATATAGCTGCCTTTGATTCTATACGCCTCAATTATTATATACATTTATTAATCATCTCGTTTAGAAGTATGTGGTTACGCGGGAAATGCAAAATATAGCGAAAAATGTTCAAAATTTAAGTTTGATTGTTGCTAGAGATGGAGGCTGAAAATTGATTTGGATTTGTATGAGAAAGAACAGTTTCCAATAAGGAAGGATGCACAATACCTTTAAATCCATTGATGGCGTGTAGCGGCGACAGGTTCGAACGGTGTGGTGAGTTCAAATCCCGTCTGACCCGTTATGTTTTTAGACATGATGGAGAAAATTATGATGTTTGGATGTGATGTTGTTCTAGCGTTTTTTAACTTTGTCAGGAGGTGACTAATATGTATTTTTGTTTCTTCACAACACGGTAATTTATGTGTGCTTGAAAACTTATGCTATATTTGTATTTTGCTAAAACATTATCAAAATCAGCCAATCCATCTCTACCCAGATCGCCTCTAATGTCCGTGTCAGATTACGCACCAAAACACAATTCCTTAGACCGCTCCAACTGCCAGACAAAAAAACACAAAACATCGAAGTGGTCACAGTTCGTCGACTCCATAGACATCATGTCCAGAGACTTCGGGCATTCGTCGTCCGAAACGGAGGAGAGCGAGAAAAAAGAAGGATTTCTAGATTTCCTATGGAAGGATAAAGCGTCATTTTCTATAAGAAGTCAGCCTCTAAGCAAAAGCTTAGCGTCCAGCCCGAGATTGGACGTCGCCAAACGCACCACTCACCTCACCAAATGCTTTGAACTGCCTAAATTAACTCAAGATAAACGGAGAAAATGTCCAACGCCCTCGATCGAAGACAATCTGGCTAAGTTCATGACAGCGTTCCCCAAACGAAGAAGCTCTACTCCGTCTACGCATCTCTCGCAGAAGAGAATCAGTGAGTTGCGAGAGTCTGGTGCGAAAACAGATTCGGAGAACGACGATGTTTTCCTAAAATTGCCTAAGCGCAGGTGCGCGTCCAAAGTTATTTGCAGTACGCCGGATAATGTTATTATTACTGAGACGGCGCCATCTTTGGAGAGGTTTAGGAAGTACAGCTCTTCTTCTGATGATGACGTTTTTGATATGGAGTATAGGTTTGTATTTTACAGATATATTATTATTATAGATATAGACAGACATTTATTTGCTACAATAGCACACACAAATTCACACAATACAATCAAAAAGTATAACATCGAAGAGAAAGCACAAGTAAGAGAAAACAGAAAATTACATTCAACAAACATAGGAACAATAGAATGAAATAATAAATATACAATGTAGTCAGGGAACAATTAAAAAGAGGCAAGTAGGTGTGTATGTGGTACTGCAGCAAATGGGTTCCAGCTCAGTATTATGCCCCGCCACCGATCGACAGCTCGGCGCTGTTATTCTGCAGAAACCTTTTTTAGGCATGTCATTAGAACTCGTAAGAACGAATAAACACTAATTGGTGTTTGCATACAATTATGATAGGCTTAGTTAGATAATTATGATAAGTAGATAGAAGTAATAAATATATTACTTATGTAAGGAATGATAATAATGATAAGAAATGTTAGTGTAAAGTATAAATAGTAATTTTATGATATTCTAAAACTTTTCTCAGCTTATTTATGATGATTTTTGACTTATTTTATAGAAAACAGTATATATCCTCGGCCTAATTAACAGAAGTATTACCCGTGCGCGATAAGTTGGGACCTGAGCGCGGTGACGTCATATTGGCGTGTTTGTACCGCCCGCAAAAAAGCGAACATAACAAGCAGCCGCCCGCGGCGTCGTCTTTGTTTTTTTTAACCTAATTTATTATGTTACTCAGGGAGCACGCTGCTTTTTATCTAATCTTTTTTACACTATTTGAATAAAATAAAAATACAATGTTTAAGTTTATACATTTATTTTATCTATTATTTACATTATCTCATCTTCGTCGCTACTTAGTGGATTTATGCCTTCTAGAGGTTGTTTTTCGTCCTCAGTCTCACTATAATCACTTGACGAAGAGGTATCCGATAAATTTACAATTAATTGCGATTCATTCGTCTCTTGTAAGAGGTCATCATCCCAATACTTTTGTCGACAAACTTTTTACAAACTATAACAACAAAAACTACAACAACAAAACAATAACACAAACGAAAACTAAAAGAATTCCAGAGCGCGTCGTTACGTGACGTAAGCCAGTACGAGACTAAAAACCCTAGTAAAAAATAGTGATGCGAACGGTACAATACGGGCGCCATCGGGGAAGTGCAGGGGAAGCGGTCGGGGAGTCGCATTACTAGCAGGTCCCAAGTTATCGCGCACGAGTAATAAGTCCATATGGGCAAGTTTTACTGGAGCAACATAAAACTGTTTTTTTTTTTCATAAAGGTTGAGAGATTTTTATTGAGCTACTCTTACTCTAGGTACAAAACTAGTGGTTCGCCCCGAACTGAGATCTCGCGAGTCTCCCATAAAAACAAAAAAAATATTATTTTATAATCTTTGACTATCAAAATAGTGCCACGAAATGTATAATTACAGGTAACGGGAGTTCATCTAAATTGTTTTTTTGGGGTAAACATTTGCAATTTTCAGCACTGTGGGGTCACTGGAATTTTGTCAAAGTTCTGTTTTTATTATGGCTAATAACTCAAAAACTACAAGGTTTAAGCTAAAATAAAAACGGGGTCGAAATGTACTCACAAAAATACCTTTTATTAGATGTGCCACTTGACCGGATAGTCCCATTTTGTTTTTTTTTTACCCCTCTTGAACCCCAATATCTCAACAACCCCCCCACCACATTTTTAGCTCATTTAGTCACACCAAAATTTTTGCCATCACTGCCTACCTATATCCAAATTTCACGATTGGACAAACGCTTCGAAAGTTATCCTCGGACAAACATACATACATACATACATACAACGCCGATGTGCCCAAGTTGATTTGGAGATCTAGCTTCGCTCGATCAATGAGGGTATTTTTTATAAATTAAGTAACAAAATAATAATATATTTATTCAGCAAAAAACTTCAGTATTTCACAAACAAAAATTACAATGGTTTACTAGGTATACAATTCAGGATGGAAAACATAGGTACCCAAACTAGGATGGACCTGTATGTTGGCATACCTATAAAGAAGTACCTATAGTAAGAGTGGACTCAATAAAAATCTCTCAAATTTTGTAAGAAATGTTCATGTTGCTCCTGTAAAATTTTCCCATACGGAATTATATACGAATTCTGATAATTATACCGACGATAATTCAAGTTATTTAACTGTAAATTTTGTCGAAATTGACTTCTTATTGTACAAAGTTTAGAAAAATTTAGTTTGCGTAAAATCGTCCATTTTTCTTTTCAATTAAGGAAGACGATTAATTGATTGATTGATTGAAAATACTTTATTGCACTTATAAAACTAGTACAAAGGCGAACTTAATGCTAAAGAGCATTCTCGTCCAGATAACCTTTGTGTATTGTAGATAAAAATGTGTAGATAGTGCACATGAAAGGGAACTAATGAAAATTTGCACAGGACTAATAAAAATAGCATCATCATCATCAGCCGGAAGACGCCACAACGAGCGGTTGGTAGTCGTTTGCGCCCAACGGCTCCCCGCGATTCTTACTAGATCGTCGGTCCACCCGGTTATCGGTTCTACGAGCGATGTGGCCTGCCCATTGCCACTTCAACTTGCTAATTTTGAGAGCTATGTCGGCAACTTTAGTTCTTCTGCGGATTTCCTCATTGCGGATTTTGTCACGCAAAGAAACCCCGAGCATAGCCCTCTCCATAGCTCGTTGAGCGACCTTGAGCTTGGTCATGAGGCCATGAGTAAAGGACCACGTTTCAGTGTCATAGGTCATCACTGGCAACACACACTGGTTGAAGACTTTAGTCTTCAGGCTCTGGGGAATTTTGGACGAGAAATAGCATAGGTACATACTACTTAAATACTTTATATCGTAGACTAAACTATACCAATATCAAATAAAAATACATACATAACAATAGAAGAAGTGTCGAAGAAAGATTAAGTTGCTCAGTTTTGGTGTCGTCGGTTTGACCGAGAAGGTGCCTATAGATTCTCAATCCGAACGCTTCCACTGAAGTACTCGTAGCCTCGAAATAGTTTATTACTATTATTTATAGTTATTAGTAACTCGATTTTGTTGTCTATTTGCTGAATTGACACTTCTCTTCTATCCACTTTGGTGGAAAAGCGTTCTTATCATCATCATCAACCTATAGCAGTCCACTGCTGGACGTAGGTCTCTCCCAGGGCGCGCCATTGAGCCCGATCCTCAGCTCTTCTCTTCCAATCCTTGCCAGCCACAACGCGCAAATCGTCACTCCATCTAGCCGGCGCGCGTCCTACACTTTGCTTGTCTGGACGTGGTCTCCACTCCAGAACACGTGGGCCCCTAATGGGCCGGAGAAAATAGTGTACAAATATCGAAACGCGCTGGGATGATTGTATGTTTTTGACCGATATTTTGAAGTATCGGGACACTGAAAAATTGACAAAAATCATTACTGTGGTGATATATCACGTTTTTAGTGAATATAGTGTTTCGTAACCTCGATAGTTTCAATCACACTAATATTATAAATACGAAAGTTTGGATGTTTGTTTATTTGTTTGTTAACCTGGAATAACACATAGTTCCGGGTATGGATATTTTACTATATATTAAAAGTATGTAATTACAAAAAAAAAGAAAGTATATAAGTGTTCTATCAGTTATCTGGTTCCCATAGTACAATCTCTGCTTAGTTTGGGGCTAGATAGGGTTGTGTGAAATGTCCAGCAATATTCATTTGTTATTATTTATTTAAAAGCGGGTAAACTGAAGTGGGATTGGGCAGGCCATGTCTGCCGCATTTCGGATGCCTTATGGGCTAAAGTCACCACAGAGTGGACGTCTCTAAACGGGAAACGACCTCGCGGCAGACCGCGGCGAAGATGGAGGGACGAAATTGATGCCCATTTACAGGATTGGTCCACAATAGCCCAAAATAGAGAAGACTGGAGAGAAGGAAGGGAGGCCTTTGCCCTGCAGTGGGACACTACAGGCTCTTAATAATAATAATAAATTTATAGGCTACTTTTTATCCCATAAATCAGGTTCCATGGGATAAAAATGGGGTGTCAAGTCCAGTTGCAACAGCGAGTTTAGCTTTATTTCTAGGTTACCTACACATTTAGTAGTGTAACGCGTACGAAGTCGCGGGCAACAGCTAGTAGTGAATACATCCTAGTTAAGTAGTTACAACTCCACAGAGTCTGAGGACCCGGTTTTTTAGCCAATGTGTTCTGCCCACCATGACTTAAGGTGCCGAGACGTGGACGCTCACGCAGGAGGCTGTGTACAGGTTAAGAGTTGCACAGAGAGCCATGGAGCGTACCATGCTCGGCATCAAACTCTTAGATCGAGATCCGAAGAAGAACGAAGGTTCATGACGCTGGGAATCGAGTTATGGAGCTCAAATGGCCTTGGGCGGACACTTGGCTAGACGTGGTGATGACAGGTGGAGCAGGGTAGCGACTGAATGGTGGCCGAGGAGTGGCTGTAGAAGGGTAGGACGTCCGGCAGCGAGATGGGTGGACGACATGGGTGACACTTGTGCAGGATCGTGGCGGATGGCACAAACTTGGGGAGGCCTATACCCAGCAGTGGGTGAAGTCGGGCTGTGGATGATGATGATGAAGTAGTCACAGAAAAATATATTTTATAATTAGGTATAAGTCTAACAAAAAGTACAATAGGCAATTAATTTAAATACAGATAATAACTTTGATTTATTCATGGAAAATTTACCTTCCTATTCAAAATATACAAATACTTAAATAAAACTCAAAATACGATGTCTAGTTAGTTGCAAGACAATCGTTTTTTTTTAAATTACACGAAAGGGACTTCAAGTATTACGTATGCACTACAAGGGGGCGGGGGGTCTACGCTTTGCTTATTTTTGATGGCGGGGTGGGGGGGGGGGGGGGGTCTAGATGGTGATTACGTCAGCAGTAATAGTGTTTTTAATATTACACAAGATTGTATTATTTGTTTCTTAATCGTATCTTGAATACCGTGTCAATAAAGTTTGTGTAAAATAGTTTAAATGAATATTATGTCCTTTGAAGTCCTCTATCCTAAGCTTATTCTCATATTTCTAGAATTAGAACTGCTACTCATGAATCAATAAAAAAAATGGAATACTTTCATTAAAAAAAAATACATATACCAATGTTTACGTAAGCATGGGGGGGGGGGGGGGGGGATTAATTGTAATGAATCTGCTTACGTAATACTTGAACGATCCCAAAGCAAAAGCTTGTATCAATGTATAATATTACTAAAGAATGATTCCTTCCAGGTAACCTTTCCTTAATATTATGTAAAACAATTAGGGTCGATTCGATCAAACGAGAATAAGTTTTATTCTTAGAATAAATTGTCAGTTATTCGAGAGTAACTCTATTTTACGTTTTACCAATTACAAATCTAAGAATAACGGCCCTAATCGGGAATAGCTACTATACCACCGTTTCGCATGGAATAACCGAGCTATTCCAAGAATAATTTAATGGCGTCCGAATGCCATATGTTTCTGTGCTGTTTTGTCATTTGAACTCAAAGTACTTGGAAAGAATTATTTTGAACAAAACTAATGGAACGTTTAAGAAATTTGATTGAAGATACTGATAGTGGCGAGGAAGTTACACCTAGAAGTCCAAGGTGGATAAAAGAAAGAACAGATCTATTTGATTATTACGATGATCATGATTTCGCGATCAGGTTACGTTTGAGTAAAGAAGCAACTTTATCTCTTCTGACGAAAATTGAATATAACTTTGAATTCATATCAGATAGGTAAGTGCCTGTGCATTAGTATTTAGTAGATACCTAAATACTTATAAGTACTTGAGTATTATGTAGGTACCTGCCAGTAATTCGAACCTTTAATAAATACCTGCCTGTACCTACCAATCAGGGTTGCCAATGCTAATTTATCCAATTCCCCAAAAATCCGGATCGAATTCCCCAAATTGGGGTCAAAAATCCGCTGATTCCCCACAAATTCCCCTCAAATTCCCCTCAAAAGTTTTATAAGAAATGAAACTATATTCGATTATGTATTGTTTATTTTTCATAATTTTTTCAATATTTTTGTCGAAAGCATTTGGTCCGAAGGTTGACACTGTCACCCAGTTTTTTAATCCCTTCCCTTGCAGCCTTAAATGATACAACAGTATCTGTATTTAGTCGGTTGCGGTTTTCAGTTTTTAAATTTTTAAGAACACTAAATTTGCGCTCAACCGATGCATTCGGAAAACGCAGTATCAGCAACTTGACCTTAAAAATGCGCGCTTATACAAAGTGCTCATATCAACTTTTTTAATAAGTACTTTTGGAAAAATTTTGGTACATAAAATTAAGAAAACTGATTTAAAAAGTGTAACCCTCATAAATACTATTTTTTTAAAAAAACTTATAAAGGTGCTGTAGCCTGCTGAGTTATTCTAGTATAAGATACTATTATGCTAAACTGTGTTTAGTTGTAATACGCTGTTAACATTTATGTTCAATAAATACCTTTTTAAAAACAAAAACAAACAGTATCAGCAACAACGAAACAACAATTTTTATGTTTGGGATTAGACTTGAAACAATTCACAAAAAATGGACGAAAAAGGGAATCCCGTGATCATAGACAACTGACAAACTAGGGATGTGCCATACAAAATGATTCGAAAAAATGTCGACATCGATAATTAAGGATGAAATATTTACCGATGAGAATAAGATGTTAAAATCTCCGCATTTTCCCCACATAATGCCAATCCCCAATAAATCCCCAATCAACTTGAGATTCCCCGCAGTTTGGGGAATTCCCCACAAATTGGCAACGCTGCTACCAATAGATTATTACCTGCCTGTCCGGCATAAAATAGGATGGTTTATGGAGGTTCGTTTTGCTATTCGCGTATAGTAATTTCAAGAGTACTTATACTTCCGATAGCATGGTAAAACGACTTTTGACTTACTCGAGAATAAGAAAGTGGTATAGATCTAACCCTGGTAACTCGAGAGTAACTGCAAGTTTGGTAGAATCCACCCTTACGAAAATAACATTTTTAATTTAAACTTGATTCAACACCAGTAGCCACGACTTATCGCTACTGTTATAGACAACCGTTGGTTAAAAGGTGCAAACTATTTTTTTTAAATAAAATGAATTGCATTTTATACAAAACTAATTTAATATTAATTATAAAAATATCACATTACACAAAAATTTGAATTTAATGGCAGTTCCAAATATGATTTATAATTATTTTCTGTACTCTTCACACACTGATAATCCTGAGATACAACTATACATATCTATAAAAATTATGCGCCGGCGCATAATTTTCTATCTTATCTAGGAGATAAGTATACCTACTACGTGTTTTGTTATGTACGACATTAAATGAAAACACGCGTAGGGCTTCGTTTTCCAGAGCTATTGACTAGAATTGTTGGGTACTATAGGTTTTTTTCAAATTGATTACCATAAACATGTTTAAATTTTCAGACCACCTTAATATCAAATTCTAAAATATCACTGAAAAAGTCTGTTTAAAATATGTAATCAAATCATATTAATTCATCATGTAAGTAGGTACCTGTTAAACTGACTAAGAGGCATCGTCGCAAAGGCGCCGCCGATTTACGTTAAAAATTGTTTACTGGAAATTTATCGATTACTGGATAAATATGCAAGCTACCGGTATTAAATCCACCTCTAAAATCAGTTAATACGATTCCGGATGTGTGTTTTAAATTAATGTCGTACATAACAAAACAGGTTGTATTGTTTAAACTATAGAAAATCGCCTACATTCCCACAACTGCAATCGCCAATGCCCGAGAAATACTCTATCATAGACTACACGAAGCTCCCCTCAGCGGCATTCGAGTTGGACAAGACAGAGAGGAGACAGGGGAGACTGAGTCTACAGAATGTTTATGTGGCGGGGAAGATAGTCCGAAGTGGTAAGAGGAGACTGCGCTCAAAAGGGACAGAAAATAATGTGGTAAAAGCATTATTAAACGCGAGATTTATCATTTACCGTTTTATCTGTGTTTCGTGGTAAAAGCACGTACACACGGCTACACATCAAGCTATACATTTCAAGTATAAGCTGATCTCCCATTCTACGAAAAGCCTACACAATGCGAGGTCAGCTTATACTGGAAATGTATAGCTTGACGTGTAGCCGTGTGTACGAATAAAAGATGCCGCGTTGTCTTAGTAAGAGGAGAGTGCATTTTTATCGCGTTTAAAAAAGAGTTTTGGGTTAGGTCGGCATTCTCATAATACATAAACTAGGGGTTCGCCCTGAACTGAGATCTCGCGAGTCCCCCAAAACACAAAAAAATATTCATAGGGCTACTCGCGCAACGATGCCTAAACGTATTTAGTGGCTAAATATGATTTAAGGAGTTTTCAACTCATACCAATACGTACAATTTAAACATGTTTAGTCGCTTAATACGTTTAGGGATCGTTTTGCAAGCCGGCCTTAATCTTTGACTAATGAAATAGTGCCACGAAATGCGGAACCAAATAACTTGACCTACAGTGTCATTCAAATTACAGGTAACGGGAGTTCATGTCAATTGGTTTTTTTTGGGGTAGAAATTGCAGTTAATCTGTTTTTCAGACTTTACCTATATTTGTGTTAGTAAAGCTACACGCATACCAAATTTCAGCACTGTGGGGTCACTGGTGTGCCCTGTAAATTTTGTCAAAGTTCAGTTTTTATTATGGCTAATAACTTAAAAACTAAAAAGTTTAAACTAAAAATAAAAATGGGGTCGAAATAAACAAACAAATACCTTTTATTAGACATACCACTTGACCGTATTTTCATTAATTTTAGCCCTCTTGAACCCCGATATCTCAACACCCCCCCCACATTTTAGCTCATTCAGTCACACCAAAATTGTGCCATCATCGCTACCTACCTATATACCAAATTTCCCGATGTTCGGGTAAACGCTTCGAAAGTTATCCTCGGACAAGCAAACTTTAAAATTTCCATGACCCAAAACAATTTTATAACGCGATAAAAAATGTACTCTCCTCTCTGAGCCGGTCTGTGTGAACGGACACTTAGCACCCCCCTAAGTGTCCGTTCACACAGACCGGCTCCATTAATTAGTAGGTACGTGAGGCTATTTTGACTATTTTTGGTCCCTTCCTGCCGCCACTCCTTATCTCGCGTGAGATTTTTCCAAATATTTTGTTATTTTTTGTTATTCGAGAGATTTTAATTAAAATTTTCCGCGATTTCACACTGTTTTTGGCAGAGAAAAAATTTACGTGATTTTTATTTTTTTTTGTCGCGGGCCCTCGTGAGATTAGGCGAGATTCGACTTGACCCCCCCCCCTCCCCCCCCCCCTCCCCCCCCCCCCCCCTAAACACTTCACGTAATTAATGGACGCCCCCTTATAGCTAAGTGAAGCACTTAAACTATGCCCGTTTATTATTACTGATTTAAAAAGGTATTTATCGCGTATGTACCTTTTTTACTTGTTATCCCGACGTTACTTACGGCTGTTGCAACACAGTGGAAACGTGATGACAAATAAAAAACCGGCCAAGTACGAGTCGGACTCGCGCACGAAGGGTTCCGTACCATTATCTATAAAAACGGCAAAAAAATCACGTTTGTTGTGCGGGAGCCCGCTAAAATATTTGTTTTATATTAATTTAATTATTTATTTTTAAAGTGAATAATATAACTCAATATTCTGTGAATATTTCAAGCGTCTACCTGTTGCCGTTATCAATATCGAGCAAAAACGAGCAATAAAATCACGTTTGT
Organism: Philereme vetulata; assembly: GCA_918857605.2. NCBI lineage: Eukaryota > Metazoa > Arthropoda > Insecta > Lepidoptera > Geometridae > Philereme > Philereme vetulata. The sequence goes on along the minus strand of OU975427.1, from coordinate 5,988,762 downwards.
TGTATGGGAGAGCCCCCCTTAAATATTTATTTTATTCTGTTTTTAGTATTTGTTGGTATAGCGGCAACAGAAATACATCATCTGTGAAAATTTCAACTGTCTCACTATCACGGTTCTTGAGATACAACCTGGTGACAGACGGACAGAGAGACAGCGGAGTCTTAGTAACAGGGTCCCGTTTGACCCTTTGGGTACGGAACCCTAAAAAGGTACATACAATTAATGCCCGTTTAAATGAGTAATTATGTACAGGGATCTGTTTTATTTATAGATGATGAGAAGATACATGTGGGCTGGCATACTTTGAGTGCATTACTTAAGTTAATGTAGCTTCGTCTACCATTTTGGGGCTAGATAGCGATGTGTGAAATATCCAGCGTACTTTTATTTCGTAGGAAAGTTATAATCTAAATAAGTAGTTGATTTCGTAAGGCTAGTTTTTGCTATTTGTGTGTGTGTGTGTCTGTGGGTATGTTTGTATTCAAAGTAAACGCTTGCCTTCAGGCTTGCCACCTTACTGGAATGAAATGATAGGTCATGCGCGTCTCGAACTACGCACGATGAAGGATTCCGTAGCTATTACGGCTGTTTCTTGATGACCTCCGTAACTGACAGACGCAGACGATTCTCGCTGCGGAACAAATGTTTCAGCATTTCAATGAACACTTAAGATTCAAATGAACAGTATCTACAGATAATTGTTCAGGTCTGGGTTTTTCACTAATTAAAGTAAGTATGTATTTACACAAAAAAATACCTTTGAATAAGAATCAGTGTTGCCAGCACCTCGATCAGAAAAAGGCCCATTTTCGGCCCAAAATTGAAGTAAAAGAACGTTATTCAACTAAAAATATATTTAAATGGTGCAAACAACAAAAACTAGACAAACAACTTCTTTGCTTATATATTAACAGTCTTTACTTATATTTTATTTTAGAACTTATCATATCTGGCGATGGCTCGAAATTTATTATACCACCACAGTTTTCTATACCTGCAGTGGTAGTCATTATAGAAGCTACCGTCTTCGTATTGAGACGAGTGCGGCTTTCAGTTTTTATTCTCTTGAGTTTACTAAAAAAAACGCTCAACACTCGCGTTAGAAAATGGGAGAACCAGCAGTAAGCCAATTAGTTCATGTAAATGAAAAAATTGGCGGTTTTCTGCTATATTTTTAGGCATTTCTAAATTTACCAAGACTTTATTTTTAAGATTTTTTTAAAATCATCTCAAAAATTTCGACCTATACGTGAATTGCCTTGTAGCACAGATGGTAGTGCATCCTCGTATCAAGAGGAAGGTCGCGGGTTCAAGTCCCGTCTAGGCTTGAAATTTTTGAGATGATTTTAAAAAATCTTGGAATTTTCCGCATGTGTTCGGATAACACTATAAATAAAAATACTACCTTATTTTTATTTTGAATAATTGTAAGTAATATTTTTATTATTGGCGGGTAAAGGCCACAAAAAGGCCGATGGCTGCCAAGTGCCGACATAATTTCCCAAGGGCCGATCTGGCAACCCTGATAAGAATTATATTAATTATCTGGTTCCTATTCTTATAGTACAAGCTTTGCTTAGTTTGGGGACAGATAGCGGTATTTGAAATGTCCAGCATTATTTTTTATTTAAACTTTAACTAAACTAGCTAAAACTAGCTAAAAACTTTACTAGCTGACACGCCCGCGGCAACGCACGCGTGGTTTGCCAATAAAAACATAACCCTCCTTCAGCGCAAACAGGTAAAAGGTAGCCTATGTCCCAATCCCAGTCATAAGCTGTCTATATACCAAATTTCATAGAAATCGGTCCAGTGGTTTAGTCGTAAAAACGCAACAAACAGACAGAGCTACATTAGAATTTATAACATTAGTATGGATGTTTGTTTAAAATCACACTAATATTATAAATGCGAAAGTTTGGATGTTTGTTTATTTACTTGTTTATTTGTTACTCAATCACGTCGTAACGGCTGAATCGATTTCAATGAAGTTTACTATGTACGTAGATTATAACCTGGATTAACACATAGGCTATTGAATCATGTCCCATGGTATAACAATGGAGTGTCAAGTCAAATTGCAACAGCGAGTTTAGCTTTATTTCTAGGTTACCTACACATTTAGTAGTGTAACGCGTACGAAGTCACTGGCAGCTAGTTAATCATACATTATATTAAATCGTTTAACATTTATTATATTCTGTTTCACCCTGTATACACTTTAAGCACACAAAAAGTAACCTCGAAATGTACGTAAACAAAATAACTACTTTGTACAGTAAACAAAAACCTACGCAATTAGTAATGTACCTTATGCGGTTAAGAGCGCTATCACACTGGTGATTTGCGAGCGTGATTGCAGCGAGGCGATCAGTCATCGCGCTCGCTGCTTGTGCGTAGTGATGTGTTGTTGAGGCTTTTTCAAATAACAAAATGAACGAAACGTTAAACGATTTCAAATAACGTTAGAATCAATCATTCATCTCAGTTTACATACACCCACTGCTGGGTATTGGCGGAGAGAGGGGCGTGATAACGAGGAGTGTCACACCACTCTCCGGTTCTTGATTTTACGATGGGAAAATGCTTTACGCATGCCCTCCGGCTCGGGGAGGGCTAAAGGGGCTGTCGGACTCCGTAGGTTAACAACCAACGGCATACCGACTAACCCACCGATATTCCTTCATTCACTTCAGTGCCAGTGCATCATCAAACCGCCCATCTTGAGATGAGTGAGTCGATGCTGCACCCTGGCCCTGTCGGTGCACTCTCTCCGGTCCTGTGCCAAGCGCATGTCGTCCGACCATCTGACTGGTGGTCCGCGAACTGGTCTGCGTCCTTCTCGCGGCCACCACTCGGTTGCTGCACTCGTTCATCTTCCGTCTTTCCTCATTGCCAAGTGCCAATCTAGAAAGAAAGAAAGAAAATATATTTGTTCAGACCACCACAAATGGACACAGAAACAAATGATACAAAAAATATAAACTAACTAAAAATTAAAAGTGTGGTGGCGAAAGGGTCCTTAGCTCAGCATTGCTACAGCATATTGCCATACTGCAGCGCTGGTCTTCTGCTGAGGCCAGTGTTGACCTCACGGACACCCAGACATGTATACAACTATAAGATTTAAAACATTTACATTACAATTTTCCAACATTATATCTAGCACCTTCTACAGATCGCAAACTCAAAAAGTCATACAAACAATGACTGACAATTTATTAATAATTTGTGCCAAGCAATAAACAGAGTGACGACAGAGGAAAGTGAGTGGAGAGTGAGAGAGACACTACTATGGCTACCATGGTTGGCTGATTTGATGGGCAAAAACATGGACTTTTAACATTAACCTAAACACGTTAACATTATCGTTAACAATCTCCACTTCAGCTGGTTGATTTTTTTATCAATATACTTTAAACAACGTTGGAAAAACTATCTAATGTTTAGCTAACTAATTTTACATCATACTGCGTTTTAACAGCAAATACGAATAGCGAGCTGGCAACTTAGCCGGAGTCAGCTAGTCCTCAATTCGGATGGTTTCTTTTCTTCTTTATGAGTGTTACCTCAGAACTCCGTGATTTATCAACCGATTTGGATTTTTTTAAAGTAAAACTTCCGCACGCTTGACTTGGGGAGTAAGCTGGTGAATGCGTTACAAAAAGTGCGAACGGAAGTTGAGAGGGATATATACGAGTAAGTTAGTGAAGATAGAAAGAGAGAGAATTACGTTTCGTATAATTTTAAACGTTATTGTGCGAGTGCGAGTTGCGTCTGTCCAAAATGAACATAGACTGATCGACCTACAGACGTGACGACAATTTTGTAATTGATCAATTATATAAATTAATATTTTGAAAAAGAAGTTTTACTTCAGTCGTGTGGTCTAAGCCACACTCGTTTTTTATTTGAAAGAATATGTTTGTTTGGTCACAGAAATTTCATCAAAATCGGTACAATAGTTGGGTTAAGTCGGTTATATTTTTGTCAAAACGTTACTTGTTAATTTATTCTTGTTTTACGACACGATACCTACCGAAGCGTAGCGCGCGAGCGTATCTCGAGCGAACGCGGCGTCCGTGTTGCGGTGTCGCGGCGAGCTCGCGGCAAACGCGTTCACAAATCGCCAGTGCGATAACGCCTTTACAGAGCGCAATTTTATACCGATGAGTTTGTAACTGAAATGCTAGCTCGGCGTTCTAGGAACTGTAGGAAGATATGCTATTCGGCTATTATCATTAAGTGGTGATATCAGATGTTACTTTGTGAGTTGTACATCATCATTGTGTGAACCGTAGGACGCCCAATACTGAAAGGCCTCCCTCTTTGGTTTCCAGAGCGACCGATCTTGTGTCTACACCCTCCACTAATGTTTATCATGTCTTTCCACCTAGTAAGGGACCGTTCTATGCTGTGCTTTTTAGCACTGTCGGCTTAACAAGCACATGTTCAAGTCAAAGTCAAAATCTTTAATTCATTAAAATCAGAAGGATCACTTTGAAATGTCAATTTCCTGTTCCTTCGCGACCAAGCCAGGAAAGAAAGGCAAAAAACAAGACTGGTGGTTTTTTTAATGATCCTTTTAGAAGACATAACAAGACAGAAAATAAATTACGTCTAAATTGTAACATTTTAACGAGTAGGAGCAATTTCAATCCCAAGCTTCTCTATCATCTAAATAATCTGATATTAGTAGGCTTTCTTATAAAGATTTTGTTTAATTACGTTTTTAGTTAATTGCCAATTTTTGTACATCATTTGGGAGTTTGTTATAAAAGCGTACACCTTGCCCTTTAAACGGTTTACTAACTTTATGGAGTCTACAAGTGGCAACAGCGAGTTTATCTTTATTTCTAGTATTAAAATTATGATTATCGTTATTTTTCTTAAACAAATTAATATTTTTGTGAAGATACATACATCAGATTTTCATAGATGTATTGACAAGGGAATCTCATAATATTTCAAGCAATGTCAAGGAATGTCAAGCTAAGGGCTATGCGATACACAAACCTGTAGATTCTGTAATGAGGCAGCCGAATCGCCCCTACATCTGTTAGGCGAGTGTGCTCCACTAATGCGCAAACGTAGCGTTCATCTGCGCAAATACATTCTTAGCCCGGAGGAGCTAACAGCTATTACCCCTAAAAATATTCTACAGGTTTTAGCAGCTGTAGGGCATAATGGTGAACTTTGAACGACCCCTAAAGGGGACACCGGAGGGGAATCGCCCATACAACACGTACTACCAAGATCATTTCTAAATGGAGCATATTTCTACCTTAATAAGGTATTATTTTAATTTGTATAATATTTATGTAGGTTCCCAACCATATATTAGATCTACAATGAAATAGAAGCGTATCGAATTCTGCATGTTTTTACGTCATAAAAACCTGTTTTCAACCTAATTGTTTCGTATTAAAAACAACAACATCTTACGTATCCTAGTCATGGGAACATAGATTATATCGTCTAGTTACAGAATAACAACACAATGAGAAAAATACAACAAGTTTTCAGTCATCATTTTTGGTATTACGGAACACGGTCAAAATCTAATCAAATTTAGAATCGCTCATTTGCTATCACTGTCGCTCTGCGTGGCTAAACTTCGTTACTAAACAGGGATAGCGATATTCAGGACGAAGTTTTTGACGCAGCTGAATTGAAGTTGCGCTCGGGGTTCGCCGGCTTCTTAACCTAGGGGCGACATAAACACAAGTGGCGATCACAATAGGCCTCGCGCACGCAGTGACTCTAAAGCCGCAAAAGTGAATAAAAAAAAAAACGCTGCGCTTTTCAGTGTGTAGTCTCCACTCGAGAACCTATCTGCCCCAACGGCCGTCAGTTTTACGAGCTGTGTCCTGCCCACTGCCACTACAGCTTGCTAATTCTCTTGGCTATGTCTGTGAACTTGGTTCGTCTACGGATCTCCTCATTCCTGATTCCGATCGTCGAAACTTGTATAGTTGTACAAGTTTCCGCCCACGGCTTCGCTCGCATTGTTTGTTAATTAAATGTAGCCTATAATCATGTAATTACACTAATAATTATAAATGCGAAAGTTTGGATGTTTGTTTATTTGTTTGTTACTCGATCACGTCGTAATGGCTGAGCCGATTGCGATGAAATTTGGTGTGTTGATAGATTTTAGAATAAAAAAATGAAAATTCTTTATTATACCTTACAAGCTAGACACAACAAATTTAAAGAGATAAACAAATAAAAGGAAGCATAATGGGCGGTCTTATCGCTTAACAAAGCTATCTCTTCCAGACAGACAACCATTGGATAGATTATGGCGATTGGATAGACTTGGATTCATATATAGGCTACGTTTTGTTGACGAACAACGCGTGCGAAGCCGCTGGCGGAAGCTAGTAAATAATAAATATTGCTGGATATTTCACACAGCGCTATCCGGCCCCAAAAAAGCAGAGCTTATACTATAGGAACCAAATAACTGATAGAATACTTAAATACTTTTTTTTTGTAAATACATACTTATCAATTATCATATACTAGCTGACCCGCCCGCGGCTTCGTACGCGTGGTTTGCCAATAAAACATTACCCTCCTTCTGTGCAGTCGCGTAAAGTGTATCCTATGTCTCAAGTCCATTCATAATCTATCTAGGTATTTGTATGATTTGACAACACTCCTAGGGCCGAGTTCAGGAACAGTAGTTACATAAAAGTTGTTTTATCAATAAATGGCTGTTTAACAATATTTTGCTGTTCAAAACGCACTAACCATTGTCTAAGAGCTATAATCGATTGTTTAACTTAAACTATCACCGGACAACCAGACGCTCCGCGATGCGCCGTCGCTACATGGTAGACACACCTTCCATACGCACAAAGCGGTACTCTTCCACCAAAGTCAAAGTCAAAATCTTTTATTCATTAAAATCACAAGGAACAACAATTTTACTGCCTGTTCCTTCGCGACCGAGCCAGGAAAGAAAGGCAAGAAACAAGGCTGGTTGTTTTTTTTTAATGTTCCTTTTAGAATACATAACAATACAGAAAATAAATTACGTCTAAATTGTAACATTTTGAACGAGTTGGAGCAATTTTAATCCCAAGCTTTTCCATCATCTAACTAAATAATCCGATATTTTATAGTAGGCTTTTTTATAAAGATTTTGTATAATTGTGTTTTTAAATTTGTTAATTGTCATTTTTTGTACATCACTTGGGAGTTTGTTATAAAAGCGAACACCTTGCCCTTTAAACGATTTACTAACTTTATGGAGTCTATAAGGGGCAACAGCGAGTTTATCTTTATTTCTAGTATTAAATTTATGATTATCGCTATTTATTATGCGCACCGTCAAGGAGTGGAACGCCTTGCCTGAGTCTGTGTTTCCTGATAGCTACAACCTGGGTATCTTTAAGTCGCGAGTGAATAGGTTTCTTCTAGGCAAGCGTGTACCATCGTAGACTGCATCATCGTTTACGTTCGGGCGAACCGCTGGTTTATGTGGGTTTGATGAAACGACTCCCAGAGTCATATCCGTGAAGTGGTACACAACACAACGCTCGTTTAGTCCACTATCAATCGCGGGCCGAGCTAGACGCGTACGACAGATAAAAAAAACATGTGTTGATACTGATAACGTGTGATTGTGCCTGTGCGATGATAATATATGCCGAAATGGTACAAATAATTGTGATGTTTTTAACTAAGTTCGAAAGGAGGTTCTCAGTTATTCGGTGTCTTTTGTATGTATGCTCCCGTGTTTTATATCGCTTTATATCGAGTGTATGAAGTCGGTTATCTTCGAAAGTTAATATAGATGGTAGAGCGCCAGGACGATCTGTGTGAAGCGAGCTCCTCCCAGCTCGATATTAAGCGCCAGATACGTAAAGAAAGGCCTAAGCTCATAGGCGTACACTTATAACTAAGGACGAATGAACCTGAATGATAAGTTAATATGGATATGCCCCGGGATTTATTCCCCGATTCCCGAGAATATTTTTCTGAATGTCGATGTAAATGAAGTTAAAATGTCGATGTATACATATGTGTGCGTATAGTGAAACCGAGTCCTCACCTCACCCGCGATAAGTTACGAAAGCGTGAGGGAAAGGGATGACTTTAGTGACCTCATGTATTTGCATAAAGCTGAATATAAAAATATATTTCCCGAGATTTAGAAGCATCCATGTTTTGTTAACGGTCACTAATTCCCGCAAATAGCATTACCTACGCCGATCAGTACTTATAACGCAGCAGGCCGACTCTATTGTGACCTGTGATAGGACTTTTAAAACTAAGTTTGGTCTAGCAAGCCATATTAGGGCTCACGCTAGAATTTGAATATAAACGTAGGCTAATTCAATTTAGTGTAATTTTTTATGCATTTAATAGCATTTTCTTTAAATTTAAATATGGTTAGGGTCGCCGTCATCGAAATCGATGAGATCTACATACATATATGACTACATAGTATAAACAAAGTCGCTTCCCGCTGTCTGTCTGTCCATGTATGCTTAGATATTTAAAACTGAACAACGGATTTCGATGCGGTTTTGTTTAGTAGATAGTGATTCAAGAGGATGATTTATATGTATAATACATGCATAATATAGTAGAGAAAAACTGATAATTTTAGAGGTTTCTAATGTGTTGTCGTAAATACTCTTTCAAGAGTAACCTCTAAAGAAAACATGTTTGTATTGTCTCATGAGAAAAAAGCTGTGAACGTTGTATACATGGTGTTTGGTAAAATACTGACGATATTCAAGTGACGGTTTCTCAAAACATAAAAAAATACTTCTCGAAACAAAAACTACTAGTTTTAATATCAAATTTTAAAGAAAATCGACTAAGTTTAGGTGATTAATTCGTTATAAAACTTACTGCCTACTCTTGCAATCGACATCCAAAAATAAAGGCCGATTTGATATCTCTTTTGGAAATGGCTGTGGGTTTTAGGTTAGAAAGGGACAACAAGAGATATCTCGAGACGTCACCGATACAGTATCTGTGGTTAGATGGCCAAGCATTATGCAATAGCACGACATAAGTTTAATAAAGTGTTTGTTTTTAGATGTCAAACTAAATTTCACAAATTTATTTATTATGCTCATCAAAATAACCCCTTTCATTTTTGTGCGTATATTATCAAACAACCTATATAAAGACATTCTGAAGTATATTTAGTATTAGCATTGCGCCCGTGCGTAGCCGGGGCGGGTCTCTAGTATATATAAATATATATGTATGTTCCCACCTAACTTTGTTTATGAACCGGTGAAGTTACAGGCACACAGTCTTTACACCTGTATGCCTCAAGTTGATTGACGCAGGGCAGGGGGTGCGAGACCTACGAGGCAATACTTTGTTGGAGGTCATACGCTTGTTCCAACTCCAAGTCGTACAAAAGAAGTTACTTTGGAAATGTGGTTTGTATCCGAATCAGCAGTGCGAGACAAAAGCGACAGAATGTCGATTTACAAATTGACCTATCGCTTCGTCTAAATCGTTGTAAAGCTGTTATGCCAATCTAAAATTCAACTCGAAAACATTTAAGTTTCGATTTTCTGTTATTTTTTGTTGATAATACCAAACAACTGAGAGCGTAATCCAAAACAAGTTTTTAGGGTTCCGTACCCAAAGGGTAAAACGGCACCCTATTACTAGGGCTCCGCTGTCTGTCTGTCTGTCTGTCCGTTTGTCACCAGGCTGTATCTCATCAACCTTGATAGATAGACAGTTGAAATTTTCACAGATGATGTATTTCTGTTGCCGCTATAACAGGTACTGGCGGGTAGGTGGCAACAGGTAGACGCTTGAAATATTCACAGAATATTTAGTTATATATTCACTTTAAAAATAAATAGTTCAATTAAAATAAAATTAATATTTAAGTGGGGCTCCCATACAACAAACGTGATTATTTTTGCCGTTTTTATAGATGATGGTACGGAACCCTTCGTGCGCGAGTCCGACTCGCACTTGGCCGGTTCTTTTATATTAAACTTGTAGACACACAAGCTGACGGGCCTCCTGCAGCACTCGTGGTACCGCAGTCGCGTTGCCTACCACTCAATACCATATTTACACCTCTCTTGAAGACGTTCATTTTAAATTATATTGCACCAGCTTCATCTAATATTATAAATTCGAATGTTACTCTGTCTCTCTGTCTGATTCACGACAAAACGCCTGGATCGATTTCGATGAAATTTGGTATATAGAGAGAAAAAGACAATAATTCTTTATTGTTAAGTTAAAATAACTTATTTTAACTTAGAAAACTTAAAGACTAACATGGTGGTACAATGGGCGGCCTTATCGCTCAAAGCGATCTCTTCCAGGCAACCTTTGGATGACTGGATTTAAAATACATGTGAGGAGGCGGTGTTACAATAAATAGGGGATAGTGTAGCCTCCCAACAATGAAAGACTTTTTTTAATCGGTCCAGTAGGTTCGGAGCCTATTCAATACAAACAAACAAATCTTTCCTCTTTATAATATTACGAAGTTTGTTGTAGATATTGATATGTTCTATAATATTGTAGAATATACTTTTGTTCTATCATCAATAGTTTCCACAGCGCATGCGACGAAAGACGTTTTAGGGCACTTTTTTACACCTTGGGTTACGTTACTTAAGTTTTAGTAAGGATCCCTAATCTTTTCTAGCAATAAATATAGCCTATGCCACTCAGGGTGAATGTAGCTTTCCAATGGTGAAAGAATTTTTGAAATAGGCCCAGTAGTGTTTGAGTTTATTCATTACAAACATACACACCAAAATACAAATCTTTCCTCTTTATAATATTAGTATAGACAAATTTTACCTCATTATACTGTTAGTATTGGTTGGTAGTGTTTAGTATGAGGAAAATATTACAAGGAAACACTCTTGACTTCACAGAAACCGTATTGAAATTGTATATAATATCTAAGTTAGGGACAAAATAAATAAATATTGCAAGATGAGTTCAACTAATAGACGCGTTAACAACATATACCTAGTCAGGTCATAAATTCTGTCACATGTTTAATATAAAATAATTGAAACAAGTTTATTCATTATGTAACCATTTATATACCAAAATGAACTTAACATGACACTAAAGTTTATTCAAAATGACCTCCGTGATTTTGAATACAGGCCTTCAATCTGCGCGGCCAGTCGTCTATCGCAGCACGAACGAGGTCCATGTCAATATCGGCGGCTGCCTTAATCAAGGATGTCTTGAGTGACTCCAAATTGGGATGAGGCTTTGAGCACGCCTTTTCCTCCAAGTGTTGCCATATCTTGTAATCTAACGGATTCAAATCTGGACTGGAGGAGGGCCAGTCTTCGTGCCGGATGAAGTCGATTTCACGCGCCGCCAGCCAGTCTTGTGTGCTCTTCGCTCTATGAGCTGGCGCCGAATCTTGTTGGAATACCCAGTGCCTATTATTGAACATGGTATGAGAAACAGGTTCCACAAGGTTCGTCAGGACTGTATTTTGATACACAACTGCATTCGTTTTTACACCTTTCTCACAAAAATGTACCTCTGTTAAGCCCCAATAAGAAACTCCCAACCATACCATGAGCGAGGATGGAAAATGACCTCGTTGGACACGCGGAATACGGTTGCTCGCTTCTTCACTACTGTGTGCGTACACCTTATCATTTTGTTTGTTGTAGCTCTCTTCTACGGTAAAAATTTTTTCATCCGAAAAAAGAATTTCCCGATATTTTTTTCCCCGTACCGCTTCAACAAAGCGCGGCATCTCTTCAGTCTCAGGTCCATTAGACGAGCATTCAAACGATGTCCTGTTTTTCTTCAATATGCCCGAAGCCCTAAGTCTTCATTTAACACCCGTTTCACCGTGGTTCTGCCTAACCCCATCTGAAGGGCCAACAGTTTCTGCTTACGTTTGGGATTTCTTTGAATTCGCGCCTTCACAGCTTTTATCACTGCTAGAGTCCTAACAGACCGAGGGCGACCACTTCTTGACCTGTCATCTACACTAGAGTCTTCATTGTATCGTTTGATGGTGAGATAAACGAATCTTTTGGTTATATTCAAATTTTTCAGTATGTCAAAAAATTTAATTGGCGCGTAACCGCAACGATGCAACGCAATAACTGCAACACGGTCTTATTTAAGCGTCCACTCCATATTTAAAAATGAGTAAAATTCTAAAAAGTATACATTTTTATTTTCATGAACAATTCGAAATTCGAATTCTATAAACTTTTTTGTGGCCAGCATTCTAAAAGAAAAGTTTTTACTGTGTGACAATACTTATGACCTGACTAGGTATACTAATGGTTCGCCCCAAACTGAGATCACGCGAGTCTCACGTAAACGAAAAAAAACCAACTTTCTTGACCTACAGTTTCATTCAAATTACAGGTAACGGGAGTTTATGTCAATTGGTTAATTTTTTGGAGTAGAAATTGCAGTTATTCTGCATTTCTGACTTTTCTCTATATTAGTGTCATTAAAGCTGAACGCGTACCAAATTTCAGCACTGTGGGGTCACTGGTGTACCCTGTGAATTTTGTCATAGTTCAGTTTTTATTATGGCTAATAACTTTAAAACTACAAGGTATAAGCTAAAAATAAACACGGGGTCGAAATGCACCCACGAAGACCTTTTAGTAGACGTGTCACTTGATCGTATAGTCCCAGTTTGTTTTTTTTTTACCCCTCTTGAACCCCAATTTCTCAACAACCTTCCTACATTTTTAGCTCTTTTAGTCACACCAAAATTGAGCCAACACAACCTACGTATATATCAAATTTCACGATGATCGGATAAACGCTTCGAAAGTTATCCTCGGACAAACATACACATACATACAACGCCGATTTGTCCAAGTTGACTTAGAGATCTCCCTGCGCTCTATCAATAAAACAAAGTCGGGTTAGTTACACCATTTATAACTCAAGAACGGCAGGGCCGATTATGATGATCTTTGATTTGTTGGATTTGTCTCCGCCCCGAATAGATGCAGCTAATGGTGGCCGTTTAACGTACACTGGCAGCCCGCGTCATATGCATGGCAGGGTATGAAAACTTATTTATGTACTACATAAACACTGCAATTATGTACGCGAGTTCTCGGTGTTCGGTATCCGTTCTCGGAAACGTAATGCGACACGCTTCGGCCAAAAATCATCTTACATGAAGGTCGACAAATGTTTAGTCGGCGCTCGACCCCTCAAATTGAAGTTCTCTCATGCGCAAGAACTCCGTAACCTCTTCAGCCTTCAGCCTAGTCAGCCGGCTATTCGTCGGAGTCTTGGAAATATTCCATATATATATAGTATAAAGATTATGAGGATTAGCGAATTCGTGGTAAATCTTCTACACGCGTGCCATATCTTTGTTGAAAGTCGTACTTAATCTTAGTATTCTTTACTCTGGTATTACCTATATACCTACCTAGCTCGGGTACCTACCTACCTAGTTGCACAGAATAGGTAGAGAAGTTAATTTATTGATTTACTATTGATCGAGCGATGCGAGATCTCCAAATCAAATTGGGCAAATCGGCGTTGTATGTATGTATGTATGTATGTCCGAGGATAACTTTCGAAGCGTTTATCCGATCATCGTGAAATTTGGTATGAAATTGAATTGAATGGTATGAATTGGTATGAACGTGAAATTGAAATTTGGTAGTATAGGTATGGCACAATTTTGGTGTGACTAAATCAACTCAAATGTGTCGTTGAGATATTGGTGTTCAACAGGGGTAAAAACAAACGAAAATGGGACTATCCGGTCAAGTAGCACGTCCAATTAAAGGTCTTTGTGAGTAACATTTCGACCCCGTTTTTATTTTTAGTTTAAACCTTGTAGTTTTTAGGGTTCGGTACACAAAGGGTAAAACGACACTGAGGCTTCGCTGTCTGTCGGTCTGGTCTGTCACCAGGCTGTATCTCATGAACCGTGATAGTAAGACAGTTGAAATTTTCACAGATGATGTATTTCTGTTGCCGCTATAACAACAAATACTGAAAATAGAATAAAATAATTATTTAAGGGGGACTCCCATACAACAAACGTGATTTTTTACACGTTTTTGCTTGATAATGATAACGGCAACAGGTAGACGCTTGAAATATTCACAAAATATTGAGTTATATTATTTACTATATAACCCATGAAATATACCCATAAGTCTAAAATCCAGAATAACTACAATTTCTACCAAAAAAAAAATAACCATCCTACATGAACTCCCGTTACCTGTAATTTGAATGAACCTGTAGGTCAACTTATGTGAATATTCATTTCGTGGCACTATTTTGATAGTCGAAGATTACGAATATATTTTTGCTATTATTGGAGACTCGCGAGATGTCAGTTCGGGGCGCACCACTAGTATTATATGGCTCGCAAAACAGAATGGAATCACATTAACATTTTACGCAAAAGAAATTAAAGTTTAGCGCTTGATAATATTCCTAAACATCGTGAAAAATATGGTATATAAGTTCATAGACAGCCTGTTATCATCATCATCACCCACAGCCCATAAGTACCCACTGCTGGTCGTAGGCCTCCCTTTGTAAACGCCACCCTTCCCGGTCCTGTGCTGCGCGCATCCAGGAGTTGCCCGCGACTTTATGTCGTCAACCCACAGCGCCGACGGACGTCCCGGACGTCTTAGGTCTGTTCTTGGCCACCATTCGGTCACAGATTTACTCCACCTGCCATCACCTCGTCTAGCCAAGTGTCCTGCCCAGTTCCATTCGAGTTCCACCACCCTTGTTCCGACGTCTTGGACTTTCGTCTGGCGTCTGATTTCGGTATTAGGAACTCGATATGTTATATGCAGCATTAATTTATAACACACGTCTGGGATTGTATTAACAGATTTTAGAGGTGGGTTTAATACCGGTAGCTTTAGTATTTATACAGTAATCAATATATTTCCAATAAACAAGTTTTAACGTAAATGGGCGGCGCCTTTGCGATGATGCATCTTAGTCAGTTTAACAGGTATTAACCGTGCGCGATAAGTTGGGACCTGAGCGCGGTGACGTCATATTGGCGTGTTTGTACCGCCCGCAAAAAAGCGAACATAACAAGCAGCCGCCCGCGGCTTCGTCTTTGTTTTTTTTTAACCTAATTTATTATGTTACTCAGGGAGGACGCTGCTTTTTATCTAATCTTTTTTACACTATTTGAATAAAATAAAAATACAATGTTTAAGTTTATACATTTGTTTTATCTATTATTTACATTATCTCATCTTCGTCACTACTTAGTGGATTTATGCCTTCTAGAGGTTGTTCTTCGTCCTCAGTCTCACTATAATCACTTGACGAAGAGGTATCCGATAAATTTACAACATTTACTATAACAACAAAAACTACAACAACAAAACAATGACACAAACTATAACAACAAAAACAACAACAACAAAACAATAACACAAACGAAAACTAAAAGAATTCCAGAGCGCGTCGTTACGTGACGTAGGCCAATCATCATCATCATCATCATCATCATATCAGCCGTAGGACGTCCACTGCTGGACAAAGGCCTCCCTCATTGATCTCCAGGAATTGCGGTTGGAAGCGGCCTGCATCCAACGCCGACCTGCGGTTCTTACCAAGTCGTCTGCCCATCTTGTGGGTGGACGTCCTACGCTGCGCTTGCCGGTCCGTGGCCTCCACTCGACGTAGGCCAATACGAGACTAAAAACCCTAGTAAAAAATAGTGATGCGAACGGTACAATACGGGCGCCATCGGGGAAGTGCAGGGGAAGCGGTCGGGGAGTCGCATTCCTAGCAGGTCCCAAGTTATCGCGCACGAGTAATACCTACTTACATGATGAATGAATATGATTTGTTTGCCTATTTTATACAGGCTGTTTCACGATACTTTAGAATTTTATATTAAGGTTGATATATTTGTTAAGGTTATGACTAACAGCGTTGAGACCAGAGTAACGGTGGATGGAGAACAGCTAGCATACGTCCAAGAGTACGTTTACCTGGGCCAAATAGTCTCCCTCGATTCCAGCCAGGATAAGGAAATCGCTCGGTGAACCGAGAATGCCTGGAGGAGCTATTGGTCCATGGGAGATTTGTTGAAGGGTAACCTTCCTCTTTCGCTCAAGCGAAAATTGATTGTAGTATACATCCTCCCCGTTCTTACTTATGGTGCGCAGACCTGGTCTTTGACTAACATCCAAAAGCATAAACTCAAGGTTCGCCAACGTGCGATGGAGCGCAGCATTCTCGGATTTAAGCGTATTGACCGCATACGCAACACCGAGCTGCGCTCGCGAACACGTAGCTAAGAAAGCCGCCAAACTCAAGTGGGAGTGGGCTGGTCATTTATGTCGTATGTCGGGTGGATCCGGGGGCTAAACTCACCACCGAGTGGAACCCCGACACAGCCCGAAGACGTCGCGGCAGACCAAAGAAGGGATGGAGAGATGAGGTCACTAATCTCCGAGCGGACTGGACCATCTTAGCGCTTGAAAGAAGTGTCTGGAAAGAATGGGGGGGAGGCCTTTGCCCAGCAGTGGGACACAGTGGGCTGATAATAATAATAAGGTTGTCTGGAAAATTTAAATTTCACTGGTAATGAATATGAGAGGACCCTATTTTGCAACAATACTGGCCGGTAGCCCTACCCGTGTTTTCATTTAGTATCGTACATTACAAAACACGTAGTACTAATGAGAATACAATAAGATAAGATAACTCTTTATTGTACACCAAAGTAAAATACAGAATATAATTCTTACAAATAGATTTAGTACAATGGGCGGTCTTATCGCTAAAAGAAATCTCTTCCAGGCAACCTCTTGTATGGACAGGATCAAAATGTAACACGGCGGTGCATCTATATAAATTTAAAAACATGTCTACATACCATAAACCTAAATTACCAGTAATAAAACTAATTAAATTTAAATAAGCAACTCTAAAAATGGTTATGATGAATTAACAAGCAGCTACAACTTCAACACAGGGACAGATAATGGGTGTGCACTTTTGTGTCACAATTTAGCAGTCATGGTGTGAGCTTACCTTACTATCGAAGAATTCTCAGGATCGGTACAATCGTTTCTAAGATTACATCCAAACAAACAATCTGCAATCTTTAATTATCCTTATCTTATCAACCATATAAGGTCAACTGCTGAACATATCCAACATATCCAGAGCGACCGATCTTGTGCGGCCTTAACCCAACGCCTCCCAGCAACAGTTAGGTGACCTTAAAAATGCGCGCTATACAAAATGATCATATTATTTAAAAATTAATTTTAAATATTAATTTTAAAAAGTAAACAAATATAAATAAATATTGCTGGACATTTCACACAGCGCTATCTAGCCCCAAACTAAGCAGAGCTTGTACTATGGGAACCAGATAACTGATAGAATACTTATATACATTTTTTTTGTAAATACTTACATACTTATAATATACTAGCTGACCAATCCGCAGCTTCGCACGCGTTATTTTTCAATAAAAACATTACCCTCCTTCTGCGCAGTTGGGTAAAAAGTAGCCTTTGTTACTCAGGGTGAATGTAGCTTTCCAATGGTGAAAGAATATTTGAAATCGGACCAGTACTTTTTGAGTTTATTCATTACAAACATACACACAAAAATACCAATCTTTCCTCTTTATAATATTAGTATAGATAGATAAACAACCAGACCCGGAACAAATATCTGTAGATCATGCAAACATTTGTTCCGCAGCGGGAATCGAACCCGCTACCTCCTGCATCTCAGCCGGCTATTCGCCCACTACGCTACAGAGGTCGTCAACTAGTAACAAGTACCTACTTCTATTGATTAATTGATTGAAAATACTTTATTGCACTTATAAAACTAGTACAAAGGCGAACTTAATGCTAAAGAGCATTCTCTTCCAGATAACCTTTGTGTATTGTAGATAAAAATGTGTAGGTAGTGCACAGGAAAGGGAACTAAAGAAAATTTGCACAGGACTAATAAAAATAGCATAATATAGGTACATACATAAATAAACACACTTATATACCTTATATCATAGACTAAACTTGAAAATCGATATGTATTTATGTATTCTATCAGTTATCTGGTTCCCATAGTACAAGCTCTGCTTAGTTTGGGGCTAGATAGCGCTGTGTGAAATTTCCAGCAATATTTATTTATTTCTGTATTATGTTTCATCATCATCATCAACCGGAAGACGTCCACTGCTAGACATAGGCGTCCCCCTTAGATCGCCACAACGAGCGGTTGGTAGCCGTTTGCGCCCAACGGCTCCCCGCGATTCTTACTAGATCGTCGGTCCACCTTGTGGGGGGCCGGCCTACGCTGCGTCTTCCAGTCCGTGGTCTCCACTCTAGAACCTTTCTTTCCCAACGGTTATCGGTTCTACGAGCGATGTGGCCCGCCCATTGCCACTTCAACTGGCTAATTTTGAGAGCTATGTCGGCAACTTTAGTTCTTCTGCGGATTTCCTCATTGCGGATTTTGTCACGAAAAGAGACCCCGAGCATAGCCCTCTCCATAGCTCGTTGAGCGACTTTGAGCTTGGTCATGAGGCCATGAGTAAAGGACCTCGTTTCAGTGCCACAGGCCATCACTGGCAACACACACTGGTAGAAGACTTTAGTCTTCAGGCTCTTGGGAATTTTGGACGAGAAGATATCGCGAAGTTTCCCGAACGCTGCCCAGCCGAGTTGGATTCTTCGTGGGACCTCTTATTATGACCTCCTTTAGTATTATGTTTGGCTACATAAAATTAAGAAAACTGATTTACAAAGGGTAACTCAATTATAAATACTAATTTTATCAAAAAGCTTATAAAGGTGCTACAGCCTGCTGAGTTATTCTAAATTAAGATCCTATTATACTATACTGTGTTTAGTTGTAATACGCTGTCAACATGTATGTTCAACTAATACTAACCTATACTAATATTATAAAGAGGAAAGATTTGTATTTTTGTGTGTATGTTTGTAATGAATAAACTCAAAAACTACTGTGCCGATTTCAAAAATTATCTCACCATTGGAAAGCTACATTCACCCTGAGTGACATAGGCTATATTTATTGCTAGAAAAGATTAGGGATCCTTACTAAAACTTAAGTAACGTAACCCAAGGTGTAAAAAAGTGCCTTAAAACGTCTTTCGTCGCATGCGCTGCGGAAACTATTGATGATAGAACAAAAGTATGTTCTACAGTATTAAAGAACATATTAATATCTACAAAAAACTTCGTAATATTATAAAGTGGAAAGATTTGTTTGTTTGTATTGAATAGGATCCGAACCTACTGGACCGATTTAAAAAAAAATCACTGTCGGGAAGCTACACTTATGGTGGGTACACATGTACGTACATGCGCGATGAGCATGTTTCATCCGAGCATGACTATCTACAAACATGCTCGACCCTGCGTCTTCACGTAAAAGCTTGCTCGAAGAACATGTTTAGTGCGCGTTGAAACTCTTCGAGCAATGGACGATTCGTTGTTGTGTTTGGTGGGCATCGCCTGCTACATTTACTGTCAGGGAAAAACTACGCGAAGAAAGCGTCGTCGTCGCTGGGTTAGGCCAATGTTACAAAGAAGAGAACGTCACATTCATGTTAATTTGATAAAAGAGTTAGAACCTGAAGAGTTTCGTAAAGTATTTCCACTTCTTTTGGAATCATCACTCTTTTTTTTCTCTCTTCTCCAAGATGCTCTTAGAGAATTTATCTTTTTTATTACTCCGTTCTTGTCAATATTAGGTTCAACAGTTTTGCACAATAAAATTAAACGTTCATATGCTGCGTTTCTTTTACCCTTATCACAATATTCTTTTAACGTAGTTTTCCACAAGCACTCTTCCTCCTGATACATATTTATAAATTGTTCCACAAAATCCCGAGAAAATGAACGAAAGTCGGACATTTTAACAGCGCACTCGCACCCTCTTCATAAAAATATCAATCACGACTAACATGCTCGACTTCGCGGCTACATGTACTAACATGTTTGCATCGAACATCGAGCAAGAATTATGGACGTTTGAATCTTGTTCGAATCGAACATTTTGGTTGGCTTCGAGCATTTGTCTTGAGACTTGCATGGTACACACGTTCGTACTTGCTCGAGATCGAGCAAGTACGTACGTGTGTACCCACTATATCATCGGGTGAGCAAGGCTACTTTTTACTCAATTGCGCAGAAGGAGGGTAATGTTTTTATTGAAAAACAACGCGTGCGAAGCCGCGGATTGGTCAGCAAGTTATCTATAAAGACCTTTTAAAAATATAAAAAAAACAGCAACAGTTATGAGGTCGTCTGTCCATCTATTGGGAGGCCTACGCTTCCAGTAGTTATGGACATAGTCAATTATCGACTCGACATAACTTTGAAATGTTTATTTAAAAATTACTGTCACACATACTAATTTGTAAATCCGATGACGTCATAAATTATATCTTATTACATAAACAATGAACACATGTTTTCACATGTTGCTGGCAAAGTAGGGAAATAAACTTTTCGATGTAATATTTTCTGGCCTTGTAGTTATTTGACAAAGATTATTGACCGAGCGTCGCGAGATCTCCAATTTAACTTGGACGAATCAGCGTTGTATGTGTGTATGTGTGTTTGTCCGAGGATAACTTTCGGAGCGTTGATCCGATCATCGTGAATCTTAATATTAGGTCCTTACATATGAAATTGGCGTTTTGTACGGGAGGAATATAAAGTCAATTTTTTTTTGTTAAATATATTTAATTAATCAAAGTATGCACCGTTGTTATCTATGCACTTTTGCTATCGCATAGGTAGTTCATTGATCTCTTAACTAAAAATTGTAGCTCATCTAACTTAGTGGTTGTTGGTTGTGCAGTGTGTGGTCTGCGTTGTCGTGAAGCAGCAGTGGCCTAGAGCGATTGACCAATCTCGGTTGTTTAGCAGCTAGTTCTTCCTTCATGGTTTGCAGTTGCTGACAATAGATATCTGCCGTAATCGTTTGTGCTAGATTTTAGAAAGCTGTAGTGAACGACACCGGCGCTAGTCCACCAAACACTCACATGTAACTTTTTCTGAGTCAATTTTTGTTTAGGGCAGGATTTGGCTGGGTCTCCAGGGTTCAGCCATTGCGACGAGCGCTTCCGATTATCGTAAAGTATCTACTTTTCATCACAAGTAATGATTCGATTTAAAATCCCTTCATTATTGTGTCGGTTGAGCAAAGTAACACAGCAGCCGACGCGTGTTTGCAAGTTCGATTCACTCAATTCATGAGGTACCCATCGTCCAAGTTTTTTTACTTTCCCGATTTGCTTCAAGTGGATTAATACAGTTTTATCATTTACCCCGAAGCATGCAGCTATCTGCTATCTACAGTTCATTTTTCACTTGGTCTCCGGCCGTCCACGGGATTGGTTCTGAACGTCGAAATTTCCAGAACGAAAACGTTGAAACCAAAAACGTACCGTGCGGTCTTTTGCGACACCAGCGCCGTACAGATCATTAATCCCTCGAGCTGTTTCTGCAGCACTGGTGCCACGGTAGAACTCGTACTCGTAAATATACCGATATTTCATGTTTTTCATTGTGCGGTAATAAGCGACGCCAAAGAAAAAAATAATGAGAAAAAAAAGAAATGAATGACTGTTTTCAGAACTCAAATGTACCAGCTGAATGAATTTATAAATTTGAATTTGGAATTATTAACCAAAGAGGAGATATTTCCGATCAAAGTGGTCAGTACGACAAAACGCTAATAATTTCGTGTAAGTGGGCCAAACAATAAAATAAAAAAAGTACCTCGTTTTGCGACGGGTTTTAAAAAATAATACTATCTTCATTGCATACAAATAATTCGTTGCAAATAACTACTGCACTTATAAACAAACACTATTTTATTGGTCTCCGTATCATTTATGATCAAAATCAATTGATCGATTCAGATTGAAACTCAACAATGTGAAATAGCTAAATATTTTATACAAAGGTTAAAAATCTATTATGAGAACCTCCGTGGCGCAGTGGGCGAATAGCCGGTTGAGACACAGGAGGTAGCGGGTTCGGGACATGGATTCTCGTTTGCACGGTCTACAGGTACCGGGTTTAGGTATTTCTCTATATATTATAAGGATATATTTACAAAAATAATATAGATAAGTGTTCTATCAGCTTTGCTTAGTTTGGGGCTAGATAGCGCTGTGTGAAATGTCCAGCAATATTTATTTATTTATCATTATCATCAGCATGTTAATGGGCCTGGACTTATAACTGGTTTAAAGACCTCATCTTTATTACGTCATTCTCTCCGGTTTCCTCCCAGTCTCATCCATTGTCTCCCAGTTATGTTAACAATATCTTCCAACCTGTCGTCGGGCGGTATACTTTGTCAATAAATTTAGATTTGTTTTTTTTTTGTTAACTTTTGTTTTTATCTAGCCTATGCTGTCCCACTGCTGGGCAAATGCCTCCCCCCTTATCTCACCACTTTTCTCGATCTAGTACTAAATCCCGCCAGTCCCTATAGAAAGCGTCCAAATCATCGCCCCACCGCTTCTTAGGTAGGCCTTCCACGGTGTCGCATAATTTATGGAACGAATATAAATATAATTTTATTCTATTCTATAATTTACTTACTGCGCTAGAGTCGTAAATCGTCTTTACGGAGCCGATATCGAGCTTACAATGACCAACTTTCGGAGCACGAGAGATTATATAACTACTAGCTGCCGCCCGCGGCTTCACACGCGCGGTTTGTCAATAAAAAGTAGCCTATGTGTTTGGTGAATGTGCGCAAGATTTTCATGACCCGTTTTGCGACCCTCCTTCCCCCTTCTACCACTGGACAAGCAGACGTACCAAGAAGTACCACCCATACCTAGTCGGCATACCACCTTGCCGTACCGAACGATTTGCTTCAACTTTTCTTGTTAGCACAAGTAAGGAGTGGAACTCACTTCCGGCGTATGTTTTTCCAAACCAATATACTCTTGGAGTCTTCAAGTCCAGAGTGAATCGGTTCTTTCTAGGCAAGCGTGCTCCATCTTCGATCACACCTTCAGTTACCATCAGGTGAGGTAGTGGCCAAGCGCTTGGCTATCATCAATAAAAAAAGATCCAGGTTACAATCTACGTACATACCAAATTTCATCGGTTCAGCCGTTACGAGTGACTAACATCCACACATACATCCGTACAAACTTTCGCGTTTATGATATTAGTGGGATAGGATTTGGCGTTATTGTGAAATGTAGGTATATATTTCATTTATGGCTGCGACGTTCTACCGTTCTTAGCCTTGTATGTGCTGTGATAAAGGTCAGTCTTACATACTAGCTTTTTCTTGTGACCTTAAAACGTTTAGCTCGTTTAGATAGATAGATAGATGCACACTTTATTATAGAGGGGGGGGGGGGTAATGCACAATACACCCCTATGCGGGATGTCATTGCAGATGTTATTGTATGTACAAATGGATGACTTAATGCTAAAAGCATTTTATACCAGTCAACCGTGACGGGAAAAAAACTTAGGTTGACGTGCTTATTTAGATACTAACATAAAATACAAATAGACATAAAAACTACTAACTACCTAATTGCCTACATACATATAATAATACTCACAAATACTATATAATCATGAAATACACAAATATAGCACATAAATAGATAACATAAATTAATATATATATATATATATATATATATATATAAATAAATAAATAAATCTAATCTATACATAGGGGTATTATAACGAGGAAAGATTTGTATTTTTGTGTCTGTGTATGTTTGTAATGAATAAACTCAAAAACTACTGGTCCGATTTCAAAAATACTTTCACCATTAGAATATGCTACATTATCCCCGAGTAACATAGGCTACTTTTTATCCAACTGCGCAGAGGGAGGGTAATGTTTTTACAAAAAAAAGTAAGTATATAAGTATTCTATCAGTTTTCTGGTTCCCATAGTACAAGCTCTGCTTAGTTTGGGGCTAGATAGCGCGGTGTGAAATGTCCAGCATTATTTATTTTATTTGTTATTTGAATTTATAGTATTAGTATTGTCATTATTATTGACTTTCAGGTCAAACAAGGTCGTAATTGTATGTCACACAATACCTAGATATTGTGGTTAGCCTTGCTTAGGTCACAGAAAGATATATCTAGTTCTAACCGGTATCTATTGATACAATTAATTCAATATTATGGTTGCCATTCGTGAATTACTGATTAAGGGTTCTTTAGTCGAGATAGGAACCTTATAATTTCGCCATGTTCTGTCATACTTTTTTTATTTTTTACTAGTGAACCCGCCGAACTTTGTACCGCCTTGACATGCATATAACGCGGGCTGTCAATATACGCCACCCTGTTAGAATTGTCAATTGTTGTCCCCGGCCATCATTATGTATGATAAAATGAATGACTTCCACAAATAATTCAATACCAAAATTAGCCAAATTGCTCCACCCGTTCTCGAGTTTTAGCGAGACTAACGAACAACAATTCATTTTTATATAGGTATGTAGACAATATCTCGGGATAACTCCGACTGAAGCATCTGTTTCAAACGATATTTATTTTTTTTACATCCTCTTTGACGATATTTGCAGCACGTATTCTGTCAATTCTATGTCAAACGTCATAAGGTTACATTATAAAAGCGCTAAGGTTAGATTATAAATAATTTTATATGGTGGTTAAGTATTCTTAAATTTTCTAATTTTGCGCGCAATTTTCTTAATTTTTTCTTTCATAAGAACCTTCTCCTGACAATAAGAAATAAACAAAAAAAGAATTAGCGAAATCCGTCCAGCTGTTCGCGCGTGAAAAACCGTGACCAAGGGAAATAGGGATTCATTTTTATATATAGAGATTGATGTTAAACAAGCGCTTGACCACTACCTCACCTGATGGTAAGTGAAGGTGTGATCGAAGATGGAGCATGCTTGCCCTAGAAAGAACCACTCTGGACTGGTCTTACATGTTAACCTCAGCGCAAAAGAGTTTTTATTATTAGTTTGACGTCACTACGAGGTCTCTGCCTGTCTGTGGTATGTAGCTACCATACGGACGTTTCTCTATCTGTAGGGAACACCTACCTAGGGAGAAGACCAAGAAGAGATGGTTGCAAGCCTCTCGGTTTTTTATCAGATACATTTCGGAGCTGCGGCGCTTTTCAAGTTGATCCCGCCATTCCCATTCTGTCATCGGACAACCAGACGCTCCGTGATGCGCCGCCGATACATAGTAGACATACCTCCCATATGCACAAAGCGGTACTCTTCCACCTTTATTATGCGCAAGGGGTGGAACGCCTTGCCTGAGTCTGTGTTTCCTGATAACTGCAACCTAGGGGTATTCAAGTCGCGAGTGAATAGGTTTCTTCTAGGCAAGCGTGTACCATCGTAGACTGCATCATCGCGCGCCATCAGGCGAGATCGTGCTCAAACGCCGGCCTATAATTTATAAAAAAAATCTCACCAAGTGCGAGTCGTACTCGCAAACGAAGGGTACCATTATCCATAAAAACGAGCAAAAAAATCACGCTTGTTGTATGGAGGGACCTTAAATATTTATTTTATTATGTTTTTAGTAATTGTTGTTTTGGCGGCAACAGAAATACATCATCTGGAAAAACTGTCTAACTATCACGGTTCATGAGATATAGCCTGGTGGCAGACGGACAGACAGCGGAGTTAATAGTGTCCCGTTTTACCCGTTGGGTACGGAACCCTAAAAATACATTCAAGGAATGTATCTTGATATTAGTTCCGTCGATTAGTATGAGGCAACTTACTTGACCTACAGTTTCATTCAAATTACAGGTTAACGGGAGTTTAT
The DNA here is from genome assembly GCA_918857605.2 of Philereme vetulata. Taxonomy (NCBI): domain Eukaryota; kingdom Metazoa; phylum Arthropoda; class Insecta; order Lepidoptera; family Geometridae; genus Philereme; species Philereme vetulata. Next base: position 5,962,939 of record OU975427.1, on the reverse strand, counting down.
GTAGTATTACCCTTTTTTGGGGTAGAAATTGCAGTTATTCTGGATTTCAGACTTTTCCCTATTATTTGTGTTACTAAAGATACTCACATACCAAATTTTGTCAGTTCAGTTTTTTATTATGGCTACTAACTTAAAACCTACAACGTTTAAACTAACAATAAAAACGGGATTGAAATTAACCGGATAGTCTCATTTTTTTATCCCTCTTGACCCTCAATATCCCAACAACGCCCCCACATTGTTATCTCATTTAGTCGCACCAAAATTGTGCCATCACTACCTACCTATGTACCAAATTTCACGATGATCGGGTAAATACTTCGAAAGTTATCCTCGGACAAACAAACATACATACATACAACGCCGATTTGCCCAAGTTCATTTGTTAAAAATGTGCCCCGCATACTGCCACTTTAGACCGATAATCCTGTTGGCTATGTCTATGACTAGTTTTTCTACGGATCTCCTCATTCGGATTGCAAAATCATCTAAATTACATTTTGTCATTCAAGTGCTCTCTGCTATAAATACCAAAAAGTCTAAAAAAAAATCTGCTCGTGTGTCAGTGTTGTGCCAAAACGGTGTACAAATCTACATGTAAAATCAATACAATTTGTTATTTGTTGTAATAAAAAGTAGTCTAAATTCTGGTCAGCATTTACCTATCTATATATCGAACTAGCTAACCCGCTCGCGCCTTCTCACGCGTGGTTTCTCAATAAAAACATTACCCTCTTTCTGCGCAGTCGGGTAAAAACTAGCCTATGTCCTAAACCCGGTCACAATCTATCTATATACCAACGGTACATAGGGAGTGCATCTAAAGAATACCTCATAATTTTAACCCCTTACTTTATTCCCCCACTTTAGGGATGATTGTGCGAAGAAGTTGAAACATGTGTTTCTTTATTTCTTACCCAGAGTCTAAATATGAATTTTCAGATCCCTAACTTAAGGAATTATGGATTGCCCATGCAAACTTACAACCCCTATTTCACCCTCTTTAAGATTATTTTTTTAGTCAAAATATAGCCTATACCCTTCTCGAGAATATAAACTATCTTCTTGCCAAATTTCATTACGATCCGTTCAGCCGTTTAGTCACGAATATTTAACAAACTTTTTTTTTTTTATATTAAACTTGTAGACACACAAGCTGACGGGCCTCCTGATGTTAAGTGGTCACCGCCGCCTATAAACTCCTGCAGCACTCGAGGTACCGCAGTCGCGTTGCCTAGCACTTAATACCCTATTTACCTCTCTCTTGAAGGCGCTTAATTTGAAGCCCACCGGAAAAACCTTTGGAGGAAGGTCATTCCACATGTTGCAGGTGCGTGCAAGAAACGACCGGGTAAAACGCACCGTGTGAGACTTCCACGCATCTACAATATGTGGGTGAGCTCGCTGCCGGTTGCGGGAGGTTCGATGGTAGAAGTGGGAAGCAGGAATCAAATTGAACAGCTCTTCAGACTTACAAACTTATAAACAAACAAACTTCATACATTCGCATTTGAATTATAAGTATGGATTTCATCAACATCGTCCTAGTGGAGAAAACAGAGATTCAGAAGAGTCGTTAGGTTAAGAGTATATATTGAAGAATAGGTGTTTTCTAGATCTAGATATTATGAGATTCCTTTGTCAATACATCTATGAAAAACTGATGTGATGTGAAAAACAAAAATATTAATTTGTTTAAGAAAAATAACGATAATCATAATTTAAATACTAGAAATAAAGATAAACTCGCTGTTGCCACTTGTAGAATCCATAAAGTTGATAAATCGTTTAAAGGGCAAGGTGTACGCTTTTATAACAAACTCCCAAGTGATGTACAAAAATTAACAAATTTAAAAACGTAATTAAACAAAAACTTTATAAAAAAGCCTACTATAAAAAATCGGATTATTTAGATGATAGAGAAGCTTGGGATTGAAATTGCTCCTACTCGTTCAAAACGTAATTTATTTTCTTTATTGTTATGTATTCTAAAAGGATCATTAAAAAAACAACCAGCCTTGTGTTCTTGCCTTTCTTTTCTGGTTTGGTCGCAAAGGAACATGCATTGACATTTCAAAGTGATCCTTGTAATTTTAATGAATAAAAGATTTTGACCGTGACTTTGATCTTCGTGCTTTATCTTAGACCACATCATCGCCATACTATCAGGTGAGACTGTGGTCAAACGAAGATCTATTCGAGTTTAAAAAAAAATGTGGTCTTCACGGGACGCCCGGCATATTTGAAACATCTAAATTGATGGTTATTGAAAGAATTTATAAAAAGAAAACCGTTTATAATCATCTTATGTTATCTAATTTTGATTTTAGACAAAATAAGTTTTTTGTTGAAACATTACTTTTACAAAACAAGCTTTTATAAAATTCATAATCGGAACCCCAAGCAGATTCATATGAGCCCAAACACTAGTAGCCTACTATAATCCATTCAGGAGTTCCGTTGCCTAGCATACGTCTCCATCGTGAGACCACCTCCGTGGTACCATATTATTTCATTGTCACCGAAGTTACATATGTATTCCAAATTCCAGCTCAATCGGGTTGAGGGGAACGTGTTTAGAATCCAGTTGCAAGAATCCGCCCGGACAAACATTGCAAGTTAATAAAAAAATTGGTAAACATCTATGCAATTCAAGTTTTGCAATATTATATAATATGAGTGTCCCAAGTATACATAATTTGCATAAGATAATGTATTGTAAACATTATAAGTACGTGCGATACTGATAATTCTCTTATCTTGAACAATAGAATTAAGAGATAACGAAATCTATACTTACAAAATATATATTTTTACGTTGGGTAATAATAAAAATCATTTTTTTATACAAGCTCTTATACAGGAGGTTTGGTAATCATCATCATCATCATATCAGCCGTAGGACGTCCACTGCTGGACAAAGGCCTCCCTCATTGATCTCCAGGAACTGCGGTTGGAAGCGGCCTGCATCCAACGCCGACCTGCGGTTCTTACCAAGTCGTCTGCTTATCTTGTAGGTGGACATCCTACGCTGCGCTTGCCGTTTTGTAATATATTGACGATATTCAAGTGACGGTTTCTCAAAACATAAAAAATACTTGAAACAAAAAACTACTAGTTTTATTATCAAATTTTAAAGAAAATCGACTAAGATTAGGTGATTAATTCGTTATAAAACTTACTGCCTACTCTTGCAATCGACATCCAAAAATAAAGGCCAATTTAATATCTCTTTAGGAAATGGCTACGGGTTTTGGGTTAGAGAGGGACAACAAGAGTTATCTAGAGACGGCGCCAATATAGTATCTGTGGTTAGATGGCAAGCATTATGCAATAGCACAACATGAGTTTAATAAAGTGTTTGTTTCTACATATCAAAATAAATTTCACATTACTATGGTAAACATTGCACAAATTTATTTATTATGCTCATCAAAATAACCTCTTTCATTAGTGTGCGTATACCCTATATAAGTACTCTATGCGTATATAAAATTTCGTGTTTGTGCTGTTGACTATTGAGGGGTTCCTCTTCGGAAGCAAACCCTGAGTGCAGCAGCCGTGTCAGGGTGAAACTTAGAAAAGGCTATCATAATTAAATGCGTATACAAAATTTCGTGTTTGTGCTGTTGACTATTGAGGGGTTCCTCTCCGAAAGCAAACCCTGAGTGCAGCAGCCATGTCAGGGTGAAACTTAGAAAAGGCTATCATAATTAAATGCGTATACAAAATTTCGTGTTTGTGCTGTTGACTATTGAGGGGTTCTTCTCCGGAAGCAAACCCTGAGTGCAGCAGCCATGTCAGGGTGAAACTTAGAAAAGGCTATCATAATTAAATGCGTATACAAAATTTCGTGTTTGTGCTGTTGACTATTGAGGGGTTCCTCTCCGGAAGCAAACCCTGAGTGCAGCAGCCATGTCAGGGTGAAACTTAGAAAAGGCTATCATAATTAAATGCGTATACGAAATTTCGTGTTTGTGCTGTTGACTATTGAGGGGTTCCTCTCCGGAAGCAAACCCTGAGTGCAGCAGCCATGTCAGGGTGAAACTTAGAAAAGGCTATCATAATTAAATGCGTATACAAAATTTCGTGTTTGTGCTGTTGACTATTGAGGGGTTCCTCTCCGGAAGCAAACCCTGAGTGCAGCAGCCATGTCAGGGTGAAACTTAGAAAAGGCTATCATAATTAAATGCGTATACAAAATTTCGTGTTTGTGCTGTTGACTATTGAGGGGTTCCTCTCCGGAAGCAAACCCTGAGTGCAGCAGCCGTGTCAGGGTGAAACTTAGAAAAGGCTATCATAATTAAATGCGTATACAAAATTTCGTGTTTGTGCTGTTGACTATTGAGGGGTTCCTCTCCGGAAGCAAACCCTGAGTGCAGCAGCCATGTCAGGGTGAAACTTAGAAAAGGCTATCATAATTAAATGCGTATACAAAATTTCGTGTTTGTGCTGTTGACTATTGAGGGGTTCCTCTCCGGAAGCAAACCCTGAGTGCAGCAGCCGTGTCAGGGTGAAACTTAGAAAAGGCTATCATAATTAAATGCGTATACAAAATTTCGTGTTTGTGCTGTTGACTATTGAGGGGTTCCTCTTCGGAAGCCAACCTTGAGTGCAGCAACCATGTCAGGGTGAAACTTAAAAAGGGCTATCATAATTAAATTCGTAAAATTTCGTGTCTGTGCTATTAACAGTTGAGGAGTTCCTTCGTCTGGAGCCAATCCAGAGGGTAGAATCAGGTAATGCTTATCATAAAAATGCATGCATGTCAAATTTCATCTTCGTAAGTTAAGAAGTGTTGCTAATTCAGCTCGCAAGATTTGACCTAAACCAACTAGTAATAATAATAAATATTGCTGGACATTACGCACAGCGCTATCTAGCCCCAAACTAAGCAGAGCTTGTACTATGGGAACCAGTTAACTAATAGATTACGTACATACTTTTTTTGTAAATATGTATATACTTATCTATGTAATATTATAAATAAATACGTATAAATAAAAATTGCTGGACATTACGCACAGCGCTATCTAGCCCCAAACTAAGCAGAGCTTGTACTATGGGAACCAGATAGCTGATAGAATACTTGTATACTTTTTTTTAAATGCATGCTATATAGAAAAACATCCCGACCCGGAACGAATATCTGTTGATCGCGCAAATATTTGTTCCGCGGCGGGAGTCGAACCGAATAAAGCGCTTGTAAAAATGAAACATCAACGTACTAAAATATTTGAAGGTCGCAGACGTTTTAAACCAATATTTAAACACCCTAAGTTAAACTAATATTTACCTATTTACCACATTTCACTGTCTTAACATTTTACAAAACATGTGTACACACGGCTACACATCAAGCTATTTATTTCCAGTATAAGCTGACCTCTCATTCTACGAAAAGCCTACACAATGCGAGGTCAGCTTATACTGGAAATGTATAACTTGATGTGTAGCCGTGTGTACCATGAGATTTGTGCAGAGAGTCATAGAATGTCGCATTACATCAAAACTAACGTATTCTGATAGACCAAGTTTCAAATGTCGAAATCCAAAGCCAGTTCCATTTTTAGGGTTCCGTACCTAAAGGGTAAAACGGGTCCCTATTACTGAGGCTCCGCTGTCTGTCTGTCCGTCTGTCACCAGGCTGTATCTCATGAACCGTGTTAGTAAGACAGTTTACATTTTCACAGATGATGTATTTCTGTTGCCGCTATAACAACAATAACTAAAAACAGAATAAAATAAATATTTAAGGTGGGCTCCCATACAACAAATGTGATTTTTTTGCCGTTTTTATAGATAACTAGCTGACCAATCCGCAGCTTCGCACGCGTAGTTTTTCAATAAAAACATTACCCTCCTTCTGCGCAGTTGGGTAAAAAGTAGCGTATGTCACCCGGGGATAGTGTAGCTTCACAACAGTGAAAGAATTTTTTAAAGCGTTCTAGCAGTTTCGGAGCCTATTCAATACAAAAAAACAAATCTTTCCTCTTTATAATATGAGTATAGATGGTACGGAAGCCTTCGTGCGCGAGTCCGACTCGCACTTGGCCGGTTTTGTTTAGGTTTAGTTTAAACCTTGTAGTTTTTAAATTATTAGCCATAATAAAAACTGAACTTTGACAGGGTACACCAGTGACACATACATACTTATATAGGGAAAAGTCTGAAATCCAGAATAACTGCAATTTCTACACCAAAAAAATATAACTAAATTACATGAACTCCCGTTACCTGCAATTTGAACAAAACTGTAGGTCAAGTAATATGGTTTAATTTTTCTTGGTACTATTTTGATAGTCAGAGATTACAGCTAATATATTTTTCGTTTTTATGGGAGACTCGCGAGATATCAGTTCGGGCCGTACCACTAGTGTAGGCATATCATCGTCGTCGTCACAGATGTCTGCGACAGGCAGATCTATCGGCCCGTGAATTAATACGGCCTGTCAGATATAGTCATGGTACCTCACGTAGTGCGTGTATTTTTAGAATATTACTAGCGATCTGCCCCGGCTTCGGATGGACTATTTTGAAAAATTTCATAAGGCATAGCCAGCGTTGGCAATGTAAGCCTGATTTGACTTCAAAAAAGGAGGAGGTTCTTAATTCTTATATTTTTTTTATGTTTGTTACCTCAGAACTTTCGACGGGTGAATCGATTTTGATGATTCTTTATTTTATTTAAAAGCTGGTGCTTCCCGTGTGGTCGCATTTCCATTTGGTCCAGTTCTGACAAATGCCAAGTCTTAATATTGTTATGTTTGTTAATTCAGAACTCCGTTATGTAACAACCAATTTGGAAAATTAGTTTCTTATTTGTAAGGATATACTTTTAGATTGATCCCATGGAAATTTCATCAAAATTGGTAGAGTGGTTTGGTTTTTACTGTTATCTAAAGTCTGTTATATTTTTGTTAAAAATTTACTTGTATACAACCCGTTTTGTTGTGCATGTCATAAATTTAAAACGCACATCCGGAATCGTATTGACTGATTTTAGAGATGGGTTTAATACCGGTAGCTTGAATATTTCTCCATTGATCGATACATTTCCAATAAACAATTTTTAACGTAAATCGGCAACGCCTTTGCGACATGACGGATTAAGGCGATATGTAAAAAAAATTGAGCCGCTAAGTAACTGTCGTATTCTATAACTAAAAATGGTACTGATTTCATATCAAGCAATATTTACTTGAGAATTTAAACTACATAAATGAAAGTCAGGAACGCAATTGGTGAAACCTATCTCGATACAATTGTTTGTCAAAATCGGCTCTTCTAAAACACTAATATCGTTCATTCTCCGACTCTAGTAAAGATTTATAGTATTTTTTACATAGTTATGTAGGTAATTATGGTACTTAAATTAATGGAAAAGCATTTTTTTTAATTTGTTGGTTCTCATGCAATTCGAGATTTTATCGTTTGTCACTTACATCATTTAATCCTGCGACAATTCGGCGCGGCTATGGTACATGTTTGTCTCGCTCTTCTTCGCCTAAGCAAGTAAATAGCGCTGTCACTTTTTTGCATATCCGGATGCTCCGCCCAATCGTCGCCGAAATTAAATTTGTATATCGTCTTAAATGACGAATTAATATCATTTGTTTACCTATTTTAAACATGCTGTTTCATTGATTTTTAAGGACTTGATAATTAAAAATTTTCTATGGTTATGAATTTGTAAAAAAAAAATATTTTACGTCAATACTAGCCATTGATGACATATGGAACCGAGACGTGATCCTTCACTATTGGCCTTATGAATAAGCTCAGAGTCGCTCAACGAGCTATGGAGAAGGCTATGCTCGGGGTTTCTCTACGAGATCGAATCCGAAATGAGGAGATACGTAGGAGAACTCAAGTCACCGACATAGCCCGACGGATTAGCACGTTGAAGTGGCAATGGGTAGGCCATATAGCGTGCAGAACAGATGGCCGATGGGGCCGGAAAGTTCTCGAATGGAGGCCACGGACCGGCAAGCGCAGCGTAGGACGTCCACCTACAAGATGGGCAGACGACTTGGTAAGAACCGCAGGTTGGCGTTGGATGCAACCGCAGTTCCTGGAGATCAATGAGGGAGGCCTTTGTCCAGCAGTGGACGTCCTACGGCTGATATGATGATGATGACTAGCCATTAGCCCTACCCGTGTTTTAATTTAATGTCATACATAACAAAACACGTAGTATATACCACCTGGAGATGGAACAAGCCTATAGCTTAACTGATGATAAGTGGTAACCATCGCCTACAACAAAGTATTGCCTCGTAGCTCACGCATCTTAGAAACGTGCCCTACGATGCACTGCCCTGCTTCCATCAACTTACATACAGGTGTAAAGCCTCATGTGCCTGTAATTTCACCGGCAACTTTATACATGAATAAAGTAATTGCAATATATTTAAACCATTAAGAGCCTTACCACAAATAAGTTAAACACCCGTTAAACACCTATTTAAAACTTCCCTAGCAATAATTGGTAAATATAAATTTTAATATGTAATATAATTATTGATTAAAACGGGTATTTATCGCGTATGTACCTTTTTTATTTGTTATCCCGACGTTTCGGCTGTGTTGCAACAGTCATGGTCTCGGGCTGACTGGAGTACTTGGAGCTACCGTCGGGAAGTGCGGGTAGCTGCAGCATCTACCCTCACTTGGTCTTCAGAATTAGAAATGTCCTCGTTCATATTACGACACACTACACTAACCGTATCTACGCGATAAATACCCGTTTTAATCAATAATTATGTACAGTGATCGCAAAAGTTTGAAAAATTAATATGTAATGTTAAATTTAAATAGCTGTTCAACGGGTGTGTCTTTTATGACGGTTTTTAAATTTTTTTTGTTCAATCATTTTATTTTTATAACACATACTAGCTGACCAATCCGCAGCTTCGCACATGTAGGTTTTCAATAAAAACATTACCCTCCTGCGCAGTTGGGTAAAAAGTAGCCTATGTCACCCGGGGATAGTGTAGCTTCCCAACAGTGAAATATTTTTTTAAATCGGTCCAGTAGTTTCGGAGCCTATTCAATACAAACAAACAAATCTTTCCTCTTTATAATATTAGTATAGACGAAACAAATACACTCAAAAAATATTTGAAAGTTTGTCTTGAGCGTATAACACAAATCATTCCTCTTAATTAAACTATTTGCATGTAAAAAGGTAGAAATCATTACTATTTGGATACAATATTATTATCACATATACAAATAGACATAGACATATACAATCATTTATTCACTACATAAGCATACAATATACAATTCAGTTACATTTTAAGAGAGAGGAAATACTTAAAATTAAACAATTAAACAGTATAAACGAAAAACATAAACAAAAATAAAGGAGAACTTGGTAGATACTGTGTGCTGCAGCAGTAAATGGGACTCGACTCAGCATTATGCCCGCCGTAATGGTAAGCGCTGATATTCTGCTGAGACCGCTCCATTTATCCACTAGACCTTGAGAGTGTTGTGTTGTCAAGTGAGAATACTATGTGTCATGGTAGATATGTCATGTTGTGTCAAAATATAATCATATATACTTAGTAGAAAATGTCAAAATATTATATTATGTACTAAAATAAATAATGTCAGAACATACATAGAACAAATTAATAAATTGGATAAAGGAATAACCCAATCGGCTAGCCTTGCGGTTCCTTTCACGTAAAGGTGTACTAATGCTTCCCGCACCAGGCAATCCAGTTTTTTGTTTATTATGGATTTTAAATGTTACGATTTTTTACGTTTTTTTTAATCATATTAAATAGATAAATAAATAGATTAAAAGTTGCTAGAAGGCGTTATAATGTGTTGGCAAAGATTGGGTTGCGCCTCTCATCAGTGCCAGTGCGGTTCGGCAGTCAAACAGCTTGGTCGCCATGGATTATCGTGTTCCAGGGCCGTCGGTAAGATTTCCCGTCACGCTAGCCGCTATGATATCATACGCCGGGCTTTTTGCAGCGTCAACGTTCTAGCCGTTCGGTCCGGCTCGAACCGAACGGTCTGATACGTGACGATGGTAAGAGACCTGACGGTATGAATCCTGTAGTTTGGGATAAGGGTAGGCCTTTGTGGGACGCCACGTGCGTCGATACCCTTGCGCCATCTCATCTGTCTGGTACAGCAGTTGGTGCCGGTGCGGCGGCAAATTCAGCCGAAGATCTCAAGCGGCGCAAATATGGAAGTCTCGACAGAGCTTACGTATTTGAGCCATTTGGGGTCGAGACCATGGGTCCAAGGTTACCGGGGCCCATCGCGTTTTCAAAATTCTTTCTGGGCGTCTGGTCGAAGCGAGAGCTGGCGCTTATCTGAGTCAACGCATAAGCATTGCAATTCAGCGGGGCAATGCAGGCAGTGCCTTGGGAACACTTCCGCCTTGTAGTGATCTGGAGCAGTTGAGCTATCTATAGATCGTTTGCAACGGTCTTTAGATAATTCAACTGTTTCTTCTGTATTTTATTGTAAATAATTGTATATTCTTTCTGTTATTAAAGGCATTTTGCCCTATATTGAATACTAGCTGACCAATCCGCAGCTTCGCACGCGTAGTTTTTCAATAAAAACATTACGTTCCTTTGCGCAGTGGGGTAAAAAGTAGCCTGTGTTACTCAGGGTGAATGTAGCTTTCCAATGGTGAAAGAATCTTTGAAATCGGACCAGTAGTTTTTGAGTTTATTCATTACAAACATACACACAAATACAAATCTTTCCTCTTTATAATATTAGTATAGATTATTTGAAAAACAACCTGTATATAATTTTTGCTACAATAAACTTTCCAACGTGTAGTAACTCCTAAGAGTTAAAAAAACCGGCCAAGTGTGAGTCGGACTCGCGCGCAAAGGGTTCCATACAATTATCTATAAAAACGAGCAAAAAAAATCACGTTTGGTGTATGGGAAATTAAATCTCTCTTAAATCTCTTAAATATTTGTTTTATTTTAATTTAATTATTAATTTTTAAAGTGAATATATAACTAAATTTTCTGTAAATATTTCAAGCGTCTACCTGTTGCCGTTATCGATATCGAGCAAAAAAATCACGTTTGTTGTATGGGAGGCCCCCTTAAAAAAAATCTGTTTATTCTGTTTTTAGTATTTGTTGTTATAGCGGCAACAGAAATACATCATCTGCGAAAATTTCAACTGTCTATCTATCACGGTTCATGAGATACAGCCTGGTGACAGACAGACAGACAGACAGCGGAGTCTTAGTGATAGGGTTTCGTTTTACCCTTTGGGTACGGAACCATAAAAAACCGCAAGGTTAAGCTTTATCTGAGTTAAAAAAAATAATCTTGTCGTTAAGGTCAGATGAGTCTGTATCTCGCACGATAGATTTGTTGTCTTAGATAAAACGTGACACTCCTCTTAACACACAATTAGTATTTTCAACGGCATCAATTACCACCACTGTTAGAAGTAATTGTGAACCGACCGGTTATGTGATCACATTAATCATACATACAGCTCTAAATCACGGTAAATGAAGAAAAAACCACAAACAAAAATATTTGAAGAAAAACAGGCGAAAAACACAAACTAAGATATCTAATAGTGACTACTTTATAGATGAAATAGTTCTAAATGACAAAAAAATATACCTAGTCAGGTCATAAATTCTGTAACATGTTTAATATAAAATAATTGAAACAAGTTTATTCATTATGTAACCATTTATATACCAAAATGAACTTAACATGACACTAAAGTTTATTCAAAATGACCTCCGTGATTTTGAATACAGGCCTTCAATCTGCGCGGCCAGTCGTCTATCGCAGCACGAACGAGGTCCATGTCAATATCGGCGGCTGCCTTAATCAAGGATGTCTTGAGTGACTCCAAATTGGGATGAGGCTTTGAGCACGCCTTTTCCTCCAAGTGTTGCCATATCTTGTAATCTAACGGATTCAAATCTAGACTGGAGGAGGGCCAGTCTTCGTGCCGGATGAAGTCGATTTCACGCGCCGCCAGCCAGTCTTGTGTGCTCTTCGCTCTATGAGCTGGCGCCGAATCTTGTTGGAATACCCAGTGCCTGTTATTGAACATGGTATGAGAAACAGGTTCCACAAGGTTCGTCAGGACTGTATTTTGATACACAACTGCATTCGTTTTTACACCTTCTCACAAAAATGTACCTCTGTTAAGCCCCAATAAGAAACTCCCAACCATGAGCGAGGATGGAAAATGACCTCGTTGGACACGCGGAATACGGTTGCTCGCTTCTTCACTACTGTGTGCGTACACCTTATCATTTTGTTTGTTGTAGCTCTCTTCTACGATAAAAATTTTTTCATCCGAAAAAAGAATTTCCCGATATTTTTTTCCCCGTACCGCTTCAACAAAGCGCGGCATCTCTTCAGTCTCAGGTCCATTAGACGAGCATTCAAACGACGTCCTGTTTTTCTTCGATATGCCCGAAGCCCTAAGTCTTCATTTAACACCCTTTTCACCGTGGTTCTGCTTAACCCCATCTGAAGGGCCAACAGTTTCTGCTTACGTTTGGGATTTCTTTGAATTCGCGCCTTCACAGCTTGTATCACTGCTGGAGTCCTAACAGACCGAGGGCGACCACTTCTTGACCTGTCATCTACACTAGAGTCTTCATTGTATCGTTTGATGGTGCGATAAACGAATCTTTTGGTTATATTTAAATTTTTCAGTATGTCAAAAATTTGAATTGGCGCGTAACCGCAACGATGCAACGCAATAACTGCAACACGGTCTTCTTTAAGCGTCCACTCCATATTTAAAAATGAGTAAAATTGAATGAAAAGGATATCAAATCGGCCTTTATTTTTGGATGTCGATTGCAAGAGTATGCAGTAATTTTTATATCGAATGAATCACCTAAAGTTAGTCGATTTTCTTAAAATTTTGATATAATAACGGGTAGTTTTTTTTCCTAGAGAAGTCTTTTTTATGTTTTGAGAAACTGTCACTGGAATATCTTCAGAATATTATCAAACACCGTACAACGTACAACAATACAACGTTCACAGCTTTTTTGTCATTAGACAATACAAACATGTTTTCTTTAGAGGTTATTCTTTAGGTGTATTAAGAGAATTAATACTCTTTTAAAACCCATTGGAATCCTTTAAATGATCAGTGTTTCTCTACTATATTATGCATGTACATATAAACATTCCTCTTGAATCATCACTCATCAGTAACAAACACCCAATCAACCTGTATTCTATGGTGATAAACACAGTTTATTCTCTACAACCCAAACATTTAGCACAACCATTAATGATAAAGAAGATTTTGCGGATACTAAGTTCTATGGAAGGACATTAAAGTGATTCCAATAACGAATTATGAATCACAAAAAAGTACATAGATAAGGCAAAACGATGAAACCGCGAACAAAGTAATAAGAAGTCAGTATTTATTTATTAGAAAAATGGACTATTAAAATGGAACATGATTCGGATATAATGTTTGCTGCAAAAATGAAGGAGAAACCAGAAAGACGGCGATCAAGCATCTTCTCTTTACTGAAGCGGCAGAAGAAGCTAACCAGACAATTTTCGGAGCCGGCCGCATTCTCAACGTTGTCTTTGGATAGGAAGCTGTCTGTGGACTCTGCGATTTTGTCGGACTTTACCAAAGTTGAGAATGGTGGATATAAAGTGATACTGGATAGCTGCTGTAAAAATGAAATGTTCTCGAGTAGTAATGGTTTGTATTTATTTATCTTCTGTCAACAAAGTAACAATGCTCACTTCAATTGTTTAAATTTTTCTTAAAGATAAATCGCACCAAAATATCTATTGAAAGTTTTGTATGGAAAACAAAGAATTATATCATTTTCATCACATCCCATCTTCATTGTCTCATTTTGTTCAATACATTTTCATACGATTGTATTATAAGTAAGTTAGTTGTTTTATGGTTTTTGCTCGAGAATGGACAATGGTTATTATCGGTAGGCATCAGTTTTTGCTAATTATATCGTGAACAATGTATCTCAAATCTTTTTTTCTGAGTAAAGCAATGGCCTAATTGTAAGTCCTTTAACTGGGAATGTTCAGATAATGTCATACAACACGTCATATTATCAAATATGACGATATGCTTTCAGTGTCCTCCAGGGACCTCATTTCGGGTCCCTATTATTCATTATCTTCATTATTGCTAATCTACCCCCACATTGCGTTCTTAGCATTAATTCGTAGTGCTAGTGGTACTAGGCTAATGTTGCACTTGACACAGAGCTTGCCGGCGCGGCCTCGGATACGGACAGCGAGGGGTCGCGAGGCAGGATGACGCCGCGCCGCACCTCGGCGCTGGCGAAACCCGATGTGTTGTCGAGGATCGAGGCGAACTATGTCGAGGATCCGGACCGAGATGTGGGTGCGGTAAGTTTGTTATTATTTTTTTTAACCTACGCAGTAAATAGAGGGATGTTATCATTTTTACGCCGATGGCGATGTCCGTCTTTGTTTTTCTGTGTCTGTGGCATCGTAGCTCCCAAAAGGACTCATTCATTCAGGATTGATTCGGACTCAGTTTTGTTGATGTTAGACATCTATTGGCGCGTCTTGGCGGAAAGACCGACCGCCGGCATGCGTCAATAGAATTAGGTTAAGGTTTATTATTATTTTATTTACAGTTTTTAGGGTAAGATGTCGTGCATTAATAATTGTCAAAAGTCAAACACGTAAACACAAACTGTTGAGAAAAAAAGAGAGTAGTGTCGAAAAATAGACCCTAGCTCAGCATAGTTTTGGATGGTGTCTCCGCCAGCGCTGGTCTTTTGCCAGTGTCATGCCAGTAATCTACTGCTGTGGTCTTTATACAAATCCTCTTGGTTATGTCTGTGACCTTGGTTTGTTTACGGATCTTTTCATTTTTGATTCGATCTCATAGAGAAATACCAAGTATAGCTCTCTCCATAGCACGCTGAGCTACCTTGAGCCTTGATTGGTATGAGGATTTATTGATTCGTTGTTAAAGATGCTTAGTTTCATGTGATGAGGTTTTCCTTGATCTGTGTTTCTATTATTTCCAGGCTGGAGAGTTAGTAGAAGAAGTGGGGGAAGAGAACAAATCTCTACTATGGTTCCTGTTGAAGCAAGTACGGCCTGGGATGGACCTCAGTAAGGTAATGAATATTATGCATAGTATCTTCCAGGAATTTGATTAGGGGTATGGAACTAGCAAATGGCTTTGAAGGTTAAGTTTGGGTGGTTAGTTTACAATAATTTCACAATATACAAAATTTGGATTAGGCTTTAATAAAAATAAGGATTTGTCATGAAGGTTGTGTTTCATTGAAGCATATTAATTATGAACGTGACCTCTTTAATATTTAAATAGAATTTGGGATTTGCCATGGAGGTTGTATTTCATTTCAGTATTTATGAATGTAACCTCTTTTAATTAAATAGAAATAAGGATTTTTCATGGAGGTTGTATTTCATTTCAGTATTTATGAATGTAATCTCTTATTTAAATATAAATAAGGATTTGCCATGGAGGTTGTATTTCATTTCAGTATTTATGAATGTATCCTCTTTTATTTAAATAGAAATAAGGATTTGCCATGGAGGTTGTATCCCATTTCAGTATTTATGAATGTAATCTCTTTTATTTAAATAAGGATTTGCCATGGAGGTTATATTTCATTTCAGTATTTAAGAATGTAACCTCTTTTATTTAAATAGAAATAAGGGTTTGTCATGGAGTTTGTATTTAATTTCAGTATTTATGAATCTAATCTCTTTTATTTAAATAGAAATAAGGATTTGTCATTGAGGTTGTATTTCATTTCAGTATATATGATTGCAATGAGCCTCGTTCCATTTTCAAATTTACGCGCGTAAATCTCATTTACGCATCGAGCTAACAAAGACCACCTTACAAAACATGAGTGTTAAACATTTATTTATTACTAGCTTCCGTTCGCGGCTTCACACGCCTTGTTTGTCAATCAAAAGCAACCTATGTTTGAACACAGGTCATAAATCTATCAATACACCAAATTTCATCGAAATCTGTTCAGCTATTACGACGTGATTGAGTAACAAACAAACAATCGTCTAAACTATTGCATTTATAGTATTCAGTGGCGTAGTAGGGGCGGCAGGGGCGGCCCGCCCCGGGCGGCACCTTTAGGGGGCGGCAAAATTTAACAATAAATACCTAATAATAATATCTTATAAATATTTAAACCATTACATATTTTATTCATATTTTGTCACATAAGCAATGCCAACTGTGAGAGAAGTTTATCAAAATTGAAATTGATCAAGAGTACTTTAAGGCTAACCAATCTGGCTATCCTGTCTATACAGCAAGAGGTGTATGATGCTGTAGACATTGCTAAAGCAATAAAAGAATCTGCTATTAAAAAAATTAGACGATTACAGTTTTAGTTATAGACAGAAGTTATTAAAGTCTATTGAATTGAGATACCTAAATAAGAGGGCGGCAAAATTTTCTTCAGCCCCGGGCGACTGACACCCACGCTACGCCACTGATAATATTAGTGTGATTAATTATTTGTAGGTGGTCCTGCCGACGTTTATACTAGAGCCTCGGTCGTTTCTTGACAAATTAGCCGACAGCTACTACCACGCAGACATCTTGTCGCAGTGAGTACTGGTTCTTTTTACAAGCTTTTATTTAACTTGCAATGTATGTATGTTTGTCCCGGTGGAATTATGCGACTGAATTTTAAATCAGTTATCTCTAACCGATTGAGCTGAAATTTGGTATAAACGCTTATTTTGGATGACAATGCATGCTTAGCTATGTGACGTCATATCACGTCTCCATGATATTGTTGTACCCAACAGGGTCAATAATGAACATTTACCTATTATTTACCACCTATTATTACATTGTGGAATACAATAAACGATTGAGTATTGAGTATTCTAATTCCAATATGGCGGATCGTCCAAGATGGCGGACTAGTTATTTTTTACACACTACGACAGTTTGGGTATCAAATGGCTAATCATAATGGTAATCAGTTTGGCTTGCTGAGGAGCTGAGGAAAGTTTTTGAGATGGTTTAAAAATATTAAACAATTGTTTGCCGTCACGCGTAAGATAAGATAAGATAAACTGTTATCTTTAATTGTACATTATTTCATTAACCATCTATAAATATGCAAGACTTTTAGTTTTTCATTTTGGTGAATGTGATCAATATCTTCATGACCTTATCCCTCCTTCCCCTTTCCACCACCGGACAAGCAGACGTACCGAGATAAGGTAAAATGGGAAGTCTAATGAAAGGTCTTCATTAGTATATTTCGACCCCGTTTTTAATTTTAGTTTAATCCTTGTAGTTTTTTAGTTATTAGCCATAGTAAAAACTGAACTTTGACGAAATTTACAGGGTACACCAGTGACCCCACAGTGCTGAAATTTAGTATTCGTGTAGCTTTAGCGATACAAATATAGGGAAAAGTCTGAAATCCAGAATAACTGCTATTTCTACATTAAAAAGAAATCTCCAATTGACATGCACTCCCGTTATTTGTAATATGAATGAAACTGTATGTCAAGTAAGTTGGTTATGCATTTCGTGGCACTATTTGTATAGTCAAAGATTACAAATAATATTTTTTTCTTTTTTATGGGAGACTCGCGAGATCTCAATTCGGAGCGAACCACTAATAATGATTAAAATGAATATTTTTCATTCCAGGGCCCAAACCCTAGACGATCCATACCAAAGGTTCAAATGCGTACTGAGGTGGTACCTATCAGGCCTCTACCGCAAACCCAAGGGGCTGAAGAAGCCCTACAACCCTGTTCTGGGGGAAACCTTCCGATGCTGTTGGAAGCATCAAAGCCCCGAGACGTACACCTACTATATAGCGGAGCAGGTAAGTGAAAATAATTTTATCTATACTTGCTTTTGTGTGAAATGAGACTCTTTTTAATGTATTTGAAAGGAGCCTCTTTCACCCTATCAATATACTTTATGAATATAGAGGACTTGATTTTGTGTGAAAGTAGGCTTCTTTAATGCGTTACTTTGTGAAAGGAGCCTCTTTCATCCTATCAATATACTTTATGAATATAGAGGACTTGATTTTGTGTGAAAGTAGGCTTCTTTAATGCGTTACTTTGTGAAAGGAGCCTCTTTCATCCTATCAATATACTTTATGAATATAGAGGACTTGATTTTGTGTGAAAGTAGGCTTCTTTAATGCGTTACTTTATGAAAGGAGCCTCTTTCATCCTATCAATATACTTTATGAATATAGAGGACTTGATTTTGTGTGAAAGTAGGCTTCTCTTATGCGTTACTTTATGAAAGGAGCCTCTTTCATCCTATCAATATACTTTATGAATATAGAGGACTTGATTTTGTGTGAAAGTAGGCTTCTTTAATGCGTTACTTTATGAAAGGAGCCTCTTTCATCCTATCAATATACTTTATGAATATAGAGGACTTGATTTTGTGTGAAAGTAGGCTTCTTTAATGCGTTACTTTATGAAAGGAGCCTCTTTCATCCTATCAATATACTTTATGAATATAGAGGACTTGATTTTGTGTGAAACTAGGCTTCTTTAATGCGTTACTTTATGAAAGGAGCCTCTTTCATCCTATCAATATACTTTATGAATATAGAGGACTTGATTTTGTGTGAAAGTAGGCTTCTTTAATGCGTTACTTTATGAAAGGAGCCTCTTTCATCCTATCAATATACTTTATGAATATAGAGGACTTGATTTTGTGTGAAAGTAGGCTTCTTTAATGCGTTACTTTATGAAAGGAGCCTCTTTCATCCTATCAATATACTTTATGAATATAGAGGACTTGATTTTGTGTGAAAGTAGGCTTCTTTAATGCGTTACTTTATGAAAGGAGCCTCTTTCATCCTATCAATATACTTTATGAATATAGAGGACTTGATTTTGTGTGAAAGTAGGCTTCTTTAATGCGTTACTTTATGAAAGGAGCCTCTTTCATCCTATCAATATACTTTATGAATATAGAGGACTTGATTTTGTGTGAAAGTAGGCTTCTTTAATGCGTTACTTTATGAAAGGAGCCTCTTTCATCCTATCAATATACTTTATGAATATAGAGGACTTGATTTTGTGTGAAAGTAGGCTTCTTTAATGCGTTACTTTATGAAAGGAGCCTCTTTCATCCTATCAATATACTTTATGAATATAGAGGACTTGATTTTGTGTGAAAGTAGGCTTCTTTAATGCGTTACTTTATGAAAGGAGCCTCTTTCATCCTATCAATATACTTTATGAATATAGAGGACTTGATTTCGTGTAGTAGGCTTCTTTTAATGTGTGAAAAGAGTCCCTTTCATTTTATAATCAATACTCAATCATTTATTGTATGCCACAATGTGATGGTGGTAATTGAAAATGAAAAAAAATTAAAATAAAAAATTTATTTTGACACGACACACGTACACAAATTGATGGGTACATGTTCACGATGGACCCTGTTGAGCTCAACAATATTATGGAGAGAGGAGGATGTCATTTCGTTTATTCATTTTAAAAAGAAAACATTCAAATCTAATTATCAAAGTTGATAGGTAAATATCTCAAATTGCATAAAAACATGCTGTGTTAATAGACAGGACTTGATTTAGCGTATAAAAAGGTTTCTTTTAATGAGAAAGGAACCCCTTTTCATCTTACAAGTATGCTTCAAAAATAGAGTGCTAGATTTAGCGCGAAAAGGAAAATTTTGCTGCTTTTGAAAGTGTCGGACTAAAATTTTGCTTTAAGGGCGCACTATACCTGGGGAGACGATAAATCGCTTATTGAGAAACAATGTTTTGTTCAACATATTATGTGCTTTCAATCTGTAAATCATAAATGTTATAGTTAATGATACGTGCTAGATCGTCTGTGTTGTGAAAACATGATTCCGTAAAATTTTCTCGATAGAAAAAAAATTCTAAAATGACTCCAACTTTATCTTAAAACCGTTGTTATGCGATGAATACTTCAATTTAGATCTTAAAACTTTATACAGTGATTCTACACAACATAAATAATGGCACATGTGTTTTAAATTTTCTAAATACCTTTTGATTTTACCATAAAATGAAAACACCTAATTTTTGCACTAATGAAACCATTCGCTTCGGACGCCCGGTTCGTGATTCAGTCTGGCCTCGGCTTTCAGACGGGGTACCCGTGAGGCTTGTCGCTCCAATCGATCACGTAATTCATAAGTAGAAGTCAATATTAAGTTGGCTTTTGTGAAGACGCATTAATGAGAATTAAGCACAACAAGAAAATTAAGGGACTGAATGATAAAAAAAAACCGGCAAACTTATGAACCACGGCGCGATAGGATGTGCAGTGGCGCGCGGAGAAGCGGGGGTGAAATTCGAGTTTGGGCTGAGGTATAGTCAACTCTTAATTAGATGGTTTGTTTGACAGGTGTCCCACCATCCGCCTGTATCTGCATTCTACGTGTCTAATAGAAAAGATGGTTACATTATTGAAGGAAGTTTACTGGCGCGGTCCAAGTTTTATGGTAAGTAGCGCAAAATTTAAAAAAAACCCGGACAAGTGCGAGTCGGACTCGCGCACGAAGGGTTCCGTACTATCTATAAAAACGGCAAAAAAGTCATGTCTATTGTATGGGAGCCCCACTTAAATGTTGTTTTTATGCTATAGCACAATTTTGCCTAATTTACCTTATTTGAGGTTGGTGCCGATTAAGCTAGTCCTCTAAATTGTATGAGCGCCCATACAACTCAGAGGACTTAATTAGCGTCAACTATGCATGTATGGGGACATCCTTTAATTTTCAACTTTTTTTATTTTTTGGTATTGGTATTTCCTTTATTTGTGCCGTAAGACCTTGCTTTTTGCCAAATTTCGTGATTCTAGTTCCGTCAACGGGAACTACCATATAGGTTTTGACCCAAAACCTATAGGGTACTTCCGGTTGACCTAGAATTGACAACTTTGGTTAAAAGTAAGATCTTACAGCACAAGTAAAGGTAAAATTCCGAAAAATAAAAAAATTAAGATAAATTTTGGTAATTATAAGTTTTCGTGAAAATCTAAATTTGCCCATATCTTTTTATCGTGTTGACTCAGGACCTTGACTTTTATACACCTCATAGGAACCTGCTAGGTCCACCCGTTCCTGAGAATATCGGTGGTGACACACGGACAGACAGACGGGCAGACGGACAAGAGAGTGATCTTATAAGGGTTCCTTATTTACCTTTTGAGGTATCTGAACCCTAAAAAGGTTCCAAATGTTGTCTGGAAGAAATCGCTTCAAAGCGACAAGACCTCCCATTGTACTATTTGCTTTGTGTTATATTTTGTTTGTTATACATTTTTATGGTGTACAAGAAGGTGATTTCATTCATCATCATCATCATATCAGCTGAAGGACGTCCTCTGCTGAACACAGTCCTCCTCCATAGATTTTCAGAGCGACCGATCTTGTACCTGCACCCAACGGCTCCCAGCATCCTTTATCAAGTCGTTCCATTTAGTGGAGGCTACGCTGCGCTTTCTAGTACGTGGTTTCCACTCGAGAATCATTCTGCCCCAACGGCCGTCAGTTCTTTGAGCTGTGTCCCGCCCACTGCCATATCCGCTTGTTTGATTTTTCGTTTATTTAATTTATCATCAGCATGTCGAGCCACCCTTCTATTCAATAGAAATATGTAGTCAATTCCATCACTTAAAGCGATTTCTTAGGGGGCGTTTATTAATTACGTGAGACGTTTTTGACAATTTTTGATACCCCCCCCCCCTCCTCACCCCCTGGTGAGTTGTCGCGAGATTTGTTTTGACCCCCCAGCCCCCTCTATCTAATTTGTACTCAATGCGTTGGACTTATTTAAAAAAAACACAATTGGCTTCATTGTTTCAAGATTGCTTCTCTTGTAATCAAGATGTACAGTAAAAAATTACGTGATATTAGCCGAGAGACAAACCCCCCCCTAGACCCCCGACCCCTCTTTCCCACGCGTGAGATCGGGCGAGATTCGGCTAGACCCTTCTCCCTCTGAACACCTCACTTAATTAATGGACGTCCCCTTACAGACCTAAGAAGTCGCTTTAGGCGTAAGGAAGTACGAAGATCTAGAAGAAACCTATTCACTATTACCTTACCCTTACTTTACCCCCCCCCCCCCCCCCTCCCACCCCTTGGGGATGATTTATCAAAAAAGTTTAAACACGTATTTCTTTATTTCTTACCAAAGGCCTAAATATGAATTTCCAGATCCCTAACTTAAGGAATTACGGATTGTCCATGCAAACTTTCAACATCTATTTCACCCCCTTCAAGATTATTTTTTGAAATAAAAGATAGCCTCAAGTCCTTCTCGAGGATATCTCCTTGCCAAATTTAATTGCGATCCGTTCAGCTGTTTAATCGTGAAAAGGTAACAAACAAACATTACAATTTATTTTATATTGATGATAGCCAAGCGCTTGACCACTACCTCACCTAAGGTAAGTGAAGGTGTGATCGAAGATGGAGCACGCTTGCCTAGAAAGAACCTATTCACTCTGGACTTGAAGACTCCGAGATTATACTGGTTTGGAAAAACATACGCCGGAAGTGAGTTCCACTCCTCACTCGTGCTAACAAGAAAAGTGGAAGCAAATCGTTGGTAGGGCAAGGTGGTATGCCGACCAGGTATGGGTGGTACTTCTCGGTACGTCTGCTTGGCCGGTGGTTGAAGGGGGAAGGGGGGATAAGGTCATGAAGATCTTGCGCACATTCACCAAAATGTATCTTTTAAAGAATTGAAAGTCTGGCTACTCGGCGTCTGTGCTCTAGAGTTTGTAAATTGACTTCCACTAGTGAGTCATCACCAATGTATGTATGTATTATGTTGCCTTCCAGGTAATTCAACGTCAGCTATACTAGAGGGGTGCGCCCGGGTGCACTTGCTGCAGTGGGGCGAGACGTACGTCACCACCGCTCCGTACGCGCACTGTAAGGGCATCGTTATCGGCACCCTGAGTATGGAACTGGGGGGCAAGGTGAGATATTTATACTTTCACTAGCTGTTGCCCTACTAAAGGTCCTGTTATAGTGTGTACCTACCAGGGTATATTGTTGGCAAAAATAAATTACACTGTACACCAGTCAGTTCGCACTATATATTAATTATTTAATGTTCTGAAGATATAAGAAGCAATGTATAGATGAAATAGAATGATTGCACTAGATGAAAGCACTAATAAGCTATACAGAATTATTGCGCTGGCTATATGAAAAAGCACTACTTGGCTGCACACGGCGTTATGTACTAGCGGAGCGAAAACCGGCGTGCATTCGCCGTCAGATCACGGAACAGACTGGCGGGGCGCCCCGCGTTCGGCTTTAGCCAGCGCGCGGCGCACGAGCACATAATTAGAGGTAAAACCGGTTTGCTGTACATAACGCGCGTACAAGCGAATAAACAACTGTTAACAGTGATTCCAATTATAACTATGAAATGAAATGTACATTTTAATAGACTTTAAACCAGATATTACACAGATAGTAGACATGTTTGTAAATAGGTAGTTTTATACAATAGTAGTTTTAGTTAGGAGATAAGTTAAATGTATATTTTAAATTAATTGACTAACGTCACTACACTGTAAAGAGCACTTTATTAAACTTGGCGTACTTACGGTCCCGTGTCTTTACATCTTAGTATTTCCGACAGATCTGATTAAAAAACCTAAATAAGCTCGAAACTATACAACTAACAGTCAGAGAGAGCACTAGAACCCTATAGTCTAACTTTTTATTAGCTGCAGTAAAATGACGTTTCTAAATGTCATTCCGTAAAATAATGTTGCCAGCCTAATCTCAATAGGGATGTGATTCAGTTCACAAAAATTAATTAAATAACATTATTATGACGTTTTTGTTTCATTTTGAATGTACCTCCCTATACTTCCACTAAAAAAGATCAATCCTCTAGTATAGTAACAACAATAGGTTAAAAAAATACATTACAACTTAATAGTAAATCTCAAAAAAAAAACAAACTGATTATTAATTTATGATTCACTCATTTAGCTACATCCCTATTTATTTTTCTTCAAAAACCGGCAACCCACAAAACGTCATTTTACTGCAGCTAATAAAAAGTTAGACTATAGTACTGGTACCCAAGCTGAGAATCTCAGAACACAGTGTTCGGTACCAAGCTATAAAGCTTTTTAATAACTTGCCTATCGTCTATAAAAACATGTACGTTTGAAAAAATTCAGTTCAAAATTAAACTGAAGGAATTCTTGTTGAAAAAGTGTTTCTACTCCATAGAGGAATACTATGAAGACAAGTCACTTAATATCTGACGCAAATCTTCTATTTCTAATTTAGTTTTTATTTTGACATTGTAATAATTTTTAACTTTATATTTTGACTATCATACCATTTAGTATTAAGAATTTATTATTTTCCGTTGAAATGTTAATTATTGTTAGTATCATTTTTCATTGACATGGTATATCATAGTTCTTACTCCATTTTATGAATTTTTTTGTGTAAATTCGGTAGGTACCTGCCGAATATACACAAAAAAATTTCATAAGAATCGGTCAAGCCGTTTCGGAGGACTTTTGCTAAAAACACTGTGACACGAGAATTTGATATATTAGATTTGTTTATATTTAATTATTGGTGGATATTCATCCAGCAATTTGTATTTGAACGCCAAAATGCATCTGTAACGACATCCTATTCCTTTCTCTTTTCCGCATGCACAGCGCCTTATATCGCCGTCCCACTCTGACGGGGACAGCGGACGCTGCCATCCGCCAAATTCATTGGCCGCTGTAAAAAGAGACGCTTTCCAACCGCCGTGAGATACGAACAGAACACGCGCGCGTGTGCCTAATTTTTGTATACAGTAGAGCGCCGATTATCCGAACTAATTGGGGGGGGGGGGGGGGGGGGGGGCATACGTATATTGATTCAGCTATCCATATTTACGTATACTAGGTACAAATAACGCTCAAAACAATCTTCAACCTTCGTCTGCCGAAGCAAGCCTACCCGCTTACGAGCGGCTAGGCTAGGTACTTTTTAAGGACAGATATTTGATACTGGTCGCTTTCAGCCTGTGTTTCAAACCAATGCAAGGCAATATCTAAGCAAGTAAACACTTTAGAAGCACCAATTAAGTTTTCATCTTCTCTCTGTTCTGTCCTCTGTTTTCTGAACTTGTAGTTGATTAGGTGCTAGCGGTGGCGTCAGCCTTATTAGTCATGAGGTCTAAAATTTCGCTATCCTGCATTATTTGGTACTCGGGATCTTCTTGTTGGTTACTTTGAAATGACATACGAGTACAATGAACAAGTTGGGACAAGTGCGCGAGCACTGTAGCATGGGAGGCGGGAGAGAGGCACGCGCGAGTCGGGCGGGCGTAGTAGTTCGGATAAGCGGTCTTTCGGCAGATCAACGCTCCACTGTTCATGCGATTACTATATTTGTCAATGTTTTTCTTACAATACGTTCTCATTTGAGGTAATTGTAAATTCGTATGGAAATAAATGTAATTTTTTTTCTTTATTTTTAGTGAGGGGTTTTGTCACACAGTGACTATGTCACCTACGTGCAAAAATTATACATTTATAGCAAAAAAATTTAATCCAACACCAGAATGAACATATTTCGCTGTTTAGATACTAGTCAAGCTATCTCTGCAGGCAGTGTAGATACAGTTTGACCAGCATTTCCGCTTTCTCGGAAAGCGGGACCGCTAAAATGCTATTGCACATACCTACTCCATAACCAAACCTAAGCCTAACATCTTGTCTTTGTGACTCATTCCGAACACACTCCGTCAACACGTGATGAACGTCTGAAATACCCATCAAAAATTTAAACTTGTTTGACGGAATGTGTCCGGAGCGAAGTCTAAGCAGTGCTACAATATTTATAAATGAATGTATTAAACGTGAATGGAATGGTTTTATCAGGTGCACGTGATGTGCGAATCTACGGGCTACCAGGCCGACATAGAGTTCAAACTGCGCTCGTTCCTGAGCAGCGCCGACCAGACCAACGCCATCTCCGGACGGATCAAGAAGGGGAAGGACACCGTCGCCTTTGTGGAAGGGTACTGGGACGGCAAGATCGATATTAAGGATAAGAAGACTGGGGTGAGTGATTATTAACCAGGCGTGTCGTTCGCGGTGCGGATGTCTTCACATTGCAGGCGTGCGAGAGCGGTTGCGTCGCGGACGCGTTTTGGCGCCGGAGACTTCTTGGAAATTTGCTCCCATTGAATGTCCTTTCTTAGAGCATTTTATAAAAAAATATGGTACATATATACAGTATTCTATCAGTTATCTGATTCCCATAGTACAAGCTTTGCTTAGTTTGGGGCTAGATAGCGCTGTGTGAAATGTCCAGCATTCAAAATAATAATATTACGTTGTTTACAGGAGGAAACGAACTTACTAGACGTAGCGTTACTGAAGGAGCAGAGGCTGACGAGGTACCTCGTGAAGCTGGACCACCAGACGGAGTTTGAATCGCAACGGCTCTGGGTGAAGGTCTCCGAAGCGATCGCGAATGAAGACCAGGTATTGTATTCTTCTCCTTCTTCTTCTTCGTGCTGATATGGTTCATAATATATTTCACACCACCTGCTCGACAATGTCAAGTCTTCTTCTTCTTAGCATGTCAAGAGTTCTACGTTTTCGTTTATACTATGTTGGACAGGTGTTTGGCCACAACAATATTTATTTAGCCCCCCTTCCTCAGGGGGCCCCGAAGTACCGACAATTTCTCACACATAAGTATATTCTCAAAACATTTTTGTCGAGCAGAGTAACAGCGCCACCGTCTAATTTTTTTTATCGGGTTGTACCTACTAATTAATAATATTTCAGAACGCATCCTAATTTACTAAGTACACCATCTAGCGATCACTCATGCAAACCACTCCGATTCCAAAGTCAAGCTGCACAGTCTAAACGAGGCCTAAAATAGATGTTGACATTCTAGTCTATGGTTGGGGAAATCCCCGGATGATGATAAAATGTTAGTATAATTCCCTTTCTTTGCTTTCCAAAAAGGCCCCTAATTCTTGTGTGCCCAAGGGCACCAGCATAGTTTAAGACGGCCTTGCCTGTTCAACTGACTAAGCGGCATCGTCGCAAAGGCGCCACCGATTTACGATAAAAAAAATTATTGGAGTCCCATCCGGCTTGAAAGTTTTTGAAATGATTTTAAAATCTTAAATGAAATGTAATGAAAAACATTTATTTGTCACGACATGACATACACAAGAAACAAAGTAACAGATGGTGGGATACCTTGACTTCTGGCTAATTACGTTAGTTTGTACATAAAATAAGACAAAAATGCCAGAAGTCAAGAAAATGTTTATTTACTGCTTTTAGCTATAAGAACGCCCATTATACTAAATTTATTTGTAAACATTATTTTCTGTATTTTATGTTGATGTACAGCAGAGGTTCCCAAACTTCTTTTTCTCATAGACCACTTTAAAAATTTTGCTGGTTCCGGTGGACCCCTTGCGGCTATATTTCTGACGACCTCCGTGATGCAGTGGGCGAATAGCCGGCTGAGACGGTAGCGGGTTCGATTCCCGCCGCGGAACAAATGTTTGCACGATCTACAGATATTTGTACCGGGTCTGGTTGTTTCTTTATATATTATAAGTATGTATTTAAAAAAAAAGTATGTAAGTATTCTATCAGTTATCTGGTTCTCATAGTACAAGCTCTGCTTAGTTTGGGGCTAGATAGCACTGTGTGAAATGTCCAGCAATATATTTATATTTATTTGTACCATATTCTCAGTCGACAAAAACTGTGAAGATTAGATCTGACTATGGAAATTTGCGTTGCGGCTGAGTTCCAACCACGAATTAACAGTTTTCGATGCAGTTTTTACAAATAACAGTCGCTGAGCATCTTAAAATATTATCTGCCTACATTTATAGGTGAAGTTAAGCCAACACTTTAGTTCTTCACTATCGCAACAAGATACATTTTCGTGGAACGCCCCCGCTTACGAATTATGTACCCCCATTTTTTTTTGTCAAGCCAACGTAGACCCCCGATGAGTCTCCCGTGGACCCCTGGGGGTCCACCTAGACCACTTTGGGAATCAATGGTGTACAGTAAAGAGGTATCTTATCTTATTTAATTATTCATTTCAGGTGGCAGCGACAGAACAAAAGACAATAATAGAAGAGGCGCAGCGAGCGCGCTCGCGGAACCTCGTCGCGAACTGGGTGCCGAGGCTCTTCCATAAGGACGCGAGCGCGGAGCCACCTGAAGGTATCTATCGTAGACTAGAGACTAGTGTCATAGACACAGCCGTAGACATGAGAGAAAGGACAACAGTGCCAG
This sequence comes from Philereme vetulata, assembly GCA_918857605.2. Lineage (NCBI taxonomy): Eukaryota > Metazoa > Arthropoda > Insecta > Lepidoptera > Geometridae > Philereme > Philereme vetulata. The sequence continues at coordinate 5,934,575 of OU975427.1, read as the reverse complement.
AGAAAAGAGACATTTTAGAACTTTATACAAGAGATAAAGGTATTTTGTTATACTATTTTAAGATGGAACAAGCATAAAGCCTACCTAATGGTCAGTAACCATCGCCTATAACAGAGAATTGCCACGTAGGTCATGCATATTAGAAATGTGCTCTACGATGCACTGCCCTGCGTTCATCAAGTTGAGGCATACAAATGTAAAGCCTCATATGCCTGTAATTTCACCGGAAACAATACCCTTTGAACAGAAATACAACAATCATAATCATAAAATTCTTTATTTGGAACATAAACAATGGTACAAATGATGTGAGAAACGATGATATCTGCAGATGAACTGTGTCGCAGACATCAACGCCCTCCTCCGGGAAATATTACAGTAGGTTCAAATCAAGGTGTATAGTCTGTGACTGTAAGTTTGTGTGTGTGAGAGAGCGTGTATGCGCAAGGGTGTATTTGGGGTTGCGTGTGCGTCAGTAAGTATGTGTGTATGTATGTGTGTGTGCTAGGCTACTTAGAGACAACTATGAGTTCTTCCGTTTCATTGTAGGACAGTGATTGGAGCCATTCCAGGCATTTATTTTTGCATTTTTAGAAAGTAATGCTGCTTGGCGGCAAAAATAGGTATGGTGGTAGTACGTCCCCGGGCGAGCCCTTGCACAAGGAACTCCACTACTCGTACTGTCTCATAGTAGTGGCATAAATATTACCATAGACAGGAGGGAAGAGGCAATAGTAGTATAGACAGTGTCATAGATGAGAGACCTTTTAGTACTTTATGCAAGAGACAAAGGTCTCACAGTAGTGGTCAGTGGCGAGGGGTTCATACAAGCCTATTCATATCGAGTTACCTCCAGTCTGTCAGTTCTGACTGTCCCGTCACCTTCAAAATTCTACAATATAATAACGCCTTAAAAATTGACATTAGCAATGTATTTCGAAGCCATTTAAAATTGGAATGTAAGTAAAATTCTCTTTAGATAATCCGTCGTTTTTCGAGTTATACTAAATATATTTACAATTAATAAAAAACCGGACTCTAAACGTATAAAGTTAGGGCATGTTTTTGCATAAAACTCTGCGTTAAAGCTAAATATCTCCGGCATTTCGTATCCATAACCAAAATGCGTGCAACGCACTTTGGGTTCTATCATTGTTTTCACAAAATTCAAGAAAACCGTCAATTTATAACGAACACTAGAATGCGTGCACTAAAGTACGCCAACAGTATTTTATTCACCCTGATGAAGGCTCACGAATTGAATCGAAACATTGTCGGTCGAAACACCGATAAGACGGTACGTGACAATTCCCGTATTTATAATAATTTATTTATGTATATATTTATTCAGCAACAAACTTCAGTATTACACAAACAAACATTACAATGGTTTACTAGGTATAATACAATTCAGGATGGAAAACATAGGTACCCAAACTAGGATGGACCTGTATGATGGCATACCTATACCTCCCTCCGGACTATGGTCATAATGAAATGTTCAGTGAATGTATGTGTAAGCGTGGGAGTGTGTTCGTTGCGTGATTTACGCGCGAGCGTGTGTGTGTGTGAAAGTGGGTGTGCCGTGTGAGTGTGTGTGAGGGTGTCAGTTTGTGTGTACAAATAAATGGGCGAGTTTGTTGTGTATTGACTTTTCATACATAACTTATGATAGTATGATTAACAGACTCTCAGTGTCAAGGTAGTTGATAAGGTACAATGATTGAAATAAATCACGAAAGTAATTTTTTTAAGTACTATAACGGTATCATAGTAATTAGTAGTAATAGAGACAGGAGATAAGAGGCAATGTTACGATTGACGAGAGACAGAAATACCATAATTAGAGTGGGGCGAAGGCTAAAATTAAAGTTATAAAAATTTACGGTCGAATTTCGACCAGTACTGGCAACGAATAAAACTAGTACCACAAAAAGTTAAACAACTGTTTAACGCGTGCTTAAAAAAAGTTAAACAACTGTTTAAGGCGTTCTTAAAAAAAGTTAAACAACTGTTTAACGCGTGCTTAAAAAAAGTTAAACAACTGTTTAACGCGTGCTTAAAAAAAGTTGCCGTGGGGCGCCGGCAATTGCCGTGGGGCGCCGGCAATAGAATGTTGCCCCTCCGCTCTTGCCCGTGGATGCAGTAGGAGTCTGCTAAGGGATACCTCCGAAAGATGGGCAGCAGCGTCTTTTCGTGTTTTCAAAACCTATACTGCGCTCGCCAACCCGCCTGCCAAGCGTGGCGAGTATGGCAACAACCCCCTAATGATAAATTTACAACATAAAACCAGGCCCCGAGTCCCCGGCGGCCCCGCTAATCCTGGCTATGGTAGCAGTCACGGTAACGGCGGGGCCAGGGGTGCTAAGAATCCCCGGGCGACGATCGGCTACCAAACCCTACGACGACCACTGGCCCTGGTAACACACAACATCCGCACTTTGAGGACAGACGAAAAGATTGTTGAGCTGGAAGAAGAAATTAGTAGATTACACTGGGACATTTTGGGGTTATCAGAAGTCCGTAGAGAGGGTGAGGACACGATATCCCTTAAGTCTGGTAACCTACTATACTACCGGGAGGGCGACCAACAGTCCCAAGGTGGTGTTGGGTTTCTCGTTCACAAGTCACTCATCAACAACATTATCACCATCGACAGTGTGTCGAGCAGGGTCGCGTACCTGACACTCAGAATATCTAAGCGATATTCGCTGAAGGTCGTTCAGGTATATGCGCCGACCTCTTCACACCCAGATGAAGAAGTAGAGTCTATGTATGAGGACATCAGTAGAGCCATACATACGAACAAAACTCACTTTATTGTTGTTATGGGGGACTTCAAAGCTAGGCATGAGAAGCGATGATGAGTTGAGAGTGGGGCAATTTGGATATGGGCAACGGAACCCCAGGGGACAGAGGCTGGCCGATTTTCTGGAGAAAGAAGGACTCTTTATGATGAATTCTTTTTTCCAGAAGCCGCCTGAAATGGACCTGGATGAGTCACAACGGTTCCACGAGAAATGAGATTGATTTCATCTTGACCAACAAGAAACGGATATTCAATGATGTCTCTGTGATTCACAGGGTGAAAACCGGCAGTGATCACCGAATTGTAAGAGCCACATTGAATATGAACGTTAAACTTGAAAGGTCCCGTTTGATGAAATCTACGCTCCGACCCACTCGCGCTCATATCCAAAACCTCGAGAGCTTTCAACTCGAACTTGCAAATCGCTTTGACTGTCTAGAAGTAGATGCATCAGTGGACGAGATCAATAACAGGTTCGTAGAAATCGTCCATACGGTGGGGTCCCAGTTCTTTAAGACCCCTCGTACCAATAGACCTCAGAAACTCTCTGATGACACCCTTAACCTCATGGCTGAACGACGTTCTTTGCGACTGCAGTCTCCCGATGATGCTCAGTCACATAGGCAGCTCAATAGAAAGATTTGGAAATCCTTGCGGCACGATATTCGTACCTTCAATACATCTCGTATTAAAGATACGATAGAGCGGAATAAAGGCTCCAAAGTGTTCGCGAGAGATAATTCTATTGGGCAGAGCCGCATGACGAAGCTGAAGAGGGAAGATGGCAGCATAACGTCAAGTAAAGCGGAAGTGTTAAGGGAAGTCGAAAGGTTCTATAGACGGCTCTACGATTCGGTCACTAAACCTGTTTGCAGTGCGGCCAACGACCCAAGAGCCAAACTGACCCGACATTATACCGAAGATATTCCGGACATCAGCCTGTATGAGATCAGGATGGCCTTGAAGCAGCTTAAGAACGACAAGGCGCCGGGCGAGGACAGAATCACTTCAGAGCTTCTGAAAGCGGGTGGATCACCGGTACTTAAAGTCCTTCAGAAGCTCTTTAATTCCGCCTTGCTTGAAGGTACGACGCCAAAAGCATGGAACGGGGGCGTGGTGGTTCTGTTCTTCAAGAAAGGTGACAACACCTTGCTTAAGAATTACAGACCCATCTCGCTTTTGAGCCATGTTTATAAGCTGTTTTCGAGGGTCATCGCGAACCGTCTTGAACGCAGATTTGATGACTTCCAGCCTCCCGAACAAGCCGGGTTCCGTAAAGGCTACAGTACCATAGACCACATATGTACATACGCTGCATACAGTCATACAGAAGACCGAAGAGTATAACTTGCCGCTATGTCTCGCGTTTGTGGACTATGAGAAAGCCTTCGATTCGATCGAAACATGGGCAGTGCTTGAGTCTCTCCAACGATGCCGTATAGACTATCGGTACATCGAAGTGTTGAAGTGTTTGTATAAAAACGCCACTATGTCAGTCCGAGTACACGAACAGAGCTCGAAGGCGATTCCCTTCAAAAGAGGCGTAAGACAGGGAGATGTAATCTCTCCGAAACTGTTTACGACCGCATTAGAAGATGCCTTCAAGCTTCTGGAATGGAAAGGACTGGGCATCAATATTAACGGCGAATACATCACTCACCTTCGGTTTGCCGACGATATTGTGGTCATGGCAAAGTCGATGGAAGAGCTCAGCACGATGCTCGAAGGCCTCAATCGAGTCTCCCAACGGGTAGGACTTAAAATGAACATGGACAAGACGAAAATCATGTCGAATGTCCATGTCGTCCCTGCCCCAGTTATGGTTGAGAACTCGGCTCTTGAAGTTGTCGACGCGTATGTATACCTAGGACAAACAGTCCAATTAGGTAGGTCCAACTTCAAGAAAGAGGTCAATCGTCGAATCCAACTCGGATGGGCAGCGTTTGGGAAACTTCGCAACGTCTTTTCGTCCAACATACCTCAGTGCCTTAAGACGAAAGTCTTCAATCAGTGTGTGTTACCAGTGATGACATATGGAACCGAGACGTGGTCCTTCACTATTGGCCTTATGAATAAGCTCAGAGTCGCTCAACGAGCTATGGAGAGGGCTATGCTCGGGGTTTCTCTACGGGATCGAATCAGAAATGAGGAGATACGTAGGAGAACTCAAGTCACCGACATAGCCCGACGGATTAGCACGTTGAAGTGGCAATGGGCAGGCCATATATCGCGCAGAACAGATGGCCGATGGGGCCGAAAGGTTCTCGAGTGGAGGCCACGGACCGGCAAGCGCAGCGTAGGACGTCCACCCACAAGATGGGCAGACGACTTGGTAAGAACCGCAGGTCGGCGTTGGATGCAGGCCGCTTCTAACCGCAGTTCCTGGAGATCAATGAGGGAGGCCTTTGTCCAGCAGTGGACGTCCTACGGCTGATATGATGATGATGATAAAAAAAGTTAAACAACTGTTTAACGCGTGCTTAAAAAAAGTTAAACAACTGTTTAACGCGTGCTTAAAAAAAGTTAAACAACTGTTTAACGCGTGCTTAAAAATAGTTAAACAACTGTTTAATGCGTGCTTAAAAAAATCCTTACCAATTTTTTAAACGCGCGCTCAACAGTGTTTAATAATTTTTGTGGTAAGACCCTTAACTATTAAGATAGGGTAAGATAAGATAACTCTTTATTGTACACCAAAGTTCCCTATTTGTTCATACCTGTCCATCCAAAGGTTGCCTGGAAGAGATCGCTTTTAGCGATAAAGCCGCCCATTGTACCTATGATTTAAAAGTGTATTTTCATTTATATGTTTGTATTTAATGGTGTGCAATAAAGACATTATCTATCTATCTATCAAAGTAAAATAAAGAACATAATTTTTACACATAGATTTAGTACACACGGCTACACATCAAGCTATACACTTCCAGTATAAGCTGACCTCTCATTCTACGAAAAGCCTACGCAATGCGAGGTCAGCTTATATTGGAAATGTATAGCTTAATGTGTGTACGAAGTAAAATTTAAATTTAATGTAAAATTTCAGGTGTTATCGACCAAGCCTGGAAGTACAACCACATCAATATAAGGTAAATTGAGCCTTATCGCAACTACTTTCTAGCCTCTACTCTTAACTTTATTCTAGCCAATGTACAGATGGATGTTTTAGGGTTCCGAAACAAATTGGCAAAAACAGAACCCTTATGGTGCTACTTTGGCTGTCCGAACAGATGAAAGAGTTTATCTGTAAAGTCGCTAACGGTCAAACTCCTGCATTCAAAACCTATATACAAGCTGTTTTGATATCATCATCATCATCCACAGCCTGAACTCACCCGCTGCTGGGTTTAGGCCTCCCCAAGTTTGTGCCATCCACCACGATCCTGCGCTAGTCTCACCCACTGACGACCCGCGACTCTAACGATGTCGTCCACCCATCTCGCTGCCGGACGTCCTACCCTTCTACAGCCATTCCTCGGCCACCATTCAGTCGCTGCCCTGCTCCAGCTGTCATCACCACGTCTAGCCAAGTGTCCCGCCCAAGACCATTTGGGCGGGCGTTTTGATATGTACAACATTAAATTAAAACACACATCTGGAATTGTATTAACTGATTTTAGAGTAATACCGGTAGCTTGAATATATATGCAGTAATAACATTTCCAATAAACAATTTTTAACGTAAATCGGCGACGCCTTTGCGACGATGTTGCTTATGGCGGGTTCCTATATCCGTCGGTAACCGACTACGACTCGTATCTCCTTGAAAAAGTGTCAAACTAGTGTCAAACTTTTGACGCGTTTTCAAGGAGAAACGAGTCGTAGTTGGTTACCGACGGATATGGGAACCCGCCATTAGTCAGTTTAACAGGTACTTACCTATACTACTTACATGATGAATGAATATGATTTGTTTACCTATTTTATACAGGCTGTTTCATTCATATTCTAGGATTTGATATTAAGGTTGTTTGAAAATTTAAAACTTTCTATGGTAATTAATTTGAAAAAACCTATTTACAACATTACTGGCCATTAGCCCTACCCGTGTTTTCATTTAATGTCGCAAATAACAAAACACGTAGTATAGCTGGGTTTGATATCAGTTATGTGTGTTATAATTTATAATTTATCTTGATTTTCTCAGTTAATGTTATATAGGTAGGTACTCTTCCATTTCAAACTTGCATTTGCATGCTGTGCCTACTTCTAGAAGAACGTCTTTGGTAAAATTGTATTTAATTTTTCTTGTCTGGTTTCGTGCTTAAAGCGCTTTAAGCCATAAATTGAATCATCGCTCTAAATTCACGCCTAACGTGTCACAGTGGGCACCTAGTAAAATTGGAATCACATCCTTGTACGAAGATGTAGGTAGCGGGTTCAAGTCCTATCTGGCTCGAAATTTATAAAATGGTTTTAAAGCTATTACTGATTTAAACGAGTATTTGTCGCGTATATGCCTTTTTTATTTGCTATCCCGACGCTCTGCCCGCGACCACGGCTGTTGCAACATAGTAATACCCGTTTTAATCAGTAATTAAAACTGTTATTTTTCCAGTCCATGGACCTCCGAAGATCAGATAGAGTACGAGGAGGACTTCGTTATAAAAAACCTCCGTGAAGGTGGGTCCCTTGCGCTCCCGCTGCCGGCGGGCAGGGCGGCCTCCGAGCCCAGGCTCAGGGACCCCATCAGGAGAGCCTCGGACTCGGACAGCCACGATGACCTGGTCTCCAGACATAAGGTCTCCACGTAAGTGTCCTACCATTAGTTACTAATGGGTTAAATTTCCTCTGCCATTTTAAATAAATAAAAATAACACCTTGTTATTGCATAAATGATGAACAACTGTTTAACGCGTGCTAAAAGTGCCAATTTCAGAATAGGATTATTTTTAACACTCACTAAAGTGTGTTTAATTTTATTTGTGCTAAAACCCTTAACCTTCTTATTGTTTCAGTCGCACTTTAAAACAAACACTAATCTCAATCGACTCCACCCTCCGAGAACAAACGCTAGCGATCGAGCGGCTCAGCAAGCAAGTTGAATCGCTGGACGCCCGCGCGCCCTCCCGCCCGCGCAATATCGGCCGTGTCCCTGCTACGACCCACTCGTGGGACCTATTCGGGGGGTTCATACTCGCTATAGTGCTCCAGGCGCTTCTGAATTGGCTGTTTTATCATAAAGACTGAATGTCTAGTTTTGTTCTAGTGTTGCGGCGGGTTTCTTAAGGTTTCGCTGGAAATTTTGTTTTTTTTTTGCCCCTAAGAGGGTGATTTATTGAAAGAAATAAAAATAATTTACTGGACACATACACATGGTACACTACTATATAAACACAATAATATTAAAATTACAATAGCTATATAATATAAAAGTAAGAACACAGAAACACAGTTAGACAGACAAGTAGTCTCATCTGCAGGTACCACGTGAACCAAATGGTCCTGGCACAGCACATTGCTGCTATATGCATATATGTGTAGCAGCACTGGTTTTCAAACAGAACCATCGAAACATTGCATTATTATAAAGTAATCAAAACAACTTGAACTTCTTTTTTAATCGGTAATGACTTAGCCAGTTCAGCAATTCTATGTTGCCATTGAAATTATTGGGGATCGATACAGCGTCGATTAACGCCATACTTTAATGAACTTAAATATTACATAATGCGAACATAATTCTTATAAAAAAGGTGATAGTTTTGCCCATATTAGTGTGAAAATAGGTCCAAAGAGGCTAAAACAAGGTTATGTCTAGAATTGTTCCTACATACTAAAAGAAAAATGTTTTTCACATTTCTAGCATTTTGGACCATTTCACCCTAATAAGGAGCAATTAAAAAAAACTAATTTAATCAAATTGGTTTATGATATTGAAATTGTGGTCGTTTAATTGTTGTATATATTGTTTTGTTACTGTTAGATTGCTATTTTAAGACACTCCTTTTAGGGGTAAATTTCAGTATATTTAAAAAATAGAAAATAATCTATATGTAGACGGTATTTTTTTTTAAACTGGCGTTGGTAAATATATACACCAAAACACGAAAAAAACTCAAAATTTTGTTTTTTATAAAATAATTTAACTAAATGAAATTAGTGAAACCCTTACGAATTTACGACAATGTTGCCAGCGGACTTTCTGAATCCCGTCAGAATATACATTAGCATTTATAATACACTATGAGGAACATAGGAACAAAAGCAAATCTGTGTTAAGACTTTTTGGGGAGCCCTACTTTTTATAAGTAGAGATTACGGTACAAGCCAGATGTTAAGCGGCAATCAGGGGGTGGGGGTACGTGAGTAAAAAAAACACCCCTAACAGGGGAGGTATAGGGGAGATATACTAAAAAAATAACTAGGTGCCACTAAAAATCATCACTGCTCTAAAGTAAACGGCTGTATTTGGACGAACAGACAGTTACTCATGGCGAAACGATAAGAGCTCACAGTTCGACTACGGATCCCTAAAAATTAAGGATATAAAGAATGTGTTTGTCCTTCTTTGTTCCTACGCTTCTCATTCCAAATTAACTATTTAAAATGTTCTTATGAATATATCTCTAAGCACTGTTTTTATAGCGATATAATTTAAAAATACCTAGTGCCTATTCTGTTGGATACTGATTAACCAAAATTTTAGAAAAATTAGAACGTTATTTCATGCCCTAAAATTTACTTCAAAAAACTGTTGTTGCTGACTAAAGCTACCCAGCTAATTTAATTAAAAATACATAATTTTTTGAAAAAATAATTGATACTCTAAGAGACGGAATTGCCGCATGTCACCAATACCGTTATGGTGTGTAGACTGCTTTAGCATTTTTCCTTGCAATATTTTACACCGCTAATTTTTAAGATACAAAATAGAAACGGTCTCGCAGAGTAAATTTTACGGTCTCTTAGGGTGCATAAAATAACGTTTATTTTCTTAAAATTAAGTGATTTTAGTTCAATTTTAGTTCAACGCCAACTCATTGACATGTGTATTCTGCCTGTCCTAACCTACGGTACCCAGTCTTGGTCACTGACCGAGTCTCAGAAGTTCAGACTAGGAGTTTGCCAATGAACGATGGAGCGCAGCATTTTGGGTGTAAGGCGGATCGACTGGATTCCAAACTCCTGGCTCCGCTCGAAGACCGGCATCGCTGACGTGGACATCAAGGCTGCAAAGCTAAAATGGGAGTGGGCGGGTCATGTCTCCCGTATGCAACCCGATAGGTGGGCCAAGAATACAAGCATATGCTTTCGTAAAGACGGAAAGCGACGCCGAGGAAGGCCTAAAAAGCGCTGGAGCGATGACTTGGACGTTTTCCAAAGAGACTGGCGGGATATGGCTCTATACCGCGATAAGTGGATGGAAGAGGGGGAGGCCTTTGCCCAGCAGTGGGACAGTATGGGCTTTGCGGGGGTAGCTTTAGTCAGCAATAATAGTTTTTCATGGTAATTTTACAGAACGGACTTTCGGATTTTTCGAAATTTTAGTAAACTGCCCAAAGTAAGTTATCTTAAAGGAGTACGAGTACTGCAGATTTTAAAGTAGTCAAGTGCTTTCGATACTATTTTTAAAATTATATCGTTTATGAACTAAAATTTACGCAACAGTACTTAGTATTTAACTATTTATTCATATAAAAAACTTGTCTTTGTTGTGTTTGTTGATAGGTCGTATTAAAAATAAGCAAAAAAGACACTTCATCTGATTTTTAAAACATTTTAAAAATTACGAACGTGGTGCGTTTTGGGTTCAAATCCAACCGTGATTCCTCCCCTCTCTCCCCCCCCCCCCCCCCAACCCACCGAAATGTCATCGCGTTTCCTTGATTCGGGGATAACATTTCGATACGGGCTCACTGCATGTCCAGTGCGAAATTAATAGGATGTTTATGGAATCGCCCTTAGTTTCTTTAATTTAAATAAATATTTAAATACATTTTACTGTTCTTTATCTAATAAAAAATTGTCTATGAATGAAACTGATCTTTCTAAAAACAGATACATAAATAATTTAACAAGCAATATTTTTATGCTTTGACGGGTACACTACGGGTGAGAGGCAAATTGAGTGTTCGTCTCCTGTGCGACAAATGTTTGTTCCGGGTCCGTACGTACACACGGCTACACATCAAGCCATACCAGTATAAGCTGACCTCGCATTGTGTAGGATTTTCATAGAATGAGAGGTCAGCTTATACTGGAAAAATATAGCTTGATGTGTAGCCGTGTGTGCGTTCGTTTGTTTGAAACATCAGTTTCATTGTAAATAAATTTGTTACGCTATACGAGAAGCTTGAATAATTATAATATTTTTCATAAAAATCTTTGTAAATCAAATTAATGTAGATATAACGTTGACAGTGTCAAAGACAATTGTTTTTTCTTCGGAAATTCAATCTGTGTTTTTTTTTATTATTGTTTTATTGTGCGGGAAAGATGATTCGAATTGTAGAATGGTGTTGCCATTGCTAATAATAAATAGTTTAATTTAGTACATCGACCAAAATTAGTTATAATTTTTTTAGGGTTCATTGCTATTTGTAATATAAAGTAAGAATACATTATTACAAACAAAATGTATAATGGGCGGTCTTATCGCTGAAGAAAGCGATCTCTTTCACATAACCTTTGGATGGAGAGGATATTTTTAATAGATAAAATAATCGAGTTATTAAAAGACGTCTGTTGTTTGAATTCAATTCGTGTTACATTTTAGCAGTAAATATAATTTAAGGTGTATTGTTTTTTTTTAATTGCTGCATGAACCCAAAACTAAAGGAAGACAGTTAACTATTTTAATTTATACTTCTGCCAACTTTGATGTGATAAGTTTGTATGCAAACCGGCTGTACTTAACTCGAATACTTGCTTTGTGTGAGTTTTTTTTTTGATAGAGTGGATATTTATAATGTTTCCTCAGAACACAACACATTATACAAGCGTTAAAACACATACAGAGAGGCAAATTATCTTCGGAGACAGATCATTCGTTATCGGTTTGTGATCACTCGAACAGAGAGGCAAAGTCTCTTTTTAAACAGATTTTGCCTTAGTTATCGATTTCTGATCACTCGACCAGAGAGGCAAAGTATCTTCTGAGATTGATAATTTGTTATCGATTTGTGATAACTCGACCAGAGAGGCAAAGTGTCTTTTTAAACAGATTTTGCTTTCGTTATTGATTTCTGATCACTCGACCAGAGAGGCAAAGTGTCTTCTGAGACCGATCATTTGTTATCGATATGTGATCGCTCGACCAGAAAGGCAAAGTGTCTTTTTAAACAGATTTTGCTTTCGTTATTTCTGATCACTCGACCAGAGAGGCAAAGTATCTTCTAAGACCGATCATTTGTTATCGATTTGTGATCGCTCGACCAGAAAGGCAAAGTGTCTTTTTAAACAGATTTTGCTTTCGTTATTGATTTCTGATCACTCGACCAGAGAGGTAAAGTGTCTTCTGAGACTGATCATTTGTTATCGATTTCTGATCGCTCGACCAGAAAGGCAAAGTGTCTTTTTAAACAGATTTTGCTTTCGTTATTGATTTCTGATCACTCGACCAGAGAGGCAAAATATCTTCTGAGACTGATCATTTGTTATCGATTTCTGATCACTCGACCAGAGAGGCAAAGTCTCTTCTAAGACTGATCATTTGTTATCGATTTCTGATCACTCGACCAGAGAGGCAAAGTATCTTCTGAGACTGATCATTTGTTATCGATTTGTGATCGCTCGATCAGAGAGGCAAAGTCTCTTTTTAAACAGATTTTGCTTTCGTTGTCGATTTCTGATCACTCGACCAGAGAGGCAAAGTATCTTCTGAGACTGTTCATTTGTTATCGATTTCTGATCACTCGATCAGAGAGGCAAATAATCTTCTGAGACTGATCATTTGTTATCGATTTGTGATCATCATCATCATCAGTGGGAAGACGTCCACTGCTGAACATAGGCCTCCCCCTTAGATCGCCACAATGAGCGGTTGGTAGCCGTTGGTAGCGCCCACCGGCTCCCCGCGATTCTTACTAGATCGTCGGTCCACCTTGTGGGGGGCCGGCCTACGCTGCGTCTTCCAGTCCGTGGTCTCCACTCGAGAACCTTTCTTCCCCAACGGTTATCGGGTCGATTTGTGATCACTCGACCAGAAAGGCAGTCTCTTCTAAGACTGATCATTCGTTATCGATTTCTTATCACTCGACCAGAGGCAAGAGACTTTACCTCTATGTGTGTGTTGGCTGTGTGTGCTTCAGTGCGTTTATGGCGATTGCTTTCAAACATTTCAAACCAAATTTGGCTGAGTTATAGTTTAGTTTAAAATTTTTGTGTATTTTTTTCTGATGGCGTAGGATTAGAAAAATTTCTAAGATTTAGAAACTCAATATTTTATTAACAACAAAAAATATTATACGTTTCTAATTTATAGATTAAAGAAAATTCGAAATTGAAATTCACCTAGAATCATGTACAGAGTGCTTGAGAATATGTGTTTTACTGTAGAAGGTGGTTATACCAAAATACTGCAATGTGTGTATGTTTGTCCGGGTGGAATCTTGCAACTGAATTTTAAACCCGTTCCCCTCAACCGATTGAGCTGAAAGGAATACATATGTAACTTCGGTGACAATGCAATAATGTGGTACCATGGAGGTGGTCTCACGATGGAGACGGATGCTAGGCAACGGAACTTCTGAATGGATTATAGGCTACTAGTGTTTGGGCTCATTTGGATCTGTTTGCGGTTCCGATTGTGAATTTTGTAAAAGCTAAAAGCTTGTTTTGAAAAAGTAATGTTTCAACAAAAAACTTATTAATAATTGTTTTTCAGTGTTCGTTTCGATGTTATATAACAAATGTTGATCGTGTCAGCGAGGACAATGACCCTTTTCGGATTAAGACACATATTCTGAGGCAATTTAATTAATTTTAATAATAACTTTGTTGAATCACTTTCACTTATATCACAATCCTGCGCCAAAATTGTGTTTGCCTATACTTTCCATTACTTGAATATTATATATTAACTTTTATAAAAACGAATAACTATTATATTTTAAGAAATCACTACATACATAGATAACGAAATTATTGTTTTTGTATATTAGAATAACAATATTAATAGATTTGTACGAAATTGCCAAGACTATTCCATTTTTTAGATTTTTTCGTAAAACGTATATTTTTTAGTACATTTATTCGCTGGCAAGATAAAAAAAAACTTGTTTCTAATAAATCCCTTTAGAATAACTGGTGATTAAAGAGGACACTAAGTCATTCATATGTTAGTTTCGATCAGCATATACCTTTGTTTTCTCTTTGGTGGTTTTTTGTTGTTACTAAATATTCCTAAAATGATTCGGATTTGCTATGTCTACACCAGTGCGCTTTCATGTTCATCTTGCGTCTTCTGAGGCATGCATGAAGCGCCATAGCGCATGCAATAGATTAGATAATGTCTTTACTGCACACCATTAATAATAAAACAGACAAAAAAGAATACACAATTAAATCAAAGGTACTCTTCCAGGCAATATCAGATGCCGCAATAGCGCATGCCTTAGGCTGCTTTTCCACCAGAGATGTGGTATGCAGCTATGCTGCGAGGATGTAAAAGCTCAGCTATGAAACTATGTGACCGTTTCCACTGATACTAAGCTTTGTAGCGGAGCGAGTAAGATGTGCTATGAAGATGCACCGCCGAAAAGTAGCTGTGCGATGAAGATGCGCTGCTGTCGCGCAGCAGAAGACGATGGCATGTCTACTTTCAGTGACAAACGCGGGCCTACTGATTACTCTGCTCTTCACGTAGCTACCACTCTCGACCATCCATAGCACACATCCTTCTATATAAAAAAAAATATAGCTTAGTTGAATCCGTTTCTACCAGTGCTATGCTATGTGGACCAATGAATATGATTGGTGGATATCAAACACAACCATAGCAAAGTAGCATAGCACATCTCTGGTGGAAAAGCAGCCTTAAACTTGTTCGACAAGAGCGTGTACCCTTAGCGATGGGTTGGCGAGCAACATTCCGAGCGTTTTACTAGACAAAATGGCGGAAGATTGCTGTTCCGTTTCTTCAATTAATTTTCATCTAGATTAACCTTTTCTTACGTTTTTTCCTTCCACTTACACTATATATGCCGCCAAGGCCGTCTTAAACTATGCAGGGGCCATTAGGCACACGCTAATTATAATAACTTTTTATCATCATCCGGGGATTCCCCCAACCATAGACTAGAATGTCAACATCTATTTTAGACCTCGTTTAGACTGTGTAGCTTGACTTTGGAATCGGAGTGGTTTGTATGAGTGATCGCTAGATGATGTACCTACTTAGTAAATTAGGATGCGTTCTGAAATATTATTAATTAGTAGGTACAACCCGATAAAAAAAAATAGACGGTGGCGCTGTTACTGTGCTCGACAAAAATGTTTTGAGAATATACTTAGGTGTGAGAAATTGTCGGTGCTCCTGGGCCCCCTGAGGATGGGCCCTGGGCACGGGCCCCGTGTGCCTTTATGGTAAAGACGGCACTGTATGCCGCACAGATAAGGACACGCTTCCGAGGTGCGTGACCCACGAGGTAAATACTTTGTGATGGTTACAACTAAAGATCAAGAGGTCGTATAAAAAAATCCACATAGCTAAATTTTGACACGTTTCCATCTTGACGACTGATCTAGGAGTACAGGTGTAGACGATAAGCTGATCGCAATCAATATTGCATGGGCTTGACGCAAGACGAATTGAAAGTTGAAAACGCAAGTTGAACATGAGAGCGCACTGGTGTAGACAGCTATTAATGTTTTGTTACCAATTAATCTGCCCACTTTACGAATAATAAGAAGCAAAATACTGCAGATGAAACATATCGTCGCTGTCAGTTCAAAAGGTTGTATGATAAAACAGTAGGTTTTCGGGAGACACAAAAAACTGTATATTTTTTTAAATTTGGATTCATAGACTAACAATATTCAGGGACAAGCTTTAAACTAAGCAAATATATGAATTTGTAAGGTGCCTGGTAACAAATTTCGCTTTAAACATGATTTTCGGGACTATACGTCCTTTTGGAAAAAAAAAGGAATTTTGACATACGTCCTTTTCAACTGACAGCGATGTTTTGGTGATTCATCTAATTTGGCCACTTTGAACCTCCAGGATTAATTTTACTCGTTATATGAGAGATCTATTTTGTAAGAAAATTTGCAATGTTGCCAGCGTCAAACTAAAATTAAGGCTTGTATGCTAGAACATACTGAATCGAGTCACAAGCGTGTTTTTAACAATTTTTTCTTTGGGAAAAATGAAATTCAAAGGAGATTGACACAAAGAACCCTGTAAAAATCATACCTTTATGACATAAACAAGTCTTACATACAATATTGCAAGACCTTCTCTGAGACTAAGAGCTTGACCAGAAAGGGCGAATTCGCCGCGATTCTGTCGCGCGTATAACGCGCGACTGTTTCGTTCAGAAGGAGCGTACGAACGCGCGAGCATTTGGGACTGATAAAAACTTTGGCGCTCCATTTCTCTTGATACGTGCACTCGCTCTGAAGTTCGCGCGTAATCTGGACGTAACAAGGCGTCTCTAGTACTCGCGCGCTACACGCGCGTATAACGCGCGAATCGAGAGTCTGGCGAAGTGCACGCGATTTACGCGTGTATTTTAAATTCGCGCGGTGCTTGTGTACGCAGTGTATTAGCGCCAAGTATCTCGCCAACGCGCGTTTGAATTCGCGCATATCGATTCGCGGCTAATTCGCCCCTTCTGGACAAGGTCTAAACTCGTAGTCATAATTTTAAAAAGAGTTTTTAGAGACCACAGAACATTAATACTGTGCAGTTTTACGTTTCGTTTCACGATATTTGACGCTTTTTTTAACAGGTTTGTCCTACAATGTTACTATATTGCTTGCATTTATTCTATATGCTTGAGTTTCGACTCACTTCTAAATAAGTTCTAGATGCAGGCCTAAAACATCGGAATCACGAAAGTATTTTTAGAAAATTTTCGTTGAGTTTCGAATAGTTTTGCAAAATTTAAATATTAATAATTATTGCTTGTTAATGAGCACGCGATTAAATATTGAAATGCATGGATTGCCAGTATAAAAATATATGCCTGGGTTGCCATTCTATAAGTATTATTCCATTAAATGATAGGTAATTTTATAATACGTTATTGTATTTGTCCTAATAATTGGTAAATTTTGGATTATAATTAATAATATTATTTAATTTTGTGGATAATTGTAGGTTATTTAGATTGTTGATATTTTGTTGTATATTCCAGTGAATTATATGTTATTTTGAATGATTATATATGAGTTTTTTTCTTACCTATATTAAATAAAATACTCGTATATTTAATCGACATTCTCGGATCTCTTACTCGCTAGGCAGATCCTTGAAGATATCGCACAAGGGGTTAGTCAGAGGCTAGTCCAAACATTACGAATAATTTATTATCTAGTTTCTGTTCTCTCCGATTACCTCCGTGGCACCTTGGGTGAATAGCCGGCTAAGACGTAGGAGGTTATTGGTTTGATTCCCGGTGCGGAAGAGTTTGGGTGTTTTCTATAATAAGCAGGTACTTAATTAGATAAAAATAGGCCAAGCGCGTGTCGGACAACGCAGCAGTCAGTACAGTCGTATTTTAGGTAGTTTCTTATAAATCTTATGAATTGTTTACGCAACTAACTACAGACTTATAGTTGGTTGATTAGTGCTCGTAATATTTGGGTTTTAAATTGCGTTTACGTGACAAAATGTAGCAAAAAGAGCCATAGAAAGTCTATTTTAATAAAAATATGTTATTTTAAATTAGGTTTACCTTATCGTTACGTAGTTGAGTCTTCTTCTGCATCTGAATAAAAAATTATTCTTTATTAGAAAATTGTGGTGTTTCAAACAAAAGTATGAGATGTGAGCGCTACAAATTGTAACTTACATCCTACTAATATTAAAAACGGGAAAGTTTGTATGTATGGATGTATGTTACTCTTTCACGCAGGAACAGCTGAACCGATTGCGATGAAATATGGTATGTACGTAGATCATAACCTGGATTAAAACATAGGCTACCTTTTATTCAAAAACCACGCGTACGAAGCCGCTGGCAACAGCTAGTTATGAAAATAATGTATTTATAAGAAGTACTTATTCATGATATTTCTGTGAATATTTAACTTCTTTTAAAGTTTCCTCAGCACGCTGCACGCACGGTCGAGTTATCCCCGAAAAGCGGGACATTTGATTTTGATTTATAAATCGGGACGTCTGGCAACGCTGCTGTGAATCCAGGAGAAAAAAAGCATTGATACTGAACCATTTCTTTTTTTTCGAATTAAAAATTATTTATTTGGAACATAAACAAAGTACAATAGACAAATGAAAACGTTGACAACTGCAAAAGTTAAAAAAACTGAACATTTTCTATTGGGAAATGTAGTCGGTTTGTCATACGTGAGACTGCGACGTAGCCGACAGGAGAGAGTGACAGCTCGGGTGAACTCATTACGGTAGCGCTGGATGGACGAGTGACGTCACAAAACGAACAGAAAATATGAAGGAAAGGGTCGTCATAATCGCGGATGGCTTGCCACCTCGGAATACTTTCTGAGGTTTCAAGGATCTGGGTGATTTCGGATGACGTTCCTGCGGTTCCAGCGCGGAAGTGCGGACGCGGAGGGCATCTTCAGGTCAGTTAGATTGTCTTTCCGACGGAATAAGAATTGAATCTTCGCCGGAGGGACAGTGTGGCTCGCAATCAAGAACATCATAGCTAACTAAGTCTCTGTAAACTAATGCTCATTTAACGGTCATTTGCATTTAACTTTTAGGTTGGTTGGTAGACATACCTATAGGTACATAATACAACGTAGGCTATGGAGCTATGAAAAACTATAAATAAAATAAGAAAAGCCGATAATGAATTCTTAATAAATACATAGTTTTTTTCAACTTAATAATATATGTATACGTTTTAATTAAGAACCTCCTCGACGGGTATAGGCCTCCTCCAAAAGTTTCAATTTTGTTCGGTTTTCTGTTTCCTTCACCCATGTCTTGCCTGCTATCTCTGCTTTCTCGTCCTGCCATCTTTCTTGTGGTCTCCCTTCCATAGGGTTGCTGTTCGGGTCCACCTGTCGTCTTGTGTGCGTACCAAGTGGACCGCTCACCTCCATTTTAGAGGCTGTGCGTGTTGGAGAGCGTTCATTACTTTTGTTTTTAGGGTTCTGTACCTCAAAAGGTAAAAAAGGAACCCTTATAAAATCACTCTCTTGTCCGTGTGTCACCGCCGAATTTCTCAGGAACGGGTGAACATACCAAGATGAAATTTATGTCAGATACTGAGGTCTATAGTAGGGACTATAGACCTCGATTATAGTCTCTAGTATAGAAAGATATGGACAAATTTAGATTTTCGCAAAAACATGTAAGTACCAAAATTTACCTTAATTTTCATTATTTTTAATTTTAAGAATTTTCCCTTTACATGTGCTGTAAGACCTTGCTTTTTTATGTTATTTGTGGAGAAACAGGCTTACGGCCCACCTGATGGTAAGCGGTCACCGTCGCCTATTGACACCGGCAACACCCGGGGTATTGTCGATGCGTTCCCTACACTGTAGAAACCTCTTTACATTTCTATTGAAGCTTCTCTTTGCTTTAACAAAAATTTACAATTCTAGGTCAACCGGAAGTACCCTATTGGTTTTGGGCCGAAAACCTAGATATGTGGTAGTTCCCATTGACCTAGAATCACGAAATTTGACAAAAAGCAAGGTATCACATATAAATGAAAAATTCTAGAAAATAAAATAGTTGAAAATTAAAGGGTGTCCCTATACATACATAGTTGACGCCAATTAAGATAGTCCTTTGAGTTGTATGGGCGCTCAACAATTTAGAGGACTAGCTTAATCGGCATCAACCTCAAATAATGTAAATAAATAAAATTGTACTATAGAATAAAATAAATAATTAAGTAGAGCTCTCATACAACAGACTCTGACTTTTACACCATAACCGCTAGTCGTCTCTGGAATAATATACCACTAAACTATTTCCAGGCTACTTCAGTGGAAGCATTCAGATTAAAGAATCTATAGTCACCTTCTCGGTCAAACCGACCAAAAATGAGCAACTTAATCATTCCTTATCACGTCTTCTTCTATTGTTATGTATGTATTTTTATTTGATATTGGTATAGTTTAGTCTACGATATAAAGTATTTAAGTAGTATGTACCTATGCTATTTTTATTAGTCCTGTGAAAATTTTCATTAGTTCCCTTTCCTGTGCACTACCTACACATCTTAATCTACAATACACAAAGGTTATGTGGAAGAGAATGATCTTTAGCATTATGTTCGCCTTTGCACTAGTTTTATAAGTGCAATAAAGTATTTTCAATCAATCAACAAACAGACATGATTTTTTTGTCGTTTTTATAGATAATGGTACGGAACCCTTCGTGCGCGAGTCCGTCTCGCACTTGGCTGGTTTTATTTTTTCCTGGTATGTGTGTTTCTATGTTTATGTTAAGTATGCTCCTCTCCATCGCTCTTTGGCAAACTTTTATTTTATTTTTTGCAATACTATTGCCCATTCAAAATCTCGCTTTAATTAAGTATCTTTACGTTTTCCAATAACTATTTCATTGTTACAGTATTTTTATGACTACAAAAACCAATTACTTCTATCATAATCTGAACAGGATTTCATTAAAAGTGACATGGCTGCTCTGTAGCACTATTGTGCATGTATTTTTAATGTTTCAATTATTGGCATTCCAACAATGAATTTGAGCGATTAGGAAAATGCGCTCTTCTATATATTGTTTCGTTTTTATATTGTTACTCGGTAAGTATTCATTTTGTAAGATCCATAGTGTTGTATTCTCCAAAGTAAAGGACTTAGAACGGAGGGCGTCTACTCCTGAACATAGGTGTCCCCCATATATTTCCAGAGCGACCGAACTTGTGTGGCCTGCAACCAACGGCTCCCAGCAACCGTAACGTAAATCCTCTACATGTATTTATTTATGTTACAGTAAAAAAAGTAAAGCCTAAAGTCTTCACCGATCCCGAATCTGAGGAAAATGGTCGCATCAATTTGAATCAACTGCTGCAACTGTTCAAGAAACCCAGATCTAACGAGTTCAAAGAAGTAACACTCGATATTAGTGAAAATGCAGACAGCATGGTCAGAAACACAGAGACCGCGAAAACTCAAAAGTTGCAACGCCTAGCTGAATTTAATAAAGAGCAAAGATCATTTGAATCACAACCATATACCGAATTTTACGAGTTATACACTCAGCGACCGAAAAGAACTATTTACTCTCTGCATAACTATTATGGTAGATTTCTCAAAGCTAAACCTCTATTCAAGGACCCCACTCGCCAAGAATTCTCTCAGGATTATCTAGATATCAGCGATCTTAGCAGATCTCAACCAGAATGTACGAACCCTGGGTGTAAGAATCAAAAACACCTGCTAACCTGCTTTCCTAATACCCAAATCAATGATAACAAGAGACGTGTCTTAGATGTCATGCAGAGATCTCGCTCGGATAGTTCAGACACTAGCGATTCAGAGGCTGATTCAGACAGAAAACCAAACAGATTTCAAGTGGTATTCACCGAAGATGCGTCTCTAGAATCTGATGACATAAAACAGTCTTCTGATGAACAGAAGTCGTCATCGCAGGAGTATACAACAAAAAAGCTAACTTCTAAGAAACGTAAACCCAAAATGGAAAATTCTGACTCTGATTCTTTCGAAGAGAGACCAAAATCAAAGGAAAAATATGCGTTTTTACAAGGAAACAGAGTTTTTAATGACTTCAGGAGACGGCTGCAGCACTTTTTGCCAAAACGGTTTCATTGGGATGAAAAGGATATAGATAATTTGGGATATTACTGGTATGATGGACACATAGGGAAAAATATACAAATTGTGTAACAATTGTCTAGTTTTCTGTTCTCCTCGATGACTTCCTTGGCGTAATGGGCGAATAGCCGGCTGAGACGCGAAGGTAGCTGATCGATTACCGTCGTGGAACAAATGTTTGTTTGATCTACAGATTTTTGTACCGGGTCTGGCTGTTTTTCTATGATTATATTATTTTTATATACAGCTCGATTACCACTGACTGATTGACTGACTCATTGACATGTTTGTTCTCCCAGATGCCCCCTCGTAGGGTTGAAATGTTTGGTGGGATCGTATAGTTCCAGTGAGTTGGGAATAAATCCTAAAGTCCCCCTTTTGTCCCCCATTCGCTCCCATCCACCTCGTATCTCGGAAAGTACAAGTCTTAGAGCATTAGCACCAAAACTAATATTGCTAGGACATTTTTTTTATATCCGGATCCATGAAAAAAAAATGTCTTTCATACAAAAAAAAATGTCCCATACAAAATATTTTTGTGTGAATACCGTACACCGACCTGCGGTTCTTACCAAGTCGTCTACCCATCTTGTAGGTGGCGTTGGATGCAGGCCGCTTCCAACCGCAGTTCCTGGAGATCGATGAGGGAGGCCTTTGTCCAGCAGTGGACGTCCTACGGCTGATATGATGATGATGATGTTTTGCCGTAACTTTCATAATGTTTTTGCAGGGAGACAGACGGATTGTGTGTACTGTAAAATTAAAATTACTGTAAAATTTGCTTGATTCTATTTATTGGTGGTGGAGGGGGCATGAGATAATTTAGTAAATGTTCATGTCATATCATTTTATCATTTTCATATCTATGAAGACATCGAACGGGAGCGGAGGGTGCTGTCCGTGGGTGCGAATATGATTGCTCGCAGGTTTGCGCGTAGTTCATAGGGGGTTAAGCTGACTTTAATTCGGGCGTACTGTAC
This sequence comes from Philereme vetulata, assembly GCA_918857605.2. Lineage (NCBI taxonomy): Eukaryota > Metazoa > Arthropoda > Insecta > Lepidoptera > Geometridae > Philereme > Philereme vetulata. The sequence continues at coordinate 5,911,874 of OU975427.1, read as the reverse complement.
CTCTCTGTACTCGTGCAGCCTGTGGGCGAAGTATACGCAGGCGGCGTACAGCGCACTCCGCGTCCAGTATAACAATGCACTCAGGGCGATGCTGGGGCTGCCCCGCTACTGCAGTGCATCAGGGATGTTCGCGGCGGCGCGGGTCGACTGCTTCCATACCGTCATGCGCAAGCGAGCCGCGTCCCTGGTGCACAGGCTGCGGGCCAGCGCCAACACCGTCATGGCAATGATAGCCGGCAGAGTAGACTGCCCGTACATTGCTGTCACAGGCATGTTCTCAAAAACCCTGTATAAACATTAGTTTACTTATTGTGTTGTGCGCTTTCCTATATGAGCTACATAATTGCTTGAAATAAATGTATCTTATTTTAATTATTTTTTTATTTATGCTACATCATCATCATCATTTAGAGACGTCCATTTTGTTTTTTTAGTTTTTGGAGAGGCCTAAGGCAACTTCCTTAGTAAATTTTCATGTTTATGCGATATCGATCATCATAATCTTAAGACGCCCCTTTTTTTTTCTTTTAGATATTGGAGGAGCATAAAGCAAATTTCTTAGTAAATTTTCATGTTTATGCGACATCCATCATCATCATTTTGAGACGTCCCATTTTTTTTTAGTTTTTGGAGGGGCATAAGGCAACTTTCTTAGTAAATTTCCATGTTTAAGGGACATCTATCATCATCATTTTGAAACGACAAAATTTTTTTTTTTACTTTTTTGAAAGGCATAAGGCAACTTTGGTAGTAAATTTTCATGTTTATGCGACATCCATCATCATTTTGAAACTTCCAAATGTTTTCTGAAGGGCATATGGAAACTTTCTTTGTAAATTTTCATGTTTATGAAACATCCATCATCATCATTTTGAGACGTCCATTTTTTTTTTAGTTTTTGGAAGGGCATAAAGCAACTTTCTTGTAAATTTTCAAGTTTATGCGACATCCATCATCGTCATTTTGAAACGTCCAATATTTTTTTTTAGTTTTTTGAGGGGGGCATAAAGCAACTTTCTTAGTAAATTACATTTCAATACCCTCTTTAATTTCAGCTTTCATTTGGATATCCCCTTTGATTGCTTCTTCCATTTAGATAACCTCTCTGATTGCTTCATCCACTTGGGTATTCTTTTTGATCGCGTTATCTACTTGGATATCCATTTTGATTGCATCTTTCCCTTCTATATCCTCTTTGAACGCTTTTTCCATTTTGATATCCTTTTTGATGTTTGCTTCTTCCACTTTGATATCCTCCTTGATTGCTTCTCCTACTTCGATATCCTCTTTGTTTGTTTTTTCCAATGTTGATATCCTCTTTGATTGCTTCTTCTACTTCGATCTACAAATGAGGAATCCCTCTATAATGCAGTACAAATCAAAACTAGAAACACAGTTGAAAGAACATTTGGTGTGTGGAAAAGAAGATTTCCTTGCCTTTCACTAAAATTATGATTAAAATTAGACCACAAATTGGCTATAATTGTCGCAACAGCCGTGTTGCATAATATAGCTCTACAGCGAGATTACACCGTAGAAATTGACACTGATCCTGAACGAGATACTGCTACAGATACAAATCAACAACCACTTTCCTATGAAGGAAATCATTTTCGTCAGTTATTGGTAGATCAATATTTTATATTTGTAAATTATTTCTTCTACTGATACTAAATCTACATTTCAAGTATTGTTTTAATAACGAATCTAATCAAATTCAACTCCTAGTTTTAGTACCTTTGTGAGAATACAAAATAAAAAACCCAAGAGATTTGACAAAAAAAATTGTATTTCAAGTGAACAAACATAATTCTAATATTACAATCAAAACTTATTACTTAAAAAAACTCTATACGTTTCCAGAATATATCAATATTCGTCATCATATATTGAAAGTCTTCTTTTTAAATTCTAAGTCCATCGTTGCATTTTGTAAAAGGATTTTCTTCAAATCAATATCCATTAATATTTTTGTTTGTTCTAATTTCATTAATTCATGTTGTCTTTGGATCTCTCATATTTCTAACTTCTTATTTGTTAGGACTTCTTCAATAATATGTTTTTTAACTTTTTTTTATTATTGATGACCTGAGATTATTAATTGTTTATTTTTGTTTCAGTTAGGCACATCTTTTTGATTTTTGGTGTACTTTCGACATCTTTAATTACCACCAATTAAAGATATTGGTCTTTTGGAACATTCAATTTGATTGTTTGATGGCTTGATTTCAGAAATTATTTCTTTGTTATTCTCCAACACCATAAGGAAGTCTTGTGCAGTACAAACTAGTATGCCTTCATGTATCTCTGTATTTGTTTCATTATCTGTAAATAAATTGTAAAACTTATATAACAATGTGTAAAATTTTGTGTACGAAAACCTACCTTTACGATGCCTCAGTAAATCTACCTTTTGCAAGCGCCGAGCCTATAATTACCCAATCAAATCAGTTAATTCATGATCAAGTCTGTAAATTACTCTAATTAACTTATTTAATGAGTTAGTTCAGCCTCTACGGTCTATTTACCGTAATTACGTTATAATTACTTAAATCATTTCACTGCACTAATTAGAATTCACGAAAATGACTGATACGTTTTAATATTAAAAAGACCCTTAGTAGTTATTTAAACCAACATGGACTGCTTTTAATATGACATTAAAACACATGGAAATTAGAATTGGCGTACTATTCCTATTGTAAACTACTTCAAAAAAGGAGGAGGTTTTCAATTCGACTGTTATTAGTTTGTTACCTCAGAACTTTCGACTGGGTGAACGGATTTTGATGATTCTTTTTTTATTTGAAAGCTGATGCTTCCCGTGTAGTCTCATTTCCATTTGATCTAGTTCTAACAATGGCATCTATTAGAAAACCGTATAAGTCTTAAATGTGTTTATTTTTTTTGTTTATTAGCTCAGAACACCGTTATATATCAACCGATTTGAAAAATTTGTTAATTATTTCAAAGGATATTCTTTTAGATTATTCACATGAAAATTTCATCAAAATTGGTAGAGTAGTTTGATTTTTACTGTTATGTGAAGTCGGCTATATTTTTGTGAGTTACTGAAGAATACCAAAAAATACTGAAGAATACCGCAGGTCGGCGTTGGATGCAGGCCGCTTCCAACCGCAGTTCCTGGAGATCAATGAGGGAGGCCTTTGTCCAGCAGTGGACGTCCTACGGCTGATATGATGATGATGATGGCCAAAAATATATTTAATTAATACAGTATATATAAGGATTATTGTTTTGTAATTTTTTTTACACAATTTGCTGATGGAACAAGCAGATGATGCTCCTGATGTGAGCGGTAACTTTCACCTATAACAGAGCATCCCCTAGCAGGTCAAACACATTAGGAACATGCCCTATGATGCACTGCTCTGCATTCATCAACCTGAGGCATGCAGATGTTAAGCTTCATGTGCCTGTAATTTCACTGGCACCCACACCCTTCAGACCGGAGCACAGTAACACTGCTTGGAGGTAGAAATAGGCATGGTGATCATGAAGTCTTGGGGAAACTGGTAATATTTAGGTTAAAAAATCTCTTTTCTGACGGCGACATCTTGACATTATGACATGGCGGCGTAATTTTATTTTTACTCAGTTGATAATTGAACAATTAATATTTGTCATGAATACAGTCCTTGGACCTTTGTTTACCTTCGAAAAATATAACTTTAATACAACTACCAATAAATGACGATTTGAAACATTAAAATCGATTTTAAACTTGATCCTTATAAAAGATCCATCTAGTGGCAGATTTAGGAACTGGCTATTGGTCCCTTATATAATTATTGGCTGGTTGCGTATTCAGAAACAGCGTCAGTTAACCCTTAATCAAATACGCGTAAATAATTTCCCATTAGTCCGGATGAGCAAAATCAATATATTTTTTTGAATGGCATCACGTAGCAATGGCAACCATATTTTGATATTTTGCAATGCCGTTATGAATAAAGGGAAATTATTTCCCATCGCAAAACCCCCCTTTTCCCCCACTTTTCCAGGTTTTTATCATACAATTTGAATTCTACTCACAAAACTCACCTAAGAACCGATCTTAGTTTGCATTTTTCTCTTAAAAAGTTTTCCATCTGATTAAGGGTTAACTGACGTTTATCTAATACATAACTTTATCGAATCTATAACTATTGAGACTTTAGCTTGGTACCTCAGAAACCGGGCAGTAAATTTTCATGTTTATGCGACATCCATCATCATCATTTTGAGAAGTCCCATTTTTTGTATTTTTCGTTTTTGGAGGGTATCATAAAGCAATTTCCTTAGTAAAATTTCATGTTTATGCGACATCCATCATCATCATTTGGAGGCGTCCTTTTTCTTAGTTTTTGGAGGGGCATAAGGCAACTTCCTTAGTTAATTTTCATGTTTATGCGACATCCATCATCATCATTTTGAGACGTCCCATTTTTTTTTAGTTTTTGGAGAGGCATGCTGTGTAGGTAGGTACTGTAGAAGCAGACACTTCAATTAAGTTTTTTTTCTTCACGACCTGGACCAAGCATGTGTCCCACCAGCGTAATGGTAGACGCTGCTATTCTACCGATACCATTCAGCCACAAATTACACACAGGGAGCCGGGTTCATGCAAATGACTAATGAGAGACATTTGCATGAACCCGGCGCCCTGTGTGAACGACACGTGTTGAATTTTCTCATTTATTTCTCCAAAAACCAACCACCTTATCCACCGAAAAGAAAGCAACTCTCCCGCCATTTTTGACTTTGACGGCCAGTCCTCCTTGACATTAATTTATTTGGCTTGGGTATAGGCCGATTGGCGACAACACGGTTACATTATATGAATATTCATTAATATTCAATAATCATTCATGAATATTGTGTTCATAGGTTCATACAGCCGGCTGAGACGCGGAAGGGTTCGATTCCCGCCGCAAAACAAATGCTTGCATTATCTACAGATATTTGTTCCGGGTCTGGTGGTTTTCCTATGTATTATAAGTATGTATTTACAAAAAAAAAGGTATTATATCAGTTATCTGGTTCCCATAGTACAAGCTCTGCTTAGTTTGGGGCTAGATAGCGCTGTGTAAAATGTACAGCAATATTTATTTATTTTAACAATACTACTAAAATCACGATTAAAAAATAGGGGGCGGGGGAGGGAGGGAGAGGATAGAATGGTGAAAAATACTTTACGACCCTTACTTACTATACCTACCCAATATACAAAAAAAAACAATAAAAGCGGGGTCGACCTGTTTCGGCGGAGTGCGAACACAAACACCGTGATGCATGATTTTTATATACTACTAGCTGACCAATCCGCAGCTTCTCACGCGTAGTTTTTCATAAAAACATTATCCTCCTTCTGTGCAGTTGGGTAAAAAGTAGCCTATGTTACTCAGGGTGAATGTAGCTTTCCAATGGTGAAAGAATTTTTAAAATCGGCACAGAAGTTTTTGAGTTTATTCATTACAAACATACACACAAAAATACAAATCTTTCCTCTTTATAATATTAGTATAGATTATAATACCCACTGCCAAACAAACTGAGCAAAAACTAAACAAACTTACACATTTTAATAACCGCATTTCAATAGAGATTTCACACTTTTGATTCAGACGATCTTCGTCGATGTCGTCATCCTTATACCTACTATAAATTCAAAAATATCTCTGTCTGTCTGTTTGTTCCGTTTTCACGACTAAACAGCTTGACCGATTTCGATTGAACCTCTTCAACCTGATCCCACCATCCCCATTCTATCATCGGACAACCAGACGCTCCGCGGTGCGCCGCCGCTACATGGTAGACATACCTTCCATACGCACAAAGCGGTACTCTTCCACCTTTATTATGCGCACCGCCAAGGAGTGGAACGCCTTGCACGAGTCTGTGTTTCCTAATAACTACAACCTAGGGGTCTTCTAGTCGCGAGTGAATAGGTTTCTTCTAGGCAAGCGTGTACCATCGTAGACTGCATCATCGCGCGCCATCAGGCGAGATCGTGCTCAAACGCTAACCTATAATTTATAAGAAAAAGATTAAATTTGATGTATAAATAGATTATGACCGAAATTCAGACATAGGCTACTTTTTACCCGTCTGCGCAGAATAGGTACCTAATGTCTTATTGACATAGCACGCGTACGACGCCGCGGGCAGGTATGCTATACTTCCTTATACTACGTGTTTAGGGCTAATGTTGTAAAATAGGGTTTCTCACTACCGTAGAAAATTTCATTCCTTCCACTCGACACCACCAAAACGACACCATCCGTGGTGTCGTATGGAATCTCTAGTCCATACGACACCACCCTAGTGATGTCCAGAAACGCGTGTTTTTGACTAACAGCTCCCAGTTCATTAACATAAATAAATAAATATCAGACAACATCACATACATTGCGGATCAATACCCCAAAGTTATTATTTCAAGTTATCTATAGTTAAACGATAATTAATAAAACAGAGTTTATGAAATATTATTTTTTTATTTCAGTGAAGTAAGTAGTTATGTAGGTATTAAAGAACGGACCGGAAAACTAGTCTTGCAGTGTGTCCACAATTGTTGTTACGTGCTTGTAATAGGCCTTAATGAACTTTTCTTTTAGTGTGTCTTTTCCGGGAAAAAAACTTTCAGCCAACAATTTTGCCAACAATCAGAGCAAAGCTGTTCCGCCATTAGTTTTTATGTATTTTATGTCGTCAGTATTAGTATCCATGTCCATTGTGAAAAATTAAAATATTCGGACGGAAAGACAATAATATGCAAATTGCAATGAACAATGTCAAGATGACCATTTGAGTGACAGATAAATATAAACTTTATCAAATGACATACCTCATTAATGAAACTGCTTGAACTTAATTGGAGTTTTCATATCAACAACTTTGTAGGCCTCACTATTAGTCGGTGGTGTCGTATGGACTAGTGATTCCATACGACACCACCGATGGTGTCGTTTTGGTGGTGTCGAGTGGAAGGAATGGAGAATTTTATATTTATTTTTTGGGGCGGCAATCGAACCCGTTATCTCCTGCGTCTCAACCGGCTATTCGCCCACTGCGCCACGGAGGTCGCCAAAGCTCTCAGGCCAGTTTTAGTGATCGACCGACCGCCGGTGCGTACCATCGTTCCTGACGATACGCATAACGTCAGTTTGTAACGTTCAGTGCTCTCCTGACCAACCAAACTGCAGCCGGACTGGTACACACGGCTACACATCAAGCTATACATTTCCAGTATAAGCTGACCTCGCATTGTGTAGGCTTATCGTAGAATGAAAGGTCAGCTTATACTGGAAATGTATAGCTTGATGAGTAGCCGTCTGTACGAATACAGTCACAAACACGTACACAAATGGTACGCGCATTCGTACTGTCGGTCCACCGATCGGTGTAGCACTTAGTGCGTCGGTCGACCGACGGTCCTCGTACGCAGTACGTATACGCTTGCGTACGGTCGGTAAAGCACTGCCACGACTTGTGAATTTTCATACAAATGACAAGCGCGACCGACGTACGCACCGACGGTCGCTCAAACACTTAAACCGGCCAAAAACTTTTGAAATAAAACACTTATTGCGTTCGGAAGATTTATTAGAAAAGCTGATACAAAATTTGTACGTCATATAGATTGTATTAAACATTTACACATACCATTTAGGTAAATACATAGTTAACTGGGTAAAATTGACATTTGAGTAACGAGAGGGTCCTTAACGCACATATCGCATCCTCGTATCGGAAGGTTCCGGGTTCAAATCCCGCCTAGAAATTTTTGAGATGTTTTTATGAATCCCAATTGATAGATAGTTTATACACACTTGACATGTGTAAAATCATAATCGAAATTCAATTACTTTCCTACGCGTAAACTGCTAAAAATCATTCCGATGAAATAGCTCTTCATCGGTCGGTTTCGTTCGAATCTATTGCATATCAAGCGTAACAATCACGCCATCAAAATTAAAATTCATTGCCTGTAAAATTTCACGTGAATTAACAGTCAAAAATACTATAATCATTACACGAAATGACAATGAATTAAGAATAGCAATCTTAACCATGCCTATAACGCCTGGAAAAGATCGCTCTCAGCGATAAAGCCCTCAATCTTATTGTCTTGTTAGTTTTATTTTAGTGTTATATTGTTTCTGTGCGGTAATTACAATAGAGAGTTATCTTATCTTAACGCGGCCTGGGACTGGATTTCAGATGAAGTACTGTACACCTTTGTATACCATCCTCTAAGCTTAGCCAATGTCAATATTACCCATATAAATATAGAACAGATCGACAACAAATGTCATCCTAAAATGGTTCCATTTTAAGAGGCACAGAACCCTAAACATACTTCTAATGGTACCTAATGGTGCTCTAACACGTACTGTTCATGTTAGATGAGCAAGAAAAATCGACCATCGATGTGCTCGACGTTTTACAGCAATAGAAAATATTTATTTATGACTCAGACATATATAAAAACTACGCCATAACAAACAAAATTATTGTGATCATAAATCGGCTGACTGTCAGTGTCAGTGTCAGTCAGTGGCGCCGCAGTGTTCAGCAGAATCTGCAACACGCATTTCATTTAAACATATTAACTTATATCTATTACCCACTAGCTGTCCCGGCAAACTTCGTACCACCTTGACATGCTTATGACGCGGGCTATCAATATATGTACGTCCCCGGTAGAATTGTCAATCAGCCATCATTAGCTGCATCTATGTATGAGAAAATGAATTTATTTTCCACATATTTTTTTTTTGCGTTAATTTTTCCGATATTTTTATAGTTATTCTGCTATTCGTGGCGGAGACAAATCAAAGATCATCAAAATCGGTCCAGCCGTTCTTGAGTTATAATTGGTGTGACTAACCCGACTTTGTTATATATATATATATAAAGATTATGTACGACATTAAATGAAAACATGGGTAGGGCTAATGATATAATAAATGATATTGATAATGATCAAATAGGTTATTTTCAAATTCATTACCATAGAACATTTTATAGTTTCAAACAACCATAATATCAAGTCCTTAAATAACAATGAAACAGCCTTTATAAAATACATAAACAAATCATATTAATTCATCATGTAAGTAGGTACACACGGCTACACATCAAGCTAAACAAATCCAGTATAAGCTAACCTCGAATTGTGTAGGTTTTTCGTAGAATGAGAGGTCAGCTTATGCTGGAAATTCATAGCTTGATGTGTAGCCTTGTGTACCTACCTGTTAAACTGAGGATACATCGTCGGAAATGTATCGATTGCTAGATAAATATTCAAGATACCGGTAGTAAACCCTAAAAATCAGTTAATATATTCCGGATGTGTTTTAAATTAATGTCGTACATAATGTAACTGTGAATCTAATTAATAAATAAAATCAACAAAATAAACTTATTATTCGAAGCAGAACCGAAATACTCACAAAACGTCTAACGTCGAGCACAAAACTTGAAAGTACGCGTAGAGGCACCATAAAAAAAAATGTTAACTGATTTTATAGATGAGCGATTTGAACGATATTATTATTTTAATAATAATGAATGAAAGCATTTCCCTTATTATCGGGTTAATCAATAATGGTATCTATGTGTATTAAGACTAGTGATTGGCGTAGGTAGTGCTATTCACGGGAATTAGTGGCCGTTAACTTAACATGGATATGCCTTCTAAATCCCGGGAAATATATTTTTATTTTATTTAATAGGTTTATTTTATTTATTAGTCATCCTTTTCCCTCACGCTTTTGTAACTCATCGCAGGTGAAATGAGAACTCGGTTTCACTATACGCACACATTTTCTGCGAGTACATAGGTACACAATACGCGGCGCTATGTATGTGACAATAAATTCAGAAAATATTCTCGGGAATCGGGGAATAAATCCCGGGGCATATCCATATTAACTTATCATTCAGGTTCATTGACCCAAAATAGCACTACCTACGCCGATCCCTAATTATGACAGTGTTATGGCGCGTACGGACAGTGCGTACATTGGTACGCGTAGTCGGTTACGCGTGTCCTGGAACGGCATGTCCCTTGCAGCACTCTTGGGGAACGCGTGCCGTGCGAGCTACGAGAATACATTGAACTCCCTACGTAGCTCGCAGCGAGCCGCCGTCAGTCGGTTTTTGGTTGCACGTCATAGGTATGTGTACGTGTATGTATTATGTAGGTATGTGTTTATGTGTGTATTTAATTTAATTGTATAATTATAATTTCAATCTCATTTATTTAATTTAATTTTTGATTGATTTTGTTTATATCTTATTTAGTTTATGAGTACCTAATATGTATGAGTCAATAACTTGAAACAAACAATTTTTATTTTTATTTATAGGGGACGCGAACGCCCAGGTACGCTATACTTGGACTGCAAAATGGATAGACACGCGTGCTCATCTAAATAACGATTTACGCCAAGATACATGGAAGGCAATTTCAAATGAATATAAAATTCTAAAAGTATTATTAAAAAAAAGATGACAACTTTCTTAGCAACTAACTCATGACGGATGACTGGAGCTCGCGTTGCGCTATGGATCTATTGACCTCGCGTTCTGGTTCACGACGTTCCGCATAGGAGCTGTAGGTACGCGTGGACAGCGTATCCCGACAACACGTAACACAGGAACGCGTTATCCCTACGCAGCTTAAGATACCATTATATTACACACTGGTCGGAATGATGTTGTCATTTCTAGTAGAAAATTTATTAAAAAGTTTACAATTCCTACAAAAATATACCAAAAGTTTTCGTGTTTTGGTCTTTTTTTTAGAGACGGCATCTTATTTGATAACTAATATCGTTTTGTTACAAATATTTGTGACTGGATTACAATGTTACTTAACAAAGTTGAAGACATTTTTGCTATTTAACTTAGTTTATGAAGGAAAAGATTTCTACTTAGAATACTTATCATAATACTTACACGATAAGTTTAAAAAAAAAACTTTAGACATTACAAGTAACTTTTTAACAAAAATATAACCTACTTCTTACTTTGATTTAAAAACACATTAAACGTCCCTATAAAAGTTGAGGGTTGGCCTCGATTTTTTTTGGGATCCCATCATCAGATCCTGATCCAATAGATCACCTGGGAAGTATACCCTTTTAAACAAAAAATGAATTACTCGAATCGGTCCAGGCTACGAGTAATCGGGGAACATTCATAAAAAAAGATTCCGACGAATTGAGAACCTCCTTGTTTTGAAGTCGCTTAAAAACTTAAATAAGGAAGGTACATTTGATAAATCAATAAATACAATAAAGAATCTTAAAAGTGCCTACGTTATTAGTATTTTTTTTCATTTAGGATACACGGCTATTATTATTTATTTAAATATCTTATAGAATATAATGACAGGAAAGCTAATAGCGTACTACATTTCCTTAAACGATATTAAATAGTTTTCTGTGCGCAAAATAACTGTGAATCATATTTTTATCATTACTAGTAATACTATTTTTCTATCCTTCACATAGCATTTTTTGTTTTAGAATAAATAAATGTTTAATTCTAGTCTTAAATTATACTTACGCCAGTGGCGTAGCGTGGGTGTCTGCCGCCCGGGGCGGAAGAAAATATTGCCGCCCTCTTATTTAGGTACAGTCCGCGAGGTATAAGCTGAGCTTTGCATTTGTGTGAGTGTACATGGATAGTGTAGGTGTGACAACCGGCCTTAGGCGCGGCGCCATTTTCGCCCGGTAAAAACCGGTTTAAACTGATTTTGGGTAACCGGCCTGAGGCGCGGCGCCATTCTGTCTCGCCGCGCTCCTGCCGCACTTCACCTCTTGTACAGACTGCAGCGTGACGTGTTTAATATTATTTTGTTTTTGTTTGATATAAGTGTTAGTAAAATGGATGCCAACACAAATAAGCGCAACATACGGAAACCATTAAATAGCCAAGTAAAAGAAATTTTGTGTAATTTAAATAGCTATTTTAAAGACATGAACGATAAAGACATGTCAAGTGTGACTACATCAGCCCAATTGGTATCGACATCGACAGGAATTCCACTGTCAACTGTTAAAAGAGTCTTATTGGAAGGTAAACGTGTTTTGAAAGATGAAACCAAATTCAAATCTCCGAAAAAGACCAGATGCAGGAAAAATATAATAATCATTGATGATTTTGATAAAGCAGTAATCCGTAGAACAATTCATAATTTTCACATTACTGACAAAGAGGTGCCAACAATGAAAAGAATTCATGAAAAATTAAAGGCTGACATTAACTATCCAGGATCAATATGGTCATTGCGAAAAGAAGTATCTCTTTTAGGATTCAAATGGTCAAGGACAGAGAATAACAGAAAAATTTTAATGGAAAAGCATGAGATCCGTCACCTACGTATAACTTATTTACTTAAAATTTCCGAATACCGTATTCAGGGCAGGCCTATCGTTTATACCGATGAAACATATATTGACACCACTCACACTTCATCAAAATCATATTCAGATGGCAGCACTTCTGGTTTGAAGAAACCTATTTCTAAAGGAAATCGATTGATAATCGTTCATGCCGGCGGCGAGGACGGTTTCATACCAAATGCGCTGCTGATGTTTAAAGCTAATCAAAAAAGTGGTGATTATCATAACAATATGAATACAGAAAACTATACAAAATGGTTAAAAACGCAATTAATTCCCAATTTGAAGCCCAATAGCGTTATTGTAGTTGACAACGCATCTTACCACAATTCGTTAAAAAATCCCGCTCCCAACTCAAATAGTCGCAAACAAGATATGATTGACTGGCTCAAGTTACGCAATATCGATCACTCAATATCCATGCTTAAACCACAACTTTATCAATTGATACTGCATAATAAACAACGATTTATTGAATATAAAATTGACACCTTATTAAGAGAACATGGTCACAGCGTCCTTCGTCTACCACCCTATCACCCAGATTTCAATCCGATTGAAAATATATGGGCAATGATAAAAGGATACGTCGCGAAAAAAAACGTGTCAATGAATATGGATACAATAATGAGGTTAGCAAATGAAAAAATTGAAAGTATCACTGTACAGGAATGGAAAAATGTTTGTGACCATGCAATAAAAGAAGAAAAAAAGTTTCATGGATACGACGCCGTTATTGACAATATAACGGAAAGATTCATTATTAATACAAACGACACATCAGACGAGAGTGAAAATGATAACGAGAGTGATAAAGAAAGTGACTATGGTGCAATGTCTGGTGTAGAAGATGTGTAGTTATTTTGTCTTTCAAATTGAATTTTTAGTAATAATCACACAATAATATGTACTCATCAGTCAAATACACAGCTCGACTTTATTTTATCAATTTAGTTTTATTTTATTTTAATACTAGAATACTTCTCCGACTTATGTTATGCCTTAAGTACCTACCTAAAATATAATGATATTAATTTTTAAGAGTTTGTTGTCTGACTGTACTTTTGGTGATCACTCACACTAATGCAAAGCTCAGCTTATACCTCGCGGACTGTATCTCAACTTAATAGATTCTGAAGAACTTTTCCGCGTGAACAGACATCATTAATGTGTATTGTATATGTTACAAATAAAACGGTCATATACAGGGAGTTTTTTCTAATTGTGCGCAAACTTTTTTATAACATTCTAGACATAAATAATGTTATTTATAAAAAATCAAATATATAATTTAACTCTTAATTAGTTAATTACTTTCATTTGAAAATATTTAAAAAAGTGCGTGATTTATGGACACCCTTTTCATTATGCGAATGTGATTGTTTAGTTTTACGTTTGTGTGCGTGCGCAGTAAAATTTAATGAATTATTTTTGCATTGTCCACGAGTTCTGTGTTTTAAGGAATAAAATGGTATAGTATTTGAAAATAAAACATATTGTTTTTATTTCAATAATCGCATATACTACAGAGTCTGAACCTCCTGTGCAAATTTGTGCACACTTAGAAAAAAACTCCCTGTATGTGTTTTACAATATAATAATCACATTTATTAGAAAAATTCTTACACGTGTGCCACAGGTATAGAACACTTGTGATTATAGGCACCTTGACGATCATCAAGATTAAGTTATTAGCGAGTTGAGTATAAAACGCAAATTGACCTTCAATTAGAACTACGACGATACTGTTAATATTTATATTATTATTGAAAGTTAATGTACTTGTTAGAATTGAAAACAAAACTTGAATTCTAATTTTTATAAGAGAAAAGTTTTAATGCACTATCAATGTCTATAGACTATAGAATCACACACCTCTTACTCAACAGACAGGATAGCCAGATTGGTTAGCTTTAAAATACTCATTGTTGATCTTAAATAATTTTGGATCAATTTTAATTTTGAAATACTTCTCTCACAGCTGGCATTGCTTTTGTGATAAAAATATGTAAAGGTTTAAATATTTATAAGATATTATTATTATTTATTGTTTAATTTTGCCGCCCCCTTAAGGTGCCGCCCAGGGCAGGCCGCCCCTGCCGCCACTACGCTACGCCACTGCTTCACATAGCATTTCTGTTTTAGATTAAATAATTGTTTAATTCTAGTCTTAAATTATACCTAAGCACGCTACTTTATCGCGTCAACGTCAAATAATCTTTCTTTAAAACAATCATAAAGATCATTTTGGAATGTGTTACTGCAAAATTAGAGTAGACGCGGTAGAGAGGCGAGCAATTTTAGACTGGTAGTTCTCTTATATAATGTGAAACATGATGGCGATTCTGTTGTAGAGTCCGCGCCCGCCACCACTGAAGTCAGATAGACGGGGCGCTGCTAACGCAGAAATCGAGAAGATATTCGCGCTTTTGCCGTAGTTCTCGTTTTTGCCGAAATACTTCAGTGGTGACGCGGACTCTAATGGACTGTCAGTAAGACTATCTTTTCGTAAAATGCGAACGTTTATATGTCATTCTCGCTAAAGACCAAATCAGCTGCTGACTAATGGCGGGTTTCTATATCCGTCGGTAACCAGCTACAAACTCGTTTCTCCTTGAAAACGTGTCAAAAGTTTGACACTAGTTTGACACTTTTTCAAGGAGATAGTCCGAGTCATAATCGGTTACCGACGGATATAGGAAACCGCCATAAAACTACCCCGCAAACACGCAAATTTAACTAAAATAAATTGAACGAAATAAAAACCGAAGAGAACGGCAGTGATGATAATGATGATGATGCAGCCTGTCAAAACGATGGACCACCGTTGACGCAACCCCCACCACCGCGCCCGTCTACTCGCGAGGGCTGTGGCGCGTAGTGCGAGGCGAGGCGTTGTTCAAAGCGGATCGCACTCACCCTGATGAAGGTTGAACCGAAACATTGTCGGTCGAAACACCGATAAAACGGTACGTGATTAATCCCGTTTTTTTAACAACGAAATAAAAACGTTAGAATTTCAGTTAGTTATCAACAGAATCACTACCATTATAAATAACTACCATTAGTTTAGATCTATAGTAAGTATAAAAAATTCCTCACAAAAAGATACAGGAAACCTAGCGACATCTATTGGTAACTTTAATAAGAGGTTCTGTAATTCGTGTCACAAGAAAATGGCGGATGCTTTTCAGTTGATTGATCAAAATTTAAAAGTTTCATACCAGGATGGAGAGACGTGCTCAAAGAGTTTTCTAGTTAGAAGTTTTAATTAGGTATCCTTACTCCTGGTCTAATTAACTTATGGATTTAAATTATAAATGAATGATTTAAATGAATGAATGAAACGAGTGAATGAAATGAATTAAAGAAAAATTCTTAATATTTAAAATAAACATAATCTGTACCTACATAAGTGAACTTAATGCTAGATAGCATTGTCTTCCAGTTTACCTTTGTGTAATGCGGACAAACAGTTATTATAGGTAGGTGGATAAGTATTATACATCGATAAGTACCAAAAAACGCTATCAATGAAGGCTTTTCATTTACGATTTAAAAAGAAAAACACTAGTTCCAACTAGTACCTAATAGCTAGTTGGAACGATGTCTGGAGATGCGTTGCCAAAGAATATGGTTTATAATGCCAAAATCTCAAGGACACAATGGTGGCGATTCTGTTGTTTACGCTGACTAACTAAAATTGTGTAAAATAAGAACGGTCTTATTTTGTTTACGCTAAAGATCAAAATAGAATGAAATTTAAAGTGACATTTCTAAAATTACCTTAGTAATTTTTACTAAGATGGTGTGTGTGTTAACTAAAACTAGCCAAAAAAACGCCATCTTAGTAAAAATTACTTAATTTTAGAAATGTCACCTTAAATTTCATTCTAATTTGATCTTTAGCGTAAACAAAATAAGACCGTATTTTACACAACTTTAGTTAGTCACAGTGTAAAGAACAGAATCTCCACCAATATCAAAACTTTTCTAAACCGATCTCACTTCATCAGAGAGTCAGAGTCAAGTTAGAAGACGTATCCTTACTTCTGGTGAAATACAATTTAGCATTGAAATTTTACTTATGTAACACTATAAATTATGTAAAAAACTAGTGATGTTCTTATGACGTTACCTGACCTACGCAGGGTCACGTATCAATTTGCTTTATTCTTTAATTCAGTTCTATTCTCAAAATCCCCACCGCTACGTCCCCACCAGCACGTAGAGGCCTTGGATCTGGACAATTACTAAGTACAAATATTACTTTAAAACCGATAATTTCTTGTTTAATTAAGTATTTTGTTTATTTAGACAGAATAGTGCTAGGAGGACTTAATAGCATTATCTACCAGTCATCCTGGTCATGATTCTCATGATAAAAGAAGGTAGGTACCTACCTAAAGCGTGACCCAGGAAAAAATAGGTGACAACGCTAACATTAAATAACAAACTTTAAATGACGCAACAACATAACACCTAACATAATAATATATACAGGATGTTTAGTAATATACTGACGATTTCTCCAAACATAAAAAAAGACTTCTCGAAAAAAAAACTACTTGTTATATTATGAAATTTTAAAGAAAATCAACCAAGTTTAGGTGATTAATTCGATATAAAACCTCCAATCGACATTCAAAAATAAAGGCCGATTTGATATCTCTTTCGGAAATGGCTGCGGGTTTTGGGTTAGAAAGGGACAACAAGAGACATTCGAGATGTCACCAATACAGTATCTGTGGTTAGATGGTAAGCATTATGCAATAGCACAACATAAGTTTAATAAAGACTTTGTTTTTACATGCCAAAATAAATTTCACATTTCTATGGTAAGCATGTCACAAAATTTATTATGCTCATCAAAATAACCCCTTTCATTTTTGTGCGTATATTATCAAACAGCCTATATATGGGTAAATTTTAATAAAAACAATCAAATAAGTTAAAACAAATTTCATTGCAAACCTAAATCACATGCAATGATGGCATCAGTGGCTAGAATTATATATAATTATATTATATTATATTTATTTATATATATTTATATTATATATTCAACTATATGAAACTTATTTGAAAACAAATTGACTCTTTTAAAGCATATACCTATGTTTGTCGTAATTCTCCACTTACAAGGCACTGGTGGGGACGTAGAGGTGGGGATTTCGAAACTATACCACAAATCTTAAGTTTAGCCATTTCAAGTCAAAACCGAGACCGCCTTTCTATTTTCAGGCGTAAAACATCTGGCGGAATATAAAATCTCAAATATTTACATAAACCCAAAAAACTACTTTATGTTATGTCATAAGATGTCGCAATTTTCTTGTGAAACGCCTCTTTGGCCAAATTCTAGCCATTATTTTAATATTCTGTCTAATTTAGCCATTTTACTATTTGTAAATGGCTATTACATACACTAGACGGTTTTTTTTTCACTAAAACAGGATATTTATTCTATCTGTGAGCTTTTGAGTCTCAATATTTCATTACATATTTTTCAGATCCATATTTGTTAGTTTAAAACTTTAATTAAACATTTCAAATGGGTTAATACAAAGTATAGGCACAATTATACAAACAAAATTTCAGCACAGATGCATTCGGATCATAAATGCTTATGAGTTGACCCAGATAAGCGCCAGTTCTCGGATCACACGTCGCATAGACCAGATGCCCAGAAATAATTTTGAAAACGCGTTGGGCCCCGGTACCCCATAGACCCAGGGTCTCGACCTCAAATGGCTCAAATTCGTAAGCTCTGTCGAGACTGCCATATTTGCGCCGCTTGAGATCTTCGACTAAATTTACCGCCGTACCAGCCCCAACTGCTGTACCAGACAGATGAGATGGCGCAAGGGTATCGACGCACGTGGCGTCCCACACCAAAGGCCTACCCTTCTCACAAGGTATAAGAGTCATACCGTCAGGCCTCTTACCATAGTCACGTATCAGACCGTTCGGTTCGAGAACGGCTGGAACGTTGACGCTGCAAAAAGCCCGGCGTGTGATATCATTGAGGCTAGCTCTGTAGTATTATACTACGGGTTCTACCGCCAGCCTGGAGGCCATGTCTTAATGATGCAAACGACAGAGAAGTGAGTGAACCTGGTAGAGATATAATTAGTGTTGTGTGTTTGCCTGTACCGAGAACTACCGAAGAGAGCAGCAGTGATGATAATGATGATGACGCAGCCTGTCAACACGCTGGGCCATCGTTGACACAATCCCCACTACCGCGCTCGTCTGCTCGCGCGCAGAGGGCAGCGGCGCGCAGTGCGAAGCGAGACGTTGTTCGGAGCGGATCGCACTCACTCTGATGAAGGTTCACGAATTGAACCGAAACATTGTCGGTCGAAAAAACGGTACGTGATAAATCCCGTATCCATAATAAAGATATAATACAATTATATATAATTATAACATGTTGACCGCCAGCGTTGTTTTTACATGACGCGACCTAGACACTCAAAAACTTACAAATCATGATGAATTTCCTGTTTTTAAGGAAAATAATGTTTTAACCATGATACATGTGACCATGACCATGATTTTCTATTTTCTAAAGTGGTTATTGTTTGTCAATGGCGGCGAAGTAGCGCTGTAAGTCTGAGTCCGCGCGCGACACCCACGCCGCGTTCAGAGCTATCGTGTCCAGGGCGGCGCTCGCGCCTTTCAGCTCACCGAACATTTCTTTAAACTGTGGAAAAAATTATAAATATTTAAAGTAAAATAAAATACATTTATTTAGGACAACAGTACCTACAGTACAGATAAAACAGAAGGTAATAAAATAAAATAAAACATTGAAAAAGACATTCAAAATAACATTATGAAAAAGGTAGGTACCTACCTATAAAAAACAGAAAGACAGATATAAAAACAACAGAATTAAAAACGGTCATTATAGGCAGATACACACGGCTACACATCAAGCTATACATTTCCAGTATAAGCTAACCTCGCATTGTGTAGACTTTTCGTAGAATGAAAGGTCAGCTTAAACTGAAAATATATAGCTTGATGTGTAGCCGTGTGTAACCTAACAAGAGCTACATAAACACGTGGCCGCTAAAAGGTTCCGTACTGTGTGGTGTCCCAAAAAGGATCAGTCTCAGCTTTGTGTTGGTCCACGCTTACGCACTAAGTGCAGACCAACGCTGGTTTTCAGACTGAGCTTGTTATTGTGACCTCACGACCAGAGGGAGACACCGAAGAAACATGAAAAAACAGGCATTAGTAAAATCAACCAACTCTTGAGAATGAGAACCCAATAGTTATTCACGACGATCTGTGAAGAGTATAGAGCAGAATACAAACGCACCCATACTCGAAGCGCATATTTCTGATTAGTGTTGCCGAAATATCGATAGTTTCCCTATCGATAGTTGACGTCATAAATCAGTTACACTATCGATTGTTCTATCGATAGTATCGATACTATCAATAGCGTGATACGAGGCAATAGTATCGATTTCGTCCAACACTATCGATAGTATTAAACGTCAACGGTGACGAAACTATTGACAGTATCGATACTATCGATAGTATTGCATAAAAACTATCGACACTATTGATAGTATCGTTACTATCGATAGTTGTGTACTGTCTATAGTATTATATATATATATATATATATATATATATATATATATATATTTAATATATATATTTATATATATATTTTTTCTATTTTATTTATATATATATATATGTATTTTGTATTTATATATAGTATCGATAGTAGCGATACTATCGATAGTTTCGTCACCACTGACGATTAATACTATCGATACCATCGATAGTATTGGACGAAATCGATACTATTGCCTCATATTACGCTATTGATAGTATCGATACTATCGATAATATTGATACACCTATCGATACTATTATTTTTTTGTGAATCGATAGACTATCGATAGTCCACTATCGATCGGCAACACTATTTATGAATCCGAACGTGAAAAACAATTGAGCAGTATTGTCTTTTGAGGGGTCTTGTTGAATACTCACAGTGTAGTAGTCCTGCGGTTGGTGTAAGCATTTAGCGGCCGCTAGTAGAGCGGCGGGCGGCAATGCGGGCTTCGGTCGCAGTATCCGCCAAACGCCCGCAGCGCCGCGCCATCTATTGGGAGTAAAATGATAGAACTCGAGATTTTTTTCATTCTTAACTTATTTATTTTTGAAGTAAAACTTCTTTACGCACGCTTTACTTGGGGAGTAAGCTGGAAGTTGAGAGGGAGATATAAGTTAGCGAAGATAGAAAGAGAGAGAGTTACGTTTCGTATATTTTTAAACGTTAATGTGCGAGTGCGAGTTGCGTCTGTCCAGAATGAACATAGACTGATCGATCTACAGACGTGTGGACAATTTTGTAATTGAACATTTTTATACTTTAATATTTTGAAACAGAAGTTTTACTTCAGTCGTGTGGTTTAAAGCACACTCCTTTTTTTATTTATATTTTACTAGCTGACCCGCCCGCGGCTTCGTACGCGTGGTTTGTCAATAAAACATTACCCTCCTGTGCAGTCGCGTAAAGTATATCCTATGTGTCAAGTCCATTCATAATCTATCTAGGTATATAGGTACCAAATTCCATCGAAATCGGTCGAGCCGTTAAGTCGTGAAAAGGTAACAAACAGACAGAGAGACAGAGTTACTTTCAAATCGGTATGTACGTAGATTATAAACTGGATTAAGACAAGAGGCTGGCGGAAGCTAGTTATACATATTATACTTTTCTCTTGAATCACTCGTATCTATTGCTGAAAATTGCATTAAAATCCGCTGAGTAGTTTAAAAGATCTAGGGTAACAGACAGCGGAAGCTACTTCATTTTATACTATGTAGAGAGTCAGAGAGTCTCATTAACTAGCTATTTAAGACACTTTGTATTATTATAGCTGTTGGTCTCTTCAATAATTAAAATAAAAATTATCTTTAAGAATACCCAGTTCTTATTCGAGTGACTTTTGTGAGAGTGAAATAAACGGCTATATATTTATTTAATTTTCTTTCATCTCCTCTAGGTTAGGGGTCATCAACCGCGTGTGATTTTTTCCAGCCACTTTTTTATACCCCTATATTCCCCTTGGTGATGTCTCGTGATGTTTTAGACTACCTCCCCCCCCCCCCCCCCCCCACACCCACCATCATGTGCAGTTTTTTTATATCGGAAAATCTGTTTTAGTGAAAAATGTTCATAAGCTTCTATAAACCACACAAAGTCGCGCATGGGAGGACAGTCTGCTCAACGCTAAGTATTGTTGTTAAGCTGCAGGGTTCCGTACCGAAAGGGTAAAATGGGACCCAATTACTGAGACTCCGCTGTCTGTCTGTCTGCCACCAGGCTGTATCTCATGAACCGTGATAGTTAGACAGTTGAAATTTTCACAGATTATGTGTTTCTGTTGCCGCTATAACAACAAATACTAAAAACAGAATAAAATAAATATTTAAGGAGGGCTCACATACCAAAAACGTGAGATTTTTGCTCGTTTTAGCTCGATATTGATAACGGCAACAGGTAGACGCTTGAAATATTCACAGAATATTTAGTTATATATTCGCTTTAAACATAAATAATTAAATTAACATACAACAAATATTTAAAGATGGCTCGCATACAACAAACGTGATTTTTTTTGGCGTTTTTATAGATAATGGTACGGAACCCTTCGTGCGCGAGTCCGACTCGCACTAGGCCGGTTTTTAGACATACATTCGCTCGCTCAGGATTTCACGTGCTCGCACAGATAACATATACGTGATTGTCACAACATCGTCTCCCCCTTATCGTGACCAATCGTGGTGTACCAAACCCCTGTTCAAACCTTCTCGATAGTAACTCCATCTCTCCGTTTGTTGTAACGTTTTCAAAACTAAACGTCTGGACCGATTTCGATGTAATTTGGTATTTTCACTCTAACTTCAAAAGCGTGCGAAACCGCTGGCGGAAGCCAGTAACTTGTATAGATACAGGTAGGCATGGTACATACTTGCAGGCACTAGAACATAATGTGGTGACCCACAGCTTCCATTCTCTGTTCCTCTGCGCTTCGGCCGACAGCGTTGTGAAGGCAAATCTGGAACAACAAAATTATGAAAATGTATTTTTTGACACATGCACGTAAAACCATATATACTGTCGGGTAACTATCGCGTCGGGAAGTGTCTAGTCAATGGTGTGGTCTTTGGTTCCTAGACCAGGGTGCAGAGGAATGCAAACAACTGACTGGTTTTTTTTTCGAATGGACTTATCTCGCTGTTGGCCTCTGAGGCCGTTGCAGCTTAACCGATCTTTTGGCGAGCGCAGAAGGCGCTCAGCCCTGTAAGTTTTGATAAGGCAACTAGTGCAAGGTCACCACTTAGGTACGAACCTCGGCTTGGGCTGTTGCCAGGGTGGGGATAGGAGAGAAACGCCCGGGTACGTGCTTATACCTCGTATAGGCGGCGACTGAAGGGACTCGTCGACCTCGCCGGCGAGGTCGGTGTATCTGTGAAGTGTTCGCTCTGTCTAATGTAGATGACTCTTCCGCATTAGCGGAGGTGATTTCGTCATTCGGGTCTCCGAGAACGTGTCTCGGACGACGGAGGGTTTAAACAACTGACTGGGGGTGAGTCTCGTAATCATCTTCTCATCCCTTATGGGATGGGGAAGGAGTTTTAGGGCTCTGCCCTCTTACTCCGGCATTTCTTCACCCATAACAATGGGCGCGTCTTTTGGGTTTGTGCGGTTTCTTAACGGGAGGGCGCTAACCCCGCCGTCACTCACTTGTCCGGGCGATCAGGCCTTGCCAGGTGAGATCCCTGGTTCCCCAGGGAAGGCCCAGCAAACCGATCTGCGACCGAACGAATGACCGACGGGGTGTGCGTCCCCGTTGTGTCCGCGATTTCTTCTTCCTCTTCTTCTACTTCTTCTCTGGTGATCATGTCTCTAGAGTAGGCTTTCATCCTCCTACGACTGGGTTCATCTGGTGGTCTGGCATGTAACGGGGCAATCCCTTTTATGTGGGCATGCTGGGACTCATCGGCTCTGCGAAACATACTTGTGGTCAGTCTGCCCACAAAGGTCTCGATGTTCTCGTGGTTTAGCCCCCTCTGGATTGTGCTGTTACGCACGTACCGGGGGGCCCCAACTATCCTTCTGAGGGCGACTTTCTCTTGGGCTTGGAGTCTGTTTCTGTTTGTTCTGCATACCACGCTGGCGCCGCGTAGGTCATCCGTGTCCTGAGGTAGGTCTTGTAGATCAACACTTTTGTCCTCGTCGGCAGCTTTGATTGCAGGATTGGTAGGAAATTGTTGAAAGGTAGAAAATGAAAGTCTCCGGTCGATCTTGACTCCCAGATACGTCACGTTCTGCTGCCAGGGGACCTCCACATTAAGCAGCTTTAGGGGTGTCGGTTGTAGTGTGCTACCCCTTATAATCGCCTGGGTCTTCGCCACATTTACCGACATCCTCCACTTGTTCAGCCATTCTGGCAGGGCGTCGAGTGTGGGTTGCAGTCGCTTGACCGCAAAGGCTGGTTTGTATGAGGATGCGTAGTCCCCAGCAACCCCTCGTGCCATACTCTGTCGAACGCCTTCTCCATGTCCAGGAGTATTGCAACGACATACTCCTTCTTGTTATGGCTTGTGGCCATCTCGTTCACCATCTTGGCGATCTGCAAGGTGGTGGAGTGTTCGGCCCTAAACCCGAATTGCTCCTCCCTCGGTTTGATATGTGGCGTCAGGTGCTTGAGCAGCAATCTTTCAAACACCTTCGAGATGGTGCTCAGCAGTGTGATAGGACGGTAGCTTCCAGGTTTCCGAGCATCCTTTCCGGGTTTTGGGAGCATCACCACTTTGCCCATCTTCCAGCTCGTCGGGAAATGACCAGAGCGGAGTATGCCGTTGTAAATTCTCGTTATTGCCACCACCGCCTTTGGTGGCAGATTTTTGAGGGTTTCGTTGGTTATGTAGTCTAGGCCAGGCGCCTTCCTTCTTGGGAGCCGGTTTATCGTCCTCTTGACTTGCCCAGGAGTTATGAAGACGATTCCCGGCTCGTCTGTCCCTGTGGTCGATGGTGGTGAGGCCAGATAATCAGCCACGTGCTTCTCCACTTCAGCCACATGAGTTGGGTTGCTTGGGGGGTTCGGGGAGAACTGTTCCTTCAGGCTGTCTGCCAGTATCTCGGCTCTGTCAGCTGCCTCGAACTTTAAGAGCCCGTCACTTCCAATCAGCGGTTGGACGGGCTTCTTCTTGTCGGACAGTTGACGACATAACCGATGTATAGAGGGGATATCATCGGTTATGGCGTCAATGTGGTCTTCCCAGCTTTCAGCGGCGTGTTCATCCAGGCGGCCTTTACGCGTCCCACCAGCGCGTTTACCTCTCGCTTGAGTCGCGGGCATCTGGTCTCCTGCCATAGCTTCCTTCTCTCTCTTTTCTCGCGGATAAGTTTCCTAATCCTCTCCGGGAGAGGTTTGAATCTCGTCGCCGGTGAGGAGGTGTGCGAAGCTGCAGTGAGGGAGTCTTGGATGGCCATGGTCAGTTCTTCCGTAGCTCGTTCGACGTCTTCTGGGGTTTCCACCGGTCGGGTGGTGGTCCTGATTTTGGCTTCACTCTGAAACGCTTCCCAGCAGATTATCCTCCTTGGCGGTAGTGGTGCGATCCTGCTAGGGATGTTAGTGAGGGTAAGCAGTACTGGTCTGTGGTCTGATGGTAGGTCCTGCAGGACGCTGAGTTCGGGAGCAGTGGTCAGTCCCTTGTACACCACTATGTCGATGACATCCCCGGCTCCTTCCGGGGTGTAGTGAGTCCATGTTTCAGGGCCGATCACTTCGTAGTGGTGGTCCATCGAGTCTTGGTATAACGCACGCCCGTTCTTGCACACCTTGGTAGAGTTCCAGAGAGTGTGTTTCGAGTTTAGGTCGCCGGCTACGACGGTCGGGGTGTCGGTGTTCAGTAGCGTTCTCAGTTCAGTCTTGATCAGAAGATCGTTTGGTGGTTTGTACACGGCGAAGAACCTTATGTTTTCACCGGCGACATTCACAAGCACTCCAAGAGCTTTGATGGACTGGAACTCTACGTAAGGGATGAGCTGGTGTATCAACCTTCGGTGGACCATCACCGCTAGCCCACGATAGATTCTTCCCATGGGGGATGTCTCGTCCCTCCTGTACACGTGGTAGTTCGGGATGTTGTACGTGGTGCCCGTTTTCAAGTGCGTCTCACTGACCAGCATTATGTCAATATTTTGCTCACGGAGGAAGATGGTCAGCAGTTGTTTCTTCCCCGTGAGCGTTGCGGCGTTCCAGTAGACTATCCTAAGAGGACCCCCCATTTTTGTTCAGGATCCTCATTAGGCCCATCAACAACTGACTGGGATTTACTGAAGCACTATTTATAGTCCGTTACATAAAGTGAACTCTTTATCAAAGGCTGGAGGCGACTGGTGAGCCGGCGGGCTAATGACACCACGTTGGGCCAAAATGCAGACTTCCATAAAACTCAGTCACATTATATACTGCAGTAGCCCTAGCCACACATACAGTTTTTTTTATACTACTTATATGGCAAACGAGCATGCAGTCCACCAGATGCTAACTGGCTACTGCAGCCCATGGATATCCACATAGAATTCAATACAAGCTATGTTGTCTTGATCTCTATGTGGATACGTTGCAATACTATAGGACTTAACTGTTATGCCTATGTGCCAGTAATTACAGGAACATACCATTACCATCTGACCGGAACACAGCAGCACAAGTACTGCTATTTGGCGGCAGATAAAGGTAGGGCGGTGGTGCCCACTTCCTCGAGCTCGTTCACAAAAGCTCTACCTCCAGTAGGTATAATTATTTATATATAAATTTTATTATATTTAGTATTTTTATATTGGGTACAGTTATAATTATTTCGAAAGTACAGGCTATTATTTCGATGATGTTTGGTATATAGATAGATTTTTACCGGGATTGCGACCTATGCTACTTGTTACCCGTCTGCAGAGAAAAAGGGTTATGCTTTTATCAGCCCCGGTTCACCCCCCAGGCACCCAACCCAATTGCAGGGGGCACTGAATAATTCAATAAAAAATTCCGTGCCCACTCCTTGCCCATGGTCCACATATACATTGCTGTACATTTCACACAGCGCTATCTAGCCCCAAACTAAGCGGAGCTTGTACGATGAGAACCAGATAACTGATAGAATACTTATATACATTTTTTTTTGGTACATACATACTTATAATATACTAGCTGACCAATCCGCAGCTTCGCACGCATAGTTTTTCAATAAAAACATTACCCTCCTTCTGCGCATTTGGGTAAAAAGTAGCCTATGTTACTCAGGGATAGTGTAGCATTCTAATGGTGAAAGAACTTTTGAAATCGGTCCAGTAGTTTTTGAATTTATTCATTACAAACATACACACAAAAATACAAATCTTTCCTCTTTATAATATTAGTATAGATAGATAAACAACCAGACCCGGAACAAATATCTGTAGATCATGCAAACATTTGTTCCGCGGTGGGAATCGAACCCGCTATCTGCGTCTCAGCCGGCTATTCACCCACAGCACCACGGAGGTTGTCAAAGCCGGAGGTTGTCAGTTCACCTGGCTGTTCATTTTGTTTGGAACGCTTCAAACTTTAACAGCCCCCCCCCCCCTCCCCCTCCCCCCGCTATCGCCTCTCAAACGCTGGAGGGTAGGGGGCGTCACATCAAGCTTCTGTCCCGGTTAGGAAAAGTTTGTAACATTATATTGGAATAAGAGAGTATATTAATAATCTATTTAGTTCATATTTCATAGACCGAACACAAGTACGTAAAACCGTACTGTAGTATCACCATTTCTTTATTTTCTTGATGACAGCTCCTGTGAAAACTTGAACGAGCGTCTTTTTTACATTATGTATGCATTATTTTATAAAAATATGACGCTTGCGCACGTACAAGGTTATACCAGAGTCGGAGAAACTGATAGGGTTGGAGCTATCGATAAACGTAACACGATAACAGACCCGATATTATTTTACAAAATGTCAGAAACTAAACTACTGCCGGATACTTTTGTACAAATTTATTAACTATACATATTTCATTACAAGATGTTACACGTATTAATTCTTGATTGATAATGCCAACTTCTTTAAAATTTTCGAACCTGTTGTAAAATAAGTAGGTATAGGTAGGTACTCGACAATGAAACGAAATAATTATAACGACAGGTAATCTTTATTTGTTTTAATCAGAAGCTGATGAATCAAAATATAATACATATATGCGATCGATATCATTACTTATTTGGTCACAACACTACAACTATCAAATTAGAACTGTCATCGAGAAAATAAAGAAATGGAAATAGTATTGTTAGGGTTCACCCATTTGTTAAGTTATATAGACGCTATGTCGATTAATTAATTTGTTTACTCGATATTATTTTAAAGCTGGCAATTATTTTTAAAATGTTGGCAGCAATGCTTTCGAGTTGGAACTCACTGATTGGTCAACGCAAAATGACGTGGGCAAATCGGTGAACTTTTCGGATCGGGCGAATTTATACTAGAAACTTTGGAGCTCATTCTCGTCGTTGCTTTCGAACAAGGAACATTGTAAGTATAAACATGAGTATATAATAAAAAAGTTATTACGTAGTCGGCGTTCTTCTTTCCTACGGATCCTGATATTGAGCTAAGCTTACAGTATAATATTATAAATGAGAACGTGTTACGCTTTCGTGTCGTAACGGATGAACCTATTTCGATGAAATTAGGTAACTAGGTGGACCTGGATTGAGAAACAGACTTGATACTTTTTACAAGGGCTAGGACGAAAGCTAGTCAACAATAAAACGCGATCCAAGGAAACATACGTTTCTGATGTCAGGATTGATTGCTATGGTGTTCCGCAAGGTAGCGTGTGGGGCGCTTTACTCTTATTAATTTATACTAGTGGTTCGCCCCGAACTGAGATCTCGCGAGCCTCCCATAAAAACAAAAAAAAATATTATTTGTACCTTATTTTTGGTTAGAGGAGGCATCTACACAACAGTGTGTGCAGACGGGCTGAGATGATGAATCTTTGACTATCAAAACAGTGCCACAAAATGCTTAACCAATTACCTTGACCTACAGTTTTATTCAAATTACAGGTAACGAGAGTTCATGTAATTTGATTGGTCTTTTTTGGGGTAGAACTTGCAGTTATTCTGAATTTCAGACTTTTCCTTAAATTTCTATCACTAAAGCTACACGTATAAAAAAATTCAGCACCGTGGGGTCACTGGTCTACCCTGTGAATTTGGTCAAAGTTCAGTTTTTAATAAATTAAAAACTACAATTTTTAAACCAAAAATAAAAACGATGACATAATGTAGTCACAAAGACTTATTATTAAACTTGCCACTTGACCAGATAGCCCCATTTTGTTTTTTTTTACCCCACTTGAACCCCAATATCTCAACAAACCCCCGACATTTTTAGCTCATTTAGTCACACCAAAATTGTGCCAAGGGTAGTCGTATAGTTACTTGTAAAAGAGCCAGTCGTCGAGCGGCGAGGCGAGCGCGGCTAGCAGGGCCCGGTGCGAGTATGTGGGACGCGGCGCGGCGGCCGACGCGCGCATTGCGCGCCAACACGCTCGCCATGCGCCCGCGCCGCGCGCGCGCACACCCGCCGTAAATGCAGCCTGGAACCATACAAATAAATATCATTTGTTTTCAGAAGCCCATCATATAGTTCACATCGGATCGCTCAGTGTATTCTACCGCCTGTATAACGGGGACTGTTCTGAGGAGCTATTTGATCTCATCCCGTCGTCGAGATTTTACCACCGCACTTCTCGACAACGTAATAAAGCTCATCCACATATAATCGACAATTGGGTATCGCGCACCGCACGCTTCACGCGATCTTTTCTACCCCATACTTGCAAGATGTGGAATGAGCTACCATCTGAGGTTTTCCCATTAGACTACGACATGGCACGCTTCAAAAGAAATGTAAAGAGGTTTTTACAGTGTAGGGAACGCATCGACAATACCCCGGGTGTTGCCGGTGTCAATAGGTGACAGTGACCGCTTACCATCAGGTGGTCCGTAAGCCTGTTTCCCTACAAATAACATAAAAAAATATAGTTCACTTACTTCAGGCATGAAAATTACACTGGCGAACTTAATGCTAGATAGCATTCTCTTCCAGTTAACCTTTGTGTAATGCGGAAAAATAGTTATTGTAGGTAGGGCATACTTGGTAGAAAGAGAGGCATGCGACTGTACCTACACGTTTTTTGATGTGAAATCTTCTATTGGCGGGCCAATAGATGTTATGATCTAAATCTGGGATTCCCAAACTATTTTGGGCAAGAGATCCCTTTTCCCCTTGTAGACTCTATAAAGTTAGTAAATCGTTTAAAGGGCAAGGTGTTCGCTTTTATAACAAACTCCCAAGTGATGTACAAAAATTAACACTTAACAAATTTAAAAACGCAATTAAACAAAATCTTTATAAAAAAGCCTACTATAAAATATCAGATTATTTAGATGATAGAGAAGCTTGGGATTGAAATTGCTCCAACTCGTTCAAAATGTTACAATTTAGACGTAATTTATTTTCTGTATTGTAATTTATTCTAAAAGGATCATTAAAAAAAACAACCACCCTTGTTTTCTTGCCTTTCTTTCCTGGCTTGGTCGCGAAGGAACAGGCAGTAAAAAATGACGTTTCAAAGTGATCCTTGTAATTTTAACGAATAAAAGATTTTGACTTTCCAAAATGAACTGATACCTAAGACCCCTATAGCCAAATTACTTTAAAAATCCGGTCTCTAGTTATTTTCCTATTAATACAAAATAATTACCAATTTAAAAACTTTACGGTTGGTTAAGTGGGTAAACTTGACATCATTTGCTCATCAAAATTTAACAAAATAAATAGACATGAAATTCAGTAAATACCAAATGTAATTAATAATACAAATTACGTAAAATTATACAAGTTGCTTATTAATAAAAAAAACAAACGTTAAAATCGCAAAGTAATGATAAAAAAATAATATGTCGACCCCTGGGAAACCGATTTCATTCCTAGGGGGTCGACCATATCAACCACTTTGGGAATCCCTTATCTATATAAACAATGTGATCTGAGACGGACTTATTGGATTACATACGGTGTAGTGCATATTACATATTTGTTATATCAATTTGCGAATATTCGTAAAATGTTTTCGTAATTATGTGAATCTATTAAAATTTTTGGGACTGTTTCGAATCACTAAAATTACTTATGTTTAAATTAGTTTCTCATACACGGTCTCCTTTAAATCACTGTTTTCCCAGAACAAGCGTTGTTCAGACCATGGTCTACTAACTGTTTATAAGATCAAATAAAAAAACAAAACGAAATCGGTCTTTGAAAAATATAAAAAGTTGCGAACTTAAAACGTCTATTTTAGCGTTACGCTCTACAACATAGTCAGCGCGCTGGCCGGTATCTACTGGGTACCTATCTAACTAAGGAGTGGGTATGCTACGGCTAGCGTAGATATGAACTTTATGTCACGGTTAGTTTTTGAACAAAGTTAGACTTATTTGAGAAGGTCTAGATTTGTTTTATTCTCTTATTTGATGCTATAAACAGTTATTAGACCATGGTGTGAGCAACATTTGTTCTGGGAAAACAGTGGCTTAAAGGGCACCGTGTATACGTGAAATGCAAATTTCCATTGAGAAAAACATTAATCAATGAGAGGGCTTTTCATTTTCGAAATAAAAAATAAAAAAAACTAGTTCCAGTTAGCGTACTAGATGGCGCTGTCTAGAGATGCAACGATTAAAAATATGGTTTAAGGGAAGACCGGAGGGGAATCGCCCATACAACACGTACTACCAAGATCATTTCTATATGGAGCATATTTCTACCTCAATAAGGTATTATTTTAATTTGAATAGTATTTATCTAGGTTCCCAGCCATATATTAGATCAAAATACTTACCTAAAATGAAATAGAAGCGTATCGCATTCTGCATGTTTTTACGTCATAAAAGACCTGTTTTCAACCTTATTGTTGCGTATTAAAAACAACAACATCTTACTTATCCTAGTCATGGGAACATAGATTATATCGTCTAGTTACAGAATACCAACACAATGAGAAAAATACAACAAGTTTTCAGTCATCTATTTTTGGTACGGAACACGGTCAAAATCTAATCAAATTTAGAATCGTTCTTTTGCTATCACTGTCGCTCTGCGTGGCTAAACTTCGTCACTAAACAGGGATAGCGATATTCAGGCCGAAGTTTTTGACGCGGCCGAATTGAAGTTGCGCTCGGGGTTCGCCGGCTTCTTAAGTCCCATAATCTTAAAGACACAATAACAAAATTTGTCTAACACAATCTCATTTCGTCAGGCGAATAAACACAAATGTTGTTTTTTTTTATTTCAAGTTCCTCGAAAATAATATTGACATGCCAACTAACATTGACAATTCAGTTTCCCTTGTCAATCAGAGCATGACACAGCAACGCCATCTGTTAGCAGTTATAAAAACATGGCCATAAGAACCCCTCATTAAAGACAATATAAATATTAAAGTTTTTTAACATTGAGGTATTTTGGACGCGAATACATCGCAAAGTTTCCCGAACGCTGTCCAGCCGAGTTGGATTCGTCGACTGACCAAACAAATATCAATAAATGTAAAAAAAAAACAATGTCCTCACCTCCTGATAAATCTCCTGCATAGTTTCATTCCTCTCGTACCATGCGTCGAAAAGCTCCAGCGCTTGTTTGGTCACCTCCTGGTTCTCCCATTCCACACCAGCTGTTAATAAGGCTCCGCTCAGCCAACTTTAAAACAAAAAAATATTTATTACATTCAATTAACTTAGAATCAAACTAGGTGTTTGCCAAAGAGCGATGGAGCGCAGCATTTTGGGTGTAAAGCGGATCGACCGGATACCAAACTCCTGGCTGCGCTCGAATACCGGCATCGCTGACGTGGGCATCAAGGCTGCAAAGCTGAAATGGGACTGGGCGGGTCATGTCTCCCGCATGGAACCCGATAGGTGGGCCAAGAAGACAAGCATATGGACTCCTAAAGACGGAAAGCAACGCCGAGTACCTAAGGCCTAAAAAGCGCTGGAGCGATGACTTGGACGTCTTCCAAAGAGACTGGCGGGATATGACTCTAGACCGTGATAAGTGGAAGGAAAAGGGGGAGGCCTTTGCCCAGCAATGGGACAGTATGCGCTAGTAAAAAAACAATAACTTAGATATATAACACATTTCCTCAAAACTATGATCTTTAATATACATAATTCTTCAAGAGGCATTTATATTTGGCAGTGCTCGTACAGATATAGGAATCTTATTTGTTCAATTATATAAACATGGGATTTATCACGTACCTACCGTTTTATCGGTGTTAACGCAACCCCCCATTATCGCGTCCGTCTACTCGCGCGCAGTGCGAGGCGAGACGCAGTGCGGAGCGGATCGCACTCACCCTGATGAAGGTTTACGAATTGAATCGAAACATTGTCGGTCGAAGCACCGATAAAACGGTACGTGATAAATCCTGTATTTATAATAATGATTGAAATAAATCACGTAGAATTAAATAAATCTAAGTAGAATCTTATTGTTAATTTATTATTTACTTATTTATTAGACTTACAGCTGGTCCGGTGGTAAGGTAGGCGCAGTGTTGATGGCTGCGTGGAGGGAAGCGAGCAGCGCGTTCAGCCGCGGCCCGGACGCGCTTACCGCTAGCAGCTGTTTCCACCAGGAGAGCTCGGACACTACGACACGCCAGGGAGCCCAGTGCTGTTCTGTGCTAAGGCGGCCTGATCAAATATAATATATAATTTTTAATATATAATTTTTCAAATATATTATATCTATTTTCAATTCGAAATCCAATTTGTTTAATTTTATGGTTCTATTAAATTACTGTATTGTGTTAACATTCAAATCAAATCAAAATCAAAAAACAAATTATGGTTTGTTACAAATACATTTAAACTTAGTGGGGGAGCTCTTCTTTTAAGTTGAAAACCGGTGTTAGAAGAGTCCCTCTTGTTCAGTGGTCTGTAAGAACACTTGTAAACAATTTAAATTTAAATTTTGGTACACAAAAATAGGCACTTTTCATATTGAAGTGATAAAACAAAAAAATATTTTTTAATAAACAGTTAAGTCATAAATGATTATATTAAGGCATGTATAATATATTGTTTGCAAAGTTTTTTTAAGTTCTGCGACCTCAGTGACATTCAAAATTTTCACCGCATAAACGATGAAGGAGCCACCATAGATAACATCTCAATGTGTATTGAGGTTTTTTTGAGAAGAGAGTTGGAGGACCGGCATGGCATAGAAGAAATTCAAAGCGCTCACGGAGGTAGGAAGGAAAGAATGGACAATAAATCTTTGAAGAGGAGAGAGACGAAGACGTATCCATACTCATCAAGAGAGCTAAAGTATTTGATCAGGTCTCTCACTATGTGCCTCATAAGAAGGCTCATGGTCGCTCAGCGTGCGTGATCGAATGAGAAAAAAGGAGGTCCTTAAACAAACCAAGGTCACAAATATAGCCGAGAGGAATATCAAGCTGAAGTGCTAGTGGGCGGGGCACGTTGCTTGAAGAACTGGACGGCCGTTGAAAAATTCTAGAGTGGAGACCATGTACTGCGAAGCTACACTAGAGGAAAGGACAAGCAGGCGCACGGCTCAGTACCATACGTACCTAGTTGATATACCACCCATTCGCACACACCGTTTTGGATCTACATTCTCGATGCGTACAACTAAGGTATGGAACACTTTGCCGTCGGCTGTTTTTCCTAAAGAATACAATCCGGGCCTCTTTATGGTAAGAGGCCATACATAGATCATACTGCAAAAAAAGCGATTAAGGCATTGGGATTCGTTTTAAGATCTTGCTCTCAATTTTCCAATATCAAATTTGTCAAAGGCCTCTACTGTTCATTTGTGCGCAGCATCCTTGACTACGGTTCACAAGTTTGGAATCCACAGTATGATGTTTACATAAATCGACTAGAATCCATACAGTGTAGGTTTATGAGATTTATTCAGTAAGTACAAGTGTAAAACATATGATATAGATTATGAGTCGAGACGCAAAAGGCAACATATGCTTCCACTCCAGGAAAGAAGAAAGTTATTGTACATTTCAATATTGGTAAAAATTGCACAGTCTCTCATTGGTTCCGTTCTTTCCATGATACGGTTACGAGCCCCAACAAGAACCGTAAGGATACCTTTTATTTCCCTTCATGTTACTCGCTGTAAGACAAACTATCGGCAAAACTCCTTATTTATCAGATCTGCTAACTATTTAAACTGATTGACTTTCCTGAGTTAGATTTATTCAACTTATTATTCGCGTTCTTCTGGAACACTGGCTTGAATTGGTTCAATCACTAAACAATGATATTTTCATTAAAAGTGAAAGTAAGAACAAACGTTCTTACTTTCACTTTTAATGAAAATTATATATTTTATTTATATATTATTTTTTACCTTTCTTTTATTTTGAAAATTCTTAGCTAACTATACAAACAAGTTCATTTAAATATTATATGGGAAAACATGTAAATGGTAATAAGTGTTTATATTTGCTTCTTACTAGGATATAAGTACTGTTCGTTTTTCGAATAAAATAAAAAAAAGAGTGAATAGGTTCCTTCTAGATCTTCGTGTTTCATCTTAGACCACATAGTCTACGATGGATCACGCTTGCCTAAAAGAATCCTATTTACTCGCGACTTGAAGACACCCAGGTTGTAGTTATTAGGAAACACAGACTCTGGCAAGGCGTTCCACTCCTTGGCGGTGCGCATATTAAAGGTCGAAGAGAACCTCTTTGTGCTAATGGGTGGTATTTCTACCATATAGCGGTGGCGCACCGCGGAGCGTCTGGTTGTTTGATGATAGAATGGAGATGGTGGGATTAGGTTGAATGGTTCCGCCGCACACTCCCCGAAATATACTCGATAAAAAACCTTTCGTCGATGCTCCACGCTGTGGAGCCTTCCATCAACTAGAGCATCGTTGCCTACGATGCTTATGTATGATGATATGTATGACTCATGTATGATGATTTAGTTTATGTGTGTTTGTTATTTGTGTCGAAACAAATGTATCTATCTATCACCTACGATGAGAAATATAACTTACTAGCAGCTGCCACTGCTCTGCTGGCCGGCAGCCTGCCGGCTCGGCTGAGGACGAAGGCGTCGTCCAGCATTAGGGCTCGCTCAGCCGGCGCTCCGTTATCGTACATTTCCGCTGCGCGCGCCGCCACGTATTCCCCCGTCTGTAATAAAACAGTTGCTTATATTTTTTATGGTAACAGAGGTTATCTTTTAAAAGAAGCGTAAGGAGTATTCTCTTTTCGAAAAGAGAAAAGAAATACGAGACTTCACTTTCTCATTTCCATTGTCTATTAGAGTAACCCGAAATCTACCCGAACTCTACCCGAACTTTAACGATAAAGATTTATTTTTGCCAAAACATGGGTAAAATTATACAGATGTTACAAAATTAAATGGTTTCACCATATTCAGCCACAGTGGCGTGTAAATTACATGTGATATAAAATTAAATTAAATACAGATAACTATGAAATAATAAAAGGTAAGTAATGCCAGCACATACTAATGAAATAATTAGATTACAATTGAAACTAGAGATGTCATTGTGTATCATTTAAATATTCATTATTTCTGTAATATGCTTCTTGGGTCAGTTATTTTTTTAATTTTATCTTAAATAGATGGGAACTGTGTATCGATTTTATAGTAATATGAAGCTTATTATTACACACTCCCATACAAAACACACTCTTATTAAACAAAGCTAGCTTAGACGCTATTGATCGAAGGTGGCCTTTATGCCTGTTGTTGTTCAAGTTTTCGTAGTTTGTGATATTGTTTCTAACTTGTAAAGCCGATTCGTAGATGTAAAGTGAAGGTAGGGTAAGAATTTTTAACGTCTGGAAATGGAGCTTACACGAATCAGTTCTCTTCAAGTTACAAATAGACCTTATACACTTCTTCTGAGCTTTAAACACGGTATCTTTATCTGTTGAATTTCCCCAGAAAATAATCCCATATTTAAGTATGGAACCTATTGTGTTGTGTGGAAGTATGGTACGCATGATAGGCATTTAAAAGAGCATTTTGATTGACGATTTTTTTAAGCATTTATTAATGAGCACTGAGCAGAGATACATATGAGCACTGGCTGATTTTGGTAGAGATTTCAGCGATATGCTGTTTCCATGACAGATTACAGTCTATGTAGATACCCAAGAATTTAATACCTTGCACTTCTTTTAACAGTTCATATTGTTCGTCGGTATATTGCATGTTATCATAGTCACTACAATAGTTCAGTCCATTTACGTCACTATAATTGTAATCGTCAGAGTAATAATTTTGATCATAGTAGGGGTCACATTCGTACTCTTTCATACTCAGTTCATTTAATTTAAAACCTTGTGGTGGTTGAGGTTTTAGAGGTGCGGCTGTCTTCATAGTTACATCAGTAGTTTGCAGTTGAGGTTTTTGTACCTGCGGAGTATAACTTAATGGTTTATTACCAAACTGTGGTGGTTTATAACCAAACGGCTGAGGGCCAAAGGCCAAACTGTGGCTTATAGCCAAATGTTGGGTGGGCGGAAGCCTCCAAAATTTTGTTGATGTACCTACCTTTGTAATTGGGGCACCTTATTCTGTGAATTTTGAGGAATGCCAAAATTTAATTTTCGGCAATGTATCGCTGTTAGGCAATGTAGATTTGTACCTAGATGGATTTGTTATCAATGGCCTTGAACCTGAACCTGTAATTTGGTTGCTGCCATGTATTTTATTCTTCATGTTATATTGATCTAGGAAGTAAACTTCCTCAAGAACCACGCTCAATGCATCTTCTAAAGTAGAGGGTGTTTTAGTCTCACTACACGCACCATATTATCTGAGTTCTTTATTCATGTTGCAAATTTTCATGTAGCTTATTTGCTCTAGCGTTTTTTATTGTATGTTAAATGTCATAATGAATGTTTTGTCAATGTTGATTTTTCAATTATTTATTTGTAAGCAGTCCATTATATTATAAAGAGAATTATTTATTATACTTTCATTATCATTATTAGAATTATTTGGATCAGTAAATACAGCAGTGCTGTCGTCAGCATACAAGACAATAGGATGATTTATGGCGTTAGGCAAGTCATTGATATAAATCAAGAATAGCAATGGGCCAAGTATACTACCTTGATGGACTCCACACTCAATAGTTCTACATTCTGAGTAGTACTTTTGTTGTATATTAGAGATTTTATTTATCTTTGTTATTTCCGTTATTTGTTTTCTGTCTATAAGGTAAGATTGTAATAAGTCAAACGCTTTTCCTCTAATGCCATACATTTGTTGTCTACCCCTACCCTTCTTAAAAAAACCACACTCTTGTACACAAAACATTACAAAGAAAATGCATTTAAAACATGTAACTAGACAGAGTTATCATTAAATAATCTAGAATATTGCATCGAATAAATACTTTTTCAGCGCTCATGCTCTGAAGCTGTAAACTTGATAACGGCTCCGTAAATGCGATTTACGGCCCTAGGGCCGTAAGTACACATTTCAAAATAGAAAGAGACTCCTTGCATTCATAAATGCTAAAATTAAATACATGCCAAACTTCCTTTAGCAGCCTACGTATGCCGAATACTTATTTC
The DNA here is from genome assembly GCA_918857605.2 of Philereme vetulata. Taxonomy (NCBI): domain Eukaryota; kingdom Metazoa; phylum Arthropoda; class Insecta; order Lepidoptera; family Geometridae; genus Philereme; species Philereme vetulata. The sequence continues at coordinate 5,873,670 of OU975427.1, read as the reverse complement.
TACTTAAAAATAAATTAAAGAGGCCATAGTTGAGTAATGAAAAAAACCGGCCAAGTATGAGTGGGACTCGCGCACGAACGGTTCCGTACTATTACCTATAAAAACAGCAAAAAATCACGTTTGCTGTATGGGAGCCCCCCCCCCCCCCCCGTAAATATTAATTTTATTTTAATGTAATTATTTATTTATTTTTATACTTAGATATAACTCATCACTATATTCTGTGACTATTTCAAGCGTTTAACTGTTGCCGTAATCAATATCGAGCAAAAACGAGCAAAAAAAAAAATCACGTTTGTTGTATGGGAGCCCCCCTTAAATATTTGTTTTATTTTAATTTAATTATTGTAGTGAAAATTTCAACTGTCTAACTATCATGGTTCATGAGATACAGCCTGGTGACAGACGGACAGACAGACAGACAGTCGTGTCTTAGTAATAGGTCCCCTTTTGACCCTTTGGGTACGGAACCTAAAAAGGATTTTTTTTAACAACAAACTGTTATGTCTTTGAATGAATGAATTAATGAAAACACTTTATTGTACACTTAAAAAAATATATACACAAATAGAAGACACAAAACAAATTACAATGGGCGGTCTTATCGCTGTCTAATTATTACGATTCATGAGATACAGTCTGGTGACAGACAGAAAGACAGGATCGTTTTTATTAATTTCTTCGCATTCGTGATGAAATGTTATGTTTATAACGCGGCTATAAGCAATCAATAACGCTCTCAATTTGCGGTCTGGATCACGTAATAGTAGATTATTAAACGAGGGGATAAAGCAGTGTATTGCGTCACACACACCCACGCACGCTCGCATTCAAAGGCGTCATATAAACGAGTCCCCAATTTAGTCTTAGTAGTTTTTGTAATATCCCTTAATCCTATACTATTACTGCATTTATCTTTTAGCTTTATATAATAGTAGATTATTGTACGAGGGTATAAAGTAGTGTATTGCGTCACGGGCGCTATATTGAAACCCGAACGTAACGACGAATTCTAAAGTTAACTCACGAGCGGAGCGAGGGATGCCGACAGCTTTATACACGAGGAGAATACTCTACTTTTCACACTTTCTGCGAGACAATAAAAACAAAATCTAGTTCGATGCACTCTGTGCAGAGGTTAATTCGATTTACGAATAAGTTCTTATTGTGTGGGTCTCTTTGCTTCAAATTTGAATACAGATGAATGATCCAAATTCCAATTACACATTATGCCCACGAGGGTATAATGAAATTCAGTACATCTTTACCCCCGGCTCAGCCGTAGGGATTTAATCACCTGCTTTCGGCAAGGTTTACCTACATGACATATAATTTGACATTGTCGAGCAGGTGATGTGAAAACTATATAAAATATCTGGGATTTATAATCTGTTATAGCCCTTGTATAACAATATACCTACAAGCTGATACGCAGGTAAGTTTATTTTATGATTTATAAACAAAGTCTATACTCACGTTCCCGGCTGTGATGTGTTGAGGGGCCACTCGATACAACCCCCTGGCTCCAACGTTGTATCGAACCCATTTATGCTTTCCTAGGTCTGGTATGGTCACTGCAAATTCCATTCACTTGTCAGATACACAATCGTGACCACAAACTACTCAAAATATATGTAGTGACATCTATTGCCACATAAAAGAACTCATTAAGCTAAGCTACAGAGATAACGTTAATACTGACAGCGACATCTATCGGCAAAATGGAAGAACAATCTTAGAACGCGCAAACGATGATGTAGGTAGTATGTGAATAACAATACATCTCTGTAAGACCTGTTGCTCCAAAGAACATATGCTTTTATAACAAACTCCCAAGTGATGTACAAAAACTGACAAATAACAAATTTAACAAGTAACTTTTAACAAAAATATAACAGCAGAACAAACAAACTACTGAACCGTTTTCGATGAAATTTCAATGGGACCAATGTGAAAGTATTATCCTTTCAAATAATAAAAGAATTTTCCAAATCGTTTGATAAATTACGGAGTTATGAGGTAACAAACATAAAAAATACAGTCGAATTGAGAACCTCCTCCTTTTTTTGAAGTCGGTTAAAAACGCAATTAAACCAAATATTTATGAAAAAGCATACCTACTATAACATATCCGATTATTTAGATGATAGAGAAGCTTGGGATTGACATTGCTCCAACTCGGTCAAAAATGTTACAATTTTGACATAATTTATTTTCTTTATTCTAGTCTAGAACAACCAGCCTTTCTTTCCTGCTTTGGTCGCGAAGGAACAGACAGTAAAATTGGCGTTTCAAAGTGATCATTGTGATTTTATAGAATAAAAACAATTTAAATCTTGTATTTTAAAATTTTGTTTCGGAGTAAACTGAGGCGTTCACAACTAGATACGGATCTTGCTACAGTACGACGAATAATACGGCGATACGGATACGGATATCGGATCGAGCAAATTATACATATTGTAACGCTGAGGCTGTTACAGAACAGGTAATAATATATGTATAATAGTCGGCCTCTCGAAGTTATACCTACTGTGTCACAGAAATAATTATAGAATAGTATCGTAAGAATATCCATAAGAAATAGTAGTCAGTCGAAATACCTGCCTACACTTTTCTAGTCGCCAGTGGAACCATCGAGAAACTTCGAGAGAGATATGTACTGGCGCGGTATAAATAGAGCGTAGAGACGCCCGAAGCAGTCAGTTAAACCCTCCGTCGTCCGAGACACGTTCTCGGAAACCCGGATGACGAAATCACCTCCGCTAATGCAGAAGAGATTGCCGAGTCATCTACATTAGACAGAGCAAACACTTCAGAGATACACCGACCTCGCCGGCGAGGTCGACGAGTCCCTTCAATCGCCGCCTATACGAGGTACAAGCACATACCCGTGTGTTTCTCTCCCATCCCCATCCCGGCAACAGCTCAAGCCGAGGTTCGTACCTAAGTGGTGCCCTTGCGCTTGTTGCCTCATCAAAACTTACAGGGCTCAGCGCCTTCTGCGCTCGCCAAAAGTTCAGTTAAGCTGCAACGGCCTCAGAGGCCAATGGCGAGATTAGTCCATTCGAAAAAAAACCGAAGCAGTCAGCCTAGTTTGGGCGATACGTGCGAATATTTCGGCGACTTAGTAGTTTATTGTGCGACCGTGTTGTGATTACTTGTGTTTAAGTTCGTGTATTTATCATTTTAGTGTTGAATAAAAGTGTTATTTTGGTTAGATTGATTTTCATTATCTTATCCCGAACCCTCAGCTCGTAACAGTATTATGTGGGACTTTAAATGTTGTTTTATGTTTTTCTCATTTTACCGTGTGGTGGTTTGAATTTATGGCGACGTTTGTCTGAGGTTTTGTGCGCGCAGGACGCGTCTGTCCGTGTTTGCGCCGTCTCGCTCTCGCTAGCTACTTATTACCCGTGCGCGATAAGTTGGGACCTGAGCGCGGTGACGTCATATTGGCGTGTTTGTACCGCCCGCAAAAAAGCGAACATAACAAGCAGCCGCCCGCGGCTTCGTCTTTGTTTTTTTTAACCTAATTATGTATTAATTATTAATTATTTGTAATTATGTTACTCAGGGAGGAGGCTGCTTTTTATCTAATCTTTTTTACACTATTTGAATAAAATAAAAATACAATGTTTAAGTTTATACATTTATTTTATCTATTATTTACATTATCTCATCTTCGTCACTACTTAGTGGACAGGTAAACAAAACTGTTTGTTCCGTTTTTCGTTTTCAAAAAACTCTAACACTTTTAGCACGAGGTTTCTTTCTCCGCTATGCAAAGGTTTACCCTTCATAATGATAACAAAAACACTTAACAAGAACTATAACAACAAAACAATGACACAAACTATAACAACAAAAACTACAACAACAAAACAATAACACAAACGAAAACTAAAAGAATTCCAGAGCGCGTCGTTACGTGACGTAGGCCAGTACGAGACTAAAAACCCTAGTAAAAAATAGTGATGCGAACGGTACAATACGGGTGCCATCGAGGAAGTGCAGGGGATGCGGTCGGGGAGTCGCATTCCTAGCAGGTCCCAAGTTTTTTTTTTCGAATGGACTTATCTAGCTGTTGGCCTCTGAGGCTGTTGCAGCTTAACCGAGCTTTTGGCGAGCGCAGAAGGCGCTCAGCCCTATAATTTTATTTTTTTGATGAGGCAACTCGCGCAAGGGCACCACTTAGGTACGAACCTCGGCTTGGGCTGTTGCCGGGACGGGGATAGGAGAGAAACGCCCGGGTACGTGCTTGTACCTCGTGTAGGCGGCGACTAAAGGGACTCGTCGACCTAGCCGGCGAGGTCGGTGTATTTGTGGAGTGTTTGCTCTGTCTAATGTGGATGACTCACCCGCATTAGCGGAAGTGATTTCGTCATCCGGGTCTCGGACCACGGAGGGTTTTTCTGTTTTCGGACGGTTCAATCGAATAGTCCGGAATGGTATGTACCAAAGGATTCGGATGATGAGTGGCAAGTTCATAATGTCGCTTGGAAGCGAGTTTTTTGAAAACGAAAAACGGAACAAACAGTTTTGTTTACCTGTCCACTAAGTAGTGACGAAGATGAGATAATGTAAATAATAGATAAAATAAATGTATAAACTTAAACATTGTATTTTTATTTTATTCAAATAGTGTAAAAAAGATTAGATAAAAAGCAGGCTCCTCCCTGAGTAACATAATAAATTAGGTTAAAAAAAACAAAGACGAAGCCGCGGGCGGCTGCTTGTTATGTTCGCTTTTTTGCGGGCGGTACAAACACGCCAATATGACGTCACCGCGCTCAGGTCCCAACTTATCGCGCACGGGTAATAATAATAAATAAATATAGCTAGTCACCATTATATAAATTAAACTATATTACTGTGCGATGCCAGGGTACTTATTTTGCCGATTGGCCTAGTTACTGGATACTTTCTTGATGGATTTCACAATGCGTGTAATAGCTTATATCTTTTGCACATAATTCGAGGAGCAGGTAAACGGAACACAAATATAACAACCAATAGAAATAAGTTTCAAATAATCACGTGATGGTGGCTTGCGTGGATTGGTAGAATAACAACATCGTAAGGAAGAACAAAACCCCCTATGACAGACACAACACACAAACGACCCCCAGTCCCCGGCGGCTCCGTCATCCCTGGAAGTGGTAGCAACCAGGGCAGTGGCGGAACAGGGGGTGCTAAGAATCCCCGGCAGCGATCCAGCTACCACCACCGACGACTGGACCTGGCAACGTACAACACACGAACGCTCAGGGCTGACGAGAAGATTGTCGAGCTGGAAGAAGAACTGAGCAAGCTACGTTGGGACATCCTAGGATTGTCGGAAGTCCGAAGACAGGGTCAGGACACGATGATCCTTAACTCCGGTAACTTGCTCTTCTACCGGGAGGGAGATCAACTATCCCAGGGTGGTGTCGGGTTTCTCGTCCGCAAGTCCCTCGTTAACAACGTGACAAAAGTCGACAGTGTGTCGAACAGGGTAGCATACCTTATACTCAGAATTACCGAAAGGTATTCGTTGAAGGTCATACAGGTATATGCGCCGACCTCGACACACCCAGACGATGAAGTGGAAGCCATGTATGAGGAGATCTCCGAGGCCATACATACTTCCAAGACTCATTTCACGGTTGTAATGGGGGACTTCAACGCAAAGCTAGGCACAAGGAAAGACGATGAGCTGAGAGTGGGGCCATTTGGATTCGGGCGGCGGAACCGAAGGGGCCAGAGACTGGCCGACTTCATGGAGAAGGAGGGCCTCTTCATGATGAACTCCTTCTATGAGAAGCGGCCAGCCAGAAAGTGGACGTGGATAAGCCCCGACGGTTTCACTAGAAATGAGATAGACTTCATTATGACGACCAAGAAGCAAATATTTAATGATGTCTCTGTAATCAGCAGGGTGAAAACCGGGAGCGATCACCGCATTGTTAGAGGCACATTGAATATCGATGTTAAGCTTGAAAGGGCACGTCTGATGAAGTCTGCGCTCCGTCCAAATCCTGCCCAAATCCAAAACCCCGAGAGCTTTCAGCTAGAACTGCACAATCGCTTCCAGTGCCTAGCCAGCTGCAATGATATTGACGAGATAAACAACGGGTTGGTGGAAACTGTCCAAACGGTGGGATCTAAGTTCTTTAAGGCCCCCCGCCGAACTAAGTACCAGAAACTCTCAGATGAAACCATTAAGCTAATGGAGGACCGGGATGAAATGAGATTGCAGTCTTCAGCTGATATGTCGGCATACGGCGTGCTTAATAGACGAATCTCGAAATCTATGCGACACGATCTGCGTACCTTTAATACATCTCGTATTAAGGTCGCAATAGAAAGGAACAAAGGTTTAAAAGTGTTTGCAAAGCATTCGTCTATAGGGCAAAGCCAAATGACTAAGCTGAAGACCGACAGCGGCACTATCATTTCGTCGAAACCGGAGATTCTGAGAGAGGTCGAAAAGTTCTATGGACAGATGTACACCTCAACACAAAACCCCGTTGGTCAGTTGGCTCAGGACACCAGAGCCAAACTAACCCGACACTATACCGAAGACATCCCGGACATCAGCCTGTACGAGATTAGGATCGCTCTGAAACAGCTTAAAAACAACAAGGCACCAGGTGAGGATGGAGTTACGACAGAACTTCTGAGAGCGGGTGGAAAACCGGTACTTCAAGTCCTCCAGAAGTTATTTAACTCCGTCGTCCTCGAAGGAACCACGCTAAAAGCGTGGGATAAGAGCGTGGTGGTGCTTTTCTTTAAAAAAGGTGATAAAACCTTATTAAAGAACTACAGGCCCATCTCGCTCTTGAGCCACGTTTACAAGCTGTTTTCGAGAGTAATTACGAACCGTCTCGCACGCAGGTTCGATGACTTCCAGCCTCCCGAACAAGCCGGTTTCCGAAAAGGCTTTAGTACCATAGACCACATCCACACGCTACGCCAGATTATACAGAAGACCGAGGAGTATAATCGGCCGTTATGTCTAGCGTTTGTGGACTATGAAAAAGCCTTCGATTCAATCGAGACCTGGGCGGTACTGCGGTCTCTTCAGCGATGCCAAATCGACTATAGGTATATCGAAGTGTTGAAGTGTTTGTATAGTAACGCCACTATGTCAGTCCGTCTACAGGACCAGAGTACGGAACCAATCCAATTGCAGAGAGGCGTGAGACAGGGAGACGTAATTTCTCCGAAACTGTTCACGAACGCATTGGAGGACGTTTTCAAACTCTTGGTCTGGGACAGACTTGACATCAATATCAATGGCGAATACATCACTCACCTTCGTTTTGCCGATGATATAGTCATTATGGCCGAATCGCTCGAGGAACTCGGTACCATGCTAAACGACCTCAGCAGGGTCTCCCAACAGGTGGGTCTTAAAATAAACATGGATAAGACGAAAATCATGTCAAATATCCATGTTGCGCCCGTACCGGTAGTTGTTGGGGGCGATACTCTCGAAGTTGTCGACGAATATGTATACCTAGGACAAACTGTCCAATTAGGTAAGTCCAACTTCGACAAAGAGGTCGCACGAAGAATCCAACTCGGCTGGGCAGCGTTCGGGAAACTTCGCTATATCTTCTCGTCCAAAATTCCCCAGAGCCTGAAGACTAAAGTTTTCAACCAGTGTGTGTTGCCAGTGATGACCTATGGCACTGAAACGTGGTCCTTTACTCATGGCCTCATGACCAAGCTCAAGGTCGCTCAACGAGCTATGGAGAGGGCTATGCTCGGGGTTTCTTTGCGTGACAAAATCCGCAATGAGGAAATCCGCAGAAGAACTAAAGTTGCCGACATAGCTCTCAAAATTAGCAAGTTGAAGTGGCAATGGGCAGGCCACATCGCTCGTAGAACCGATAACCGTTGGGGAAGAAAGGTTCTCGAGTGGAGATCACGGACTGGAAGACGCAGCGTAGGCCGGCCCCCCACAAGGTGGATCGACGATCTAGTAAGAATCGCGGGGAGCCGTTGGGCGCAAACGGCTACCAACCGCTCGTTGTGGCGATCTAAAGGGGAGGCCTATGTTCAGCAGTGGACGTCTTCTGGCTGATGATGATGATGATGAAGGAAGAACAATTGAGCCTTGAGTTTAGCGTAATCGCGAACATTTATGACGGTGCCTAATAATTTAACAATACATGTTCGGATTTAAAAATAATATAACGACATAAACATGCACAACATAAAATACATACCATGAAAAAAAGCGTTTTAAACATGGGATAAGTGTTCAGAATTAATAATGTAGGTATTTATGTTGAGGCTGCTGAAAATTGTGTAACATTGAAATAACGAGGTTTGTTGATGAGTGAGTAAAAGCCAGGTGGGAGTTCTCCCGGGCTCGTCGTGCATACACAGAAGGTGAGTGGATTGTGATTTTAGCACAAGTAGTGTTCATAACCATGATAGTTTCAAAAGTTATATAATAATCATCATTCTTATATCAGTCATAGAATGATGTTCCTTCCTTTTTATGTACACTTACTTTCAGTATCGTTCATCCATATGAGATGAGTAGTTTTCTCCGTCCAGCGCGAAACCTTCGCTGGTTTTGTATCATTGCCTACAACGTCGTACCTGAAACAAAATAAAAGGTAATCATTATTATAAATACGGGATTTATCACGTGCCGTCTTATCGGTGTATCGACCGACAATGTTTCGGTTCAATTCGTGAACCTTCGTCAACGTCTCGCCTCGCACTGCGCGCAGCAGCCCTCTGCGCGCGAGTCGACGGATTGCGTCAACAATGGCCCAGCGTGCTGACAGGCTACGTCATCTTCTACCGAAGAGAGCAGCAGCGATGATGATGATGATCACGGTACAGGCAAACACACAACACTAACTATCTCTCTACCAGGTTCACTCACTCTTCTGTCGCTTGCATCATGAAGACATGGCATCCATGTAAGCGGTAGAACCCATCCCCTATCTCTGTTAAAGTTTGGGACACGACTTATTTCACCCACTCAGGGCACTCAGGGCACTCGTCCTGATGAAGGTTCACGAATTGAACCGAAACATTGTCGGTTGAAACACCGATAAGACGGTACGTGATACATCCCGTATTTATTATAATGATTTAAAATCAATCACGAAAGTTTTCTAAGTAAAAAAAGTATAAGGTATTTTTATTATTTACAACTAGCTTTTGCCCGCGACTTCATCTGCGCAGGATTAATACTTAAGCCTACTTATATAGCACACTAATACTATAAATATGAAAGTTTGGATGTTTGTTTATTTATTTGTTTGTTCGTTACTCAATCACGTCCTAACGGCTGAACGATTTGATATTTTTTGGTATATACGTAGATTATAACCTGGATTACCACATAGGCTACATTTTATCCCATAAACCAGTTCCCATGGGTTAAAAATTGGGAGTCAAGTCAAGTTGCAACAGCGAGTTTAGCTTTATTTCTAGGTTACCTACACATTTAGTAGTGTAAAGCGTACAAAGCTGCGGACAACAGCTAGTTTTCTTTATAGTTTTTACGGGTTTTGCAGCGCGCGCCAGAATTTAGTCAGGTCATAAGTATTGTCACACAGTAAAAACTTTTCTTTTAGAATGCTGGCCACAAAAAAGTTTATAGAATTCGAATTTCGAATTGTTCATGAAAATAAAAATGTATACTTTTTAGAATTTTACTCATTTTTAAATATGGAGTGGACGCTTAAAGAAGACCGTGTTGCAGTTATTGCGTTGCATCGTTGCGGTTACGCGCCAATTCAAATTTTTGACATACTGAAAAATTAGAATATAACCAAAAGATTCGTTTATCGCACCATCAAACGATACAATGAAGACTCTAGTGTAGATGACAGGTCAAGAAGTGGTCGCCTTCAGTCTGTTAGGACTCCAGCAGTGATAAAAGCTGTGAAGGCGCGAATTCAAAGAAATCCCAAACGTAAGCAGAAACTGTTGGCCCTTCAGATGGGTTTAAGCAGAACCACGGTGAAAAGGGTGTTAAATGAAGACTTAGGGCTTCGGGCATATCGAAGAAAAACAGGACATCGTTTGAATGCTCGTCTAATGGACCTGAGACTGAAGAGATGCCGCGCTTTGTTGAAGCGGTACGGGGGAAAAAAATATCGGGAAATTCTTTTTTCGGATGAAAAAATTTTTACCGTAGAAGAGAGCTACAACAAACAAAATGATAAGGTGTACGCACACAGTAGTGAAGAAGCGAGCAACCGTATTCCGCGTGTCCAACGAGGTCATTTTCCATCCTCGCTCATGGTATGGTTGGGAGTTTCTTATTGGGGCTTAACAGAGGTAAATTTTTGTGAGAAAGGTGTAAAAACGAATGCAGTTGTGTATCAAAATACTCTCTCCGTGGACGAGGCGCTGTAGGACGCTACACTATTCCCGGGTGGCATAGGTTACTTTTTACCCAACTGCGCAGAAGGAGGGTAATGTTTTTATAGAAAAACTAAGCGTGCGAAGCTGCGGATTGGTCAGCTAGTCTTTTATATATTTCTTGGTTGTACTTGTTGTTTGATTTTACGATACATTGGATAAAACGTTTATGTACATATTTTTTTTATTCTGATATACTAACTCACTGTTGGCCTCTGAGGCAGATGCAGCTTAACCGAACTTTTGGCGAGCGCAGAGGACGCTCAGCCCAGTAAGTAAGTATTGAGGCAAAGGCACTTAGCTACGAGCCTCGACTTGGGCCTTTGCCGAAGAGGGGAAAGGAGGGAAACGCCCAGGTACATGTGTAACTCGTGTAGACGGCAACTGAAGGGACTCGTCGATCTCGCCGGCGGGGTCGGCGTATCTGTGTAGTGTTTGCTTTGTTGAATGTAGATCATTCAGGCTACCAGACTCTGGAATGCACTATCTGTTTCAATTCGTAACGCCAAATCCCTTCCTGTTTTTAAAAACATGGTTAATAAACATTATCTGTCGTCCATCGCTCACTAAGACTTCGCAACTTGAAATTTGGCAAGCCTCATCCTTAGCTATATTTAAATCTAGGGTAAAAAGCTTATATCTATCAGAAACGTAATGTATATTTATCTAATGTATGTATTATAAATATCATATATATCATAATTTTATATACATATTATATTTAGGTATGTAATTTAATAATTTACTTATGGCTATTTGTATTTTATTTAGGTATTAGTTGCACTCCCTTCATCCATATCTTATGTACACCCCCCACCATCTTTCACTTTACTATATCCTCTCCATCCAAACGTTGTCTGGAAGAAATAGCTTCATAGCGATAAGACCGCCCATTGTACTATTTGCTTTGTGTCTTCTATTTTGTCTGTAATTTCTATTTTTTTGTATGTGTACAATAAAGTGTTTTCATCCATTCATTCATTTGTATACATATATAATTTTTTTTAACTATGTTTTTAGAAGTAGGTTATTTAAATAATATAAAAATATTTATATGTATATATATTATTTTAGTAATATAAGTACTTGTTCTGTTAGTTATTATTTGATTTACGCCGCCGTCCTCCTTTGTTCACACAGATTCTATCCAGCCAAAGGTTGCCTGGAAGAGATCGCTTTTAGCGATAAGGCCGCCCATTGTACCTTTGATTTAATTGTGTATTCTCTTTTGTTTGTTTTATTTTTAATGGTGCGCAATAAAATAAATGTTCTATCTATCTATCATTCGTTCACGGATTTGTCATCTGGGATCACCGAGAACGTGTCGGCCTACGCTACGGAGGGATTATTGGATAGAACGTCTTAATGACTTCAAACCACAAACTCACCAAGTGCCGTTTTGTACATTCTCCGTGGAGTTCTTCCAGACTCGAGTGATATTTTCGAGTTCGTCTTCGAGCATGGGTCCGACGACAAAGGTGACCGGTATCACCCACTTGGCCGGCAGCTGCTTGTGCTTAGTGGTGGTGCGGCGGGTAGTTGTAGACGCTGTCGGAGCTACGGTGGTCGCGTTTAAATCTTCCTCTGTTATTTCTGTGAAGTTTTCTGTGGAAGATAATGAATTTATTAATAAAATATCTTCACGATGGAAGAGATCGCTTCTTTAGCGGTAAGACTGTCCATTTGTGTTTCCTATTTATTTATTCAATGTAACATACAATATAGTTTCTTAAAAGTAAGTAACAAGGGCGTGGCAAGGCAAAAACAGTTTTAAAAAGTTATAAACTAATGGCTTACGATTCACAACGATCCATAAACGTATTTAGCGACTACACATGTTTAAAATTGATGTTGTATTTCATACAAATAACAAATACAACTTGACAACTGCTTAAACCATATTAAGCCACTAAACACGTTTTATCGTTGCGCAAGTCGCCAATTTTGTTATACCTATCTAGTTTTTAAAGAATGTTCATTCATTTATTCATATACTCATAAGATCATTATATCATCATCATTATGATCAGCCTCACACGGCTACACAACAAGCTATACATTTCCAGCTTATACTGGAAATGTATAGCTTGATGTATAGCCGTCTAAACCTATCTAGATTGTAAAGAATGTTCATTCATTCATTTATATATGATCATTATATCATCATCATTACGATCAACCTCACAATGGTTGAATGTGTTTTTTTGTGAACCAAATAATTTATTTTTTTATGAAAAAAAATGAGTGTGCTTTACACGACTGAAGTAAAACTTCTTTTTCAAAATATTAATTTATAAAATTGTTCAATTACAAGATTGTCCACACGTCTGTAGGTCGAGCAGTCTATGTTCATTCTGGACAGACGCAACTTGCACTCGCACATTAACGTTTAAAAATATAAGAAACGTAACTCTCTCTCTTTCTATCTTCACTTACTTATTAACTAACTTAGTCTTAACTAACCCTCTCAACTTCCGTCCGCACTTTTCGTAGCGCATTGGTAACGCACCGCACACGAAAATTTGACGGTACATCTATAGAAATTAGCAAGGTGGTAAAAAATCTGGGGATACTCATAGATAGTCAGTTATCTTGGGGACCTCAACTAGCAGCGGTAAGCCGAAAGACCTTTGCTGCCTCTCTTAAACGGCTGCGAAACTTCCTTCCAGTTTCCACCAAAATTGCACTTGCACAGACATTGTTGTATCCCATTCTCGATTACGCTGACGCCAGCTATCTTGATTTAACTGAAGACCAACTCAATAAGCTTGATCGTCTTCAAAATTTCTCTATTAAATTCGTATTTGGCTTGCGCAAATACGATCATATTTCCGAGTATCGCCACAGACTTAAGTGGTTACCTATCCGCCTTCGCCGGAATGCGCACATTCTTTCCCTCCTTTACAGCATCCTTTTCATTCCTTCTACTCCATCCTACCTTAAAGAACGCTTTGACTTTCTTCACCTTTCCAACTCTCGATCCTTACGTTCCTCTGAAACTCTTCAATTAAAAACACCCCATCATACTTCAGTATTTTATAGTACCTCGTTTACTCTGCAGGCTACCAGGCTCTGGAATGCCATACCTGTCTCAATTAGTCACGCTAAATCTCACCCTATCTTTAAAAACATGGTCAGACAACACTATCTGTGAAACATCGCTCATTAGGCCATTTATTAATTTATGTATTTTTATAATTTATATATGTAGATATATATATTTTAAGTAGTATAATATTCATATTTATGTAATTTTATGATTATATTACATGCATTTTATTTTATATTATATTTAATAACGCCGCCGTCCTTATTTGTTCACATAGATCCTGTCCATCCAAAGGTTGCCTGGAAGAGATCGCTTTTAGCGATAAGGCCGCCCATTGTACCTACGATTTAAAAATGTATTTTCTTTTGTATGTTAATATTTAATGGTGTGCAATAAAGAAATTATCTATCTATCTATCTATTCACCAGCTTACTCCCAAAGTCAAGCGTGCTTAAAGAAGTTTTACTTCAAAAATCTTTATTTTTCAACTTCTTACCCGGTTCATAAAACAGCTCGTCTAGATCTGACCTCAAGTCCAAGGTCAGTAAGCTGTTCACGATCGGTGGGTCAGGATCAGGCGGGTCAGCTGACATTACGAATCTGACAAGTAAAAATAAATAGGTATTTGTTTTATTCTTGGACACTGTATACCTACAGCTGTGTCAGTTCATCTTGGGTCAGATTTAAAATATGTATCATCATCATATCAGCCGTAGAACGACCACTGCTGGACAAAGGCCTCCCTCATTGATCTCCAGGAACTGCGGTTGGAAGCGGCCTGCATCCAACGCCGACCTGCGGTTCTTACCAAGTCGTCTGCCCATCTAGTAGGTAAAAATCCTAAGCTGCGCTTGCCGGTCCGTGGCCTCCATTCGAGAACTTTCCGGCCCCATCGGCCATCTGTTCTGCGCGCTATATGGCCTGCCCATTACCACTTGAACGTGCTAATCCTTCGGGCTATGTCGGTCAAAATATGTATGCTAACTCAAAATAGGTCATTAACCTCACATAAGAGATAAGCAACCTTAATTACCACCTTATTTTTTGACTTCCGTGGCGCAGTGGGCGAATAGCCGACTGAGACGCAGGAGGTAACAAATGTTTGCATGATCTACATATATTTGTTCCTGGTCTGGTTGTTTTTCTATATATTATAAGTATGTATTTACCAAAAAAAATTTATATAAGTGTTATATCAGTTATCTGGTTCCCATAGTACAAGCTCTGCTTCGTTTGGGGCTAGATAGCGCTGTGTGATATGTCCAGCAATATTTATTATTTATATATTTACTAGAGTATATCTAGTGGGGGCCGTACTATTGCACTTTCCAGTGGTCTCTACCTACTCGAGAACCTATCTGCCCCAACGGCCGTCAGTTCTTCGAGCCCACTATGTGCCCAGCACCTATTGGTAATTGGTGTTACTAAGATACAACCGGTTTTATTATATACGACATTAATTTAAAACACACATCCGGAATTGTATTACCTGATTTTAGAGGTGGGTTTAATACCGGCAGCTTGAACATTTATCCAGTAATCGATACATTCCCAAAAAAATAATTTTGAACGTAAATCGGCGGCGCCTTTGCGATGATGCCGCTTAGTCAGTTTAACAGGTACCTACTTACATGATGAATGAATATGATTTGTTCACCTATTTTAAACAGGCTGTTGCATTGATATTTTACGACTTGATATTAAGGTTGTTTGAAAATTTTATATTTTCTATGGTAATGTATTTGAAAAAAACTATTTTATACCAATACTAGTAATTAGATCTATCTGTGTTTTCATATAATGTCGTACACAAAACACGTATTTACCGTTCTTGCTTTAAAACCACGTCGGAGCCTACGACAGTAGCGTAAAGCAGCGGGTAGCCGGGTTTCTCGCACCAGCCGTCCCACGCGTGGGCGTGGGACGGATCCGTACCGGCCCCGTCCCGTTCTAACGCCCGCCAGAGATCTCTGAAACAAGGTTAAAGTCAATCATATTTCGTAACTAGCTGTTGCCCACGACTTCGCGCGTTACACTACTAAATACAGCGCCGAGCTGTCGATCGGTGGCGAGGCGTAATGCTGAGCTGGAACCCATTTGCTGCAGTACCACATACACACCTACGTGCCTCTTTTTAAGTTTTCCCTGACTACATTGTATGTTTATTATTTCATTCTATTGTCCTATGTTTGTTGTATGTAATTTTCTGTTTTCTCTTACTTGTGCTTTCTCTTCGATGTTATACCTTTTGAGTGTATTGTGTGAATTTGTGTGTGCAAATAAATGTCTGTCTATGTCTAAATGTGTAGGTAACCTAGAAATAAAGCTAAACTCGCTGTTGCAACTTGACTTGACATCCCAGTTTTATTCCATCGCACCTGATTTATGGAATAAAAAGAAGCCTATGTGTTATTCCAGGTTATAATCTACATACTAAATCGTAATCATCGAATCGAAATCGGTTAAGCCGTTACGACGTGATTGAGTAACAAACAAACAAATAAAGAAACAAACATCCAAACTTTCGCATTTATAATATTAGTGTGATGTGATAAATGGAAAAAAAAGAATATTTGTATTTTTGTAAACTGTCAGTGCTAATCCTAGAATCTAGTTTTTGTTCCGAGTAGTAGAGTTCCATAAGAGAGCCCTAAAATACTATCGCCGTACCTATTAAAAAAAATGTATGTAAGTATTGTATCAGTTATCTGGTTCCCATAGCACAAGCTCTGCTTAGTTTTGGGCTAGATAGTGCTGTGTGAAATGTCCAGAAATATTTATTGGTTTACTATCTGTGCCCGCGACTTCGTCCGCGTGGAATAGTGTCTTTGGGTAGCATTTTTAATTACTTACTTAGTTAGGCTAATTATTTTACAAATAAGACAACTACGTATAAATACTTTAATGAGCTATTTGGAGTGTTTCACTGCAAAAAGCTAATTAAATTATATATACGCTGCGCAGCGCTCATTGTGTACGGCGCGGTGCTTGGCAAGTTTCTTAGTCGCGTTAACTTCAGTTTCACATCTTGTACTGACTCCGTAAATGTTACATCAGCATAGCTCTAATATTTTGTCTCTTGTCGCAAACTTATAAAACATTCACATAAACCTTACATATTTCCATACAAACTATCAGATCCTATTCTCGATTGTTATTTTATACCATTGAGGGTAAAACTTTTACAAACTTTGAATGTCATATTTATTTATATCGAATCAACAGCCTAAAAATAAGTTTCAAACTTCTTGCTAAAAATGACGATGCTTCCATAAAACTTTTCATCCCCCCTTTCAACCCCTTACAACTCTTTTTAGTTTTAAAAAAGTAGCATATGTCCTTTCTCTGGCTCTAGACTATCTGTGTACAAAATTTCATTTAAATAGGTTCAGTAGTGTTGGCGTGAAAGCGCGACAGACGGACAGTTACTTTCGCATTTATAATATTATATATAGTAATAGCAGAGACTAGTAATATCAATAGACTGTCAATGTCCATATAAGAAATCGTAGCCCGCAAAAAGCTCAAAATCCCGTATTATTTGTAGATGGCGCTGTCTCATAGCCTGGAAACTTTCATAGCGGCCATTGCACCCAACAAATAAAAATAAACTTCCACTAAAACACACCAAAATATTTCAATATTTTTTAGAATAAGTAATATTGTCCATAAAATAAGACTTAACGATTTTATTTTATATTGATGATTTACCACTTTCATATGCTTAATCACAGATGGCGTGGGAAGTAGCACATCGTTTTTACCTAGATGGCGTTTAACACAAAATTAACACAAAGTTCCGAAACAAAGGGAACGAAAGAGAACCGTGAACTGACTGACATTGACAGCCGGGAAGCAAGCAAAGTCACGCTTTTTGTACCTAATTTTGTTACATGCTGTGTTGCCAAACCTCACTTCTCAAAAGTCGCGACTAGTAAGTCGATATTTTGTTGTACATAATGTATGTACATATTGTGTACGTATTGAGTTCATTATTTTAGTAGTTATGTTTCCAGTTCAAATTAATAGAACGTATTATCTTGTAGTAGGTATGCATTTGCCGGGTACTTAAAATTAATTTTATTTTCTTTCAAAAAGTGTACTACGTATCTGTACATCACTATAAATATGTATTCTTATTTTACAAATATGTAGGTATTGCCGCATTTAAGTGATTATGGTACGATCATAGACGTATGTAATGAATAAAAGATATCTATCCTTTCCTGTCCTAAAAAAAATCCTTAGTTTGACGGAAACTTTCATGTTCTGGCAATTCTGAGAATATGTGCGTAAATCTCTAAAAATAACTAGAGACTAAAGTTTTAACGAAACTGAAGAGCGGCAACCTCGCAAAACGTAAAGGTCACAAAGTCGCAATAATATTATCGCGCACGTGTAATTGGAAATGGCGCCCTCTATTTGTCTTCGTACCATTATGAGCGGTAGTAAGCTAAATGTTGGCATGTATTTAACGATTTGTAACTCTTAGCGACATCTCGCGTCCTAGCAGGTAATCAAATATCGAGTTACATTATCTTGTTTGAGACTGTCAGTCTATTTAAATTATATTGGTCTGTGGTAAATATAGTAAAGATAAGGATAAGGATTTCTGTGTACAAGGAGCATTGCTGTTTCGCTTTGAAGGGTATGGTTGCCGGTGAAATGAAGCACATAAGGCTTTACACCTGTATGCCTCAAGTGGATGTTCGCAGGGTTGAGCATGGTAGGCAGTGGCGTAGCGTAGTAAGGGCGGGGAGGGGGGGGGGGGGGGGGGGTACGTTTTGGGGGGCGGCAAAATTAAACAATAAATAATAACAATATCTTGTAAATATTTTAAACATTTCATATTTTTTGTTGCATAAGCAATGCCAGCTTCATAATTGAAATTGATCTTAAATTATTTAAGATCAGCAGTTAGTATTTTAAGGCTAACCAATCTGGCTATCTTGTCTATTGAGTAAGAGGTGTGTGATGCTATAGACATTGATAGTGTAATAAAAGACTGCTCTTACAAAAAGCAGCCGATTATGTTTTAGTTAAAGACAATGGGTTCCCCTCTCATGTCGGTATCATGGGTAACGAGGAGGCGGATCAAGCGGCACGTGAAGCTATAGACTATAGACGACGGTATTCCCTACAGCTGTGTACCGGTGAATAGTGAAGTTTTATTCAAGGTCAAACAAATATGTCGTCAATCGTGGCGTGAATATTTTGATGAGCGGTCGCGATCTAAAGGGATATGGTACAGAACGATTCAGGGGGAACGTCCTCGTTACCCGTGGTTTTACAGGGTTCAAATGGAAAGAAAATAGATTGTTGGATTACTGAGACTACGCTCCGGACAAATCCTGACAAATAAATTTATATTCCTAATTAATTTATCGTGTAAACCAAATTGTTCCAACTGTGACACCGTTGAAGATGTGCATCACGTGTTGTCGGAATGTGATCGGGACGCGGCCGAGCGCCATACCTCTACGTTGTTTACCGATAATAGCGTAAGGAACTGTAACAGTTTCTTGTCTTCACCATCATCTGATGAGGCCAAGAGACTGCTTAAAATTTACCACTCTTCGCTGGAGGGCAATAATTAGATAGGTAATTATTAATTGGTTGTGTTTTTGTTAAAAGTAGATATAATATAATGATCAGACTTACGGGAGTTACATAACCATTGTCTGGTCAAAACTCCCACGTTAAATAGAGAATTTAAATATAAGAGGGCGGCAATAATTTTCTTCCGCCCCGGGCGGCAGACACCCACGCTACGCCACTGATGGTAGGGCACGTTTATAAGGAGCATGATCTGCGAGGTAATACTCTGTTAAAGGCGACGGTAACCACTTAAGGCGAATATAGTAGCTGATTGGTCATATTTGGAGGCTTTCTCCTCAGGGGAGATTCAGTTTTATGTTCTCAAAAAAATATATGTCATGCATTGACCTTTTATCTGCAAAGTGATCATACAAAAAAGTTCTACCTGTTTATTTACTATGAGAAAAAAATTAACAAAATGTGGCTGTTTTCGACCTTCAATTTGATTCAACCTCTAAACGACTTACAATTTTGTAAATTTTCTTTCACCTAAATGTGGGCAAAGACTATACCTTCAAGTTGAACAAATGATGCTGTGCTGCGACTGTCTTTCACGTGGCAATTAATTATTTTCAATTTTTCCGAATAATTAGCGGGCATACCCTTAGAGGTGGTTACACGGGCGACGAGCGGCAGTGTACCGCTGACTATCGTACGGGAGGTTTGTGCTCGTCTGCCTCGCGCTCACCTTTTTGCTGATCATGTGGCGGAAGGTGCCGGGCCAAAACTATAGCTACGCCCATTCGCTCAAGGTCATCGGCTACGGTTATCGCTTTAACATCATACGCTTGTTCCATGATATACACTCGCATACGATGTGTAACATCTGACCACCGCGCGCGCTCGTTGGTCAAATTAAATAGCGCGCGCTTCCTCGCTTTCCTGTTACACATTTCCATCCCTTTTGCCAAAATCACTCCCATAAACCGAGAGGAAAGATGTTACACATCAAAAACTTCCCTCAAATATTGTAATATGACCAAATATTGATAAACAACTTATGATACAGTGTAAAAAATTAATTAAATGGCGATTTAAGGAAAATCCAAAAAAGGACAGCAGAGTCTACAAATACGTCAATTGCAACGCTAAGGAACATCTCCAATTAAGCCAATAGTGGATATTGGCTATTGTATTGCTTGCGCGACAGTACCCATGCGCAGCTATCCCTTCCGCGTATCGTTCAGTGCTAGACTTATGTGTCGCGACTTATACTCAGGGTGAATGTAGCTTTCCAATGGTGAAAGAATTTTTGAAATCAGTCCGGTAGTTTTTGAGTTTATTCATTACAAACATACACACAAAAATACAAATCTTTCCTCTTCATAATATTAGTATGGAAGTATAGATTACTAGCTGACCAATCCGCAGCTTCGCGCGCGTAGTTTTTCAATAAAAAGATTACCCACCTTCTGCGCAGTTGAGTAAAAAATAGCCTATGTCACCCGGGGATAGTGTAGTCTCCCAACAGTGAAAGAATTTTTTAAATCGGTCCCGAAGTTTCGGAGCCTATTCAATACAAACAAACAAATCTTTCATCTTTATAATATTAGAATAGAAGTATAGATTAGTGTATTATTAGATATAGATTAGCTAGTTATTAAGACCTCATTGTACACTTGTTTAAGCAAATATCTTGGAAGTCTCGACAGGGCTTACGTATTAGAGCCATTTGGGGTCGAGATCTTGGGTCCATGGGGTACCGGGGCCCATCGCGTTTTCAAAATTCTTTCTGGGCGTCTGGTCGAAGCGACGTGTGATCCGAGAGCTGGCGTTTATCTGGGTCAAAGCATAAGCATTGCAATTCAGCGGGGCAATGCAGTCAGTGTCTTGGGGACGCTTCCGCCTGGTAGTGATCTAGAGCAGTTCTATAGATCGTTTGCAACGTTCTTTAGATGATTCAACTGTTTCTTCTGTATTTTACTGTACATATAATTATATACTTATATATCTTGTATTTTGAAATAATTTTCACTAATGAAGCGTTTATTAGTGGACAGAATAGATACTGACCTGGCATCTGCGCTGGCAGACCTGTGATCGCGAAGCAGCCTGGCCAGCGCCGCCCGCCCCGCGGCTTCACCCGCTGCCTCAATAGCCATACTGACTATAGCTGCTCCCTGCAATTAAAAAAAAATACATATATACTAATCATTATCATCATGCAGAATTCGCTGTAGGGGATGAACTCCCCTGGTCCACTTGGAATTCACTAGCTTCCTCTCTTCTGGCAGCCTGGACACTAAGCAGATTGGCTTTTGCTTAGCAATGGGACCCAATCATCTACATTTTTGTTGTTACATCATATACCTAGATATTTTTTTTTTTAGTAACTTATATTTATCTATATACCAGTGGTTCGCCCCGAACTGAGATCTCGCGTAATCTTTGACTGTCAAAATAGTGCCACGAAATGCTTATCCAACCTACTTGACCCTATAGTTTCATTCAAATTACAGATGGTAACGGGAGTTCATGTAAATTGTTATATTTTTTAGGGTACAAATTGCAGTTATTCTAGATTTCAGACATTTGCCTATATTTGTGTTACTAAAGCTACACGCATACTAAATTTCAGCACTGTGGGGTAACAGGTGTACCATGTGAGTTTTATCAAAGTTCAGTTTTTATGATGGCTAATAACTTAAAAATTACAAGGTTTAAACTAAAAATAAAAACGGGGTCCAAATGTACTCACAAATACATTTTATTAAACGTGCCACTTGATCGGATAGTCCCATTTTGGTTTATTTTTTACCCCTCTTAAACCCCAATATCTCAACAACCCCCCCTCATTTTTATCTCATTTAGCTACACCAAAATTAAGCCATCACTACCTACCTATGTATCAAATTTCACGATGATCGGATAAACGCTTCGAAAGTTATCCTCGGACAAACAAACATACATACAACGCCTATTTGCCCAAGTTGATAGAGATCTCGCTTCACTCGATCATAAGAATAGAAAAAGTGACAGAAAAATTGAGGAGTAAGAAGCTAGCGTAGTATGGGCATATCATCCGTAGGGAAGAAAATCATGTGACTAAAAGAGTGTTAGATACGAGCGAAGTAGAGGAAGGCCGAAGAAGAAATGGATGGATGATATGGGTAGGAAGGAAGTGACAACGGAGATGACGGCTGATAGAAAGATGTGGAGGAGGAATACATGTTGTGCCGACCTCGCTTAATATGGGAAAAGAGCAGGAAGAAGAACTTATATTAATCTATACATTCATATTTTTTGTAATTATAGTAGGGACTATGCAGGAAGACAACCGTGCTTTCTTCTTTTTTAAAATGGTTCCCACGGAAGATCAGCGTTGTGCAAAATGCTGAGTTGGACGCTTTTTTGTGACGTCGGTCGTTTAGGTATAAGAAATACATTTGGTATTATTGTTTTTGAAGTATAACTTCTTTTTAACACACTTGCTCGTAAAGTGCTATAGAGAGGGCTGTACATGTTGTTTCTCTAAGAGATCGAATCAGCAAACTCAAAATCTTTTATTCATTAAAATCACAAGGATCACTTTGAAACGTCAATTGAAAACACAACAATTGAAATCACTTGAAAACGAAACAAGGCTGGTTGTTTTTTTAATGATCCTTTTAGACATAACTTTTTCATAACAATACAGGTAATAAATTACGTCTAAATTGTAACATTTTGAACGAGTTGGAGCAATTTCAATCCCAAGCTTCTCTATCATCTAAATAATCCGATATTTTATAGTAGGCTTTTTTATAAAGAGTTTGTTTAAATTGCGTTTTTAAATTTGCTAATTGTCAATTTTTATACATCACTTGGGAGTTTGTTATAAAAGCGTACACCTTGCCCTTTAAACGATTTACTAACTTTATGGAGTCTACAAGTAGCAACAGCGAGTTTATCTTTATTTCTAGTTCTAAAATTAAGATTATCGCTATTTTTCTTAAACAAATTAATATTTTTGTGAACATACATCAGATTTTCATAGATGTATTGACAAGGGAATGTCATACGAGGGCTGCTATTTATGTATCCGGAATAAAATAAAATAACTATCATTGACTGTTAAATATGGTTTTATTGCTTTTCAAAATATTCGCCATGATGATCAATGCACTTTTGCATTCGGTGAAACCAGTTTTCATAGCACTTTTTCCAATCGGAAGACGGTATCTCCAAAACATGATTTTTGAATGCCTCAACGGCTTCTTCTCGGGTTGAAAATCGTTGACCACGTAATTTATTCTTCACGGTTGGGAATAAAAAGAAGTCGTTGGGTGCCAAATCAGGGCTATATGGCGGATGACCCGTTAATTCCACCGTTTCACCCTCCAAATATCGGGTCGTTTCACCCGAAGTGTGACAGCTTGCATTGTCGTGATGGAGAATGATTCTGCGTTGTGGATTATTCTTCCTGATTTCTGCAAAGACTTCTGGCAAACAAATGGTCGTGTACCACTCTGAATTAACAGATTTACAATTTTCTAGGGGTACAGTAGCCACGTGTCCATCTATACCAAAAAAACAGGCGACCATTTGCTTCAAAGTGCTTTTCGCACGAGCAACTTTTGTTGGGTTCCGCTCATGTTGGAAGACCCAAACTGTTGACTGTTGCTTAGTTTCGGGGTCATATGCATAAATCCAGGATTCATCACCTGTGTAGATATTATATACAGCTTTTGATGCACCACGATTGTATTTTTTTATCATTTTTTTGCACCAATCGACACGAGCCTGTTTTTGATCTATTGTCAAGTTGTGCGGTATCCAACGCGAACAAACTTTTTTTGCAGCCAAGTGTTCGTGTAATATCTTATGTATGCTCGTCATACTAATGCCCAAGATCGCCTCTATCTCTCGATATGTCACATGACGATCTTGCATTATTAGTTTACGCACTGCGTCGATGTTTCGTGGCACAACAACTGATTTAGGCCGACCATCTTTAATTTCGTCCGTGAGCATACGACGTCCACCATTAAACTCACTAAACCAGTGATACACAGTAGTCTTCGATGGTGCTTTATCCCCAAAAGTCGAACTGAGTTGATCGATACACTGCTGTTGAGTTAGACCACGTCGAAAATCATAAAAAATCATCGCACGAAAATTTTCTCGAGATAAATCCATTGTGATAATGACACGCAATTTTTGAAATCGCGCCACACAATGAAAACAATTGACAGACGGACGAAATAACCTGCATTCTACAGCCAAAGAGTTCCATTTTCAAACGTGATAATTTCTTTTTAAATATTATTTATGCAGTGGCCAGTTCCGGATTCTTAAAAAGCAGCCTATGTAATATTTATTTCTTTAAACTTATTGCGTAAGCGTCAACTTATTGCGGAGCAGATCCTTGACAAATTAAAGACACTGACACAGCCCAGAGGATTAGAAAGCTGAAGTGGCAGTGCGCGGGGAACATAGCTTGGAGAATTGATGGCCGTTGGGGCAGAAAAGTTCAAGTGGAAACGGTGCACTTGGACAGCGGCCAACAAGTTTTGATAGATCATCTCTATTATGTACTTACAAATAAAAATGAAATGGTGTTCTGTTGTAAGCGCGCAACGCTTGAGATCGGCTGTACTGATTTGGCTATTTTTGAATTATTTCCACAATAGTCCTAATAGTCATAATAGGAGAAAAATATATAAAAGTCTAAAAGGGTCTTTAAAAGGGATTTTTGTATTAACTCAAGATTTAATGACTGAACCCCCCCTGGTGAGATGAGGCAAGATTTGGTTCAACCCCTCCTCTTATCTCACGTGAGATTTTTCAAAATTTGTATTTAAAGGGTAAATGGGTTGGACTTATTTAATATCTTTCGCGAGGTGCTAATTCAATTTCACACTGACCCCCCCCCCCCTCACCCCCATGTGAGTTTGGATGAGATTTGGCTCGACCCCTTCCCCCCCTGAACATCTCACGTAATTAATAGACGCCTCTTTACGTGCAGGACTTACCTTATGCAAAGAGAGTTCATCTGTAGCAGATTCGATGTCAGCTCTCTCTAATCGTGGTGAGGCCACAGCTCGAACAGAATTACTCGAGTCCAATCTAAAACCAAAGATATGTGTTATAAATAAATATTGCTGGACATTTCACACAGCGCTATCTAGTCTTAAACTAAGCAGAGCTTATACTATGGAAACCAGATAACTGATAGAATACTTATATACGTTTTTATTTTGTAAATACATACTTATAATATATAGAGAAACAATCAGACCCGAAACAAATATCAGTAAATCATACAAACATTTGTTCCGCGGCGGGAATCGAACCCGCTACCTCCTGCGTCTCAGCCGGCTATTCGCCCACTGTGCCACGGAGGTCGTCAATTTATATTATATCTAAATATTTTTTTTATTGTTCTGACATTTATCTATTTTGTGTATTGTGGTTTATTTTATTATTTTTTTATTTTTAAATTTGCTATCACATCCTCAATCACAATATTGTAATTTGACATTTTAAGATAATGTGTTTCTATCTGTTATGCTTTTTAGCCATTTTAAATATTTGTATACCTCAAGTAGGTGAAGCACAGTGATTGCTCTATAACAGCACCATCTGTCTTGTACAATTTACCTGTGTTACGTGCAAATAAATATCTTGAATCTTGCGTCTCAGCCGGCTATTCGCCTACTGCGCAAAGTCGTCAAACAGTTTAGAGGTCAGAGCCAAGTTTAGCGGTTGAATCAAATTTAAAGTCGAAAACAGCTACATTTTGTTATCATCTAAACTAATATTATAAAGAGGCAAGATTTGTATTTTTGGTTGTATGTTTGTAATGAATAAACTCAAAAACTACTGGTCCGATTTCAAAAATTCTTTCATCATTGGAAAGCTACATTCACCCTGAGTAACATAGGCTACGTTTTAACCAACTGCGCAAAAGAGCGTAATGTTTTTTTTGAAAAACTACGCGTGCGAAGCTGCGGATTGGTCAGCCAGTAGTAAATAAACAGGTAGAACTTTTTTGTATGTTCACTTTGCAGATAAAATGTCAATGAATGACATATAATTTTTTGAGCTCTTCGAACTGATTCCTCCCTGAGGAGAAAGCCTACAAATAAGACCAATCAGCTACTATATACGCCTTAAGCGTTGAAACTAATTATAAGCAAGACCGGTCTAGCACGAGCAGGACTCGCACACCGAGGGTTCTGAACCTAGATAGCTTTAAGGGGACACCGGAGGGGAATCGCCCATACAACACGTACTACCAAGATCATTTCTAATTGGAGCATATTTCTACCTTAATAAGGTATTATTTTAATTTGAATAGTATTTATCTAGGTTCCCAACCATATATTGGATAAAAATACTTACCTAAAATGAAATAGAAGCATATCGCATTCTGCATATTTTTACGTCATCATAGACCTGTTTTGAACCTAATTGTTTCGTATTAAAAACAACAACATCTTACGTATCCTAGTCATGGGGACATATATTATATCGTCTAGTTACAGAATAACAATACAATGAGAAAAATACAACAAGTTTTTAGTCATCATTTTTGGTATTACGGAACACGGTCAAAATCTAATCAAATTTAGAATCGTTCTATTGCTATCACTGTGGCTCTGCGTGGCTAAACTTCGTCACTAAACAGGGATAGCGATATTCAGGCCGAAGTTTTTGACGTGGCCGAATTGAAGTTGCGCTCGGGGTTCGCCGGCTTCTTAAGCACTAATTAAGCAGCGCCATCCAGAGATGGGTAATGGGTAAAAACCCATTCTACCCATTTGGGTTATAAACGGGTGATTTGGGTTTTAGCCCGATTTTAACCCATTTTCAACCATTTTGCTGGGTGAAAATGGGTGTTTGGCTATTTAAATGCCATAGTTAAAATAAGGTAGGTGCCCACTTTGGTAGGTACCTACTAGGTACGTAATTAAAATATTAAATTAATAGTAGCGTTCTATTAGACACTTAAAGCTGGAAAATTAATAAAAGTCGGAATTAAATTTAGATCGACTTATTACTAAGTAAAACTTCCTTACGCACGCTTGACTTGGCGAATTGCTATAGATAAAAAAAGTATTTACGACGTTTCGTATTTTGAATCTACCATCTTCGATTTACGAAAAAGTTCAGCAATTCCACAACAGATGGCAGGCAGCAGCAGAAAATAAGTTATGTACTTACTGTATGCTCCTCAAAATAAGGTTGACATTTCCCTTTTTATTTTTCTTTCTTGGCGTCGCACGGTTTTGTGCATTTGTCATTGGCAAATAAAAAAATAGAGAAACAGAATAGACATGATATTTCCTTAAAACATTATTTTTACCACTACTCAGCCAGTGCGGTGACACAAAATATTATCATTATCGATTGGACCCGATTTTGGGTTTGATTAAAATGTTATAGGATACAAAAGGGTGCTGTTATCTATAATCTAAGGATAATCTAGTTCAATATTTGACTAAAACTTACTAAGATCATTATTATTTACCTACAGAAATGTCACTATTTTTTGCGAAGATCATGATGTAAATAATAATGCGCATGAATAAAAATATGTAAAAAAGTTTTATTCGTCGTTTTTAACACTTAGGGCTCATTTCACAGGTTTCTGATAAAGTTCCACATAGCTATCTGACAAATAACACCATACAAAAGTTGTTACTTTTTGAGGTTACCCGATGACACAAACATAGACTCCTAAATTACCAGTACAAGTTATAATTTTAACAACCCTTCATTTTGGTAAGGGGTAAAACCATTTGATGAATATATAATAATATATAATATAATTATAATTATAATATATATATATATATATATATATATATATATATATATATATATATATATATATATATATATATAAATCTCGTGTCACAATGTTTGTCCTCAATGGACTCCTAAACCACTTAACCGATTATATTAAAATTCGCACATCATGTGCAGTTCGATCTAACTTGAGAGATAGGATAGTTTAAATCTCAAATTATAGTCGTAATTTTAATTTATTGCTAATTATTTGTTTGTTATTATTTGACAGTCACAATTATCTGTTAACTCCAAATGATTCTAAGAGATGTCGATACCTTTCGACTGGGTCGAGTAAGTAATCAATAGATGGCGCTGCTACGGGAAATCTACGAACGTGTCATATAAGCTACATTTTAACAGCATAATTACCACAATTAATTAAATTTATTTTTTAGTGAATGAAATACCGTATAATTCAATTATTTCCATTTTTTAAATTTTTGGTGTTAGCATAGCCAGCCACGTGTTACTTAGACTGAAGTGTAAATTGAATTCATATTATAATGAAGATAATACAGTGAAATTAATCCTGTTTTTTACTTATTTGTGCTTCATTGATCAAAACTTTATAATTTTGACAGTCACAATTATCTGTTAACTCCAAATGATTCTAAGAGATGTCGATACCTTTCGACTGGGTCGAGTAAGTAATCAATAGATGTCGCTGCTACGGGAAATCTACGAACGTGTCATATAAGCTACATTTTAACAGCATAATTACCACGATTTGTTGACGCTATAAAATTAATTAAATTTATTTTGTAGTGAATGAAATACCGTATAATTCAATTATTTCCACTTTTTAAATTTTTGGTGTTAGCATAGCCAGCCACGTGTTACTTAGACTGAAGTGTAAATTGAATTCATATTATAATGAAGATAATACAGTGAAATTAATCCTGTTTTTTACTTATTTGTGCTTCATTGATCAAAACTTTATAATTTAATTTGAATATATGTATGTAAGTATTATCTCATAATTATAAAATTTAATTAAAATGTCAATGCAAAAATGATACACAATTTCCTACACTTTTTCAATAGTTGTGAAAAAATCTAACCTCAACAACGCGAGCACCAGAGAGGCACGACGCAAACGTATTAAAAGAGCCCATCAGTTGGCAGAACAAATTGAATCAAGAAATCCAGCTCAAAGAATCAGGACAGCAGAAGGTCATGCACAAGAATCTCAAGAACAGTGTAACGAACGTCTTCAAGAGAATATCATAAGAACAAGAGCAGCAGGAGAACGAGACATAGCCACAGTAGGAGCACAGGAACAATAATTTCAATTTATACATGTAAGTAATATCACATAGTTTTATAAAAGTTAATTAATATATCAATGAGAAAATGGCACAAAGCTCCCCACACTTTTTTAATAATTGTACAAAAATTTTTATATTATTTTTATTTAACCTCCATTGAAAATTATTTTGCACTTATTATTTCAATGTGCTATGATAACATGTTTTTCAGTTCCTCTTTCTAATATTTAAACGATTAAATTATTATTTTCAGTCAAATGCCACCGAAAAAATCTAACCTCAACAACGCGAGCAGCAAAGGGTCACGACGCAAACGTGTTGAAAGAGCTCAGCAATTACCAGAACAAATCGAAACAAGAAATGCAGCTCAAAGAATCAGGACTGCAGAAAGTCGTGCACAAGAATCTCAAGAACAGCATGACGAACGTCTGCAACAGAATATTACGAGAACAAGAGCGGCACGAGAACGAAACATAGCTACAGTACGAGTACTAGATCGACAAAGGCAACGGATCAGCCGCTCATTAACACGTGCATCATTCGTTCGGCTTGCCTTTGAATATGCACCAGATATTAACTACTCAGCGCATTCAAAAATTGCTATCGGTGGAATGGATAAAGTATGTCAATATTGTCAGGCATTGAAATTTCGGAATGAAGCAGCCGGCATGTGCTGCGCATCAGGAAAAGTTGTGCTGTCACCTCTACCCGCTCCGCCGGAGCCTTTATTATCCCTTCTTACTGGCAATTCAGATGATTCCAAATTATTTTTGCGTAAGATACGCAAATTTAATTCTTGCTTCCAAATGACGTCATTTGGGGCAACTAAAATTTGCGATCGTGCATCCGATGGACGTAATTTTGAAACTACATTCAAAATTCAAGGCCAGGTGTACCATAAAATCGGATCACTGATGCCAATGCCTGATAACAATCCGAAATTTCTTCAAATTTATTTTATGGGCGATTGTGAAGAGCGCGTGACGACTCGCTGCCTGTATAATTTTATTGAACAAGCAGAGGAAAGAGCAATTGTGATATTATTGGAAAATTTTTTAGAAGATCACAATCAACTAATTCAATTGATCAAAAGAGTTTCGCCACGACTGCAAAATGACAATTATCAAATCGTCATAAAAGCCGACAAAGTACCATTAGGTGAACATGCTGGTAGATTCAACGCTCCAACTGTTGATGAGGTTGCTGTTATCATGGTTGGTGATCCAGTTGACAAAAGATCTATAAAAATTACACGGCGAGACAACACTGTCAGTACGATTTCGGATCTACACCGTTCATATGACGCACTACAATATCCATTGATATTTTGGCACGGACAAGATGAATATCACCTTAATATCAAACAGTATGATCCAAATACCGGTAAATTTGACAATTATCTATTTACTTTCTTACTGTATGTATAGATTTTAATTTCGTATTGCATTTTATTTTTTATTTTTTTAGGTGATTACAGAAATAATAAAGTTAGCTCAATGAACTACTACGCACACCGAATAATGGTTAGACAACATCAAGACAATTATATACTTCGATATCGTCAGCTGTTCCATCAATACATTGTTGATATGTATGCTAAGGTCGAAAGCGAACGCTTGCGATTCCTTCGATTCAACCAGGCAAAACTACGATCGGAAGAATATATTCACTTACGAGATGCTGTTGCTGGAAACATCGATGGAAATTTAAATCCCAATGACATCGGTAATGCTTTCATTTTACCTTCAAGCTACATCGGCAGTCCACGGAACATGCAGGAATACATACAAGATGCGATGACTTACGTACGTCATTACGGCCGACCGGATTTATTTATTACATTCACATGTAATCCGAATTGGGAAGAGATACAAACTTTAATATTGCCAGGACAACAAGCCATTCATCGTCATGATTTAACTGCACGTGTGTTTAAACAAAAATTGAAATCCTTAATTGATTTTATTGTTAAATATTCAATTTTTGGTATCACACGTTGTTGGCTGTATACGATAGAGTGGCAAAAGCGAGGTTTGCCTCATGCCCACATTTTGGTTTGGCTTAAAGATAGAATCCGTCCTGAAGAAATCGATCAAATAATTTCAGCCGAAATTCCAGACCCATTAATTGATCAAGAATTATTTGATATTGTCACCAAACACATGATCCATGGGCCATGCGGTGCTTTCAACATGACGTCACCGTGCATGGAAAATGGAAAATGTAAAAAAAACTTCCCAAAGCCGCATACGAATGACACGATCACGGATATTGATGGTTATCCAATGTATCGCCGCAGAAGTACTGAGAATGGTGGCCACACATTTACAATGCGACTGCCGAACTTTCCAAATCAAGTTGAGTTTGATAATCAGTGGGTGGTACCATACTCACCACTACTTTCAAAAACTTACAAAGCTCATATCAATGTTGAGCTTTGCAGTTCTGTTAAATCAATTAAGTATATTTGTAAATATGTAAATAAAGGCAGTGATTTGGCCATATTTGAAGTACAAAACATAAATAAAAATGACGAAATAGCACGATACCAAATGGGCAGATACATTAGCAGCAATGAAGCTATTTGGCATATTCTCAGCTTTCCCATCCACGAAAGAGATCCTGCTGTCCAACATCTGGCAATACATCTTGAAAATGGTCAACGTGTATACTTCACTGAAGAAAATGTTCTCCAAAGAGCGTTCGAAGCTCCGAAAACGACTCTAACTGAATTTTTTACATTGTGTCAAAAACCTGATGTTTTTGGCCAATTCGCGAAGACATTGGTGTATGGTGATGTTCCACGTTATTTCACATGGAACAAATCCAGTAAAAAATGGGAGCCACGGAAACAAGGAAAACCACATCCTTCCATTACAGGCATATTCAAAGCTAAGACATTGGGGAGACTTTACACGGTACATCCAAAGCAACGTGAGTGCTTCTATTTACGTTTGTTATTGGTGAATGTTCCCGGACCAACGTCTTTTGAATTTTTACGAACAGTTAATGGTCGAGTATTCAATACATACCAGGATGCATGTCGTGAACTGCAATTGCTAGAAGACGATAACCATTGGGACTTAACGCTTGCTGATGCTGCGTTGACATCAACACCGAATAACATTCGTCAGTTGTTTGCAATTATTTTGACGACATGTTATCCCTCGCAAGCACAAACTTTGTGGGAAAAATATAAAAATTGTATGACAGAAGACATCTTGCACCGAATTAGACAAACAAATCAATGCCAAAACATAGATTATACACCAGAGATGTACAATGAAGCATTGGTCTTGATCGAGGATTTATGTGTTCTTATTTCAAATTTACCACTTAATCATTATGGTATGCCATCACCTAATCGTCCAGCCACCGACTTAGTCAATACCGATTTACAACGAGAAAATCAATATGACCATGGAAGTTTAGCAACAATTATCATGAACAGTGAACCATTACTGAGAGCAGAACAAAAAATTATTTATGATCGGATTATGCTGGCTGTTGCTGCTGAACAAGGCGGTTTTTTTTTCTTGGATGCACCCGGTGGAACCGGTAAGACATTTTTAATATCGTTGATTCTTGCCAAAATACGGTCGCAACAAAAAATCGCATTAGCAGTAGCATCGTCAGGCATTGCGGCTACTTTACTGGATGGTGGGCGAACA
Source organism: Philereme vetulata (assembly GCA_918857605.2). Taxonomy (NCBI): domain Eukaryota; kingdom Metazoa; phylum Arthropoda; class Insecta; order Lepidoptera; family Geometridae; genus Philereme; species Philereme vetulata. The sequence goes on along the minus strand of OU975427.1, from coordinate 5,840,920 downwards.
GCACATTCAACATTCAAGCTGCCATTGGACGTTCAAAATAAACCAGATGCAATGTGTAACATCAAAAAGAATAGTGGAATAGCTGCAGTGTTGCGGAAAAGTTCTATAATAATTTGGGATGAGTGCACAATGGCACACAAATATTCACTTGAAGCATTAAACAGAACTATGCAAGATTTAAACAGCAATAATAAACTTTTCGGTGGTGCTATCTTACTTTTGTCTGGTGACTTCCGGCAGACCTTACCGGTTATACCTCGCTCTACTTTCGCGGATAAGATTAATGCATGTTTGAAACAATCATTCTTATGGCGAAGTGTTGAAACACTTCGATTGACCATAAATATGCGAGTACAATTGCAAAATGATCCATCAGCTCAAATATTTTCTGAACAACTACTAGATATTGGGAACGGTAAAATAGAACTGCAACCAAATACGCAATGCATTAAACTACCAGACAATTTTTGCACTGTTGTTCAGGATAAAAATGAATTGATTCAGAGTATTTTCCCGGATATACAGAATAATTATTTGAATCATGAATGGCTTAGTCAACGGGCGATTTTGGCAGCCAAAAACGTTGATGTTGACGAAATTAACTTCCAAATACAACAGTTGTTACCAGGCGATCTGATGTCTTTTAAATCAATCGATACTGTTGTTGATGAAAATGAAAGTGTAAATTTTCCGATTGAATTTTTAAATTCATTAGATATCCCTGGAATGCCACCACATAATCTTCGATTAAAGATTGGTTCCCCTATTATTCTCCTCCGTAATTTGAATCCACCTCAATTATGTAACGGTACGCGTTTGGTCATCAAAAAGATCACCGGAAACATTCTTGAAGCAACCATTTTGGCTGGGAAGTTAAAAGGAAAAGTGGTCCTGCTGCCACGTATTCCGATGATACCATCAGATTCTACCATACCCTTCAAAAGGCTACAGTTTCCAATTCGTTTAGCTTTCGCCATGTCTATAAATAAATCTCAAGGTCAAACAATGTCCATTTGTGGTTTAGATTTGGAAAATCCATGTTTTTCTCATGGGCAACTATATGTTGCGTGTTCACGTGTTGGGAAACCGTCGAATCTATTTGTGTTAGCTAAAGACAGGTTAACCAAAAACATTGTGCACCGATTGGTGTTAAATTAAATTGAAATTGAAAGTATTTATAATTCAAAAAAATAGATATTAATGTTTAAAAGTTTAAGACTGTCTGCCTAGCCTACCTCATTCATGAGTTTAAGCGTCACATGTTATTTACTGTATTATACTGTAATATACTTATATTTGTTATAAAATTAAATGGAAATAATAAATCTGATAAATTTTTATTTTGTATCTATTGATTTATGCTTAATATCAAGTGTAAGAACATTTTAATTAATTGTGTTCAACGTACTTCCCCTTCAAATCTCAATCCAGTGAATTTGTATACCAACATCAACATTTTCGTCTTTGTTCGTAAATAATTTCATTGTACTAAAGGGTTATAGTAGTAGAAAGTCAAATAAGGAGATCACCATATTCTTTTACAAATACCATCTGTGTGAAAAAGCATAGTGGACTCCGTGACTGATGTTCTCTTATTGTTCCTCTTAGATTGTTTACTATAATGTAATATAACAAAAACTTTAGCCACAGCAACGCGTGGCCGGGTCAGCTAGTTAGTTTTATAACACTCAAATATCAAAAACTATTGATACAATATCGTATAAACAGTTTCTTGAATAAATATTATCTGATCTTAAGTACGAGTAAGACTCGCGCATCGAGAATTCCGAACCTAGATAGGTTTATTTATGTTAATTAAGGCGGGGAAGTTTGAAGGGTGACGACTTTTAGGTTTTTTTTAATAACTTTATCTCTACTAAAATGTAAAATATGCTCAAAAAAACATATTTTATTAAAATTGAACATATAATCTACCGCTTTGTGAAGATAGAAACGCGAATAATAATACTTTTCTCGATAAAAAATCATAAAGTTGACACTAAATTAATATTTAAACGGTCGATACTAAAAGGACTCGTCTTGAAATCATGTCAAATTTATACCAAAAGACAGAGCTTATTATTAACTAAAGAATTGTGAAAAATCAATATGTAATTCAGTTATTATTAATCTCTGTGAAAGAAAACTATCAAAATCTACTCGTTAAAGCGCTTGCGCCGGGCAGCCAGTGCCCGTCAAGACGTCTTTGAGGTCGGACGCAGTCCGTTCGTCTCCCAAAAATACCCCCGCGTTAAAAAATTAGTGCAGTGATCGAACGATCGTATTACTTGCAGATTTTTCACTCTGCAAACCTCGGAGATAATGCGGGCGGGGGGAGGGGGGGGGGGGGGGCGGGGTGGGGGGGCAAAGGTATTTAGTTCGACATTTTTCATCATAAACTCCAAACCTGCATTCGTCAATATGACGTTATTAACTCAATGGATGAAAATTGTGATGAGCTCCATTTAATCTACATATATTATTGCGGGAAGTTCGGGATAAAAACCATATAAAACATATCATATCACGGTTCATGAGATACAGCTTGGTGACAGGCAGACCGACAGACAGCGGAGCCTCGGTAATAGGGTGCCGTTTTACCTTTTGGGTACGGAACCCTAAAAACGAGCACACATACGAAGACTACTGCCGCGACTCCAAATGGGCGTGTCTTTTACCCTTAGAGTTTTTTTTTTGTAGCTATTTGTATCGGCCACAGACGGGCGCCGCGCTCCATGGCGTCGAATTTTGGATTTCTGAACGATTGGACATCCAAATACCTACACTCTAAGCAATCCGCGGGAGATTTTTCACGCCCGGATGGCTTTTCGAGACTTTTGGAGTGTTGGCGTGGAATCTTGTGGAGTAGCTTTAGGGAACTACAATGCCACCATATGATACAGGCGTCAAGGTTATAACCAGGGCCGGATTAACCTTAAGGTGGATTAGGCAACTGCCTAGGGGCCCTACTTGGTGCGGGCCACGCACGAAAAAAAAACGTTTCATTCGTGACATTCCCCATTATTTACATTCGGTAATGTTGCCATAGAAAAAATATTTTACTTAAAGGTCAACTTCCAAGATAGTTTTAAACGATTTTGTATCTAAAAAAGTTAGAAGAGTTGCTATTTACACTTATTGTACCTACTTCACAAAAATATTTACGCTCGGTATTAGGGAGTGCAATCTTGCAGAAAAATCATCAATCTCGGTATTTGCAAGATTCAAGAGGCCTAATCTTGCAAGATCTCGGTATTTTGCAAGATCTTGCATAGGTATCTAGGAATTCTCTTTAATAATTATGAGTATCTTATTGTAATTTGGTAAAGTTATTGTTATATGGGCGAAATAATGAAAGCATATACAGTTATACAAAAATACTGAATCATTTATTAAAAAAACTACAGATTATTCTGAAAAAAACTCCTAAGAAAACACAACATATCTATAGTGTCGTCTGCCAACTGGCTTCGGATGTTCCGTGCCAAATAACCAGCAGCAGAAAAGGCCCGTTCTGCCTCCACGCTGGTCGGCACCACTGATGATAAGCATTGATAAACTGACTGCAGGTGCTGGCCTTTTGCCCCGCCTGATTCGAACAGATTCATTTCTTGTCGAACAAGTTTATCAATAAATGAACCAATTGCACGTGAAGGACGTTCTTGTGGGCGGGCTTTCAAAATCATTTGTAATTCTTCATCAAGAGAGATAAGCAGGTATTTTTGCGGCTACTAAAGATTTTGTATGGAAAAACACACTCAAAAACGAACTCTCATTGTCATGTTATTAAGCTCTCACTCGAATCTCGAATTCAACCTCTCATTCAACTCAACCAAAACATAAACCAACCAAACGACAACATTGGGGAAATCCCCGTCCAAAAAGTAAGTAGACTTTACCAACCGTGCGTTCGGTCCGTGCCGAATAGTGCCGGCCGATGTAGGTAAATAAAACGTTCGAAAAAAAACCGTGGAATGCGTTGCTGTGCAATCTTGCAAATCTTGCGAGATCGCGCACGATTTTGGGTGCAAGATTAATCTTGCATAATTCGTGCAAGATCTCGGTATTTCGAGATCTCGGTATACCGAGATCGCACTCCCTACTCGGTATATAATATATTTTATTGCATTTATTAAGATTAATTTGAAAATACCTGCGTCACGTCTCATTTATCTTCCCTACTCCATCATGTGATCTGGGTCATAACACTTAACTATAACTATAATCTATTCATTACGATCATTTCAATGAAAGCAAAAAGCAGGAGTCGATCTGATCGCCTCGTCTTTTGTAATAGACAAATTATATTTTTAAAAAGTAAGAAAAGTTTAAAGGAAGGGGCCCCGAGAATTGCATTGCCTAGGGGCCCCAATAGGGTTAATCCGGCCCCGGTTATAACAAACCTTTATCCGCCGGTGGTTAAAAATATTCAAAAAATTCAATATTATTTATTTGGAACAAAGTACAATAGATAAATGAAAACATTGACAACTGCAAAAGTTAAAAAAACTGAGTACAGTGTCAGCGCCCTCTTCTAAAACCAAACCGAACAACGTTCCAGCTTAAAACAAGTCTATACAAGTACATGTTTATTCTAAATATGATTATGATTTTAAGTTGAATACTGCGTGTGTGTGAGTATGTGTGTGGTGTGTGTTTGTGTGTGTGTAGAAGTGAAATAAAACAAACCTCAATGCTGGGAGTACGTGGTCCAACAGCAGTGCATCTTGCTGCCTCTCAGCCGGCTCCGAGAGGGGAGGCGCCCTTTCCGCGAGCACTGATGTCAGCGCTTCCAGCAGCCACTGGGAAGACCACCATCGAGGAGATACTAGGCCGGAGAACCACTAGAATAAAATAAGACCGGTCAAGCGCGAGTTAGACTCGTGCACCCAGGGCTCCGTACCTAACTAGATTTAAGTTGATTTAGCACCATCTTGTTAAAATGTTTTTATTACAATATCTTGCAATTTGTTTTTGAAGTAAAACTTCTTTACGCACGCTTGACTTGGGGAGTGAGCTGGTGAATGCGTTACGAAAGCGTTACGAAAAGTGTGATCGGGCGAGGCGAACGGAAGTTGAGAGGGAGGTATAAGTAAGTAAAGATAGAAAAAGAGAGTTAAGTTTCGTATATTACTGTAGGGACAAGAGAGAGTAAGAGCAAGAGAGGCAAGAGGGCAAGGTGCGAGCACACATTTTCTTTCTCTCTTCCTCTCATAGCAAGTGCATGAAATATATATATGTATATCTCAATCAGTAGTTCGTTTGCGATTTTGCTAGCGTTACGCGAACGGATATTTCTTGATTAATTTTCGTAATTTCATTTCGTTCATAAAAAAATTTATAAATTAATATTTTGAAAAATAAGTTTTGCTTCAGTCGTGTGGAAAGCACACTCGTTTTTTTTTGTTTTTACAAGTTTCATTTTGGTGAATGTGCGCAAGATCTTCATAACCTTATCCCACCTTCCCCATTCCACCAACGGACAAGCAGATGTACCGAGAAGTACCACCCAGAGTTAATAGGTTATTTCTAGGCAAGCGCGCTCCATCTTCGATCACACCTTCACTTACCATCAGGTGAGGTAAGTGATGAATCAATAAAAAAAAGAGAGGTGTGAAAGTGGCAGTGCTGAAAGTCTCTTATTGATCACTTTTTTGGCAATGTCTTATTAATTCGTAGCCAGTAACTTATCATGTTTGTTTTTAAATGAGTTTATTGAAGTAGCAGATTCATCGTAGATACAAGTCAGTGGGTTGGGTAAGCCGAGGAATAAGATAGCCGGCCGTCCGTTCGCCGTAGGTATTGTTACCGCGCGACGTACAAAGCCGATTCCTAGAAATAGCTCGAGTGTATTAAAAAGATGTTCTCTCAGCAGTACATAATGAACCTGTGTGTGAACTGGCAAAACTTTACAATGAATGAATAGACCACTGTCCCTCTAAATCAACTTGGGCAAATCGGCGTTGTTTGTATGAATGTATGTTTGTCCTAGGATAACTTTCGTACCGTTGATCCGATCATCGTAAAATTTAATACGTAGGTAGGTAGTGATAGCACAATTTTGATGTGACTAAATGGGCTAAAAATGTGGGGGGGGGGGGGGGGTAGTTGAGTTAATGGGGTTTAAGAGAGGTAAAATAAATGAAAATAAGGCTATCAGGTCAAGTCTGACGTCAAATTAAATTCATTGGTAGGTACATTTAAACCCCGTTTTTTTATAGTTTTTGAGTTATTAGCTATGATAAAAACTAAACTTTGACAAAACTCACAGGGTACACCAGTGACCCCACAGTGCTGAAATTTGGTATGCTTGTAGCTTTACTCACATAAATATAGGCAAAAGTCTGAAATCTAAAATAACTGCAATTTGTAACCCAAAAAAGAAAAACCACATTTCATGAACTCCCGTTACCTGTATTTGAATGAAACTGTGGGACAAGTTGAGTAGTTACATTTCATGGCACTATTTTATTAGACAAAGAAAAAGGCCGTCTTGCGCAACGATCCCTAAACGTATTTAGCAACTAAATATGTTTAAACTTTACACTATTTGTATGATTTGACAATTCCTTAAATCATATTTAAGCCACTAAATACGTTTAGGCATCGTTGCGCGAGTCGCCCTAAGAATATATTTTTTTGTGTTTTGGGAGACTCACGAGATCTCAGTTCGGGGCGAACCACTAGTTATGAAATTACATCTGATGGTCTGTTTGATGGTGTAGGACGTACCTGCTGAGCTAACAGCCGAGCTATAATCTTCGTATCTGAGAGCGTGGAAGGCGAGAGCGTGATGAGTCCCCAGCCTTCGGAGTAGGAATTTCCACTATCCACAACAACTATATCTGAAAACAGAGTGTTTTTTTAATAGTGACGCTCTATCGCTGCATAAACATATAAAACAAAAAAGTGGTACCCTGAATCTTACAAACCTTAGTGGTTTCTAAGTGCTATTTTTTAAAAATTATTGTACTATGTAAAATTTTAAGTGATAAGATTTTTAAAATCATCTTAAAAATTTCTATTTTCCGCATGTGTTCGGATAACACTATAAATAAAAGTACTATTTAAGTGATTTAGTGATTAATTAATAAAATAAAATCGTAAGGCAATGTTTTTTAATTCGTCAAGAACGATGTCGGTAATGGTAACAGTGTAGCGAGTTCAATGGTTTTATCCCATCTCAAAAATGCCCAACGCGTCTAAATAAGTTTTCACTTCAATAAACAATGCTGGACATTTCACACAGCACTATCTAGCCCCAAACTAAGCAAAGCTTGTACTGGGGGAACCAGATAACTGATAGAATACTTATAGTATATTTTTGAAGTGTAAAACTTTTTTAGGCGCGATGGGCAATTTTGAGACGGGAAAATACCATTAAACTCGGGACATGTTACCGTTACTGACACCTCTGTATATAAGTATCTGTAGTGTAGTCTGCTTTATTTCAAGTTTTCACTTCTGTCGGCACTGCCGGAGTGCCACTTTCTTTTGTAAATATATACTTTTAGTATATAGAGAAATAACCAGACCCGGAACAACTATCTGTAGGTCATGCAAACATTTGTTTTATATGCCACAAATGTACCCAACGGATGATCTGTACAGAGAGTGTAACGTTCTCAATGTGCGTCAGCTGTTTGTTCTGAAAATATTTTTGTCTACACACAAATCAGTTCTGTCTTCGACAAGTTACGAAAAAATGATTAAGCGTAGAGTTTATAAACTCCCAAATCCTCCTGTTTTGACATGGTATGCTCAGCGCTTCCGAGAATTTATTATATCACATGTATACAATACCACCGTCAAAATATGTGATGTCAAATCACTTTCTGTAAATCAAGCTAAATCTGTTGTCCGAAAATGGCTAATGACGCTCACATACTGTGAAAAGCAGCGGTTACTGGCAGCGGCGGCCTTACCCATTGCGAGGCTCCGGGCGGCAGGTCTTTGCGAGGCCCTTTGTCCTTTGTGAAAAGTATGTGATGCGAAAGTAGGTCTGGTTGTTTGGTTTAGGTATTTGTCATGTTTGACGATTAATGCTAATGTTGAAATGAAAAAAATTTAAAGATATGTTCGGTACAGTAACGATTTTGTTACTCATACCTAACGTGACCATTCGTCCCGCTTTGGGGGGGACGGTCCCGCTTTCAGGTTGTCTGTCCCGTTGTCCCCAATCAGAGCAAAAATGTCCCGCTTTTACAGAGGGACCAAACGGTAAATTCAATAAACGTACTTTACCTACCTGACAGCGGCAGCGCGGGCAGCACGGAGAAGCGAGTAACAGGCGAAACCGAGTAAAAATTACAAAGACTAACATCGACAAATCATGTCATAAGCTCCATTCTTACTTAAAACCTACACCCGATATTTTAAAACTTATTTGCTCCACCGACAAATACAAACCAAATGCGCCTACAACTGCAATCTAATGTAAAAATTTCATACATAATATATTGTTTTTCATGCCCAGTTTTAACAGGTTTAACAGGCGAAACCGAGTAAAAATTACAAAGACTAACATCGACAAATCATGTCATAAGCTCCATTCTTACTTAAAACCTACACCCGATATTTTAAAACTTATTTCCTCCACCGACAAATACAAACCAAATGCGCCTACAACTGCAATCTAATGTAAAAATTTCATACATAATATATTGTTTTTCATGCCCTTTTGTTAATAAATACCTAGTAAAATAAATTGTTGTTTTGTTTAATTCCGCAATCGTCCCGCTCTGACAAATAAAATAAATGGTCACGTTACTTATACCGCAAGCTAAATAATTCCAAGGTGAGTGACAAGAGTTGATGAACAAAATATAACACGGGGAATCCCCGAGCGATAGAGGAGCAGAACATTATGTCCCGACTCCCGAGTAGAACCGAGTGATATGCGATTAAAAACCGATCTTCAAGTGTTTCGTGGCGCGATATTCAAATACTACATAATGCATTTTTCAATTATGTTTTGAATGAATTAATTAGTTAACTAACTTTATTTTAATTTATCTTTATGTTATAACCTTAATAAATAATTAAGGATCAAAATCACAAGTGTTAAATAAAAAAAATTAGTTAAAAAAACCTATATTTTTTAAACATTTGCTTGGGTTGTTGCGCGAGGCCCCTGCAAGAGCGAGGCCCCCGGCGATGACCCTGTTCGCCACCCCCTAAGGCCGCCTCTGGTTACTGGAGATACAATTGTAAACTATATTATTAAGTATTAATATTTAAAGTAATTTTATTTCCCTTTTCTCTAGTTTTTTATCATTACACTTTATTTAGTCGACGACTGAGGTTATAAATAAATCTTAATTTGTTAATAGTAGTCAGGTCCCCGCGTTACAAGCTTTGCCTAGTGCCTAGGGATCGTTAGTTAAGATATATCTGATAACCATAACCGCATAAACCTGTTTTTGTAATGCTTAAAGCATATGAAACCTATTACGTTGTTTATGTAGCAATAAATACATTTTTCTTTTGTTTTCATATAAATTGGGTGCACTATGTATTATGGTATCATTTATGTTGCCTAATAGTCCCGCGAAAAGACGAAAGTCTTCAATCAACAGAGACGTGGTCCTTCACTATTGGCCTTATGAATAAGCTCAGAGTCGCTCAACGAGCTATGCAGAGGGCTATGCTCGGGATTTCTCTACGGGATCGAATCAGAAATGAGGAGATACGTAGGAGAACTCAAGTCACCGACATAGCCCGACGGATTAGCACGCTGAAGTGGCAATGGGCAGGCCATATAGCGCGCAGAACAGATGGCCGATGGGACCGGAAAGTTCTCGAATGGAGGCCACGGACCGGCAAGCGCAGCGTAGGACGTCCACCTACAAGATGGGCAGACGACTTGGTAAGAACAGCAGGTCGGCGTTGGATGCAGGCCCCTTCCAACCGCAGTTCCTGGAGATCAATGAGGGAGGCCTTTGTCCAGCAGTGGACGTCCTATGGCTGATATTAATTAATTAACTCATTTATTTCAGATATAAAAATCCATAATTTCTTAACACTGACACAAAATAAAATACATGAAAAAATAATAATTATATTAAAAACTAAACTAATCTAGGTATTTTTGTTTGCCAGTATATGTACCATGCAGCAATGATTCATATACTGGCAATCAAACCTACTTGCAAACACGCATATGAAGATGATGATGATGATTAGTCCCGCGATAATCTCTGGCATTCTCTCAGATTAATAAATTGTCTAGTAGATATACCGGATGGCTACATTTAATCATCTAAGTTGAGGTCAATCTTTTATTTACCTGCTAACTAAAATCATAAACGAGTTTTAATCTTTCTGGTAATTAATAACATGTAAATTTTTATCAAGGATATTGTTTCTTTCGTTTTATCATAGATTAGCTTCCGCCAGCGGCTTCGCACGCATTGTTTGTCGACAAAAAGTAGCCTATGTGCTAATCCAGATTATAATCTACGTACATACCAAATTTCATCGAAATCGGTTCAGCCGTTACGACGCGATTGAGTAACAAACAAATAAATAAACATCCAAACTGTCGCATTTATAATATTAGTGTGATGTAGTCAGTTAGTCTTAATACGAGGGAGCCTACTGCTCGTCAGGCATGACAGTTAGATGTTTTTCTTACAGCTATAAACCCGTAAAATAGAGTTTAAAGGGTTTCCTAAATCTCATCCGGCAGCCTTATTGCGTAACGAACGACAGGCAGGCGACAGCAACGGACTTACGTAATAAGGTCTACTACTAACGACAACGACCTCCGTGGTGCAGTGGGCGAATAGCCGGCTGAGACGCAGGAGGTAGTGGGTTCGATTCCCGCCGCGGAACAAATGTTTGCATAATCTGCAGACATTTGTTCCGGGTCTGGTTGTTTCTTATATTGTAAGTATATATTTACAAAAAATATGTATATAAGTATTCTATCAGTTATCTGGTTCCCATAGTAAAAGCTCTGCTTAGTTTGGGGCTTGATAGCGCTGTGTGAAATGTCCAGCAATATTATACCTAATTTATTAATAACCTAATAGATTACTAAGGTCGAATCAGAAATGAGGAGATTCGCAGACGAACCAAAGTCACCGACATAGCACAAAGGATTAGCAAGCTGACGTGACAGTGGGCAGGGCACAGCCCCCCCCCCCCCCCCCCCCCCCAAGATAGCCTGTTAAAGGTTTGCTAGGAGGAATACGTAGAGGTGATTGCATCATCATCATCCACAGCCTGACTTCACCCATTATTGGGTATAGGCCTCCCCAAGTGTGTGCCATCCAACACGATCCTGCGCTAATCTCACCCACTGACGGCCCGCGACCTTTACGATGTCGTCTACCCATCTCGCTGCTGGTCGTCCTACCCTTCTATAACCCGCTCCTCGGCCACCATTCAGTCACTGTCCTGCTCCATCTGTCATCATTCCAAACGTCGAGATCCGTAGACGAACGAAGGTTCATGACGTTGGGATTCAAGTTATGGAGCTCAACTGGTCTTGGCGTGGTGATGACAAAAAAGATGAAAGCCGTAAATTATTTTAGTATTTACCGAATTTAGGCAGCGGATATGACGTATTCAACTCAAAGGCGAACATCTGTATCGTTTTCTGCACCCATTCCAATAACGGTCTGAAACAATACAAAAACAAAATAAAATGACAAATCATACACAAAACACCTTTTATGGAAAACGCACGCTTGACCAACACGAGGCATATTAAACCCCACCGCCCGTAGGAGACCAAAATCTTGTTTTTGGCACCAAATAAGACAATGTGTACGGTTTTTTTTGTGTGCGGCACGAGGTCTAAGAAACCCGGCATTGAGGTTGGTATACCATAGAACTAGGAATCAATAGCACATCTCAGATATATAGTTATCTCTTTTCCTACACTGAACCAGATGGAAGTTATGCTTCCCGCACGACAGAGACGTTTAAGTTTCTTCTTACCGCTATAAAGACGAGACACGGACAGGGTGTTTCAAGCCCTGTTTCGCACTTATCGTGTTAAACAAGATATCAGTTTATGACTCTTAATTAACCCAAGAAAGGCAAAAATAGACTACGGCACGCGGACTGTATGGCTTCCGGGTGTCCCCGAGCCTGCGAATCCGGAGCATGTCCAGTTACGAATCCGGTTGCTTCCAGGTAAAAAGCGGAGTCGATCGCCACGGATCGTGTGTAGTCGATGTAGGAAAAATTTAAATGTTTGGTTGTGCGACGGATTGATCAGGGGCCGTTGAAAAACGGTCCCTGAGAAGCCCAGATGCTATATAGTCCGTGTCTAATTACGAACCGATTGACACCTCATTCATCAAAATCGGATGAGTAGTTAGGCGGTACAGTGGAACATACGTAAATACAAACATACATACATTTTCTTTGAAGTGAAAACTTATTTTGGTTTTGATGGGTTTTTCCCATCTCAAAAAATGTCCAACTAGGCGCGTTGGGCATTTTTTGAGATGGGAAAAAACAATTGAATTCGCAACACTCTTACCGTTACCGACACCTCTGTATATGAATTGAACACTTATTTAGGCACGTTGAGCATTTTTTGAGATGGGCAAAAACTAGTGAACTCGCGAAACTGTTACCTTTACCGACACCTCTGTATATGAATTGAAAACTTATTTAGGCGCGTTGGGCATTTTTTGAGATGGGAAAAAACTATTAAACTCGCGACATTGTTACCGTCACCAACACCTCTGTATATGAATAGAAAACATATTTAGGCGCGTTGGGCATTTTTTGATATGGGAATAAACCATTGAACTCGCGACACTGTTACTGTTACCTCTGTATACAGGGTCTTTGGTAATATACCGACGATATTCAAGTGACGGTTTCTTAAAACATAATAAATGACTTCTCGAAAAAAAACTACTAGTTATATTATCAAATATCAAAGAAAATCGACTTAGTTTAGGTGAATAATTCGATATAAAACCTACTGCCTACCTCTTGCAATCCACATCCAAAAATGAAGGGCCGATTTGTTATCTCTTTCGGAAATGGCTGCGGGTTTTGGGTTAGAAAGGGACAACAAGAGATATTTCGAGACGTCACCAATACAGTATCTGTGGTAAGATGGCAAGCATTATGCAATAGCACATTATAAGTTTAATAAAGTGTTTGTTTTTACATGCCAAAATAAATTTCACATTACTATGGTAAACATTTAACAAATTTATTTATTATGCTCATCAAAATAATCCCTTTCATTTTTGTTCGTATATTATCAAACACTCTATATACAGGGCGTCCCAAGACTATGCGACATGAAGGGAAAGTACCTTAAAAATTGTTGATAGGAAATATTGTGTTCTAATATGTGATTAGAATTTTTATTATTAAAACGACATTAAATTGGCAATTGTATAGTCGTGGGGACCATTTTGTCCCCACGCAACACCAGTATTGTCTGTCTGAGTGAATCTCGACTTTGCCTTTGTTTTTATTGTGTGTTATGTCAAGTGGGTCCAAATAAATATATTTTCTTTCTTATTAAATGATTACAAAAATGAGCATGTATTTTACTTCTATGATCCTTAATACAACAACTTATTATCGGTAAAGTCACAAATTATGGATGTACCGGGACAAAAGCCGATAAATACAATATAGCCGTACAAATCCCGATAATTGCAGTATGGTTTGACCAAAACCCGATAATTTCATTTTTATAACTTAAATCGTGGAGAAACTGTCAACACTAGAGTTTTTAATCTAACCTATATAAAAGCCCTTGCTACAAGCCAAATTTACTTCATAAATCATTCTGTCGTATTTTCTGAAAAAAACACGAAAAGTGATTTTATCGGTTTTTGTTCCGGACCACCTCATGTGTTTTCTATTGATATTGGTAGATTATTTTTATTTATTTACTCACTCAGACTCGTCCAATATAATTTGTGTATCGCTATACAAGCTGATCTCTGGCGGCGGTAAGACCTCCTCCGACGATACAGTGCTGACGTCAGGCGCGTCAGTGGCGTCAGTCGCGTTACTGACTTCTACAGGCGCGGCGCGGCGTTGGAGGCGGCAGACGGCGACTGACATCATGTGAGGGGACATTGGAGGGGAGGTGGCGAATTCGTCTTGGAGCTGAAAGGATAAAATATACTTACAACTTTTTTTATTTTATTTATTAATACTTAGTATTGGATTCACAGTTACATTACCGTATGTCATACACTAATTTAGTATTTAGTATTTATTTATTTCAATGCAACATACATCACAGGTTTCATAAAAGTAATCTAATTAACATAATACTGAACTTAAACCAAATTGAATGTACATTATGTAATACTAAACTTTTATAAATTTGACGCGGCAAAGTAGCCCGCCCGTTAACTATAACATACCTATCTCGCAAAATTACGCAAGTCGAAGTATGAAGTCAACCAAGGCATACTTTTGTTAAAATTCAGCTGTTAATGACTTCAGAAAACTAGAGAACATCCTCCGCCATCTTGGATTTACAGTATAAATCTTGGATGGTCCCCCATATTTTGGATGTAATGTGACGTTGTATTAGTTTTCGTGATTGCCTCAGCAAGCCTTTTCATTTGACACTCATATTGTGGTAGTACAGAAAAAATAACTAGTCCGCCATCTTGGAATTAGAATGACGTCACATAGCTAAGCATTCATTGTTAACCAAAATACAGTTTAACAATGCGTTCAGGGTGCTGGTGGGGCTGCCCCGGTTCTGTAGCGCGTCGGGGATGTTCGCCGAGGCACAAGTGGACTGTTTCTACAGCACCATGCGCATGGTGCACATCCCTGGGGCGCAGAATTCGGGCCAGCACCAACGGTATACTGAATGCGATCTCAAACAGGTTCGACTGTGAGTGTCTAAACCATTGTTGTATGGTACACGCGCAGTACCTACACTAGATACTCACATATCTACCGCATATTTGTTTTTTTTTTGACACAATTTAATTTTGATAATTTTGATTTAATTCTGATTTGATTTTGTGTTATTTAATTTAAAAAAGAATTAACTGTAATTTATTAACTTAATTTATAAGAACTTTTTATAATTATTAACGTATGGATCATGGATATCTGAAATAAATGACATTAAATAAAAAATAATATGAAGTCTTTTTTGTTTCAAATATGAAAGTGCCGGCCAATAAAAAAATATGCTGTATTCCGTTAGAACTTGTCCCTCTGAGTATTGTTATGACACCAAAGCTGTAGGGTCATTGTCCTTGGTTTTATTGGAGTTCAAAAATTCAACATCTTCATACATTTTCAGTGAATTAAAAAAACATAAACAAATGATTTGTTGTAGCATATTTTTATTTTGAACGTCGTTTAATAAGATATATTGGTTCTTGACCTATTTTGGACACGGTGATCTTGTTTTGTGTTTATGAGGATTATAAATAAAATATATATATACAGGAGTTATTTTGTTTAATTAAATACTATAAAATCATCGTCGTCTGGTACAACAATAATGTTCTCCAATCTATAAGCTGGAGTGGTTATTCCTGGCAAATGTCGTGCATGGCTCATGTACCATATAATGCACATAATACGGGAGCAGCATCCAATTGTTCGCTTTCCTGTGCACTAACAATAATAGTGAGCGATTGCTTGTCGGCCTGATAACGACCTATCGACAAGTTCTAACGGAATACAGCATATTTTTTTATTGGCCGGCACTTTCGTATTTGGACCAAAAATGTAAGAAATCCCGATGATGTCTTTTCAGCTCAATCAGTTAAAGATTACTGATTTAAAATTCAGTTGCATGATTCCACCCGGACAAAAATACATACATTGCAAGTTGAATCATGTAAAAACTAACACATTTATTTATTTAGGTAATTAGAAGACTTACCAATCGATGTCCTAAATAGAACCCGGCCTCTTCTGTCGCCACTATGGGCATATTGGTTAGAGAAACGTGGAATCTGTAAAAACAAAGACAATATTTTTAAAATCCATAAATCGCTTTATACATATAGACAAGACAAGCAACCGCCTTCGCTTCGCACGCGATGATTGTCAATAAAAAGTAGGTACCTAGCTTATGCCTCAAATAGTCTCAATTCAGGGGATCAATTCACGTAAAATAGTATAATTCTAGTATTGATCTAGTCTCGTTATGTTAGTCCTAAACGGTATTCACGTAGCTGACAACAGAATGGTACGAGTTGACTGACATGCGGTTATACACTTTATTTATATCAAGCTAATATTCTAATATTAGTGGAGCAGAATACCAAAACATATTCTACTAGTTGACCCGCCGAACTTCATACCGCCTTGACATGCATATAACGCGGGCTGTCAATATACATCACCCTGGTAGAATTGTCAATTGTTGTCCCCGGCCATCCCGGTCTTTTTGCGTGAATTTTCCGATATTTCCAGTCTTTCTTGAGTAATGGTAATGATAAATGGTCCTTCTTTATTCTTTATTGTACACAAATAGAATTACAGATAAAAATAGCTTACAAAATGGACATGTACAAAGGCGAGCTTAACCCTAATTAGAGTTTTCTTCCAGCAAACCTTTGAAGATAGAGATGGTGTAACTAAACCGATTTTTAATATATATATATATATATATTTACAACCGTACTTAACCATAGACAAAATTACGTTTAACTGTCATTTGCGTTTTGTTATTCCATGTCAGATATTCTCTTTGACGGTATGTCACGTCACACGGGAACGCGGTCGAACGGGATAAAAAGTATCTTATGCCCGTCTCCTGGTCCCCCCCCCCCCCAAGTCATTATCGACGTTGATATACCACCCATTCGCACACACCGTTTTAGGTTCTACGTTCTTGATGCGCACAGCTAAGGTGTGGAACGCTTTGCCGTCGTCTGTTTTTCCTAAAGAATACAATCCGGGCCTCCCTAAGGTAAGAGTGAATAGGTTTCTTCTAGATCTTCGTGCTTCATCTTAGACCACATCATCGCTTACCATCAGGTGAGATTGTGTGCAAACAAAGATCTATTCAGTTTAAAAAAAAAGATGTAAAAAAAGATGTATTAAGGTAAGTGCGGCTATGGGGGAAGTGTGGCATGCATCATTACTCAAGAAATTAGCAATGTTATAGCTAAAACCGCCATCTAGTCATCACAAGAGAAACAAAATTAGTTCCCGGAAAAAAAAATTTGGGAGCGCCACTTTAAGAAAATAGGATTTGACGCCATTTTTATTTTTCACTCAGATTTCAATACAGTTCGAAGTTGACACGTGTGCGTTGCTGTGCTACATAAACCAGTTTTGTGCTTAGATTGGCTAATCTGTAATACGTAAGTGTTTTCTTTAGATCCTAAGCTTCGTATTTATGTAGCTGTTCTATTTGTATCTATGCGAAATATGCTATAATCCCAGTTCAAAAATTTAACCTCAAATTGTATTGTTTGGGAAAGTGCGGCTACCATGCTTTTTTCATCGGTTTTCAACCTTCTTATTTTTTGTCGTGTTTCTTGGAACTATGTTTTGTGGTAAACACCATCTAGTCATCTAGATGACCGTTTTAGCCATATCTTTGCTAATTTTTTTTTTTATTTTCCAGATCATGGTACGAAATTACGTGAAGAAAAAAAATGGGCCGAGTTGGACTCACAGTACATTACAAGAAGCGTTAGCGGCTATTAGAAGCGGACAGCTGACACTTTACTCTGTTAGTAGTCGCTATGAAATTCCAAGAGCAACGATTTACGAGTATGATCATATGACTGGTCGACGAGGGCAGAAACCAAATAATTTAGGAAGAACAAAAGTTCTGACCAAAGATACTGAAAAAACCCTTGTCACTCTCATTCGTACTATGTCCCCTTGTAAAATCCTCTGCCCCCTTGCTATCTTAAAGAACGTTTTTCTCCTCTTTTTCCACCTGATCGCCCTTCTCGTTCTTCTCAACATCTGTTATTCAAGACGCCTGAGCATAAAACTTCTTTCTTCACGTACTCTTTCACTGTGACTGCTATCTGCTTGTGGAACTCTCTTCCAGTGGAAATCCGCAAGGCCGCCTCTATGGGAATCTTCAAATCCAAACTCTTTAAATACTTCATCTCTCTTCAAGATACCCAACAAAATTGAGCACTTTATGTAGATATATTTGTGTATTTCGTTTATGTATGTGTATTATTATTATTTTTAATTTTTGTAAGTTTATTTCTAAGCTAAAGCTTGATTAAATTTCCTTTTTCTGGCACTACCACTTTCTCCACACTACAAAGGTTAGCTGGAAGAAAATGCTAATTAGCATTAAGTTCGCTTATGTATCTTTTTATTAGTGCAATAAAGAATTTTCTAATCTAATCTAATCTACTATGGAAAAGAACGTGTTTGGACTATCTCGAAAAGAAGTGGTGGAGCTTGTTGCAGAATATGACAAGCATAACAATGTGGAGTCACCATTTAAAGACGGAATACCTGGTTACTACTGGTTTGCTGGTTTTATAAGTAGACTTAATATGTTAAATTAATAAATAATAATAAGTTAAACACTATTTTTCATTTAAAAAGCATTTATGAGCATTGTTGTCAAAAGAACATAGTATACATACATTACATATAGTAGTACATACATTACATTACCTTTACCTTCCTTCTTGGGCAGACAGGTATAAATGTTTAGTTGCACTGGAAACCTTGTTCCTTAGGAATTATGCCGCACTTTCCCCATTTCACAATTTTCTATTTTTTTTAGGTGAATCTTATTTATAGAATCCAAGAGTCGAATATAGACTTCTATTTGAACATTCCTCTTTCTAATATTCACGTTGAAATTACAGATAATAGTCATTTACTGGCATTTGTAGACTACTGCCGCACTTGCTCCATTTCGTTAGGAAAGTGCGGCTATGGACAAGCTGTTAAAAATCAGAACTCTAAAATTGCAGGTTCCATACGGAGATAATTCATCGGGGAATGTGATACTGAAATAAATTATTTAAAAATGTTCACAGTATAAACGCAATTCGAGTGCAAAGTGAACTTAAAAAATATTACGCCGCACTTGCCCCAACTGACCTTACCTACTAAGTACTTCTAATATTAAAATTCAGTACAACTTTACTCCCGGCTCAGCCGGTGTTCGGTGTCGCTGTTAAATGACATAATAATTTGACATTGCCGAGCAGGCGTGTGGTTATATTTCATCTCTATACTTACCGGTCCCTCACTACAGTGAGTTTGAAGGAAGCCCGGAAGTGGGGCTCGTCGAGGCAGGGGAAGGCAGACCGCGCATGCGTCAACCAGAATCTTGACACGGCACAACGTCTGAAATAAATATACATAGAGCAGCACTTAATACTTCTGTCATCATCATCATACGTGCACAGAAAAGAACATTAAACAACAGGTAACAGAAAAAACAAACTACCGAACCGATTTCGATAAAATTTCTATAGGACTAATCTGAAAGTATATTCTTTCAAATAATAAAATAATTTTCCAAATCGGTTGATAAATGACGGAGTTATGAGCTAACAAACATAACATACATATTAAACAAATTTAAGACATATGGTTTTCTCATGGATTCCATTATCCGAACTAGGCCAAATGGAAATGGGACCACACAGGAAGTACCAGCTATCAAATAAATAAAGAATCATCAAAATCGGTTCACTCAGTCGAAAGTTCTGAGGTAACAAACATAAAGAAAAAAAAACAGTTGAATTGAGAACCTCTTCCTTTTTTGAAGTCTGTTAATAAATGAATTTAACACAGCTTAGCAACACAAAATTTAGTGATTCTAAGGCGGCACGAAGTTAGCGGGGTCAGCTGGTGTATATATAAAATGTACTTGTATATTATCATAATCTCAAGAAAATTGATAAAATGCTGCTCGACGAAATGTTAGAGAACTAGCATTTTGTTTTTTTTTATTGATGATAGCCAAGCGCTTGACCACTGCCTCACCTGGCGCTTGCCTAGAAGCTATTCACTCTGGACTTGAAGACTCCGAGATTATACTGATTCGGAAAAACCTACGCCGGAAGTGAGTTCCTTCCAATCCTTACTTGTGCTAACAAGAAAAGTTGAAGCAAAAAAAAGACCAGGTGTGGGTGGTACTTCTCGGTACGTCTGCTTGTCCAGTGGTGAAAGAAGGTTTGTACAATGCCACAGATTACTAAAAAGTTACTACGAGCCATTCAACGACCCCACTAGTACATTGATCTCGCCCATTCAATGACCTGGCCCGGTCAAGTACTTACATGTTAGGCGGAAAAACTCAAAAGTAAAGTTTTTTGTTTTAAAAAATAACATTATATATTTATTATTTATCCCAAAAATATACTCCGTCATTATTTGTAGTTTAAATTGAAATACCTTATAAACCAATAACAATAATGCTGGACACTTCACACAGCGCTATCCTGCCCTAAAATAAGCAAAGCTTGTACTATGGGAACTGGATAACTGATATAACATTTATTTACTTTTGATATATACTTTTTTTTTGTAAATATATACCTACTTATAATATAGAGAATTATCCAGACCCGGAACAAACATCTGCAGATCATTCAAACATTTGTTCCGCGGCGGGAATCGAACCCGCTACCACCTGTGTCTCAGACAGCTATTCGCCAACTGGAGGAGGTCGTCACGCATACAGACTTAAGTATCTACATAGACTGTTAAAACATACCCCTTCTTTTTGGCTTTGCGGTAGTCAGATAAAAAGCAGGTAAACTTACTGCCTATGGGTTCCAGTGAGAAAGAATCCGCGTTGTTTGTCATTGCGCTCCAGTTTCGTGATGAATCGTAGACTTAAAGTGTAGTTGTATTTGCGACGTAACTTCTCCTGCAAATAAGCAATGAAAATATTAGTAGTACACTGTTATTACAAGGAGCTTAAGCGATCAATTGCCACCAACATATTTTGGCGTACTCATGAAAGCGAGCGAGGACACTGATGAGTCGAGGGTGCTATTGAACGCTTAAACCCGAGTCTAACTTTTCACCACGAATCCAAGGAAATCAAAAAAGTCTTTATAGCAGTTTGTTGCTAAAAAAGAAAACTTGCGTTCCCGGTATCAATTGTTTTTGACGTGATAAACGTCTTATAAATCGATGAACGCCCCGGCTGCACGCACGAAAAAGTGTCACGTTCCGCCTGAGCCGAGCGTGCAAGCGAGAGCGCGGGACAACCGATAGAGAGGAACGATCGGCCTAAGCGTTCGGCTTGTGATGCATCTATCTCTCTTCCACTCGTTAACACGGAAAATTATCGTCCGTAAACTGACTTTACAGATGACCAATTTTTTTTACTACTTATCTAAGGCTTCTTTTATTTAATAGATATTATGTAAGTGTTATATTTAATAAAAAAAGTCGTAAGAGTTTTCAGCGTTGCACGCAGGCCACCAGCGACGACCCATCCGTTGCGAGACGCGCACTGTGGATAGATAGTAACCCCCTACTACCTGACTTCATTCCCCCTCAAGAACAGTTTCCACCAGGGCCCGACCTGCCGTGGCCAGTGTCATCCTTAAATAGACTTCGCACACAGGTTGGTCGCTGCAGAGTCAATATGTGCAAATGGGGGTTCAGGGATCCCAGACAAATGCAATGCGACTGTGGTGACCCTGCACAGTCGATGAAACACCTGTTATTGTGCCCTTTGTGCCCGAACACCTGCACAATGGTTGACTTACAAAATGGCTTCTCCTGACGCCATTAATGTAGCCAAGCACCTATCTAATACAATATAAGTAGAACTATTGACACGCTAAGAAGAAGAAGAATAGAAATAAGGAATTTTCATGGAGGTTGTACTTCATTTAAGAGTATTAAGACATTTAAACGGCGAAACAAATAAAGATTAACCTTGAACTCGATATAATCTTTATCAATTTGCGAGTCGTCTACAGAAGAAAGATAAACACAGAATCGCAAAATTAAAAATAAAACCAGCTAAGTGCGAGTTGGACTCGCGCACGAAGGGTTCTGTATCCATAAAAACGTCAAAAAAATCATATCTGTTGTATGGGAGCCCCCCTTAAATATTTGTTTTATTATTACTTATTTTTTTATTTTTAAAGTTACCTAATATATAACTAAATAATATGTGAATATTTCAAGCGTCTACCTGTTGCCGCTATCAATATCGAGCAAAAAAAATCACGTTTGTTGTATGGGAGCCCCCGTTAAATATTTGTTTTATCTTAATTTAATTTTTACTATTAAAGTGAATACATAACTAAACTAGAGGTCGCGTGGTGCGCGAGCTGCTAGCAGCTCGCGTGTTTTTTTTTGTGGAAGAAGCAATCAAATAGGATATCGATGTGAAAGAAGCAACCAATGAGGATATCGAAGAAAAATGCATTCAAAGAGGATATCGAAGATGACAAAGCGATTGAAACTGGACCCCCTGGATCCTCCCTAGAGCTGGACTCCCTGGACCTGGATTCCCTGAAACTGGACCCCCTGAACCTGGATTCCCTGAAACTGGACCCCCTGGACTTGGAGTTGGACCCCCTGGACCTGGACCCCCTGAACTTGTTTTCTTTGGACCTTAACCCCTAGGATTTGACCCCCTGGACCTGGACCTGGACCCCCTGGACCTTGACTCCCTGGACCTGGACCTCTGGACCTAGACCCTTGGACCTGCACCTGGACCCCCTGAACCTGAACCCCTGGACCTGGACCCCTTGGACCTGGACCCCCTGGACCTGGACTTTCTGGACCTGAACCCCCTGGATCGCCCCTGGACCTGGGCCCCCTGGCCTTGGACCCCCTGGACCTGGACCTCCTGGACCTGGACTCCATGGAACTGGACCTTTTGAACCTAGATCCCCTGGATCGCCCCTAGACCTGGACCCCCTGAACCTGGACCCCCTGGACCTCAACCCCCTGGAAATAGACTTCTTGGACCTGGACTCTCTGGACTTGGACTCCCTCTACCTGGACTTCCTGGACCTGCACCTCCTAGATCTAGACCTCCTGGATCCTTTCTGGACCTGGACCCCCTGAACCTGGACTCCCTAGACCTTGAACCCCTGGATCTGAACCCCCTGGACTTGAACACCTTAGACCTGGACCCCCTGGATCGCCCCTAGACCTGGACACCCTGAACCTGGACCCCTGGACCTCTACCCCCTAGACCTAGACTTCTCGAACTTGGACTCTCTGGACTTGGACTCCCTCTACCTGGACTTCCTGGACCTGCACTTCCTGGATCTAGACCTCCTGGATCCTTTCTGGACCTGAACCCCCTGGACCTGGATCCCTGGACCTGGAACCCCTGGACCTGGAACCCTTGGATCCCCCCTAGACCTGGACCCCCTGGACCTGGACTTCCTGGAACTGTACCCCCATGTACCTGGACTTGAACCTCTGGACCTGGACCCCCTGATCCTGGACCCTCTGGACCTGGACTTCCTGGACCTGGACCCTCTGGACCTAGACCCCTGGATCTGAACCTGGATTCCTTGGACCTGGACTCCTGGACCTGGATCTCTATACCTGGACCTCCTATACTTGGACCCCCTGAACCTGAACCCCATGGACCTGGACCCCCTGGACCTCGACCCCCTGGACCTGGATCCCCTGGATCGCCCCTGGACCTGGACTCATTGGACCTGGACCCTCTGGACTTAGACCCTTTGAACTTAGACCTCTTGGATCTGGACTCCCTGGAACTGAACCCTTTGGACCTGGACCTCCTGAATCGCCCCTAGACCTGGCCCCCTGGACCTTGTTTTATTCGACCTGGACTTTCTGGACCTGGACCCTTGCACTTGGACCCCCTGGACCTGGACTCCCTGGACCTGAACCTCCTGGACCTGGACCGTCTGGACCTGGACCCCCTGACCCTGAACTCCCTGTACTTCGACCCCCTGGACCTGGATCCCTTAGAACTGGACCCCCTGGATCTTAACCCCCTGAACCTGGATCCTTGGACTTGAACCCCCTGGATTCCCCCTTAACCTGGACCGCCTGGACCTGGACCCCCTGGACCACCCTTGTACCTGGACCCCTGGACCTGAACCTGGACCCCTTGGACCTGGACTCCTGGACCTGGACTTGGATCCCTAGACCAGGACCTCCTAGACTTGGAAATCCTGAACCTGAACCCCCAAGACCTGGACCCCTGGATCTGGACCCCCTGGTCCTGGACTCCCTGGAACTGGACCCCTGGACCTGGACCCCTTGGATCGCCCCTGGACCTGGACTCGGTGGACCTGGAACCTCTGGACTTAGACCCTTTAGACCTGAACCTCCTGGACCTAGACTCCCTGGAACTGGATCCCATGGACCTGGACCCCTGGATCGCCTCTAGACCTGGACCATGGTCCAGGTCCAGAAAAACAAGGTCCAAGGGGTACCTTGTTTTTCTGGAGCTGGACTTTCTGGACATGGACCCCTGGACTTGGACTCCCTGGACCTGGACTCCCTGGACCTGGACCTCCTGGACCTGGACCTCCTGGACCTAGACCGTCTGGACCTGGACCATCTGGTCCTGGACCCTCTGGATCCCTTCTGGACTTGTACCCACTGGACCTGAACTCCCTGAACTTCGACCCCCTGTACCTGGACCCCTTGGACCAGGACTCTCTGGAACTGGACCCCCTGGACCTTGACTCTCTGGACCCCCTGGATTGGGACGCCCTGGACCTGAACTCCTTGGACTTGGACCCCCTGGATTCTCCCTTAACCTGGACCACCTGGACCTGGACTCCTGGACCACCCTTTGACCTGGACCCTCTGGATCCCCTGGACCTGGAATCCCTGAACTTGGAATCTCTGGACCTGGACCTGAACCCCCTGAACCTGGACCCCTGGACCTGGACCCTTCGTATCTTTTCGGACCTGGACCCCCTAGACCTGGACCCCCTGGACCTGGACTTCCTGGAACTGTACCCCCCTGGACCTGGACTTGGACCTCAGGACCTGGACCCCCTGGACCTAGACTGCCTGGACCTGGACCCCCTGGACCTGGACCCCCTGGACCTGGACCCCCTGGACCTGGACCCCCTGGACCTGGACCCCCTGGACCTGGACCCCCTGGACCTGGACCCCCTGGACCTGGACCCCCTGAACTTGGACTCCTTGGACCTTTACCTCTAGGCTTGGACCCCTTGGACCTGGAACCCCTGGACCTGGACTCCCTGGACCTGGACCGTCTGGACCTGGACCCCTGAACCTGAACCTGGCCCCCTTGGACCTAGACTCGTAGAGCTGGACCTGGATCCCTAGACCTGGACCTCCTAGACTTGAAGCCCCTGGACCTGAACCCCCTAGACCTGGAGCCCTTGGACCTGGACCCTCTGGACTTAGATCCTTTGGACCTGGACCCCCTGGATCGCCCCTAGACCTGGACGACCTGGACCTGGACCCTCTGGACCTTGACCCCCTGGACGTGGACTTTCTGGACCTGTACCTCCTGGACCTGGAACTCTTGGACCTGGACCTCCTTGACCTGGACCGTCTGGACCTGTACCGTCTGGACCTGGACCCCCTGTATTCCTTCTAGACCTGGACCCCCTGGACCTGGACTCCCTGAACTTCGACCCCATGGACCTGGAACCTTTAAACCTGGACTCGCTAGAACTGGACGCCCTGGACCTAGACCCCTGGATCGCCCCTGGAGCTGGACCCCTGGATCTGGACGCCCTGGACCTGGACCCCTGGACCTCGACCCCCTGGACTCTAATTTTCTGGACCTGGACCCCTGGACTTGGACCCCACGGACCTGGATTCCTTGGACCTATACCTCCTGGAGCTGGACCCGCTGGACCTGGATCCCCTGGATTCCCTCTGGACCTGGACTCCTGGACCTGGACCCCATAGACCTGGACTCACTGGACCTAGAACCCTTGGACCTGGACCCCTTGGACCTGAACCACCTGGACCCTTTGAATCTTTTCTGGACCTGGACTGTATGAACCTGGACTGCCTGGACCTTGACCACTTGGATCTGGACCCCCTGGATCTGGACCCCCTGGATCTGGACCCCCTGGATCTGGACCCTCTGGACCTGGACTCCTTGGACCTAGAACTCTTGTCTTTTGACCCCCTGAACCTGGACTCCTTGGACCTGGACCTTGATCCCCTGGACCTGGACTCTCTGGACCTGGACCTGGACCCCCTGAACCTGGATCCCCTGGACCTGTACACCCTGGACCTGGACCCCCTAAACCTGGACCCCCTAGACCTGGACTTCTTGGACCTAGACTCCCTGATTTTTTTTTAATCCATTGACTCCCTGGTTGAACCTCTCGGGCCGAGACCCCTGGACCTGGACCTGGACGTGGACCCCCTGGACCTGGACCTGGACCCTTCTGGACCTTAACATTCTGGAACTGGACCCACTGGACCTGGACTTCTTTGATCTCCTCTGGACCTAGACTTCCTGGGCCTGGGCCCCTGGACCTGAACCCCCTTAACTTGAACCTCCTGGATCCCTCCTGGACCTGAACCCCCTGGACTTGGACCCCTGGACCTGGACCCCTTGGACCTGAACCCCTAACCTGAATAAGCTGTCAAAAATGATATAATAAGGAAAGATCCAATCAATAAAGATATCCAAGTAGAAAACGCGATCAAAGAGGATACCCAAGTGGATGAAGCAATCAAAGGAGATATCCAAGTGGAAGCAGAAATTAAAGAGGGTATTGAAATGGAAGAAGTAATCAAATAGGCCATCAAAGTGGAAGACGCAATCAAAGACGATATCGAATTGGAAGAAGCAATCATAGAGGATATCGAGGTAGAAAACACGATCAATGATGATACCGAAGTGGAAGAAGAAATCAAAAAGGATATCAAGGTCGATGATAAAAAGCGATTCCACCAAAAATTTGTACTAATATTTTGTAAAAGTTTACTATGCCTATTTGCTTCCGTTTAGAAGATACGAGCGATTAGATTTTTTTAAAAAATCATTATTTTGTTAAGAAGATGTCGTAGTCGAAGAAGCCTTCAACGAAGATATCGAGGTGGAAGAATTTATCAAATAAGATATCGAAGTTAACGAAGCAATCGAATAGGATATTATAATAGGTTGGGGAAAAAGTCTTTTCGCATTATAGTATGTATGAACTTGTAATAAAATCTATTTGTATCTGGCTGGTTTTGGTATCATTTACAGTTTAAATTTTAAAGACGATAATTCCAAATTCATATTAAGAAAATGTGTGATTTTAATTTGTTTTTCGTACTGTAAAGATGAGTGAATCTAATGAAGAAATTGGATACATTTTAAAATTTAACTACAAAAAAGGTAAAAATCCAACGCAAGCCGCGAAAAATATTTGCGATGTTTATGGACCCTAGTGCAGTGTCTGTGAGAGTAGCAAAAATTTGGTTTAAGCGTTTTCAATCAGGAAATTTTGATTTTAAATTTTGATTGTCGCTCTGGTCGCCCTATTACGGATAAAATTGATGCCATTTTTGAAAAAGTGGAGAAAGATCGGCATATCAGTAGTTACGACGTAGCTGAGAAACACGGAATTGACCACAAAAAAGTTTTGGCGCATTTGAAAAAAACTGGGTACACAAAAAAGCTCGATATTTGGGTACCCCACGAGCTCACTGAAAGAAACCTAATGAACCGTGTACTCATTTGTGATTCTTTATTACGACGTAATGAAACCGAACCATTTTTGAAGAAGCTGATAACTGGTGATGAAAAGTGGATCACGTACGACAAGAACGTTCGAAAAAGGTCGTGGTCAAAGACCGGTCAGGCTTCACAGACTGTGGCGAAACCCGGGTTAACTCGCAACAAGGTGATGCTGTGTATGTGGTGGGATTGGAAGAGCATTATTCATTATGAGCTGTTTCCACAAGGCAGGATCATCGATTCTGAACTCTACTGCGAACAAATGATGAGATTAAAGCAAGAAGTTGAGAGAAAGCGGCCGGAATTAATCAACAGAAGGGGTGTGGTTTTTCATCATGATTACGCTAGACCACACACATCTTTAGCCACTCAGCAAAAATTAAGAGAGTTTGGCTGGGAGGTGTTAATGCATCCGCCGTATAGTTCTGACCTTGCACCTTCAGATTTCCACCTGTTTCAGTCTCTTCAGAATTCTTTAAGCAGTATCAAGTTAACATCACGAGAGGTCTGCCAAAACTACTTGTCGCGGTATTTTGATCAGAAGCCCCAAAATTTCTATAGCAATGGGATTATGTCTTTAACCTACAAGATGGCAAAAAGTTATCGAACAAAATGGTACCTAAATACTTTAGTTAAATGTAAATAAACTATATTAAAAAATGTTTTGAATTTTCTTAAAAAATGCGAAAAAACGTTTTCCCCAACATAATATTTAAAAAAGCAATCAAAGAGGATATCGAAGTGGAAGAAGCAATCAAAGAGGTTATCAAAGTGGAAGTATCTTTAAAATGGAAAAAGCAAACAAAGATGATATCGAAGTAGGAGAAGCCATCAAAGAGGATATCCAAGTGGAAAAAGCAGTCAAAAAGAATATCAAAAAGGAAGACGCAATCATACCGGATATCCGAGTAGAAAACGCGATCAAAGAGGATACCTAAGTGGATGAAGCAATCAAAGAGGTTACCTAAATGGAAGAAGCAATCAAAGGGGATATCGAAGTAGAAAACACGATCAAAGATGATACCGAAGTGGAAGAAGAAATCAAAAAAGATATCCAAGGTCGATGATGACAATAAAATAAACGACGCCGCCAAAAATTTAGACTACCATTTTGTAAAACTTTACTATGCCTATCAGCTTCCGTTTAGAAGATACGAGCGATTAAAGTTTTTTAAGAAAAATTATAATTTAAAAAAAAAGTTTGTAGCTTAAAATCCTGATGAAAGTTGGATACAACAATGGAAAACGAAAAAAAAAAACATATAAATGTTTCATGATTATGATGATGGAAGTTACATGTAAAAATATTGATGATTGCTTCTCGATCAGGATGGAATTGCATTAAAAAATAAACAAACTGACGTTTCACAATGATGAAGCAATTTTTAGAAATGTACGGTAAACGAAATATTTTGTATGGGCCAATTTTTTTTGTATGAAAAACCATTTTTTTTAACGGAACCGGATATATAAAATGTCCTTAGCAACATTAGTTTTGGCGCTAATGCTCGAAGACTTGTCTTCCGAGGCTATTCGAGATACAAGGTGGATGGGAGCAAATGGGGGAGAAAAGGGGTACTTTAGGGGTAACTCACCGAAACTCTCACTATACGATCCTATCAAACATTTCTACCCTACGAGGGGGCATCTGGGAGAACAATTATGTCAATGAGTCAGTCAGGCATGCGGGACGAGAGGGACCGCAGGAGCTCAGTCGTCGGCCGGCCCGCCAGTGCTACTCTTACCGCTTTCCGCGCCGAACCTATGCCGCTCTGCTTAGCACGGCTCCACGCGCATCGAAGTGAAAATGAAAGCTAGGCGTCTGTACGCTGAACCAAGTCATTTAGCGGCGCTGCGAAGGAGAGGGATTTTGAACCCGCAAATTCCCAGGCCTGCTACAATACTGTCAGCTACACAGCGACTGCTAGATTACGGCCAGTTCTCAGTGCCGAATCATGCCCAAGGACGCGGTATTCGTTTTCAATACACTGCTGCATTCGAAGAGTTAATACTTTACTACTTCGAACGCGAGCCACGTAATAGTATCAGAGATGCAGCAAGGCGATTTAATGTCAGTAAATCCTACGTATGGCGCCTGCTGAATGGATTGGAAAACCACCCATTCCATTTTCGTCGCACGCAAGCACTCCTTGACGCTGACCCTCAAGCACGTATTTCTCTTTGTATGTGGTTATTAAATAATCCTGAAGTGAACATTTTGTGGACAGACGAGTCTACGTTTACGCGGGTAGGCATGTTTAACATTCACAATGAACACTATGGGGCATTTAACAAGCCACATATGTTTAAGGAACACTCTCACCAAATTCGTTTCAGTGTGAATGTGTGGGCCGGCATTATTAATGAAGTGATTATTGGGCCAGTGTTTATCGAAGGAAATTTAATGGTGCTAGCTACTTGGATATGCTGTTAACAATAACACCAGAGCTAATGTAAGGCGTTCCCCTAGCTAACGTGAACTTTAATACCAGCATGATGGTTGCCCCGCGCACTACGCGGGTCAAGTACGTGCGTACATAGATAATGAATTTAGTGAAAGGTGGATTGGGAGAGGTGGTCCAGTGTCATGGCCAGCCAGAAGTCCTGATTTAACTCCACTAGACTTTTTTTTGGTGGTCGGAAGTAAAACGGCTGGTTTACACTAATGAAGCCACAAGTAGACACCAACTAAAACAAAAAATATTGAGTGGGTTTGATAAAATTAGGCGCGAAACAAACACTCTACGAAAACTGAAAGACAATTTATAAAAACGTGCTCGCCTGTGTATCGAAGTCAATGGACGACAATTTGAGCATTTGCTTCAATACAGGTAGGCAGTGACTGACATATAACTGTGTTTTAATCGTGTAAATACTTAGTTAATTCCAATTAATCGTTGTAAATAATCTGATTTAAATTTTTTAAATACGCCTGACATCCTTGCTAACAATTTGTACTTACGTCCTTTGCTAAGGTAATACGGTAACTAACTACGCACCTATTTCATTAACTTCGACGGCTAGAATTTCTGACGGTCCTAAGCCCGACTAAGTATGAAGGGAAAATGGGAGTCAATGGCACACGGAGCCAATCTTACGTTAGATACCTAGTATCTACTTATTACACAAGCGGCACCCGCTGTGTCTGTGTTGCAGAGAGTAACGTTCATTCTGACGTTTTAAATTCGTAACTTATCCATGTTTTTATATACCAAAAGGCATATATTTTTTTATTTGATGCTACAAACAGTTAGTAAATCATGGTCTGAACAACGTTTGTTCTGGGAAACCAGTGATTTAAAGGACACCGTAGGTATATAATATAATATTCTGTGAATATTTCAAGCGTCTACTTGTTGCCGTTATCTATATCGAGCAAAAATGAGTAAAAAATCACGTTTATTGTATGGGAGCCCCCCTTAAATATTTATTTTATTTAGCTATAGCGACAACAGAAATACATCATCTGTGAAAATTTCAACTGTCTAACTACCACGGTTCATGAGATACAGCCTGGTGACTGACAGACAGACAGACAGACAGCGGAGTCTTAGTAATAAGGTCCCGTTTTACCCTTTGGGTACGGAACCCTAAAAAAAACAGCTGTCATATGAGATAACTTAGTTTTTTCGGGACGAATTTTAGTCTATGGGAGTGCCCCGTCTGATGCGTTAGCATCCTAGTAGTCTGTGGTATCTAGCATCTTTGCGATCTTATGCTCGACGGAGCCGCCGGCTCCGTCCGTATAACCCAGTGGCGTAGCGTAGTAGGGGCGGCAGGGGCGGCCCGCCCCGGACGGCACGTTTAGGGGGCGGCAAAATTTAACAATAAATAATAATAATATCTAATAAATATTCGAACCATTTCATATTTTTGTCGCATAAGCAATGCCAGCTGTAAGAGAAGTATTTTAAAATTGAAATTAATCTAAAACTATTTAAAATCAACAATGAGTATTTTAAAGCTAACTAATCTGACTATCTTGTCTATTGAGCAAGAGGTGTGTGATGCTATAGACATTGATAGTGTAATAAAATACTTTGCTCATACAAAGAGTAGAATTAAAGTTTTAGTTCTAGACAAATTAGGTTTTAAATACTAACAAGTACATTAACTTTCAACAAAAATATAAATATGAACAGTATCGTCGTAGTCCTAATTGAAAGTCAATTTGCGTTTTATATTCAATTTGCTAATAACTTAATCTTGATAATCGTCAAGCTACCTATAAACATATGTGTTCTATACCTGTTATATCAATGTAAGTGGCACACGTGTAAAAATATAAATGACCGTTTTATTTGTAGCCTCTACAATACACAATAATGATGCCTGTTCTTGCCGAAAAGTTCTTTAGAATTACTGTTTATTATAGTATATTAAATTGAAAACCTAAATAAGAGCGCGTCAAAATTTTCTTCCGCCCCGGGCGGCAAACACCCGCGCTACGCCACTGGTATAATTACGCCCCCATTTAATATATCAGTGAGTGTGTATTTGTTTGACTGATGCGGGTCTATTGCAGGTATAATCGAGAGATAAAACTAACCTTGAACTCGATGTAAGTCTGATCTGCTTGCGGGTAGTCAAGCACCTTGGCGACCTTAGGCCCGACGGAGCCTCCCGACTTGAAGAGCACCCGCTCCGTCACGTTCATGTCGCGTACGTTCAGGACCACGAAGACGGTGTCTCGGTCTACCTTCAGGTCTATCGAGACTTCACCTGAAAATATTTGGAAGATGCAGGTCATCATCATCATCATATCGTACATTTCGATATGCTGCCACGAAATGCTGGATTAATCTACCCGCACCAATTCGAAACTTCACCTGGTATGTTCTGTTAATGGTGGTCCTTTAATGGTATGTTCCTGTAATTACTGGCACATAGGCATACCAGCTAAGTCCTATAGTATGGCAACGTATCCACATAGAGATCAAGACAACATAATACCTTGTGTTGAATTCTATGTGGATATCCATGGGCTGCAGTAGCCACTTAACATCTGGTGAACTGCACGCTCGTTTACAATATAAGTAGCATCATCATCATCCACAGCCCGACTTCACCCACTGCTGGGTATAGGCCTCCCCAAGTTTGTGCCATCCGCCACGATCCTGCGCTAGTCTCACCCATTGACGGCCCGCGACTCTAACGATGTCGTCCACCCATCTCGCTGCCGGACGTCCTACCCTTCTACAGGCATTCCTCGGCCACCATTCAGTTGCTACCCTGCTCCACCTATCATCACCACGTCTTGCCAAGTATAAGTAGTAAGTATATCTATAGGTAGCATTAAAAAAAACGCAAAATCTCATCAATCAGCTATACGTTACCGCTGAGTGACGCCCCATTTTGCTGTCTTGTATTAAGTAGTATAACTATTGTATTCATAGAACGTAAGAATGGACACAAAATAAATATTTTTATAATTTGTATTTGTACATAGGCCTCGCCCATATCAAATAAAATCATATTTATTTGCAAAATGTGGTTACCGCAGTTCTTATTGCCATGTAGATTATTAATAGCACATCAAAGCATGCAATTGTTTGTTCATATTTTAGCTTCGATACACTTTTATTGAAGTTAAACTTCTTTACGCACGCTTGACTAGTAAGCTGGTGAATGCGTGACGAGAGCGTTACGAAAAGTGTGATCCGGGCGAGGCGTACGGAAGTTGAGAGGCAGATATAAATTAGTGAAGATAGAAAGAGAGAGAGTTACTATACAAGCCTTGGCCGCAACTAGGCAGGACTTACGTATGTGTATATCAACACGTTTGTCCATCAATGCCTCTTTTGCTGGCCGCTGCAGTAATCTACTATCATGTAAAATAACTTTCAACACACTTGCTCGTAAAGTGAGCCTTATTAAATCGTTCTTAGGGCCATAAACCGAACACGTGATAACACACACGTGCATAATAGAATTATCCCTACAAAGTTAGATTAGTACCTAACTGCGAATTATATGCGAGTAAACAGAGCATTTTCAATTTAACCGGGTAATACAGTTTTTTTGTAACAACAAAGAGGTTTTATGGCGCTGAAAATCCTATTACATTTTTGGAATAAATAAATGTCATCCCTAATTAAGACGAAAAAACATTTATTATTATCAAATTATTTATAATTCACAAGTAACTTGTTAAAAAATTTGCATTTTATCACTAAAATTATAATTTTGAAGTAAGCTGTATGGCTATATGTAATCAATCAACTTACATTTGGCGCGTGCAAAAAAAAAAAACTTGCGCGCCATTTCCCATTTTTATGTTGTTGCTGTGTGGTAAATAATTGTAAAAATGATAAGTTTTAGTACAGAAATTTGCTTATTCCTCGCAAGTGTGTTCAAAAAGTGCGAATGAAACTCGTGAGCAACTTGCTCGCTAGACACTCGCCTGATTTACGCCCTCGCGTACGGCTCGGGCTGCAACCCACAACCTCGTGTATAATGAGCAACTTAGCTCACTTGTGTATCATAATATACTATTAAAAGAGTGTGGTAGGTTTTTTACAAATACGTAAACAAACACTGCTCTTAAGATTATAAACTTTACTAGCAGAATAATATCAGCTCATCATGAAGGTTCTCATCTACAAAATCCCTGAATTTAACTAGGCAATTCTCGGTATGAGGTTTAAGTGCTTTTGTGTAAGAGTGTGTGTGCGTCGGGTGTGTTTGTAAGAGTGCGTGTGTATAATTTACCTCTCAACTCTCCAGTAGTCAGATTCGGGTGTAACCAAAGGTTGTAGTGCTTCGGTATCACGAAGGTTGGTAGCCTCGCGCCCCTCCATGGAAACACAGCACCATTACTTGCAATCCGTTCTCTGTAACAAGTTGTTTGAATGACTGATTTATGTGATGATGACACAGGAAACCATTTCATTGTGATTCGAAGACAGTGTTGCCTACTTGTTGTCAACTTGGACAAGTCGGCGTTGTATGTATGTATGTTTGTTTGTTCGAGGTTAACTTTCGAAGCGTTTATCCGATCATCGTGAAATTTAGTATATAGGTGGATAGTAATGACACAATCCTGGTGTGACTAAAAGAGCTAAACATGTGGGGGGTAACCTTGTAGTTTTTAAGTTATTAGCCATAATAAAAACTGAACTTTGACAAAACTCACAGGGTACACCAGTGACCCCACAGTGCTGTAATTTGGTATGAGTGTAGCTTTGGTAACACAAATAGAGGGAAAAGTCTGAAATCCAGAATAACTGCAATTAGTACACCAAAAAAGAAAAACCAATCAGAAGAGAACCAATTTGTCTGGAAGAGATCGCTTTTAGCGATAAGACCGCCCATTGTACCTTTATTTATTGTTTATTTCCATTATTGTATTTTTATTTGGTGTGCAATAAAGAGTATTTCATTCATTTCTTTCATTCATTCAATCAACATGAACTCCCGTTACCTGTAATTCGAATGAAACTGTAGGTCAAGTGGCACTATTTTGATAGTCAAAGATTACGTGAGATCTCATTTAGTGGCGAACTACTAGTTAATTTAATTATAATTTTAAATTAAACACCTATATAGCTTTTTATTTTTACTAGTATAGATCGTTGTCTGAAATAAATGCATATTTATTTTAATTTATTCAAAAAAGGTGTACGTTGGCTAGGTTTTATTTGGACGAAACTTGTCATGTAATGCTTTTGTTATAGATAGATAGATAGAACTTTTTATTGAATTACCACACAAACAGAAATTATACAAACATAAGTACTAGGCTAAAATAATAAGGCAATACAATGGGCGGCCTTATCGCTGAAAGCGATCTCTTCCATGCAACCTTTGGATGGGGCGAAATTTACAAAGATACGGAGTGCGGTGTACTTTAGAGGATACATTTACACATATATTCTAAGGTATAATAAAAAATATGTTGAATTTTTAATCCTAATACTTAATCTATAATATAAAAATGAATCGCAAAATGTGTTGGTAAGCGCATAACTCAACAACGCCTGGACCAATTTGGCCAATTCTTTTTTTGTTGCATTTCTTATTGTCAGAATAAGATTCTTATGAAAGAAAAAATTAAGAAAATTGCACGTAAAATAAGAAAATTTAAGAATACTTAACCACCATATAAAATTATTTATAATCTAACCTTAGCGCTTTTATAATGTAACCTTATGACGTTTGACATAGAATTGACAGAATGCGTGCTGCAAATATCGTCAAAGAGGATGTAACAAAAATGAATATCGTTTGAAACAGATGCTTCGGTAGGAGTTATCCCGAGATATATTGTCTATATATATAAAAATTAATTGCTGTTCGTTAGTCTCGCTAAAACTCGAGAACGGGTGGAGCGATTTGGCTAATTTTGGTATTGAATTATTTGTGGAAGTCATTCATTTTCTCATACATAATGATGGCCGGGGACAACAATTGACAATTCTACCAGGGTGACTTATATTGAGAGCCCGCGTTATACCTATGCATGTCAAGCCGATACGAAGTTCGGCGGGACCACTAGTATACTTATAAAATAGACTAATATATAGGTATATACATATAGCAAACTTATATGCAGTGGTAACCTGCCATCAACTGATACAATATCGTTATGTCAGTATTTTTTATATTGTTATGCCATTTTACCAGCCCGTACTGTCCCACTGCTGGACAAAGGCCTCCCCCTCTTCCCTCTACTTATCACAGTCTAGAGCCACAGATCCCGCCAGTCTCTTTGGAAGACGTCCAAGTCATCACTCCAGCGCTTTTTAGGCCTTCCTCGGCGTCGCTTTCCGGCCTGGTGGGCCGGAAAGCGACGTATCGGGTTGCATATGGAAGACATGACCCGCTCACTCCCATTTCAGCTTTACAGCCTTGATGTCCACATCAGCGATTCCGGTCTTCGAGCGCAGCCAGGAGTTTGGAATCCGGTCAATCCGCCTGCTTTATTATCTTCTTGTTCCGTATCGGAATTAATTATCGGATCACACACTTTAGAGGGTACACCAATCCTCATTTTTCTTGATATACCTACCCGTATTGGCTGAGCGAAGTGACATACCAATGTCAACGCGTCCCTACGGGCCGACCCAGTTCTCATGCGCGACTCTCAGGGCAAGCACCTACCAAAAATCAATTAGTGTACAGCGTCGTCCGGTAGTCAAGTGGTAGTTTTCGCGCGTGTTACATCCCTCAATAAGACGACATACATCTACCATCAACCACAGCAGCCTATGGATAGAGGAGTTGCGGAGTTCCTAAGGGCATGTGGAGCGCAAGAAGGAGTAAACCAAGGTTAGTCGCTCTCGCATCGGCCTTTATTGAATTCCCGCACACTTGGAAATATTTGTATGTTTTATAGTTTGACCAAAAGCGCTATACCGCTCCTTAGGAAAGTGCGGCGAGGTGGGGGCCGAGGAAAAAACAGCAAGAGTAAACATGAGATCGATATTGTCGGATATATCTTAGGATATCGTAAACGATATGGTTATTTTATATACCTAACGATATGTTTATATTTTTTATAACTAAATTATCTACAGATATTCTGATTTTCTTTATAGCTTTCTCTGTCTGCTTTTCGTTTCTTAAAATATTCGGCCACTTTAAAAATGACGGTCCTTGACATCACGAGATAGCGCTCGACCCATCTTCGGATATTTATCTCGTGTGCGTCTGACATAGACCGTCCGGTACGACAGCTACATACCGCCGTGAGCGTTGACGGCAGACTGATCGGAGCGGAGCGGCTGACACTTCCCCCCCGTCTCGCCGCGCGCATACCTCAGGAGCGGTACAGCGGTTTCGGTCAAACTATACTAAATATTTGGATACAAAACATGCCTGTAAACGATATACCTACTTACCCAGATTTGGAAAGTCAAGTGTGCGAACTGAGAGACTACACATTAGGTAGCATACATTTTTAACAAATTCTTTACAAATTCCAATATTTGTTTTACAAATGTTTTATAACTTATAACTAAACCTTTTAGTTATTAAAACTACAAACTACAGCACATAAAACCATGTGGTCGCTCAGTCCACACACATGTCCAAGTAGTCCTTTCATGTGGCTACAGATGTCGCTACAGGTAGTTGGAGTTTAAAGTTTAGCTTACTTATTGGCTGCTGCTTCGCTTGATATAGAATCAGTTGGATCTTGTCCAGGAATGAGAGTAGCTTCCGAAGAACAGGGGCAATCTGAAACACGCACACTTATATTATAAACTAACTTTCACCCGTGGCTTCGTACGCATGGTTTGTACCTTACGCAC
Source organism: Philereme vetulata (assembly GCA_918857605.2). Classification (NCBI taxonomy): domain Eukaryota; kingdom Metazoa; phylum Arthropoda; class Insecta; order Lepidoptera; family Geometridae; genus Philereme; species Philereme vetulata. Next base: position 5,803,093 of record OU975427.1, on the reverse strand, counting down.
GCTTGACTTGGGGAGTAAGCTGGTGAATGCGTTACGAAAAGTGCGAACGGAAGTTGAGATGGAGATATAAGCTATTGAAGATAGAAAGAGAGAGAGTTACGTTTCGTATATTTCTGTAGGGGCAAGAGAGAGAGATGTGAGCATACATTTTCTTTCTCTCTTTCTCTCATAGCCAGTTGATTTGTCGCATATCTCCTATCCCAAATTAGCTTAAATTATGCAAACTGCAAAACCAAAACACTTCTTCATGCTGTATAATAGTGTTAAAATTGCTATAGATAAAAAAAAGTATTTACGACCTTTCGTATTTTGAACCTACCAGCTTCGTTACGAAAAATTTCAGCTATTCCACAACAGATGGCAGGCAGCAGCAGAAGTTTTACTTCAGTCGTGTGGTCTAAAGCACACTCGGTTTTTTTTCTTTGTTTACTTATGTATTATTGCAAATAAATATTATTTTATTCTATCTCGTATAGTGTCTAGGAGTACTTACACGGCTGTGGCGTGGCATACACCACTAGTAAAGCGCTGAAGAATATCGCTGAGAAGACCAGAGCAGCGAGGCACAGCGCGCGGCGCTGAGAGCACACCGCTACCGGAGTTTCACGGAGATCCCTCGCTTCTCTCGCTTTATCTGTATCTGGAATAATACAATACAATATCAATACAAAGGTAACTGAATACAAAGCAGGGTACCTTTTTTATATTAAGTGGTCACCGCCGCCTATAAACTCCTGCAGCACTCTTGGTACTGCAGTCGCGTTGCCTACCACTCAATACCCTATTAACACCTCTCTTGAAGGCGTTCATTTTGAAGCCCACCCGAAAAATCTCCGGAGGAAGGTCATTACACATTTTGCAGGTGGGTGGAAGAAACGAGCGGGTGAAACGCACCGTATGGAGACATCCACGCATCTACAATATGTGGGTGAGCTCGTTGCCGGTTGCGGGAGGTTCGATGGTAGAAGTGGGAAGCAGGGGTTAAATTGAACAGCTCTTCAGAACATTCGCCGTTATATATTTTATGGAAAACGCTGAGCGCTCCGATGTCACGGCGCAAACTCAGCGGCTTACTGGGTCGTCGACGATACGAACGGCTATGCGTTGCAAGGAGTCTAGGGGCTGCAGTACCTACATGTAGGCAAGAATATTGAATATCATAATAAATATTGCTGGACATTTAACACAGCGCTATCTAGCCCCAAACTAAGCATACCTTGTACTATTGGAACCAGATAACTGATAGAATACTTATATACGTTTCTTTTGTAAATAAATAAATAAATAAATATTGCTGGACATTTCACACAGCGCTATCTAGCCCCAAACTAAGCATACCTTGTACTATTGGAACCAGATAACTGATAGAATACTTATATACGTTTCTTTTGTAAATAAATAAATAAATAAATATTGCTGGACATTTCACACAGCGCTATCTAGCCCCAAACTAAGCATACCTTGTACTATTGGAACCAGATAACTGATAGATTACTTATATACGTTTCTTTTGTAAATAAATAAATAAATAAATATTGCTGGACATTTCACACAGCGCTATCTAGCCCCAAACTAAGCATACCTTGTACTATTGGAACCAGATAACTGATAGAATACTTATATACGTTTCTTTTGTAAATAAATAAATAAATAAATATTGCTGGACATTTCACACAGCGCTATCTAGCCCCAAACTAAGCATACCTTGTACTATTGGAACCAGATAACTGATAGAATACTTATATACGTTTCTTTTGTAAATAAATAAATAAATAAATATTGCTGGACATTTCACACAGCGCTATCTAGCCCCAAACTAAGCATACCTTGTACTATTGGAACCAGATAACTGATAGAATACTTATATACGTTTCTTTTGTAAATAAATAAATAAATAAATATTGCTGGACATTTCACACAGCGCTATCTAGCCCCAAACTAAGCATACCTTGTACTATTGGAACCAGATAACTGATAGAATACTTATATACGTTTCTTTTGTAAATAAATAAATAAATAAATATTGCTGGACATTTCACACAGCGCTATCTAGCCCCAAACTAAGCATACCTTGTACTATTGGAACCAGATAACTGATAGAATACTTATATACGTTTCTTTTATAAATAAATAAATAAATAAATATTGCTGGACATTTCACACAGCGCTATCTAGCCCCAAACTAAGCATACCTTGTACTATTGGAACCAGATAACTGATAGATTACTTATATACGTTTCTTTTGTAAATAAATAAATAAATAAATATTGCTGGACATTTCACACAGCGCTATCTAGCCCCAAACTAAGCATACCTTGTACTATTGGAACCAGATAACTGATAGAATACTTATATACGTTTCTTTTGTAAATAAATAAATAAATAAATATTGCTGGACATTTCACACAGCGCTATCTAGCCCCAAACTAAGCATACCTTGTACTATTGGAACCAGATAACTGATAGAATACTTATATACGTTTCTTTTGTAAATAAATAAATAAATAAATATTGCTGGACATTTCACACAGCGCTATCTAGCCCCAAACTAAGCATACCTTGTACTATTGGAACCAGATAACTGATAGAATACTTATATACGTTTCTTTTGTAAATAAATAAATAAATAAATATTGCTGGACATTTCACACAGCGCTATCTAGCCCCAAACTAAGCATACCTTGTACTATTGGAACCAGATAACTGATAGATTACTTATATACGTTTCTTTTGTAAATAAATAAATAAATAAATATTGCTGGACATTTCACACAGCGCTATCTAGCCCCAAACTAAGCATACCTTGTACTATTGGAACCAGATAACTGATAGAATACTTATATACGTTTCTTTTGTAAATAAATAAATAAATAAATATTGCTGGACATTTCACACAGCGCTATCTAGCCCCAAACTAAGCATACCTTGTACTATTGGAACCAGATAACTGATAGAATACTTATATACGTTTCTTTTGTAAATAAATAAATAAATAAATATTGCTGGACATTTCACACAGCGCTATCTAGCCCCAAACTAAGCATACCTTGTACTATTGGAACCAGATAACTGATAGAATACTTATATACGTTTCTTTTGTAAATAAATAAATAAATAAATATTGCTGGACATTTCACACAGCGCTATCTAGCCCCAAACTAAGCATACCTTGTACTATTGGAACCAGATAACTGATAGATTACTTATATACGTTTCTTTTGTAAATAAATAAATAAATAAATATTGCTGGACATTTCACACAGCGCTATCTAGCCCCAAACTAAGCATACCTTGTACTATTGGAACCAGATAACTGATAGAATACTTATATACGTTTCTTTTGTAAATAAATAAATAAATAAATATTGCTGGACATTTCACACAGCGCTATCTAGCCCCAAACTAAGCATACCTTGTACTATTGGAACCAGATAACTGATAGAATACTTATATACGTTTCTTTTGTAAATAAATAAATAAATAAATATTGCTGGACATTTCACACAGCGCTATCTAGCCCCAAACTAAGCATACCTTGTACTATTGGAACCAGATAACTGATAGAATACTTATATACGTTTCTTTTGTAAATAAATAAATAAATAAATATTGCTGGACATTTCACACAGCGCTATCTAGCCCCAAACTAAGCATACCTTGTACTATTGGAACCAGATAACTGATAGATTACTTATATACGTTTCTTTTGTAAATAAATAAATAAATAAATATTGCTGGACATTTCACACAGCGCTATCTAGCCCCAAACTAAGCATACCTTGTACTATTGGAACCAGATAACTGATAGAATACTTATATACGTTTCTTTTGTAAATAAATAAATAAATAAATATTGCTGGACATTTCACACAGCGCTATCTAGCCCCAAACTAAGCATACCTTGTACTATTGGAACCAGATAACTGATAGAATACTTATATACGTTTCTTTTGTAAATAAATAAATAAATAAATATTGCTGGACATTTCACACAGCGCTATCTAGCCCCAAACTAAGCATACCTTGTACTATTGGAACCAGATAACTGATAGAATACTTATATACGTTTCTTTTGTAAATAAATAAATAAATAAATATTGCTGGACATTTCACACAGCGCTATCTAGCCCCAAACTAAGCATACCTTGTACTATTGGAACCAGATAACTGATAGAATACTTATATACGTTTCTTTTGTAAATAAATAAATAAATAAATATTGCTGGACATTTCACACAGCGCTATCTAGCCCCAAACTAAGCATACCTTGTACTATTGGAACCAGATAACTGATAGAATACTTATATACGTTTCTTTTGTAAATAAATAAATAAATAAATATTGCTGGACATTTCACACAGCGCTATCTAGCCCCAAACTAAGCATACCTTGTACTATTGGAACCAGATAACTGATAGATTACTTATATACGTTTCTTTTGTAAATAAATAAATAAATAAATATTGCTGGACATTTCACACAGCGCTATCTAGCCCCAAACTAAGCATACCTTGTACTATTGGAACCAGATAACTGATAGAATACTTATATACGTTTCTTTTGTAAATAAATAAATAAATAAATATTGCTGGACATTTCACACAGCGCTATCTAGCCCCAAACTAAGCATACCTTGTACTATTGGAACCAGATAACTGATAGAATACTTATATACGTTTCTTTTGTAAATAAATAAATAAATAAATATTGCTGGACATTTCACACAGCGCTATCTAGCCCCAAACTAAGCATACCTTGTACTATTGGAACCAGATAACTGATAGAATACTTATATACGTTTCTTTTGTAAATAAATAAATAAATAAATATTGCTGGACATTTCACACAGCGCTATCTAGCCCCAAACTAAGCATACCTTGTACTATTGGAACCAGATAACTGATAGAATACTTATATACGTTTCTTTTGTAAATAAATAAATAAATAAATATTGCTGGACATTTCACACAGCGCTATCTAGCCCCAAACTAAGCATACCTTGTACTATTGGAACCAGATAACTGATAGAATACTTATATACGTTTCTTTTGTAAATAAATAAATAAATAAATATTGCTGGACATTTCACACAGCGCTATCTAGCCCCAAACTAAGCATACCTTGTACTATTGGAACCAGATAACTGATAGAATACTTATATACGTTTCTTTTGTAAATAAATAAATAAATAAATATTGCTGGACATTTCACACAGCGCTATCTAGCCCCAAACTAAGCATACCTTGTACTATTGGAACCAGATAACTGATAGAATACTTATATACGTTTCTTTTGTAAATAAATAAATAAATAAATATTGCTGGACATTTCACACAGCGCTATCTAGCCCCAAACTAAGCATACCTTGTACTATTGGAACCAGATAACTGATAGATTACTTATATACGTTTCTTTTGTAAATAAATAAATAAATAAATATTGCTGGACATTTCACACAGCGCTATCTAGCCCCAAACTAAGCATACCTTGTACTATTGGAACCAGATAACTGATAGAATACTTATATACGTTTCTTTTGTAAATAAATAAATAAATAAATATTGCTGGACATTTCACACAGCGCTATCTAGCCCCAAACTAAGCATACCTTGTACTATTGGAACCAGATAACTGATAGAATACTTATATACGTTTCTTTTGTAAATAAATAAATAAATAAATATTGCTGGACATTTCACACAGCGCTATCTAGCCCCAAACTAAGCATACCTTGTACTATTGGAACCAGATAACTGATAGAATACTTATATACGTTTCTTTTGTAAATAAATAAATAAATAAATATTGCTGGACATTTCACACAGCGCTATCTAGCCCCAAACTAAGCATACCTTGTACTATTGGAACCAGATAACTGATAGAATACTTATATACGTTTCTTTTGTAAATAAATAAATAAATAAATATTGCTGGACATTTCACACAGCGCTATCTAGCCCCAAACTAAGCATACCTTGTACTATTGGAACCAGATAACTGATAGAATACTTATATACGTTTCTTTTGTAAATAAATAAATAAATAAATATTGCTGGACATTTCACACAGCGCTATCTAGCCCCAAACTAAGCATACCTTGTACTATTGGAACCAGATAACTGATAGAATACTTATATACGTTTCTTTTGTAAATAAATAAATAAATAAATATTGCTGGACATTTCACACAGCGCTATCTAGCCCCAAACTAAGCATACCTTGTACTATTGGAACCAGATAACTGATAGAATACTTATATACGTTTCTTTTGTAAATAAATAAATAAATAAATATTGCTGGACATTTCACACAGCGCTATCTAGCCCCAAACTAAGCATACCTTGTACTATTGGAACCAGATAACTGATAGAATACTTATATACGTTTCTTTTGTAAATAAATAAATAAATAAATATTGCTGGACATTTCACACAGCGCTATCTAGCCCCAAACTAAGCATACCTTGTACTATTGGAACCAGATAACTGATAGATTACTTATATACGTTTCTTTTGTAAATAAATAAATAAATAAATATTGCTGGACATTTCACACAGCGCTATCTAGCCCCAAACTAAGCATACCTTGTACTATTGGAACCAGATAACTGATAGAATACTTATATACGTTTCTTTTGTAAATAAATAAATAAATAAATATTGCTGGACATTTCACACAGCGCTATCTAGCCCCAAACTAAGCATACCTTGTACTATTGGAACCAGATAACTGATAGAATACTTATATACGTTTCTTTTGTAAATAAATAAATAAATAAATATTGCTGGACATTTCACACAGCGCTATCTAGCCCCAAACTAAGCATACCTTGTACTATTGGAACCAGATAACTGATAGAATACTTATATACGTTTCTTTTGTAAATAAATAAATATTGCTGGACATTTCACACAGCGCTATCTAGCCCCAAACTAAGCATACCTTGTACTATTGGAACCAGATAACTGATAGAATACTTATATACGTTTCTTTTGTAAATAAATAAATAAATAAATATTGCTGGACATTTCACACAGCGCTATCTAGCCCCAAACTAAGCATACCTTGTACTATTGGAACCAGATAACTGATAGAATACTTATATACGTTTCTTTTGTAAATAAATAAATAAATAAATATTGCTGGACATTTCACACAGCGCTATCTAGCCCCAAACTAAGCATACTTTGTACTATGGGAACCAGATAACTGATAGAATACTTATATACTTTTTTTTGTACATACATACTTATAATATATAGAGAAACAACCAGACCCGGAACAAATATCTGTAGATCATGCAAACATTTGTTCCGCGGCGGGAATCGAACTCCCTACCTCCAGCGTCTTAGCCGACTATTCGCCCACTGCGCCACGGAGGTCGTCACAGAATGTAGATGTAGGTTTATCAGTAGGCACCGCGTGCATCAACCAAATGGTCCTGTCTCAGCATAATGCTGTACACATGCATTCATGTTTAGCAGCGCTGGTTTTCAGCGGATATACCAGAGTACTTTACATGGGCTTCATGAGAAGGCACATCAGAAATGATGTGCCTTCTCATTCAGATCAGAGATGCGATCAGAGATTCGTAGACGAACCAATGTCACACAGCCAAGTCAAAGTCAACGTCAAAATCCTTTATTCATTAAAATAACAAGGATCACTTTGAAACGTCAATTTTACTGCCTGTTCCTTCGCGACCAAGCCAGGAAAAAAAGGCAAGAAACAAGGCTGGTCGTTTTTTTTAATGATCCATTTAGAATACATATTAATACTGGTAATAAATTAAGTCTAAATTGTTCAATTTTGTACGAGTTGGAGCAATTTCAATCCCAAGCTTCTCTATCATCTAAATAATCCGATATTTTGTAGTAGGCTTTTCTATAAAGATGTTGTTTAATTGCGTTTTTAAATTTGTTAATTTTGTCAATTTTTGTACATAACTTTGGAGTTTGTTATAAAAGCGAACACCCTGCCCTAAAAGGCAAATGCCCTAAAGGCAAATCGTTTAAAAACGACTTACTAACTTTATGGAGTCTACAAGTGGCAACAGCGAGTTTATCTTTATTTCTAGTATTAAAATTATGATTATCTCTATTTTTCTTAAACAAATTAATATTTTTGTGAACATCCATCAGATTTTCATAGATGTATTGACAAGGGAATGTCATAATATGTATTTCTTTAAACTTATACCGTAATGATTCTATTATGAGAGATAAGAAGATCAGCAAGCTGAAGAGGCAGTAGGCAGCCCGAAGAGCTGATGGCCGATGAGGCAGAAAGGTTCTAGAGTGGAGATCACGCATTGGGAAGTGCAGTGTAGAACACCCCCCCCCCCCCCCACTAGAACCCCCCTTAGTAACAGGACATCCTCCTCCATACATTTACAGAGCGACCGATCTTGTGCAGCCTGGCACGGTCCGCAGCAACCTGTATCAGATCGTCTCCATCTAGTCATGACCGGGTTCCTTCGCCTTTTAATAATACCTAATTAGGAGGACGGATTTGGGAGGTGGGAGTAACTAACTGGAGGCTTATGTGTGTGTGCTCGCATGCTCGAGTGATCATCGCACGCTCTTATCAGTTAGTGAAAAAATAATCTGTATTGTGTTAGTATCTAAAGCAATTTACCTAGTAACTGAACTAATCTAAAAAACCGGCCAAGTGCGAGTCGGACCCGCGCACGAAGGGTTCCGTGCCATTATCTATAAAAACGGCAAAAAATGTATGTCTGTTGTATGGGAGCCCCACTTAAATATTAATTTTATTTTAATTATCTATTTTTCAAGTGCGTATTATAACTCAATATTCTGCCAATATTTCAAGCGTCTACCTGTTGCCGTTTTCAGTATGGAGCAAAAACGAGCAAAATACTCACGTTTGTTCTATGGGAGCTCCCCTTAAATATTTGTTTTATTCTGTTTTTAGTATTTGCTGTTATAGCGGCAACAGAAATACATCATCTGTGAAAATTTCTACTGTCTTACTATCACGGTTCATGAGATACAGCCTGGTGACAGACGGACAGATAGACAGCGGAGTCTTAGTAATAGGGTTTTACCCTTTGGGTACGAAACCCTAAAAACGAGAACCTAATGTCTAGTTAAACCTTACATTGGTTTTAAAACATTATTCTATAACCTAGCTTTTTGATAAACAAATGAAAACGAAGTGAAATTATTTTTTTTTGACATTCGAGCTAGGTATCTCTGCTAGTGGGATTTATACATTAATTTAGAGAGCTCGACAAATGAAAGACCGAGTCAACGAACCAACTGATTTATTTACGGCTCACCCGCACTAACTATTACATAGGATGCCACACGTCCCCCCCTTTAAAAATAAATGAGTAATTTAATTATAACTAAAGTCTAACTTTTTATTAGCTGCAGTAAAATGACGTTTTGTGGGTTGCCGGTTTTTGAAGAAAAATAAATAGGGATGTAGCTAAATGAGTGAATCATAAATAAATAATCAGTTTGGTTTTTTTTTTTGAGATTTAATATTAAGTTGTAATGTATTTTTTTAACCTATTATTATTACTATACTAGAGAATTGATCTTTTTTAGTGGAAGTATAGGGAGGGAACTGAATCACATCCCTATTGAGATTAGGCTGGCAACATTATTTTACGGAATGACATTTAGAAACGTCATTTTACTGCAGCTAATAAAAAGTTAGACTATATATGCACAGTATTGTTTATAACAAGCTGGGTAAGTTACACAATAAACTAAATAAAAACTATGACTACAAGCAATATTGTTTAGCCCAAGAAATGTGCTTACATCGCTTTGTAAACATTTTCGCGCTACACCAACTGCAAATCGCCTATCACCTGAGGAGCGGTGCAATATACCTACCTAATGCCGGCGCCTTACATGGGCTATGTTGGCTCCAAGTTATACTGTTGGATCCAACACACCAATGTGAGGATCGATCTTGGAACATTATTGGATAAAAACGGAACATTGCGTCCAATAGCCAATGTCAACCCGACTTGTGTCGGTTTTTTGTACAAGTTCAAAGGCGAGGGGAGTGAAGTGTGTAGGCGGGGGGGCAACTTGGGTCCAACGTCACTTCTCGATCCACACATTGGTTGCATCAGTACGCGCTCTGCCGATGTGAGTGCTGGACGTGCTGCGATATGTTTTCTCCGAACGCCGAGTGGACGAATGAACAAGTGTTGGAGTTCATTGAATTATATCGAGCAGAAGAAGCACTGTGGAATCCAGTTAATAAATACCACAAAAATAAAAATGTACTAGCAGATTCGTGGGAAAGGATTCGAAAAAAGATGTGCGTGGAAGATATGACTGTTGCCGATTTAAAAAAGAAAAAAGAATCTTTGATGACAACTTTTAGATATCATCTCAAAAAATGGAAAAATTCTTTAAAATCAGGGGCTGGTGCAGATGAAATTTATCAAACAAATTGGTTTGCTTACCAAAGTTTGAATTCCTTTTTGGGGCAGAATTACGATTGCAAACGAATCCTTTGACTAATTAAATAATAATAATATGTGCTCAATGCGTGGGCGTAAGTAGCCAGAGCGAAAAGTGTCCCGTCCGACATGACTTGCTAGCAATAAATTTGATGAATAAATGATACCTGCTCGAACGTCCAGCCTTCCAATGCTCTTGGCATGAGTGTTTGCCCAATTATATTGGAGCCCATATGAGGCCGCAATCTTGGTTGCAATTATTGGCCATTCTATTCGTAGCCAGCGTTGGAACCAAGTCATGAGCCCATGTGAGGCGCCACCATTACACTTACATAGGTAAACAAAACTAATCAAAAACAAACACATGTAATGTAACAAAAGAAAACGATTTTTTTTTACATATGTAAGGTATATGAAAATAACTAGTAATCTTTATAGCGCTTCTCTTTATGAGTACCTACATGCGCGTTTGGGACGTATATTAGACTTAGGAACAAACTCCGGACTTTGATCCGGTTTCGGTTCGATTTCGCGAGTAGGGATCCCATAAGCGCTGGAGGTGTCTTTAGAGGACTTCAGAATTTCCGCAACGTGCCCGGTTTCCTCCCCGATCGCGTCATCAAGCTCATCATCGGTTTTATCCTGATCCGAACCTACGGGCGCGACCGCGGAGTGCCGTAGACTGGATCGAGGTTTACCAAATGGAAGCATTTGATCGATGTGCCTCTTCCACTCGCGGCCGTCAGAACAAAGTACGCGATATGTGAGCGGAGCCTCCCGCGCGGTGACCATGGCCGGTGCCCATTTGTCGTACCGCGCGCGGTAGTCCCGCGCCAGCACTTGGTCGCCGAGCGCCACGCTACGCTCGGTGCCGGGAGCTGCGCGTGCGGCACGCGCAGCCGCCTGCCGAGCATCGCCTCGGCTGGCGCAACGCCGGTGGTGGCGTGTTCGCAGTTTCGATGCTGAAATAAAAATTTTGTGACCGCCGTATCGACGTCGACCCCCTCGTGCACGGCCTTCTTCATAGCGCGCTTAACCAACTTAACTGCGTTTTCCGCCGCTCCGTTCCCCGCCGGCCTATACGGACTCGTGATCGTGTGACTGATGAAATTCATCTTCAGAAAATTAGCAAACTCACTGGAACCAAAGTGCGAGCCACCGTCGCTGACCACCTGCGACGGAACACCGAATCCAGCGAATAGTTCCCGAAGTTTGCCTATTGTCGCGGCGGCGTTAGTTCCTGACATTTTCTGCACCTCTATCCATTTACTATGGGCGTCCACGGAGACTAAATAGTGTTTGCCACGGCCGCGTTGGGTACTCCCAGTGGTGGAGCATGGAGCGCGGGGGTGCGTCGCGCTGTTTCGCAATCGTCTCGATTTCGACATCCAAAGTAGGCCAGTAAACGTAACTTCGAGACATATTTTTCATTTTAACCACGCCTAAATGTCCTTCATGCAATTCAGCTAACACCAGTTTTCTCAAAACTTCGGGAACAACCACCCGGTGATTATACCTAGTCAGGTCATAAGTATTGTCACACAGTAAATTTTTTTCTTTTAGAATGCTGGCCACAAAAAAGTTTATAGAATTCGAATTTCGAATTGTTCATGAAAATAAAAATGTATACTTTTTAGAATTTTACTCATTTTTAAATATGGAGTGGATGCTTAAAGAAGACCGTGTTGCAGTTATTGCCTTGCATCGTTGCGGTTACGCGCCAATTAAAATTTTTGACATACTGAACAATTTGAATATAACCAAAAGATTCGTTTATCGCACCATCAAACGATACAATGAAGACTCTAGTGTAGATGACAGGTCAAGAAGTGGTCGCCCTCGGTCTGTTAGGACTCCAGCAGTGATAAAAGCTGTGAAGGCGCGAATTCAAAGAAATCCCAAACGTAAGCAGAAACTGTTGGCCCTTCAGATGGTGTTAAGCAGAACCACGGTGAAAAGGGTGTTAAATGAAGACTTAGGGCTTCGGGCATATCGAAGAAAAACAGGACATCGTTTGAATGCTTGTCTAATGGACCTGAGACTGAAGAGATGCCGCGCTTTGTTGAAGCGGTACGCGGGAAAAAAATATCAGGAAATTCTTTTTTCGGATGAAAAAATTTTTACCGTAGAAGAGAGCTACAACAAACAAAATGATAAGGTGTACGCACACAGTAGTGAAGAAGCGAGCAACCGTATTCCGCGTGTCCAACGAGGTAATTTTCCATCCTTGCTCATGGTATGGTTGGGAGTTTCTTATTGGGGCTTAACAGAGGTACATTTTTGTGAGAAAGGTGTAAAAACGAATGCAGTTGTGTATCAAAATACAGTCCTGACGTACCTTGTGGAACCTGTTTCTCATAGGTAGCATGTTTAATAACAGGCACTGGGTATTCCAACAAGATTCGGCGCCAGCTCATAGAGCGAAGAGCACACAAGACTGGCTGGCGGCGCGTGAAATCGACTTCATCCGGCACGAAGACTGGCCCTCCTCCAGTCCAGATTTGAATCCGTTAGATTACAAGATATGGCAACACTTGGAGGAAAAGGCGTGCTCAAAGCCTCATCCCAATTTGGAGTCACTCAAGACATCCTTGATTAAGGCAGCCGCCGATATTGACATGGACCTCGTTCGTGCTGCGATAGACGACTGGCCGCGCAGATTGAAGGCCTGTATTCAAAATCACGGAGGTCATTTTGAATAAACTTTAGTGTCATAAGAATCTATTTTTTGTTAAGTTCATTTTGGTATATAAATGGTTACATAATGAATAAACTTGTTTCAATTATTTTATATTAAACATGTGACAAAATTTATAACCTGACTAGGTATACCTATATAATACAACCGCAATCTATACCTAAACTATCTTTACGATGGAGATTAGGTTTTTCTGATTCTGACGTAATTTTTGAAGGCCAGCCATTAATAAGATATTTTTTTATATTGTTTAAAACAACATCTTTCTGTGCCCTCGAAGCCACCTCTTTTGCGCTGATCGGAAAAGATTCTTCGACATAATTAACGTACGACACCGAATCCAGCTCAATACAACTTTTATGTTGATGCGGCAACGGCAGGCGCGATAACGCATCCACATTACAATTATCGTTAGATTTTACAAATTCTATGTCAGAGTTGTAAGATGCCAACCTAGTGGCGTATCTTTGCAGCCTACTAGCTGCCGTCATCGGCAACCCAAACTTTGGTCCAAAAATAAACGTTAATGGTTTATGGTCTGTTTTAATAATAAAATGACGACCGCAGATGTACTGATGGTGTTTGATAACGCCAGCAATAATCGCGAGCGCCTCCTTGTCTAGCTGATTGTAATTTCTTTCGGCCGCGTTTAGTGTCCGCGATGCGAAACAGATAGGGCGCTCGTCGCCGTTTGGAAAACGATGCGATAACACACTGCCGATGCCGTAGGAACTGCTGTCCACCGCTAGTACTAAAGGAAGGTCAGGGTTGTAGTGCACCAATACTTTACTGCTTAATATAACAGATTATATTTCTTTAAAGGCTTTGTCACAATCTGCCGACCAGACCCAAGTGTTTTCGCTGCGCAATAAACTATGCAGCGAATGTAAAATATTACTCAACCGAGGAATGAATTTTGAGTAATAATTAATCATACCTAGAAAAGACCTCAGTTGAGTGACATCTTCCGGTCGAGGCGCGTCTACAATAGCTTTAATCTTATTTTGGTCTGGGTGCAAACCTAGCTAATCAATTATAAAACCTAGATAGGTAATACTATTTTGCATAAAGCTGCACTTCTCTAGTTTTATTCTTAAATCGACCTCACGCAACCGAGACAAAACGGCCTTTAAATTTTCAATATCTTCCAACCTAGTGGCCCCCGTGACCGCTATGTCATCCAAAAACATCACTGCCGTGTCCTTTAACCCCCTCAGGGTTTTTTCCATAAACTTTTGAAATTCTCAGGGATGCATTTTAAACCAAACGGGGTTCTTTTGTAAACAAATGTACCTATATGAGTCGTGATAGCACTGCAGGCTCGCGAACTTTCGTCCAAATATAATTGTTGGTATGCGTTTGTGAGGTCGATTTTCGAATAGTGTTCGCCACCACTTAAGGCGGCAAACAATTCTTCGATTCGCGGCATAGGGTATGGATCACGAACCAGCTTGGGATTAACGGTGACTTTATAGTACCCGCAGATACGTATATCACCCGATTTCTTAATTACTGGTACAATTGGTGTACCGTAATCGGAATACTCAACCTTACAACTGGTACCCTCTGCCTTGAGTCGCTGCAGTTCTAATTCAACAGGCGTACGTAATGCCACCTCGCCTTGATAAAAACAGGGGTCTTATCACTCAACCTCAGTGAAAATTGTTTAGTACATGTTCCTAGATCCGGGGCGAACACAGTGGGGAATTCATTTCCTAAATTCTCAACATAATTTTCCTCAGATAGTTTTTATATCATTTCGTTAATTTTTATTTTATCAATGTTCATCTGACTTAGCCAAGACCTGCCCAATAAAGGTGGCCCGCCTTTCTTAATAACAAAAAGTTTTCAAATTCCTCGCCGTGTGCGTCCACAATAACATAACCGGCCACGTCGATGCGAGTGCCGTTGTACGAAAGTAAACAAAGATCATTAGCACTGGTCGGAGTAAGTAGAGCTATTTAGGTGCATTGACCGCAAACATTGATGTTAATATGTATATTCCATTAGATTCCGACTAATCCTCCGGAATTTTCCGGATTTATCCGGGATAATTATTTTTATCAATAAGTATAAAAAATGGTTTATGTAAGCCAATAAGCGCTCGAGCGACGTTGTAAATTTTACATCAGCAACACGTTGCCGCTTTGTTGAAACTCGTGATATAGCCGCATACGCCGATAACGAAAACAATAGCGGGGTGTTTCTATCGAAGCGACGCACCTGTTTTGTCTCTGTCTGCACTACTACTATTCAATGGTTTACTGACAGTAACTTGTTGTCAAATGTCTCACTCGATTACTTCGGTTCTTAGAGTGCGCTTGTTTGCTTCCTATTGTGTTTTGTTGTGAGGTGAATTTCTTTTGACCCTGGCTTGTTTAATAGCTTTTTGTTATTTTTCTACTTAAAAAGCAAATCCCGGGATTTTGGAAATATCCATATTATTCTTACATATGGCAAGTACACAAAATAGCTCACCCTAGTCCGATCACTGATCATTAGCGATAAGTGGAATGTGCTTGAAATGTTCATCATACAAATAGGTATTAATCGCTGATAACTTACTGCCAGTGTCCAACTCGAACATTATCACCTTACCGTTCACTTTCGTCTGCACGTTATAAGGCCAATCACTATTATTACACACGTTTAGATTATACAAATCGAAATCCGATTCAACATCACTATCGATATAGTTGTGCCCTCGCCCCGAAGGGCGTGCCTCCCCCTGTCGCGCGTAACGCGTGCACATCACTTTTAAATGGCCCTTTTGGCCGCATTCGTCACACGAATAATTACGGAAACGACACCCGATTGCCCGGTGCCCCTTTCCACACCGCCAGCAAGGCTGCTGTGCGCGCTGCGTATCGCTCGATGCGGATCTCGCATCGCCGCTGCTGCCGCCGCCGCCGCCGGCGCCAGCGTGTGCCAGCCGGTGCACGGGCTCGTGCGCGCCGGAGCCCTCGGCCGCCGCCGTGCTGCCCGTCCCGCTCGCCTGCGCGTGCCGGTCGGCCGCCTCAAATGCGAAGGCCAGCTCCACCGCCCTCTTGTACGTCAGCGTCGGCTCGGCAAACAATCGCGATCTCATGTCATCGCTCCTAAGACCTGATACGAACTGGTCTCTTAGGTTCTCTTCCAGCGTGGTTTTGAAGCTGCACGTGCTCGCTAAATGCTTCAAAACTTGTAAATAATCGCCGAGGCTTTCGCCGCCATTTTGACGTCTTTGTCTGAAAATGTGTCGCTCGGCTATCTCCGAGCGCTTCGGTTCGAGATGGTCGCCTACCGTCTTCACCAATTCTTTAAAAGTCTTGGCCTCAGGATTATCGGGCGCACACAGATCGCACATTAAATCATACGTAGCTTCGCCAACTAATGTCACTAACGTAGCCACTTGTAACTCTGGTTTGATTTCATTGAGCGCCATGAATTGTTCCACGCGTCGAATGTACGCCAACCACTTTTTGCTTGAAATATCAAATTGTTCGATTTTACCGATCGGCATTTTAATGTCACATGATCACAAAACACAATAAAGCGATTGGTGGTGTTATTTCGCGGTTTATCTCGTCGCCAGTGGAATTTATACATTAATTTAGAGAGCTCGACAAATGAAAGACCGAGTCAACGAACCAACTGATTTATTTACGGCTTACCCGCACTAACTATTACATAGGATGCCACAAATGACTTCAAAAGCTCTTAAACCTTGCCCTCAATCATAAACGCAGCTAAATAATGCACTTAAATTCATTAGGTATCAAGTTACCTACTAAAGTGATGATGCAAGTAGGTACTTGAAAGCCCTAATGGGAATCAGGGGAACGTCGGCGTCGGCCTCTTAGGAATGAAATAGGTACCTACTTCTTAGGGTTCCGGAACAAAATGATAAAAACGGAACCCTTATAGTGCGACTTTGTCCGTCTGTCTGTCACACACAGTTGATTATCTCAGCAACTACTGAAACATAAGCTTAAAATTTGGAATAGTTATATACCAGTCGTTCGCCCCGAATTGAGATCTCGCGAGTCTCCCATAAAAACAAAAAAATATTATTTGTAATCTTTGAATATTAAAATAGTAATCAAAATTACAGGTAACGGGAGTTCATGTTATTTGGTTCCTCTTTTTTGAGTTACAAATTGCAGTTATTTTGGTTATGTTACTAAAGCTACACGCATACCAAATTTCAGCACTGTGGGGTCACTGGTGTACCCTGTACATTTTGGTCAAAGTTCAGTTTTTATTATGACTAATAACTGAAAAACTATAAAATGTTTACAAAAAATAAAAACGGAATCTAAATGTACTAATGAATACCTTTTATTTGACGTCCCATTTGACCAGTAAGCCTGATTTTCATTTTTTACACCTCTTGAACCTCAATATCTCAACAACCCCCCAAAATTTTTAGCTCATTTAGTCACAAAATTGTGCCATCACTACCTACCTATGTATTAAATTTCACCATGATCGGATCAACGTTTCAAAAGTAATCCTCGGACAAACATACATACATACATACAACGCCGATTTACCCAAGTTGATTTAGAGATCTCGCTTCGCTCGATCAATAACATAGTGAAGAAACCAACTAACTTGACCTACAGTTTCATTCAAATTTCAGGTAATGGGAGTTCATGTAAATTCATTCCTTTTTTTTGGGGTACAAATTGCAGTTATTTTGGATTTCAGACTTTCGCCTATATTTGTGTTACTAAAGCTACACGCATACCAAATTTTAGTACTGTTTGGTCACTGATGTACCCTGTAAATTTTGGTCAAAGTTCAGTTTTTATTATGACTAATAACTGAAAAACTATAAAATGTTTACGAAAAATAAAAACAGAGTCTAAATGTACTAATGTAATTTACTAAATGTACCTTTTATTTGACGTCTTATTTAACCAGTTAGCCTCATTTTCATTTTTTTTACCCCTCTTGAACCCCAATATCTCAACAACCCCCCAACGTGTTTAGCTCATTTAGTCACACCAAAATTGTACCATCACTACCTACCTATGTATTAAATTTTACGATGATCGTATCAACGTTACGAAAGATATCCTCGGACAAACATACATACGTACAACGCCGATTTGCCCAAGTTAATTTAGAGATCTCGCTTCGCTCGATCAATACCTATAAGATTAAGAGCATTAAAATTATAATTATCCAACATTATAACTAGCACCTTCTACAGATCACTTACTCAAAGTTAGGGATCTTTCAAGGCGGGCACATAACTTTTAAGGGCTCTACACATCAAAGCACCGACCGGCGGTTTAATAACGTATTTTTCTTCTATTAAATAAATGTATTTAAGTGGTACTTACCGGCTAAGAACGCAACATCATCCAAATCTTGATCCACCATATTTCGCCAAGCAGCTGCTAAGGAAAAAAAATATTTTGTTGACAAAAATATATTTCATACAGGTTGTAGGACAAGTAATCTTTTTAAAAAAATATTTGTGTAAGGGGGGGCTTTTTGCAGCGTCAACGTTACAGCCGTTCTCGAACCGAACGGTCTGATACGTGCCGATGGTAAGAGGCTCGACGGTATGACTCTTATACCTTGGGAGAAGGGTAGACCTTTGGTGTGGGACGCCATCTCATCTGTCTGGTACAGCAGTTGGGGCCGGTGGCAAATTCAGCCAAAGATCTCAAGCGACGCAGATATGGCAGTCTCGACAGCAGTATTTGAGCCATTTGGGGTCGAGACCCTGGGTCCATGGGGGACTGGGACCCATCGCGTTTTAAAATTCTTTCTTCGCTTCTGGTCGAAGCGAAGCGTCTGGTCAACGCATTGCAATTCAGCGGGGCAATGCAGCCAGTGTCTTGGGGTCACTTCCGCCTGGTAGTGATATGGAGCAGTTGAGCTATTTACAGATCGTTTGCAACGGTCTTTAGATGAGTCAACTGTTTCTTCCGTCGTTTATTGTAAATAATTGTTTCTTTTAGATATTTATTTATTTTATTTAGTATTGTCCCACTGCAGGTCAAAAGCCTCCCTCTCTTCTTTCCAGTTTTTTCTGTCCCTTCCTGTAGTGGGTCAGTCTGGTAAATGCACATCCAAGTGGTCGCGCCATTTCCGTGGTGTCTTGCGTTAGGGAGCCATTCAGCTGTTATCCTTTGCCCATAGATATTCGGGCATGCGGCAGACGTGGCCGGTCCAATTCCACTTGAGCTGTGCTGATTATTTTGTGATATCCTTATTCGTTGTTTGCGAGTGCATTACGAAATTCCGTATTCGGTCTGATAACCTGATACTGAAATACTAAGCTCCATAGCCCGCTGACATACCTCGAGTTTGGACCTTTGTTGAACAGACAAAGACCAATACTATTTGCGACATCTCTTGTCAATGTACTAATGGAGTGCGACGAGATGTGGCTTGCTCTATTGAAAAGCACAAACAAGAGCATGATTTTCGACACCCCTTATATGACCATCACATCCCACAAGGCCGCCTTAAAAGTCGTAAGAGCTTTCAACGCCTCACAAGGGTCACGAGCGATGACCCGACTGCCGCTAGACGCATACTGTGGATAAAAAGTAACTCCCCACCGCCTGATTTTATCACCCCACAGGAACAGTTACCACCCGGGCATGATCTGCCGTGGCCAGTCTGGAAGTCCTTAAACAGGCTCCGCACCCAGGTTGGCCGCTGCAGACTGAATATGTGCAAATGGGGATTCAGGGACTCTAACTTAACTCAGTGCGAGTGCGGTGATCCCGCGCAGTCATTGCAGCACTTGCTAATGTGCCCTTTGTGTCCGAACATCTGCACGATGGAGGACCTAATAACCGCCTCGCCTAATGCTATTGTTGTGGCCAAACACATCTCCAACATAGTATAAATGAAAACGTAGAACCCTTGACACACTAAGAAGAAGAAGAAGAATGTACTAAACTGCAACATCTGGCATTGAGCAGGTCCAAAAACTGTATAAGTTTATCTGTAGATTTAGCTAACGTCGCTTTAGTCGTAATCTGAATCATCTCACTAATTTCAACCCTGACGTGACAAGAGCCTGTAGCACAATTGGTAGTGCGTCCTCGTATCAAGAGGAAGGTTGCGGTTTCAAATGCTGTCGGGCTTGAAAATGTTGTAATGGTTTCAAAAATCTTGGAGTCAAAGACCAAGTTTGTGCACCGTAGGTGAGAATGGGGAGAAAGCACATGAGTTTGCGTTGAGGCATAGTGGTAGTTCGCCTTTCATTCGTTGTTTCATCGACTAGTATCTCCTTCAGACGTTTTCAGTGTAATGATTATATTTTTTACAAAAAACATTGTGGCTTGGCGTAAGATATCATTAACTTTTAAATGTGAATACTTAGCCCGGGCCTGCTCAGCGATCCCTAAACGTATTTAGCGACTAAACATGTTTAAATTTGACATATTTGTATGATTTGACAACTCAAACGCACTATATACGATAAAGCGTCGTTCGGCAAGTAGCTCTAAGTATGGATGAACGAAGAGCATACTTTCAGAATGAGCCTGAGAATCAAACACTGACCTCCATCACACAAACACATTAATATTCCAACATTAATTCTCTAAACATTTATATTTTAATGATTAATATTTTTTATTTATCTCATTACTAGTTGACCCGCCGAATTTCGTACCGCCTTGACATGCATATAATATATACCGGGCTATCAATATACGTCACCCTGGTAGAATTGTCATTTGTTATCCCCGGCTATCCTGGTCTGTTTGCGTAAATTTTTCCGATATTTTAATAGTTTTTCTGCTATTTGGTGCGGAGACAAATCCAAGAAATCAAAGATCATCAAAATCGGTCCAGCCTTTCTTGAGTTATAAATGGTGTAACTAACCCGATTTTTTTATATTTAATATATATTTACAACCATACTTAACCATAGACAAAATTACGTTTAGCTGTCATTTGCGTTTTGTTATTCCATGTCAAATGCGTTTTTGTTATACCACGTTTTATAGTGACTTGTATTCTCTTTGACGTTTTATGTCACGTCACACGAGAACGCGGTCGAACGGGATGAAAAGTATCCTATGTCCGTCTCCTGGTTCTAAGCTCCCCACCAATTTTCAGCCAATCCGGTTCAGCCGTTCTGGAGTTATAAATAGTGTAACTAACACGATTATATACTCGTAGATATAGATTGTAGGCTATTTTATTTTTTATATATTTGTTGTTACTTTGTTTTGCCTATGTAAATGAGTATCTCCCTTCATCTGGTCTACACAGAACTGCGCTAGAGTTATCACGGTGTACACATGCTTTGGGAAACAATCTAGGTCTAAGAGTCGATCACTATATTTTGTATCTGATTGGTTGTATTCTGTTTTGTGTGCATTAAGAATAAAAGAAAAATATTACAAATGCGAAAGTTTGGATGTTTGTTACTCAATCACGCCGTAACGGCTGAACCGATTTCGATGAAATTTGGTATATACGTAGATTATAACCTGGATCACCACATAGGCTACCATTTATACCATAAATCAGTTCCCATGGAATAAAAAGCGGACAAGTGCGAGTCGGACTCGTCCATGAAGGGTTCCGTAGCAGCAAGTAACATAATATAAAAGTTCTTGTAGTTCGTTGAATTTTTTTTTATATTTGAGTTGATTGAATGAAATGTAAATTGCGGTTTACGATATAAGACGTATTAAAAAAACTACTAACTAGATCTCGATCAAACCAATTTTCGGTGGAAGTTTGCATGGTAATGTACATCATATATTTGTTTTTAGTTTTCTCATTCTCTTATTTTAGAAGTTGCAGGGGTGGGGGGACACATTTTACCATTTTGGAAGTGTCTCTCGCGCAAACTATTCGGTTTAGAAAACAATGATATTAGAAACCTCAATACTTATCATTTTTGAAGACCTATCCATAGAAACCCCACACGTATTATGGGTTTGATGAAAAAAAAATTTTTTGTAGTACATATAAGTATGGGGAAGTTTATTGTTTTTTTTTCTATTTTTGTGTGAAAATCTTAATGCGGTTCACAGAATACGTCTACTTACCAAGTTTCAATAGTATAGTTTCGGAAAAAAGTGGCTGTGATATACGGACAGACAGACAGACAGACATGACGAATCCATGACATGACATGGGTTCTGTTTTTTGCCATTTGGCTACGGAACCCTAAAAATGGGATGTCAAGTTGCAACAGCGAGTTTAGCTGTATTTCTTACCTACACAGTTAGTAGTGTAACGCGTACGAAGTCGCGGGCAACAGCTAGTTATTCATATATCAGTGTCAGTGGTATGGTAGTATGAATATATAATAGTATTATATATATGTGACGTACCCTTGGCAGACCCGTTCCGATCGGCCTTGTACTTGCCGACTGGTTCCATTTGAATGCCGTCCATTACTCCTCA
Source organism: Philereme vetulata (assembly GCA_918857605.2). Taxonomy (NCBI): domain Eukaryota; kingdom Metazoa; phylum Arthropoda; class Insecta; order Lepidoptera; family Geometridae; genus Philereme; species Philereme vetulata. Next base: position 5,780,558 of record OU975427.1, on the reverse strand, counting down.
CGCCTCATGCCGAAGATTACCTGAATGAAAAATAAGTGTCAATAATCATCATCATCATTTTCAGCCCGTGTCGACCCACTGCTGGGCATAGGCCTCTCTTTGTTTCTGCCATTTTTCCCGATCCTGTGCCAGTCTGAATCAAGTACCACCCACGGTCTTATGGATGTCGTCGACCCATCTCGCTGGTGGACGTCCTCTATTTCGATGCCCAATTCTCGGCCTCCACTCTGTTAGGGCCTTAGTCCACCTGGCGTCGCTACGCTGGCCAAGTGTCCTGCCCAACTCCACTTGAGTCGCAATATTCGCTTGCTGACGTCTTGTACTTTAGCCTGCTTGCGAATTTCAGTATTGGGGACTCGATCTAAGAGTGTGATGCTGAGCATGGCGCGCTCCATGGCTCTCTGTGCTACACTTATTTTGTGCACAGCCTCCTTCGTGAGCCTCCATGTCTCGGCACCGTAAGTCATAGTTGGCAGAACACATTGGTTATAGAGACGTGTTTTAAGACATTGTGGAATACGAGTGGATTTTAATATGTCAGCTAGTTTGCCGAAAGCTGCCCATCCAAGTTGAACACGCCTGATGACTTCCCTCATTTGATACTCCTTGCCAAAAGATAAAACATGGCCAAGATAAACGTATGAGTCGACCATTTCTAGTTTTTTTCAATAATAATAATAAATAAATATTGCTGGACATTTCACACAGCGCTATCTAGCCCCAAACTAAGCAGACTATGGCAGCTTGTACTATGGGAACCAGATAACTGATAGAATACTTATATACATTTTTTTGTAAACATATACTTATAATATATAGAAAAACATCCGGAACCGGAACAAATATTTAATAATAATAATAATAAAAGGAATTTATTTACACACACCTGTTATGCTAACAGAAGTAGGTAGGTACTTCTTCTTCTTCTTAGCGTGTCAAAGGTTCTACGTTTTCATTTATACTATGTTGGAGAGGTGTTTGGCCACAACAATAGCATTAGGCGAGGCGGTTATTAGGTCCTCCATCGTGCAGGTATTCAGATGGTAGGTACAATAAGTACTAAATAAAGCTAGGTAGGTATAACAGTAGGCCTAATTCTAAGAAACAAGTTTTTTTCTATACAACTCGTATGGCAAACGAGCATGCAGTCCACCAGATGTTAAGTGGCTACTGCAACCCATGGATATCCACATAGAATTCAAAACAAGCTATTATGTTGTCTTAATCTCTATGTGGATACGTTGCCATACTATAGGATTTAGCTGTTTTTCCTAGGTGCCAGTAATTACAGGAACATACCATTACCATCTAAACGGAACACAGCAGCACAAGTACTGCTATTTGGCGGCCGATAAAGGTAAAGCGGTGATGCCCATTTCCTCGAGCTCGTCCACAAAAGCTCTACCACCAGTATAAGTACATTTTATAGGTAGCAGTAAGGTAAATCGGTCGAGGGCTCAGCAACTCTGGTTTTCAGCCTCGCCTTGGCAGAAATATCTGCAGCTGCCGCCGCCACAGATACTCTGTGGTATCTCGGGAACTGTCAGCTTTATGCACTGAATTAACAAGTAGTAATTGAAGAAATAACTAGACAATTACCGAAAACCCATCGCGTAAATATTTAAACCAGAAAAAAAATCCATATACACGATACATAGACAAACTTAGAAGCCGGCGAACCCCGAGCGCAACTTCAATTTGGCCGTGTCAAAAACTTCGGCCTGAATATCGCTATCCCTGTTTAGTGACGAAGTTTAGCCACGCAGAGCGACAGTGATAGCAATAGAACAATTCTAAATTTGATTTGACCGTGTTCCGTAATACCAAAAATGATGACTGAAAACTTGTTGTATTTTTCTCATTGTGTTGTTATTCTGTAACTAGACGATATAATCTATGTTCCCATGACTAGGATACGTAAGATGTTGTTTTTAATACGAAACAATTAGGTTGAAAACAGGTCTTTTATGACGTAAAAACATGCAGAACGCGATACGCTTCTATTTCATTTTAGGTAAGTATTTTGATCTAATATATCGTTGGGAACCTAGATAAATACTATTCAAATTAAAATAATACCTTATAAAGGTAGAAATATGCTCCAAATTAGAAATGATCTTGGTGGTACGTGTTGTATGGGCGATTCCCCTCCGGTCTCCCCTTAACGCTAATTAGCATTTTATTCCAGCTAAAATTGGTGCAGTGCAGATTGTAGATCATGCAAACCTTTGCTCCGCGGCGGGAATCGAACCCGCTACCTGCTGCGTCTCAGCCACTGCGCCACGGACGTCGTCTCAAGAATACATAGTCGCTGTTTTTACCGTCTTGGCAATGATAGTCGGCAGAATAGACTGCCCGTACACCAGACATTGCTGTCACAGGCATGCTCTCAAAACCCTGTTTACTAAAAGTATGTACCTTTTGTGTTGTGTCCTTATATTCAATATCTTTAGTTTAGACTAGCACTTACATATAAGTCCTAGTCCATATATGAGCTACATAATTCCTTGAAATAAATGTATTATTATTCCAGCGAAGCGAGATCTCTAAATCAAATTGGGCAAATTGGCGTTGTAAGTATGTATGTATTATATGTATGTTTGTTTGTTCGAGGATAACTTTCGAAGCTTGATCCGATCATCATGAAATTTGGTATATAGGTAGGTAGTGATGGCACAATTTTGGTGTGACTAAATGAGCTAAAAATGTGATAGGGTTGTTGAGATATTGGGGTTCAAGAAGGGTAAAAAAAATGAGACTATCCGGTCAAGAGTACATTTCGACCAAATTTTTTTTTTAGTTTGATCTTTGTAGTTTTTATGTTATTAGCCATAATAAAAACTGAACTTAGACAAAATTCACAGGATACATCAGTGACCCCACAGTGCTCAAGTTTGGTATGCGTGTAGCTTTTTCCGATTTCAGATTTTTTCCTATATATTCGTTTCACTAAACGAATAAAGGAAAAAATCTGAAATCTAGAAAAACTGCAATTTGTACCCCAAAAAATGATTACCACATAGGGTAGGTTGTTGAACAGTGAACCAACCTTTTTTCTAAGTCATATAACTTGCCAGAAAATAAAGTTAAGAATTTTGTTTTGGTGTCATCGTTTAGGTAATTTCATAAGGATTCTTATTTTTAAATGACAGAAAGCCAACAAACTTAGCACAAAAAAGAAGTTTTAAAAAAGATTAAATTTGGCTCACTGTGTACACACGGTTGTTTACACTGAACAAAAGTTGATAAGGAAATTTTCAAACACGCAAAGAATTTTGTATACCTATTTTCTGAACTCATAAAGTAATGACAATGGCCACAAAAAATATACAAGTAAAGGAGGTTGAACTGAATATAAATTGTTTTTTATCGAGAAAAAGGGTTTAAAACCAAATCATTTGCACATTAAAATAGAAATTCTTTTATTCAAATACTATATTGCAAAACTAAAAACAAAAAAAAACTAATCCAAAAAGAACTAATTTGGTAACGGTAACAATTTATTTAGAAACAAGGAAGTAAATCCACGAAAGTTGTGTATTTCTTGTGTTTTTTCCGCCAAATTTTCTCCATTATTTACACAAAATCGACCTAATTTATGACACCACTATACCATTAAACACGCAAAGAACATTTATTTTCTTAAAAAAAGGAACAATTTCCCTTTGAATTCTACCCTCTTTTTAAACTCTCCCCTTTTAAACCAGTGGCATAACAACGCATTCCGCCAGGATGCGTCATTATAAGTTCTAAAGGCGGGAAAAGTGCGTACCGCGTCAATGTTTTTGCATTATGTAGGCAGGCTTAGGGCTACCAACCCCCCTGCTTATTCTGTATCTTAAAAACCATCCGGTGATAAACAAACCGGCCATAAGTGAAAAGCTTAAGAACTTGTCAAATCATTATTATAAATACGGGATTTATCACGTACCGTCTTATCGGTGTTTCGACCGACAATGTTTCGGTTCAATTCATGAACCTTCATCAGGGTGAGTGCGATCAGCTCCGAATAACGTCTCGCCTCGCACTGCGCGCCGCTGCTCTCTGCGCGCGAGTGGACGGGTGGGGTGGTGGGGATTGGGTCAACGAAAGCACAGTGCGTTGACCCGCTGTGTCATCATCATTATCATCACTGCTGCTCTCTTCGGTAGTTCTTGGTACACAATACTAACTACGTCTCTACCAGGTTCACTCACTCTTCTGTCACTTGCATCATGAAGACATGGCCTCCAGGCTGGCGGTAGAACCCATCCTCTATCCCTGTTAAAGTTCGGCACACGACTTATTTCTGTCGCCTCTCGGATCTTGCGAGGAAGGAAGAACTTCTCACTCGCTAAAACCCGGGCCTTGTCGAAACGTATGTAGTGCGTCGAATCAGAATCTAGGGAATGTTTCGCCACTGCAGAACTGTTTGAGTCGACATGCGTGACAAATCCCGTATTTATAATAATGATTGAAATCAATCACGAAAGTGTTCTAAGTAAACTTGTCAAATATCAATAATTGTCTAATCAATCGAATTGTCTAAGGAATGTGTACAAGCCGTAGAGAAATACGGGATATTCTCAACTGTATTTTTCAAACTTTCGCGATCATTGTACATCATTACTGATTTAAATGGGTTTTTATCGCGTATGTACCTTTTTAGGGTTCCGTACCCAAAGGGTCAAACGGGACCCTAGTACTAAGACTCTGCTGTCTGTCCGTCTGTCTGTCCGTCCAGGTTGTATCTCATGAACCGTGATAGTTAGACAGTTGAAATGTTTACAGATGACGTATTTCTGTTGCCGCTATAACAACAAATACTAAAAACATAATAAAAAAATTATTTATGGAGGCTCCCATAAATTTTTTTGCTCGTTTTTGCTCGATATTGATAACGGCAACAGGTAGACGCTTGAAATATTCACAGAATATTGAGTTATATTAATCACTTTAAAAATAAATATTATAAAATAAAATTTATATTTACGGGGGGGCTCCCATACAACAAACGTGATTTTTTTGCCTTGTTTTTAGATAATGGTACGGAACCCTTCATGCGCGAGTCCGACTCGAACTTGGCCGGTATTGGTTTTATTTGTTATCCCGACGGCGTTTCGATTATGTTGTATTTGTCGGGATAACAAATAAAAAAGTTACGCGATAAATACTCTTTTAAATCAGTAAGTATTTCCAGCTGATCACATGTTTCGTTGGTGGTTGAATCTCATAAAAAAGTTCCCAAAAATACTAATAGACTGGTACAGCAGAATTGTCTATCAACTCTTGTTGGGTGACTATCAAGATGGAATGGCAATAGCATGGCCTACGCATGGCCTACGTGGCTTTAAGCTGCTGCGACGCTACGTGATTCTACGCGTGGCCTACGCGGCTGCTGGCTACACGTATCTACGCGGCTACGGGATTCTACAAGTGGCCTACGCATGGCCTATGCCGCTAGAAGCGTCTACGTCGCTACGCGATTCTACGAATGGCCTACGCGGCTGCTGGATACACGTATCTACGCGGCTACGCAATTCTAAGCGTGAAAAATGCTTTCTTTTTCTAACGTTAGTTTACATTTTTACTTTTTATCCGTGAGTAGAGAATCCCGCATGCCAGAACTAAACTCAAAATAAACCAAAACTCAAGCATCTTTTACTGAATAATTTATCATAGTAAAATTTGTTCAATCTATATTTAATTGAGGGAAGCTCCAAAAAGCTTATTTACAATGATAATGTAGTATATGCAAGTATCCACAGTCTAGAGTATCGTCGAAAGGTTGCTGCTAAGGTTTCTTAAAGGTTTTTTGTCGGAGTGTGCTGCGGAGCTCTTCAACCTGATGCAACCATCTCCATTCTATCATCGGACAACCAGACGCTCTGCGGTGCGCCACCGCTACATGGTAGACTACCTTCTGTTAGCGACGCTCATGCCTGCCTACCTACCTTTTTGTATGGATCTTTGTACTATTGTAGGTACATTAATATTTTCACGGTAGAAAAAAAATAAATGTGTGAGGGTAGGAGAAGTCAGTTAAGAAAAAGTTCCACGCAATGCGGCGTATGTGCGCCTCAAATTTATCTAAAATAAATGTATGAGTGCGTTTTATCTGGCCTCACCCGCGACCACATCAGTAACACCTCCCATACGCACAAAGCGGTACTGTTCCACCTTTATTATGCGCACCGCCAAGGAGTGGAACGCCTCGCCTGAGTCTGTGTTTCCTGATAACTACAACCTAGGGCTCGTCTAGTCGCGAGTGAATAGGTTTCTTCTAGGCAAGCGTGTCAACCATCCTAGGCTGTGTCATCGCGCGCCATCAGGCGAGATCGTGGGCAAACCCAAACAAACAATTAAAAAGAATTCAATGTATTTTGACTGTCAGACTAGACTCCATATGACAAATCAATTATACCTAACTATTATCAATGTCAGACACCATAAACAGAGTATAGCAGCTATCTTCCTGTTTTATGGTTATTCTATTTTACTATTTTTTATATTTGCACTAGTGGACCCGCCGAACTTCGTACCGCCTTGACATGAATATAACGCGGGCTGTCAATATACGTCTCCCTGGTAGAATTGTCAATTGTTGTCCCCGGCCATCATTATGTATGAGAAAATGAATGACTTCTATAAATAATTCAATACCAAAATTAGCCAAATCGCTCCACCCGTTCTCGAGTCTTAGCGAGACTAACGAACAGCAATTCATTTTTTTATATATTTTTTTTTAGTAATTTATTTTTAAAAAACATATACTTCTAAAATTAATACACTTATAAAACCTTAGTAGGTTTGTCCTAAGTGAGAATTTGACATTCCTCTTTAGTATACATAAAACTATTTTTACATGTGCGATTTTTTTTTATAATTAAGTTTTGTTCTGTACGTCATTCGTGCGCCGGCTCACATTCCATCGTTATCTGCACAAATATATATATATATATAGATAATATCTCGGGATAACTCCGACCGAAGCATCTGTTTCTAACGATATTCATTTTTTTTCCATCCTCTTTGACGATATTTGCAGCATGCATTCTGTCAATTCTATGTCAAACGTCATAAGGTTAGATTATAAAAGCGCTAAGGTTAGATTATAAATAATTTTATATGGTGGTTAAGTATTCGTAAATTTTCTAATTTTGCGCGCAATTTTCTTTATTTTTTCTTTCATAAGAACCTTCTCCTGACAAAAAGAAATATAACAAAAAAAAGAATTAGCGAAATCGGTCCAGCCGTTCACGCGTGATGGCGTGACCAAGGGAAGTAGGGATTCATTTTTATATATAAGGAAAATACACACAATCGAATGGCGCCATAAAACGAGTAACTATTTAACAAAAATATAACCGATTTCAGATAACAGTAAAAACCAAACTACTCTACCAATTTTGATGAAATTTCCATAGGATAAATCTAAAAGTATATCCTTTCAAATAAAAAACTAATTTTCCAAATCGGTTGATATATAACGGAGTTTTGAGCTAACAAACATAACATAAAAATTAAACACATTTAAGACTTATATTTTCTCATGGATGCCATTGTCAGAACTGGACCAAATGAAAATGGGACCACACGGGAAGCATTAGCTTTCAAATAAAAAAAAAGAATCATCAAATTCGGTTCACCCAGTCAAAAGTTCTGAGGTAACAAACATTTAAAAAAAACAGTCGAATTGAGAACCTCCTCCTTTTCTGAAGTCAGTTAAAAAACCGAATCGCGTGATCTTCTCTGAAAGAAATCGCTTTAAGAGAAACCTCCAATCTTGAATTTTTATCATACACTTGAGAGCAATAAAACCGCACATCCGCACATTTTTACTTAAAAGTTAAATTTTTTTTTATTTGGAGCTTACAGCAAATTTAAATCAAATTAAATTAAAGTGCATAATCTAGGCATTCGCAGAACTGATAAAGGGTTGACATTTACCTTTAAAAACAACTCATTAGCAACAAAACAATAGACCCCCTTATGTCGCTCGATCCAGGTAAGGCCGGCGGCGGGATTTATCGCAGGTATAAAAGAGTGCATATTGAGGGAATGGTCATCATTTCCCCATTATGACATACTCATCTGTAGTATTTACCCACTCTCCTAAAGTTGGTGCCATTCAGGTTATTCAAAATCGCTTCTTGCGAAAAGCCTCAGGCTCGCCCTGGTATTTTCGCAATAACGACCTACATCGCGATTTGAAATTAGAATCAATAGCCAGGTTCATGAAGCTCGCTTCCAAGCGGTTTTATGAACTTGCCTCTAATCATCCGAACCCTTTGGTACACACCATTCCGGTTTACCCGTTGGATCCGCCCGCCAACAAAATCCTCCGTCGTCCGAGACACGTTCTCGGAGACCCGGATGACGAAATCACCTCTGCTAATGCGGAAGGTGAGTCATCTATATCAGACAGAGCAAACACTTCACAGAAACACCGACCTCGCCGGCGAGGTCGACGAGTCCCTTCAGTCGCCGCTTATACGAGGTACAGACATGTACCCGGGCGTTTCTCTCCTATCCCCATCCCGGCAACAGCCCAAGCCGAGGTTCGTACCTAAGTGGTGCCCTTGCGCTAGTTGCCTAAAAAAAAAAAAAAAAAAAAAAAAACTTACAGGGCTGAGCGCCATCTGCGCTCGCCAAAAGTTCGGTTAAGCTGTCACGGCCTCAGAGGCCAACAGCGAGATTAGTCCATTCGAAAAAAAAAAAAAAAAAAAAAAAAAAATGGTCATCATTTGCATACCAACGTACAGTGTGAAAGGTTCTCTATTGATATTGGCTTCAAACGGAACACGAAAATGGATACTACACCAGAAGTAGCCGCTCAAGTGGTTGCCCTTGTTGAATCGGGGCTTAAGCAAAGTCAAGTGGCTCGACAATTGAGTTTGAGCCGATTTACCGTTCGGCGTGTATACCAGAGGTATCAAGAGACTGGTGGCTACCAACGGCGACAAGGATCGGGCCGTCCCCGTGCTACAACAGAGCGTGATAACCGCTTTCTTATAACGACATCTTTATGAAATCGTCGTTTGAACGCAGTTCAACTGGGCCAACGACTTCAAGAAGTTCGTGAAGTAGAAGTTAGCCGGTGGACAGTCAGAAGACGATTGAGAGAAGGTGGCCTGACTGCACACAGGCCAGCAAACGGGCCGAAATTGACCCCAGCCCACCGAGAAGCCCGCCTTCAGTTCGCTCGAGACCATTTGAATTGGACCGAAGAGCAGTGGAGTGCAGTCCTGTTCTCTGATGAGTGCAGGATGTGCTTGCATGGCAACGACGGACGGGGGAAGGTGTATAGAAGATCGGGAGAGCGATTTGCCCAATGCTGCATAACAGAACGTGTCGCCTATGGCGGTGGATCAATCATGTTTTGGGGAGGCATGTCTATGGAAGCAAAAACCGAGCTTGCCTTCATCACCGGACCGAATACTGGTCGCCAATCAAGAGGATTGACTTCCATACGATACATTGAGGAAGTACTCGAGAGCCACGTCGTACCTTATGCTGGGTTTATCGGCGAAAACTTTCTGTTTATGCAAGATAATGCAAGACCGCATACTGCTGGCATAGTGATCGAGTACCTTCAAGAGGTGGATGTGACCGTTATGGAGTGGCCAGCTCGAAGCCCAGACCTCAATCCCATCGAACATCTATGGGACGAGCTGAAAAGAAGAGTTCGAGGCCGAGATGCTCCTCCATCGACTCTACAGGAGCTGCAACAGGCGATCGCAGAGGAATGGGAGGCTATTCCTCAAGACTTTATCAAAAGTCTAGTAACATCAATGAAAACACGGATGGAGTCAGTGATTCAAGCTAGGGGAGGGAACACTCGGTATTAATAACAAACTTTTAATTGATTTTATCTTTTAATTTCATAACTTTGACACCAATACTTGAATAAAGAATTTTTTACTAAACATGCATTTTTGTTATTGATCCACAAAAGCATTTTTATGTAATGATTGAAAGACAAATCAGATACCACTGGATAGGTATTAAAATAGACTATGAATCTGCATTACAGAAACATAATATTTTTTGTTTTTTTTTTAGTTATGTCAAAAAATCATGAATGTGAGATTTTTTTGCTCTCAAGTTTATTTTGTTATTAAGTGTTATTTGTTCTGTTACTTAGAGATTATTTATCTAGAGTCATGGTTTTGCGTCTTACATACTTACAGCTAAGTATGAGATAGTACTCCTCATAGCAAAACAAGGTAGGTTATTCCCCTCTGCCCTATTAACTAGGAGGGCACTAGGGTCTGAACGCGCTTTTAAGCTCTGTTTGATGTTTGGTGTCACAGGTACACTAGGCACTAGAACTACTCTAGGTACTCTAGGTACGTGTTGTCTGTTCCTCCGCGAACTGCCTGTTCCTTCGCGACCAAGCCAAGAAAGAAAGGCAATTAACAAGGTATTTTGTGTTGCTTTTTGTGAGCTTTCTGTTCTTTTTAATGATCCTTTTAGAATACATAACAATAAATAAATTAAATTACGTCTAAACTGTAACATTTTTGAACGAGTTGGAGCAATTCCAATCCCAAGCTTCTCTATCATCTAAATAATCCGATATGGCTTAATATAAAGATTTTTTTTTATTAGTTAACTGTCAATTTTAAGGGTTCCGTGCCCAAAGGGCAAAACGGGACCCTATTACTAAGACTCCGCTATCTGTCTGTCCGTCTGTCTGTCTGTCCGTCTGTCACCAGGCTGTATCTCATGAACCGTGGTAGTTAGACAATTGAAATTTTTACAGATTATGTATTTATGTTGCCGCTATATCAACAAATACTAACAACAGAATAAAATAAATATTAAAATAAATATTAGGCTCCCATACAACATGCGTGATTTTTTTATCGTATTTGCTCGATATTGATAACGGCAACAGGTAGACTCTTGAAATATTCAGAGAATATTTAGTTATATATTTGCTTTAAAAATAAATAATTATGTTAAAATCATCATCACCATCATCATACACAGCCTGACTTCACCTATTGTTGGGTATAGGCCTCCCCAAGTTTGTGCCATCCGCCACGATCCTGCGCTAGTCTCAGCCACTGACGGCCCACGACCTTTACGATGTCGTTCACCCATCTCGCTGCTGGTCGTCCTACCCTTCTATACCCGCTCCTCGGCCACTTTAGGTTAAAATAAAACAAATATTTAAGGGGGGCTCCCATACAACAAACGTGATTTTTTTAAAGGTTTTTTCTCGATATTGATAACAGCAACAGGTAGACTCTTTAAATATTCAGATAATATTTAGTTATATATTGGCTTTAAAAATAAATAATTAAATTAAAATAAAACAAATATTTAAAGGGGCTCCTATACAACAAACGTGATTTTTTTTGCTCGTTTATATAGACTGTGCGCGAGTCTGACTCGCACTTGGCCGGTTTTTAGTGTACATCACTTGCGAGTTTGTTATAAAAGCGTACACCTTGCCCTTTAAACGATTTACTAACATTATGGAGTCTACAAGTGGCAACAGCCATCTTTATTTCTACTCGTAGTATTAAAATTATGATTATCGCTATTTTTAACAGACGTCAATAAAAGAAGGAGGTTCTCATTTCGTCGGAATCTTTTTTTTTATGTATGTTCCCCGATTACTCAAGGACGCCTGGACCGATTCGAGAAATTCTTTTTTTATTTTAATGTTCGGATCTGATGATGGGATTCCAAAAAAAATCGAGGGCCACCCTCAAACTTGATATGGACGCATATATATTTTCAATAAAAAGTAGGAGCATTGCCTGACAAATCAAAATTTGGTGGTCATCTGCCGACACAATTGTATAAAACTAGTGACCACACGACCGAAGTAAATTTTCTTTTTCAAAATATTAATTTATAAAATTGTTCAATTACAAATTTGTCCGCACGTCTGTAGGTCGATCAGTCTATATTCATTCTGGACAGACGCAACTCGCACTCACACATTAACGTTTAAAAATATACAAAACGTAACTCTCTCTCTCTTTCTATCTTCACTAACTTATATCTCCCTCTCAACTTCCGTTCGCACTTTTCGTAACGCATTCACCAGGTTACTCCCCAAGTCAAGTGTGCGTAAAGAAGTGTTACTTCAAAAAAAATATTCTAGTATTTGTTTATTTGAAAGGAAACTTTCAGATTGGTCCCATAGAAATTTCATCAAAATCGGTTCAGTAGTTTGGTTAAGTCTATACTAATATTATAAAGAGGAAAGATTTGTTTGTTTGTTTGCTTGTATGGAATAGGCACCGAAATTACTGGACCGATTTCTTTCACTGTTCAGAAGCTACACTATCCCCGGGTGACATAGGCTACTTTTTACCCAACTGTGCAGAAGGGGAGCAATATTTTTTTTACATTAATCTAGTAAACACACATGCTGACGGGCCTCCTGATGTTAAGTGGTCACCGCCGTCTATAAACTCCTGCAGCACTCATGGTACTGCATTCGCGTTGCCCAGCACTTAATTCCGTATTTACACCTCTCTTGAAGCCCACCGGAAAAACCTCCGGAGGAAGGTCATTCCACATGTTGCAGGTGGGTGGAAGAAACGAGCTGGTGAAACGCACCGTGTGAGACTTCCACGCATCATGTGGGTGAGCTCGTTGCCGGTTGCGGGAGGTTCGATGGTAGAAGTGGGAAGCAGGGATTAAATTGAACAGCTCTGCAGAACATTCGCCGTTATACAGAGTGTTTTTTTAACTGTAACAGTACGGCAGCACCCATAACCAGAGGAGATACAGGTGCAGTTTCTTTTAAAACATCAGCTCGTTTTCGAAGAAAAACATTTTGGCATTAAAATTTTTTTGGTCATCATATCATTGTCAAATACGCAAAAAGTAGACTTAATTGAAGCATCCGACGAAGCCCAACTAATGCGCTGAAGTGGTATCAGGAACGCTACCCAGACCGCGATTGAGGAAGTATGCTTCAAATAAGTCTACTTTTTGCGTATTTGACAATTCCATGATAGGACAAATAAGATGATGCAATGACTGATATAAAAGTCCGACAGGAGCAAGAACCATGTTCGAAATTCAAAATTGTTCTGAAATACGAAATGTTTTTTAATTGCTCATGAGAGCATGGAGTTCCTAAACTTCTTAATCGCTACAGTATTAATATTTCTTTAATGTGCAATTAGAATCTAATAAAATTTTTGTAAAAGGAATTTGTCCTGTTGTATGAGAATACTTTTTATCAAATTTGACTAACTTCCTTTGTTCAAATTTTTTTCATCCGATACAATAAAATGATCCTTACAAAGGACTGCATCGATCGGCATCAAAAAAAAATTTACCAACTTGATTCATTTTAAGGCGCTACTCACACTTGACCAAAAAAATTTTAATGCCAAAATGTTTTTCTTCGAAAACGAGCTGATGTTTTAAATGAAACTGCACCTGTATCTCCTCTGGTTATGGGTGCTGCCGTACTGTTACAGTTAAAAAAAACACTGTATATTTTATAGAAAACGCTGAGCGCTCCGATGTCACGGCGCAGATTCAGCGGCTTAGACACTACTGGGTCGTCGACGATACGAACGGCTCTGCGTTGCAAGGAGTCTAGGGGCTGCAGTTGGTATTTCGGTGCACCGTTCCAGATGTGAGAGCAGTACTCCATGTGGGCCCGGATTTGCGCACAAGACGCTGCCCCGCCGTGAAGTACCGCTTTCATCCGTTGTTATTATTGATTTTTATTGAAAAACTACGCGTGCGAAGATGCAGATTTGTGAGCAAGTTGGTTATATTTTTGTTAAAAAGTTACTTGTTCAGTATTAGATTCAGTATATAAAGAGTATATATTTTTCAGTTATATAAGACTCTTTATTACGTTCTCGGGTCCTCATCATGAAATCGGGCGTAGGACATCCTGCTTTCTCCGTAGACTCCCGTAACGATCTTGAAATTGCTTATAACGAACAAATATTGCAAAATGTCGACTGGCAAGCAATTTCCCTGTCTGTCTGAGCGGAAATAACCAATTTTAGATTCAATATAGCATGGGCCCTTAACCTGATTACACACGGGAATAGGTAATTACTTTCAGGTATGTAGTATGTACATGATATACGGTGCTACTAGCTGTTGCCCGCGACTTCGTACGCGTTACACTACTAAATATGTAGGTAACCTAGAAATACAGCTAAACTCGCTGTTGCAACTTGACTTGACACCCAATGTTTATCCATGGGACCTGATTTATGAAATAAAAAGTAGCCTGTATTAATCCAGGTTATAATCTACGTATATACCAAGTTTCATTGAAATCGGTTCAGCCGTTTTTTTAATATTTTTATTTTTATATAGGGGAAGGGCGGGTAAGACGGATAGAGCGGGCAAGATGGATACTCGAAATATCCTGAGGACGCAGCGAAATTTTACGATCTCTGCATAACAACAGCGTGTCTAGGCGCCGACCGCGTCCCCCCGCTCAGTGCTCGCCAGTCTCCTGCGCGCGACGGTCGTTTTAAGAGCGTGTTAACGTTTTGTGTTCCAAGCTTTCGATGTTTTGAAAGTAAGTAGAGTTGAATATTTCTATTGTTTTCGTGTAAATTTATATGTCGTGTTGTTATTTTCTTTTGTTTACCATAGACCATGTTTGCTTTGAATAGAATTATAGGGTATTAGTTTCATTTAATGAGATATTTTCTTTTTTGTTCATCGTTAGCCGAGTGGGCAAGATGGATCATGTTATTTATGCTATATCGCATCTTGCCCGCCGATTAATAGAACCTAATTTAAATATATGTTATTGTCTTTTCAGATGGTTAATACGTATAAAAGAAAGTCCCAACGTGGATCGTGGTCTTCGGAAACCCTAGCGCAGGCCATATTGGAAGCAAAAAGTTCGTCTATACGCCAAGCTTCTCTCAGATATGGTATTCCGTATGGCACCTTGCATAGACATCTTCAATTCAATTGTTCTGAGAAAAAATTGGGTAGATTTCGTCCCGTGTTTACTCTGGACGAAGAAAGGCTATTGAGTGAATATATTCAGAAAGTAGATTCTCTGTTTTACGGTCTGACGAGGATAGAGTTTATGCAGCTAGCAGGACAGTTTGCTAAAGCCAAAAATAAGGAAACTAGATTTACAGATGACGTCGCTGGTAGATCCTGGTTCAAATCGTTTCAAAAAAGAAACCCAACAATTGTACTGCGAACACCGGAGCCTACATCAATTGCAAGAATAAAAGGATTCAACAAGCATCAAATAAACCGCTTTTATGATCTATTAGAAGAACAGATGATAAATAATAATATTGAGCCAGCTAGAGTCTATAATATGGACGAAACCGGGGTAAAAACTTCGACGTCGAGGCCTCCAAAGATTTCGACTACACAAGGAAAAAAACAGGTCGGCATCGTATCTAGTCTGGAAAGAGGTGTGCTTACAACTGTAATATGTTGCTGCAATGCTGCAGGGTCCTTCATACCTCCTTTTTTATTTTTAAACGAAAAAAAATCATTGCTCGTCTGCTTGATGGATCTCCTCCTGGATCACAAGCTTCTGTAACAGACAGTGGCTGGATTAACGGTGAGAAGTTTTTTGACTGGCTACGATATTTCGTGGAGCAAGTGCGACCATCACCAGAAAAAAAAGTCCTTTTATTACTCGACAACCATGAGTCGCACAAGTTCTATCCAGCACTTGAATATGCCCGAGAAAATAATATTATCCTGCTGTCCTTTCCACCGCACACTACGCACCGTCTGCAGCCCTTGGACGTGGCTGTATATGGTCCCAATAAGACTTTCTTTGAACAAGAAATCAATACTTTTCAAAAACAGTTCCCCGGCCGCATAATAAACCAACTAGATATCTGCAGACTGTTTTGTCCAGCGTATCTCAAAGGAGCAACGGCTTTGAACGCCATAAAAGGATTCGAGGCAAGTGGGATTTGTCCTTATAACAGAAATATTTTTGGAGATTAAATGTTTGCAGCAGCTTCATTGGCTCCTGCAGAACCAGATGTTCAATTAGATTCTCCCTCAGCATCTTATTACTCGACAACCATGAGTCACACAAGTTCTATCCAGCACTTGAATATGCCCGAGAAAATAATATTATCCTGTTGTCCTTTCCACCGCACACTACGCACCGTCTGCAGCGCTTGGACGTGGCTGTATATGGTCCCAATAAGACTTTCTTTGAACAAGAAATCAATACTTTTCAAAAACAGTTCCCCGGCCGCATAATAAACCAACTAGATATCTGCAGACTGTTTTGTCCAGCCTATCTCAAAGGAGCAACGGCTTTGAACGCCATAAAAGGATTCGAGGCAAGTGGGATTTGTCCTTATAACAGAAATATTTTTGGAGATGAAATGTTCGCAGCAGCTTCATTGGCTCCTGCAGAACCAGATGTTCAATTAGATTCTCCCTCAGCATCATCATCTATTATAATTCCAATCCAAGAACCTACACAATGTACTCGCTCGGAATCAAATGCCTGCTCAACGGACGAACTTTCAACATCACCATCCAATTTGATTCCAGCTCCAGAACCTAGGCAGTGTACTCCTCCCTCGACATCTCTACCTACTGATTCTTCTAAATAGATAAATCAACATTTACCAAATCCTAATAAGCAATCACAGGTTACTGAGACACTACAGGCAAGTTTGATAGCAGAAAAACAAATCACACCGGCCCATATCAGACCCATACATCTAGAAACTAGACAAAACATTACAAAACGGAAAAGGAAGATACAAAAAGCAGAAATCCTCACCAGCACGCCGATCAAAGATGAGCAGTTCAATAAATTGACAAAAAGCCTGGCAAAGAACATAAAATAAGAAAAAAAGAAGCCTAAATTAGCATTGGATTCGACCGGTTCTATTCAGCAAAAAAAGAAGACTCCGTCCACACATGTCGCAGACAATCCTTCGACATCCAAGCAAGGAAAGAACGAGAAGAGTCTTAGAACTAACCAGAAAACTTCGCCCAAGAAAAGCTCCGATCAGCCTGAGCCTGCTTATTTCTGCACAGTCTGCAAAGAACCCTACAGGACACCTATAGTTGAAGACTGGATAGAATGCTCAGGATGCCAGAATTGGACACACGAGTTCTGCTCCTCCTATCCGTGTTATGGCTCTTAATTTTGTGATGAGTGTGATGACTAAAATACTACCTATACTCCATGATCCATCTTGCCCTACTAGGTTATCCATCTTACCTACCCAGGTCGGGCAAGATGGATAATTTCCACTTTTTTATAATTGTAAGAGTTACACAATTTTTGTTTTAGATTTGATTGATCTCATTGTTGCCAATGGTAGTTTATTAAGTTAACGATTGTTCTAAGTTAAGTGTTCAAGCTTAATACAAAGATTAACTATATTTACATCCGTCTCTTCTTACCATATCCATCTTCCCCTATGCGTTTGACCACGATCTCGCCTGATGGTAAGCGATGATGCAGTCTACGATGGTACACGCTTGCCTAGAAGAAACCTATTCACTCGCGACTTAAAGATACCCAGGTTGTAGCTATCTGGAAATACAGACTCTGGCAAGTCGTTCCACTCTTTGGCGGTGCGCATAATAAAGGTCGAAGAGAACCGCTTTGTGCGAATGGGAGGTATTTCTACCATATAGCGGTTACGACGTTATTGAGTAACAAACAAATAAATAAACATTAAATATGAATTTGGCGCCCCCTAAAATTGACGCCCGGGGCAAGCACTGGGTTTGCCCCCCACTCCTCCCCCTAGATCTGGGAATGTGTATTTATTGTCAACCACGCGTGCGAAGCGGCGGGCGGGTTAGCTAGTAGGCTATATAAATATTGGATTTCCGTATCTTCAATTAATCCGTCCATACCCATACCATATAAATTCGCAAGTAAATCTCTCTTTTTGTCTCATTTTCACAACTACGTTTCACCAGACTGCGCAATAGGAGTACCTAGTGTTGCCGATCGATAGTGGACTATCGATAGTCTATCGATATTCACGAAAAATCAATAGTATCAATAGGTGTATCGATAGTATCGATAATATCAATAGCGTGATATGAAGCAATAGTATCGATTTCATCTAATACTATCGATAGTATTAAACGTCAATAGTGATGAAACTATCGATAGTATCGATACTACCGATAGTATTGCATAAAAACTATCAATAGTATCGATACTATCGATAGTTGTTTGCTATCGATAGATATCGACTTGTATCTAATGACAAATACTATCGAAATATATGCTTCTATCAACAGTACACAACTATCGATAGTATCGATACTATTAATAGTGTCGATAGTTTTTATGCAATACTATCAATACTGTCAATAATTTAGTCACCATTGACGTTTAATACTATCGATAGTATTGGATCAAATCGATACTATTGCCTCATATCACGCTATTGATAGTATCGATACTATCGATACATTTGATAGTATCGATACTATCGATACATTTGATAGTATCGATACTATCGATAGAACAATCGATAGTGTAACTGATTTATGACGTCAACTATCGATAGGGAAACTATCTATATTTCGGCAACACTAAATAGGAGGGTAATGTTTATTGACAAACCCGTTTATCTGAGTAAAAAGTGTTTTTTTTTTCTTGCATTATTGTATATAATGATCTTCGATCTTTCCGCAAGAAATTGTAAAAATATCTTAACTAACTGGCTGAAGGCTTTATCATATACTGAAACCGAGGAACTTTTTAAAATAATTATTTAAGGTAATACACGAACACACACAAATACACACACCACTATTGTTTAATTAGGAATAGTGTGAATACTAATTCCTATGTAAACTAATATCAAGTGATCTTGCCTACCTTGTCTACACATGTAAAATAAAATCAACACTAACTTTTTTTATACTACTAATATGGCAAACGAGCATGCAGTCCACCAGATGTTAAGTGGCTACTGCAGCCCATGGATATCCACATAGAATTCAAAACAAGCTATTATGTTGTCTTGATCTGTATGTGGATACGTTGCCATACTATAGGGCTAAGCTGTTATGCCTATGTGCCAGTAATTACAGGAACATACCATTACCATCTAACCGGAATACAGCAGCACAAGTACTGCTATTTGGCGGCAGATAAAGGTAAGGCGGTGGTGCCCACTTCCACGAGCCCGTTCACAAAAGCTCTACCACCAGTGTAATATTTAATTAGATAATTCATGCACTTAATATAATTTGTTTTTAGTTCACATCTCTTTAAGTAGACAACGATAAGTAAGAGCACTAATTGCCAAGATACAAGTTTTTCACAAACTTAGTTTGGCAAGTAGGACGCCATTTATTGTAAAGAATGACAGAGAAAATAAAGATTTTTTTTTTATATTTTTATATAAGGTAATGAAATATGAGTCTTGTTACTTGTTACTTTAGTAAAACAACAGATCTATCTACTACAGTTAAACCAAATAAGTTTTTTTGAGGAATTATTACTTTTTCAAAACAAGCTGTTATAAAATTCATAATCGGAACCGCAAGCAGATTCAAATGAGCCCAAACACTAGTTGCGTCGTTTTATTGATCGAACGAAGCGAGATTTCCAAATCAACTTGGGCGAATCGGCGTTGTATGTATGTATGTTTGTCCGAGGATAACTTTCGAAGCGTTCCCTACACTGTAGAAACCTCTTCAAATATTCCAATCCCAAGTCAAATCAAATCATTTTTATTTCAGGAAAATTTACTAAGCTTACAATGCAGTATAAGTAGTGGTAGTTCACAAGTTTGGTGGTTAAGGACATTGCTTACAGAGAGCTTCAAGCTAAGCTTAAATAATAAGAAGCCAGGTACGTATAGGCAATTTTTGATCGATCGAAGCAAGATCTCTAATCAACTTGGGCAAATCGGCGTTGTATGTATGTATGTTTGTCCAATAATAACTTTCGAAGCGTTGATCCGATCATCATAAAATTAAATACATAGGTAGGTAGTGATAGCACAATTTTGTTGTGACTAAATGAGCTAAACATTTTGGGGGTTGTTGAGATATTGGGGATCAAAAGGGGTAAAACAAATTAAAATGAGTCTAACTGGTCAAGTGGGAAATCAAATGAAAGGTATTCATTAGTACATTTAGACTCCGTTTTAATTTTTCGTAAATTCTTTATTGTTTTTGAGTTATTAGCCATAATAAAAACTAAACTTTGACAAAATTCACGGGGTACATTAGTGACTCCAGTGCTATTATTTGGTATGCGTGTAGCTTAAGTAACACAAATATAAACAAAAGTCGGAAATCCAGAATAACTGCCATTTGCACCCCAAAAAACTAACAAATTAACATGAACTGCCGTTACCTGTAATTTAATGAAACTGTAGGCCAAGTAAGTTGGTTATTTATTTCGTAGCACTAATTTGATAGTCAAAGATTACAAATAATATTGTTTTGTTTTAATCGGAGACTCGCGAGATCTCAGTTCGGGGCGAACCACTAGTTACTAGGTAAACAAATTTCTAAACAGACAGTTCACGCACTTGACCGTCAATTCAGTATTAAGTTAAAATTTAGTAGGTACCTAGGTAGATTGTTTACTTATGTACACATACTTTACAAGCCATAATATTTATTTTACATCTGGTCACTGACCTCCTGTGCCTAAGAAAGAACAATCGTTTCGAATCAAAATATCATAACGAAGCACAAGTTGATCCAATCTCAAAACGCACTCATTTATCAGACAGAAATATGCTCATGACTTACCGTGGTCTTTTCAGAAAATCCACAACACCACAAAATACAGTCAAGTCCTCAAAATGGCATGGAATCACATGGAATCAACAGGAAAGAAAACTACAGAAAACCCGCGCTCTACCCACAAGAACCGAAGCGGCAATGTGGGAAAATCGATTTTACTCGGTCTGAGACAGCGATATACAAGCGTGGAGTGGGAGGGACAGAGAAGGGTGCAACAAGGGTTGGACGCTAAACCCTGGCATTTGTGGGGTTGTTTAGCCGCTACCATTGGTTTGTTTTAGTTTTTTTTTACGGGGAAATTTAGAGTTCTTTCAATCTGCCTATATTTAGCTTGGAAAATTAATGGGGAAATCGACGGAGCCCCTTTTTCGACAGTTTTGTTTTGACTTTTTTATTTCAGTTTTATGATTTTTTACTAATCGGACCTAGTGCTTTGTTCATCTAGTTTCAGCTCTGCAAACTTCACTCCATCCGAGTCAAGTGTGGCGTGCAAATTTTTTTTTATTCTTTGATGTAGTATAATGACGTACTGTGAATACCATCCATTTGGGAAAAGAATAGAATAGACTCTTTAAGGCACACCAAACAAAATTATATATACAAAGATTTTTTTGCTCTAACTTATCTCGTCCCACTGCTGGGCAAAGGTCACCCCTTAGTCCCTCCCAGCATCCCTATCCGCCGTTATCTCCCACCATCCTCATTGGATGGTGTCGAAATCGTCCCGCCAACGCTTTCTCAGCCGACTCCGACGTCGCCTTCCGTCTTCAGGCGTCCATGGGCCCATTTCTCGGAGTGCGTTCGGGCAACGTGGCCCACCCAGTCCCACCGATCTCTTCAAGATACAAAGATATACACAAAAATGAAGGTAAGCACAATGGGCGGCCTTGTCGCTAAAAGCTATCTCTTCCAGACAACCTTTGGATGGACAGGACAAAACAAAATCAAAAAGACGGCGGTGTACTCGTATATATATTCATAAACTAGACCCCTCTTTTTGTGTACTGTTTATTCAATATTCAATTATTTTTTATTAAAAGCTACCGTCCTATAACGTTCTCGTAAAATCCAGTTTATCCAAAGGTTGTCTGGAAGAGATCGCTTTTAGTGTTAAAACCGCCACTTGTATTTCTGCGTGTAGGTATTGTATGGTTTGTATGACTTTTTGAGTTTGTGATCTGTAGAAGGTGCTAGATATAATGTTGGGAAAATTGTAATGTAAATGTTTTAAATCTTATAGTTGTATAAATGTCTGGGTGTCCGTGAGGTCAACACTGGCCTCAGCAGAATACCAGCGCTGCAGTATGGCAACATGCTGTAGCAAATGCTGAGCTGAGGACCCTTTCGCCACCATACTTATAATTTTTAGTAAGATTATATTTTTGTGTCATTTGTTTCTGTGTCCATTTGTGGTGGTCTGAATAAATACTTATTATTTCTTTCTTTCTCTCTTTATATTATCATTTGTTTTGTACATTGTGTTATATATTAATTTAAGTGTGATTTACAATAAAGCGTTTTCTATCTATCTTTTTGGAACAGAATGGGGTGCGGCTGTGTGGCTAAAATGGCGAGAAGTAGCCGGTGTCACCTGCGACAAAAGAATGTCAGTAAAACATAAAGGTCTTATCTTATAAATGTAAGCCTTGCTCCGATACACATCAGGATCCGTAGAAAAGAAGAATGCCGATTACGTAATTACTTTTTATTTGAACCCATTGGAACAGGCGTGAAGATAAACGGTAGGAGTAATTTAGCTTTAAATAATACAATTTGACAGAGTTTTGTCTTATCTAGTGCCATGTAGGGAATGCAATCACGATCCCGATCTCGCGAGATCTCGTGTAATCCCGTTCGAGATTGACGGGATTGGGCGGCAGTGGTCAGCGACGCTACACACGTCCACTCGGGGCGCAAGCGGCGCGCTGACTGACGGCCGCGAGCGGCAGGAACGCCAAACAGCGTTAGAAAACTATTCCGACTATTTCCGAATATTAGCGACAGGTGACGATAATTATTTAGTTGGTAAGATAAAAGAATAAAGATTTTTATTTGCTTTCGAGTAATATGTTATTTTAGTTAACCTCACTATCACAAACAAGCAGTTATTAGCTTTTTCAGTCATTCGAAATTAACTTTTTTTTTAAACTAGACGGGAACCCGAAAATTCCGGGATCCCGCGGGATTGATATTTCAATTCCCGCGGGATCTCGAATTTGCAATCTCGAGTCGGGATTGCATTCCCTAGTGCCAAGTACCGAATGAGCCTCTAAAATGAGCTCCTGCAGTATTTAACATATTCTTCCCTCCCACCGACATCAGGTCCCTACCGTTCAGCGAGCAAAATAGTTGCCAGCTTTAAAATTATGTATTCGAAAAAGCATCTATTTACGTTATAATTATGTGGACCCTAATATAAGACTATCATAAGACCAGTCTTAATGTATGGAAGCGAAACGTGGGTCGTAACGCAGAAGAACGTACATAACATCCAAGTCGCCGATATGAAGATGCTAAGGCTGCTTTTCCACCAGAGATGTGGTATGCTACGTTGCTATGACTGCGTTTGATATCCACCAATCGTATTCATTGGTCCACATAGCATAGCACTGGTGGAAACGGATTCAACTAAGCTAGGTTTTTTATATGGAAGGATGCGTGCTATGGATGTGTGCTATGGATGGTCGCGAGTGGTAGCTATGTGAAGAGCAGAGTAGATACTCAGTAGGCCCGCGTTTGTCACTGAAAGTAGACATGCCATTGTCTTCTGCTGCGCGACAGCTGCGCATCTTCGCACAGTTACTTTGCGGCGGCGCATTTTCATAGCACATCTTACTCGCTCCGCTACATAGCTTAGTATCAATGGAAACGGTCACATAGTTTCATACCTTAGCGTTTACATCCTCGCAGCATAGCTGCATAGCACATCTCTGGTGGAAAAGCAGCCTTAGGCGGATGTGCGGCGTCACCAGGCTCGATAAAATCCATAACGAGTACGTACGAGGAAGCCTGGGCGTGCGCGACATCGCTGACAAGATGCAGGAGAGTCGGCTGCGATGGTACGGTCACGTGAAGAGGCCACCTGACTACGTATTAGGGAATTTGGCACTACAACTTTCAATCCCCGGTCGAAGATCTAGAGGTAGACCCAAGACAAGGTGGAGAGGTAATAAATAAATATTGGTGGGCATTTCACACAGCGCTATCTAGCCCCAAACTAAGCAGAGCTTGTACTATGGGAACCAGATAATAGGTAGGCCATCTTAGGTAGGTAGGTACAATTGGTTGGGCAGCCAACTTGATTTATTACTTTATAAATTATTATTTTTGTTTAAGGCACTTCAACTGACGTCCGTGACGTCAATGCAGGTTCGATGGCTGAGAGCCAGCGTTGAGTAATGAATAAGTGTATTGTGCAGCATAATGCTGAGCCATTCTCCTGTTCCGGCGCAGACAGGGCTCACAGTGACTGGCTCCGTATCTTTAGTTTTACTTATATTTTATTATTTATGTTAACGTGTTGTGTAATTGTCTGTCTTTAATTATCCACTGTATGTAGTTTCTGTGTGTTTGTTACTTGTGTCGATATAAATGTATATATCTATCTATAACTGATAGAATACTTATATACTTAAATTTTTTTTCCTAAATACATACATACAATAATATATAGAAAAACCTCCAGACTCGGAACAAATATCTGTAGATCATGCAAACTTTTGTTCCTCGGCGGGAAATGAACCTGCAACCTCCTGCGTCGCAGCCGGATATACGCCCACTGCGCCACGGAGGTCGTCAAATGACGAAGAGATGTAATGTCAAAAGACATGAGGGAGTGCCAAGTTTCTGATGACGTCGAGGATAGAGTGAAGTGGAAAATAACGACCAGGAAAGCTGACCCCACCACCATGTGGGATACATAGCTGGGAAGGGAGAGAGGGGTGTGGCTGTGTCATGGACACGGCCGTGTTGTACGTGAACACGTGTACGTAACAGGTAATATTTTCTATATAAAATATAAACACCCTATTTTATGAATGTTATAATCATGTTTGAACACTAAGAAGTCCTTCGGATCATATCTACTAAATGGATATTTCAAAACGCAGTAAAATGACCTCAAAATGGCGGCGGCTACCCCACCACCGCGATGCGTCACAGGCCTCACTTAGCGTATCGAATCCTTTGATCCTTTAGCTATCCAGTGGTGTAATTACATTTTGGATGGAGATGATAGATATGTAGCTGAAACACCAAACTGTATCCCCCGATTTTGTTATCATTCGTATTTTGAATTGCCTTTCACTATGAAAGCAATTTTAAAAACGTATTTACGTCAAAAACAGGTACATTAAGATTTTTTTTAAACGATAATGTGTTCTAAGATGAAGCACAAATATCTAGAAACCTATTCACTCTTACCTTAAAGAGGCCCGGATTTTATTCTTTAGGAAAAACAGACGACGGTAAAGTGTTCCATACCTTAGCTGTACGCATCAAGAACGTACAACCAAAACGGTGTGCGCGAATGGGTGGTATACTCGTATTAACTAGGTACGGATGGTACTGAGCCGTGCGCCTGCTTGTCCTTTGATGGAAGGGAGATGGCGGGTTTTCATCGTATAGTTCTTGGGCACATTCGAAATGTATTCTATAAAAGATCGATAGGCTGGCAACTTTACGGCATTTGTATCAAGGCACCTATCAATAAAACGCGTTCAACTCGAATGCAATTCGCGTAAGTTCATCCTGCGCTCCAATAGTAATCCTTCGTTAAACCTGATGAGTGCATCCTTTGCAAGTAGAGCAGTAGGCGCAGCTATGCCTGAGAGGAAATAGGTATGTTGCAGAGGAAGTTTCAATAAAGACATTTCCCAAAAATTTGTTAAATCTATATACCTATATATATATAAAAGAAAGTCGTGTTAGTTACACTATTTATAACTCAAGAACGGCTGAACCAATTTGTCTGAAAAATTGTGGGGAGGTAGCTTAGAACAAGAAGACGGACATAGGATACTTTTTATCCCGTTCTACCGCGTTCCCGTGTGACGTGACATAAAACGTCAAAGAGAATACAAGTCACTATAAAACGTGGTATAATAAAAACGCATCTGACATGGAATAACAAAACGCAAATGACAGCTAAACGTAATTTTGTCTATGGTTAAGTATGGTTGTAAAATGATGACCGGGGATAACAATTAACAATTCTACCAGGGTGACGTATATTGACAGCCCGTGTTATATGCATATCAAGGCGGTACGAATTTCGGTGGGTCAACTAGTAAAACATATAAATAAATAGAGTTGCTGACGATACGGACAAGATTTATTAGGACACAGTGTCCCAACACTTGATTTTAATATTTGTTTTTTCTGTCGATTCGGACACCATCAAATTATTGAAGCTGTTGAGTACAGTCAGGTAAAAAATGTTTAACCCAATTTTTAATAAGTGATAAAGCTAATCAAATTGCTTTGCGAGCGTGTGGTGACTTACATTAATGTTAAAAAGCACAAGTTTCATTCATAGCGTACATTTGGTATAAATATCATCTTGTTTACTTAGTCATCTATATAAGTATCACTTAAAAATATCTCAAATAAAGAAATATAGAGGGTGTGACCTTGCTATGCATCTATTTCGTCATCTTGCTGTGCCGCCGCCGCGCCTCGGTAAAAAACTGTTTATTTTAACTGACTGTACAATGCAGCTATTTTTATATTGCTGGACATTTCATACAGCGCTATCTAGCTCCAAACTAAGCAGAGCTTATACCATGGGACTTATAATAGAGAAAAACATCCAGACCCGAATAAATGCCTGTAGATCATGCAAACATTTGTTCAGCGACGAGAATCGAACCCTCCTGCCCCTAAGTGTCTGATCCGATAACAATTAATAAAAATAAGTTTATTCCCTTGTACCTAGGAGATCGAATCTGGTGTGTACGGGTTCGTCTCGTGAAAGCGGAGAGGAATGCGTAGTCTGATCAGTATAAGACGTTATAAATTTTCCCAATAAAATTCAAAAATTTAAATCTGTCCACATATGACGCTACAGTAAATTCCTGTAGAATGAAGTCCTTAGTGTGCCTCTCAAATTTGATTGAAATCTGTCGATAAATAACGCTATAGCAAACTTGGCTCCTTTCCCCCTATTTTCCCACAATAAAAAATCGCGATCGACTATAGTGTGACCATTAGTGCTGTGCACTCCCTGAGGTATGCGCGCGGCGAGACGGGGGGGGGAGAATCGGCTGCTGCGTTCTGTCAGTTCGCCGTCAACGCTCGTGGCGGTAGGTTGCTTTTGTACCGGACGGTCTATGTCAGACGCACACGAGATAAATATCCAAAGATGGGTCGTGCGTTATCTCGTGATATGAAATGGAAGATAAAGTTGAAACAGAATCTATGTCAGAATAACTTTCGTTAGAATATATAATTGTTTGTAAATATAAAAAATGTTCAATAAAACAAGTCCTTTGAATTATAAGTTTAGTTCTTATTTATCACCTGCATATTTTTAATAAAATATGAGTATATTTAAGTTACATTTTAATCAACTAAGTAAGTATAATATATCACAGATAGATAGCCTCCGACTATCGTCCCGCCACAAGTCTTGCCTTAGAAATGCAAACTGATATCGTAAGATATGTCTGACATGTATTGATCTCATGTGAACTCATGCAGTTTTTTCTTTGCCTCCCACCTCGCCGCGCATACCCCAGGGAGTGCACAGCACTAATGGTCACACTATAAAAATAAATCAAGGATCTTGTGTACCAATTTTCGTCCAAATCGGTTGTAAAATGTGACCTGTAGGCGAGAACAGACAGACAGACAGACCGACACATGGACAAATGCATTTTTTGGTCAATCTCGAAACTGAGACGCTTCGCTCGCTTTGCTCTCTCGGTCAATTAGATTGGATTGGTTCCCTTGGTAATGGCCCAAACCAAGGCGTACCGTCTGCGCTCGCCCAAAGTTTGGTTAAGCTACATCGGCCTCAGAGACCAACAGCGAGATAGTCAATCGCAAAAAAATAAAAAAAGCCTTCCTAGTTCAACAGTTAACAGACACACAGACAGACATAGGCATCAAACTAATAATCACCCCTCTTTTTGCGTCCGAGGTCAATAACTAATTTCCATACTGTCTACTTTTATATTTTGACTGCAACATTTCGCCTTGCGCGCTGGAGACTGCATTAAGTACCTAAATAGTGGTATCTCTTGACCTGGCAAAGGGTTTTTAACAGGAGGAGGGTGCTTCTAGCATTAAGGTCGTTAACCAAGTATACCTATCTAGGTATATATTGAACGTTATGTATATAGCTGGTGAATCTGTAAACAGTTTTGTTTGTGATTTAGAACAATACATCCAAGTTGTCTAGAAGAAATCGCTTTCGGTGATAAAGCCCATTTTACTATATTATTTTCAACACACTTGCTCGTAAAGTGAGCCTTATTACGAGTACATGGTTCTTAGAGCCATAAACCGAACTATAACACACACGTGAATAATAATATTACACACTAGTGCATAATAGAATTATCCCTACAAAGTTAAGTTAGTACCTAACTGCAAATTATGTGCGAGTAAACAGAGCTTTTTAAATTTAACCGGGTAATACCGTTTTTTCTTGTAACAACAATGAGGTTTTATCGCTGAAAACCCATTTACATTATGGAATAAATAAATGTATCCCTAATTAAGAAGAAAAACAAATAATACTAACAAATTATTTATAACTCACAATAATTTGTTATAAAAAATTTACATTTTATCTCTAAAATTATAATTTTGAAGTAGGCTGTATGGCTATATGTAATCAATCACCTTACATTTGGCGCGTGAAAAACAAAAAAAAACTTGCGCGCCATTTCCCATTTTTCGTTTGTATCGCATTTGTTGCGGTGTGGTAAATAATTGTAAAAATGTTAAGTTTTAGTACAGAAGACAGCAGTATAGAAGTTATTTCCTCGCAAGTGTGCCGAAAAAGTGCGTATGAAACTCGTGAGCAAGTTGACACTCGGCTGATTTAAGCCCTCGCCTACGGCTCGGGCTGCAACACACAACCTCGTGTATAGTGTGCAACTTAGCTCACATGTATCATAATATACTATTATAATGCTACTATTATCCCTCTTCTTTTAAAAATTCCTGTTGTACCTACAATAGTGTAAAGTCAATCAATAATGTATTTATCTATAATATCATAGCGCTTTGTTGAGACTGTGTTACATAATGTTAGCTAGTTGTGAATTTACCTGTGAATAAATGTTCTTAAAAACATTGTTCTGTTTGGTTGTAGGAATATTGTAGGAAAAACTACAACCGACTAACCCAAACTACTGAACCGATTTTGATGTATTACCCGTGCGTTATTACCGATAAGTTGGGACCTGAGCGCGGTGACGTCATATTGGCGTGTTTGTACCGCCCGCAAAAAAGCTAACATAACAAGCAGCCGCCCGCGGCTTCGTCTTTGTTTTTTTTAACCTAATTTATTATGTTACTCAGGGACGACGCTGCTTTTTATCTATTCTTTTTTACACTATTTGAATAAAATAAAAATACAATGTCTAAGTTTATACATTTATTTTAACTATTATTTACATTATCTCATCTTCGTCACTACTTAGTGGATTTATGCCTTCTAGAGGTTGTTCTTCGTCCTCAGTCTCACTATAATCACTTGACGAAGAGGTATCCGATAAATTTACAATTAATTGCGATTCATTCGTCTCTCGTAAGAGGTCATCGTCCCAATACTTTAGTCGACTAACTTTTTACAAACTATAACAACAAAAACTACAACAACAAAACAATAACACAAACGAAAACTAAAAGAATTCCAGAGCGCGTCGTTACGTGACGTAGGCCAGTACGAGACTAAAAACCCTAGTAAAAATAGTGATGCGAACGGTACAATACGGGCGCCATCGGGGAAGTGCAGGGGAAGCGGTCGGGGAGTTACATTCCTAGCAGGTCCCACGTTATCGCGCACGAGTAATACCTACCTACATATAACGCGACCAACTCAAGAATAGACCGTCTGCCAATATATCTTACAACTTCAATAATGGCATTCTGACGTGCGCTATTTGCGCTAAAACATTTAGAGCAAAAATTGGATACATAACCCACATAAGTCTTCGCCGGAATGCACACATACTGTCCCTTTTGTATAACATCCTTTTTAACCCTTCTTCTCCCTTCTATCTTAAGGAGCGTTTTGAGTTTCTCCACCAGGCTAATGATCGCAATTTGCGTTCTTCAGATTCCCTCCAACTTAAAACTCCTGTCCATACGACAGAGTTTTATAGTCGATCCTTCACTGTAACAGCCGTACGATTGTGGAACGCTTTGCCCCTCTCTATAAGAACATCCAAGTCTATTAGTAATTTTAAAACAAAAGTGCACACCCATTATCTGTCCCTGTGTTGAAGTTTTAGCTGCTTGTTAATTTATCATAACCACTTTTAGAGTTGCTTATTTAAATTAAATTTGTGTTATTACTGGTAATTTAGGTTTATAGTATGTAGATATGTTTTTAAATTTATATAGATGCACCGCCGTCATGTGTTACATTTTGATCCTGTCCATACAAAGGTTGTCTGGAAGAGATCGCTTTTAGCGATAAGACCGCCCATTGTACTAAATCTATTTGTAAGAATTATGTTCTGTATTTAACTTTGGTGTACAATAAAGAGATATCTTATCTTATAAGGGCAAAACACCCAAGCTCTATTTAAAGCATAAGCCCAGTCCACGTAGCCGAAAACGGCTACGTGGACTATATAATTATTTAACTATTTCTTTTATTATTATTACATTTATGAAATACGCCAAGATCCAATATATACCAACTATTCCTTTCCTGCGCGATGTTCCAACATTCATTCATTACCTAATGCTTTAAAGCCTCCACACACAGAAGCCGTGGCCGGGCCGAAGGCGAAGGCGTGCGAGTTGTATCGTAGGAATTTATATGAAAGACTACACATACACCGACGGCGGTGGCGGCGCGGAGCCGTGGCGGCGCGGTGACGAGGCAGAGGCGTGGCGTGTGAGCGTTGTATTTCAGCTAGGCTAAGGAGTTACTCCACACAGAGCGCACGCGGCGCGACGCGGTGCGGAAGCGTGCTACCAGCGGAGCGGAAACGGAACTGTATTTATTTACAAAACTTTGAGCTTATGAGCAGACTATGGCGCTAAATACTACGGAAAAATTGATAATACTAGTGCAACCACATCCTTGTTTGTGTGATTGCCGAGTCAAAGACTATACAAATGCTCTAAGGATATTATGGGAGCAAATTTCCAAGCAATTCGCGGCACAAGTGATGATATTCTCCGAATACATATCTTCTCTTATTATTATGCACCCAGAGTCGTTCAGCTTTGCGTCTATTTCTAACAGCTAATGCGAAAAGAAGCAGTTCTTCATCACTCTCGTCAGACATCTGTACAAATGCGACGCCGTGACCTACACACACACGGCTCCAAAACGCCTCCGCGACGCAACCGCACGTCTGCAATGTGAAGACATCCGCACCGCGAATGCCACGCCTGGTTCCGCCACGGCTTCTGTGTGTGGAGGCTTTAAATGTTGACATGTTCATTGATTGTTTTGTTTTGTTGTGTAACTTTTTTTATTGTAAAAAAGCGCTCTCAGTAGTCAGTAGTTTGGGATGCTAGTATGTTATTTTTCTATACTATATAGATCTTCGTTTGTACACAATCTCACCTGATGGTAAGCGATGATGTGGTCTATAATGAAGCACGAAGATCTAGAAGAAACCTATTCACTCTTACCTTAAACGAGGCCTGGATTGTACCTTTTCTTTAGGAAAAACAGACGACGGCAACGCGTTCCATACCTTAGCTGTTCGCATCAAGAACGTGGAACCAAAACGGTGTGCGCGAATGGGTGGTATATCAACTAGATACGGATGGTACTGAGCCGTGCGCCTGCTTGTCCTTTGGAAAGGAGATGGCGGAATCAGATCGTAAAGTTCCTGAGCACATTCCCCGAAATGTATTCTGTAAAAGATCGATAGGCTAACAGAAAGGGTAAAGCGCAAACAAGTATAAAGTGCGATTACTTAGTTTTTAAGACCATAATAAACACTTGTTTATGCAAATATCTATATACTTTGTATCTTAGAGCGAGGAGTCAAAACTATAACTTTGAATACAATCTTCAAGTCATAAGGTAGCATTCGGTTCTAAGCGACCGCCACCCGCGACCACGACCGGGTCGCGCGACCCACTGCTTAGTATGGATTTATATGGAACACTAAACATATCCGGCGACTGCGTCGCGCGACCGGCGGGCGCGGCTAGAGAGCGGCGTGGCGACCGCGACCCGGTCGCATCAGAGGCAGTGCAGTCACGCGACGCAGGCGAGAAACATCAAAATGGCGGCGTTTTCACCGAACGAGGATGAGAAGTTGATAGAATTAGTAAATAAAAACCCACCTTTATATGATGTAAGGCTCGCGTCTTAAAGCAACCCTCTTCTTCTCGTGATGTGAAAATTGAAAATTGAGTCAATCTTCATCCTTTTTTCCGGATGCATAGATAATAACATAATCTTTATCATATCATATCATCTTTTTCATCCTCCAATAGCTGCAGAATAAGTTTTTTCCAAGCTGCGGATAAATTGTCCGACATATTGTACAGCAATAGAACACAACCGTCACCCATAAAAACTGCGGGAAGAGCGGCGATGTCGCCGTCGCGGTCGCTGACATCGGAAGGCTAGGGGCCACCCCGCGTCAGGCGTCCATGGTCGCGTCGTTCAATGGTCGCAGTCGCGCGTCGCGGGCGCTAAGAACCGAATGCTACCTTTAGGGCAACTTTCGCAACGATGCCTAAACGTTTTAGTGGCTAAATATTATTAAAGAGTTGTCAAATAATAAAAATACTTCTAATTTAATCATATTTAGTCGCTTAATATGTACGTTTAGGTATTGTTGTGTAAGCCGACCTTAGTAAAAAGATCTTTAAATATAAAATTCCAGTGTGTATCTGTTAGTAATTCTTCTCCTAACGGCTTGACCGATTTAAATGATATTTTTTGTAATTAAAATATAAATAAATATTACTGGACATTTCACACAGCGCTATCTAGCCCCAAACTCAGAAGAGCTAGTACTATGGGAACCAGATAACTGACAGAATACTTATATACATTTTTTTGTAAATACATAGTTACTTATAATATATAGAGAAACAACCAGACCCAGAACAAATATCTGTAGATCATGCAAACATTTGTTCCGCGGTGGGAATCGAACCCGCTACCTCCTGCGTCTCAGCCGGCTATTCGCCCACTGCGCCACGGAGGTCGTCAGATTCAATCATACAGTCAATTATAGGGTCAAAGACGAAAGTTTCTTATGGGCCTCATAAGGTTGGCTCGCGGTCGCTCAGCGTGCTATGGAGAGGGCTATGCTTGGTGTTTCCCCACGAGATACAATCACAAATGAGGAGAATCCTAGATGAAATCCCAACTTAAATGGCTCCCTATCCGTCTTCGTCGCGATCTTCACGTTCTTTCACTCTTATTTAAAGTATTATATTGTCCACTCTCTCTGAGGTAGGGATACCTCCGTGAACGCTTCGAATTCCTTGTCCCTCGCAGTGTGACATCCCGGTCCTCTAAGTCCCTTCTCCTCACAACACCTCAACACACTTCAAGCCGCCATGGTGGCTCCTTCACCGTTTATGCGGTGAAAATTGGGAATGCCCTGCCCCATGAAGTCTAGCGCTAGTCCATCGTTTAACATTTTCAAACCGAAAATTAAAGTGCCACTATCTTTCTCTGTAATTTTATTTTATTGTAGGTATATATTTTTTTTGTATATATTATTTTATTTATTATATTCATTCATTTTATTTTACTTTAATACTATAAACAGTTGGTAGACCATGGTCTGAACGTTTGTTCTAGGCAAACAGTGACTTAAAGGACAGGATATAAAATTCCCCTGTGCATCTCTTCGTACGAGTAATTCTTCTCCTAACAGCTTGACCGTTATTAAGCGACTTCAAAAAAGGAGGTTCTCAATTCGACTTTTACTTGCATTTCCATTTGGTCCAGTTCTGACCATGGCATCCATGAGAAAACCATTCAAGTCTTATTATTGTTTAATTGCTATGTTTGTTAACTCAGAACTCCGTTATATATATTGCTGGACATTTCACACAGCGCTATCTAGGCCTAAACTAAGCAGAGCTTGTATTATGGGAACCAGATAACTGATAGAATACTAAAGTATATACTTTTTTTTTGTAAATACATAGGGGAGTCACCCACACATACAAGTAACTAGAGGTACTAGGTGTGTGCTTAAATCATTAAGAAGTGGCTATTTTAGATCATTCCTTCCACTCGACACCACCAAAACGACACCATCGGTGGTGTCGTATGGAATCACTAGTCCATACGACACCACCGACTAATAGTGAGGTTACCTACATACAAAGTTGTTGATATGAAAACTCCAATTAAGTTCAAGCAGTTTCATTAATGAGGTATGCATATTATTGTCTTTCCGTCCGAATATTTTAATTTTTCACAATGGACATGGATACTAATACTGACGACATAAAATACATAAAAACTAATGGCGGAACAGCTTTGCTCTGATTGTTGGCAAAATTGTTGGCTGAAAGTTTTTTTCCCGGAAAAGTAACACTATAAGAAAAGTTCATTAAGGCCTATTACAAGCACGTAACAACAATTGTGGACACGCTGCAAGACTAGTTTTCCGGTCCGTTCTTTAATACCTACATAACTACTTACTTCACTGAAATAAAAAAATAATATTTCATAAACTCTGTTTTATTAATTATCGTTTAACTATAGATAACTTGGAATAATAACTTTGGGGTCGGATCAATGTATGTGATGTTGTCTGATATTTATTTATTTATTTTAATGAACTGGGAGCTGTTAGTCAAAAACACGCGTTTCTGGACATCACTAGGGTGGTGTCGTATGGACTAGAGATTCCATACGACACCACGGATGGTGTCGTTTTGGTGGTGTCGAGTGGAAGGAATGTTTTAGATCGACACTCAGTGCGGAAGCGACCGGAGGTGAAAGTGCACGCGTGCATTTATTACGAGCAAAAATATTTTTTCGTGCTTTTTGTTCTAAGTTTGTGTCACTATTTAAACGCCGATAAAAAGGTAACCATTCACATTTTGTATGTTAGTATTTTGTTCAGATTTTCTATAGATATCACTTGTTGATTTGTATTGCTCAAAACCATGGTATCATGAGTCTTTATACACAATACTAGGCATAGGGGCATAACGGGGACATGACTACGGGGCATGACGGGGTACCCCATCGTGCCCCGACCCCGTTATGCCCCTTCGATAGGTAGATAGTCTGTAGATGCTCTTGTCTCGGTTAATAATTGTATTTCTTTTTGTTTTAGTTAAGGAAGATGGTGCGAACTTAAAAGAAAAAATCTACGAGAGGAAGTTGGTCTGTAGAGAGTATGAAGAAAGCTGTAGATGCTGTCTTGAGTAGAACAGCAGGCTATGGAAAACCAGCTCAGCTATACGACGTTCCATAAACCACATTGGAGCGTCACGTGGCTAAAGAACGTTTCTTGCTTCAAACACACAACCTCCTCCCGAAAAAACTCCTAGCCCAGAACAACGACTCGGATCCGTAGAATATGGATTTACCCAAGTTGGTTCTTCAGTTAGAGCAGCATGTCGTGACGTAACATCTTGCTTTGAGAATGCTTCCTCAAAGGATGTTCTGCCAATTCCATTAGTCGCACAAAGAAATCAAACGAGGAAAAACTATCGCCGAGGTAAAACTCTAGTTCTTATTTCAACTCTTTACAAAAACGAGCTAATGGAGAACAACAAAAGGTCGAAGAAGTGTTTAAACGCTAATGATCCTCGATTGAAAAAAAATGCAGAAACAAAAGAAAACTATTTCCAAAACCGAAAACGAAGACGAAGATACCTTATGCCTGTATTGTGTAGATGCAAATAACACATATCTGAAGTCTTCGGAGGGTTGGGTAAGCTGCCAGCTTTGTGAATGCTGGTCTCACACGGCTTGCGCCGGTGTGGATCAAATCAAATCAAAATCAAAATGTCTTTATTTAGTACATAAACAGCGTACAGAAACAATATGAAAACGGTGATACCTGCAGGAGTAAAAATAAAAGAGTTCAATATTTAGACTAAGAGAGAAGCTAAGTTAACGAAAGACTAAAGTTAATTTAATGTTAAACAGACAATTTAAAAGAATCGAGTATCGATACGATTTACAAATATATAATAACAATAATAGTAACTATGATAAATTTGAATTATCTAAATTATATAGATAATATGGATGACGATAACACCGAAGAAGTACATAATATGCCTGTACTGCGAAGCTAAGTAATTAGGCGTAACCCATAATGCTCCGTTTTTGGGTACCCCATATTACCCCTACTCCGGGGAAAAATGGGGTTTTCACATAGTCACAGTAGAATTAAAATATTCAGGATGTTTGAATATTTAACAAACCAAAATATATGCCAAATTCTAGTTTGAGAATTTAACATTGTATTGTGATTAATGATAATGACTAAATACAGGTTTTTGATACTTTTATTAATGGTTTCCCTTAGCGTCCCCGTTCGCCCCCCCCCCCCCCCCCTTCCCCTACTTATAATATATTTATAAAAACATCCAGATATGTATCAACCGATTTGAAAAATTAGTTTTATTATTTGAAAGGATATTTAGATGGATCTCATGGAAATTTCATCAAAATTGGTAGAGTAGTTTGATTTTTTACTGTTATCTGAAGTCGTTATATTTTTGTTAAAAAGTTACTTGTTTATATTTTTTTGTACTTATCGGGTCACCTGGATGATTCTCAGCTATATACGGCCTGGTAGGTGGCGTTGTTGTTAAGACCCAGAAAATGGGCGAACAAAGTCGCGGGCATTCAACTAGTCTCTTTATAAAATACATAAATTTAACACACGAATAAAAAACAAATTTATTGTAATACCATTTATTACAAAACTTAACCTAACTTAAAAATAGACGTGGACTAAACAAAAAAAACTTCTATCATATACAAATTAAAGCATTTCTTATAACAAGGCAAATCACTCATAATAAGTAATATTTATAGATAACCTCAGGCTTGCACAATCCCTAAACGTATTTAGTAACTAAACATTTTTAAATGTGACGTAAATTTGTCTGATTTGCGATTAAACATGTTCAAATTTGACGTACATTTGGCTGATTTGCGATTTAACATATTCAAATTTGACGTATATTTGTATGATTTATCACTAAACATGTTTAAATTGACGTATATCTGTTGGATTTGCGATTAAACATGTTCAAATTTGACGTAAATTTGTCTGATTTGCGATTAAACATGTTCAAATTTGACGTATATTTGTATGATTTATCACTAAACATGTTTAAATTGACGTAGGTATATCTGTCGGATTTGCGATTAAACATGTTCAAATTTGACGTAAATTTGTCTGAGTTGCGATTAAACATGTTCAAATTTGACGTATATTTGTCTGATTTGCGATTAAACATGTTAAAATTTGACGTATATTTGTCTGATTTGCGATTAAACGTTCAAATTTGACGTAAATTTGTCGGATTTGCGATAAAACATGTTAAAATTTGACGTATGTTTGTCTGATTTGCGATTAAACATGTTCAAATTTGACGTATATTTGTCTGATTTGCGATTAAACATGTTAAAATTTGACGTATATTTGTATGATTTGACAACTCTCCAAATCATATTTAGCCACTAAATACGCTTAGGTATCGTTGCGCAAGTCGCTTAGTGTGCGGTTAACTGTTAAACTCGTAGAAAAAAACTAATAGGTCGGATTTGACAGGCGTCAAGATAGTATATCGAACAACAGAACCAAATGATACAACATTGGGATAACGTTGAAGGCATATATGAGCTCATAGGCAACGATGAGCTACTTGATGCGAGGCTCCACAGCCTGGAGCATCGAAGGTTGCTAGCCTCTCGGTTTTTTATCGAGTACATTTCGGGGAGTGTGCGGCGGAACTTTTAAACCTGATCCCACCATCTCCATTCTATCAACGGACAACCAGACGCTCTGCGGTGCGCCACCGCTATATGGTAGAAATACCTCCCATTCGCACAAAGCGGTTCTCTTCCACCTTTATTATGCGCACCGCCAAAGAGTGGAACGCCTTGCCAGAGTCAGTGTTTCCTTCTAAGCAAGCGTGTACCATCGTAGACTGCATCATCGCTTACCATCAGGCGAGATCTTGCTCAAACGCAAGCCTATAATGTATGAAAAAAACACGTCCGGTCGAAATATTGATCTTTTTTTTACTGATGATAGTCAAGCGCTTGACCACTACCTCACCTGGTGGTAAGTGGTGGTGTGATCGAAGAGCACGCTTGCCTAGCTAGACCTATTCACTCTAAGCTTGAAAACTGAGATTATACTGGTCCGGAAACACAACCGGTGAGTTCCACCGACTCGCGCTAACAAGGAGAGTTGCAGCAAATCGCCAAGGTGGTGCGCCGACCATGGGTGTCTTATCTACGACATTAAATGAAAACACGGATAAGGCAATCTGCTCCGCAGGTATGTTAACCCTTAATCAAATACGCGAAAATAATTTCCCATTAGTCCGCATGAGCAAAATCAATATATTTTTTTGAATGACAACACGTAGCAATGGCAACCATATTTTGCAATGCCGTTATGAATAAAGGGAAATTATTTCCCATCGCAAAACCCCCCTTTTCCCCCACTTTTCCAGGTTTTTATCATACAATTTGAATTCTACTCACAAAACTCACCTAAGAACCGGTCTTAGTTTGCATTTTTTCTTAAAAAGTTTTCCATCTGATTAAGGGTTAACTGAGCCTTATTGGAATGTATGAGTGAGCTGCCTGTGTTTTGGTGAATTTTTTTTTACTGCGCCACTTCCATCATTTGAGATGCATCTGTAACAATCACGCTAACGTTATACATACATTATTATCACCCATTATACCTAGTCAGGTCATAAGTATTGTCACACAGAAAAAACTTTTCTTTTAGAATGCTGGCCACAAAAAAGTTTATAGAATTCGAATTTCGAATTGTTCATGAAAATAAAAATGTATACTTTTTAGAATTTTACTCATTTTGAAATATGGAGTGGACGCTTAAAGAAGACCGTGTTGCAGTTATTGCGTTGCATCATTGCGGTTACGCGCCAATTCAAATTTTTGACATACTGAAAAATTTGAATATAACCAAAATATTCGTTTATCGCACCATCAAACGATACAATGAAGACTCTAGTGTAGATGACAGATCAAGAAGTGGTCGCCCTCGGTCTGTTAGGACTCCAGCAGTGATAAAAGCTGTGAAGGCGCGAATTCAAAGAAATTCCAAACGTAAGCAGAAACTGTTGGCCCTTCAGATGGGGTTAAGCAGAACCACGGTGAAAAGGGTGTTAAATGAAGACTTAGGGCTTCGGACATATCAAAGAAAAACAGGACATCGTTTGAATGCTCGTCTAATGGACCTGAGACTGAAGAGATGCCGCGCTTTGTTGAAGCGGTACGCGGGAAAAAAATATCGGGAAATTCTTTTTTCGGATGAAAAAATTTTTACCGTAGAAGAGAGCTACAACAAACAAAATGATAAGGTGTACGCACACAGTAGTGAAGAAGCGAGCAACCGTATTCCGCGTGTCCAACGAGGTCATTTTCCATCCTCGCTCATGGTATGGTTGGGAGTTTCTTATTGGGGCTTAACAGAGGTACATTTTTGTGAGAAAGGTGTAAAAACGAATGCAGTTGTGTATCAAAATACAGTCCTGACGAACCTTGTGGAACCTGTTTCTCATACCATGTTCAATAATAGGCACTGGGTATTCCAACAAGATTCGGCGCCAGCTCATAGAGCGAAGAGCACACAAGACTGGCTGGCGGCGCGTGAAATCGACTTCATCTGGCACGAAGACTGGCCCTCCTCCAGTCCAGATTTGAATCCGTTAGATTACAAGATATGGCAACACTTGGAGGAAAAGGCGTGCTCAAAGCCTCATCCCAATTTGGAATCACTCAAGACATCCTTGATTAAGGCAGCCGCCGATATTGACATGGACCTCGTTCGTGCTGCGATAGACGACTGGCCGCGCAGATTGAAGGCCTGTATTCAAAATCACGGAGGTCATTTTGAATAAACTTTAGTGTCATAAGAATCTATTTTTTGTTAAGTTCATTTTGGTATATAAATGGTTACATAATGAATTAACTTGTTTCAATTATTTTATATTAAACATGTGACAGAATTTATGACCTGACTAGGTACTTACATTTGAGTCATATAGATGCAAAACCAGCAACATCCATTTTAACGGAAAAGAGTGCGGTAGATTTTTTCATTAATAATTGATACAACAGTGTCTAATCAGTAATAATTACATCATATTGTTGAAAAATATATTTATAGTATTAACTGTACGAAACTTTTGAAATAAATGTAATAATCTGCAAAATTTTGCATCTTTAACATGGCTTCTGTATATATCACGAACACACTAATACAAAAAACAACTAAGTCACCATTGTAATGGCGTCGAAATACTGTGCTCTGATTGGTCGAAAGCTGTCTTTGTACCTGTCAGTTGGGATATTACTGTGTTTGCTACTAACCATAAGATTGAACGTCTGTTTTGTACAGGATATTGATGCTTATGCTACGTTTGTATTAATTGCCTACATAAATAAAAAAAAACGCTTTCAGAATACATTCAAAGTTGCTATAGTGAAAAAAATGAATGTTGCTGATTTTGCATCTATACAACTCATTTATTTATACTAGTGGTTCGCCCGGAACTGAGATCTCGCGAGTCTCCCATAAAAACACAAAAAAATATTATTCGTAATCTTTGCCTATCAAAATAGTGCCACGAAATAAATAACTTGACCTACAGTTTCATTAAAATTACAGGTAACGGGAGTTCATGTAATGTGGTTATATTTTTTGGGGTACAAACTGCAGTTATTCTGGTTATTTCAGACTTTTGCCTATATTTGGTTCACATGCTACACGCATACCAAATTACAGCACTGTGGGGGCCCACTGGTGTACTCAAAAAATATAAGAACTTTACTAAAAATAAAAACGGAGTCGAAATATACTAATGAAGACATTTCATTTGACGTCTCGCTTGACCTAATAGTCTCATTTTTATTTCTTTTTCCCCCTTCTTGAACCCCAATATCTCAACAACCCCTCAACATTTTTAGCTCATTTAGTCACACCAAAATTGTGCCATCACTACCTACCTATGTATCAAATTCCACGATGATCGGATCAACGCTTAGAAAGTTATCCTCGGACAAACAAACATACATACATACAACGTGTCGCTCGATCAATAAAATGCATATAGCTGTTCGCAGATTGTCAAATATATTCAGAATAAACTAGATGACAGACGACTCCGTGGTGCAGTGGGCGAATAGCCGGCTGAGACGCAGGAGGTAGCGGGTTCGACTCCCGTCGCGGAACAATTGTTTGCACGATCTACAGATATTTGTTCCGGGTCTGGATGATCTTCTATATATTCAACTAGCTGACCCGCCCGCGGCTTCGCATGCGTGGTATTTCAATAAAAACATTACCCTCCTTTTGCGCACTCGGGTAAAAAGTAGCCTATGTCCTTCCCCAGGATATAATCTATCTCCTTGCCAAATTTCATTACGATCCGTTCAGCCGTTTAGTTATGAAAAGATAACAAACAAACTAACAAACAAACAGTTACTTTCGCGGTCACTATGAATGTATTAAACATATTAACCTTCCTCTTGAATCACTATCCATTGCTGAAAACTGCATTAAAATTCGTTGAGTAGTTTAAAAGATCCAAGCGAACAGACAGCGGATGCGACTTCATTTTAAACTATGTAACGATAAAGAAATATATATTTACAAAAAAATGTATATAAGTATTCTATCAGTTATCTGGTTTCCATAGTACAAGCTCTGCTTAGTTTGGGGCTAGATAGCGCTGTGTGAAATGTCCAGCAATATTTATTTATATATTAATTAAAAGTATATTATAATGTTAATCGAGCTTTAAGGTGACCAAAATCACACTAATATTATCAATGCGAAAGTTTGAATGTTTCTTTATTTGTTTGTTTGTTTGTTACTCAACCACGTCGTAACGGCTGAACCGAAACCAATGAAATTTGGTATATACGTAGATGGATACCTGGATTACTACATAGGCTACCTTTTATCCCATAAATCAGTTCCCATTGGATAAAAAATGGGATGTCAAATCAAGTTGCAACAGCGAGTTTAGCTTTATTTCTAGGTTATC
Organism: Philereme vetulata; assembly: GCA_918857605.2. Lineage (NCBI taxonomy): Eukaryota > Metazoa > Arthropoda > Insecta > Lepidoptera > Geometridae > Philereme > Philereme vetulata. Next base: position 5,738,441 of record OU975427.1, on the reverse strand, counting down.
TACACATTTAGTAGTGTAACGCGTACGAAGCCGCGGGCAACAGCTAGTATTATATAATTTTCACCTTAAATTGTCATGAATCCTTATTTAAATCTACAATTATTTTTTGTGATTTTTATTATCCTTATTATTAGTTTTTGACATTTTGTTTATCTAAATTTAAGTAATAATGTAATTTTAATGTTTTGTATTTGCATGTTTATTATCAATTACAAAATACTTGTACGCACGGCTACACATCAAGCTATACATTTCCAGTATAAGCTGACCTCTCGTTGTACGAAAAGCCTACACAATGCGAAGTCAGCTTATACTGGAAATGTATAGCTTGATGTGTAGCCGTGTGTACGCCGCAAGGCAAAATCTAGCGCTTATATAAAACCACTACAACCTAACATTGTACACACGGCTACACATCAAGCTATACCGTTTCCATTATAAGCCTTAATTTCACCTTAAATTGTCATGAATCCTTATTTAAATCTACAATTATTTTTTGTGATTTTTATTATCCTTATTATTAGTTTTTGACATTTTGTTTATCTAAATTTAAGTAATAATGTAATTTTAATGTTTTGTATTTGCATGTTTATTATCAATTACAAAATACTTGTACACACGGCTACACATCAAGCTATACCGTTTCCATTATAAGCTGACCTCTCATTCTACGAAAAGTCTACAGAATGCGAGGTCAGCTTATACTGGAAATGTATAGCTTGATGTGGAGCCGTGTGTACCTAGATTTACAAGGAACAAATGAAAAAATAGAATACAGTTGAGACGTGGAGTAAAACATGGAATACTTTTTACCCCACTGTGCAGAACAGTCCAGTTAGACATGTTTAAAAAAACCAGTGTGCTTTAGACCACACGACCGAAGTAAAACTTTTTTTTCAAAATATTAATTTATAAAATTGTTCAATTACAAAATTGTCCACACGTCTATAGGTCGATCAGTCTATGTTCATTCTGGACAGACGCAACTCGATATACGAAACGTAACTCTCTCTCTCTCTTTCTATCTTCACTAACTTACATCTCCCTCTCAACTTCCGTTCGCACTTTTCATAACGCATTCACTAGCTTACGCCCCAAGTCAAACGGGCGTAAAGAAGTTTTACTTCAAAAATTAAGTGCCTAGTTTAAGTACGTCTAGGCTTGTATTTGTGGAAACGACAACTCACCTCCCGAGCCGTCGTTGAACATGAATTCGTCTTGATATTCCTTGAGGAACTGCTCTGAGCGATGCTCGTCCAGGAATAACGAATATACCTTCTTCACATCTTCCATGCTCACCTGAAAATAACATTTATTTAAATATTTAATCTTAGGTATTTATATTATTGCCGTGGGGCGCCGGCAATAGAATGTTGCCCCTCCGCTCTTGCCCGTGGATGCAGTAGGAGTCTGCTAAGGGATACCTCCGAAAGATGGGCAGCAGCGTCTTTTCGTGTTTCAACACCTATACTGCGCTCGCCAACCCGCCTGCCAAGCGTGGCGAGTATGGCAACAACCCCTCATGGATTTACAACATAAAACCAGGCCCGAGTCCCCGGCGGCCCCGCTAATCCTGGCTACGGTAGCAGTCAAGGTAACGGCGGGGCCAGGGGTGCTAAGAATCCCCGGGAGACGATCGGCTACCAAACCCTACGACGACCACTGGCCCTGGTAACACACAACATCCGCACTTTGAGGACAGACGAAAAGATTGTTGAGCTGGAAGAAGAAATTAGTAGATTACACTGGGGCATTTTGGGGTTATCAGAAGTCCGTAGAGAGGGCGAGGACACGATATCCCTTAAGTCTGGTAATCTACTATACTACCGGGAGGGCGACCAACAGTCCCAAGGTGGTGTTGGGTTTCTCGTTCACAAGTCACTCATCAACAACATTATCACCATCGACAGTGTGTCGAGCAGGGTCGCGTACCTGACACTCAGAATATCTAAGCGATATTCGCTGAAGGTCGTTCAGGTATATGCGCCGACCTCTTCACACCCAGATGAAGAAGTAGAGTCTATGTATGAGGACATCAGTAGAGCCATACATACGAACAAAACTCACTTTATTGTTGTTATGGGGGACTTCAATGCAAAGCTAGGCATGAGAAGCGATGATGAGTTGAGAGTGGGGCAATTTGGATATGGGCAACGGAACCCCAGAGGACAGAGGCTGGCCGACTTTCTGGAGAAAGAAGGACTCTTTATGATGAATTCTTTTTTCCAGAAGCCGCCTCACAGGAAATGGACCTGGATGAGTCCCAACGGTTCCACGAGAAATGAGATTGATTTCATCTTGACCAACAAGAAACGGATATTCAATGATGTCTCTGTGATTCACAGGGTGAAAACCGGCAGTGATCACCGAATTGTTAGAGCCACATTGAATATGAACGTTAAACTTGAAAGGTCCCGTTTGATGAAATCTACGCTCCGACCCACTCGCGCACATATCCAAAACCTCGAGAGCTTTCAACTCGAACTTGCAAATCGCTTTGACTGTCTAGAAGTAGATGCATCAGTGGACGAGATCAATAACAGGTTCGTAGAAACCGTCCATACGGTGGGGTCCCAGTTCTTTAAGACCCCCCGTACCAATAGACCTCAGAAACTCTCTGATGACACCCTTAATCTCATGGCTGAACGACTTCTTTGCAACTGCAGTCTCCCGATGATGCTCAGTCACATAGGCAGCTCAATAGAAAGATTTGGAAATCCTTGCGGCACGATATTCGTACCTTTAATACATCTCGTATTAAAGATACGATAGAGCGGAATAAAGGCTCCAAAGTGTTCGCGAGAGATAATTCTATTGGGTAGAGCCGCATGACGAAGCTGAAGAGGGAAGATGGCAGCATAACGTCAAGTAAAGCGGAAGTGTTAAGGGAAGTCGAAAGGTTCTATGGACGGCTCTACGATTCGGTCACTAAACCTGTTTGCAGTGCGGCCAATGACCCAAGAGCCAAACTGACCCGACATTATACCGAAGATATTCCGGACATCAGCCTGTATGAGATCAGGATGGCCTTAAAGCAGCTTAAGAACGACAAGGCGCCGGGTGAGGACGGAATCACTTCAGAGCTTCTGAAAGCGGGTGGATCACCGGTACTTAAAGTCCTTCAGAAGCTTTTTAATTCCGCCTTGCTTGAAGGTACGACGCCAAAAGCATGGAACGGGGGCGTGGTGGTTCTGTTCTTCAAGAAAGGTGACAACACCTTGCTTAAGAATTACAGATCCATCTCGCTTTTGAGCCATGTTTATAAGCTGTTTTCGAGGGTCATCGCGAACCGTCTCGAACGCAGGTTTGATGACTTCCAGCCTTCCGAACAAGCCGGGTTCCGTAAAGGCTACAGTACCATAGACCACATACATACGCTGCGGCAAGTCATACAGAAGGCCGAAGAGTATAACTTGCCGCTATGTCTCGCGTTTGTGGACTATGAGAAAGCCTTCGAATCGATCGAAACATGGGCAGTGCTTGAGTCTCTCCAACGATGCCGTATTGACTATCGGTACATCGAAGTGTTGAAGTGTTTGTATAAAAACGCCACTATGTCAGTCCGAGTACATGAACAGAGCTCGAAGGCGATTCCCTTTAAAAGAGGAGTAAGACAGGGAGATGTCATTTCTCCGAAACTGTTTACGACCGCATTGGAAGATGCCTTCAAGCTTCTGGAATGGAAAGGACTGGGCATCAATATTAACGGCGAATACATCGCTCACCTTCGGTTTGCCGACGATATTGTGGTCATGGCAAAGTCGATGGAAGAGCTCAGCACGATGCTCGAAGGCCTCAATCGAGTCTCCCAACGGGTAGGACTTAAAATGAACATGGACAAGACGAAAATCATGTCGAACGTCCATGTCGTCCCTGCCCCAGTTATGGTTGAGAACTCGGCTCTTGAAGTTGTCGACGCGTATGTATACCTAGGACAAACAGTCCAATTAGGTAGGTCCAACTTGGAGAAAGAGGTCAATCGTCGAATCCAACTCGGATGGGCAGCGTTTGGGAAACTTCGCAACGTCTTTTCGTCCAACATACCTCAGTGCCTTAAGACGAAAGTCTACAATCAGTGTGTGTTACCAGTGATGACATATGGAACCGAGACGTGGTCCTTCACTATTGGCCTTATGAATAAGCTCAGAGTCGCTCAACGAGCTATGGAGAGGGCTATGCTCGGGGTTTCTCTACGGGATCGAATCAGAAATGAGGAGATACGTAGGAGAACTCAAGTCACCGACATAGCCCGACGGATTAGCACGTTGAAGTGGCAATGGGCAGGCCATATAGCGCGCAGAACAGATGGCCGATGGGGCCGAAAGGTTCTCGAGTGGAGGCCACGGACCGGCAAGCGCAGCGTAGGACGTCCACCCACAAGATGGGCAGACGACTTGGTAAGAACCGCAGGTCGGCGTTGGATGCAGGCAGCTTCCAACCGCAGTTCCTGGAGATCAATGAGGAAGGCCTTTGTCCAGCAGTGGACGTCCTACGGCGGATATGATGATGATGATGAGGTATTTATAATTGTAGAGTCACTCAACGAGCTATGGAGAGGGCTATACTCGGGGTTTCTCTACGGGATCGAATCAGAAATGAGGATATACGTAGAACTCAAGTCACCGACATAGCCCGACGGATTAGCACGTTGAAGTGGCAATGGACAGGCCATATAGCGCGCAGAACAGTAGTTCTCGGGTGGAGGCCACGGACCGGCAAGCGCAGCGTAGGGCGTCCACCTACAAGATGGACAGACGACTTGGTAAGAACAGCAGGTCGGCGTTGGATGCAGGCCGCTTCCAACCGCAGTTCCTGGAGATCAATGAGGGAGGCCTTTGTCCAGCAGTGGACGTCCTGCGGCTGATATGATGATGATGATGATTTATAATTGGTTTATGTTTAACTTACTAACTACGAGAAATAGTAAAAAATATATATAAAAAGTAACTTTTCAACAAAAATATAACCGACTTCAGGTAACAGTAGAAACCAAACTACTGAACCATCTCGAACCAATCTATGGGACCAATCTGAAAGTACAGTGTAAACTCTATATAACGACACTCAAGGGACTGAGCATATTTTGACGTTATAGAGAGTTGTCGTTAAATGGAGAGAAGTAAAATCTGTATTAGAAAAAGAAAACGTTTATTTCTGATTTGTCTTGTTAAATAGTACCTACAATAAAAATCTGTTTTAATTTTCTCTCCCGCCTCTATCGCGCGTATCATCAAAACTTTTTCGTCAATACACAGTGATTTTCTCTTACTAGCCATGATTACAATTTGAAAGTTTGTGAGCTACTAAGAATATGACAACGTATAGATAAAATCCATCACTTCTACTAACAACAGTCTGCAGCTACACGTGCAATCAATCCCATTTTGTAAACAAAAGAACGGATTTCTTAGAAAGTTTGGTGTGTATGATGCCGACAGTCGAGTTTATTATGGTCTAGGATAATACAACGACAATAGGATATACACAGCTGCGCAGTTTTTACTAATTTGGCAACTTAAAAAGAACTTTTTATTACAAATTGTTGTCGTTATTGAGAGTGGGTGTAATGCTATACAGAGTGTACCATTGTATGCAAGACAAGCTAAACCAACCAAAGCCGAATGATTTCGACGCTTTAGAGAGTTTGTCGTTAAAACGAGTAACGTTACATGGAGTTTACACGGTATATCCTTTCATATAATAAATTACCAGACGAATTAAAAGATTTACCTTTGACTTTATTTAAACGCTTAATTAATAAAGGCTTATCATCCAAATAATTTTACACTATTGCTAAATATTTTAATTATAAGTACTAGACATGACATTATTTCATTTTATTGTCATTTTTTATATTGTGTAGGAATAGTTAATTTTAATAAAATAAAAATTGCTGGACATTTCACACAGCGCTATCTAGCCCCAAACTAAGCAGAGCTTGTACTATGGAAACCAGATAACTGATAGAATACTTACATATATGTATGTACTTTTTTTTGTAAATACATACTTAATACACAGAAAAACATCCAGACCCGAAACAAATATCTGTAGATCATGCAAACATTTGTTCCGCGGTGGGAATCGAACCCGCCACAGCCGGGTATTCGCCCACTGCGCCACGGAGATCGCCAATGTTTAATTATTTCATGTAATATTTGCACACCAGGACCTTATCTGGTAGAATGTTAAGAGCTATGTTGTATACATTAAAACCAGTGTTAAATTGTACCGACTAACTTTCTGCGAAGAATAATCTTTATCAAATAATAAGAGAATTTTCCAAATCGGTTGATAAATGACGGAGTTCTGAGCTAACAAACATAACATAACGACCTCCATGGCGCAGTGGGCGTATAGCCAGCTGAGACGCAGGAGGTTGTGGGTACGATTCCCACCGCGGAACAAATGTTTGCATGATCTACAAATATTTGTTCCGGGTCTGGATGTTTTTCTATATATTATAAGTATGTATTTACAAAAAAAAGGTATATAAGTATTCTATCAGCTATCTGATTCCCATAGTACAAGCTCTGCTTAGTTTAGGGCTAGATAGTGCTGTGTGAAATGTCCATCAACATTTATTTATTTACATTTATAACATAAAAATTAAACACATTTAAGACTTATATGGTTTTCTCATGGATGCCATTGACAGAACTGGGCCAAATGGAAATGGGACCCACACGGGAAGCACCAGCTTTCAAATAAAAAGAGAATTATCAAAATCGGTTCACCCAGTCGAAAGTTCTGATGAATAATAAATATAATAATAAATAATACATAAAAAAATACAGTCGAATTGAGAACCTTCTCCTTTTTTGAAGTCTGTTAATAAACAGTAAATGACCACCAAAACTCACATTCTAATTAAAATGTTATTCAAATATTTAACGAATCGTAACCATACTTAACGCGCCGGCGAACCCCGAGCGCAACTTCAATTCGGCCGCGTCAAAAACTTCGGCCTGAATATCCCTATCCCTGTTTAGTGACGAAGTTTAGCCACGCAGAGCGACAGTGATAGCAATAGAACGATTCTAAATTTGATTAGATTTTAACCGTGTTCCGTAATACCAAAAATGATGACTGAAAATTTGTTGTATTTTTCTCATTGTGTTGTTATTCTGTAACTAGACGATGTAAGATGTTGTTGTTTTTAATACGAAACAATTAGGTTGAAAACAGGTCTTTTAAGACGTAAAAACATGCAGAATGCGATACGCTTCTATTTCATTTTAGGTAAGTATTTTGATCTAATATATGGTTGGGAACCTAGATAAATACTATTCAAATTAAAATAATACCTTATTAAGGTAGAAATATGCTCCAATTAGAAATGATCTTGGTAGTACGAGTTGTATGGGTGATTGTCCCTCCGGTATCGTCTTAAGTAAACCCTTAAGTCTGGTTTGCAAAATGATCTCTAAACGTATTAAGCGACACATGTTTAAATTTGACGTATTTGTATGATTTGATAACTCCTTAAATCATATTTAATACATCTTAATACATAGACGACCTCCGTGGCGCAGTGGGCGTATAGCCGGATGAGACACAGGAGGTAGCGGGTTCGATTCCCGTAGCGGAACAAATGTTTGTATGATCTACAAATATTTGTTCCGGATCTGGGTGTATGTATTTACAAAAAAAACATATATAAGTATTCTATCAGTTATCTGGTTCCCATAGTACAAGCTCTGCTTAGTTTGGGGCTAGATAGCGCTATGTGAAATGAGCACCAATATTTATTTATTTATTAATGATGTCTAAACGCATTTAGCGACACATATTGAAATTTAAAGTATTTGTATGATTTGATAACTCCTTAAATCATATTTAGCCACTAAACACGTTTTCAGCCCAAATTCAGCCCTGTGTAAAATTAATTAATTCACTGGTGTACCCTGTGAATTTTGTCAAAGTTTTGTTTTCATTATGGCTAATTTAAAAAACTACAAAAATGAAAATAAAAATAAAAACAGGGTTGAAATGTCCTAATGAAGACCTTTTATTTGACGTCCCACTTGACCTAATAGTCTCATTTTCATTTTTTCATTTTTAGCTCATTTAGTCACACCAAAATTGTGCCATCATATGATCGGATAAACGCTTCAAAAGTTATCCTCGGCTAAACAAACATACATACATACAACGCCGATTTGCACAACGTGATTTGGAGATCTCGCTTCGCTCGATCAATTAAGAGATGTATTTACCTCGCTTGCTTTCCTTCTCTTAGCCACCAACGAGGCGGTGGTGATCAGTTGGATGGCGTATCTCAGGGAGGTTTCTGTCGCCACTCGCGTCAACACCGTCAGGGCGTCATTGGACATTTGGCAATCTTCCTCCTCGCATCTGAAATCAATAGGAAACTTTATAAATGCCTGGCGTCTAAGTATATACGCTCATGCTTCAATATTGCCACATTTTATAATATGGATATTGTTCCAGGGTTTTCTTACCGGATATTAAGAATTTCTCTCAACTCCTGATGCGAGTAGGGCGATGTCGGTACAATGATCATCCTGTCGAGCAGGTCTAGAGGTATGCCGTGAGGGCTGCGGTAGTTGGTGCCTCGGATGCGAGTGATGCCGCGGTTGGTGGCCATTATCACGACAGGTGCGGTTTCCGATTCGAGCGCTCGGTTTAGGAAGGAGAAGCACTCTATGTCCAGCATATGGGCCTGGAGACAAAGCAAAATAAATATATCAAATAAGTTTGAGACACACAGGAAAGACCACAAAGTACATTGATAAAAGAAAAACACAGGTAACATATATAAATGAATAAATTAATACTAAATACTGCTCATTAGTTTCCATCCAAAGGTTGCCTGAAACAAATCGCTTTCAGCGATAAGGTCACCCATTGTACTATATTTAGCAGAAATTCGGTTTTAGGGTTCCGTACCTCAAAAGGTAAAAAAATTAACCCTTATAAGATCACTCTCTTGTCAGTTTGTCTGGCCGTGTGTCACCACCGATTTTCTCAGGAACGGGTGGACCTAGCAAGTTGAAATTTATACCAGATACTGAGGTCTATTTTCTCTCAATTAGGAGCATCAATATCAAGTTCCCGAGTCAACACGATAAAAAGATATGGGCAAATTTAGATTTTCCCGAAAACTTGTAAGTACCAAAATTTTACCTTAATTTTCAACTTTTTTTTATTTTTCGGAATTTTCCCTTTACTTGTGCTGTAAGACCTTGCTTTTAACTAAAATTAACAATTCTAGGTCAACCGGAAGTACCCTATAGGTTTTGGGTCGAAACCCTATATGGTAGTTCCCGTTGACCTAGAATCACGAAATTTGCCAAAAAGCAAGGTGTCTTACAGCACGAATAAAGGAAAAATTCTAAAAAATAAAAATAAGTTGAACATTAAAGGGTAATTGCCCCATACTAAATAGTTGACGCCAATTAAGATAGTCCTCTGAGAGCTGTATGGGCGCTCACACAATTTAGAGGACTAGCTAGACCAACCTCAAATAAGGTAAATAAATAAAATTGTGCTATTGAATAAAATAAATCTTTAAGAGGGGGCTCCCATACACCAAAAGTAATTTTTACGCTCGTTTTTATAGATAATGGTACGGAACCCTTCGTGCGCGAGTCCGATTCGCACTTTTTGTAAAACCACGATTTGTCAATTTTTATTTTTGGTGATTGTTGGTTATGAAGGGAAAATTTATAAATTAAGTATCAGTAAAATGATAGGATACCGAGTTCCACTCCTTACTTGTGCTATCAAGGAGAGTTGAAGCAAATCGCTTTTAGAAGCAATACGCTTCAACTTTAACATGGTATGCCGAACAGGGTATGGGTGGTACTGCCCGATATAAGTCGCGGCACATAAGTCTAGCGCTGAACGATACGCGGAAGGGATAGCTGCGCATGGGTACTGTCGCGCAAGCAATACAATAGCCAATAGCCACTATTGGCTTGATTGGAGATGTTCCTTACCGTTGCAATTGACGTATTTGTAGACTCTGCTGTCCTTTTTTGGATTTTCCCTAAATCGCCATTTAATTAAATTTTTCCAGCTTTAATAATTTCGGCAGTTTGTTTTATCTGGCTCAAATATACAGTGCTGCTGTCCGAATGACTGATTAAAGTACTTGTAGCTTCATCAATCTCACTTTTGATTTGTTTCAAAGAATCAATTAATTCATTAGATTCCCTTTTTAAAAAACAATTCACGTCATAAACCATTTTCCTTGCCTGTCTTTTCAAAACAGTATTTCTTCTAGGCATATACCACTTTAAAGTCACAAACAAACTTAAAAAACTGAATTTAACAAACAAATTCACATAACAGCAATAACAATACAATTAAGAACTGGATGTGCGCGGGGTGTCGTATCAGTGCAGGGAACGGAATGTGACTGGTGAGCCAATCGGCGCTACGCACGCCCGCCCTTCATCCCGCTAGCTCCCCTCAGGTACCTTATTTTTTACTTCTGCGCAATAACGGTCAGCGCTTTAGTTTCGTGCCGCTACTTATACGTGTGCTTGTCCGGCGGTGGAAGGGGGAGGGAGGGGTAATTATATTATAATTATATTCTACTTCTACGTTTTTGATGCGCACAGCTAAGGTATGGGACACTTTCCCGTCGTCTGTTTTTTTCCTAAAGAGTACGATCCGCGTCTCTTTAAGGTAAGTGTGAATAGGTTTCTTCTAGATCTTTGTGCTTCATCTTAGACCACATTATCGCTTACCATCAGATGAGATTGTGGTCAAACGAAGATCTATCCAGTTTAAAAAATACAAGTGTGCTTTAGACCACACGACTGAAGTAAAACTTCTTTTTAAAATATCTATATAATAGGTTGGGGGAAAAAGTCTTTTCGCATTATAGTATGTATGAACTTGTATTACAATTTCTTTGGCTATACTATTCGTATCTGGCTGGTTTTGGTATCATTCAAAGTTTAAATTTTAAATAAGATAATTCCAAATTCAAATTAGGAAAATGTGTGATTTTTATTTGTTTTTCGTACTGTAAAGATGAGTGAATCTAATGAAGAAATTCGATACATTTTAAAATTTTACTACAAAAAAGGTAAAAATGCAACACAAGCCGCAAAAAAAATTTACGATGTTTATGGACAGTTCTAGTTCTAGTGCAGTGTCTGTGAAAGTAGCACAAATTTGGTTTAAGCGTTTCCAATCCGGAAATTTTGATGTCAAAGATGCACGTCGCTCTGGTTTATTACGGATAAAATTTATGCCATTTTTGAAAAAGTGGAGCAAGATCGGCATATCAGTAGTTAAGACGACTGAAGAACTGGGAATTGACCACCAAACAGTTTTGGCGCGTTTGAAAAAAACTGGGTAGGTACACAAAAAAGCTCGATATTTGGGTACCCCACGAGCTTACTGAAAGAAACATAATGCACCGTGTGTGTTATGATTCTTTATTACGACGTAATGAAACCGAACCATGTTTGAAGAGGCTGATAACTGATGATGAAAAGTGGATCACGTACGACAAGAACGTGCTAAAAAGGTCGTGGTCAAAGGCCGGTCAGGCTTCACAGACTGTGGCGAAACCCGGGTTAACTCGCAACAAGGTGATGCTGTGTGTGTGGTGGGATTGGAAGGACATTATTCATTATGAGCTGTTACCACCAGGCAGGACCATCGATTCTGAACTCTACTGCGAACAACTGATGAGATTAAAGCAAGAAGTTGAGAGAAAGCGGCCGGAATGAATCAACAGAAGGGGTGTGGTTTTTCATCATGATAACGCTAGACCTCACACATCTTTAGCCACTCAGCAAAAATTAAGAGAGTTTGGCTAGGTGTTAATGCATCCGCCGTATAGTCCTGACCTTGCACCTTCAGATTTCCACCTGTTTCGGTCTCTTCAGAATTCTTTAGGCAGTGTCAGGTTAACATCACGAGAAGACTGCCAAAACTACTTGTCGCGGTATTTTGATCAGACGCCCCAAAATTTCTATAGCAATGGGATAGTGTCTCTACCTACAAGATGGCAAAAAGTTTCGAAAAAAATGGTACCTTACATACTTTAGTTAAATGTAAATAAACTATATTAAAAAAGGTTTTGAATTTTCTTAAAAAATGCGAAGAAACTTTTTCCCCAACCTAATATATATAAAAGAAAGCCGTGTTAGTTACACTATTTATAACTCAACAACGGCTAAACCGATTTGGCTGGAAATTGGTGGGGAGGTAGCTTAGAACCAGGAGACGGATATAGAATACATTTTATCCCGTTCGACCGCGTTCCCGTGTGACGTGACATAAAACGTCAAAGAGAATACAAGTCACTATAAAACGTGATATAACAAAAACGCAAATGACAGCTAAACGTAATTTTGTCTATGGTTAAGTATGGTTGTAAATATATATATATATATAAATCGGGTTAGTAATGATGGTCGGAGACAACAATTGACAATTCTACCAGGGTGACGTATATTGACAGCCCGCGTTATATGCATGTCAAGGCGGTACGAAGTTGGGCGGGTCAACTAGTTAATTTATAATATTGTTCTATTACAAAATCGTCCACACGTCTGTAGGTCGATCAGTCTATGTTCATTCTGGACAGATGCAACTCGCACTCGCACATATACGTTTAAAAATTTACGAAACGTTACTCTCTCTCTTTCTATCTTCAATAACTTATATCTCCCTCTCAACTTCCGTTCGCACTTTTCGTAACGCATTCACCAGCGCTGCTACTCCCCAAGTCAAGCGCGCGTAAAGAAGTTTTACTTCAATAATATAGAACAAATACCTTACCTCATCTATAAACAGTACTCCGGGTATCATTTCCGCTTTCCCCTCCTCGCGCCACTCCGCCACTTTGCCGTTAATCTGTTCACGAATCTCCGACTTAATCTCGCCCGTGTCACCTACAAATACAAATTAATTATACACGGTGTCCTTTAAATCACTTTTTTTCCAGAACAAACGTCGCGCGTCGCTCAGACCATGGTCTACAAACAGTTTATAGCATTACACAAGAGAATTAAAAAAAAATCTAGACCTTCTCAAATAAGTCTAACTTTGTTCAAAAACTAGCCGTGACATAAAGTTCATTGGCACGCTAGCCGTAGCGTACCTACTATTATTATTTCTGTGGCGATACGGCGGAATGTTGTAGGGCGCAACGTTAAAATAGACGTTTTAAGTTCGCAACTTTTTATGTTTTTCTAAGACCGATTTCATATCATCATCATCATCATCATATCAGCCGTAAAACGTCCACTGCTGGACAAAGGCCTCCCTCATTGATCTCCAGGAACTGCGGTTGGAAGCGGCCTGCATCCAACGCCGACCTGCGGTTCTTACCAAGTCGTCTGCCCATCTTGTGGGTGGACGTCCTACGCTGCGCTTGCCGGTCCGTGGCCTCCACTCGAGAACCTTTCGGACCCATCGGCCATCTGTTCTGCGCGCTATATGGCCTGCCCATTGCCACTTCAACGTGCTAATCCGTCGGGCTATGTCGGAGACTTGAGAGAGAGATTTCATTTATTTTTTTGTAATTTGATGCTATAAACCGTTAGTAGACCGTGATCTGAACAACGTTTGTTCTGGGAAAACAGCGATTTTAAGGACACCGCGTATAAGAATTGTGCGAGCACGTACACTGGATCCACATAATTTGTGCCGTCTTGCACTTTACGCCAGCCATCAAAATCACCAGTGCTTCAGTTCGCGTTTGGTCATCAATCAAATCACGCGTCTCAATAACATATCATTTAATTATCAATCAATATAACAGTTAAAATGTATCTCTAGTTTTACTGATATAACTATCATCTCTTACCAGGGTGTGCGGACCCGTACGAGAATATAATAACCTAAAAAAAACTTGCTTGCAAACTGGCGCCATTTAGATAGTGCTATCTATAGTTAGTTGGAAATTACGTAGGACGTTCCTGTTACCTATTTATATCATACAACCTGTTTTCTTATGTACGACATTAATTTAAAACACACATCCGGAAAACTGATTTTAGAGGTGGGTTTAATACCGATAGCTTGAATATTTATCTAGTAATCGATACATTTCCAATAAACAATTTTTAACGTAAATCGGCGGCGCCTTTGCGACGATGCCGCTTAGTCAGTATAACAGGTACCTACTTTCATGATGAATGAATATGATTTGTTTACCTATTGAAGTAAAACTTCTTAACACACGCTTGACTTGGGGAGTAAGCTGGTGAATGCGTGACGAACGAAATAAAATTACGAAAGATTATCATAAAATCACCGTTCGAGTAACGCTAGCAAACACGGAAACGAACTACTGACTGAGATATATATATATCTCATGCACTGGCTATGAGCGAAAGAGAGAAAGAAAATGTGTGCTTGTACCTCTCTCTCTTGACCCTACAGTAATATACGAAACGTAACTCTCTCTTTTCTCTTCACATCTTCACTAACGTATATCTCCCTCTCAACTTTCGTTCGCCTCGCCCGATCACACTTTTCGTAACGCTCTCGTCACGTATTCACCAGCTTACTCCGCATGTCAAGCGTGCGTTAAGAAGTTTTACTTGAATAATAATGTATATATCATCATCATCATCATCCACAGCCTTACTTCACCCACTGCTGGGTATAGGCCTCCCCAAGTTTGTGCCATCCACCACGATCCTGCGCTAGTCTCACCCATTGACGGCCCGCGACTCTAACGATGTCGTCCACCCAACTTGCTGGCGGACATATATATATTTATAAAAACATTACAGAATTTAGATTGTAAACTTATGTCACACGCAATGATAGCACAAATGTTCCATTTAATTTCAACTCACCAGAAAAAAGCGCCAGGAAGCCGTGGCTCCTAGAGTTGATGACGTCCACCTCGTGCAAAGTCACTGTATGCACCACCTCCTTACGCTTCTGCAGCTCGCCTTCCGGGCACTGCACGAACCTAGCCTGCTGACCTGATTATACAAAATAGTACATTATTAAACAAGGGGATAAAGCAGTGTTATTCGTCACGGGCGCTATATTGAATCCCGAACCGTAACCAAGGATTCTAGAGTTAGTAGAATTCTGAGTGCAGAGAGGGATATAAACACGCCCAAGATACAAAAAGCTTTATCTACGAGGAAAATACTCTACTTTTCTCACTTTCTGCAAGACAATAAAAACCAAAATCTAGGTTGGTGCATTCTGTGCAGAGGTTAGTTCGATTTACGAATAAGTTTTTATTGTGTGGGTCTCTTTGGTTCAAATTTTAATACAGATGAGGTTCCAAATTCAAATCGTAGAAATTCAATACAACTTGACTCCCGACTCAGCCGGAGGGATTTAATCACCTGCTTTCGTATAAACCTCACCTTATATTACAATTTGATATTGTCAAGCAGGTGGTGTGAAAAGTATTTTTCACTTCTCTTGCTCAAAAATACAAAAGTCCGTTATTATAGCGTACCAGAGAGCGGATAAATATACATATTACGCTCTAGGGGAAAAAGTATTTTTGAGGGACCCTCAAACCTGGAACTACGTGTACCTCAAAATAATCTATTCAAGATTATTTTTGAGACAAAATATAGCATATGTCCTTCTACAGGATTTAATCTATTTCCTTGCCAAATCTCATCACGATCCGTTCAGCCGTTTAGCCGTGAAAAGGCAACAAACAAACAAGAGTTATTTTTTCATTTATAATATTCATACTAGCTTCCGCCAGCGGTTTCGCACGCGTGGTTTTTCAACAAAATGTAGCCTATGTGTTAATCCAGGTTATTATCTACGTACGTACATACCAAATTTCATCGTTACGACGTGATTGAGTACCAAACAAATAAATAAACAAACATCCAAACTTTCGCATTTATGATATTAGTGTGATGTAAGACTGTGATGGCTTACCGGTAGCATCGTAGTCCCGGGCGCGGGAGAAGCTCCTGCCCAGCTTGTTGATCTTCCCCGTTGCCTTGTCTATGGTGATAACATCCCCAGCTTGCACCTACACACGAAATGAGTTAAGGTGGTTCGATTTCTCTACAACATGTTTCGTTATGTACGACATTAATTTTAAACACAGTACCGGAATTGTATTAATTGATTTTGGAGGTGGGTTTAATACCGCTATCTTGAATATTTATCCCGTAATCGATGCATTTCGAATAAACCATTTTGAAATTAAAAAACGGCGGCGCCTTTGCGACGATGCCGCATAATCCGTTTTAACAGGTAACTACTTACATGATGAATGAGTGTGATTTGTTTACCTATTTTATACAGGCTGTTTCATTTGGAAAGGATGGAATTTGAAACAAGCCTATTTTACAACAAAACTAGCCATTACCTCTACACGTGTTTTCATTTAATGTCGTACATAACAGAACACGTAGTATGAACAACAGAAATGTCTAAACATTAGTTGGTCCCAATATGTATTAAATTCATTCATTTAAGTATTCCTTTTATTCACTCATTTGAAAAACTATGTCTTTTATTAATGAAAGTATGCTTTGATTACTAGCCGTTGCCCACGACTCCGTACGCGTTACACTTCTAAATTTGCAGGTAACCTAGAAATAAAGCTAAACTCGCTGTTGCAACTTCAACTTGATACCCCATTTTTATCCCATGGGGCCTGATTTATGGAATAAAAAGTAGCTTTATGTGTTAATCAACGTACATAATAAATTTCATCGAAATCGGTTCAGCCGTCACGACGCGATTGAGTAACAAAGAAATAAATAAACAAACGTCCAAACTTTTTTAATATAAGAGTACAGTGGATCGTGAAATTTGAACTAGTAGTTTTTAACAAAAATATAATCGACCTCAGATAACAGTAAAAACCAAACTACTCCATGGAAATTTCACTAATTTTGATGAAATTTTCATGGGATCAATCTGAAAGTATATCCTTTCAAATAAAAAAACTAATTTTCCAAATGGGTTGGTATATAACGGAGTTCTGAGCTAACAAACATAACATAAAAAATAAACAAATTTAAGACATGTATGGTTTTCTCATGGATGCCATTACACGAGAAGCACCAGCTTTCAAATAAAAAAAGAATCATCAAAATCGGTTCACCCAGTCGAAAGTTCTGAGGTAACAAACATATAAAATAAATACAATCTAATTGAGAACTTCCTCCTTTTTTAAAATCGCTTAAAAATACTAGATTAGCCATGTTTCGCCATCCGTCAGGCATACAAATTTCTAGATTTAAATTAAAAGGACTAAGTTTAAGTGACATTTAGAATGATAGATGTACCTTTTCCTTCAAAAGCGCGTCTGCCATTTTAGCACCCATGTCGTAGTTAGTCTCCATATCACTCGTCTTAAGCGTGAGTCGGCCGACCCTCGCGCCGCCGCCTCCCACGCGCTCGATCACCACTTCCACCACCTCGCCCTCGATTATCTCTGATTCTTCCCTGTTGGACAAAACATTGCTAATTCGTTACTTATGTGCTAGATGATTTTCCAGTGTGTACAGGCAACATAACACACCTTCACATCAGGGAATAATAGATTACTAATCGAGGGTATAACGATCAGCCCGCTGAAGTGGAGATGGCCTGGACACTTGGCAAGGAGGAAAGACGGAAGATGGACGAGGGCAGCAACCGCGGGGTGGCCGTCGAACGATATCGCGAAAGTTGCGGGAAGGCAATGCGCTTGGCCCAGGTACGGAGAAATTGGCATGATGACGAGGAGGCCTATACCCAGCAGTGGGTGGATGTGGCCTGCGATGATGATGATGATGATTAATCGAGGGGATAAAGCAGTGTCTTGTGTCACGGGCGCTATATTGAATCCCGAACGTAACGAAGGATTCAAGAGTTAACTCGCGATCGGAGCGAAGGAGTTACTAGAATCCTATGTGCAGAGGGATATAAGCACGATCAAGATGCAGACAGCTTTATCCACGAGGAGAATACTCTACTTTTCACACTTTCTGCGAGACAATAAAAACCAAATCTAGGTTGGTGCATTTTGTGCAGAGGTTAGTTCGATTTACGAATAAGTTCTTATTGTGTTACTCTTTGGTTCAAATTTTAATACAGATGAGGTTCCAAATTCAAATTTTATTATGCCCTAGGGAATAATGTAATTCAGTACAACTTTACCCCTGGCTCGGCTGTAGGGATTTAATCACCTGCTTACGGTGAGGTTTACATGACATATGTATAATATGACATTGTCGAGCAGGTGCTGTGTAAAATTATGTTACTAGTACTCACTTAATCCTTATGCCAATAGATTTCCTGATGGCCTGTGTCAGAGCTTCAGTCTTGCTCATTTCCAGTGAGTAGATTTCAGAACCTATAAATCATAAATCAATTATTAATTTGCAAACATAAGTAAATATGCATCACAACAGGTGATAAATAAATAATTTTGGACATTTCACACAGCACTATCTAGCCCCAAACTATGTCAAGCTTGTACTATGGGGACCAGATAACTGATACTTATATACTTTTTTTTTGTAAATACATACACCCAGATCCGGAACAAATATCTGTAAGATCATACAAAACATTTGTTCCGCGACGGGAATCGAACCCGCTACGTCCTGTGTTAAATAAAAGGTTAAATTTTAAACCAATAACAGTAATGGCAAATCTATAACATCACAAGTAGGTATATGAGCAATTTAATCTATGAGTAGCTGACCAACCTGCAGCTTCACACGCGTACTTTTTCAATAAAATTTCTACCTTCCTGCGCAGTTGGGTAAAAAGTAGCCTATGTCACCCGGGGATAGTGTAGCTTCCCAACAGTGAAAGATATTTTTTAAATCGGTCCAGTAGTTTCGGAGCCTATTCAATACAAACAAACAAATCTTTCCTCTTTATAATATTAGTATAGACATGGCCTATTCTTATAGCTGGATCCGACATAGAGGTCCATACACCGAACGTGGTAACAAAAAATTCTAAGGCATGTGCCGTTGGGTTAGAATACATAAGCAGAGATAGGTTTGCAAACGGTCGTGGGAAATGTTTAACTTAAATGCAAAAATAAGCATCTATCTAACATAATGTTTGGACTTGCTTCTGTCTGTACCCTTGTGGGATATCTCACGAGTCTGCGTAATGATTAAGAGATTCGAGAATGTCCATCATGAGGTTTAATATAGTTATGAACTATATTATATATTATTATTTCAGTATAAAATCTGATCTATTAAAACTTTTATGTGTTTTATTGGGGCGATGATGCATATAACTTACCAGCCATGCTAGTAAATGGTGTGTCAGGTCCCAAAGCCTGAGCCAGACCCATGGCGATGGCAGTTTTGCCAGTTCCCGGCTGTCCAGCCAGCAACACTGCTCGTCCAGCAATTTTACCTGAAAATATAAATAAATTATTGCATTATTGTAGAAATTGCAAGCAATAGAAAAGACAAACTAACAATAAACAATTGGCAGACTACGATCCAATAATCAGATAGCTGTGTTGCCATGGTTACTTATAAAACTTACAACTACAACTCTCACAATTTGTGATCAACACTAACCTTCCTTAATCATCTGCAGGATCACCCCAGCAGCTTTCCTGGCCATCTTCTGGCCGACCATGCCCTGGGACACCGCTCGGGGCTCCAACGAGTCATCGAGTCCTAGTCCTCGGATGTGGGAATGTGCGCCGATCCTTTCAATGCGCGTTATAGAACGCACCTCCTGAACTTGAGCTGCCGCTATAGACTGAACAACAAAAAAATATTTATATATTACTAATAGTTATGTATTTTATTTATTTACTAGCTGAGCCGCCCACGGCTTTGCATGCGTGGTATTTCAATAAAAACATCACCCACCCTTTGCGCACATGGGTAAAAAGTAGCCTATGTCCTTCCCCAGGATATAATCTATCTCCTTGCCAAATTACATTATGATCCGTTCAGCCGTTTAGTTATGAAAAGGTTACAAACAAACAACCAAACAAACAAACAAACAAACAAACAAACAGTTACTTTCACAGTTACTATATGTATTATACATATAAACCTACCTCTTGAATCACTCTATCTATTGCTGAAAACTGCATTAAAATCAGTTGAGTAGTTTACAAGATCTAAGCGAACAGGCTGCAGAAGCGACTTCATTTTATACTATGTAAAGATTTAAAATAGGGATGTCAGCAGCTTGAGTATCAATACATAGATTATTACATTATGTGGTTTGGTTTTGTATTAATATCTCTATGTACTGGTAAATACCATATAAGCGTACTATGTTCCGGAAATGAAGCTGTTGAGTGCAGGCCACACAAAATTGGTCACTCTGAAAATCTTTAGCAGAGATCTGTATTCAACAGTACGTCTTATAGCTGATAAGTTCCGAGCAGATTAGATTTTTTGGCACAAGAAAGGACTGAACGAACAGAATGAGAGGTCTCCTCAGCAGTATGAAATAATTATTTCAATAATTTTCAGTTATCTTTTTTCAGTAAACGCATGTTTAGGTGGTATGTAATGTTGGAAAACATTTCTAGTCTTCAACTCGTTAAATAATGTTGGAAATGCAAATAGCAGTAACCAACATTGGGAGAAAAGTATACATAAGTAGGGTTATAATTCAAGCGCCGACTGAATTGTCATAGGTTTTATGCATATAAGATACTTAGAATTATTCAAAAACTACTTACAGCCATTTTAAACGTAGGAACACTATTGTATCACGAACTTCACAAGAAAATCCAGAAAAATCGAAGCGTGTTTTTCGTCGCTTCGCAACACAAAAACAAAATTCGCCGATTTCTTTTTCAAGCTTCGGGTTTGACAGAAAATTTTGACTTTGACAGAAAGTATTTTTAAAATAGTGATGTGTGACACTCCCTAGTCACAGATGCCACAATCAATAACTGAACTGAACTGTAGTGATGTGCATTTTCTTGTTCGAATCGACTAAAATCCTTGATTGGCTACGCCTACGATGGTCATGTTAAATGTCAAGTCAAGTTTATATAGACAGCCAAATCAAATTGTCAATTCTAAATTCTGTCAGGTCAGGCAGGCATCGATCGATTTTCTAAAGGGTTGCAATAAATTTTCAAGTGCTTTAATCAATTACTTCAAGATGCTGGCTATCAGGAACCTTTTCAAAGTGAACAACCAAATCCTCAAGAATGTTGCTCAGCAGAGGAACATGAGCGTAATCGCTACTCCAGCCAGAAACAAGGTTTCTAAGGGAGTGAGTTTAAAATATTTATTTAGCTAATTGTAGATTTTCTCCACTCGTGATAGGTTAAAATAAACAGCTATTTAACCCTAAAGCTTGATTAACTATGTTTGAACACGATAGGTATTGCATTTTGGGTCTAAAAAACCAATAAAAACATTACGTAATTTTGACGCAAAAGTAAGGTTACCTTCAGGTATACTAATTTATTAGGACTTGCCTTGTATACTATTTGTACTAAAAACGGGATATTTACCGTAATTTGTGAGTTTTTGAGTCATGGTAAATATCCTGTTTTCTGTGCGTCATAATAGTGTTCATAACCATGATGGTTTTAAAAGTTATATCTTACCTTGTTTGTTTGATTCAAATCTTGCAAGATAATTTCAGCTTATTTTCCGATACCCGAATCGGGCGGTTAGCTAGACAAAACTGGTCACTGGATTATATCTAAAAGGTAGGTCAGCCTACTAAACGTCCTCTTTTATATTTCCATACTGATCAATCAGGTCTGCATGTTACAGCAATATTAGATCATTTTTCCATCTAGTGGGGGCTGTACTAGGCTCACATGTAGTGTGTGTAATTGTACTTATCAAATTGCTAAACAGTATTTTATATTTCAGGAGCAGGTAGTCCTCGCTACCCTTATGGTGATCGGCTGGTCTGCAGTCCCTGCCTGGGTCCTCGTCAACATCAAGAACTACCGGGAACACGCTTAAACTTGCTCCGATTCTATAGTAGTGAATTATGTTATGAATAAAGTGTTAATTTAAACAGTTGTTTGTTTTATTTTATTTATTTGGGAAGATAAACAGTCATACATTATGAAGTAGAACATAGTGGCAATAGTTACATGAATATATTATGCATGACCCACGACATCATCCACAGATTAATTGAAGAAGTGAACAACATTAATAATTTTACGAACAGTAGGTATATGTATGATTAAACAGTGAAAAAACCAAATAAATGTGTAGTGGGTAGTAGGTACCTACATTATACCCACTATCAGCTGCTCGAATGTCAGTAAATAACTAAATAACACAAAACTAATAACAAATAATAACTTTATTATTTGGACTCAGTTCCCTTGCTCTACTGTTCCACATACGACCTGTTGAAAGAGGATGCCTTCAAATACTGATTGTGATACATGTGGAGTGACAGACGATCTATAACACCTTTTGGTGGAATGTGCCCGGAGTACGTCTATGAGAGGAACTGTTTGGAGCGTGCAAAGCCAACCAGCTTGAAGTGGGCCTATTTCAGAGCATGTTAGCTGAATAATCATCAGATGCAGCCTTCCTCATGAAGTTCGCGCTAGCCCATCACTCAACATTTTCAAACGGAAAGTTGAAGAGCAACCCGGCGTAAAACTCAGACAACCGTTACAACAGTACAAGTAGGTACAGACACAGTACATCAGTCAGCCGTGAATATCTTCCATTTGTCATACATTTATTAATTTACTGTGACTACCAGTCTCCATTATCCCACTAATATTTTACGCAAAAGTTCGTATGGACGTATGTCAAAGTCAAAATCTTTTATTCATTAAAATCACAAGGATCACTTTGAAACGTCAATTTTACTGCCTGTTCCTTCGCGACCAAGCCAGGAAAGAAAGGCAAGAAAACAAGGCTGGTTGTTTTTTTTAATGATCCGTTTAGAATAATAAATTACGTCTAAATTGTAACATTTTGAACGAGTTGGAGCAATTTCAATCCCAAGCTTCTCTATCATGTGTTGATATTTGTTACTCTTTCACGTCGTAACGGCTGAACGGATTTCGATGCTATTCGGTATGTGCGTAGATTATACTGGATTAACACATAGGCTACTTTTGTGGACAAAGAACGAGTCGGAAGCCGCTGGCGGAAGCTAGTTTTCTATGTTTTTTCTCAAGCTGTATGTTTCCTGTGATAAAATAAATTTATGTAAGAAGTAAGTAGGGCCTTTTCCCAGCAGTGGGACAGAAGTGGACAATAATAGTAATATTAAGTAAAAGTTAGATCCTGGACGAGTTTATTATTAATTTTAATTATTGAAATGATTTTTTTATTATTTATTATTATTCAAATTAGTCTATTAATTATTAATTAATAGCTGTTGCCAGCGGCTTCGCACGCGTGGTTTGCCAATAAAAAGTAGCCTATGTGTTAATCCAGGTTGTGATCTACGTACATAACAAATTTCATCGCAATCGGTTCAGCCGTTCCGGCGTGAAAGTGTTACAAACATCCATACATACAAACTTTCGCGTTTATAATATAACTAGGATTTTTACTCTAAGTATTCATTTGACAATGCTATTGCAAAAAACTTTATTGCACGTTTGCACTGATCTCTAGTATACTTATTAGAGATCAGTGCAAGTTTGGTAACATTATTTTATCTAGTTTGTAAATTATAAGATAGGTAAGTTCCAAACTGAAATCTTATGTGTTGTATAAGTTTAATCTGTAGTAGATAAGTTCATATTAATAACTTGTAAACTTAGACTTGTCTAAGTGCATGTTATCATGTCTAAAAATGAATAAATCTATACTAATATTATAAAGAGGAAAGATTTGTATTTTTGTGTGTATGTTTGTAATGAATAAACTCAAAAACTACTGCGACGATCGATTGGCCAGCTAGTGATATGAATAAACAAACGGGGGGTATTCAGGATCCTGGACTAAAAAGACAAGAGATTAATCTGAGGCAGAGAAATAACTACTCTGGTAGGGCGACCTAAATAGAGATATTTGAGTCTTTGGGATAATTTTTTTGGTCACCTCTCGTTCTTTCCTCAAGATTTGAACATTGCTTGATAAAAAAAAACACAAAAGCCATTTTTTTATAAAATTTATTTTAGCTTACAATAGTGTAGATCACAATAAGTGAGATATGTAAAGTCGATAATTGTATTAAATAATTTTTATAATACATAACAAATATAATGTAATTACATAAATAAATAAAGCACTTGCTTCATTATTTTACAGATTCATTAAATCATTACCGTACAAGGTGATCCAGAACATGGTTATGACGAAAGCAAAATGATTAAAACTAACAAAATAAAGACAGAAAAGATTCTTTCGGGCCGCCTTATGACAACTATCATTCACAACCAGTTGGCTAAAAAGAAAAAAAAAACGAGTGTGCTTTAGACCACACGACTGAAGTAAAACTTCTTTTTCAAAATATTAATTAATAAAATTGTTCAAGAACGCAATGAAATTACGAAAACCAAACAAGAAATCACCGTTCGCGTAACGCTAGCAAACTCGCAAACGAACTACTGACTCAGATATATATATATATATATATATATATATATATATATATATATATACTTCATGCACTGGCTATAAGAGAAAAAGAAAATATGCGCACGCACGGCTCTCTCTTGCTCCTACAGTGTGATACAGACAATAGGCTTGCACTGTGTCTTAGATATACAAAACCTAACTGGCTATGAGAGAAAGAGAGAAAGAAAATGTATGCTCGCACCTCTTTCTCTTGACCCTATAGTAATATACGAAACGTAATTCTCTCTCTTTCTATCTTCACTAACTTATATCTCCCTCTCAACTTCCGTTCGCCTCGCCCGATCACACTTTTCGTAACGCTCTCGTCACGCATTCACCAGCTTACTTCCCAAGTCAAGCGTGCGTAAAGAAGTTTTACTTCAAAGAAACCTACGCAGCCAGTAGCCGAAGATATTATACCTATTCTATTCTTGTTGCACAACCATCGTAGATAACAAATCGAGTTTATAAAGAAACAAATCCAACGACTGAAATCCAACATTAATTTGTTAGTTCAAATCACAAGGATAATCTTAAAACGTCGGTATAATGTATGTTCCTCTGCTTAACTTGACTTCGGGGGGTCAATTCTCCTAACCTAAAATAGTAAAACCGACACTTTATTTATATCTAGCTAGTATTCTAATACTAGTGGAGCTGAATTACAAAATAATATATTCAATTATTATAATATTTTTATAGTGTTATCCGAACACTTTGGGAAAACTCCAAGATTATTAAAAACATCTCAAAATGTTCAAGTCTCGACGGGACTTGAACCCGCAACCTTCCTCTTGATACGAGGATGCACTATCCAACTGTGCTACCAGACCATGTTTTTGCGATGGTTTTAAAAATCAACACTCAAAACCATAAATATAAGTAGCGAAACATAAATTGATGTATGGTTGTTAAAACCATTGTTGTATGGTACATGCGCAGTACCTACACTAGATACTCACCGCATATTTTTTTATATCACTTTTTTTATTTAAGTTTTGTTATCTCTCACTTGTACTAACCATTATGTATGTATATAACAAATATGGATCTTTACATCTGAAATAAATAAATGAATGTGAATATAAATATATCGAGATTTTTAAATCATCTCAAAAATTTCTTTCCTAGACGGGTCTTGAACCCCCAACCTTCCTCTTGGTACGAGGACGCAATATCCAATGGTGATACCAGGCCTTGTCAAGTCAGGGTCGAAATTAGTGAGATGATTCAGATTACGACTGAAGCGCCGTTAGCTTCATCTACAGGAAAACTCAGTTTTTTGACCTGCTCATTTGCCAAAAAAATTTTTTGAGATGGTTTTAAAATCTTGGTATTTTTCCTGAACGCGCCGGCGAACACTGAGCGCAACTTCAATTCGGCCACGTCAAAAACTTCGGCCTGAATATAGCTATCCCTGTTTACTGACGCAGTTTAGCCACGCAGAGCGACAGTGATAGCAATAGAACGATTCTAAATTTGATTAGATTTTGACCGTGTTCCGTAATACCAAAAATGATGACTGAAAACTTGTATTTTTCTCATTGTGTTGTTATTCTGTAACTAGACGATATAATCTATGTTCCCATGACTAGGATACGTAAGATGTTGTTGTTTTTAATACGAAACAATTAGGTTGAAAACAGGTCTTTTATGACGTAAAAACATGCAGAATGCGATACGCTTCTATTTCATTTTAGGTAAGTATTTTGATCTAATATATGGTTGGGAACCTAGATAAATACTATACAAATTAAAATAATACCTTATTAAGGTAGAAATATGCTCCAATTAGAAATGATCTTGGTAGTACGTGTTGTATGGGCGATTGTCCCTCCGGTGCCCCCTTAAGTGTTCGGATAACACTATAAAAATACTATTAGAAATAAGCAACGCGACATCTCTTGTCAATGCACTAAACTGCAACGTTTCGCATTGAGCAGCTCAAAAACAGTATAAGTTTTCCTGTAGATGGAGCTAATGGCGCTTTAGCCGTAATATTAACCTTAGGAATGCGGATGTAAGTTTCCTTACTAAAATTGTCATCTGCGTTGATATGGATCGGTATCATTGCTACTCGTCTACTTTTACAGTATTTTAAGCCGTATTTTTATGTTATCAAGGTGTTTATTTCTGTAAAAATAAAGTTGGTTGGTTAGTACACATTCCTTACAGTTTATTGAAAATATTCATCATATTCTGAACTCTGGCTAGTGCGCTCTAGCATGCACTATAAAGATCTCACTAATTTCGACCCTAACGTGACATGGCCTGGTAGCACAGTTGGATAGTGCATCCTCGTATCAAGAAGAAGGTTGCGGGTTCATGTCCCGTCTAGGCTTGAAAATTTTGAGATGAAGAATGAGTTTTTAAAATTATATAACGTTTTTGTACGTATATTGACCCCTTTTAATGTTAAAAACAATGTTCTGGGACACCTTGTTTTTCACTACCTATTTTCATAGTGAAAATTATTGAGAGATGATTATTTGATAATAATTCGTAACATTGGCCAGTTAGCCTTTTTATACAGAATTCTGTGAAAAAGTTTGTTCACATTAAAACTCTTAACGACGAAAGCTTAAAAATATATTAGTAACAGATTATACAGAGATCGCGATATTAAATAATACAACTCGTGAACGATAAATAAATACAAAGAAAGGAAACTATTTGTAAAGATCTTCAAGTCTTAAATGGCGCACACTATTGCATTCTGTCAGTCATTTAAAAGCGCGTCACACACAATCAAGATGCTATAATATTCTATTA
Organism: Philereme vetulata; assembly: GCA_918857605.2. Taxonomy (NCBI): domain Eukaryota; kingdom Metazoa; phylum Arthropoda; class Insecta; order Lepidoptera; family Geometridae; genus Philereme; species Philereme vetulata. The sequence goes on along the minus strand of OU975427.1, from coordinate 5,711,208 downwards.
TTACCCCACATTGTGACGGCCCAAATTGATAACATTTTAACGACATTAATTTGCTATAGGTTTTATTTTTCAAAACCAAATATAAGATTCTAATATAATTAATAACGTAATATAATTATAAAATAAAAATGTACAAAAACAATTACATTTAGATAGGATTTGTACCTCTAATTTATTTAATGCAGAAACGGCTGGACCGATTTTAATGAAATTTGGTATATACATAGGTTATGACCGGGATTGAGACGTAGATTACTTTTTACACAACTGCGCAGAAGGAGGGTAATGTTTTTATTGAAAAACTAGAAAAATTGTACTGAATTTCATTATGCCTTTGAATTTGGAACCTCATCTGTATTAAGATTTGAACCAAAGAGGTTTTAGCACAATAAGAACTTATTCGTAAATCGAACTAACCTCTGCACAGAATGCACCAACCTAGTTTTGGTTTTTACTGTCCCGCAGAAAGTGTAAAAAGGGGCGAAATCTTGGGCGTGCTTTTATCCCTCTCTGCACTCAGGATTCTAGTAACTCTAGAATCCTTCGTTACGTTCGGCATTCAATAAAGCGCCTGTGACGTAAGCCACTGCTTTATCCCCTCGTTTAATAATCTACTATTTCCTCTTCAATTGCATTGTATAAGCGATATTTATCTTAACATAAAATATTATAGCATCAAACCGTACGTCGCGCTATTTGCACATCAAAAGCATTATAATTATAAGAAATATTTCAAAATTATTGTAAAATATCGTTACGTGCCAAGCGCAATTAAAACTCAAAATTGACCCGAACTATACTTCTGTAACTAACTATTTTGTGCGTGAAGTGACTACCACCGATTAAGCTGTGCCGGGGCTAATGCACGCTTACCAATAAGTTTCACTTTTAAATACAAATTTATCAAAAATGGTTCAGACTATAACGCTATTCATACAATTGGCTTATTGCCTAATATTGGTTATCCAAATTCGAATGTATAATACAATGTTCCAAAATGAGCTTAATATCAAAGAAATTGATGTGGTGCCCTCTCTCCTCCAGCGTTTTAGAGACCGGAGGGGGGGGATATTAATATGACCCCCACCCCTCTGGCTACACCTGATATCAGTGTAAATATGTAGTCCAGTCAAATAGCCCCAAATTGACATAAAATGTATCCAATAAAATGAAACTGTGACATTTGACTTGACACATAGTAAAAAATGCGTGTCTCAATATTATACCCCATTAATATGCGACACGTATTTTTTTATTTTCTGTCAAACGTCAAAGTTTGATTCTCTTGGATACCTGGATACCTTTAATGACATTCTGGGGCTATTTGACTGGACAACATATTTACACTGATATCGGGTGTAGCTAGGGGGGGGGGGGGGGGGGGGGGGTAGGTGTACAAATCAAAAGAATAATCGATAGTATGACGTGCGCTGGATTCTAGCTAAGCGCTTTGTGAAACAAGTTCTTTTTTTTTTCAACATGAATTTGGCTGCCCTTGAAATTGCCCCCGTGGCAAACCCACCGGTTTGCCCCCCCCCCCCCCCCCCCCCGATATTCGGTGCTGCTTTTATGAATGAAAGTATGCAATTTTATTGATTCTGATATTATTATGACCTCCCTCTGGCTACACCCGATATCAGTGCAATAAAAATGACATAACATGTATCTAATGAAATTATGACATTTGACAGCAAGTAAAAAATGCGTTTCTCATATTAATATACCTCATTAATATGAGACACGCATTTTTTTATTTTCTATCAACTGTCAAAGTTTGATTCTCTGATTCTGGGGCTAGTTGACTGGACGTCAATTTACACTGATGTAATAAACTGATGGTGTAGCCAGAGGGGGGGCGGATGTTTGGGGGGTACAAATCAAATGAATAATCGATTATACGACGCGCGCTGGATGTAAGCGCTTTGTGAAACAAGTTCTTTTTTTCAAACATGAATTTGGCGCCCCCTGAAATTGCCCCCCTCCCCCCTAGCTCCGTGACTGCTTTTATGAATAAAAGTGTGCAATTTTATTGATTTTGCGTTTGTAATAAGAGGTAAGTAGTTCGATACGCATAAGTTTAGACATTTCAGCTGTTCAGTTATCTAGTGAATCGCCAGTGAACGATTGTATAAGAATCGAACCGCCTCAAATTTCTAACTTTTATGTTTTTCAAAAAACCAATGACTTGATATTTTTATTTGATGCTAAACCATGACCTGGGGGCCATTTCCCGTTACTCAAAATAGTAAAATTCTAGTATCGATCTAGTATCGTTAGATTAGATAATTAGATTAGATAATTTCTTTATTGCACACCATTAAATACAAACATATAAAAGAAAATACAATTTTAAATCATAGGTACAATGGGCGGCCTTATCGCTAAAAGCGATCTCTTCCAGGCAACCTTTGGATGGACAGAATCTATATGAACAAATAAGGACGGCGGCATAAGATTTTTTTAGAATCAGTTTTTTTTTTTTTTTTAAAAACAAGCATATATTACAATTTATAAAAAATATAGTTAATATAAAATAAAATGCTTAATTATATTAAATAATATTATCATAAAATTAATAAATATTAATATTAAGATACATATATATATATATATATATATATATATATTTATATATATATATTGTCATACCTACATACATAAATTATAAAAATGTATAAATAAATAAATGGCCTAGTGAGCAATGGATGACAGAAAGTGTTGTCTGACCATGTTTTTAAAGATAGGGAGAGATTTTGCATGACGAATTGAGACAGGTAGGGCATTCCAGAGTCTGGTAGCCTGCAGAGTAAAAGAGGTACTATAAAATACTGAGGTATGGTGGGGAGTTTTTAATTGAAGGGTTTCAGAGGAACGTAAGGATCGAGAGTTGGCAAGGTGAAGAAAGTCAAAGCGTTCTTTGAGGTAGGACGGAGTAGAAGGGATGAAAAGGATGCTGTAAAGGAGGGAAAGGATATGCGCATTCCGGCGAAGGCGGATGGGTAACCACTTAAGTCTGTGGCGATACTCAGAAATGTGGTCGAACTTGCGCAAGCCAAATATGAATCTAATAGAGAAATTCTGGAGACGCTCAAGCTTGTTGAGTTGGTCTTCAGTTAAATCAAGATAGCTGGCGTCAGCGTAATCGAGAATGGGATGCAGCAATGTCTGTGCAAGTGCAATTTTGGTGGAAGTCGGAAGGAAGTTTCGCAGCCGTTTAAGAGAGGCAGCTGCAGCAAAGGTCTTTCGGCTTACCGCTGCTAGTTGTGGTCCCCAAGATAACTGACGATCCATGAGTACCCCCAGATTCTTGACTACCTTGCTAACTTCTATTGATGTACCGTCAAATTTCACTTCAGGTAAATCAAGCCAATCGATTTGTGTAATCATCCGCAAGCTTCCTATAACAATCACTTGAGTTTTCGTTGGATTTACTTTCAGCCCGTATGATTTGCTCCACTGAAGAATACTCTGGAGATCACTATTTATGTCAGTAATTGCTTCACGTAACCATCCAACAGGGGCTTGGGTATAAATTTGCAAATCATCTGCATAAAGGTGGTAGGACGATGAGAGTTGTTCAGAGATGGAATTAATAAAGATGGCAAAAAGAAGAGGAGATAAAACGCCGCCCTGAGGTACACCAGCACTCAATTGACACCAAGAGGAAAATGTATCGTTATGTTAGTCCTAAACGGTATTCACGTAACTGACGACAATGGTACGAGTTGACTGCCATGCGGTTATACACTTTATTTATATCAAGCTAATATTCTAATATTAACGACGACCTCCGTGGCGCAGTGGGCGAACAGCCGGCTGAGACGCAGGAGGTAGCCGGGTTCGATTCCCGCCGCGAAACAAATGTTTGCATGATCTACAGATATTTTTGCCGGGTCTGGTTGTTTCTCTATATACCTAGTCAGGTCATAAGTATTGTCACACAGTAAAAACTTTTCTTTTAGAATGCTGGCCACAAAAAAGTTTATAGAATCCGAATTTCGAATTGTTCATGAAATTAAAAATGTATACTTTTTAGAATTTTACTCATTTTTAAATATGGAGTGGACGCTTAAAGAAGACCGTGTTGCAGTTATTGCGTTGCATCGTTGCGGTTACGCGCCAATTCAAATTTTTGACATACTGAAAAATTTTAATATAACCAAAAGATTCGTTTATCGCACCATCAAACGATACAATGAAGACTCTAGTGTAGATGACAGGTCAAGAAGTGGTCGCCCTCGGTCTGTTAGGACTCCAGCAGTGTGAAAGCTGTGAAGGCGCGAATTCAAAGAAATCCCAAACGTAAGCAGAAACTGTTGGCCCTTCAGATGGGGTTAAGCAGAACCACGGTGAAAAGGGTGTTAAATGAAGACTTAGGGCTTCGGGCATATCGAAGAAAAACAGGACATCGTTTGAATGAATGCTCGTCTAATGGACCTGAGACTGAAGAGATGCCGCGCTTTGTTGAAGCGGTACGCGGGAAAAAAATATCGGGAAATTCTTTTTTCGGATGAAAATTTTTTTACCGTAGAAGAGAGCTACAACAAACAAAATGATAAGGTGTACGCACACAGTAGTGAAGAAGCGAGCAACCGTATTCCGCGTGTCCAACGAGGTCATTTTCCATCCTCGCTCATGGTATGGCTGGGAGTTTCTTATTGGGGCTTAACAGAGGTACATTTTTGTGAGAAAAGTGTAAAAACGAACGCAGTTGTGTATTAAAATACAGTCCTGACGAACCTTGTGGAACCTGTTTCTCATACCGTGTTCATTAACAGGCACTCGGTATTCCAACAAGATTCGGCGCCAGCTCATAGAGCGAAGAGCACACAAGACTGGCTGGCGGCGCGTGAAATCGACTTCATCCGGCACGAAGACTGGCCCTCCTCCAGTCCAGATTTGAATCCGTTAGATTACAAGATATGGCAACACTTGGAGGAAAAGGCGTGCTCAAAGCCTCATCCCAATTTGGAGTCACTCAAGACATCCTTGATTAAGGCAGCCGCCGATATTGACATGGACCTCGTTCGTGCTGCGATAGACGACTGGCCGCGCAGATTGAAGGCCTGTATTCAAAATCACGGAGGTAATTTTGAATAAACTTTAGTGTCATAAGAATCTATGTTTTGTTAAGTTCATTTTGGTATATAAATGGTTACATAATGAATAAACTTGTTTCAATTATTTTATATTAAACATGTGACAGAATTTATGACCTGACTAGGTATTGTAAGTATGTATTTACCAAAAAAAATGTATATACATAAGTATTCTATCAGCTATCTGGGTCCCATAATACAAGCTCTGCTTAGTTTTGGGCTAGATAGCGCTGTGTAAAATGTCCTGCAATATTTATTTATTTATTTATTATTAGTGGAGCAGAATGCCAAAATATTCAATTCATACTCCAGTCTCATTTGGGCCACCTTTCGTTATGTTTTTATAATTGTATTAGATTGAGGGTAAGATTACCATTGTGAAATCTCTATGTATCTCATTTTAAGTGAACCATGTAGTTCCTATGAGAAATAAAGTTCTTTAAACCTATTACGCGAATTGGCCCCCAGAGCAATGTATGTCAGAAAAAAAACAATGATATAAATTTTCACTGAGTAAGGCAGCTTCAAACAGAAGAGCTGTCACATCGTTTAAGAGGAAACGAGACCGCATTACAAAGAGATAAATGGAGGGAATGATATCAGTTGCACCGACAAGAAAGCTCTTAAATCTGATGTACACAGAAAAGTTTTATCAAAAAATGTTCAGCCTACTAATACAAGTCTATACAGTGATATAAATTTTCAATTTACAAAATCTAAACATAATTTTGGTCATTGTTATAAAGATCACAAAAAAAATTACTAATTTATACAATTGATTGTTTTTTTCTTAAAAATAATTGATATTGTTTATTTTAAGTGTTAACTGACACCTGCGGGAAATACTAAGACTTAAAATCATCCATATATGGACCAGGCGGGATTTGAACCCGCTACCTACTGTTTATTTGAATCCGATATTGAAGTTAAAAATCCATCATGTGTCATGCCATTGCCACGCCTTTAAGACAGGCTGAACCGATTCTTATGAAATCAACATAAGCTACCTACATTTTATTGACGCGGGCGGAAACTAGTACAGAATATCTGTTTGGTTTACAGACAGATAATATTTCATTTATTTATTCCAAAAACGAAATAAAATTGTGTGCGGAAAATGAAATAAAGAAAATTAAAAAAAAACAAAGTATTAATAATTGGGCACTAATCCATCAACGTTTGTCGATTGTTTAAAATTTTAACCTGAAGGTAGATATTTTATTATCTCAAATTAAAATAAGTTATTATCTCGAATGAAAGTAAGGTATTATCTCGAATGAAAGTAAATTATTTATCTCGAATGAAAGTAAATTATTACCCGAATGAAAGTAAGTTCTCGAATGAAAGTAAGTTATTTATCTCGAATGAAAGTAAGTTATTATCTCGAATGAAAGTAGATTATTATCTCGAATTAAAATAAGTTATTATCTCGAATGAAAGTAAGGTATTATCTCGAATGAAAGTAAATTATTTATCTCGAATGAAAGTAAATTATTACCCGAATGAAAGTAAGTTCTCGAATGAAAGTAAGTTATTTATCTCGAATGAAAATAAGTTATTATCTCGAATGAAAGTAAGTTATTATCTCGAATGAAAGTAAGTTATTATCTTGAATGAAAGTAAGTTATTATCTCGAATGAAAGTAGATTATTATCTCGAATTAAAATAAGTTATTATCTCGAATGAAAGTAGATTATTATCTCGAATTAAAATAAGTTATTATCTCGAATGAAAGTAAGTTATTATCTCGAATGAAGTAAGTTATTATCTCGAATGAAAGTAGATTATTATCTCGAATGAAAGTAAGTTATTATCTTGAATGGAAGATCACAGGTTCAAATCCCGGCAGGATCTTAACTTTTGCGATGATTTTTAATTGTATTTATTGTATTTTATATTAGGCCCCAATAGGCTTTCTAGCCCAAAATACATCACAACTATTTTAGCACTGTGGGAAGGTATATAAATCAATTACAAGTCTTATTTCAAACCCAATAGAGTCTTGTTCCCTTTGAGCGCCGCCCGCAGTTTCTTGACTAATGCGATTGGCTGGATGAGAATTGACGTTTCTGTACCATGTAGACTTATTCTGTTCATATCATCTTCTCCGCCCTGGAAACAAAAACAACCTGTTTATCAAAAGCTGTTAACAGCCTTTGAAAAATACTAAAACACACCCTGTTAATAAAATCAGTTTTTTTTTTTTATTTTAAAGGTAAAATTAATAAATAGTGCAGTAAGGGACGGATGTGAGTGCACGCGGTGGAAATGCGAATGTTGAGATGGATGTGTGGGGTAGCGAGAATGAATAAGAAATGACTATATTAGAGGAAGTTCGAAAGTAGCAGTGATAGAAAAGTTGAGTAAGAGGCTAGCGTGGTATGGACATGTTATGCGGAGGGAAGAAAACTATGTGACTAAAAGTTAGCTATGAGTGTTTGTGGATATAGAAGTAGCGGAAGGCCGAAGAAGAAATGGATGGACTGTGTGAAGAATGATATGGGTAGGAAAGAATTGATAACGGAAATGACGGCTGATAGTGTAATACTAATATGGGAAAAGGGCAGGAAGACGACCTCCGCGGCGCAGTGGGTGAATAGCCGGCTGAGACGCAGGAGGTTGCGGGTTCGATTCCTGCCGCGGAACAAATGTTTGCATGATCTACAGATATTCGTTGCGGGTCTGGATGTTTTCTATATATTACAATATGTATAACAAAAAAAAGTATATAAGTATTCTATCAGGTATCTGGTTCCCATAGTACAAGCTCTGCTTAGTTTGGGGCTAGATAGCGCTGTGTGAAATGTCCAGCATTATTTTTTTTATACAACTTATATGGCAAACGAGCATGCAGTCCACCAGATGTTAAGTGGCTACTGCCGCCCATGGATATCCACATATAATTCAAAACAAGCTATTATGTTGTCTTGATCTCTATGTGGATACGTTGCCATACTATAGGACTTAGCTGTTATGCCTATGTGCCAGTAATTACAGGAACATAACATTACCATATAACCGGAACACAGCAGCACAAGTATTGCTATTTGGCGGCAGATAAAGGTAAGGCGGTGGTGCCCACTTCCTCGAGCCCGTTCACAAAAGTTCTACCACCAGTTATTATTATTCGTCTCGCTCTAATTTGACTGATGGACAACATGTGATCAGGGTAGATGACCTTGACGCAGTGTTTATATATGGTTTATCGGAAATGTATCAATTACTGGATAAATACTCGAGCTACCGGTATCAAATCCACGTCTAAAATCTGGAAATACGATTCCGGATGTGTGTTTTAAATTAATGTCGTACATAACAAAGCAGGTTGTACCTTGAGTAAGTTAATAGGTCTGTTATTGACCTCCGTGACCGCCCACTTGCCGGCGGCCGTGATGCCGGCGCGCGCGGCCGGCGACTCGCTCTCCACACTTGTTATACTGCACTCGTTGTCTAGCTTTATGCCTGGAAATATAAGACAACTTAACTTAAGGCGGGCTTGTTTCGAAACTTTAGGTATTTTACGCAACTTCAGGCCCCGCCAATCTAAACGTATCTGCACTGCACTAATTTGAAACGCGGGGGAATTTTTGGGAGACAAACGGCGTGCGTCCGACCTCGAAGACGTCTCGACGGGCACTGGCCGCCCGGCGCGAGCGCCTGAACGAGTAGATTTTGATAGTTTTCTTTCACAGAGATTAATAATAACTGAATTACATATTGTTTTTTCACAATTCCTTAATTAATAATAAGCTCTATCTTTTGGTATAAATTTGACATGATTTCAAGAAGAAACCTCTTAGTATCGACCGTTTAAATATCAATTTAGTGTCAACTTTATGATTTTTTTTATCGAGAAATGTATTATTATTCGCGTTTCTATCTTCACAAAGCGGTAGATTATGTTCAATTTTAATAAAATATGTTTTTTCTGTGCATATTTTACATTTCAGTTAAGATGCAGCTGTTAAAAAAAACCTAAAAGTCGTCACCCTTCAAACTTCCCCGTCTTAAGGACGCAGGTCAGTGGAACGTAGGGCACGTTTCTAAGGTGCGTGACCTACGAGGCAATACTTTGTTATAGGCGATGGTTACCACTTGACAACAGGTGGACCATATGCTTGCTCCATCAAAAGGTAACATAACAAAACGAGTGTGCTTTAGATCACACGACTGAAGAAATACTTCTTTTTCAAGATATTAATTTATAAAATTGTTCAGTTACAAAATTGTCCACACGTCTGTAGGTCGATCAGTCTATGTTCATTCTGGACAGACGCAACTCGCACTCGCACATTAATGACACAGATAGTGTTGTCTGACCATGTTTTTAAAGATAGGGAGAGATTTAGAGTGACGAATTGAGACAGGTAGGGCATTCCAGAGCCTGGTAGCCTGCAGAGTAAACGAGGTACTATAAAAATACTGAGGTATGATGGGGAGTTTTTAAATGAAGGATTTCAGAGGAATGAAAGGATCGAGAGTTGGAAAGGTGAAGAAAGTCAAAGCGTTTTTTGAGGTGGAACGGAGTAGAAGGGATGAAAAGGATGCTGTAAAGAAGGGTAAGGATGAGCGCATACCGGGTAACCACTTAAATCTGTGGCGATACTCGGAAATGTGATCGAGCTTGCGCAAGCCAAATATGAATCTAATAGAGAAATTCTGGAGACGCTCAAGCTTGTTGAGTACATATAACAATGAGTATATAAATATATAAAACAAAGTCGGGTTAGTTACACCATTTATAACTCAAGAACGGCAGGATCGATTTTGATGATATTTGATTTGTTGGATTTGTCTTCGCCCCGAATAGCTGACCCCTCTAGCAGAGGTCATAAGACCTCTCTTTTTGTACTCCCGACGCAAAACGAGAGGTCATAACACCTCTCTTTTTGTACTACCGACGCAAAATGAGAGGTTATAACACCTCTCTTTTTGAACTCCAGGCACAAAAAAGATAGGTTATAACAACTCTCTTTTTGTCTCCCAACGCAAAGCGAGGTGTTATAACACCTCTCTTTTTGGTCTCTCAACGCAAAGCGAGGTGTTATAACACCTCTCTTTTTGGACTCCCGACGCAAAAAGAGAGGTGTTATAACACCTCTCCGTTAAAAAAGAGAAACTCACCTATACTTTCTTGATCCCTTTTACTGACGACGTATATTTTACCAAGAGGAACTCGGTGAAATAAGATATCCACCTGAAAAACCAATTTTCATATTGAGAAATAGCTTCCACTTGCGGCATAATATCTCAAACAAGGTCTTATGGCGGGTTCCTATAGCGGTCGGTGTCCAGCTACTACTCGTTTCTCCTTGAAAAAGTGTCAAATGTTTGACACTAGTTTGACACTTTTTCAAGAAGTTACGAGTCGTAGTCGGTTACCGACGGATATAGGAACCCGCCATTAATCTATCTATACTACATGTTTTGTTATGTACGACATTAAATGAAAACACGGGTAGGACTAGTGGCTAGTAATGTTGTTATATAGGTTTTTTCAAAATCATTAACACAAAAAAAAATTATACAATCTAATATAAATAATACAGCCTGTATAAAATACGTAAACAAACCATAGTCATTAATCATGTACGACATTAATATAAAACACACATCCGGAATTGTATTAACTGATTTTAGAGGTGGGTTTAATACCGGTAGCTTGTATATTTATCCAGTAATCGAAACATTTCCAATAAACAATTTTAACGTAAATCGGCGGCGCCTTTGCGACGATGCCGCTTAGTCAGTTTAACAGGTACCTACTTACATAATGAATTAATATGATTCGTTTACTTATTTTTAAGACTTCAAAATAAATAGGAGGTTCTCAATTCGTCGGAATATTTTTTTTTTATTAAGTATGTTCTCCGATTACTCGAAGACGCCTAGACTGATTCGAGAATTTTTTTTTGTATAAAAGGGTATAAGTATACTTCTCATGGAGATACTACAATTTAGTATTTGTTCGATTTGACAACTCCTAGCCTACTATAATCATATTTAGCCCCTAAATACGTTTAGGTATCGTTACGCGAGTCGCCTTAAGAATACATATTTTCTTTTGTATTTTGGGAGACTCGCGAGATTTCAGTTCGAGGCGAACCACTAGATAGAAGTTCAAAAAATTACATGTACTTTTAATCTAGATATATTATGTCTCCATGTCTCGGCACCATAAGTCATAGTTGGCAGAACACATTGGTTATAGAGACGTGTTTTAAGACATTGTGGAATACGAGTGGATTTTAATATGTCAGCTAGTTTGCCGAAAGCTGCCCATCCAAGTTGAACACGCCTGATGACTTCCCTCATATGATACTCCTTGCCAAATGATAAAACATGGCCAAGATAAACGTATGAGTAGACCATTTCTAGTTTATCGCTTCCAACAACGACGTTTGGGACCGAAACTCCAGGAATGCTCGACATAACCTTCGTCTTGCCCATATTCATCCTGAGAGGCTGAAAAACTCCCACTCCCACTCTAAGAGGCTCACGAAGGAGGCTATGTACAAAATAAGTGTAGCACAGAGAGCCATGGAGCGCGCCATGCTCAGCATCACACTCTTAGATGGAGTCCCCAATACTGAAATTCGCAAGTGGACTAAAGTACAAGACGTCAGCAAGCGAATATTGGGGCTCAAGTGGAGTTGGGCAGGACACTTGGCTAGACGTAGTGACGACAGGTGGACTAAGGCCCTAACAGAGTGGAGGCTGAGAACTGGGCACCGAAATAGGGGACGTCCACCAGCGAGATGGGTGGACGACATCAATAAGACCGTGGGTAGTACGTGGTTCAGACTGGCACAGGATCGGGAAGAATGGCAAAAACAAAGAGGCCTATGCTCAGCAGTGGGTCAACACGGGCTGAGAATGATGAGGATGACGCGACGCCCTGTAGTTGAAAAGGTGCAGCGGGCGGCGGGGCGCGGGGTGATCACGTTGCGCTGCCTCAGCTGAACGTGACGGCACATTCCACAGGTCGCACCAACTAGGTTATTGCAAGTTAGCAACTAGAGAGGTTATGGATATGATATTTCGGATCTGGATATGGATATGGGAATAAAATTATATCGGTTTTGGATACGGTTACGTCATGTAATTATTTCGGATTAGAATTAAAATAAAATATATAACAAAATTCCCCAGAGCCTGACGACTAAAGTCTTCAACCAGTGTGTGTTGCCAGTGATGACCTATGGCACTGAAACGTGGTCCTTCACTCATGGCCTCATGACCAAGCTCAAGGTCGCTCAACGAGCTATGGAGAGGGCTATGCTCCGGGGTTTCTTTGCGTGACAAAATCCGCAATGAGGAAATCCGCAGAAGAACTAAAGCTGCCGACATAGCTCTCAAAATTAGCAAGTTGAAGTGGCAATGGGCGGGCCACAACGCTCGTAGAAACGATAACCGTTGGGGAGGAAAGGTTCTCGAGTGGTGACTACGGACTTGAAGACGCAGCGTAGGCCGGCCCCCCACAAGGTGTACCGACGATCTAGTAAGAATCGCGGGGAGCCGTTGGGCGCAAACGGCTACCAACCGCTCGTTGTGGCGATCTAAGGGTGAGGCCTATGTTCAGCAGTGGACGTCTTCCGGCTGATGATGATGATATTAGATTGAAGTAAACTATAAACACAAATAGTATGTAATAATTTGGTTTTCGTCTCTTCTTTTTTAATGTTTTTTTGACATGATATACGTCTTATATACGTATTATGACGACCTCCGTGGCGCAGTGGGCGAACAGTCAGCTGAGACGCAGGAGGTAGCGGGTTCGATTCCTGCCGCGGAACAAATGTTTGCATAATTTACAGATATTTGGGTCTGGTTGTTTTCTATATATTATAAGTATGTATTTACAAAAAAAAATAGTATATAAGTATTCTATCAGTTATCTGGTTCCCATAGTACAAGCTCTGCTTAGTTTGGGGCTAGATAGCGCTGTGTGAAATGTCCAGTAATATTTATTTATTTTATAAATCGATGAACGCCGGCTGCACGCACGAAAGTGTCACGTCCCGCCTGAGCCGAGCGTGCAAGCGAGAGCGCGGAACAAGCGATAGAGAGGCACGATCGGCCTAAGCGTTCGGCTTGTGACGCATCTATCACTCTTCCACTTGTTGTCACGTAAAATTATCGTCCGTAAACCGACTTTACAGACAACCAATTTTTTTTGTCTTTTTTAGGGTTCCGTACCCAAAGGGTAAAACGGCACCCTATTACTGTCACCAGGCTGTAGTTAGACAGTTGAAATTTTCACAGATGATGTATTTCTGTTGCTGCTATAACAACAAATACTAAAAACAGAATAAAATAAATATTTAAAGGGGGCTCCCATACAACAAACGTGATCTTTTTGCTGGTTTTTGCTCGATATTGATAACGACAACAGGTAGACGCTTGAAATATTCACAGAATATTTAGTTATATATTCACTTTAAAAATAAATAATGAAATTAAAATAAAACAAATATTTAAGGGGGGCTCCCATACAACTAACGTGATTTGTTTGCTGTTTTTATAGATAATGGTACGGAAGCCTTCGTACGCGAGTCCGAATCGCACTTGGCCGGTTTTTATTTTGTTTATTTTATTCTTTTTTTAGAGAAACCAGCGGCGATACAAATTGTTTGGTTAAATAGCTTAGAACTAAACGTAATGCTAATAACAGGTTTCTACGTTTGAACATTGTAAAGAAATATGTCGGGGACCAAAACAAAAACAGCCTAGTTACTAGATAGCCTATTTTAGAGTTACAATCAAAATAGCATTAGTAGGTTGTACACTGCACCTATAATAAAAGGAATCTAGTGTTTTAATATGTAATTGTATTGTGTGCTAATGTAGCGAATAAATGATTGTCTATCTATGTAACACCATATTTATTTCTGCCGCCAAGCAGCATTTTTTGTGTTTCGGTTTCGGCAAATGAGGCTTTACACCTGTATGCCTCAAGTTGATGGACGAAGAGCAGTGGAACGTAGGGCACGTTTCTACCATGACCTACGAGGCAATACTTTGTTATAGGCGATGGTTACCACTAAACATCAGTTGGGCTTGTTCCATCTGCAAGTTTTGTTTTTTTATGTTAGTATTTGTAGGTAAACAGGCTTACGGCCCACCTGATAGTAAGCGGCCATCGTCGCCTATTGACACCGGCAACACCCGGCGTATTGTCGATGCGTTCCCTACACTGAAGAAACCGCTTTACATTTCTCTTGAAGCGTGCCATGTCGTAACCTAATAAGTGGCATAACAATTCTCACCCCATACGCATGCGTGGATTGCATCAACTGTTTAGCGTGCGCGGCGTCCCGCGGCGTCGTGGCCCGCAGCCCGCACACGCGGTCACCCACCCGCCCCGCACATCGCGCCCCGCCCGTGCCCCACCACGCTATCCTGGAAGTACATATTTATTTGTAACTATAGTTGACCTGCCCGCGGCTTCGTACGCGTGGTTTGTCACTAAAACATTACCCTGCTTCTGTGCAGTCGCGTAAAGTGCATCCCATGTCTCAATTCCATTCACAATCTATACACGGTGTCCTTTAAATCATTGTTTTCCCAGAACAAACGTGGTTCAGACCATGGTCTAAGATAATATAAAAATATAGACCTTAAATAAGTCTAACTTTGTTCGAAATTAACCGTGACCAGTTCACGGGTACACTAGCCGTAGCGTATTACCTACTCCTTAGTACCTAGTAGGTACCGGTCAGCGCGCTGACTATGTTATAGAAGTTAACGTTAAAATAGACGTTTTAAGTTCGCAACGTTTTACAAAGACCGACTTCGTTTTATTTTTTAATTTAATGTTATAAACTGTTATTAGACCATGGTCTGAACAACGTTTGTTCTGGGAAAACAGTGATTTAACGGACACCGTGTATATGTACCAAATTCCATCGAAATCGGTCGAGCCGTTAAGTAGTGAAAAGGTAACAAACAGACAGAGAGACAGAGTCACTTTCAAATCGGTATACGTAGATTATAACCTGGATTGATACATAGGCTACTTTTTGTTGACAAACCACGCGTGCGAAGCCGTCGGAAGCTAGTATTATAAATGCAAAACTTGGTTGTTACTCAATCACGTCGTAACGGCTGAACCGATTTCGAAGAAATTAGGTATGTACGTAGAGTATAACCTGGATTAACACATAGGCTACTTTTTATCACATAAATCAGGTACCATGGGATAAAAATGGGATGTCAAAGTTTTTTGCAATCCAGAACAACGTGGGCGAAGCCGCTGGCAACAAACACCTAGTTAGTTATTAAACAAAACAGATAAAAATTGGTTTAGTTATGTATAAATCAAGCTATTTTATATGACATCCCGCTTGATAGTTACTCTATTTTGAAAATTTAACCCCCACATTTTTGGCTCGATCGGCAATCAAAATGATTTTTCACAAGCTTTGATTTAACTTGCAATGTATGTTTGTCCGGCTCCGGGTGGAATCTTGCAACTGAATTTTAAATCAGTTATCTTAAACCGATTCAGCTGAAATTTGGTAGACACGCTTATTTTGTATGACAATGCATCCTTAGCTATGTGACGTCATTCTAATTCCAATATGGCGGATCATCCATCATGGCAGACTAGTGGTTTTTTCTGCACTACCACAGTACGGTTATCAAATGAAAGGGCTCGCTGAGGAGAACACAAAAACTAAATACAACGTCACATTAAATCCAAAATATGGGCGATCATCCAAGATGTATACTATAAATCCAATATGGCGGGACCTCCAAGATGGCGGAGGATGTTTTCTGGTTTGTATAAACTGTGTAAAAGCTTGTTTTGAAAAAGTAAAATATTTACCGTAATAGCAACTCACCACACTTGTTTATTGTAGTCCGCGAAGACGGGAGGCTCGACTGTGGAGACACATGCGACCATGGCAGCGCCGCGACGCTGCGCCACTATGAGCGCGGCCGCTTGACGCGCTCGTAATGGCTGTAGTGATGTAGGGTTTGATGTTGACGGTGGGGAGTGACCTGAAATGAATGGATACTTTAGATTAGATAATTTTTTATTGCGTACCTCATAACATATAATTAAAAAGAACACCGTAAAACTATGTGATATAATTGGCGGTCTTATCGCTGATTAGCGATCTTTACTAACTAAAAAGTAGTTATCAATATACCACGTGTTTTGTAATGTACGACATTAAATGAAAACACGTGTAGGGCTAATGGCTAATATTGTTGTTAAATAGTTTTTTTTTTCAAATTCAAAACCATAGAACCTTTTAAATTTTCAAACAACATTAATATCAATTATTAAAATATCAATGAAAACTGCCTGTATAAAACAGGTAAACAAATCATATTCATCATGCAAGTAGGTACCTGTTAAGGCGAATATAGTAGCTAATTGGTCTTATTTGGAGGCTTTCTCCTCAGGGAGGAATCAGTTTTATGTGCTCAAACAAATATATGTCATTCATTGACATTTTATCTGCAAAGTGAACATATAAAAAAGTTTTACCTGTTTATTTACTATGAGAAAAATATAACAAAATGTAGCTGTTTTCGACTTTCAATTTGATTCAACCTCTAAACGACGTAAAATTTTGTAATTTTTCTTTCACCTAAATGTGGCCAAAGACTTTACCTTAAGTTGAACAAATGTCGGTCTTTCACGTGGCAATTAATTATTTTCAATTTTTCCGAATAATTAGCGGGCTTACCCTTAGGAGGTGGTTGCGCGGGCGACGGGCGGCAGTGCACCGCTGACTGTCGTACGGGAGGGTTGTGCTCGTCTGCCTCGTGCTCACCTATTTTCTGGTCGGTTAGATGCGGCGGAAGGTGCGGTTGGTGCGGGGCCGAAACAAAAGCTACGCCCATTCGCTCAAGGTTATCGGCTACGGTAAGCGCCTTAAACTGACTAAGCGCCATCGTCACAAAGGCACCGCCGATTTACGTTTCAAATTGTTTATTAGAAATATATCGATTACGGGATAAATATTCGAGCTACTGGTATTAAATCCACCTCCAAAATCAGATAATACGATTCCGGATTTGTGTTAACAAAATTGGCAGTGCATCCTCGTATCAAGAGAAAGGTTGCGGGTTCAAGTCCCGTCTGGCTTGAAAGTCTTTGAGATTATTTAAAGAATCTTAAATACTAACTGATATCGAAGTAAATACTAACTGTCATCGAAGTAAAATTGTGCTTTCTCTTTGATGTTATACCTTTTGATTGTATTGTGTGAATTTGTGTGTGCTATGGTAGCAAATAAATTTCTGTCTATGTTTAAATACTAACTGACATCGAAGTTAATACTAACTGTCATCGAAGTAATTACTAAGTGTCAACGTAGTAAATACTAACTGTCATCGAAGTAAATACTAACTATCATCGAAGTAAATACTAACTGTCATCGAAGTAAATATTAACTGTCATCGAAGTAAATACTAACTGTCGTCGAAGTAAATACTAACCGTTACTTAGAGAGTTGCTCCGTCGTCTGCTCCTGTCGATTCTCGCCTCGGGTCGCGATCTGTGGACGATCCTCGCAGGGGATGTTACACCATTCCTGAAATATCAAATGATTACAACCTCCGTGGCGAAATAAATATAATTAATCGAGCAAAGCGAGATCTCCAAATGAACGTTCAAAGCTATAATACGATCATCGTGAAATTTGGAATAAAGGTAGGTAGTGATGGCAAAATCCTGGTGTGACTAAATAAGCTAAAAATGTGGGGGAAGTTGTTGAGATATTGGGGTTCAAAAGGGGTAAATGAAAGGTTTTCATCAGTACATTTCGACTCTGATTTTATTTTTAGTTAAAACCTTGTAGATTTTAATTTATTAGCCATAATAAACTGAACTTTGACGAAATTCACAGGGTACACCAGTGACCCCACAGTGCTGAAATTTGGTATGGTCAGCTTTAGTGGCACAAATATAGGCAAAAGTCTACAATTCAGAATAACTGCAATTTCTACCCCAAACAAGAGTAACCAAATAACATGAACTCCCGTTATCTTTATTTGAATAAAACTGTAGGTCAAGTTATTTGGTTGTGCATTTCGTGGAGGTGGAGGGTGGAGATGGGGGGGGGGGGGGGGGGGGGGGGGGGGGGGGGGATGTGGAGAGAAGTTTGGAGAGGGAGAGGAAGGGGGAGACTCACCTTTCATTAGTATCATTTCTCACAGGACTCTCAGGCCTTTTCCCCTGGCCTATTCCTCTTAATCTGGTCAGTAGAGACAGTTCCGTCAACCCCCTCTTCCAAATAGGCTTGTGTTGTGGTTCCGATTTCTCTGAAACAAATTAATGAATTCATTATTTTTTTTTCAATACACCTAGAGAGCTGAAATTTGGTGCAGGGATAAGTTAAAGTACCCACATAAACAGAAAACTTTCCATATGGGGGTAAGCCCCCATTTCACCCCTCTTTTGCCAGATGTGGAACCATCGTTCAAACTGACCACAAATGAGCAATCTAATCTTGTCTTTATCACTTACTAGCTGACCCGCCCGCGGTTCGCATGCGTGGTATTTCAATAAAAACATTACCCTCCTTTTGCGCACTCGGGTAAAAAGTAGCCTGTGTCCTTCCCCAAGATATAATCTATCACCTTGCCAGGTTTCATTACGATCCGTTCAGCCGTTTAGTTATGAAAAGGTAACAAACAAATAGTTACGATCGCAGTTACAATGTATGTATTATACACATAAACCTTCCTCTTGAATCACTCTATCTATTGCTGAAAACTGCATTAAAATCCGTTGAGTAGTTTAAAAGATCTAAGCGAACAGACAGCGGAAGCTACTTCATTTTATAGTATTTAAGTAGTATGTATGCAGTATGTACATATGTATATTGTGATATTTTGATTAGTTTCGCACGCGTGGTTTGTCAACAAAAAGTATCCTATGTGTTAATCCAGGATATAATCTACGTACACACCAAACTTCGTCGAACACGGTTCAGCCGTTGTGACGTGAACTAACAAACATCCACACATTACATCCATACAAACTTTCGCGTTTATAATATTAGTGAGATAGAGAAACAACCAGACCTGGAACAAATATCTGTAGATCATGCAAACATTAGGCGAATAGCCGGCTGAGACGCAGTAGGTTGCGGGTTCGATTCCCGCCGCGGAACAAATGTTTGCATGATCTACAGATATTTGCTCCGGGTCTGATTGTTTCTCTATATATTATAAATATGAACTTACAAAATAAATGTATGTAAGTATTCTATTAGTTATCTGGTTCCCATAGTATAAGCTCTACTTAGTTTGGGGCTAGATAGCGGTGTGTGAAATAGAATAGAATCATTTAATTCAGACAACGTACATAGGATATATATGACAATAATTAGATATATTAATTAACAACACAAATTAGTCCATGTCAGATCAAAAATATACAAATTCAGTAAAATTTTAAATTCAAAGCTAAAATGTCATAATAAAAAAATAATCAAATGGGATGTAAAATTTAAAAGAAAATAAAATTCATTGAAAATTAAGAGATTAAATATAAGTAAATAAATTAATTAATTACCTTTGTGTTTTGAATTGCCCGTAATTATCCCCACCCAGTGCCTCTGAATAGGGAAATGGGGAAATGTCCAGCAATATTTATTTATTGATCCGCGGTGGGAATCGAACCCGCAACCCCCTGCGTCTCAGCAGCTTTGGCCCACTGCACCACGAACGTCGATATAATGATGATGACAATGCCTTGTTTACAAGGCAATACTTTGTTATATATAGGCGATGGTTAGTGTGGGGGCTAGGGCTACTGCAATATATACTGTGACTGAGTTTTATGCAAGTCTGCATTTTTGCACAACGTGGCATGATTAGCCCGCCGCCACGACAGTCGCCACCAGCTTTTATAGTAGAATAGTTCACGCAATGTAACGGACAATAAATAGTGTTTCAGTAAATCCGAGTCGGTTGTTTGCATTCCTCTGCCACCTCGGCCTAGGAACCAAAGACACTACCATTGACTAGACACTTCCCGACGACACAATAACCCGATAATTGGTGACCCCGACGTGATATTGAACAAATATGTAATTGTATTGTACTGTAGGGACACACTACATACAGAATATCTGACTCTCGTAAGTCGTACCTAAGTAGATGATCGCTGTTGTATTGTTTGTAGTGTGGCCGCGCCAGTCGTCTCTCCCCGCTCATTCAGTTCATACATGTACACTTGTGGAAATATATATTGGTAATTGGATGATGCATCTACTCATTCCCACCTCCTCATCAAGAAAAGAATTAATCAATGCATTAGGGGTTGCATCATTATTGTGATAATCACGAAACCCCTAAAGTTACCACTTAACATCAGGTGGCTATGCTTGTTCATCTCCAAACTGTAAAAAAAAACTTACCTACTTTCCCATTAGTAGTAACTTCATTAACCCTTTCCCGTCTAGGCGAATCAGCATTTTGGGTCTGCGTTCCTTCGATATTCGCCCTTAGCCCTCTAGTGCCCACATTACTCACAGACACGGAGTTCACATGCGAGTTAACCTCTGTACTGGAATTCACTGTTACATTTGTCGGTTCCGTACATATTGATGTCACGTTCGCTGTACTTTGAATATTATGCGTTACATCAGTATTGTTTTCAGTATTATTTTGACTCATAAATAAATACTCATACGTAGAAGCAGTATCTAGGTTAGGTAGAGAAGATTTCCTCACTTTCTCTATACTTCTCAACCGTCTCACAGGTAACGGAGAAGGCTTCGTTGAAGCCAAGCATAACCTCTCGTACAGATCATCGTTTTTCTTATCTGTGACCTCTTTGACGTCACCTGTCAGACTGACAGTGGTTGTCAAACTGACGGTTGTCGTCAAACTCAAATGGCCGTAGTTGGAGTCGGTGTCTGTGAAGACGGTTCCGTAGTCGCTTTGCTCAGTGTTGACTATGTTAATGAAATCGGGGTTCTGTGAGTTTTTGAATGTGAAGTCGAAGACGTCCGTCTCGGGGCCGATGACCGGGATGGCTGTGTGCGGAGCCTCTTTGTTGGACACTTGTATCACTGTGATGTTTGATGGTCGGTCCCTGTGAACAATAAACAAGTTTCTATTACAAATTCCAATTTATCACGTACTATTTAACATTGTAATATTATTGTTATTACTAGCTGTTGCCCGCGGCTTTGTTCGCGTTACACTACTAAATGTGCAGGTAGCCTAGAAATAAAGCTAAACTCGCTGTTGCAACTTGACTTGACACCCCATTTTTATCCCATGGACCTGATTTCGATTAAATTTGGTATATACGTAGATTATAACCTGGATCACCACATAGGCTACCATTTATCCCCTAAATCAGTTCCCGTGGAATTAAAATAGGATGTCAAAGTTTATATATGTATTTTGCACCCCAGAACAACGCGGGCTAAGCCGCTGGCAACAACTAGTTTATAATATTAGTGTGATAAATATTGAAAAAGATGGCTGCCATAAAAACTATCTAAACTCTTAATTTTGTCGTTTGTCAATATCAGGTCATCTGGATACCACTTCATCGAAATCGGTTCAGCCGTTTCGCCGTGAAAATGTATCAAACAGACAAAAAGAAAGAGTTACATACAAATTTATAATATTAGTATGATTGTGACTTGTCTCAACACTTAAGGCTGTAAGTAACTTACCTCTGCATATCTCCTGTCTCACTAGCACGCCCCACCCGCACAGTCTGCCTATAATCTGTCTCGTTTTCACACTCCGGCTCGCTCCCCCCCTCACTATCCACCCCCCTCTTGAACAGCGAGTCATCCAAGCATATATTCTGTCCGCATATCTTCGCAACACTGGTCGGCGCCGCGCTGGTAGATGGTAGCGAGCGATCGTCCCAGTTAGATATGTCTATTTCCGGTTCCGGGGGCTGTTCTGGGGGTGGGTCGGGGGGCGTTGGCTCGGGCGGTGATTCGGGGATGGGCGGCGGTCGGGTCACTGATGTAAGGTCTATGCCGGGCACTCTAAAAAATATAATGATAATTTTTATCCTATAGATAAGAAAATCCTGACCAGGCGCTACAACGGCTGAGTTAAAGTGGCTTCTGGACAAATATTACTTCATCATCATCATCCACAGCCCGACTTCACCCACTGCTGGGTATAGGCCTCCCCAGGAGGTATAGGTATTGGGTCCTTTTAGATATCTTCTTTTGTTGATGCTCTTTACCAAAGGATAGAATATGTCCAAGATAAATATACTGGTCAACCATCAATAGCATAGCGGGATCGATTCCCGCTGCGGAACAAATGTTTGCATGATCTACAGATATTTGTTCCGGGTCCGGTTGTTTCTCTATATATTATAAGTATGTATTTACAAAAAAAAAAGTATATAAGTATTCTATCAGTTATCTGGTTCTCATAGTACAAGCACTGCTTAGTTTGGGGCTAGATAGCGCTGTGTGAAATGTCCAGAAATATTTATTTTATTATCTCCAGCTTCTCATTTCCCACTGTTACCGCAGGATTTGTGATGCCAGAGATATTCGACAGCACCTTCGTCTTGGGCATACGAGGAGGAATCAAAAAGTAGTGAGAACGACATACTCCTTGGTAAGAAAAAAAATAAATACTGGCAGGCATAGCTCAGATACATATTTGTAATATTAATAAAGAAAAAAAATCTTCGATTCTCTTTTTTTTCTGAATGTAGTCATTTGTTTGCTTCGTGTCGGAACGTGTCCTCGAAAATGGAGAAAAACGAAGTGCGAGCCGTTAATAAATACCTCTGTTTAAAAAAGTTAACGACGCAAGAGATTCATTGCGATTTGGAAGCAACATTAGAAGAGTCTGCTCCGCCGTATTCCACTGTCGCAAGGTGGGCTTCTCAATTTCGAGTAGGGAGAACGAGCACGGAAGACGAACATCGTTGCGGCCGTCCATCGACATTAGTCACCCAAGAAAATGTTGCGAAAGTCAAGAAAATTGTATTGAGCGATCGAAGAGTTACCATCCGACACTTAGTTCAAGAAACGGGCATTTCATAAGGAAGTATTGAATCCATATTGAAACAATCTTTGAATATGAGAAAAGTCTCCGCAAGATGGGTGCCGAGAATGTTAACCGACAGTCAGAAACAACCGTGGAACCACTATTACAGGCCAATATTATGCAGCTTTAATTCCCAAGTTGAAGAATGCCATCGAAGAGAAAAGGAGAGGGAAACTTCGAAGGGGCGTGCTGTTTCATCACGACAACGCACCCGCGCACAGGTCGGCAGTTGCGATGGCTGCCATTCAGCAAGCTGGCTTCGAATTGGTTGACCACCCCCCTTATTCACCTGATGTGGCACCTAGCGATTTTTATCTGTTCCTCAAATTGAAAGAATACTTAAGGGGAAACAGGTACGAAGACGATAACGAGGTGATGGATGTCGTGGAGAGCTTTTTGCAGGACCAAGACAAAACTTTTTTTTTGAAAGGGATTGAAGTCTTGGAAAAGCGCTGGAATCTGTGTGTAGAGAGACTCGGAGACTATGTAGAAAAATAAATTATTAAGTTATCAATAGTCATTATATTCTATCTCATTCTCACTACTTTTTGATCCCTCCTCGTATTCATCCTCAAGCCTACTTTCAAAGAAGCATCATAAAGGTGTTTTAGCATTACTTGGAGATCATCTCAATTTTCGGCAAATAGTACGAGCTCGAATATTACTTATAATTTTTAATTGCAAAACAAGCTTTTAATTAATTCATAACCGCAAGCAGATTCGAATGAGCCCAAACACTAGTAGCCTACTATAATCCATTCAGAAGTTCCGTTGTCTAGCATCCGTCTCCATCCTGAGACCACCTCCTTAGTATCATATTATTGCATTGTCACCGAAGTTACACATGTATTCCAAATTTCAGCTCAATCGGTTTAAAATTCAGTTGCAAGATTCCACCCGAACAAACAGAGGAACAATGTTCAGTACAATCTCATGTAGTTTATCAGCTAGCAAGTAAAGTCTCACCTGTCGAGTGGCAGTGGCGGGGTAGGCGGTAAAGGAGAATTAGGGTCACGTGCAGCCGCCCGCGGGGGAGGTGCTACCGGGGGAGACATATACACATTCTCACAGAGAGGCACAATCTTCAGCTCGTGCAGTTTGTTTCGGAGGGTGGTCACCCAGTCTTGCATAATTTCCCTGGAAACAAATGTAATTACAAAAATTACATCATATCAGCCATAGGACTCCCGCTGACCATGGTCCTCCCCATCGAATTCCACATCAACTGATCTATGCACCCAAAGGCTCCTAGCAACATTTATCTATGCTAATCTTGTCTTAGCTGTCCCAAGCATCCCCAGCCTCTTAACTTAAACATACTAAACGTCTTATACTTACCTCCAAAAGTAAAATTTGAAAGAAGTTGTTTTAAGTCCATCCAAAGGTTGTCTGGAAGAAACTGCTTCTAAGCGATAAGACCGCCCATTGTACTAGTTGCTTTGTGAATTTCTATTTTATGTTTATTTCTTTCGTGGTGCACAACAAAGTGTTTTCATTCATTCATTCGTTCACTCATTCTATGTCTAAATAGTGTTTCCTTCCTCCTAAACATTCTTGGTCTTGGGCGGGACACTTGGCTAAACATGGTGATGGCAGATGGAGCAGGACAGTGACTGAATGGTGGCCGAGAAGCGAGTATAGAAGGGTAGGACGACCAGCAGCGAGATGGGTGGACGACATCGTAAAGGTCGTGGGCCGTCAGTGGGTGAGACTAGCGCAGGATCGTGGTGGATGGCACAAACTTGGGGAGGCCTATACCCAACAATGGGCGAAGTCAGGCTGTGGATGATGATGATGAAACATTCTTTATTGCACACAAGAAAACATATAAAAAATACAGAAACAAAGGTCATGTACAAAGGCGAGCTTAACTCTAAGAAGAGTTTTTTCCAGCAAACCTTTGAGGCCAGAGATGATTTTAAAGGTAGGTGAGTGTACAAGAACATAAATAAATATATATACCCAAAACTAATATGACATATACCTAACATTGGCATGTGTTAAGCAGTCAGTCCTACCATGTGGAAGCCAGCATCCGCACGGGGCCCTGGTTAGTGTCGATAACGAAGTCATACTCCGCGTCCCTGGGAGCGACACTAGCGAGGAGCGCGACCCTGTCTTGGTACTGCTCTAGGCATGTGCCGAGTGAACTCTTTAATGCCCGAATAGATTGTCTTAGCACTGCCAAATATCCTTATCTTCCCAAATACCTAATTAACGCAATAAGTGTCTTAATAGTGTTTTACCGTCTTAAATAACTTATTCCTGCCAAGTGTCTAAATAGTCTCTTAGCCCCACCAAATGTCTTAACCCTGCCAAGTGTCTAAATAATCTTTTAGCCCCACAAAGTGTCTAAATAGTCTCTTCCTGTCTAAAGTGTTTTGAAGCATGTGTTAAGCAGTCATACCATGTGGGAGCCAACATCCGCACGGGGCCCTGGTTAGTGTCGATCAGGAAGTCATACTCGGCGTCCCTGGGAGTGACACTAGCTGTGACATGCCTCGCGGTCAGGAGCGAGGCGCGCCAGGCCGGCCGGTGCGCCCGGGCGGTGCCCCTGTCTCGGTACTGCTCTAGGTATGGCGTTCGGCCGTTGTGCACGCAGAGTTGGGTCCACATTGGTTTAAGGGGTAGCTTCTGGAAGTAGACTCCATAAAGTTAGTAAATCGTTTAAAGGACAAGGTGTACGCTTTTATAACAAACTCCCAAGTGATGTACAAAAATTGACAATTAACAAATTTAAAAACGCAATTAAACAAAGTCTTTATAAAAAAAGCCTACTATAAAATATCGGATTATTTCGATGATAGAGAAGCTTGGTTGGTTCGCGATGGAACTGGCAGTAAAACTGATGTTTCAAAGTGATTCTTGTGATTTTAATGAATAGAAGACTTTGACTTAGAAGTTATTTTCTTTATTGTTATGTATTTTAAAAGGATCATTAAAAAGAACGACCCACCTTGTTTTGAAGAGTTGGTATGTGTCTGTTTCAACAATATAGTGTCATATGAAGAGGCTTTTAAAGGAGGATCTCGATCTAGGGACCCTAGTTTCGCAATGTCAGTCTGTCCGACCTCCGTGGCGCAATGGCCGAATACCCACCTGAGACAAGGAGGTTGCGGGTTCTATTCCCGCCGCGGAACAAATGTTAGCATAATCTACAGATATTTGTTCCGGGTATGAGTGTATAAGAACTTTTTAAATTTTCGAGAACTATACTCATGTTTTTAAGACAAAACGGGTCTTTTCGCGCACAGATTTATATCAAAATTATAATTTTGACTAACCTCAACGTTTCGGTCGATGTAACTTTTTTTGTGTGTATGTAACCAATTTTGTCTTAAAATATGGGTGCATAAGTAAGTAGGTACCTATGTATTTACAAGAAATAACAATTAAGTATTCCATCACATATAGGCTAGATAGCGCTGTGTGAAATTTCCGGCAATATTTATTTAATAAATTGGGTTTAGAAGCAAACTAATTTTTTACACGCGTATGTGGAACTGTTTTAAGTCACATACTTTACAGTCCCTATAAGCGTATAGGGACTGGCGGGATTTGGTACAGGATCGAGATAAGTGGTGAGATGAGGGGCGAGGCCTTTGCCCAGCAGTGGGACAGCATAGGCTAGATAAAAAAAACTTTACAGACTTCGTTGAAGTCTATTACTACTGGGTTAATGCACAAATGGTGAGTAACCTTCAGTGCCAATGGCCTCAGTATACTCCCGCTTTCATCAGGCATTCTCTTCAGATAAGCGTTCTTTTGTATCTCCCTGTAGTAGACCGGACTTGAATCTCGCTGCGCCATTTTCTTGGGTCTACTGAAAAAAAGGTTATTTTTAATCATACTAAGATATTAATAATCCAAATCCTCATCCTTCACCAACACCGCTACTACATCAAAATCCACGGGGACCCTGGAAAGCTGCTGCCACCAACCCAAAGTCTTACTCAGTTACTTTAAGGAGTTGGAACGGCTGGGGACAGGTTAGAAGGGGAGTAATGCACAATACACCCCAATGCGGGACTTCGGTGCAGATATTTTATTCCCCCCTTCCTAGAATTAGAATATGGTTCGCCCCGAACTGAGATCTAAAAAGATAAAGATAGTTAATTTTTATGCAATAATTCCACCAAAGACATTTTGGCGTACGAGCGAGCCAAGACGCCATGAGTCGAGGGGAATTCCCGGGAGCATGTCCTACTACCTACCTACCTATATAAGATGTTTGATAATATACGCACAAAAATGAAAGGGGTTATTTTGATGAACAGAAATAAATTTGTGAAATTTTTACTATAAAAAAAACAAACACTTTATTAAACTTATGTTTTGCTATTGCATAATGCTTGCCATCTAACCACAGATACTGTATCGGTGACGTCTCGAGTTATCTCTTGTTGTCTCTTTCTAACCCAAAAACCGTAGCCATGTCTTAAAGAGATATCAAATCAGCCTTTATTTTTGGATGTTGATTGCAAGAGTAGACAGTAATTTTATACAGAATTAATCACCTAAACTAAGTCAATTTTCTTTAAAATTTGATTATATAACTAGTAGTTTATTTTTCGAGAAGTCTTTTTTTTTATGTTTTGAGAAACCATCACTTGAATATCATCAGTATATTACCAAACACCCTGTATACCAAATATCACGATGATCGGATCAACGCTTCGAAAGTTATCCTCGGACAAACAAACATACACACAACGCCCATTCGTCGAAGATCTCGCTAAGTTCGATCAATAATATGCTTGATGTTTCTCTAAAAGATCAATTCACAAATGAGGAGATAGACAAACCAAGGTCACAGACATAGCCAAGAAGATTAGATTGACAGTGGGCGGGGCACATAGCTCGTCTGACGGCCGTTGGGGCAGAAAGGGTCTAGAGTGGAGCTACGCACTGCAAAGTAGGACGGCCCTCCACTAAATGGAAAGACACCTGATATAGATTGCTGGTTGCCGTTGGGTGCAGGCCAGATAGACTAACTTAAAAAAAATGTAGTCCAGGTCCAGCTCATTATCGATCTATACACGGTGACCTTTAAATCACTGTTTTCCCAGAACTTGTTCAGACCATGGTCTACTAACAGTTTATGACATCAAACAAGAGATTTTTAAAAAAATCTAGATCTTCTCAAGTAAGTCTAACTTTGTTCGAAAACTAGCTGTGACATAAAGTTCATTGGCACGCTAGCCGTAGCGTACCTACTATTATTATTTTTGTGGCGATACGGCGGCATGTTGCAGGGCGTAACGTTAAAATAGAAGTTATAATAAAAACGAAAAATAATTATTTACTCGTGTTTTACTGAGCAAAGATTCAAAATTACTAAGTCTTCATGAGTCCGACTCGCTCTTGGCCGGTTTTATTTTCTACTTTAAAGCGTACAAATCAGTAACATCTACACCCGAATACCGAAACGCTACTTAGATAATTGAGATCGTCTTAACTGTTTGAGACGTCGCCATCTCCTACAAATTCGTATACTGAAACGTCAATTTGATCATCACTTAAGGGTAGACCGGAGGGGAATCGCCCATACAACACGTACTACCAAGGTCATTTCTAATTGGAGCATATTTCTACCTTAATAAGGTATTATTTTAATTTGAATGGTATTTATCTAGGTTCCCAACCATATATTAGATCAAAATACTTACCTAAAATGATATAGAAGCGTATCGCATTCTGCATGTTTTTACGTCATAAAAGACCTGTTTTCAACCTAATTGTTTCGTATTAAAAACAACAACATCTTACGTATCCTAGTCATGGGGACATAGATTATATCGTCTAATTACAGAATAACAACACAATGAGAAAAATACAACAAGTTTTCAGTCATCATTTTTGGTATTACGGAACACGGTCAAAATCTAATCAAATTTAGAATCGTTCTATTGCTATCACTGTCGCTCTGCGTGGCTAAACTTCGTCACTAACAGGGATAGCGATATTCAGGCCGAAGTTTTTGACGCGGCCGAATTGAAGTTGCGCTCGGGGTTCGCCGGATTCTTAAAAGGCATTTGAGTAGGTATACCATTTAGATTTAGGTGTTCGTAATAATTAAGTAGCCTTTAGCTAAGTTGGTCAGATGAGTAGCGTTTAGGTATTCGGGCGCTATAAATGAGGGTTTTTGACGCGCAAGAAACATTGAAGAAATACATCTCATATTATGAATTCGAAAGTAACTCGTGTCTGTTACATTTTCCGGCTGGACCGAATTCGACTGGAAATGTTATATATTAGATAGATTACCAGCTGACCAATCCGCAGCTTCGCACGCGTAGTTTTTCAATAAAAACATTACCCTTCTTCTGCGCAGTTTAAAACGTTTAAAATGCTTAATTATTAGTAAACAAAAAACTGGGTTGCCTGGTGTGGGAAGCATTAGTGCACCTTTCACGTGCTAGCCGATTGGCGTATTCCTTTAACCAATTTATCAATTTGTTTTATATATGTTCTGACTTTATTTATTTTATTGCTTTTTATAATATTTTGATATTTTCTACTAAGTATTATATTTTGACACAACATGACACATAGTATTCTCACTAGACAACACAATACTCTCAAGGTCTAGTGGCTAAATGGAGCGGTCTCGGCAGAATAACAGCGCTTACCATTACGGCGGGCATAATGCTGAGTCGAGTCCCATATACTGGTGTAGCACACAGTATCTACCGAGTTCTGCCTTATTTTTGTTTATGTTATGTTTATACTGTTTAATTGTTTAATTTTAAGTATTTCCTCTCTCTTAAAATGCAACTGATTTTTATATTGTGTGCTAATGTAGTGAATAAATGATTGTCTATGTCTATGTCAGTTGAGTAAAAAGTAGCCCATGCCACCCGGGGATAATGTAGCTTCCCAATAGTGAAAGATTTTTTTAAAATCGATCTAGTAGTTTCGGAGCCTATTCAATACAAACTAACAAATCATTCCTCTTTATAATATTAATAGTATAGATGACCGGGATTGAGATATAGGCTACTTTTTACTCGCTGCGCAAATGCAGGGTTATGACTTTATTGAGAATCCACGCGAGCGAAGCCGCTGGCGGAAGCTTGTAGTAAAAGGAAGCTTAAATATTTAAGGAAAGTATGTAAAGGAAAATCCATATTGTTCTTTTTAATTGTCATAGATCTATATTTAGCGACCCAAATAATTATGTCCCTACAGGAAAATCACACTAAAATATCTAGTCAAACTGATATCTGTTCTAACACCATAAATCCGAAAATAAATCTGGTCTGTCTTCTTGTTACATTTTTACGACTTAACAGCTATTCTGATTAAGTTTGGTATAAAGATAGATAAGATATTTAACTGGATCGAGACATAGCTAGGCTACTTTTTATTGACATACCACCCTGACGAAACCGCGTGTGGTTGTTAGTAATGTAATATTTATTTATTGACGACCTCCGTGGCGCAGTGGGCGAATAGCCGGCTGAGACGCAGGAGGTAGCGGGTTTGATTCCCGCTGCGGAACAAATGTTTGCATGATCTACAGATATTTGTTCCGGGTCTGGTTGTTTCTCTATGTATTATAAGTATGTATTTACAAAAGTATAGTATATATATAAGTATAGTATTCTATCAGTTATCTGATTCCCATAGTACAAGATTCCATAGTTTGGGGCTAGATAGCGCTGTGTGAAATGTCCAGCAATATTTATTTATTTATTTATTTTATTTAAATTATTTATAAGTACTCGAATAGTAATTATAAAGCTAATCTATGACATAGTCAAATAGTAGACAGAATCGAGACAGGTCACCCCGACCAGTGTTAGGTTAAGTCTTATGCGTGACACCCCTAGTGTTATAAAAAAGCGCGGAGCCAGAACCTCCTGAGTGGAGCAAGCCGGCGAAGCCGAGCGGAGTGAAGGTTGGGTGGGCGAAGCGACACTCAGGGCTGACCACGCGTGAGTTCTGGCGAGAGCCCACCCCAAAAAACTATTGGGGCACCCCGACTATAGTCTAACTTTTTATTAGCTGCAGTAAAATGACGTTTCTAAATGTCATTCCGTAAAATAATGTTGCCAGTCTAATCTCAATAGGGATGTGATTCAGTTCACAAAAATTAATTAAATAACATTATTATGACGTTTTTGTTTCATTTTGAATGTACCTCCCTATACTTCCACTAAAAAAGATCAATCCTCTAGTATAGTAATAATAATAGGTTAAAAAAATACATTACAACTTAATATTAAATCTCAAAAAAAAAAACCAAACTGATTATTCATTTATGATTCACTCATTTAGCTACATCCCTATTTATTTTTCTTCAAAAACCGGCAACCCACAAAACGTCATTTTACTGCAGCTAATAAAAAGTTAGACTTTAGTGTTAGGTTAGGTCTAGATGAGTGGAAGAATTGACACAGGGCACCGTGTGAATAGAATAGGTTAGGTTACAGAACCACCCAGCTATGAGGTAATAATTTTATTCTAAATTTCCTTGGGACTTTTTCATAGTTTTATCTATACTTAACCTCAAAATAGTTTTTTTTCTCAAAAACTATTGGTTACCTGGGTATTCCCACCCCCCTCCCGCCCTCTATTAAACAGTATTATTAGATAGTCCTTCCCTTTACTTAATTATGTTTTATGTATATTTATAAATGATAAACACATTTAGGTAGTAAATGTATTATATTACATAATAGCTCTCTAACCCACATTATCTATAATACACTGGCCTCCAAAAAAATCGACCCACCTACGTTTTTTCGCAAAAAAATAGTGTCCTATGGGTTTTTACTACAATCGATAGATATTTTTTATGTTGATAATGAAAAAATGCAATTATGGGGTTGTAAAAACCTAAAACTCTCGCGTGGTACGGGATATTTTACATAAAAATGTGATAAGATAATGAAACCACAACATTTGGCAAAGTTAACGATTTTACTGTAAATTGCAAAATTTATGTTTTTTGACATTTAAAAATATTTTCGCTTCACCTTAGTATGGAATGTTTCCTCCTCTTGCTTTAATGACTGCTGCCATACGCCTATTCAGCGAACGGATCAGCTTTTTGATGTCTTGGGGTATCTGTTCCCATTCTTCCGTTAATGCGGCTTCCAGCTGATCTAACGTCCCTGGAACTGGATTTCGGGCTCTAACTTTCCTTTTTATCTGGTCCCAGAGATGTTTGTTCGGATTTAGGTCCGGAGTATAGGCTGGTCACTGCATAACTGGTATGCCAACCTCCCTAAGATATCCGGTTACAATCCTGGCGAAGTGTGGTCTTGCGTTATCATGTATGAGCTAGAAAGTTTCGCCAATATATCCCGCGTATGGCATTACATGAGGTTCCAGAATATCCGTTATGTAATTTTCAGCATTAACCGCACGATTCCGAAAGAAAACCAGCTCCGTACGTCCGGTTATCTTTAACCGGACGTACGGAGCTGGTTTTCTTTGATGCCTCCCCAAAACATTGTAGAGCCTCCTCCAAACCAGACTGTTTCTCTTATGCAGCACTGAGCATAACGTTCTCCTGGTCTTCTCATAACGTTACGACGTCCGTCAGAGCCTACAAGGGACATTCGGCTCTCATCACTGAACAGAACTGTCTCCCATTGACCAAGATCCCATTGGATGTGTTGCCGAGCAAATTCTAACCTTGCTTGCCGATGAGATGCAGTGAGTTTTGGTCCCGTGGCAGGCTTGTGTGGTTTCAGGTTTTGCTTGCGAAGTCTTCTTCTCACCGTATTCTCACTTACAGCCACTCCACGAGTGTCCCTCAGCCTGCCCTGCACATCAACAGCAGAAAGATGCCGATTTCTCAAGGAAGTCAAGGCAATAAAACAGTCATCCGTCGTGTTTGTGACACATCCTCTTCCAGATCCTGGTCTCCGGCGGTACTCTCCCGTCTCTAAGTATCGTTTATAAACTCGACGCACTGCTGATCGACTCAAATTTAATCTTCTTGCCACATTTCGCTGACTTAGCCCTTCACGAACGAGAGCTACCACTTGAGCGGCTTCTGCTTCAGTTGTATCCATATTTTATGGTTAAAAGCAACGAATATGATTGCTCTAACAAAAGATTAAATCACTACGATGCACGGTGAATAAATCACTACGATGCACGGTGAATATGCCGCGACAAAAGTTCGAAATAAACTAACCTTGCACTCTATGCAAAAGTCATTAATTTTTTATCAGTGCTTTTAAAATGTTACAAATACCCACAATAGCACTTGTATTCGTCTAAAACAATGTCAAGTGGGTACTCAGATGTTTATTTATAAAGCATAAGCAAAACATACCAATATGTCAAGGCATACTTAAGATAACAACTTTGTTACTCAAAATTAGCGGGTGGGTCGATTTTTTTGGCGGCCAGGTACTAACAACTAACATTGTACTGTTTTATATTTTATGTTGTCTCTTTTGTTTTAGCGCAAGGGTTATGTCATGACCAATGTCATGATATGTCAATACATTGGCGGAATTGTAACACTCCCTATTCACAGTAGCCACAAACAAGAACTGAACTGAACATCCACTGCTAAACATAGATCTCTCTCATAGATTACCAGTGACCAATTGTGTGTAGCATGCACCCAGTGGCTCCCACCAACCTTCATTAGGTTGTCTTTCCATCTAATGAGAGACCATCTCGCTGTCCCGCGCAATCACTGCGCTTTTAGGTATGAGTGTTCTCCATTCAAGACACTTCTCCCAGTTCTTCTATGTGCCTCGCACATTCTCACCTCAACTTGCAGCTCCTTTCATGACTTGTAGGTGATTTTAATTCTCGTTTTAGGGTTTCAGGTGACCCCCAAAATGACTTATTGTAAGGTATTTATATAATTTAACTAAAGAAACCGAATGATATACTATAGTTTAGAGTAGGGTTGTAAATTTTGAAATCCAGGATTTGAAGGTAGAAATACCAGGACATTTCAGTTTAAACCCAGGGCGCACTATTGTGTTTGGAATCCTCATGAGAGCTTGTATAAGCTTTTATTGGACAAGGTACAGAAAGCTTTCCACATGGCTTCTTTGTTTCAAAAAGTGTCAACGACCACACATGCGAGACACGGGCCCTGTTAAACAAGAATTGGAGATAGTAGTGGCCAGTGAATTTTACACACAAACCTTTAAAAACCAGGATGCTACTTAAAAACTATCCAGGACAGCCCAGGATGCTCCAAAAAGCAGTACATGTCCTGGGAAAACAGGACGGTTGGCAACCCTAGTTTAGAGTAAATGTCTATTTCTTTGCCTTGAACATGTATTACAATATGTCATAATATCATTTTCTTATAGGTAGTTTAACTACTTCCTGCATTTATAATGCAAGGCATAAACATACTAACATGGACTATAGAAAACCGACTTACTGCCTATCGCCTCGATCAATTGTCGTCAATTGACGCAAGAGTTAATTAGTATGGACATCGGGACCGCTATAGTGACTCAATCGGAAAAAAATGCGTGTACTTCCCTTTCGTTTCGAGTTCCAGTTGAACCAACAAGTTATGATTGGAAAGTTGATCAAAACAACATAACAACTGCAACATAAGTAATGAAATGCGCGTTACAGCATATAACATTCCAAGTATTGTAATCTTGTAATTTGTTACCTAATGAACACGTAAATACATAAAATATGAACAAATAAACGTTACCTGCTATGTTATGTTCTTTACAACTGGTGTCAACTAATAAACCACTTTCAACGATCGTCCTTCATAGTTTACACTTATTATAGAGCGCATAGTATTGTAATTGATTGAGTTGCGTTGCGAAAGGTTTGATTTATTATTGAATAAATAATTGACGGCACATATTCGCAAAGCCAACACAAAGCACCGACGCCATATTTATTATGACATTTCCGTCAATTGTTGCCATTTTTGAGAACGAGACTAATTTTTAACATCGTTGGGGGCTGTTCCACTATCAATATTATCACGCGATACTCAAGATCACGGCCGATCTTGAGGAAATATTGTTAATATTGACGGTATCGCGATAATATTAAAATATTTCTGGATGTTCTAGAAATCAACGATTCTAGGGGCATGTACGTAATATTATTTATTAATCGGTGGCGCAGTTCAAGTTTTAGCGTGTATTTGTTATTATTATTTTATGGCAAAAATCTAAATTTTCCCTTATAAACTAGTAGTTCGCTCCGAACTGAGATCTTGCGAGTCAAAACACAAAAAAAAAATATTCTTAGGCGACTCACGCAACGATGCCTATTAATGCCTATATAGTATTTAGTGGCTAAATATGATTTAAGGAGTTGTCAAATCATACAAATACGTAAAGTTTAAACATGTTTAGTTGGTAAATACGTTTAAAGATCTGGGGGTAGCAATTTCAGAGGGCGCCAAATTGTTGTTTGAAAGAAAAACTTGTTTCACAAAGCGCTTAACTAGCATCTTGCGCACGTCCGCGTCGTACTATTAATTGATTTAGATCGATTTGATTTAGGGCACTAAAACCCCCCTCTGGCTACACCTGTTAACAGTGTAAAATAAGTAGTCCTGTCCAGTCAAATAGCCCTAAAATGACTTGATGTCTAACCAAGTTAGTGAAACTTTGACATTTGACAGAAAGTAAAAATACATCTCATAGTAATATATCTCCTCCCCCTCCCCGTCTCTCAAACGTTGGAGAAGAGGGGGAGGCGCCACATCAAATTTCTGCCTCGGTTCTGAAATATCGCAGGCTGCACAAGATAGAGAAATAGATGAGATCGGTAACTAGATAATTCGTTTGTACTTGAGTCGAAAGCAACAAAACTAGACTTCGTTTATAGTGCCCAACCTTGGCATCATGCTAGTGAACGAGACAACCAGCAGGAGTTGCGTATGGCGAACTCCATAATTTCCTCCACGAACTCAACGCAGCACTGATGTTAATAATATTGATAGTATGTAACCCTGCCATCAATACTGCCGTGATAATAATATCACGATCCAGTGTTGATAGTTTATCATGCCCCAATGATTCCTTGTTGATTTCCTTCCGGATACGGATATTCTTGCTTTATTTAGTCTAATATGCAACGAGGGCTTTTCATTCTCGATTAAACAAAAAAGTAGTTCCAACTAGCATGGTAGATGGCGCCGTCTAAACAAACACCCGAGACAAATTCCGCAAAAAAAAATTCTGTACGTGTCAAATTGTCAAAGTCGCAAGGACAACATAAAAATTTCTAGAGAGCATGCTCTCTCCGTTTTTGTTTCGTCTTGTGTGTGGCAATCAATGTTATTTTGTGATCGTATTATTAATTAGACCTGTTTGGAATCTGACTAATCGATACACTGTACAATATATATATCTTCAATGGATGTTGATAGTTGTTCTGGAGAAGCTTTGCTCCATATGAACATTGAAGATAAAGCAGTTTTCATAAATATTTTCTGGCAGCATATTATATAAATAGATAACTTATTAGAGGTAAAATCACAAGTACAAAAGTACCTAATCCACACCAGCTATTATTTAAGTACCGTAAAATATCGTAATTAGGTAGATAAGTAGGTACATAAAATATCGCTAAAATAACTTATAATAATTATTCCAATCTGATGGCGTCACAGCTATATCAGTTACACGAAAGTGAGCTGAATATAATAATGAATACTTCAATATGTACGAACAAGGGTTTACATGTTTAGTTGCTTGTACCTATTCATTTCGTTTTGCGAACTCCATCCTTGTGATAACGGTGCTGTTGTTTTCGCAATAGTAGACAACGCACGGTTTAGTCAGCTCTTCTATACATAAACAGACCCTCCTGTTTGTAAACAATCATTTATGATTTTATTCTAATTCAAATTTTGATTGATACGGCAATTGACATTGACAATTCACTTTCTTTTGAACACAGACAAAATACACAAGTGCAACAATAGGCGTGCAATGATTGCTATTTTCATATGATCAAATGATTATTTTTATCAATGTTATTTCACATGTGTAAAATCACAGGCAATGATTTTTAATAAAATGCCGTAATGACAGACTCTCTATTCTTGATAGTGCTAGTTCACATATGAAAAATCACGGGCAACGAAAACTCCTGATGAATTCCGAAGAAATGCAAACGACTGTGATATGTAGCAGTCAGCAGACTTGAATGACAACAACCGATATACCATGATTAGCGGAACTGATTTCATTTGAATGAGTTTTATCAGACTAGGCAAAGGAAAATAACAGGTGTGACATAAGATTTTTCACATGCTACTCGTGAAACGTTCTATCCCTAGTGGTTGACCAAGCAGCGCTATCTACTAACAGTTCTAAAAACTTGGCCGTGAAAACCCCTCATTCTTTTTAAAAAATAGTTCAAAAACGTTGTGCTTTCTTTCAAATGGCTCGGCTGTTCACACTATAACTTTTTCTTTGTTTTTTTCCATAGATTCAGTGTTGCCAACCTCGACTAAGCATCCCCCCCCTAGCGTCATCTTGAAATCCTCCTCTTTCCCCCTAACACTAACTCAACATCACTCTAGACCAAGGTTTCAAAACCCTTTTTTGCCTAGCGCCCCCCGGATTGTAAAAAATATTTTCGTACTCCCTTTTTATTTTTCCATATTTTACATTGCTTCAATAAAAAAACAAACGTTTAATAACGCGACATTTTTTTTCATACGAAAATTAAACAACATCTTTCATCTCTGTGTTACATATTGTATGCGCCTTGTTTAGTACAATGAGTGATCGAACTAGTTGGCTCAATTAAATATGTGTGTAAGTGTTAAAATAAGAACATTAATCAGTAGATAGTTTTATATATCCGAATATGCCCCTCTTAGGACCTCTCTACGCCCCCCCCCCCCCCCCAGGGGAGCGCGCCCCGCCAGTTGGAAAGTCCTGCCCTAGACTATTATTACACACGCTTGAGTATGCATTAAATGTTTTACCTTAATTTACAGAGAACATATTTCTGCTGATATCTACGAGATTACACACCTTCATAAAATTTAATTCATCAATCCAATCAATGACGATTTTCTAATTTACGTTACAAAAACAGCTTCAAATGAATTTCCCATAGGAAATTCCTCTAATAAAATGTAACTCCTGAAAAATGTGGTAAAAAAATTGTACCCCTAGTGTATGCCATTAAAAAATATGGCTCCTAAAAATACCCCTTTACTTCTAACTTATCCCCAAAATTAGGGGGAAAACCCCCAAGTTGGCAACACTGCATAGATTAATTTCATTCCATCAAACAGCTGTTTGTTTGTTTGATAACTTTGACATTGTATTTGCTGATTGGCAACATTTCATTTTCCTAATCATTTTCTCTATGCCTTATGTTGACGTTTCAAGTGTCCCCAATTTCGTGAAAAACAAATTGAAAACTGAAGAAACTGTAAGTAAAGTTGATTCCAAACTCCACAAATGTATTAATTCTATTATACAAACGCAAAATCTTTACGGTTTATCGTTTAATGTCAACAAAAGCACTCGGTTTACCTTCGTCATCTCAGCTGTCAAACAAGTTTACCTTTTATTGTTAGTTCTTCAAACGTCCACCGTTCACAGCAGCGCTTCCATCAAATTATTTCAACCGCCAAAATCATTGTCACTTTTTGCCGACCGTTCAATTTCCGAGTAAGCAAACCGTGAATTTTATTGTGATTCTTCGTCAGCCCTCGCTAAATAACATCACAAACTCAAGAATCCTCACCAGCAAGAAGCTTTACCGCTAGAATATATTAAGAACAATGGCAAAACTGCACATAACCAACGTAGTTGTTCTCGACAACCCGAGTCCTTTCTTGAACCCTTTCCAATTTGAACTGACTTTCGAATGCATCGAAGAACTGA
Organism: Philereme vetulata; assembly: GCA_918857605.2. Taxonomy (NCBI): domain Eukaryota; kingdom Metazoa; phylum Arthropoda; class Insecta; order Lepidoptera; family Geometridae; genus Philereme; species Philereme vetulata. Next base: position 5,672,252 of record OU975427.1, on the reverse strand, counting down.
AGGAGGACCTCGAATGGAAAATGATTTACGTGGGATCGGCTGAGACAGAAGAGCACGACCAGATCTTGGATACTATTTACGTAGGGCCGATACCGGAGGGTCGTCACATGTTTGTCTTCCAAGCTCCTTCTCCAGACGTGACGCGGATCCCTGAAAACGACGCTCTAGGCGTCACAGTGGTGTTACTAACATGTTCGTACCGCGGCCAGGAGTTCGTTCGCGTAGGATATTTCATCAACAATGAGTATAGCGAAAGTGAACCTGAACTTAGAGAAAACCCTCCTGCGAAGCCCCAATTTGACAAAGTAGTAAGGAACATTCTAGCATCAGAGCCTAGAGTGACTAGATTCAAGATAAACTGGGCGGAAGATACGGCAGCTCAGGATTCAGGAGATGTCAACTTAGAATCACATGCCCCTAGTAATGACTCTTACGCATTCAATGCAGACAGCCAAATCAGTGGTATGGAGTTTCATGGAAGTTTTAGTGGTTATGGAGATAATTCCAATTCGGTAGCTCCAATGGAATGCTGAGGTATGTACCAATTTTTAAAATTTGTTTTCACATGAAAATAGGTAAAGAGAAAATGATTTTAACTGTCAATAATAGTAGTTACTCGGAAGCCATGAAATAGGCACTTAGTGACCACTCTAGTTAAAAGTTCTGGCCTCTACCATAATAAATAACTCGGTGACCCAATCTGATTTTAATAACTTGGGCAGCGCATTGAACATGGATTTAATTAAACTTTGGTAACTTTTTGTTGACAAAGCTGCAGTTGGAAACTAGTATATTTTATGTATGTATTTGCAAAGAGTATTTATGAATTCTATCAGTTATTTAGTTTCCTTATATTCATCATAGTTCAGGGCTAGATAGTGCTGTGTTAAAATTACCATCATTGCTATTAATAATAGTAATATGAAATAGATTTAGTGGATACTAATTTTAGCAGGGATTATCTCTAATATACTCGTTACCAGTGAAGTTCATTCTATTATATCTGCAATAAGGCTCCTTTGAAGCTCCAATGTCATTGTATGTCATTGAACCGAGCATGTCCTGACATGTTCATGCACACCAGTTTTATTGAGTCATCTGACTATTAATTAGCAGTCTGTGTAATTATCAGTGTAGTATTATTATGAATGCATTATTTTGTACAAGTATTGTTTTGAAATTCACATTTAATGTGTGACAAATTTTTGTTTAATGTGCAAATATTTGTTCTATATCTCTGGTAAGTCATAGACAATCTTAGTGTGGGGTCACAACTAGGGTTACCGACTTTTTTCTATCTAATATAGTATTTTCGAAACTGTTACCTCTAAAAATAAAGTAAATAGCAAAAAAATAAAAATTAAGTAGGTAGGTATGTGGCTAAAATATTTATTTTTAAAATGAATATTTTTTGCTGCTCTGTGACTTAATAATTAAATTTTTCTTTTTAAGAAAGCATTCATATGCTTGATGGCAGTCCAAATTTAAGTTGAAACCATTAATTCTGCTTTTATTAAATTCAAACTGGCCCTTTTACGCTCATCTCTCCGTTTTGTCTTCATCACACAAAATATGCAATCTGTGAATGCTGATGTTTTTGAAAATTTTTGGTCAGAAAGTACAATGTCCAAAATTTTGTTCATTTGATTGATTTCTGAGTACAAATTGTTAAAATTAATTTTTCTTGTCAGCAATTTCATATTTTAAAGCAGTGGGTTTTAAAAAAAGTTTTTTTTAAATAAATAAATATTTCTGGACATTTCACACAGCGCTATCTAGCCCCAAACTAAGCAGAGCTTGTACTATGGAAACCAGATAACTGATAGAATACTTATATACTTTTTTTTTTGTAAATACATTTATATTATATAGAGAAACAACTGACCAGACCCGGAACAAATATCTGTAGATCATGCAAACATTTGTTCCGCAGCGGGAATCGAACCCGCTACCTCCTGCGTCTCAGCCAGCTATTCGCCCACTGCACCACGGAGGTCGTCGATTAAGGCTGCGTTTTACGCAAAATATAGTAGGTTCGCCTTCTATATATTTTTTTTATAAATATAGTATTTGATCCCCTAATATAGTAGAAAACTATATTATATAGTAGGGTTGGCAACCCTAGGCACAACTATGTATGTTTTGGATGGATTTGTAATAATATAATCCTAATAATAGCCATCTCATTTCAGGTTAGTTCAATGAAGTATGAAGTTCAAGGATGTCATGAATGCTGTCTCACTCTAGCAATAATGAAGATGAAGAGGACAGCATATTGATTCTGCTACAAGTATGGCAAAGAAGCGTATTATAGTAGAGTAAATAATGACTAATGTCGCACATTGAGTCCTTACATAGCATAATTATGAGAATCATTACATAATACTATTTCTTATTACAAAATGTCATAAGATATTGTATTGTATTCATGTTTCAAGAAAGGTAAACCACTGTAAATAGGTTGAAATAATTAATTCTTCCTTATCTTTTTGTTTGTTGTAGCTTGTCTGGAAACTCTGGAATAGGTGACTTTATCGCTCTTAGCGATAAGGCCGTTTATTGTGTATGTTTATTCTAGTTTGGTATTTTCTTTTTATCTAATATATTGTAGGTATTTAATTATTATTTAGTACTATTGCCTTAATTTATTATTTTTCTCTGAGGTTGGTACTACATGGCTTTTAACCAAAAAAGGAAGAGGTTCCTAATTTTTCTTTGTTTTTTACCTCAGAACTCTGGTCATTTATCAACTGATTTGGAGAACTCTCTTTTAGTTTCTCATAGAAATTTCATTAATATCGGTTCAGTACTTGTTTATTCTGTTACCTGAAGTCGGCTAAATTTTTGTTAAAAAGTTACTTGTCTCATCTTAAAAGATTTTTAATTGATTTTAAAGTATGTGACCTTTTTTTAGAAACAATTAAATGCTGAAGGACTCAATGTGTGCCAGCAAATGACTGATCTTTTGTATGTACGTGTAAGAGGTTATATTGATTTTAGTTATTTAAATGTTCTTAATCACTGACCAGTTCTTATGGTGCTCCTAAACAACAACATTTTCATGCCAAAAGCAACCTTGTTACGGCTATATGTTCGTCAATATTGTCATACTTACCTGCCATATTGATAGAATATTTTGGGTACCGCAAGTTTTGGAAAAAAATCATTCAGAAGCAAGACAATAGTACAAGCTTCCCATACAAAAATTTTATAACCCATTTGACTAGGTTTTTTGGGATTTGTTCTTTTGTTAATGGAATCACACTGAACCTAGTAAATAAACTGGTGTGGTGAAAAACTGGAACGCAGACTCGATATCACATTTCCTTGAGAGCCAGCAATCGTTATCAATGTGCAATTGTTGATATTTTTGGTTTTATAGATCCGTTTATGTTTATAATTACACCGCACTTTGCAAACTACAGGGTGTGTGTTCTACGACCATTAAATAACCATAATGTATGACCTGAGTGACTAATATAACCTGGTTTATTATTAGGGATCGGCATAGGTAGTGCTATTTTGGGTCAATGAACTTGAATGATAAGTTAATATTGATATGCTCCGGGATTTATTCCCCGATTCCCGGGAATATTTTTCTGAATGTCGATGTAAATGAAGTTAAACTGTTAAGGATGCCATGAGTACGCACGATGACATATCAGACTACACATTTCTGGTTAAGACTAGTCCCGCACAGTGCTGTTTGCCATAATACTTACTGGTCCATAGGCGGCATCTGATCTGATTATACTCGAAACGGGTGGTTTAATGTGTCGTCATGTGTACAACTACAATGACTTTATAAAATAAAAATATATTTCCCAGGATTTAGAAGGCATATCCATGTTAAGCTAACACTCACTAATTCCCGTGAATAGCGCTACCTACGCCGATCACTATTTATTATACATGGTGTTCTAGAACTAGTATGTTAATTCGAGGGCGATGTAAATGTTGTACCACTTTTTTTTATTAGCTTTTGCGGCTCTTTTATTGCTACGGTCATTGAGGCCTATTGTGATCGCCACTTGTGTTTCTACGACATGAATTCAATGATTTTTATTGTAAAATTACTTTGTAAAAAATTGCTGGTCTCGGCTAAGATTTTGTTTATTAGCTGTTTTAGGACCTTAGGTCAATTATTAAAAAATGTAAAATGATTCATTGGTATAAATAAGAGTAAATACAAGTAGCCAATTTGTTATAATCACAGTTACAAGACACTGGGGTAAGAATAATTATATACAAAGCTATAACAAATCAATCAAGAAATAAGTACCCAAAGTATATAATAACCTAAGTAAGTACTATCAGTATAATGGAGCGTCGAAACCGGACTAGATTTTCCGAATCCCAGTTTTTGACGTCTTCCATTGGACAAACGAGGGTGATCTTAATTATTTGATCTTAATCTGATTATTACATGTGTTTAAGGGGAGTTCTAGGGAAGGCGCAATCTAAAAAACCGTTGATTTAAACACACACTAAAAATCTCAAGACTTGTTTCGTTAATAAAATTTTATTTGTTTTTTTTTTATGAAATGTCAATTTTATGATCGGAATTACCCCGTTAAGGCATAACTAGTTCCGGGACCTGTAGAAACTAATCTAAAATGGCGCCCATAATCATTACCTGTCATTTGCACGCAAGTGTGCACTCGGTCGAACATGTGAGAGGCAGTTTAGATTCCTTTATTAAACCAGGTTATATCTAATTTTTAAGATGAAGACTAAACAGAAATCTATAATGGAGTTTCTACGAAGCCTCTATCTTTAGGATTGCAAAAATATAATTTATAAGTAAAAAAATATGAAATAAAAGATGACCTTGTTTATGTTATAATTTATAATATTTTTACTAAACAGATTTTTTTTAACTACTATGGATTGTGAATATTTATAATCTTTAAGGTCACAGCTCACTACATCAACCCCGCACCGCCACCCAGCCCGCACCGCCTTGAGCGGCTAGTATTCTTTATATGAAAGGACGTGTGCTCACTACATCACCTCCGGATCACCTCGGGCGTATGCCGACCCCGCGCGGCCAGCGAGTGATTCACTCGAGCACAATGCGACGGCGATGCTTCGCTTGCCGCCTACCCGTCATTTCCAGCCTTTCTTTCTAACGTGTCTGTTGCTTTCAAAATGTATAAAGAAAGAAAGACTTGGTTGACAACGCGACGACCACCCGTTGACCGCGCGAAGTCCACTGACCACGTGGCGTTCATTGGTAATAACGAGGCGTCCACCCGCTGTCAATGAGTGACCGCCGAGCGGCGAGACGGTGCGAGTCGGGGGCCGGGTTGATGTAGTGAGCTGTGACGTTTAGGCCTAACGTAGACGACCGATAAATTGGTCGAATGATTTGTCTCCAGAAACTAATAGAGTTCTTTCAGTCTTAGAGTGCGCCACTACTTTTTTTTTTATCTAGCCTATGCTGTCCCACTGCTGGGCAAAGACTTCCAACTCATCTCTCCACTTTTTTCGATCTTGTACTATATCCCGCCAGTCCCCATAAAAAGCGTCCAAATCATCGCGCCATCGCTTCTTAGACCTTCCACGGTGTCACTTTCCATCCACAGGGCTCCATCCAGTTACGACCTTAGCCCACCTATTTGGTTGCATGCGGGAGACAATGACCCGCCAAATCCCACTTGAACTTGGCAGCCTTGATACCGACGTCAGCGATGCCGGTCCTTGAGCGCAGCGAGGCGTTCCGAATCCTGTCTATTCTCTTACTACTTTATTACGGTCAAATCCAACCGCTCTTTAGTATATACAATCATAAAGATAATTTCGCGACGTTCTGTTATAAGTAAATTGTGTGTCTAAAGTTGATGGACGAAGGGCAGTGCATCGTAGCTCGTAGAGTACGACTCTAAGGTGCGTTACCTACGAGACAATGCTTTGTTTTTTGGGATGGGGCCATTTGCTTGTTTCATCTCCCAAGTTATAAAAATAGCTTCATGTAGACGCAATGGAGTGGCGCGCTTTTTAAATTTGTTATACTAACAGTAGTGTTTTATAACCGATTATTGTTGCTCGTCTATGTTAAGCCTTAATCTGTTTGTATAAGGGTTCAACGACCCTAATTATATTTTCTAAACTAAATTTAAGAAAGGCCTAAATTCCAGAACAATGCTCTTAGTATTCATCGAGATTTTTATCCGACTGCACCAGAAGGGATGTTATAGTCCCCTTTACTGTTGCTCACACGGTCTGTGATGTTACCGATGATACCATGCGCAGCCGATGGCAACAGGCAGTCACGAACAACACCGAGGCTCTCCCACGGTCCGTGATGCGAATCGAAGCAATTTTTTTTTCAAACTTTCGCGATCACTGTACATAATTATGAATTTAAACGGGTATTTATCGCGTGTGCACCTTTTTTATTTGTTATCCCGACGTTTCGACTGTTGCAACAGACGTGGTCGCGGGCAGACTACATACGCAATAAATATCCGTTTAAATCGGTAATTATTTTATTTGTCCGAAAGAGAAAGTAGAAAGTGCCTCGCACGAACTCGCCCCGCAACTTGGGAGTTACACGCGGCGGATCGGACGCACCGCTACAGACGTGTGACCGTGCGTCGGTGCGGGTCTTTTTGTGATATCACAGAACGTGAGAAGCTACTTTTATATACACGGTGTCCTTTAAATCGCTGTTTTCCCAGATGAAACATTGTTCAGACCATGGTCTACTAACTGTTATATATTTAAAAAAAAAATCGGTCTTTGAAAAACATAAAAAGTTGCGAACTTAAAACGTTTATTTTAACGTTACGCCCTACAACATACCGCCCGCCGTATCGCCACAAAAATAATAATAGTAGGTACGATACGGCTAACGTGCCAATGAACTATATGTCACGGCAAGTTTATGAACAAAGTTAGACTTATTTGAGGTCTAGATTTTTTTTTATTTCTCTTGTTCGATGCTATAAACTGTTAGTAGGCCATGGTCTGAACAACTTTTGTTCTGGGAAAACAGTGATTTAGAGGACACCGTGAAGATATCTTTTCAGTTTGTTTTGCGGTCAGGTTTTTTGTAGGTAATATTTTAAATCTCAAGTAAATAACAATTTTTGTACGAAATAAAACTTCGGATTACGTAGAATAGAATATATTTTTGTGTACAATAACATAATGTAGCATGTGTTAAATTAAGTTGTGTAAAAATATTAAAACCTGATTAGTTATGAAAAACGTTATTTTATTTCTTAGAGCTTATGGAGGGGACCAGGTGAGACAGAACACAGAACGGATCACAAACAAAATAAGGGTAGACGGACAGGAAAAAATACAATACAATGAGATTATCTAGATACGCAGTAGCGTGTCCAAGCCAAGTTCCATCTAACAGAACTGGCAAGCAGCACCATGTGTAATATTTAGAGATCGGCGTAGGTAGTGCTATTTTGGGTCAATGAACCTGAATCATAAGTTAATATGGATATGCACTGGGATTTATTTCCCGATTTCCGGGAATATTTTTCTGAATTTATATTGTCACATACATACCGCCGCATATTGTGTATGTACTCGCTGCAAATGTGCGTATAGTGAAACCGAGTCCTCGCCTCACCCGCGATAAGCTACAAAAGCGTGAGGGAAAGGGATGACTTTAGTGACCAATACAACATGTATTTTCATAAAGCTGAATAGTTACTATGTAAAATACGAATTCCTAAAAAAACCTGTTAAATATATTTGCCGGGATTTAGAAGGCGTATCCATGTTAAGTTAACGGTCAATAATCCCGTAAATAGCACCTACGCCGATCACTAGTAATATTACACGGACCATTTGGAGCCACTTTTGACCACCTCAAAACTCAAAAACGATTACACATAAACATGTCAAATTTGGCTCATATATTGAGACTTGCAAGATACATATGTGCTCCAAATTTCATAAACACACCGTAACGGTTATTTAGATATTAACGTCCAAAAAATCGACATTTTTATTATTGACCAACTGACTGACCTATAGATAGATCAAAACTCTAACCCAGTTCCAGATGACCTAGAAAGTTCAAATTTGCCATCCAGATAGGTAGTTGGGTGAATACAAAGGAATAAATCAGAAACTAGTAAATTTTTATCGTTTTATCATAAGTTTTAAATTAATTGATTCTATTAGGAACACTTATAGTGCCTGTAACGTAAGAATCAGCAATCAACATTGATTGCTGATAGAAAATAACACAAAAAAGACAGTTATACCTAACGTGACCATTTATTTTTGTTGTCAGAGCGGGACGCTTGCGGAATTAAATAAAAAAAAAAATTATTCTACTATTTAGGTATTTATTAAAAAAAGAAAAGGAAATGAAAAATAATATGTTAGGTGCCTATATCAATATATGAAATATTAACATTACATTGTGGTTGAAGATGCATTTGTTTTGTATTTGTCGGTGGAGCAAATTAGTTTTGAAATGTCTTTATCACATGATTTGATGATGTTAGACTTTGTGTTATTGTGACTCGCTGCCGTACATTGTGGTTGAAGATGCATTTGTTTTGTATTTGTCGGTGGAGCAAATTAGTTTTGAAATGTCTTTATCACATGATTTGATGATGTTAGACTTTGTGTTATTGTGACTCGCTGCCGCTATCGCCCACGCCTTTCGAATCCAATGATCCTCATAGGGGGTACGTTTAATGAATTTATCGTTTGGTATCTTTGTCAAAGCGGGACTGTTTTGCTTTGGTTGGGGACAACGGGACAGACAGCCTGAAAGCGGGACTGTCCCGCCCAAAGCGGGACGAATGGTCACGTTAGTTATACCCCGTAAACATAAGTAAATACAGTAGATTAACAGAAATCATTTAGTATTCATTTTATTATGAATAATTAAATACTAATAATTTCTGTACAAAAGGTAATGATATCCCATCAAAAACATAAATGTGAAATGAGAGCCAAGTTCAATATTGTATGCCTTGGTTGTTGACTTCAACGACACAAGAAGTGAGATCTAAATGTGTGCCAAGTTCAATGGTCGGGCTACCAGACTGGAATGCGCTGCCTGTTTCAATTCGGAACGCCAAATCCCCTGTTTTTAAAAACATGGTTAATAAACATTATCTGTCAACCATCGCTCGCTAAGACTTCGGAATTTGAAATTTGTATAAACTTATATTTTTTACATATGTATTTAGAAGTAGGTTATTTAATTATTATAAAAAATATTTATATGTATTATTTTAGTAATATAAGTACTTGTTCTGTTAGTTTTTATTTGATTAACGCCGCCGTCCTCATTTGTTCACACAGATCCTGTCCATCCAAAGGTTGCCTGGAAGAGATCGCTTTTAGCGACGAGGCCGCCCATTGTACCTTTGATTTAATTGTGTATTGTCTTTTGTTTGTTTTATTTTTAATGGTGTGAAATAAAGAAATTATCTGATCTAATCCCAATGAGGAACTATAGCTTCAACCATCATCTTCCTAAGACTGCTGACTAAAGGCCTCAATCATAGATTTCCAGACAGACCGAACTTGCGGCGAAATAAAAATATTATATTTCAGATTACATAGTTAATTACTTAAATACTAGATTAGTAGGTAAGTAGGTACACAATAAAAAAAAATAAGTGGCGCTCCGGGAGACAGAAGTGAAAACTTGAATAAAAGCAGACTACATTACAGATACTTATATACAGAGGTGTCAGTAACAGTCAGTGACAGGTGTCGGTAACAGTGTCGCGAGTTCAATGGAACTCACTTCCGGCGTATGTTTTTCTAAACCAGTATAATCTTGGAGTCTTCAAGTCCAGAGTAAATAGTTTCTTTCTAGGCAAGCGTGCTCCATCTTCGATCACACCTTCACTTACCATCAGGTGAGGTAGTGGTCAAGCGCTTGGCTATCATCAATAAAAAAAAAATGGTTTTTCCCCATCTCAAAAAATGCTCAACTCTCCTAAAGAAGTTTTCACTTCAATAATTAAAATACTTACAAGAAACAAAGAAAATGACAAATAGGTCTTCGCGCTGAGAGTGACCAACCTACGGTATGATCACTCTCAACACGAAACACTTCCATATCGGAGAGGTAACTCTGTCCGATATGGTTTTGAGGATGCTGTATTGACTGTCCCGCACTCTGCTAATCAGGGATTCAGTTTTCTTGCGTAGGATGACTTCCAAAACAATGGCTACCAGCAACATCGTCAGTGCCGAGGAACTTTCATAGAACAGTCTTATTTTTGTCTGTTAAAGATCTAGTCAAAATGTCTCTTCAGCGGCTTACAACGCTGCGTGCGCTAATGGCTAGCCAGCCGACAGCGCTAGCAGCCTACATCATACCAACCGCCGATGCACATAATGTGAGTATGAGTACTTATAATAATCTTGCCCTTTGACAAGTAACTGACGACCTCCGCGGCGCAGTGGGCGGCTGAAACGCCGTGGGTTCGATTGCCTTAGGCCGTTGTTCACCGCCACCGTCACCGGGACGTCACCGAGACGAGATGACGGCGCCGATTTAGCGAAACAATTGGATGTAATTGCTCCAACTCGTTCTAAAATGTTATAATTTAGACGTAATTTGATTTTCTATATTGTTAGTATTCTAAAAAGATCATTAAAATGAACAACCAGCCTCGTTTCTTGCCTTTCTTGGCTTGTTAGGTTAGCGAAGGAACAGGCAGTAAAATTGACGATTAAATTTTTTGTCTTCCAGTCAGAATACATAGCTCCCGTGGACGGTCGCCGGGAATGGATATCTGGGTTCACGGGCTCGGCGGGCACTGCTGTGGTGACGTCATTACATGCGCTCGTCTGGACTGATGGCAGGTCAGTAGGTACACCACTAAAAACAAGCTTCTGCCCGGGGCTTCGCGTAGGGTTGCCACCTTATTTACAAGCAAATAGAGTAAATTTAATTTTTTAGGCTAGAAAAAGTACAACATCTGAAAATAAAGTACTATTTATTTACCAGACTATTTCTCTTCCATACATATTTTTTGTTACTTCTAGCAACATCTAACAAATATTTGTTACTTTTAAATATAATAACGGCATCTTTACAATCAGTCTAAATCTAATCTAAAATAATAATAATAATCTCGTGAAGGCCGAGAAGGACAAGCTAAGCAAGTACCTTGACTTGGCTCATGAGATTACCGCCATGTGGGATGTGAAATCAACGATTATCGTTCCGATAGTTGTGTCGGTAAACGGACTGATAGCGAAGAGCCTCGAACAATACCTTAAGAGGCTTTCGCTAGGAAGTTGGGTCAAGGGTCAGATACGGTCAGGCGGTACTCCTGGACTCGGCACGCATAGTCAGGAGGTTCCTCTCTCTGCAGCCCTAGCCACCGATCGCTTGGCCCTTGCTTCGCGGTCGGTGGTTTAACCGTTTTTATAAATGTATTTTTTTAAGATACGTTGTAGTGAAAAATGTATTTTTTATAAACGAGTTTTGAAATAAATATGTGTGAATAATAATAAATATATATTTCATTTTTTATTAGGCCAAGGGATGCTCTATTGCGTTCCTCCCGCCACTTAGCATTGATCAGAGAAAAATCTCTCTCTGTGAATGCTAAAGTGGCGGGAATGAATAGCAGAAACAACACATTTTTTTCGCAATTCACAACATTACATTGACGTTTTTGGTTACGTTCAAAAGCAGTCCGTTCGGTTACACGTAAAATATTCCATTTAAAAAAACGTTCACAAGAAAATATAAAGTATTTTCACGTGATTTACTGCCCTCTTATAGTATAAAGTACGATTGGCCAAAATAGAGTACAATACTTAATTAAAATTATAAAGTACGGGTGGCAACCCTAGCTTCGCGCGAGAGTTGTTATATAATAGTATTTTTCAAACTTTCGCGATCACTGTACATAATTACTGATTAAATCGGGTATTTATCGCGTATGTACCTTTTAAATTTGTTATGCCAACGTTTCGATTGTGTTGCTGTTGCCGTGGTCACGGGCGCACTGGAGTACTTGGAGCTACCGTCGAGAAGTGATGGCAGCTGCAGCAACTACCCTCACTTGGTCTTCAGAATTAGAAACGTCCTCGTTCATATTACGACACACTACACTAACCGTATCTACGCACTGAGACGAGCGATCACGACGCGCGCACCTAGCAATCACCGGGTTCCAGGACGCTGACAGTGTATTCAATCTTCCCGATTGAATATTGGAAATTTCTTGATTTCAATCGCTCCACGAACCATTCTCTTGTAATAATGGCGTTCACTAGAGAGAACCTTAGGATCATGAAGTTCAATCCAATGATTCGGTCCCGAGTCTACCAGATGCTGATGCAGATGCAGTATCCAGTCCGCCCGTGACCACGGCTGTTGGAACACAGTCGAAACGTCAGGATAACAAAAAAACCGGCCAAGTGCGAGTCGGACTCGCGCACGAAGGGTTCCGTATCTATAAAAACGGCAAAAAATCATGTCTGTTGTATGGGAGCCCCCCTTAAATATTTGTTTTATTTTAATTTAATTATTTATTTTTAAAGTAAATATATAACTAAATATTCTGTGAATATTTCAAGCGTCTACCTGTTGCGGTTATCAATATAGAGCTAAAACGAGCAAAAAAATCACGTTTCTTGTATGGGAGCCCGCGTTAAATAATTATTTTATTCTGTTTTTAGTATTTGTTGTTATAGCGACAACAGAAATACATCATCTGTGAAAATTTCAACTGTCTAACTATCACGGTTCATGAGATACAGCCTGGTTTTACCCTATCGGTACGGAACCCTAAAATTTAGCCTATTCTTAATCCAGGTCATAATGTATCTTTGTAGGGACACACTACATACAGAATAGCTGACTCGCGTAAGTCGTACCTAAGTAGATGATCGCTGTTGTATTGTTTGTAGTGTGGCCGCGCCAGTCGTCTCTCCCCGCTCATTCAGTTCATACATGTACACTTGTGGAAATATATATTGGTAATTGGATGATGCATCTACTCATTCCCACCTCCTCATCAGTGTATCCTTTCATAATGAGGATCTTTCTAAATATGCAACATTATGATTATCCCGAACCCCTAAATTTGTGACCCCGACGTGACCAAGTGACGTGAAAGTACCAAATTTCATCAAAATTGGTTCAGCCGTTACGGCGTAAAATCTTTTTGCAACACTCACTTTTACAAACAACCTACTTTTGCATTTATAATATTAATATATTACAAAGAGGTAAAGTGTGTAGTTTGTAACTTTGTAAAATGTATGTTTGTTTCATTATCAGCCTACATTAGTCCACTGCTGGACATAGGCCTCTCCCAATACGCGCCACTGAGCCCGGTCTTCGGCTCTTCTCATCCAATTTCTGTCCGCCACCTTTCTTATGTCATCGCTCCACCTAGCCGGGGGACGCCCCACACTACGTTTTCCAAGACGCGGTCTCCACTCATGAACTCGTTTACCCCAACGGTTGTCAGTTCTCCGGCATAATGGCCAGTCCACTGCCACTTCAGTTTGCTAATCCGTTCGACCTAATTTCCCGAATGCTGCCCAGCCCAACTGGATCCTCCTCTTGGCCTCCTTTTCGAAGTTGTGTCTACCCATTTGCACTATCTGGCCGAGGTATACGTAGTCTTGAACAACTTCGAGTGGATGGCTTTGTACGACATGTGTTTGTAAACATTAAACATAACCTTGGTCTTGTCCAAATTCATCCGTAAACCAATTCGTTGAGAAGAGTCAGCTAGGCCGTCCAGCATGATTTGTAGCTCCTGCAGCGACTCCGCCATCAGGACTACGTCATCTGCGAATCGCAAGTGCGAGATGTGCTCGCCATTTATGTTAATGCTCATGTTTTTCCAGTCCAGCGTCTTAAACAAATCCTCCAGTGCGTTGGTGAACAGTTTCGGGGATATGACACCCCCCTGTCGCACTCCTCTACGCAACTGGATGGGATTAGACTGCTGATTCTGTACCAGGACACTCATGGTGGCTGATTCGTAGAGACATCTCAGCACTTCGATATAACGATAGTCTATTTGGCATCGCTGCAGAGATTCCAGAACAGCCCAGGTTTCGACAGATTCAAAGGCTTTCTCGTAGTCCACAAATGCTAGGCACAGGGGCTGATTATACTCCTCAGACTTCTGTATAATCTGCCGCACTGTGTGGATGTGGTCTACGGTACTATAGCCGCTTCGAAACCGGGCCTGTTCAGGGGGCTGAAATTCGTCGAACCTTCTAGCGAGACGGTTTGTGATGACCCTTGAGAATAACTTATAGAATTGGCTCAGGAGTGAGATGGGCCTGTAGTTTTTCAGCAGTGTTTTGTCTCCTTTTTAAAGAAAAGGACTACAATACTCCCGTTCCACGCCTCCGGAGTTCTCCCACTGTGAATGACAGAGTTAAACAGCTTTTGCAGTTCCCTTAGCACTGGAGGTCCTCTTGCTTTCAGAAGCTCAGATGTGATTCCGTCATCACCGGGGGCTTTTCCATTTTTAAGTTGCCTTAGAGCCATTCCAACTTCTTCTACGCTGACATCCGGCAACTCATCTGTAAAGTGGCGCGTAAGTGTAGCTCTGGAGTCGTGAGTGTCGGGTTCAATGTGTGTTTGAAGGGGGGAAATCTCAGAAATTGCTGAATCGATTTTGAGAATTCTTTCACTTAAAGAAAGCTACACTATATCTGAGTGTAGGCTAAAAGCAGCCCACAGCTTCGAGCATCGTCAAAAAGTTGCTAGCCTCTCTGTTTTCTATCGGATACATTCGTGCTGCGGAGCTCTTCAACCTGATCTCACCATCCCCATTCTATCGGACAACCAGACGCTCCGCGGTGCGACACCGCTACATGGTAGACATACCTCACATACGCACAAAGCGGTACTGTTCCACTTTTATTATGCGCACCGCAGAGGAGTGGAACGCCTTGCGTGAGTCTGTGTTTCCTGATAACTACAACCTAGGGGTCTTCTAGTCGCGAGTGAATAGGTTTCTTCTAGGCAAGCGTGTACCATCGTAGACTGCATCATCGCGCGCCATCAGGCGAGATCGTGCTCAAATATATATATATATAATATATATAAAAATTTTTTGTTTATAAATTATAGGCTAGCGAGCCTATAATTTATAAACAAAAAAATTATATATATTTTGATCATAATCCGTTCGTATCCTTGGCGGGTCAACTACTTATAAATATACTATATGAAGCTAAACTGATTGGATATTTCAGGTACTACACGCAATTTGAAAAGGAAACCGATGTGACAATTTGGACGTTGATGAAGCAATGTAAGTTTGGATAATTATCATTAATTTTTAATTGTTGTTTATATAATTAGATTGGTATAATAATTAACAACAAAACAACATAAGAATACTAATTAATAGTAGATTATTAAACGAGGGGATAAAGCAGTGTCTTGCGTCACGGGCGCTATATTGTATCCCGAACGTAACGAAGGATTCCAGAGTATCAGAATCCTGAGCGCACAGAGGGATATAAGCACGCCCAAGATGCAGACAGCTTTATCCACGAGGAGAATACTCTACTTTTCACACTATCTGCGAGACAATAAAAACCAAATCTAGGTTGGTGCATTCTGTGCAGAGGTTAGTTCGATTTACGAATAACTTCTTATTGTGTGGGTCTCTTTGGTTCAAATTTTAATACAGATGAGGTTCCAAATTCAAATCACATATTTCAATGAAATTCAATACAACTTTCCCCCGGTTTAGCCGTAGAGATTTAATAACCTGTTTTCGGTGAGGTTTACATGGCATATAATATGATATTGTCGAGCAGGTGGTGTAAAAAAGAAATTATGAATAACGGCCAAATTTTGTCCACTGTGCACTTGTTAAAATACATAAATAAATAATTCTGGACATTTCACACAGCGCTATCTAGACCCAAACTGTGTTGCCTGAAAATTATTCCAGGCAACACAGTTTGAGTCAGTTCAGTTCGCTTTCAGCGATAAGGCCGCCCATTGTACTATATTTAGCATAACTAGGTTTCAGTACAAGGTAAAAAAATGTAATCAAAAGGTAAAAAAAGGAACCCTTATAAGATCACTCTCATGGTCGTCTGTCCGTCTGTCTGTCCGTGTGTCACCACCGATTTTCTCAGGAACGGGTAGGCTTAGCAAGTTAAAATTTATACCAGATACTGAGGTCTATAGTCCCTATTAGGTGTTTAAAAATCAAGGTTCTGAGTCAACACAATAAAAAGATATGGGCCAATTTAGATTTTCGAGAAAACTTGTATGTATCAAAATTTAACTTTAATATCAGCTTTTTTATTTTTCGATATTTTCCCTTTACTTGTGCTGTAAGACCTTGCTTGTAACTAAAATTGACAATTCTAGGTCAACCGGAAGTACCCTATAGGTTTTGGGTCGAAATCCTATTATGATAGTTCCCGTTGACCTAGAATCACGAAATTTGGCAAAAAGCAAGGTTGGGAAGCAGCACAAATAAAGGAAAAATTCCAAAAAATAAAAAAAGTTGAAAATTAAAGGGTGGCCCCAAACATACATAGTTGACGAAAATTAAGATAGTCCTCTGAGTTGTATGGGCGCTCATACAGTTTAGAGGACTAGCTTAATCGGCACCAACCTCAAATAAGGTAAATAAATAAAATTGTGCTATTGAATAAAATAAATATTTAAGTGGAGCTCCCATAACAACAGACTTGATTTTTTGCCGTTTTTATGGATAATGGTACGGAACCCTTCGTGCGCGAGTCCGACTCGCAGTTGGCCGGTTTTTTTAAGTACTCTTTTAAGTTTATTTTTTTAAGTGTACAATAAAGCATTATTCTATTCTGTGTTACAGCCGTTCCCGAAACGCCATCTATTGACAAGTGGCTGTCAACTAACCTGACAGATGGCGCTGTGGTCGGCGTGGATCCCCACACCATGACCAGGGATGAATGGACGCCTATTCAGGTAACTTACAGCCCCGTATCTGTGATATTTCCGCTTATATTTTATTTGTTTCCTTTTTTTATCCAAATGGATAGTCCATTTGGCGCTGTTGGCCTCTGTTGCAGCTTAACCGAACTTTTGGCGAGCGCAGATAGCGCTCAGCCCTAGTTAGCAGCCTAAGGCAACTAGCGCAAGGGCACCACTTAGGTACGAACCTCGGCTTGGGCTGTGGCCGGGATGGGGATAGGAGAGAAACGCCCGGGTACGTGCTTGTACCTTGTATAGGCGGTAACTGAAGGAACACGTCGACCTCGCCGGCGAGGTCGGTGTATCTGTAAAGTATTTGCTTTGTCTGATGTAGATGACTCAGAAATCTACTCCGCGTTGGCGGAGGTGATTTCGTCATCCAGGTCTCCGAGAACGTATCTGGGTCGGACGATATTTCCAAACCGGGGCAGAAACTTGATGTGGGGGGGGGTGTAATATTAATATAAGACACGCATTTTTTTTACTTTATGTCAAATATCAGTGTTTCATTTTCTTTGATACCTTTTCTGTCATTTTGGGGTTATTTGACGGGACTACATATTTACACTGATATCGGATGTAGCCAGAGGGGGGTTTTGGGGCCTCAAAATAAATCATCAAATAAATAATCGATAATACGACGTGCGCTGTATGCTAAGCGCGCTTTGTGAAACAAGTTTTTTTTTCAAACATGAATTTGGTGCACCCTGAAATTGCCGCCCGGGGCAGGCGCTCCGCCCCCCCCCCCCCCCTCCCAGATCCGGGACTGTTAACTTATCTAGCTCTAACTATAACGTATAAATCAAAGTCTTCATTAGTACATTTGGACCCCGTTTTTATTTTTAGTTAGTTTAGTAGCTTTTAGTTTTTGAGTTATTAGCCATAATAAAAACTGAACTTTGACGAAATTCACAGGGTACACCAGTGACCCCACAGTGCTTAAATTTGGTATGCGTGTGGCTTTAGTGACACAATATAGGAAAAGGTCTGAAATCTGGAATAACTGCAATTTCTACTTCAAAAAAGTGTATCCAATTTACATGAACTTCCGTTACCTGTAATTTGAATGAAACTGTAGGTCAAGTTGGAGATTAAAATAAGTTTTGTTTTTATGTGAGACTCGCGAGATCTCAGTTCGGGGCGAGCCCACTAGTTATAACTATTGTTTTGTTTTCTAGTCGGCGCTTGCAAAAGCGAATATGAGAATCGTCGCGGTACCCCGCAACTTGGTCGATGAAGCGAGGACTCAGCTGAACGACCCTCCGCCCGCGAGACCTCACAATGATGTGGTGCCTCTGCCTCTCAAATATACAGGTAAGTAACTAATCAGGGCCCGTAGCCAAGTTTTTGTTTTATTTTTGAAGTAAAACTTCTTTACGCACGCTCGACGTGGGGAGTAAGCTGGTGAATGCATTACATGGACATGGAGACATGGAGAAGGAGCGTAGGGCGTTAACAGTCAGAGCTAATATCCTGGCCCGTGGGTTTGCACGGCGCAGTACGCAGGTAAAAACGACACTGCTCAGATTTTTTTTTCGAATGGACTTATCTCGCTGTTGGCCTCTGAAGCCGTTGCAGCTTAACCGAGCTTTTGGCGAGCGCAGAAGGCGCTCTGCCTTGTACGTTTTGATGAGGCAACTAGAGCAAGGGCACCACTTACGTACGAACCTCGGCTTGGGCTGTTGCCAGGGTGGGGATAGGAGAGAAACGCCGGGGTACGTGTTTGTACCTCGTATAGGCCGCGACTGAAGGGACTCGTCGACCTCGCCGGCGAGGTCGGTGTGTCTGTGTTTGCTCTGTCTAATGTAGATGACTCTTCCACATTAGCGGAGGTGATTTCGTCATCCGGGTCACCGAGAACGTGTCTCGCACGACGGAGGGTTTGACACTGCTCAGAGCGTACTGCCAGTCGTTTTATACGTGCAGCTTATGGGTCAAGCATACGCACAGAAAGAAAGAAAAAGGAAGAAAGAAAAGAAAGAAAATATATTTATTTGAACCCACTTGACATCACACACAATAAAAACAAAGTCAAAGGCACAGGGCTTTTAACGCCCTGCGCGTACAATACAATAGTGCGTTCAGGGCGTTGTTGGGGCTGCCGCGCTTCTGTAGCGCATCGGGAATGTTCGCGGAGGCGCGAGTAGACGGGTTCTCGGCGATACTGCGCAAGAAAACGGCGTCCCTGATGCGCAGGGTGCGCGGCAGCCCCAACAGCTAACTACCTGCAACTGTTCCTTCATGGAACACTGGACGAGAGCGCACTGTGCACGTCTAGTGTCTCAGGAGTCGTATGGTCCTGTCTGTTATTTTATGTGTACTTATTTTTTTTGTGTTATTATTGTTATTTGTTTATTTCATCGTTTATTGTATATATTTTTGTATTGTATGTAATATGGACTTGTATGTTAGTGCTAGTCTGAAATAAATTTAATTGAATTGTTACGAAAAGTGCGGACGGAAGTTGAGAGGGAGATATATTAGGTTGGGGTAAAAGTTTCTTCGCATTTTTTTAAGAAAATCCAAAACATTTTTAATATAGTTTATTAACATTTAACTAATGTAGGTACCATTTTGTTCGATAACTTTTTGCCATCTTGTAGGTAGGGACATGATCCCATTGCTATAGAAATTTTGGGGCTTCTGATCAAAATACTGCGACAAGTAGTTTTGGCAGTCCTCTAGTGATGTAAACCTGACACTGCCTAAAGAATTCTGAAGAGGCCGAACGGACTATACGGACTATACGGCGGATGCATTAACACCTCCCAGTCAAACTCTCTTAATTTTTGCTGAGTGGCTAAAGATGTGTGAGGTCTAGCGTTATCATGATGAAAAACCACACCCCTTTTGTTGATTAATTCCGGCCGCTTTCTCTCAACTTCTTGCTTTAATCTCATCAGTTGTTCGCAGTAGAGTTCAGAATCGATGGTCCTGCCTGGTGGTAACAGCTCATAATGAATAATGCCCTTCCAATCCCACCACACACACAGCAGCACCTTGTTGCGAGTTACCCGGGTTTCGCCACAGTCTGTGAAGCTTGACCGGCCTTTGACCACGACCTTTTTCCTTTGACCCGACCTTTGACATCAAACTTTCCGTATTGAAAACGCTTAAACCAAATTTGTGCTACTCTCACAGACACTGCACTAGGTCCATAAACATCGCAATTTTTTTTCGCGGCTTGCGTTGCAATTTCACCTTTTTTGTAGTAAAATTTATCGAATTTCTTCATTAGATTCACTCATCTTTACATTACGAAAAACAAATAAAAATCACACATTTTTCTAATTTGAATTTGGAATTATCTTCTTTAAAATTTAAACTTTGAATGATACCAAAACCAGCCAGATACAAATAGTATAGGCAAAGAGATTTTATTACAAGTTCATACATACTATAATGCGAAAAGACTTTTTCCCCAACCTATTACATTGACAAGGGAATGTCGATGATCATGGAATGAGTCAATCAGCGACCTCCTCAGCCTACATTCGCTTCGGATCGATTCGATTTCTACATAGTTTTGTTTGTTGTCGATATATCACGTGATATTTCCATAGCACATGTCAAATCCCATACATTTTAGGACTTATCGACAAGCGTCATCGCTAATCGAATGTAACTTGGCTAAGCCCTCTGGTTTGTTATAATTACAGACTAGCTGTTGCCCGTGGCTTGAAATGCGTGATTTGTCAATAAATGATAATAATATTGCTGGACATTTCACACAGCGTTATCTAGCCCCAAACTAAGCAGAGCTTGTACTATGGGAATCAGATAACTGATAGAATACTTATATATACTTATTTTTTTGTAAATAGATTACATATTATTATTAAGGTGATATGTAAAAAAAATTAAGCCACTAAGTAACTGTCGTATTGAATAGCGAAATATATATATACTATTTATTTAAGTAATATTTACTTGAGGATTTAAACTACATAAATAAAAGTCAGAAACGCAATTGGTGAAACTTTTCTCGATACAATTATTTGTCAAAATCGGCTCTTCTAAAGCACTACTATCGTTCATTCATCGACTCTAGAAAAGATTTAAAGTAATATTTAAATTTAAAGTTAACATAGTTATGTAGGTAATTATGGTACCTAAATGAATGGAAAAGCATTTTTTTTTCATTTGTTGGTTCTCATGCAATTCGAGATTTTATCTTTTGTCGCTTACGTCATTTTTACTCCTGCGACAATGCGGCGCGGCTATGACACATGTTTGTCTCATTCTTCACCTAAGCAAGTGAATAGCACTGTCACTTTTTTGCATTTGTATATTCTCCGCACAATCGTCACCGAAATTAAATTTGTATATCGTCTTAACTAGCTTCCGCCCGCGGCTTCGCACGCATTCTGGTTATAATCTAGGTACACATACCAATTTCATCGAAATCGGTTCAGCGGTTACTACGTGATTGAGTAACAAACAAACATCCAAACTTTCGTATTTATAATATTAGTGTGACGCGAAAGTTTGGATGTTTGTTTATTTATTATTGTTTATTAATTAATAATTGTAATCTTACTTCAAATCTTATAAATAAGTTAAAAACAAATAACAGAAATTACATTGCAAACCTAAGTGAAACGCAATGATGGTAACTGTGTAAATAAAATGTTTTATATATTTACAGGGAAAACAGCTGGAGAGAAAATAGAAGAGTTGAGAAAAAAGATGGCGGAGAAAAAGGCATCCAGCTTAGTCATAACTGCCCTAGATGAAGTGGCATGTACGTATTACCTTCAACATCTACCATCGTCCAACCTAAGGTTGATAAGAGATCGCTTTTTTAGCTATATGACCGATTATACATTTCACCGCTGAACAAAGATAGATAGATACATATAAAATAAATAAATAAATATTGCTGGACATTTCACACAGCGCTATCTAGCCCCAAACTAAGCAGAGCTTGTACTATGGGAACCAGATAACTGATAGAATACTTATATACATTTTTTTTTGTAAATACATACTTATAATATATAGAAAAACAACCAGACCCGGAACAGATATCTGTAGATCATGCAAACATTGGGAATGCCGTGGGGTGCCGGCAGTAGAATGTTACCCCTCCTCTCATGCCCGTGGATGCAGTATGAGCCTGCTAAGGGATACCTCCGGAAGATGGGCAGCAGCGTCTTTCCGTGTATCAACATCCCGTACTGCGCTCGCCAACCCGCCTGCCAAGCGTGGTGAGTATGGCAACTACCCATCATGGAGATCCATGGAGGCCTGTGTTCAGTAGTGGACGTTTTACGGCTGAAATGATGCAAACATTTGTTCCGCGGCGGGAATCGAACCCGCTACCTCCTACGTCTCAGCCGACTGTTCGCCCACTGCGCCACGGAGGTCGTCAAATAGATAAATAGATAGATAGATATAGACATTTATTTCGACACAAGTAACAAACACACAGAAACTACATACAGTGGATAATTAAAGACAGACAATTAAATACACTTTAACATAAATAATAAAATATAACTAAAACTAAAGATAGGGAGCCAGTCACTGTGAGCCCTGTCTGCGCCGGAACAGGAGAATGGCTCAGCATTATGCTGCACAATACACACGGACGTCAGTTAAAGTGTCAGTTAAACAGATTTCTAGAGCGATCTTGTGCGACACGCAACGGCTCCCAACAACCAGGTCTCCATCTAGTGCAAGGTCCTACGCTGCGCTGTCCAGCGCATGGTCTTGAGGACCTTTCTGTCCCAACCAGTGTCTCCCAGCTCTATTTGTCAAAATTACAGTGTTGCCAGTTACGGTAAATGGCGGAAAATTACTGCAGATCATAAATTCTAAATGTGGTAACTTTTGTTCATAATTAAACATAAAGTTTCAGGTGTTTCAGTCTTTTTGTACATGGAGACATTTATCATTTTTATCATTTTATCGGTGGGGTGGAAATCTACACAGTTTTTTTCCTGATCTCTTTATGAGTCGCTGCGTAAATAAATTCCCAGCAATAGATTTGGTTAACAAAATGGTTTCTCTTTTTTGTTTTTAAGTCACAACATTCTTAGCATAAAATGTGCTAAATTATAGAATGGTCGCGAATCTTCTTTAGTTCTGACTTCTGACACTTTATTTTAATTACGGTAGAATTGAATATGTCTACGGTAGGTGGTAGATATGTTCAAATTACGGTAGGTTTACCGTAATTACGGCGTTGTTGGCGACACTGGTCCCAACGGTTATCAGTTCTTCGACCTACGTGTTCACTGCCACTTCAGCTTGCTAATCCACTTGCTATGTTCGCTATGCCTTATGCTATATCACTTGCTATGCCTTTGGTTCGTGTAGGAATTTTCTCATATGTGACTATAAATTCTAAATGTGGTAAATTTTGTTCATAATTAAACATAAAGTTTCAGGCGTTTCAGTCTTTTTGTACATGGAGACATTTATCATTTTTATCATTTTATCGGTGGGGTGGAAATCTACACAGTTTTTTTCCTGATCTCTGTATGAGTCGCTGCGTAAATAAATTCCCAGCAATAGATTTGGTTAACAAAATGGTTTCTCTTTTTTGTTTTTAAGTCCGTAATGTGGCTGAAAATGCGCTCGCAATCGGAGTGGGGCAACCACAACATTCCTAGCATAAAATGTGCTAAATTATAGAATGGTCGCGAATATTCTTTAGTTTTGACTTCTGACACTTTATTTTAATTACGGTAGAATTGAACATGTCTATGGTAGGTGGTAGATATGTTCAAATTACGGTAGGTTTACCGTAATTACGGCGTTGTTGGCGACACTGGTCCCAACGGTTGTCAGTTCTTCGAGCTACGTGCTCACTGCCACTTCAGCTTGCTAATCCACTTGCTATGTTCGCTATGCCTTATGCTATATCACTTGCTATGCCTTTGGTTCGTCTAGGAATTTTCTCATATATGACTGTATCTCGTATAAAAACACCAAGCATAGCCCTCTCCGTAGCACGCTGAGCGACCGCGAGCTGACCTTAAGAGGTACATAGTGAGCGCCCACGTTTCTGTAACATACGTCATCACTGATGGTAACAAAAATCAAAGATTTTTTTCTCCAGACACTGAGTTATAATGGTATTTTGAAAAAATATACCATTATATACTAATTGCTCGCCTCGAATTGAGATCTCGTGAGTCTCCCATAAAAACTAAAAAAAAATGTAATCTTTTACTATCTAAATAGTGCCACGAAATACATAACCTTACTTGACCTACAGTTTCATTTAAATTACAGGTAACGGGAGTTCACGTTAATTGGTTATTTTTTTTTAGGCAGTACAAATTGCAGTTATTCTGTATTACAGACTTTCCCCTATATTTGTGTCGCTTAAGCTATACGCATACCAAATTTCAGCACTGTGGGGCCACTGGTGTACCCTGTGAATTTTGTCAAAGTTCAGTTTTTATTATGTCTAATTACTTAAAAACTACAAGGTTTAAACTAAAATTAAATCGGGGTCGAAATGTACTCACAAATACCTTTTATTAGACGGGACACTTGACCGAATGGTCCCATTTTGGGTTTTTACCCCTCTTGAACTTTAATAACTCAACAACTCCCCCACATTTTGAGCTCATTTAGTCACATCAAAATTGTGCCATTACTACCTACCTATATACCAATTTTCACGATGATCAGATAAGCGCTTCGAAAGTTATCCTCGGACAAACAAACGTACATATACATTACATACATCTCCGATTTGCCCAAGTGATTAAGAGATCTCGCTTCGCTCGATCAAAAAAAGAAGTCCTCTAGTATACAAAGATTACAGGAAAATTATAATGAAGTCTCTATCTATGTCATCCACCGCCCATAAGTACCCACTGCTGGGTGTAGGCCTCCCTTAGTAAACGCCACCCTTCCCGGTCCTGTTCTGCGCGCATCCAGGAGTTGCCCGCGACTTTCTTTATGTCGTCGACCCACCGCACCGACGGACATCCCGGACTTCTTAGGTCTGTTCTTGGCCACCATTCGGTCAAAGGTTTACTCCACCTGCCATCACCTCGTCCAGCCAAGTGTCCTGCCCAGTTCCACTTGAGTTCCACCACCCTTGTTCCGACGCCTTGGACTTTCGTCTGGCGTAGCAAAACACGTAGTATGGAAACTCAAGGTACACTAGCTCCCACTCTAGGAGAACCTGTGTTGTGGGTAGCTAGTACTCTTTCGCAAATATGTCAAATTAAGTTCACTTGCTGTTTGACCTGTCTCGTTATATTCCAGACACACTTAACCTTCGAGGAAGCGATATAGAATATAACCCTGTGTTCTTCTCGTACCTCGTGATAACGCCGGCGGCTGTCATCATCTTCTGGTGGGACGGCAACATGACGAGTGTGGTGACCAACCATCTGAGGGCGGAGGGCGTGAACGAGTTACAAGTGCTGGAGTATAGTGGTATTGTTGGCTACCTGGAGGGTGAAGCTGTAAGTCATGGATATTTATTGTTTCATGTTTGTTTTACAACAGATGTTTAGTACAAACATTTTTGGTCCAAAACATGAGCCCTGCTGGGATAAGCTCGTGGACTACTAATCTCATGGACTACTTAGCTCATGGACTACCTAAGCTCATGGACTACCTAAACTCATGGACTAGCTAAGCTCATGGACTAGCTAAGCTCATGGACTAGCTAAGGTCATGTACTAGCTAAGGTCATAGACTAGCTCAGCTCATGGACTAGCTAAGTTCAATGACTACCTAAGCTCATGGACTAGCTAAGCTCATCGACTAGCTAAGCTCATGGAATAGCTAAGCTCATGGACCAGCTAAGCTCATGGACTACCTAAGCTCATCGACTAGCTAAGCTCATGGAATAGCTAAGCTCATGGACTAGCTAAGCTCGTGGACTAGCGAAGCTCAATGACTACCTAAGCTCATGGACTACCTAAGCTCATGGACTAGCTAAGGTCATAGACTAGCTCAGCTCATGGACTAGCTAAGCTCAATGACTACCTAAGCTCATGGACTACCTAAGCTCATCGACTAGCTAAGCTCATAGAATAGCTAAGCTCATGGACTAGCTAAGCTCATGGACTAGCTAAGCTCATGGACTACCTAAGCTCATGGACTAGCTAAGCTCATGGACTACCTAAGCTCATCGACTAGCTAAGCTAATGGAATAGCTAAGCTCATGGACTAGCTAAGCTCAATGACTACCTAAGCTCATGGACTAGCTAAGGTCATAGACTAGCTCAGCTCATGGACTAGCTAAGCTCAATGACTACCTAAGCTCATGGACTACCTAAGCTCATCGACTAGCTAAGCTCATAGAATAGCTAAGCTCATGGACTAGCTAAGCTCATGGACTAGCTAAGCTCATGGACTACCTAAGCTCATGGACTAGCTAAGCTCATGGACTACCTAAGCTCATCGACTAGCTAAGCTAATGGAATAGCTAAGCTCATGGACTAGCTAAGCTCAATGACTACCTAAGCTCATGGACTATCTAAGCTCATGGACTAGCTAAGCTCATGGACTAGCTAAGCTCATGGACTACCTAAGCTCATCGACTAGCTAAGCTCATGGATTAGCTAAGCTCATGGACTAGCTAAGCTCATGGACTAGCAAAGCTCATGGAATAGCTAAGCTCATAGAATAGCTAAACTCATGAACTAGCTAAGCTCTAAGCTATTTAACTCGTGGACTACTAAGCTCATGGACTAGCAAAGCTCATGGACTAGCTAAGCTCATGGAATAGCAAAGCTCAAGGACTAGCTAAGCTCATAGAATAGCTAAACTCATGGACTAGCTAAGCTCTAAGCTACTTAAGTCATGGACTACTAAGCTCATGGACTAGCTAAGCTCTAAGCTACTTAAGTCATGGACTACTAAGCTCATGGACTAGCTAAGTCAGCTAAGGAAGGATAAGGTCACGAAGTTCTTGCGCACATTTGTTATTTGCTACTCAGCATTCTGCGCTCGGTGGATGCTACTACAATAGAGGTGTCAAAACAAATACAGTTAGTGTAGCGATACTACTTAATTCCGTTTCTTATTGCAGGTAAAGCTCTCAGCAACGGGTAACGGTCAGCACACCATCTGGGTGTCGAGTGAGGCGAGTGAGGCTATACACAGAGCTGCTTCGGGGGTAAGTAGCCTTAGTACAAAAAAAAATATATAAAGATCTTTTCACACCACCCGCTTGACAATGTCAAATTATGTGTCATGTAAACCTCACCGAAAGCAGGTGATTAAATCCCTACTGTGCTGAGCCGGGAGTGAAGTTGTGATTTGAATTTGGAACCTCATCTGTATAAAAATTTGACTCAAAGAGACCCCACACACTATAAGAGCTTATTCGTAAATCGAACTAATCTCTGCACAGAATACACCCAACCTAGATTTGGTTTTTATTGTCTCTCAGAGAGTTTGAAAAGTAGAGTATTCTCCTCTATACTTACTATAATATTATAGAGAAGAAATATTTGTATTTGTGTATTTTTGTGTGTATATTTGTAATGAATAAACTCAAAACTACTGGTCCGATTTCAAAAATTCTTTCATTATTGGAAAGCTACATTCACTCTTAGTAACATAGGCTACTTTTTACCCAACGGCGCAATAGAGGGTAATGTTTTTATTGAAAAACTACGCGTGCGAAGCTGCGGATTGGTCAGCTACTCGTGGATAAAGCTGTCTGCATCTCGGGCGTGTTTATATCCCTCTCTGCGCTCAGGATTCTAGTAACTCTAAAATCCTTCGTTACGTTCGGGATACAATATAGCGCCCGTGACGCAAGACACTGCTTTATCCCCTTGTTTAATAATCTACTATTAACTAAAGCTAAAAGATAAATGCAGTAATAGTATAGGATTATGGGATATTACAAAACAACTAAGACAAAATTGGGGACTCGTTTATGTGATGTCTTTGAATGCG
This sequence comes from Philereme vetulata, assembly GCA_918857605.2. Lineage (NCBI taxonomy): Eukaryota > Metazoa > Arthropoda > Insecta > Lepidoptera > Geometridae > Philereme > Philereme vetulata. The sequence continues at coordinate 5,644,435 of OU975427.1, read as the reverse complement.
TGTGGGTGTGTGGGTTCGTGTGTGTGAGTTGATGAGTGTGTGTGTGTGTGTGTGTTGTGTGGGTGAGTGAGGGGTAGTATTAAGTTTTTCTTTTAGCAATTTTTCCTTTATTTGTGCTGTAAGACCTTGCTTTTAACCAAATTTCGTGATTCTAGGTCTACCATATACCACCACCATATAGGTTACCTACCATATAGGTTTTCGACCCAAAACCTATAGGGTACTTCCGGTTGACCTAGAATTGTCAATTTTGGTTAAAAGCAAGGTCTTACAGCACAAGTAAAGGGAAAATATCGAAAAATAAAAAAAGTTAAAAAGCAAGGTTAATTTTGGTAGTGACAAGTTTTTGCGAAAATCTAAATTTGCCCATATCTTTTTATCGTGTCGACTCAGGACCTTGATTTTTATACACCTAATAGGGACTATATACCTCGGTATCTGGTATAAATTTCAACCTGCTAGGTCCATCCGCTCCTGAGAAAATCGGTGGTGACACACGGACAGACGGACAAGAGAGTGATCTTATAAGATAACTCTCTTTTTATCTTTTGAGGTACGGAACCCTAAAAATAATGATAGTAGAGTTCCCTGTGAAGGGGCTCGTCCGGAGAAGAACTAACACCATACATATTTCTGCCATGCATATTCAAGCAGCATTTTGCTACGTTTCGGTTTGAAGGGTAAGATTGCCGGTGAAATTACGGCACATGAGGCCGTAATTTCATGAGGCACCTTTATGCCTCAGCGGCATCTAGCTCCAAACTAAGAAAAGCTTGTAATAATGCAAACATTAATGGTTCCGCGGCGGGAATCGAAACCGTAATCTTCCGTTTCTCAGCCGGCAATTCATCCACTGCGCCACAGAGGGTCGTCTAAACTACTTAATATATGTTATTTTATTTGGCGGTTGAATCATGGATTTGATGTAAGGGACTGGTTGTTTTTCAGAGTGATAAACTCAAGAAGCCCTTGAATCTAATATCGGAGGTGTCTCCGGTAGCGCTTGCGAAGTTGGTGAAAAACGACGTTGAATTGGAGGTATGTATATTTTAAGCTACCGTAGTCGAACTAGGAACTCTGTCCGACCTTTTACAGCTATTTTATTCGTAGGGGGGCGTTCATTAATTACGTGAGGGGGGGGGGGGTCAAACCGAATCTCGTCCAATCTCACGTGGGGGGGGGGGGGGGGGCTCGTTGCTGGTTGTCCCACCCTTCTATACCCACTCCTCGGCCACCATTCAGTCACTGCCCTGCTCCACCTGTCATCACCACGTCTAGCCAAGTGTCCCACCCAAGACCATTTGAGCTCCATAACTCGATTCCCAGCGTCATGAACCTTCGTTCGTCTACGGACCTCGACGTTTGGAACTCGATCTAACAGTCTGATGCGGAGCACGGTACGCTCGGTGTACAGGTTAAATATCACATAATTTGTTTTAATTTCATCACTGTGATTCTAGAATGCGAGATAAGCAATCTTGAATGTCTTAAATCAAAAAAATTAAGCCAATTGTGTTTTCCCTTAAATAAGTCCAACGCATTTACCCTATGAATATGAATTTTTAAAATCACACGTGAAATAAGGGGCGGAGGGAGGGGTTCCCCCCTCTCCTCCATGTGAGATTGGGCGAGATTCGACACGACCCCCCCCCCCCCCCCCCCCCCCCCCCTCCCGAACATTTAACTGGAACATTTAAATGGACGCCGTCTTAGCCACCGGCGTTGTACACTGTTATATATGGTCTGTTAGGTGCTTGCAATGAGGGAGGAGGGCGAGTACTGGTCGGCCCGTAGAGACGCGTTAACGAGGGTATTACCCGTGCGCGATAAGTTGGGACCTGAGCGCGGTGACGTCATATTGGCGTGTTTGTACCGCCCGCAAAAAAGCGAACATAACAAGCAGCCGCCCGCGGCTTCGTCTTTGTTTTTTTCAACCTAATTTATTATGTTACTCAGGGAGGACGCTGCTTTTTATCTAATCTTTTTTACACTATTTGAATAAAATAAAAATACAATGTTTAAGTTTATACATTTATTTTATCTATTATTTACATTATCTCATCTTCGTCACTACTTAGTGGATTTATGCCTTCTAGAGGTTGTTCTTCGTCCTCAGTCTCACTATAATCACTTGACGAAGAGGTATCCGATAAATTTACAATTAATTGCGATTCATTCGTCTCTTGTAAGAGGTCATCGTCCCAATACTTTTGTGGAAGCCTGTCCACATGGTTGACTTCTTTTTTCCAGACAACAAAACAATAACACAAACGAAAACTAAAAGAATTCCAGAGCGCGTCGTTACGTGACGTAGGCCAGTACGAGACTAAAAACCCTAGTAAAAAATAGTGATGCGAACGGTACAATACGGGCGCCATCGGGGAATCCCCGCATTCCTAGCAGGTCCGAAGTTATCGCGCACGAGTAATAATTTAACTTAATTCCATCGTTTTGTTATTTGTATTTCTTTATATCTCACTTTTATTTTATATTGTTTGTTTTGTTATTCTGTACTTATAAACATAACCATGTCCGCAATAAGTAAAATGGCCTTAACGGAAGAGCAGCGCTGCACGCTGGTTGTTGTTACCAGCACATGCTGAGTTAAGGACCATTTTGCAACTATACTTTGTGTTTAAATTAAAATTTGATTTTTTTTGGTGTTTTTTTTACTTTACTTATTTTTTTTTTAATGTATTAACTTTAAGTATGTTGCAAATAAAATATTATTCTATTCTATTCATAAAATGAGGTTTTGATCATCATCATCATCATATCAGCCGTAGGACGTCCACTGCTGGACAAAGGCCTCCCTCATTGATCTCCAGGAACTGCGGTTGGAAGCGGCCTGCATCCAACGCCGACCTGCGGTTCTTACCAAGTCGTCTGCCCATCTTGTGGGTGGACGTCCTACGCTGCGCTTGCCGGTCCGTGGCCTCCACTCGAGAACTTTCCGGCCCCATCGGCCATCTGTTCTGCGCGCTATATGGCCTGCCTATTGCCACTTCAACGTGCTAATCCGTCGGGCTATGTCGGTGACTTGAGTTCTCCTACGTATCTCCTCATTTCTGATTCGATCCCGTAGAGAAACCCCGAGCATAGCCCTCTCCATAGCTCGTTGAGCGACTCTGAGCTTATTTTGGTGTACTGAGGTTTTGATGTACTCTCCAAATTGTGTTAACTACTTCCAATCAAATTCAATACGGAACATAGTTTAATTTTTATTTTTTTAGGGTTTCCGACAATGTCACATTCGGGATGGCATAGCAGTGTCCAGGCTACTAAGATGGTTGCACGTACAAATTGACGCGGGAATAGAAATAACGGAGATACAAGTGGCTGATAAACTTTTAGAGTTCCGCAAGTAAGTTGAATCCAGGTCAGATCTATACTAATATTATAAAGAGGAAAGATTTGTTTGTATTGAATAGGCTCCGAAACTACTGGACCGATTTAAAAAATTCTTTCACCTGTTGTGATGCTACACTATCTCCGGGTGACATAGGCTACTTTTTACCCAACTGCGCAGAAGGAGGATAATGTTTTTATTGAACAACTACGCGTGCGAAGCTGCGGATTGGTCAGCTAGTAACGTAATCTTAAAACAAAAGTGCACACCCATTATCTGTCCCTGTGTTGAAGTTGTAACTCCTTGTTTATTCATCATAACCATTTTCGTGTTTGCTAATTTTCATCATCCACAGCCTGACTTCACCCACTGCTGGGTATAGGCCTCCTCAAGTTTGTGCCATCCGCCACGATCCTGCGCTAGTCTCACCCATTGACGGCCCACGACTCTAAGAGTTTGATGCCGAGCATGGTACGCTCCATGGCTCTCTGTGCAACTGTTAACCTGTACACAGCCTCCTGCGTGAGCGTCCATGTCTCGGCACCGTAAGTCATGGTGGGCAGAACACATAAATAAATATTTTATTTTGATTCAATTTGTATTTAGATTTTATTTATTTATTTAATTAGTACGTATTAACCAATTACACTAATTAATTTAAAAAAAAACAAAAGTTTAATTACCTACATAAATTATATATTGTCAAATTAAATCTAATAAAAATTATTAACATTATAAAATAAAATAAAAATAATACACATTAATTGATCTCGCGAATCGAGATCTCTAAATCAACTTGGGCAAATCGGCGTTCTATGTATGTGTGTTTGTCCAATGATAACTTTCAAAGCATTGATCCGATCATCGTGAAATTTAATACATAGGTAGGTAGTGATGGCACAACTTTGGTGTGACTAAATGAGCTAAAATGTGTGTGGGGGGGGGGGGGGGGGGGGGGGGTTGTTGAGTTAATGGGGTTCAAGAAGGGTAAAAAAAATTAAAATGAGACTATTAGGTTAAGTGAGACGTCAAATGAAAGGTCTTCACTAGTACATTTAGACTCCCGTTTTTGTTTTTTTAGTAAAGTCCTTATAGTTTTTAGTTCCATAATATAAACTGAACTATGACAAAATTCATAGTGACCCCACAGTGCTGTAATTTTATATGCGTGTAGCTTAAGTGACACAAATATAGTCAAAAGTCTGAAATCTAGAACAACTGCAATCTGTACCCCAAAAAAGCATAACCACAAAAATGAACTCTCATTACCTGTAATTGGAAACTGTAGGTCAAGTTATTTGGTTATTTATTTCGTCACTATTTAGATAGTCAAAGATTACAAATAATATTTTTTTGTTTTAATCGGAGACTCGCGAGTTCTCAGTTCGGGGCGAACCACTAGTATATATTATCTTTATAATATTTATGGGCCGTAGAATCAGTTAATGTAACAATATTATTATATCCTGAATTAAATGATTAATTATTATACTACAGAGCGGTGGAAATGCGAATGTTGAGATGGATGTGTGGGGTAGAGAGAATGGATAAGGAATGAGTATATTAGAGGAAGTTTGAAAGTAGCGCCAGTGATAGAAACATTGAGGAGTAAGAGGCTAGCGTGGTCAAGGGCGGATCCAGGGGGAGGGTCATGGGAGTCATGACCCCCCCCCCCCCCCCTCCTTGGGCTGAGTCCAGGACCTAGGTGGATCACTAATTAAAATTGTTAAACATAATGTTTTTATATATTTTTTGTCACAATATAGAGTTTATGTAAGTAACATTCAATATTTAATGAATCTTTAATATAAAAATGAATCGCAAAATGTGTTAGTAAGCGCATAACTCAACAACGCCTGGACCAATTTGGCCAATTCTTTTTTTGTTGTATTTCGTAATGTCAGGAGAAGGTTCTTATGAAAGAAAAATATAAGAAAATTACGCGCAAAATTAGAAAATTTAAGAATACTTAACCACCATATAAAATTATTTATAATCTAACCTTAGCGCTTTTATAATGTAACCTTATGACGTTTGACATAGAATTGACAGAATGCGTGCTGCAAATTGACACAATATTGACAGCCTGCGTTATACCTATGCATGTCAAGCCGATACGAAGTTCGGCGGGAGCAGCTAGTTACTTATATAATATTTTGATTTGAAAAATTGATTTTGCTATCTAAATATAGGTATTTTTAAGTACAGTATGCAAGTACATGAATAAAATACCTACTTTTTTTTACTTGTATCTATGATTATAAAATGTGACTAGACTATGTCACGTCCCCCCCGGGCACCAAAGCTGGATCCGCGCTTGAGCGTGGTATGGACATGTCATGCGGAGGAAAGAAAACCATGTGACTAAAAGAGTGTTAGATATGAGTGTGGATGGATATAGAAGTAGAGGAAGACTGAAGAAGACTGTGATGTTTGGACTGTGTGTAGAATGATATGGGTAGGAAGGAAGTGTCAACGAAAATGACGGCTGATAGAGAGATATGGAGAAGAAATACAGGTTGTGCCGACCCCGCGTAGTGTGGGAAAAGGGCGGGAAGAAGATTATACTAACAGCCACCGCTCTACATAAATATTTATTTATTATTATTTGCAGAGAGGAATTGGACTTCATGGGACCATCATTTGAAACAATAGCTGGGGCTGGTGAGAACGGCGCAATTATACACTATGGGCCGAGTCGGGACGGCGAACAAAGGGTCATACGGAACACAGACATGTTTCTTCTAGACTCCGGCGGTCAATACAGGTTATTATACAAATAAATTATTATTATACACTACGGTTTTCTAGTCAAAGGTACGAGCAAAAGGTCATACGGAACATAGACATATTCCTACTAGACTCCGGCGGATAATACAGGTTATTATGCAAATAAGTTCTTATTATACACTACGGTTTTCTAGTCAAAGGTACGAGCAAAAGGTCATACGGAACATAGACATATTCCTACTAGACTCCGGCGGATAATACAGGTTATTATACAAATAAGTTCTTATTATACACTACGGTTTTCTAGTCAAAGGTACGAGCAAAAGGTCATACGGAACATAGACATATTCCTACTAGACTCCGGCGGATAATACAGGTTATTATGCAAATAAGTTCTTATTATACACTACGGTTTTCTAGTCAAAGGTACGAGCAAAAGGTCATACGGAACATAGACATATTCCTACTAGACTCCGGCGGATAATACAGGTTATTATGCAAATAAGTTCTTATTATACACTACGGTTTTCTAGTCAAAGGTACGAGCAAAAGGTCATACGGAACATAGACATATTCCTACTAGACTCCGGCGGATAATACAGGTTATTATACAAATAAGTTCTTATTATACACTACGGTTTTCTAGTCAAAGGTACGAGCAAAAGGTCATACGGAACATAGACATATTCCTACTAGACTCCGGCGGATAATACAGGTTATTATGCAAATAAGTTCTTATTATACACTACGGTTTTCTAGTCAAAGGTACGAGCAAAAGGTCATACGGAACATAGACATATTCCTACTAGACTCCGGCGGATAATACAGGTTATTATACAAATAAGTTCTTATTATACACTACGGTTTTCTAGTCAAAGGTACGAGCAAAAGGTCATACGGAACATAGACATATTCCTACTAGACTCCAGCGGATAATACAGGTTATTATACAAGTTCTTATTATACACTACGGTTTTCTAGTCAAAGGTACGATCAAAAGGTCATACGGAACATAGACATGTTCCTATTAGACTTCGGCGGATCATATAGGTTATTACACAAATAAGTTCTTCACAATACGCCTTCGAATTGGCTTTTTTATGGTCCATAAGTTAACTCCTGGAAAATCGGGATAACAAAATAAGGATTAAGGATGCGCCTACTGACATTGAGATCCTTTGAAACAGCCTAGAATGTTCCTTTGCATACACTTCACTAAATAACCAGAAGTCGCGGTTAATTAGCAACACCACATGAAGATAGAGGCTATAGACAATATTTTGTGGGTAGGATATGGGTCAAGGAAAGAGTTACCTTATATGGTCGAGAGATGGCGTTACCATTCTTATTATACACTACGGTTCCAGTACCAGCAAATGGTCGTAAGAAAATCTACATGTTCTTATTATACAATGTAAATACTAACTACATTATTAATTAATGTAATGTACTTATTAATTATTATTAATCTAATTACACTGGTGGTAGAGCTTTTGCGAACGGGCTCGAGGAAGTGGGCACCACCGCCTTACCTTTATCTGCCGCCAAATAGCAGTACTTGTGCTGCTGTGTTCCAGTTAGATCACAGAACATAAAAAACAATAGAACTAGCATGATGACTTTTTACTAAGAAAACCAGTGTAGCTAAACTCACACATGTAAAAAATAGCACACTCAGAACAAAAAAGTTATAATTGGTTGAAAGAGAACGTTCAAAGAGGCCTAAAACCATAAAACCAATTTAACGGATATAAAACCTTAGCTACTATGGAACATGATTTAAAATTCAATAAAATAAACAGTAACAAAAAATTAAAGTTACTTCTTCGACTCGGCAAAAGATGGCGCTTTAGAAAATATTATTATTTTAGTCTCTATTAATTAGAAATAAAACTGATAATGCAATGACTGTTACTTGATTACCCACAAAACAAAGCCACTCAACAACAGATGGCGCTGTCGCTAACGACTTTTGTTATTAACTTAGGCCTGCAAATGGACTGTGACCTTCGATTTGAAGACCATACAGCTCACGTAGTTAAATCTTGTTTTTATAAGCTTAAAATGTTGTATAAAATGAGGCCGTAATTATCAGAAGAGTTGCGTATTCAATTAGTAGAGTCACTTGTCCTTTCAAAGTTGAACTACACACACGTGGTTTTTGGTCCACGACTTTTGGAGAGGACGGCTCGACTGATACAACGAGTACAAAATTCTTGTACTCGTTTCTGCTGCGACGTTCCAAGAAGGGGACATGTTACTCCTTTCCTTAATGCACATTCATTATTGAAGATGAGACACAGACGTAAGCGTCATTTAGCATGTCTCCTCTTTGGTGTAATGAAGCACCATGCCCCTGGTTATCTCTACAGTAAGATAAATGAACCGTCAAACTGGAGATCCTGCGATCGCCGACAATGTTCGATGCAGCTTTCAACACAGCGACTTAGAACAGTAGGCTTTCGAGGCAGTTTTCGCTACGCTGCATCGAAATGTTGGAACAACATTCCACCGCCGATAAGGAACCTGCATACTATTCACAGTTTTAGATTAAAACTAAAAAAAATATTTATTACACTGGCAAAAGGAGCAGGAACTTGACAGATTTGATACAAGTGCAATATAACTCTATATACCCTTTCTACCTTTAATATTTACATTATGATTTTATGAATTGTTTTGATAATATTTAATACTTACTTTTAATTTTTTACTTTTAAATATTTAACTAGGTTATTATATTTAATATGACTTTGTTTATTTTTTCTTGTTATTGTAAAACTTTTTCTGTTTGAAACTTTTTTTTGTTTTTGAGTGTTATTTTTTTTTTTTATGTAATTTAAAATCGCGTCCGCTATGTATTTATTTTTAATTATTTGTCTCTCTTGGTCCTAAAGGTCTCAACGGAAGACCAGCGCAGGTTCTAACGTCCTGCACACGCTGAGTTGAGACCTTTTTTTGCAACCAATTTGTGTACCTAGTTTTAAGTTTTTATGTTGTTTTTATTGATATACTGTTTTATTTTTTGCTGTTATTTTTGTATAATGTGTGTTGCAAAATAAAATATTTGATTTGATTTGATTTATAGTCTCTAACAGCAAAGGATAAGATCGATAATGCATTGGCTGTTACTCGCATGCTCAAATAACAGTGCTACTCGCTTAGTGATGTACCAATGAGCTATCGATATCGATTATCATCTACCTACTACGGGTAACGAAATAGGTACGTCAGGTTATATTTGTGGTGGTCGAAATAAAAAGCTTTTCTTTTCTTTCTTTTTTAACATAATCACAGGTATCCAGCTTATAAATACTTACTTAAAAAATATTATATTACTGGAATATTATATACTAAATTATTATTTGAAGGGCACACTAAAAATTTCCAGAATCAATAAAAAAATACTAATAATGGTCAAAAATTAATATATTGTTTCTCAAAATATTCTCCCTTTGCGTCAATGCACTTTTTCATAAGATTGAACAAATTTTGAAAACATTTGTGCCACTCCTCCGGTGGTGACGTCAGATACATGTTATTCATACTCTTCGACAGCCTCTTTTGGTGATGAAAACCGTTGATCGGGTAATTGGTTCTTAATTTTTGGGAACAGAAAAAAGTCACACGGTGCCAGGTCATGACTCTGTATGCTGGATGACTCATAAGTTGTACTTTTTTATAATTTTTTTTATGGCTTGCGCCTTGGGGAAACTGAAACAGAAGTTATTATATTATTTCACACCATAGGTCTAAAATACATTCAGAAAATCATCAATAAAACAACAAGGAATTAACGCCCTAAAACTTATACACCTTTTAATAGGGGGTAACTAATTAAAGCTATCGATAACACATTCATCAGTATATTGGGGTCACATCCCTAATTGAGTAGCTTAAATTGAGGTTTAAGAGAAACGCGACCTTAAGAAGTATGATTCACAGTCTATTTTGTTTGACGATTTTGCATTTTAAACAAAACTAACAAAAAACAATAAAATAATACTTACCGGTGATAGGATATGCCCCCTTTTGTTAAATTTTTGGTTCGGCTATAATATTTACACTCCAAAACGGCACAATATTACATTTTTATATTTTTTTGAAGTACGTTTACCCCACAGTAATTGAAACACGACTGAAGTGAGCGAAGCTTGTAGTGCGCGGAACTCCGCGTACTTGGTGTTACGCGGGCCACGCCTACTTACGACTTCTATTGTTTTTTGTGTTCTGTGGGTTAGATGGTAATGGTATGTTCCTGTAATTACTGGCACATACGCATAACAGCTACATGGCAACGTATCCACATAGAAATCAAGACAACATAATAGCTTGTTTTGAATTCTATGTGGATATCCATGGGCTGCAGTAGCCACTTAACATCTGGTGGACTGCATGCTCGTTTGCCATATAAGTATTATAATAAAAAAACATTATCCAAGGCCTGTAATTCTATGACAAACATACTTTTTTAATGGCTATAAGTTAAATTTGATAAATTCCTTTCAGAGATGGAACAACGGATATAACTCGTACAAGGCATATGAGCAGATCACCCACCGCCGAGCAAAAAGATGCCTTCACTCGGGTGCTGAAGGGTCAAATTATGCTTGGCAGCGCGCTCTTCCCTAAAGGCGTCAAGGTAACTGTGACTCCGATGTTGGTACTAGATGGCGCTACTCGTTAAATAAGCTAATAGTCACATAGATATATAAGTATTTTAATATGTATGTTAGTGACTAAGGTATACATTTATATGGGACTTAGAATTGAGTTTTAACATCATGTACTTTTCTATTGTTGCCTGGAATAGAGAGTTATTATTATTGTAATACCTTAAGAAACGAACCCATACTACGTGACTCGTTCGGGGGGGGGGGGGGGGGGGGGTTGTTCAAAATATGACGCTTGGTCACAGGTGCGGGGGCGGGGGGTTTCGGTTTTCGTCGCGTAGTCAGTATCCTCTAGGGAAATAACGCGCTTTTTCGAGCTATATTCAAATACTAGCTGTTGCCCGCGACTTCGTACGCGTTATGCTACAAAATTTTTTTTTTTTTTTTCAAATCAAAATATCTTTATTTAGTACATAAACAGCGTACAGAAACAATATGAAAACGGTGATACCTGCAGGAGTAAAAAATACTGTGTCGCAGGCATCAACGCCCTCCTCCATAAACCTTAACAAATAAAGAGTTAAATATTTAGACTAAGAGAGAAGCTAAGTTAACGAAAGACTAAAGTTACAAATATATAATAACAAGAATAGTAACTATGATAAATTTGAATTATCTAAATAATATTTTATTTTGAATTTTAAGTAATAACAGAGTAGATTACATGCGTGTGTGCAGTGTGTACGAATGTAAGGATGTGTAAGTGTGTGAAAAATATAGTATAGGGTGTGTATGGCGAATGTGTGTTATTCAGCAAAAAGCAGAAGATTTTCAGTGTCATCGTAGGATAAGGATATCAGCCACTCTAAACATTTCAACTTGCATTTGTAGTATGGTAATGGATAAATGTTAAGCAATTGGTTTAATCTGTTGTACAGTGATGGACTTATGCAGTGGAAGTGGCGACTAGCTAAAGCTGTGCGGCGACGTTCGATCACACAAACGTTGTCCGATCTTCGTTTAGATTTAGTCAATTCGGGATCATAATAAAGTTGGGAGTGTTTCCGAAGGACAGTCTGCAGAATAAAAAGTTGTCGGACCGAGGGTACTTGGCATAGCGAAAAAAGATCAGAGGTAGGGAAAAGGAAGGGTTTCTTAGACAATACCTTAAGCACAGCTCTTTGGGCTCTTTCAAGTCTAATCATTCGGGTTTTGACCGCACAGCCCCATGACGAGATGCAGTAGGAGAGAACAGACAGGGTGAGTGCAAGATATACTGTTTTTAAACTATTGAAATCCAGAACTGATCTCAATGTTTTAAACACGTATATAAGTTTTCTGACTCGTGAGATAGTCGATTCAATTTGGGGTGCCCATGACATAGAGCTGTCGATCAAAACTCCAAGGTACTTGTGAGAGTATGTCCGTTCAATGGATGTACAAGTGCATGTGTCGGGAACGGAACCAGCAGGACAAACATGGGCACACACGGAAAGGGAAGAGGGGGCTTGAGAGGCTAAGTTGAAGGCAAAAGGAACGAACTTTGTTTTAGAGACATTTAGAGTTAGGAGAATTGACCGAAGCCAACTCATAACTACTCTTAGGGTGTTTTCCGAACGCACACGAACCTCTTGCCAGCTCCGACCATGAACGATAAGAGCTGTGTCGTCAGCGTAAGTAATAATATTACAGTTTGGTATGGATAAGTTGCACAAATCATTTATGTAAATCAAAAATAATGTAGGGCCAAGGACGCTTCGTTGAGGAACACCGAAACAAACAGTTTCCACACTACTTTCAAGACCATCTATTTGCACAAATTGCCTGCAATTAGACAGATAGTCACGAAACATTTCTAGAGCAAGACCTCTTATGCCAATATTTTCTAATTTATTCAACAAAATGGGGACTGAGACTGTGTCAAAAGCCTTTGAAAGGTCAAGGAAAATACCTAAGGTTTTACGCTTATTGTCCATGTTTTTGATGACTGTGTCAGTCAGCTCCAGTACAGCATCCTCAGTAGACTTGCCACTCCTGAAGCCAAACTGGCGCGGAGACAGAACATTGTTGTCGTTGATGTATTTCGTTAGTCTGGAATTAAGGATCTTCTCAAAGATCTTGGATAAAACTGTAAGTACCGAAATGGGCCTATAGTTATTGACCATATCCTTATCTCCACTCTTAAAAATGGGGTGGACCACAGCAGTTTTAAAAGCCCGAGGAAAGACACCAGAGGACAGGGCTGTATTAAAGATATGAATCAGTAATGGAATGAGAATGTGTCTAGCAGATTTAACTAATGAGGTAGAGATGCCGTCCTAACCTATAGCGTAATTAACTTTAAGGATTAATATAATATTTTCTATTTCTGTGTTTTCAACGCTGAAAAGAACCATAGAATTCAAGAATGATTTATTTTGAGTGGGGATCATTGGGGGTAGGATAGACGTAGTATACAGATTAAGTTAACAGATGTGTGAGATAGAATTTCGGAAGCGAGATTTTTACCGACGTTTGCAAAAAATGTGTTCACTGTATCAACAGAAGATGAGGGACTTACACACAACTTAAGGAGATGAGAAGAATCAGACTTTTTTTTATTTAGATTGGCAATTTGCTTTATGATGTTCCAAGTAGCTTTTGGATTTCTTTTGGCCTTAAGAATTTCACTTTGTTCATATTCTAGTTTAAGCTTTTTTAGTAGATTGTTGCAGTAATTGTGATAGCGATTATATATCGTTTTGTTAATTTCATTAGGATTTTGTTTAGATTTTCGGTAGAGTTTGTCTTTGTGTCGGATACATTTGAGAAGACCTGGAGTAATCCAGGGCTTAATAATCCTTTTTCGGCTCGGGATTAGGACTTTGCAAGTATGTTTTGAAATTAATGCCGAGATAAGGTTAACTAGGAAGTCAGTGATTATGTTGGGGTCATTTGAAAGCATAAGAAAAGAGAAATCAGTGTTTTCTAGATCATTTAAGATTGCTGGAATATCACTTTTTTTAGTAAAACGTTTCCGAGGTATTTATTGTTTCGTTATTATTACAGCAAAGAAGAACAGGAGCGCGGTCAGTTATTTTAGAGTTCAAAATTAAGGTTGTAGCACGGTAAGGTGACCGGAGAATGACATGATCAAGACAGTTATCTAGTCTAGTTGGGTATCGATGGACAGGCAGCATATCATGTGAAGCGAGCAGAGCTAGGTAATAATCAGCACTAGGCTCCATATTTTCAGGTTTAATGTTGATATTTAAATCTCCCACGATTACAGTTGTTCTAAAGTTTTTAAGAGAGTTGAAGGTATGGTCAAGACAGTGCAAAAAGGGGGTTACGTCAGTATATGCCGGTGAACGATATAGTGCTACTATACCAAGTTTTGGTGAGATTTTTATAATAATGCAACTTGCGTCCACAAACTTCGGCAATTCAATAATGCATTTAATACCGTCTCTTACATAAACGACTACACCATCGTTTTGATTTTTGTAGTTAGTTCTGTAACTATCAAATCCAGATAGAGATGGGGTGTTAGGACATTTGCTTAACCAACATTCAATTAAAACAATGACGTCAATGTAAATTTTTATTCTGTTTAATAAAACGAGGAGATCGCTGAAGTTTTTATTTATACTTCGAATATTAACATGAAATATTTTTAAGCAATGTTCGTTTTTCAAATGGTTACTAATATCTTCGGGGGAACAAATGAGTGTATCTGACACAGATATTTGTACAATGTCATTATTTACTTGATCTAAATCATCCATAATTAGGGCTTGAAATAGACATGGTATCTGAAACGTATTGACGATCAATACAATAGTATTGATAGGAATGACCATAAAAGAATATGAGACGGCATTGCCAGTAAACAGCCCCAATATACTTAATAAGTGTATACGAAGGACATCTACATTTTTGCTGAATAAAAGTGTGTTTGTGTGTGTATGAGTATGTATGTATAGAGTGTAGACATTGTGTTGTAGAACGTTACTATACAATTATTATTAATCAATAGAGCAATAAACATTACGTTAAAGAGAACTGGGTGTTGATGTTGCTTGGAATAACTTAGCCTACACAGAAAGACACGTGTGGCGTGAGCAGAGTTAAGCAGTCACTTAGGGTGCTTCATGTTGTCCAAGTCAGCTTCGTTCATCAAACGGATAAGAGGGCCGTTTTCTCTCCTGCGAAGAAATATCTTGCCATTTGCCACCCAACAGAACATGAAACCATTGCCCTTCGCAAACTCTCTTGCAAGGTAGAACAATCGCTTCATTTTCGACGAGAGGTTCTCCGAGATGAATATGGGCTTCGGTGGGCCACTCAGATGCAGGTGCTCCGTCGTGAGTTTTAATGAGCCTTTATTGAATTTACGATAAGAGGTGACCACTTTTTCTTTGAGAATGGCGCTAGTGAGCTCGACTATTATCGTTCTCTGAGCAGGATTTTTATTGTTGATTCGGAAAACATCTTTCACCTCGCTGCGCTCAACTGGTACATTCAGAATCCTACAGGTGCTGACAAATGTCTCTATCAGAGCAGTCTTATTCTCCGCGGTAGGTGCGGGGATATTTCGAATTTCTAGACATGTAGATCTAGAGTTTCGCTCAAAAACGTCCAATCTATCTTCTAGCGTCAGCTTTGCGCCCAACTTCCAGATGGTCAACTTTTGTTTTTAGCGCGTCGTGTTTTTCAGCCAAAAAATCTACAGTTGTACGCATGAGCTCAACCGCATAGCAGATTTGATCAGACCTTTTTTCTTGTTCTATTTTAAGATCATTAAACATCTTTCGCATTTCGTCCATGAAGTCATTAAGTGCATCAGAATAGCATCGCTTCCTCTTACGAATGCCTCCCTTAGAGTTTTCTGTAAGGTTTGGTTCTGAGGAAGAACCATGCAGTGGCAGCGTTAACGGAACCCGAAGAGTCTCTGCCAACGTAGGCGTAGAAGACCTCACAGACGCCTGGACATGCTCGAGCTGTTTCGAAACGTCGTCGGCGGGGATGCAGGGCACGGGGGAAGGCGGCGGAGTGCGCTTGAGTGGCATGTTGTCAATCACAAAACCAAACTACCAGAGCAACAGCAAAGCGAGGCAGTGAGTTCTCAAACGAAACGGCTGGGCACACAAATACAAACAGGTCAAGTTAGGGTAGACAATTTGCGGTAGGAGGAACTTAAGCGCTTTCCGTCCAGTCCTGGCAGAGCCCTGCAGTCTGAATAGTGCCGTCTCTCGCACACTTAGTATAAGTTGTATTTAAGTGATACGCACGTGTCGCTCTTCTTCTAGCGTACGGCAATGTGTGTGTGTAGCACAAAGTTGATAAGCAATGGCAGATCACTCACGTGTGCGTGCGAAGATGTCCCAAGTCAGCTGTGTGCGTCGCACTGGTTCAATCCTTATAGGTGTGCAGGCGTGTGCATGCAGCGAGTATTCGAAGAACTCCTATTAACTGATGCTCGCCTATTATTCGTGTATGATTTTTACAGATAAATTCATTTAAATATTTTAAAACAAAGAAATACGGATTAACTTAAAACACGTCTGTACAGTTTAGAGGCGGACCTCTAAACTGTACAGACGTGTTTTAAGTTAATCCGTATTTCTTTGTTTTAAAATATTTAAATGAATTTATCTGTAAAAATCATACACGAATAATAGGCGAGCATCAGTTAAGAGAGGGGAAGGGCCTTACTTATGTGTAGTAAACCTAGAAATAAAGCTAAACTCGCTGTTGCATTTTGACTTGACACTTTTTATCCCATGGGACCTGATTTATGGGATAAAAAGTAGCCTATGTGGTAATCCAGGTTATATTCTACGTACATACTAAATTTCATCGAAATCGGTTCAGCCGTGATCGACGTGATTGAGTAACAAACAAATAAATAAACAAACATCAACACTTTTATATTATAATATTAGTGTGATGGCGCGCAGCGTTTATTTGCGAGATTTTTTTGCTGTTTTTATATAGATAATGGTACGCAATCGTACGTGCGCGAGTCAAACTCGCACTTGGCTGGTTTTTTTTTAAATTGGAAAGATCTTCGTTAAAAATAGAATAAATGCGGAATGGATGAAATGGCGACAGGTTACAGGAACAACGTGCGGTCCTCGAATGCCCCTAACTTAAAGGGAATGTTTCCAAGACGACCATAAGACCTGTTGTAATGTATGGTTCCGAGTGTTGGGCCACGAAAGGGACGCGGAAATGCGAATGTTGAGATGGATGTGTGGGGTAGAGAGGATGGATAAGATAAAGAATGAGTATATTAGAGGAAGTTTGAAAGTAGCGCCAGTGATAGAAAAGTTGAGGAGTAAGTGGCTAGCGTGGTATGAGCATGTCATGCGGAGGGAAGAAAACCAAGGGACTAAAAGAGTTTTACTTAGAAAACTTGCGTGATTGATTTCAATCATTATTATAAATACGGGATTTATCTATGTTGTGTTCTACCGCCAGCCTGGAGGCCATGTCTTCATGATGCAAGCGACAGAAGAGTGAGTGAACCTGGTAGAGACATAGTTAGTGTTGTGTGTTTGCCTGTACCAAGAACTACCGAAGAGAGCAGCAGTGATGATAATGATGATGACACAGCCGGTCAACACGCTGGGCCTTCGTTGACCCAATCCCCACCACCCCGCCCGTTCACTCGCGCGCAGAGGGCAGCGGCGCGCAGTGCGAGGCGAGACGTTATTCGGAGCGAATCGCACTCAACCTGATGAAGGTTCACGAATTGAACCGAAACATTGTCGGTCGAAACACCGATAAGACGCTACGTGAATAATCCCGTATTTATAATAATGATTGACTAAAAGAGTGTTAGATATGAGTGCGGATGGATATAGAAGTAGCGGAAGGCCGAAGAAGAGATGGATGGACTGTGTGAAGAATGATATGGGTAGGAAGGAAGTGACAACGGAGGTGACGGCTGATAGAGAGACGTGGAGGAGGAATACATGTTGTGCCGACCCCGCATGATGTGGGAAAAGGGCAGGAAGAAGAAGGTAAGCGATGGTGTGGTCAAAGATGAATCACGAAGATCTAGAAGAAGATCACATTGGTATACCGTGGTCATTAATTGGTGTGCCGCGGGAAAAATTTATTTCTTATAAAATTATAAAGGCGGACGGAAATGCAGCCCAGTCGACGATTACTCCAAATTTGGATCGGCTTTGCTCAATAAAACAAGCTCACGTTTCGCATTAAATACAACTTATGCTTTAAAATTAAGTGTAAGTTTCTGAATTGATTAAAACTTAACAATAAGCAATAATTATATGATGAAAATTTGATTTTTTATTTATGGTGTACACACGGCTACACATCAAGCTATATTTTCCAGTATAAGCTGACCTCGCATTGTGTAGGCTTTTCGTAGAATGAGAGGTCAGCTTATGCTGGAAATGTATAGCTTGATGTGTAGCCGTGTGTACCTCTGAAATTGCCCGATTTCGTAGGTGTACCTTGAACACAAAAAGTTTGCGGAACACTGCACTAGAAACACCTGTTTACTCGTACTTTATAGACCTTTGCTGTTGTTTAGTTTGACAAAATAAGTTTGTGTTCTTAGGGAAACGTGCTCGACAGCTTCGCTCGCGCGTCGCTGTGGGACGTGGGGCTGGACTACGCGCACGGCACTGGCCACGGCGTGGGGCACTTCCTCAACGTGCACGAGGGGCCCAGCGGCGTCTCCTGGCGCGTGTACCCGCGTGACCCCGGACTTGCGCCCTCGCAGATACTCAGCAACGGTACGCCTCTTTCGACTAGATAGGTGGTATTCACGTTGGTCTAGCGGGATATGCTTTGATTTACAATCCAAAGGTTGCGAGTTCAAATCTCTACTGGAGTTCTGGGTTTTTGCACTAAAAAGTTTATCTGCGAATTTCACCACACTTGGTACTCATACATCACTGGATTTTAAGCCTTCTGCAGTTAGGTTAGGGTGTATACTGGAGAACAGACGAAACAGATGATTGGTAGCGGCAATGGTGCCGTAACAGCTTTAGAACCTGACATCTTAGGGCGACTTGCGCAACGAAGCCTAGTCGTATTAAGTATCTAAATATGTGTAAGAGATTTGTCAAATAATACAAATTCATATTAATGCTATAAGAACTCTGAAAATGGTTGAATAATGTTCTCAGTCTTCGGTACACAATCATTCGTAGGTTGTTTGTTCTGGTGAATAAGTTTTTAAAATTGCTTCCATAGTGGGGGGTAATTCAACCAACGAATGATAACAAAATCGGTGGATACAGTTTTGTGTTGCAGCTACATATCTATCATCTCCATCCAAAATGTAATTACACCACTGGATAGCTAAAGGATCAAAGAATTCGTTACGCTAAGTGAGGACTGTGACGCATCGCGCGCGGTGGAGGGAAGCGCCGCCATTTTGATGTCATTTTGCTGCGTTTCGAGATTTCCATTAAGTATGACCCGAAGGACTTCTTAGTGTTCAAACATGAATATAACATAATATCAAATAGCGTATTTTGTATAGAAAATATTACCTGTGACGTACACGTATTCACGTACCACATACGACGTTGTCCATGACATAGCCACACTCCATTTTGAACCGTCTAAGTGATATTCACGTTGGTGTAGCGGGAAATGCCTTGATTTGACGAACTCCGAGGCGCAGTGGGCGTATATCCAGTTGAGACGCAAGTGGTAGCGGGTTCGATTCCCGCCGCGGAACAAGTTATATTTGTTCCGTATCTGGGTGTTTTTCTATATATTATACTCGTAAGTATGTATTTACAAAAAAAAAGTATTCTATCAGTTATCTGGTTCCCATAGTACGAGCTCTGCTTAGTTTGGGGCTAGATAGCGCTGCGTGATATGTCCAGCAATATTTATTTGATATTTATTATTTACATTCTAAAGATTACGAGTTCAAATCTCTACTGAGTTTACAGAGGTTTTTGCATTAAAAAGTTTATCTGCGTTCGTTCTAAGAAATCTAAAACGAGGTTCGATTCACCAACATAACTGGTTGAGAAAATAATTAGGGTTCTGGATCAAAATGGTAAAAACAGTACCCTTATGGTGCTTTGTCCGTCCATCCGTCTGTCATAGCTGATTATCTCAGCAACTACTAAACCTATCGGCTTGAAATTTGGAAAATTGAAAAAGGAATTGAAAACTTGGAATATGAAAAAGAGTTATTAAATAGTATTGACCTTCCTCTATACTACTCTATAGCAAGTAAAAAAAATTAAAGAAAATTAATTTTGATCGACAAAAGAGCCAGAACGGTGGGGATCAAATCTTAAAAATAGGGTTACTAGGTCAAGTGGGGTCAACTATATCAAAGAAATTTACACATTCCAAAACAATTTTTTAGGGTTTCGTACCCAAAGGGTCAAATGGGACCCTATTACTAAGACTCCGCTGTCTGTCTGTCCGTCTGTCACCAGGCTTAATCTCATGAACCGTGATAGTTAGACAGTTGTAATTTTCACAGATGATTTATTTCTGTTGCCGCTATAACAACAAATACTGAAAACAGAATAAAATAAATATTTAAGGAGGGCTCCCATACAACAAACGTGATTTTTATGCTCGTTTTTGCTAGATATTGACAGCGGCAACAGATAGACGCTTGAAATTTTCACATAATATTTAGATATATATTCACATTAAAAATAAATAATTAAATTCAAATAAAAATAATATTTACGGAGGGGCTCCCGTACAACAATCGTGATTTTTTTGCCGTTTTTATAGATAATAGTACGGAACCCTTCGTGCGCGAGTCCGACTCGCACTTGGCTGGTTTTATTTTTATATGTGTATGTTCTACAGTTTTGGAGTTATCATGAAATATGACGAAAAAAAATATCGTTCCTCCCCCTCCTAATCTCCAAAGTTCGCGAAGCTTAAACTCTGAAATTAATATGATTGATATATATGCAAAAATTAAAGGAAAATTATAACGAAGTCTCTATTTAAAACAGCTTTTAACTGACTTCAAAAAAAGGAGGAGGATCTCAATTCAGCTGTATGTTTTTTTGTATGTATGTTCCCCGATTACTCGAAGACGCCTGGACCGATTCGAGAAGTTCATGTTTTCTTTAAAAGGTTATACTTCCCATTGGCACCAAGTCAGGATCTGATGATGGGATCCCAAAAAATTCGAGGGAAACCCTCTGATTTTTCTTGATTTCTATATTTTTTAAGTAAAACTTCTTTACGCACGCTTGACTTGGGGAGTAAGCTGGGGAATGCGTTACGAAAAGTGCGAACTGAAGTTGAGAGGGAGATATAAGTTAGTGAAGATAGAAAGAGAGAGAGTTACGTTTCGTATATTTTTAAACGTTAATGTGCGAGTGCGAGTTGCGTCTGTCCAGAGTGAACATAGACTGATCGACCTACAGACGTGTGGACAATTTTGTAATTGAACAATTTTATAAATTACTGTTGGGTGTAAAGCGGATCGATCGGATTCCAAACTCATGGCTGCGCTCGAAGACCGGCATCGCTGACGTGGGCGTCAAGGCTGCAAAGCTGAAATGGGCGTGGGCGGGTCATGTCTCCCGTATGCAACCCGATAGGTGGGCCAAGAAAACAAGCATATGGACTCCTAAAGACAGAAAGTGACGCCAAGGAAGGCCTAAAAAGCGCTGGAGCGATGACTTGGACGTCTTCCAAAGAGACTGGCGGGATATGGCTCTAGACTGTGTTAAGTGGAAGGAAGAGGGCGAGGCCTTTGCCCAGAAGTGGGATAGTATGGGCTAGTAAAAAAAAATATTTTAAAAAAGAAGTTTTACTTCAGTCGTGTGGTCTAAAGCACACTCAGTTTTTTTTTGTAACATTCAGATTGTTCACACATAAATTTCACCAAGAGCGGTTCAGTAGTTTGGTTTTTCTGTTATCTGAAGTCGGTTATATTTTTGTTAAAAAGTTACTTGCTTAGATATCTGTCATAAGGGGAGACCGGTGGGGAATCGCCCATACAACACATACTACCAAGATCCTTTCTAATTGGAGCATATTTCTACCTTAATAAGGTATTATTTTAATTTGAATAGTATTTATCTAGGTTCCCAACCATATATTAGATCAAAATACCTACCTAAAATGAAATAGAAGCGTATCGCATTCTGCATGTTTTTACGTCATAAAAGACCTGTTTTCAACGTAATTGTTTCGTATTAAAAACAACAACATCTTACGTATGCTAGTCATGGGAACATAGATTATATCGTCTAGTTACAGAATAACAACGCAATGAGAAAAACACAACAAGTTTTCAGTCATCATTTGTGGTATTACGGAACACGGTCAAAATCTAATTAAATTTAGAATCGTTCTATTGCTATAACTGTCGCTCTGCGTGGCTAAACTTCGTCACTAAACAGGGATAGCGATATTCAGGCCGAAGTTTTTGACGCGGCCGAATTGAAGTTGCGCTCGGGGTTCGCCGGCTTATTAAGCTTTAAGTTTACCGGTCACATCACTAGATGGCGCTGCTTAATTAACAAAATAAACCTATCTATCTAGGTTCGGAACTCTCGCTGCGTGATATATACTCGTAATTAACCGGTCTTGTTTTTTCAGAGCCTGGGTACTACAAAGTGGGGGAATATGGGATCCGGCACGAAGATCTGGTGGAGACTATTGCCGTCACCAGAGATTCCAATCATCCTAAGGTAACCATCGTTTGCGTTTGTAACTAGCGGTTCGCCCCGAACTGAGAACCCGCGAATCTCCCATAAAAACAAAAAAAAAATTGTAATTTTTTACTATTAAAATAGTGCCACGAAATGCAAAACCAACTAACTTGACCTACAGTTTCATTCAAATTACTGGTAACGGGAGTTCATGTTAATTGTCAGTACTTTTTTAGCCTGGTTTACTGAAAACTGTCGTCCTATTGTTAAGGAACATAAGATCATGCCTATTGCTTGTATGTATAATAAATAATGAAGTAAATAAATATTGCTGGACATTTCACACAGCGCTATCTAGCCCCAAACTAAGCAGAGCTTGTACTATGAGAACCAGATAACTAATAGAATACTTATATACATTTTTTTTGTAAATACATACTTATAATATATAGAGAAACAACCAGACCCGGAACAAATATCTGTAGATCATGCAAACATTTGTTCCGCGGCGGGAATCGAACCCGCTACCTTCTGCATCTCAGCCGTGTATATAAATGGTATATGTAACTTATTATTATTCGGAGTCTGTACTGTCCCACTGCAAAGGCCTCCCTTTCTTCCTCTCCACTCTATCATGCGCGTGTGTACTCCAGTCTTCCATATTATACGAGTAGAGTTCGTCTTTCCATCGGCGTCGCGGTCTCGTTTTCCGTCTTTTGGGGTCCACTCGGTGGTGGTTTTTGCACGTAACTCCCCCAACATGCGGCAGAAATGGCCCGCCCAGATGTATCTTACCCCTATATGTAACTTAGTTAAAAAAAATTCAGAACTATTTTCAAAACACTGACAAAATGCAAAGGCATACAAGGCATCCTAATAGACTTTATCTACCGCATTGCAAACTTGATATTTATAAAAAGAATGTATATGTCTGTAAAAATATTAAATAGTATACCAAAGGACATTCGAAAACTGCCACTTTTTAAATTTAGGCACAAATTAAAATTATGGCTTTTAGATAAGACCTTTTATACATTAGAAGAATACTTTAATAAATAATGACATGCTTAATTTGACAGAGAAAAAGGCTAAGTTCATACGACCGCGCGGTACCGCGCGGAACTACTAACCGCGCGGTACAAGATCAAATTATATAGTGTTTATCGTCTACATTACCGCGCGCTACGCTTCGTACGTGCTACACTACTAAATGTGTTGTAACTTATAAAGAAAGCTAAACTGCTGGATTTTAGACTTTTCTCTATACATATTTGTGTCCCTAAAGCTACACGCATACCAAATTTCAGCACTGTGGGGTCACTGCGGTGCCCTGTGTATTTTGTCAAAGTTCAGTTTATATTATGGCTAAATAACACAAAAACTACAAGGCATAAGCAAAAAATAAAAGCGGGGTCGAAATGAAGACCTTTCCTTAGACGTCTCACTTGACCTGATAGTCTCATTTTGTTTCTATTTTTACCCCTCTTGAACCCTTCAACAGCCGCCCCACATTTTTGGCTCATTTAGTCACACCAAAATTGTGCCGTCACTACCTACCTATATACCAAATTTCACGATGATCGGATCAACGCATCGAAAGTTATCCTCGGACAAACAAACATACATACAACGCTGATTAGTCCAAGTTGATTTGGAGATCTCGCTTTGCTAGATTAATTTATGAATACAACCTGTTTTGTTATGTACGACATTAATTTAATACCCACATCCGGGATCGTATTAACTGATTTTAGAGGTGGGTTTAATACCGGTAGCTTGAATATTTATCTAGTAATCGATACATTTTTAATAAACGATGTATAACGTAATCGGCGGCGCCTTTGCAACGATGCAGCGTTATCAGTTTAACAGGTACCTACTTACATGATGAATGAATATGATTTGTTTACCTATTTTACTCAGGCTGTTGCATTGATATTGTAGGACTTGATATTAAGGTTGTTTGATAACTTAAATGTTTATATGGTAATGAGTTTGAAAAAACCTATTATAAAACAATACTAGCCATTAGCCCTACCCGTGTTTTCATTTATTGTCGTACATAACGAAACACGTATAGTCTAACTTTTTATTAGCTGCAGTAAAATGACGTTTCTTAATGTCATTCCGTAAAATAATGTTGCCAGCCTAATCTCAATAGGGATGTGATTCAGTTCACAAAAATTAATTAAATAACATTATTATGACGTTTTTGTTTCATTTTGAATGTACCTCCCTATACTTCCACTAAAAAAGATCAATCCTCTAGTATAGTAATAATAATAGGTTAAAAAAATACATTACAACTTAATATTAAATCTCAAAAAAAAAAACCAAACTGATTATTCATTTATGATTCACTCATTTAGCTACATCCCTATTTATTTTTCTTCAAAAACCGGCAACCCACAAAACTTCATTTTACTGCAGCTAATAAAAAGTTAGACTTTAGTATATAAAATTAGCTTCCGCCCGCGGCTTCGCTCACGTGATTTGTCAACATAGTAGTGTTACCGATCGATAGTGGACCATCGATATTAACGAAAATTCAATAGTATCGATAGGTGTATCCACAGAACACAAAAAACAATAGAAGTCGTAAGTAGTCGGGGCCCGCGTAACACCAAGTACGCGGAGTTCCGCGCACTACAAGCTTCGCTCACTTCAGTCGTGTTTCAATAACTGTGGGGTAAAAGTACTTCAAAAAAAAAAAAATAGGCATCTTGTGCCGTTTTGGAGTGTAAATATTATAGCCGAACCAAAAATTCAACAAAAGGGGGCATATCCTATTACCGGTAAGTATTATTTTATTGTTTTTTGTTAGTTTTGTTTAAAATGCAAAATTGTCAAACAAAATAGACTGTGAATCATACTCCTTAAGGTCGCGTTTCTCTTAAACCTCAACTTAAGCTACTCAGTTAGGGATGTGACCCCAATATACTGATGAATGTGTTATCGATAGCTTTAATTAGTTACCCCCTATTAAAAGGTGTATAAGTTTTAGGGCGTTAATTCATTCTTGTTTTATTAATGATTTTCTGAATGTATTTTAGACCTATGGTGTGAAATAATATAATAACTTCTGTTTTTAGTTTCCCCAAGGCGCAAGACATAGAAAAAATTAAAAAAAACGTACAACTTATGAGTCATCCACCATACAGAGTCATGACCTGGCACCGTGTGACTTTTTTTTGTTCCCAAAAATTAAGAACCAATTACCCGATCAATGGTTTTCATCACCAGAAGAGGCTGTCGCAGAGTATGAATAACATGTATCTGACGTCACCACCGGAGGAGTGGCACAAATGTTTTTAAAATTTGTTCAATCTTATGAAAAAGTGCATTGACGCAAAGGGAGAATATTTTGAGAAACAATAAATTCATTTTTGACCATTATTAATATTTTTTATTGATTCCGGAAACTTTTAGTGTGCCCCTCAAATAATAATTCAGTATACAGAGTGGTTTTTTTTAACTGTGACAGTACGGCAGCACCCATAACCAGAGGAGATACAGCTGCAGTTTCTTTTAAAACATCAGCTTGTTTTCAATGAAAAACATTTTGGCATTAAATTTTTGTTTTGTCAAGTGTGAGTAGCGCCTTAAAATGAATCAAGTTGGTAATTTTTTTTGATGCCGATCGATGCAGTCCTTTGTAAGGATCATTTTAAAAAAAATCTGGTCTGGGTAGCTTTCCTGATACCACTTCAGCGCATTAATTGGGCTTCGTCGGTTAAGGAAGTATGCTTCAATTAAGTCTACTTTTTGCGTATTTGACAATGCCATGATAGGACAAATAAGATGATGCAATGCCTGATATAAAAGTCCGACAGATGCAAGAACCATATTCGAAATTCGAAATGGTTCTGAAATACGAAATGTTTTTGAATTGCTCATGAGAGCACGGAGTTCCTAAACTTCCTAATCGCTATAGTATTAATACTTCTTTAACGTGCAATTATAATCTAATGAAATGTTTGTAGAAGTAATTTTGTTTGTCCTGTTGTATGAGAATACTTTTTATCAAATTTG
This sequence comes from Philereme vetulata, assembly GCA_918857605.2. Classification (NCBI taxonomy): domain Eukaryota; kingdom Metazoa; phylum Arthropoda; class Insecta; order Lepidoptera; family Geometridae; genus Philereme; species Philereme vetulata. The sequence goes on along the minus strand of OU975427.1, from coordinate 5,618,084 downwards.
ATTAACTTCCGCTGTTCAGATTTTTTTCATCCGATACAATAAAATGATCCTTACAAAAGACTGTATCGATCGGCATCAAAAATTTACCAACTTGATTCATTTTAAGGCGCTACTCACACTTGACCAAAAAAAATTTAATGCAAAAATGATTTTCTTCGAAAACGAGCTGATGTTTTATAAGAAACTGCACCTGTATCTCCTCTGGTTATGGGTGCTGCCGTACTGTTACAGTTAAAAAAATCACTCTGTATAATAGTCCAGTAATATAATATTTTTTAAGTAAGTATTTATGAGTTGGATACCTGTGATTATATTAAGAAAGAAAGAAAAGAAAAGCTTTTTATTTCGACCACCACAAATATAACCTGACGTACCTATTTCGTTACCCGTAGTAGGTAGGTGATAATCGATATCGATACATTCGTCTTGTATGCTCATTGGTACATCACTAAGTGAGTAGCGCTGTTATTTAAGCATGAGAGTAACAGCCAATGCATTATCGATCTTATACTTTGCTGTTAGAGACTATAAAAAAATCGTTAGCAACAGCGCCATCTGTTGTTGAGTGGCTTTGTTTTGTGGGTAATCAAGTATCAGCCATTGCATTATCAGTCTTATTTCTAATTAATAGAGACTAAAATAAAAATATTTTCTAAAGCGCCATCTTTTGCCGAGTAGAAGAAGTAAACTTTAATTTTTTGTTACTTTTTATTTTATTGAATTTTAAACCATGTTCCATAGTAGGTAAGGTTTTATATCCGTTAAATTGGTTTTATGGTTTTAGGCCTCTTTGAACGTTCTCTTTCAACTTAAAACAACAAACAAAAAAATATAACTTTTATTTCTAAGTGTGCTAGGTTTTACATGTGTCAGTTTAGCTACACTGGTTTTCTTAGTAAAAAGTTATCATGCTAGTTCTATTGTTTTTTATGTTCTGTGGGTGTATCGCTACTATCGATACTATCAATAGCGTGATATGAGGCAATAGTATCGATTTCGTCCAATACTATCGATAGTATCGATAGTATTAAATGTCAATGGTGACGAAACTATCGATACTATCGATAGTGTTGCATAAAAACTATCAAACGACAGCACACAACTATCGATAGTATAGATACTATCAATAGTGTCGATAGTTTTTATGCAATACTATCGATAGTATTGGACGAAATCGATACTATTGCCTCATATCACGCTATTGATAGTATCGATACTATCGATAGAACAATCGATAGTGTAACTGATTGATGACGTCAACTATCGATAGGGAAACTGTCGATATTTCGGCAACACTACAACATAGCCTATGTTTTAATACATATTAAGTACTAGCTGACCCGCCCGCGTGGTTTTTCAATAAAGTCGGATCAAAAGTACCCTACTTCTCAATATAGGTCTTACTCTATCTGTAAATATACCAAATATTATCGAAATTGGCCCAGCCGTTTAGTCGCTAAAACGTAACACACAAACAGGCAGGGTTACTTTATTTAGCACTTCCTTATAGCACTGAAAGTACTAACAAAAGACGAAAATATATCGTCCGCACTAACAACACCCCAGTTAAGCATGCTTTTGCATCCAGATTTCTAATGTTCCTAGGACCATACCTGTACAACAGGCTAAATCGTAAATTGAGCATCCACTCAATGAACTTTTCCAACTTTAAAAGAGCCTTACAGTCTGCTCTATCCAATCTATCTTACGAGGAAACTGAGGAATTACTAACCGTAATAAAATAATATTTTGAAGATTGTATAGTACGGTAAACTCGTACCTGCCATGTTTGCACTTAGTTTATTTTGTTAGTTTTATGGTATGTAAATAGATTCTAAGTTTTGTTAATTTGAGTATTCATAAGTTACCCCAGTCCAGCCTTATTCGCCTGAGATACAGGTTCTCCTAGTTCAGGCAATGTATAAAATCTTACCTATAAGTATATATTAATCCCTAATGTTAATCTTAGCATAATGAAAAATGAATAAAGATTTATTCATTATTTTATTTATACATTTTGTCCTTAGGCAAAGAATCTGGTGGGTGATTACGACGGCCGAGGCGTCCTCGGGTTCAGCACGCTCACCGTAGTGCCGAATCAGAGGGAATGCATTGACGCTGCTATGTTGGATGATTTCGAGGTAATGATTGGAATGGTGGTTTTTAATTTTAATCCTTTAGTTATTGTTTCTTTGTTCTTTCTGTTTTGTTTTGTTACTATTGGTGTTGTTCACAAATAAATGTTTTTTTTTTATTTGATTTTTTGATGAATTAAATTTTATGAAGGTGTGTAGTATCGTAGACATCAGCAGATAAATGTTTCTCTGTTAATTAAGGTAAAAATTATACACATTAGTGAATACTCAAGAGTGTTTAATGATAATTTAGATAGGGCATTGATTCCCAAAGTGGTCCAGGTGTCCAGGGATCGTTGTGCAACCCGGTTTAATATTTGACTAATAAAATAGTGCCACGAAAAAAGACCAAATAATTTGACCTACAGTTTCATTCCAATCACAGGTTTTTTTTATATATATTATAGGCTTGCGTTTGACCACGATCTCGCCTGATGGTAAGCGATGATGCATTCTACGATGGTACACGCTTGCCTAGAAGAAACCCTATTCACTCGCGACTTAAAGATACCCAGGTTGTAGCTATCAGGAAATACAGACTCTGGCAAGTCGTTCCACTGTTTGGCGGTGCGCATAATAAAGGTCGAAGAGAACCGCTTTGTGCGAATGGGAGGTATTTCTACCTGGTAACGGGAGTTCATGTAAATTTGTTACCATTTTTGGGGTTCAAATTGCAGTTATTCTGGATTTCAGACTTTTACCTATATTTGTGTCACTAAAGCTACACGCATACCTAATTTCAGCACTGTGGGATCACTGGTGTATTCTGTGAATTTTGTCAAAGTTCAGTTTTTATTATGGCTTATAACTTAAAAACTACAAAGTTTAAACTATAAATTAAAACCGGGTCGAAATGTACTCATAAAGACCTTTTATTAGACGTGCCACTTGACCGGATAGTTCCATTTTGTTTTTTTTTTATCCCTCTTGAACCCCAATATCTCAACAACCCCCCAACATTTTTAGCTCATTTAGTCGCACCAAAATTGTGCCATCACTACCTACCTATAAGTATATTAAATTTCACGATGTAAGTATATAGGTAGGTCAAGTGGCACGTCTAATAAAAGGTCTGTGTGAGAGTACATTTTGGAACAAATATCTATAGATCATGCAAACATTTGTTCCGCGTCGGGAATCAAACCCGCTACCTCTTGGGTCTCAGCCGGCTATTCGCCCACTGCACCACGGAGGTCGTCGTATTGTTTCGGTAGTTCTGTAATTTGGTTTGGAATCTGATTGTATATTTTCTGATTGTAGTTGTCCTACACCAATGGTTATCACCAACGAGTCTTGGACACTCTGGGGCCGATATTGAAGGAACGCGGCCTAACTGAAGATTACGAGTGGCTGAAGGGAGAGTGCGCCCCTATCGCCAGAGAATAAGGTACGGCGTAGACATAAGAAGATTAGCAAGCTATGGCAGTGGGCTGGGCAGTTAAAGTGGCGGCTGTTGGGGCAGAAAGATTCTCGCTTAAGGCGCTAACCGTAGCCGATGACCTTGAGCGAATGGGCGTAGCTATTGTTTCGGCCCCGCACCTTCCGCCACCCGCATATAACCGACCAGCAAAAAGGTGAGCGCGAGGCAGACGAGCACAACCCTCCCGTACGACAGTCAGCGGTACACTGCCGCCCGTTGCCCGCGCAACCACCTTCTAAGGGTACGCCCGCTAATTATTTGGAAAACATGAAAATAATTAATTGCCACGTGAAAGACTGTCGCAGCACAGCATCATATGTTCAACTTGAAGGTATAGTCTTTGCCCACATTTAGGTGAAAGAAAAATTGCAAAATTTTACGTCGTTTAGAGGTTGAATCAAATTGAAAGTCGAAAACAGCTATATTTTGTTGTTTTTTTTCTCATAGTAAATAAACAGGTAGAACTTTTTTATATGTTCACTTTGCAGATAAAAGGTCAATGAATGATATATATTTGTTTGAGCACATAAAACTGATTCCTCCCTGAGGAGAAAGCCTCCAAATATGACAATCAGCTACTATATTCGCCTTAAGATGGCTCCAACTCGGTCAAGAATGTTACAATTTAGACGTAATTTATTTTTCGTCCCCCTATCTCGGAAAGATTATTTTTGCTGTTCGATATCTGAGTGCAAAAGCCGTTTTTGTAATGGATAAAGTGGATTGAATTTAGAACATCGTGTGCACTAAGTTTGTGAATTCAAAACATCATTAAACCTATTCACTTCTACCTTCGTGGTGCCGAATTTATCATACAACCTTTTTTGAATTTGTTATAAACTCAGACTTGGAACTTTGGTGTATTACTTTTTTTTGCATTTAGTCATTTCCTCGCTGAGGTGGGATGAAAAGTTACGTGTTGCACTCGAGTACAAAGATTTTTCACCTCGTGCTCTTTTGATTCCCTCGCTGACGCTCAGGATTCTAATTTTAGAATCCTTTGCATGCTCGCTCGTCAAAATTGAGCACGCGTTTAAAAAGCAACTTTGCACTAGTGTATAACAAATAACTATTCTTTATTGTTATGTATTCTAAAAGGATCATTAATAAGAACAACCAGCCTTGTTTCTTGCCTTTATTTCCTGGCTTAGTTGCAAAGGAACAGGCGGTAAAATTGACGTTTTAAAGTGTTCTTTGTAATTTGTAATAATAAATAAAAAACGTTTATGTCACACCAGACAAAGATCCATAATTTTTGTTAGTAAACACAGAAACAATCTTGCTTAAAAGATATTGTTTATTGGTACACAAAAAGGCAAGATAAAAAATAAATGCGGCATGAGCGCATCTACTCAGACTCCAGGCATGTGATTGGCTTAAGCAAAGCCATCCAGCGCATCATGATATACGAGTATGAGCTCATGTTGCCGGCAACAACGCAACGGTCAGGAAGCTGTTGGTGCCTCGCATGCGGCTCACCAGGAATGCGGTTCTATTTCGTATGTTCGCGTAGATATCATCGGTACGCGCGTCTGCAAACATCCCTGATGCGCTAAAGAACCTTGGCAGCCCCAACAGCATCCTGGAACCGTTGTTGTATTGGATTGCAATGCACGATTTTAATGAATAAGATTTATGATTGAGGTTTCTGGGAGCCGTTAGGTGAAGGCCACACAAGATTAGTCGCTCTGGAGAGCTAGGAGAGGCCTACGTTCCGCAATGGACGTCCTGATATGATGATATATGTTTTAGAACATATTTGCGGAAACTATACTGATAGAAACTTATTAAAGTCACACGTAAACACAGCGAACGGTGACAATCGAGTGATGCCGGCACGGCATTACTGCTAGACTTACTGCTACGATGCATTACTGCTAGACTTACTGCTACGATGCATTACTGCTAGAGTTACTGCTAAGATGCATTACTGCTATGATGCATTACTGCTAGACTTACTGCTATGATGCATTACTGTTAGACTTACTGCTACGATGCATTACTGCTAGATTTCTTAATCGTTAATGTCATATTATTGTTTCAGAACTGTTGATCGGTCAAGCAGCTTGCATATTATTTAGCGAAGCTTATTATTATTGAATGAAATTATGAATATCGTATTATAAATAAATATTTTGAATACATAAAATAATTAGTTTTATTTAAAAACTATCTCTACAAAGAATATATTGAAATAACACTTTAATAAAATATATATATAAATAAATATTGCTGGAAATTTCACACAGCACTGTCTAGCCCCAAACTAAGTAGATGAGATGGGAATCAGATAACTGATAGAATATTTAAATACATTTTTTTTTGTAAATACATACTTATAAAGAGAAACAACCAGACCCGGAACAAATATCTGTAGATCATGAAAACATTTGCTCCGCGCCGAGAATCGAACCAGCTACCTCCTGCGTCTCAGCACGGAGGTCGTCGCTTACACCCGAGTATAACTTTTCATCACGAATGCGAGGAAATGAAAAAAAGGCTTTATACCAGTTTGTTGTTAAAAAGAAAATTTGCGGTCCCAGTATCCATTTTTTTCATCATCATCCACATCCCGACTTCACCCACTGCTGGGTATAGGTCTCTCCAAGTTTGTGCTAGTCTCACCCATTGACGGCCCGCGACTCTAACGATATCGTCCACCCATCTCGCTGCCGGACATCCTATCCTTCCACAGCCATTCCTCGGCCACCATTCGGTCGCTACCCTGCTCCACTTGTCATCACCACGTCTTGCCAAGTGTCTCACCCAAGACCATTTGAGTTCCTTAACTCGATTCCCAGCGTCATGAACCTTCGTTCTTCTACGGATCTCGAGGTTTGGAACTCGATCTAAGAGTTTGATGCCGAGCATGGTACGCTCCATGGCTCTCTGTGCAACTCTTAACCTGTAAACAGCCTCCTGCGTGAGCGTCCATGTCTCGGCACCGTAAGTCATGGTGGGCAGAACACATTAGCTAAATAAACGGGTCCTCAGACTCTGTGGAGTTTTAGGCGAGTTTCTTTTTTCACTTACAAATAAGGATTTGTCATGGAAGGTGTATTTCATTTTAGTATATTATCAATGCAATAGGCCTCATTTTTTTCAAATTTAGTTTCGGCCCTAGTGGCGTAAATCGCATTTACGCATCAGGTAACAATGACCATCTTTCTGAGCATGAGTGATGAAAACCATTTTAGTCATAAAAAATACAGCTACTTAAATGTAAATATAATATATTTATTAAATTCATAATAATACTTCTATTCAATGAAAAAGGAGTATTATTGAAATTGGGTTTCCCCGTACAAAATGATGCGTGATCGAATTGGCTAACAGGTAAAAATTCAGTGGGTGAACAGTCAATCTTCCCTATTTTACTACCCTTACAAGTGTTTTTTTTAATTTAAATAGGGCCAGCCTATTATACCCTGTCCAATAAAAAAGAATCCTCAAAATCGGAGTCATGAGAAAATAATGTTTTTGTTTCTTTATCTGTATGGATCTTCGTTTGACCACAATCTCACCTGATGGTAAGCGATGATGCGGTCTGAAATGAAGCACGAAGATCTAGAATACACCTATTCACTCTTACCTTAAAGAGGCCCAGATTGTATTCTTTAGAAAAAACAGACGACGGTAAAGTGTTCCATACCTTCCATACCGAGCGCAGCGTAGGACGTCCACCTACAAGATGGGCAGACGACTTGGTAAGAACCGCAGGTCGTCGTTGGATGCAGGCCGCTTCCAACCGCAGTTCCTGGAGATCAATGAGGGAGGCCTTTGTCCAGCAGTGGACGTCCTACTGCTGATACGATGATGATGACTTTTATAGGTAATTTTATTTATCGTAGGCCTTATTTCATGACTTACAGTGTGTCAACTTAGCGAAGTGTAATTTTCACATGAAATCTTCACCGCTCTGTTTTCGGCTAAAGTTTCTTTTTACGCAGCGAAGCTTGTGCGTTTTTAATTATGAAAGGATAATCACTTTCATAGTCATATTTCAACGCTATTTTGGAAGAGAATCACACCAAATGAAGCTGACGACCTCCGTGGCGCAGTGGGCGAACAGCCGGCTGAGACGCAGGAGGGTTCGATTCCCGCCGCGGAACAAATGTTTGCATGATCTACAGATATTTGTTTCGGGTCTGGTTGTTTATAAATAGATAGTTGCTACTTTAGTAGCAGTTCCGTAGATTTTGGAACATTGACTAGTTCATTGTAACTTTTCCCCAAATCCTTAACTATTTTGTATCTTTTAAGTAGTGGTCCCTCTAACTTTTCGTTGGAAATACTTTGATATAGGCGATGGTTATCTATCACTTAACATCAGGTGGGTCATAGGATTGATCTCCAGGTGGTATAAAACAATAGCAAGGTCAACTAAATATAAGAACCATCCAAGTAACCCCTTTATAAGTATAAAAAAATCTCAGTCCTCGAGAATATTTATTTGTTTTTGGTTCTATTTATGTATTATATATTTGCGTACGGCAGGCGCGAAAAACTTGAACAGATCACTCGACGAGGCCCTCAGGCCGACTCACAGACCCACTTAGATGTACTACGTACAGACGGTCATGTGACGTACATTGGAGTTGGAGCGTAGAGGAGTGAATGGACCGATGCCACAATAGATTTTGACAAGTGTTTTTTTTTTCCTTTTTGGTCACTCTTTTATGGCAACTGCTAGCATGCGCATTCTACCAGCGAACGAGGTTTTATTATACATACATACCTACATCCATATTATGTTGCACTGCCAATATTACTTGACATCAAAGAAAGAACAAAACAAGCAAAGCCGTCAAACTATTTTATTCAATCATAACATAAAAATTGCATTGGTACATTTTTTATTAGTAGAGTTGATACATAATCTTTTATTACTTAGATATAGAAAACAAGTCCACTGACACTCACTCATCACGATATCTTCGAAAGTACAGAGTACGAGTTTGATGTACGAGAGTACGAGTTGGAGATGTTTGTTTTAGTATGTAGGCGTTATCCTTTTGGTCTTAAATTCAACATTCCTTTGACTTTATATTCTTCTAAACTTCTTGTTTAGAAGCTTGTATTTCAGAGAGATTTTAAATATCTGACAACCTCTTTTTTCTGTTTCTTGGAGTTGAACAGTCTGAAAATAAAGAGATTTTCAATTTTCTTTACGCTACACTTTGTACACAGAATCTTAAACCAAAACTAAAACCAAGAATTTTGCACAAAATTTTGTCCGCGAACATATTCTCTTTTAATTAGGTACCAGTTTTAACCTGCCTATCGAAGCTTATAAAATAACTCGAATCACCTTGTATATTTTGGGCCTCCGTTCCATGTTCCAGCTGGTCAGGTATGGTGCTCTCTGTTAAATTTATGGTGTCCATGACTGCATCTATAAGAAAAATTATAACGTTTGTAAATAATGGGAATAATATTGAATTTATCAAGTTATACATTTTTAAGAATTGACTGAATCAGATCTCGATTGAAAATGCTAAAAGGGGACTTCACCAAGAGGCACACTGAACTGAGTGACAAACTTAATGTGTGGAACAACAGGTAGGAACAATAACTTCAAGATGCCATGATTCACCAAACAAACATAACTATGTTTTACCTGATTCAATGAAAATAGAAGCTTCGTGAGCTGAACTGTTGATCAATGATGTCTCGCTTTGAGTGCCGTTTGATGCACAATAAGTGTAATCACGGTGAGGCTGCCTGTGGTCTGTGTGGATTTGCGGCACTGAAAATTACAATGAATTTGATTATTTCATGCTGCGCCGCCGAATAACATTAACTTCAGATGCCATGATTCATCAAACAAACTGTACATTATGTTTTACCTGTTTCAATGCAAATGGAAGCTTCATTAACTGAACTATTATTGAACTGTGAAATTACTGAATATTGTAGCAGAAATTAATAAACAATAACAAAATAATCAACACGAACAAACATAAATGTAATGGCAGCTATTTCAATAAACAATATAAACGGTTCCGGCGAATGGATTGAATGGAAAAATATCGCACTGGTCACAGATTAGGACATTTAGCGTTTTCCTGTCATCCGGACTATTGCATCGGTCTCGCATTCATTTCTTACGATCGTCGATCTTGTAGTGGACATTACCAGGCATGGGCCGACTGCGGACTGATGTGATGGGAGCAAAACGGTGAAATCACACGAGCGCATCCTTTGATTTAAAAATAATTTAATTAATTTAAAAATAGAATATGCCCTTCTGCATAATAAAAACATGCATGGATCTACGACGTATTTATTAAGGATCATGGGAAATAAAACTTTATTGAAATATTGCTCGTAACAAACGAATGAAAAGGATATTTTTCAGGACAGACGTACTAAAATATGATGATTTTGAGGAAACTGCGATTTTTTTTTATCGAGTCAAGTTTAGTTAATCGCTTTTCGGTTTACAAGTCTCTATAATCGGTATAATCAATGATCATTTTTTTTACTAGCCCATACTGTCCCACTGCTGGGCAAAGGCCTCCCCCTCTCCCTTTCACTTATCCATATCCCGCCAGTCTCTTTGGAAGACGTCCAAGTCATCGCTCCAGCGCTTTTTAGGCCTTCCGTCGCTTCCGTCTTTAGGAGTCCATATGCTTGTCTTCTTGGCCCACCTATCGGGTTGCATACGGGACACATGACCCACCCAGTCCCGTTTCAGCTTTGCAGCCTTGCTGCCCACGTCAGCGATGCCGGTTTTCGAGCGCAGCCAGGAGTTTAGAATCCGGTCGATCCGCTTTACACCCAAAATGGAAGAGCAGCGCAGGTTGTAACGTCCTGCACACGCTGAGTTGAGACCTTTTTTTGCAACCAACTAGCTTTAAGTTTTTATGTTGTTTTTATTGATATAATGTTTTATTTTTTGTTGTTATTATTGTATTATGTGTTGTTACAAAATAAAATAGTTGATTTGATTTGAAAATGCTGCGTTCCATCGCTCTTTGGAAAACTCCTAGTTTGAACTTCTGAGACTCAGTGACCAAGACTGGGCACCGTAGGTTAGGACAGGCAGAGGCAGACAGGTTAGGACGCCGTGCCCGGCGATCCCAGCAGTTGTGCTAGGGTTGTCGGGTGCCATGCCAGCTCTGGAGTCAGGGGTGACAAGAATCTCCAGGTGAGATCCAAATGTCAAACAACCAATAATCATTATCAATTAAAAAAAATATATTTTCTTAGTTTAAAACGTCGTAGAAGCGGATTTCCGTCAGGTCGAATTGCCTATTTTGTCGACGGCTGGAACGATTGCGATAAAATTTGGTATATTTTGTTTATATACATTAAAGGCTTGCGTTTGAGCACGATCTCGTTTGATGGTAAGCGATGATGGATCACGTTTGCCTAGAAGAAATTCACTCGCGACTTGAATACTCCCAGGTTGTAGTTATCAGGAAACACAGACTCAGGCAAGGCGTTCCACTCCTGGGCGGTGCGCATAATAAAGGTGGAAGAGAACCGCTTTGTGCGAATAATGGGAGGTATTTCTACCATATAGCGGTGGCGCACCGCGGAGCGTCTGGTTGTCCGATGATAGAATGGAGATTTTTTTTTACAACTTATATGGCAAACGAGCATGCAGTCCACCAGATGTTAAGTGACTACTGCAGCCCATGGATATCCACATAGAATTCAACACAAGGTATTATGTTGTCTTGATCTTTATGTGGATACGTTGCCATACTATAGGTCTTAGCTGTTATGCCTATGTGCCAGTAATTACAGGAACATACCATTACCATCTAACCGGAACACAGCAGCACAAGTACTGCTATTTGGCGGCAGATAAAGGTAAGGCGGTGGTGCCCACTTCCTCGAGCTCGTTCAAAGGATATGGTGGGATTGGGTTGTAAACTTCCGCCGCACACTCTCCGAAATGTACTCGATAAAAAACCGCGAGGCTTGCAACCTTCGATGCTCCAGGCTGTGGAGCCTTGCATCAACTAGCTCATTGATAGATAGATAGATTATGACAGGGATTGAGATATAAACAAGCAGGAGGGTATTTTTTTACCACACGTGTGAAGCTGACGTCAGCTAGTACTTTGATAAGAAACAGATAATGGTTGATAAATAATTTCGATAACTTAGTAGGCAAGTTGCTAATTTAATGGTCTTAGTTTTATCTAAACCGATAAAAACTAGATTACTCCATTTTATTATTTAGTTATACCTATTTAATAATGAAGTGTGGGTTGATATTATGTTTCATGTAAGTATTTTATATAAATTATATTTTACATCAGATGAGGGAAGTCATAAGGCGTGTTCAACTTGGACGAGCAGCTTTCGGCAAACTAGCTGACACATTAAAATCCACTCGCATTCCACAATGTCTTAAAACACGTCTCTATAACCAATGTGTTCTGCCAACTATGACATATGGTGCCGAGACATGGAGACTCACGAAGGAGGCTGTGTACAAAATAAGTGTAGCACAGAGAGCCATGGAGCGCGCCATGCTCAGCATCACACTCTTAGATCGAGTTCCCAATACTGAAATTCGCAAGCAGGCTAAAGTACAAGACGTCAGCAAGCGAATATTGGGACTCAAGTGGAGTTGGGCAGGACACTTGGCCAGACGCAGCGACGACAGGTGGACTAAGCCACTAACACTGTGGAGGCCGAGAACTGGGCATCGAAATAGGGGACGTCCACCAGCGAGATGGGTATACGACATCCATAAGACCGTGGGTCGTACGTGGTTCAGACTGGCACAGGATTGGGAAGAATGGCAAAAACAAAGAGAGGCCTATGCTCAGCAGTGGGTCGACACGGGCCGAAAATGATGATGATGATGATATTTTACTAGCTGTGGCTTCGCAGGCGTTTGTCAATAAAACATTTACTCCGCTGCACAGTCGGCTATAAAGTAACCTAAGTATATTCCAATCCCAGTCATAATCTATCTATGTACCAAATTTCATCGAAATCGGTCCAGATAAGTTAATTTCGAATTTATAATATTAGTCCAATGTACTGGTTACTTGGAAGACAGTCTTCTTTGTCAGTACACAATAAAATTGTTTTGTACAAACAAGTCTTGATGCCAGTATGGACTTATGGTATACAGCTCTGGGGTTGTACCAAAAAAAGTAACATTCTAAACTAAAAATAATTCATTAAAAAAAAACCCTTATTTTATCATATTTTTAAAATTTTTGCATTAACTTATTTATACTTAATGGTATCTTATTTATAATTAATATTATTTTATTTTAACCTCTAACTAATTTTAATATTTATCACCTAATATATAATAAATAACCTAATTGAATCTGTCAGTCGACCAACTTGTACGCTTTAAGGTCCGACTTTACGAGCTTTGGTTTCCTCGATACAGGCTACGCCTAGTGAGGAAACCGATAAATAATACTATAAACAGATATAAATGTTGTCTGCAAAATTCATGCATCTATTACTTGTCTATACTTAGTTATAATTTAGCTTGTAATAGTAGATTATTAACCAAGGGGATAAAGCAGTGTCTTCTGTCGCGGGTGACGATTTAAATCGCGAGCGTAACGAAGGACTCGAGGTATACTCCCGAGCGTAGCGAGGGATAAGTTCACCCAAGACTAAGACAGCTTTATCACCGAGGAAAATACTCTACTTTTCGTACCGTTTGCGAAAAAATTAACACATTAATAATATGAGATAAGTATTTATTAAAAATAATGACAATTAGAAGTATTTTTAGAACATTAAGTTATTTATAAAAATAAATTAAAATAAACTTAACGTTTATGTATTTGAAGAAAACAAAAACGCGGCAAATTCCTAGACTAATATTTTTTTGTCGGAAAAGCAAAGGCATCAAGCTCATACGGCCTCGTCGGTTTTCGTAATTTTATTTAATAATCATAACTGCATAATAAATGCGTATTCCTTTTTCAAAACGATGTATAATGCTTTATAATACAAACTCAATGGTGTAAACACAGATGTAGTTCAGTATAAATTTCGATAAGTATTCCAAATTTAAATCACATTCTCCCCCTAGAGGATGAATGATGTTCAGTACAATTTTCTTTCCCTGTTTTTAACAGATTAAAAATGACTATTGTTATGTTCGCTTTTTGTGGCATAGAATGTCACTATTTTGAGCAATTGGTACGAAAATCATATTTTAAATTGTTTAGATACTGTGTTTTGTAGTAATCATAAAATATTTTCATTTTCATTTTCAATCATCCGACGATTCCAAAACAAAGTACTCAGGGATATTGTAGATGCACCCTGGTATATTAGAAATGACGACCTTCCCCGGGACCTCAACATAGTGGTCGTCGATAGAGTAATAAGAAAATATGCAGAAGCTCACGAACAAAGACTTCACCATCATGTGAACATCGAGGCAATCCAGCTCCTCGACGACACGGATATAGTGAGAAGACTGAAAAGGACAAAACCTTTTGAGTTATTATAGTTTACAATAGTGTAATATAGTATCAGTGTTAGTGCTATTTATAAAGAACACAAGAACAAAGTGTCTTCCCCTTAAGGGGAGGGGGGAGGGACAATCGCCCATACAACACGTACTACCAAGATCATTTCTAATTGGAGCATATTTCTACCTTAATAAAATATTATTTTAATTTGAATAGTATTTATCTAGGTTCCCAGTCATATATTAGATCAAAATACTTACCTAAAAAAAAATAGAAGCGTATCGAATTCTGCGTGTTTTTACGTCATAAAAGACATGTTTTCAACCTAATTGTTTCGTATTAAAAACAACAACATCTTACGTATCCTAGTCATGGGAACATAGATTATATCGTCTAGTTACAGAATAACAACACAATGAGAAAAATAAAACAAATTGTCAGTCATCATTTTTGGTATTACGGAACACGGTCAAAATCTAATCAAATTTAGAATCGTTCTATTGCTATCGCTGTCGCTCTGCGTGGCTAAACTTCGTCACTAAACAGGGATAGCGATATTCAGGCAGAAGTTTTGACGTGGCCGAATTGAAGTTGCGCTCAGTGTTCGCCGGCGCGTTAAATAGAGACTGCAAGGAAAGTGCCAATGGACACATTCTTTATCATAATTTTATTATATAACTAAGTTAGCATAAAATTGCTCATTAGCCTACTTGGCTAGATAATAATATAACTAGAGTACACTTACGATGTATGTAGGTACCTAACATAAAAAAAATATTAGTTGGATTAGAGAGCGTAAAGTTAGTTTTATGACAAGGTCGGTCAGCGTGCTATGGAGGGCTATGATTAGTATGTCTCTACGGGATCGAATCAAAAATGATGAAAGATTCGTAGAAACAGGGCCGGATTAACGCTACCGGGGCCCCTAGTCGATGCAATTCTTGGGGCCCCTAGTCAATGCAATTCTTGGGGCCCCTTTCATTTACCCTTTTTTTTTACTTTTTAAAATATTTTTTTTCTATTACAAAAGTCGAGTCGATCAGATCGCCTCCTGCTTTTTGCTTTCATTGAAATGATCTTAATGAATCGATAAGTGGTGATCCAGGTCTCATGATGGAGTAGGAAAGAGAAATGAGACGCGACGCGGTTATTTTAAATTTAATCTTGTTGAATGCAATATAATATATTGTATAACGAAAGAAATATTTTTAGATACCCTAGATTTGGGTTCGTTCACCAGGATCCCCTAGCCTGATCTCCTAGGGGATTGTCGTGAACTCGTCAGTTCATCATGAAGTTTCATTTTATGGTTCCTGTACCTCAAAAGTTAAAAATGGGATCCGTTATAAGATCACTCTCTTGTCCGTCTGCCTGTCCGTGTGTCACCACCAATTTTCTCAGGAACGGGTGGACCTAGCAAGTTGAAATGTATACCAGATACTGAGGTCTACTGTCCCTATTAGGTGTATAATAATCAAAGTCCTGAGTCAACACGATAAAAAGATATGGGCAAATTTAGATTTTCTCGAAAACTTGTAAGTATCAAAATTTACCTTAATTTTCAACTTTTTTTATTTTCCCTTTACTTGTGCTGTAAGACCTTGCTTTTAACCAAAATTGATAATTCTAGGTCAACCGGAAGTACCCTATAGGTATATGGTAGTTCCCGTTGACCTATTCTCTGTAGTTCTCATATTAAGTGAATGCATAATTCTTTTTTGAGAATAAAGTTTCTTTAAACTAGAATCACGAAATTTGGCAATAAATGAGGTTTTTCAGCACAAATAAAGGGAAAATAAGGGGGGATTCTGATGAACTGATGAGTTC
Source organism: Philereme vetulata (assembly GCA_918857605.2). Classification (NCBI taxonomy): domain Eukaryota; kingdom Metazoa; phylum Arthropoda; class Insecta; order Lepidoptera; family Geometridae; genus Philereme; species Philereme vetulata. The sequence goes on along the minus strand of OU975427.1, from coordinate 5,602,278 downwards.
ACGGGAATCTCCTCACGGGGATCCCGTTGGACGAATCCCTAGATTTAAGCATTTTACTAACTAAACGACCTGCGGTTCTTACCAAGTCGTCTGCCCATCTTGTGGGTGGACGTCCTACGCTGCGCTTGCCGGTCCGTGGCCTCCACTCGAGAACCTTTCGGCCCCATCGGCCATCTGTTCTGCGCGCTATATGGCCTGCCCATTGCCACTTCAACGTGCTAATCCGTCGGGCTATGTCGGTGACTTGAGTTCTCCTACGCCTTATTTCCTTAGGCCTCATTTCTGATTCGATCCCGTAGAGAAACCCCGAGCATAGCCCTCTCCATAGCTCGTTGAGCGACTCTGAGCTTATTCATAAGGCCAATAGTGAAGGACCACGTCTCGGTTCCATATGTCATCACTGGTAACACACACTGATTGAAGACTTTTGATGCAGGCCGCTTCCAACCGCAGTTCCTGGAGATCAATGAGGGAGGCCTTTGTCCAGCAGTGGACGTCCTACGGCTGATATGATGATGATGATGACTAACTAAACGGATATAATTGTTTATAAACTTGATCTGTCGTTTTTCTGACCATAAACCAATTTCACAGCTTCACCACAAATATGGCCTGGGGCCATATTCCAATGAGGTTCTTCAATTCAGCTGAGCCTGATGCCCCAATTTATGGTATGTTTTAGCAAGATCACGCCAACACTGGCCTCAGCAGAAGACCAGCGCTGTAGCATGGCAACATGCTGTAGCAAATGCTGAGCTGAGGACCCATTTGCCACACTTAGCAGTTAGTGATAATAGTATTTTTTATTAATAAGTAATAGTGTTTTTATGTATTATTTGTTTCTTGTGGATAAGTTTTTTCTTTCTTTAACGGACTTCAAAAAAGGAGGAGGTTCTCAATTCAACTGTATTTTTTATGTTTGTTACCTCAGAACTTTCGACTGGGTGAACCGATTTCGATGATTCATTTTTTATTTGAAAGCTGGTGCTTCCCGTGTGGTCCCATTTCCCTTTGGTCCAGTTCTAACAATGGAATCCACGAGAAAACCATATAAGTCTTGGTTTAATTTTTATGTTATGTTATGCTTGTTAGCTCAGAACTCATTTACCTGGCTTCAATCTCGACGCAATAGTTGTCGATGTGTCTCATCATTACGTTGTACTTGACCAGCAGCGGTTCCTGATTAAGTTCGCCTGGAGATGCGATTTGGAAAATTAGTTTTTTATTTGAAAGGATATAGTTTTAGATGGATCTCATGGAAATTTCATCAAAATTGGTAGAGTAGTTTGGTTTTTACTGTTATCTGAAGTCCGTTATATTTTTGTTAAAAACTTGCTTGTTTAAGTTGCAATACATTTTTCATCGACTTCAAATAAAGCAGGAGGTGCTCAATTCGTCGGAATCTTTTGTTATGTTCCCCGATTACTCGAAGACGCCTGGACATATTCGAGAATTTTTTTTTTGTTTAAAAGAGTATACTTCTCAGGTGGTCCCATTGGCACCAAGTCAGTATCTGATTATGGGATCCCAAAAAATCGAGGGTAACCCTCAAGTTTTATAGGGATGCATAATTGTTTGTTGTAACCTCAGAACTCCGTCATTTATTATTTCGTATTATTATTTATAATTTACACTTTAACATTTCTTATCATTATTATTATTCCTTACATAATATATTTATTAGTTCTATCTACTTATCATAGTTATCTAACTAAGCCTATCATAATTGTATGCAAACACCAATTAGTGTTTATTCGTTCTGACGAGTTCTAATGACTTGCCTAAAAAAGGTTTCTGCAGAATAACAGCGCCGAGCTGTCGATCGGTGGCGAGGCATAATGCTGAGCTGGAACCCATTTGCTGCAGTAGCGCATACACACCTACTTGCCTCTTTTTAATTGTTCCCTGACTACATTGTATATTTATTATTTCATTCTATTGTTCCTATGTTTGTTGTATGTCATTTTCTGTTTTCTCTTACTTGTGCTTTCTCTTCGATGTTATACCTTTTGATTGTATTGTGTGAATTTGTGTGTGCTATGCTAGCAAATAAATGTCTGTCTTTGTCTATGTCTATTTATAAACCGATTTGGAATACCTTTTTTTTTATTTGAAAGTTTACTTTCATATTGGTCTTATAGAAATTTCATCAAAATCAGTCACAGGCCACATCATCGCTTACCATCAGGTGAGATTGTGGTCAAACGAAGATATATCCAGTTTAAAAGAAAAAAAAGGACTGCCCATACCCATGTAATACTTGCTTTCTGTTCTTCTATTTTTAACCAATTTCAAAAAAAGGAGGAGGTATTCAGTTCGTTATTATTTTTTTAGTTATAGTTTTTATGTTTTATGTATATAAGAACTCCGTCATTTATCAAGCGATTAGGCATATTTATTTTTTATTTGAAAGAATATAATGAGATTTTATAGAAATTTCATCAAAATCGGTTCAGTAGTTTGGTTAAGTAGGTTATATATATTTGTTAAAAAGGGACTTGTTGTATGGTTGTGTTGCCTTTTGAGAAAAGAATCATGATTTAGTGGGGTAGGCAGGTTATCCCTTACCCCCTTAGATCTATTAGTAGGTATTTATCTATGCCTGAGACATACAAGTGAAGTCTATCAGTTATAAGAATTTTTTTTTATTTGTAAAGCACATTAGGACTACAGACACAGAAAACTATAGAAGTTACATAAAGAAAGTACTTATACCTAAACACTTCATGTCGTCACTATAGTGTCTCTCAGTTAGGGTTACCAGATGAAAAAATCAATAGTCCAGAGAAAAGGCCTGATTTCCATTGAAAAATTCTGAGATTTTTTTACAGTTTGAGAATTTTCTCTCAAACGTACTTAACTTAAAAAAGTAACTTTTTATTAAAGAGACCTTTAAAATGTAAGCTGTATTTTATTAAAACTCTAAAAATCCTGAAGAGAGTCCAAAAATCCTGAAATCTCAGGGCAAATCCTGAGATATGGTAGTACCCCTAACATATCCACGTGAAGACGTTACAAAATGGTGGTTCCACTAGTACACACGGCTACACATCAAGCAACATTCTACGAAAAGCCTACAATGCAACACAATGCGAGGTCAGCTTATACTGGAAACTTATAGCTTGATGTGTAGCCGTGTGTACAAGCTTAGCTTGAAATGACCAGCATGCTGAATAATTTATTGAATGAATGAAAAAAAAAATATGAATTCTATTATATACTGTTAAATTCGTTTATTGCCAGCACAAAATATACGACACATATCACACAATCAAAAATTTTATTACCTCCCCTTTTATGATAAGATCCGAGTAGATATGCTAATAATATTAGACTTACATAAATGAGTTTGTTACGCTTTGAGGTCGTAAAGGCTGGACCGGTTTCGATGAAATTTGGTATAAGTGATTTTTTTTCCAGTTCCCAACCCGACAGTCACTAAGCTGAGTCGTCAAACTGCGCTCGAAAGGCTGGACGCAGTACGCAGTGTATTGGCTGAGCGAGGAGTGGATGCCTTCATCGTGCCCACAGCTGATGCCCATAATGTAAGTTCATTATATTAATGAATGAAAACACTTTATAATACACCATACAAAAATATAATAAGTATAAAAACGAGTGTGCTTTAGACCTCTTGAAGTAAATCTTTTTTTTTTCAAAATATTAATTTATAAAATTAATCAATTACAAAATTGTCCACACGATCAGTCTCTGTCTATGTTCATTCTGGACAGACGCAACTCGCACTCGCACATTATCGTTTAAAAATATACGAAACGTAACTCTCTCTCTCTCCCTTTCTCTTTCTATCTTCACTAACTTATATCTCCATCTCAATTTCCGTTCGCACTTTACGTAACGCATTCACCAGCTTATTCCCAAGTCAAGCGTGCGCAAAGAAGTTTTACTTCAAAATGTAACATCTATTGCGTTTATTTTGTTTTACTGGTTTTATTGACGACCTCCGTGGTGCAGTGGGCGCATAGTCGGCTGAGACGCAGGAGATAGCGGGTTCGATTCCCACCGCGGAACAAATGTTTGCATGATCTGCAGATATTTGTTCCGGGTCTGGTTGTTTCTCTATATATTATAAGTATGTATTTACAAAAAAAAAGTTATATAAGTATTCTATCAGTTATCTGGTTCCCATAGTACAAGCTCTGCTTAGTTTGGGGCTAGATAGCGCTGTGTGAAGTGTCCAGCAATATTTATTTATTTATTCGAATTCTTTCTGTTTCAAACATGAACCCTGCAATGCTAGGGCACTGCAATATTTTAATACAAGTAGTTTTATTAAAAATATAACCGACTTAACCAACAAGGGCGGATCCAGGGGAGGGGGGGGGAGGGTCAAGACCCCCCCCCCCCATGGGCTGGGTCCAGGACCTAGGTGGATCACTAATTAAAGTTGTTAAAAATAATGTTTTTATATATTTTTTGTCACAATATAGATTTTATGTAAGTACATTTAATGTAATATATGTAAGTACATTTTTATTTTTAAATTTATTTTATTATTTAAATATAGGTATTTCTAAGTACAGTATGTAAGTACATTCGTAAAATACCTACTTTTTACTTGAATCTATGATTATAAAAATTAAATTATAACTTCTTGTGACTTGACCACGACTATGTGCCTTCCCCCCCCCGGCACCAAACCTGGATCCGCCCTTGTTAAACAAACTATTGAACCGATTTTGATGAAATTTCTTTGGGATCTTTTTATCGCTCGCATTGTGTAGACTTTTCGTAGAATGAGAGGTCAGCTTATACTGGAAAAGCACACCCTGATTTGTAGCCGTGTGTACATAAAACATAAAAACTAATTTAAATCATAAAAAATAAATACCGAATTGAATACCTCCCCCTTTTTTGTTATCTGTTAAAAATACAACAAGACAAAGCAAGTATTACATGGATATGGGCGTCTTTTTTTATACTGGATAGATCTTCGTTTGACCACAATCTCACCTGATGGTAAGCGATGATGTGGTCTAAGATGAAGCACGAAGATCTAGAAGAAACCTATTCACTCTTACCTTAAAGAGACCCGGATTGTTCTTTAGGAAAAACAGACGACTACAAAGTGTTCCGTACCTAAGCTGTACGCATCAAGAACGTAGAACCAAAACGGTGTGTGCGAACGGTTAACGGTTGGTATATCAACTAGGTACGGATGGTACTGAGCCGTGCGCCTACTTATCCTTTCATGGAAAGGAGATGGTGGGATCAGATCGTATTCCTGGGCACATTCCCCGAAAGGTATTCTGTGAAAGGCTTGCAACTTTAAGGCGGTGTTCGAGACTTTGGGTCTTATCGCTAAATAAAAATACTCGGTAAAAATTACAGAAAAAACTATACACGGTGTCCTTTAAATCACTGTTTTCCTAAAACAAACGTTGTTCAGACCATGGTCTACTAACTGTTAAAAAAAAACTCAAATTAAAAAAAAAAACCGAAATCGATCTTAGAAAAATATAAAAAGTTGCGAACTTAAAACGTCTATTTTAACGTTACGCCCTACAACATAGTCAGCGCGCTGACCGGTAGCTACTAGGTACCTAAGGAGTAGGTAATATGCTACGGCTAGCGCAGCCGTGAACTTTATGTCACGGTTAGTTTTTGAACAATGTTAGACTTATTTGAGAAGCTCTAGATTTTTTTATTTTATTCTCTTATTTGATGCTATAAACTGTTAGTAGACCATAGTCTGAGTAACGTTTGTTCTGGGAAAACAGTGATTTAAAGGACACCGTGATACTGAATAATTTTTTATCTGTATCGTATTAATTAGGCTGTTGTAACTACTGGGACAGAAAGTTACCTATAATGGTTCACTCAGGTGAACTGACAAGGTGGACCATGTGTTAAACACAATCAGCTTTATTTGAATACCTTCCAGTCTCAATACATAGCCCCGGCTGACGCGCGGCGCGAATGGGTCTCCGGCCTCGAAGGGTCCTCCGGTACCGCCCTGGTGACGTCCACCAGAGCACTAATTTGGACAGACGCGCGGTACTTCACGCAGTTCTACGTACAAGTCGATACTACGCACTGGGATCTGATGAGAGATGGTAAGCAAAGTGTTAGGTATTTGTATGGCTGCCCGCATATACATCCAGGTTGGTTTGGTAATATACTGACGATATTCAAGTGACGGTTTCTCAAAACATAAAGAAGGAAAAAAACTACTAGTTATATTATAAAATATTAAAGTAAATCGACTAAGTTTAGGTGATTAATTCGATATAAAACTTACTGCCTACTCTTGCAATCGACATCCAAAAATAAAGGCCGATTTGATATCTCTGAAATGGCTTCGTTTGTTTGGTTAGAAAGGGAAAACAAGAGATATCTCAAGACGTCACCAATACAGTTATCTATGGTTAGATGGAAAGCATTATGCAATAGCACAACTTAAGTTAAATAAAGTGTTTTTACATGCCAAACATTTCATAATTTTGGCATTGTTTTTACAGTAATTAATCTCGACATTACATGCGTGAAATGCTGAATATGGCTACACTTAGGTGTATAATGTAATACTAACCTTGTACTTACCCTTATTACTCAAAAAATACATTTGTACTTGTAAGCAAAGCGAAGATTTATATACCTTACCTACAAGCAGTGGCGTGGCTAGGTAACCAAAGGCCCTGGGGCAAAAAATAAACCTGGGCCCCAACTTAACTATCTTAAATCATTTATTCCATATTTGTCGTGATCCGAGTTCGACGTACTCCAAAATTTGTCGTAATCCAGATTTGTCGTAAAAGAATAGCGTTTCGTTTCTCAAGTAAAAAAAATATTTTTCAAGTTGAAATGAATGAATACACTTTATTGTACACACACATTAAAAAATAAAAATTACAGACAAAATAGAAGACACAAAGCAAATGGTACTGGTGGCGCCAGCCGTATTTAAGTTAGTCAATGCCTTTCAAATATATTTCATACTTAACACAAATCCATTCCCTACCCGCATAAAATTGCACTCGCGACGAACAAAGGAAGAGCAAAACAGTCATCGTTAAACCGCATCTCGCAACTCGCGCAAAATATTACATATCGGCGGTCTTATGACCCTTTACGCAAAATAAAGTGAACGTGGCCACGGTAATAGCAATAATAAGTGAAATCGTACTGTGAAACAAAACAATATTTAGTGCCTGTGGATTGCAGCGACGAAGTACCTATCCAGAAATATCCAGGTCAGTGGAGTGCAACAATCATCCCTTTATTGTGCCTTTATCCCTGTTTTTGATTGGGTAGAATCCGTTCCTGCTGGCCTTATGGCTCTAACCTCATAATTAAAAAAATACAGTCCACTTAAAAGACGCTACACCAGGTACATACTACTGTTGTTGGGAATTCCCCTGTATTTATTCAAATAAGTTGCCATTGTAAAAGTCGCGTTTCTGGAATCTGGTTTATTTATATTCCGAATGTAGGAGAAATTTTCACTAGTTCAATTTATAGTTTGTAAGTCAGAGTCCGAGGGCCCCCCTGAGCTTGGGGGCCTCGGGGCACTGCCCCGTCTAGCCCTCCGTTAGCTACGCCACTGCCTACAAGCTACAAACCTACAGCAATAGAAAATGTTTAGTTTAACAAATAAATGTAAATAAAATGAGCGGTCTTATCGCTTTTGAGTGAAAGCTACAGATGCATGCTGCTTTACCAGTTTATTTAAATAGTAAAACGAGAGCAAAGCAAGCCCTATTTAAACACTTTTACCTCTGAATGATCTCTACTCTAGATCACAACTATAAATTAAAAAATTAAAAACCACTGACTCCTTTCGTCGGGCTTTAAAAACTCATAGTTAGCTTCACCCCATTTAAACTAACTTTCTGTTTATTAATTAAAATCACAAGGATCACTTAGAAACGTCAAGTTTACTGCCTGTTCCTTCGCGACCAAGCCAGGAGAGAAAGGCAAGAAACAAGGCTGGTTGTTCTTTTTAATGACCCTTTTAGAATACTTTATTTGTTACCCAATCACTTCGTAACAGCGGAACCGATTTCCGTGAAATTTAGTACGTAAGTACGTAGATGAACACGTAGGCTAATTTTTATCTCGTAAGTCAGGTTCGATAGGATAAAAATGGGCTGTCAAGTCGCAACAGCGAGTTTAGTTTTATTTCTAGGTTACCAACACATTTAGTAGTGTAACGTGTACACACGGCTACACATCAAGCTATTCATTTACAGTATGAGCTGATTTCTCATTCTACGAAAAGCCTACACAATGCAAGGTCAGCTTATACTGGAAAAGTATAACTTGATGTGTAGCCGTGTGTACGGAGTCGCGGGCAACAGCTAGTAAAGAAGTTAAATTACGTCTTTGATTTTTTGTTGAAAACCGCACCCGAATCGATCCGTTTGGGAACGCACACAGAGAGGGGTCAAACATAAGACCCATTATTTTACCGGCGTGATTAAAATTTTATATATTTTACAGGAACAGACGAAACGTTGACGCAGTGGCTTGTTGGGAATCTACCTGCCAATTCCGTGGTGGGAATCGATCCTACTACTTACACTCGAAGATCTTGGACTTCATTGGCAGTAAGTTATTTCTTAGGTACTATACTCGGAGGAATATCATCGTATTTGACGAACAACAAAACTAAACTAATATTGTAATATCGTCCTGTTGAAATATTGATCCAGGTTCCTGAGTGAAATTTTCATTATAAGTAAAACTTGTTGCTTAGAGTCTGTCAAATGAAAGTAGACCCTGAAAAATCGCGGCAAATTCAAAAACTATCAGCGTGGCCACCCAAACATTAGGGAAGGAATAATAATGATGCCACACTCCGATTCTCTTTTTCCCTAATCTGTTAAAAAAGAAGTCAAGAGTACCTACCTTACACGACGACCTATTTGAAGAATATTAAGAGAGTGACTGAAACGAAAGAAGTAAGTCAGATTCATGGGAAATGGTCATCCGTGGTTTCTGCTTACATCTTCGGGAAAAGGCATTTTTTTCCTATTTTTCCGGTTCAGAATGACAAAACCTATAAAATAGTTCAATATTATTAATCTGCAGTTGATAAGAGTGGGTTAAAATTCGTTATTTTTATAGTTATTTATAGTACCTGCAATTATTATTTTATACCACCCTAAATTTACCCAGCTGTAGAACATAGCGTCCGTAGGTGGAAACACATTAGTATTGCCATGTAAAAAGTTACGAAAATATGCGAGTGCCTACTTTCGTTTGACAGACTCTAAGAATTATACTCATTGTTCCGCGCGGTACCGCGCGGAACTACTAACCGATACAAGATCAAACTAAATAGTGTTTATCGTATACATTACCGTGCACTACTCATCTTTGAACCTGTCAGTATTTTCGTTTTCTTAAGTATTAGTTATAACGATTTGGTTTCTTGTAAACTGTTATGTTTTATAAGTTAATAAATAAATTAAAGTAAATCTACATTACCGCGCGCTACGGACGATAAACACTATTTCGTTTGATCTTGTACCGCGCGGTTAGTAGTTCCGCGCGGTACCGCGCCTTCGTATGAACCGGCCCCCTTATTACCTAAGCCAAATTGCTGACCTGTTGCTATCGCTAGTCAAACCATCCCTTTCACACGTACAGTACGTACCTCACGTGTGAAAGGGATGGCCTGACTAGCGATAGCGACACGATAGCAATTTGACTTAGGTAATAAGGGGCGGGCCATATTATAGTTGTACTAGCTGACCCAGCCCGCAGCTTCGCACACAACGTTGGTTGTACAAAAAAAACCTTACCCTCCTTCTGAGCAGGTGGGTAAAAGTTAGCCCATGTCCCAATCCTGGGCATACTCTATCTGTATATTTACGTCGAAATCGATCCTCCCGGTTAGTCGTGAAAAAGTAACAAACAGACAGACAGAGAGATAGAGTTACTTTAGAATTTAATATCTATATATATATAAAACAAAGTTGGGTTAGTTACACCTTTTATACCTAACGGCTGGACCGATTTTGATGATCTTTGATTTGTTGGATTTGTCTCCACCCCGAATAGCAGAATAACTATTAAAATATCGGATAAATTCACGCAAAAAGAAATAATGAAGAAAAAATATTTTGTCATTCATAGATACAGCTAATGATGGCCGATTGCCAATTCTACCGGTGTTGTACATTGGCAGCCCGCGGCATATGCATATCAACGCGGTACGACGTTCGGCGGGTCAGCTAGTAGGCTCTGAAATTATCAGACACTTCTTTTGAGTTATGGAACTCTAAAAACCATTGACTCAATCTCTCGTTTTATAAATAGAATGGTTTGGGGCAAGCCAACATATCCCTGGTGGCTACATCAGAGAATCTGGTGGACCTTGCCCGCGCTAACGTCAATGATGGACCTCCGAGCAGACCAAGCAATGACCATATCATCTTGTCTACTGCATACACAGGTACATTATCTATTTAATAAATAAATATTTCTGGACATTACACACAGCGCTATCTAGCCCCAAACTAAGCAGAGCTTGTACTATGGGAAGATAACTGATAGAATACTTATATATATTTTTTTGTAAATACATACTTATAATATATAGAGACACAACCAGACCCGGAACAAATATCTGTAGATCATGCAAACATTTGTTCCGCGGCGTGAATCGAACCCGCTACCTCCTGCGTCTCAGTCTGCTATTCGCCCATTGCACCACGGAGGTCGTCAATAATAATAATAATACTTAACTGAGATCTCAACATGTAACTATTGCTCGAGCGAAGCGAGATCTCCTAATTAACTTGGGCGAATCGGCGTTGTATGTATGTATGTTTGTTTGTCCGAGGATAACTTTCTAAGCATTGATTTGATAATCGTGAAATTTAGTATATAGGTAGGTAGTGATGTCACAATCCTTGTGTGACTTAATGAGCTAAAAACAAATCAAAATGAGGTCAAGTGGGACGTCTATTATAAGGTTTTCATTAGTACATTTCGACCTCGTTTTTATTTTATGTTTAAGCGTTGCAGTTTTTGAGTTATTTTTAAAAACAGAACATTGGCGAAATTCACAGGGTACACCAGTGACCCAACAGTGCGGAAATTTGGTATGCGTATAGCTTTGGATACACAAATATAGAGTGTAAAGTCTGAAATCCAAAATAACTGCAATTCTACCCCAAAAAACTGTAACCAATTAACATGAACTCCCGTTACTTGTAATTTGAATGAAACTGTGTAAGTTATTTGGTTGTGCATGCAGCAAACTCTGCAAGACAAATATAAAATAAAAACGAGGTCGAAATGTACTAATGAAAACCTTTCATTAGACGTCCCACTTGACCTCATTTTGATTTGTTTTTTTAGCTCATTTAGTCACACAAGGATTGTGCCATCACTACCTACCTATATACTAAATTTAACGATGATAAAATCAATGCTTAGAAAGTTATCCTCGGACAAACAAATATACATACATACAACGCCGATTCGCCCAAGTTGATTTGGAGATCTCGCTTCGCTCGATCAATGAATGATTGGTCAATCAGAGAATTATGTCATTATTCGTCAGAACAGACCCATGGTTACTGATTCAAAAGGTATTTATCGCGAAGGTACCTTTTTTCGAGTCCGCCCGCAACCACGGCGGTTGCAACCATCACGGCTGTTGCACAATCGAAACGTCGGGATAACAAATAAAAACCGGCCAAGTGCGAGTCGAACTCGCGCACGAAGGGTTCCGTACCATTATCTATAAAAACGGCAAAAATATCACGTTTGTTGTATGGCTTAAATATTTATTTTATTCTGTTTTTAGTATTTTTTGTTATAGCGGCAAGACAGACAGCGGAGTCTTGTAGTAGGGTCCCGCTATACAAGACTCAGCTGTCTGTCTGTCACCAGACTGTATCTCATGAACCGTGATAGTTAGACAGTTCAAATTTTCACAGGCGATCTATTTCTGTTGCCGCTGTAACTACAAATACTAAAAACCGAATAAAATAAATATTTAAGGGGGCTCCCCTTTTTACCCTTTGGGCACGGACCCCTAAATAAGGTAAATACGAGATAAATACCTGTTTTAATCAGTAATTATGTACAGTGATAGCGAAAGTTTGAAAAATACAAAACCATGGTTTATTTGCTTGTTCCATGGCCCATGGCTATACACGGTGTCCTTTAAATCACTGTTTTCCCAGAACAAACGTTGCTTAGACCATGGTCTGCTAACTGTTTATAGCATCGAACAAGAGAACAAATAAATAAATTCGAGACCTTCTCGTTTCTCAAATAAGTCTAACTTTCAAGATTTTTTAAAATCATCTCAAAAATTATTAATTAAAATTATTATTTAGTCGTAATTCTGAATGATCTCACTAATTTCGACCTAGACGTGAATTACCTTGTAGCACAGATGGTAGTGCATCCTCGTATCAAGAGGAAGGTCGCGGGTTCAAGTCCCGTCTAGGCTTGAAATTTTTGAGATGATTTTAAAAAATCTTGGTATTTTCCGCATGTGTTCGGATAACACTATAAATAAAAATACTAAGTCTAACTTTGTTCAAAAACTAACCGTGATATAAAGTTTATGGGTACGCTAGCCGTAGCGTATTACCGGTCAGCGGGCTATGTTGTAGGACGTAAAGGTTGTCTGGAAGAGATCGCTTTCAGCGATAAGACCGCCAATTGTACTATCGCTTGTCTAGTTTTAAGTGTTTTAATTATGATTTGTTAATTTAAGTGTGGTATACAATAAAGCGTTTTCTATCTATCTATGTTGTAGGGCGTAACGGTAAAATAGACGTTTTAAGTTTTATTTTAACTTTTTATATTTTTTAAAAACCGATTTCGTTTTGTTTTTTAATTTGATGTTATAAACAGTTAGTATACCATGGTCTGAACAACGTTTGTACTGGGAAAACAGTGATTTAAAGGACACCGTGTATAGTAGGGAGACTACGCGCGGCGAATCTGTCCTCTACGAAAACTCGTTCGTCAACATTTGTCATATCTCAGTTTACTTGTTATGTTACAGGTAGAGCAGCTAGCGATAAGCTGTCGGAGCTGATCACGCAGATCCAGGGTCGCGGAGCCAGCGCCTTGGTCCTAACAGCTTTGGATGAAGTAGCGTGTAAGTATTCAAAGACCATAATCATTATTGTTTTTGACATTTTGTCCTACTTAGGGTTCGTCCGTCAGTTACGTGAGGGGTTTTTGTCGATTTTGACCATCCCCCTCCCTCCCCCTAGTGAGATGCCGCGAGATTTGGTTCGAACCCCTCCCTCCCCCAACTCTTATCTCACGTGAGATTTTTCATTATTTGTATTCATAGGGTAACTGCGTTCGAATTATTTGAAACACACAATTGACATTCATTTTTATTTAAGACAAGTATTCAAGTGCTTCTCTCGTAATCTAGAATCACAGTGATAGACCCCCTTCCCCCCCACACGTAATGCCCCCACGAAAATCGGGGTCGGATCGCCTCGGATCGTGTGTAGTTGATGCGGGAAAAATTCAAATGTTTGGTTGTGGATTGGTCAGGGGCCGTTAAAAAACGGTCCCTGACAAGTCCGATGAAATTTGATATGTACGTAGATTATGAACAAACAGATATATGTATAATAGTTTATATGTATTTTTTTAATTTATAAATTTTTCAGACACGTTGAATCTCCGTGGTTCCGACATCCCTTACAATCCGATGTTTTTCGCTTACCTCGTGATTAGAACTGATGTGGTGAGTTTCAGTCATTATTTTATCCTCAGTATTCCCACATTATTCCATATTATCCACATACTAAAGTATGTGTCCGCAACTCTAAGACCGCCTTAATGCACAAAAGCGTCTTCTGTATGGCTCCATTCATTTATAACAAGCTCCCGAAGTCACTGAGAGAGCTACCTTGTACAATGTTTCGAAGAAAGTTAAAAATTGCACTGTTAAACAAATGGTATAAAAATGAATATTTAAATGAAAAATATTAGCTAGGATTATACCAATTTTATTTTATAATCATATTTTTTTTAATATTTTTACTCGTTTTATTTTATTTAATATAATTTTAATTGATTTGGTTCAGATTATTATTTAGGACTTTGTAATTTTAATATTGCATGCCGGAAAAGCAGAAATGTATTGATTCCAATTTAATTCTGACATCTTTGTAACATGACATATTTACATTTCAAGCAATAAATACATTCGATTTGATTTGATCAGAGAGAAACGTTTCTAAGCTAGGGGTTCGCCCCGAACTGAGATCTCGCGAGTCTCCGATTCAAACAAAAAAATATTATTTCTAATCTTTGACTATCAAAATCACAGAACACAAAAAACAAATAGTGCCACGAAATACTTAACAACATACTTGACCTGCAGTTTCATTCAAATTACAGTTAACAGGAGTTCATGTATTGTGGTTATCCTTTTTTGGGGTACAAATTGTAGTTATTCTTTTCTTTAAAATTTAATAATATAACTAGTAGTTTTATTTTCGAGAAGTTTTTTTTTATGTTTTGAGAAACCGTCACTTGAATATCGTCAGTATATTACAAAACATCCTGTATATCTAAAAATAATAATTTCAGGCCGCACCTAACAACGTCCTCTTGTTCTGGAAAGATGGCCAGCTGTCTACTGCCGTGGTCCAGCATTTGGCGTCCGAGGGAGTGCAGCTCGGAGCCAGGCCCTATGCTGATATATTCCAATATTTGAGGAACCTTACCGTAAGTCATCACGCTGTCTGTCTGTCTGTTACCAGGCTGTATCTCATGAACCGTGATAGTTAGACAGTTGAAATTTTCTCAGATGATGTATTTCTGTTGCCGCTATAACAACAAATACTAATATAATAAACAGAATAAAATAAATATTTAGGGGGCTCCCATACAACAAGGGTAATTTTTATCTCGTTTTTGCTCGATATTGATAACGGCAACAGGTAGGTAGACGCTTGAAATAGTCACAGAATATTGATTTATATATTCACTTTAAAATAAATAATTAAATTAAAATAAAACAAATATTTAAGGAGGGCTCCCATACAACAAACGTGATCTTTTTTGCTCGTTTTTATAGATGATGCTACGGAACCCTTCGTGCGCGAGTCCGACTCGTAATTAGCCGGTTTTTTTTATTGTGTTACGTACGAGGAGATTCTCTGTTACAGGCGATGGTAACCACTTAGAGCTTGTCCGGAAAGGGCGAATTCGTATCACGCGCGACCGTTGCGTCCAGAAGGAGCGTACCAACGCGCGAGCATTTGGGGACGGATGAACAATTTAGTATTCTGTTGATACGTGCACTCGCTCTGAGGTTCGCGCGTAATCTGGACGCAACAAGGCGTCTCTAGTATCACGACTCGCGCGCAACACGCGCGTATAACGCGCGAGTCGAGAGTCGGGCGAAGTGCACGCGATTTACGCGCGTATTTTAAATTCGAGCGATGCTTGTGGACGCAGTGTATTGGCGCCAAATAAAACCATAAAACCAATTTAACGGATATAAAACATTAGCTACTATGGAACATGGTTAAAAATTCAATAAAATAAACAGTAACAAAAAATTAAAATTTACTTCTTCTACTCGGAAAAAGATGGCGCTTTAGAAAATATTTTTATTTTAGTCTCTATTAATTAGAAATAAGACTGATAATGCAATGGCTGTTACTTGATACCCACAAAACAAAGCCACCCAACAACAGATGGCGCTGTCGCTAACGATTTTTGTTATAGTCTCTAACAGCAAAGTATAAGATCGATAATGTATTGGCTGTTACTCGCATGCTCAAATAACAGTGCTACTCACTTAGTGATGTACCAATGAGCATACAAGACGAATGTATCGATATCGATTATCACCTACCTACTACGGTTAACGAAATAGGTACGTCAGGTTATATTTGTGGTGGTCGAAATAAAAAGCTTTTCTTTTCTTTCTTTCTTAACATAATCACAGGTATCCAACTCATCAATACTTACTTAAAAAAATTTTATATTACTGGAATATTATATACTGAATTATTATTTGATCTAAAAGTTTCCGGAATTAATAAAAAAATACTAATAATGGTCAAAAATGAATTTATTGTTTCTCAAAATATTCTCCCTTTGCGTCAATGCACTTTTTCATAAGATTGAACAAATTTTGAAAACATTTGTGCCACTCCTCCGGCGGTGACGTCAGATACATGTTATTCATACTCTTCTGGTGATGAAAACCGTTGATCGGGTAATTGGTTCTTAATTTTTGGGAACAGAAAATAGTCACACGGTGCCAGGTCATGACTCTGTATGCTGGATGACTCATAAGTTGTACGTTTTTCTAATTTTTTTTATGTCTTGCGCCTTGGGGAAACTGAAAACAGAAGTTATTATATTATTTCACACCATAGGTCTAAAATACATTCAGAAAATCATCAATAAAACCACAAGGCATTAACGCCCTAAAACTTATACACCTTTTAATAGGGGGTAACTAATTAAAGCTATCGATAACACATTCATCAGTATATTGTGGTCACATCCCTAATTGAGTAGCTTAAATTGAGGTTTAAGAGAAACGCGACCTTAAGAAGTATGATTCACAGTCTATTTTGTTTGACGATTTTGCATTTTAAACAAAACTAACAAAAAACAATAAAATAATACTTACCGGTGATAGGATATGACCCCTTTTGTTAAATTTTTGGTTCGGCTATAATATTTACACTCCAAAACGGCACAATATGGCATTTTTATATTTTTTTGAAGTACGTTTACCCCACAGTAATTGAAACACGACTGAAGTGAGCGAAGCTTGTAGTGCGCGGAACTCCACGTACTTGGTGTTACGCGGGCCCCGCCGACTTACGACTTCTATTGTTTTTGTGTTCTGTGTTAACATCAGGTGGGCCATAAGCAAACAAAAGTCTCAACATTTTTTTGTTTTTTTTCAGTTTGAGCTGCCTTCCCAAAGCACTGTGTGGTTATCTGAAGACGCAAGTCAGGCCATCTTTCTGGCAGTCGAAAATGTAGGTACATTAAACGTTTCTATACATTTAACTTTGACGACCGCAGGAGGTAGCGGGTTCAATTACCGCTGCGGGACTAATGTTTACATGATCTACAGATATTTATATACTTATATAGGTATGATTTGACGATTCTGTGACAGCTCTTGACTTTTTACGACCTCTGTGGCGCAGTGGGCGAATAGCTGGCTGTGATGGAGGAGGTTGCGGGTTCGATTCCCACTGCGAGATAATCGTTTGCATTTACTGCAGATATTTATTCCGGGTTTGGGTATTTTTTCTATTTATTAATAAGTATGTATTAAATTATCATGTAGGTATCAGTGGTCTTATTCCCATAGAAAAAGCTTTGCTTAGTTTGGGACTAGATAGCGCTTTGTGAAATGTCCAGCATTATTTATTTAGGTACAACTACTGTCAAAGTCTGTGTCTCTGTACTACGAGCGTAGCGGCATACTTTGGGAGCTTCACTTTAAGATTAGTGATGGTTTGTCTACCTTTTTTATTAGTATGCCCTTTAACTAGTAAACTGGGTCCGTTACTTGATATTATATAACTTAACGTAATTTTATTTAGAAAACTTTCTTGATTGATTTCAACCATTATTATAAATACGGGATTTGTCACGTACCGTCTTATCGGTGTATCAACCGACAATGTTTCGGTTCAATTCGTGAACCTTCATCAGGGTGAGTGCGATCCGCTCCGAATAACGTCTCGCCTCAACTGCGCGCGAGTCGATGGGCGCGGTGGTGGGGATCGCGTCAACGAAGGCCCAGCGTGCTGACAGGCTGCGCCATCATCATCATCTACACTGCTGCTCTCTTCGGTAGTTCTCGGTACAGGCAAACATAACACTATGTCTCTACCAGGTTCACTCACTCTTCTGTCACTTGCATCATGAAGACATGGCCTCCAGGCTGGCGGTAGAACACATCCTCTATCTCTGTTAAAGTTCGGCACACGAATTATTTCTGTCGCCTCTCGGATCTTGCGAGGAACGAAGAACTTCTCTCTCGCTAAGAGCCGGGCCTTGTCGAAACGTATGTAGTGCGTCGAATCAGAATCCAGGGCATGTTCCGCCGCTGCAGAACTGTTGGTGTCGACATTCTTCATTGCACGTATGTGTTCAGTCAACCTGGCAATAAGACGGTACGTGATAATTCCCGCATTTATATTATTGATTAACTTAACTTTACATATTTTTACTCAATATACTTACTTAATATTGAAATTACGTTTCAGGATGGTGACTCAGATATCAACATCTTGAGCTCTGTATCGCCGGTCGCTCTGATGAAAGTCGTGAAGAACCAGGTTGAAATGCAGGTATTTATATTATTGTTACGAGCTGAGGGTTCGGGATAGGATAATTAAAATGAATCTAACCAAAATAACACTTTTATTCAACACTAAAATGATAAATACACGATCTTAATCACATGTAATCACAACACACTAATTCACACCACTGTTACACAATAAACTACTGAAAGTCACCGAAATGTTCGCACGTATCGCCTAATCAAGACTGACTTCTCGAACGTCTCTACGCACTATTTGTACCGCGCATTATTCCCAGAACCTTCTCGATGTTTCTACTAGTTACTAGAAAAGTGTAGGTATGCAACTGTAGGTAAAAACGTGGTATGTAGGTATATTCGATACCAAGTATTACCTGTTCTGTGACACAGTAGGTATAACTTCGAGAACAGTCGACTATTACTTATTCTGTAACAGCCTCGGCGTAATATTATTCTTTTGGTCGTCAGCTATGTAAGTCTATCTATGAAATAAGAACTAGTTTTTTTGATGAATGATGTTTCAATCGATTCGATAATATGGTGCGAGCGACATAGGATACCATTATCAAGTTACAGACTACTCGAAGGACGTAGTCGGGTTTCAGTTTTAATACTAATACAGGGTCTATCATTTTTAACTAAATTATATGAAAGGGACAACGGTTTCTATACAAAAAATAAATATAGGTGGTTTGATAATATACGCACAAAAATTAAAGGGGTTATTTAGATGAGCATAATAAATAAATTTGTGAAATGTTTACCAAAGAAATGTGAAATTTATATGTAAAAACAAACACTTTATTAAACTTATGTTGTGCTATTGCATGATGCTTGCTATCTAACCACAGATACTTTATTGGTGATGTCTCGAGATATCTCTTGTCGTCCCTTTCTAACCCAAAACCCGCAGCCGTTTCCGAAAGAGATATCAAATCGGCCTTTATTTTTGGATGTCGATTGCAAGAGTAGGCAGTAAGTTTTACATCGAATCTAAACTTAGTCGATTTTCTTTAAAGTTTGATTAGTAGTTTAACTAGTAGTTTTTTTTTCGGGAAGTCTTTTTTATGTTTTCAGAAACCGTCACTTGAATATCGTCAGTATATTACTAAACACCTATATACTATGTATTTTGTTATGTACGACATTAATTTAAAACACATATCCGGAATCGTATTAACTGATTTTAGAAGTGGGTATAATACCGGTAGCTTGAATATTTATTCAGTAATCTATACATTTCCAATAAACAATTTTTAACGTAAATCGGCGGCGCCTTTGCGACGATGCCGCTTAGTCAGTTTAACAGGTACCTACTTACATGATGAATATATATGATTTATTTACTTATTTTATACAGATTGTTTCATTCATATTTTAATACTTGATATTAAGATTGTTTGAAATTTTTAAATTTTCTATGTCTACAACAATACTAGCCATTAGCCCTACACGTGTTTTCATTTAGTATCGTACCTAACAAAATATGTACCTAATATATATATATTTTTTGTTTTTATCAAAATTTGGAGACAATGTATAAAATGCCGCTTGACGAAATGTTAGAGAACTATAATCTAACTTTTTATTAGCTGCAGTAAAATGACGTTTCTAAATGTCATTCCGTAAAATAATGTTGTCAGCCTAATCTCAATAGGGATGTGATTCAGTTCACAAAAATTAATTAAATAACATTATTATGACGTTTTTGTTTCATTTTGAATGTACCTCCCTATACTTCCACTAAAAAAGATCAATCCTCTAGTATAGTAATAATAATAGGTTAAAAAAATACATTACAACTTAATATTAAATCTCAAAAAAAAAACCAAACTGGTTATTCATTTATGATTCATTCATTTAGCTACATCCCTATTTATTTTTCTTCAAAAACCGGCAACCCACAAAACGTCATTTTACTGCAGCTAATAAAAAGTTAGACTTTAGCGTATTGTGCGATGCCACAGATTACTAAAGATTTGGTACGAGCCGTTCAATGCCCCGCCCGGTCAATAGGGCGCTTACGGCACGGCGGCTAACCTAATTGTAATATGATTGCCAGGGTTTCCGCAACGCCCACGTGAAGGATGGAGTGGCTGTGGTGCGCTCTCTGCACTGGGTGCATCGGCAGGTGGCCGCGGGGGTCAATGTCACTGAAGTGCAGCTGTCTGACAGAATGAGGGACTTCAGAGCGTGAGTTATAACCACCATCATCATCAATATTTTTAAATAACCGAAGCGTTTGTAGCTTGCGCATATATCAGATTAGCTAAGTAACAGAATTAAAAAAAATTAGTTATCTGTAAAATCGGATGACGGACGATAATTTTACGTGATAACGAGTGGAAGAGAGATAGATGCGTCATAAGCCGAACGCTTAGGCCGATCGTGCCTCTCTATGGTTTAAGCATTTATTTCTCAAAATAATTACAAATTCACTTACAGAGAAACTTACAATTTATCTTAAAAAATAAAGAGGATGTGACATTTAGCGTAGCAAACTATTTTATACACTTAACTGTTTGTAAGTTAATACTATATTCAAATTATAAAAATATTGATGCTACTGTTTTAAAAAAAAAATATGTGGGTAGTTCTGTATTTTAGTTGTATTTGTATCGCTTGCACGCTCGGCTCAGGCGGAAAGTGACACTTTTTCGTGCGTGCAGCCGACGTTTTAAAGACGTGACGTCAAAAAAATATAAGTTAATACTGTATTAATAACATACCCCCACACTCACACATACATTCACTGATCATTACATTATGAAGCATAGTCCGAAGGAAAAAAGGTATGCCATCATACAGGTCCATCTTACTTTGGGTACGTATGTACCTACTCTAAAGGTTTTGGGTTGAAAACCTATATGCTAGTTCCCGTTGATCTAGTATCACGAAATTTGCCAAAAAACAGGGAATAAGACAGCATACTTTTGATATTGTTTAATTACGTTCCACAAAGGTATACATGACTTAACAAAAAAAAATTACATAACGGAAATATTTAACAACATGAAAACGACAAAATAGGGCACAATTACATTGCCGTTAGTGGAAACCGCGGCAGGACGCAATGAAAGGTAATACGTATTCTGCGCTCGGACGTCCGCGGCGCACTGGTCGACTCGCGCGCGCCGGCTAACAACATGGCGTCTCTCGCGCACTCTTTCTAGAGAGTTTGCGCATGCGCGAGGGTGGCGTCGGTATAGTGCTACCGGTGCAAAGAAGGTTGGGTGGGTATAGCCCGCGTTACAAGGCATAAAGGAAAAATTACAAAAAATAAAAATAGTTGAAAATTAAAGGGTGTCCCCATACATACATAGTTGACGCCAATTAAGATCCAGTCCTCAGTTGTATGGGCGCTCATACAATTTAGAGGACTAACTTAATCGGCACTAACCTCAAATAAGGTAAATAAATAAAATTGTGCTATTGAATAAAATAAATATTTAAGTGGGATACAACAGACATGATTTTTTTGCCGTTTTTATAGAAAATAGTACGGAACCCTTTGTGCGCGAGTCCGACTCGCAATTGCAATTGCCCGGTTTTTTTTAGTATAGGCAACTTAAACTATAATAGGAACGTGTCCAATAGCACTTTTTTTACTTTCCCCTTAACTAGAGACAGTAAGACAAGTGCTATTGGACACATTCTTACTTTAAATTATGCTATCAAACTAGGTCCTTATGATGAAAAATTTATCTATTTTCTAGTGATGAAGAGGACTTCATGGGTCCATCGTTTGCGACCATCGCAGGTGCTGGAGAGAACGGAGCGATCATACATTACAAGCCGAGCGCGCAAGGCGAGCAGAGGGTCATTCGACCTAACGATATGCTGCTGGTAGACTCTGGAGGACAGTACAGGTGTGATTAGATACTCAATTACACTAATATTAGATCAATCTTCAACTGTATGTAACTTACCTAACCTCATTGTTTCGTAGATTTACTTACGATTGTAATGGTTCCTTACCATGCTTGCCAAGCCTTGGCAAACGTCTTCAAGCCCCAAGCGTCCGCAAACCTTGGCATTTGGAAGTCCATGCTTGTGAACGCGTCAGTGTGCTACGTACACCCAAGCATGGCGGACACCGAACTTGTGTCGGCTATTGCGTTTGGTTTAACATACTTTTATTTGAAATAATAGAGAATAGAACAGCTCTGTTAATATTCCAGAAACGATAAACTCTCTTCTTTCGATCAGCCACTCAGTTTAAACAAAGAACTAGACATGCGCTCGTCGCGAGAAACGCGCACAAATGTGCAGTGCTGTCTTCGGCATTATTCGGCCAAGTTTCTGAAATTATAAAAAATTGACTTTTTGAATTGACGTTCCGTCGTGAAAGAGAACCAAACATCCATACATAGATACAAACTCTCGCTTTTATAATATTAGTGGGATTTAGCAATATTTTTGGAATCTATTTTCTGGAGTCGATTATATATTTGTTTAAAATCAAGTTGTATATTTCAGGGATGGTACAACAGATATAACCCGCACTCGACACATGAGCGCGTCTCCCACAGAGGCTCAGCGTCGAGCCTTCACGCGTGTTCTGAAGGGACAGATCAACCTAGGCACTGCGGTCTTTCCGGCCGGCACACAGGTCAGCCTTTTCAGCTATCGCGGCTTTTGTTTCACTGCGGCCACGAGGCCTATTGTGATCGCCACTTATTTTTGTGTCGCTTAGGTTACGGGGGCGGTCAAAGTTCACCACTAAGCACTACACCTGCTAAAACTGTAGAATATTCTTAGGGATGATAACTGTTAGCTTCTCCGGGCTAAGAATATACTTGCCCAGATGAATGCTACGTTTGCAGAGAATCATTACGCAATAAGTTTAAAGAAATAAATATTATGACATTCCCTTGTCAATACATCTATGAAAATCTGATGTATGTTCACAAAAATATTAATTTGTTTAAGAAAAATAGCGATAATCATAATTGTAATACTAGAAATAAAGATAAACTCGCTGTTGCCACATGTAGACTCCATAAAGTTAGTAAATCGTTTAAAGGGCAAGGTGTAGGTACGCTTTTATAACAAACTCCCAAGTGATGTACAATTAACAAATTTAAAAACGTAATTAAACAAAATCTTTATAAAAAAGCCTACTATATCGGATTATTTAGATGATAAAGAAGCTTGGGATTGAAATTGCTCCAACTCGTTCAAAATGTTACAATTTAGACGTAATTTATTTCCTGTATTGTTATGTATTCTAAATGGATCATTAAAAAAACAACCAGCTTTGTTTCTTGCCTTTCTTTCCTGGCTTGGTCAAGAAGGAGCAGGCAGTAAAATTGACGTTTCAAAGTGATCCTTGTGATTTAAATGATTTTGACTTTGACTTTGCGCATTAGTGGAGCACACTCACCTAACAGATGTAGGGGCGGTTCTGCCGCCTCATTACATTACAGGTCAGCCTTACGACCAGCGACGTCGAGGAGGACTTAGAAAGAAATATAGGATATGATACAGTCATCACATCCTATATTTTTTCCATCCATTAACACGATACGTGCGAAACAGGGCTTGAAACACCCTGTCCGTGTCTCGTCTTTATAGCGGTAAAAAAAAAACTTAAACGCCTCT
This sequence comes from Philereme vetulata, assembly GCA_918857605.2. Lineage (NCBI taxonomy): Eukaryota > Metazoa > Arthropoda > Insecta > Lepidoptera > Geometridae > Philereme > Philereme vetulata. Next base: position 5,578,388 of record OU975427.1, on the reverse strand, counting down.
GTCGTGCGGCAGGCATAACTTCCATCTGGTTCAGTGTAGGAAAGAGATAACTGTATATCTGAGATGTGCTATTGATTCCTAGTTCTATGGTATACCAACCTCAATGCCGGGCTTCTTAGACCTCGTGCCGCACACAAAAAAAAACCGTACACATTGTCATATTTGGCGCCAAAAAAAAAGGATTTTGGTCTCCTACGGGCGGTGGGGTTTAATATGCCTCGTGCCGCCACAATCTCTGGTTTAGGACAAGGTTTAAAACGACCCGTAACGCAGTAATGGAAAGTACAGATAACTCTGTGCCGTTGGGAACGTGTTAATATTTAATTACAGCTTCTCGGACATCCTGTATTTATTCCTGCAATTTGATAATTAAATCGCTATTTTCTGAATTCCAGGGTCACGTGATAGAAGTTCTAGCACGTAAAGCGTTATGGGACGTGGGTTTGAACTACGGGCACGGCACGGGGCACGGCGTGGGGCACTTCCTCAACGTGCACGAGGGGCCCACCTGGATACTGAGTGGCCCCTCCGCCAACGACCCAGGAATCCGCCCTAATATGATCTACAGCAATGGTATGTATTAGAAAATGCGCATGTTTCCTAAAGGAACAAATTGTTAGGTCAAGTAAGACCTTGCAACTTACTCTATTTAGGTCAAGTGCGCAACGATACCTAAACATATTTAGCGGCTAAACATGATATAAGGAGTTGTCAAATCATACAAATACGTCGAATTTAAACATGTTTAATCGCTAAATACGTTAAGGCGACGTGCGTGCGAGACGCGTCTATCCGAGGATGCGCTGCGCCGCGCCGTCTCGCTCTTACAGCTCATACTATAACAGCTTGTATACATTTCATAATTCACATTATAAAGTAATATTAGGTACAAAAAAATGCGTAAGCGATGAGGAGGATGAGAAGGATGAGGAGGATGGGAAAGATGAAAAGGATGATGAGAAGGATGAAGAGGGTGAAGAGAATGATGATGAAGAGAACGAGGATAAGAAGAGTGAAGAGGATAAGGAGGATGAAAAAGATAGAAGGATGAAGAGGATGAGGAAGATGAGAAGGATGAAGGTGAAAAGGATGATAAGATGAGAAGGATGAAGAGTGTGAGGAGGATGAGAAGAGTGAAGAGGATGAGAAGGGTGAAGAGGATGAGGAGGATGAAGAGTATGAGAAGGATGAGAAAGATGAAGAGAATGAGGACGATGAGAAGGATGAAGAGGGTGAGGAGGATGAGAAGCATGAAGAGGATTAGAAGGATGAGAAGGATGAAGAGGATTAGAACGGCGTGTTGCTTCCAACCATCCGAGGACGGTAAGCGGCGCTGGTCCTCAGGCGGGATCCATGGGTAGCCCCACGAACGCACAAAAATAATTGTAGATGTGGATTAAATACCTGTAGCCATAATATTTATCCAGTAATCGAAACGTTTACAGAAACCATTTTTCAATAATACTAGCTAGCTACTACTAGCTGCTACAAGCCCTACCCGTATTTTCATATCACAAAACAGGTTAGGAAAAAAATGTATCAGTAGGTAATGTTTATTTACAGAGCCTGGGTACTATGAAGTGGATGAGTACGGAATACGTCACGAGGACTTGGTGGAGACCATCGTGATCAATAGAGATGCTGACCACCAACTCGTAAGTACAATAAATAAATAACGCCGGACATTTCACACAGCGCTATCTAGCCCTAAATTAAGCAAAGCTTGTACTGTGCTTGTTTTACTTGCTTTTTAAACAATTTTTAAGTAAATCCTAGTTGATCGAGTGAGATCTCTAAATCAACTTGGGCAAATCGGCGTTGTATGTATGGTTGTTTGTATGTCCGAGGATAACTTTCGAAGCGTTTATCCAATCATCGTGAAATTTGGTATATCGGTAGGTAGTGTGGGCACAATTTTGGTGTGACTAAATGAGCTAAAAATGTGCGGGGCTTCGTTGAGATTTTGGGGTTCAAGAAGGGTAAAAAAATGAACTATCTGTGCAAATGGCACATGTAATAGGTAAAAGGTCTTTGTGAGTACATTTCGAACCCGTTTTTTTTTAGTTTAAACATTGTAGTTTTTAAGTTAATAAGCCACAATAAAAAACTGAATTTTGACAAAATTCACACCAGTAACCCCAGTGTTGAAATTTGTTATGCGTGTAGCTTTAGTGATCCAAATATTGGCAAAAGTCTGAAATCCAGAATAACCACATAACATGAACTCCCGTTACCTGTATTTTGAATGAAACTAGGTCAAGTTAGTTGGTTATATAATTCGTTGCACTATTTTGATAGTCAAAGATTACGAATAATATATTTTTGTTTTTATGGGAGACTCGCGAGATCTCAGTTCGGGGCGAACCACTAGTAATATTATAGGTATATCCACTTTACGTATTTTACCTACAGTTAGTCTTACTCCTTTGGATAAGGAGAAATACCTAATAAAGCTAAACTCAAAGACATATTTTCACATATTCATTAGGTACAGACACCAACGCTTACCTACTAGTAACCAACATTTTTATAGATCCAAATAAAAACTTTTAGAAAGATGATTTTCTAAAAAGTTAGTCTATTAAAATATAGATTTTATAAGCACACGACGTGTAATATAAACTTTTTGGAAATTATCGTTTTAAAAGCTTTTTCACAGCACCTGCTCGACAATGTCAAATTATATGTCATGTAAACCTTACCGAAAGCAGGTGATTGAATCCCTACGGCTGAGGCGGGAGTGAAGTTGTACTGAATTTCTATGATTTGAATTTGTAACCTCATCTATATTAAAATTTGACCCAAAGAGACCCACACCATAAGAACTTTTTCGTAAATCGAACTAACCTCTGCACAATGCATCAACCTAGATTTGTTTTTTATTGGATAAAGCCGTCTCGTGGATAAAGCTGTCTGCATCTTGGGCGTGCTCTCTGCACTCAGGATTCTAGTAACTCCCTCGCTCTAGAATCCTTCGTTAAGTTCGGGATTCAATATAGCGCCCGTGAAGCAAGACACTGTTTTGTTCCCTCGTTTAATAATCTATTATTTCGATGTTTAAACATGCAAGGGTTACCAGTTAGCGACGCTGTCTACTTACACCGACTTAAACTTTTACCTTGTAACTACATAAAGTTAAACAACTGTTTAACGTGTTTAAAACATACTTAAGCAATTTTTATATAGAATTTTTAAACACGCTCTAAACAGTGTTTAATTGTTTTGTGGTAATTAAATTAAATAGTTTATGTAATGTAGGTATGTAATAAAATTATATGAACAGATTGATGTCAAGGATCGCAGTTTTGAGGTTTGTTTATTTATTTGTTTGTTACTCAATCACGTCGCAACGGCTGAACCGATTTCGATGAAATTTGGTATGCAAGTAGATTATAACCTGAATTAACACATAGGCTACTTTTTATTGTCAAACCACGCGTCCGATGCAGCGGGCGGGAGCTAGTACAAAATTAAGCAATACATAAGTAATAAAAACAATACATATATTGATATTTATGCATTTTAATTGATTTACTTAAAACTATTTATTTTTCCATCAGGCTGACGGCATGGTGGCTGACTTCGAGGGCAGGGGAGCGGTGGGTTTCCGCACCATTTCCCTGGCGCCGCATCAGAGCGCGTGCCTTGATGTCAACCTTCTCACCGACTTCGAGGTAATATCAACATTTCTACCCCTTTCGACGTATTACCAAAAACGCTTAAAGAAAATGAAAAAATCATAAAATTGTAGGTACTTATATAAGATTTTTTAATCTATCATAACTTTATTGTTATGTATTGTAAAAAGATCATTAAAAAGAACAACCAGCTTTGTTTCTTGTCTTTCTTTCCTGGCTTGGTCTAAATTTATAAATTATAGATAAGAGTTTTCATGGAAACTTGAGAGACAGTTATCAGCTAACTTCATCATGTCGCTTCTTGGCTGTCGGTGTGCGCGCGCATGAGACAGTTATCAGCTAACTTCATCATGTCGCTTTTTGGCTGTCGGTGCGCGCGCGCATGAGACAGTTATCAGCTAACTTCATCATGTCGCTTCTTGGCTGTCGGTGTGCGCGCGCATGAGACAGTTATCAGCTAACTTCATCATGTCGCTTTTTGGCTGTCGGTGCGCGCGCGCATGAGACAGTTATCAGCTAACTTCATCATGTCGCTTTTTGGCTGTCGGTGTGCGCGCGCATCGTAAAAATTTTACCCTCTTATTTTATTCCAAACGCGCTAAAAGAAGTATTACTTCAAAAACATCAAAATTCAAAAAGTCGTAGAACAGATATTGTTCCTGTAAGTGAATCTCACTGACAATGATCCCCTTTCAGGATAACATCCATACTATAGTTTGACCGAAACCGCTGTACCGCGCCTGAGGTATGCGCGCGGTGAGACGGGGGGAAGTATCGGCCGCTCCGATCCATCGTCAGACGCACATTAGATAAATATCCAAATATGTGTCGAGCACTATCTCGTGATGTTAAGACCGTCATCATGTCCAAAAAATGAAAACAATTACTGGGATCGCGATAGATTGGATATTATTATCGATCCATTAATAATAAATTTTCAGAACGGCTCTGATTCAAGTTCCGATAGCGAAACGGAAGATGAAGTTGAAGCAGAATCTATGTCAGAATATCTGTAGACAATTTAGTTACTTATAAAAATATAAACATATCGTTATGTAATATAAACATATCGTTTACGATATCGTAAGATCTATCCGACAATATCGATCTCATGTGTATCTACTCTTGCTCTTTTTTCCTCGGCCCCCACCTCGCCGCACTTTCTTAAGGAGCGGTACAGCTCGGTCGGTTTTCGGTCGAACTATAATACTGTAAGTTCTAAAGAAACTCTGTCTCTGTTACGTTTTCACGACTAAACGGCTGAACTGATTTTGATGAAATTTGGTGTGTAGATAGATTATGACCGGGATTGTGACATAGGTTACTTTTTACCCGACTGCGCAGGAGGGTAATGTTTTTATTGATAAACCACGCGCGCGAAGCCGCGGGCGGTTCAGCTAGTACCTAGGTATAAAGAAGTACCCTGAGACACGGCTGGTGCATAATACTATTATTAACTCTTTATTCCAGGCAACAATAGAAAAGTACAAGATGTTAAAACTTAATTCTAAGGCCCATATAAATAATATACCTTAGTGACTAACATACATATTGTAATACAACTAGTATTACAATATGTATGTTAGTCACTAAGGTATATTATTTATTTGTATGTAAGTTGCCAGCGGCTTCGCCCGCGTTGTTCCGGGGTGCAAAATACATATTAGGTTGGGTAAAAAGTTTTTTCGCATTTTTTAAGAAAATTCCAAACATTTTTTAATATAGTTTATTTACATTTAACTAAAGTATGTAGGTACCATTTTGTTCGATAACTTTTTGCCATCTTGTAGGTAGGGACATGATCCCATTGCTATAGAAATTTTGGGGCTTCTGATCAAAATACCGCGGCAAGTAGTTTTGGCAGTCCTCTCGTGATGTTAACCTGACACTGCCTAAAGAATTCTGAAGAGACCGAAACAGGTGGAAATCTGAAGGTGCAAGGTCAGGACTATACGGCGGATGCATTAACACCTCCCAGCCAAACTCTCTTAATTTTTGCTGAGTGGCTAAAGATGAGTGAGGTCTAGCGTTATCATGATGAAAAACCACACTCCTTCTGATGATTAATTCTGACCGCTTCCTCTCAATTTCTTGCTTTAATCTCATTAGTTGTTCGCAGTAGAGTTCAGAATCGATGGTCCTGCCTGGTGGTAACAGCTCATAATGAATAATGTCCTTCCATCCCACCACACATACAGCATCACCTTGTTGCGAGTTAACCCGGGTTTCGCCACAGTCTGTGAAGCCTGACCGGCCTGTGACCACGACCTTTTTCGCACGTTCTTGTCGTACGTGATCCACTTTTCATCGCCAGTTATCAGCTTCTTCAAAAATGGTTCGGTTTCATTACGTCGTAATAAAGAATCACAAATGAGTACACGGTGCATTATGTTTCTTTCAGTGAGCTCGTGGGGTACCTAAATATCGAGCTTTTTGTGTACCTACTCAGTTTTTTTCAAACGCGCCAAAACTGTTTGGTGGTCAATTCCCAGTTCTTCAGCTACGTCGTAACTACTGATATGCCGATCTTGCTCCACTTTTTCAAAAATGGCATCAATTTTATCCGTAATAGGGCGACCAGAGCGACGTGCATCTTTGACATCAAAAGTTCCGGATTGAAAACGCTTAAACCAAATTTGTGCTACTCTCACAGACACTGCACTAGGTCCATAAACATCGAAAATTTTTTTCGCGGCTTGCATTGCATTTTTACCTTTTTTGTAGTAAAATTTTAAAATGTATCGAATTTCTTCATTAGATTCACTCACCTTTACAGTACGAAAAACAAATAAATATCACACATTTTCCTAATTTGAATTTGGAAATTATCATCTTTAAAATTTAAACTGAATGATACCAAAACTAGCCAGATACAAATAGTATGGCCAAAGAGATTTTATTACAAGTTCATATATACTTTATTGCGAAAAGACTTTTACCCCAACCTATTATATAAACTTTGACATCTAATTTTTATTCCATGGGAACTGATTTATGGGATAAATGGTAGCCTATGTGGTGATATACGTATATACCAAATTTCATCGAAATGGGGTCAGCCATTACGGCGTGATTGAGTAACAAACAAACAAACATCCAAATTTTCGCATTTATAATATTAGTGTGCTATTTAAAAATATTTCCTGACACGTAAAGTGTGACGTGTACGCACTTGCGCTGTGTCGTGTAGTCGCCCGCGGAAACGATGGAACAATACACATTTCGGCCAAAACTCTGTAAATATTTGACAAAGCCCCTGTACAGCTGCAACCACTTGACATGCACTTAATAGTATTTAAGTTTAAACTTGTTAAGGCTTCTTTACAGCCGATTCAATTAGCTGCATTCATAATTATTTTATTTTATATCATTTTGTACCTGACAAAGCCCAGAGCTGCAATTTAAATAATATGGTACCTTTACATACATAATTTGCCATTCATTTATTTTATATACCTACCAGTGAACTGATGTAATTAAGTGTCTTAAGTAGGTACCCATGGTGTGAAAATAAACGAATGAATGAATAAAATTGATTTTATTTTACATTTGTTCCAGATTCAATACATAAATGAATATCACGCCAGAGTATTATCCACCATAGGAGCAATCCTGCAACAAAGAGGTTATACCGAGGAGTACGAGTGGCTGAAGGAAGAATGCGCGCCCATCGGTCGAAGCTCCGCCATTTTGTTCTCTCTGTCACCCGTTTTGGCGGTAATTAGCGTTCTGAGAATGTTGCATTGAGTAAATGAATGAATAGAAATATGAACTAATATTTTATTTCTAGTTGACCCGCCCCGGCTTTGCATTTCTAAATAATTAAGTCTTGAGTGCATACAAATATCCCATAGAAAAAAACGAGTATGCTTTAGACCACACGACTGAAGTAAAATTTCTAAGTATCAAAATATTAATTTAGAAAATTGTTCAATTACAAAATTGTCTACACGTCTATAGGTCGATCAGTCTATGTTCATTCTGGACAGACACAACTCGCACTCGTAAATTAACGTGTAAAAGTCAAGCGTGCGTAAAGAAGTTTTACTTCAAAACACTCAGTTTTTCCAATTTCCCGGGCATTTTTTCCAATTTTTCTTTCCCTGGTAACCTTATTCGGACTAATAAGAACATCAAAAAAACATAGCCAAATCTGTCCAGCCATTCTCAAGTGATGCGTTTACCAAGGAACACCATTTCATTTACAGAGATTCAAAGGATATATTTCTAAATAGTCGGCACATTTTCTGCAATAGTAGCTAATAGTAAGAATTCGTCCTGAGAAGTACTAACACTGTAGCTAGCTATTTCTGCCTCCAAGCAGTAAGTACAGCGTTTTAAACCGCCTAGGGTAGGATGGTGCGCAATTCTGTCGAATGAGTTAATTACTGAGCAGTGTTGCCAGCACCTCAATCAGAAAAAGCCCAGTAGCTTTGTTGAAAAAGGCCGACTTTTCGCCCTAAAGGCCGAAATTGATACTAAAAAACGTTATATAACTAAAAATATATTTTAATGGTTTAAAGAATAAAGACTGGACAGTCTACTTATATTTTATTTTAGCACATAACATTTCTGGTGATTGCTCGAAATTTATTATACCACCACAGTTTTCTATGCCTGCAGTAGTAGTCTCCGTATTGAGACGAATGCGGCTTTCAGCTTTAAAGCTTGAGTTTACTAAAAACACGCTCGACGCTCGCGTTTGAAAATGGGAGAACCGACAGTAAGCCAACTAATTTATGTAAATTAAAAAATTGGCGATTTCCTGCTATATTTTTCAACTGATAAACTGCTTTCCAAAACGTTTCTGCTGGCAATGTTGTTGTTGTATTAATGGCGGGTCAAAGTCACAAAAAGGCCGATGGCTGCCAAGGGCCGTCATAACTTTCCAACGGTCGATAATCGGCCCCCTAGGTGCCGAACTGGCAACTCTGTTACTGAGTAAAAGGATCTGAAAGAGAATGCACATTAGCATTATTTCGCCTTTTTCTACACGCACGCGATCCTGCCAGGACAGTTCCAGAATACTTACACGCAGTATACGCCGCAGCAGCTAAGGTTAGTGTACCTACAGAGCAACACGATCCACTGGCGTCGGCCGCCGCTGACATGACTATGACATTTGACTTTAGATTTTTTTTAAATTTATGTCATACTAGCTGAGCCGGCAAATTTTGCTCTGCCATATAAAAAATCAAATGCAGAATGAAATGTCAAAGTGACGCGACACTTCATGTAAATGACTTCACGTCTATGAACGACGGTAAAATTTTATGGAACTTTAAACCCCTAATTCACCCCCTTCAAGATTATTTTTTGAAACAAAAGATAGCCTTTGTCTTTCCCCAGCATATAATCTATCTTCTTGCCTTTCATTATGATCCGTTCATCGCGAAAAGCTAACAAACAAACAAACAGTTACTTTCGCATTAGTATGGATTATATATTTGTATGTTTTTAATTTGAAGGCTTACTTTTATTTGTAATTATTATTATTTTGTACGGAGGGTCCGTACATTATTCTGAAATTATATTCTTCTGAAATAAATTATTATTATATTCTATTAAATTATTTGCAAGTGCAATAAAGTATTTACAATCAGCCAATTAATCATTTAAGAGGTCAAGAAAAGAGTGGGATGAAAAGAAATAAAAAACATTATTAAATAAAACTCTATATTATCATAATATAATAATAGTGTGTCTATGAAACTTGCACGCTCCCAAAAACTGCTCCTCTTATATTATTTATGATTTATACCGCACAAAAATAGGAAGGAAGCGTTATTCCTAAGCTAATCTACATATTGGGCCACAAACAACAGTCCCATAGTCCTAGGGGTCTAAAGTGTCAACGATCAAACCCTTAGTGTAATCAGTGTGACGCGGTGCTCCTGTCAAACTGACAGATGACAGTGACAACAGCTGTCCGATAAAACCTGAAGGGGAGTAATCAACCTTGAGCCAGTGTTGCCACCATAACCCTTTTCGGGCTAGATCTAGCTCTTTTTACAGTGGGAAACGCGTTTTTTCACTGTTTAGCCCGAAAGGCGCAATCTAGCCCTTTTTGCCAGATCCCTAAGATTGATTGACATTATACATTTCTACAAGAAAAATATACATTTTATTTTAGAAAATGAAGTACGTGCCTATTTTTATACTTGGTAACTAGCAACAATTGATACTAGAGGTCTATTAGATAAAGTAACAAGGGCAGGATCGACTTTTTAAAGCATTTTATCTGATAATAAATTGTATAACTAAACCTCAACTAATTTTTCAATAAATGTTTTATGGCTTGCCTTAGCCCTTTCTAGCCGTATTTTTAAAACCAGATTTAGTCAAATCTATCCCTTTTTAGTTTCATAGTAGCCCCCTACTCTAAAAGTAAGGTGGCAACACTGCGTGTTGGATGTATCCTCATTATAGGAGAAGCACAGCATAGCTTAATGTTGATTAGTCATCATAAAAGTTACAAATTAGACGGAAATAGGCAAAGCTTTCTAAGTATTTCATATTTTCAGTTTTAATTCATAACTATTTCAATTCCTAGAAATAATGTATAAAATAATTTAGAATAGGATTTGTGACTTGATTCAAAAATATATCCACTTTATCACGGAACATAGTACAAGGAGGAACCACATACAACCTGTTTTGTTATGTACGACATTAATTTAAAACACACATCCGTAACAGTACGTAATCGTATTAACAGATTTCAGAGGTGGGTTTAGTACCTGTAGCTTGGATATTTATCCAGTAATCGATACATTTCCAATAAACTATTTTTAATGTATATCGGCGGCGCCTTTGCGACGATGCCGCTTAGCTTACCAGGTACCTACTTACATGATGAATGAATATGATTTGTTTACCTATTTTATACAGGCTGTTGCATTGATATTTTAGATCTTAATTTTAAGGTAATGAATTTGAAAAAACGCATTTTACAACAATACTAGCTATTAGCCCTGCGCGTGTTTTCATTTAATGTCGTACATAAAAAAACACGTAGTACAGACGGCTACACATCAGGCTATACATTTCCAGTATAAGCTGAACTCGCATTGTGTAGGCTTTTCGTAGAATGAGAGGTCAGAATATACTGGAACTGTATAGCTTGATGTGTAGCCGTGTGTACAATGCTGATCAAGCTTTAAAAGAAACTGGCCATAATCGGCCACCTCTAGCTATGTATGACAGCGAGAACGCTCTACAAAGCCCAGACTAGCGGTCTCTTTCGAAAGCCTTAAGAGTAATATTCTTTGCCTAAACCTTTACAAAGCTGCAGTGAAATGTATTACTATTTCAAAGTTCCACTTTAGATCCCCTTACCACACATTAAGGTATGCTAGAACTGGACTCAAAGCTGAATAGTGACTCAAGCATAGATTTCAGTTATAATACTTTTATGACCATCTGAAAAATGTCCGTGTCAGACAGGACTTGAACCTGCACCCTCTTGATGCGCTGGCAGTTGCGGCACACGCCTAACACGCTTGTTAGGCGTAAAATGTTCTTATCGATAAGTGAGATGATTCATTTTACGACACAATGCGCTGTAAAATTGACGTTATAGAGTGTCTTTGTAATTTTAACGAATAAAAACATTTTGATTTGTTAGCCTTAAAAAAATCTTAAGATTTCCCGATTAAACTTTTATAAATATAAACACTATAGTGTGACCATTAGTGCTGTGCACTCCCTGAGGTATGCGCGCGGCGAGACGGGGGGGAGAATCGGCTGCTGCGCTCTGTCAGTTCGCCGTCAACGCTCGTGGCGGCAGGTAGTGTTATTTATATCGGACTGTCTATGTCAGACGCACATGAGATAAATATTCAAAGATGGGTCGTGCGTTATCTCGTGATATGAAATGGAAGATGAAGTTGAAACAGAATCTATGTCAGAATAACTTTCGTTAGAATATATAATTGTTTGTAAATATAAAAAAATGTTCAATAAAACAAGTCCTTTGAATTATAAGTTTAGTTCTTATTTATCACCTGCATATTTTTAATAAAATATGAGTATATTTAAGTTACATTTTAATCAACTAAGTAAGTATAATATATTACAGATAGATAGCCTCCGACCATCGTCCCGCCACAAGTCTTGCCTTAGAAATGCAAACTGATATAAGATATGTCCGACATGTATTGATCTCATGCAGTTTTTTCTTTGCCTCCCACCTCGCCGCGCATACCTCAGGGAGTGCACAGCACTAATGGTCACACTATAGTCAAAAATCTACATTCGAGTCTTCGCTTGAGCCGCAGTTTTAGAATACGCCTATTAATCAGTGGTGTTCAGAAACTACGAGCACCCGCGTACCACAGTACCCAGATCGCGAGCGAATATTTGCTGATACATGCAAATATTTACTCTGGAGCGGGAAGTGAACCCGCAACCTCCTGCGTCTCAGGCTATGTGCCCGCTGCGCCACAGAGATTGTACAAATTCAAGCCTATATGACATTGTCATTATAACAATCTTTTCCTTCACTGTTTAGGTCAGTTAAGTTTTAGTTTAAAAATTCGCTCATAGCGATAAAATCATTGTACAATTCTCTCATGATTATAATTGGTATTTTTTAAACCGCCTTCCTTATCCATGCCAAATGACTCTTTCAATATTCTATACATAATTCTAATATGTACGATATAATGCTATAATATGAGTCTAAGGAACTTATAGTCAAGCTGGAATGCGCCTGGGGGCCAATTCGAGTAACATAGAACAGTAAAGTTCTAGTATCGGTCCAGTCTCGTTATGTTAAATGTTCTAAACCAGGGATCCCCAAAGTGGTCGATATCGAATCGTGTTACCAGGTGGACATATTAATAGGTTGGGGAAAAAGTCTTTTCGCATTATAGTATGTATGAACTTGTAATAAAATCTCTTTGGCTATACTATTTGTATCTGGCTGGTTTTGGTATCATTCAAAGTTTAAATTTTAAAGAAAAAAAAGAATTTTATTCCAAATTCAAATTAGAAAATGTGTGATTTTTGTTTGTTTTTCGTACTGTAAAGATGAAGAAATTCGATACATTTTAAAATTTTACTACAAAAAAGGTAAAAATGCAACGCAAGCCGCGAAAAAAATTTGCGATGTTTATGGACCTAGTTCAGTGTCTGTGAGAGTAGCACACATTTGGTTTAAGCGTTTTCAATCCGGAAATTTTGATGTCAAAAATGCACGTCGCTCTGGTCGCCCTATTACGGATAAAATTGTGGCAATTTTTGAAAAAGTGGATCAAGATCGGCGTATCAGTAGTTACGACGTAGCTGAAGAACTGGGAATTGATCACAAAACAGTTTTGGCGCATTTCAAAAAAACTGGGTACACAAAAAAGCTCTATATTTGGGTACCCCACGAGCTCACTGAAAGAAACCTAATGAACCGTGTACTCATTTGTGATTCTTTATTACGACGTAATGAAACCGAACCATTTTTGTAGAATCTTATAACTGGTAATGAAAAGTGGATCACGTACGACAAGAACGTGCGAAAAAGGTCGTGGTCAAAGGCCGCTCAGGCTTCACAGACTGTGGCGAAACCCGGGTTAACTCGCAACAAGGTGATGCTGTGTGTGTGGTGGGATTGGAAGGGCATTATTCATTATGAGCTGTTACCACCAGGCAGTACCATCGATTCTGAACTCTAATGCGAACAACTGATGAGATTAAAGCAAGAAGTTGAGAGAAAGCGGCCGGAATTAATCAACAGAAGGGTGTGGTTTTTCATCATGATTACGCTAGACCTCACACATCTTTAGCCACTCATCAAAAGTTAAGCGAGTTTGGCTGGGAGGTTTAATGCATCCGCCGTATAGTCTTGACCTTGCACCTTCAGTTTTCCACCTGTTTCGGTCTCTTCAGAATTCTTTAGGCAGTGTCAGGTTAACATCACGAGAAGACTGCCAAAACTACTTGTCGCGGTATTTTGATCAGAAGCCCCAAAATTTCTATAGCAATGGGATCATGTCCCTACCTACAAGATGGCAAAAAGTTATCGAACAAAATGGTACCTACATACTGTAGTTAAATGTAAATAAACTATATTAAAAAATGTTTTGAATTTTCTTAAAAAATGCGAAGAAACTTTTTCCCCAACCTAATATAAATAAAATAAATAAATACTCTTGGACATGTCACACAGCGTTATCCAGCCCCAAACTAAGCAGAGCCTGCACTATGGGAACCAGATAACAGATATAATACTTATATACTTTTTTTTGTAAATGCATACTTATCACATATAGAAAAACATCCAGACCCGGAACAAATATCTGTAGATCATGCAAACATTTGTTCCGCGGCGGGAATCGAGCCCGCTACCTACTGCGTCTCAGCCGGCTATTCGCCCACTGCACCACGGAGGTAGTCATATTTATATATTTACGATTATAATGTATTTTTCAAAAAATAATTACCTACTTAAGTACATATTTATACGAAATTTGTATTAATAATAATTAATTACACATGATATTTACTGAAATTAATGTCTATTTATTTTGTTAAATTTTAATGAGATACCGATGTCAAATATACTTATTTAAACAAGGATTTTAAATTGTTAAGTATTTTGTATCAATAGGAACAAAACTAGAGACGGGATTTTAAAGTAATTTGGTTATAGGGGTCTGAGGTATCAGTTCATTTTGGAAAAGGGGTCTCTTGCCTAAAACAGTTTGGGAATCCCTGTTCTAAACGGTATTCACGTAACTGACAATACAATGGTATGAGTCTACTGGCGATTTTACACTTTATTTATATTTAGCTAATATTCTAATATTAGTGGAGCAGGATGCTAAAATATATAGATGTGTATCGAGAATGGATAAGACAAGGAATGAGTATATTAGAGGAAGTTTGAAAGTAGCGCCAGTGATAGAACAGTTGAGGAGTAAGAGGCTAGCGTGGTATGGACATGTCATGCGGAGGGAAGAAAACCATGTGACTAAAAGTGTTAGATACGAGTGGGGATGGATGGATGGATGGACTGTGCGAAGAATGATATGGGTAGGAAAGAAGTGACAACGGAGATAACGGCTGAAAGAGAGATATGGAAAAAAACTACATGTTGTACATGTTCCAAAATATATCCAATTCATAACCCAATTTCATTTGGGTCAACTGGCGATATGTTTTAAAAATTTAATTAAATGAGTTTGCCCATTGAGTTCTCTAGTATCTTTCTAATATCCTTATTATCTTCACCCAATTAGGAGACAGCCAGGTTGCTCTTGCAAGAGAGGGACAGAGGGCTCCTAAAAATTAATGCCCTCTCTCTATCTCTCTCTGTGTTTGATTTAAATATTTTTTTAAACTGAAGCATTCCAGTTTGACTATAAGTTAGTCTTAACGTATTCGAACCATTTGGGGTCGAGACCCTGGGGTTCATGGGGCACCGGGGTCCATCGCGTTTTCAAAATCATTTATCTGCGTCTGGTCGAAGCGACGTGTGATCCGAGAGTTGACGTATCTTCGTCAACGCATAAACATTGCAATCTTATAGATTGCGAAATATCCATCTTTTTCTCCCCAATTTCATTTAAATGGGTTCCGCAATGAAAAATACGGATAGGATATTGAAAATGTCATAAAGCAATGATAGGCAGCAGTTTAAAAAAAATCATCTCTTGATTTCACATCTTTAAAACATTAAATTTAGTCATAATTTATATAATAGGTAAAAATACGACCAATCTACAAGATGTGTTTTTATATAAGTTTAACCGTCAATCTTCTAGGCAATGATTCTCTCCGTCCAACGGCTGTCAGGAAGATAACGCTTGGTTTAGCGATAAGACCGCCATTTTTAAATTTTCATTCATTTATAAGCAGTGGCATCAAAAAATTTACATTTCTCTTAAAAAAGAAATCGAGTGTGCGGTGAAAAAACCCTCAAAAAAAAACACATCCTGTAAATAAAAAATAACTCATTTTTCAGTGCTTAAAAATTAAATAAGAATGTAATATATATTTACTTAAAAAAAACAATTTGCTATTTTTAACCCCATTTGTATTTAAATAACGAGCGTAAAAATCACCATCGAAAGTAGAAAAGGTCATAATTAAAGATTTTTTTTGAATAAAAATGTACTTCCTGTATATTTGTGCAAGTTAATAAATAAAATTCAGCGATATAAAATATAGGGTGTGCAATTGAGATGCGTAAACAAATGCTGGGCACTTCACACAGCGCTATCTAGCCCCAAACTAAGCAGAGCTTGTACTATGGGAACCAGATAACTGATAGAATACGGAAATATTAACATCCTTTCTTTTTAAAAGTCCGCCCATTGTACTATTTGCTTTGTGTCCTCCATTTTGTCTGTAATATTTATTTTTTATGGTGCACAATTGTGTATCTTTCGAGGATATTCAGGTGCAAATAAAACCCCAAAATTACGACGGGATTAATCATAATTAAAATTCAATATGCGCTTCTAGTACAATGGTTTGATGACAAGCGAGTGAACGAATGGTAAAACTAGATTGATGAATGATTGAATGAATCCTTGAATGAGTTAGTTAAAAAGCGCCATATAGAATGAAGATATAAATTGTTGCTCTGATATTTTTGAAGGCGTTAGCCTGAACAACAATAAAGTGTTCTTATTATTTCATCCTTTTTTGGAAAAATTAAATATTATGAAAATCTATTCATACGTGAAAATAAACTTGTACCCCTTTTTAAGAATAGTTCGCGCACGGAGGAGTGTAAGATTTGGCAGGTAATGTTTTAATAAAGGAAGGGAATTAAAAAATAAACGCAAACACTGTTACCACAAAAAAAAATTAAACACTATCTAACGCGTGTTTAAAAAAATCCTTATCAATTTTAGTTTGGATTTTTTATAAACAGTGTTTAGTGGGTGGTTAACTTTTTGTAGGGTTTAATAAATAGACTCATGATGTTATTAATCCCATGATGGATATCCTCAGATCTCTTAGGTGTATGCTAGAACTAACTCAAAATCAAGTTTCCAGTCTGTTTTTTGTCAAATAAATAAATAATCCACACAGCGCCATCTGTACTCAAAACTAAGCAGAGCTTGTACTATGGGAACCAGATAACTGACAGAATACTTATATACTTTTTTTTGTAAATACATACTTAGCAACAAATATCTGTAGATAATGCAAACATTTGTTCCGCGGCGGGAATCGAACCAGCAACCTTCTGCGTCTCAGCCGACTATTCACTCACTGCGCCACGGAGGTCGTCAAATTGGAAGTAGTTAAGAAACTACAATTGAAGTTCAATTAACGCACAAGCAAGTTTTAGGTCTTACTCTCTTCAAAGGTTGTTTGGTAGAGATCGCTTTTAGGGTTCCGTTCCCAAAGGGTAAAACGGAACCCTATTACTAAGACTCCGCTGTCTGTCTGTCCGTCTGTCACCAGGCTGTATCTCATGAACCGCGATAGTTAGACATTTGAAATTTTCACAGATGATGTATTTCTGTTGCCGCTATAACAACAAATACTAAAAACAGAATAACATAAATATTTGAGGGGGGCTCCCATACAACAAACATGATTTTTTGCTTGTTTTTGCTCGATATTGATGACGGCAACAGGTAGACGTTTGAAATATTCACAGAATATTTAGTTATATATTAACTTTAAAATAAATAATTAAATTAATATAAAACAAATATTTAAGGGGCGCTCCGATACAACAAACGTGATTTTTTGCTCGTTCTTATAGATAATGGTACGGAACCCTTAGTGCGCGAGTCCGACTCGCACTTGGTCGGGTTTCTTTCCTATTGTGTCTGCTTGCAAAGCATTTTCATTTATTAATTCTCTCTCAAAAACATCTCATTACATTTTGTGCCCATTACACACCCTATATAGAACATTGTACGCGGAGTGATGTCAATATTGTTAAAATTTATGACTTTTTCATACAAAACATCTACATATTTTAATGAATGATAATTTACCGTGTAATTACATATATAAAATAGTGTCTCGTTTGTCGATCACGCACAGAATTCGTACAAAAAAATTCATATATCATATATATCATATCGTCATAAAACCATATACGCTTACTTAGTACCCCCTAAATATAACTAGTAACTAATTAATCTATACAAAAACTAACAATTACATTTAAATTGACTAATGCATACCTAAAATAAAATTTATTATTATATATATTTTTATTTTACAAAACATTCAAATTTAAAGCATACCAAAAACAATATTCGATAAAAAAAAATTTAAACTGTTGCTTTTATATTAATATGAAATAGAGATCTTTTTACAAAGCGTGAATTGCGACACACGGAGGCGTGTGTTTTGATGAAAAACCCGTCAAAAATATAATGGTTGTCTGTAAAAGCGCGCCACACACGATAAAGCTAATTAATAACTTGGGCAAATAGGCGTTGTATGTATGTTTGTTTGTCCGATGATAACTTTTGAAGCGGTGATCCGATCATCGTGAAACTTGATACATAGGTAGGTAGTGATGGCATAATTTTGGTGTGACTAAATGAGCTAAAAATGTTGGGGGGGGGGGGGGGGGGGGGTTGTTGTCAAATTGGGGTTCAAGAGGGGCAAAAAAATAAATGAAAATGAGAATAATAGGTCAACAAGGACGTCAAATAAAATATCTTTATTAGTACATTTTGACTCCGTTTTTATTTTAAGCAAGTCCTTGTAGTTTTTGAGTTATTAGCCATAATAAAACCTGAACTTTGATGAAATTCACAGTGCTGTAATTTGGTGTAAGTGTAGCATAAGGGACACAGATATAGGCAGAAGTCTGAAATCCAGAATAACTGCAATTTGTATCCCCAAAAATTAGTAACCAATTTATATGCACTCCCGTTACCTGTAATTTGAATGAAACTGTAGGTAATGTTTTTGGTTTTATTTCGTGGCACTATTTTGATAGTCAAATATGTCAACGCCAATTTGCCCAGTTGACTTATGGCGGGTTCCTATATCCGTCGGTAACCAGTTACGACTCGTTTCTCCTTGAAAACCTGTCAAAAGTTTGACACTTTTTCAAGAAGATACGAGGCGTAGTCGGTTACCGACGGCTATAGGAACCCGCCATTAGAGATGTCGCTTCGCTTCGGTCATGGTTTGTAAAGCGCTTTACGGATTTTCAACAGAATAAAAAGATTTAATATATTAACATATCTTACCGAAGATACAATAATATCGTAACTTACGATATCGTCCAACATACCTCAGTGCCTTAAGACGAAAGTTTTCAATCAGTGTGTGTTACCAGTGATGACATATGGAACCGAGACGTGGTCCTTCACTATTGGCCTTATCAATAAGCTCAGAGTCGCTCAACGAGCTATGGAGAGGGCTATGCTCGGGGTTTCTCTACGGGATCGAATCAGATGTGAGGAGATACGTAGGAGAACTCAAGTCACCGACATAGCCCGACGGATTAACACGTTTAAGTGGCAATGGGCAGGCCATATAGCACGCAGAACAGATGGCCGATGGGGCCGGAAAGTTCTCGAATGGAGGCCACAGACCGGCAAGTGCAGCGTCATTAGTCAAATCAATGAGGGGCCTTTGTCCAGCAGTGGACGTCCTACGGCTGATATGATGATGATGATGTACGATATCGTAACCAAAAACTATTATAGCATCTTTACCGTGTGTGATGCGCTTAAGATCTCTACTAACATAATGCGATATTGTCGGTACCGAATCGGATATCCTACGCCGTCCAAAATTAAGTCGGTCTGTTATTGTCGAATCTCCGACGCATCCTACACCGGACGCGTTCAGTGATGCAGGACGCGCTACGAATGTTTAGAGTAATAATGACGTTAAAACATCTCTTAGCATAATAATAAAAGCTTCCGCCGGCGGCTTCGTACGCGTACATCAACTATCTAGCGGCAACTATCTGGCGTTCAAGTATTACTTAACACAATTTGGGGGCGGGAGAGAGGGAGGGGATCTTGTAAAACGTCACGACGCGTTACAGGGGTGCTAAGGGGACATACGCTTTTTATTGATAAACTACGCGTGCAAAGCCGCAGGCGCAAGCTAGTTTTTTATTGAATAAAAGTGCTTTGATAATATAACAGCATAAAAATGAACTACATTGCGGAATTAAAAAAACAGTAAAACGTCTTAAAAGTCAATATTGTGAGTTTTAACGTACATCTTATCGCACCCAGAGACGCCAATTCAACTTAATGGTTCATTAAACTGGTCCTAAAACATTTCTGATTCTTAATTTTGTTTTTATCTTGACCAGCCAAAGGTTGTCTGGAAGAGATCACTTTTAGCGATAACATCGACCATTTTATTGTGTATTTCCTTTAATACTGTTTTTTTATTTGGTATATATATTCATAGAGAATTTCACTACCCCCACCGCCCGGACCGAGCGGACGTGTATAAATAGACGAGCGCGCAACGCCGCGAGCTCAATTAAATTAATTTAAACCCTCCGTCGACCGAGACACGTTCTCGGAGACCCGGATGACGAAATCACTTCCGCTAATGCGGGTGAGTCATCCACATTAGACAGAGCAAACACTCCACAAATACACCGACCTCGCCGGTGAGGTCGACGAGTCCCTTCAGTCGCCGCCTATACGAGGTACAAGCACGTACCCGGGCGTTTCTCTCCTATCCCCGTCCCGGCAACAGCCCAAGCCGAGGTTCGAACCTAAGTGGTGCCCTTGCGCTAGTTGCCTCACCAAAAATAAAATTAAAGGGCTGAGCGCCATCTGCGCTCGCCAAAAGCTCGGTTAAGCTGCAACGGCCTCAGAGGCCAACAGCGAGATAAGTCCATTAAAAAAAAAAAAAAAAATCCGCGAGCTCAATCTCACAGATACACCGACCTCGCCGGCGAGGTCGACGAGTCCCTTCAGTCGCCGCCTATACGAGGTACAAGCACGTACCCGGGCGTTTCTCTCCTATCCCCATCCCGGCAACAGCTCAAGCCGAACCTAAGTGGTGCCCTTGCGCTATCGGCGCTCGCCAAAAGTTCGGTTAAGCTGCAACGCCCTGAGAGGCCAACAGCGAGATTAGTCCATTCGAAAAAAAGCCGCGGGCTGACTTTGTGCTTGGCTTTCGGTATCGATGGACGTGTCTAAGTGCTAGTTTTGGTGTTTTTTCCATATTAGAATCAAGCGCTTAAGTTTTAGAAGAAAGATATTTTTTAGCTAAAATCATTGTTGGGAATAAATCTACATCGAAGATATAAATTTATGATTTTCCGTAGCACACTTTTAATGAATGCGAAGGAGGGGACGAAATTTTATCTCATTGAGGGCTACCTTTTTTTTGTAGGTAGATTTTGAAGATAGAAAACTAGGTTTGTTTTGATGAAAAACAAAACTGAATTCTCAGATTAATTTTTTAATTTACCCCCCCCCCGCAACACCCTCATCCTCAGGGTCCGAATTTCAAAAAATCCGTTCTTAGCGTACGTAAAATGGCGGCGAATTAATTTTAAGATCTATTAGAACTCTGATTATATCTCAAAAAGTGTTTCCAGTAGGCCAGAGGTTGTACATAAATAGTTCTGTAACAAATTTAATGACCATTAAGTTTAGTAACGTCTCCGAGTACAAACATTATATATCCTTAACTTGTAAAACGTAATATACCTCGCCAGTTTTGTGGGATTTGCGCTCTGCCTACCCCTCCGGGGGCTGAATCAGGGCTTCAGACGTTTGTAGTTATCGAGGTGGCTGTTCAGATGTTCGGCAAGTTGGTCCGCGCGGGCGAAAGACGCCTGTAATAAACAAAAAAATAAGATTTAATATCAGTCTAAGAACATTTACATAGCTACTGATCATATATATATATACATAGATACATACTAGCTGATCCGCGGATCTATATGGATAGACATCATGGTGGTAGTACCCACCAGTCCTCTAGCTCCTATAACTAGCTACACCCCCCCCCGCTCCCCTTACCTTGCATACGACACAGCGGTAGAGCTGCTTCGCGTGGTTCTGCAGATGCCTCGTCAGCGAGTGCACGTGCGTGAACCGCTTGCCGCAGTGCCCGCACGTGTGCCCCCCTCCCCCTCCGCCGGGGCTGGTGGGGCGAGGGGGGGAGTGGGCGGTCGACACGTGCCGCTTCAGTTGGTCCCATGTGTCGAAGGTGGCGCTGCATTGAGAACAACGACCTGGAACAAATAAAATAAATAAATCTTTATTCATCGTTCATTATGCTAAGATTAACATTAGGGATTAATATCTACTTATAGGTAAGATTTTATACATTGCCTGAACTAGGAGAACCTGTGTCTCAGGCGAAGAAGGCTGGACTGGGGTAACTTATGAATACTCAAATTAACAAAACTTAGAATCTATTTACATACCTAATGAAAAACTAACAAAATAAACTAAGTGCAAACATGGCAGGTACGAGTTTACCGTACTATACAATCTTCAAAATATTATTTTATTACGGTTAGTAATTCCTCAGATTCCTCGTAAGATAGATTGGATAGAGCAGACTGTAAGGCTCTTTTACAGTTTGAGAAGTTCATTGAGTGGATGCTCAATTTACGATTTAGCCTGTTGTACAGGTATGGTCCTAGGAACATTATAAACATTATAAACTGGAGCGGTTGTTAAACCTCTGCATCAGATATATATACGGGTTACGAAAGTACGACCACATCTCACAGTACCGCTCACAGTTAAAGTGGCTCAAAATCCGGTTTCGTCGGGATACTCATATACTCTGTCTTCTTTATAACATCCTTCAAAATCCTCTGTCCCCTTGCTATCTTAAAGAACGTTTTTCTCCTCTTTTTCCACCTGATCGCCCTTCTCGTTCTTCTCAACATCTGTTATTCAAGACGCCTGAGCATAAAACTTCTTTCTTCACTTACTCTTTCACTGTGACTGCTATCTGCTTGTGGAACTCTCTTCCAGTGGAAATCCGCAAGGCTGCCTCTATGGGAATCTTCAAATCCAAACTCTTTAAATACTTCATCTCTCTTCAAGATACCCAACAAAATTGAGCACTTTATGTAGATATATTTGTGTATTTCGTTTATGTATGTGTATTATTATTATTTTTAATTTTTGTAAGTTTATTTCTAAGCTAAAGTTTGATTAAATTTCCTTTTTCTGGCACTACCACTTTCTCCACACTACACAAAGGTTAGCTGGAAGAAAATGCTAATTAGCATTAAGTTCGCCTATGTATCTTTTTATTAGTGCAATAAAGAATTTTCTAATCTAATCTAATCTAACATTAGAAATCTGGATGCAAAAGCATGCTTAACTGGGGTGTTGTTAGTGCGGACGATATATTTTCGTCTTTTGTTAGTACTTTCAGTGCTATAGGGAAGTGCTCTGTGTTGTCTTAAAACTATGTTTAGTATAAATAGCTGCCTAACTGTTAGAACTTTACACGACTTATATAATAAGTTGGTTGGATAGAGAAAGGGACGAAAAGTGGATACCTTAAGGATTGCTTTTTGTGCCCTTTCTGCGGCTAATAAAAGGTTTTACACGCTCCTCCCCAAGACGTTAATATATATATATATATGTGTTATAATTGACTGACATAAAGCAAAGTATACTTTCATAACTAGCTTTGAATCTGCAATACAGCGTAACTTCTTAATAACAAATATTAATTTTCGTATTCTATTACTTAAGGTTTCTACATGTTTTTTGAACGAGAGAGTTTCACCTATTATAACCAGCGATCGGACTAGGTAGAGCTATTTTGTGTACTTGCCATATGTAAGAATAATATGGATATTCCCAAAATTCCGGGATGTGCTATTTAAGTAGAAAAATAATAAAAAAGCTATTTACGCCTTAAGGAGTAATGAAAGAATACACTTCCTCTCGACGGGCAAGTATAAGGACGGGTTTAGGGATAGTATACTAAATAGCTAGAAACTTGATTCATTAAACCACATATATTTTTTTATGTAACAATTTCTTATATTCATACAAGACTCAACAATCATTTAACATTATCATTCTGAAGTTGTACAAGAACATATTACCATACAAATTATTTGTTCCTCAAAAAATTAAAATATACAAACAGAACAAGCTATATGTATTTACAATAAAATCCTGATTAAATTGATCAACACGTTATACAATAATTTACTTATTCAAACAAAAAATGACATTCTTGGAGAATTTGAAGAAAAATTGCCAAAAAATGAAGTAAATGGTGAAATTTTGTCTACAAATTTGTTCCACTAACATCCACAGATGTCGAACGCTCCTTTTCTTTTTACATCTAACACCCATTTATATGTAGAAAAGGAGCGTTCGATATCTGTGACTGAAGCTCAAGACGAACTAGACCAAGAAATTATCTATTTCTTGGTCTAGTTCGTCTTCAGCTTCAGTAGAAGACTGAGTACCTAAGTGAAGTTAAAATATATTACCATTATTTTTTCTAAATTTTCTAATTTTAGTCTATTTCTTTTTACATGTAACACCCATTTATATGTAGAAAAGGAGCGTTCGACATCTGTGGATGTTAGTGGAACAAATTTGTATGACAAAATTTCATCATTTACTTAATTTTTTGTCAATTTTTCTTCAAATCCTCTGAGGATATCAATGTCAGGATTCCTATCCAAAACTTTTTCAATTTTTATTTTTATTCTATCAGAATCACACTCATTTAAAGCAGCTCTGACTTGATCAAAAGCCAAAAATGAGTCGCTTAATGTTAAATTTCGTTTCTGCAACTCTTTTAAAGAAAGTAAAATAATCTTATAATGATTTTCTATATACACTAATTGATTCCGTAGATTCTTTTTTTCTAGAATATTTTTCGAATTTTGTATTGCCATTCATTCAAAGCTGTTTAACCGAGAAACAACATTCATTATTTCTTCATAATATTTTCTATAATACTTCAAGCAATTCCGGAGGATTAGTCGGAATCTAATGGAATATCCATATTAACATCAATGTTTGCGGTCAATGAACCTAAACAGCTCTACCTACTTCGATCACTGATTATAACGCCAAGGTACTTAAGAAGCCTGCGAACCCCGAGCGCAACTTCAATTCGACCGCGTCAAAAACTTCGGCCTGAATATCGCTATCCCTGTTTAGTGACGAAGTTTAGCCACGCAGAGCGACAGTGATAGCAATAGAACGATTCTAAATTTGATAAGATTTTGACCGTGTTCCGTAATACGTCCGTAATACAAAATGATGACTGAAAACTTTTTGTATTTTTCTCAATGTGTTGTTATTTTGTAACTAGACGATATAATCTATGTTCCCATGACTAGGATACGTAAGATGTTGTTGTTTTTATTACGAAACAAATAGGTTGAAAACAGGTCTTTTATGACGTAAAAACATGCAGAATGCGATACGCTTCTATTTCATTTTAAGTAAGTATTTTGATCTAATATATGGTTGGGAACCTAGATAAATACTATTCAAATTAAAATAATACCTTATTAAGGTAGAAATATGCTCCAATTAGAAATGATCTTGGTAGTACGTGTTGTATGAGCGATTCCCCTCCGGTCTCCCCTTAATATTATTAGTAAATGAGATGACCGGGCAGTAACATAAATTATCGTTAATAGGACATTTGCATTGATGTGCAAAAATATGTTTATCTGGGTTAGTCATTGGTGCTGCCTTTGATTTCCGCATAGTAAATTGTAAGCATTTTGTTTTATCAGCGTTAAGGATTAGTAGGTGAGCTTGGAGCCATTTGTTTACAGTATTGAAGCCGCGTTGTGCTAATTCATGCACTGGTTCAATGGTTTGGATTGTGAATTTTTAACAGACTACAGCAAAGCTAAGAAAAGGCTATGTTTCTAGCAGTATCTATTGTATGTTTGTATTTACGTATGTTACACCGTAGCGCCTAAACTACTCCCTTTAGTCCTTTTATTTGTATTTTACATAGTGATTCTTATGTGGTTTAACCTTTGGTGTGCGTAATGACCTAAAACTGTGTATCCACTGTCTGCGTAAGTTGGCGCGCACTAGCCAGAGTTCAAAATATGATGAATATTTTCAATAAACTATATGGAATGTGTACCAACCAACCAACTTTATTTTTACAGAAATAAAAACCTTGATAACATATAAATACGGCTTAAAATACCGTTAAAGTAGACGAGTAGTAATGATATTGATCCATATCAACGCAGATGACAGTTTTAGTAAAGGTCATCCGCATTCCAAAGGTTAAGATAGTCATTCAACTTCTGTCCCTATATATTTGTGGTATAAGGTAGTCGTGCTAACTTCTGTCCGTATATATTTGTGGTAAAAGGTAGTTGTATCTCACCGTCTCGTTCGTTCCTGGTGTGCGCGGCGCGGTGCGCGCTGAGCTCCTCGTCGTGCTCGAAGCAGCGCGCGCACACGGAACAGCGGAACGTCATCGCGCCGCGGTGCGCCTCAGCCCTGAAACAATGCTATATTGCTTACCTAGGGCATGGGGTCACTTATCTATCAAATAATTTTTAAAATCGGACCCGTAGTTTTTGAGTTTATTTGTTACAACACACAAAAATACAAATCTTTCTTAAAAAATAGTAATAAAAACAAATACAAATCTTTAATATTAGTATATATAGAAAAATACCCTATCCAGAACAAATATCTGTAGACCATTGCAAACATATGCCCCGCTGTGGGATCCGTAACCTCTTGCGACTCAGCCCTCTATCTATCCCTCTATCTCTATCTAGAGGTGTTTATTCCTTAGTTTTACAAAAACCTTTTCACACCACCTGCTCGACAATTTCAAATTATATGTCATGTAAACCTCACCGAAAGCAGTTGATAAAATGCCTACGGCTGAGCCGGGAGTAAAGATGTACTGAAGTTGAGAATTTAAAGCCTTATCTGTATTAAAATTTGAACCAAAGAGACCCGCACAATGAGAAATTATTCGTAAATCGAATTAACCTCTGCACAGAATGCACCGACCTAGATTTGGTTTATATTGTCTCTTTGTGAAAAGTAATTCTCCCCGTGGATAAAGCTGTCTGCATCTTGGGCGTGCTTATATCCCTCTCTGCACTCAGGATTCAGTAACTCCCTCGCTCCTCTAGCCCGAACGTAACGAATGATTCTAGAGTTAGTCTAGAATGCTTCGTTACGTTCGGCATGCTATATTATCCCAGAGTAACATAGGTTATTTTTGACGTTTTTACTAATGACGTTGTACGGTTATGTACATTGATATAGTCGCGAATCCTTAAGATAAGTTTTTTCATTATTGTACAGTCAAGTCAGAGTGACCACCAACGCGCCGCGCGACTAAGACGCTGGCGCGAAGCGTGTTTAATATCGTGAATAAACTGTTTACGTGAAATATTACAAGTTTTCTTGTGGCACTCCAAAACATTACTAACTACTACTTTATGTACGGTGCTATACAGGGATCGTACCTACAGACGTCTGTCATTACGAGAAAAATGTCAGACATCAAATCGGGCTTGTAACAACGGCGCAGGTATAAGGTATAATTAGAATTGTATACTAGAAATAAAAAAAAAATTATACGACATACTTGTGTGTGAAAATGACAGACGTCAAATCGGGCTTGTAACAACGGCGCAGGTATAAGGTATAATTAGAATTGTATACTAGAAATAAAAAAAAATTATACGACATACTTGTGTGTGAAAATGACAGACGTCAAATCGGACTTGTAACAACGGCGCAGGTATAGGGTATAATTAGAATTGTATACTAGAAATAAAAAAACAATTATACGACATACTTGTGTGTGAAAATGACAGACGTCAAATCGGATTTGTAACAACGGCGCAGGTATAAGGTATAATTAGAATTGTATACTAGAAATA
Source organism: Philereme vetulata (assembly GCA_918857605.2). NCBI lineage: Eukaryota > Metazoa > Arthropoda > Insecta > Lepidoptera > Geometridae > Philereme > Philereme vetulata. The sequence continues at coordinate 5,550,932 of OU975427.1, read as the reverse complement.
AAAAAAAATTATACGACATACTTGTGTGTGAAAATGACAGACGTCAAATCGGGCTTGTAACAACGGCGCAGGTATAAGGTATAATTAGAATTGTATACTAGAAATAAAAAAAAATTATACGACATACTTGTGTGTGAAAATGACAGACGTCAAATCAGACTTGTAACAACGGCGCAGGTATAGGGTATAATTAGAATTGTATACTAGAAATAAAAAAACAATTATACGACATACTTGTGTGTGAAAATGACAGACGTCAAATCGGACTTGTAACAACGGCTTAGGGTATAATTAGAATTGTATACTAGAAATAAAAAAAAAATTATACGACATACTTGTGTGTGAAAATGACAGACGTCAAATCGGGCTTGTAACAACGGCGCAGGTATAATGTATAATTAGAATTGTATACTAGAAATAAAAAAAAAAATTATACGACATACTTGTGTGTGAAAATGACAGACGTCAAATCGGACTTGTAACAACGGCGCAGGTATAGGGTATAATTAGAATTGTATACTAGAAATAAAAAAACAATTATACGACATACTTGTGTGTGAAAATGACAGACGTCAAATCGGACTTGTAACAACGGCGCAGGTATAAGGTATAATTAGAATTGTATACTAGAAATAAAAAAAAAATTATACGACATACTTGTGTGTGAAAATGACAGACGTCAAATCGGGCTTGTAACAACGGCGCAGGTATAAGGTATAATTAGAATTGTATACTAGAAATAAAAAAAAAATTATACGACATACTTGTGTGTGAAAATGACAGACGTCAAATCGGACTTTTAACAACGGCGCAGGTATAGGGTATAATTAGAATTGTATACTAGAAATAAAAAAACAATTATACGACATACTTGTGTGTGAAAATGACAGACGTCAAATCGGACTTGTAACAACGGCTTAGGTATAGGGTATAATTAGAATTGTATACTAGAAATAAAAAAAAATTATACGACATACTTGTGTGTGAAAATGACAGACGTCGAATCGGACTTGTAACCACGGCGCAGGTATAGGGTATAATTAGAATTGTATACTAGAAATAAAAAAAAATTATACGACATACTTGTGTGTGAAAATGACAGACGTCAAATCGGACTTGTAACCACGGCGCAGGTATAGGGTATAATCAGAATTGTATACTAGAAATAAAAAAAAATTATACGACATACTTGTGTGTGAATAGTTTCTCTCTCCGTGGGAAGGTCTCGTTGCAGATATCGCATTCGTAGCGGTCCGAGTTCCGCGCGCGCGAACGCGAGCTGCCGTTGCCGCGGTTTTGGTGGCTGCGCCGGTGGATCCTGAAACAACAAGGGCTCAGAAACGACAACACCAAAGGACAATCCCTCCCCAAGATATAATCTATCTCCTTGCCAAATTTCATGACGATGTGGTCACTTTCGCATTTATAAAAACAAAATTAACATAAAAACAAAAAAAATTATTATTTGTAATCTATATCCAAATTACTTGACCTACAGTTTCATTCAAATTACAGGTAACGGGAGCTCATGTGAATAGGTTACTCTTTTTTGGGGTACAAATAGCAGTTATTTTGGATTTCAGACTTTTTCCCTATATTTGTGTCACTAAAGCTACACGCATACCATATTTCAGCACTGTGGGATCACTAGTGTACCCTGTGAATTTCGTTAAAGTTCAGTCTTTATTATGGCTAATAACTCAAAAACTGCAAGGACTACTAAAGGACACACTAAAAATAAAAACGGGGTGAACCTTTCATTTGACGTCCCACTTGACCTAATCGTCTCATTTTCATTTATTTTACCCCTCTCGAACCTTAATATCTCAACATTTTTAGCTCATTTAGTCAAACCAGAATTGTGCCGTCACTACCTACCTATATATCAAATTTCACGATGATCGGATCAACGCTTCGAAAGTTACCATCGGACAAACAAACATACATACATACATACAACGCCAATTTGCCCAAGTTGATTTGGAGATATCGTTCGATCAACTAGAGCAAGTAACCTAATATCCTGACTTAAAGACGTCAATCGCGACCGCTTCCTGCCGCGTAGACTTCCTATCTTCCTTCCTTCCTTTCCTTCCTACTTCCTTCTCTCCTTGTGAAGTTTATTACCGAAATAAATTTAGTTAAAGAAGTACTCACTTGAGCGTGACCCTGGTGGAGTACCACTTCTTGCAGATGTGGCACTGGTAGCTCTTGTCGGGCGACTCATTGTCCGACTCGGAGATCTCGTCGTGGCTGTTGACGGCGGCCGGCTCCGCGAGCCGCTCCGGGTCCGGTTCCGAGTCGGAGCCGGAGCCGGGCGCGGTGTACGCGCTCGCCGCCCACGGCGGGGTGGGGTATGTACTGCAAATATACATTGTTAGTTACGAAAATTATTGTCTTAATATGTAACTTTTTAAAACAAATATAACAGACTTCTGATAACAGTAAAAACAAACTACTGAACCGATTTCGATGAAACTTCTATGGGACCAAACTGTAAGTATATCCTTTCATATTGTAAAATAATTTTCCAAATCGGTTGATAAATGACGCAGTTATGATGTTTTAACAAACATAAAAAAGAATACAATCGAAATGAGAACCTCCTTTTTTGAACTGTTAAAAATAAAAAAATGAAGGAATATAAACAGCTTTAGGTCCAAACTTGAGATATGTCAGCGGGCTATGGACTACGCGCAGTATTTTAGGTGTCCGGTTATCAGACCGAATACGGAACTCCGTACTGCGCTCGCAAACAAAGATTCTGGTTGTCACAAAAAAATCAGCACAGTTTAAGGGGACACCGGAGGGACAATCGCCCATACAACACGTACTACCAAGATCATTTCTAATTGGAGCATATTTCTACCTTAATAAGGTATTATTTTAATTTGAATAGTATTTATCTAGGTTCCCAACCATATATTAGATAAAAATACTTACCTAAAATAAAATAGAAGCGTATCAAATTCTGCGTGTTTTTACGTCATAAAAGACCTAGTTTCAACCTAATTGTTTCGTATTAAAAACAACAACATCTTACGTATCCTAGTCATGGGAACATAGATTATATCGTCTAGTTACAGAATAACAACACAATGAGAAAAATACAACAAGTTTTCAGTTATCATTTTTGGTATTACGGAACACGGTCAAAATCTAATCAAATTTAGAATCGTTCTATTGCTATCACTGTCGCTCTGCGTGGCTAAACTTCGTCACTAAACAGGGATAGCGATATTCAGGCAGAAGTTTTTGACGTGGCCGAATTGAAGTTGCGCTCAGTGTTCGCCGGCGCGTTAAGTGGGATTGGGCCGGCCACGTCTGTCGCATGCCCGAAGATCTATGGGCAAAGATAATATCTGAATGGGTCCCTAACGCAACACGCCCACGCGGCAGACCACCACGGAGAGGGCGTGACGACTTGGGTGTGAATTTACCAGTCTGGCCCACTACAGCAGGGGACAGAAAAAACTTGAAAGAATGAAGGGAGGCCTTTGCCCTGCAGTGGGACAACACAGGTTAAAAATAAAAAATAATATAAACAGCTAATATAACTTATAAGACACACTATCAGATAATCCAATTACAGGTTTTCGCGTACACTACGTGTTCTGTTATGTACGACATTAAATGAAAACACGGGAAGAACAAATGGCTAGTATTGTTGTAAAAAAGGGTTTTTTCAAATTCATTACCATAGAACAAAATTTTAATTTTTAAACAACCTAGTCTCTATCAAGTAATAAAATATCAAAGCAACAGCCTGTACAAAATAGGCAAATAAATCATATTCATGCATCATGTAAGTAGGTACCTGTTAAATTGACTAAGCGGCATCGCAAGAGCGCCGCCGATTTACGTTAAACATTGTTTTTGGAAATGTATCTATTACTGGATAAATATTCAAGCTGCCGGTATAAAACCCTCCTCTAAAATCAGTCAATACTATTCCGGATGTGTGTTTTAAATTAAAGTCGCACATAACAAAACAGGTATAACACAGTATAGAAACTAAAATGATGACCAATATTGCAGTTCAGTACACTGACGAGATATGTCGCCTTGGCTGACGGGCAGCGAGCCCGTGGCGAAATTGGCACCCACGTATCAGGAGAAAGGAGAAAATTTAAAAGACGATCGTAAGACCTGTCGTAATGTATGGTTCTGAGTGTTGGGCCACGAAAGGGACGCGGCAATGCGAATGTTGAGATGGATGTGTGGGGTAGCGAGGATGGATAAGATACGGAATGAGTATATTAGAGGAAGTTTGAAAGTAGCGCCAGTGATAGAAAAGTTGAGGAGTAAGTGGCTAGCGTGGTATGGACATGTCATGCGAAAGGAAGAAAATCATGTGACTAAAAGAGTGTTAGATATGAGTGTGGATGGATATAGAACTAGAGGAAGGCCGAAGAAGAGATGGATGGACTGTGTGAAGAATGATATGGGTAGGAAGGAAGTGACAATGGAGATGACGGCTGGTAGAGGTATGGAAGAAAAATACATGTTGTGCCGACCCCACGTGATGTGGAAAGAGGGCAGGAAGAACAAGAGTATGATGAGGAAGGATGAAGGTTCAAGCTCGTAATTTAAAAAAAACACGTAGGTTATTTACCTGTTCTGTATGTTATCGTTATCATTGGTCTGCTGCTCCGTATCGGAGCCCGAGTCGGAACTATCCGAGGAGTCGGAGCTGCCGGACGATGATGATGAACTGGATCCCGAAGACCCTGAACTACCTGTAACGATTGCGAAGCGTGAATTAATCAATTATCGTTAGCACGAGTAGGGAGTGGAACTCGCTTCCGGCGTATGTTTTTCCGGACCAGTATAATCTCGGAGTCTTCGAGTCCAGAGTAAACAGGTTCTTTCTAGGCAAGCGTGCTCCATCTTCGATCACACCATCACTTATCACTAGGTGAGGTAATGGTCAAGGCTTTACTATCATTAAAAAAAAGAAAAAAACCTCAGGTAGGTGGTTATATATACGTGGCGCCATAAAAATCACATTCTGGTAAAACAACGCTGTCTTATTAGGTGAAAACAAATTTTATTATGATAGGATAGGAAACTACATTTATTTAATTCCATCGAGCCGGCTCGATGCGAGCCTTCGAGTTGTGGGTTTTGCGGTCCACGCGCTGGTTTTTATTCGGTTTAGAGTAAAACTATCGAGTAATATCGAATGTAGGTACGGAGCTTAAGACAAATATTATGCAGATTGCTGTGTTCGGCCTATGTCTAGCGGTACATACCAGAACCGGAACTGCTACTGTCAGAGTCAGAATTGGAGCTGTCTTCCAGTTTCTCCACTCTGTCCTCGCGCCGAACGGACCGACCGGAACCCCCTTAAACAAACATAATAAGATTTATTAAAAATCTCAATTTCTTCACAATTAAAATTGCTTCCATAGTGGGAGGCAATTCAAAAAACCTAACGGTAACAAAATCGAGGGATACAGTTTAGTGTTGCAGCTACATATCTATCATCTCCATCCTAAATGTAATTATACCACTGGATAGATAATGGATCAAAGAGTTCGTTACGCTAAGTGAAGACTGTGATGCATCGCGCGCGGTGGAGGGGGAAGCGCCGCCATTTTGAGGTCATTTTGCTGCGTTTCAAGATTTCCATTTAGTATAACTTTTGACTTGGAGAAGCTATGACGTTCGTTTAAATTTCAATCGTCAGCTCTCGTCAAAATCTATCGATTGCATATACAGAAAATATTACCTGTTACATAAACGTATCATGTACAACACACGGCCGTGCCCATGACACAGCCACACCCCATTTTTTAGGGTTCCGTACCTCAAAAGTTAAATAAGGAACCCTTATAAGATCACTCTCTTCTGTCTGTCTGTCAGTGTGTCACCACCGATTTTCTCAGGACCGGGTGGACCAAGCAAGTTGAAATTTATACCAGATACTGATGTATATAGTCCTTATTAGGTGTTTAAAAATCAAGGTACTGAGTCAACACAATAAAAAGATATGGGCAAATTTATTTTCGCAAAAACTTGTATGTACCAAAATTTACCTTATTTTTCTACTTTTTTATTTTTCAGAGTTTTTCCTTTACATGTGCTGTAAGACCTTGCTTTTAACCAAAATTGACAATTCTAGGTCAAACCGGATGTACCCTATAGGTTTTGGGTCGAAGACCTATATGGTAGTTCCCGTTGACCTAGAATGTATTTTACGGCATAACAACGGCTATTGCTGTACAAAGCGCAAGTTCGGCCGCACGTGAAATACTGTTCCCATCTTTGGCACGGAACTCCAAAGTACCAATTGCTTCGTTTTGACTCCCTTCAGAGAAGAGCCATTAGAATCATAGGTGATCCCAAACTCACCGACAGGCTGGAACCGCTGAGTCAACGCCGTGACATCGGATCGCTCAGTGTATTCTACCGCCTGTATAATGGGGAATGTTCTGAGGAGCTATTTGATCTCATCCCGTCGTCGACAATGTAATAAAGCTCATCCACATATAATCGACAATTGGGTATCACGCACCACACGCTTCACGCGATCTTTTCTACCCCATACTTGCAAGATGTGGAATGAGCTACCATCTGAGGTTTTCCCATTAGGCTACGACATGGCACGCTTCAAGAGAAATGTAAAGAGGTTTCTACAGTGTAGGGAACGCATCGACAATACCCCGGGTGTTGCCGGTGTCAATAGGCGACGGTGACCGCTTACCATCAGGTGGGCCGTAAGCCTGTTTCCCCACAAATAACATAAAAAAATCACGAAGTTTGTAAAAAAGCAAGGTCTTACAGCACAAATAAAGGAAAAATTCCAAAAAATAAAAAAAAGTTGAAAATTAAAGGATGTCCCCATACATACAAAGTCGACGCCAATTACGTAGTCCTCTGAGTTGTATGGGCGCTCAAACAATTTAGAGGACTAACTTATTCGGCACCAATCTCAAATAATGTAAATAAATAAAATTGTGGTATTGAATAAAATAAATATTTAAGGGGGCTCCCATACAACAGACATGATTTTTCGCCGTTATTATAGATAATGGTACGGAACTCTTCGTGCGCGAGTCCGACTCGAACTTGGCCGGTTTTATTTTCAAATTAAAGGATGGAGATGGAGCTAACGGCGCTTTGAGTCGCAAAATGAACCATATCACTACTTTCACGCATGACGGGAACTAAGCATGTGACGCAATTGGTTAGCGCTCCTATCAAGAGAAGGATTGCGAGACTTGAACCCAAGTCTCGCCCAGCTTGAAAAAATATTTGAGATGGTTTAAAAATCTTTTGCCCACTAGTAAACTAGTGGTTCTCTCTCTCTTCTCCCAAAAAACAAAAAAAAATTATAAATAGTGCCACGAAATATTTAACCGAATTACTTGACCTATTGTTTCATTCATATTACAGGTAACGGGAGTTCATATAAATTCGATACTCATTTTTGGGATTCAAATTGCAGTTATTCTAGATTTCAGACTTCCCTATATTTGTGTCACGTAAGCTACACGCATACCAAGTTTCAGCACTGTGGGGGTCACTGGTGTACCCTGTCAATTTCACTCAAAAACTACAAAGACTACATACTAAAAATAAATAATATAGAGTCGAAATGTACTAATGAAGACCTTTAATTTGACGTCCCATTTGACCTAATAGTCTCATTTTTTACCCCTTTTGAACACCAATATCTCAACCCCCTCCCCCGCTCCCCCACACACATTGTTAGATCATTTAGTCACACCAAAATCGCCATCACTACCTACCTATCTATCAAATTTCACGATAATCGGATCAACGTTTCGAAAATTATCTTCGGACAAAAAACATACATACATACAATGCCGTTTTGCCCAAGTTGATTTGGAGATCTCGCTTCGCTCGATCAATCATTTGATTTAAGAGATATGGAGGAAGAGGTCGCAAAAAGGTTGTGGACGTGGGTATGAGGATCGCAGGGCTGAAATGGAGATGGGCTGGACACTTGGCTAGGAGGGATGACGGGCGATGGACGAAGGCGATTACAGAGTGGTGACCAAGGGATGCTCGTAGACCAAGAGGCAGACCTCCTGCCCGATGGTCCAATGACGTTGTGAGCGTAGCTGGATGTCAATGGGACTCGCAAGGGACCGGAAAGAACAGCGTAATAAAGAGGAGGCCTATACCCACCAGTGGATGCAGACGAGCTGAGATGATGATGACAATGAAGAGATATGGCATACCTTCGGAGCTCCTGATGGACGTGACGTCATCGTCGATACTCCTTTGACCATCGTTCGGCGGCTTTTTGAAGTTGGCAGCTAGCAAGTGAGCCTCGAACATATCGTCCTAAGCAAGTATAAATCAAGAAATTAAAAAACCAAAGACATATAAAAAATAGCAGTCAAGGGACGCCGGCAGATGTGAAACATCTAATATTATGGTTATTGAGAGAATTCATAATTTAAGAAAAACGTTTATAATCTTATCTTATCTTATCATACGCAATATAAAAAAATCAAATGCTGTTCGTTAGTCTCGCTAAAACGAATAAGTTTTCTTGCTGTTTTTTTTTTTTTTGAAAAATTACTTTTCAAAACAAGCAGATTCAAATAAGCCCAAACACTAGCAGCCTACTATAACCCATTCAGTAGTTCCGTTGTCTAGCATCCGTCTCCATCATGACACCACCTCCATGGTACCATATTATTGCACTGTCACCGAAGTTACATATGTATTCCAAATTTCAACTCAATCGGTTGAGGGGAACGGGTTTAAAATTCAGTTGCAAGATTCGCTCTCCAAACGTGTATCTGCATATTTCTTTATGATGTTTACGGGCACAGCGATCGAAAGAGGCTAGCTAATTATGACGAGTGCGCCCGGTAGTTGCAAAAAAATAAAAATTTAAAATAGGAAAAAGAGTTTAATTATGAGTTCAAAAAAATTACATGTAATTATATCTAGGTATATGTCTAATGGTCGATGTTAGATCCAAAAGTGACACGATGCTCCGATGCCCGAAGAGGTGCGCCGGGCGGCGGGGCGCGGGGTGATCACGTTGTGCTGTCTCAGCTAAACGTGACGGTACATTACGCAAGTCACACTAACTAGGTAATTGCAAGTTAGCAATTCGTAGGTGGCAACGATGTGTAACAAGCTACCCGCAACACAGGTTTCCTAGAGTGGGAGCTAGCAAGCCCGTTTACAAATTATACTGTTATGTTATGATTAAGATGTACCTAATTAATAATCTTTCTAACAGCAAATTGTAATTTGTAACTTTATACTATGTTATACTTGTTACAACGGATAAACTCTTTATACTTTAAGATTCCACCCGGACAGATCGCATTGCAAGTTAGGAAAAAGCATGTAAAGAACGGCTTAAACGATATCGATATAAACGAATTGTGTGTTTGAGTGGGTCCCTGGATAGTTTAGTTAGATTCACAATGGGGCCCGGTTGTCGATCGGTGCTGTTGTCGAGAACCAGAAAATTGGGGACGAAGTCGCGGGCGTACAACTAGTACTCATTAGAAATAAGCGCGACGGCAAACAATTATTTATTCGTACTTTTGACAATTATTGATACGCGACATCTTACCCCCAATCTCAATTACAATATACCTCTTATCTTATTGGGCGTATGGCGTCAGACGTGACGGCATACGAGTCGGTCTTACCCCCAATGTCATAATCATAATAATAAATCGTTATTCAGTACATGATACAACAATAAATATACCATAACTAAACAAGGCATGCTAAAAATAAAACGAATGTAAAGTAGGAATAAATAAATAGATAAATAAATAGTTATAGTCTCACTCTTAGTCACGGCATCACACTCTTTACATCGAGTTCCCAATACTGAAATTCGCAAGCAGACTAAAGTGCAAGACGTCAGCAAGCGAATATTGGGACTCAAGTGGAATTGGGCAGGACACTTGGCCAGACGCAGCGACGACAGGTGGACTAAGCCACTAACACAGTGGAGGCCGAGAACTGGGCATCGAAATAGGGGACGTCCACCAGCGAGATGGGTCGACGACCGTAGGTCGTACGTGGTTCAGACTGGCACAGGATCGGGAAGAATGGCAAAACCAAAGAGAGGCCTATACCCAGCATAGGGTCGACACGGGCTGAAAATAATGCTGATGATGATGATAGTCCCACTTTATATAGTTCCTTAACCTCCACCCTAGGAAAACCCTGTGTTGTGGGGGTTAATTCTCTTCCGAACTTGTACATGATAAAATTAATTAATTTATCAACAATATCCAGATTAAATTGCCTTTGGTTGTTTAGAGTAGTGTGTGGAGTAGGTATTAATATCAAATGTCGATGAGATCGGATATGATTATGGATGTAGTTGTGGGGTACACTTCTACATTGAGATGGGAGAGGGGGGGGGGGGAGTGTTTTTTTATATATACATTATAGGCTTGCGTTTGACCACGATCTCTGGACACAGACTCTGGCAAGGCGTTCCACTCTCTGGCGGTGCGCATAATAAAGGTCGAAGAGAACCGCTTTGTGCGAAAGGGAGGTATTTCTACCATATAGCGGTGGCGCACCGCAGAGCGTCTGGTTGTCCGTTGATAGAAAGGAGATGGTGGGATCAGGTTGAAAAGTTCCGCCGCACACTTCCCGAAATGTACTCGATAAAAAACCGAGAGGCTAGCAACCTTTCGCCGATGCTCCAGGCTGAGGGGCCTTGCATCAACTAGCTCATCGTTGCCTATGAGCTTCTTGGCTCTTCTCTCAATTGATTCCAGAGCTTCAGGTTGGTACTTCGCTTATCCGTCCCAGAGGTGAAGTGTTAAGGAAATCATGAAATGCGGTCACGCCACATTGAGGAAACGATGCACACAGAGAGAGAGAATAACTACGGTTCGGGCTCTACACATTCAGCATTACTCCTAACGAGAGGCGCGACGTTCAGTATTCACCGAACCGTTCGAGCCCAAAGATGTATGTTCAACAGAGGAGACAGTGGCTGCATTTAGCAAGTCGCGCAATTCCTAATTAATTCTATTTTGACCTGACATTCCATAAACAATCGCAAGTTTATAAATTCCTGAATAAACCCTTTAGAATACACTCTTAAATCCATTTCTAAATAATCACGTATTTTAACTACGCTCAACAATGAGCTTCTTGGCTCTTCTCTCAATTGATTCCAGAGCTTCAAGTGTTACGGTATACTTATGTGAAGTGTATGTATGGAGGAGGGGAACATCTTCAATTATATTTGTATACATCTTTAGTATGCCAATAGTTGTTTCACATCAAAAATCCATAATAAATTTCCATTTTACAGCTAACGTCTCTTCACCAAAAAAAAAACTTAATTACAGCGCCTTCTCGCGAATTAACACTATACCACCTATAAATAAATATCGCACACAGCGCTATCCAGCCCCAAACTAAACAAAGCTTTGATATTCGGAATGCATATAGCTTCGGTGACAATGCAATGATATGGTACCGTGGAGGTGGTCTCATGATGGAGACGGATGCTAGACAACGGAACTACTGAATGGATGGACTGAAACTCGCTGTTGCTACTTGTAGACTCCATAAAGTTAGTAAATCGTTTAATGGGCGAGGTGTTCGCTTTTATAACAAACTCCCAAGTGATGTACAAAAATTTACAATTAACAAATTTAAAAACGCAATTAAACAAAATCTTTATAAAAAAGCCTACTATAAAATATCGGATTATTTATATGATAGAGAAGCTTGGGATTGAAATTGCTCCAACTCGTTCAAAATGTTACAATTTAGACGTAATTTATTTTCTTTATTCTAAATGTATCATTAAAAAGAACAACCAGCCTTGTTTCTTGCCTTTCTTTCCTGGCTTGGTCGCGAAAGAAGAGGCAGTAAAATTGACGTTTCAAAGTGATGCTTGTGATTTTAATGAATAAAAGATTTTGACTTTTGACTTTGACATTATAGTGTTTGAGCTCATTTGAATCCTTTAGTGTAGTGTGCTTTACATACCTTATCAATGTTAGCGTATTTTTCATGGATATGTCTTATTGCGCGAAGGTTTTCATCCAGACTGAGCGAATCTGATGCCCCGGGTGATCCTAGAAACATTAATATAAATAAACGAATGTTGCTGAATATTTCACACAGCGCTATCTACCTCAAACTAAGCATACCTTGTACTATGCAAACCAGATAACTGATAGAATACTTATATACATTTTTTTTTCGCATACATAATCTTCTCTCTAGTATATAAAAATCCTGTGTCACGGTTTTAGTGGTCGCACTCCTCCAAAACGGGTCGACCGATTTTAATGATTTTTGAGAAAAGCTGGTGAATGCGTTACGAAAAGTGCGAACGGATGTTAAGAGGGAGATATAAGTTAGTGAAGATAGAAAGAGAGAGAGTTACGTTTCGTATATTTTTAAACGTTAATGTGCGAGTGCGAGTTGCGTCTGTCCAGGATGAACATAGACTGATACAGACGCGTGGACAAATTTGTAATTGAACAATTTTATAAATTCATATTTTGAAAAAGAAGTTTTACTTTAGTCTAAAGCACACTCGTTTTTTTTTGCATTTTGGTAGGTATGAGAATAGGTCGTAAAGTATTTTTGACCCCATTTTTTAATCGCGATTTTAGTATCTTTGTAGTTTAAATGTCCATTTAATTTAATTGTCGTTCATTGACATGAAGTGTGGCGTCACTTTGACAAGAGTGTTTTATATATTTTCATCCCGAAGTTCCAATGGGAACGGGAAATTTCAATCGTGCGAAGCCGCGGGCGTGTCCGCTAGTAATATATAGAGAAATACCAAAACCATGAACAAATCAAATCACCTAAATCAGGTTCCTCATCGCTGTCCAGTGAAATAGGCTCATTGTTAGCCGGCATCAAGTTACTTCTCACACGAATCTCTGCAAAAAAATAAAGAATGACATAGTTTATGACTTTATTAAACACTAACACAAAGCTCTTGGCAGACGGGGACATAAAACGTGGCGCAAGCGACGATGATATTGCCATCTCGCTCGCTCTTGCAGCCCTTCAGGGCGCCGCTAGTGATGCGCCGAGTACCTATCGATAACACTAATTTACCAGTAAGGGCGTCCATTAATTAAGTGAGGCGTTTTTTTCAGTCTCATTTTTTTTATTTAAGACTAGTATTCAAGATTGGACGTTATGACGTTGGGAATCGAGTTTTGGAGCTCAAATGGTCTAGAACGGGAGACTCGGCAAGACGTGGTGATGGCAGGTGGAGCAGGGTAGCGATTGAATGGTGGCCGAGTAATGGCTATAGAAGGGTAGGACGTCCGGCAGCGAGATGGATGGACGACATTGTTAAGAGTCGCGAGCCGTCAATGGGTGAGACTAGCGCAGGATCGTGGTGGATGGCACAAACTTGGGGAGGCCTATACCCAGCAGTGGTGAAGTCGGGCTGTGGATGATGATGATTCAAGATTGCTTCTCTCGTAATATCTTATACAGATCTTTGAAGATATACCTCAAGGGAGGTAGTCAGGTGTAAGAGAGAGAGAGATAACGCTAGCTATATTGTTCATCACACTTACATAAAAAAACACAAATAACAAGACACGCGGAAATACAAGGGGCGGTCTTATCTCTAGAGGCGATCTCTTGCAGACAATTAAACATCAAGTCAAGTCCAAACATTACGTTCAATACATGCCCACTTATCTATACTAATATAATAAAGAGGAAAGATTTGTTTGTTTGTATTGAATAGGCTCCGAAACTCAACGGTCGACCTACCTATAACTATCGCTTTGGTGCACTGTCTGTCTTCCTCTGAACTCTTGTCCCACACCCAGTACAATGTTGCTCGATTATCGTAAAATTAAAATGAATAACAAGCATCTATATTTTTTAATAATATTACATTGCATTCCAAATATTATTTTAAGATTTTTCATGTCTATTTTTTGTTTTTTGTCAAGTTAAATGAGGGTTTCAAAATTTTTTGTGTTATATGGCTGAATTAAAAAGTGCCATTCACTATCCATGAAACTAAATTTATTGATGTAAATTTTTAGACAAAAAGTACCAACTATACAAATAATAGTGTCTTAATATGGCTTAACCATATACTTTTGCATGTTAATGTACAATTTTAGGCGTATTCAACTACGATAGAACTTATGTAAAATATCATCCGGTAGGTTTCACCTATCTACTGTAGGTAAGGTAGGTACGTAACGAAATAATTTATATAACTGTAATAATATTATAGAGAGGAAAGATTTGTTTGTATTGAATAGGCTCCGAAACTACTGGACCGATTTAAAAAATTCTTTCACTGTTGGGAAGCTACACTATCCCCGGGTGACATAGGTTACTTTTTACCCTACTGCGCAGAAGGAGGGTAATGTTTTTATTGAAAAACTACGCGTGCGAAGCTGCGGATTGGTCAGCTAGTTGTATAGAAATTTTAGTACACAAGTAGAAGATTAGTTTTTACGACGTAGGACGAAAGGCAGTGCATCGTAGGGCACGTTTCTAAGGTGCGTGGCCTACGAAGCGATACTTTGTTATAGGCGTGCGTTACCACTTAACATCAGGTAAGCCATATGCATGTTCCATCTCCATGTAGTATAAAAAATGCATTCTATAATGGTAAACGTTACATTTACTACGTGTTTTGTTATGTACAGCATTAAATGAAAACACGGGTAAGGTTTAATGGCTAGTATTGTAACATAGGTTTTTTTTTCAAATTCGTTACCATAGTACATTTTAATTTTCAAACAACCTTAATATCAAGTCTTAAAATATGAATGAAACAGCCTGTATAAAATAGGTAAACGAATCATATTCATTCATCGTGTAAGTAGGCGGCATCGTCGCAAAAGCACAGCCCATTTACGTTCAAAATTGTCTATTGAAAATGTATCGATTACTGAATGTATATTCAAGCTACCGGTATTAAACCCACGTTTAAATTTAGTTAAAACGATGCCGGATGTGTGTTTTAAATTAATGTCGTACATAACAAAACAGCTTGTATAGTATGTGATGGAAATCGCGATCTCAGTTCGGGGCGAATCACTAGTAATAGTAAACTCACGTCCTGCTTGCGGTTGCCTGTTCTGCAACTGGTCTTTTCTTGGTCGGCCACGTTTGCCTTTCACTTTTTCTGTTTGAGGAGTCTGTGAATCAAATTATACAAATTTTAGTAAAAAATCTTTTTTTTTCGACCTATATCATCCTTTCTGTTGAGCAAAATTCTCCCCCCTGTCTTCCAGGACTTTCAGTTCAATTCTTTAAATGAAAAGGCATAATTAAACAAAAAAAATTTAAATAGTAACAATAAGAGTTTAACTTAAAGTCCCTCACTCAAGTCTTGAGCCCATAGTCTCTCACAAGGACTATTCGATCAGAACCCGATTGAAGGACTTCATAATCGGTGAGTCGTACAATTTCCGCAATGACCTGCAGGATGGTGTTGGTGCTGCCTCGCACTCTACTGAGCAGTGAGGCAGTCTTTTTGCGGATGATGTCGTGGAACCCATCGACCCGCGCCTCCGCAAACATGTCCGAAGCGCTGCAGAAGCGAGGCAGCCCCACCAACATTCTCAATCCATTGTTATATAGGACACGCAGTGCACTGAGAGACTTTTTAGAACAGCTGACCCGCAGGCTGCTCGTGTGGAATGATTGGCAGTAGGCTTTGAAGAGGTTGGTTTTTACTTGCCTACTGTAACGGGCAAACCTGCGCGCCAGCATATTACTTTCGCGCGCCTGCCAAATTCCACCAATTGTGTCTCGAAGGCATCGAGATCCTCCGTCACCCCAGCGTCTACTAGGCCTTCCTCGGCGCCGTTACCCGTCTTCAGGCACTCACTGCGTGATTATCGTTGCCCATCTGTCCGGTTGCATGGGTCTTACGTGGCCCACCCAACCCCATTTTGGCCTGGCACCCTTATTTCATGCGTCAGCAAGGTCGGTCATTAACGCAGCGTGGTGTTAGGCTAAGTTTATATGACCGCGCGAACTACTAACCACGTGGTACAAGATCAAACTAAATAGTGTTAATCGTCTACTATACCGCGCGCTACCGTAGCGCGTGGTACAAGATCAAACTAAATAGTGTTAATCGTCTACTATACCGCGCGCTACCGTAGCGCGTGGTACAAGATCAAACTAAATAGTGTTAATCGTCTACTATACCGCGCGCTACCGTAGCGCGTGGTACAAGATCAAACTAAATAGTGTTTATCGTCTACTATACCGCGCGCTACCGTAGCGCGTGGTACAAGATCAAACTAAATAGTGTTAATCGTCTACTATACCGCGCGCTACCGTAGCGCGTGGTACAAGATCAAACTAAATAGTGTTAATCGTCTACTATACCGCGCGCTACCGTAGCGCGTGGTACAAGATCAAACTAAATAGTGTTTATCGTCTACATTACCGCGCGCTACCGTAGCGCGTGGTACAAGATCAAACTAAATAGTGTTAATCGTCTACTATACCGCGCGCTACCGTAGCGCGTGGTACAAGATCAAACTAAATAGTGTTAATCGTCTACTATACCGCGCGCTACCGTAGCGCGTGGTACAAGATCAAACTAAATAGTGTTAATCGTCTACATTACCGCGCGCTACCGTAGCGCGTGGTAGAAGATCAAACTAAATAGTGTTTATCGTCTATATTACCGCGCGCTACCGTAGCGCGTGGTACAAGATCAAACTAAATAGTGTTTATCGTCTACTATACCGCGCGCTACCGTAGCGCGTGGTACAAGATCAAACTAAATAGTGTTAATCGTCTACTATACCGCGCGCTACCGTAGCGCGTGGTACAAGATCAAACTAAATAGTGTTTATCGTCTACTATACCGCGCGCTACCGTAGCGCGTGGTACAAGATCAAATTAAATAGTGTTAATCGTCTACTATACCGCGCGCTACCGTAACGCGTGGTACAAGATCAAACTAAATAGTGTTAATCGTCTACTATACCGCGCGCTACCGTAGCGCGTGGTACAAGATCAAACTAAATAGTGTTTATCGTCTACTATACCGCGCGCTACCGTAGCGCGTGGTACAAGATCAAACTAAATAGTGTTAATCGTCTACTATACCGCGCGCTACCGTAGCGCGTGGTACAAGATCAAACTAAATAGTGTTAATCGTCTACTATACCGCGCGCTACCGTAGCGCGTGGTACAAGATCAAGCTGAATAGTGTTAATCGTCTACTATACCGCGCGCTACCGTAGCGCGTGGTACAATATCAAACTAAATAGTGTTAATCGTCTACTATACCGCGCGCTACCGTAGCGCGTGGTACAAGATCAAACTAAATAGTGTTAATCGTCTACATTACCGCGCGCTACCGTAGCGCGTGGTACAAGATCAAATTAAATAGTGTTTATCGTCTATATTACCGCGCGCTACCGTAGCGCGTGGTACAAGATCAAACTAAATAGTGTTTATCGTCTACTATACCGCGCGCTACCGTAGCGCGTGGTACAAGATCAAACTAAATAGTGTTTATCGTCTACATTACCGCGCGCTACCGTAGCGCGTGGTACAAAATCAAACTAAATAGTGTTTATCGTCTACATTACCGCGCGCTACCGTAGCGCGTGGTACAAGATCAAACTAAATAGTGTTTATCGTCTACATTACCGCGCGCTACCGTAGCGCGTGGTACAAGATCAAACTAAATAGTGTTTATCGTCTACTATACCGCGCGCTACCGTAGCGCGTGGTACAAGATCAAACTAAATAGTGTTTATCGTCTACATTACCGCGCGCTACCGTAGCGCGTGGTACAAGATCAAACTAAATAGTGTTAATCGTCTACTATACCGCGCGCTACCGTAGCGCGTGGTACAAGATCAAACGAAATAGTGTTAATCGTCTAATATACCGCGCGCTACCGTAGCGCGTGGTACAAGATCAAACTAAATAGTGTTAATCGTCTACTATACCGCGCGCTACCGTAGCGCGTGGTACAAGATCAAACTAAATAGTGTTAATCGTCTACTATACCGCGCGCTACCGTAGCGCGTGGTACAAGATCAAACTAAATAGTGTTAATCGTCTACTATACCGCGCGCTACCGTAGCGCGTGGTACAAGATCAAACTAAATAGTGTTTATCGTCTACATTACCGCGCGCTACCGTAGCGCGTGGTACAAGATCAAACTAAATAGTGTTTATCGTCTACATTACCGCGCGCTACCGTAGCGCGTGGTACAAGATCAAACTAAATAGTGTTTATCGTCTACTATACCGCGCGCTACCGTAGCGCGTGGTACAAGATCAAACTAAATAGTGTTTATTGTCTACATTACCGCGCGCTACCGTAGCGCGTGGTACAAGATCAAACTAAATAGTGTTAATCGTCTACTATACCGCGCGCTACCGTAGCGCGTGGTACAAGATCAGACTAAATAGTGTTAATTATCTAATATACCGCGCGCTACCGTAGCGCGTGGTACAAGATCAAACTAAATAGTGTTAATCGTCTACTATACCGCGCGCTACCGTAGCGCGTGGTACAAGATCAAACTACAGCTTGGCAAAAAAGAGTAGAAAATCCGGAGGGCGCCACTGTGCTGCTCTTATGGCAACCCGCTGTGACCGTATAGCGTACGCGTACCAACCTATAGTCTTGATACTTTTGTTACTATTTTTTTGTACATATAGTTTATTTATTAAAATCAGTAAATATCATTTAATTAAACAATAATTTATTACCTAAAAATAAATATATTATGCTAGTAGGTTTTTAAAATTTTCTCTCTATTTTTTTCTAGGATTAAAATAAGACGCAGATACAATGTTATTGTAATTAATCTAATATATTTTCCTCCAAATATTCCACCCCCTCCATTTCATCCAAGTCTTGGCTAGAGTTAGCCGCATATTCGTCTAAATCGTTCTCCGATTCAGAGGAACTACTATCGTCTTCGAGGTTTATTATAATTAGCTCCATGTCTTCGTACATAGTTAGTTCCCGCTCGTAATAATCTTTTTCTATTTTGATTACATGCTGGCATGAATTCTTCCAATCTTCCTCCGTAATTGATTGGAATGCGCGCTCAGCTGCTTCCTATAAAGACGAAACATTTTAATTAAACCTTTATCAACATTAAAAGTAAAACATCAATATAATCTCTCTCAATATCATACTTTAATAAGCCAAACTGTACCTTTATGTCGATCGAGCCTACATTTTGGGCTGCAATTTTATGTTTCGCTATTCCCCAAATCAGCTCAATAGGATTCAGATCACAGTGGTAAGGTGGAAGTCTTACCACTGTATGTCCATGTTCTCCTAACAGCTCGTCTATTTCAAATTTCGGCTCGGGCTTGTGCCGTTTGACCAGCATCAACAGCTGTGGCTTTTTCAACGACACATCAAATGGAATTCCATTTTTGAATAACCATTCCTTTATATCCGCTACTTTAGTAGCAGAGGTAGGCGCTTTGTTCAATACCACGGAATGATACGGCGCATTATCCATTACCACAATAGATGCAGGTGGTAAATTTGGAACCAACCTATCTTCAACCCATTTTTGAAAATTGGTTTTATTCATTTCCGAATGGTAGTCAGCATTTTTATTTGTTCCAGTAAATATGAGCAAAGCATTAGGAATAAACCCTTTTTCACTGCCAGCATGAACAATAATATAGCGTTTACCCTTTGAAACATTCTGCTTTACTCCACTTACATCAATCGACTGCCAGCACTTTTTTAATTTATACGATTGGTGAACGTAGCTTTCATCGAGGTAAACTATGGGCTTTCTAAGCTCTTCGGGCAAATTTCTATTGCTGATAATTTTATTTAAATACGCTGCCCGTTTCGCTGCTATATTCGGCCGTTCAATTAATGCACTTCTTTCTGACTGACATCTTTTATATTTGAATCCTAGGGCGATAAGTATTTTCCGTAAATGCTCACGGCTTCCGTCATATCCCAAATCTTCTCTTACTACTGGCAGTAAGTTTCGTAAGGTTGGTACCTGAAAATAAAATAACTATGTAAAAATTTTAAATTTGAAAGTTGCAGTGACGTGTCAAACGAATGAACACTGCTAGTACGTATTATTTATTCAGTTAAATTTTAATACCAATAATAATAATGATAAATGTACCTGTTTTCTCACAGTGTAAAAAAATTGAACTTTTTGTCTGATGGCACATAAGTCAAAGTTATCCAACTGTTTTTTAGGACGACCTTTTCTATTTTTTCCGGGTGTAGAAAATACGCCTTTGTTTCGATCTCCTTCCAGCACGACTCTTCTTACAGTGCTTACTGATTTACCTGAGGTGAATAAATAAATATACAAACAAAATATTAATAAAAATACATTTTTGGTAAATTTCTAATTGTAATGATTTTCATTCAACAATAAAGTTATGTAGAAATCGAATTTAAATTTAGGTACATATTGCAAAGTACGCCACTCAAGTATCAACACTGATCTGTCGCACTATACCAAAGTAATGTTAGACAAAATGTAAACATAACCTATGTGCTCGATGATTATTGTTCAAAATTCCACTTATTTCGTATGCAAGCTATTCAAAACAGAATAGCATTCATCAATTTACACTTAATTCATCTAAAAACAACAATACAAACAGTTACATACCTGTCATATCAGCGGTTCTTTGGTAAACATCGTTGAGATCGGTAAGAATGGTTTTGGCCTCTTTTTCTGCCAAACATCGCCTATAAACCTTATAAATAATTTGTCTGCCAGCACTTCGGATGGTTTTATTCATTTTTAAGTTAGTTTTATCACGCTTTTATGGCACAAATTATAAATTGTATAAACTTCCGAACTTTGTTTACTTCAAACAATTCAAACGTCATCATTTTTTAAATGTTGCCAGCAAACAAAAAAATTTGTTCCGTTTCTACTCATTTTTGCCAAACTATAAATAGTGTTAATCGTCTACTATACCGCGCGCTACCGTAGCGCGTGGTACAAGATCAAACTAAATAGTGTTAATCGTCTACATTACCGCGCGCTACCGTAGCGCGTGGTACAAGATCAAACTAAATAGTGTTTATCGTCTACTATACCGCGCGCTACCGTAGCGCGTGGTACAAGATCAAACTAAATAGTGTTTATCGTCTACTATACCGCGCGCTACCGTAGCGCGTGGTACAAGATCAAACTAAATAGTGTTTATCGTCTACTATACCGCGCGCTACCGTAGCGCGTGGTACAAGATCAAACTAAATAGTGTTAATCGTCTACTATACCGCGCGCTACCGTAGCGCGTGGTACAAGATCAAACTAAATAGTGTTTATCGTCTACATTACCGCGCGCTACCGTAGCGCGTGGTACAAGATCAAACTAAATAGTGTTTATCGTCTACATTACCGCGCGCCAATGTAGCGCGTAGACGCTGTAGGCCTAGTAGACGCTGGCGTGACGATCTCGATGCCTTCGAGACAGATTGGTGGGATTTGAGACGCAGGTATTAGATTACCGCGCGCTACGTTGGCGCGCGGTAATGTAGACTATAAACACTATTTAGTTTATCGCGTATGTTCCTTTTTTATTTGTTATCCCGACGTTTCGGCTATGTTGCAACAGTCATGGTCTCGGGCTGACTCAGCAGTCTCGGCAGTCTCAGTCAGCCCGAGACCATGACTGTTGCAACACATCCGAAACGACGGGATAACAAATAAAAAAGGTACATACGCGATAAATACCCGTTTTAATCAATAATTATGCACAGTGATCGAGAAAGTTTGAAAAATACTACTATTTAGTTTGATCTTGTACCGCGCGGTAGTCATATGAATTTAGCCTTACTCTAAGCAAGCTGCGCTCCATGGCTCTTTGGTAAACCTTGAGTTTGGATTTTTGAGCCTCGGTTTAGACCACGTTTGGAGAACCAAAGGTTTGTTTATAGACATTATAGGCTTGCGTTTGAGCACGATCTCGCCTGATAGTAAGCGATGATGCAGTCTACGATGGTACACGTTTGCCTAGAAGAAATCTATTCACTCGCGACTTGAAGACACCCCGGTTGTAGCTATCTGGGACCACAGACTCAGAGAAGGAGTGCCACTCTTTGGCGGTGCACATAATAAAGGACATATCATCATTTTATTTTATCCCGAAACCTTCAGCTCGTAACAATATGTTGTAAACTCATTTTTTTCTAAGGTGGGCGCGACTTTACCTTATCAATCACACTAATATTATGAATGGTAAAGTTTGGATGTTTGTTTATTTATTTAATTGTTTGTTTGTTTGTTACTTAATCACGTCGTAACGGCTGAACCGATTTCGATGATGTACGTATAGTATAAACTGGATTACTTTTTATCCCATAAATTAGGCCCCATGGGATAAAAGTGGGGTGTCAAGTCAAGTTGAAACAGTACACATTTAGCAGTGTAACGCGTACGAAGTCGCGGGCGACAGCTAGTAATATTATAAATGCGAAAGTTTGGATGTTTGTTTGTTACTCAATCCCGTCGAAACGGCTGAATCGATTTCGATGAAATTTGGTATGCACGTAGATTGTAACCTGGATTAACACATAGGCTACTTTTTAATCCATAAATCAGTTCCCATGAGATAAAAATGGGTCATACTTTCTATATGTATTTTTGCACCCCAGAACAACGCGGGCGAAGCCGCTGGCGACAGATATCTATACTAATATTATAATGAGGAAAGATTTGTTTGTTTGCATTGAATAGGACTACTGGACTGATTTAAAAAATTCTTTCACCGTTGGGAAGCTACACTATCCCCGGGTGACATAAGCTACTTTTCACCCAACTGCGCAGAAGGAGGGTAATATTTTAACACTTAATTGTTCGCGTGGGGTGTTATACACCCCAGAACGTGTTTGGAGGCTTAGAACTTTTAAAACTTTGAATTTATAGGTCTGATTCTCGCGGTAGCTTCGCTAGCTTGACTTTCATGTTCTAGTAGCGAGCGGCGCTCGATCGTGTGCGGTTGCGTCTGCAGAGTGCGTTTAGGGTGCGCAACACCCCCACGCGACCTTTTAAGTAACTTTTTAGGCGCGATCAATTAAAGGTTAATGAAAAACTACGCGTGCGAAGCTGCGGATTGGTCAGTTAGTCTATCTATAAGTTTATTAAACACTTACGCCATCATTTTTCTTCGCGCTCGGTGTCCTTTTCGTGTATTTACGTTTGACACGCGGTGTCGTGTCGCCGGTCGACGACGAAGCACCTGAATCTAAAAACAATTAAAGATCAAGGGGTCTTACCACAAAAAAAATTAAACACCCGCTAAACACTGTTTAAAAAATCCTGAACAAAAATTTGTAAGAAGTTTTTTAAACAAGCGCTTAACAGTTGTTTATCTTTCATGTGGTAACAAGGTAACGGTCGTACCACAAAAAAGTTAAACACCCACTGAACACTGTTTAAAAAAATCCTGAACCAAAATTGGAAAGGCATTTTTATAAACACACATTAAACAATGTTTAATTTTTGTGTCGTAACAAGTTGTAAAGATTTATGTATTTGCCAAAACATGGGTAGATATAGATTTTACATAATTAAATAGTTTTACCATATTCCGGCAGTGTGCTAATTAAATAAATACATATTGCTGGACATTTCACACAGCGCTATCTAGCCCCAAACTAAGCAGAGCTAGTACTATGGAAACCAAATAACTGATAGAATACTTATATACATTTTTTTTTGTAAATACATACAGTGTAAACTCTATATAACGACACTCAAGGGACAGAGCATATTTTGACGTTATAGAGAGTTGTCGTTAAAGGGAGAGAAGTAAAATCTGTGTGTGTCACAGTGATTTTCTCTTACTAGCCATGTTTACAATTTGAAAGTTTGTGAGCTACTAAGAATATGACCACGTATAGATAAAATCCATCACTTCTACTAACAACAGTCTGCAGCTACACGTGCAAGCAATCCCATTTTGTAAACAAAAGAACGGATTTCTTAGAAAGTTTGGTGTGTATGATGCCGACAGTCGAGTTTATTATGGTCTAGGATAATAAAACGACAAAAGGATATACACAGCTGCGCAGTTTTTACTAATTTGGCAACTTAAAAATAACTTTTTATTACAAATTGTTGTCGTTATTGAGAGTGTGTGTAATGCTATACAGAGTGTACCATTGTATGCAAGACAAGCTAAACCAGCCAAAGCCGAGTGATTTCGACGCTTTAGAGAGTTTGTCGTTAAAACGAGTGACGTTACATGGAGTTTACACTGTACTTATAATATATAGAGAAACATCCAGACCCGATCTATGGATCATGCATACATTTGTTCCGCGACGGGAATCGAACCCGCTACCTCCTGCGTCTCAGCCGGCTATTCGTACACTGCACCACGGAGGTCGTCAATATTATAAATGTGAAACTTTGGATGTTTGTTTGTTACTCAATCACGTCGATTCCGATGGAATTTGGTATATACGTAGATTATCTTTTTTGTGGTAACAAGGTAAGGGTCGTACCACAAAAATGTTAAACACCCACTGAATACTGTTTAAAAAAATCCTGAACAAAATTGTTAAGGTATTTTTTAAACACGCATTAAACAGTGTTTAACTTTTTTGACGTAACAAGCTGTAGAGATTTATTTATTAGCCAAAACCTGGGTAGAATTATATAGATGTTACAGAATTAAATAGTTTCACCATATTCCGGCACAGTGTGCAAATTACATGTCATATAAAATTAAATAATATATAGATATCTCAGAAATACTTTTTTATATACTACTTATATGGCAAACGAGCATGCAGTCCACCAGATGTTAAGTGGCTACTGCAGCCCATGGATATCCACATAGAATTCAACACAAGCTATTATGTTGTCTTGATCTCTATGTGGATACGTTGCCATACTATAGGACTTAGCTGGTATGCCTATGTGCTGGTAATTACAGGAACATACCATTACCATCTAACCGGAACACAGCAGCACAAGTACTGCTATTTGGCGGCAGATAAAGGTAAGGCGGTGGTGCCCACTTCCTCGAGCCCGTTCACAAAAGCTCTACCACCAGTAAATACACTAATATAATAACAAAATATTTAGATTAAAATTTAAACTAATCTCAAATGTCATTGTGAATTAAATATTCATTCATATTCACGATCAACGATTTCCGTGAGGCGGCGGGCGAAGAACCGGCTGAGACGCAGGAGGTTGCGTGTCCGATTCCCGTCGCGGATATGTTTGTATGTTCCGGGTCTGGGTGTTTTTCTATGTATCACTAGTGGTTCAGCCCGAACTGAGATCTCGCGTAATCTTTTGACTATCAAAATAGTGCCGCGAAAAGAATAACCAATATACTTGACCTATAGTTTCATTCAAATTACAGGTAACGGGAGTTCGTGTAATTATTGCGGCTAATAACTCAAAAACTATAAAGAATTTACGTAAAATAAAAATGGAGATTAAATGTACTAATTAATACCTTTCAGTTGACGTCCCACTTAACTAAATAGCCTCATTTTAATTTTTTTACCCTTCTTGAACCCCAATATCTCAACAACCCCCCAACACTTTTATATGAATATCATATGAATATTTAACCTAAATTTAAACCTATTGTTTCTCATGAAGTGAAATGTATATTTTCTTTTGAGAATAAATTCTTTAACCACTTTTAGCTCATGTAGTCACACTAAAATTGTGCCATCACTACCTACCTACCTATGTATAAATTTTCACGATGATCGGATCAACGCTTCGAAAGTTATCCTCGGACAACTAAACATACATACAACAACGCAAAGTTGATTTAGAGATCTCGCTTCGCACGATCAATAAGTGTGTATTTATTAAAAAAAAGTATTTAATTGCATCAGTTATCTGATTCCCTTAATTCAAGCTTGACTTAGTTTGGGGCTAGATAGTTTTTGTGTAATTTTATAATTTATAAATAACTAGCTGGTACCCGCGACGTCGTCTGCGCAGGATTAGTAAGTACTTCGAGTAGCTTCGTTTGTTACTACCAAATGTGCATTACAAATATATTATCAATTTTTATTGAATTTATGGTTTACTGTTTTGCCGATAATATCTTACTCATAAAAGCTAGATATATGCTGTCGCGGACTTTTTTGTAGGACTAATTAAGATAAACATTTCTCTTATACATCATATACGTGTAAACTCTACAGTTTTTGCAACGTACGCCGGAATAGCTCGCAGATGGCAGATTTTTTTCCGACTTACTTGACAATTATCGTTACATTTTGGACAATTCACACATTATCTTTAAAAATTATAGCCTATGTGTTATTCTAATGTATAAGCTATATTATTGTAAAGTTTCATTAAAATCCATTCGGTAGTTTTTGCGTGAATGAGTTGTTCCTCTTTCATGAGCTTATATCGGCAAAACAGTAAACCGAAAATCCAATAAAAAATTATAATATATATTTGTAATGCACATTTGGTAGTAACAAACGAAGCTACTCAAAGTACTTACTAATCCTGCGCAGACGACGTCGCGGGTACCAGCTAGTTATTTATCTAATATATAAAATTCTCGTGTCACAGTTTTCGTTGCCATACTACTCCGAAACGGTTTGACCGATTTTGATGAAATTTTTTGTGCTTATCCGGTATCTATGAGAATCGGCCAACATCTATTTTTCATCCCCCTAAATGTTATGGGTAGTCCACCCCTAAATTTTTTTTTTTATTTTTTAGACAAAATTTTTAATTTCAAAATAAGGGTTGATCGTAGAAGGGTGAAAATTGAGGATTGTATGTATTCATACAAAAATACATACAATCCTCAATTTTCACCCTTCTACGATCAACCCTTATTTTTTAATAGCAATTATTTATATGGCAAAACAACGTTTGCCGGGTCAGCTAGTAAATTATAAAATTACACAAAAACTATCTAGCCCCAAACTAAGTCAAGCTTGAATTAAGGGAATCAGATAACTGATACTTCCATACATACAAACTTTCGCGTTTATACTATTAGTAGGATGTTGCAAATTTTAATTGAGACCACAATTTTTTTAAATAATACTCCGTTTTCTTAGCTTGTTGCTGTTTAATAGTAATATTTGATTTTCCCTGGCTATTTTGATTTGCGTGCCAATTCCCATCCTCGATCGATATTTTATCGAACGGTATCCGTCCATAAACCAAAGCTACCACACTAATTGATCGTTGTCGATAGACTTGTATCAATGCATCCGATCGACGATCGATCGATTCGGTGCGGTACCACCCTAAGTCTGGGGATGTCCCGAACCGGGTTAGAAGACATTATTCTTAAAAAAGCAAGCAATGAATGCAGGCAAAATAGGATAAAATGACTTATATTAGACAATCTGGTTTAATTTTAATCTTACACTACAAAATTCATGCATTTTCCAATTTACGATAAACTTCAAACTTAAACACACACGCTTATTTTTATAGTCTAGATCAGAGGTTCCCAACATTTTTTTTTAAAGATCACTTTCAAAATTTTGCTGGTTCCTGTGGACGCCCTGCAGCTACATTTCTACCATACTCTCAGTTGACAAAATATGTGAAGATTCGAGCTAACTATGGAAATTTGCGTTGCGGCTGAATTCCAACCACGAATTAACAGTTTTCGCTTTGCAAGTACTGAATATGGAATATGCAAGTTTTTAGAAGTAACAGTCGCTGAGCTTCTTAAAACATTATCTGCCTACATAGGCTGATAGGTGAAGTCAAGCCAACATTTTATTTTTCACTATCGAAACCAGATAAATTTTCGTGGACCCGCCGCTTACGAATTGTGAATCCCCATTTTATTTGTCAAGCCAACGCATACCCCCGTCGAGTCTCCCGTGGACCCCAAGGGGTCCACCTGGACCATTTTGGGAATCAATGGTCTAGATTTACTTTAAATTTTTTAGATATTTATAGAATTAATTATATTCTACAATTGAATTTTTTATATCCTATATTCATGCCTAAAAACTACTTTAAACATTATTAAAATGCATTCAGCAACTACACTTATTTAAAATACTTAAAATAAATTCGGAATAATTTTGTGTATTTAGATTTACTAATTAATAAACATGCGCAAATAAATCTTTAATTTTAAATATCAATAAACATAATTATAAATAAACAAAACGTCAAACAAATCCACAATCAAATCAAATTAATAACACCCCAACCAATTCAACAATTTTCCCCCAACCACAAAATACTCTTTTTATTATAACAACCATGCTAACTTTGCTACAGAACAACTAAGTTTACCTTTTCTCCTAACCCGAGTAATCCTAGCATTTCTTCTCATTAGCATTTTCTTATGAACCTCTCCAATCTTACGCGGCGCGATTTTACCGGCCATTTTTCCCGATTTTTGGGGTAATTTCCGAGCCGTTTTAACTGGCAACATTTTCGATCCGCGCGGAGCGGTGCGTCTGTTTGTAGGTTTTACTTTCGTGATGGTTTTCACTAAAGCGGTGAAATAAAGCATGTTATATGTTGTTTAGTAGCGAATGTACACAATCTGGGAGTTTTTGAGGCTCGCAACATTGTGTGGCGGCCATTTTGAATCTAAGGTAACCGTTGTAAATAAGTGGTAGTATACGTAGTATAGTAGTATTTCAGCGACTATTTAAGTACTATATATTTCAAAAATATATATTTGACCTAAGCTTTAACAACGCGATCAAAGCTATATTATACAACCTGTTTTGTTATGTACGACATTAATTTTAAACACACATCCGGAATCGTATTAACTGATTTTAGAGGTGGGCTTATTATCGGTAGTTTGAATATTTATCCCGTAATCGATAAATTTCCAATAAACAATTGTTAACGTAATTAGGCGACGCCTTTGCGACGATGCCGCTTAGGGTGGATTCGACCAAACCAAACGAGAATAAGTTTTATTCTTAGAATAAATTGTCAGTTATTCGAGAGTAACTCTATTTTACGTTTTACCAATTACAAATCTAAGAATAACTGCCCTAATCGGGAATAGCTACTATACCACCGTTTCGCATGGAATAACCGAGCTATTCCAAGAATAATTTAATGGCGTCCGAATGCCATATGTTTCTGTGCTGTTTTGTCATTTGAACTCAAAGTACTTGGAAAGAATTATTTTAACAAAACTAATGGAACGTTTAAGAAATTTGATTGAAGATACTGATTGTGACGAGGAAGTTACACCTAGACGTCCAAGGTGGATAAAAGAAAGAACAGATTTATTTGATTATTACGATGATCATGATTTCGCGATCAGGTTACGTTTGAGTAAAGAAGCAACTTTATCTCTTCTGACGAAGCTTGAATATAACTAGGAATTCATATCAGATAGGTAAGCGCCTGTGCATTAGTATTTAGTAGATATCTATAATACTTATAAGTACCTAAGTATTATGTAGGTACCTGCCAGTAATTCGTACCTTTAATATATACCTGCCTGTACCTATCAATAGATTATTACCTGCCTGTCCGGCATAAAATAGGATGGTTTATGGAGGTTCGTTTTGCTATTCGCGTATAGTAATTCCAAGAGTAGTTATACTTCCGATAGCATGGTAAAACGACTTTTGACTTACTCGAGAATAAGAAAGTGGAATAGATCTAACCCTGGTATTACTCGTGCGCGATAACTTGGGACCTGCTAGGAATGCGACTCCCCGACCGCTTCCCCTGCACTTCCCCGATGGCGCCCGTATTGTGCCGTTCGCATCACTATTTTTTACTAGGGTTTTTAGTATACATTTGGGAATACATTTGGAATTTGGTCAAGCAAAGAGTAGCCGATAAAAATATCAACCAATCAGAAAGGGAATTAGAAAAATTAATGAGAGATGCAATTACCAGCATAAGTGAGAGTGACTGGAAAAAAAGAAGTCAACGATGTGGACAGGCTTCGACAAAAGTATTGGAACGATGACCTCTTACAAGAGACGAATGAATCGCAATTAATTGTAAATTTATCGGATACCTCTTCGTCAAGTGATTATAGTGAGACTGAGGACGAAGAACAACCACTAGAAGGCATAAATCCACTAAGTAGTGACGAAGATGAGATAATGTAAATAATAGATAAAATAAATGTATAAACTTAAACATTGTATTTTTATTTTATTCAAATAGTGTAAAAAAGATTAGATAAAAAGCAGCGTCCTCCCTGAGTAACATAATAAATTAGGTTAAAAAAAACAAAGACGAAGCCGCGGGCGGCTGCTTGTTATGTTCGCTTTTTTGCGGGCGGTACAAACACGCCAATATGACGTCACCGCGCTCACGTCCCAACTTATCGCGCACGGGTAATATAGTTACTCGAGAGTAAATGCAAGTTTGGTAGAATCCACCCTTAGTCAGTTTAACAGTTACCTACTTACATGATGAATTAATACGATTTGTTTACCTATTTTATACAGGCTGTTGCATTGCTATTTAAATCTTGATTTTTTACGTTATGGTAATGAATTTGATAAAAACGTATTTAACAACAATACAAGCCATTAGCCCTACCCGTGTTTTCATTTAAGGTCGTACATAACAAAACACGTAGTATAATTATTATGTATATTGAATAACACCTCAAAAAATCCAGAATGTGTACATAGTGATAATGTATTGTTAATCACACAAATAACTGAGTGATGTTATTACAAACCACACATAAGTTACACTCGCAAACATAGAATCCACACCAACTTGATTTATTTACAAATTTCAGACAATTGTCTAAATTTGAAGACGAAGACGAAATGTCAAAATCGGTTATGTTTTGGCGACATCTAACGCTACACGAAATAACAACATGGACATCCAACTAACCTACAGAGAGGGCTTTAATACGACTAAGTGACATCTAACGCCAAATCAAAGAACTATTTGAACATCAAGCTAACCTGCAGAGGGCTTTAATATGACTAAGCGACATCTACCGCCAAATCAAAGAACTATTTGGACATCAAGCTAACCTGCAGAGGGCTTTAATACGACTAAGCGACATCTACCGCCATATCAAAGAACTATTTGGACATCAAGCTAACCTGCAGAGAGGGCTTTAATACGACTAAGCGACATCTATCGCCAAATCAAAGAACTATTTGGACATCAAGCAGACCTGCAGAGGGCTACGACTAAGCGACATCTATCGCCAAGTTAGAGAACTATTTGGACATCAAGCTGCCTACAGAGAGGGCTCTAATAAGACTAAGCGACATCTATCGTCAAATCAAAGCACTTTTTTGACATCAAGCTACCTACAAAGGACTTTAATACGACTAAGCGACATCTATCGGCAAATCAAAGAACTATTTGGACATCAAGCTTACCTAGAAATGGCTTTAATACAACTAAGCGACATCTATCGGCAAATCAAAGAACTATATGGACATCAAACTAACAGAGAGATCTTTAATATGAGTAAGACAGTGACATCTAACGGCAAATAAAAGAACTATCCTTTTTAAAGGGATTATAAGGTCGCTCGGTTTTAGATCCTTTTATTTCCAACGACCATCGTGACGCAGTGAGCGATTAGCCGGATAGCCCTTTTTTGTGCTACCTGGAGTTGGAACAAGCATAATATGACCCACCTGGTGTTAAGTGGTAACGCACGCCTATAGCAAAGTATTGCCTCGTAGGTCACGCACCTTAGGAATGTGCCCTACGATGCACTGCCCTGCGTCCATTAACTTGAGGCATACAAGTAAAACCTCATGTGCCTGTAACTTCACCGCCAACCATACCCTTCAAACCGAAACAGTAATGCTGCTTTGCAGAAATAGGTACGGTGGTAGTACATTACTGGGCAAGTCTTCCTCTGAGAAGCAGGAGGTGGCTGGTTCAATTCCCGCCGCGGAACAAATGTTGGCATCATCTACAGGTATTCGTTCCGGGGCTGGGTAGTTTTCTATTTAATATACGAGTTAATTCACAAAAAAAATGTATTCTATCTGTTATCTAGTTCTCACACCACAAGCTTAGTTTGGGGCTAGATAGCGCTGAATGAAATGCCCTACCTATCGTCTGCTAAAATGTATGTCCTCCTCAGTTTCAAATCTCGAGAAATACAATCAAAAATCTTACAAAATGTCCTTACAAACGAAAACAAGTAAAATAGACAATACCCCCAAATTCAGAAATTAAAGAGAAAATCAATTACCGATTTCTGTCATCTTGTCTTCGACTTAAAATTTAGACCAAGGGGGCAATTCAGGCGCAAAACTTAATTTAAATTTGACAGTACTAAAACTATTGCTATCCTGTTTTAAACGGAATGAAACTGACAGTTGTCATTTTAGTACTCTCATCATTATCAACTATAGAACGTACACTGCTGAACATAAGGCTAAGTTCATATGACCGCACGGTAAACCGCGCGGTACAAGCAATGCCATCTTAGGCTATGCCGGGGCCCTTGGGCACAAAGAATTTGGGACCCTGTTGGAAAGTAAAGCGAATGTAAGAAACATTTTTCTGCTATGATCGTATATTCGAAGTTAATTAGTTTTACTTATACCAGAACTATAAGTCGCGGCAAATAAGTTTAGCGCCGACCGTTATTGCGCAGGAGTGTAAAATAAGGTACCTCAGGGCCTCAGGGGGGCTAGCGGGATGAAGGGCAGGCGTCCGTAGCGCCGATTGGCTCTCCAGTCGCATTCCGTCCCTCGCACTGATACGACACCCCGCGCACATCCAGTGTACAGTCGCGTTCTTAATTGTATTGTTATTGCTGTCATTTGAATTTGTTTGTTAAACTTAGTTTGTTTGTGACTTTAAAGTGATTATGCCTAACAGTAATACTGTTTTGAAAAGACAGGCAAGGAAAATGGTTTATGACGTGAATTGTTTTTTTTTTAAAGGGAATCTATTAATTAATTGATTCTTTGAAACAAATCAAAAGTGAGATTGATGAAGCTACAAGTACTTTACTCAGTCATTCGGATAGCAGCACTGTAAATTTGAGCCAGATAAAACAAACTGCCGAAATTATTAAGGCGGAAAACATTAAATTAAATGGCGATTTAGGGAAAATCCAAAAAAGGACAGCAGAGTCTACAAATACGTCAGTAGCAACGGTAAGGAACATCTCCAATCAAGCCAATAGTGGCTATTGGCTATTGTATTGCTTGCGCGACAGTACCCATGCGCAGCTATCCCTTCCGCGTTTCGTTCAGCGCTAAAGTTACGTGCCGCGACTTATACATGTGAATTCAATGTCACGTTTTATTTCAAACTCGGGCATGTAATTGGCTTGTTGCTCTCAGGGTTGCTAACAGTCGCTAACATTTGCCTACTCTATGAACTTTTGTCATAGTTTGTATTTTACATTTGTCGGGTCTACCTAAAATAGAAAAAAAATGTATAGTGTAAGCGAATATATCGGCCTTTCGGGGCCCCCGTGACGAAAAGGACCCTTGGCACGGGCCCCGTGTGCCCTTAAAGACGGTACTGGGTACAATATCAAAATAAATAGTGTTTATATCGTCTACATTACCGCGCGCTAGATAAACACTATTTAGTTTGATCTTGTACCGCGCGGTTAGTAGTTCCGCGCGGTACCGCGTGGTCATATGAACTTAGCCTAAGGCTTCCCCATAGATTTCTAGAGCAACCAAACTTGTGCGGTCAATGCAACGGCTCCCAGCTACAATTATCAGGGGGGCAATTGGCGTAATACAATTTTAAAACATAACCCAACAATTGAGATAGGATTATAAACTAAATATTTTGGCATTCTGCACCATTAATATTACAATATTAGCTTGATATAAACTAGTGGTTTGCCCCGAACTGAGATATCGCGAGTCTCCGATTAAAACAAAAAATATTAGAATTAGTAATCTTTGACTATCAAAATAGTGCCCCGAAATAACTAACCAATTAACTTGCCCTACAGTTTCATTCAAATTACAAGTAACGGGAGTTTGTTATTTTGAATTTCAGACTTATGCCTATAATTGTGTCACATACGCTATACGCATACCAAATTACAACACTGTGGCGTCACTGGTGTACCCTGTGAATTTTGTCTAAGTTCAGTTATTATTATAGCTAATAAGTAATAACTCAAAAACTATACAGACTACTATAAAAAAAACTGAGTCTAAATGTACTAACGAAGACCTTTCATTTGACGTCCCACTTGACCTAAGTCTCATTTTCATTTTTTTTTACCCCTCTTGAACCCCAATATCTCAACAACCCCACAACATTTTTAGCTCATTTAGTCACACCAGAATTGTACCATCACTACCTACCTATTATGTATCAAATTTCACGATGATCAGATCAACGCTTTGAAAGTTATCCTCGGACAAACAAACATACATACATACAACGCCGATTTGCCCAAGTTGATTTAGAGATCTCGCTTCTCGATCAATAAAGTGTATAACCGCATGTCAGTTAACTCGTACCATTGTATTGTCAGTTACGTGAATACCGATTAGAACTAACATAACGAGACTAGATTCCCGTTACTCAAAATAATAAAATTCTAGTATCGAATTTTATTATTTTGAGTAACGGGAATTGGCCCCCAGGTCATCTTTCCTTCTAATGGGGGCCGTCCTACGCTGCACTTTCCAGTGCGTGGTCTCCACTCAAGAACCTTTCAGCCCCAACGGCTGTCAGTTCTTAGAACTATGTGCCCCACCCACTGCCACTTAGCTTGCTAATCCTCCTGGCTATGTCAGTTGGTATGTATACGGATCTCCTCATTACTCGACTACGCCAAAGCCAAAAGGAAGGGTTATGTTTTTAGCAGTCTATGGATGTATGTTTCACCGTAGCGCCCAAACTACTCGTCCGATTTTGATGAATGAGGTGTCAATCGATTGGTTATTATTACTGATCAGCGTAGGTAGTGCTATTTACAGGAATTAGTGACCGTTAACATGGATATGCCTTCTAAATCCCGGGAAATATATTTTTATTTTATTTAACAGGGTAAAACACCTGTTAAATAAACTATTTAGCTTTATGCAAATACATGTTGTATTGGTTACTAAAGTCATCCCTTTCCCTCACGCTTTTGTAGCTTATCTCGGGTGAGGTGAGGACTCGGTTTCACTATACGCACACATTTACATCGACATTAACATTTTATCGACATTTTAACTTCATTTACATCGACATTCTGAAAAATATTCCCGGGAATCGAGGAATAAATCCCGGGGCATATCCATATTAATTTATCATTCAGGTTCATTGACCCAAAATAGGACTACCTACGCCGATCCCTAGTTATTATGGAGCGGGTGAGATAGGCTACCATCAACATACGCGTTACGTAGTCGAGTTCAAGTTTTTAAAATTATTCTTTCCCGTTTTAGTGCTCTCAAATCTAAGATTAGTTTATTTTGCGCCAACAAAATTGCCCCCAATATCCCCGCGTTTTTAGATACAAATTAATATTTAAATATGCGAATTCCTTACCAGCCGTGCCGCGTCGTTTATATTCCCTTTTCGCCTTCCGCTCCAGTGCTTCTGGGAACAAACGATTCTATAAAAATACTCAGTTCGGACAAAGAATTATCAAACACTGTGCACCTTTTAGGAGACACGAACGCGACAACAGGCAACGCAAGGTCTACGGATCCTTCTTTTTCGATTGGTCTAATCTGAAATGATTTACACAAAGCGGTTCTCTTCGACCTTTATTATGCGCACCGCCAAAGAGTGGAACGCCTCGCCAGAGTCTGTGTTTCCTGATAGCTACAACCTGGGTAACTTTAAGTCGCGAGTGAATAGGTTCCTTCTAGGCAAGCGTGTACCATAGTAGACTGCATCATCGCTTACCATCAGGCGAGATCGTGGTCAAACGCAAGCCTATAATGTATAAAATAAAAACTAATTCTGAATTAATTATGTTGGCCTCTGAGGCCGTTGCAGCTTAACCGAGCTTTTGGCGAGCGGACAAGGCGCTCAGCCCTGCAAGTTTTTGATGAGGCAACTAACGCAAGGGCACCACTTAGGTACGAACCTCGGCTTGGGCTATTGAAATAAATAAATAAATATTGCTGAACATTTAACACAGCGCTATCTAGCCCCAAACTAAACAGAGCTTGTGAGAACCAGATAACTGATAAAACACTTATATACGTTTTTTTTTTAAATAGATACTTATAATAAATAGCAAAACATCCAGACCCAAATAGTTGATGGGTATGCAAAAATTGCTAGATCTAGCTACAAAGTTGCTAAGTTGGCATCAGTGGCCTGTAATAGGCATGGGCAAAGAATATCGATATTTTTCCATACAATTATCGATATATATCGTCGATATTTTTAATCGCGACATATCGATATTCAATATTTATTTTAGAGTATCGAATTCGTATTAATTTCGATTTTTTTTACGCAACTTTGGTTTTGTGTTTAATGTTATTATATACACTTTGAATGCTCCTCGCGCATTGTTATCTTTAAAAAATCCCGCCCCCATCTTTATGAAATGCAATTATCTAATGGACTGCTATGACCCCGCGCAAAAAAATAATCGTAAATTGTATATAATTGAGCATTAAAAAAATTTACTTCATGACTATTTTTTTTTACGAATTTTTTATGCTTTGAGAATATGTATGAATTGATCATGCGAAAACTGACGATATATCGATATTTTTCACTCGATAATTATCGATACCGTTTATAAATATCGATATTTTTTTTTTCACTTGCCCATCCCTAGACAGACTTGGTAGAAGTGAGCAAATATCTATTTCCAATGAGCCCGATGTTGTTTTACATCTAAAACGCTTCGATAGCGCGATTCAGGAAATTGTCAAATTTAGTCCGCACCATCTAGTATACGCTCACTAAGCACGAGCCCATACAATGTGTACTAATTTTACTTTGAACAGACGGAGTATGAAAAAGCGGTGCGGCGACTTCCATTGTTCAAACAAAACGAGTCTATTTTTACCCGACTGCGGAGGAGGGTAATGTTTTTTGTCCATTCGATAAATACAATTACATTATAGAATTTCATCAAAGCTCTCTTGTCAGTCCCAAATGGTTTCCATATTAAGTTTGTTACCAAAATCCTTATGCATATTATTTGTGATATAAAATGTGTTGCAATTCAAACTAACTATATCGAAGGAACAATTTCTACACATATTACTACACAAGTATATATAATTATTTTTTGTTTTATCATTAAAATCTCGAGAAAATCGATAAAATCCAGCTCGAAGAAATGTTAGAGAACTAGAGTATTGTACGATGCCACAGATTACTAAAAAGTTACTAGGAGCCGTTCAACGACCCCGCTCGTTCAATGACCCATTCAATGCACCCAATCAAGAGCACACAGTCAGGCGATATAATATTTAGTATTTATGTTATCAAAACTATACTCCGTTATTATTTGTAGTTCAAATTGCAACATATATATATAGTTTATATATTAGTATATATAGTTTGTCCTTATAGTTTGTCTGTGGTACATACCCATTTCTCTAGCGTGTTTCCTAGCTAGGTATTCCGGGCTAGTCTTGTCTATACGCGGCCTCCCCCTCTTCCGTTTCCCGCCTGGCAGCACTTCCGGTGGCCGTTCAGCATTCATCATCGCGGCTGGTGGAATAGCATGCTTTAAAAAGCGGGGGGATGCTTTTGCCAAATAATAGTAAAAAAGAAAAACCTAAGCTACCTAAAAAGCCATTTGGGGTCGTCCATTATTCACATGATGTTTGAGCAAGTTTCACACCCCCCCCCCCCCCCCCCATCCCTCTCTATCCAAAATCACGTGTATTTTTTTTGGTAGAAGGTATCTTTAAAAAAATCAGAATATTATCTTGAAATACACTTACAATCTAATTTAATTCTGGAAACTTCAGCACCGTGATAAAAGTGTCCAGACAGACATTAAGGCTGCTAATCGCCCTCCCTCCCTCTCCCTCCCCTTATGATATTTCACGATTATTCCGAACCCCCCCCACCCCCCTTTCGAGCCTCACGTGATTAATGGACGATTTCTTTTCAATATCGATCGGTGATCTGAGTTAAGTGTGCACTATTTACGCTGACAAGTAATTTTTTAGCAAAAATCTAACCGGTTTCAGAAAAAGAAAAATCGAAAAAAAATTTAGAGGTGATGACTTTACCATGGATCATCAGATCTTGACCAAATTTATATGTATCATCCCTTTTATAAAAACAGGTTATAAAAAAAATCTAAAAATTAAAAATCTCGAACGTGGTTCTACCATTGCGGTAAAATAATGCTGGCTAGGATTGGATGAGAAGAGCTGAGGATCGGGCTCAATGGCGCACCCTGGGAGAGACCTACGTCCAGCAGTGGACTGTTATAGGTGATGAAAATAATTTAGCGGGTACTTTTCACTGAGGTAGAGGGATAAGAAAAAAAACTACTTCCATCCCAGTGTGTGGTATTGTTAGAAAGCTCTTTAAAAATTAAAGTAGAGGTATCATAAACAACTTTTAATCTTAAGAGTTCCGTTTCCGGTTTTTTTATTCGATTTTCTGAAAAAAGATATATTTTTTGGAAAAATATTACTTGTTAACTTTAATATTGGATTGAAATAATCACATACTTTTGTGATTGCATACAAATATAATTATGTGCAAATATGACACGTGAAATGGTTCACACCTATTTAAATTTACCCAAAAAAATAATATATTTATTGCAACCTAAGTTAAACAACTTTAGAATTACATAAAAAATACAGAAACTAATTTATACTATGCACTACAATAGGCGGGCTTATCGCCGAGAGCGATTCCAGACAACCATCGCCTACATATAATGCAAGATACTTGTCAAAATCTTCTAACAAATTAACTAAAATAGTATATTAACGTTACTGTATATCTTTAAGCGCGTCTCACGCGATAAAGATGCTATTAATAAAATATTCTGCTAAGATAAAATATCGCTCGTTTTACAATACACCATCTCAAGAAACCGGGCGATACGGATATTTCATCTTAAGATATTAAATATATCGTAAGATACGAAAGATTCGTGTGCAGGTTTATTACGGACAACAGAATAAAAGGATTTCATGTATTGGCTTATTAACATATCTTATCAGGTCGTAATACCTTAAGATACTGTAATACATATATTATCTTAAGATATCGCAACATAAAATATTATAACATCTTCATTGTGTGTGACGCGCTTTTGGATAATCGATAAGATTATCTTATATTATTATCTATATATATATATATATTATTATATTTGCTATAACTACAGCATACAATAAGACCGAATAAAGAAATAAACAAACGAAAAACATACCCATCTCCCTCGCTTGCTTCCTTGCAGCCAAGTTGGCTAAATACTCCGGGCTGGTCTTGTCCACGCGCGGTCTCCCGCGCTTTCGCTTTATCGGAGTGGTGGTCTCGCTCGATTCCGCTGAAATTTAATTAACAGATGATTTTATGGCAAGTTGCAACCTGTCGGATGTCTATCCAAAGGTTATCTGGAAGAGATCGCTTTTAGCGATAAGACCGCCACTTGTCTAGCATACCATAATACCAACTCTGTATAGTATATTATAATGCGCGCAGCCAAAGATGAGACTTGACGGATCACGTGGTCAAATCTGCGCAGTGGACAGTTCTCAGGCCATTTTGGCGGTATGCGAGGCAAGCGGGGAGGGACGACAAGGTATGGCGTCTGCGCATTCTTGCGTAATGCGTACGCATACCTGCGCAAAACCCCCTCTACTAGCATCTGACAGGTCTCATCTTGGGCTGCGCGCATTATACACTGGTTTAAATGACTTCGTTAGTTGTCCTTACTTTATTTAATAAGTTTATATTTAGACAGAACCTGTGTGTAACACTGTTGATTTCCCACAACACAAATAAATATAAATTAAATTTGGAAGCCTAAAATTACGTACTAAAAAAAAGTTATTTACTAAAAGATTTAAGTATAGACTTAAGTTGCTAATGGTCCCCGCACTAGGTCTAGCATGTATTGCGGGAAACCGGATTTTAACAATAAATAAATTTTGACTATGCGCCTCTTAAGAAGGCTCGCGGCGGCTTAGTGTTTTTTTATTATACTATTTTAATGGCAAACGAGCATGCAGTCCACCAGATGTTAAGTGGCTACTGCAGCCCATGGATATCCACATAGAATTCTAAACAAGCTACATATTATGTTGTCTTGATCTCTATGTGGATACGTTGCCATACTATAGGACTTAGCTGTTATGCCTATGTGCCAGTAATTACAGGAACATACCATTACCATCTAACCAGAACACAGCAGCACAAGTACTGCTATTTGGCGGCCGATAAAGGTAAGGCGGTGGTGCCCACTTCCTCGAGCTCGTTCACAAAAGTTCGACCACCAGTAAAGCCAGTGTGCTGTGGAGATGGTTATGCTTGGTGTTTCTCTACGAGATACAATCAGAAATGAGGAGATTCCTAGACGAACCAAAACCATCGACATACCACAAAGGATTAGCAAGCTGAAGGGGCGGTGCAATGCACATAGTTCGAAGAACTTTTTTTTAATGTTATTTGTGGGGAAACAGGCTTACGGCCCACCTGATGGTAAGCGGTCACCGTCGCCCATTAACACCGGCAACACCCGGGGTATTGTCGATGCGTTCCCTACACAGTAGAAACCTCTTTACATTTCTCTTGAAGCGTGACATGTCGTAGCCTAATGGGAAAACCTCAGATGGTAGCTCATTCCACATCTTGCAAGTATGGGGTAGAAAAGTTCGCGTGAGAAGCGTGCGGTGCGCGATACCCAATTGTCGATTATATGTGGATGAGCTTTATTACGTTGTCGAGAAGTGCGGTGGTAAAATCTCGACGACGGGGGTAAGATCATGGGCTACCAAGTCGGTTGATAGTATATTTAGGTATTTTGTATATATTACGTGTTTGTTTTTTTGTTTTAATTATTGTATATTAGTTTATTTCTTCTGATTCTCAGTAACGTGTCTATTCATTTTAATTATTTAGTAGTAGTTATGTTCATGAACATGCTTTTCCTTTTGTTTCCTCGATGAGTATATTTCTGTTTTACTGTGCGCACATAAGTTACGTTTCAAGCCAGATAAAATTGTTATCGTAGTTAAGTTATATTTTTATTGCTTGTAATGTGTGCCTTATAAAATAAAATAGATCAAATAGCTCCTCAGAACATTCCCCATTATACAGGCGATACAGAACTGACGGCCGTTGGGGCAGAAAAGTTCTCGAGTGGAGACCAAGCACTGGAAAGCGCAGCGTGGGACAACCCACTAGATGGAAAGAAGGTGTTGGGAGCCGTTGGGTGCGGGCCGCACAAGTACGGTCGCTCTGGTAATCTACAGGGGATGCCTATGTTAAGCAGAGGATGTCATGATGATGAGGTTACATACCAGAGCTAACTTGCTCCTGCTTCTGGCGGGCTGCGTATAGCTCAACAGCTGGCGGCACGAAGTGGGACACCGGGGAGCGATAGTCCACCGTCAGAGGTAGACCCGCTGGCACTGCAAGACATAAGATACGATTTTCAGAACAATATTGGACGTTAAGGGCGCACTGCACCTGGGGAGACGATAAATCGCTTATTGAGAAACAACAAATTTTGTGCTTTCAATTTGTAATTCATATATGTCATGGTTAAGGCGATTATAGTAGCTGATTGGTCTTATTTGGAGGCTTTCTCCTCAGTGAGGAGTCAGTTTCATGTACTCACCTTTTATCTGCAAAGTGAACATATTTGTAATATTTCTTTCACCTAAATGTGGGCAAAGACAAGTTGAACAAATGATGCTGTGCTGCGACTGTCTTTCACGTGGCAATAAATTATTTTCAATTTTTCCGAATAATTAGCGGGCGTACCCTTAGAAGGTAGTTGCGCGGGCAACGGGCGGCAGTGTACCACTGACTGTCGTACGGGAGGGTTGTGCTCGTCTGCCTCGCGCTCACCTATTTGCTGGTCGGTTAGATGCGTGTGACGGAAGGTGCGATTGGTGCGGGGCCGAAACAATAGCTACGCCCATTCGCTCAAGGTTAGCATCGGCTACGGTAAGGTATAGTCTTTGCCCACATTTAGGTGAAAGAAAAATTACAAAATTTTACGTCGTTTAGAGGCTGAATCAAATTGAAAATCGAAAACAGTTACATTTTTTTTCTCATAGTAAATAAACAGGTAGAACCTTTTTGTATGTTCACTTTGCAGATAAAAGGTCAATGAATGACATATATTTTCTGAGCACATAAAACTGACTACTCCCTGAGGAGAAAGCCTCCAAATAAGACCAATCCGCGTGTGGCGCTGTGACTTCAGTGTGCGAGTCGAACCATCAAATTGCGATTTAAGCTTCTCGATAAATTTCGTGTCACATCGGATATACGGAATTAATCGGAATATATATCCTTCACGAGTTCCTAACACCACGACGCCAGACGAAAGTCCAAGACGTCGGAACAAGGGTGGTGGAACTCAAGTGGAACTGGGCAGGACACTTGGCTAGACGGAGTGATGGTAGGTGGAGTAAATCTTTGACCGAATGGTAGCCAAGAACAGACCTAAGAAGTCCGGGATGTCTGTCGGCGCGGTGGGTCGACGACATTAAGAAAGTCGCGGGCAACTCCTGTATGCACGCAGCACGGGACCGGGAAGGGTGGCGTTTACAAAGGGAGGCCTACACCCAGCAGTGGGTACTTATGGGCTGTGGATGATGATGATGGTATATCCTTCCAAATACTGGAACCGCACGTGCCATTGAAGCTCGTGGAAGAACCGTCACGAGCCGCGGGTCGACCGGACATAGATCTACAGATATTTGTTCCGGGTCTGGAAGTTTTTCTATATAATATAAGTATGTATTTACAAAAAAAAATGTATATAAGTATTCTATCAGTTATCTGGTTCCCCTAGTACAAGCTGTGCTTAGTTTGGGGCTAGATAGCGCTGTGTGAAATGGCCAACAATATCTTTTTATTTATTTATTGATTGTATAATCGTACTAATTCGGAAACACAAACGTTGCCGAGCCGTCTAACTTACATTAATTTATGTTTAACTAGCTGTGCCCGCGACTTCGTCCGCGTAGAATAGTGTCTTTGGGTAGCATTTTTAATTATTTAGGCTGATTATTTATAATCTTACAATATAAAAATGGATCGCAAAATGTGTTGGTAAGCGCATAACTCAACAACGCCT
This sequence comes from Philereme vetulata, assembly GCA_918857605.2. Lineage (NCBI taxonomy): Eukaryota > Metazoa > Arthropoda > Insecta > Lepidoptera > Geometridae > Philereme > Philereme vetulata. The sequence continues at coordinate 5,507,813 of OU975427.1, read as the reverse complement.
GGACCAATTTGGCCAATTCTTTTTTTTTTGTATTTCTTATTGTCAGGAGAAGGTTCTTATGAAAGAAAAATATAAGAAAATTGCGCGCAAAATTAGAAAATTTAAGAATACTTAACCACCATAAAAATTATTTATAATCTAACCTTTTATAATGTAACCTTATGACGTTTGACATAGAATTGACAGAATGCGTGCTGCAAATATCGTCAAAGAGGATGTAAAAAAATGAATATCGTTTGAAACAGATGCTTCGGTAGGAGTTATCCCGAGATATATTGTCTTTATATATAAAAATTAATTGTTGTTCGTTAGTCTCGTTAAAACTCGAGAACGGGTGGAGCGATTTGGCTAATTTTGGTATTGAATTATTTGTGGAAGTCATTCATTTTCTCATACATAATGATGGCCGGGGACAACAATTGACAATTCTACCAGGGTGACTTATATTGACAGCCCGCGTTATACCTATGCATGTCAAGCCGATACGAAGTTCGGCGGGTCCACTAGTCTCTATATATAAAAATGAATCCCTATTTCCCTTGGTCACGCCATCATGCGTGAACGGCTGGACCGATTTCGCTAATTCTTTTTTTGTGGTATTTCTTATTGTCAGGAGAAGGTTCTTATGAAAGAAAAAATTTGGAAATTGCGCGCAAAATTAGAAAATTTAAGAATACTTAACCACCATATAAAATTATTTATAATCTAACCTTAGCGCTTTTATAATGTAACCTTATGACGTTTGAAATAGAATTGACAGAATGCGTGCTGCAAATATCGTCAAAGAGGATGTAAAAAAAATGAATATCTTTTGAAACAGATGCTTCGGTTGGAGTTATCCCGAGATATTGTCTATATATATAAAAATGAATTGCTGTTCGTTAGTCTCGCTAAAACTCGAGAACGGGTGGAGCGATTTGGCTAATTTTGGTATTGAATTATTTGTGGAAGTCGGGGACAACAATTGACAATTCTACCAGGGTGACGTATATTGACAGCCCGCGTTATATGCACGTCAAGGCGGTACGAAATTCGATGGGTTCACTAGTACTAATAAGTTTATTGAATTATTTAAGTACTTATGGTATAAAGTTTAGGAGTATTTCCCCACCTACACCGCGCCGTACCACGCCCCCCCCCCCCCCCCCTCGTGGCTGCACAGCGCTCATTGTGTACGGCGCGGTGCTTGGCAAGTTTCTTACTCGCGTTAACTTCAGTTTCGCATCTTGTACTGACTCCGTAAATGTTACATCAGAATAGCTCTAATATTTTGTCTCTTGTCGCAAACTTATAAAACATTCACATAAGCCGTACATATTTCCATACAAACTTTCATTCCCTATTGTTTTTTCTCACACATGAGGATAAAACTTTTACAAAAAAAAATTCATCATCATCATCATCATATCAGCCGTAGGACGTCCACTGCTGGACAAAGGCCTCCCTCATTGATCTCCAGGAACTGCGGTTGGAAGCGGTCTGCATCCAACGCCGACCTGCGGTTCTTACCAAGTCGTCTGCCCATCTTGTGGGTGGACGTCCTACGCTGCGCTTGCCGGTCCGTGGCCTCCACTCGAGAACCTTTCGGCCCCATCGGCCATCTGTTCTGCGCGCTATATAGCCTGCCCATTGCCACTTCAACGTGCTAATCCGTCGGGCTATGTCGGTGACTTGAGTTCTCCTACGTATCTCCTCATTTCTGATTCGATCCCGTAGAGAAACCCCGAGCATAGCCCTCTCCATAGCTCGTTGAGCGACTCTGAGCTTATTCATAAGGCCAATAGTGAAGGACCACGTCTCGGTTCCATATGTCATCACTGGTAACACACACTGATTGTAGACTTTCGTCTTAAGGCACTGAGGTATGTTGGACGAAAAGACGTTGCGAAGTTTCCCAAACGCTGCCCATCCGAGTTGGATTCGACGATTGACCTCTTTCTCGAAGTTGGACCTACCTAATGGGACTGTTTGTCCTAGGTATACATACGCGTCGACAACTTCAAGAGCCGAGTTCTCAACCATAACTGGGGCAGGGACGACATGGACATTCGACATGATTTTCGTCTTGTCCATGTTCATTTTAAGTCCTACCCGTTGCGAGACTCGATTGAGGCCTTCAAGCATCGTGCTGAGCTCTTCCATCGACTTTGCCATGACCACAATATCGTCGGCAAACCGAAGGTGAGTGATGTATTCGCCGTTAATATTGATGCCCAGTCCTTTCCATTCCAGAAGCTTGAAGGCATCTTCCAATGCGGTCGTAAACAGTTTCGGAGAGATGACATCTCCCTGTCTTACGCCTCTTTTTAAGGGAATCGCCTTCGAGCTCTGTTCATGTACTCGGACTGACATAGTGGCGTTTTTATACAAACACTTCAACACTTCGATGTACCGATAGTCAATACGGCATCGTTGGAGAGACTCAAGCACTGCCCATGTTTCGATCGAATTGAAGGCTTTCTCATAGTCCACAAACGCGAGACATAGCGGCAAGTTATACTCTTCGGTCTTCTGTATGACTTGCCGCAGCCTATGTATGTGGTCTATGGTACTGTAGCCTTTACGGAACCCGGCTTGTTCGGGAGGCTGGAAGTCATCAAACCTGCGTTCGAGACGGTTCGCGATGACCCTCGAAAACAGCTTATAAACATGGCTCAAAAGCGAGATGGGTCTGTAATTCTTAAGCAAGGTGTTGTCACCTTTCTTGAAGAACAGAACCACCACGCCCCCGTTCCATGCTTTTGGCGTCGTACCTTCAAGCAAGGCGGAATTAAAAAGCTTCTGAAGGACTTTAAGTACCGGTGATCCACCCGCTTTCAGAAGCTCTGAAGTGATTCCGTCCTCACCTGGCGCCTTGTCGTTCTTAAGCTGCTTCAAGGCCATCCTGATCTCATACAGGCTGATGTCCGGAATATCTTCGGTATAATGTCGGGTCAGTTTGGCTCTTGGGTCGTTGGCCGCACTGCAAACAGGTTTAGTGACCGAATCGTAGAGCCGTCCATAGAACCTTTCGACTTCCCTTAACACTTCCGCTTTACTTGACGTTATATGCTGCCATCTTCCCTCTTTAGCTTCGTCATGCGGCTCTGCCCAATAGAATTATCTCTCGCGAACACTTTGGAGCCTTTATTCCGCTCTATCGTATCTTTAATACGAGATGTATTAAAGGTACGAATATCGTGCCGCAAGGATTTCCAAATCTTTCTATTGAGCTGCCTATGTGACTGAGCATCATCGGGAGACTGCAGTTGTAAAGAACGTCGTTCAGCCATGAGGTTAAGGGTGTCATCAGAGAGTTTCTGAGGTCTATTGGTACGGGGGGTCTTAAAGAACTGGGACCCCACCGTATGGACGGTTTCTACGAACCTGTTATTGATCTCGTCCACTGATGCATCTACTTCTAGACAGTCAAAGCGATTTGAAAGTTCGAGTTGAAAGCTCTCGAGGTTTTGGATATGTGCGCGAGTAGGTCGGAGCGTAGATTTCATCAAACGGGACCTTTCAAGTTTAACGTTCATATTCAATGTGGCTCTAACAATTCGGTGATCACTGCCGGTTTTCACCCTGTGAATCACAGAGACATCATTGAATATCCGTTTCTTGTTGGTCAAGATGAAATCAATCTCATTTCTCGTGGAACCGTTGGGACTCATCCAGGTCCATTTCCTGTGAGGCGGCTTCTGGAAAAAAGAATTCATCATAAAGAGTCCTTCTTTCTCCAGAAAATCGGCCAGCCTCTGTCCCCTGGGGTTCCGTTGCCCATATCCAAATTGCCCCACTCTCAACTCATCATCGCTTCTCATGCCTAGCTTTGCATTGAAGTCCCCCATAACAACAATAAAGTGAGTTTTGTTCGTATGTATGGCTCTACTGATGTCCTCATACATAGACTCTACTTCTTCATCTGGGTGTGAAGAGGTCGGCGCATATACCTGAACGACCTTCAGCGAATATCGCTTAGATATTCTGAGTGTCAGGTACGCGACCCTGCTCGACACACTGTCGATGGTGATAATGTTGTTGATGAGTGACTTGTAAACGAGAAACCCAACACCACCTTGGGACTGTTGGTCGCCCTCCCGGTAGTATAGTAGATCACCAGACTTAAAAAAAAAATTGAATGTCATATTTATTTATATCGAATCAACAGCCTAAAAAATAAGTTTCTAGCTCTAAAAATGACGATACTTCTATACCTACAACTTTTCATGCCCCCCTTTCAACCCTTTTTTCACATAAAAAAAGTAGCCTATGTCCTTTCTCAGGCTCTAGACTATCTGTGTACGAAATTTCATTTAAATCGGTTCAGTAGTTTTGGTGTGAAAGCGCGACAGACGGACAGTTACTTTCGCATTTATAATATTAGTAAGGATTTAATCTGCCACGAAATTTTGGAACCATTAAAAAACATTTAAAAAATCTTTAAAGAAATACTTGTTAGATTCTCAAACGTTTTCACATATTATAGGTGGTTGTTCCGGGCCTGGTTAATAGGAATTATACCTAATTGCTCACGTACATTGAAGTTACCTACTTCATTTTCAAACTTATCTGTATTTTTATATTAGTACTAGTGGTCCCGCCGAACTTCGTATCGGCTTGACATGCATAGGTATAACGCGGGCTATCAATATAAGTCACCCTGGTAGAATTGTCAATTGTTGTCCCCGGCCATCATTATGTATGAGAAAATGAATGACTTCCACAAATAATTCAATACCAAAATTAGCCAAGTCGCTCCACCCGTTCTCGAGTTTTAGCGAGACTAACGAACAGCAATTAATTTTTATATATATAGACAATATATCTCGGGATAACTCCTACCGAAGCATCTGTTTCAAACGATATTCATTTTTTTTACATCCTCTTTGACGATATTTGCAGCACGCATTCTGTCAATTCTATGTCAAACGTCATAAGGTTACATTATTAAAGGGCTAAGGTTAGATTATAAATAATTTTATATGGTGGTTAAGTATTCTTAAATTTTCTAATTTTGCGCGCAATTTTCTTAATTTTTTTCTTTCATAAGAACCTTCTTCAGACAATAAGAAATACAACAAAAAAAGAATTGGCCAAATTGGTCCAGGCGTTGTTGAGTTATGCGCTTACCAACACATTTTGCGATTCATTTTTATATTACAGATTTCATTTTGTTTAGAAGTTATGTTTGTTTATTATTGTTTACTAGTTTTTATCTACCTACTAATAGGCACATACGGAAAATTGCAAGATTTTTATATTGAGATGAGATAAAAAAATTTAAGATGATTTTAAAAATCTTTGAATTTTCCGTATGTGTTCGGATAACACTATAAATAAAAATACTATTTGAAATAAGCAACGCGACATCTCTTGTCAATGCACTAAACTGCAACGTTTCGCATTGAGCAGCTCAAAAACAGTATAAGTTTTCCTGTAGATGGAGCTAACGGCGCTTTAGTCGTATTCTGAATCATTTCACTAGTTTCGACCTAGACGTGAAATGGCCTGGTAGCACAGTTGGATAGTGCATCCTCGTATCAAGAGGAAGGTTGCGGGTTCAAGTCCCATCTAGGCTTGACATTTTTGAGATGATTTTGTAAATCTTGTGTTGCCACAGTTGCTGCCTGCACGCACGGCAATGGCACCACGGTAGAACAGCGCCGTAGTGGTGTAAATTTTATGCTTCTACAGCATAATGCTGAGTGGCGACCCTATTTGCTTTCACATTCCTATTATATTCTGTACCAATTGTGTTAAATGTACCCTTGTGATGCAAAATAAACGTTTTTTACTGTACTTTATTCAACACGGTGAGAACAAATTTCCATAATTAATTATTCTAGGTACATATTATTATAACAACCATTCATATAAAATACAATTCAATTAATATCATGTCAAGAGTGATATATAAGACCTTAATACAAATAAATATATCGTATAACTTTTGATACTTCCATGGTGATGAACACTATTTGTACTAAAACCTGAGTCCAGCAGATGTTCCGCTATGGCATACTTTTGTCTGTCAAGATTCTTCACCGCCCTGATGTATTCCTTCATCCGACAAGCTATCAGCAGCTATCAGTGAGCTTCAGTTTACCCGTGAGCATGGCGCATGCAACTGCTACAAAATATCCCGATACTCAAAAACTCACAAATCATGGTAAATATCCCGTTTTTAGTACAAATAAAATAAATATATCGTAGTTCTTTCTTATAATACTACTTGTGCTATGGCCTGTATACATGTATCAATAGATGATTTATACACCACCAGCAATGCGACTTTAAAGCTGCGTTTAGATTAGATAATGCACACCATAAACAACAAAACAATAAAAAGTAACAGTTCACTCCAGAGATTAACAAAAAACCAATCAGACGAGAGCCAAGAATGTGCGCAAAGGACACGAGCGAGGAATGTCTGCGAGGAATGTGTGCGAGGGACGTGAGCGAGGCATGCGAGCGAGAAATGTGTGCGAGGGATGAGTGCAAGGCGGTGTAGTGACCTAGGGCTAATGGAGTCTAGAGTCAATAGCCGTCAGATTGTCCGCTACGCAACCTCGCACCGCTAGCGTTCTCCCATAACTCTAGTTGAAAAGCAGGCTCCAGGTGGCTGTCCACCAAAGCTTTGCGAGGAAGCTAAGCGTCGAGGAAGTAATCCACCCTAATAGCTGGGTTATCCGAGACTAGGAAAGTGAATCTCTGGTGGTAGGCCTTACTACTTGGCGGTAGAAAAATGTGGAAGTACATCCCCGTATAAACTCTGTCACAAAGAGCCATCATCATCATCATCCTCAACCTGACTTCACCCACTGCTGGGTATAGGCCTCCCCAAGTTTGTGCATTCCACCACGATCATGCACTAGTCTCACCCATTGACGGTCCGCGACTCTAACGATGTCGTCCACCCATCTCGCTGCCGGACGCTGCTCCACCTGTCATCACCACGTCTTGCCAGCGAAACTTAGCCAAGACCATTTGAGTTCCATAACTCGATTACCAACATCATGAGCCTTCGTTTGTCTACGGATCTCGACGTAGACTAAGAGCCCTACTACTTATTAACACAGAAAATACTCACGTGGTCTCTCCTGGCTAGCGTCATCACTCTCTCTCTTAATCCGGGATAAACCGGACTCTAACTGACTGGACTCACAGACAGCCATCTTGGATTTATGTTATACTTCTAGCTTATTCTTACTGAAACAAAATGAAACATTAAATTAGACAAACCAATGTAAGATCTAGATCTGGTTGCACTGGAAATATCATGTATAATAATATTTTTCAAGGAACTTGAAACAAAAAAAATATAATGTTTATTTATCTGACAAAGCGAGATTGTTTTAGACAAATTTTGATATTGTGTCTTTGAGATTTTGGCATAAAAACCATATTTTTTGATGATGTATCTCCAGACAGCGCCATCTATTACGCCAGCTGGAACTAGTTTATTAAAAAATTAAAAGCCCTCATTATGAATTTCTGTCATGTCTGTGATGTTGACTTATGACGGGTTCCTATATCCGTCAGTAACCGACGACGACTCTTATCTCCTTGAAAAAATTACAAACTAGTGTCAAACTTTTAACACGTTTTCAAGGAGAAACGATTCGTATCTGGTTACCGACAGATATAGGAACCCACCATTAAATCACACTAATATTATAAATGCAAAAGTTTGAATGTTTGTTTGTTACTCATCACATTGTAATGGCTGAACTGATTTTGATGAAATTTGGTGTGTTGATAGATTATGACCTGGATTCAAACTAACTTGTTGACAAACCAAGATGTGCGAAGCCGCTGGCGGAAGCTAGTTAACAATAATGCTGCTTGTCTACAAGCAAATAAATCGATACCAATATTATAAATTCTAAAGTTACTGTCTCTCAGTCTGTTTGTTACGTTTTAACGGCTAAACAGCTGGACCAATTTCAATTAAATTTGGTTTATAGATAGATGATGCTTGTGAGACATAGGTAATTTTTAACCCAACTGAGTAGGAAGGTAATGTGTTTATTGACAAACCACAAACGGGAAGGTGCAGGCATTTATAATCTAGTGAGTTAATTCAGGATACTTTGAAACTGGCAAGCTGGGTTGCAAGAGTGTAGTAATGTAGAAAGGCATTTGATTTAGATAGTCCTATCTAAGGACAGAGAATTGCCTCGTAGGTTTCGCATGTTAGCAATGTGCCCTACGTCCACCAACTTGAAGCATACAGGTGTAGTCTCATGTGCCTGTAATGTCACTGGCAAATATACCTTTCAACCGAAACAGCAAAGAACTGGCAGCAGAAATAGGTATGATGGTATTACTTCCCCGGGCAAGCTCTTTCCCAAGAAACTCTACTGCTCTTAAAATGGAATGCTAATAGTAGGTAATAGATATACATAATTTAGTTTAAGAAAATGTAACTTGTACCAACATTATCCAAATTTAACATTCTCAAAACAAATTACCACATAATGATAGGAACATAGCTTTTCAATTTAAAACTTCACCTGGCTGGGTGCTATATAAAAACTTGCTATGTATATTTAATAGGTATATAATAAGATAAATAATTAAGATTTATGTTAAATGACTTACAAAAATAAATAAAAAAAAGTCTGGTTGTAATGTTTTGCAGCTTAAGAATGAATAAAATTTTGGTTCTTTTTTCAAATGCTTCATTGCACTGCATTTTACCTACATCAAAGTTATAAGTTAACAGACAAACACATGAGTTCATGATCAAAATAGACCTGATCCAAAGCATTGAAACCCCATGAAACTGTAATTAATTCTTATCTGCTCCCTCAGAAAGCTGTAAAACAACATTCCAATGACAAAACGTCGTATGAACCAACTTACCTTAGCAAGTAACCATTTTGTCCAAACCACTAATTATAAACTATTGAAAACTTACACAACAACAAATATATCACAACTTTACAGCTTAGAAACATAAACGGATAACAATTACGAGATTATAACAATACGCTTCAAAAAATTCACTTCAGGGACTCATAAACGAAATCAATTTGCTGTAGAAGTAAGGTGCGGAATAAAACTAAGCAAAATACGTAATAGACACGATTTGGTATGATTATAAATGCACGCACTACATAATTGTGCAATGAGACAGCTTTTAAAAGTGACTACAAAAGTTTTGGACGCGGATCATCGGAGATATAAACAAAATTCGGGTATCGAAAACGAAATGAGGCGACGTCCATTTCAAGAGCATTGGGTAAGCGACTGCCTACGAAATGGTGAAAAAGGAGACGTATTTTTAAAACGGCAACACTGGATAGTAACCGGGACGAATGAAGTAGGTTACCGTTTGATCAATGCTAAGGATTGTTCGCATAAAAATAAAGCCCAAATAAGTATGTTTATATTTATTTCATAGATTACCTAATTGTTATGCCTACTATAGACTTTACAATACCACTGCATATAGGTTCACGGGTTGCTCGTTTATTAACTCACTAACTGACAAATCCGCAGCTTCGTACGCGTAGTTTTTCAAACATTACCCTTATTCTGCGCAGATGGGTAAAAGTAGCCTATGTCACCCGGGGATAGTGTAGCTTCCCAACAGTGAAAGATTTTTTAAATCGGTCCATTAGTTTTGGAGCCCATTCAATACAAACAAATCTTTCCTCTCTATAATATTATTACAGTTATATAAATTATTTCGTTACGTACCTACCTTACCTACAGTAGATAGGTGAAACCTACCGGATGATATTTTACATAAGTTCTATCGTAGTTGAATACGCCTAAAATTGTACATTAACATGCAAAAGTATATGGTTAAGCCATATTAAGACACTATTATTTGTATAGTTGGTACTTTTTGTCTAAAAATTTACATCAATAAATTTAGTTTCATGGATAGTGAATGGCACTTTTTAATTCAGCCATATAACACAAAAAATTTTGAAACCCTCATTTAACTTGACAAAAAACAAAAAATAGACATGAAAAATCTTAAAATAATATTTGGAATGCAATGTAATATTATTAAAAAATATAGATGCTTGTTATTCATTTTAATTTTACAATAATCGAGCAACATTGTACTGGGTGTGGGACAAGAGTTCAGAGGAAGACAGACAGTGCACCAAAGCGATAGTTATAGGTAGGTCGACCGTTGAGTTGGCGTTATTATTACCTACTTGACTTCGTTATCGGCATACGTGCTATCGTTCGCTCGAGGTTATTCCTTTGTGTGGCTTCACCTTGTTATACGTTTGTTTTTCCATCTCGTTTCCACACCATCTTTCTTTAATTTTTATTCAATATTATACAACTCTAACAATTTGCCTTTAGAATACATTTTGTATGGATATTTTTTTTTATTCTTGGTGTATGTTTATTATTACAGTGAATCTTAAAATAGACGGTAGCTTGAAGTTTAGTTTTTCTGCTGTCTTTGTTGTTTCAACCTATTTACAGTATTTAATGATTGTGACGTCAATACTCATTTATAGACTTGGGTAATGTAGATCGCATGTACTAGGCAGTGTGATAAATTGATGATGTATTTTTTTTAAGTAGGTAGCCTACCTAACAACATATTTTTTTTTCAATAATTAGACTTACAATTTTTTTGCAAACTATACTAAGGTACCCTACCTAATTAATTTATGTAATCAATTTCAACGAAAAGTGACTAATATAATAATTAGTAGTAACTAAGTAGGTACTACTCTACTAAGTAATTAAAATTATCGTAGCATTGCTATATTTGTTGATGAAGTTTGGTAGGTACGACGTTTTTTGTCACTTCAGATTAGGTAATAGTGAAATCAAAAGTTAGAAAAAAATGTTTGACTAAGCAAATAATGTACCTACAATTTTTTTTGTCATCATTTAACCCAATAGACTGCCTGCATACAGCATACCAAACTATCTGCATTTGACCTACAAAATGGAGTTCAACAATCAATATCTTGCATTGCAAGCGGCCGCTCAGCGGGGAAGGAAGCATCATTTAATATTCCGTTTTGAACTTTATTTCTAAGGGATAAAATTTAAAAAAACAAAAACACTATTCTAATAGGCATGAATGATCATACATAATTATACCCATTGTAGCATAGAACAGGGTAATAACGATTATCAGAAAGAGACAATACATTTTCGAGTCAATGACTTTTTTATCAAGTTTATCAGTAAGTTATGAAGGGAGCATCCCTTTTACATTTCCATATTTTATCTACATATTTCATTTCATCCAGTAAGTTTAGTTCATGGTTTACGCGCTATACCAAATTTTCAGTGTGTATAAAAATAGGTAAAATAAATGATTGTATTTGTCGTACCAATACTGCATATTTATGTACCTACGTAAATAGTTTAATAACTAAACACTTGACCTTCGGTTTGTGCTGTAAAGTTCATTGTCCCATTGTCATTTTGCATAGGTAGGAGTAGTGATAAGAGCACAATAATATCAATTTTGTCGGGTAATGTATGAAAAATACATATAATTTTACTAAACTTTTACTAGAAATTCTTATTTAATATGGGGTTTCTGTTGATAAATATTCCAAATTTCACCCAAATCATCTCAGGCTATGATACCTATGTACCTACATACTTTTATTTCTTATGTGAGGCATTCTTTCTAGGTATAGTTATTACTCATAGTACATACTCGCGTCCATTTCGAGTGATCATATAAATACTGTAAAGATTTTAATAGTTTACATGATGTGACGTCGATCTACATATTTGTGTGAATGGTGGGGTCCGATAGAGATGATGAAGATAGAAAGAATTGGGCCTTTGCGGTTAGCAGTAGAAAAATTAAGTTAAATCACATATTTTTCTACATTAATTTGTAAATAAATTATTATATTTATTGTTGTTTTCTTATTATTCATTATTCGTCGCGTCGTTTTCTTATCGTTTGAGGTAGTAAACTTTGCCAGTTATCCGGGTACTATTTTTAAATGGCAAATCTGTCATTTAGGTATACGATCAAAAACTTTCTATATGACGCTGACTCATACTGCATTTTGTCCATTAATTTACTGCAATGTTATTTTATTTATGAAAGTAATAAAATCCCACATACGAAATAAGTGTACAAAAGTGCTCAAAGTTCATACAATTAATGACCTAATATACAGGTTGCATACAAATAAAAAAGTCTTTTAAAGAGATTTCTGAACGAATCTTACCTACCTGTTACAGATTTGCTACTGTCAATGTCAAACAAAACAGTGCTATCAACTATTGGACTTTACCCGATTATTTGGGGTAATTTAATTAGGCTAGGTCGGAATGGAAAGAACATTACAACTATAAAATAAAATAAACTAAAGAAATAACTGTTGATTTTAAGTTTTTATATTACATTTTACATCTTCCTGTAACTTTGATGCAGGTTTTGTATATGACTGGGGTGGCATTGGCAACAAACACTGTATGAGTTGGAAATCTCAATCCATTTGTGGAAAAATGGAAATAAATTCAAACAAAACAAACAAAAACTTATCATTGTTTGCTAAAATTGTTAAAGTAAAGTAAAAGAACTAACAGATTTTAACTGCATTAAAATTAGCAAACTAACTGGCAATTCTACAATGTTTTATTCTTAATTACTAAGTGATATCTAAAAAAACAAGACCGTACCCTAAGTAGGTACTGATAATCTATTGCTAATTATTTTTCGAGTTGTTTAAAATGAGTCGTTGTGATCTGAAAATAGTGCTTCTAGGCAGCGAACATGTAGGCAAAACTAGTTTAGTTATAAGATTCGTAAACTGTCGATATCACCCCGATATTCCATACCAAAACGTAAGTACGCTCCTAAGTATAAAACCGCTTGTGAAGCTTTCTAGATAAACAAGCCCTTGCCAACTATAATCGTAAAAACTGCAAGGGAATTTCCACTTTATTGATTACAAAGTAATTCTGTTTATCTCTTACAATAATAAATAAAATTTAGATCTTTACTATAGAAGGGTAGGACGTCTGGCAGCGAGAAGGGTGGACGACATCGTAAAGGTCGCGGGCCGTCAGCGGATGAGACTAGCACAGGATCGTGGTGGATGGCACAAACTTGAGGAGGCCTGTTCACTCAACAATGGGTGAAGTCAGGCTGTGAATGATGATGATGATGATGAAATACATAATTATTATTTTCTATTACAATCAATATGCAAATTTAGTCAGTACGGAAGTCATGTAGTTATCAGTGATTCATTGTTTTTTTGCATAAATTGCGAAGACAATGGAATTATTGTGTTAGTTTATACTTGAAGGCTCTTTTGTAATAAATCTAAGGGCTATTAGTTTGGGGCTAGATAGCGCTGTGTGAAATATCCAGCAATATTTATTTATTTTTATAGTTCAAAACAAAGTGTTTTACGAAACATGGGTAACAAAAGATGACATCAAAAATATTAATAAGGTACATGCAGCCTTGATCTACTTTATAGGGTTTTAGATTTTCTGTTTTCTTAAGTTGGTTATTTAAAAAAAATAATGATTTAATTTAATTATTTTTAGCCCTCTGTGTCCCACTGCTGGGCAAAGGCCTCCCCACATTCTTTCTAGCACCAAGATGGTCCAATGGTCCAATGTTTTCTCTTGTTTCCGAGAATGCTGTGCTCCATCGCACGTTAACAAACCTTGAGAAAAAAAAAAATTTAAATTAAACGTCGTAACCAGTCAAAGTCAAAATCTTTTATTCGTGCAAAAACACAAGGATCACTTTGAAACGTCAATTTTACTGCCTGTTCCGCCCCGACCAAGCCAGGAAAGAAAGACAAGAAACAAGGCTGGTGGTTTTTTTTAATGATCCTTTTAGAATACATAACAATACAGAAATTAAATTACGTCTAAATTGTGATATTTTGAACGAGTTGGAGCAATTTCAATCTCAAGCTTCTCTATCATCTAAATAATCCGATATTTTATAGTAGGCTTTTTTATAAAGATTTTGATTAATTAGGTTTTTAAATTTGTTAATTGTGAATTTTTGTACTATCAGCAAAAAGTCCGCTCTGCCACCTTAAGGGTGAATTTTCTATGAAGCGACTAGCAGTTACCCCGCCTTGCTATCTTTTGACCACCTTTTGTAACTTTAATAAAACTCTAAAAGTAATAAAAACAAAGGGCTTTCACAAAAATAAACAGATGTTCAATATTGTTCATCTCTCTGATTGGCCAAAATAAAAGGACAAAAGAAAAAGGCGGTGTCAGCTAGCTAACTACTTGCAAGCGAAACTGTTTCAAAACTGGCAGAGCGGAATTTTTGCTGATTGTACATCACTTGGGAGTTTGTTATAAAAGTGTACACCTTGCCCTTCAAACGATTTACTAACTTTAAGGAGTCTACAAGTGGCAACAGCGAGTTTATAGTTGTGCATCAACTTACATTCCATTGTTATCAGCTTGCACATACAGGTTGCTTCAAATAATAATAATTATATTTCAGACTGTGGGAGCAGCTTTTTGTGCAAAACGAATGCACTCTGATGGCAAAGACTTTAATGTTGGAATATGGGATACAGCGGGCAGTGAAAGGTAACTTCTTAATAAGTTTTTTTGTTGAAAAATCACTTTTTCTAAAGAAGCTTTTATTAAATTTTTTATCGGAACCGCAAGTAGATTCAAAGGAGCCCAAAGATAGCCTACTACTATAAGCCATTCAGAAGTTCCTCTGTCTAGCATCCGTCTCCATCATGAGACTGCTTTCATGGCACACACGGCTACACATCAAGCTATAATTTTCCAGTATAAGCTGACCTCTCATTCTACGAAAAGCCTACACAATGCGAGGTCAGCTTAATTCATAATTCATTTATTCATTTGCAAACATGGGTAAATGTATAAAAACAGGTGACAAATACAATAATTATAGGTTCCAGACATGTTTTACCATATTAGTTGGCATGCAAATGCAGTTAATATAATATAACTTAGTCTATTAGAAACATTTCTAGAATTAAATTCAATCAAAGTCTAAGTTAAAAAAAAAAATCAATCAAATCTCTAAAAATTAAATAAATTACGCTATTATCGAGTTTGCATGTATTTGTCCATAAGAAACTCATCCACAGTATAATAACATCTAATTCTTAAAAATTTAAACAATTCATGCTTGAATTCAGTCAAAGATCATTGGGCGGTTTTGACCCACTTTTTTTTTTCGCGCACAGTGTTCAAATCACTTTTAAAGTAAAGTATTCAATTCCACTTTTCTAAATATGTAAATTTTTTTTATGTATCTGCTGGAGGAAAAATGTTATGTAACAGTATGTATGTGAGTCTAACTATAATTCTATTAGACTAAAAACTAAAGATTTTACTGTCAGCATTGTGAAAATGTATGTACAAGCATAAGAAAAATGTTTGTATCGCATAACAGATTGTATGTCTCTCTCGCTCGCACTTTCGACAGGTAGAAAATAACAGTAAGGTATCGAAGTGCGCGTGCGACGCGCCGCCTGCGCCCCACCCGCTCTGACCGCCCCGCAGTCGTACGTCATCCTTCGTTTCGATCTGTGCGTTTAAACTCGTGTTTCCGATTTTTGCATTTTATTGATTACTTGAGCGTGTTTTATGGACCCCTGATTTTGCTTGACGATTGGTTTACATTAACATGGAAAGACAAAATAGTTGCGTGTCGTGTAATCGATCTGTTTTACGTCGACGAAAACACATATTGACAGTTCTCTTTTTGGAAAGACAAAGGGATCTTGTAGATTTATTATTGCAAGAAATAATACCACGTGAGGTAAGTACACTACACTGTCATCGTATGTGTATGACTCGTCGCGTGCTCTTGATTGTACAAATGTTGCTTTGCTCAATGTAATGGCTCATTTTACTTCTTGATAAATGGAGGAATATATATATTTTTTTTTTCAATTGTTTCAGATTACTTTTAATGGCTCACGGGCCATGTGCCATGCTTGTTGGTCAAGGTTAGATCGTCGTTTACGGAATCAACCCGTACAAAATGAACAAGTACAAAATATACCAGTACAAGATCAGCCAGTTGAAGAGCAACCAGTGCAAGATCAAGTACAATTGCAGCCTAGTTTTGTTACGCCTAGAGGATATAAGCGAGCATCGAATACAGCGAGACATTGTATTTTTACAAACTGTAGAAATGTAGTGGCCCATAATGTTCCACTATATGCTAAGTTCCAACTCTTACACAATCACAATTTTTATATACCAGAATTAGCTCGGGTTTGCAATGCTCATTTTATGAGGAATGATTGGGTAGACTTGCTCAACACTACATCCCACGAAAACTTTGACAGTACTCATGTTGTTGGTATGATGAATTTATATAAATGGGGTATCGAACAAAGAAGCAACCTTGATTTCGAAAATATTGAAGAAATAGAGGACAATGAATTTCACTTTTGGACGGGACTAACAAAATATCAATTTAATGTTATTTTGAACCAAACGCCTTCACTGGGTGATCGATCAGTTCATCCTGCCACAGTTCTTGGAATTTTTTAACAAAAATAAGAACCGGTGAACCAGATGAGCGATTAGCCACTAAATTCAATATGTCGAGGAGAACCCTAGAAAGGAAGTTGGCGATAGCAAGAGAATGCTTAAGTAATGATTTTGTTCCACAGCATTTGGGCTTAAATCATATTACTAGGGAAGATGTGGTGGCCAAGAATCTTGCAATTCCAAGCCATTTTTTTGGTGGTAACTATAATGAACCGGCGGCCATTCTCGTATGTGATGGAACATATATTTATCTACAAAAGAGTTCGAATTTCCTTTTCCAGCGCAAAACTTACAGTCTTCATAAGTTTCGGAACTTAGTAAAACCCTTCCTTATAGTATGTACCGACGGCTACATAGTAGATGTTACGGGGCCTTACACTGCGACTACTTCGGACGCAAGCATTATGCGTGACCTGATGCAAGAAGATTCTCCGATTCATGGGTTCTTGAGAGTTAATGATGTTTTTATATTGGATCGTGGATTTCGGGATTCGATTGATAAAATTGAGGAATGCGGGTATAATCCTCACATGCCGCCTACAAGAGTAAGAGGAGAACAACTGACGACACTAGATGCTAATAAATCTAGATTAATAACAATGATCCGGTGGGTAGTGGAAACCATTAACGGCAGATTCAAGAAAGATTTTAAAATCTTCCGCCATGTATATTTTAACGTTGCCATGAGAAACATGATGGTCGACTTCAAAATAACTGCGGCCATAATTAATGCTACTCGCCATCCATATGAGGACCATATGTATGCGGAACAATTCATAAGAATTATAAATGAACGAATGAATGAACCCAATGAGATGGCAGAATATGTGATTAACCATAATTTAAACAGGCAGAGAGTAGCGTTTGTGCGACTCGATGGCAATGATCCGGATTTTGATGACTTTCCTCGGCTTACATTTGACGAATTAATATTGTTTACGTTGGGATCATACCACTTGAGAATCGCAAGATCGTATTGCCACGAGCACATGCGTGAGGATGGTGTATACACTATCGAACTATACCGGCACCAAGAAATGATTGAAAATAAGATATTGATAAGAGGCAGAATACAGTCACGACACGTCCGTGCAAAGCAGTACTACACCTATATTTTAGTAGATCCTACCCATATTGGAAGAAATAGCATCCAACAGTATTACTGCTCGTGTATACACGGCCGTCGCACTGTCGAAAGCTGTGCACATGTTGTAAGCGTCGTATACTTTCTGTCATGGGCCAGGCATCAAGACGTGATAGACGCGCCTGCAGCCTTTTTAGATGAATTAACTATAGATTTTGATAATGCAGAATAAAAATATTATTACCGCAAAATGGATTTTATTTTCGTATTCCTGGAAATTGTTCAAAACAACTGTTTTACAAAGTATTTTTACAGTCAGGCCAATAGTTTTTACTTAGTTCATTATAAAAATACTATAATAATAATTTAAAAATGCTATAATAATTATTTTAAAAATGCTATAATATTAATTAAAAAATTTTTTTTTGCGGTTCTCCCATATCCTGCAATAATGCGACCCATACCATTAAGTAACATATACATTTAACTACATACCTAGCCCTGTTTCGTTTTTGTGCGCCGTGGGTCATATGTCCGAACAAAATGCCCAATGACCTTTAATTGTTTTATTCTATTTGGTACTTTATTATATATTTTTGGAGCCATACCGCATACACTTTTATTAAGAAGAGCAGTGTTGCTTTTAACTAGGCACAGGTGGTATATGTCGCGTCTGCTGCGTGAATGGGTAGGCTTTTCAAATAAGTCGGGATTCATTTTGATAAAAATTGATATTTCGTAAATGTATAGTGAGGGTAAAGTTAAAATATTAAGTGATAGAAAGTAAGGTTTGCAGCTATCAGTTGTTTTCAGACCATACATTGCCCTGATACACCTTTTTTGCGATTTAAATATATTTTCTCTCTCTGTACAATTTCCCCAGAATATAACACCGTAACGAAGCTTAGAGGACACGTAACTATGGTAAACTGTTTTAAGAACATCCAAACTGACTACTTTACGCAACTTATAGAGCATATACGCATATTTACTGAATGCCTTACGTAAATTTTCGGCTTGTATAGACCAGTTTAGTTTGTCGTCAATGACCAGTCCTAAAAACTTTGCACTCTTAGCATTGTCTACGCGCTGGCTTCTATAGGTTATATTCAAATTCGGTATTCGACAGCGTTGTGTAAAATGCATAATTTTAGTTTTTTCTAAATTAACCTTTAGGTTATTACAATCAAGCCAGTTAATTATTTGAGATATGGCGTTATTTATATCATTTTCGTATATGTCACTGCTATTACATTTTATCATGGCAGTGCTGTCGTCAGCAAAAAGGACCATTGGATACTGGACATTTGAAGGAAGATCATTAATATAAATGAAAAATAATAAGGGGCCCAACACGCTGCCCTGGGGGACGCCATAGGTAATGGTTTTTCCTTCAGACATGTATTTAATATCTTCTTTTGCCTTTGTACATATATTACTTATTTCGGTATACTGTTGCCTTTTGCTGAGATAGGATTTTAAGAGTTTTAAAACATTTCCTCTTACGCCATATTGAAAGAGTTTGTCTATCAAAATTTCATGATTAACATAGTCGAAAGCCTTTGTCATGTCCATATAGACTGCACAAATTGGCGTCCTTTCATCCATACTTTTAATAATTTTATCAATGAGGTCATATATGGCTATATTTATAGATTTGTTTTTTCTAAAACCATTTTGTTCTTTTACTAATATATTCTGTTTTTCCATATAGTTATATAATATGTGATAAATAATTTTTTCGAAAATTTTTGAAAATATTGATATGATGTTGTTGTCTGTAGTTTTTCATAACATTTTTATTTCCTTTCTTTTTGTATAGAGGCTTTACAATCACAGGCTTCAGACTATCGGGATAAATACCCTCAGCAATGCATAGGTTAAATATGTAACTAAGGTGCGGTGATATAGACTTGTTAACGACCTTTATTATTCTCGTTGTAATTCCATCATACCCTGTAATCTTTTTATTTTTTAGCGATTTAATAACTCTTTCTAATTCGAGATGTACTACAGGTGGCATAAATCAAGATTTGGCTGGCGAATTCTTAATTTTCTTTGGAGTGTTAGACTCTGCACAAGGTTGAATTTGATCGATAAAATAGTTATTAAATGCCGTAGCTATATCTAGACTAGAGGTTTAATCAATTCTTTTCCTTTACAAATTATGTTTGTGATATTTTCTTTGGGTAAGTTTGATTTAGTTTTATTGATTATTTGCCAGATGGCCTTAGATTTATTAGTAGAGGTATTGATTTTATGATTGTTCTGAGATAACTTAGTCAATTTTATAATTTTTTTAAGTCGTCTTGAATACTTTTTAAGGTTTAATTTATTAACCACGTTTGAACGATGTCGATATCTCCAAATAAGTTCTCTTTGTTTTTTGCTACATAATTTGATGCCCCGAGATATCCATTTCTGTTTTTTATTTAAGGTAATTTTGATTTTAATTATAGGGAAACATAGATTGTATATCAGCTTAAAAGTGTCAATAAATAGGTTGTATGCTCCATTTGGATTCTCGCATTCATAAATTTCAGAGAAAGAAAGACATTCCAAGTGTGATCTAAACTTAAATATATTTTCATCGCAAAAATCCCTTTTACTTATTTTATAGTTACATATTTTAAAGGTTTTATTAATATGGTATTTTAGTATTTGAGCTGTATGATCTGACAACCCCAAGTCCAAAATTTGACCTACACATTTTCTCTTTAGACTGTGGGCAAAATTGTCTATACAAGTTTTACTTACTAAACGAGTAGGTTGTCTAATTTCTAACGTTAAACTGTAACCTCTTAAAAAGTGTTCGAATTCAATGGATGTTTTATTATTTTTCAATATGTCAATGTTAAAATCTCCACACAACACAATATGTTTTCCGGTGTCACAAACCTTCATAAGTATTTTTACAAAAATGTTATAAAACATTTGAAGATTGTTATGGTAAGGTAGTCTGTACATACACATTAGGATAATATTATATTGCTTGAGTTCGATCGCACATAATTCAAACACACCCTCAACACTGTATTCAACTATATCACGCAGTTCGGGATACATTATTCCATTTTTGACTAATATGCATACACCTCCGCGATTGTTTGATCTTGAATAACTGGATGCTAAATTATAATTTGGTATACTAAGCAAGTTACATAATATGTAAACAATTTCGGTGACAATGCAATAATATGGCACACACGGCTACACATCAAGCTATACATTTCCAGTATAACCTGACCTCTCATTCTACGAAAAGCCTACACAATGCGAGGTCAGCTTATACTGGAGTATAGCTTGATGTGTAGTCGTGTGTACCATATTATTGCATTGTCACCGAAGTTACATAATATGTAAACAACTTCGGTGACAATTCAATAATATGGCACTCACGGCTACACATCAAGCTATACATTTCCAGTATAAGCTGACCTCTCATTCTACGAAAAGCCTACAGAATGTGAGGTCGGCTTATACTGGAAATGTATAGCTTGATGTGTAGCCGTGTGTACCATATTATTGCATTGTCACCAAAGTTACATAATATGTAAACAATTTCGGTGACAATGCAATAATATTACAGTAGAGTGTCAGTAATCCGGTACTTCAGTAGTCCGGTATGTCCAATAATCCGGCACGCTCCGCTCACGCCCCCCTCATCATAATCCACAGCCCATAAGTACCCACTGCTGGGTGTAGGCTTCCCTTTGTAAACGCCACCCTTCCCGGTCCTGAGCTGCGCGCATCCAGGAGTTGCCCGCGACTTTCTATAAGTCGTCGACCCACCGCGCCGTCGGACGTCCCGGACTTCTTAGGTCTGTTCTTGGCCACCATTCGGTCAAAGGTTTACTCCACCTGCCATCACCTCGTCTAGCCAAGTGTCCTGCCCAGTTCCATTTAAGTTCCACAACTCTTGTTCCGACAAGTTAAACTTTCGTCTGGCGTCGGATTTCTGTATTAGGAACTCGATCCAGCAGGTTGATGCCAAACATGGCGCGCTCCATGGCTCTCGGTGCAACTCGTACTCTGTACACGGTTTCCTTAATGAGTGGCCCCTATGAATTATGAATTTTTCCATACAATCCAATAATCCGGCAAACCCCTAGTTTTTAATAGTGCTGGATTAGTGAGACTCTACTGTATTGAACTTGCAATGTTTGTTTAGGTCAATACTTGCAACTGAATTTTAAACCAGCTCCCCCCAACCGATTGAGCTGAAATTTGAAATACATAAGTATGTAAAGAAACAAACATTGCAAGTTAAATAAAAGCATCTATCTTAGTACATTACTGCAGCGGCCAGCAAAAGAGGCATTGATGGACGAACGTGTAAATGCGGGCACACATACGTAAGTCGATCAATGCCTGGTTGTGGCCAAGGCTTGTACAGTACTTTTCTCAAATAATGCGAGGAAATTATAAAATAAAAAATACAATTACTTTTCAAAATCAATTACGAACAACGAACAACAATAATTTTCCCGCGTTAAAGTATTCATTTGTTTTTTTTTTTCAATAAACAGCTTTCTATTTGCAAGCCAGTTCGAAATTTAAATAAAACCTTTGATAAGTTACCTCCTTGGTTGCCACGTTTCGGAGTAAAAGATCGTTCCATTTTCAAATTACACGACAGATATATGAGTTTACTATGTAATTTATTTGGCCGCTAAACCAGGACAGATATGGATTTTCGTACAACTTTTGCCGGCCGCTGCTCGCACGTATTTGGCCAGTACAGCAATTTCGATTTATCTCGAAGATAAGGTCAAAATAATGCTCAAATTTCCAAGCATGTTTGAGAAAAAAGCTTATAATGCTCTGTGTAGCTTTGCTTTGGAAGCAAATTGGTCACAGGCAACTGATGAGGCTGTAGCAGTGGCATGGCCATTTAGTGGTCCTAATCCATTTAATCTTGTAGATCTAATGAGTCATTGACACGAGAAGAAGAAGCTGTAAAATGAAATGTACGGATTTTATGGTTTTTTAATTATTTGTATTCCACAGATATGAAGCTATGACCAGGATTTACTATAGAGGCGCGCACGCAGCTATCATATGCTATGAGCCTTCTTCTGAAGCGTCTTGGATGAGGCTCCGGCACTGGATGCAGGAGCTAAGGGTGGTAGAAGAGGTGATACGACTGAAAAAAAAAAGATGTTACCAAACACACAACACAATACAGCCCTTTCCCACGGCAACATCCCGTTTTTTGTAGAATCCCGTTATTAGTGTACTTGCTTCAATACTAGTATTCACACGAGTATCCTGTTTCCTATTTTTTGCTTGATACTGCACTACTGGACGGGATCCTGCAAAAAACGGGATGTTGCCGTGGGAAAGGGCTGATACTCAATACACTTTCACCATTCATGCTCTATTATTTTAACTCAATAACCGATTCGTAAATTTGAAAATAGAATGGAGGCTTATTGCATTCTTATTAAGCTAAATGGAAAATACAATCTCCATGACAAATCCTTATTTCAGTATATAATGAAAGAGGTAACAGTCCAATTGTAAAAAAAAACAATTGACACCGGGTATGCAAAAGTTCTGTTTAGCAACAAACCTGTTATATTAGGGGGCGTCTTATGTGGGGCGTTTTTAACGATTTTTGACCCCCCCTCCATCCCCTGGTGAGATGTCGTCGAACCCCTCATCCCCAACTGTTATCTCACGTGAGATTTTTCAAAATTTGTATTCATAGGGTAAATGCGTTGGACTTATTTTTTTTTTATTATTGATATTGGCCGAGACCCCACCGCCTCACCTGAATACCTCACGTATAGACGCCCCCTGTTGAAAAAAGCTTATTTTACTTTTTTCGCATTCTTAACTCTCGAACTCTTAACGCCCCACTCGCATTCGCTAAGCCCTTATACTGTTTCCTTTCAGGACTGCAAAGTATACCTATGTGGTACTAAAAAGGATCTTTTAGACGATGGATTAGTTACGAGACAAGTACCTGAAGACCTAGTGGCAACCTATTCTCAAGGACTGTGTGGTCATTTCCTAACATCTAGCAAAACCGGGGAAAATGTAGGTGAGTTATCTTGCTGATGAGTTGAACATGGGTTAGGTAGCTGAACACATCAAGAACGTAGAACCAAAACGGTGTATGCGAAGAAACTATATCTTTTTCATCCCCCTATCTCGGAAAGAGTATTTTTGCTCTTCGATATCTGAGTGCAAAAGCCGTTTTTAACCGCTAGAGGAGTAATTAAATTGAATTTAGAACATCGCGCGCATTAAGTTTGTGAATTCAAAACATCATTAAATCTATTTACTTCTACCTCCATGGTGCCGAATTTATCATACAACCTTTTTTAATTTGTTTAAAACCCAGACTCGGAACCTTCTTGGTGTATTAAATTTTTTGCATTTAGTCATTTCCTCGCTGAGGTGGAATGAAAAGTTACGCGTTGCACTCGAGTGCAAAGATATTGCATAGATTCCCTCGCTGACGCTCAGGATTCTAATTTTAGAATCCTTCGGTTGCTCGCTCATCAAAATTGAGCACGCGGTTAAATAGCAACTTTGCACTCTTGTACAGCAAATAACTAGTTTAGGGTTCCGTACACAAAAAGTCAAACGGAACCCGGACCTAAGACTCCGCTGTCTGTTTGTCCGTCTGTCACCAGGCTGTATCTCATGAACCGTGATAGTTAGACAGTTGAAATTTTCACAGATGATGTATTTCTGTTGCCGCTATAACAACAAATACTAAAAACAGTATATAACTTTAGAAGTAAAGACATCTTTTTTAAAACACCGTCGGACATCCCTCGTATAACAGAGAGAAGCGAGATCTCCAAATCAACTTGGGCAAATCGGCGTTGTATGTATGCATGTATGTTTGTTTGTCCGAGGATAACTTTCGAGGCGTTTATCCGATGATCGTGAAATTTGTTATATAGGTAGGTAGTGATAGCACAATTTTGGTGTGACTCAATGAGCGAAAAATGTGGGGGGTTTGTTGAGATATTGGGGTTCAAGAGGGGTAAAAAAAAACAAAATGGGACTATCTGATCAAGTGGCACATCTAATAAAAGGTGTCTGTGAGTACATTTCGATCCCGTTTTTATTTTTAGTTTAAACCTTGTAATTTTTAAGTTATTAGCCATAATAAAAACTGTACTTTGACAAAATTCACAGGGTACACCACCACCAGTGACCCCACAATGCTGAAATTTTGTATGCGTGTAGCTTAAGTGACACGAATATAGGCAAAAGTCTGAAATCCAGAATAACTGCAATTTCTACCCTAAGGAAATATAACCAAATACATGAACTCCCGTTACCTGTAATTTGAATGAAACTGTAGGTCAAGTAAAGTGGTTCTTCATTTCGCGGCACTCTATTTTGATAGTCAAAAATTACGAATAATATATATTTTTTTGTTTTTATGGGAGACTCGCGAGATCTCCGTTCGGGGCGAACCACTAGTTTGTATCGTGTTTTCTTTTTTTCAGATGAGCTCTTTCAAAAGATAGTTGACGACTGTGCAATCGACGCAAGGGTCATGGAAGACGTCAAAGCCCAAAAACTTAAGTTGCAACAAGAATTACCTCAGAAGACCAGAGAATTCTGCCTATGCTGATTGTCATACTGTGTTTTTTAGCTAGATGCTTTGTGATGCTAGATAATAATACAGCCTGTTTTATTATGTACGACATTAATTTAAAACACACATCCGGAATCGTATTAACTGATTTTAGAGGTGGGTTCAATACAGCTAGAATATTTATCAGCAGTTTTCATTTTTGTTTATTTGTTTGTTTGTTTGACGTGAACCGATTTCTATGAAATTTAGTATGTACGTAGATTATGACCTGGATTAACACATAGGCTACTTTTTATCACATAAATCAGGTCCCATGAGATAAAAATAGGGTGTCAAGTCATTTATTTCTAGGTTTACCTACACATTTAGTAGTGTAACGCGTAGGAAGTCGCGGACAATAACTAGTTTCCAATGAACAATTTTTAACGTAAATCGGCGCTTTGGCGACGATGCCGCTTAGTCAGTGTAACAGGTACACAGGGCTACACATCAACCTATACATTTCCAGTGTAAGCTGACCTCTCGTTCTATGAAAAGCCTACACAATGCGAGGTCAGCTTATACTGGAAATGTATAGCTTGATGTGTAGCCGTGTGTACCTACTTACAGGTGAATAAATATGATTTGTTTACATATTATATACAGGCTGTTTCACTGATATTCTCGGACTTTATTAAGGGTGTTTTAAAATTTAATATGTTCTATGGTACTTTTTGCACCTACTCCTCTAGAACTGCAACAAATGCTCCAAGATCTGAGCGCGGCAAGTCTTGAGGGTGGACTTCGAATGAACCAGTCGAAGACGAAGATCACCTAAAACAGCACGAAACGTAAGGTCGAGGTAGATGGACAGGTAATACAGTATGTCGATGAGTACATTTACTTGGGTCAGTTAGCTAGCTTCGGAAACAGGCAAGATAAGGAAATCGATCGCCGTATCGAGAATGCCTGGAAGAGCCTGGACTAGCAAGTCCATGAAGGAGCACATGAAGGGTGACCTTCCTCTGACACTTAAGCGCCAACTCATCGACATGTGTATCCTGCCCATCCTAACTTACGGTGCGCAGACATGGTCTCTGACTGAAGCCCAAAAGTCAAAGCTCAAGATTTGTCAAAGGGCAATGGAGCGCAGCATTCTCGGCTTTAAACGTGTCGACCGAGTGCGTAACACCATGCTGCAGACCGGCATTGCAGATGTAGGGGAAGAGATCGGCTGGGCTTAAGTGGGAATGGGCGGGCCACGTTGCCCGAATGCACTCCGAAAAATGGGCCCGTATTGCAACACCATGGACGCCTGAAGATGGCAGGCGACGTCGGGGTCGACCGAGAAAGCGT
This sequence comes from Philereme vetulata, assembly GCA_918857605.2. Lineage (NCBI taxonomy): Eukaryota > Metazoa > Arthropoda > Insecta > Lepidoptera > Geometridae > Philereme > Philereme vetulata. Next base: position 5,481,339 of record OU975427.1, on the reverse strand, counting down.
TGGCGGGACGATTTCGACACCTTCCAAAGAGGATGGTGGGAAATAGCGACAGATAGGGATGCTTGGAGGGACTTGGGGGAGACCTTTGCCCAGCAGTGGGACGAGATAGGTTAGAAAAAAATAAATGGTAATTAATTTGAATATAACCTATTTTATAGCAATACTAGCCGTTAGTCCAACACGTGTACCTATTTATTTAATGTCGTACATAACAAAACTTAGTATATGTCATATTATTAGTGATCGGCGTAGGTAGTACTATTCATGGGAATTAGTGACCGTCAGCTTAACATGGATATGCCTTCTAAATCCCGGGAAATATTTTTTTATTTTATAAAGTCATTGTAGTTGTACACACATCCATACATACATACAAACTTTCGAGTTTATAATATTAGTGGGATGCGAAAGTTTGGATATTTGTTTGTTACTCAATCACATCGTAACGGCTGAACCGATTTCATGACTATAGCCTGGATTAAAATATAGGCTACTATTGACAAAACACGTTGGGGGAAGCTAGTTTATGATATTAGTATGGACTAGCTGACCTGCCCGCAGCATCGCACGCGTGGTTTGTCAATGACTAAATTCCGATCATAACCTATTTATTTACCAAATTTCATTAACTAAAAGTTCATGATATTTTTTTCACGCCACCCGCTCGACAATATCAAATTATATGTCATGTAAACCTCACCGAAAGCAGGTCATTAAATCCCTACGGCTGAGCCGGGAGTAAAGTTGTACTGAATTTAATTATGCCCTCACGGGTATAATGCGATTTGAATTTGGAACCTCATCTGTATTTAAATTTGAACCAAAGAGAACCACACAATAAGAACTTATTCGTAAATCGAACTAACCTCTGCACAGAATGCATTCTGTGCTGAGGTTAGCTTTTAAGCGCCATTTTTCCAATATAGCGGCGCGAGCGGTAAAAATACGAGATGGCAAAGTCAAAATTGGGAAGGATCACATCAAATCATCTATAAAATTACCAATTTTCAAAACACTCGGAAAACTTTCCAGGTAACCACTATTTTTCGAACCAAATGACTGTACACCTGTTTAATATTAGTAATCTATACTAATATTATAAAGAGGAAATATTTGTATTTTTGTGTGTATGTTTGTAATGAATAAACTCAAAAACTACTGAACCGTTTTCAAAATTTCTTTCACAATTGGAAAGCTACATTCACCCTGAGTGACATAGGCTATATTTATTGCTAGAAAAGATTAGAGATCCTTACTAAAACTTGAGTAACGTAACCCAAGGTGTAAAAAAGTGCCCTAAAACGTCTTTCGTCGCATGCGCTGCGGAAACTATTGATGATAGAACAAAAGTATGTTCTACAATATTAAAGAACATATCAATATCTACAAAAAACTTCGTAATATTATAAAGAGGAACGATTTGTTTGTTTGTTTGTTTGTATTGAATATGATCCGAAACTACTGGACCGATTTAAAAAAATCTTTCACTGTTGGGAAGCTACACTATCCGCGGGTGACATAGGCTACTTTTTACCCAACTGCGCAGATTTTTTAAAAACGTTTATTTTCATGGCGCTTTGTATTTGCCGGATTTTTGACCAAGTAAAATTGTTATAAAACCTATGCAGTGATAAAAAGCCAGTTATACACTAGCTTAAGATGTGTTTAATTTATAATGTTTTAAAGTTAGGCAATTTTAATAAGAATATAAATGCTTATAATATTTTTTATTTTATTTTCGAGTTAGTTCAAGTATATTTAAGTTTTTCAAGTATATAAGGTGTTTGATAATATACGCACAAAAATGAAAGGGGTTATTTTGATGAGCATATTAAATAAATTTGTGAAATGTTTACCATAGAAATGTGAAATTTATTTTGGCATGTAAAAACAAACACTTTATTAAATTTATGTTGTGCTATTGCATAATGCTTGCCATCCAACCACAGATACTGTATTGGTGACGTCTCGAGATATCTCTTGTTGTCCCTTTCTAACCCAAAACCTGCAGCCATTTCCGAAAGAGATATCAAATCGGCCTTTCATTTTGGATGTCGATTGCAAGAGTAGGCAGTAAGTTTTATATCGAATTAATCACCTAAACTATGTCGATTTTCTTGTAATAACTAGTAGTTTTTTTTTTCGAGAAGTCTTTTATGTTTTGAGAAACCGTCACTTGAATATTGTTATTATTCATTACAGAATCAACAGCTAACAACAGTTAACAATGTAAACAATCCTTATAACTAATGCTTAATGCATTAGTTATATATATATATATATATATATATATATATATATATATATATACAATAACAGATTCTCAATTTATAGACTTATCTTTTATGAAATTAGTCACCTAGAGAAAAAGATTAAAAAACACTATATTAATTAAATTATATTAATTATCGTCAGTATATTACTAAACAACCTGTATTACTAGGATAAATGGTCAATGCCAATTATGGAACAGTGACATCTAACGGCAAGTAAAAGAACTAACTATCCTAGATTGCGACAACGAAGTGTTGAAAATTTGAGCATAACTATACTTGAAAAAACATAGCTTGATCTGTGCAACATTTGTTAAACTGACATTCCTAGGGTTGTTATGATACAGAAAAAATATCGATAGTAATTATCGATAGAAGCTTTGCAGTAAGACCAATTGTTGGACTTTTGAGGGCTCCAACAACCCGTAACGACTGCCATTCGATATTCGTATGGCAGCCGGGACCGACGGCTTAACGTGCTTTCCGAGGCACGACCAGACCAGTGCAAAAACCCATATTAATGCATACAAATATTTGCACTGAGCGAGGATCGAACCCGCGACCTCCTGCGCAGCAGTCGTGTTCACTACCGCTTCGCCACGAAGGCTGTCTGCCATAATTATATGTATATTGGATTATATTATGATTTGGGTAATAAAATGAAACTAATATTTTAATACATACATTTATTTGTTCCAAAGGAGTACACCCCAAATCAATATCCAAATCACTTTCAAAATCGCTAGAGCAATCTTGTAAATTTATAATGAACTCTTGTTCGCAAATATTAAATGATAAATTAATTTTGAATTAAGTTTTATACAAAATATCGATAGTTTATAGTCTGTGGTCACGATGATTCATCGCTCATCACTATAATTAGCTCAGCATGCCCATAAAGTATGACATTGACTGGTACGTTTCTCCGTACTGTTAAATTCAGAACTTCATAGGCGCGATTTTACTGACAGCTGTCCCAGAGATCAAGCTATGTTTTTTCTAGTATAGACTAGTGGATCGCCCCGAACTGAGATAACGCGAATCTAAAAAAACCCAAAATAAAATATTATTTATAACCTTTACCTAATAAAATCGTCTTAAAATGCTCAACCACCTACTTGACCTACAGTTTCATTCAAATTACAAATAACGGGAGTTCATGTTAATTGGTTACTCTTTTAGGGGTAATTTCATTGTTCTGGATTTCAGACTTTTCCCTATATTTGTGCCGTACACTACACGCATACCTTATAAATTTCAGCACTGTGTGGTCACTGGTGTACCCTGTGAATTTCGTCAAAGTTTAGTTTTTATTATGGCCAATAACTTAAAACTACAAGGTTTGAACTAAAAATAAGAACAGGGTCGAAACTCACAAAGACTTTATTAGACTTGCCACTTGACCGGATAGTCCCATTTTGGTTGCTTTTTACCCCTCTTGAACCCTAATACCTCAACATTTGTAGCTCATTTAGCCACACTAAAATTGTGCCATCACTACCTACCTATATACCAAATTTCACGATGATCGGATAAACGCCTATCCTCGGATAAACAAACATACATACTTACATACAACACCGATTTGCCTCCTCGCTTCGCTCGATCAATAACTAGGATAAAGAGGCAATGCCAATTACTGGAACGGTGACATCTAACGGCAAATAAAAGAACTAACTATCCTAGATTGCGACAACGGTGTATTTTGAGAATTTGAGCATAGCTTTAAAATACTTGTCAGCATCTGTCCGTAGACAGAAACACGTTGATCCTCATGACAAAATCATCTCCGCGAGAATATTTCAGTCATATACTCTCGATAGAGCGAATACTTCACAGAAACATTGACCGCCGGCGAGGTCGGCGAGTCCCTTCAGTTGCAGAGATATAGAGCAAACACTTCACAGATACACCGACCTCGCCGGCGAGGTCGGCGAGTCCCTTCAGTTGCCCATACAAGGTACAGACATGTACCTGGGCGTTACACTTCTATCCCCCCTGGCAATGGTACAAATCAAGGCTCGTACCTAAGTGGTGCCCTTGCGCTTGTTGCCTCATCAACACTTTCTGGGCTGAGCGCCCTCTGTCGGCCTCAGAGGCCAACAGTTAGTCCTTCAAAACAAATGCGATTAAGTACATAAGTTCTTTAGACACGTTGCCCGTAAAGAGGACTCAATGGAACGTCTAGGCAAGGCAGAGTGGAGAGCAAGAGACCGCGTGGCCACTCCAAGAAGTCAAGTCCATCACACACTACCATGACTGAATGTTCTCGCAATGCCTTCAATAGAGCTGAATGAAGACGCATTGCAAGAGCCGCTACTCAAGAGCTAAGACCTGACATAACCGTGATCACTCTGCCCAGAGTGCCCGATTAAGAAGAAGAGGTATTATTTGTCAGCAAGACCTTGGTAGGTACTAGGACCCCGAGGGCGTTATAAAGCTGACTATTATGTACGCCATAAGTATAAAGAAATAAATATTATGACATTCCCTTGCCAATACATCTATGAAAATCTGATGTATGTTCACACAATTAATTTAATTTTAATACTAGAAATAAAGATAAACTCGCTGTTGCCACTTGTTGACTCCATAAAGTTAGTAATAAAGGGCAAGGTGTTCACTTTTTTAACAAACTCCCAAGTGATACACAAAAACAGAAAATTAACAAATTTAAAACAAAATCTTTATAAAAAAGCCTACTATAAAATATCGGATTATTTAGATGATAGAGAAGCTTGGGATTGAAATTGCTCCAACTCGTTCAAAAGACGTATTTTATTTTCTTTATTGTTATGTATTCTAAAAGAATCATTAAAAAGAACAACCAGCCTTGTTTCTTGCCTTTATTTCCTGGCTTAGTCGCGATGGACAGGCAGTAAAATTGACGTTTTAAAGTGACACTTGTGATTTTAATGACAACAAGATATTGAATTAATTTTTGCCATACAGACAGACTTGGCAAAATCTGAGGGTTCCTAGTTCGACTGTAGGACCTTAAAACAGGTTATTTGAGTGTCCCAAACAAACATACCTACAAACGTGACTTTCCAATTTGATATTAGGATTTAACTTTCACATTTTGTTTTTTCAAGTCCAAGATTGTCAAGTGTTATACGTTTAAAGACGTCAGTGGACCTTTCTCTTTCGCAACAAAGAAAAAAATTACAACGAAATGGTATAGGTATATACTCCTGTCCGAAGTACACGGAAATAATCGTGAGACAGAGGCGCACTAAAGATTCAATTTATTTACTAGCTGACCCGCCCGCGGCTTCGCGCGTTGAAATTTCCCGTTCCCTTGGAAACTGCGGGATAAAAACTATTTATGACACTCTTGTCAAAGTGACGCTTCATGTAAATGACTTTACGTCGATGAACGACGGTTCAACTATATGGGTATTGTTCATACAAAAATACTAAAATCGCGATTAATAAATGGGAGTGGAGGGAGGAGGGTGAAAAATAAATAAATATCGCTGGACATTTCACACAACGCTGTCTAGCTCCAAACTAAGCTGAGCTTGTACCTACTATGGGTAGCAGATAACTGATAGAATACTTATATATTTTTTGTTTGTAAATACATAGGTACTTATAATATATGATAAGTATTTTTATATATTAGATTTAATAGTTGTATAAATACACATAAAATGTATAAAAGGTGGGCTTAATGCTAAAAGTATTTTCTACCTGCCAATCTCAGATGTAGCAAAAAAGGTTCACGCTTGAATAAACTGATAATAAACACGATAAGATTTTATGGATTGATAAAAACCTTTTGATCCCCCAACCTGATACTAAAACCTTGCCGTACACACACGATACAGATGCCAAAAGTGAGAGAAAACAGAACGTCCGTTCAGATCTACGAGTAATGGGTTCCTTCTACCTATAGGCTGTTTGATAATATATGCACAAAAATGGTAAGGGTTATTTTGATGAGCATAATAAATAAATTTGTGAAATGTTTAACATAGAAATGTGAAATTCATTTTGACATCTAAAAACAAACACTATAATAAACTTATGTTGTGCTATTGCATAATGCTTGCCATCTAACCACAGATACTGTATTGGTGACGTCTCGAGATATCTCTTGCTGTCCCTTTCTAACCAAAAACCCGCAGCCATTTCCGAAAGAGATATCAAATCGGCCTTTCTTTTTGGATGTCGATTGCAAGAGTAGGCAGTAAGTTTTATATCGAATTAATCACCTAAACTTAGTCGATTTTCTTTAAAATTTTATAATATAACTAGTAGTTTTTTTTCGAAAAGTATTTATTTATGTTTTGAGAAACCGTCACTTGAAAATCGTCAGTATATTACCAAACAATCTGTATATCACTAATTAATGTTGATGTAGGAGTCAGTTGCCTTATTCATTGGACCAGACGCCTCAATATCAAAAAGGAAATACGCCCCCTTTTGGTATATTTATACACTATCAGTTATTTACTCTGATATAAAAATACCTATTATTATCCGATTTTATAAAGTATGTTGCTGGGAGCCGTTGGGTGCAGGTCGCGGAAGATCGGTCGCTCTGGAAATCCATCTTCAACAGAACGGCCTACGGCTATGATGATAACATGATGACAAAATACATCAACGTCATCATGGTTGGCCTCTAACATGTAGATGTTAGATAGCGTTGCCAGATTTTGTTTTGTCAAGTCGGGATTTTGAAACTTTTTGAGTGAAAAAAGCGGGATTCTTTCGTCGAAAGCGGGACATAGTAATAAACAGTATATAATCAGAAGTTTTTAAATATTTATCTTTTTAATTAAGTTTTAAGCCCGTCACAGACTTAGCTATAATATATATTAATATTTTTATAGCTAGGCATATTACTATACATTTTCTATACTAATTTTCGAGTGACCGCACACTCGGCTATAATATATATTTCTGTGACGTTACCAAGCTATACCGTAATATAAATTATTGCATATTAATGCGTGCGAACACTAGGACTACCATTATAAAAATATAGGCAACATATATATTTCTCAGTGTGTGGTAGCTTGCTATAATATACAGTGTTTTTTTAACTGTAACAGTACGGCAGCACCCATAACCAGAGGAGGTACAGGTGCAGTTTCTTTTAAAAAATCAGCTCGTTTTCGAAGAAAAACATTTTGGCATTAAATTTTTTTGGTCAAGTGTGAGTAGCGCCTTAAAATGAATCAAGTTGTTAAAATTTTGTTTTGATGCCGATCGATGCAGTCTTTTGGAAGGATCATTTTATTGTATTGGATGAAAAAAATCTGAACAGCGGAAGTTAGTCAAATTTGATATAAAGTATTCTCATACAACAGGACAAACCAAAATTCTTTCTACGAAAATTTTTTTAGATTCTAATTGCACATTAAAGAAGTATTAATACTGTAGCGATTAAGAAGTTTAGGAACTCCATGGAGTTCCTCTTAATCGCTAAAGTATTAATACTTCTTTAATGTGCAATTAGAATCTAATAAAATGTTTGTAGAAGGAATTTTGTTTTGTCCTGTTGTATGAGAATACTTTTTATCAAATTTGCCTAACATCCGCGGTTCAGATTTTTTTTATCCGATACAATAAAATGATTCTTACAAAGGACTGCATCGATCGACATCAAAAAAAATTTACCAACTTGATTCATTTTAAGACGCTACTCACACTTGACCAAAAAATTTTTAATGTCAAAATGTTTTTCTTCTAAAACGAGCTGATGTTTTAAAAGAAATTGCACCTGTATCTCCTCTGGTTATGGGTGCTGCCGTACTGTTACAGCTAAAAAAAACACTGTATATTATAGTACGGTATATTAATATATATTATAGCTAAGTCTGTGACGGGCTTTAAATTACGTTCACGTGACAATAGATAGCAAATATAGCAATGGAAAATGTATTTTAATAAAAATATGATATTTTAAATCAAGTTTACCTTATCGTTACGTAGTTGAGTCTTATTCGTCTTCTGAATAAAAAAAATAATACACAAAAATATATATAATATATCGAGATACCCCGAAAAGCGGGACTCAGTCTGTCCCGCGCGGGACATTAAATTTTGATTCTTCTTCTTAGCGTGTCAACAGTTCTACGTTTTCGTTTATATCATGTTGGACAGGTGTTTGGCCACAACAATAGCATTAGGCGAGGCGGTTATTAGCGGTCCTCCATCGTGCAGGTGTTAGATTTTTTAAAAGAAACTGCACCTGTAACTAAAAAAAACTGAATTTAACAAACAAATTCAAATAACAGCAATAACAATACAATTAAGAACGCGACTGTACCCTGGATGTGCGCGAGGTGTCGTATCACTGCGGGGGACGAAATGCGACTGGAGAGCCAATCGGCGCTACGCACGCCCGCCCTTCATCCCGCTAGCCTTATTTTTTTCTTCTGCGCAATAACAGTCAGCGCTAAAGTTTCGTGCCGCTACTTATACTTCAAAAGGTACTTTCAAGGGATATTGCGAATATTTGCATTCGCATCCGTAAATGCGGAGCTTCCGCATCGATTTGGACATCTGTTCGGAGATATGTATATGATATAAACTAGCGATTACGGAGTTCCTAGTATTACTTATGGGACCTATTTCGCAGATGCACTGTGACTATCTGGTATTTCCCGATTCCCAGTTATATTTGAACTTTGAACAATGTTCTAATTATGTGCCAGAAATGAGTTTGAGTCATTATTATATTATATACCTAGTGGTTCGCCCCGAACTGAGATCTCGCGAGTCTACCATAAAAACAAAACAATAAAATTTTGTTATCTTTGTATGTATGTTTGTTTGTCCGAGGATAACTTTCGAAGCGTTTATCCGATCATCGTGAAATTGGACTATCCAGTCAAGTGGCACGTCAAATAAAAGGTATTTGTGAGTACATTTTGACCTTATTTATATTTTTAGTTTAAACCTTGTAAGATTTTTGAAATCATCTCAAAAATTTCAAGCCTAGACAATGAAATTTTGAAATTTTTGAGATGATTTTAAAAATCTTGGAATTTTCCGTATGTGTTCGGATAACACTATAAATAAAAACACTATTTAAACCTTGTAGTTTTTAAGTTATTAGTTATAATAAAAACTAAACTTTGGCAAAATTCACAGGGTACGCCAGTGACCCCACAGTGCTGAAATTTGGTATGCGTGTAGCCTTAGTGACACAATTAAAGGGAAAAGTCTGAAATCCAGAATAACCGGAATTTCTACCCCAAAAAAATTTACCCAATTTACATGAACTTCCGTTACCTGTAATTTGAATCAAACTGTAGGTCAAGTAATTTGGTTCCTATTTTGTGTGGCACTATTTTATTAGTCAAAGATTAAGGTCGGCTTTCACAACGATCCCTAAACGTATTTAGTGACCAAACATGTTTAAATTGTACGTATTTGTATGATTTGACAACTCCTTTAAAAATATTTAGCCGCTAAATACGTTTAGGCATCGTTGCGAGTCGCCCTAAGAATATTTTTTTGGGAGACTCGCGAGATCTCAGTTCGGGGCGAACCACTAGCATTTTTAAAATGACTGAAATGATAGCCTGTGCGTGAACCGACACGAGCTAACTTATTTGTTATGGCTTTTTGGCTTTTTGTTTACAGAATATTAAGTAAGAATTGGGAAAACCAGTCCAAAAATCGGGAGTTGGTAAAAATCAAGTTTAATTCTTGATCGTATTAAAAAACAATTTGGGGGGGTTTTCCTGAGTACATCTCCTATCTAGCCACAGCGTCCGGCAAGAATCGTACAATGTCTGAGTATTATGGTAAATACTTATAACCTTAGGTTATGGTGCAAGTTGTAAACTTTAGAGAAATGGTACTCGCCATCGGCAGGGAATCCGTCAACACACCTTGGAGACGATCTGGTCGCTTACCGTAGGTTCCATAGGAATTTTCTCCCGCGAACACTTCGCTTGTGGAATGATCTGAGGTTTTCCCTAGGAACTACAGTATAGGGTTCTTCAAAAGGGGCGTTTTGAAAATTTTAAAGGGTCGGCAACGCGCGAGTAATACCTTTGGTGTTACAAACGTCCATAGGCTACGGTAACCGCTTACTAAAGGTATGTATGTTTGCTAACTTAGTGGTATAAAAAAAAGTAGCAGTATCTCAGTATCAGCGGTCATATCTTTTTTTGAAATTTATTTAAAGATTTATATTACACCAAAACAGCACACATATTTTATCACTTTATAGCCAGTTACCAGATTTATGACGACAGTCATAAACACATTTCTGATGCGTGCACCAATTAAAGGTGTGTACAACATACGTTCACGACTGTGAAAATATAATGAATGTTTACATATACATAACTAAACTAGTGATTCGCCCCGAACTGAGATCTCGTGAGTCTCCGATTAAAACAAAAAAAATATTATATGTAATCTTTGACTATCAGAATAGTGTCACGAAATAAGTAATCAAGTAACTTAACCTACAGTTTCATTCAAATTTCAGGTAACGGGAGTTCATGTGATTTGGTTCGCTTTTTTGGAGTTTAAATTGCAGTTATTCTGGATTTCAGACTTTTGCCTATATTTGTGTCACTTAAGCTACAAGCATACTAAATTACAGCATTGTGGGGTCACTGGTGTACCATGTGAATTTCCTTAAAGTTTAGTTTATTATGGTTAATAACTCAAACACATGAATTTACGAGTACCTTTCATTTGACGTCCTATTTGACCAGAGTGCCTCATTTTCATTTTTACCCCTCATAAACTCGTAATATCTCAACAACTCCCCAACATTTTTAGCTCATTTAGTCACACCAAAATTGTGCCATCATTATCTACCTATGTATTAAATTTCACGATGATCGGATCAACGCTTCGAAAGTTGTCCTCGGACAACCATACATACATACAACGCCGATTTGCCCAAGTTGTTTTAGAGATCTCGCTTCGCTCGATCATCTAATACTAACTAATAAGTGTTCCGATGTTGTTTCGGAGCACGAGTGCTTCATTGCTTACAATTTAATGTTACAGAGATTCTGGAAGAGATGGCAGAACGCTCGCTATCTCCAATGAGATATTTTTAAACAGTTTGTTTTTGTAAGAGCTGTACGTGTCATTGAATATATCAAGATGATTGACTGTAACACTGCAATCGTTGTAAGTTCGACTTATTCGCAGTATTGGTTAATTGTAACCGAGGTTTGTTTTGGGTGTTGGCTTACTGAATATTTTGGAAATTCTTTGTCTTGGGTAGTTGTACGGAGCGCTTAGAATAATGTTCTTCAGAATGGCTGGACAGTCGAATAAGTCATGGACTATTTTATAGAAAAAGGAGATATCTCGAATTTTTCTCCTATCGCGTAAAGTATATCTGCCGCAGAACCGATAACCGTTGGGGTAAACGTGTTCTGCAGTTTACCACGTTTAAGCAAGCGAAGTGTAGGACGCTCTCCGGCTAGATGGAGCGACGATTTGCGCGCTGTGGCAAGGATTGGAAGAGAAGAGCTGAGGATCGGGCTCAATGGCGCCCTAGCAGAAACCTACGTCCTGCAGTGGACTGTTATAGGTTGATGATGATGTAAACTTTAGGCATCATAATTACAAAAAACAAGTAAAATTAACGATATAAAAAACTCCACTTTTTGCGTCGGGGGCTAAAAACTGACATCGCTAAGAACCACGCTAGTCAAACTATCATTATATTAAAAAAACCACGTCAAAATCGGCCCATTCGTTTGGGAGCTACGATGCCACAGACAAACACAAAGGAATAGGTACCTACATAAATATTTAAATACATATCTACCTTAAACTATAAGCATTAAGTTCGTCTAAATATTGTTTTATTAGTGCAAAAAGAATTTTCTAAACTAACAAAAAAAATTTAAAATAAATTATTCGTAATCTTCGACTATAAAAATAGTGCCACGAAATAAACATCCACCTTACTTGACCTACAGTTTCATTCAAATTACAGGTAACGGGAGTTCATATTAATTGGTTAATTTTTTAGGGGTACAGAATGCAGTTAATCTGGTTTTCAGACTTTTGCTTATATTTGTGTCACTAAAGCTACACGAATTCCAAATTTCAGCATTGTGGGGTCACTGGTGTACCCTGTGAATTTTGTCAAAGTTTTGTGTTTATTATGGCTAATAACTCAAAAATTACAAAGAAGAAACTAAAACACAATTGAAATGTACTAACGAAGATCTTTTATTTCACGTCCCACTTGACCTAATAGTCTCATTTTCATCATTTTTACCCCTCTTGAACCTCAATATCTCAACAACTCCCGAACATTTTTAGCTCATTTAGTCACACCAAAATTGTGCCATCACTACCTACCTATGTATTAAATTTCACGATGATCGGATCAACGCGTCGAAAGTTATCCTCGGAGAAACAAACATACATACGCTCTAAAGCTATAAAGTTTTCGCGACTTTTCTTTCCCCGCTCTCTTTTGACTTGCACCCATCAATGATCACTGACGTATCGGCGCTCGCGCATGCCGCAAACTTGTCATTATTAATGACGCCCAGTTGCCCCAGGGCTGCCTCAGCCAAGTTATTTGGAAATCCAATCAATAAAGCACTTCCGGTTACAAACCAAATAACTGTGAATGTAAAAATAATTGGGAAAGACGCGGTTTAATCACAACACAACCTATAGAAAATAGGTTCCCTAAACTTACAGTCGTCGTTACAAATTTTCCGGGTTTGGATGTTTGCCTATCTATACTAATATTTTAAAGAGGAAAGATGTGTTTGTTTGTATTGAATTGGCTCCGAAGCTACTGGACCGATTTAAAAAATTCTTTCACTGTTGGGAAGCTACACTATCCCCGGGTGACATAGGCTACTTTTTATCCAACTGCGCAGAAGGAGGGTAATGTTTTTATTGAAAAACTACGCGTGCGAAGCTGCGGATTGGTCAGTTAGTATTTTATAAGAATGTATTTACAAAACAAAGCAACAAGCTCTTCTTAGTTTGGGGCTAGATAGCGCTGTGTGAAATGTCCAGCAATATTTATATAATATTTATTTTATTTGTAGACGCTCCTAACCTAGACGTACTACGTAGCCACTATTTTATTGATAGAGCGAAGCGAGATCTCTAAATTAACTTGTTCAAATCGGCGTTGTATGCATGTTTGTTTCTTTGTCCGAGGATTACTTTCGAAGCATTGATCCGATCATCGTGAAATTTAATACATAGGTGACTAAATGAGCTAAAAATGTTAGGGGCTTGTTGAGATATTGGGGTTCAAGAGGGGTAAAAAAAATGAGGCTATGAAGTCAAGTACGACGTCAAATGAAAGGTATTCATTAGTAAATTTAGACTTCGTTTTTATTTTTTGTAATTTTTTTATAATTTTTGAGTTATTAGTCATAATAAAAACTAAACTTTGACTAAATTCACAGGGTACACCAGTGACCCCACAGTACTGAAATTTGGTATGCGTGTAGCTTTAGTAACACAAATATAGGCAAAAGTATGAAATCCAAAATAACTGCAATTTGCACCCCAAAAAAGAGGTTCCAAGTTACATGAACTCCCGTTACCTGTAATTTGAATGAAACTGTGGGTCAAGCTTTTGGTTGTTTTTCGTAGCACTATTTTATTAGTCAAATATTAAGGCCGGCTTGCAACACGATCCCTAAACGTATTTAGCGACTAAAAATGTTTAAATTTTACGTATTTGTATGATTTGACAACTCCTTAAATCATATTTAGCCACTAAATACGTTTAGGCATCGTTGCGCGAGTCGCCGTAATAATATTTTTTTTTTGTTTTGGGCGACTTGCGAGATCTCAGTTCGGGGCGAAGCACTAGTAATAATATTGTTTTATATTAAATGTGTGTTATGTTAATAGATTGTTGTACACACGGCTACACATCAAGCTATACATATCCAGTATAAGCTGACCTCCCATTCTACGAAAAACCTACACAATGCGAGGTCAGCTTATACTGGAAATTATAGCTTGATGTGTAGCCGTGTGTACATACTTTGTTGTAATCTAACACCTGGCCTTTTAAACAGACAGGCGCAAATTCAGTACTGCCTCTAGGGGCAATTTTTATGTGATATCAACTAGGCCAGAACTATCTGACAGAAAATTATTTAAAAACTAGCTGACCTGCCTGCAGTTTCGCACGCATGGTTTGTCAATAAAAACATTACTATCTTTCTGCGCCAATCGGATAAAAAGTAGCTTAAGTTACTCAGGAATAATGTATCATTCTGATGATGAAATAGTTTTTTAAATCGGTCCAGTAGTTTTTGAGTTTATTCGTTACAAAAATACAAATCTTTCCTTTTATAATATTATAATTTTGGTAGGTATTTCTATTAACTTTTAAAATGTAAAAATTGGTTATTGTGACATTACGATAATAGTTGGACATATGGTTGCATATCACTCTTGGTAAAACATGTTGTTACTGCCACTACAATATGATCCAGCATGCTAATTAATAGATTATGTTATATGCATGTTAACCTACACATGTTAAGCAAATATATATCTTTTGTGTTTTTACAGTTTTTTTTCTGAACAGTAACGTATTGTTGAATTTTTTCTTCGCTCACCTCTCGCTTAGCTCCCTCGCACATTTCTGCTGGTAACGGGCCAGTAGTATCAATAAATGCCTTATTACCTAAGCCAAATTGCTGCCGTGTCGCTATTGTGTCGTGTGAAAGAGATGGCCTGACTAGCCATCTCTTTCACACGTGAGGTACGTACTATTCGTGTGAAAGGGATAACCTGATTTGTCTTATGTCATGCTGAGCTGAGTAACTATTCATCTCCACACAGAGCTTTCAAGTTAGTTAGTTTGTTAGTGCTTAGGTTAGATTTTATTGTTGTTGTGTTTTATTTTCCTTTACTACTGTGTGGTTGTTTAATAAAATGTTTTCTTTCTTTTTTTCTTTTTTTAATAAGGAGGCCGGTTACCTAGTATTTATAAGTAGGTACTTTATGTTTTTAGGGGCAATAGCACCTATCGCAATCTGAATCCGCGCCTGTACATGACCAACATTATCCTACATACAAATAGGTACAAATACGAATCATTTAATGAATCACGTAGGTATGTAGGTATTATTAAATGGAAATTGACAATACATTAAAGAATGTAGGTCTCCTTGATCTAGACTAGACTATAGGTGACTAGATTTAGGCTGTTAGTCATTTCCAGGGAGTTGCGAGTGCGATGACTCGTCGTTTCACGTGAACTTATGCCTATACAGGAGTTAGGTACGCACTGAACAATCGGTAAAAGGAGATCTTCAATTCAGCTCGGACGAATCGGCGTTTCTATGTTTGTATGATCCCCAAATCTAATTGGAAAAGTGGCCCATTTTTGTATGTATGTTACACTAGCTGACTAATCCGCAGCTTCGCACGCGTAGTTTTTCAATAAAAACCCTTCTTCTGCGCAGTTGGGTAAAAAGTAGCCTATGTCACCCGGGGATAGTGTAGCTTCCCAACAGTGAAATAATTTTTAAATCGGTCCAGTAGTTTCGGTGTCTATTCAATACAAACAAACAAACAAATCTATCCTCTTTATAATATTACGAAGTTTTTTGTAGATATTGATATGTTCTTTAATATTGTACAACATACTTTTGTTCTATCATCAATAGTTTCAGCAGCGCGTGCGACGAAAGACGTTTTTTTGACGGCACTTTTACTACACCTGGGGTTCCGTTACTCAAGTTTTAGTAAGGATCCCTAATCTTTTCTAGCAATAAATATAGCCTATGCCACTCAGGGTGCATGTAGCTTTCTAATGGTGAAAGAATTTTTGAAATCGGCACAGTAGTTTATGAGTTTAGGTATTCATTACAAACATACACACAAAAATACTCGTACAAATCTTTCCTCGTTTATATATCTTTATTAGTATAGAAGTATAGATATTATAGATATAGGTATGTTTGTCTGAGGATAACTGTCGCAGCGTTAATCCATTTCCGTGATATTGTATGGTAGGTATTGACATATTCCTAGAGTAACTAAACTAGTGGTTCGCCACGAACTGAGATCTCGCGAGTCTCCCACAAAAACAAAAAAATATTATTTGTAATCTTTGACTATCAAAATAGTGCCACGAAATGAATAACCAAATTACTTGACCTGCAGTTTAATTCAAATTACAGGTAACTGGAGTTCATGTTAATTGATTGTTCTTTTTTGGGGTAGGAATTACAGTTTTTCTGGTTTTCAGACTTTTCCCTATGTTTGTGTCACAAAAGCTACACGCGTACCAAATTTCAGCACCGTGGAGTTACTGGTGTACCCTATACATTTTGTCAAAGTTCAGTTTTTATGATGGCTAATAACTTAAAAACTACAAGGTTTAAACTAAAAATAAAAACAGGGTTGAAATCTCTACTAATATTATAAAGAGGAAAGATTTGTATTTTTGTGTGTATGTTTGTAATGAATAAACTCAAAAACTACTGGTCCGATTTAAAAAATTCTTTCACCATTGGAAAGCTACATTCACCCTCAGTAACATAGGCTACATTTTACACAACTGCGCAAAGGAGGGTAATGTTTTTATTGAAAAAGTACGCGTGCTAAGCTGCGAATTGGTCAGCTAGTGTACTAATAAAGACCTTTCATTTGTTGCGCCATTTGACTCAATAGCCTCATTTTAATTTTTTTTACCCCTTTTGAACCCCAATATCACAACAAACCCCCTACATTTATAGCTCATTTAGTCACACCAAAATTGTGCCATCACTACCTATATACCAAATTTCACGATGATCGGATAAAAGCTTCGAAAGTTATCCTCGGACAAACAAAAATATATACAACGCCGATTTGCCCAAGTTATTTTGGAGATCTCGCTCGGTAAGCTAAAAGGGGGGAGGGGTTTGTTGAGATAATGTCCAAGGGTGAATAAAAACAAAAAAATTATTCATCCTTGACTTGACACAATATTGTGCTTTGAGACTAACAAAAACGCTTTAAAAAAAATTACGACTTGAGACGTTCTACGTATTTAAATATTATCCCACTAATATTATACACGCGAAAGTTTGTATGTGTGGATGTATGTATGTTTGTTACTCTTTCACGCCGGAACGGCTGAACCGATTGCGATGAAATTTGGTATGTACGTAGATCTTAAACTGGATTAACACATAGGCTACTTTTTATTGGCAAACCACGCGTGCGAAGCCGCGGATTGGTCAGCTAGTATTAAATATGTGGAAGAAATAATCAATCACATCAAAAAATATGACTACATTCTTTTAAGGAAAAAGCCCAGGTAAGTATAATTTTTTTAAGTTATTAAGTAGTGGTCTCTGTCCTAAATAAATGCGGTTTTATATACTCGTACATTATCAGACGCAAACAACCGAAGTGGCAACCATGATTATTATAGCGTGTAGCGAGCGAGCTCAGTGTGCTCGAGTCTCTTGAACGGTGTTTACAGAATATTTCCATAACCCAATTAAAAAGGAACCTGTTTTTAATCGCGAACGGTGCCAAAAAGAACCTTTTTTGTGATTTTGAATTTAAAGAAATGTGATTTTAGGTTTCTATAAAGATTTTTCCATTGCAAAAAAAAGAACAACAAACTAGTTTCATATTTCGAATAAATAATATTAGAAGTGATACGAAAACAACCATAGTCAAATTTAGAACGTCATAAAAACTTTTTATGTGAGACTTGGTGGAAAATCTGTGTTTTTTTAAATATTCCATTGTTTTTGTGGCGAGTGTGGACAGTGTTTGAGATTATAATAATCACAATGACATTTTAATTGTGATTTGATTACACGTTATCTTGGTGAGTAAAAACTGGAACATATTAATTTATTCTACTGTGATTTGCAGGTATTTTAAACCTTTTGAACTGTGTTATTAGGATGAAAATCGTTTCTTTGTAGATTTGTTTTTATAAAATGTGTTATTTAGTATTCTTATGCTTACTAATGCGTAGTGCGGTACAGACGACTTTGTTAAGGTTGAGGGTTCAAATCTTCTTAGTTAGGTCATAAATATTACCAAGTAAATAACCTAGGTACCTACCGCTGTAAAACAGTGTTTCCTTTTAGGGCGGGTTGCTTCATAAAAGTCCAGATATCTACTCTAATAACATCTCTATAATATTTTTTTTTCACCTTAATTATAACAATACCTGTTTTCCACAGTATACAACCACAAGTAACTTTTTAACAAAAATATAACTGATTTCAGATAACGGAAAAGACCAAACTACTGAACCAATTTCGATGAAATTGGACAATCAGAAAGTACTTATATCCTTTTGAGTAAAAAAAAATTCTGAAGGGAACCACAAACCAACATATTATAAATAAATAAACATTGTTGAACATGTCACACAGCCAGCAGCGCTATCTAGCCCCAAACTAAGCAGAGTTTGGTAAACCTGGGAACCAGATAACTAATACAATGCTTACATACTTTTTTTTTTTTGTAAATACATACTTATCATATATAGAAAAACATCCAGAACCGGAACAAATATCTGTAGATCATGAAAACATTTGATCCGCGGCGGCAATCGAACCCGCTACTTCCTGCGTCGCCCTGCGAACAATTAAATTCTGTTTTCTATCTTTTTATGATCATCTCAAGGTTTTGATATCCATATTGCTTTATTTGCAAGAAAATCACATGCGAGGCAAAATACCTGACGGCCTCCATATTTTTTGTCAGTTCTTGTACCTATGACACTATCAAGGACGCAACAAATTTATTTAGGCGCGTTCGGTATTTTTTGAGATGGGAAAAAACTATTCAACTCGCTAACATTGTTACCGTTACCGACACCTCGGTGTATAAGTATCATTAGTGTGTACTCCTGTACACTTTTCTAACTTTTATGATAAATCTTTCACTGTACAAGCTATCCGTCTATGGAACTCTCTCCACACATTAGAACTGCCAAATCCCTTCCTATCTTTGAACCAGTTCTATTTAAACATCTGCCTGCACTACATTATGCTGATTTCTCATCTTCTCATCTATCGTTACGCTATAAGTAGCGGCACGAAACTTTAGCGCTGACCGTTATTGCGCAGAAGTAAAAAATAAGATACCTGAGAGGGGCTAGCGGTATGAAGGGCGGGCGTGCGGAGCGCCGATTAGCTCTCCAGTCGCATTGCGTCCCCCGCACTGATACAACACCCCGCGCACATCCAGTGTACAGTCGCGTTCTTAATCGTATTGTTATTGCTGTTATTTGAATTAGTTTGTTAAATTTTGTTTTTTTAAGTTTGTTTGTGATTTTAAAGTGAATATGCCTAGAAGAAATACTGTTATGAAAAGACAGGCAAGGAAAATGGTTTATGACGTGAATTGGTTTTACTTAAAAAACGTTAGTGATTGATTTCAATCATTATTATAAATACGGGATTTATCACGTACGTGCGAGGCGAGACGTTATTCGGAGCGGATCGCACTCACCCTGATGAAGGTTCACGAATTGAACCGAAACATTGTCGGTCAAAACACCGATAAGACGGTATGTGATAAATCCCGTATTTATAATAATGAGTGAATTGGTTTTTTAAAAAGGGAATCTAATGAATTAATTGATTCTTTGAAACAAATCAAAAGTGAGATTGATAAAGCTACAAGTACTTTACTCAGTCATTCGGACAGCAGCGCTGTAAATTTGAGCCAGATAAAACAAACTCCCGAAGTTATTAAGGCAGGAAAAATTTAATTAAATGGCGATTTAGGGAAAATCCAAAAAAGGACAGCAGAGTCTACAAATACGTCAATTGCAACGGTAAGCAACATCTCCAATTAAGCCAATAGTGGCTATTGGCTATTGTATTGCTTGCGCGACAGTACCCATGCGCAGCTATCCTTTCCGCGTATCGTTCAGCGTTAGACTTACATGCCGCGACTTATACTCTTGGTTTTTATTTCACCCTTCTATTATCTACCCATATATACCTACTTATAGTATCTTATTGATCAAAGCGAGATCTCTAAATCAACTTAAGTTAATCGGCGTTATATGTATGTATGTTTGTCCGAGGATAACTTTCGTAACGTTGATCCGATCATCGTGAAATTTAATACATAGGTAGGTAGTGATGGCACAATTTTGGTGTGACTACATTTTTGAATTGAATTTTGTTCGTCCAGTTGTATGAGAATACTTTTTATCAAATTTGACTAACTTTAGCTGTTCAGATTTTATTCATCCGATACAATAAAATGATCCTTACAAAAGACTGCATCGATTGGCATCAAAAAAAAATTTTTACCAACTTGATTCATTTTAAGGCGCTACTCACACTTGACCAAAAATTTTTTAATGCCAAAATGTTTTTCTTCGTAAACGAGCTGATGTTTTAAAAGAAACTGCACCTGTATCTCCACTGGTAATGGGTGCTGCCCTACTGTTACAGTTAAAAAAAACATGTAAGTACACTGTTTATTCAATATTCAATTATTTTTATTAATAACTACCGTCCTACGCTCTCGTGAAATCCAGTCCATCCAAAGGTTGTCTGGAAGAGATCGCTTTTAGCGATATGACCGCCAATTGTATTTTTGCGTGTACTGTTATTTGTTTTTTATTTACAATAAAGTGTTTTCTATATATCTAGTCGGTTCAAGTGTTCTCTTCTACCAGCACTCCCGGAGTGCCACTATTTTTGTTGGAAGCCCCATTTATCTAATCCTACCTCTCGCTATTAATTTTACGCAGTAAATGATGCCCTTTTCAATCAGATAGCGCCTATCACTTGAGCGAAGAAGCTTTGTACGAAGAAGGTGCGTAGGGGACCCCTACTGTAGGTACACTAGTGTACCTCTACTAGGGTTACATTAGTGTACCTACAGTAATTTGAGTGCTCAAAGTCGATTATCTGTATTAAGACAGATTCGTCAATTAGAAAATTTGAAAAAAATATTACAATAGATAAAAATAAGGGTATTAACAGTATCCTAACAAGTGCAAAATCGAACGAAATCACAGTCTTAGTATGCCTGAACTATTCAGCAGCTTTGAATTAATTGGATTAGGCTGAAGCTTTCATTTTTCGAAGCTATCACTAATCTGACGCTAAAAAATCTGTCGTCAGTGACGGCGCTAGACCAAACGTGGACGTAGGCAACATTTTTTTTATACATTATAGGCTTGCGTTTGACCACGATCTCGCCTAATGGCGCGCGATGATGCAGTCTACGATGGTACACGCTTGCCTAGAAGAAACGTATTCACTGGCGTCTTAGGTTGTAGCTATCAGGAAACACTGATACGCCTTATCCACTCTTTGGCGGTGCGCATAATAAAGATCGAAGGAACCGCTTTGTGCGAATGGGAGGTATATCTACCATATAGCGGTGGCGCACCGCAGAGCGTCTGGTTGTCCGTTGATAGAATGGAGATGGTGGGATTAGGTTGAAAAGTTCCGCCGCGCACTCCCTGAGGTGTACTCTATAAAAAACCGAGAGGCTAGCAACCTTTCGTCGATGCTCCAGGCTGAGGAGCATTGCATCAACTAGCTCATCGTTGCCTATGAGCTTCTTGGCCCTTCTCTCAATATAGGTAATCCAGAGCTTCAAGTTGGTACTTCGCTGATCCGTCCCAGAGGTGAGAGCAGTACTCCAAACACGACCGGACTTGTGGTTGGTACAAGTTGAGCAACTGTCCCGGTGTGAAGTAGTGCCTCACCTTTGCGAGTATACCAAGCTTTTTAGCAGCCAACTGGGCTTTCGACTCAATGTAGGACATCAGCTTTGCGAGGCCCCTTTCATTTTTCACTCAAAAAGAAAACTGTAATTAAATGAGCTGAATTATACACTAATGTATGAGTTTTATTGCTAATCAAATCTTCTTTTTCCTGCCCTTTTCCCACATTACGTGGGGTCGGCACAACATGTGTTTTTCTTCCATACCTCTCTATCAGCCGTCTCTGTTGTCACTTCTTTCTTACCCATATCATTCTTCACACAGTCCATCCATCTCTTCTTCGGTCTTCCGCTAGTTCTATATCCATCCACACTCATATCTAACATTGAAATATAATCAAACTGTTATAACCCACCCGCGGCTTCGTACGCGTGGTCTGTCAATAAAACATTACCCTCCTTCTGTGCAGTCGCGTAAAGTGTATCCTATGTCTCAAGTTCATTCATAGTCTATCTAGGTATATAGGTACCAAATTCCATTGAAATCGGTCGAGCCGTTAAGTAGTGAAAAGGTAACAAACAAACACAGAGACAGAGTTACTTTCAAATCGGTATATACACACGGCTACTCATCAAGCTATATATTCCAGTATAAGCTGACCTCTCATTCTACGAAAAGCCTACACAATGCGAGGTCAGCTTATACTGGAAACGTATAGCTTGATGTGTAGCCATGTGTACGTGGATTACAACCTGGATTAAAACATATGCTACTTTTTGTTGACAAACAACGCGTGCGAAGCCGCTGGTGGAAGCTAGTTATACATATTAACCTTTCTCTTGAATCACTCTATCTATTACTGAAAACTGCATTAAAATCCGTTGAGTAGTTTAAAAGATCTAAAGTAACAGACAGCGGAAGCGACTTCGTTTTATAGCTACTTTTTATTTATTTAATACTTTCACACAAAATAGAATAGTGCTAGGAGGACTTAATGCTAATAACATTATCTACCAGTCATCCTGGTCGTGCTAAAAGAAGGTAAGGCGTGCGTGACACAGGAAAAATGGTATTTAAAAGCTACAAAAATAAAAATTAAGACATACAGAAACTATAAATACAGACCATAAATAACTAAATAAAAAAAATGATAATAAATGCTTAAGGGGAGACCGGAGGGGAATCGCTCATACAACACGTACTACCAAGATCATTTCTAATTGGACCATATTTCTACCTTAATAAGGTGTTATTTTAATTTGAATAGTATTTATCTAGTTTCCCAACCATATATTAGATCAAAATACTTACCTAAAATGAAATAGAAGCGTATCGCATTCTGCATGTTTTTACGTCATAAAAGACCTATCTTTAACCCAATTGTTTCGTATTAAAAACAACAACATCTTACGTATCCTAGGCATGGGAACATAGATTATATCGTCTAGTTACAGAATAACAACACAATGAGAAAAATACAACAAGTTTTCAGTCATCATTTTTGGTATTACGGAACACGGTCAAAATCTAATCAAATTTAGAATCGTTCTATTGCCATCACTGTCGCTCTGCGTGGCTAAACATCGTCACTAAACAGGGATAGCGATATTCTGGCCGAAGTTTTTGACGCGGCCTAATTGAAGTTACGCTCGGGGTTCGCAGGCGCGGTAACATAATAACAACATGCTTACCTAAATAATTAGCTTACCTAAAATCCTATAAATAAGTTTAAAACAATAATAATTAATAGTATTTTTTGTTTTATATCTATAAATATATATATATATATATATTTGTTATATTACTCATATATATATTCTATGTATTATTATTGTTATATCAAGTAGGTTTATGTATTTATTCTAACTGTAATCGGAGTTTATTGTTATTTGTGTTTCTTTTGTTTTTTTTTAATAAACATTAATATTGTTAAAAGTTAGCACGCCAACCTTTTTTGTTACCTCTGAGGTTGGCAGGTAGTAAATGCTATTAGCATTAAGCCCACCTTTTGTACATGTAATTTGTATTTTTGTGCAATAAAGTATTAAATAAATAAATAAATAATAATTTAATAGACATTACACTGCAAACCCAAGTTAAACGCAATGATGGCATCTGTGGCTAAATTATCTTTAACTTCTCAAGGTACTATGTAACAATGATGACAAAATTAGAAAATTAAATATAATGGATTCCAATTCCTTTGGAATCGCCCAATGTCCAAAAAAGATTCTGTTAACTTCCATAGTGTCAGCCGACGACTCTGCGACTAGATAAATACTAGTCGCGTATACGGAAATAATAACGAATAACTAAACTTATAACTAATTAATTAATTTAAACTTATAATATATACTTAAACTTATAACGGAACCGAGACGTGGTCCTTCACTATTGGCCTTATGAATAAGCTCAGAGTCGCTCAACGAGCTATGGAGAGGGCTATGCTCGGGGTTTCTCTACGGGATCGAATCAGAAATGAGGAGATACGTAGGAGAACTCAAGTCACCGACATAGCCCGACGGATTAGCACGTTGAAGTGGCAATGGGCAGGCCATATAGCGCGCAGAACGGATGGCCGTTGGGGCCGGAAGGTTCTCGAGTGGAGGCCACGGACCGGCAAGCGCAGCGTAGGACGTCCACCTACAAGATGGGCAGACGACTTGGTAAGAACCGCAGGTCGGCGTTGGATGCAGGCCGCTTCTAACCGCAGTTCCTGGAGCTCAATGAGGCCTTTGTCCAGCAGTGGACGTCCTACGGCTGATATGATGATGATGATGATGGTGAAACTTATAATAACTTGTAAAACAGTTTTGCGAGGCCCCCGTAGGTGTCGGCGACGCCGGCCGACGCCTACCGTCATCACAGCACTCTGTTGTTGAACGAATCTGTCATAACCTGAATAATTGCTCAAAGTATAGTGTGACCATTAGTGCTGTGCACTCCCTGAGGTATGCGCGCGGCGAGACGGGGGGGAGAATCGGCTGCTGCGCTCTGTAAGTTCGCCGTCAACGCTCGTGGCGGCAGGTAGTGTTATTTGTATCGGACTGTCTATGTCAGACGCACATGACATAGACAGTCCGATACAAATAACACTACCTGCCGCCACGAGCGTTGTATCGGACTGTCTATGTCAGACGCACATGACATAGACAGTCCGATACAAATACCACTACCTGCCGCCACGAGCGTTGACGGCGAACTGACAGAGCGCAGCAGCCGATTCTCCCCCCCCCGTCTCGCCACGCGCATACCTCAGGGAGTGCACAGCACTAATGGTCACACTATAAATAAATAATGATACACATTTCACACAGCCAAAGCCGTCTTTGTCAAATTAGCCTAAATTATACAAACTGCAAATACTCGTGTATATATACCTATATAAACATGATATACATATATTCATACATATAGATGGAGCTAAAGAAGTTTTACTTCAGTCGTGTGGCATAAAGCACACTCGTGTTTTTTTTGTAAATTATTATAATATTTATAGAGAAACAACCAGACCCGAAACAAATATCTGTAGATCATGCAAACATTTGTTCCGCGGTCGGTCGGTGGGAACCGGATCCACAACCTACTGCGTATCAGCTGGCTATTTGCCAACTGCGCCACGAAGGTCGGCATTATATAAAATCATTGTTTTTTTATGCTAACTTGATGATGGAACAAGCATATATACCTGATGTTAAGTGGTAACCATCGCCTATACCAAAATACTGCCTCGTTGGTTACGCAGGTGGAAAGCCTCATGTGCCTGTAATTTCACCAGCAACCAACCGAAACACAGCAATGCTGCTTATTGTTGCAAATGTTAAACTGATTTGGTTTCCTAGTTCGACTACGGAATCCGAAAAATTATCCCAATTATTGCGAACAACTGGTTTTCTTCCGGATAAAAAGGCAATGATAAGATATCTACGCCGGGAAACGAACCTAACGACCTTTTTGAAGCGAATGCTATGAAGGACGGTCATAGAATTTAATCTCACACCATAAATATTTTATGATATATGAGGATGCGACTAGGGTTACCAACTTTTTTTCTTACAAATATAGTATTTTCGAAGCTGTTACCTCTAAAAATATAGTAGATGGCAAAAAAATTTAAAAAATAATAATATAGTATGTGGTTAAAATATTTATTAATTAAGTAAAAATTTTTAATAAAATTTTTGTTTTTAAGAAAGCATTCGTATATGCTGGATGGCAGTCCAAATTTAAGTTGAAAAACACAATTAATTCTTCTTTTATTAAATTCAAACTGTCCCAAGACAGAAAATATGCGCTCTGTGAATGCTGATGTTGCAGGAATTGAAAGAACAAATGGTACAATTTTTGAAATATCAAGCTAGTCTGAATTATTTAAGAGAAGAACTTCTTGCCATTTTTCAACAGTTGATGTAGTAGAAAATTTTTGGCCAGAAAGTACAATGTCCAAAATTTTGTTCGTATAATTGATATCTGAGTACAAATTGTTTAAATTATTTTTTAGTTTCTCAGCTATTTCCAATTTTATAGCGGAGCGGGCTTTAAAAAAAAGATTAAGGCTGCGTTCTGCTTTACGCAAAATATATTAGTTTTGCCTGCTATATACACGGTGTACTTTAAATCACTGTTTTCCTAGAACAAACGTTGTTTAGACCATGGTCTACAAAGGGTTTATAACATCAAATTAAAAAAAAAAATCGGTCTTTGAAAAACACAAAAAGTTGCGAACTTAAAACGTCTATTTTAACGTTACGCCCTACAACATAGCGCGCTCCCCGGCGCCAGCGCGCCGCTAGCTACTAGGTTAGGTATGTAACTTAGGTCACGTAATATTTGCTGCCTGAGCCATTGACTCCAATTTTTACATGCCATTCGAAATTCTATTTTTGACATGACTACAGACTACTTTTTAATTTCCAGTCTGACAGGACGTCTGTCGTTCACCCCTTGAACGCCGCCGCCGTATCGCCACAAAATAACTAATAGTATGTAATACGCTATTTCTAGCGTGCCAATGAACTTTATGTCACTGTTAGTTATTGAACAAAGTTAGACTTAATGTCTACATTTTATTTTTATATTTTCTTGTTTGATGCTATAAACAGTTAGTAGACCATGGTCTGAATAACCTTTGTTCTGAAAACAGTAATTTAAAGGACACCGTGTATTTTTTTTAGAAATATGGTATCTAATTTGGACTCCTTAATATAGTATGATACTAAATTATATAGTGGGGTTGGCAACCCTAGATGCGACCCACGTTAAATTGATAAGGTGACTTTAAATTGATATTATTAACTAGTTATTAGAAGCTGTTTAAAAACGATTTAAAGGCATCATCGTTTATATTCTTTATTTAATAAATAAAATAGTGTTTGTTTGTAAGTGCATCACTTGAAAACGGCTGGATTTAATTAATGTATTAATAAGAAAAACACGAGTGTGCTTTAGGCCACACGACTGAAGTAAAACTTATTTTTCAAAATATATTATAATTTATAAAATTGTTCAAGAATAAATAAATAAATAAATATTGCCGGACATTTCACACAGCGCTATCTAGCCCCAAACTAAGCAGAGCTTGTACTATGGGAACTGATAGAATACTTATATACTTTTTTTTTTGTAAATACATACTTATAATATATAGAAAAACAACCAGACCCGGAACAAATATCTGTAGATCATGCATTTGTTCCGCGGCGGGAATCGAACCCCTCCTTCGTCTCAGCCGGCTGTTCGCCCACTGCGCCACGGAGGTCGTCAATAACGAACTGAAATTACGAAAAATAATCAAACGAACTACTGACTGGGATATTTTTATTTGAGAAAAACTGAAAGTGCTTTTTCTATGTGAGAAGGCAGATCGAAACGTAGATGGCGAAACGAGCTGGATAAATTCCTAATGCATTGACCACATACAGCTCAGGACCGCGAAGTCTGGAAGGAATTGACGAAGGCCTTTGCCCAGCAGTGGGGCACGAATGGCTGATAATATACAAAAAACCGGCCAAGTGCGAGTCGGACTCGCGCACGAAGGGTTCCCGTACCATTATCTATAAAAACGGCAAAAAATCACGTTGGTTGTATAGGAGCTCCCCTTAAATATTTGTTTTTATTTTAATTTAATTATTTATTTTTAAAGTGAATATATAACTAAATATTCTGTGAATATTTCAAGCGTCTACCTGTTGCCGTTATCAATATCGAGCTAAAACGAGCAAAAAAATCACGTTTGTTGTATGGGAACCCTCCTTAAACATTTATTTTATTCTATTTTTAGTATTTGTTGTTATAGCGGCAACAGAACTACATCATTTGTGAGAATTTCAACTGTCTTACTATGCGGTTCATGAGATGCAGCCGTAGGTTTGATGTAAAACATATTAAACCTCTCGTTAAAATACGATGTGTTTTGCCCGGAGCTGGTGGGAAAATGTTGTTGTCCTTGTTGGAGCACTTTCTCTGCCGGATATGATATTTCGCGTAAAGTTGGAACTTGTATGGATTATCATCACTGGCATTGTTTTTTGTACCACAGCCTTCCTATACAAAAGATCATTTGCCATTCAGTAGCTAGATAACTGAACAGTAAATGTCTAAACATAGGCGTATCGAATAAAATACCTACCAACGTCCTATTATTCCCGCAAAATCAATAATATTGTATTTTTTTCATTCATAAATATTCATCATTTTTACCTATTTGAAATGCCATTATCTAGTGGTTCGCCCCGAACTGAGATCTCGCGAGTCTTCCAAAACATAAAAAAATATTCTTAGGGCGTCTCCCGTAACGATGCCTAAACGTATTTAGTGGCTAAATATGAGTTCTCAAATCATACAAATAGGTAAAATTTAAATATGTTTAGTCGCTAAATACGTTTAGGGATCATTGTGCAAGCCGGCCGTAATCTTTGACTAATAAAATATTGCCACGAAATAATAACCACCTTAGGGCGACTCGCAACGATGCCTAAACGTATTTTGTGGCTAAATATGATTTAAGGAGTTGTCATATCATACAAATACGTACAATTTAAACATGTTTGGTCGCTAAATACGTTAAGGGATCGTTGTACAAGCCGGCCTTAATCTTTGACTAATAAAATAGTGCCACGAAATAGTAACCACCGTACATGACCTACAGTTTCATTAAAATTACAGGTAACGGGAGTTCATGATATTGGTTGTTCTTTTTTGGGGTACAAATTGCAGTTATTCTAGATTTAATACTTTTGCCTAATTATTTTAGTCACTAAAGCTACACGTATACCAAACTTAAGCACTGTGGGGTCACTGGTGTACACTGTGAATTTTGTCAAAGTTCAGTTTTTGTTATGGCTAATAACTTAAAAACTACAAAGATTAATCTAAAACTAAAAACAGGATTGAAATGTGCTAATGAAGACCTTTCATTTGACGCCGCACTTGACCTAATAGCTTCATCAATGTGTAATAAAAATGTGGTTCATTAGATGATGTGCACCACCTCTTGATGGATTGTGTCAAGAACTGGACAGAGCGGGAATCACTCATGCAAAAGTTAAATTTGAATGGATTTAACATGGGTACATCTGTGCACGTCTTTGCAGAACCTACTACAGAAGCGGCTAATCTGCTAGCTGGAGCTTTTATGATTATGTCAATGTAGGTGATCTTATGATACAATAGTATATTAGGTTAGGGAAAAAGTTTCTTCGCATTTTTTAAGAAAATTCAAAACATTTTTTAATATAGTTTATTTACATTTAACTAAAGTATGTAGGCAACATTTTGTTCGATAACTTTTTGCCATCTTGTAGGTAGGGACATGATCCCATTGCTATAGAAATTTTGGGGCTTCTGATCAAAATGCCGCGACAAGTAGTTTTGGCAGTCCTCTCGTGATGTTAACCTGACACTGCCTAAAGAATTCTGAAGAGACTGAAACAGGTGGAAATCTGAAGGTGCAAGGTCAGGACTATACCGCAGCCAAACTCTCTTAATTTTTGCTGAGTGGCTAAATATGTGTGAGGTCTAGCGTTATCATGAAGAAAAATCACACCCCTTCTGTTGATTAATTCCGGCCTCTTTCTCTCAACTTCTTGCTTTAATCTCATCAGTTGTTCGCAGTAGAATTCAGAATGGTCCTGCCTGGTGGTAACAGCTCATAATGAATAATGCCCTTCCAATCCCACCACACACACAGCATCACCTTGTTGCGAGTTAACCCGGGTTTCGCCACAGTTTGTGAAGTCTGACCGGCCTTTGACCACGACCTTTTTCGCACGTTCTTGTCGTACGTGATCCACTTTTCATCACCAGTTATCAGCTTCTTCAAAAATTATTCGGTTTCATTACGTCGTAATAAAGAATCACAAATGAGTACACGGTTCATTAGGTTTCTTTCAGTGAGCTCGTGGGGTACCCAAATATCGAGCTTTTTTGTGTACCCAGTTTTTTCAAATGCGCCAAAACTGTTTTGTGGTCAATTCCTAGTTCATCAGCTACGTCGTAACTACTGATATGCCGATCTTGCTCCACTTTTTCAAAAATGGCATCAATTTTATCTGTAATAGGGCGACCAAAGCGACGTGCATCTTTGACATCATAATTTCCGGATTGAAAACGCTTAAACAAAAATTTGTGCTACTCTCACAGACACTGCACTAGGTCCATAAACATCGCAAATTTTTTTCGCGGCTTGCGTTGCATTTGTACCTTTTTTGTAGTAATATTTTAAAATGTATCGAATTTCTTCATTAGATTCACTCATCTTTACAGTACGAAAAACAAATAAAAATCACACATTTTCCTAATTTGAATTTGGAATTATCTTCTTTAAAATTTAAACTTTGAATGATACCAAAACCAGCCAGATACAAATAGTATAGCCAAAGAGATTTTAATACAAGTTCATACATACTATAATGCGAAAAGACTTTTTCCCCAACCTATTATAATATGATTTAATCTATATCTATACTAATATTATAAAGAGGAAAGATTTGTATTTTTGTGTGTATGTTTGTAATGAATAAACTCAAAAACTACTGTGCCGATTTCAAAAGTTCTTTCACCATTGGAAAGCTACATGCACCCTGAGTGGCATAGGCTATATTTATTGCTAGAAAAGATTAGGGATCCTTACTAAAACTTAGTAACGTAACCCAATGTGTAAAAAAGTGCCCTAAAACGTCTTTCGTCGCATGCGCTGCGGAAACTATTGATGATAGAACAAAAGTATCTTCTAAAATATTTAAGAACATATCAATATCTACAAAAACTTCGTAAAATTATAAAGAGGAAAGTTTTGTTTGTTTGTTTGTATTGAATAGGCTCCGAAACTACTGGACCGATTTAAAAATTCTTTCACTGTTGAAAAGCTACACTATCTCCGGGTGGCATAGGCTACTTTTTACCCAACTGCGGAGAAGGAGGGTATTATTTTTATTCAAAAACTACGCGTGCGAAGCTGCGGATTGGTCAGCTGGTAGTGTTATAAATTAGTAAAGGTATACCATTTTCTAAGTAAAAGTCCCTCATCAAATTTATATTAGGACTAGTGGTCCCGCCGAACTTCGTATCGGCTTGACATGCATAGGTATAACGCGGGCTGTCAATATAAGTCACCCTGGTAGAATTGTCAATACCAAAATTAGCCAAATCGCTCCACCCGTTTTAGTTTTAGCGAGACTAACGATCAGCAATTCATTTTTATATATATAGACAATATATCTCGGGATAACTCCTACCGAAGCATCTGTTTCAAACGATATTCATTTTTTTTACATCCTGTTTGACGATATTTGCAGCACGCATTCTATCAATTTTATGTCAAACGTAATAAGGTTACATTATAAAAGCGCTAAGGTTAGATTATAAATAATTTTATATGGTGGTTAAGTATTTCTAATTTTGCGCGCAATTTTCTTAATTTTTTCTTTCATAAGAACCTTCTCCTGACAATAAGAAATACAACAAAAAAGAATTGGCCAAATTGGTCCAGGCGTTGTTGAGTTATGCGCTTACCAACACATTTTGCGATTCATTTTTATATTATTGATAACGGCCAAGTGCGAGTCGGGCTCGCGCACAAAGGGTTCCGTATCCATATATTTAAAGTGAATAATATAACTCAACACTCACGGACGATAATTTTACGTGATAACAAGTTGAAAAGAGATAGATGCGTCACAAGCCGAACGCATAGGCCGATCGTGCCTTTCTATCACTTGTTACGCGCTCTCGTGACACTTTTTCGTGCGTGCAGCCGGCGTTCATCGATTTATATGATGTTTATCATGTCATAAATCATGTTTGTTTTATGGGAGCCCCCTTAAATATTTGTTTTATCTTAATTTAATTATTTATATGTTTATAATTATATAATTCTGTGAATATTTTAAGCGTCATGTTGCCGTTATCAATATCGAGCAAATACGAGCAAAAAATTAGGTGTGTTGTATGAGAGCCCCCTTATATATTTATTGTATTCTGTTTTTAGTATTTGTTGTTATAGCGGCAACGGAAATACATCATCTGTGAAAATTTCAACTGTTTAACTATCACGGTTCATGAGATACATCCTGGTGACAGACGGACAGACAGACAGCGGAGTCTTAGTATTAATAATGTCGCGTTTTACCCTTTGAGTACGGAACCCTAAAAACGCTTTTAAATAGAACTGCCTGTTTACTTTGAGGGCCGGGTCTGCCTTTATGCATACTAACATTATACATTCGAAGGTATTTGTGTCTGTCCGTCTTTTTGTTACGTTTGCACGACTAAACGGTTTGCACAGATTTTGTTGAAAGGTATACTATAGATAGATTTGGGACTAGGGCATGTATTCCGGAATTCCGAAATTTCGCAAATCCGGAATCTCGGACTGATATTTCCAATATTTCAATTCCGGAATTGAAACGCTTCAATATCGTTATTCTGATATCGATATTTTGACTATTAACTTTTTTGAACGCACCCATGATGCATAGACACAAACAGACACACACGAACGCGACCGTGAACTACTAACTTAATAATACATTTTTACTTTTTCCTAGAATCCAGTTTCGAAACACTTCCGGAATTCCGATACTGGGTATCCAGTAACTCAGTTCCGGAATTGAAAACCTTCCGATATTTCATGCCCTACCTGGGATATAGGCTACTTTTTATTGCCAATACAACGCGCGAAACCGCGAACGGAACCTACATTTGAAGAGTTGATAAGATTTTTTTTTATTGTACTGATTAACACGTTCCCAGCGGCACAGATTTATCTGTACTTTCCATTAGTGCGTTACGGATCGTTTTAAACCTTGTCCTAAACCAGAGATTGTGGCGGCACTAGGCATATTTAATCCCACCGCCCTTAGACGAAAATCCTTTTTTTGGCGCCAAATAAGATAAAGTGTACGGTTTTTTTTTGTGCGGCACGAGGTCTAAGAAACCCGGCATTGAGGTTGGTATACCATAAAACTAGGAATCAATAACATCTCAGATATATAGTTAACTCTTTCCTACACTGAACCAGATGGAAGTTATGCCTCCCGCACGACAGAGACGTTTAAGTTTTTTCTTACCGCTATAAAGACGAAACACGGACAGGGTGTTTCAAGCCCTGTTTCGCACTTAAATGGTAATTTAGTTATTAGATAATGACGCTGAGCTGACGCCATTTTGGCATGACTCGGCCTTGTAATTATGATGGAAGTTGCGTGACGTATTCCTGTATTTTTTGATTAACCTGTAATCTTCGACTTTTGGCATTCTTGTCTTTCTATGACTTCATATCCTTGTATTTACACCCATCTACTTCTTAGCGCCAGAAGTCAAGACTCAACATTACAACTTTGTCCCCATCTTCTTTTGTGTTCTTATTTTGTACGTGTGTCGGGTCAAATAAATGTTTTCATTTTTATTTTTAGATAATAAAGTTCGTTCAGGACTAGTAGGTACCTAACCTAAATCGTGGGAAAAATACCGCCAATACACTATATTTACCTGTATTAATATTAGGTATTTACCTATGAAATTGCCGTTTTGTATGGAATAAGTGAAAGTACTTATTTTTTTTAACTTTTTTATTTCTGTTATTCAAAGCAATCACCCATGCAATCGACGCATCTTTGCCAACGCATTGGCAGTTTATTGATGCCCTTCTTGTAAAAATTAGCTGGATGGGAGGCAACAACCTCTTCAAAGGCATTTTGTACTGCCTCTCGGGAATTGAATTTACCCACTGAAAAGTTGTCTAAATTTTGTAAAAAGTAATAGTCGGTAGGTGCAAAGTCTGCTGAGTATGGCGGATGAGGGAGAGCTTCCAACCCCAGCTCTTGCAGCTTGGAGACTGTCTGTTGTGCAGTATGGGGTCGCGCGTTTTCGTGAAGGAGCAGTGGGGACGACCGATTGACCAAAGCTGGTTGCCGATGTGCAAGCTTCTCCATCATTGTCTCCAGTTCTTCACAGTAAACATCTGCATTAATGCTCATGCCGTTTTGTAAAAAGCTGTGGTGCATCACATCCGCACTATACCGCCAAACAGTGACCATCATCTTTTTAGGGGTCATTTTTGGTTTAGGGCATTGCTTTGGTGCTAAACCAGGATCTAACCAACTTGCTGAGCGCTTTCGATTGTCGAACAGAATCCATTTTTCATCGCACGTAACAATTTGGTTCAAAATTACTTCATTTCTTTGCCTATTGAGCAGCGCGAGCCAGGTCTCGACGCGTAGGTACGTTGCGCTAGCGATCGTTAAGTTCGTAGGGCACCCATCTATCAAGTTTTTTTACCTTGCCTATTTGTCGCAAATAGATCAAAATTGTTTTGATACTAACATCAAAAGCTGCTGCTAGCTCAGCTGTAGATTGAGTTTCGTCAGCTTCCACAATCGCTTTTAACTCATCATTGTTGACCTAAGTCTCCGGACGACCACGAGCTTCATTTTTCAAGTCAAAATTTCCAAAACGGAACCGGGAAAACCAATAACGGGTTGTGCGTTCGTTTGTACAGTTCTCTCCGTAAACGTTTTTGATGTTACGTGCCGTTTGTGTCGCGTTGGGGCCACGACGGAACTCATATTCCATAATTACACGAATTTTTAAAGTATCCATTATGACGAAAAATGTTCAAATGTAATGAAAATACAACGCTAATCAATAAACAAAAGACTGAGTTTGTAAAAAGAATGTCATGTTTTTAAAACAAATTTAATTTGAATTTAGAATACAAAGCCATTCCAAACTTTTTTCTATTTGAAATGACCAGTACTGAAGAACGGCAATTTCATAGGTAAAGATCTATTATAATTTAATAGTTTAATACGTAGGTAGATGTATAATTGTTGTTTGTAGCCGTTTCTTGCGGTTTTTATCAACACCACAGATAAAAATACACGCTATAAGTTACTAAGTACATAGGTATATATAGGTATTTTTATACCTAATAGTAGGTAGGTACTTTTTTTTATATACATTATAGGCTTGCGTTTGAGCACGATCTCGCCTGATGGCGCGCGATGATGCAGTCTACGCTTGCCTAGAAGAAACCTATTCACTCGCGACTTAAAGATACCCAGGTTGTAGCTATCAGGAAACACAGACTCTGGCAAGGCGTTCCACTCTTTGGCGGTGCGCATAAAGGTCGAAGAGAACCGCTTTATGCGAAAGGGAGGTATGTCAACCATATAGCGGTGGAGCACCGCAGAGCGTCTGGTTGTCCGTTGATAGAATGGAGATGGTGGGATTAGGTTGAAAAGTTCCGCCGCACACTCTCCGAAATGTACTCGATAACAAACCGAGAGGCTAGCAACCTTTCATCGATGCTCCATGCTAGAAGAAACCTATTCACCAGGTTGTAGCTATCAGGAAACACAGACTTTGGCATAGGGCTGCCCTTTTTTATCTAAGTACATATAGTATTTTAAAGAAAATATAGGTACATATTTTAATATTTATTTAACTAGCTGCCGCAGCGCTTCTGTAAAATCATTAACCTCCTTCTGCGCAGTCGGGTAAACAGTAGCCAATGTCATAAACCCGGTCATAATCTATCTGTATACCATATTTCATTGAAATAGGACCAGCCGTTGTCGTGAAAACTTAAAAACAGACAGACTTATTTTCGAATTTATAATACTAGACTAGTGCTACTTTCCCTATATTTGTGTCACTTAAGCTACACGCATACCAAATTTCAGGACTGTGGGGTCACTGGTGTACCCTGTGAATTTTGTCAAAGTTCAGTCTTTATTATGGCTAATAACTTAAAAACTACAAGGTTTAAACTGAAAATAAAAAAGACCGTTTATTAGAAGTGCCATTTGACCAGATAGCCCTATTTTGTGTTTTTTTACCCCACTTGAACCCCAATTTCTCAAAAACCCCCCAACATTTTTAGCTGATTGAGTCACACCAAAATTGTGCTATCACTACCTGCCTATATACCAAATTTCACGATGATCGTATAAACGCTTCGAAAGTTATCCTCGGACAAACAAACATACATAGGTACATACAACGCCGATTTGCCCAAGTTGATTTGGAGATCTCGTTTGGCTCGATCAATTATCATAGAAACATCAATATTAATAAGTTTTGATTTATGTAAAGAATTGTAAAATTTACCAATTTATTTGTGTAAAATATACCTAAAGGCTAGGGAGCCTATACCTAGCAGTCAAAGTCAAAATCTTTTATTCATTAAAATGACAAAGATCGATTTGAAACGTCAATTTTACTGCCTGTTCCTTCGCGACCAAGCCACGAAAGAAAGGCAAGAAACAAGGCTGGTTGTTTTTTTTCATGATCCTTTTACAATACATAACAATCATCATCATCATCAGCCGGAAGACGTCCACTGCTGAACATAGGCCTCCCCCTTAGATCTCCACAACGAGCGGTTGGTAGCCGTTTGCGCCCAACGGCTCCCCGCGATTCTTACTAGATCGTCGGTCCACCTCGTTGGCCGGCCTACGCTGCGTCTTCCAGTCCGTGGTCTCCACTCGAGAACCTTTCTTCCCCAACGGTTATCGGTTCTACGAGCGATGTGGCCTGCCCATTGCCACTTCAACTTGCTAATTTTGAGAGCTATGTCGGCAACTTTAGTTCTTCTGCGGATTTCCTCATTGCGGATTTTGTCACGCAAAGAAACCCCGAGCATAGCCCTATCCATAGCTCGTTGAGCGACCTTGAGCTTGGTCATGAGGCCATGAGTAAAGGACCACTTTTCAGTGCCATAGGTCATCACTGGCAACACATACTGGTTGAAGATTTTAGTCTTCAGGCTCTGGGGAATTTTGGACGAGAAGATATTGCGAAGTTTCCCGAACACATAATACATAACAATACAGGAAATAAATTACGTCTAAATTGTAACATTTTTAAACGAGTTGGAGGGATTTCAATCCCAAGCTTCTCTATCATCTAAATAATCCGATATTTTATAGTAGGCTTTTTATAAAGATTTTGTTTAATTGCGTTTTTAAATTTGTTAATTGTATATAAATGTGAAGTCTGGGTATTGATGATGACGGCCATTATGAGTCATCTAATCGCTATTCGTGTCCAACCGCAGATCGTTTCAATAATATATTTATTTCAACATTTGAATAACTAATTTGTTTGAGTGAGTAATTGGGAATTACCTATTAACAACAAATGTTTGAGTTACCGAGTTATAATTAGGTAAATAACACTTTTTGAAGTAAAACTTCTTTACGCACGCTTGACTTGGGGAGTAAGCTGGTGAATGCGTTACGAAAAGTGCGAACGGAAGTTGAGAGGGAGATATAAGTTAGTGAAGATAGAAAGAGAGAGAGTTACGTTTCGTAAATTTTTAAACGTTAATTCGCGAGTGCGAGTTGCGTCTGTCCAGAATGAACATAGACTGATCGACCTACAGACGTGTCGACAATATAGTAATTAAAAAATTTTTTTAATTAATATTTTGAAAAAGTAGTTTTACGTCAGTCATGTGATCTAAAGCACACTCGTTTTTTTAATTGACCATATTGATCATCTGTGAGCACCATTCCACGCGAGCCCGCTTCTGCTCCGCTGTCAGTTCATGAGAGATCCAACGACAACAAAGTTTCCAAACTTTCAATTCTTCGTGTAAAATTTTCTGAATTTGGCTCATACCAATCCCCAATAGTCCTCGAATGGTAATCCGCGGGTTTTCTTCAATTAGCCGCTTAATAGTAGCCACAT
Source organism: Philereme vetulata (assembly GCA_918857605.2). NCBI lineage: Eukaryota > Metazoa > Arthropoda > Insecta > Lepidoptera > Geometridae > Philereme > Philereme vetulata. The sequence continues at coordinate 5,443,251 of OU975427.1, read as the reverse complement.
TATTTTCGTTGACGGCAGTTGAAGGCCGCCCTTCACGAAATTCGTCATGTAAAGAAACCCGACCTCTCTCAAATTCAGCAAACCATCGTTTTACGGTGCTCAAACAAGGTTCTTCTCTCCCAAAAGCATTTTGAAGACGAGCGGCACAGTCTTGCGGAAAGAGAGAACTTTTAAAATCATAAAAAATCATCGCTCTAAAATCTTTTCGACTTAATTCCATTTTCGTTGCGTACGTAGAACTTTGATGTGTGATAAAAAACAATTGACAAATGATTTCCCGTCAACTTTTTTTTACTAAGAAGGTTGCAACGTTTCAAAAAATATAACATTCTAAATTCAAATAGTTCCGATTAGCTAGAAGTGCAAAACTTTTAGTGTGCCCCATGTAGTCAAAAAATTATTTAAAATCATGAACATAAAAATAACCATTATACAGTACCTACATGCAAAACAGACACAAACAAACAATATAATATAACTGTTAACTTTAAACATGAGGTAGGTATGTTGTGTGGTATAGCAGCAAAAGGGCCTCGACTCAGCATTATGTCAACTGGGTTAGCAGTTGACGCTGTTATTCTGCCGAGACCGCTCAATCACCCCCTGTGAGAACAAAACTATAATAATTGTGTGATGTCAATAATGATATTGTGATGTTTATGTATTCTAAAAGGATCATTAAAACGAACAACCAGTCTTGTTTCTTACCTTTCTTTAATGGCTTGTTCGCGAAGGAACAGGCAGTAAAATTGACGTTTCAAACTAATACTTGTGATTTTAATGAGTATAAAGATTTTGATTTGGTTTTTTGACACCGCCATAAACAAATCTATGTCTATTTCAGGTAAATACAAGTGACCGATGATGCAAACATGTCCAGAAGTATCATTTTCAAGACCCTTGTCCTTCTGGCCGTGACGGTCCAAGTCAGCACTCAGTATGTTGGTAAGTTTAATTATGTGATCCGTTTACGTCCTATTAATTCAGTTTTTGCTTATCACGTCCACCACTCACTCATTAGTCATTCCACGGGTAATGACTAATGAGTGAGTGGTGGACGTGATTTTCTCATTCATTCATTCATTACTCATTACTCACAATTTTCTAACAATAATATGACGTCGACGTATTCGTTAACAATGCTGAAGTTTATAATAACAGAATTTAAAATTAGTTTTTAATAATTTTTGTTGGATATTTATGTAGTATTTTTTACTTTATTTAAAGATTTTTTTCTATTAAATATGTTTATTTGATCTTAACTAGTGGTTCGCCCCGAACTGAGATCTTGCGAGTCTCCGATTAAAACAAATAGTTTTAATTTGTTATACAAGAGTGCAAAGTTGCTATTAATTAACCGCGTGCTCAATTTTGATGAGCGAGAAAGCGAAGGATTCTAAAATTAGAATCCTGAGCGTTAGCGAGAGACTCAAAAGAGCACGAGGTGAAAAATCTTTGCACTCGAGTGCAACACGTAACTTTTCGTCCCACCTCAGCGAGGAAATGACTAAATGCAAAAAAAAGTAATACACCAAGAAGGTTCCGAGTCTGAGTTTTTAATAAATTAAAAAAGGTTGTAGGTACGATAAATTCGGCACCATGGAGGTGGGTTTATTGATAAATAGGTGGTAAATAGGTTTAATGATGTTTTGAATTCACAAACTTAGTGCACACGATGTTCTAAATTCAATTTACTTTATCCTCTAGAAGATAAAAACGGCTTTTGCACTCAGATATCGAAGAGTAAAAATACTCTTTCCGAGATGGGGGGATGAAAAAAATATTATTTGTAATCTTTGACTATCAAAATAGTGCCACGAAATACATAACGAGCTAACTTGTGTTACAGTTTCATTCAAATTACAGGGAACGACAGTTCATGTTATTTGGAGTACAAATTGCAGTTATTCTGGATGTCAGACTTTTGCCTATATTTTTGTTACGTATGCTACAACCAAATTATAGCACGGTGGGATCACTTGTGTACCTTGTGAATTTTGTCAAAGTTCAGTTATTAGTATGGCTAATAATTTAAAAACTATAAAGACTACTATAAAAAAAACTGAGTCTAAATATACTAATGAAGACTTTTTATTTGACGCCCCACTAGTCTTATTTGAATATTTTTTTCCCCTCTGGAATCCCATCTCATCTCAACAACACCCCAATATTTTTAGCTCATTTAGTCACACCAAAATTGTGCCATGACTTACTTATGTACCAAATTTCACGATGGTCGGATCAACCAACGCTTCGAAAGTTATCCTCGGACAAACATACATAGGTACATACAACGCCAATTTGCCCAAGTTGATTTAGACTTGAAGTAACTTGGGTGCTTTGGAATAATCTGTAAACCTACATATAGGTAATATGTAGAATAAAATAAAATACATAAGAAAGCTAAATGTCGCTCAGCGTGCTATGAAGAAGGCTCGAATAAAATAATCACAGATTATTGTTCTGTTTCAGATTTTTTTCAAAGCTTCAGCACATTCCTTCAGCCGCAGCAGACGACCAAACGACCAGCGAACAGGCAGACGACCAAATCGCGCCACCAGGACGCATTTTTTTTCGATAGTGACTCTAACAAGAAGAGTGGCCGATCCGATGCGTATTCAACAGTGAAACCTAAAAGAAAATCAAAAACGACTACTATATCACCCTGGTATCAAGAATCAGTAGAACATAATAAAAATAATAATGTTAATAGCCAAGAAAGACCTACCAATATTTATAATAATGATGATAATAAACAAAGAATAAATAATAATAAAAGTAATGGTAATAATAGAAGGGTCGATAACGATTATAATACCGCAGAAGACAGTTATAACAATTACGAAGTTACAAATAATAATGCAGCCAAAAACTATGACAGACAGACTGACAGACCTGTGTACAATACTAATTTTAATGTAGCTCAAAAACCAATCAACTCAAGACCTATTTACAACAGTCATACGACTAAAAATCCTTTGCTCAACCGCCCTGGAGTAAGACCTGCTGCTGTAGATGATAACAGGCCTCCCATAACCAACAGACCTGTCACCAGTAGTCCTGTTTACACACAAAATCCTTTTAATTCAAACGGGCCTAACAGGAATGACGCGTCTGAAACTGATGTTGATATAGGTCGAGATGAGGATGACATGAGCGAGGCTGAAAAAAGAAGATATATTGAAATTGCTGAGCAAAGTGAGTTGATAAGCATTTTTCCTGTTTAAGTCCCTTTATTCTAATCGCCAACGCTCCTGGCAGTCGGGGTCATAAACCCGAAGTCAGGATAAGCGACGATGATATTGCTATCTAGCTCGCTCTTGCAGCCCTTGCGGGAGGCATTAGTGATGCGCCGATTAGCTATTGATAAAAAATTATCAGTATTTGAATTAAAAATATAATATTGTAGTAATATCATGATTAATGGTTGGCCCCGTCTGCCACGAGTCTTGGCGTATGCTATAGACAGATTATGATGAAACTTATATATATAATTGATCTAGTGAAGTGAGATCTCCAAATCAACTTGGGCAAATCGGCGTTGTATGTATGTATAGATTATGACCGGGATTGAGATTAGGATTACTTTTTACCTGACTGCGCAGAAGGAAGGCTTTTTCTTATTACACCTGGAGATGGATCAAGCCTATGGTCCACTTGATATTAAGTGGTAACCATCGCTTATAACAACGTATTGCTTAGGTAGGACACGCATCTTAGAAACATGTCCTACGATGCACTTCGTCCATCAACTTGAGGTATACAGGTGTAAAGCCTCATGTGCCTGTAATTTCACCGGCAACCATACCCTTCAAACCGAAACACAGCGATGCTGTTTGGCGGCAGAAATAGGTATAGGTGGTAGTACTTCCCCGGAACGTACTTCTACTTCTCTGAAAAATGTGTAATATTTTATTGACAAACCACGCGTGTGAAACCGCGGGCAGGCAAGTTAGTATAGATATTAGTGTGATTTTGACTATAATAGTTTTGTGACTAATTTCAGAATGTGATGAATACAAAGCGCTGAACACGAAGAAGGTCGTAGCCCTCCCTTTGGCTTCCCTCCACGCGTCGCAGGGGGTGGAGCTGAACGTTTCCACTTGCACCCCCATAAACATCCCCCTGATCATCGGGGGAAAGATTGTCAGCATCAAGGAGTTCCCGCATATGAGTCTTGTGGGGTGGAAGAAAATTCAGGTAGGCCACTTTTAAATTACACATATCATTTTTTGGGTCCAAAAGGGGATCCAATTGGGTCCAATAATAAGATTGGTTAGGTCTATATAACTTTTGAAACTATCATGATTATGAATACTTTTTATACTAAAAACGGGATATTTACCATGATTTGTGAGTTTTTTTGCATCGAAATATCGGGATACTCAAAAACTCACAAATCACTATCCTGTTTGTAAGTAACACAAATATTATTAGTTAGATCTATCTACTCAGAAATATTAATTTAGAAGATAAAGCAATGTCTTGCGTCACGGACGCTATATTGTATCCCGAACGTAACGAAGGATTCTCACGAGCGGAGCGAGGGAGTTACTCCTGACTTAGTCCTGAGTGCAGAGAGAGATATAAGCGCGCCCAAGATGCAGTCAGTTTTATCCACGAGGAGAATACTCTCACACTTTATGCGAGACAATAAAAACCCAATCTAGATTAGTGCATTCTGTGCAGAGGTTAGTTCGATTTACGAATAAGTTCTTATTGTGTGGGTCTCTTTGGTTCAAATTTTAATACAGATGAGGTTCCAAATTCAAATCAATTAAATTCAGTATATCTTCACTCCCGGCTCAGCCGTAGGAGTTTAATCACCTGCTTTCGGTGAGGTATACATGCCATTTATTTTGACATTGTCGAGCAGGTGGTGTAAACATTCTATTGTGTCTCGCACAGATCGGATAAATGGATTCTACCAGACAAACGTATTTTTATTTATTTTATTTTTCTTTATTAAGGACTACAAACAACTATATAATTAAGTTACTTAATGCTAATAAAGCGCCTCGTCCACGGAGAGAGAATAAAGCTAGACCGCTTGGAGACTAATCTAACCTATACTCTAATTTCTACGTACACGTAGAGATCATTAGAGCGCCCTATTTAATTTTTTTGCCCTATCGTAGGGTAGCTCTATCATAGTGAAATTTTGGCCTGCGTACACCACACTACTCGTAGACTAGATATTCAGTCACGATATACACTCTCAGCCATAGAATAATTACTTATCTTGGGTAACTTGATCACTCCATTTTTTTTATTTTTTTTATTTCTGAATTCAATTGACAAAGTAAGTTTTGGATTTTTCTGGTCACTTCGTCAACTGTTGTATTAAATGCTTCACTAATAATTGTTAAACAATGATTTTTTTTTGTTACGATCTTTATAATCATTATGAGATAGGTACATTCCATAATTCTGGAAAGCCTTCATACATTTGTATCATTGTAATTGTCTCTTGTTTTGACCAGGCACGTTTCGACATTCTTCAAGGTAATTAAAAGCAATGCAGAATTCTGCATTAAATACAAAACACGTGTTTTGCTGACCTTGCCCTAGCTAGACTGATTAAGGCTTGTAGATAATTCGAGAGCTCTCTCTCTATTCCTATCGCTTGTCTCGCTCTAGTACTTGCGTCCACGACGCCTTTCGAGAGTAGCCGAGCGTGTCTACGTAGACTAGTGATACTCTAGCTAGGGGTAGTCTCGCTAATGTGTACACGTCGTAGATTGCCCTATGAGAGTCGCTCTCCGATATTTTAATCTATCGTGGACAGTATAATCAATCAGCCCCGGTGTCCACAGATTGTGTTGACATATGACATCGGATACACTCTTTCTGAAAGAGCCGGGTGAGGTTGCAAACAGTTCGATACCAGTAAAGAGATCATTATGTTGTTTCATGATTCTGTTGAAGGGTGCGCGCTCACCGGCGTTAGTGTTGCAGGGAATAGGCGCATACAAATTACGTTTGCGAGTGTCTCGAGAGTAAGAACGATAGAGTATGTGTGTGTATGTGAACCGTAGAATGTAAAAATGTATTTATTTCTACTAGTATATAATGTAATTAATTGTAATAATTTTTTTTACAACCTATATTGTCCCACTGCTGGGCAAATGTCTCCCCCAAGTCTCTCCATCTATCTCTGTCCTGTGCGACACTCCACCACTCCTGCCCGAAGGCAACAAGATCGTCTCGCCAACGCTTTCTTGGCCTACCCCGACCGCGTCTTCCATCAGGGCTCCAGGTTGTGGCTAGATTAGCCCACCTCTCGGGGTGCATTCTACTAATGTGTCCCGCCCAATCCCATTTGAGCCTAGCTGTCTTTTCTCCAACATCGGTAATGCCTGTGAACAAACACGCAGCGTGGTGTTTCTCACTCGATCAATCAATTTTAATATTAGTAAGGATTTATTCTAATACATACAATTTATTTATTGCAGAACGGAGGATACTCGTGGAAATGTGGCGGTTCGCTCATCAGCGAACAGTTTATCCTGACGGCGGGACATTGCACTTACTACGATAAGGACTCCTATGTTGTAAGGTAAAGTATTGTTTTAAACCACAGATAAGATAAATACTGTTTTAAACTAATCAACTGGAGATAAAATAGCAAGGAAGGTTCCGCACGAGACTTCGCATCTCAATAAAATAATAAAACTGGCCAAGTGCGAGTCGGACTCGCGCACGAAGGGTTCCGCACCATTATCTATGAAACGCCATAAAAATCACGTTTGTTGTATGGGAGCCCCCCTTAAATATTTGTTTTATTTTAATTTAATTATTTAATTTTAAAGTGATTAATATAACTAAATATTCTGTGAATATTTCAAGCGTCTACCTGTTGCCGTTATCAATATCGAGCTAAAACGAGCATAAAAACCACGTTTGTTGTATGGGAGCGCCCCTTAAATACTTATTTTATCCTGATTTTAGATTTGTTCTTATAGCGGCAACAGAAATACATCATCTGTGAAAATTTCAACTGTCTAACTATCACGGTTCATGAGATACAGCCTGGTGACCGACGGACAGACAAACAGGCAGACAGTGGAGCCTTAGTAATAGGGTGCCGTTTTACCCTTTGGGTACGGAACCCTTATCTAACCATCGTCAAATTATAAAATATATGTGGCTACAACAGTTAAATGATCCCACACTACAATTCCCTGTATCTTGGGTGTAGGCAGGGGAAGGCAGTATTTGAATTACTTATATTTAAAATACAAATACGTACCTACTTTGCATTTGTAATTCAATTACTTCGTAAAAATGTAATTTGTAATTGGTATTTGAAATATTTGACGGTGAGGTATTTTGTAGTTAGTATTTAAAATACTTATGGCTTCAAAATACATCTGAACAAAAATACATTTAGTGATCTTATTAATGGTGCGTTCTACAGAAAATAGCGCTCGATATTTTTCGTAACTATTCGTAAGCAAAATGGCAACCGCTAAATGTGTCAATCTTTAAAGTTGGCAACACTGCACCTGTACTGTACGTCAAATTGTCAAATACCTAACACCTGACTGTATTTTGTAATTTGTATTATAAATAATAGTAAATTGAAACAAGTGAGCTAAATTGATCGTTATACACGAGGCTGTGGGTTGCAGCCCGAGCCGTAGGCGAGGGCGTAAATCAGCCGAGTGTCTAGTGAGCAAGTTGCTCACGAGCACTTTTACAACACACTTGCGAGGAAAAAACAAATCTTCTGTACTAAAGCTTGACATTCTTACAATTATTTACCACACATCAATATATGCGATACAAACAAAAAAAAAATGGGAAATGGCGCGCAAGTTTTTTTTGCACGCGCAAGGGTGTATGTAAGGTGATTGATTACATATAGCCATACAGCCTACTTCAAAATTATAATTTTAGTGATAAAATGCAAATACTTTATAACAAATTATTGTGAATTATAATTAATTTAATAATAATAAATGTTTTTTCGTCTTAATTAGGGATACATTTATTTATTCCAAAAATGTGATAGGATTTACAGCGGCATAAAACCTCTTTGTTGTTACAAACCCTGTTAAATTGAAAAGGCTCTGTATAATCGCATATAATTTGCAGTTACGTACTAACTTAACTTTGTAGGGTTTTATTATGCACTAGTGTGTAATATTATTACGCACGCGTGTGTTATAGGTCGGTTTATGGCCCTAAGAACGATGTACTGTGGCTCACTTTACGAGCAAGTTGTGTTGAAAAAATAGTTAAAATACTATATTTTGTATTTTATATTTCAAATATTGACACGACTAATTTTAACGTATTTTAAATATGTGCGAGATAATATTTTGTAATTTGTATTTTAATTAACGCAAACCATGTATTTTGCCCAGCTCTGGGTATAGGAAACTACTAATACTTGTGTAGCACAACATTCTACTCATCAGAACGAATAAGTATTTGCATGAAGTGTCACATTTGATGGAATCATGTGTGTACCCTCGGGTTCCAGTATTTCCTTCTAGTGGGCCCGTCATACCCTTCGCTTTTCAGTGTGGGACCTCCACCCACCCTTTTTACCTGACTACGGCAAAGCCAAAAGGAAGGCAATAAAACGCAGTAAGTCCGCTTGTGGAACTCTCTTCCTCTGGAAATCCGCAGGGCCACCTCTATGGGAATCTTCAAATACAAACACTTTATTTCTCTTTAAATTGCAAACACATTTTTTTTAAATTGAGGTCTTTATATATTTCGTTTATGTTTAGTTTATTACCCTCCTACCCCCACCCCCCATTTATTAATCGCGATTTTAGTATTTTTGTATGAACAATATCCATATAATTTAACCGTCGTTCATTGACGTGAAGTCATTTACATAAAGGGTCGCGTCACTTTAACAGACATAGTTTTTATCCCGAAGTTCCCACGGGAACGGAAATTTTTAAGCGTGCGAAGCCGCGGACGGCTCAGCTAGTGGATGAATAAAAAATTGCCACTGCTATTACGTTGTCAGTGGCTAGGCCTAAGTCGTCCTTTGTGTAGGTGGTAGGGCACAAATGACAGATGTGGGCTAGCTTTGTTCCTCGCTTTTGCATTCTCAAGATCTACAAAGATTCTTCCTGCACCGGTCGACTTGAGTTCAGAGTCGGTTCACGGATTTCTAAACTGATGTTCCTGTGGCGTGATAAAGTCATGTGGTGATCGATATTTTTCCTACTGCTAACCTACTGAACGACTACCTAACTTTCGTTCTCGAACTGAACGCTCTGATATGTGACGATGGTAAGAGGGCTGAAGGTATGACTCTTATACCTTGGGAGAAGGGTAGGCCTTTGTTGTGGCACGCCACGTGCGGCGATACCCTTGCGCCATCTCAGTCTGTTGGGTTGGAGTTGGTGCTGCGGCAAATCCAGCCGAAGACCTCAAGCGGCGCAAATATGGAAGTCTCGACAGAGCTTGCGTATTTGAGCCATTTGGGGTCGAGACCCTGGGTCCATGGGGTACCGGGGCCCATCGCGTTTTCAAAATTCTTTCTGGCGCTTATCTGGGTCAACGCATAAGCATTGCAATTCAGCGGGGCAATGCAGTCTTGGGGTCACTTTCGTCTGATCTGGAGCAGTTGAGCTATCTATAGATCGGGCTTTAATTGACAACAAGTCACAAGAAGTTATAATATAAATTTCAGTCAGGTCATAAATTCTGTCACATGTTTAATATAAAATCATTGAAACAAGTTTATTCATTATGTAACCATTTATATACCAAAATGAACTTAACAAAACATAGATTCTTATGGCACTAAAGGTTTATTCAAAATTACCTCCGTGATTTTGAATACAGGCCTTCAATCTGCGCGGCCAGTCGTCTATCGCAGCACGAACGAGGTCCATGTCAATATCGGCGGCTGCCTTAATCAAGGATGTCTTGAGTGACTCCAAATTGGGATGAGGCTTTGAGCACGCCTTTTCCTCTAAGTGTTGCTATATCTTGTAATCTAACGGATTCAAATCTGGACTGGAGGAGGGCCAGTCTTCGTGCCGGATGAAGTCGATTTCACGCGCTGCCAGCCAGTCTTGTGTGCTCTTCGCTCTATGAGCTGGCGCCGAATCTTGTTGGAATACCCAGTGCCTGTTATTGAACATGGTATGAGAAACAGGTTCCACAAGGTTCGTCAGGACTGTATTTTGATACACAACTGCATTCGTTTTTACACCTTTCTCACAAAAATGTACCTCTGTTAAGCCCCAATAAGAAACTCCTTCACAGCTTGAATTCGCGCCTTCACAGCTTTTATCACTGCTGGAGTCCTAACAGACCGAGGGCGACCACTTCTTGACCTGTCATCTACACTAGAGTCTTCATTGTATCGTTTGATAGTGCGATAAACGAATCTTTTGGTTATATTCAAATTTTTCAGTATGTCAAAAATTTGAATTGGCGCGTAACCGCAACGATGCAACGCAATAACTGCAACACGGTCTTCTTTAAGCGTCCACTCCATATTTAAAAATGAGTAAAATTCTAAAAAGTATACATTTTTATTTTCACGAACAATTCGAAATTCGAATTCTATAAACTTTTTTGTGGCCAGCATTCTAAAATAAAAGTTTTTACTGTGTGACAATACTTATGACCTGACTAGGTATAAACAATTTTTATAATCATAGATACAAGTAAAAAGTAGGTATTTTATTAATGTACCTACATACTGTGCTTAAAAATACCTAAGTATATTCAAATAACAAAATAAATTTTTCAAATCAAAATAAAATAAAATAAAAATATTTAATTAAATTTATTAAATACCCGTCCCGCCGAACTTCGTATCGGCTTGACATGCATAGGTATAACGCGGGCTGTCAATATTAGTCACCCTGGTAGAATTGTCACTTGTTGTCCCCGGTCATCATTATGTATGAGAAAATGAATGAGTTCCACAAATAATTCAATACCAAAATTAGCCAAATCGCTCCACCCGTTCTCGAGTTCTAGCGAGACTAACGAACAGCAATTAATTTTCATATATATAGACAATATATCTCGGGATAACTTCTACCGAAGCATCTGTTTCAAACTATATTCATTTTTTTCCATCCTCTTTGACGATATTTGCAGCACGCATTCTGTCAATTCTATGTCAAACGTCATAAGGTTACATTATAAAAGCGCTAAGGTTAGATTATAAATAATTTTATATGGTGGTTAAGTATTCTTAAATTTTCTATTTTTGCGCGCTATTTTCTTAATTTTTTCTTTCATAAGAACCTTCTCCTGACAATAAGAAATACAACAAAAAAAAGAATTGGCCAAATTGGTCCAGGCGTTGTTGAGTTATGCGCTTACCAACACATTTTGCGATTCATTTTTATATTATATATAGATTGAATGTTATTTACATAAAATCTATATTGTGTCAAAAAAAAATATATAACATTATGTTTAACAATTTTAATTAGTGGTCCGCCTAGGTCCTGGACCCAGCCCAAGGAAGGGGTCATGACCCCCGAGTCCCCCATGACACTCTCCCTGGATCCGCCCTTGCTAGTAACAACTCTAATTATTTCTACAGTGGTCCACCATCAGCGGTTCAGCTCGGGTCTTCTTACATCGACGGAGGAGATGCGATCATCGTCAGCGTATCATCAGTGGTGCGCCATCCGAAGTACAAACTCCGGCGATCATATTATGACGTGGCTCTGCTTAAACTGATCACAACTGTCAAGTGAGTTTTTCAATCCTAAGTGTCTACATAAATGAATAGAACGAGTGTGCTTTTGACCACACGACTGAAGTAAAACTACTTTTTCAAAATATTAATTTAATTTATAAAATTGATCAATTACAAAATTGTCAACACGTCTGTAGGTCGATAGATCGATGTTCATTCTGGACAGACGAAACTCGCACTCGCACATTAACGTTTAAAAATGTACGAAACGTAACTCTCTTTCTTTCTGTATTCACTAACTTATATCTCCCGCTCAACTTCCGTTCGCACTTTTCGTAACGCATTCACCAGCTTACGCCGCAAGTCAAGCGTGCGTAAAAAAGTTTTACTTCAAAAACACCTTTCTAAATTATATTTAAAGAACTACTCATAAGTTATTTGTTTGTTAATATGGTAAAACTTCTGCTGTGTATTTTATTTGTCTGTATTCTGTTTAGTTTTTATATTGTATGTCCGATATGGATAAACTATGTAAACTCGTACTTAATTGATCGAGCGAAGCGAGATCTCTAAATCAACTGGGGCAAATCGGCGTACCCTGTGAATTTTGTCAAAGTTCAGTTTTAATTATGACTAATAACTTAAAAACTACAAGGTTTAAACAAAAAATAATAACAAGGTCAAAATGTACTGATATTAGTATAAGACCTTTAATTGATCGTGCCACTTGACCGGAAAGTCCCATTCCTGTTTTTTTACCCCTCTTGAACCAATATCTCAAGGACCCCGCAACAGTTTTAGCTTATTTAGTCACACCTAGATTGTGCCATCACTACCACCTGTATAGGTACCAAATTTCACGATGATCTTATCCACGCCTCGAAAGTTATCCTCGGACAAACAAACATACATACAAAGATACAACGCCGCTTTGCTCAAGTTGATTTGTAGATCATGCTTCACTCGATCAACTACTGCATATAGCCTAGAGGCGACCGTGTTTGCTTTCACAACATTCCCATTATTTTCTGTATAATGTGTTTAATGTACTGTTGTGATGCAAAACAAACGTTTTTTTTTACTTAGCTACAACCTGGATATCTTTAAGTCGCGAGTGAATAGGTTTCTTATAGCTTGGAGCATCGATGAAAGGTTGCTAGCCTCTCGGTTTTTTATCGAGTACATTTCGAAGAGTGTGCGGCGGAACTTTTCAACGTAATCCCACCGTCTCCATTCTATCAACGGACAACCAGACGCTCTGCGGTGCGCCACCGCTTTATGGTAGACATACCTCTCTTTCGCACAAAGCGGTTCTCTTCGACCTTTATGCGCACCGCCAAAGAGTGGAACGCCTTGCCAGAGTCTGTGTTTCCTGATAGCTACAACCTGGGTATCTTTAAGTCGCAAGTGAATAGGTTTCTTCTAGGCAAGCGTGTACCATCGTAGACTGCATCATCGCTTACCATCAGGCGAGATCGTGGTCAAACGCAAGCCTATAATGAAAAAATATATAAAAAAAACTTACTTTAGCTGATAATTTTATTTATTCCAGGTTTTCGAACTCAATAAGCCCCGCTTGTTTAGGAGTCCCGCCGCCCGTTGGTGATCGGATCATCGCTACCGGATGGGGCAGGACTGAATTCAGTAAGTAAATTAAGTGCCTAGGCTGCTCTGCGATACACCACCACCGCTATATAGTAGATATACCTCCCCATACCCCCATACTAGTGTCAGTTATTCCATAAGGGCACATGCGGCAAGTATGGCTTGATGGGGGCCAACGTCGAGTCGGCATAGGTACACCGAAAAAGAAGCCGATTGCAGTCGCTGGAACTCCTCGCGAGGTTGTAAATGAGTATGTCTATCTTGGGCAGACTCTGCGATTAGGTAGATACAACCCCGAGAAAGAAGTAAGCCGGCGAATTCAGCTGGGCGGGGCAGCGTTAGTGCAACTTCGTCACCCATCCCGCAATGCCTAAAAGCAAAAGTTATATGCCTATTTAACCAGTGCGTCCTACCTGTGATGACCTACGCAGCTGAAACGTGGACACTTACGGTGGGACTGGTACACAAAGTGAAAGTAGCTCAGCGATCTATGGAAAGGGCTATGCTTGGTATTTCTCTGCTTGGAATCCGAAACGAGGTTATCCGACAGAGCACCAAGGTGATCGACATAGCTCAGAGGGTCAGCAAGCTGAAGTGGCAGCGGGCCGGTCATATCTGCCGCAGAATCGATAACCGCTGGAGTAAAAGTGTTCTGGAGTGGAGACCACGTCTAGGCAAGCGAAGTGTAGGACGCGCGCCGGCTAGATGGAGTGACGTTTGCGCGCTGTGGCTGGCAAGGATTGGATGAGAGCTAAGGATCGGGGTCAATGGCGCACCCTGGGAGAGACCTACGTCCAGCAGTGGACTGTTATAGGTTGAAGATGATGTTGATGAAAAAGAAGAAATTAATTGGAAATGTATGGATTACTGGATTCAACCTACAGGTGAAAAACCAACATCTACAAGCTCTACAGACTACGCCCTTTTAAATTAACGTACCACGTTGTAAACAGCAGGAAGCAATGGCGGCAGCGCTAACATTCATCAGTGTACACTCTACAGCTGATTTGAAGAAGGTATATCTTACGAACCCAACAATTACTCTTTCCAGGTGGCGATGCTTCCAAAGAGCTTCGCAGTGTATCAGTGCCGATATGGGAGATGGGGGAGTGCCGTGATATATGGGGCACCTCGCTCAAGCTGCCTGAAGGACCCTCGCCGGTCAGCCAGCTCTGTGCTGGCGAACGGGGTGGGGGGAGGGACACTTGTCAGGTATTTTGTAAATTATTTATTTCAGTGAACTTTTTATTGTAACTAGTGGTTTGCCCCGAACTGCATGAGATCTTGGGAGTCTCCAATAAAAACAAAATAATATTATTCGTAATCTTCGACTATCAAAAATAGTGCCTACTGTTTCACTCAAATTACAGGTAACGGGAGTTCATGTTATTTGGTTGATCTTTTTAGGGGTTACACTTAAATTCATTGTATTCTGGATTTCAGACTTTTACCTATATTTGTGTCACTAAAGCTACACGCATACCAAGTTTCAGCACTGTGGGGTCACTGGTGTACCCTGTCAATTATGTCATTTTTCTTTTCTTATTCTTATAAAAACGGAGTCGAAATGTACTCCCAAAGACCTTTTATTAAACGTGCCACTTGACCTTAGGGGTAAAAATAAACAAAATGGGACTATCCAGTCCCATTTTGTTTATTTTTACCCCTATTGAACACCAATATGTCAACGACCCCTTCCCCCACATTTGTAGCTCATTTAGTCAAACCAAAATTGTGTCATCACTATCTACCTATATACCAAATTTCACGATGATCGGATAAACGCTTCGAAAGTTATCCTCGGACAAACAAACATACCGACATGCATACAACGTCGATTTGCCCAAGTTGATTTAGAGATCTCGCTTCGCGAGATCAATAACTTAAACATTATATTTTCCTGGGCTTTTTCCGTAAAAAAAATGTACTCATATTTTTTGATGTGATTGATTATTTATTCAACAAATTTAATTATAACACATTCTACATTTTTTTACTACTTATATGGAAAGAAAGAAAGAAAACATTTTATTCAACAACCACACAGTAATAAAGGAAAATAAAACACAACAATAATAAAATCTAACCTAAGCACTAACAAACTTAAAAGCTCTGTGTGGAGATGAATAGGTACTCAGCTCAGCATGATGCTACGGCATGTTAATATGCCGCAGCGCTGGTCTTCCGCTGAGTCCAGTTTATATTACCTCACGTACCTCTTGATCAAGGGTAGCCATAATAAGACAAACACAACTATTGTTTAAATCAAACCATATTAAATACATGCATTACAAAATTAAATACCTACTATTTAAACCAATAAAACTATCACTACTATCACACTAAAAAAAATCACTGGTACCTATATTTAAGACAAGACATGGAGACCGGGGAGAGAGAAAGAGATAGAGAGCTTCAGCTACTGCCACTACGGTTGGTTTAGCTGTGTTGAGCTGTGTAGAATATCAGAAATGACAAACGAGCATGCAGTCCACCAGATGTTAAGTGGCTACTGCAGCCCATGGATATCCACATAGAATTTAAAACAAGCTATTATGTTGTCTTGATCTCTATGTGGATACATTATATAGCATACCTACATTTCCCCGCCATAACGTACATTATTGAGCTTTGATCTTTGATTAACTCAGTAATCAGTGTTGCTGTAACTGCAATGCTTCAAAAAATTGCAACCCTAGTGTATGTCCCTTTTCATCTAACTTGGGGAAACCCCCCAAGTTGGCAACACTGTCAGAAATGTACACAAAAATTATTTCTTGTGCAATTTGAATTAAATTGTTGGATTGAAGGGCGGCAACAATTTTACATCCAATTTTACAGCCCTCGGGAAATGTGTAAATCCGCCACTGCTTACGTGGCGTTCTGTGAAATATCTAAATACTAGCGACCCGCCTCGGGTTCACACGGGTGCAATGCTGATACTAAGTATACTACAGAATGTCTTTAAATATTAATTGTATGTTTGTACATATCAAATGCACAATGTATTTTAGATTACCTACTTAACTGGATAAGGATTAATGCTGTATTGCTTAAAAACGCTTCGTAAATATGCCATTATTTCTAGTAAAAAGTAAAGGATAAAAATGGTTATTGTGGGTTATCCCTAAGAGATAGACATACACCATCGCGGATTTTTTGTAGACCTTTTTAAGGTGTACAATACTGTAGTACATTATTTTGATCTATCTCGTAGGGTTCAGCTGCGTTTGCAATGTAAGCGTAAAAAATGTGTTTATTTACGACATCACATTAGAAATTTCTAAATTTATCAGTGTTTCTCTACTATACTATGCATGTATTATACATATAAACTTTCCTCTTGAATCGCTCTACATATCTATTAAAAACAACCGAATCAAAATCTGTTGCGTAGTTCTAAAGATCTAAGCATACATAGGGACAGACAGCGGGAAGCGACTTTGTTTTATACTATGTAGTGATAAGTACAAGTATAAATTAGAATCTTATAAACCCTGGACGTGTAAGAGTTGTATTTCAGTTATTTGCTTTCGATTTATATTACTTCATTGTTTATCTATACTAATATTGTAAAGAGGAAAGATTTGTATTTTTGTGTGTATGTTTGTAATGAATAAACTCAAAAACTACTGTGTCGATTTCAAAAATTCTTTCACCGTTGGAAAGCTACATTCACCCTGAGTGACATAGGCTATATTTATTGCTAGGAAAGATTAGGGATCCTTACTAAAACTTAAGTAACGTAACCCAATGTATAAAAAAGTGCCCTAAAACGTCTTTCGTCGCACGCGCTGCGGTAACTATTGACGAGAGAACAAAAGTATGTTCTACAATATATTAATATCTACAGAACATATTAATAGCTACAAAAAACTTCGTAATATTATAAAAAATTGCGTTTGTTTGCATTGAATAGGCTCCGAAACTTCTGGACCGATTTAAAACATTCTTTCACTGTTGGGAAGCTACACTGTCCCCGGGTGACATAGGCTACTGTTTACCCAACTGCGGAGAAGGAGGGTAATGTTTTTATTAAAAAACTACGCTTGCGAAGCTGCGGATTGGTCAGCTAGTACAACATAAAACACAATAATTTAGGTGCAATAGGTGCAGTGTACAACCTACGAATACTATTTGATTGTAACTCTAAAATAGGCTAACAACTGTGGCTGTCTTGTTCCCGACATCTTTCCTTACAATGTTCAAACGTACCAGAAACCTGTCTTACGTTTAGTTCTAAGCTACTTGTCCATACAATTTTTATCGCCGTTGGTTTCTCTAAATAAACAAATAACAAAACAAAACTGTTTTCAGGGTGACTCCGGAGGCCCAGCGCAAATACAAGATGGCTGCACCTGGCGAGTGGTCGCAGTCACCTCTGTAGGACGGTCATGCGGCGCTGCAGAAACTCCAGCGCTTTACGCCAGACTACCTCGCGCCTTTATCGCCTCGCAAATCTACGCCAACGTCAAACTCAACCCAAATAAAGATGGCTTTAGTAATCAAGGTGTCACCGGTAATCGAGATAATGAAAATAATAATTGGGGTGCCAGTAATGGCTTTAGTAATCAAGGTGTCGCCGGTAATAATCAAAATATTGGCAATAACAGACCTGACCAACAAACAAATGGAAATAATAGGTTTGGTAATACACAAAGCTCGGTAAGCAAACGAGTTATTACAGTTATATCAGATAGTGGTGTAGTTAACAATGATAAACAGTTTAGTAGTCATAACTCTGGAAATAATAGAGATGACTTCACCAGACCGAGCTACGTAACAGATAATAACCGTGGTACAGGTAATAACTACTTCGTAACAAGCCACGCATCTGAAAATAATAGAAATCCAGTCGTGAGTAGACCAGGGAATCATCAAACAATCGATAATAATAACCGGGATACTAATGCAGGCAACAACTTTTTTGTTACTAGTCACACTTCAGGAAATCGTAAAAAACCAGTTGTAAGTAGGCCTGGAAACCATCAAACTATTGAAAACGAAAATCGTGATAGTAACACAGGCAGTAACTACTTTGTAACGAGTCATACTAGACTAGAACAGAATATTAGGAATCCAGTTAGTAGACCTGGAAACCACCAGACCCTGCAGAATATTAATAGATTTGCTGATAGTCAAAACTCGGAAAGCAATCAGGATGTAATTTTTGATACGCCAGTAAATGACGATACTGGAAGCAGTCAGTATAGTAATGTACAACATTATAATACCTATAATTATAATGTAAGAAAAACTAATACATGGGCAACTAAAGCTAAAACAGAAACTAGCGTTAATCGTTATAACGAAGAACAAAATAATAACTATAGAAATCCACAAAGCAGCAATACCTATTCGAGTTATGAATCTCATAATTCTGATTACGGTACAACTGAAAGTGTACATAATAATGGATATAATGAATTTAATAATGGGTATAATGCAAATAATAATAGAGATTTTCTTGTCGCGAATAGACCGTGGAATAGGTAGTTTTAGTTAGAAGTTAATAATATTATTTTTTGTAAATATAAATTAAATTTGTAAATAGTAAAATAGTGTTTTATTTTAACCTGGATACCACCAGACACGGCAAAGTAATAATAGATTTGCTGATAGTCATAACTCAGAAAGCAATCAAGATGTAATTTTTGATACGCCAGAAAATGACGATACTGGAAGCAGTCAGTATAGTAATGTATAACAATATAATAGTATTAGCTATAATGATAATATAAGACATACATGGGCAACTAAAGTCGAACCAGAAACTAGCGTTAATCGTTTTAAAGAACAAAATAATAACTATAGAAATCCACAAAGCACCTATTCGAATTATGGTTCTCTTAATTCTGATTACGGTACAACTGAAAGTGTACATAATAATGGATATAATGAATTTAATAATGGGTATAATGCAAATAATAATAGAGATTTTCTTGTCGCGAATAAACCGTCGAATAGGTAGTTTTAGTTAGAAGTTAATAATATTATTTTTTGTAAATATAAATTTAATTTGTAAATAGTAAAAATAGTGTTTTATTTTAATCTGGAAACCACCAGGCACTGCAAAATAATAATAGATTTGCTGATTGTCATAACTCAGAAAGCAATCAAGATGTAATTTTTGATACGCCAGAAAAAGATGACACTGGAAGCAGTTAGTATAGTAATGTACAACATTATAATACCTATAATTATAACGTAAGAAAAACTAATACATGGGTAACTAAAGCTAAAACAGACACTAGCGTTAATCGTTATAACGAAGAACAAAATAATAACTATAGAAATCCACAAAGCTGCAATACCTATTCGAGTTATGAATCTCATAATTCTGATTACGGTACAACTGAAAGTGTACATAATAATGGATATAATGAATTTAATAATGGGTATAATGCAAATAATAATAGAGATTTTCTTGTCGTGAATAAACGGTCGAATAGGTAGTTTTAGTTAGAAGTTATTTTTTATTATAAGAATATTATTTTTTGTAAATATAAATTAAATTTGAAAATAGTAAAAATAGTGTTTTATTTTAATCCGTATATCTTTAACATTATACCGATAAAATCGATTATCATTGCATGGTTTAGTACAAAATTACCAAATTTGCTATAATAATATAATTAACTTTTTATTTTAAAATTAATATCTTAAGCTTCATTGTCCGATGCGCGCTTATTTCCTTCCTTTCCTTTTCCTTCTTTACCTTGTTGTTTCAAGAAAAAGTATTAATTATAGTTTTTTTAACAAGAGTTTTATCCACAGAATACGAACGAGAGAAGATAGATAGATATAGAAATTTATTTCGACACAAGTAACAAACACACAGAAACTACATACAGTAGATAATCCATATTCATATCATTTACTCATCTTTAGACATGGTAACATGCACTTAGACAAGTCAAGGTTTACACGTTATTAATATCGATTACAGATTAAACTAATACGATTAAACTTATACAACACATAAGATTTCAGTTCTTATAATTTACAAACTAGATAAAATAATGTTACCAAACATGCAATAAATTTTCTGCAATAGCATTGTCAAATGAATAAAGTAAAAAATAGTTAATAATTTATAAACAAATTTAATAACAATAAAAACATTTCAATAATTAAAGCACATATGGACAAATATTTAAAGCGCACTGACAATAAATAAGATATACACGCATCAGCTCTAAGAGCTGCCTGGGTATTACAAATAATAATAAATAAAGTTAATAATAAATAATTTCAACAATAAAATAATAAAAAATTCATGTCAAAAATTAAAATTATGTCATTTGGATGTCCGAGATAATAATGTCACATTAATCATTGTCAGGTTTAAACTTAAATATTTCCTAACTGATATTGTTTCGTTTATGTTTTGTATTGAATGAAATTCACAATTTCACAATATTGTTTATTGTCATAATCACAGATTTATTTCATAAATAAATAATCTAAATAGAAATAATAAAACTATGGTTAACAAAGCTTGTTAGTCAGTTTTTAAAAAAATCAACTAACACATTTATAAGACTTCTTTGCTGATTTATGAAAATATGATTTTTTTAAAAATCAGAGAGTCAACCTCAAACTCGAATATTTTGCAGCTACCACCACACTCGAAATTTTGCAGCTACCGCCAAACTTGAAATTTTACAGCTATATGTGAAACTCGAAAGTTTGCAGCCCCCGCCCAACTAGTAATTTTGCAGCCCCCACCCAACTACTTTACGAGCAACGTGTATAAGTAAAGTTAAATTATGTTTAGTTATATAATTTTGATTTAATATTATCTAGTAATTCTAGTATCTAATCAATTGTCATAATCACAATATTATTCATTCTCATAATCACAGATTTATTTCATAAATCAATAATCTAAATAGAAATAAAATTGTAAATCAGTCTTTTAATTTATCAACTAATACATTATTATGGCTTCTTTGCTGATTTATTAAAATATGATTTTTATCAAATCAGAGAGTCAACTTCCAACTCAAAATTTTGCAACTATCCTAAAACTCGAAAATTTTGCAGCTACCGCCATACTCGAAATTTTGCAGCTACCGCCAAACTCGAAATTTTACAGCTATATGCCAAATTCGAAATTTTGCAGCCCCCGCCAAACGTACGCTCTAACTACAAAAAAGACAGCACTTCTAGAAAAACTGTCGAATACTTAAACAAACGACTTGAAGCCCTTGAAGAATCCTGGGTTTTTTCCACGAGAGGCATGAAGTTCTCGTTAGCAAAAACGACGAAATAAGCCAGCAAAACTACTTTACGAGCAACGTGTATAAGTTAAGTAAGATAATTTATATTTATTATTATCTAGTAATTCTAGTATCTAATCAATTGTCATTATCACAATATTGTTTATTCTCATAATCACAGATTTATTTCAATAATAAATAATCTAAATAGAAATAATAAAACTTGTAAATCATAAGGCTTTTAAATCAGTCCTTTGAATATGCAACAAACACATTAATAAGACTTCTTTGCTGATTTCTGAAAATATGATTTTTAGAAAATCAGAGTCAACCTCAAACTCAAAATTTTGCAACTACCCTCAAACGCGAAAATTTTGTAGCTACCGCCAAATTCAAAATTTTGCAACTTCCGCACAACACAAAATTATGCAGCCCCCGCCCAACTTAAAATTTTCCAGCCCCCGCCCAACTCGTAATTTTGCAGCCCCCGCCCAACTTGAAATTTTGCAGCCCCCGCTAAACTCGAAATTTTGCAGCTTCTGCCCAACCAGAAATTTTGCAGCCCCCGCCCAACTCGTAATTTTGCAGCCCCCGCCCAACTTGAAATATTGCAGCCCCCGCTAAACTCGAAATTTTGCAGCTTCCGCCCAACCAGAAATTTTGCAGACCCCGCCCAACTAAAAAATTTGCAGCTTCCGCCCAACTCAAAATTTAGCAGCCCCTGCCCCACCAGAAATTTTGCAGCCCCTACTCAACTTGAAATTTTGCAGCCCCCGCCCAACTAGAAATATTGCAGCCCCTGCCAAACTAGAAATTTTAGCTGCCCCCGCCCAACTCGAAATTTTGCAGCTTCCGCCTAACTCGAAATTTTGCAGCTACCGCCAAACGCAAAATTTTTCAGCTATATCCCAAACTCGAAAGTTTGCAGCCCCCGCCCAACTAGAAATTTTGCTGTCCCCGCCCAAGTCAAAATTTAGCAGCCCCTGCCCCACCAGAAATTTTGCAGCCCCTACTCAACTTGAAATTTTGCAGCCCCCGCCCAACTAGAAATATTGCAGCCCCTGCCAAACTAGAAATTTTAGCTGCCCCCGCCCAACTCGAAATTTTGCAGCTTCCGCCTAACTCGAAATTTTGCAGCTACCGCCAAACGCAAAATTTTTCAGCTATATCCCAAACTCGAAAGTTTGCAGCCCCCGCCCAACTAGAAATTTTGCTGTCCCCGCCCAAGTCAAAATTTTGCAGCCCCCGCCCAACTTGATCTCGAAATTCTGCAACTACACAGCACGTCACGTCACGTTCCCGTTCCGTCCCGTTCCCGTCTCTTCTCGTTTCCGTCCCGTCCCGTTACGTTATGTTACGTTAAGTTTAGTTTAGTTAAGTTAAAATAAGGTAAGTTCAGTTAGGTTTGGTTTGGTTTTTCTTTTTTTTTTTTTTTCCTGTCCGGGCGCAGAGGCCCGGCCCGCAAGCTAAGTTTTCCCTCGATGTATTTTCAGGGCCTTTATTGATCATTTCTTTATTTGAACATTTTTATTCTTATATGCTATTTACAGAAGGCTGTTTGTTTCTTACATTTTACTTAACTTAAGTACATCTTGACATTTAACAGTTATCTTATTTATCTATTTTTTTTATTGGTTTTTATTAATTTACTACATCTATGCTATATCTATATATACTTTATTATATATGCATAACATAGTCTTTCTATCCTTTTCTTATTTGTAGTCTTGATACACTAATTAAAGTAAGACAGTATTACATAAGGAACATCTTCTACTAGGCTTATACATAATTAGATTCTTAGGTGTACTTAGGTAACTAGACAGTATTTTGCCGATGCAGTAATTTTTGCTTACAACTTTTATTTAATAATGTTCTTATATATATACTCATGATATATAAAACATATAATTAACTATCTATTCTTATTTCTACGTATAACTTTATTACCTATATTAATACAATATTCTATAAATCTAGTCCTACTGTCCTTATCTCTAATTATCTGGTATATATTTTCTTTCGTTAGGGTTATGTTTAGGTAAGTCTCCAGGTGATATCTCGCCAGGCCGTAAATGGGACAATCTAGTAAGACGTGTTGTACCGTCTCTTCTTTACCGGGTTCACATGGGCACGATGGGTCCTCCTTACACTTGAACCGGTGCAAGTATTCTGAGAACCCACCGTGCCCCGTTAACATCTGGGTCAGCACATTTGATATCTCTACCGTCCTAATTATTTTATGGGCCTCTATTGCGTCAGGAAGAAACATCTTGGTGACAGCCGCTTTATCCTCCGATTTGTATCTCCGGTTCCATACGTCAAGCGAATCCTTGCGGATTTGTCGCTTGACGTATGAGACCGGACACGCCTCGTAGTCTGGCTTTGTCTTTAAATTTAGTTCGGCATTCTTGGCCAACTCATCAGCTCGCTCATTTACGTCCATCCCAGCGTGTGCTTTGATCCAAAATAAAAATACATCTTTATTTTGGAGCCTAATGGATTCTAGATTTTTTCTGGTTTCTGTCGCTAAGGGATGAACGGAACTACGATTCGTCACTGTCTCCAGGGCCGCGCGCGAGTCACTGTAAATGCCATCACGTTGGGCGCCAATGTAACGTAAATTAAACACAAGTTTAATTTAACTTGAATTTATTTACAAAATTAGATCTCAGGGTGAGGGTAGTTACAATATTTTCGTCCGAACCACGCTGAACTTAAAATGTAGTAAGCCACTGGCCTTAGCTGTAGAAGAAGCAGGAAATCCGCCGTAGTCAGGAAGTAGGTACGGGTATCGGGTCTTCAGCTCCCGCAACGGTGTAGCTAGTGGAGCTTGCGCAACGGTGTAGGTAGATAGTGGAGCTCGCGCAACGGCGTAGTAGAGGAACTCCAAAGCAGATAGGCTGGCCTCAGCCCGGTAGAAGGAACCCTGGAATTCCCATTAAGTGGTTTAGAAAAATGACCATTTTCCATGTTTGACTGCGACATCCTCCCTTTTTTTTTCTAAGCGAAAGCGCAATGGCTACTAGCAAATGGTAGTGATCGATGATGTGGCAGTCAAACAATGGTAGGCTAATAATGGTAGGTATATGCACTTAAATTAGAACAGACAGTAGGTAGGTAGAAGGTTAATGAATCTAATGAGAGAATTTAAATGGTATCTGAATGGTAAGAATGGTATAGGTTAAATGAGATAGAAATGGTTATAAGAATGGATAGTGAACATGTATATTTGTGACGTATAACGTCACAAGGTAACTTGCAAGCTTAGCATTGGCCTTACACTATAATAAGCACTACTAAATTAACGGTATAATGACAACGACAGACTACACATTGTCCGTTACAATTGAATGATTCAGAACAATAGAACTATAGCTATATACACAAATAAGCAACACTCACCCAATATGGGGTACACACGGCACTGATTTTAGGTTGTACTATAGGTTTATGTAAGGATTTCAAAGGTAAAGGATTATGTAGTACAAGGTAGGTAGGTACCGAACAGGTATAAAATATTGTTCCGCGTACAGGCAGTTATTGTAGCTCGCCTCACACGACAATGGCTCGCTCGTCGCTCGTGTCACCTTCAGTGACCGCGTCCCCCGTACTTCTTACTCCTGCGCCTTCCCACTTGGGGAGATTGCTAATTGTGGTTACGAAGCTAATTTATAATAGGTTCTATGTTTAAAACACTTAGGTAGGTTTTTCAGTAGCAGTTTCCTAATAAATTGGTAATTAGATTTAAATATGTTTAAAAATACTAGATATTTTAAAGTGGTATTTACGTAAATTTTAGACTGTTACGCCTGATAGACCGTGCAGTGAGATGGCAGCTTCAACTTGAGAGATTTGATCTCGGCTGCGCCATTCCATAAGGATAGCGCCGCGCCAACCCTCTCCTCAATCTTGCTACCATCTGTAAAAATGCGAGACTACGAGAGATCTAATTATAAAATAAATTTCAAAATGGCCGCTCTGTCTAACTTTGTCAATTTTTGCCCGAATCGACTCGAGTTTGGGCTCGTTTAAAAGGTAATTTTACTCCCAGTCAAGATACACAATCAGTAGGACGATATCTCAGCCCCTCGAATTAAAATTTACATAAAACATAAAAAAATTATAAAAATGTCCTAAAAAATACAATAATGGTGATAAATGAACTGGAAAATTTTCTAAAATATTACTAAAATTAATTATAATAAAATGGCATTTAAATATTAATCCGAAATTAAATTTTTAAGGTACCATGAAAGAAGGTCAAAAGGTCAACACAAAATTACTTAAAAACCACTGAGTGGAAAAATCTATAAATTTTGCAAAAACTTAAAACTAAACAAGTTCAATTTATGTAAAATCTTGGGGTCACCGCTCACTTTCTCGAGTTAATTAATCTTGAAATTTTTTAAAACTTACAATTTTTTTAAAAAGTCTATAACTTCGCAAAACCTTAACCTTTTTTAAATCTGAAGGTGCCTCCTGCTTCAAGGCGGTAATCTCCAGGTAGTCCCGTCGTCAGCACTCGCCCAGCTGCCCGGGTCACTGACCTCGTGGCCACGTGGTTTTTGTTTTTTTGGTGATTATTCCGTGCGCTTGCATGGAAAAAATCCAAAATAAAATCCAATGTATAGAGCTTCTAGGTGCCTTCCTTTTTGCAGTGGCAAAACAATAGGTCACCGCTCAAAAAAGAGCAGCGTTTCGGTTTAAAGTTTTAAAATTTATGAAATTTTCACTTTTATTTGAATAACTCCGCGCGCACTCCACTTATAAAAACACTGTTTTCACCGGCGTATGCGCCTTCACTTTGCGCAAATTTTGGTGTGTCACACGTCACCAAAATCAACACTTTTACAATTTTTGCGAATTTTCTCGTGCGGAACTGGGTCAATTCGTGGCGCTCTCGAGTGCGGTTCGAGCGCGAATGGTTAGGTTAGGTAAGGTTTTTTTTTTTTTTTTTTCTTCTGTCCAGGCGCAAAGGCCTGGCCCTCGAACTGTCCTACTGAGTTCCTCCGATAATGAGTTCAGAGACCTAGTTTACTTTTATTCTTTTTTATATCTGTTCGGTTTTATTCTAATATTCTTTTATTCTTAATACTATTCATTACACACTTTTTTTTGCTAATAATAAGACTATTTTTTTTTATCTATTTGCAATTATCTAAATTCAGTTTACAGCTATTTATTCTTATGTGCTACATTTTTAACTACTTTAATACAATATCTTACAAAACTATTTCTTAGATCTATTTCATTCATTATCTTGCTAATGTTTGCGTTATTCACGTCAAGCCCCATCTCACATTCTACATCAAACCTCAGCTTTCCATAGATGGGACACTCCGTGATTACGAGTAACGCGCTTTCTTCTATTTCTGGGTCGCAGTCACACGCCGGGCTCTCCTTGCACTTGAAACGGTGTAAGTACGAGGAGAACCCGCCGTGGCCTATCATTAACTGGACCATAAAAGGGTCGACACTTTGCTTTCTCACCAGGGGATACGCCAGTACAGCGTCCGGGAAAAACACCTTGGTTGTTGATGCAGTTTCACCAGTTTTGTAACGCCGGTTCCATTCGTCAAGCGATTCCAAACGAATTTGTCGCTTGACGAATGAAACCGGGCACCTGCTATAGTTGGGCCGGGTCTTCTTGTGCAAAGCTACGTTCTTTGCTAGCTTATCCGCTCTCTCGTTTCCATCCAGCCCCACGTGTGCTTTAATCCAAAATAAGCTTAGTATTCTGCCTTCATCTCGTATTTTGTTGATGTTTTCTTTAGTTTCAACAGCGAGGGGGTGGAGGGAAGAGGTGTTTACCACCACTTCAAGTGCCGAGCGTGAGTCACAGTAGATGTTGCATCTAGATTCCAGGGACTTTAGTGCGTGTTTTGTTGCTTCAAGCAGGGCCAGTAACTCCGCCTGATAGACGGTGCAGCATTGGTCCAACTTCAGTTTCCGGGTAATTGTCTCGGTCGCGCCGTTCCATATGGACAACGCGGCGCCAACTTTCTCCTCTATTTTGCTGCCATCGGTATAAATATATAAGCCATTGTTGTGGTATTGTTCCAATGCTGCCCCGTCAACCACGCTTAGGAATTCCGACCCCGCCTGATCTGCGGGGTGTGGCGCGTCTTTGAAAGGAACTAGCCTTTCCATCTCACGGTCACCTACTATTCGCCGGGAGTAACCTTTTCTTACTTCATAAAGCAATGCTGCTTCTCTGACTCTTATGTCCAGCGGAAGCAGCCCGGCGAGCAATAGGGCCGCGTTCAGGGAGACCGTTCTATATGCTTTCACCATTTTCTGCGCGAAGCCCCGCTGCACTGCGTTGAACTGTTTTTGCACGCACAGTTTATTTGTCGCCGGTGCGCACGCACTTGCCGCGTACATTATGGTTGGCTCTACAACCGCCGTGTATATGGTCCGTATGACCTCTGGCTGCAGACCCCAGTGAATTTTCGCGGCTCTCGACAGCTGCTTATAGAAGTTTAACGCCTTCCGGCAGACGTTTGCCACGTGCGAGTTAAATGTCAACTTGTCATCGATGGTCAACCCTAGCACTTTGATTTCCTTGGACATGCCAATGTCGGTCCCGCCCATGCTCAGACGTGGGGTGTCGTACTTTAATTTACGCGTTATAGCCATGGCCATAGTTTTTTGCGGCGCAAACTTTGACTTATTTCTGGCTCCCCACGTCCGAACGTATTCAAGAGCGGCATTGGCACGTAGCTCTATCTCCTGCACTGTTTCCCCATCAAAGACAAGGATGACATCGTCGGCAAACGCCTGCACGTAGTCCCCCCTGCTGTCGAGGCCTTGCAGGAGCGGGTCTAGCAAGAGATTCCATAGTATAGGGCCCCGATGGAACCCTGGACGCATCCCTTACTGGTCTTTTTACAGAACTCTTCACCAGCATACCTGACCCTGACTTGTCTGTTTGTCAAGTAGCTGCCGATTACTCTCCTCAGGTTAAGCGGGCACTTCTCTTCCGCTAGACGGACTTTGATGGCCGGCCATCAGGCGCCATCAAAAACTCCCTCTATATTCAAGGACACTAGGACGACCAGTTTCTTTTGGTCCAATTTTGACCGGATCCTCTGGATGAGGGTATAGAGGGAGTCCTCGGTACTCCTTTGGGGCACAAATCCGTACTGGCATAAGCTCATTTTTGGCAGCAGGTGGAATTTGATTCGAGCAATCAGCATCCTTTCAAACAGTTTGCCGAGTACTGGCAGCAGCCCTATGGGTCTGTAGGATTTAGGTGTGGTGTACTTGTCCTTTCCCGGCTTCCTTAGTACCACCACGACCGCCTCTTTCCACAGTTTTGGGAAGTACCGCAGCGCCAAACACTTGTTTAGAAGCCCCAGAAAAAGATCTGGGGAGTTTCCAACAGTGCGACTACATATCTCCGCAGTAAAACCATCAGAACCGGGGGCCTTTTTCGGGTTAAAGGATCTCAAAGCAACTTCGAGCTCGGTCTGCGTGAACGGTGGGTCACAAGAGTCATCTTGCTTCCCATCGTTCACTCTCTCCGCCAGCTCTCTGGTAATGCGGTATTCCGTCGTGTCGCTATCTTCCGTGTCTTCAGGGTAAAATGTCTCCGCTAGCAGCTCAACGGAGCCTTTAGCGTCTAACGTACTACCCGCATATTCCAGTGGTAGGTCCTCTTCTCTACTTTTTGTTCTACCAATCACTCTGTAGATACCCTCCCAGACCCCCTCCCTATCCTGCTTTCCGCAAAACTCCTTCCAGCTCTCGACCTGAGCCTTCAGAGGCTCCAACTCATATTCCTCCTTTGCTTCCAGGTATTGGGCGACTACCATTTCTCGGCGGATCGGCGCGGCGCACTTTATTCTACGCCTCCTGGTTTTGACCTCTTTCTTCATTTTCTCGAGCTTCTCGGACCACCACGGTATTGTAAGTTTTTCTTTATTCCCTATTAACGGTATTGCTTTTTCACATGCTCTTGTAATGGTTTTTGTGTAATCTGTTATAGTTGTCTCTAATTGTTCTGTGGTAGTTATATTTTGCAAGGCAAGTTTTCTGTTATTAATTTTGAATTTACTGTAAGTTGGGTCAGTTTCTCATGAAATAGACCCCAATTTGCTTTCTTTGTATTGTATATTCGTGTGTATGTTCTATGTATGCTGATGCCTTTGGATTTTTTAAGCCTAATATCGAAAGTTATACCGTTGCGGTCCGAGCTAGTGAGGTTTTCTTTTACTGTCCAGTTCTCTACCAGGTCAAGCAGATCCGCGGTGCACGCCGACACGTCGACTTAGCTATGGTATCGCTGGCCCCCTCTGATAGTGTCAAAGGTAGGTATTGTTCCTGTTTTGAGGATCTGAAGGCCCAAGTAATCGAGGGCCCCTGCCATGTCGTCCCCACGACCGTCCAGCACCAGGCTTCCCCACCAGGTACTTTTTGCATTGGCATCGCCACCAATAAGTATACTTTGATGTCCCATTTTCTCAACTATTTTGGACAAATGGTCGAGGTATGGGCCTATGGGTGTGTCGGGCTCAAAGTAGTAAGACACCAGCGTGATCTCCCAGGCACTAGTTTGGATCCCCACTACTACGATGTTGTTAGTGGGAAGTTGCGGGTACTGTATTATGTCAAGATCATGGTTCAATACGGCAATTGCCGCCTTGACAGTCCTTTCTCCTTGCTCATTGCTCTGGTAGATCCTTACGTCCCGGTGACCTCTCATCCTTCTTTCCGCCCCCACATAAGGCTCCTGTAAAAGCGCTACGGATATTCCGCGCTTTCCCGCCTCAATCAGGATTTCATTAGTGGCTAGTTTTTTCCGCTGGCGGTTGGCCTGCGCTATCTTGTATTGTACCGTAACCACGCCCTCAGCAATACGCCACAGTGGATCTCGCTATCGCCTCCCACTTGCGCCTCACCGGGCAATCGCTACTAAAGGCGTTGTGGTCCGCTCTCCCCATTTTGGATTTGACGCAATTGGTGCAACTGGGGGGTTCGCCGGCGAGCCGATCCGTGCACTCGGGCCTCAGGTGTGGTTAGGTTAGGTTAGGTTTTTTTTTTTTTTTTTTTTATTGCTGCTCGCCACAGACTCTGTGGTCCGTGCTCTTTTTTATTTTATTTTCTTTATTTATTAACTTTATTACAATTTTATTAGAGAAAATCTTACTCAGTAAGAAAAAATACTTAAATTATTGATTCTATATAAATTAAACGTTACTTATATTATTCTAATACATTTTATTATGATAGGGATATATATATAATATTTTTTTTTTTATTTTTTTTTGTTAATATATATTTTATTCTTGTATATTATATTTTGTGTAATTTCTTTTCTTTGTATGTTATTTTGTTTACAATTTACTTAATAACTTTAATTATTACAATTTTGGAAAAAGATTAACATTACTATTACTTACAATTATTTCATTTTTGAAAACATTGACGCTTTACTTGAACATTACTTTAGACTTTACAACTTTTAAGTGTCAATTGTCAAATTGGCATCCCTCATCTCCCGAGCCAACTTGTCGACGACCGCTGCGTTTCGGTGCTTGATTGACATTTTCAAATTGTACTCTAGGATCTTTTTAGTGGACGCGGCCATAGCTCGCTTGCTGAAGTACCCTATTGCGTCGTTGTCATCATCGGTGTAGTAGGTACAGCTGGTGGTGTGCCGTGAGACTGCTACTACCGCATGGGGAACGCTCTGATGTAGTTCAGTTGTTCTAGCCTTGGTTTGAACAATAACTACTGTTTCGAACGTTAACCCCTGCGCTTCGTGGATGGTGAGCGTACGTGAACCTGTGCCTTCACCACAGCCCTGTCCAATAAGCCTTTCCTTTTTGCCAATAATTGGGGAGCGTGAGCGGTATTTGGGCACCAGTGTAGGATTTCAGCTTCAACGAGTGAGCTCTTAGCGTTGAGGAGTAGATACCGGAGTAAACTTCGCGCAGGGCGTAGGCGACGTCCAGGGGGTTCTGGTTAGGTTAGGTTAGGTTAGACTCCCCAAACCACAGACTCCCCTCCTGTCGAAATTGTGCAGCCAACGGCCAATTCGTAATTTTGCGGCTCCCGCCATACCAGAAATTTTGCAGACCCCACCCAACTTGAAATTTTGCAGCCCCCGCCCAACTAGTATTTTTGCAGCTCCCGCCCAACTTGAAACTTTGCAGCCCCCGCCAAACTCGAAATTTAGCAGCTTCCGCCCAACTAGAAATTTTGCAGCCGCCGCCCAACTAAAAATTTTGCAGCCCGCGCCCAACTAGAAATTTTGCAGCTCCCGTCCAACTGGAATTTTGGCAGCCCCCGCCCAATTCGTAATTTTGCGGCCCCCGCCCTACCAGAAATTTTGCAGCCCCCGCCCAACTTGAAATTTTGCAGCCCCCGCCCAATTTGAAATTTTGCAGCCCCCGCCCAACTCAAAATTTTGCAGTTTCCGCCCAACTGGAAATTTTGCAGCCCCCGCCCAACTAAAAATTTGGGGGCTGCAAAATTTTTAGTTTTGCGGGGGCTGCAAAATTTCCAGTTGGACGGAAGCTGCAGCCCCCGCCTATATTAAAATTTTGCAGTCCCCGCCCTACCAGAAATTTTGCAGCCTCCGCCCAACTAAAAATTTTGCAGATTCTGTCCAATTGGAATTTTTGCAGCCCCCGCCCAAATTAAAACTTTGCAGCCCCCGCCCTACCAGACATTTTGCAGCCTCCACCCAACTAAAAATTTTGCAGCTTCCGCCCAACTGGAATTTTTGCAGCCCCCGCCCAAATTAAAATTTTGCAGCCCCCGCCCAACTCAAAATTTTGCAGCCCCCGCCCAACTAGAAAATTTGCAGCTCCCGTCCAACTCGAAATTTTGCAGCCCCAAACCAAGCAAGCGTCAAATATGGACGCGGATAGAGCACCGCAAGAGACCCGACGACGACGACGTCAACGTGAGCCCAGCAGCGAAAGAATTCATATTAATATCCATGTATAAGGCTGCTTTTGCATTAACACCTACTCAAGTTTTATCCCTGAATTTACAGTTACGGCACATGAATTTACAAAAGTCTACCCCTTTGACAACTTCCTCAAATAAGCTTTTCTTGGATTTTTAGAATATCACAGCCAGATTTATCCCGTTGCGAGAATCCAAAACTTCAAGAAAATCTTACCTTTGGTGGTCCAAATTCCCAGCAACTCACAAACTGATTCTAAGATGTTTTTCCGATCAATTTGCTAAAATAAATGCTTATAGTGTCAATGAGTGTTCTAAAAATGGATGACGCTGTTGTAAAATCATTTTTTTTATACATTATAGGCTTGCGTTTGACCACGATCTCGCCTGATGGTAAGCGATCATGCAGTCTACGATGGTACATGCTTGCCTAGAAGGAACCTATTCACTCGCGACTTAAAGATACCCAGGCTATAGATATCAGGAAACACAGACTCTGGCAAGGCGTTCCACTCTTTGGCAGTGCGCATAATAAAGGTCGAAGAGAACCGCTTTGTGCGAAAGGGAGGTATTTCTACCATATAGCGGTGGCGCACCGCAGAGCGTCTGGTTGTCCGTTGATAGAATGGAGATGGTGGGATAAGGTTGAAAAGTTCCGCCGCACACTCCCCGAAATGTACTCGATAAAAAACCGAGAGGCTAGCAACCTTTCGTCGATGCTCCAGGCTCAGGACCCTTGCATCAACTAGCTCATTTTGGTATATTGGTTTTGCCTTATCATGCGTGTGTCTTATCACTCAAATATTGCTGTACACCGTGCTACCTTCAACCAGGAAATTGGACCAGAAGATTTCAACGCAGTTGACAAAATCGAGATTAATCAACATAGTCCCAGAGTTTACGTTGCTAAAAAGCACTGTTGCTGTAAGCGTGGCAATATTCATCCTATCTGACACAGCTCTCGTCTCCTGGATGTTTGTCTTCACAAAGAACTTGCACGACAAAGTGTTAAGCGGTCCCTAGACGGTCATGCGGCATGACATGCGTTACGTGCTGTCATTCATGCATCGTCGGCCAACAAGATCATCCTCATTCATTGTTATCGCACTTCCAGTCCAGCCTGAGTACCTATTGGAGAGCCTTTGCACTGAACCCTCCGTCGGTGCTATCGATAGATAGATAGAAAATATTTAGAACACTTAAAACTAGATACGCGATAGTACAATTGGCGGTCTTATCACTGAAAGCGATCTCTTTCAGACAACCTGTGGATGGACTGGATTTTATGAGAACGTTAAAGGACGGTAGCTTGTAACTTAAGCTTTTTATTTAACTGTAGGTATACTTACATAAGCAGAACACAATAAATAGATACCAGGGTAGGTAATATTAATAGGTAATATTATATTCGTGGAGTCGGTGATGAATACCATTTCATTGTAATACCACAATTTTGGTTGGTACACACGGCTACACATCAAGCTATACATTTCCAGTATAAGCTGACCTCGCATTGTGTAGGCTTTTCATAGAATGAGAGGTCCGCTTATACTGGAGATATATAGCTTGATGTGTAGCCATGTGTACACCTCGTCTCTTGACGTCCCAGACTTAGGCTCTTTTTCATTTTAGTATGTTCTCTATTGAAATTTGTACGCAATATATTTATTTTGCGCTTCAATTTCTCCACTGTGAAACCTTAATCGTATTTTTTTTAAATTCATTAATGCTTTAGTTCGCTTCTTTTTGCCCATGTACGTTTTTTCTTTTCGTGTCCCATAATTCGGGACAATCTTTAGGCTGCTTTTCCACCAGAGATGTGTTATGCTGCGAGGATGTAAAAGCTAAGCTATAAAACTGTGTGACCGTTTCCACTGATACTAAGCTATGTCGCGGAGCGAGTAAGATGTGCTATGAAGATGCGCCGCCGCAAAGTAGCTGTGCGAGGAAGATGCACAGCTGTCGCGCAGCAGAAGACGATGGCATGTCTACTTTCAGTGACAAACGTGGGCTTACTGAGTACTCTGCTCTTCACATAGCTACCACTCGCGACCATCCATAGCACGCATCCTTCCATATAAAAAAGATGGCTTAGTTGAATCCGTTTCCACCAGTGCTATGCTATGTGGACCAATGAATATGATTGGTGGATATCAAACGCAGCCATAGCAACGTAGCATAACACATCTCTGGTGGAAAAGCAGCCTTATACATGGATATTAATATGAATTCTTTCGCTGCTGGGCTCACGTTGACGTCGTCGTCGTCGGGTCTCTTGCGGTGCTCTATCGCGTCCATATTTGACGCCGCCGCGGAAGAAACTGAGCTGTTGCATGACGTGCACACATGGTGTTGTTGTATAAGTACCTACCTGCGGACTCTGTATTTTATGTATGAAATATTTATGGGCAGTAAAAATAAAATGATTTTAAAGTTTAGTGTATTGAAAAAAACTATATTTACGATGAAAATATTATTATTGTACACTTTTGGTAAGAAATAAAATAAAATAGGAGAATAGTTTATATCCGAAGTTAGCCCATACTATCTCAGGTAGCTTCATCTATACTCTCACCAGCATCATTATCATCAACCTATAACAGTCCACTGCTGAACGTAAGGTTCTATCTTCAATCTTGCACGTAATTAAACAAAATCTTTATAAAAAAGCCTACTATAAAATATCGGATTATTTAGTTAGATGATAAAGAAGCTTGGGATTGAAATTGCTCCAACTCGTTCAAAATGGTACAATTTAGACGTAATTTATTTCCTGTATTGTTATGTATTCTAAAAGGATCATTAATAAGAACAACCAGACTTGTTTCTTGCCTTTCTTTCCTGGCTTGGTCGTGAAGGAACAGGCATTAAAATGGACGTTTCAAAGTGATCCTTGTGATTTTCATGAATAAAAGAATTTGACTTTGAATATCGTGTCACGGGTGTTTGTGCTCGCACTCCTCCGAAACGGGTCGACCGATTTTAATGAATTTTTATTTTGTATATTTGGTATGAGGGCGTAAAGTATTTTACACCCTCCTACCCCCACCCCCATTTTTAAATCGTGATATTAATATTTTTGTATGAAAAATCCCACTAATATTATAAAGGCGAAAGTTTGTATGTATGTATGGATATTTGTTACTCTTTCACGTCGGAACGGCTGACCGCGTTTCGATGAAATTTGGTATGTAGGTAGATCATAACCTGGATTAACACATAGGCTACTTTTTATTGGCAAACCACAAATGTGGAATATGGTAGCTTGTTCACATATAATTTAACCGTCGTCCATCGATGTGAAGTCATTTACATGAAGTGCCGCGTCACTCTGACAAGAGTGTTTTATATAGTTTTTATCCCGAAGTTCCCACGGGAACGGGACATTTCAAGCATGCGAAGCCGCGGGCGTGTCAGCTAGTAATCTTATGCAATACTAATCATACTATAATATATATGAAAGTTTGGATGTTTGTTTGTTTGTTTATTTATTTGTTTGTTTCTTACTCAATCACGTCGTAATGAACCGATTTCGATGAAGTTTAGTATGTACGTAGATAATAACCTGGATTAACACATAGGTAACTTTTTATCCCATAAATCAGGTCCCATGGGATAAAAATGGGGTGTAAAATCAAGTTGCAACAGCGAGTTTAGCTTTGTATCTAGGTTACTTACACATTTAAATATAAATATTGCTGGACATTTCACACAGCGCTATCTAGCCCCAAACTAAGCAGAGCTTGTACTATGGGAACCAGATAACTGATAGAATACTTATATACATTTATTTTTGTAAATACATACTTATAATATATAGAGAAACCACCAGACCCGGAACAAATATCTGTAGATCATGCAAACATTTGTTCCGTAGCGGGAATCGAACCCGCTACCTCCTGCAACTCAGCCGGCTATACGTCCACTGCGCCACGGAGGTCGTCGGAGGATTTAGTAGTGTAACGCGTATAAAATCGCGGGCAACAGCTAGTATTATATAAAGAGGCATTTGTTAGTTTGTTTGTGCTGGAGATATCCGGAATTACTCATCCAATTTTGAAAAGTGTTTCACTGATAAGAAGCCACAGACTCCTTGAGTGCTATATGCTAAATTTAATTTAGGAATACATAAAAAGATGTAAAGTAACTCAGCTCTTTTAAACTTTTTACTGGTTCAAAACTAGTGTTAGTGTTTTATGAATTTTGTAAATATTGTTACGCCGAGGCTGTTACAGATTAAGTAATAGTCGGCTTCTCGAAGTTATACCTACTGTGTCACAGTTGTGACACAGTAGGTCAACAGGTTGGTGGGAAATATTCGCTGGTTCAATGATTTTCTTTCACCATAAGTTGGGTTGTTTTTGGCGAGTCAATAACTGAAGAGAGTGGACTGTATATGCGAAATGTTTAGGTCTTTACCATTCCTAGAACACGTAAAAATCCAACAGCATTTGTAACGGTTATTCTGAGGGTAGGAAGACAGGTTGCTGTAGAGGTCAAGCATAGGAGTAGAATACAGCAACGTTTAAGGGAAAAGAAAGCTTGCACATACCTGATATTCTTCTGTACGAGCTTCTTGCAGCCGAGACCTTAGCCCCCACGCCAAGGTCAACTGAACGAGCTTTAGCGAACGACACACACACACTTGAATTCACTGGTCGTTTGATAGTCACACGTTTTCTAAAGCGAAGTTCTTGTGGAGCCACTGGCAAGTATTTGCAATTAGGTACACGCGCGCGGAATCTGTTTGTTTTAAGGCGGCGGTTTTCGAGGCGATGTGTTTACAGCGGTCAGTTCAATTTGCGAAATGACAATGGCGTCTGCCCTCGCCGTCAGAGCAGGACGGCGTTAGTAGCTTGTGCATGCGGAAAGGAGAATGGGATAGGAAGTCGTTACAAATGCATGTTTGGCGTAAAAATACAAATGCTGGATTAATATCCACCACAGGTAATACTTGGTGTGTAATATACCTACATACCACTTTGTATAAGACGCAACATATCTGACGTGTCTCTATTCATTAAACTAGTTCAAAATAAAATCGATTTTCCCCATCTCCTTTCTCAGATAAGTCAGAGAGTACCCACAAGGTCTGTCAAGCATTATACTGTACATTCCCCCTTGTTCAACGAACTAAAGGCAGAACTCGTTTTTTATTAGATCAGCAAATTTCATAAACAAACTGGATGACTCACCCGCAATTGACTTATTTAATTCATCTCCAAATACATTTAAAAACAAAATCTCAAAGAATTGATTTGATGTGACTTCTTAACTGTCCGTTACTCACTTTTGTATGTCTTGTCTAAATTACATGCAATATATTTTTTTTACATTTAAGCTAGGAAATAGACTCAATATGCGAAAACGTCTAAATAGTGATTAGCTATAAGTATAAACTAATTATTAAGCATTTTATCACTGTATGTTTTCCGAGGAAAATAAAATAAAATACTTACTACATTTTTATCTACAGTGGCACAGAATAAGAAATAGTAGTCAGTTGAAATACCTACACTTTTCTAGTTGGCATTGAAACCACTGAGAACGTTCTCGAAGCATCTAGTAACTGCGCGCGGTATAAATAGAGCATAGATACGGCCGCAGAGTCAGTCA
Source organism: Philereme vetulata (assembly GCA_918857605.2). Taxonomy (NCBI): domain Eukaryota; kingdom Metazoa; phylum Arthropoda; class Insecta; order Lepidoptera; family Geometridae; genus Philereme; species Philereme vetulata. Next base: position 5,405,235 of record OU975427.1, on the reverse strand, counting down.
AGCCCTCCGTCGTCCGCAACACGTTCTCGGAGACCCGGATGACGAAATCACCTCCGCTAATGCGGAAGGGATTTCTGACTCATCCACATTAGATAGAGCAAACACTTCACAGATACACCGACCTCGCCGGCGAGGTCGACGAGTTCCTTCATTCGCCGCCTATACGAGGTACAAGCACGTACCCGGGCGTTTCTCTCCTATCCCCACCCTGGCAACAGGCCAAGCCGAGGTTCGTACCTAAGCGGTGCCCTTGCGCTAGTTGCCTCATCAAAACTTACAGGGCTGAGCGGCTTCTGCGCTCGCCAAACGTTCGGTTAAGCTGCAACGGCCTCAGAGGCCAACAGCGAGATTAGTCTATTCGAAAAAAAACGTAGTCAGTCTGATTTTGGCTATACGCGCTAATATTTCGGCGACTTTTAGTGGTTTATTGTGCAACAGTGGTGTGAATTAGTGTGTGATCGTGTATTTATCATTTTAGTGTGGAGAATAAAACTGTTATTTTGGTTAGATTGATTTTCATTATTTTATCCCGAACCCTCAGCTCGCAACAGTACAGGTATGGGTGGTACTTCTCGGTTCGTCTGCTTGTCCGGTTGTGGAAGGGGGAAGGAGGTATATGGTCATGAAGATCTTGCGCACATTCACCAAAATGTATCTTGTAAAAAACTGAAAAACTTGTTTTAGTATTAAGCACCGTATACTGCAGAAAATATGATTTGCAAGCGGAATCAAAAAAATTATACGGAGAAGACCTGGACGCTGTTATATTGAGGTTTAGAAAGACTCCTGACTATTTGGCCATTTTGAATGATCAGGTAAGTAAATACTACGTGTTTTGTAATGTATGACATTGAATGAAAACACGGGTAGGGCTAATGGCTAGTATTGTTGTAAAATAGGGTTTTTTTCTAAATCATTACCATAAACTAATAAAACAAACAACCTTCTTCAACGAACCTGAGAAAGAGAGAAAGAAAATGTGTGCTCGCACCTCTCTCTCTTGCCCCTACAGTAATATACGAAACGTAACTCTCTATCTTCACTAACTTATATCTCCCTCTCAGCTTCCGTTCGCACTTTTCGTAACGCATTCACCAGCTTACTCCCCAAGTCAAGAGTGCGTAAAGAAGTTTTACTTCAAAAAACATACATACATCGCCGATTTGCCCAAGTTTGGTCCAGAGCCATAAAAATTGTTTTTTTTTTTTGTGATAACAGATTTATTTACTTTCAGATAGAAGAAATGAAGGGTGAAATATATGATATGATGACACAGATAAGATATTTCTACTCTAAAGAAATGCTATCGAAGATTTTAGAAACATTGGGAGTAGGATTGCCCGAGGATGCACTAATGTTGAGAAGGTAACATCTTTAGTCTTTAAATAACTAGTGGTTTGCCCCGAACTGAGATCTCGCGAGTCTCCCGAGTTACGTTTAGGCATCGCGCAACGATGCCTAAACGTAATTTAGTGGCTATATATGATTTAAGGAGTTATCAAATCATACAAATAAAAAAATTTAAACATGTTCAGTCGCTAAATACGTTTAGGAATCCAAATCAAAAACAGATAACTTTAATTGAAACGCCGCACAACACAAAGCTATAGCAGGTACATTACTGCAGCGGCCAGCAAAAAGGGCATTGATGGACGAACGTGTAAATATACACATACGTAAGTCCATCAATGCTTAATTGCGGCCAAAGCTTGTACAGTACTTTTCTCAAATAATGCGCGGAGAATATAAATTAAAATAATAAATACAATTACTTTTCAAAATCAATTACGAACAACAATAATTTTTCCCGCGTTAAAGAGTTCATTTGTTTTTTTTTTCAATAAACAGCTTAGTTATTAGCCAGCCAGTTCGAAATTTAAATAAAACCTTTGACAAGTTACCTCCTTGGTTGCCACGTTTCGGAGTAAAAGATCGTTCCATTTTTAAATTACACGACACTTATGAGTTTATTATTTATTTGGCCGCTAAACCACGACAGATAAGGATTTTCATACAACTTTTGCCGGTCGCTGCTCGCATGTGTTTGGCCCGTACAGCAATTACGATTTATCTCGAAGAAGGTTATCAAAATAATGCTCAAACCACACATGTTTGAGAATCTATATTGCAATCATCCCCAGGGCGCTATAATAAAGATCTCTGCTGTAAAATGGGGATTAATAAATTTTAAACGATACTTGTAGTAATATATGGAAGCCATCCTATCTCCGCGATAAGGAAGAAGTTCAAACTTTATCTCCAGTTAAAGTTCTGGATGCTTTTTACCGTGCCCATCAGGATCTATCAGCAGGAGAGCTGAACCACTTCAGCGATTTGGGATTTGAGTATGCTGGGTGAGTTTTTATTTATGATGCATAGTCAGTGCACGTACACTAGATAATTGAACAGTAGACATTTCTGAACAGCATATTGAATTAGTTAGATCTATTATTGTAGGCAAATCAATAAAATCATATATATATCAATAATATCCATAATATTCATCATTTTCACTTATTTAAAACTATAAAGAAACATAAACTATAAACATGGTCAGACAACACTTTCTGTCATCCATCGCTCACTAGGCCATTTATTTATTTATACATTTTTATAATTTATGTATGTACCTAGGTATGACAGTATATTATATTTTATGTATTTTAATATAAATATTTATGTAATTTTATTATATAATATAATAATGCATTTTATTTTATATTATCTATATTTTTTATAAATTGAAAAATATACTTGTTCTAGGGATTCTAATAATATCTTACGCCGCCGTCCTTATTTGTTCATATAAATCCTTTCCATCCAAAGGTTGCCTGGAAGAGATCGCTTTTAGCGATAAGGCCGCACATTGTACCTATGTTTTGAAAGTGTATTTTTTTTATATGTTTATACTTATTTAAAATAGAATAGAATAGAATAGAATAATCATTTATTTGGTACACACAAAATGACACATGAAACAATTTTAAGGAACAGTAGATACAATTGAATATACAGTGTTTTTTTTTAACTGTAACAGTACGGCGGCACCTATAACCAGAGGAGATACAGGTGCAGTTTCTTTTAAAACATCAGCTCGTTTTCGAAGAAAAACATTTTGGCATTAAATTTTATTTGGTCAAGTGTGAGTAGCGCCTTAAAATGAATCAAGTTGGTAAAGGAGAACGGGCATAAGTGTATGGAAGCTGGTCTACCTTGCAATAAAAATGAGTCATATGTCAATATAAAGGTAATTCTATGTATTTTCATATGTAGAAAGTCGCATTTCTCTAAGTATTGTCCGATCTGAGTTCTACTAAAAATTGAATCTGATAATATTTAGTGCCAAACATTGAATATCGTGGTAATTAAAAAAACATTTTGTGTAATGTAATGATTTTATTTAAGTTAGGTAAGTAGTAATACAAATAAAAACAACATCTTCTTAAAAAATCAAAACAATATGTTATTAAACATTATCATCATCATCATCATCGATGAGAATACTGTTAAGGAACAATGCAGGTTCATTGAACCCTTCATGACGGGCATAACCTACGTACCATATAATTGACAGTACATGGGCACAAGTACCTATAGTAGGTACGTCGCCCTGTCAAGCAGGTACAATAATATTGTGTAATATTGTTATTAATATTATTGATTAATATATAACAAAAATATTTCCTGGCTCGGACATGTCGAGACTGTATACGTCCACGTAATAGCCAAGCCTCTTCGTTGATATCATATTGTGCCAAGTCTTCTAGAGCGTTATCTCTATACGTCTCGATTATATAAAGACCATTTTGTAAGTGCTCGCTACAATATGATCGAGCGAGCTTTAACTGGTAAGTTCCCAAGGCAAAATGTATGACTTGTTCTTCACTAAGCCTTGGGAAGTTTTCTATTTCATTTGCTTCGATTCGCATGAAGTCTGCTCTCCTATAATTCAATCTCTTTGCTTCCACATAATTGTGCAATGTGTTTGGTATGTGTATTTTAGCTCTTATTGAATTCAAAAAGGCTGCTGCGTGTGAACTATCTTCGATGGGGGCGTGGAAGTGGTTTAGAATGGCTGCAGCTATTTTGAAGTCAACAAACATTTTTGGCAACGTTTTATTAAAATAGTTTTGACGCAAAAGTTTAAAATCTCGCTTAAATCTCCCATTTACTACTTCCACCACCCATCGGCACATGGTGACCAAACGAGACTGATTAGCTTGTTCTGTAGTGAGTTGATTTTCTCTTCTGTCTTTAGTTGGTGGCACATGATGTTCGTAGCCACAAGCTTCTATATCCTGCAAACTATCTCTAAATCCTCTGTCTAGGATAAATGCATCATTACGTTCGAGTAACCAATGCAGCGGCTCATCTTCGTTATTCATTATTTCACTCATGATCTGGGCATCGGTTCTGGTAGCGGCAAATGGCCCTTTGACATCTAATATATAGCCGTCCGTGAATACCATTAAAAACGGCTTCAACAAGTTTTGATATTTGTGTAAGCTGTATGACAGCCGTTGAAACAAAAAGTTGGAGCTTTTGTTAATATATATATATGTACCGTCACATATAATTATGGCTTTGATGTTTTCATCGTTTCCAAATAAAGCCCTTGGAATTGTTAAGTTTCTTTGAAGGATATCATTTCTGGTAATGTGGTCCACACCTAGATGCAGCACAACGTAATCGTTGCTCAGACATTCTCGAACTATAGGCAAAAAACGTTCTAGTTTTCGACGAGACATATGAAATAACGTTGCCAGTCTCTCATCAGAGTTTCCAGTTCTAAGTTTTGTTAAATAGATGCCTAATGCAGTTCTAGGCTGGTTACAACGTTCACTTAGTGACGGAGTTTGTTCTAATATAGCTTCGAACTGATCGTAAGTGCGCCCAGTCCATAAGTGCATCTCTTCATTAGACAAGGTGCCTCTGTTTTCGAAGTCGATTCTGGGCTGGTTGTTAGCAGCCATTCTCATCAAGTCACAGAGCGATGTAAACTGAGCGTCATTAAAATCATGTGTCACATTACACATTTGCGGCAGGTTGCTCCATTCATTATTTTGTAAGTGTTCTGTACACACCCTAACGCTATCAGGAATAAAAAGCTTGCTCTCACAAAATACATTAATTCTTATCGCGTTTGGTATATGATTACGGGTAATATTAGCACAGTTGTTGTAAATACAATGCACCGAAGTGTTCGGTGCCCTCGTGTATTCTTGAGAGTGCAATGTACCAGGCGCTCGCGCCGCTTGCTGTGCAGGTCTATGATCACGCTCAGTCCTCTGCCAACATCGGTGACACAAGTTTCGAGTACTGTCGAACACCACTTGAAAATAATAACAATTAATACTTAAAATAAATAAATCCTATGCCTAACTACTCAATATAATAAAAATAAAAGGTAACTAACCTCCAACACAGCATGTTGTTGTATAAACGCGGCGAATTCTGGTCGTTCCCTTTGCAGGTTATCAGCCAAGATATGCTGCTGGTACCGTCCGCGGTAAAGTCCTCGACGACACATCACACAGTTTCGAAAAACTTCCATTATCGGTAGGCAGTTCAAAAGTCAATAAGTCGAGCCAAAGTTAACACATTAGGGAAAGAAACAGGGTCCAAAAGCAAGCCCGGGTCAGTAAAAACAGAGAAAGAAGTTCAAACACAGCACTATCGTAACAAGACGTGACGTAGCCACTCACTTGATGCGATGCGACTGATTATTGTAGCCGTCCGGCGCGTACACAACCGTTCCCCTCCCCCGCGTACGCATCCCTCTCCCCACGGCCCTTACATCGCTCTTCTCCCTTCTCGCTCTTGCTACTGCATTGTATAGGAGCCTTTATGTATGGATATAGTAATCGTGAAACCGTTATTTTATGTTCTTTAAAACAAAAAATGCTGGTGTTTGCATGGCTGTAACTCAAAACGGACAGACTTTTGGGGAAAGTTCCAATAGTATATTTTGATGTACTATTGTATGCCAATTCGAAAATGTGCTGCTCATTTTTATTGGACTGTAGACCAGGATGCCCGTTCTCCTTTTTTTTTGATGCCGATCAATGCAGTCCTTTGTAAGGATCATTTTATTGTATCGAATGAAAAAAATCTGAACAGCGGAAGTTAGTCAAATTTGATAAAAAGTATTCTCATACAACAGGACAAACAAAATTCCTTCTACAAACATTTTATTAGATTCTAGTTGCACATTAAAGAAGTATTAATACTGTAGCGATTAAGAAGTTTAGGAACTCCATGCTCTCATGAGCAATTCAAAAACATTTCGTATTTCAGAACAATTTTGAATATCGAACATGGTTCTTGCACCTGTCGGACTTTTATATCAGTCATTGCATCATCTTATTTGTCCTATCATGGCATTGTCAAATACGCAAAAAGTAGACTAAATTGAAGCATACTTCCTTAAAATAGGAAGCCCAACTAATGCGCTGAAGTGGTATCAGGAACGCTACCCAGACCGCGATTGAGGAATATTATTAATCATATTTATTATATATATATATATATATATATATATATATAAATAATAAATATGTATTTATAACCACAAATTACCATTAACACACACCATTAAATAAATATTTATTATATTAATCATATTTATTATATATATATATACATTAAATAAATATTTATTATATTAATCATATTTATTATATATATATATATATATATATATAATAAATATGATTAATATAATAAATATTTATTTAATGGTGTGCAATAAAGAAATTATCTATCTATCTAAAGAAAGAAAGAAAGAAAAAACATTTACTTGTGACGGTACAAAACACACACAGCATACAAGTAAGGTACACACAAGAGAACAAATTCATAAACACAAAAACAGCAATACCTAACAAATGTGAGTCTCACAACACAATTACCTATATATAAATGACCGACGTCACAAAAAGGCGTCCAACTCAGCATTTGTTGTGCTTTTGGCACAACGCTGATCTTCCGTTGGAACCATTTAAAAATAGGATATCACGGATGACTTCCCGCACAGTAAAACAATTACAAAAAAATATGAATATGTAGAAAAATGTAAGTTACCACACTAAGAAAAAAATAAATAAATAAAAAATATCTAACTAGGCATATTAAGTTACAAAAAGTGATAAAACATATCTAAATGCGACAAATCAACTGACTATGAGAGAAAGAGAGAAAGAAAATGTGTGCCTCTCTTGCCCCTACAGTAATATACGAAACGTAACTCTCCCTCTTTCTATCGTCACTAACTTATATCTCCCTCTCAACTTCCGTTCGTACTTTCGTGACGCATTCACCAGCTTACTCCCCAAGTCAAGCGTGCGTAAAGAAGTTTTACTTCAAACAACGAATATTTGTGTTAGGCGACTTTTGATATTTAGCATATTTTTGGCGATGACCAGACAGCGCCATCTACCGTCGAATGTTTTTTAATTTTCAGTCGTATTATCCACGAGGTCATTAAACACTTGGGAGGAGATGACACATCGTCAACCAGGCTGCCGGACGGAGATGAGATTCCTGCAGACAAAACCACCACTACACATGTAGCCGATCACCAGGTAACATGACCAGCTTTTGGGAAACTTTTTGCATCAAAAACTTTATTTTTTTCAAACTGATGGTAGAGCTTTTGTGAACGAGCTCGAGGAAGTGGGCACCACCGCCTTACCTTTATCTGCCGCCAAATAGCAGTACTTGTGCTGCTGTGTTCCGGTTAGATGGTAATGGTATGTTCCTGTTATTACTGGCACATAGGCATAACAGCTAAGTCCTATAGTATGGCAACGTATCCACATAGAGATAAAGACAACATAATAGCTATAGTCTAACTTTTTATTAGCTGCAGTAAAATGACGTTTTGTGGGTTGCCGGTTTTTGAAGAAAAATAAATAGGGATGTAGCTAAATGAGTGAATCATAAATGAATAATCAGTTTGGTTTTTTTTTTGAGATTTAATATTAAGTTGTAATGTATTTTTTTAACCTATTATTATTACTATACTAGAGGATTGATCTTTTTTAGTGGAAGTATAGGGAGGTTCATTCAAAATGAAACAAAAACGTCATAATAATGTCATTTTACTGCAGCTAATAAAAAGTTAGACTTTAGTGTTGAATTCTATGTGGATATCCATGGGCTGCAGTAGCCACTTAACATCTGGTCGACTGCATGCTCGTTTGCCATATAAGTTGTATAAAAAAAACGTTATCCAAATTTTTAACAGTAGCTTTTCGTACCGTAGCTGTGTTTTTACCTAATATCTTTTTAAATTATCTGTGGTTATTAATTGGCCCTAAGCATACTTGATTTTGGTTATTATGTGCGAACCAATGACGGTAAGAACATTATTTGAAAAAATATTTTTCAAACTTTCGCGATCCCTACATAATTACCGATTCAAACGGGTATTTATCGCGTTTGTACCTTTTTTATTTGTTATCCCAACGTTTTGACTGTGCCGCTGTTGCCGTGGTCGCGTGCAGACTGGTATACTTGGAGCTAAGTAATGGCAGCTGCAGCAACTACCCTCACTTAGTTTTCATAATTAAAAATGTCCTAGTTCATATTACGACACACTACACTAACCGTAACTAGACATTGATTAGACAATCATTTATTCACTACATTAGCGCACAATATACTCACTTTGACTTATTTTATGTTAAATTTTATGTGTTTGTTAATTTAGGTATAAAGTAAAAAAAAAAAACGTATTCTTAATTTGATTAATATAATTTCTAATTTTTATTAATTTAACTTGACATTATGTATTTAGTAGCAATAACAGTTGACTTTTATTCTTATATTGTATTGTTCTGTAATGTGTATATTGTTAGATGGCTCGTCACGCGCCTTGGCACTGCTGTGAGTGTGCAAGCATTTTATAAATTAAATAAATAAATATACAATACAGTTAGGTACATTTTAAGACAGGAAATAAAAAAAAAATAAACAATTCAAAGTCAAAATATTTGATTCATTGAAATAGCAAGGATCACTTTGAAACGTCAATGCTACTGCCTGTTCCTTCGCGACCAAGCCAGGAAAGAAAGGCAAGAAAAAAGCCTGGTTGTTTTTTTTAATGATCCTTTTAGAATACATAACAATACAGGAAATAAATTACGTCTAAACTGTAACATTTTGAACGAGTTGGAGCAATTTCAACTCCCAAGCTTCTATATCGTCTAAATAATCCGATATTTTATAGTAGGCTTTTTTACAAAGATTTTGTTTTATTGCGTTTTTAAATTTGTTAATTGTTAATTTTTGTACATCACTTGGGAGTTTGTTATAAAAGCGAACACCTTGCCCTTTAAACGATTTACAATTATATATATATATATATTTAATTAAATAGTCGTAAAACAAACAAAATAAAAGGGAGAACTTGGTAGATACTGTGTGCTGCAGCAGTATAAATGGACCTCAACTCAGCATTATGCCCGCCGTGATGGTAAGCACTGATATTCTGTCGAGACCGCTCCATTTAGCCACTAGACCTTGTAGTATTGTCTACGCACTGAGACGACCGATAACGACGCGCACTCCTAGGTTACACCGGGTTCCAAGACGCTGAGAGTCCATAGCCATCTTCGCAATTCAATTTTGGTATTACTAAGTCATACTACTGGTGGTAGAGCTTTTGTGAACGAGCTCGAGGAAGTGGGCACCACCGCCTTACCTTTATCTGCCGCCAAATAGCAGTACTTGTGCTGCTGTGTTCCGGTTAGATGAGATGGTAATGGTATGTTCCTGTAGTTACTGGCACATAGGCATAACAGCTAAGACCTATAGTATGGCAACGTATCCACATAGAGATCAAGACAACATAATAGCTTGTTTTGAATTCTATGTGGATATCCATGGGTTGCAGTAGCCACTTAACATCTGGTGGACTGCATGCTTGTTTGCCATATAAGTAGTATAAAAAAAATTGCTTCACGAACATTTCTCTTGTAATTCAGATTCATTTATTCCACACAGCTACCACAGTACACTTGGAAAAATCAATATTTTACAATATAACAATTTGAATAACGCCGTATAAACAAAAATAAATTAACTTTTGCGTACGTGGTACAAATTTATATTTCAAAGAATAGCATATCAAATAATTTGACTAAAAAAACACATATATATAAAAGTCAATCGTATAATATGATTCGTCCAATAACATCTTTCTAATTTTATTACTGAAGTCGGCATGACTTGTATTCCGCAGATTATTTGATAATTTTATTAAAAAATTTAACACTTAAACTTATGAAACTTAGTCCAACTTTAGCAAGTCTGGGTGTTGGAAGCACGGTTGGAAGACATAATTTTATTTCTAGTATGAATGTCACTTTTCAATTCCAATTTATTTAAGTTCAATTTTACATAACATAAGATTTTGAAATATATTATACTCTCCTGTCATCGTCATAATTTCTAGTTGTCTAAACTTTTTGTCTGCATGATTCTAGATTGTTCATTAGTAGAATTTAACGTATCGCTCTTTTTTTGCAGTATAAAAATTATATTTGATTGGAAGGCATTTCCCCGTGCAAGGATACCATACGCCATGATAGATGGAATAATGAAAAATACCCGTTTGAATCAAGAGTTATGAACATGTTTATTTGTCTGCGACGAGTCTCGGGCTCTTGGCGTATATTAGGTGAAGGATTTTTTAAATTACAGGTAACACCATCAGTTGGTGCAGATGGAACAGCATCGAATGGACCTGGGAATTCTACAATTTCAGCGTTTACTTTCTCCTATAAGAATAAAGCTAACAAGAGTAATAAAAGAAATTAAATATCTCAAATAAGTTGTTTTAATATCTTGTATGTGAGTAAATATGTACTTACTTATATGTAGCACAAAACACAAAAATCAAGAGTTTACGAGTTGGAGACCTGTGATTATGTTAACAAAGAAAAGCTTTTTATTTCGACCACCACAAATATAACCTGACGTACCTATTTCGTTATCCTTCAGTAGGTAGGTGATAATCGATGTCGATACATTCGTCTTGTATCCTCATATGTACATCACTAAGGGAGTAGCAATGTTTTTTGGGCAAGCGAGTAACAGCCATTGCATTATCAATCTTATTCTTTGCTGTTAGAGACTATATCAAAAATCATTAGCCACAGCGCCATCTCTTGTTGGGTTGCTTTGTTTTGTGGGTAATCAAGTAACAGCCATTGCATTATCAATCTTATTTCTAATTCAAAGACTAAAACAAAAATTCCTAAGGCGCCATCTTTTGCTGAGGAGATGAAGTAGACTTTAATTTTTTATTACTGTTTATTTTATTGAATTTTAAACCATGTTCCATAGTGGCTAAGGTTTTATATCCGTAAAATTATGTCTTTTTGAACGTTCTCTTTCAATCAATTACATATAACTTTTATTTCTAAGTGTGCTAGTTTTTACATGTGTGAGTTAAGCTACACTGGTTCTCATAGTAAAAAGTCATCATGCTAGTTCTATTGTTTTTTATGTTTTGTGATATGTACAAATGAGTCTAAGTTTCTATGACCTTCAACCTGGGTGTCTTCAAGTCGCGAGCGAATAGGTTTTTTCTAGGCAAGCGTGATCCATCGTAAACTGCATCATTGCGCGCCATCAGACGGAATCGTGGTCAAACGCAATAAATAAAAAAAACAGCCAAGCGCGAGTCGGACTCGCGCACGAAGGGTTCCGTACCATTATCTATAAAAACGGCAAAAAAATCACGTTTGTTGTATGGGAGGCCCCCCCCCCCTTAAATATTTGTTTTATTTTAATTTAATTATTTATTTTTTAAGTGAATTTATAACTAAATATTCTGTGAATATTTCAAGGGTCTCTGTTGCAGTTATCAATATCGAGCGAAAACGAGAAAAAAATCACGTTTGTTGTATGGGAGCCCCCCTTAAATATTTATTTTATTCTGTTTTCAGTATTTGTTGTTATAGCGGCAACAGAAATACATTATCATACATCATCTACAAATACGCTTTAAAAAGGGTCACTTTGATGTCTGCACATCGCATAGTTAAAACAATAAAAGAAAAACTACGTATCAGTATTTATAATAATATAATCTGTTAAAACAATATTTATAAACGTATTATGCTTATATAAAAATATAACTATGATTTAATGTTCTTTATACATAACTATTAATAATTTATCGCTGCAGAGCTATCAGGAGTAATATTATGTGTACTTAAAAAAAATTGATCGATCGATTGTTTTTGTTAAAGTAATCTTATCTTCTGTCTTTATCTACTTTGTGGCACTAGGTTAAGGAGGCGTTCATTAATTACGTGAGATGTTCGGGGGGTGGGTGGGGGGGGGGGGGGGGGGGGGTGGGTGGGGGGGGGGGGGGGGTGGGGGGTTCAGCCGGATCTCACAAAATCTCACGTGGGGTTGTCTCGGCAAATATCACGTATTTTTTTTTTATTCCACATTACGAGAGAAGCAATCTTGAATACTAGTCTTAATTAAAAATAATGAAGCCAATTGTGTTTTTTATGCATGTATGTATGTCCGGGTGGAATCTTGCAACTGAATTTTGAACCCGTTCCCCTCAACCTGATTGAGCTGAAATTTGGAATATATTGTAACTTCTGTGACAATGCAATAATATGGTACCATGGAGGTGGTCTCATGATGGAGACGGATGCTGGACAACGAAACTTCTGGATGGATAAAATCTCGCGACATCTCACCATGGGAAATGGAGGGGGAGGGGAGGGGGAGGGGAGGGGGAGGGGGTGGGGAGGGGGAGGGGGAAGTGGAGGGGGAGGGGAGGGGGAGGGGTGTAAAAGTTGTCAAAATCACCTCGCGTAATTAATGGACGCCCCCTTAACTGTCTAGAGAGTGACGTCACTATAATAATGATTTATTATGCAGCAGCGCGTTCGCAACACTGACCGCCAACGAAATTTTTTCATTATCTGGAATGGAAACATTGATAAATTAAAAACCGTTACCTCTCCTGTCCAAACTTTACAGAACACTATATCTCTCTTCAAAATAGTCAACAAAATTTAATGAACGAATGGAAATTATTTATTATACCTTAAAAGATAGACACAGATACAAAAATAAAAAAAAAACAAATAAATGTACGCATAATAGGCGGCCTTATCGCTTAACAAAGCTATCTATTCCAGACAACTTTCGATGGGGTGGATCATTAAATAAATAAATATTGCTGGACATTTCACACACCGCTATCTAGCCCCTTGTACTATGCGAACCAGATAACTGATAGAATACTTATATACTTTTTTTTTAAATATGTATATGTAAATAAATCGTACCTATTCCTTAGAATTTGAATTGTGTCGCGCTGTCGGTAAAGTAGGTTGGTTGTGAGTATAGAATGTCGTTAAAGCAGGTTAGGCGTGTTGAAAAATAATATGACAGTTTGCAATGTCAAACAGTGAATTGTCTTTTCATAAAAATTGTATTATGATTTATTACCGAACTAAAAGTGTTATGGATTACCTAATAATGAAGAATCAGCTTTAATGTCGTTTCTTTGTTTGCAGGTAGGTGTTTTGGTATTGTGTAATAGTGTAGTTTAGCATTTAGAGATTTTTCAATAAAATAAAAATCTTTGTTTACAGAGCAACACATCATTGTTTATATCATGGGTCAGTCCTGTTGAATAGAAGATAAATATTCTTATATATACTCGTATATATACCTAGTCAGGTCATAAATACTGTCACATGTTTAATATAAAATAATTGAAACAAGTTTATTCATTATGTAACCATTTATATACCAAAATGAACTTAACAAAACATAGATTCTTATGACACTAAAGTTTATTCAAAATTACCTCCGTGATTTTGAATACTGGCCTTCAATCTGCGCGGCCAGTCGTCTATCGCAGCACGAACGAGATCCATGTCAATATCGGCGGCTGCCTTAATCAAGGATGTCTTGAGTGACTCCAAATTGGGATGAGGCTTTGAGCACGCCTTTTCCTCCAGTGTTGCCATATCTTGTAATCTAACGGATTCAAATCTGGACTGGAGGAGGGCCAGTCTTCGTGCCGGATGAAGTCGATTTCACGCGCCGCCAGCCGGTCTTGTGTGCTCTTCGCTCTATGAGCTGGCGCCGAATCTTGTTGGAATACCCAGTGCCTGTTATTGAACATGGTATGAGAAACAGGTTCCACAAGGTTCGTCAGGACTGTATTTTGATACAAAACTGCATTCGTTTTTACACCTTTCTCACAAAAATGTACCTCTGTTAAGCCCCAATAAGAAACTCCCAACCATACCATGAGCGAGGATGGAAAATGACCTCGTTGGACACGCGGAATACGGTTGCTCGCTTCTTCACTACTGTGTGCGTACACCTTATCATTTTGTTTGTTGTAGCTCTCTTCTACGGAAAAAATTTTTTCGTCCGAAAAAAGAATTTCCCGATATTTTTTTCCCGCGTACCGCTTCATCAAAGCGCGGCATCTCTTCAGTTTTAGGTCCATTAGACGAGCATTCAAACGATGTCCTGTTTTTCTTCGATATGCCCGAAGCCCTAAGTCTTCATTTAACACCCTTTTCACCGTGGTTCTGCTTAACCCCATCTGAAGGGCCAACAGTTTCTGCTTACGTTTGGGATTTCTTTGAATTCGCGCCTTCACAGCTTTTATCACTGCTGGAGTCCTAACATACCGAGGGCGACCACTTCTTGACCTGTCATCTACACTAGTCTTCATTGAATCGTTTGATGGTGCGATAAACGAATCTTTTGGTTATATTCAAATTTTTCAGTATGTCAAAAATTTGAATTGGGGCGTAACCGCAACGATGCAACGCAATAACTGCAACACGGTCTTCTTTAAGCGTCCACTCCATATTTAAAAATGAGTAAAATTCTAAAAAGTATACATTTTTATTTTCATGAACAATTCGAAATTCGAATTCTATAAACTTTTTTGTGGCCAGCATTCTAAAAGAAAAGTTTTTACTGTGTGACAATACTTATGACCTGACTAGGTACTTATCTTTACATAGTATAAAATGAAGTCACTTCCGCTGTCTGTTCCTTAGATCTTTTAAACTACTCGACAGATTTTAATGCAGTTTTTAGCAATAGATAGAGTGATTCAAGAGGAAGGTTTATACATACATATTTTAGTACAGAAAAGTTGAAAAATATATGTTTGTGCGCTTAAATCGAATACGCTGGCTAAACCTTACGAGATAGATCAAATTAGACAAGCGATAAGTGACGGTATTTTATACAGTTGTTTACCGTTACATAGCGAATTACTGAGCAGGGTTAAATTATATTGTAGACAGCTGTGGCACGAGTATTTTGATGACCGCTCACTTACAAAAGGTATTTGGTACAAAACCATCCAGTAACAACCTCCTCTGTACCCGTGGTTTTTCAAATCAAATCAGTTTATTGCGTAATATGGGTAGGTACAAGGTGTTTAGTGTTACATAGTAGTGCAGCCATATTCAGCGATTTACGCATGCAATGTCGAGCTTAATTATTAGGTTCCATTATAATTGTACTTAATAACAATGTCAAAATTATTGAGTTAGTTATACATACTTAATTATTATTAAACAAGATCCTTGTCATTTAAATATTCCTTACAACTATAATAAGCTTTTCCTACAAGCATTTTTTTTAGATTTGCCTTGAATACATTCAGACTTGAAGCATCTAATACAGACTTTGGAAGTTTGTTATATATCCTGGCAGCCATACAGATAACACTTTTGTTATAAAGAGCAGTCCTATTACGAGGAAAACAAATTTTATTATTGTGGCGTTTGCTGTTACGTTTCATAAAAAGGTCCATATTTGTTACTACAAAGGTTGCCAGCTCATAAATATAGAGACTGGCCATCGTCAGTATATTCAGCTCAGCAAAAAATGGTCTACAGCTATCAGTTTTACGAATTTTACATATCGCTCTGATGCATTTTTTTTGAGCAATAAATATCCTATCTATTAACGTAGAATTACCCCAAAATACAATCCCGTACCTTAAAATGGATTCGGCATACCCGTGATAGGCAGTAATTACGGCAGACATGTTAACATTTTTACCGAGCATGTACAATGCGTATGAACATTAAGTTTCTTACATATAGTGTCAGCATGCGATTTCCAATTTAAATTACGGTCGAGATTCAATCCTAAAAATTTAATAGTGTCAACATTATTGATTTTATGTCCTAAATATTGAATATTAATGTCAGAATTGTTGCTATTATTATTAGAGAATGTCATAAGCTGAGTTTTGTCAAGATTTATTACAAAATTATTTTGTTTTAACCATTCTGTAATTTTGTCCAAGGTTAAGCTGATTTTCACCTCTAAATGGGTTTTATGCGTCTCAGAAAACATCACTGTGCTATCATCTGCAAATAGTACCATTTGCTTGGAAACAGCTTTGGGGAGATCATTTATATAAATAATAAAAAGAAGTGGCCCTAAAACACTTCCCTGGGGTACCCCATATCTAGTTTCTCGATATTGTGATTTAAATATTATTTCTTTTTTTGATTTAAGGCACTTACGTGTTATTTCTGTAGCTTGCCATCTATTTCTCAAATATGATTTGATCAATTCTAAAATATTACCTCTTACACCGTAAGATTCGAGCTTAGACGATAAAATTGTGTGGTCAACGTAATCAAAGGCTTTAGTCAGGTCTATATACAAAGCACAAACTTGTTTCCTTGTGTCTAAGTTACACATTACGGTCTGAAGAAACTTATATATGGCCAAATTATTCGATCTGTGTTTACGAAAGCCTGTCTGTTGATCTGCGAATAGGTTATTACACTCAAAAAAAATTGTATAAGCTATTATAAATTACTCTTTGATGAGTGCAATAGGCCTATAACAGCTCATACTATATCTGTTATTCTTTTTAAATAGAGGTTTGATGATGGTGTATTTCAATTTATCTGGAAATATTCCCGAAACAATAGAAAAATTAATAATATGACTTAATACTGGTGAAATGTAATCCACTGTTTGTTTTATTATTTTTGTACTTATCCCATCATAGCCAGTGCTAGTAACGTTTCTCAGTGACTTGATAATGTTATTTATGTCAAATGGAGTTGTTGGGGTCATAAACAAGGATTGAGATATATTTGATGTCAAATTAGTTTTATGATTGAATTTAAATGTATTAAGATCAATAAAATAATCATTAAATAACTTAGCTATATCGAGGGGATCAGATACAGTTTTGCCGTCAACATTCAATTTAATAATTTCATTTCTGGGAATATTCTTTTTATTTTTATTGATAACGGTCCAAGTCGCTTTTGATTTGTTTGTAGCATTTTTAATCAAATAATCATTTTGCGATCTCTGTGTTAATTTAATTATTTTGTTTAGTCGGTTAGAGTACGTCTTAAAAGCAGATTTAGTCTCATCATTACGGGTTTTCCTATATTTCCACAGTAATTCACGTTTATTTCTAGAGCATACTTTAATACCTTTGGTTATCCACTTAGGTTTAACGTGACTATTAATTTTAAGCATCGTAATAGGAAAACAAAGGTTATAAAATAGTGTGAATTGTTCAAGAAACAAGTTATAAGCTAGATTTGGACATTCCGTATTGTATACATCGTGAAAAGTTAAAGAACTCAAGCAATTTTTAAACTTTTGTACGTTTTCTTGACTGTAGTTTCTCCTTTTAATGAACCAATAATTAAGAGAGCAATCGTCTGTTACCGGGCAAGACAGTAATTGTGCAGTATGGTCTGATAAGGCAAATTCAATCACTTTTACTTTGCATCCGTTGGTGTTATGTGCAAAATTATCTATACAAGATCCACTCTTTGGTCTAGTTGATTCAAAAACAGTGAGCTTGAGGTTGAAACTTATAAGTAGTTGAGTGAATACTTCTGTATTTTTGTCCGGTTTCAGCAAATTTATATTAAAATCACCACACATCACAACCTTTTTCTTAGTATAACAAAACTCGCTAAGTATTGAGTCTAGTGCATTGAAAAAAGAGTCAAAGTCTTTAAGACTAGTTCTAGGAGGTCTATAAACGCAAATTATTATCATTTTAAAGTTAGGTATCTCAATTGCACAACACTCTATTACATTTTCTATACAAAATTTATTAATTTGTACAAGCGGAATACATTTAAGTTTATTGTGAATGAGGATGCACGCCCCTCCATACCGATTCCTTCTAGTATATACTGATACTATGTTGTAGTTAGGAATATGTACCAAATCAATATCCTCTTGAATCATATTGTGTTCAGTAATACACAATACGCCTATGGGAAGACCATTTTCTACAAGATTGTCCAAGTGAACTGATAATAAATCCGATTTCGAATTTAAGCCATTAACATTTTGGTGTAATATATGGACTTCTTTATGAACGAAAAAGATGGCTGTTGTTTGAATTAGATGCCTCGGCAGATTCATTAGACTCTGGACCTACTACTTCGTCAGTTTGAGTCTCCTTATTGACATAACATCTGCGGTTAGCCTTACGAATGTTTTTGCAGTAATCATCATATAGATTCTTATGACTTATATTTAATATTTCCCTAAGCAGGTTTTGGCACGCGTGCAAGGCAAACATTCTACGAGAAGGTATTTCGAAAGAGTAGTTCATGTCCACAAATCTTACATTTCTAAATTTTAAGCAGATGAATTTTAATTCATAATTAAGTTTTCTCTCACTCAAGTAATTGTTACATGGGACCTCTGAGATCAAAATATTGGTATTTCTTGCAAAAGAGAGCCAATTGGCCAGACATGACCGAATGTAGAAAGGGCACTTATCATTACAACCACCTAAAACTATTAGATAGTCTTTATACCCCAAACTCTGTAGTTCACAGCTATTTCCAGCAAAGATCACATTTTCTATGGTTGCACCGGCCTTCCAGAAACAGGTAACCAGGTATCGGTCACCGACTAATCTCTGAAGAGTGTGCTGGATGTTGCGTCCTTGGTCGTCTCCTACGACGATAATCCTGTTTTTGAACACTTTGGGTGATGATGAATCATGGTTGATTCCAGTTCTCGGTAGTCGCCCCGCGTTACCGGTATCTGAAGTTTTTTCTGTTTCTACTTCTTTCTGTACTTTAGGAGTAGTACTTTTCACGCTAGGTTTGTCGGCGTCGTTATTATGATTGTTCACAGTTGCTAGGTTCAGCGGAGTTACACTCGTAATTGATTCTCTCGGAATTGGTTTTTGTATAGGTGTAGTATTTCTTTCCGGAGTACCAGAAATACTTGAAATACTTGACTTATGATGCCTCTTCTTGCGACCCGAAAGGGGGGCGTTGCTGCCCTTACCCGAAGTATTAATTAATTTGAAAGTCTCAACAGTCTTATGGCATTTTCCCAACTCTGTTTTTAATTTGTAGATCTCGCTGCTAAGATTGTCAATTTCTGCGTGAGCTGTTGTTAAATCATTTTGGAGAGATTTAATTTTATCATGAAGGTCAATTATTGTTTGACTTTCGTCTAGTGATGAGCCGGGGAGGCTTCTAATAGTCGTGTCAAATATAGATGAATCACCTTTTGATATATTCGCCAATGAACTAGATCTTCGCATCGGTATCATTCGGTATCGGTGAGTTATATTCTGTTCCTCGTCCATTACTGCGTTAGTAATCAATCCAAAATAAAGACAATTTACTCATCAGATGGTGCCTTTATGTAATAGCAGATTTGGGCAAAGGAAAAAAAAAGTACAATAAAAATGATTTCTCGGTACTGAGGCTTGAACTCGCAGCCACAAAAAGTAAGGCGTCGATTATACCACTGCGCCAACGTTGACGATGTACCAAAAAACCGGGCTAGCAGGCGGGTGTCAGCTGTGATACGCCGTTTACCAGTTACTTGATTCTGTTTTGTTTTTTTTTTTTTTTATTTGTGGGTAGATAAATATTTGATAATAATTGTTTTGAGTTGATTATCACATTAATTGGATTTTACACGCTGTTTTATATTTTCCAAACAGTTATTGATTGACTACGTTTATTGCGCACTATTTTTATATGCACTTGATGCATTTGCATGTGTTTCAAAATAAGCAGTTGAATTTTGACAATAATGTTGTTTTAACGAATAGTCACTGGCTTCTTTGCTTGAATAACACTCTCACTAAGTATTCATACGTAGTTAAACATATTTTACACAGAGGAAACTATAAAAAGTACTTGGTAATCATTTACTAATAATAAAAATCACAGCGCCGATCTAAACGTTGCGAGCGAGTATGCTCGAGCATTTTTCAAGCTCGAGGTTTGATGGTCAAAACGCCAGTAGGATAAATATTGTAGCACTGCTTAGACTTCGCTCCGGACACACAACAAGTTTAAATTTTTGATGGGTATTTCAGATTCCCCTAACTGCTCAGAGTGCGATATTGAAGAAGACGTTCATCATGTGTTGACGGAGTGTGTTCGGAATGAGTCACAAAGACATGATGTTAGGCTTAGGTTTGGTTATGGAGTAGGTATGTGCAATAGCATTTAAGCGGTCCCGCTTTCCGAGAAAGCGGAAATGCTGGTCAAACTGTATCTACACTGCCTGCAGAGATAGCTTGACTAGTATCTAAATAGCAAACCATGTTCATTCTGGTGTCAGATTTAATTTTTTGGTATAAATGTATCATTTTTGTACGGGGGTGACATAGTCACTGTGTGACAAAACCCCTCATTAAAAATAAAGAAAAAAAATATATCAAATTAATGTACTACGGAATTGTTTAACATAAAAAGATCGATTACCTGATTGCGCAGGAAGGTAATGTTTTACGAAAAAACGTGTGCGAAGCCGCAGGCGGGTCAGCTAGTAATATATAAATAAACATCCAGACCCGGAATAAATATCTGTAGATCATGCAAAAATTTGTCCCGCGGCGGGAGTCGAACCCGCAACCTCCTGCGTCTCAGCCGGCTATTCGCCCACTGCGCCGCCCCTCTTTTACCCCTCTTGAACAGCAATATCTCAACAACCCCCCCCCCCCCGCATTTTTAGATCATTGAGTCACTACCTACCTATATACCAAAATTTCATGATGATCGGATAAACGCTTCGAAAGTTATCCTCGGACAAACAAACATACATACATACAACGCCGATTTGCCAAGTTGATTTGGAGATCTCGCTTCGCTCTATTAATTACTGATTGGAACGGGTATTTATCGCGGATGTACCTTTTGTGTTTGTTATCTCAACGTTTCGACTGTGTTGCAACAGCCGTGATCACGGGCGGACTTCTCTTCCAGCAAAGCTTTGAGGCTAGACTAGAGATGATTATATTAATATACCTTTATGCGTCGAATTTTCTAAGTTGTCTTGATTTTTTTCTGATTCCTCTGTGTTTTTGGAGATTTCCACATCCATGTCATGTTTATCCATATTTAACGATGGTTTCGTTTTAATACTATCCAGTGTATTAGTACCTGAAATATAAATTGTAGACCTTTAATTATGCTTTCTATAATTTAATAGTAAATTATTAAACGAGGGAATAAAGCAGTGTCTTACATCACGGGCGCTATATTGAATCCCGAACCGTAACGAAGGATTCTAGAAGTACTAGAATCCTGAGTGCAGAGAGGGATATAAACACTCCCAAGATGCAGACAGCTTTATCCACGGGGAGAATACTCTACTTTTCACACTTTCTGCGAGTCATTAAAAACCAAATCTATGTTGGTGCATTCTGTGCAGAGGTTAGTTGGATTTATAGTTAAGTTCTTATTGTGTCTATTATTTATTCTTATTGTTAAGTTCTTATTTTAAGTTCTTATTCTTATCTTTAGTTCAAATTTTAATACAGATGAGGTTCCAAATTCAAATCACATTATGCTCGCGAGGGCTTAATAAAATTCAATACAACTTTACTCCCGGCTCAGCCGCAGGGATTTAATCGCCTGCTTTCGGTGAGGTTTACATGACATTGTCGAGCAGGTGTGAAAATGAATGTATGAACATAAAAAACTAGAATGCTCTTCTTTTCTCAATAAAAAATTAACAAAATTTTGACATCTTAATTAATTAATATTACTAGCTGACCCGCCCGCGGCTGCGTCGATTGAAATTTCCCGTTCCCGTGGGAACTTGGGATACAAACAATATAAAACACTCTTGTCAGAGTGACGCGACACTTCATGTATTACCCGTGCGCGATAAGTTGGGACCTGAGCGGATCGCACTCACCCTGATGAAGGTTCACGAATTGAACCGAAACATTGTCGGTCGAAACACCGATAAGACGGTACGTGATAAATCCCGTATTTATAATAATGATTGAAATCAATCACGAAAGTTTTCTAAGTAAAATATACATACATACTTTTACAATAAATATCGAAAGGATATACAATGTTTACTTTAAAGAAGCCGCTAAGTATAGTTTGCAGACCTCATTTTTAAAAATAGGTAAAGATTTAGCAAGTCTGATGGAAACGGGCAAGTCATTCCATAATCCGACAGCTCGTACCGTAAACGAGTTACTAAAGAAGTTGGAATTATGGGATGGAGTTTTCAACTGGAGAGTAGTGGAAGAACGCAGATAGCGGGTATGGGATAGATTTAGGAATTCAAAGCATTGTTTGAGATACGGCGGAGAAGAAGAAGTAAATAGAATTTTATATAAAAGAGTTAGAATATGAGCATTCCGACGAGAGCGGATTGGCAACCACAAGAGTTTAACGCGAAACTCGGAAATATGATCATATTTGCGCAAGCCAAATATGAATCGAATGCAGACGTTTTGCAATAATCAGCAATAACAATACAATTAAGAACGCGACTGTACACTGGATGTGCGCGGGGTGTGATATCAGTGCGGGGGACGGAATGCGACTGGAGAGCCAATCGGCGCTACGCACGCCCGCCCTTCATCCCGCTAGCCCCCCCTCAGGTACCTTATTTTATACTTCTGCGCAATAACGGTCACCGCTAGACTTATTTGCCGCGACTTATAACACCTGTACCACGGGTATAGATTTGCAAAAGTTAAACAGATATTATATGCGAGACCAAACCGAGTAAGTATAAATTTTGACTATTAAGAGAACAGAGAAACAAAAAATACATTTATGGATATTGCTCATACAAAAACACTAAAAGCGCGATTTAAAAATGTGGTGTGGGGGTAGGAGTGTGAAAAATACTCTACAACCTATTCTCATACCTACCAAATATACAAAAATAAAACATTTGATTCGGTCGACCCGTTTCGAAGGAGTGCGACCACAAACACCGTGACACGAGATTTCTAATACTAAATTACAGCACTGTGTACCCTGTGAATTTTGTCAAAGTGCAGTTTTTATTATGGCTAATAACTTAAAAACTACAAGGTTAAACCAAAAATAAAAACAACGTCGAAATGTACTTATGAAGACCTTTCACTAGTCGTGCCAGTTGACCGGATAGTCCCATTTTTTTTACCCCTCTTGGATCCTAATATCTCAAACCCCCCCCCCCCCCCCCCCCCCCCATTTTTAGCTATTTTAGTCAGACCAGGAGTGTGCCATCACTACCTACCTATATACCAAATTTCACGAAGATCGGATCAACGCTTCGAAAGTTATCCTCGGAGAAACATACATAGATACAACGCTGATTCACGTCCACGTTGATTTGGAGATATCGCTTCGCTCGATCAATTAGTACGGATTAACTTATAAAATGAAGCCGATTAAAATAATAAGCATGTTAGCTGTTGTACACACGGCTACACATCAAGCTATACATATCCGGTATAAGCTGACCTCTCATTCCACGCAAAGCCTACACAATGCTAAGCCAGCTTATACTGGAAATGTATAGCTTGATGTGTAGCCGTGTGTACAACCTGTTTTGTTATGTACGACATTAATTTAAAACACACACCCGGGAACGTATTACCTGATTTTAGAGGTGGGTCTAATACCGGTAGCTTGAATATTTATCCATTACTCGATACATTTCTAACAAACTATGTCTAACGTAAATCGGCGGCGCCTTTGCGACGATGCCGCTTAGTCAGTTTAACAGGTACCTACTTACATGATGGATGAATATGATTTGTTTACCTATTTTATGCAGGCTGTTTCAATAATATTTTAGGGCTTGATATTAAGATTCAAATCAAATTGTATTTATTGCGTAGTATGGGTAATAACAAAGTGTGGTACAGTTGTTGTGTAGGCGCAGCCATATTCAGCGTTTAAGGCGGGCTTGTTTCGGAACTTTAGGTATTTTACGCTACCTCAGGCCCCGACAATCTAAACGTATCTGCACTGCACTAGTTTGAAACGCGGGGGAACTTTTTGGGAGACAAACGCCGTGCGTCCGACTTCGAAGACGTCTCGACGGGCACTGGCCGCCCGGCGCGAGCGCCTGAACGAGTAGATTTTGATAGTTTTCTTTCACAGAGATTAATAATAACTGAATTACATATTGATTTTTTTACAATTCCTTGGTTAATAATAAGCTCTTTCTTTTGGTATAAACGTTTAAATATCAATTTAGTGTCAACTTTATGATTTTGTTTTATCGAGAAAAATATTATTATTCGCGTTTCTATCTTCACAAAGCGTTAGATTATATGTTAAATTTTAATAAAATATGTTTTTTTTGTGCATATTTTATATTTCAGTAGAGATACAGCTGTTAAAAAAAACCTAATAGTCGTCACCCTTCAAACTTCCCCCGCCTTAACGCATGCAATTTTAAAGTTACACATTCATTTTGTTATAACGTTTTTGCAACTAATCACAATGTCAGGATTATTTATTTACAATAATAACAATTATTCTTTGCAGCTCTTACCTCATATGAAATTTCAAACAATTAAAAAGTATTAATAATATTAGTCAAACTTAAATCAAAAAAAATAAAATTATAATTGGTCAATCAAAATTGTCATCGGCTCTAGGTAATCATTAACACTATAGTATGCTTTTTCTATTAATAGCTTTTTCAATTTCAATTTAAATAAATTTAAACTAGGAGCATCCAGCACACTCTTTGGGAGATGATTATACAAACGCACAACCATTTTGATTGTTTGAGAATTTATCCCGGCGTCATGGGGGCTGGGTAAAAATGACCCCGGACTTTTTTGTTACCTTACAGATTGGTAACTATGCAAGCGACGTTGCCGCTCTTCTCAGTAGCTGGAGTCAATGAGTTGCGCTAAGCATTGTTTTAAAAATATCAGTTGGACGGCGACCGTGCTTGGAGCTAAGTGTGTCCAAATTTGAAAAAGGTAAATATGACCCAACCCTGTACTCGGTGTTACAATTTTGCGCCATTTTTTCAATGCATGGTTTTTACGTTTTGTCATTGATTATGGTGTTATTTTTGTGTTTTAGGTTTTGAACTATGTTTTTTTTTTGTTAATCTGTTTACTTTTTTGTCGGTAGATAATAAAAAATGGATCAAGAGGAAAAAGAACGACGGCGTATAGTTTCAATTCTTGAAGAATCGGACTCGGATGTCATGTCATCTGATCAGGAGTCCGCTGATGAAGAGGAGTGTGTCAGTGTGCGAAGTCATCTCAGCGACACAGAGCAAGACATCTCAGAAGATGATGATTTGTAGTATTTTTACGTGTTTTTTTTAAGAGGTTTAAAGTCATTAAAATACTTTGGTCATACAAATTCTAGTTTAACTGATTAAACCATGAAACAATAAAACTGTAATATTAAAATAATTCATTATTTCATATATGAATGTAGAAATATCGTAGGTCAAAGTATCGGGTCATGATGACCCACCCCCACGTCCGTGTAGTAATTTTCCACCCCCATGACGCCGGGTTAAAATTTTCTTTAATAATCTATTTGAAAAAACCCTATATTACAAGAAAACTAGCCATCAGCCCTACCCGTGTTTTCATTTAATGTCGCGCATAACAAAACACGTAGTATATTACCATTGCATTCCGAGTCCTGATCAGCTCTGATGTCTGGTGCCTGTCCATCACTGCAAGCGTCAGGAGACTTCACAGCCTTCCTACTATATTTTCTTTTGGGCATTCTATGTATCTTTGTTGTTATATCACCACAGAAGGCTTCAGAGGAATCTGCAATCAAATCAAATTATTGAGGACAAAATACAAGTAACTTTTTAAGAAAAATATAACCGACTTCAGATAACAGTAAATACGAAACTACTGAACCAATTTTAATAAAATTTTCATGGGATCAATCTAAAAGTATATCCTTTCAAATAAAATACTAATTTTCTAAATCGATTGATATATAACGGAGTTCTGAGCTAACAAACATAACATAAAAATTAAACAAATTAAGACTTATATGGTTTTCTCATGGATGCCATTCTCAGAACTGGACCAAATGGAAATGGGACCACGCGGGAAGCACCAGCTTTCAAATGAAACAAGAATCATCAAAATCGGTTAAACAAGTCAAAAGTTCTGAGGTAACAAACATTAAAAAAATACATTCGAATTGAGACACTGCCCCCTTTGTTAACCGACTTCAAAAAAGGAGGAGGTTCTTAATTCGACTGTATTATTTTAATGTTATACGCGTAATACGCGTTCTCGCTTAAGATTTTTTTTTCGAATGGACTTATCTCGCTGTTGGCCTCTGAGACCTTTGCAGCTTAACCGAGCTTTTGGCGAGCGCAGAAGGCGCTCAGCCCTGTAAGTTTTGATGAGGCAACTAGCGCAAGGGCACCACTTAGGTACGAACCTCGGCTTTGGCTGTTGCCAGGTTGGGGATAGGAGAGAAACGCCCGGGTACGTGCTTGTACCTCGTATAGGCGGCGACTGAAGGGACTCGTCGACCTCGCCGGCGAGGTCGGTGTATCTGTGAAGTGTTTGCTCTGTCTAATAGATGACTCTTCCGCATTAGCGGAGGTGATTTCGTCATCCGGGTCTCCAAGAACGTGTCTCAGACGACGGAGGGTTTATTCTCCCTTAAGACGAAGTGTGTCTGAGGTTTTGTGCATGCGGGACGCGTCTATCCGAGGATGCGCCGCGTCGCGCCGTCTCGCTCTTACAGCTCATACATACACTACTATCACTTTACAGCTAGTCCTTTTCATAATTCACAAATTACAATAAAGTAATATTAGGCACAAACAAATGCAAAAGTGCGTTTGTGTTTTATTCAACAATATAATATATCAATACCTATCATAAACTTCATTGAAATATTTCTCATACATAACAAACGAATTAAAAGGATATTTTCCCGGACAGATGTACTAAAATATGATGATTTTGAGGAAACTGCTATTTTTGAAGTAAAACTTCTTTACGCACGCTTGAATTGGGGAGTAAGCTGGTGAATGCGTTACGAAAAGTGCGAGCGGAAGTTGAGAGGGAAGTTAGTGAAGATAGAAAGAGAGAGAGTTACGTTTCGTATATTTTTAAACGTTAATGTGCGAGTGCGAGTTGCGTCTGCCCAGAATGAACATAGACTGATCGACCTACAGACGTGTGGACAATTTCGTAATTGAACATTCCACATTTCTATAATCGGTATATTCAATCATTTTTTTTACTAGCCCATACTGTCCCACTGCTGGGCAAAGGCCTCCCCCTCTTTCTTCCACTTATCGCGGTCTAGAGTCATATCCCGCCAGTCTCTTTGGAAGACGTCCAAGTCATCGCTCCAGCGCTTTTAGGCTTTTCTCGGCGTCGCTTTCCGTCTTTAGGAGTTCATATGCTATCCATCAATAAACATTATCAATTAAAAACTATATGTTTTCTTAGTTTAGAACGTCGTAGAAAGGCATTTCCGTCAGGTCGAATTGCCTATTTCGTCTACCATTGGGCCTTAAGACGCGTTTTTGGTTGAGTCCCTGTGAAATCGTATTAAACGGGTTCTACTGCATATGTAAATGTTGAGGATACGAGCTAAGTAGTGAACCGAAAATATTATTTTTAGGGTTCTGTACCCAAAGGGTAAAATGGCACCCTATTACTCAAGCTCCCCTGTCTGTCTGTCCGTCTGTATCTCATGAACCGTGATAGTTAGACAGTTGAAATTTTCACAGATGATGCATTTCTGTTGCCGCTATAACAACAAATACTAAAAACAGATTAAAATAAATATTTAAGGGGGGCTCCCATACAACAAACGAAATTTTTTTGCTCGTTTTAGCTCGATATTGATAACGGCAACAGGTAGACGCTCGAAATATTCACAGAATATACAGTTATATATTCACTTTAAAATAAATAATTAAATTAAAATAAAACCAATATTTAAGGCGGGCTCCCATACAACAAAGGTAATTTTTTTGCCGTTTTTTTAGATAATGGTACGGAACCTATCGTGCGTAGGGAATGCAATCCCGATCTCGTGTAATTTTTCGGGATCAATCCCGACGCATTATATGACGAGATCCCGTTCGAGATTGACGGGATTGGGCGGCAGTGGTCAGCGACGCTACACACGTCCACTCGGGGCGCAAGCGGCGCGCTGACTGACGGCCGCGAGCGGCAGGAACGCCAAACAGCGTTAGAAAACTATTCCGACTATTTCCGAATATTAGCGACAGGTGACGATAATTATTTAGTTGGTAAGATTAAAGAATAAAGATTTTTATTTTCTTTCGAGTAATATGTTATTTTAGTTAACCTCATTATCACAAACAAGCAGTTATTAGCTTTTTCAGTTATCCGAATTTAACATTTTTTTTAAACTAGACGGGATCCCGCGGGATTAGAAATATCAATCCCGCGGGATCTAGAACTTGCAATCTCGAGTCGGGATTGCATTCCCTAATCGTGCACGAGTCTGACTCGCTCTTGGCCGGTTTTTATAATTATTCTACGTAGAAAGTAATTTCAAAACGTACAATATATTTTCTTCTATAATCCTACTAATATTATAAACACGAAAGTTTGTATGTATGGATGTTTGTTACTCTTTCACGCCGGAACGGCTGAACCTATTGTAATGTAGTTTGGTATGTACGTAGATCATAACCTGGATTAACACATAGGCTACTTTTTATTGGCAAAACACGCGTGCGAAGCCGCTGGCAACAGCTAGTATTATATAAAAATTAATTGACGTGCGTTAGTCTTGCTGAAACTCAAAAACGGCTTGACCGATTTGGCTGATTTTTTTATGTTGTTGTGTTCATAATTTTTTGAACAAGGTTTGTATAAAAGGAAATTTTGAAAAGCTGCCCCGAAAATTTGATAATTTTTGTATGAACTCATGATAATAGGCTAAATTTTATTTTGAGATCCGTGCATAGCCAGGGCGGTTCAACTAGTAATCAATAAATACAATAATGAGATTTTGAAACTTAGCATAGTTATTGATTTTTATTATGTTATGTATTTTGATTTCACAATAACAATTAGTTTTGCTATATATCAACAATTAAAACAATTTCATTTGGTTCCCGCACTGAGAGTATTTATGGATGAGCTCTTAAGCTGTAATTACTATAGTGGTTCGCCCCGAACTGAGATCACGCGAGTCTCCCATAACACAAAAAAAATAAATTCTTAGGGCGACTCGCGCAACGATGCCTAAATATGATTTTAGGAGTTGTCAAATTATACAAATCCGTAAAGTTTAATAACGACATGTTTAATCGCTAAAAGATACACGCCATTTGAGTTAAGTCACAAAACTGTTTTATTCAGATACCCACAATCAATTATTAATTAGCTGTCAAATACATAACATATCTCCCTTTCATAAATTAGAACAAATCATAAAACATAGATAACAGTAAAGGAATTTAAACAAATAATTAAATCAGCCAAAAATATAAACAATCAACTCTGAATGCCAAAAATCACTTAGAATATTTAAATATTAGGTTGGTGAAAAAGTTTCTTCGCATTTTTTAAGAAAATTCAAAATTTTTTTAATATAGTTTATTTACATTTAACTAAAGTATGTAGGTACTATTTTGTTTAATAACTTTTTGCCATTTTGTAGGTAGGGACATGATCCCATTGCTATAGATATTTTGGGGCCTCTGAACAAAATACCGCGACAAGTAGTTTTGGCAGTCCTCCCGTGATGTTAACCTGACACTGCCTAAAGAATTCTGAAGAGACCGAAACAGGTGGAAATCTGATTGACCGGATTGAAAACGCTTAAACCAAATTTGTGCTACTTTCACAGACACTGCACTAGGTTCATAAACATCGCAAATTTTTTTCGCGGCTTGCGTTGCATTTTTACCTTTTTTTAGTAAAATTTTAAAATGTATCGAAGTTCTTCATTAGATTCACTCATCTTTACAGTACGAAAAACAAATAAACATCACACATTTTCCTAATTTGAATTTGGAATTATCTTCTTTAAAATTTAAACTTTGAATGATACCAAAACCAGCCAGATACAAATAGCCAAAGAGATTTTATTACAAGTTCATACATACTATAACGCGAAAAGACTTTTTCCCCAACCTATTACATAATTAATCAGATCTATTAGGTATGCCTATGATATCAGGCCACATATCCGGTGGGGGTATTTCAATTGGCGGCGGCTCAAATGTTTGCGAGTCTGACTCCCTCACATCTCTGTTCTCAGTCAATCTAGTCTCTGCCTGTACAGTTCTTGCCAACATCTGATCCGCATGTCGACGGTGTAGCTCTCCATCTTCCGTTCTCACCCTGTACGAGCTAGGACCTTCCACCATCTCTACGATGGCTCTTCGCTATTTCTCTCCGGGACCGTACATGTGGATCAGCACCGGCTGGTCCACTGCGAAGGTCCTGGCAGGCGCGCGCTGCGCCGCCGCCTCCAGCTGCAGCTCGCTGCGGCTCGACGCGGAGTCCGGGTGAAGTGTAGATAGAGCCGTTCTATATTTTCGGCCATTGAGCATCTCCGTAGTTTTGTTAGTAGAGCTATTCGGACTGTGCGCATATAGTAGAGCACTTTGCTCATCATTTCGCTCCATGGTAAATTTAAATTTTCCATTTTCAAAATTTTATTTTTAAAAGTTTGTATGTCTCTCTCTATCTGGCCGTTGGTCGCCGGGTGATAAGGTGGAGAGAGCAGATGTTTAATTCCGTTTTTCCTCAAGAAGGTATCGAATTCTTCAGATTTAAATGCCATTGTCTAAGACAACAACTTCGGGTAAGCCTTGTGAAGCAAAAATTTTCCTCATTACAGTTATTACAGCTCCACTACTCATAGAATTTACGATTTCTGCTTCCATCCACTTACTGTGACTATCAATCAACACAAAAAAAGTTTTGCCATGAAACGGTCCGGCAAAGTCTATATTTACCCGTTTCCAGGGCTGTTCAGACATCACCCAAGTCTGTGGATCTCTTGGAGGACTGTTTCTTACCAGTTGACACTGTTCACAGCTGGCCACCATCTCTTCGATCTGATTATCCATCTGGACCCACCACACATAGCCTCTTGCATATGCCTTGATTTGGACAATACCCGCATGTGGGGCATGTAAAATTTTTAGTATCTGTTCTTGTAACTTGGCAGGCATATGACTCTGTTACTCCATAATAAACAATTTTTAGTATGTGAAAGAGCCTCCCTTCTAGTCCAAAACGGCTGCAACACTGGGTCTGAGTTCTTATTCGGCCAACCATGAAGAACATGGAATAAAACTTTCTGAAGCAAAGCATCTTTCTTTGTTTCCACACCAATCTTCTCTGCACTTAAATTCCATCCCTGGGGTTGTTCTTCTAACAATAGTGCTTCTTATAACCCTTCTTCAGCCAATGTTCCAGTAGACGGTGCAGCCCACCTACTCAAAGCATCTGCATTGCCTATAGATTTCCCTGGTCTGTGCTTGATGGTATATTCATAGCAAGCTAGCTTCGAAGACCACCGTAGCATCCTGGGTGAAATCTGTTCAAATATTGGTTTCGCTGGATTAAACAAGCCTACTAATGGCTTATGGTCAGTAACAATACAAAATCTTCGACCCAGTAAAAATTCATGAAATTTAGACAGTCCAAACATTATAGCCAGAGCCTCTTTGTCGATCTGACCATACCTTCTCTCATGCGATTGTAGAGTTCTTGATGCCATCATGATTGGTCTCTCCGATCCATCATCCATAACATCTGCTATGAACGCACCCATACCATATTCTGATGAGTCACATATGAGCAGTAACTCTCTGTTTAGGTCATATCCTACCAGGGTAAGATCAGGTGATAGCAAGAGCTTAGCTTTTTCAAATGCAGTTTGCTCGCGTTCGCTCCACTTCCACGGTATCTTCGACTCCAGCAAACGATACAAAGGCTCTAACAAAGTAGCTCTATCCGGTAAGAACTTTTGGTAAAAGTTATACAGTCCAAGAAAAGCCCTCAAAGTTTCCTTATTTGTAGGTGCTGGTTTTTCCTGTATCTCCTTAACTTTCGCCGTGCTGGATGAAGTCCTTCACCGTCAATCATGTGACCCAAAAACGTGATGCTATTGGCAGCAAACACACACTTTTTGCTATTCAGTCGAAAGCCTAGCTCGTTTAGCTTCTCCATCACACGACGTAGCCTCTGGTTATGCTGTTCTTGCGTGACACCAGTCACCGCCACGTCATCGAGTAAACAGGCCACCCCCTCCATGCCTGCTAGAGCAGAAGACATAACTCTTTGAAATATGCATGGCGCCGCGCTAACACCAAATGCAAGGCGATTCATTTTCATTAATCCGATAGGCGTATTAAGCGTCAATAGCTTGGCCGTCTCTTCATCAACCTTCATTTGGGTATACGCTTGTTTTAAATCCAGTTTACTGAAAACTTGGCCGCCGCTGAGCTTTTCAAAAGCTTCCACTGATGTTGGGAGCGGGTATGTGTCCACTTGTATAGAATCGTTGACCGTAGAGCGATAGTCTCCACAGATACGTAAAGATCCATCATCTTTCTTCACGATTCTTAACGGAGTAGCCCACTCTGAGTATCTAACCGGGGTCAGTACACCTGTCTCTATCATCCGGTTCAGTTCGTCCTCTACTTGCCGCTTCATAGGAAAAGGCACTCCGCGTGCTTTTAGAAACCGTGGTCTTGCATCCGGACGTAGGGGAAGTGACACTTGTGGGCCGTTGTATGCGCCCAGTTCTTCTTTGAATAAATCCGGAAATTCGTTCATAAAAGGCACTAAGTCTTCTTTAGCCCAGTACAAGCCGGTCACTTGTAAGCCTAATGACTGAAACCAGCTGCGGCCCAACAGGCTAGGTCCATCACCAGACACAACAACCAGTTCACATTGAGCCTTTTTGTCGCCCAAGACTACACGCACGTTCGCCACTCCTACTACTTTTAGAGAGTCCCGAGTCCATGTGACTAGTTTCACGCTAGTGTTCTGGAGAGATGGAGGTGATGTCCACAACTTCTTGAAAGTCTTTTCTGATATGATGCTACGTGATGCACCGGAGTCTACTTCCATCTCTAAGTTAGCTCCATCAACAACCACATTCGCTTTTATCGGAGGTCGATAACTGTCCGAACACACGTAAACACCCATCATAACCTCACATCCAGAGTAAGGCTCCTCGTTATCTTCTACTTGATGTATTTTCGTTTTCTTGTCTCAGGCTTTTGCAATGTGTCCATAATTCTGACATTTGAAGCACTTCGCCTTAACAAAGGTACACCGCTCGCCTGCCTTGTGTATTCGTGCACAGTGTTTGCACTCATTGGATTTTATTTTTCCAATCTCCATTGGCTCAGCTGCCTGAGACGGACTAGACGAAGTTTGAGTAGCTCCTTTACTCTGGCCGGAGTACATGTCTTCAAAGGTTGCCTGGTGGTTGAGGCACATCTGTACAGCGATCTCGCAAGTCAGTCCTTTCAACAGTTCCCGCCGTAAACGTTCGTCACGCACTCTTAAAACGAGTCTGTCCCGCAGTTGACGTTTCATGTCCGTAAAGTTGCACTTAGCACATTAAGTATTTATCGCGGACACAAAGTCTTGGACGCATTCCCCTTGCAATTGTACGCGTTTATGAAATTTGCCAGCTTGCAAAATTTCATTCACTTCCGGTTCATAAAACTTGTCCAAAACAGCCAAAATGTCACTAAAACTCGCTTGTGTAGGGCGTAACGGCACTAAAAGGGACGCGATTAGAGCGTATGTGTCCTTCCCACACTGAGACAAAAATAAAGATCGCGATTTGTCTTCATCTTTTGTCGTGTTACGAACGAGCCCCGCCGCGTCGAGAGCACAAAGTAACTGGTCTTTATAGTCACACCACACATCAGTTTTAGCATTATTTGGCCCAGGCAACACAATATTCGTCATATTGAATGCCATTTTCGCACAATTTTCAATTAATTTACCGCAGTCGCCACTAAAAGATACACGCCATTTGAGTTTAGTCACAAAACTGTTTTATTCAGATACCCACAATCAATTATTAATTAGCTGTCAAATACATAACAGTCGCTAAATACGTTTAGGGATCGTTGTGCAAGGCGGCCTTATTCTTTGACTAATAAAATAGTGCCACGAAATGCACAACCACCAAACTTGACCTACAGTTTCATTCTCTTTTTTGAGGTAGAAATTGCAGTTATTCTTGTTTTCAGGCTTTTGCATATATTCGTGTCACTAAAGCTACACGCATACCAAATTTCAGCAATGTGAGGTTACTGGTGTACCCTGTCAATTTTGTCAAAGTTCAGTTTTTGTTATGGCTAATAACTTAAAAACTACAAGGTTTAAACTAAAAATAAAAACGGAGTCGAATTGTACTCACAAAGACCTTTTAATGGACGTGCCACTTGACCGGATAGTTCCATTTTGTTTTTTTTTTACCCCTCTTGAACCCCACTATCTCAAGAACCCCCTCACATTTTCAGCTCGTTTAGTCACACCAAAACTGTGCCATCACTATCTACCTATATACCAAATTTCACGATGATCGGATCAACGCTTTGAAAGTTAACCTCGGACAAGCTTACATAAATACATACAACGCCGATTTGCCCAAGTTGATTTAGAGATCTCGCTTCGCTCCATCAATAATATTTACTTACCAACAGCTTCATGCAAGCCTTCATTCTTCAAGACATGTTGTTTTAACACAATGCTGTACGGGAACTCTTCTCCACACACACACAAATACTTCTTCTTAACACTCTCGCACATATGATCCCTTAAAATATGTATCTTAATCTCAGTTCTACTCAAACAAATCTCTCGACACAGCGTACAAATTTCTATAAAGCTGGGTAAATTTAAGCCTCTTAATGCATTCTGCAAGTTGTATTGTGGGATATGACTCTTGTGCTTTTTAAAAACTGTATTTATAACTAGTGGTTTAACCGTCCCGAGGGGAACTGGATTTAAACTGTGCTTTTTTAAATGCATTTTGTATATTATCTTCTTCGTGCTATTGTAGCCACAAGGCTCGCACATATAATACCCATTATGTGTCTTAATATGCTCATACAACTCAGCTCGGTTCGGAAAGTTTGTCAAACATATGTCACATAACGATACACTTGGGATATCGTGCTTTTGGAAGTGAAACCAGATTGACTTAAGTTGGAGGCTCTTGAAGCATTTCGGGCAAGTGAATTTGGTGTTTTTCCGGTCCAGTTTCTTCGTTTGGTGTACGTAGAGTATGTGGGTAGCGAGCAGGTTTTTGTTAAAGAATATGTGCGAGCATGTGTTGCAGATGTAGATTTGACGTTCCACTCGTTTAGCATTCGGTGAACTGAGGAGATGTTGGCTTTTTATGTGTTGGATTAGGTCGTCTTGCGATTCTTGGACCTTCATGCATATCTGAAAAAGTTGTTTTTACTTATGTACCATTATTACTAACACATATACATGGTTTGTTACAACAGAAAAACTGTATTAACATTTGAATATGGCTACAGTGAGGGAAAAGATTAAACTCATGTAAAAAAATGTACAAAACCAGACTATTAAAGCATCTTTTTTATTTTATTTATTCAATACAGAATCAACAGCACTTGTTAACAATGTAAACAATCTCTTTGGCTGGAATTTCCTTTAGGAAACTTGTGATAGGATTTTAATTTTTTTTTTCATGTGTAGATAGATATACATAAAAAAGCCTAGATGTGAAGTGGCAACTTGCGCAACCTTATAGTTTTTGAGATATTAATTTTTAAAATCCGTGATCAGTTCAGTTCAGTTCTTGATTGTGGCATCTGTGACTAGGGAGTGTCACAATTCCGCCAATTTCGATGTCGCGATATTTTCATAAACTTAATAGGAGCTAATGTAGGTCAAGAATATGACCGGTATTCTAAATTTGGCAAAAACCTTTAATAATTCTAATAGAAAAGAGACAACAACATATAAAACAGCACAATATTAGTTGTTAGTACTATTATAGATAATGTGGGTTAGTGAGCTAATAAGTAATATATACATTTACAACCTAATGTTGTTATCATTTATAAATTTACATAAAATATAATTAATTAAAGGAGAGAAGGTAAGGGTTAATAAACATTTAAAGGAGGTAGGACGAGGGATTTTAGGAGGAAGGATTTCATAGAGGGAACGCCGCAATCTGTGACAGTCGAAGAATATGTGGTCCACGTTTCCTTCCTCCAGGCCACACTCACATAGGAAATCCGTGATCGATTGCGAAATTCGCTCGGAAATCAGTGTCCTACCTTACAGTTTGCGTTCTATCGATTATTGCGACACTAAATTAACATGACAGTGACAGATAATACGGCTTTTTTCATTTTTATTGGCGGAAATTTCGAATTTGGCAATGACAGTGACATAAGTTTTACATTTTTATTGGCGGGAATTTCGACATTCTTTTACAAAGTTTACATTAGATTCGTTCACTGTCGTCATCTTTTGAACTATGAGAAATGGTACACTGAATCGAGACGGGGCACCCCAACTTGAGTAGTTTAGGTTCAAAATTAGTGACAGAATCGACACGGAGCACCCCGATCCCACGTGGTCTTGTGCGTGACACCCCTAGAGTGTATATAAAGAGCGCGGGAGCCAGAAGCTCGCGGGAGGTTCTGTGTGACTGGCTTCATTCAGGGGCGACCTTAAGAGCTTCTGGCGGGAGCCCACCCAGAGTGCAGGGGGTTGGAAGAAAAAGTGGTCTATGAAAACGTGGGGAGCAAACCCTGGTCTCTGCCTTTTTTCAATATAAAAAAATAGTTTTTTTCATACTTAACCTCAAATTTTTTTTTTTTAATTTTCTCAAAGAATTATAAGTTTTTGCAAGTCCTCACACACTAGGGGGGGGGGGTGTCAAGTCCTCCCCCTCCTCCCCCCATCCCTCTATCAATCCGTTCCTAAAGGAAAGCCCTTCCATCTCTTTTATTTGCTTAATGCCAATAACAGATTCTCATTTTATAGACTTAACTTTTAAGAAATTAGTCACCTAGAGAAAATAATTAAAAAACATAATATATTAATTACATTTCTAAGGATTTTAGTAGCTACACATTTGAAGAACGAAAGAGAGGGAGGGATGCTGTTTAAATATATCTACTTGAGGGGTGAGGGAGTGAGTGTAGTGTGTGTTGAGTGAGTTTCTGAATATTTTATGGAACGCGCTATATATGACTAAGAACAGATATAATTTGTTTCTTAAAAGATGCTTTGCTATTAGAGAAGATGTATATTGACGAAAAAACCTTGTTGTAGCTATCTAGCGTGCGACAGATGACAGAGTTTTGGGCATAGTTGGTGTGACTGAAAGGAACATGAGAGGGTTGTGTCTAGTACGTTTAAAGGCGTTTTGAATTGAAGAACGAGAGCCGCTAATTCGGGGCTATCAATTCTATTACTGCAAACGTGTCTTGGCAATAGAATGACAATAGGTTAGTAGTTATGACACGGACATTGAAATAATTGTGAACTCGCCTAGTTAGTGTTTATAAACAAACTGGAGTAAAGAGAATATGAAAATACTTACTGTACAAAATCTATCCTTAAAAGTAGACTTAAATCCATGCACTATTCGATAATGCGCGACTTTTCTATGGATTTCTACTTCGTTTTCGGAATGCCAACCTCCTTTCTCGCACATGTCGCACTTATAAAGCTCGATTGTTGATGGTTTTTCTGGCTCTTTTGGAGTCCTGATCATATCTCTGTATGAATGAAACATTGTTTTCGCTATTTACAAACTGCTAACACGATTTTCTTTAGATTTTTGTTTACGACAAGTTTTGGACGCTCCACCCAACAAGCAAATCAAAACAACTTTAGTTATAATATAAATTAGATTAGAATAGAACGTAACCAAGGAACATAATACTCTCTACCGAGAGTGAACGTAACGTACGTATAACGCCCAGTGTTGCCAGCAGACCTTTTAATAAGAAAAATATGTAACCCTTTATATTTATAGGGCGTAAAATTTTGCCTAGTTTTTAGGCTTGGCGAACTGGTTGAATGTTTTTTTTATATATAAATTCAATCAAAATGTCAACAAAACAACACAATTATATTCAGCTAGCAGCCACTTCTTATTGTTCTACGTTTTCAAACTAACTAAACCAAAATGATAGCTGAAAACAATCAAAACATTTAAGTTAAGTACCTACAGGGTATGTGAAGTTTACCTTCTTGTCCCCAGGCAGCGGACCAAATGAGAGACAAAACAAAAAGCTTCTAGACACTATCTCTGTTATCTTATATCTAGAGAGATAAGAACTGTCGTAAGATAAGTACTTTCCACCTTCCAAAGAACCAACACAAATCACAGATATTACGCAGTTCTGCGTTGGGTAATGGCAATGTCACTAATCCACTGCCCGCGAGCTTCTAGCATCCCTGTTTGTACGGATCTGTGACGCCGAAGAGTAGATAAGAAGAAGAAGACTAGAAAAGTGAAAGTTTCGTAACATAACGCCGAAACGAAAAGATCCATAGCTGCATAGCTGCCTTTTACAAGATAGGTAAGCAAGGAAGAGCTAAGCCTAGTGACTTGGGTTTCGTAGATCCCGCGAGTAGATGCCAGGGTAACGAGTCACATACCTGAGCCCTTATCTACCAGCTCAAACAAAGGAAAGTATGCACCACGCACGCGAACACATTGCATGCAATACGAGCCTGAAGATGACCCGGATGATGAAAAAAGGATTAATATGTGTTTCATTTCACGTGATTAAATAATTCTACAGAATCACAAATCCATGATCTTGAAATGTAACCAAAAAGTAACCTGACGAAGGTAAAAGTAGCCTAATAAAAGGTTACAATAGTAACCTTCTGGCAACGCTGAAGACGCCACGCCACAGGTAAAAAAAATGTAGCCAGCTACTGGTCAAGCGTTAACTGCTACGACTTGCTAGATTGACTTCATTCTACAAATACCATTAATAATGAATTGACAGAATACTTTTATCTACTAGGTACCTCAAAAAATGGTATACTTAATTCACAAAATGTATTGTAAATTTTTGAATTCAATAAATATCAATTATTCAATAATAATATATAATCTTATTATAATATGTCAATAATATCATATTAATATATATTCAATAATAATATATAATTCAATAATATTGATTATAACGGGTATTTATCGCGAACCGACCGAACTTCATGATCAATTATGGTTCTCTAAAGTGAACGTCATTATTATAAGAAAATGGTTCGTGAAGCGATTGAAATCAAGCAATTTCCCAATTTCAATCTGGAAAATGGCTATAAACTCTCAGCGTCCTGGAACCCGGTGATTGCTAGGTGTGCGCGTCGTGATCGGTCATCTCAGTGCGTAGATATGGTTAGTGTAGTGTGTCGTAATATGAACGAGGACATTTCTAATTCTGAAGACCTAGTGAAGGTAGTTGCTGCAGCTACCCTCACTTCTGGACGGTAAGTACTCCAGTCAACCCGTGACCACGACTGTTGCAACACCGTCGAAACGTCGGGTTATCAATTAAAAAAGGTACACACGGCTACACATAGAGCTATACAATTCCAGTATAAGCTGACCTCTCATTCTACGAAAAACCTACACAATGCGAGGTCAATTTATACTGGATTTGTATAGCTTGATGTGTAGCCGTGTGTACATACGCGATAAATACCCGTTTTAGTCAATAATTATGTACAGTGATCGCGAAAGTTTGAAAAATACTATTCACTAAATATACCTATCTTTTACTAGCTGCCCCCGCCGAACTTCGTACCGCCTTGACATACCTATGATGCGGGCTGCCAATCTACGTTGCCGGTAGAATTGTCAATCGGCCATCAATAGCTGCATCTATGTATGAGGAAATTAATTTTTTTCATAATTATGCCCAAAATTTTAATTATTATTCTGCTATTCGGGCGGAGACAAATCCAACAAATCTAAGATCATCTAAATCGGTCCCGCCGTTCTTGAGATAATATAAATGGTGTAACTAACCCGACTT
The DNA here is from genome assembly GCA_918857605.2 of Philereme vetulata. Lineage (NCBI taxonomy): Eukaryota > Metazoa > Arthropoda > Insecta > Lepidoptera > Geometridae > Philereme > Philereme vetulata. The sequence goes on along the minus strand of OU975427.1, from coordinate 5,364,912 downwards.
TATTTTTTATACATAGATTATTTGTTGTAATTTTCGCTTATTCATTTTAATTTACATTTTTCGCTAGAATAACAACTACGAGAGTTACTAAAACTGTATAATTTAGATATTGTTTTTAGGTGAGAGTACCTTTAATTATAGGCAATTAAAATAAGTCGGTGAAATCTCCAAGTTGCTTGATAAGTTGTCTAACTCAGTTCAGTTTTGTGTAAGTCTTTATTAGGCATACGAATCAGTCTTAGATCTCAATGTTTAAAATTTCATTTTGTGTAAAATATTTATGCTGTTGACGTTCCTTCATAATTGTGGATAAATAAAGGTAGAAAAGTGACTAGCATAAGAATAAATTTCTACATCTGGCAGAAAAAAGCTGAAACTGGCAATATAATAAACGACATTGACATTTAAAAACTCTGGCACGTTGACGTCACTTTGCTCATTTTGCATCGCAATGTTGGATGTGCGTTCTACTCAAAAAAACAGATTTTATGAGGGACCGATGTAGCCTATGCGGTCTGCACCTGGGTGAATGTTCATTTTATGAATTATTTTAACTGATTTTGTGTTATTCATTATTTTATTAATAAAATCTAGTAAAAACATCTAAATATAGATGCTTTTTTAAGAAGTACTATTGTGATATATTGAAACTAAAATGTAAATGGTAAATAAATGATTTATTCCATTATATACAATTTTTGTTTTGAAGTGAATGATAATATGTAGAGATAAATGATAAAACGTATTGAGGTAAATTATAACGTGTAACAGAAAATGATGTAGGAGTAAAAATACATTCTGGCAGTCAATACTTTTTATTTTAAATCAATTTCGTCGACATGTTTCCCTGTTAGTAGGTTTCGGATGAAGGACCCAAAAGGGACGATGTTTAGTAAAAAAGGAATAGCTTACTTTTACATCTGTTTCTGACAGAAGTTGTTATGTTATGTCTTGAGCGGAGTCGTAAGATATCTTTTCTGCATTCTTCTCTTGTTCTTAGTTACAAACTCTTTTTTGCCAGTACAAATAGTACTAACAGCATCATCGTTATAAAAAAATTCAATAAATTCTATCACTTTTTGGCGAATCAAGCGGAACTTCGTGTCTTTTCTTGATTTCAAATTGCGCAAAGCATTAAGATTGGTATTTATCCCTTTTTTCGGTAGTTGTTTTAAGGTTTTGGCAACTTTTTGGTGTTCGGTTTGTTCATTAGGTACACTACTCTTGTTAAGAAGTGATTTTAATCTTAGTATAGTCATTTTCTGTTTGTTAATCGTCTTTTGTTGGTTTTTTGCAACGCCTATCAATTTTACTCTTTTCTTCAATTCTCTATATCGTATTCTTCTTTCTACTTTCTGTAAATCTTCTTTTGTAAATAGACCAATTGGATCTTCAGTAGAGTTGTTCGATTCCTGGGGAAATTCGTCTTCATCTTGAACATTTACTACATTTGGGATTACTGATGTCTGTTCCTTCTGACGCTGCCTATATTTCTTTGAATTTTCCTTCCATTGTTTACGCACTTTTCTCTGTTCACGAGGGTTTTTCCCGAGATAGGTGTCTGTTTCTTTTCTCTTTTACGTTTTGCATATTTTGCACGTTGCTTTTCTTTTTCTAACGCATACAATTGGGGACCGTTTTTTATTTCTAAATACTTGCGTCTTTTGCATAGCCGTTGTTGGGCTAAATGCTCTGCTTTTGTTTTAACCACGTCACCACCTGCGTAACAAAACAAAATACGAACTCTTGTAATATGATGTTAAGGAAAAAAAAAACATTTATTAGGAGTGCGGTTAGGCAAGTTGTCAATGCAGAAAAATATGGTTTGAAATAGGTAAGTTACAAATAATTAAATATAAATATACTAAATATTGAACAACTTCACATACATTGCTCTGGTTATGTGGTAAGTAGCTAAAGCAATTGTGTTACTAAAAGCAGAAAAAATGACGGTACCACAACACCCAGACCAGAGACAATATAGAAAAGTTAGTTTTCCACATGGGCCCGACTGGGAATCGAACCCGGGAACACAGAAATGGCGCGACGCCAATGTCCGGCCCGCTCGACTCTTGGCTACGGAGGTCGTCAAATCAAATTGGTACTGAAATTATGCGTTTAAAATCTAGTTTGAAAAAACAATTATCCCTAACTTATACTCATATTAAATTGCATACCTAAATCTACTTCAGGCACCAGTCTCTCATAGGGTTACGACAAGTCTAAAGTTTTAAGTAGGTATAGGATGTACCTATGTCTTAATAACATTTTATTACCATGGGCAGATATGCATAAAGGATAATATTCAAATAAATAACTTATATTATACCTATTATATAATAGAAATAATCAATTTTTAACACAGAAATCATTAGCTTCAACCACGCATCGTTAATCACAACAGAAATATCATTTATCTCAGAAAAAATCATTCACTTCATCTAGGATTATGCGGGTAATGATGTTGAGATAAATGACGAAATAATTTAAAACCTGTCGTAACCTGTTCAAATTGAGCGAAAAAAATGGATTTAAATTATTCATATAATACTATCTAAGTAATATGCAGCTTTCATATCGCGTAATTAATAAAAAAATACTTACCAAAAATATGTCTAGTCGATTAATGACGTCATTTGATTACAAAATTACATAATTTTGCTTAAAAGCGGACTTTCACTACGAACACGTGCAGACTCGTTGATATCTTGTTCACAACTGAGAGAAGCGCGTGGTGGGTAGCAAGGAAGCTGCTATGAATGCGCTGATCTAGCATTTTTATCAACAAAATTTTTATAAACAGATTCATGGAAGTCAATGACGAAAATCTTGGGACAAAGTTTCAAATGGTCAAATAATATTGTAAGAGTGAACAAATGGTCAAAAATAACTTGATTTTACCTACTTTAGAAAGTAATTATAGTATAACGGAAAATACTTATAAATCAAAATTTAGGAACACATTTTAAGTATCGCGTAAGTATGTAGATGAATCTGTAAAGTAAAATGGAGGGAAATGACTAGAACATTGTTTTTGTACTTATCAATATTAAACATCATTTTTCTGTTATTTTATGCCAACAAGTTATAGGTTCAATATAAATATTGCGATAAATTCCATTGCGAGTAGTAAGTATTTGTCTTTATTTCGAGACGGAAAGTTGAAGAACATCAATAACTTGCTATTTTGAAAATTCACCCACCTGCAGTTACTTGTGCTCCTTTCACTCAGTACATTGTTAAGAGGCGTAAGCGACTGCACCCGAGATGCTTTGTATTGTATTCATTTATTTCAGATAATTTTTATCCATAATCACAATAAGTTAAAACAAATTAATTACAATCAAAATAAATTAAATTAAATTAAATCAATAAGTATTATAATATAGTAGGTAAGTCAAAATTAAAATAAACAACAGTCAAATAAATAAATTAATTTATTACCTACGTGTTTTAAATTGCCAGTAATTATCCCCACCCAGTGCCTCTGAATGGGGCAATCAAAACGACCAGCAATCATCTTCAGAATACTGTTGGGACTACCGCGCAATCTGAAAAAGAGACGCGATTCTTTTCCGCATGATCGCGTGAAAATCGTCGACGTGCGCGTTCGCGAACATACCTGACGCGCTGCAATGTCGCGGCAATCCCAACAGCATTCTGAAGGCGTTATTATACTGTACGTACACGCAGGACGCTGTAGGCTCGTTGCGTGTACCGACTCCACAGGCTGCTCGAGTAAATAGATTGGCAGTATGCTCTGAAAAGAGTTATCTTAACTTCATCAGTACATCGAGCAAACCTGCGGGCCAGCATGTTGCTTCTCACCGCCAGCGCCCTACGTTCTCGTTTCACCTCAAGGTCGTCTTTCAGATTTTCAGTGACCAAGTGTCCCAGGTATCTGAAATTAGTCACTACCCTTATGACCGCTCCGCCTAGCACAACCGCTTTGATGTAGGAGAAAGCGAAAGCGAGCGAGAACGCTAATGAGTCGCGGGTGTTATTGATCACTTATGTACACCCACCTATAACTTTTCATTACTTATGCGAAGAAATTAAAAAGTCTTTGTAGCTAAAATGAAAATTTGCGTCCCGGTATCCATAGTTTTTTTTACTATTTTTAGACCTTTAAGACCTTAGAAATATGGATTTGTTAGGGCGGTTGTATTTCAATAAAGCTTAGGAATGTGCCCTCTTTCATTTTTAAATAGAAATAAGGATTTTTATTAGAGGTTGTATTAAATTTCAGCATTTATTCACGTATCCTCTTTTATTTTATAGAAATAAGGATAACTACGAAAACTTTAGAAATAAAGATACGAAAACTTTAGAAATAAGGATACGAAAACTTTAGAAATAAGGATACGAAAACTTTAGAAATAAGGATATGAAAACTTTAGAAATCAGGATACGAAAACTTTAGAAATAAGGATACGAAAACTTGAAGTAGGTACCTAAATTCCGTCCCCGGTTCTGAATTTGTAGACATTGAACAACCACTCGAGAGTCGAGTGGCCAAAATTGGCTGACAGAAAACATAGTATTCAGTCATTGCTAGAATTAAGGGATTCAACACGTACCGTTTATAGTGTGTTTCGGTTTCAGTGCCAGGCGAGACGTTATTCGGAGCGAATCCCAACTGATAAAGATTCACGAATTGAACCGTAACATTGTCTGTCAAAAGTCGAAACACCGATAAGAAGGTACGTGATAAATCCCATGTTTAGAAACTAGTGGTTCGCCCCGAACTGAAATCTCGCGAGTCTACCAAACACAAAAAAAAATCTGAGGGCGACTCGCGCAACGAAGCCTAAACGTATTTAGTGGCTAAACGTGATTTAAGGAGTTGTCAAATCATACAAATTTAAACATGTTTAGTAGCTGAATACGTTTGGAGAGCGTTGTGCAAAACGGTCTTTTTCTTTGACTAATAAAATAGTGCCACGAAAAGTATCCAAATAACTTGACCCCCAGATTCATTCAAATTACAGGTAACGGGAGTTCATGTACAATGGTTAATCTATTTGGGGTACAAATTGCAGTTATTTTGGATTTCAGATTTTTGCCTATATTTGTGTTAATAGAGCTACCCCGCATACCAAATTACAGCACTGTGGGGTCACTGGTGGGGGCACTGGCTTTTACCGCCACAGGCCGTCCTTACACGACAATAAATAGCAAGTACTTACAATAATAAAAAAAATAGATTAATTTTTTTTTATGTATTTTTTATTAGTTTATTTTTATAATTAAGTACCTACTTAATCAAAGTGTATGGGAAAATAAAGCTTTTTTTTTTTTTTACCTACTTAACTACCACCTACCTAAACATAATTCTTGATACCCATGCTGCCATCTTTGCGAAGAGTGCAGTAACTATGTCAAACATGTTCGCAGCACATGATCATATGGTCAAGGTAGAATTCCATGATCATCTAACCCTGTATGCAGATGACACATGCCTATTTTATTTCGGACGAACACTTAGTGACATTATACAACGAGCCCTAAAAGATTTAGATGTATTACACAATTGGTTTCAATACAACCTACTTACAGTTAATGCCTCTAAAACCTCCTATGTTGTATTCGCAGCTAAGAACAAAGTGTTAGAAGAAACATTAACTTTAAATATACATGGTGAGGTCATACAAAGAAAAAGTCACGAGAGGTACCTGGGATTAGTACTTAACAGTCAACTTAAATGGAAATAACACATAGCTCACATAAAGCCAAAAATTACCTCTTTGACAGGAGCCTTGCGTAATATTGTTATGTACCTACCTAAAAAAGTATTATACGTATTAATATTTACAATTCTTTAGTCACACCACATGTAGACTATCTAGTCGAAGTATGGGGTAATGCAGCAACCTCTAACCTACAAACGCTCCAAATAGCACATAACAAAGTTATAAAAATCCTATTTCATTATGATTATCTGACACCAACAAGAAAGCTCTATTCTGAAACGAAATTAATGAATTTAAAACAACAATTTACATATAAAACAATTATTCTAATGCGCAAATTACTAAATAACGACATACAATCAGAAATAGTCTACAAAAAATAATCAGCTAATGAAGAAAACGTTGAGCAATGCCGAAAACTTGTCTACCATTTCCTAGAACTAATTACGGTAGTAAAAATATCATTTTCGAAGGGGCTAAATTATACAATAACCTACCAAAAGTCATAAAACAAGTTGAGAGAATAAACATTTTCATGGAAAATGTTTTTTCGTACCACTTACTCAAAAAAGTGACATTCTATGCCACAAAAAGCGAACATAACAATTTTTAATCTGTTAAATAACAGGGAAAGAGATTGTTCTGAATTTCATTCATCCTCTAGGGGGAGAATGTGATTTAAATTTGGAATACTTACCGAAATTTATACTGAACTACATCTGTGTTTACACCATTGAGTTTGTATATAAAGCATTATACATCTTTTTGAAAAAGGAATACGCATTTATTATGCAGTTATGATTATTAAATAAAATTATGAAAACCGACGAGGCCGTATGAGCTTGATGCCTTTGCTTTTCCGACAAAAAAATATTAGTCTCGGAATTTGCCGCGTTTTTGTTTTCTTCAAATACATAAACGATAAGTTTATTTTAATTTATTTTTATAAATAAGTTAATGTTCTAAAATACTCAAATCAACTCATCAACAATAAATGTACCAAACAAAAATGTAACTCTCTCTATCAATAATTGGACCAACGTTTCGAATGTTAACTTTTACTTTTAATTGTCATCATTTTAAATAAATGCTTATCTCATATTATTATTGTGTTATTTTTTTCGCAAATGGTACGAAAAGTAGAGTATTTTTCTCTGAGATAAAGCTGTCTTAGTCTTGGGTGAACTTAAATCCCTCGCTATACTCAGGACTCGTCTTTAGTTTATATTAGGTACCTATTTACACTTAGTTTAGAAAATGTACGCTCACCGGTTTCATAATTTTATTAAGTTAGCATTAAGTTGTCTTGTAAGTGAAATTTATTATTTCTTAAGGCAATAAACATTCTCTAAACCGATTTGTTCAATTTGAAGGTAAAGTCTTTGCCCACATTTAGGTGAAAGAAAAATTACAAAATTTTACGTCGTTTAGAGGTTGAATCAAATTGAAAGTCGAAAACAGCTACATTTTGTTATTTTTTTTTCTCATAGTAAATAAACAGGTAGAACATTTTTGTATGTTCACTTTGCAGATAAAAGGTCAATGAATGACATAATTTTTTGAGTACTTCGAACTGATTCCTCTCTGAGGAGAAATCCTCCTAATAAGACCAATCAGCTACTATATTCCCTTTAACATGAGCTCCCGTTAGAAGTAATTTTATTGAAACTGTAGGTGAAGTAAGTTGGTAAAATATTTCGTGCCACTATTTTGATAGTCAAAAATTACAAGTCAAGTCAAGTCAAAATCTTTTATTCATTAAAATCACAAGGATCACTTTGAAACGTCAATTTTACTGCCTGTTCCTTCGCGACCAAGCCAGGAAAGAAAGGCAAGAAACAAGGCTGGTTGTTTTTTTAAATGATCCTTTTAGAATACATAACTATACAGTAAATAAATTACGTCTAAATTGTATCATTTTGAACGAGTTGGAGCAATTTCAACTCCCAAGCTTCTCTATCATCTAAATAATCCGATATTTTGTAGCAGGCTTTTTTATAAAGATTTTGTTTAATTGCGTTTTTAAATTTGTTAATTGTTAATTTTTGTACATCACTTGGGAGTTTGCTATAAAAGCGTACACCTTGCCCTTTAAACGATTTACTAACTTTACGGAGTCTACAAGGGGCAACAGCGAGTTTATCTTTATTTCTAGTATTAAAGTTATGATTATCGCTATTTTTCTTAAACAAATTAATATTTTTGTGATTTTCATAGATATATTGACAAGGGAATGTCATAATACTTATTTCTTTAAACTTATTGCGTAATGATTCTCTGGGGCCCATATCATAAATTGCACGAACAGCCCTATTCTGCAGCACAAAAACGGTGTTTATATCTGCAGCACTCCCCCACAGCAGTATACCGTATGACATAATGCTGTGGAAGTAGCTGACGTAAACTAGTCCAGCTGTGTCTACGTCTGTAAAAAGACAGATCTTTTTGACTGCGTATGCCGCAGAACTAAGTCTCTTCGACAACTTATCAATGTGAGGGCCCCATTGAAGCTTATTATCTAGGGTTATACCTAAGAATACGGTGGTGTCCACAAGAGCCAACTCATCGTCTTTGAGTTTTATATCTGCTTTGACTTGTGTAACATTAGGTAGTATAAATCTAATACACTTTATTTTCTTTTTATTTAGAAGTAGATTGTTTATATTGAACCATTTTACGACCTACAATACTATACAAATAACACTTTTATGTTTTTATTGTAGACTGGCGAGATCTCAGTTCGGGGCGAACCACTAGTATAAATAATTTTAACTCACATTATTTTTTTTTTATAATAAAACGCTTAATATGGACGAACTCAAACTGTATCAGTAAACACCTGCTACTATCTCATATTAGCAATAAATAGGTATATTGATTGATGGGAAACTGACAAAAAACTCAAATTTTTAGGGTTCCGTACCCAAAGGGTAAAACGGCACCCTATTACTAAGACTCCGCTGTCTGTCTGGCTGTATCTCATGAACCGTAATAGTTAGATAGTTGAAATTTTCACTGATGATGTATTTCTGTTGCCGCTATAACAACAAATACTAAAAACAGAATAAAATAAATATTTAAGGGGGCTCCTATACAACAAACGTGTTTTTTTGCTCGTTATAGCTCGATATTGATAACAGCAACAGGTAGACTCTTGATATATTCACAGAATATATAGTTATATATTCACTTTAATAATAAATCATTAAATTAAAATAAAACAAATATTTGAGGGGGGCTCTCATACAACGAACGTGGGTTTTTTACCGTTTTTATAGATAATGGTACCGAACCCTTCGTGCGCGAGTCCGACTCGCACTTGGCCGGTTTTTATTAGTTTAAATTTGGCACACGGGTCCATTAGAAACTATTTATAACAAGTCAGGGTAAGGAATATGTTTGTTTGTGACTATGTATTTAATTTATTTCTCAGACATTCATCCATTTTGTTAGTGAACAATAATACAATCTTAGAATTATGTTAGTACACAGGTTATAACATTTTTAAAAATGAAAATAACATAAACCTAATGGATGTTGTGATCTACGTTGAGTTATCCTTGTGAGAATGGAGGAGCAGCGTTCGTCGTAACATGGAAAACGCCGGAATGTCTGAAACAAAAAATAAGTGAGTACGCACATAAGAAGTTATACTACTTTGCCGTAACAGAACAAAAATAGCTAAATATTTCATCCCGTGCGCCACAACTCTTTGTTTGTAGCTAACTTCATCATGTCGCATTTTGACTGTCGGTGTGCGCGCGCATGAGACAGTTATCCGCTAACTTCATAATGTCGCTTTTTGTCTGTCGGTGTGCGCGCGAATGAGACAGATATCCGCTAACTTCATCATGTCGCTTTTTGGCTGTCGGTGGGCGCGCGCATGAACAAATAAATAAACAAACATCCAAACTTTCACTTTTATAATATTATTGTGATGTTAGTTAAACTTATAGACATAAGACAGACATTTATTTGCTACCATAGCACACACAAATTCACACAATACAATCAAAAGGTATAACATCAAAAAGAAAGCACACGTAAGAGAATGCTCTGAAGAGCTGTTCAATTCCATGCTTCCCACTTCTACAATCGAACCTCCCGCAACCGGCAACGAGATCACCCACGTATTGTAGATGCGTGGAAGTCTCACACGGTGCGTTTCACCCGCTCGTTTCTTCCACCCACCTGCAACATGTGGAATGACCTTCCTCAGGAGGTTTTTGGTGGGCTTCAAAATGAACGCCTCCAAGAGAGGTGTAAATAGGGTATTAAGTGCTAGGCAACGCGACTGCAGTATCACGAGTGCTGCAGGAGTTTATAGGCGGCGGTGACCACTTAACATCAGAAGGCCCGTCAGCTTGTGTGTCTACAAGTTTATTGTAAAAAAGAGAAAACAGTAAATTACATACAAGAAAGATAGGAACAATTATAATCTATAATATAAAAATGAATCGCAAAATGTTGGTAAGCGCATACCTAACTCAACAACGCCTGGACCAATTTGGCCAATTCTTTTTTTGTTGTATTTCTTATTGTCAGGAGAAGGTTCTTATGAAAGAAAAAATTAAGAAAATTGCGCGCGAAATTAGAAAATTTAAGAATACTTAACCACCATATAAAATTATTTATAATCTAACCTTAGCGCTTTTATAATGTAACCTTATGACGTTTGACATAGAATTGACAGAATGCGTGCTGCAAATATCGTCAGAGGATGTAAAAAAAATGAATATCGTTTGAAACAGATGCTTCGGTAGGAGTTATCCCGAGATATATTGTCTATATATATAAAAATGAATTGTTGTTCGTTAGTCTCGCTAAAACTCGAGAACGGGTGAAGCGATTTGACTAATTTTGGTATTGAATTATTTGTGGAAGTCATTCATTTTCTCATACATAATGATGGCCGGGGACAACAATTGACAATTCTACCAGGGTGACTTATATTGACAGCCCGCGTCGATACGAAGTTCGGCGGGACCACTAGCGAAATAATAAATATACAATATAGTCAGGGAAAAATTAAAAAGAGGCAAGTAGGTGTGTATGTGGTACTGCAGCAAATGGGTTCCAGCTCAGCATTATGCTTCGCCACCGATCGACAGCTCGCCGCTGTTATTCTGCAGAAACCTTTTTTAGGCAAGTCATTAGAACTCGTAGGCACTAATTGGTGTTTGCATACATTTATGATAGGCTTAATAGAAAGACACGGAGAATCTATTGGAAATTCAAAAAATAATGACTGATCCTTGTTTTTGAATTTCTAAATGAATAGTTAATAGCAATAATTAAAAATTAATTTAAACACACTAACACGAGACTTTTTTGTATTATGTGCACAAAACCAATTTAGTACTTAAGTGCATGTGAGCACCCAGTTATTGAGTGTTAACACTCAATAACTGGGTGCTCACATGCACGGGTATACGTACATTTAATTTCATACTTTAATCAACATAACGCACATCGTCCGTCGGAGGGCGCTAAGGGCTGTGATACATTAATCTAGTCTGGCTCTTAGCACACCCATACACTACTATTGTAAGATAAGATAAGATAAAATAAGATAAGATAACTCTTTATTGTATACCAAAGTAAAATACAGAACATAATTCTTACAAATAGATTTAGTACAATGGGCGGTCTTATCGCTAAAAGCGATCTCTTCCAGACAACCTTTGTATGGACAGGATCAAAATGTAACACATGACGGCGGTGCATCTATATAAATTTAAAAACATATCTACATACTATAAACCTAAATTACCAGTAATAACACAAATTTAATTTAAATAAGCAACTCTAAAAGTGGTTATGATGAATTAACAAGCAGCTACAACTTCTACACAAGGACAGATAATGGGTGTGCACTTTTGTTTTAAAATTACTAATAGACTTGGATGTTCTTATAGAGAGGGCCAAGCGTTCCACAATCGTACGGCTGTTACAGTGAAGGATCGACTATAAAACTCTGTCGTATGGATAGGAGTTTTAAGTTGGAGGGAATCTGAAGAACGCAAATTGCGATCATTAGCCTGGTGGAGAAACTCAAAACGTAAGGTAGGTAGGTGCGTAGTATGTGAAGTAAATGAACTAGATATAAGCACTATGTTTTTAGATTTAAGCTTGCTATGTACCTACTTACTTATTACCCGTGCGCGATAAGTTGGGACCTGAGTGCGGTGACGTCATATTGGCGTGTTTATACCGCCCGCAAAAAAGCGAACATAACAAGCAGCCGCCCGCGGCTTCGTCTGTTTTTTTAACCTAATTTATTATGTTACTCAGGGAGGACGTTGCTTTTTATCTAATCTTTTTTACACTATTTGAATAAAATAAAAATACAATGTTTAAGTTTATACATTTATTTTATCTATTATTTACATTATCTCTACTTCGTCACTACTTAGTGGATTTATGCCTTCTAGAGGTTGTTCTTCATCCTCAGTCTCACTTGACGAAGAGGTATCCGATATATTTACAATTAATTGCGATTCATTCGTCTCTTGTAAGAGGTCATCGTCCCAATACTTTTGTCGAAGCCTGTCCACATGGTTGACTTCTTTTTTCCAGACAACAAAACAATAACACAAACGAAAACTAAAAGAATCCCAGAGCGCGTTACGTTACGTGACGTAGGCCAGTACGAGACTAAAAACCCTAGTAAAAAATAGTGATGCGAACGGTACAATACGGGCGCCATCGGGGAAGTGCAGGGGAAGCGGTCGGGGAGTCGCATTCCTAGCAGGTCCCAAGTTATCGCGCACGAGTAATACTTGTATTGTTCTTGTGTCCAAATATTTTTTTTTTTATTGAATAATTATGATAGATAGAAGTAATAAAAATATTATGTAAGCAATATTAATAATGATAAGAAATGTTAGAGTACAAATAAGGAATACTATTACGATTATATATTATACCTACTAGTACCTTTAGGTATCCTCGCGTCAGCAAGTGAACGGCGGACTGTAACAATTTGTACCAGACAACACAGTTTTCTGTTCTTCAATAAAAATTTTCTTATAATGTTTTTTAAATGTAAATTCTGATTTTATTAGCCGAAAAGGTGGTGGGGCATGTTATTCCAACACTTGGTTGACTGGTACCGGTTTGTTTCTCAGTAAGCGATTTATTGCAAATCTTTTGAGAAATAAAGAATCTTAAACCGTAATTGAGGCTTAACTACCGCCCTTTTATTTATAACAGTATTATTTTTAAAGTAAAACTTCTTTGCGCACGCTTGACTTGGGGAGTAAGCTGGTGAATGCGTTACGAAAAGTGCGAACGGAAGTTGTGAGGGAGATATAAGTTAGTGAAGATAGAAAGAGAGAGAGTTATGTTTCGTATATTTTTAAACGTTAATGTGCGAGTGCGAGTTGCGTCTGTCCAGAGTGAACATAGACTGCTCAACCTACAGACGTGTGGACAATTTTGTAATTGAACAATTTTATAAATTAATATTTTGAAAAAGAAAGAATGAATGAATGAATGAATGAAAACACTTTATTGTACACAGTATAAACAAAAAAAATACAATCAAAATATAAAGCAAATAGTACAATGGGCGGTCTTATCGCTTAGAAGCGATCTCTTCCAGACAACCTTAAACCAAGAAGTTTTACTTCAGTCGTGTGGTCTAAAGCACACTCGTTTTTTCCTTATTTTTAGTTCGTATTTATTTGGTTATAGGTACATGTTTTTGATTTGAAATTAATTACCCAGTCTTCGGCGTAATTCCTCCCATGTGCAGACGATCTGATGAGTCACAGTTTCCAGTCAGTGCAGTTAGATATGTTGAGCACCGCGAGCCTGTGAAACCACCGCTTGAGACGGACTCGGCGAAGTAGTAGAATGCTCTAGAACAAAATCCATCAATATTGAAGTAAAACTTCTTTACGAATGCTTGACTTGGGGAGTAAGCTGGTGAATGCGTTACGAAAAGTGCGAACGGAAGTTGAGACGGAGATATAAGTTAAGAATGAGAGAGAGTTACGTTTCGTATATTTTTAAACGTTAATGTGCGAGTGCGAGTTGCGTCTGTCCAGAATGAACATAGACTGATCGACCTACAGACGTGTGGACAATATTGTAATTGAACAATTTTATAAATTATTATTTTGAAAAAGAAGTTTTATTTCAGTCTTGTGGTTTAAAGCACACTCATTTTTGTTTTTTATCATTTGACGACCTCCGTGGCGCAGTGGGCGAATAGGCAGATGAGACGCAGGAGGTAGCGGGTTCGGTTCCTGCCGCGGCACAAATGTTTATCTACAGATATTTGTACCTTGTCTGGGTGTTTTTCTATATATTATAAGTAAGTATTTACAAAAGTATATGGGTACCTATTGTATCAGTTATCTGGTTCCCATAATAAAAGCTTCAATTAGATTGGGGCTAGATAGCGCTGTGTGAAATGTCCAGCATTATTTATTTGTATATCTTCATACTTAGAAGACAGTCTCGAACCCTATGTTATTTAAAGTATTAGTTGTTGCCAGCGGCTTCGCCCGCGTGGTTCTGGGTTGCAAAATACATATATAAACTTTGACATCATATTTTTATCCCATGGGAACTGATTTATGAGATAAATTGTGGCCTATGTGGTGATCCAAGTTATAAGCTACGTATACACCAAATTTCATCGAAATCGGTTCAGCCGTTACAGCGTGATTGAGTAACAAAGAAACATCCAAACTTTCGCATTAGTCTGATTGATTAATATTTGAATAGGTACTTATACAGGGTAATATATAGGTGTAATACACACCTATCATGGTCGCAGTTCTGGCCGTTGCACCCTGACATGTTTATGCCCCCATTAGGGTAAAAGTCGACGTCCCCTAAAGGGGTCAGGTAGCCAGAAACGCCTGCGTTGCTGTGTATTACTTCGGTGTAAATGCCGTCGTTGTGATGGAACCTTTGGTTGTTTGTGTTCCAGCCGGGGGAAGCTGGATCAAGGCCTAAAAAAGATTACAAATACTAATGTGAAACCTGGATAAGTAGGCCCTGGATATGTGAGAGACCTCTCTGTTATTAACTAGTGGTTCGCTCCGAGTTGAGATCTCGCGATTATCCCTTAAAAACAAAAAAAAAAATTATTCGTAATCTTTGACTATCAAAATAGTGCCACGAAATAAATAACCAACTAACTAAAGCTACACGCATACCAAATTACAGCACTGTGGGGTCACTGGTGTACCCTGTGAATTTTGTCAAAGTTCAGTTTTTATTACATAGGCTGCTATTTAAGAATCCGGAACTGGCCACTGCATAAATAATATTTAAAAAGAAATTATCACGTTTAAAAATGGAACTCTTTGGCTGTAGAATGCAGGTTATATCGTCCGTCTGTCAATTGTTTTCATTGTGTGGCGCGATTTCAAAAATTGCGTGTCATTGTCACAATGGATTTATCTCGAGAAAATTTTCGTGCGATGATTTTTTATGATTTTCGACGTGGTCTAACTCAACAGCAGTGTATCGATCAACTCAGTTCGACTTTTGGGGATAAAGCACCATCGAAGACTACTGTGTATCACTGGTTTAGTGAGTTTAATCGTGGACGTCGTATGCTCACGGACGAAATTAAAGATGGTCGGCCTAAATCAGTTGTTGTGCCACGAAACATCGACGCAGTGCGTAAACTAATAATGCAAGATCGTCATGTGACATATCGAGAAATAGAGGCGATCTTGGGCATTAGTATGACGAGTATACATAAGATATTACACGAACACTTGGCTGCAAAAAAAGTTTGTTCGCGTTGGATACCGCACAACTTGACAATAGATCAAAAACAGGCTCGTGTCGATTGGTGCAAAAAAATGATAAAAAAATTCAATCGTGGTGCATCAAAAGCTGTATATAATATCTACACAGGTGATGAATCCTGGATTTATGCATATGACCCCGAAACTAAGCAACAGTCAACAGTTTGGGTCTTCCAACATGAGCCGAACCCAACAAAAGTTGCTCGTGCGAAAAGCACTTTGAAGCAAATGGTCGCCTGTTTTTTTGGTATAGATGGACACGTGGCTACTGTACCCCTAGAAAATTGTAAATCTGTTAATTCAGAGTGGTACACGACCATTTGTTTGTCAGAAGTCTTTGCAGAAATCAGGAAGAATAATCCACAACGCAGAATCATTCTCCATCACGACAATGCAAGCTGTCACACTTCGGGTGAAACGACCCGATATTTGGAGGGTGAAACGGTGGAATTAACGGGTCATCCGCCATATAGCCCTGATTTGGCACCCAACGACTTCTTTTTATTCCCAACCGTGAAGAATAAATTACGTGGTCAACGATTTTCAAACCGAGAAGAAGCCGTTGAGGCATTCAAAAATCATGTTTTGGAGATACCATCTTCCGATTGGAAAAAGTGCTATGAAAACTGGTTTCACCGAATGCAAAAGTACATTGATCATCATGGCGAATATTTTGAAAAGCAATAAAACCATATTTAACAGTCAATGATAGTTATTTTATTTTATTCCGGATACATAAATAGCAGCCCTCGTATAACTAGGAGTCGAAATGTACTAATGAAAACCTTTCATTTGACAACCCATTTGAACTAATAGTCTCATTTTCATTTTCTTACCCCTCTTGAACCCCTCTCTCAACGACTCCCAAATATTTTTAGCTCATTTAGTCACATCAGGATTGTGCCATAACTACCTACTTAAGTATCAAACTTCACGATGATCGGATCAACGCTTCGAAAGTTATTTTCAAACAAACAAACATACATTCATACAACGCTGATTTGCCCAAGTTGATTTGGAGATCTCGCATCGCTCCAACTACAAGGTCCCGACATTTTTGCATTGAAATACTTTTGTCACTGGGAATTTTCAAACCTTTGTATCTAAGCTTGATTTTTTGGATTTTTTTCGCTGTTTATCTCTATAATTGGGACTTTGTAGCTCAATATCACGTATAAGTCGGACAATTTATCAGGTTTAGACAAGTTTACCTACAAACAATCTAATCCCTTCCTAAATTTACTTTGCTTGTCTGTATTAGCTAATGGTGCATTTCCATGCTTGCCAAGCCTTGGCAAACGTCTTCAAGCCCCAAGCGTCCGCAAACCTCGCTTGGCATTTGGAAGTCGTTTCCATGCTTGTGAATGCGTCAGTGTGCTACGTACACCCAAGCATGGCGGACACCGAATCGGCTATTGAGTTTGGTTTAACATACTTTTATTTGAAATAATAGAGAATAGAGCTCTGTTAATATTCCAGAAACGATAAACTCTCTTCTTTCGACCAGCCACTCAGTTTAAACAAAGAACTAGACATGTGCTCGTCGCGAGATCACAATGGCTACTAAACGCGCGCTAACGAGTCAAGGGCGGATCCAGCTTTGGTGCCGGGGGGGGGGGGGGGGGGGGGCACATAGTCGTGGTCAAGTCACAAGAAGTTATAATTTAATTTTTATAATCATAGATACAAGTAAAAAGTAGGTATTTTATTAATGTACTTACATACTGTACTTAAAAATACCTATATTTAAATAAAAAAATTAATTTTTCAAATGAAAATAAAATTAAAAAACATATTTAATTAAATTAATTAAATATTGAATGTACTTACATAAAATCTATATTGTGACAAAAATATATATAAAAACTTTTTTGTTTAACAATTTCAATTAGTGGTCCACTTAGGTCCTGAACCCAGCCCAGGGGTTGGGGGGGGGGGGGTCATGACCCGTTTTATCTGTGTCCAAAAACCGACACTAGACTGGATCGGAGACAATCGTCCACAAGCTCACGAAGCCAAGCCAAACGCTCTCTTTACACGCTTGTACTTGTGGACGCTTGCCGAGCCTTAGCAAGCATTCCATGCTTTTACCTTGTTTATCATTAAAATAACGCTGACATTGGATAAGTCACCTACTTACGTCAGCGTCATTTTTACTTCCATGCATCCACCAAAATCACCCAGCTTTTTATTCAATTTTATTTTATATCAAACATTTAGACACAAGCTTACGGGTCTCCGTCACCTATAAACTCCTGCAGCACTCGTGGTACTGCAGTCGCGTTACCTAAAACTTAATGCCTTATTTACACTTCTCTTGAAGGCGTTTACGTTATAGTCCACCGGGAAAACCTCCATGCTTCCCCCAAAAGAAACACAAACAACGACAGATTCCAACAAAATGACGGCATATACCTAGTCAGGTCATAAATTCTGTCACATGTTTAATATAAAAAAATTGAAACAAGTTTATTCATTATGTAACCATTTATATACCAAAATGAACTTAACAAAACATAGATTCTTATGACACTAAAGTTTATTCAAAATGACCTCCGTGATTTTGAATACAGGCCTTCAATCTGCGCGGCCAGTCGTCTATCGCAGCACGAACGAGGTCCATGTCAATATCGGCAGCTGCCTTAATCAAGGATGTCTTGAGTGACTCCAAATTGGGATGAGGCTTTGAGCACGCCTTTTCCTCCAAGTGTTGCCATATCTTGTAATCTAACGGATTCAAATCTGGACTGGAGGAGGGCCAGTCTTCGTGCCGGATGAAGTCGATTTCACGCGCCGCCAGCCAGTCTTGTGTGCTCTTCGCTCTAGGAGCTGGCGCAGAATCTTGTTGGAATACCCAGTGCCTGTTATAGAACATGGTATGAGAAACAGGTTCCACAAGGTTCGTCAGGACTGTATTTTGATACACAATTGCATTCGTTTTTACACCTTTCTCACAAAAATGTACCTCTGTTAAGCCCCAATAAGAAACTCCCAACCATACCATGAGCGAGGATGGAAAATGACCTCGTTGGACACGCGGAATACGGTTGCTCGCTTCTTCACTACTGTGTGCGTACACCTTATCATTTTGTTTGTTGTAGCTCTCTTCTACGGTAAAAATTATTTCATCCGAAAAAAGAATTTCCCGATATTTTTTTCCCGCGTACCGCTTCAACAAAGCGCGGCATCTCTTCAGTCTCAGGTCCATTAGACGAGCATTCAAACGATGTCGTGTTTTTCTTCGATATGCCCGAAGCCCTAAGTACTAGTAAGTATTTAACACTCTTTTCACCGTGGTTCTGCTTAACCCCATCTGAAGGGCCAACAGTTTCTGCTTACGTTTGGGATTTCTTTAAATTCGCGCCTTCACAGCTTTTATCACTGCTGGAGTCCTAACTGACCGAGGGTGATCACTTCTTGACCTGTCATCTACACTAGAGTCTTCATTGTATCGTTTGATGGTGCGATAAACGAATCTTTTGGTTATATTCAAATGTTTCAGTATGTCAAAAAATTGAATTGGCGCGTAACCGCAACGATGCAACGCAATAACTGCAACGCGGTCTTCTTTAAGCGTCCACTCCATATTTAAAAATGAGTAAAATTCTAAAAAGTATACATTTTTATTTTCATGAACAATTCGAAATTAGAATTCTATAAACTTTTTTGTGGCCAGCATTCTAAAAGAAAAGATTTTACTGTGTGACAATACTTATGACTTGACTACGTACATACACCGAGGTCATACAGAACGTCGGCTTATACCCCAGTGAGGGAAGGAATCTTTGGCTGCATTCCGAATCACGTTGAAATCGATATCATCGTGCTAACAAGCGTTCCGAGTCACCGTGAGCGCGACGACGGTGTCCCGTGAATCGTGATAGATGACGTCATTACATACGCCATTTTGCGCTAACAGCGTCCTTGCTCCAAACCGATATCACGGTGAGCCTCCCTGTCAAAAGTAACGTGACAGCTTGTCACGTTGATTGCTTGTGAGTAATAGTGTTCTGTGGTTTGTTGGTTTTAATGTTGTATGGAAATAAAAGAACACTGACTTGCAGCGCGTTCATGAGCGGTCCGAATTCTTGATGACACTCTACTGTCATCAGCGCGATAACTGAATCGGTACGCAAAATAACTACGTGAACGCTAGCAGCGATTATGTCGTGATTCGGAATGCAGGGTCGGTCTGTTCGCGATTTGCCCCTTTACTCAAAATAGCATTCATTCGTGTTTAGTACAAAAAAAGTTTCATCAAAATTGGTAGAGTAGTTTGGTTTTTACTGTTATCTGAAGTCGGTTATGTTTATGTTATAAAGTTACTTGTGTATGTTAAACTACCCTCTAAACACAAACAGGGTGTAATACACACCTTAAATGTTCGCAGTTCTGGTTGTTACACCCCGGCATGTTAATTCCCCCATTGGGGTAAAAGTCTACGTCCCCTAAAGGGGTCAGGTAGCCCGCAACGCCTGCGTTGCTGTGTATAACTTCGGTGTAAACGCCGTCGTTGTGATGAAACCTTTCGTTGTTTGTGTTCCAGCCGGGGGAAGCTGGATCGAGGGCTGGAAAATGATTACGAATAAATATGTATAAATGGCGCAGGTTGCGAGTTTAATTAAATAACAAAAAAATGAAATTTCATTTTATTTTTGTACTGGTGGTAGAGCTTTTGTGAACGGGCTCGAGGATGTGGGCACCACCGCCTATTTTGGATAGAAATAAAGCTGTTGCAACTTGACTTTACACCTCATTTTTGTCCCATGGGAACTGATTTATGGGATAAAAGGTAGCATATGTGGTAGTCCAGGTTATAATCTACGTATAGCTATACAAAATTTCATCGGAATCGGTTCAGCCGTTACGACGTGATTGAGTAACAAACAAACAAATAAATTAAACAAACATCCAAACTTTCACATTTATAATATTAGTGTGATTTCAAATGTTGATCTACACATATTAATTTCGGATATTTCTCTGGTTATAATTGTATGTATGTATTTACAAAAATTTTGTAAACGACTCATTCATAAGAACTCTATCAGTTATCTGGTTCCCTTATTACAAACATTTCTTAGTTTAGGACTAGATAGCGCTGTGTGCAATGTCCAGTATTATTTATTAATATTTATTTATAGTGTAATAAATACCTACCTATCTATATCTATCTTTACTAATATGTAATTATTATAACGAGGAAAGATTTGTATTTTTGTGTGTGCGTATGTTTGTAATGAATAAACTCAAAAACTACAGTGCCGATTTCAAAAATTCTTTCACCATTGGAAAGCTACATTCACTTTGAATAACATAGGCTATATTTATTGCTAGAAAAGATTAGGGATCCTTACTAAAACTTAAGTAACGTAAACCAAAGTGTAAAAAACGTGCCCTAAAACGTCTTTCTACGTGGCTATCCCTGGGTGACTGACAATATAAAACTAATGATGAAAATGTGAGACGCCGCACTATCCGCTTATCGTAAATCAAAACTGGAAAATAAGAAAAATTATTACAGGGACCTGAAGTCGTTAGTCCTACTGTCATTATATCATGAAAAAGTAGGTTATTATGAACACAACATAAATTGTAAAATTAACGAACCGAAAGCCCTTTGGAAAAATTTAAAATCGAATGTACTTCCCCCTAAGAATGATGCTACTTTGCCATCACATTGATGATGCAGACGCAATAAACAATCACTTTTTGAATGTACCGGGTTCATCCAATGTCTCTATCTCACTTCTTACATTTTTTGAATTTTATAGACATAGTAACTATAAACCCTTTTCTTTGCAATCCGTAATGTAAACTGTATCATAAAAATTATAAAGAATCTAAAATCGAACGCTAAAAGCTTTGACGGTGTTAACCTCAATATGATCTTGCTAACGCTTCCACAATCGTTAGAAGCTATAACCGCTATAGTCAACCGGTCAATTATTACGTCAACTTTAGCAGATGTTTTTAAAATTGCTATTGTGCGTCCGCTGCCTAAAGTATATAACCCTTCTGTTGTCAAAGATCTGCGGCCAATCAGTATATTACCATGCCCTTCAAAAGTTATCGGAAAAGCTGTCTGCTCTCAGTTAACTGATTTTCTAGAAGGGCATGACATCTTACCTGACACTCATTCTGGCTTCAGAAAGAGTCGTAGCACGGCTACAGCACTACTGGACGTGACAGACAATATTCTGCACGCTCAAGACTACTATGTAACGTGTACTTTGTTGGTTTTGCTTGATTTCTCTCGGGCATTTGATGCAATAAATACGTCATTGCTACTATCAAAGCTGAGCTATTATGGTTTCGACTGTAATACCGTTAGATGGTTTATTAGCTACTTAAGCAATAGATACCAATATGTTGAGCTTAAAAATATCAATGGCTCCTCACTTTGCTCGCGGATGTCTCAGTTGAGTCGAGGTGTACCCCAAGGTTCTATTCTTGGTCTAATTTTATTTATCCTTTACAGCTCCGATGTTAAAAACCAGATACTGAATTGTAAATATCACATATATGCCGATGATATACAGATTTACATCTCGTTCAAGCCCAAAGACATTGACAAAGCTATTGCGAATGATCGATGCGAATAATCTTGTCCTTAATCCACTTAAAACGAAATATATGATCCTGGGAAGTAAGTACCATATAGCCTCATTGAACTTAAATAAGCGTATTTTGCTTAAAAATCAACCTGTTGAGCGTGTCTTTGAGGCACGTAATTTGGGACTTAACATGGATGTGGACTTGCGTTTTGAAAAACATGTTGCAGACTGTGTACGAAACTGCTTCTACAGGCTGAAAGATTTGTACAAGATAAGACCGCATCTTAGTGAAGAGGTTCGCGTACGTTTTTTGTCGTTTTGTCAAAACTTAACTACGCTGACACTGTGTATGGCTCAAGGTTGCTAGCAAGAACCGAACGCCTTATAAAGCGAGTTCAAAACGCATGCGCAAGGTTTTGTTTTATTGTACCACCTAGGAGCCATATTACACCTTTTTTTAATGAGCACTTTAGTTTAAAAATGAAATTGCGACGCAAGCTTCATCTGGCCTGTCTTCTTTTTGGTGTCATAAACTACAGAACACCTAAATACCTATACGATAAGCTAATTTGGATGACTAGTCGAAGAGACTGTGCAAGTCGGCAGTGCTCCAAGCAACTGTCTACTCAACGTCACCGATCAGAGAGTTTCCGGGGTAGTTTCAAATATGCGGCTTCCAAGTGTTGGAACAATATGCCACCACCAATTAGAAATGTCAAAAGTGGCAACAGCTTTAGAAAAAAACCTTACAATATTTATTTCTAATGGAAGCCCAAATACAACATGGTAACATCAATGTCGACCTCTCTTTGATCTAGTCATCCAATAACTTTTGTTACATATGTTTAACAAAATCAATATATTTTAAATAGTTACCTATATTTATTAATTTATTAATATATATATAACCATTTACCATAACCTTAGAATTCGTAAGTAAGTACATAAGTCGTATATTTATATATATATATATGTATAAAATATTACTTTAGAAAAGTATGTTTATAAAATTTATATTTACATTTTAATAAAACTGTACACACATTTTATTTACTCACTTCTTTATTTATTTTTTATTTTACTTCGTAGCTGCTGCACTACCTTTGCTTCTGGTTTCAGCTGAAAATCAGCCTTAACATCCAACATTATGCTGAGCTGAACGCCTGTTATTTTGGTACGCAGACACATGAGTCGAACCTGTTTTATTGGATTCAATTGTATCTACTGTTCTCTATAATTGTTTCATGTGTCATTTTGCGTGTGCCAAATAAATGATTATTCTATTCTATTCTTTCATCGCATGCGCTGCGGAAACTATTGATGAGAGAACAAAAGTATGTTCTACAATATTACAGAACATATTAATATCTATAAAAATAATATTATAAAGAGGAAAGATTTGTTTGTTTGTTTGCATTGAATAGGCTCCGAAACTACTAGACCGATTTAAAAAATTATATCACTGTTGGAAAGTTACACTATTCCCCGAGTGACATAGGCTACTTTTTACCCAACAGCGCAGAAGGAGGGTAATATTTTTATTGAAAAACTACGCGTGCGAAGCTGCGGATTGGTCAGCTAGCTTTATTATATAAGCGCCTTGTGGCAGATTGTTAGCTCGAGCTGGCTGAAAATTAGTCCTCTTATGGGACTTTTAATAGGACACGTTTCTAAGGTGTGTGACCTACGAGGCAATGCTTTTTTTATAGGCGATGGTTACCACTTAACATCAGGTGGGTCATTTGCTTTTTCATCTCCACGTTTAACGTTACGTTAAAGCTACTAGTGGTTCGCCCCGAACTGAGATCTCACGGGTCTCCCATAAAAACAAAAAAATATTCTTCAAAAAAATTTCGTAATCTTTGACTATCAAAATAGTGCCACGAAATAAATAACCAACTTACTTGACCTAGTTTCATTCAAATTACAGGTGACGGGAGTTCATGTCAATTGGTTACTTATTTTTGTTGTAGAAATTGCCGATATTCTGGATTTCAGACTTATCCATATTTTTGTCACTAAAGGTACACGCATATCAAATTTCAGCACTGTAGGGTTACTGGTGTACCCTGTAAATTTTATCAAAGTTCAGTTTATATTATAGCTAATTACTTAAAAAGTACATGGTACTAAAAATAAACACGGGGTCAAAATTTACTCACAAATACCTTTTAATAAAAGTGCCACTTGACCGTCCCAGATAATCCCATTTTGTTTTTATCCCTTTTGAACCCCAATATCTCAACAAACCCCTCACAGTTTTAGCTAATTTAGTCACACCAAAATTGTACAATCACTACCTACCTATATACTAAATTTCACGATGATCGGATAAGCGCTTCGAAAGTTATCCTCGGACAAACAAACATACATACATACAACGCCGATATGCCCAAGTTGATTTGGAGATCTCGCTTCGCACGTTCAAAAACGAGAATTTGTTATTGGCATTAGATATTATATAAGCGTTTATTTACATTTTTAAAATCATCTCAAAAATTTCAAGCCTAGACGGGACTTGAACCCGCGACCTTCCTCTTGATACGAGGACGCACTACCATCTGTGCAACAAGGCAATTCACGTCTAGGTCGAAATTAGTGAGATGATTCAGAATTACGACTAAAGCGCCGTTAGCTCCATCTACAGGAAAACTTATATAGTTATTTGTATCTGCTCAATGCCAAATGTTGCAGTTCAATACAATGACAAGAGATGTCGCGTTGCTAATTTCAAATAGTATTTTTATTTATAGTGTTATCCGAACACATGCGGAAAATTCCAAGATTTTTAAAATTTTTGAGATGATTTTAAAAATCTTGAAATTTTCCGCATGTGTTCGGATAACACTATAAATAAAAATACTATTTATTTACATTGATATCAAGTGCTGTTGATTCTGTAATGAATTAATAAAAGAAAGTTGTAAAATAGCATGAACTAGGTTTGTCCATACACTACATCCACTTACACATGATATAAGGGACTTGTCCTCCAAGATTTCTGCCCACTATTCCAGCCTGGTGACCTCCAAGGCTGTGTCCTGCTATGAGGTATGGAGACTGACTGGCTCCAGTCACAGAGTTCAACCAGGAAAGAAAACGGGCTACGCTTTGTCCTGAAAATAGAGGTAAAAACAGATTAGTAAATTACGTTCTTAAAACTAGCCTTCACCGCGTGTATTGTAGCCACTACTGGCTCCAAGTGGCGACAATAGACGCGGCCATTATTGGCCAGGTTTATAAGCGGCCTAACTTATGGATTGTCGCAGAGCTACTAGGTATATACATTTATTTGTAACATCAAACACACAGATATTACCTTACACATTTTTTTATGTATTTACTGTGATGTTGCCAATAAACTTTTTTTCTATTCTACTAATAATGAAGACTCATTTTTTTTAAAAAAACGGGACTTTTTGCGCATATATTTATATCAAAATCATAATTTTGACTAACCTCGACGTTTCGGCCAAGTTACATCGGTGGTGGTCACGAGAGACTAACATGAGTAATAAAACATTAAAAACAAGAGTATAGTTCGCGAAAATTTAAAAAGTTCAAAAGACTCATTATCAAACAATTTAGAAACTTACACTATATGTGCAAAAACAGACAAAATATATAAAAATAACTTAAGTGATAACAATAGGACCTAGATAATAAAATTACTTAATAAAATATGTGCGTTGCGATGTGACAACATGGCCATAAGCATAACTCAGCGAATAATTACGCGGCTATTTGATGAAAAGTTTATAACCATACTTTATTGCTTTTTCATATTTATCAAGAAGATTATCAATATTAAGATGATTGTTATTGCACGGCTATGGAACCTTTGGATTGTGAAGTTCAATCCAGTGATTCAGTTTTGAATCCACCACTGGCCCTGCCCGTCACAACGACTGTTCCATAAATGCGAAAGTTAGGATGTTTGTTTGTTTGTTTGTTACTCAATCACGCTGTAACGGTGGAACCGATTTCGATAAAATTTGGTATGAGTATATGTAGATTATAACCTGGGATAAAAATTGGGTGTCAAGTTGCAACAGCGAGTTTAGCTTTATTTCTAGGTTACCTACACATTTAGTAGTGTAACGCGTACACAGTCGCGGGCAACAGCTAGTAACTATATAAAACGTTAAAAATACCCGTTTGATAACAATAATTATATATGGGTAATCGCGAAAGTTTGAAAACTAACCAGGAGTAAACGGTATTTGATGCTAGCAACTATAAAAAATCTCGGCCGCACAACCAATTTAAGATAAAAACCCCATAAATTGCATGTAAGACTTTTTTGATTTATTATAAAACAACAAACAACTACATTATTATGCCACAATACATGTTGTAAGTACGTTCTGGGAATGTGCTAATGGTTTGTTCTTAATTAAATATAAATAATAAAAGTCAGTGTGTGTTACCAGTAATGACATATGGAACCGAGACGTGGTCCTTCACTATTGGCCTTATCAATAAGCTCAGAGTCGCTCAACGAGCTATGGAGAGGGCTATGCTCGGGGCTTCTCTACGGGATCGAATCAGAAATGAGGAGATACGTAGGAGAACTCAAGTCACCGACATAGCCCAACGGATTAGCACGTTGAAGTGGCAATGGGCAGGCCATATAGCGCGCAGAACAGATGGCCGATGGGGCCGGAAAGTTCTCGAATGGAAGCCACGGACCAGCAAGCGCAGCGTAGGACGTCCACCTACAAGATGGGCAGACGAATTGGTAAGAACCGCAGGTCGGCGTTGGATGCAGGCCACTTCCAACCGCAGTTCCTGGAGATCAATGAGGGAGGCCTTTGTCCAGCAGTGGACGTCCTACGGCTGATATGATGATGATGATGATGAATAAATAAAGATAAAGATCATTTAGTACAGAGCATTGAGTTGAATGGCAATTTGGCCCGTTAGATTGGCGACCACTAATCGCGGCCACTTGTGGCCAAGTTTGCGAGTGCCCTACTATGTAACTGCATCACGCTACTGGCAAGCACTGATCGCGGCCGCATGTGGCCAAGTGTATGCTACATTCTTACCAGAGGTGACGGTGTTGCCAATAGCTCTTAAATAGTCGGCAGAAGCGCCCACGCTCCAATCAACAACGATCACATTCACGTTTTCAGCGCTCAGGAATGCTGAAAAATATATTAAAAGTGAAGTAGGTACGAGATAGATGCCAAATCGGCATGTAGGCATCATTACGGTCTATTACGGCATCGCATTACCTTTCCGTTGATCAAAATAAGCATTTTGTCTTCCTGTTATCGAGATTATAGCTAGTGGGGCGGCAATTGAATAAAAAATGGCGGGGCACATTTTAAAGAACATAAATATAATATCGTGAGGTTCTAGAGGACTTTCCTCACGCGAACACTTCGCTTGTGAAATGGTCTCCCTGCCGAGGTTTGCCCTACAGTACGGCCTACAGTATGAGGTTCATCAAAAAGGGCTTTTTGAAAATTTTAAATTATCGGCAACGCGCGAGTTTGGTGTTTGTGTTTGTTTGGCGCCTTTGGTGTTACAAACGTCCATAGGCTACGGTAACCGCTTACCATCAGGTGGGCCGTATGCTCGTTTCCTATCTTAGTTGTATAACAAAAAAAACATTTGTTTATCTCTGCCCCGCTACTGCAGTGCATCAGGGATGTTCGTGGCGGCGCGGGTCGACTGCTGCCACACCGTCTTGCGCAAGCGAGCCGCGTCCCTGGTGCGCAGACTGCGGGACAGCGCCAACACCGTCGTGGCAATGATAGCCGGCAGAGTAAACTGCCTGTCCACCAGACATTGCTGTCACAGGCATGCTCTCAAAAACCCTGTGTTGTGCCATTCCCTATATGAGCTACATAATCGCTTGAAATAAATGTATGTTATTTTTTAAAGCATTGTCCGGGCGGGTCGTTGAACTGACGTCACGCGCTCAGCTGTTATAATGAAGTAACTTTTGAAGTAAAACTTCTTTACGCACGCTTGACTCGGGGAGTAATGGTTAATGCATTACGAAAGTTGAGAGGGAGATATGAGTTAGTGAAGATAGAAAGTGAGAGAGTTACGTTTCGTATATTTTTAAACTATAATGTGCGAGTGCGAGTTGCGTCTGTCCAGAATGAACATAGACTGATCGACCTACAGACAATTTTGTAATTGAACAATTTCATAAATTAATATTTTGAAAAACAAGTTTTACTTCAGTCGTGCGGTACTACAATCGTTTCTTTTTATAATCTGTGGTTGTACGGTTGAAATGGCTCAATGCGAAAATGCTGTAACATTTCGTCGAGCAGCATTTTATCGAGATTACAATTTAATAAAATTGGAGATTAGATCCTTACCTGGAACAAGGACAGTATTGAAATCTGAAGTGACGGAATTCGTCCAGCCGTGAATAAGGACAACAGTGCGCCTGCGCACATCATAGTTACTGTTCAATAACGAAGGCGAGTTGCCGGAGATCAGCACTTGACTTTGACTTGGATTGTTTCTGAAAATAAATATACATATTTGTGCATTATTTTAAAACTTAAGAAACAGCCGAAAATAATTTTTGAAGTAATACTTCTTTACGCACGCTTGACTTGGGGAGTAAGCTGGTGAATGCGTTACGAAAAGTGCGAACGGAAGTTGAGAGGGAGATATAAGTTAGTGAAGATAGAAAGAGAGAGAGTTACGCTTCGTATATTTTTAAACGTTAATGTGCGAGTGCGATTTGCATCTGTCCAGAATGAACATAAACTGATCGACCAACAGACGTGTGGACAGCTCGTGGAAATTCATCTGCGGACGTATCTGCCAGAGTCCGCGGACGCATCTGTTGACGTGTAGAGGAGGCTTAAGGCACAGTGCAGGCCTACTGTTTGTATCACACTGTAGGAGCAAGAGAGAGCAGCGCGCGCGCATATTTTCTTTCTCTCTTCCTCTTATGAAATATGTATATATACTAGTGGACCCGCCGAACTTCGTACCGCCTTGACATGCATATAACGCGGGCTGTCAATATACGTCACCCTGGTAGAATTGTCAATTGTTGTCCCCGGCATAGACAATATCTCGGGATAACTCCGACAGAAGCATCTGTTTCAAACGATATTCATTTTTTTACATCGTCTTTGACGATATTTGCAGCACGCATTCTGTCAATTCTATGTGAAACGTCATAAGGTTACATTATAAAAGCGCTAAAACCTTAGCGCTTAAAATTATTTATAATCTAACCGATTATAAATAATTTTATATGGTGGTTAAGTATTCTTAAATTTTTTAATTTTGCGTGCAATTTTCTTAATTTTTTCTTTCATAAGAACCTTCTCCTGACAATAAGAAATACAATAAAAAAGAATTAGCGAAATCGGTTCAGCCGTTCACGCGTGATGGCGTGACCAAAGGAAATAGGGATTCATTTTTATATAATACTAGTGGACCCGCCGAACTTCGTATCGGCTTGACATGCATAGGTATAACGCGGGCTGTCAATATAAGTCACTCTGGTAGAATTGTTAATTGTTGTCCCCGGCCATCATTATGTATGAGAAAATGAATGACTTCCACAAATAATTCAATACCAAAATTAGCCAAATCGCTCCACCCGTTCTCGAGTTTTAGGGAGACTAACGAACAGCAATTAATTTTTATATACATATATAGACAATATATCTCGGGATAACTCCTACCGAAGCATCTGTTTCAAACGATATTCATTTTTTTACATCCTCTTTGACGATATTTGCAGCACGCATTCTGTCAATTCTTTGTCAAACGTCATAAGGTTACATTATAAAAGCGCTAAGGTTAGATTATAAATAATTTTATATGGTGGTTAAGTATTCATAAATTTTCTAATTTTGCGCGCAATTTTCTTAATTTTTTCCTTCATAAGAAATAAAGACACACCGGCCGCCGGCCACCGCCGTGTACACCTATCGGGCGTAGCCAGGTGGGACGTTTTGGGGATTCAAACCCTTCCGAAATATTCAAAATATTACATGAATATTATATTGAAATCAGGAAATACGTGGAGCTTCCGTCAGCGGCTTCGCACGCATTCTTTATCAACAAAAAGTAGCCTATGTGTTAATCCAGGTTATAATCTACGTACATACCAAATTTCATTAAAATCGGTTCAGCCGTTACGACGTGATTGAGTAACAAACAAGTATCCAAACTTTCGCATTTATAATATTAGTGGGATTTCGACCACATGTTTGTGATTTTATTTTTTTGCGACTGCTCGCACGCGGCCTACGCCCAACAGCTCCCAACAACCTTTATCAGGTTGTCTCCATCTAGTGGCGGGCCGCGCTTCCAATGCGTGGTCTCCACTCGAGGACTTTTATGCCCCAACGGCCGTCAGTTCTTCAAGCTTGTGCCCTGCCCATTTCTAGCTTGTTAGTCCTTTGGGCTGTGTCAGTGCCAGTGACTTGATTCATCTACGAATCTCCTCATTTCTGATTCGATCTAAGATAGAAACACTCAGCATACCTATTTCTAAACCCTTAATAAGTACCCTCTGACATAATCAGTTATTATGTCGCCTTATCATCCAAGTTAAGACACTCATTATCATAAAAATTAAGATAATGATTATTACCATGATTAGTACTCGTAAATTATATATGCATGATCTACCTACAGATAAGTCAAATCCACACAACACAAAAAACAAACTAGTTGTTACATGTGTGAGTTTAGCTACACTGGTTTTCATAATAAAAAGTCATCATGCTAGTTCTATTGTTTTTTATGTTCTGTGGTCAAATCAATCAATCCTGGTCGTCTACAGGCTCGATCGCGTAGTAGCGTGCGTGGTGGACGCACAACTATTGAGTTTGAGCTGCAGGTCCTTACCTGAACCTCAGGTGAGTAGCCCATCGCCCTGGCTTCAACTCGCGGAGACTACTATCACCGGGTCTCTGGGCTCAGCTCTTTGTGGACTTCCTGGCTTGTGGCAGGTGGTGAGCGGCCGCGTCTTGGCGTGACGTTGGTCATAGTTGTTATAATTTTCCTTTGTGATCCTTGCCGTTGACGTCGCCAATGCGCTAAACGATTGTGCACTCATCTGGTTTTTTTAACGCCGAGGCATAAATCCGTAGCCTTTCGGGGTTCATTCCGATTCGTGGCCACACGGTGTTGGAATGACTTACTCCCACCACTTCGAGCGTTAAAAACCGTAAAAACCTTCAAGTCGGCACTCATAAAGGAGCTCATTCTTCGCCAGAAATGCATATAACGCCTGCTTCACGCACTGGACAATGCGCTTCGAGTATTGGTGGGTTTGTATACTGCTCTATACTTTTCATAGGTGGTCGTCAACCGGTTTTTCATTGGTTTCTCTGTACTTTTCTTAATCGTTCCTTTTTTAATTCCGTCCTTTATTTATTTATTTATTAAATTTAATTCAAATTATTTATACGTAGCTACTTTATAACTATGTATTTTACTAATGCCTGTTTTTTCATGTTTCTTCGGTGTCTCCCTCTGGTCGTGACGTCACTATACCAGGCTCAGTCTGAAAACCAGCGTTGATCTGCACTTAGTGCCTAAGCGTGGACCAACACAAAGCTGAGACTGACTCCTTTTTGGGACACCACACAGTACAGAACTTTTTTTTTTTTTCGAATGGACTTATCTCGCTGTTGGCCTCTGAGGCCGTTGCTGCTTAACCGAGCTTTTGGCGAGCGCAGAAGGCGCTCAGCCCTATAGTTTTATGTTTGATGAGGCAACTAGCGCAAGGGCACCACTTAGGTACGAACCTCGGCTTGGGCTGTTGCCGGGACGGGGATAGGAGAGAAACGCCCGGGTACGTGCTTGTACCTCGTGTAGGCGGCGACTAAAGGGACTCGTCGACCTCGCCGGCGAGGTCGGTGTATTTGTGGAGTGTTTGCTCTGTCTAATGTGGATGACTCTTCCGTATTAGCGGAAGTGATTTCGTCATCCGGGTCTCCGAGAACGTGTCTCGGACGACGGAGGCAGAACCTTTTAGCGCCCACGTATTTATGTAGCTCTTGTTAGGTACCTGCCTATAACGACCGTTCCTAATTCTGTTGTTTTTATGCCTTTCTGCGTTTTTATAGGTAGGTACCTACCATTTTCATAATGTTATTTTTAATGTCTATTTCAATGTTTTATTTTATTTTGTTACCTTCTGTTTTATTTTGTCGGTATTGTACTGTTGTCCTAAATAAATGTCTTTTACTTTTTACTTAATTCACAATGATCGGTGAAGTCGTTGAAGGAGAGAAAGAAGAGGAAGTCGTTGGGGGATCCAGGAGCTCTCGGGGTAGTGGACGCCACGGTCCTTGGTGGTCTGGTGGCCGCGCGTGCAGCGAGGCAAATATCTGAAGATGTTCGTGCCGACTGTTGTTAGCGTGGTCGTTACAGATAAGTGTTCTGGTAGCCTGCTTATGTAAAGCCAGTTGCTGTCGTTGTTGCTGGCGCCGGGTTAATCCGTCCTTTTAGTGAAGTGAAAAATTCTTTAGGCGCATTGGGCATGGTGAAAACTTCTTAAGGCGCGTTGAGTTTTTTTTGAGATGGGAAAAATCCATAGCACTCGCGACACTGTTACCTACACCTGTCACTGACACTGACACCTCTGTATATAAGTATCTGTAGTGTAGTCTGCTTTTAATTAAGTTTTCACTTCTGTCAGCACTCCTGGAGTGACACTTTTTTACCACCTGGAGATGTAACAAGCATATGGCCCATCTGATGTCAAGTGGTTATCTATATTAGTATTAAAAATGCGAAAATAACTCTGTTTGTTTTTTACCTTTTCACAACTAAACGTCTGAACTGATCGTGATGAAATTTGCCAAGATGATAGATTATATTCTGGGGAAGGACTACTTTTTACCCGATGGCGCAAAAGGAAGGTAATATTTTTATTGACAAACCACGTGTGCTAAGCCACGGGCGGGTCAGCTAGTATTTTACAAACCTGGTAAAAAGATGGTAGCTATTTTGAGAGTCAGGAGTGAATCGTGCCATATCGCGAAGGTCGCTGACCTTCACCCAGAGATCCACCAAGTGCTGGATCCCCTCATCATCAGTCACGTATTGAAACCTCTGTTCGTCTAACTTGTAGATCACAGGATCAGCTGGAAAAGCTGAAACAGAAAAATTCTCTTGTAAACATGGTGAATGGTGAAGTATCTGAGCTTTGTGGTCAATCCGAAATAATTTTTAAAAAAGTGTTTTGAATTCACACCTCAACACTTTTTTTTGTCCTGGATATCTTTGCGGATTTCTATGTTTTCAAGTACACAGTTTTCGAATATATTCATGAATACAGCTTTACAGTTTTAGGAGCAAATTGAGCATAAAGTTACACTTTCTCCGCACTCGTCTGAGATGTCCGCAGGATTTCCTGAGAATCTGGGAAATTATAGTGAGGAAGAGGGAGAGCGCTTCCAGCAGGTTCTAAAAGTGATGGAAGAAAGGGTATCAGGGTAGATGGGACCGTCACATAATGGCAGATTAATGCTGGTCTTTAAACAGAGATTGTCCCCAAAAAATATAACAAAAAATGCTACTCATAGGCGTTTTAGTAAAGTTTACAATAAGTTTTATGATTTTTTTCCTGTATACTTAGTAATTAAATATAATAACAAAACAATTAGGAATAATTTGCAATAAAAAGGTAATATTTATTGTTATACTTGTTATGTCTTTCTCATTTTTACTGATATAAAAAAATTAAAATGAAGATTAGAAAAAGATCAAAGTCAATCTTCCAAAATATAGTTTCCTGAATTGCTGGCCTAGAGGTACTCGAAATAAGCCTAGTTCGGACTAGGCTAGTAATTTAGTAGAGTAGCGAGTAACTTATTGGCTAAATGTGTGCGACCCATAAAAATTTAGTCAAGTAGTTTAGTGAACGATTAATGCCGGGTTCCTATATCCGCCCGGTAACCAGCTACGACTCGTTTCTCCTTGAAAACCTGTCAAAAGTTTGACACTAGTTTGACACTTTTTCAAGGAGATACGAGGCGTAGTCGGTTACCGACGGACATAGGAACCCGCCATAAGTCAAGTGATCCATTTTAATCTATTTTTGTTCGGCGAGTAGCGCCTGCTACCACGCGTCCGTGCTCACTGGTTCACCGGCTAAACAAGTCCGAACCTGCGTTCATTAGTGAACGCAAAAAAGTCTTTTCGCTGGAGCGAAGCAACAACTTTATAATGTGTAAAAATAACTTTAAAGAATGTCGAAGTATTTTCTTATGGATCTTCCAATGCTAATTCCTTCAGAAGACAATTAGTAGCTCCTAGTTTATCTCTTCTATCGATCCATTTTCGGACCCATAGGTAGGTAACTTCTTTTTCTTAATCACACAAATTTCCTCATCCACCTCTTCTAAAATAGCCGTTACGATTAGCAGAATCAGTTTATTCACTCTATTGCGTTGCAGCCCGTTCATCTTGCAAAACACCACTCAATTGCGTACTGTACTGGACCGTAATGCGAACGATTTCTGTTCAGTAGCGAATAGTTTAGCCACTAAATTACATGCTACTCTACTAAATTACTAAATAAGTCCGAACTAGACTTTATATACTAGGCTGTTATAATCAATTCTTTAACAGTGCCCCTCTACAGCGGCTATAATCTTATGTACCTACATAATTAATAATCAGTATTTATATACTTAAATGTAAATGTTATGAAATGCTTGTCTGTTTCTGGCTCCTCTACTTAGATACGAGTAAAGTAATTACAGAGTACATGTAATTATGTTTTCAACACACTTGCTCGTAAAGTGCGCCATAGTACATCGTTATTAGGGCCTTAAACCGAATATAACACACGCGTGCGTAATAATATAACACACTAGTGCGTAATGGAATTATCCCTACAAAGTTAAGTTAGCACCTAACTGCAAATTATATGCGAGTAAACAAAGCATTTTAAATTTAACCGGGTAATACAATTTATGTAACAACAAAGGTTTTAAGTCGCTGAAAATCCTATTACATTTTTGGAATAAATGAATGTATCCCTAATTAAGACGAAAAAACATTTATTATTATCAAATTACTTATAATTCACAAAAATTTGTTATAAAATATTTGCATTTTATCACTAAAATTATAATTTTGAAGTAGGCTGTATTGTAATCAATCAACTTACATTTGGCACGTGCAAAAAAAAACTTGCGCGCTATTTCCCATTTTTTGTTTGTATCGCATTTGTTGCTGTGTGGTAAATAATTGTAAAAATGACAAGTTTTTTACAGAAGATTAACAATTGATAGATTTAACCCCGCCAGAAATATTAAATACAGCACAAAATGCAAATGAAAGCCTAATACCTGCAAAATCTAGAGCAAAGTACTTAGCTGCTTACGATAGTTTCATACAATGGAAAAGCAACAAAAAACCCCAGTCATTTTCTGAAATGTGTTTTGGCGTATTTCTCTGAACTCGCCAATACATACAAACCCAGCTCCCTGTAGTGCATCTATTTCATGTTAAGAAGCATGGTTAAGCTCAAACATTGTGTTGACATCAAAACGTACTGTAACCCACAACCATGTACATCTCGTAGCATGAGTTATTTGGTGCCTTCTCCTTCCAGTAATTTGTATGATTTACCTTTGTCGCCGACATTTACACAAGAAGTAAATGAAGATACTAAAGAAGTGGCAAGTACCAATGTAAGACAAACTGTGAAATCGCCATCAAAAACAATCCAATATCGTTTTGAAAATTGTACATTCACCAATTGTTTTAATAATTAAACGATTTATGCAATACATGTTTGTTTTTTCCTTGCAAGTGTGTTAAAAAAGTGCGTATGAAACTCGTGAGCAGCTAGCTCATTAGACACTCGGCTGATTTACGCCCTCGCCTACGGCTCGGGCTGCAAACCACAGCCTCGTGTATAATGAGCAGCTTAGCTCACTTGTATCATAATATACTAAAGTTCTATTATTGACGTAACCAAGTGTTCCATTGTGCCCTATGGATTGATTAAATGAGTATGAGTATGCTGATATTGAGTAAGACTAGTAACTTCAAGTCCTACACTCTCCAGATTCTTGCGAAGTGGATGTACTACTATACTCATTTCTGGGCATCGTTTAGAGGCGCTACAGGGAAGCGGCTACGAACCAAAACCACCCAATAAATAGAAATATTAGTTTTATATAGAAGGGTTCATTTTTAGTTTATTTTTCTGTGTCTTTAAGGTATTTATAGATATTATAAATAAATAAAT
This sequence comes from Philereme vetulata, assembly GCA_918857605.2. Taxonomy (NCBI): domain Eukaryota; kingdom Metazoa; phylum Arthropoda; class Insecta; order Lepidoptera; family Geometridae; genus Philereme; species Philereme vetulata. The sequence continues at coordinate 5,328,659 of OU975427.1, read as the reverse complement.
ATTGCTGGTCATTTCACACAGCGCTATTTAGCCCCAAACTAAGCGGAGCTTGTACTATGGGATCCCAGATAACTGATATAATACCTAAATACTTTTCTTTCTGTAAATACATCCTTAAAATATATAGAGAACATTCAGACCCGGAACAAATATCTGTAGATCATGCAAACATTTGTTCCGCGGCGGAAGTCGAACCCGATACCAGCATCTTCTGCATCTCAGCCGGCTATTCGCCCACTGCGTCACGGAGGTCGTCCTTGTACATGGGACACACTAAAAGTTTTGCACTTCTAGCTAGTCGGAACTATTTTAATTTCGAATTTTTTGACATTCGACCTAACCTACGGTGCCCAGTCTTGGTCACTGACCGAGTCTCAGAAGTTTAAACTAGGAGTTTGCCAAAGAGCGATGGAGCGCAGTATTTTGGGTGTAAAGCGGATCGACAGGATTCCAAACTCCTGGCTGCGCTCGAAGACCGGCATCGCTGACGTGGGTATCAAGGCTGCAAAGCTGAAATGGGACTGGGTGGGTCATGTCTCCCGTATGCAACCCGATAAGTGGGCCAAGAAGACAAGCATATGGACTCCTAAAGACGGAAAGCGACGCCGAAGAAAGCCTAAAAAGCACTGGAGCGATGACTTGGACGTCTTCCAAAGAGATTGGCGGGATATGGCTCTAGACCGTGATAAGTGGAAGGAAGAGGGGGAGGCCTTTGCCCACCAGTGAGACAGTATGGGCTAGTAAAAAAAAACAAAAAAAAATATTTTTTGAAACGTTGCAACCTTCTTAGTAAAAAAAAATTGGCGGGAAATCATTTGTCAATTGTTTTTTAACACACATCAAAGTTCTACGTACGCAACGAAAATGGAATTAAGTCGAAAAGATTTTAGAGCGACGATTTTTTATGTTTTTAAAAGTTCTCTCTCTCCGCAAGACTGTGCCGCTCGTCTTCAAAATGCTTTTGGGAGAGAAGCACCTTGTTTGAGCACCGTAAGGCGATGGTTTGCTGAATTTGAGAGAGGTCGGGTTTCTTTACATGACGAATTTCGTGAAGGGCGGCCTTCAACTGCCGTCAACAAAAATAATGTGGCTACTGTTAAGCGGCTAATTGAAGAAACCCGCGGATTACCTACGAGTATGAGATAATTCGAGGACTATTGGGGATTGGTGTGAGCCAAATTCAGAAAATTTTACACGAAGAATTAAAAGTTCGGAAACTTTGTTGTCGGTAGATCCCTCATGAACTAACAGCGGAGCAGAAGCGGGCTCGCGTGGAATGGTGCTCACAGATGCTACTGAAGTACGACCAAGGACATTCTAATGCTGTTTATGACATTGTTACTGGAGACGAAACTTGGATTTATTGTTTTGAACCCGAAAATAAAACAATCTTGTGAATGGGTGTTTGAAAATGAGAACAGGCCAACAAAAGTGAGGCAGGCGAGAAACGTTGGTAAAAAAATGATCGCGTTTTTTTTCTCAGCTACGGGCCCCATCTGCACAATTCCACTTGAAGATCAAAAGATCCCGAGTGGTATTCTACCCTGGTTAGAAAAAGTTCGCAAAAGACGACCAAAAAGCCTCTCATACATCATGGCAACGCTTCTTCACACACGGCCAACAAAACAAAGTCATTTTTAGCTTCCGAAAAAGTACAACTCGTCCCCCATCCTGCACATTGCCCTGACCTAGCACCCTGTGATTTCTGTATTTTCCCCAAAATCAAAGATTTGATGAGAGGTTTCACTTTTACCAACTCCGAAGAGGCGTTCAATCAGCACGTAGAAAACATGCCTTCAGATCTGTGGTCCTGCTGTTTTAAACAATGGTTCGATCGCATGAAAAAATGTTTAAAATGTAAAAGAGAGTATTTTGAATATTTGAGTATTTTAGAAGTATTTTGAAAAGCAATAAACATAATATTTTGGTTATAACATGTTTTTTAAGTTACGCAAAACTTTTATTGTGACCTACGTATATTATCCCTGTAGTCATATTTTGTATGTATACATTGTTGCCTGAAATAAATGTTTTTTTTAATAACTGTCCCACTGCTGGGTAAGGGTCTCCCTTCCTTCCAATCCTTGCGTTCTCCAGTAATATCCCGCCAGTCAGAGTGGAACCCATCCAGATCGTCGCGACAACGTTTCCGTGGTCTGCCTCGTTGCCGTCGTCTTGTAGGTTGCCAGTCGGCGGAGATCTTAGACCACCTTTCAGGGTGAATTCGCGTGGTATGACCCACCCAGTTATTGGTCGAGCGAAGCGAGATCTCCAAATCAACTTGGGCTAATTGGCGTTGTATGTTTGTATGTCCGAGGATACCTTTCGAAGCGTTTATCCGATCATCGTGAAATTTGGTATATAGGTATATAGTGATGGTACTATTTTGGTGTGATTAAATGAGCTAAAAATCTTGTGGAGTTGTTGAGTTATTAGGGTTAAAGATGGGTAAAAAATAAACAAAATGGGACTATCCGGTCAAATGGCAAGTCTAATAAAAGGTCTTTGTGCGTACATTTCGACTCCGTTTTTACTTTCAGTTTAAACCTTGTAGTTTTTAAGCTATTAGCAATAATAAAAATTGAACTTTGACAAAATTCACCTGGTACACCAGTGACCCCACAGTGCTGAAATTTGGTATGCGTGTAGCTTTAGTGACACTAATTTAAAGATAAGTCTGAAATCCAGAAAAACTGCAAATTTCTACCTCCAAAAAGAGTTACCAATTGACATGAGCTCTCGTTACCTGTAATTTGAATGTAACTGTTGGTCTAGTAGGTTGGTTATACATTTCGTGGCACTATTTTGATAGTCAAAGATTACAAATAATATTTTTTGTTATTATAGAGACTCGCGAGATCTGAGTTCGCGGCGAACCACTGGTATTTTTAAATATTATTGATTACCTGACACCGCAGCCATCACGGAAACCACGATTAGTGTATACCCCACCATGGTCACGATTTTAGGTTTCAGACTGTCAGGATTATGCTTGAGCAATATATTATATAAGTCTCCTTATCATAAACATATCATACATTTAGTTATTAATTAGATATTAATCTACGCGTGCATGATTGTCATTTATATTATTCCACCGGGGCGAGGCTAGGCGAGAATAAAAATCCGCTTATTTCCATCAAAAATATCAAGAGCTCACGCGATATCGCACTCAGATTGTGGGCTAGATAGGTAACCTCTTTATTGAATTACCATGCAAACAGAAATAAAACAAAATAAGTACTAGGCTAGAATAAATAAGGCAAAACAATGGGCGGCCTTATCGCTGAAAGCTACCTCTTCCAGGCAACCTTTGGATGGAGCGAAATTTACGAAGATACGGAGTGCGGTGTACTTTGGAGGATACGATTCCACATAAAAAAAATAAATAATAAAAAATATGATAAAATTTGAATCCTAATACTTAATATACTTATAAAATAGACTATTTTGACGACCTCCTTGGCGCAGTGGGCGAATAGCCAGCAGAGACGCAGGAGGTAGCGGGTTCGATTCCCGCCGCGGAACAAATGTGTGCATGATCTACAGATATTTGTTCCGGGCCTGGATGTTTTTCTATGTATGATATGGTCCTATGTATTTACAAAAAAACGTATAAAGCTCATCCACATATCATCGACGATTGGGTATCGCGCACCACACGCTTCACGCGAACTTTTCTACCCCATACTTGCATGACGTGGAATGAGCTACCATCTGAGGTTATCCCATTAGGCTACGACAAGACACGCTTCATGATAAATGTTGAGAGGTTTGTAGTGTAGGGAAGGCATCGACAATACCCCGGGTGTTGCCGGTGTCAATAGGCGACTGTGACCGCTTACCATCAGGTGGGCCGTAAGCCTGTTTCCCCACAAATAACATAAAAAATTAGAGCACATAGCAAGTGCTGCATTGACTGCACGGGATCACCGCAGTCGCACTGCGTTAGGCTCCCTGAATTCCCATTTGCACATATTAACTCTGCAGCGGCCAACCTGGGCGCGGAGCCTGTTTAAGGACTTCCAGACTGGCCGCGGCAGATCGTGCCCGGGTGGTAACTGTTCCTGTGAGGTGGTAAAATCAGGCGGTGGGGAGTTTTAGTGTTATATTGTTTCTGTGTGGTATTTCCCCACAATCTGGCGAACCGTAAGCCTTCTCGAGAATCGTGTTTCCGCAAAGTTAGCACAATCGGGGCAACTTGCGCGACGATGCCTAAATGTATTTAGTGAATAAATATGATTTAACGAGTTGTCCAATCATACAAATACCTACGACAAATTTAAACATGCTTAGTCGATAAAAACGTTTAGGGAACGTTGTGCAAGCCGACCTAAATATGCAGTTGTTTAGTTCAGCGTTCTAAGAAGACGAAGGTCAAGTCTATTTTCTTCTCTTGTGATTGTTATTTTATTTGGCCGCAAGTGGAGTCGCGTTTAAATATATAGTTGACCCGCGGTAATCCGGCCCTTGTCTAATCCGCTCCTCTAATCCGACATGCCTTTATCAGTGTATACAAAGGTTTAATACCATTTTTAGGGTTCCGTACTCAAAGGGTAAAACGGGAAACTATTACTAAGACTCAGTGGCGGATTTACCAGCAGGCTGAGTAGGCTCGAGCCTAGGGCGGCAGATTTTGGGGGCGGCAAATTTTGGGGCATGATTTTTTTTTTTTTACCTCATAGAAATCAAAAAGATATTTCTATGACGGTTTTCTGATGTCTTACAGATAGAAGTCTGCAACAAATTTTGACGATGACTTTTCTCTCTCACTTGTCATTGCACATTCCGAGTGTAGCAAACTTCCATATGCTAGAGTAAAAGAGCTAGTTCGCCGCCCCTCAACCAGTTATCGGCCTCTCGCCTCTGCGCCCTTTGCCCACACTTCTTATGAGTGAAAAGAGCGAAAAGTGTAAAAAATATGCCCCTCTTCCCACTTACAACCCATACATGCCAGTCTTACTACAGGTTGGAGGCTACGAACTGGATGGTTTGTAGGTATATAATTTATCGATTTTTATTCGAATATAATGAATAATTTAGTGAATAATTTTACCGATTTCAATCTTATGTATCGACTATTATGTGTTTCACATACACTAGTAGCTTCAGAAAATACGATTAGAATTAAAAAAAAACTTGAACAGTAATAGCGAGAGCCTTAAGTCAAAAAAATATTTTTTCCCCGAACGCGGTATTTTTTTACTGCTACAATTATCAATGACGTCAATGTTGCACGTGCACGTGGCGAGCTTCATTCTCTATTCCAATAACCGTGTGGGTTACCCCGGTTACCCGAACAAATCGAGGCGAAAAACGAAAACAAAATCAGATCACCAAATGTTCATTATTGTGTAAATAGCATACTTCTTTCGCTTCGATTCGATTATCTCAAAAATATACCGAAAAATTATTTTACGTGCAATTTCAACGAAATTGTTGCATTGTAAAAATAATGTATGATATGACAATTGTTGAGGCAAGGGCGGCAAAAACTATTCAGCCTATACCTTGAAAATTTGATAATCCGCCACTGCTAAGACACCAGGCTGTATTTCATGAACCGTGATAGTTAGACAGTTGAAATATTCACAGATGATGTATTTCTGTCGCTGCTATAATAAAAAATACTAAAAACAGAATATAATAAATAATATAGGCGCACATAATTTTCAAATGTGTACAATCCAGAATAAGCATTGTGTTAATGTTTATAGATCTATCAGAGTCTTACAATAAATCCAATGGCTAAATATTATATTTTTGAATATTTGATCAAAATTGGAAGAGATCACTTTGTTAAACGATAAGACCGCCCAATAAGCTTACTTTTATTTGTTTATTTCTTTAAATCTGTTGTGTCTAGCTTGTAAGGTATAATAAAGAATTTTCATTCATTCAAAAACAGTACTCAGTATGCTATTGGTAGAGTGACTCAACCTACTGCAGAAAAAAGCTACGCGAGTTCGGATCAGTGGCGTAGCGTGGATGTCAGCCGCCCTGGGCGGAAGAAAATGTTGCCCTCTTATTTAGGTATTTCAATTTAATAGACTATAATAACTTCTGTCTTTAACTAAAACTTTAATCGTCTAACTTTTTTAAGAGCAGAATTTTTTATTGCACTAGCAATGTCTATAGCATCACACACCTCTTACTCAATAGACAGAATAGCCAGATTGGTTAGTCTTAAAGTACTCATTGTTGATCTTAAATAGTTTTTGATCAATTAAAATTTTGACAAACTTCTCTCACAGCGGGCATTGCTTATGTGACAAAAATATGTAATGGTTGAAATATTTATAAGATATTATTATTATTTATTGTTTCTGCCGCCCCCTAAAGGTGCCGCCCGGGGCGGGCCACCCCTGCTGCCCCTGCTAGGCTACGCCACTGATTCGGATGATGCCGAAATAATCAGGAACATACTTGGAGAACATACTCAACGCACTTCAGTACCGTAGCAACCTCATAAGAGTCCGGTAGGCCATTGTACTGGGTTCTTATGATGTTGATGGCCTTTTTGGGGATGACCGTCTAGACTGCAGTTCGTGAAGTGGCGTGCAATGTAGTTCTTTATAGGGCTTATTCCCAGTTTTCACACAGCCAATGCGACGGAATAATTGAATATTAATGTTAGACCAACCAATGCGATGACAAGCAAGCGCAGTCAATAACATCGTACTTTATGCAAACGATGTATTATTACTACACATGATTTCATTTGATGAACATCAAATCAGGTTAGTCTGAGGCTTTTTGTGTTAACGGTACCTGCTTAAAACTCAAAGCAATAATTTCATTGTGAAATAAATAGTCGATTTAAAATGTCGTCGCATTGCTTAAGAAATATAATAAGTTTTCTTTAGTTCCAACTATCGTAATATATGGCGCCGTCTAAACAAGCGCATGAGAACTCCGCTAAAAAATATAATTCTGAACTTGCCAAACTGTCAATGTCGCAAAGACAACATCAAAATTTCTAGAGAACATGCTCACTTCGTTTATGTTTCGTCTTGTATGGGCAATTAATGTTCTTTTGTGATGGTATTATTTGTTAGACCTGTGCTAGCCTAATGGACTCTGACTAATCTATACACTGTATCTTGAATAGATGTTGATGGTTGCTCTGGAGAAGCTTTGTTCCAAACATAGCAGCAAAATGATAGCAGTATTTTTCTGCCAGTATCATTAAAAAAAAACTTTTAGGGGGAAAATGACAAGTACACAGATACTTAATCCCGTACACACTAACTTAAAAGTACCTAGGTAGATAAGTACGTAAAATATCGCTAAAATAACTTACGGTAGTTATTCCATTATGGTGGCGTCACAGATAAATCAGTTATAAGTCGCGGCAAATAAGCCTAGCGCTGACGGTTATTGCGCAGAAGTATAAAATAAGGTACCTGAGGGGGGGCTAGCGGAATGAATGGCGGGCATGCGTAGCGTCGATTGGCTCTCCAGTTGCATACCGTTCCCCGCATTGATACGACACCCCGCGCACATCCAGTGTACAGTCGCATTCTTAATTGTATTGTTATTGCTGTTATTTGAATTTGTTTGTTAGATTTAGTTTTTTAAGTTTGTTTGTGAGTTTAAAGTGAATATGCCTAAGAAATACTGTTTTGAAAAGACAGACAAGGAAAATGTTTTATGACGTGAAATGTTTTTTTTAAAAAGGGAATGTATTAATTAATTGATTCTTTGAAACAAATCAAAAGTGAGATTGATGAAACTACAAGTACTTTACTCAGTCATTCGCACAGCAGCACTGTAAATTTGAGCCAGATAAAACAAACGGCCGAAATAATTAAGGCGGGAAACATAAAATGAAATGGCGATTTAGGGAAAATCCAAAAAAGGACAGCAGAGTCTACAAATACGTCAATTGCAACGAAAAGGAACTTCTCCAATCAAGCCAATAGTGGCTATTGGCTATTGTATTGATTGCGCGACAGTACCCATGCGCAGCTATCCCCTCCGCATATCGTTCAGCGATAAAGTTACGTGCCGTGACTTACACACGAAATTGAGCTGAACATATTAAAGAAGATTTCAATATGGACGAACTGGGGTGTACATGTTTAATTGCTTGTCCATTTTCCATCCATTTTGTTTTGCGAACTCCATTCTTAGGAAAACGGGTTCTGCCGTTGTTTTCGCAATAGGAGACAACGCACGGTTTAGTCCTCTCTACTACACATACCCTCCTGTTTGTAAGCAATTTTAAACGATTTTGTCCTAATTTCAAGTTTTGATTGATACGGCAATTGACATTGGCAATTCACTTTCTTTTGGATACAGGCAGAACATACAAGCAGTGGCCGTAGCGTGGGCGCCTGCCGCCCGGGGTGGAAGGTAATTTTGCCGCCCTCTTAATTAGGTATTTCAATTTAATAGACTATATACCTATACAGTAATTCTAAAGAACTTTTCAACAAGAACAGGCATCATTATTGAGTATTGTACAGGTTATAAATAAAACGGTCATATATGTGTTTTGCAATATAATAATCACATTTATTAGAAAAACTCTTACAGGTGTGCCACTTACATTGATATAACAGGTATAGAACACTTATGATTATACCTTGACGAACATCAAGATTAAGTTATTAGCGAATTGAATATAAAACGCAAATTGATTTATAATTAGAACTACGACGATACTGTTAATATTTATATTTTTATTCAAAGTTAATGTACTTGTTAGAATTGAAAACAAAACTTGTCTTTAACCAAAACTTTAATTCTACTTTTTTAAGATCAAAGTCTTTTATTCCACTATCAATGTCGCTATCATCACACACCTCTTACTTAATAGACAAGATAGCCAGATTGGTTAGCTTTTAATACTCATTGTTGATTTTAAATAATTTTGGATCAAGTTCAATTTTTAAATACTTCTCTCACAACTGGCATTGCTTATGCGACAAAAATATGTAATGCTTTAAATATTTACAAGATATTATTATTATTTATTGTTAAATTTGCCGCCCCGAAAAGTGCCGCCCGGGGCGGGCCGCCCCTGCCGCCCCTACTACGCTACGCCACTGCATACAAGTGCATGCGTGCATGCTGCTTGACCGAGCAGCGCCATGTGTTAGCAGTTCTAAAAACATTGCCGTGAAAACCTCTCATTCAGAGAACAATGGATTTCACATTGCTGGGTCCTAATCAGTTTCGGAGGGATAAGGGTACAAAAAAACCAAAATATAATACATGAAATTTTTATTAATTTATTTAGATTTTTTTTCCTACATTTCTATATTAACTTACAATATTCGGAAAAGATCGTCTACGATTATACAGCTTTGTTCTCAAGGGTGGAAATGGCTGACTATACAAAATTTCACGAGTATTTTAATAAAAATAAATAAGTTAGATCTTAATGCATTAACCAGGTGCATAATGTGCCTATTTTTTACAAGCTTTTAATCAATTTAACCTGTCCCGGTATCAGTATGTAATTTTTTTCAATGAAATTTTTTATTTGAACAAAAAAAAAACAAATGAATACATTTAATACAATCTTGCAAGATCAATTTGACCCACTTTCCGGTTTCCAATTGAACTGAAATTTTACATGCATATGTAAATTAGATGGCAATGCAATATTATGGTAAGCATGACTTGATTCTACACCCTGGACTGGCTCCAGATGGCTTCCGAAGAGAGAACTCCTCAAAGGTCAACAGCACAGACACGAAATTTTGTATACACATATAAATTTGGAATAAATATGTTACTTCGGTGACAATGCAACCGAATATGTTGTATATATATGTTGTATAATATGTTCGGTGAATATGGCAACATTATTTTCTACGCACGCGTGGTTTTTCAATAAAAACATTACCCTCCTTTTGTGCAGTCAGGTAAAAAGTATGTCTCAAGCCTGCTCAAAATCCTAGTCATAATCTATCTGTATACCAAATTTCATCAAAATCGGTCCAGGCGTTAAGTCGTGAAAACGTAACATTATTAGTATGGATATAAAGCTATCTGAGGTAAGACCAAGATCTGCTTTGATGTTGATGCTCCAGGCTAGTAGGTATGTACCTAAGCACATACGCTGCTACTTGGCGCTTATTCACTAGGTTATTAATCTAGTATTTTAGCCCTGGGAGAAAGGAGGGGCAGCGTTGGTTTCCAAGTAGTAGATTCCGGAAGACCTGAAATTAAAGTTCCAGTTTAACACAATTTTCTAAACAGCTAAGATAGGTAAACATGTTTACCGGCGAATGTGATGTCCACTACAAACGTTGCCTGGTTTTAATGTAATTTATTTTCACACCACCTGCTCGACAATGTCAAATTATACGTCATGTAAACCTCACCGAAAGCAGCTGATTAAATGCCTACGGCTGAGCCGGGAGTGAAGTTGTACTGAATTTTATTATGCCCTCGTGGGCATTACGCGATTTGAATTTGGAACCTCATCTGTATTAAAATTTGAACCAAAGTGACTCACACAATAAGAACTTATTCGTAAATCGAACTAACCTCTGCACAGAATGCACTAACCTAAATTTGTGTTTTTATTGTCTCGCAGAAAATTAGTACATTTTGACCCCGTTTTTATTTTTAGTAAAGTTCTTGTGGTTTTTGAGTTAATATCCATAGTAAAAAATAAACTTTGACAAAATTCACAGGGCACACCAGTGACCCCACAATGCTGTAATTTGGTATGCGTGTAGCTTAAGTGACACAAATATAGAGAGAAGTCTGAAATCCAGAATAACTGCAATTTCTACCCCAAAAATGAGTAACCTATTAACATGAACTCCCGTTACCTGTAATTTGAATGAAACTGTAGGTCATGTCAGTTGGTTCTTTATTTCGCGGCACTGTTTTGATAGTCAAAGATTACGAATAATATTTTTTTGTTTTTATGGGAGACTCGCGAGATCTCAGTTCGGTGCGAACCACTAGTTTTATTGTGAAGGAAATAAACATGTTTATTGGTTGACCGGTCTGCCACGAGTCTTTGCGTATACTATAGAGCCTTAAAACATGGCCTTCGGGCGGCATCTTACTTCCAAGGCTTCTTACCCAGTTTTAGGCACCAGTCCTCCCATACGAAGCTGTCCCCAAAGATAGCACTGCCCTGCCATTGCTGTGACGTAGGACGCGCAACGGCGGCCATTGAATCCGCCCGAGGTCAATGACTCCGCCAGGTAGAAGAATGCTCTGAAATAAGGTTGTACGTTGAGGGCCTGTTCCACGAAAAAGCTCCATTTCATCCTGTTTTTAGGGTTCCGTACCTCAAAAGGTAAAAAGTAACCCATAAAAGATCACTCTCAGGAACGGGTGGACCTAAGGAATATTCCAAAAAATAAAAAAAGTCGAACATTATAGGGTGCCCACATTATTATTATTATAAACTTTATTCAGACACATTGTACATTGAACTTATAATTACATAAATAATTAGATTTTGTCGACATCAACACATATGTCAGTTTGCCATTTTTCGGCAAAGGTCTCCTCCAACTTTTTCCAATTTTCTCTGTCTCTTGCTGTTCTGCTCCAAGTTTTACCGGCTGTTGATTTTATTTCGTCTTCCCATCTCCTTCTCACTAATTTCGACCTAGACGTGAATTGCCTTGTAGCACAGATGGTAGTGCATCCTCGTATCAAGAGGAAGGTCGCGGGTTCAAGTCCCGTCTAGGCTTGAAATTTTTGAGATGATTTTAAAAAATCTTGGAATTTTCCGCATGTATTCGGATAACACTATAAATAAAAATACTATTTGTCTATCTTCTTCTATATTTCAATGTCTTTTGGAAGAATGTTAACCTACCTAAAATGACATCGACAGGGGGGAATAGATTGTTCAGTACGAAGAAAAGAACCGCCATAATATTTCTCTGGGGAATTCATTACCAGGTTTCTGGGTCGGATCTTTCAGGTTACTTCATCCTGAATTATCGAGCGCGGCCGCCTATGAAGCCGGCGAACCCCGAGCGCATCTTCATTTCGGCCGCGTCAAAAACTTCGGCCTGAATATCGCTATCCCTGTTTAGTGACGAAGTTTAGCCACGTAGAGCGACAGTGATAGCAAATGAACGATTCTAAATTTGATTAGATTTTGACCGTGTTCCGTAATACCAAAAATGATGACTGAAAACTTGTTGTATTGTTATCATTGTGTTGTTATTCTGTAACTAGATGATATAATCTATGTTCCCATGACTAGGATACGTAAGATGTTGTTGTTTTTAATACGAAACAATTAGGTTGAAAACAGGTCTTTTATGACGTAAAAACTTGCAGAATGCGATACGCTTCTATTTCATTTTAGGTAAGTATTTTGATCTAATATATGGTTGGGAACCTAGATAAATACTATTCAAATTAAAATAATACCTTATTAAGGCAGAAATATGCTCCATTTAGAAATGATCTTGGTAGTACGTGTTGTATGGGCGATTCCCCTCCGGTGTCCCTTTAATCATTGCTATAAGTGTTGTTTGTTCGTGGATGCTGACGCTCCCGGCACCGATAAACGATCGGGAACTTTATGTAGTTATGAAATTTCTTTGTAAGCTCAATCTTTATGTATGTACTCGTCAGAGCTGATTAAAATAAACAGTTATGGTAAAACACCGTGTTTCGTGACGTCTCCCCACGTGTCCCCCCCCCCCCCCCGTGTCTTCGCACGCGGGGTTTTCAATAAAAAGTAGCCTATGTGTTAATCCAGTTTATAATCTACGTACATACCAAATTTAATTGAAATCGGTTCAGCCGTTACGACGTGATTGAGTAACAAACAAACATCTAACCTTTTTTTTATACTACTTATATGGCAAACGAGCATGCAGTCCACCAGATGTTAAGTGGCTATTGCAGCCCATGGATATCCACATAGAATTTAAAACAAGCTATTATGTTGTCTTGATCTCTATGTGGAGACGTTACCATACTATAGGACTTAGCTGTTTAGCCTATGTGCCAGTAATTACAGGAACATACCATTACCATCTAACCGGAACACAGCAGCACAAGTACTGCTATTTGGCGGCAGATAAAGGTAAGGCGGTGGTGCCCACTTCCTCGAGCTCTTTCACAAAAGCTCTACCACCAGTAAACATAGTTTACTGTTAGTAAAGTTACAGTAAACATAGTTTACTGTAAGTAAAGTTACAGTAAACATACTTTACTGTAAGTAAAGTTACAGTAAACATAATTTACTGTAAGTAAAGTTACAGTAAACTTTCGCATTTATAACATTGTATGTCCGAAAAGAGCAAACTGCTTGATAACGTATTTGTAAAAACCTTTTGTTACTTTTGTTCATCACAGTTTAGAATAAAGATTACTATAGCTATCCCGCTCGCGGCTTCGCATGCGTGGTATTTCAATAAAAATATTACCCTTCTTTTGCGCACTTTAGTAAAAAGTAGCCTATGTCCTTCCCCAGGATATAATTTATCTCCTTGCCCAATTTCATTACGATCCGTTCAGCCGTTTAGTTATGAAAAGGTAACAAACAAACTAACAAACAAGCAGATACTTTCGCAGTTATTATATATGTATAATACATATAAACCTTCGTCTTGAATCACTCTATCTATTGCTGAAAACTGCATTAAAATCCGTTGTGTAGTTTACAAGATCTAAGCGAACAGACAGCGAACAGACAGCGGAAGCGACTTCATTTTATACTATGTACCCCCACACTAAGCAGAGCTTGTATTATGGGAAGCAGATAACTGATAGAATACTTATATACATTTTTTTTTGTAAATACCTACTTATAATAGATAGAGAAACAACCAGACCCGAAACAAATATCTGTAGATCGTGCAAACATTTGTTCCGCGGCGGGAACCGGACCCGCTACCTCTTGCGTCTCAGCCGGCTTATCACCCACTGCTCCACGGAGGTCGTCAAAACTTAAGATTAAACTTGAAATTAAAGTCTAGGTTGAGATCAAAGACAATATCGAAATTAGGGTCAAGTTCGTTACCTCGAGTGGTCGCACTCCTGCGAGGCGCAGCCTGGCATGTTGATCCCCCCGTTAGGGTAGAAGTCCACGTCCGCGAGTGCGGCGATGTACCCCAGCACGCCCGCGTTGGTGTGGATGGCCTCGGTGTATATTCCGTCCGTTGCGCGGAACTTGTCGTCATTATATGTCCACCCAGGAAAAGCAGCGTCCAGAGCTGGAAGTAGATACACATAATATTCTCACTTGAGAACACAACACTCACAGGGTGTAGTGGTAAAATGGAGCGGTTACGACACAATAACAGCGCTTACCATTACGGCGGGCATAATGTTGAGTCGAGCGAGTTCTATTTACTGCAGTAGCACACAGTATCTACCAAGTTCTCTTTTGTTTTTGTATATGTTTTACGTTTATTGATGGAGCGAAGCGAGATCTCTAAATCAACTTGGGCAAATCGGCGTGTATGTATGTATGTTTGTCCGGGGATAACTTTCGAAGCATTGATCCGATCATCGTGAAATATTAATACCTACATAGGTAGGTAGTGATGGCACACTTTTGGTGTGACTAAATGAGCTAAAACTGTGTGGGGAGGGATTGTTTAGATATTGGGGTTCGAGGGGTAAAAAAATGAAAATGAGACTATTAGGTCAAGTGAGACGTCAAATAAAAGGTCTTCATTAGTACATTTCGACCCCGTTTTTATTTTTAGTAAAGTTCTTGTAGTTTATGAGTTATTAGCCGTAATAAACAGGGTACACCAGTGACCCCACAGTGCTGAAATTTGGTATTACTGTAGCTTACGTATCACAAATATAGGCAACAGTCTGAAATCCAGAAAAACTGCAATTTGTACCCCAAAAAAGAGCAACCAAATACATGAACTCCCGTTACCTGTAATTTGAATGAAACTGTAGGTCAAGTAGATGGTCGTTTATTTCGTGGCACTATTTTGACAGTCAAAGATTACAAATAATATATTTTTTGTTCTTATAGTAAACTCGCGAGATCTCAATTCTGAGCGAACCACTAGTACTATTTAATTGTTAATTTTTTTGTCATTTCTCTGTCTTAAAATGTAAATGTATTGTGTGCTAATGTAGTGAATAAACGATTTTCTATTTTCAAACCATGGGTACAAAGAGACCACTTAAGTTACGTCAACTTCCAGGCAACAATAGAAAAGTACACTGTAACAAATACACAGTAAAAATGGTAACACTTAATTCTACGACCAATGTTAATAAAGTGAAAATTAGTGACTATTTTTTTGTTTTTTTATTTATTATTTTTTGCGGCTTCAATTTCACTGCGGCCACGAGACCTATTGTGATCGCCATTTGTTTTTATCATTCTTAGGTTATGGGGGCATTAAAGTTCACCACTAAGCTCTACACCTGCTAAAAACTGTAGGATATTCTTAGCGGTGCTAACTGTTAGCTCCTCCGGGCTAAGGAAGTATGTTCAGTTTCTGCAGTTGAATAAAGCAAAGTCTTACAGCACAAATAAATGAATAATTCCAAAAAATAAAAAAATAGTTGAAAGTTAAGGTGTTTTTAGATAATGGTATGGAACCCTTCGTCCGCGATTCCGACTCGCACTTGGCCGGTCTTTTTTTGTGTGCACCTTAATTGTGTGTTGTGTGTGTTTTGTTTCAATATAAATAAATGTTTTTTCTTTATTTCTTTCTTTCACTGACTTGAAACTGAAGTCAGTAACTGACTCAACATAAATTCGGCTTAATGTTGTATTCGTTTGTTTTAGATAGGTACTAAAGACACTTACCTGTGATGTAAGCTACTTGTCCGCCCAGGTTTCTGCCAATAATACCAGCTTGATGACCGCCCAAGCTGTGCCCCACGATATGGTACATGGTAGGCACCGCGCCAGTAGCCTCGTTAAGCCAGTTGATAAAACGGGCTACGCTTAAACCTGAAATAAGAACGTTTTTAGGGTTCCGTGCCTAAAGAGTAAAACGGGACCCTATTACTAAGACTCCGCTGTCTGTTTGTCAGTCTGTCCATCTGTTATCAGACTGTATCACATGAACCGTGATAGTTAGACAGTTGAAATTTTCACAGATGATGTATTTCTGTTGCCACTATAACAACAAATACTAAAAACAGAATAAAATAAATATTTAAGGGAGGCTCCCATATAACATACATGATTTTTTTGCCTTTTTTATATATAATGGTACGGAACCCTTTGTGCGCGAGTCCGCCTTGCACTTGGCCGCTTTTTTATAATCTGACGGCTCAGGTCCGAAGCTAGAGTTGAATTTCAGGTAGGGCAGCGATGGTAACAGGTAGGGCGGATGTAAAAATCCGTAACAGCCATATTTTTACCAAGAATTGCGAAAAAAAACCCTAATCTGAGAACCCTGACCAGGGGCAATCAAACGTGATATCCTTGCACCATAGACGTTACCAACGTCCGGTATAAAGGACGATGCTGGGGCTGCCCCGCTACTGCAGTGCATCAGGGATGTTCGCGGCGGCGCGGGTCGACTGCTTCCATACCGTCATGCGCAAGCGAGCCGCGTCCCTGGTGCGCAGGCTGCGGGCCAGCGCCAACACCGTCTTGGCAATGATAGCCGGCAGAGTAGACTGCCCGTACAACAGACATTGCTGTCACAGACATGCTCTCAAAACCCTGTATAGTATAAACCTTAACGTCATTCCCTATACAGATTGTTAGGTAATATACTGACGATATTTAAGTGACGGTTTCTCAAAACATAAAAAAAATCTTCTCGAAAATAAACTACCGGTTATAATATCAAATTTTAAAGAAAATCGACTAAGGTTAGGTAATTAATTCGATATAAAACTTACTGCCTACTCTTGCAATCGACATCCAAAAAGAAAGGCCGATTTGATATCTCTTTCGGAAATGGCTATGGGTGTTGGGTTAGAAAGGGACAGCAAGAGATATCTCGAGACGTCACCAATACGGTATCTGTGGTTAGATGGCAAGCATTATGCAATAGCACAACATAAGTTTAATAAAGTGTTTGTTTTTACATGCCAAAATATATTTCACATTTCTATCTTAGACATTTCACAAATTTATTTATTATGCTCATCAAAATAACCCCTTTTTTATTTATTGTATAGATTGCAATACGAGCACAGCTCCCACACACTTCAAATACCATATATGGGCAGAACAAAGAATTTGTATGCCTATAGGTAAACAATATTTGATTGTGACGTAGTAAATTTATTTTTCCATCATGTACTATGAAGAAATAAATTATATAGCTTAATTATTATCCAAATGCCATGTGGCGGCTACTAAAAACCCATATCTATATCTAGTCAATTACGTTTATGATACTCTTCAACCGTTACCTGCCACTAGGGTTACCAACTTTTTTCTGTTAAATACATGGGGCACACTAAAAGTTTTGCACTTCTAGCTAATCGGATATATTTGAATTTCGAATGTTATATTTATGAAACTCTGCACCCTTCTTAGTAAAAAGAAATGGCGGGAAATCATTTGTCAATTGTTTTTTATCACACATCAAAATTCTATGTACGCAACGAAAATGGAATTAAGTCGAAAAGATTTTAGAGCGATGATTTTTTACGATTTTAAAAGTTCTCTCTCTCCGCAAGACTGTGCCGCTCGTCCTCAAAATGCTTTTGGGAGAGAAGCACCTTGTTTGAGCACCATAAGACGATGGTTTGCTGAATTTGAGAGAGGTCGGGTTTCTTTACATGACGAATTTCGTAAAGGGCGGCCTTCAACTGCCGTCAACGAAAATAATGTGGTTATTGTTAAGCGGCTAATTGAAGAAAACCCGCGGATTACCTATGAGACAATTCGAGGACTATTGGGGATTGGTATGAGCCAAATTCAGAAAATTTTACACGAAGAACTGAAAGTTCGGAGACTTTGTTGTCGTTGGATCCCTCATGAACTGACAGCGGAGCAGAAGCGGGCTCGCGTGGAATGGTGCTCTCAGATGCTACTGAAGTGCGACCACGGACATTCTAATGATGTTTAAAACAGCAATCTTGTGAATGGGTGTTTGAAAATGAGAACAGGCCAACAAAAGTGAGGCAGACGAGAAACGTTGTTAAAAAAATGATCGCGTTTTTTTTCTCAGCTATGGATCCCATCTGCACAATTCCACTTGAAGATCAAAAGAGTGTTAATACCGAGTGGTATCCTACCATTTGTTTAACCAGGGTGTTAGAAAAAGTTCGCAAAAGACGACCAAAAAGCCGCGCTCTCATCATGACAACGCTTCTTCACATACGGCCAACAAAACAAAGTAATTTTTAGCTTCCAAAAAAGTACAACTCGTCACGCATCCTGAACATAACCCCGACCTAGCACCCTGTGATTTCTGTATTTTCCCCAAAATCAAAGATTAGATCAGAGGTTTCACTTTTACCAACTCCGAAGAGGCAGTGATAGCGTTCAATCAGCACGTAGAAAACATGCCTTAGGATCTGTGGTCCTCCTGTTTTAAAAAATGATTTGATGCATGAAAAATCTTTAAAATGTAAAGGAGAGTATTTTGAAAAGCAATAAACATAATATTTTGGTTTTGGCATGTTGTCTTTCTAAGTTACGCAAAACTTTTAGTGTGACCTACGTATAGTATTTTCGAAGCTGTAAAAACCTGTAATAATATAGTAGATGTCAAAAAATTAAATAAAATACGTATAGTTTGCGGTTAAAATACTTATTATTTAAATTAATAATTTTTACTGTTTTGCGCCTTAATAACTAGCTTTTTCATTATAAGAAAGCATTCATATACTTGATGGCAGTCCAAATTTAAGTTGAAAAACACCATTAATTCTGCTTTTATTAAATTCAAACTGGCCCTGCTACGCTCATCTCTCCATTTCGTCTTCATGACAGAAAATATGCGCTATGTGAATGCTGATTTTGCAAGAATTGAAAGATATATTTTTTAAATTTTAGGCAAGTCTGAATTATTTATGAGCATATTATTTAGTTTCTCAGCAATTTCCAATTATTACGCAAAATATAGTAGTTTCGTCTACTATATATATATACCTAGTCAGGTCATAAGTATTGTCACACAGTAAAAACTTTTCTTTTAGAATGCTGGCCACAAAAAAGTTTATAGAATTCGAATTTCGAATTGTTCATGAAAATAAAAATGTATACTTTTTAGAATTTTACTCATTTTTAAATATGGAGTGGACGCTCAAAGAAGACCGTGTTGCAGTTATTGCGTTGCATCGTTGCGGTTACGCGCCAATTCAAATTTTTGACATACTAAAAAATTTGAATATAACCAAAAGATTCGTTTATCGCACCATCAAACGATACAATGAAGACTCTAGTGTAGATGACAGGTCAAGAAGTGGTCGCCCTCGGTCTGTTAGGACTCCAGTAGTGATAAAAGCTGTGAAGGCGCGAATTCAAAGAAATCCCAAACGTAAGCAGAAACTGTTGGCCCTTCAGATGGGGTTAAGCAGAACCACGGTGAAAAGGGTGTTAAATGAAGACTTGGGGCTTCGGGCATATTGAAGAAAAACAGGACATCGTTTGAATGCTCGTCTAATGGACCTGAGACTGAAGAGATGCCGCGCTTTGTTGAAGCGGTACGCGGGAAAAAAATATCGGGAAATTCTTTTTTCGGATGAAAATATTTTTACCGTAGAAGAGAGCTACAACAAACAAAATGATAAGGTGTACGCACACAGTAGTGTAGAAGCGAGCAACCGTATTCCGCGTGTCCAACGAGGTCATTTTCCATCCTCGCTCATGGTATGGTTGGGAGTTTCTTATTGGGGCTTAACAGAGGTACATTTTTGTGAGAAAGGTGTAAAAATGAATGCAGTTGTGTAGCAAAATACAGTCCTGACGAACCTTGTGGAACCTGTTTCTCATAACATATTCAATAACAGGCACTGGGTATTCTAACAAGATTCGGCGCCAGCTCATAGAGCGAAGAGCACACAAGACTGGCTGGCGGCGCGTGAAATCGACTTCATCCGGCACGAAGACTGGCCCTCCTCCAGTCCAGATTTGAATCCGTTAGATTACAAGATATGGCAACACTTGGAGGAAAAGGCGTGCTCAAAGCCTCATCCCAATTTGGAGTCACTCAAGACATCCTTGATTAAGGCAGCCGCCGATATTGACATGGACCTCGTTCGTGCTGCGATAGACGACTGGCCGCGCAGATTGAAGGCCTATATTCAAAATCACGGAGGTCATTTTGAATAAACTTTAGTGTCATAAGAATCTATGTTTTGTTAAGTTCATTTTGGTATATAAATGGTTACATAATGAATAAACTTGTTTCAATTATTTTATATTAATCATGTGACAAAATTTATGACCTGACTAGGTATATATATATATATTAGAAATATAGTATTTGATCCCCTAATATAGTAGGATACTATATTATATAGTAGGGTTGGCAACCCTACCTACCACATACGCATACGACCTCTGTAACTAATTGATAGAGCAAAGCAACTTGAGCAAATCAGCGTTGTATGTCTGTTTGTTTGTCCGAGGATTACTTTCGAAGCGTTTATCCGATCATTGTGAAATTTGGAACATAATATGTAGGAAGAAATAGCACAATTTTGGTGTGACTAAATGTGCTAAAAATGTCGAGGGGTTATTGAGATATTGGGGTTCAAGTGGGGTAAAAATAACCAAAATGGGACTGGTCAAATGGCACGTGCAATAAAAGGTCTAGTTGAGTACATTTCGACCCCGTTTTTATTTTTAGTTTAAGCTTTGTAGTTTTCAAGTTAATAGCAATATAAAAACTGAACTTAAACAAAATTAACAGGGTACACCAGTGAACCCACAGTGCTGAAATTAGGTATGGAAAGGTATATATGAAAAAGTCTGATATCTAGAATAACTGCAATTTCTACTACAAAAAGATTAACCAATTAACATGAACTGCCGTTACTTGTAATTTGAATAAAACTAGGTCAAGTAATTTGGTAATCATTTCGTGGCACTATTTTCATAGTCAAATATCTATATATATAAAAATGAATTGCTGTTCGTTGTCTCGCCAAAACTCGAGAACGGCTGGACCGATTTGGTTAATTCTGGTATTGAATTATTTGTGGAAGTCCAGAGAAGGTTTAAAACGTGAATAAATATGAAAATGCTCGGAATTACATAAAAAAAAACAATAGTACGAAGTCTGCCGGGTCAGCTAGTTACAAATAATATTTTTTTGTTTTTATGGAAGACTTGCGAGATCTCAGTTCGGGGCGAACCACTAGTTCTAAGCAGTACTAGTATAAGTCTATACAAATTGCATCGCCGTTGGATTCTCTTTCTCTGGATGACCCTCACTTTCACGTGCTTCATCTTAGACCACATCATCGCTTATCATCAGGTGATCGAACGAAGAGAACTGAGAACAATCGTACTCACTAGTTCCATTGCGTGAATATTTTGCTAAGCGATGGTATCTTAGCTGCTTTTTATGGTCACCAAAGTGAAAAACACGATGCCAGCCCATAAATAAGAAGAAAATGTAGCAAGACGTGCGTGACGTGCACTGCTGGACAAAGGCCTCCCTCATTGATCTCCAGGAGCTGCGGTTGGAAGCGGCCTGCATCCAACGCCGACCTGCGGTTCTTACCAAGTCGTCTGCCTATCTTGTAGGTGGACGTCCTACGCTGCGCTTGCTGGTCCGTGGCCTCCATTCGATAACTTTCCGGCCCCATCGGCCATCTGTTCTGCGCGCTATATGACCTGCCTATTGCCACTTCAACGTGCTAATCCGTCGGGCTATGTCGGTGACTTGAGTTCTCCTACGTATCTCCTCATTGAATGCAATGATGACGAAAAATAATATACATATACATAATAATGAATTGATTTAATTTTGTTGTTTTAATGTATTTTTTTATTTATACACGGTGTCCTTTAAATCACTGTTTTCATAGAACAAACTTTGTTCAAACCATGGTCTACTAACAGTTTATAACATCAAATTAAAAAACAATACGAAATCGGTCTTTGAAACATATAAAAAGTTGCGAAGTTAAAATGTCTATTTTAACGTACAACAATTTTAACCCTACAACATAGTCAGCGCGCTGACCGGGTACCTATCTAACTAAGGAGTAGTTAGTACGCGCTACGGCTGGCGTACCCATGAACTTTATGTCACGGTTAGTTTTTGAACAACGTTAGACTGATTTGAGAAGGTCTAGAATTTATTTTTTTATTCTTTTATTTGATGTTATAAACTATTAACTAACTCTATTAGACCATGGTCTGAACAACGTTTGTTCTGGGAAAACAGTGATTTAAAGGACACGGTGTATATGTATAATATATGTATTTATGTATGTACTCAACACTCACTTGGCAGCCGGCTTCACATAAATTACAATATAAATTACATTCTATTGATATTTTCTTCTGTAACAAGGAAACTTTTAAGCGTAGCAGTTATCAATTGCTCGCTGAATCTGTTTAGATGGTTAGATGGATAGATACATATATGTATAGATAGATAGAGACTTAATGGTAGATAAATAAATATAAAAAAATTGCTGATTTGGTAAATTGTAATGGATGAGTGGACTTTTAGATAAATGGACAGATATTATTGTTAAAATGTGTATGTTTGTGTATTTAGATGTAGATAGATAGATTGACAGGATACTTATACAACTTCTACGTGTAGATGCATTAAAAAATAATAAAAAAGCAACGTAACTATAATATTCAGATGGATAGATAAATACATTTAAAGATGGATAAACGTATGGATTGATAGATTCTAATGTAAATAGATGGATGTATGTTTCTTTTTGGTGATTGTCGTCGTTATTTAATTTTAGATCTATAAATAAATAAATAAATATTGCTGGACATTTCACACAGCGCTATCTAGCCCCAAACTAAGCAGAGCTTGTACTATGAGAACCAGATAACTGATAGAATACATATATACTTTTTTTTTGTAAATACATACTTATAATATACATATAGGAAAACAACCAGACCTGGAACAAATATCTGTAGACCATGCAAACATTTGTTCCGCTACGGGAATCGAACCCACTACCTCCTGCGTCTCAGCCGGCTGTTCGCCCACTGCGCCACGGAGGTTGTCAAAAAAAAATGTAAATGCGTTTTTTGGCTGTAGGATAGACACATAAGCATTGTAAACTTTTATCTATAAGAGCTATGGATTTTGTTGATAAATAAATAAAATAAAATGGTGTAACTACTGAGAACATTCGTGCTCACTAGTTCCATTGCCAAGTTCAATGGAACTATTGAGAATAAAAAGTATCAGTAGTTCCATGGGACAGATATCCACTGGAACTATAGTCTTTCCATTTCTTTATTTTCTCGATGACAGTTCTAATTTGATAGTTGTAGTGTTGTGACCTCATGGGGAGAGCTCATCGAGTGACAGTGACGATTCATCAGATTCTGATTAAAATAAATAAATAAAGATTACCTGTCGTTATAATTATTTCGTTTCTTTGTCGTTCAAGTTTTCACAGGAGCTGTCATCGAGAAAATAAAGAAATGGAAAGACTATAGTGAGATTCATCCGATTCTCTAAATAAACAAACTCACCAGAAGTAAGAGTATTAGCTACCGCCGCCACATAGTTGATTGTCCCTGCCCCCGCCGACCAGTCCAACACAATCACATTCAGGTCCTCAGCTGACAAGAAGGCAGGCACCAGTGCAGTGTTCATGTCAGAGTTGACGCTGTCGAGCCAGCCGTGAGCGAGCACCACAGTGCGACGCTGTGGATTGTAGTTGGTGAGGCCGAGTAGACCTGTGCTGCCTATCAGCAGTGGCTGGCTCACTGAGGGGTTCTGTCTGTAACACCATGTCAGGGTTAGAAGATAGAGGACTCTGGGAGATGTACATGCACAGCGAAGATGCTGGGGACAGGCCGGGACGTGCTCTTTGGCGATATGCATGAGAGAGTCTCCGGAGCATTCCTTGTTGAAGTCCCGGAGTCTCTTGATGTGCAGAGGCCGGCCACCGTGGAGGTTTTATTGGGTCGTCAAGTCTGACAACCCCACATAACCGGTGACCACATAGCCGGTTGAGACGCAGGAGGGTTTGATTACCGCCGCGGAACAAATGTTTGCATGATCTACAGATATTCGTTCCGGGTCTGGTTGTTTTTCTATATATTATAAGTATGTATTTACAAATATATATATATATTTGTAAATACATACTTATAATATGTAGCGTATATATATATATATATATATATATATATATATATAAGTATTCTATCAGTTATCTGGTTCCCATAGTACAAGCTCTGCTTAGTTTGGGGCTAGATAGCGCTGTGTGAAATGTCCAGCAATATATATATATATATATATTATATATAATATATTTATTATATCGGAATGCAAATTTACTTCACAAAAAAGATCTAAATATTTTAGATGTTACTGACTGATCTACAGATATCACTTTTTGTTAATAGTTAAACGCTTGACCATTATCCTGATTGTGGTGTGGTCAAAGATTTGCACATTTAGAAATAAACTGTTCACTCTCACTTGAACCTCCGTGGTTATGATTTCTTTTTTAAATAAAAGTTTTTATAAGTTTACTAGCTGACCAATCCGCAACTTCGCACGCGTAGTTTTTCAATAAGAACATTACCCTCCTTCTGCGCAGTTGGGTAAAAAGAAGCCTATGTCACCCGGGGATAGTGTAGCTTCCCAACAGTGAAAGATTTTTTTAAATCAGTCTAGTAGTTTCGGAGCCTATTCAATACAAACAAACAAATCTTTCCTCTTTATAATATTACTGTAGATGTATTTTAGGCTAAAGTACATCATAATAGGCCGTAGAATACACAGAACACAAAAAAACAATAGAAGTCGTAAGTAGGCGGGGCCCGCGTAACACTAAGTACGCGGAGTTCCGCGCACTACAAGCTTCGCTCACTTCAGTCGTGTTTCAATTACTGTGGGGTAAACGTACTTCAAAAAAACATAAAAATGCCATATTGTGCCGTTTTGGAGTGTAAATATTATAGCCGAACAAAAAATTTAACAAAAGGGGGCATATCGAAAAAAAAAAAAAATATCGAGAAATTCTTTTTTCGGATGAAAAAATTTTTACCGTAGAAGAGAGCTACAACTAACAAAATGATAAGGTGTACGCACACAGTAGTGAAGAAGCGAGCAACCGTATTCCGCGTGTCCAACGAGGTCATTTTCTATCCTCGCTCATGGTATGGTTGGGAGTTTCTTATTGGGGCTTAACAGAGGTACATTTTTGTGAGAAAGGTGTAAAAACGAATGCAGTTGTGTATCAAAATACAGTCCTGACGAACCTTGTGGAACCTGTTTCTCATACCATGTTCAATAACAGGCACTGGGTATTCCAACAAGATTCGGCGCCAGCTCATAGAGCGAAGAGCACACAAGACTGACTGGCGGCGCGTGAAATCGACTTCATCCGGCACGAAGACTGGCCCTCCTCCAGTCCAGATTTGAATCCGTTAGATTACAAGATATGGCAACACTTGGAGGAAAAGGCGTGCTCAAAGCCTCATCCCAATTTGGAGTCACTCAAGACATCCTTGATTAAGGCAGCCGCCGATATTGACATGGACCTCGTTCGTGCTGCGATAGACGACTGGCCGCGCAGATTGAAGGCCTGTATCCAAAATCACGGAGGTCATTTTGAATAAACTTTAGTGTCATAAGAATCTATGTTTTGTTAAGTTCATTTTGGTATATAAATGGTTACATAATGAATAAACTTGTTTCAATTATTTTATATTAAACATGTGACAGAATTTATGACGTGACTAGGTATATATAATATAGACAACATTAATGACATAGGCGTCACTAAAACGTATCAGCATGTCAAATTCTAGCTTTAAAGCACAATTAATGGCACATACGAGGGACAGTAACTACGTAAGCGCAGTACCTGGTGAACTCTAAAATTGACAATTGATACAGATTAAAAAGTAACATACCTGGTAAATAAATGGTATACGTTTTGCCTGTCCGGATCAAATCTCGCAATCTCCTTTAGGTCGCTGGTCTTGACCCAGAGGTCCACGAGATAGGCGGTGCCATCAGGCCCCCTGACGTACTGGTACCTGGTCTCATCAAGCTTTCTGATCACTTGATCGGTTGGAAGACCTGGGATTTTCAAAATCAATGTTTTATAATCATAGTTAGTGTTGTGTGTTTGCCTGTACACCCGGCTACACATCAAGCTATACATTTCCAGTATAAGCTGACCTCTCATTCTACGAAAAGCCTACAAAACGCGAGGTCAGCTTATACTGGAAATGTATAGCTTGATGTGTAGCCGTGTGTACCAAGAACTATCGAAGAGAGCAGCAGTGATGATAATGTTGATGACACTGCCTGTCAACACGCTGGGCCTTCGTTGACGCAATCCCCACCACCGCGCCCGTTGACTCGCACGCAGAGGGTTGCGGCGCAGTGCGAGGTGAGACGTTATTCGGAGCGGATCGCACTCACCCTGATGAAGGTTCATGAATTGAACCGAAACATTGTCGGACGAAACACCGATAACACGGTACGTGATATATCTCGTATTTATAATAATGATAAAAATTTATTTCTTGAATCGTTAAAACTTTCACAAGATAAATATTTCGCATAGATGAGCCGAACGCGAACGTTATTACCTACTGTGTTATTGATTGAGCGAAGCGAGATCTCCTAATCAGCTGGGTCAAATTGGCGTTATATGTATTTATGTTTGTTTGACCGAGGATATCTTTTGAAGCGTTGATTTGATCATCGTGAAATTTGATACATAGGTAGTGATGACACAATTTTGGTTTGACTAAATGAGCTAAAAATGTTGGGGGGTTGTTAAGATATTGGGGTTCAAGTAGGGTACAAAAAATGAAAATTCGACTATAGGTCAAATAGGACGTCAAATGAAAGGTCTACATTAGTAGTTCGTGTAGCTTAAGTGACACAAATATAAAAAAAAGTCTGAAATCCAGAACAACTGCAATTTCTACCCTTAAAAACAATAACCAATTTACATGAACCCCCGTTACCTGTAATTTGAATGAAACTGTGGGTCAAGTATTATGGTTGCTTATTTCGTGGCACTAAATTTTACGTATTTGTATGATTTGACAACTCCTTAAAAATCACATTTAGCCACTAAATGCGTTTAGGCATCGTTGCGCGAGTCGCCCTAAGTATATCTTTTTTGTGTTTTGGGAGACCCGTGAGATCTCAGTTCGTGATGAACCACTAGTTTATTAGCTTATTAATTTCACTGCGGCCACGAGGCCTATTCTGATCGCCCCTTTAAAGTTCATCATTAAGTCCTACATCTGCTAAAAACTGTATAATATTCTTAGGGGGTGATAGCTGTTAGCTCCTCCGGGCTGAGGATGTGTTTGTCTAGATGAAAGCTACGTTTGCGCGTTAGTGGACCACTTTCGCAACAGATGTAGGGACGCCCCTGCCGCCTCATTACAGAATCTACCTACTGCGTTTTCGTGCTCTAGAGTTAGGCTGCTTTTCCATCAGAGATGTGCTATGCTACGTTGCTATGGTTGCGTTTGATATCCACCAATCATATTCATTGGTCCACATAGCATAGCACTGGTGGAAACGGATTCAACTAAGCTATGTTTTCTATATGGAAGGATGCGTGCTATGGATGGTCGCGAGTGGTAGCTATGTGAAGAGCAGAGTACTTAGTAGGCCCGCGTTTGTAACTGAAAGTAAACATGCCATCGTGAAACAAAAAGTTATTATATATCTCGCAAGGTGCGAAGAAGAATTCATGGCGGCGCATCTTCATATCACATCTTACTCGCTCCGCTACATAGCTTAGTATCAGTGGAAACGGTCACATAGTTTCATAGCTTAGCTTTTACATCCTCGCAGCATAGCTGCATACTACGTCTCTGGTGGAAAAGCAGCCTGAGACGGGTGAAAAAAGCCGATTACACAAAAACGTTCGGTATTTCATCTCGGTATGAATGATGATGAATACAGTATCTGATGGTAAGTTGACAAAGCGATATCACACTGGCGATTTGTGAGAGTGTTTACAGCGAGGCGATCCGTCAACGTTGCGTGTGCGTGACGTTTTTCCTACAATACGACTGAGTAAAGGTAAGACCGCATTAGAGCGGCGCTGCGCAACGCAGCGCAGCACGTCACTTCACGGCACCTATCGCACTACAGGTTTAAGAGCGGCGCAGCACTGCACGTCACTTCACATCACCTTTTTTGCCTCTCCGCCGAGCGCAGTACGCAGACTGACGCGACGCGCCGCTTGCTATGTCGCATTGAGCGTCGCTGTACCGCGCGGCGTGTCGCTGCACGTCACAATATTCTTTTGGAGGTAACTATGCCGTGACGTGCAGCCACGCCTGATGCAGCGCCGCTCTAGTGCTACACGCGCCATTCAATATCATTAAAACAATATTTTGACGCTTTGTGGCGCGGCGTGCAGCACCGCGCAGCGCTACTCTAATGCGGTCTTACCTTAAAGTGTGTCGCGCGACTGCAGGGTTTAAAAACTCCGACTCCGGTTCCGTTAAAACAACCTCCGTAACATCCCTAATTCACTCCCTCCGAAGATTATTGTACACTAGCTATTGCCCGCGTCTTCGTACGTGTAACACTACTAAAGAAATAAAGATAAACTCGCTGTTGTAACTTGACTTGACACCCCATTTTTACACGCCGTTACGACGTGGTTGAGTGACAAACAAACAAACATACACTTACTTTTAGCACTAACTAACTAACTTTAGCATTTATAATATTAGTGTGATGGAAGTTAAAATTGTACTACCTTGTCTAAAATTATGCTACGTTCCGTTTTTAGTTGTTTTTGTACTGCCGAGAGAACACATTTTTTTCAATTTTATGTGTATGTATTAGTTAATGTACGAAAAATGCCCTATGTAGCTATGCCAATATCTCGTACCAGACTCGACAATACTCTGTACGAGGTTACACAACAACCAATAATAAAAGTCAGTCGACTTAAAGATAAAATTGGTACACATCATGAAATAATGGTATAAATATACTACAAAATCCAGCTCTACACGCGAGCGCGAGTGTAGCGTAGCTATTGAGCGAAGCGAACGCTGCGTCCGCGTTGCGGGCCGCGGCAACCACGTTCACAAACCGCCTCGCAAGAACGTTGGCCACAGATCATGGACTGCAGACAGTCGAGGGTGGCCACGACTGACACGTCAACTGCTCAACCTTCAGAGACTGGATCTTCGAATCATCGTGAGGACCCTTACAGGACATTGTCACCTCAACAAACACCTCTACATCATGAGAGCAACAGACAGCCCACTCTACAGGGGATGTCTCACCGAAGAATAATTAGCAGCCCACGTAGTTTTGGAATGCGTGGGGGTAACAGCACAACGTGCAGAAATCCTGGACAATCCAAGGTCACTCCGTGAAGCCTGCGAAGACCCCGGGAAATTTATGCGCTTCTGGTCGGAGTTAGGCTGGCTATCTATATAGTCAACTCTTCACGCCACTTAAGAGTTCAAATGCGGAAAGGGAGTCCACCAACATAACCGCCTCGCAAGAACCACGCCAGTATGACACAACCAAAACATAATCGCTGTAGTTTTACTTAGAAAACTCTCGTGATTAATTTTAATTATTATTATAAATACGGGATTTATCACGTACCGTCTTATCGGTGTATCGACCGACAATGTTTCGGTTCAATTCGTGAACTTTCATCAGAGTGAGTGCGATCCGCTCCGAATAAGATGCTCCGCTGTGCGAGGTGAGACGTTATTCGGAGCGGATTGCACTCACCCTGATGAAGGTTCACGAATTGAACCGAAACATTATCGGTCGATACACCGATAAGACGGTACGTGATAAATCCCGTATTTATAATAATTGCTGTAGTGTCTGGCTTAATCATCTGTAAGCACATAGGCAGTATCACATCACACATCACAAATGTGAAAGTTTCCATATTTGTTTATTTGTGACTCAATCACGTCGTAATGGCTGAACAGATTACGATGAAATTTGGTTTGTTGTTAGATTACGACCTGTATTCAAACATAGCTTACTTTTTGTTGACAAACAACGCGTGCGAAGCCGCTGGCGGAAGCTAGTGTGCAGTAAATACCTGAAAACGACCGTGCATCGACACATGGAGATAAATAAATAAAATAATGTATGAAGTCTAGCTTAGTACTTACATTAAAACCCTGGTAAGTTCTGCTAGACTTTGCTTTAGAAAGTAGAAAGTTTAAAAAAATAATACACATAACCCAGTAGCTACGTTCTCTTTCGCCCTATATCAACTCCATGTTTTTACTGCTGGACACGCCAGGTTCTTAACGATGTATTCCTTAACCATTTAAAGATATTGATGATGAATTTCCTCACCAGAAACCAAGGCTAACGCAGAAACCAACAGAACCACACACCACGCCATTTTTACCAGTGTACTGTACTCTAGCAATAATGATATTTACTTTTATTGTATTTAATGGAAATCTTATCAAAATGATTTATTAATTTAATTATCTAAACCAGGTTTTTATTATCAAATTTAAAGTTTATCAATTAGCAAATTGATATTTTACTTCGATAAGGAATCTTTTCGCTAATGCTTTTGTCGAACACTCAAGGTTGCTAGTATCAACAATGCATAACGCCAAAAAGTATTTGCCTAAGTTCATACCACGCCTACAATACCACTCGCTACAGTAGCGCGCGGTAATGTAGACGAGTAGCGCACGGTAATGTAGACGATAATCACTATTTAGTTTGATCTTGTACCACGCGCTACGGTAGTGCGCGGTAATGTAGACGAGTAGCGCCTGGTAATGTAGACGATAATCACTATTTAGTTTGATCTTGTACCACGCGCTACGGTAGCGCGCGGTAATGTAGACGAGTAGCGCCTGGTAATGTAGACGATAATCACTATTTAGTTTGATCTTGTACCACTCGCTACAGTAGCGCGCGGTAATGTAGACGAGTAGCGCACGGTAATGTAGACGATAATCACTATTTAGTTTGATCTTGTACCACTCGCTACAGTAGCGCGCGGTAATGTAGACGAGTAGCGCCTGGTAATGTAGACGATAATCACTATTTAGTTTGATCTTGTACCACGCGCTACGGTAGCGCGCGGTAATGTAGACGAGTAGCGCCTGGTAATGTAGACGATAATCACTATTTAGTTTGATCTTGTACCACGCGCTACGGTAGCGCGCGGTAATGTAGACGAGTAGCGCCTGGTAATGTAGACGATAATCACTATTTAGTTTGATCTTGTACCACGCGCTACGGTAGCGCGCGGTAATGTAGACGAGTAGCGCCTAGTAATGTAGACGATAATCACTATTTAGTTTGATCTTGTACCACGCGCTACGGTAGCGCGCGGTAATGTAGACGAGTAGCGCCTGGTAATGTAGACGATAATCACTATTTAGTTTGATCTTGTACCACTCGCTACAGTAGCGCGCGGTAATGTAGACGAATAGCGCACGGTAATGTAGACGATAATCACTATTTAGTTTGATCTTGTACCACGCGCTACGGTAGCGCGCGGTAATGTAGACGAGTAGCGCCTGGTAATGTAGACGATAATCACTATTTAGTTTGATCTTGTACCACGCGCTACGGTAGCGCGCGGTAATGTAGACGAGTAGCGCCTGGTAATGTAGACGATAATCACTATTTAGTTTGATCTTGTACCACGCGCTACGGTAGCGCGCGGTAATGTAGACGAGTAGCGCCTGGTAATGTAGACGATAATCACTATTTAGTTTGATCTTGTACCACGCGCTACGGTAGCGCGCGGTAATGTAGACGAGTAGCGCCTGGTAATGTAGACGATAATCACTATTTAGTTTGATCTTGTACCACGCGCTACGGTAGCGCGCGGTAATGTAGACGAGTAGCGCCTGGTCATGTAGACGATAATCACTATTTAGTTTGATCTTGTACCACGCGCTACGGTAGCGCGCGGTAATGTAGACGAGTAGCGCCTGGTAATGTAGACGATAATCACTATTTAGTTTGATCTTGTACCACGCGCTACGGTAGCGCGCGGTAATGTAGACGAGTAGCGCCTAGTAATGTAGACGATAATCACTATTTAGTTTGATCTTGTACCACGCGCTACGGTAGCGCGCGGTAATGTAGACGAGTAGCGCCTGGTAATGTAGACGATAATCACTATTTAGTTTGATCTTGTACCACGCGCTACGGTAGCGCGCGGTAATGTAGACGAGTAGCGCCTGGTCATGTAGACGATAATCACTATTTAGTTTGATCTTGTACCACGCGCTACGGTAGCGCGCGGTAATGTAGACGAGTAGCGCCTGGTAATGTAGACGATACTCACTATTTAGTTTGATCTTGTACCACGCGCTACGGTAGCGCGCGGTAATGTAGACGAGTAGCGCCTGGTAATGTAGACGATAATCACTATTTAGTTTGATCTTGTACCACGCGCTACGGTAGCGCGCGGTAATGTAGACGAGTAGCGCCTAGTAATGTAGACGATAATCACTATTTAGTTTGATCTTGTACCACGCGCTACGGTAGCGCGCGGTAATGTAGACGAGTAGCGCCTGGTAATGTAGACGATAATCACTATTTAGTTTGATCTTGTACCACGCGCTACGGTAGCGCGCGGTAATGTAGACGAGTAGCGCCTGGTAATGTAGACGATAATCACTATTTAGTTTGATCTTGTACCACGCGCTACGGTAGCGCGCGGTAATGTAGACGAGTAGCGCCTAGTAATGTAGACGATAATCACTATTTAGTTTGATCTTGTACCACGCGCTACGGTAGCGCGCGGTAATGTAGACGAGTAGCGCCTGGTCATGTAGACGATAATCACTATTTAGTTTGATCTTGTACCACGCGCTACGGTAGCGCGCGGTAATGTAGACGAGTAGCGCCTGGTAATGTAGACGATAATCACTATTTAGTTTGATCTTGTACCACGCGCTACGGTAGCGCGCGGTAATGTAGACGAGTAGCGCCTAGTAATGTAGACGATAATCACTATTTAGTTTGATCTTGTACCACGCGCTACGGTAGCGCGCGGTAATGTAGACGAGTAGCGCCTGGTCATGTAGACGATAATCACTATTTAGTTTGATCTTGTACCACGCGCTACGGTAGCGCGCGGTAATGTAGACGAGTAGCGCCTGGTAATGTAGACGATAATCACTATTTAGTTTGATCTTGTACCACGCGCTACGGTAGAGCGCGGTAATGTAGACGAGTAGCGCCTAGTAATGTAGACGATAATCACTATTTAGTTTGATCTTGTACCACGCGCTACGGTAGCGCGCGGTAATGTAGACGAGTAGCGCCTGGTCATGTAGACGATAATCACTATTTAGTTTGATCTTGTACCACGCGCTACGGTAGCGCGCGGTAATGTAGACGAGTAGCGCCTGGTAATGTAGACGATAATCACTATTTAGTTTGATCTTGTACCACGCGCTACGGTAGTGCGCGGTAATGTAGACGAGTAGCGCCTAGTAATGTAGACGATAATCACTATTTAGTTTGATCTTGTACCACGCGCTACGGTAGTGCGTGGTAATGTAGACGAGTAGCGCCTAGTAATGTAGACGATAATCACTATTTAGTTTGATCTTGTACCACGCGCTACGGTAGCGCGCGGTAATGTAGACGAGTAGCGCCTGGTAGTGTAGACGATAATCACTATTTAGTTTGATCTTGTACCACGCGCTACGGTAGCGCGCGGTAATGTAGACGAGTAGCGCCTAGTAATGTAGACGATAATCACTATTTAGTTTGATCTTGTACCACGCGCTACGGTAGCGCGCGGTAATGTAGACGAGTAGCGCCTAGTAATGTAGACGATAATCACTATTTAGTTTGATCTTGTACCACGCGCTACGGTAGCGCGCGGTAATGTAGACGAGTAGCGCCTAGTAATGTAGACGATAATCACTATTTAGTTTGATCTTGTACCACGCGCTACGGTAGCGCGCGGTAATGTAGACGAGTAGCGCCTAGTAATGTAGACGATAATCACTATTTAGTTTGATCTTGTACCACGCGCTACGGTAGCGCGCGGTAATGTAGACGAGTAGCGCCTAGTAATGTAGACGATAATCACTATTTAGTTTGATCTTGTACCACGCGCTACGGTAGCGCGCGGTAATGTAGACGAGTAGCGCCTAGTAATGTAGACGATAATCACTATTTAGTTTGATCTTGTACCACGCGCTACGGTAGCGCGCGGTAATGTAGACGAGTAGCGCCTGGTAGTGTAGACGATAATCACTATTTAGTTTGATCTTGTACCACGCGCTACGGTAGCGCGCGGTAATGTAGACGAGTAGCGCCTAGTAATGTAGACGATAATCACTATTTAGTTTGATCTTGTACCACGCGCTACGGTAGCGCGCGGTAATGTAGACGAGTAGCGCCTAGTAATGTAGACGATAATCACTATTTAGTTTGATCTTGTACCACGCGCTACGGTAGCGCGCGGTAATGTAGACGAGTAGCGCCTAGTAATGTAGACGATAATCACTATTTAGTTTGATCTTGTACCACGCGCTACGGTAGCGCGCGGTAATGTAGACGAGTAGCGCCTAGTAATGTAGACGATAATCACTATTTAGTTTGATCTTGTACCACGCGCTACGGTAGCGCGCGGTAATGTAGACGAGTAGCGCCTAGTAATGTAGACGATAATCACTATTTAGTTTGATCTTGTACCACGCGCTACGGTAGCGCGCGGTAATGTAGACGAGTAGCGCCTAGTAATGTAGACGATAATCACTATTTAGTTTGATCTTGTACCACGCGCTACGGTAGCGCGCGGTAATGTAGACGAGTAGCGCCTAGTAATGTAGACGATAATCACTATTTAGTTTGATCTTGTACCACGCGCTACGGTAGCGCGCGGTAATGTAGACGAGTAGCGCCTGGTAGTGTAGACGATAATCACTATTTAGTTTGATCTTGTACCACGCGCTACGGTAGCGCGCGGTAATGTAGACGAGTAGCGCCTGGTAATGTAGACGATAATCACTATTTAGTTTGATCTTGTACCACGCGCTACGGTAGCGCGCGGTAATGTAGACGAGTAGCGCCTGGTAGTGTAGACGATAATCACTATTTAGTTTGATCTTGTACCACGCGCTACGGTAGCGCGCGGTAATGTAGACGAGTAGCGCCTGGTAGTGTAGACGATAATCACTATTTAGTTTGATCTTGTACCACGCGCTACGGTAGCGCGCGGTAATGTAGACGAGTAGCGCCTAGTAATGTAGACGATAATCACTATTTAGTTTGATCTTGTACCACGTGCTACGGTAGCGCGCGGTAATGTAGACGAGTAGCGCGTGGTAATTTAGACGATAATCACTATTTAGTTTGATCTTGTACCACGCGCTACGGTAGCGAGCGGTAATGTAGACGAGTAGCGCGTGGTAATTTAGACGATAATCACTATTTAGTTTGATCTTGTACCACGCGCTACGGTAGCGCGCGGTAATGTAGACGAGTAGCGCCTGGTAATGTAGACGATAAACACTATTTAGTTTGATCTTGTACCACGTGCTACGGTAGCGCGCGGTAATGTAAACGATAAATACTATTTAGTTTGATCTTGTACCGCGCGGTACCACGCGGTCATAAGAACTTTATGCCTAACTTATGAGCCTTTAGGTACACAAAATGCCAAATTCTCATTATGCTAAAAGCCAAAATGCATTTTATATTTTTGCCACATACTAAACCGAACGTTCATAACCAGTTAGTGCTTTTTCACACGTCTCGGTTACCGGGTAGCCGGCGCCGGGTACCCGGCGGCGAAGAGTATGACCGTGTACTTTAGCTTGTACACGTACCGGCGACAACGGCAGGCAAGTTGCCGTCGGATGCACGCCCGATCCACCACTGTGCGTCCGGTCGCTGCCTACCGGTAAGCCGGCGGCCGGACTCACTGTGGTGTATGGAACACGCTGTAAGCTTTGTGTGATGTGTATGGCTCCACGTATATACCTAGTCAGGTCATAAATTCTGTCACAGGTTTAATATAAAATAATTGAAACAAGTTTATTCATTATGTAACCATTTATATACCAAAATGAACTTAACAAAACATAGATTCTTATGACACTAAAGTTTATTCAAAATGACCTCCGTGATTTTGAATACAGGCCTTCAATCTGCGCGGCCAGTCGTCTATCGCAGCACGAACGAGGTCCATGTCAATATCGGCGGCTGCCTTAATCAAGGATGTCTTGAGTGACTCCAAATTGGGATGAGGCTTTGAGCACGCCTTTTCCTCCAAGTGTTGCCATATCTTGTAATCTAACGGATTCAAATCTGGACTGGAGGAGGGCCAGTCTTCGTGCCGGATGAAGTCGATTTCACGCGCCGCCAGCCAGTACGCGTCCTGATACCGTGAGTGTTGTGTGTCGGAATCGAGTTATGGTCGAGAATGAAACCGGTGGTAGTAATAGAATTAGCGAATTCATTCCTAGAAAGAGACTAAGAAAGAGGGTAGATCGTTATATCTGCCAATAACTACCTACTCGCAAAGACTTCAGTTTACCCGTGATCATGGCGCATGCAACTGCGCCGAAATATCGAGATACTCAAATACTCACAAATCATGGTAAATATCTCGTTTTTAGTACAAATAGTGTTCATAACCATGATAGTTTCAAAAGTTGTTTTATTATTAATTTTCTTTTTAAAGGTAAGAGCTGACATGTTGAAGCTTGTAAATAATAAAATAAATAAATAAATAAATATTGCTGGACATTTCACACAGCGCTATCTAGCCCCAAACTAAGCAGAGCTTGTACTATGGGAACCAGATAACTGATAGAATACTTATATACATTTTTTTTGTAAATACATACTTATAATATATAGTGAAACAACCAGACCCGGAACAAATATTTGTACATCATGCAAACATTTGTTCCGCGACGGGAATCGAACCCGCTACCTCCTGCGTCTCAGCCGGGTATTCGCCCACTGCGCCACGGAGGTCGTCGAATTAATTAATTAATCATTTAATCTTTATTTGTTTTTTTCTATGTAACTACTTGTAACCCTGACTAAAATTGCATGCGATAAACGCTGATTATGGACGAACTCAAACTGTATCACTAACCATCTGTTACTAACCCGTATTCGCAACAAATATTTGATTTGATTGATTGATTCTTTATTAAATTACCACACATACAGAAATAATACAAACATAAGTACTAGGCTAGAATACACAAGGCAATACAATGGCTGGCTCAAATATCGCTGAAAGCGATCCCTTCCCGGCAACCTTTGGATGGAGCGAAATTTACGAAGATACAGAGTGCGGTGTACTGTGTAGAATACATTTACACATATATTAGGTATAATAAAAAAATACGACAAAGATTTAATCCTAATACTTACAAAATAGACCAATATATATGTATACTATATACATATTTTGACGTTCTCCGTAGTGCAGTGGGCGAATAGCCGACTGAGACGCAGGAGGTAGCGGGTTCGATTCCCGCCGCGGAACAAATGTTTGCATGTTCTACATATGTTTGTTCCGGGTCTGGTTGTTTCTCTATATATTATAAGTATGTATTTACAAAAAAAATGTATATAAGTATTCTATCAGTTATCTGGTTCTCATAGTACAAGCTCTGCTTAGTTTGGGGCTAGATAGCGCTGTGTGAAATGTCCAGCAATATTTATTTATTTATTTATATGTCATTTGTAGTAAAAATCGGATGTGGTTTGACGGTGAGGTGAGTGAGGAGGAGGCCACTGAGGTAAATGAAGGAACACCGGTGGGTTTTTAATCGGTACCGTTTCAGCTCTCCTCGAGTTGGAAGGCATGAGTAAAAAAAATTCCCATCGTAAAAAAAGGGATCGCTGTAACTGGTTAGGTTACCAACAACTAAATAAATCCGAGCTATGCCACTTGCCACGCCTATGTGATATCAGATTCAATGGGAAACCACTTTAATTAATTGCCCAGGACAGTCAACATTTATTTTATTTTATATATAACATACAGCACACAAAACATAACACATTCACATTTCACTGGTGGTAAAGCTTTTGTGAACGAGCTCGAGGAAGTGGGCACCACCGCCTTACCTTTATCTGCCGCCAAATAGCAGTACTTGTGCTGCTGTGTTCCGGTTAGATGGTAATGGTATGTTCCTGTAATTACTGGCATAACAGCTAAGTCCTATAGTATGGCAACGTATCCACATAGATTTCAAGACAACATAATAGCTTGTTTTGAATTCTTATGTGGATATCCATGGGCTGCAGTAGCCACTTAACATCTGGTGGACTGCATGCTCGTTTGCCATATAAGTAGTATAAAAAAGTATCTCCGTATAGAAAACATTCAGCAAATATGAAATAAACACATTATACAAAAATTTAACTAAAAAATTTGGAAAACAAAGAAAACAAAATAACAAAAATATGCAGTGCTTAATAAATCTTCTTTTAATTTTTTTTATAAAAACACATATTATTAGGTTGGGGAAAAAGTTTCTTCGCATTTTTTAAGAAAATTTAAAACATTTTTTAATATAGTTTATTTACATTTAACTAAAGTGTGTAAGTACCATTTTGTTCGATAACTTTTTGCCATCTTGTAGGTAGGGACATGATCCCATTGCTAGAGAAATTTTGGGGCTTCTGATTAAAATACCGCGACAAGTAGTTTTGGCAGTCCTCTCGTGATGTTAACCTGACACTGCCTAAAGAATTCTGAAGAGACCGATGCAGGTAGAAATCTGAAGGTTCAAGGTCAGGACTATACGGCGGATGCATTAATACCTCCCAGCCAAACTCGCTTAATTTTTGCTGAGTGGCTAAAGATGTGTGAGGTCAAGCGTTATCATGATGAAAAACCACACCTCTTCTGTTGATTAATTCCGGCCGCTTTCTCTCAACTTCTTGCTTTAATCTCATCAGTTGTTCGCAGTAGAGTTCAGAATCGGTGATCCTGCCTGGTGGTAACAGCTCATAATGAATAATGCCCTTCCAATCCCACCACACACACAGCATCACCTTGTTGCGAGTTAACCCGGGTTTTGTTTGACCACGACCTTTTTCGCACGTTCTTGTCGTACGTGATCCACTTTTCATCACCAGTTATCAGCTTCTTCAAAAACTGTTTTGTGGTCAATTCCCAGTTTTTCAGCTACGTCGTAACTACTGATATGCCGATCTTTCTCCACTTTTTCAAAAATGCCATCAATTTTATCCGTAATAGGGCGACCAGAGCGACGTGCATCTTTGAAATCCAAATTTCCGGATTGAAAACGCTTAAACCAAATTTGTGCTACTCTCACAGACACTGCACTAGGTCCATAAACAACGCAAATTGTTATTTTTACCTTTTTTGTAGTAAAATTTTAAAATGTATCGAATTTCTTCAGTAGATTTTTCTTCACTCATCTTTACAGTACGAAAAACAAATAAAAATCACACATTTTCCTAATTTGAATTTGGAATTATCTTCTTTAAAATTTAAACTTTGAATGATACCAAAACCAGCCAGATACAAATAGTATAGCCAAAGAGATTTTATTACAAGTTCATACATACTATAATGCGAAAAGACTTTTTCCCCAACCTATTACATTGGTATGGTTGACTAACGCATTGTGTAGGCGACATACTCTGACCAGCAGATTATAGAAAGACTAGCTTCCGCCAGCGGCTCCGCACGCGTTGTTTGCCAACAAAAAGTAGCCTATGCGGTAATACAAGTTTTCATCTACTTACATACCAAATTTCTTCGAAATTGGTTCAGCCGTTACGACGGGATTGTGTAACAAACAAACATCCAAACTTTCGCATTT
The DNA here is from genome assembly GCA_918857605.2 of Philereme vetulata. Lineage (NCBI taxonomy): Eukaryota > Metazoa > Arthropoda > Insecta > Lepidoptera > Geometridae > Philereme > Philereme vetulata. The sequence goes on along the minus strand of OU975427.1, from coordinate 5,288,812 downwards.
ACAATATTAGTGTGATGTTTTGTTCGGATATACATTGAAGGCGAAGGAGAGATAAATGGATTACGGCATCTCTTCCTCCATCTTCCATTCACATGGTTGGTGGGGTCAGCTTTCCTGGTCGTTCTTCTCCACTTCGCTCTATCCTCGACGTCGTCACCAGAAACGGCACTCTCTCATGTTCTTTGACACTACATCCCTCCACATTGTCTTGGATCTTCTTTATTCTTTACTAGCTGACACGCCCGCGGCTTCGCACACGTTTTTCGTAAAACATTACTCTCCTGCGCAGTCAGATAATCGATCTTTTTGACATATACAATTCCGTAGTACATTAATTAGATGTAACTCGTAAGGTTTAGCCAGCATTTGCGATTTGAGCGCACAAAAATATATTTTTCAGCTTTTCTGTACTATTAAATGTATGTATTATACATTAAACCTTCCTCTTAAATCACTCTGAATCTATTGCTCTATCTATCTCTATCTATCTCCGAATCTTGAATCTATTGCTGAAAACTGCATTAAATCCGTTGAGTAGTTCCAAAGATCTAAAGCGAACAGACAGCGGAAGCGACTTCATTTTATACTATGTATAGATTGTACACACAAAAACAGCTTACTAAATGGACATGTACGAGTACAAAGGTGAACTTAACACTAAAAAGAGTTTTCTTCCAGTAAACCTTTGAAGATTTATAAATCTTCGACCGGGGATGGAAAGTTGTAGTGCCAAATTCCTTACGTAGTCAGGCTCTAATCCTCACTCGCTCCGATCGTCTGAAAATTTGATGCTGAAAACCCCAGTTCATAGAACTAGATTCTATGATGATTCCTTTACCGTTCAAGCAACACGTCTTTGGAATATATTACCGGTCTCAATACGGCAAGCTCCATCATTAGCCACGTTTAAAACAAGAGTGATAAGATTGTATCTCTCAGAAACGTCGTAGTATCGCTATAGGTATGTATGTATCTATGTTTATGTATATATGTTTTTTAATTAATTTATTTGTTGTAGGTATATTTATGTATATTGTTTTATTTTATTGTGTTCAGCACTCTCTTAAAATTTAGTTTTTGTTTTGTTAATGTAGGTAGGTACACCCCCCTCCATTATTGTAATGTTACAAAAGCCCTCTCCAGCCAAAGGTTGTCTGGAAGAAATCGTTTCTAAGCGATAATACCACCCATTGTACTTGTTGCTTTGTGTATTTTTATTTTTGTCTGTTTCTTTTGAACTGTACAATAAAGTAGTTTCATTTATTCATTCATTCAGGTGGCCTCCTTTTCACAGGACCGTAACAATCCAGCAGACTCTCCTGCATCTTGTCAGCGATGTCGCGCACAATCCGGCTTCCTCGAACGTACATCTAAAGAGATCGCCAAGCCAACAAACTAGCAACGAGTTGAGAGAAGCCGTGTCCTGTCGCGTGTTTGCTAGTTCATGTAATATTCGCTTTGTTTTGTCACGGTATAAAAACTTATTGCACTTCGATAAAGAGTTTCACAATATGTATTTTCAATTGAAGCAAAATGTGATTTGGAATCAATATGAATTTGTACAGCTTTCTGTTTCTAGGTAAGAATAACATTATTAACAGGGTGAATTTGTAAACAGTCAATAAATTATAAAAAGGGCTATGTAATTATTTTTGTTTCAATCCATGAATTAAGTTGAAAATCCATAATACACTGAAGTGCATTTATAAACACTGGTCTATAAACAGTATAGTTTTTTTTGTGTTATTTGTGGGGAAACAGGCTTACGGCCCACCTGATGGTAAGCGGTCACCGACGCCTATTGACACTGGCTACACCCGGGGTATTGTCGATGCATGCGTTCCCTACCCTGTAGAAACTTCTTAACATTTCTCTCGAAGCGTGCCATGTCGTAGCTTAACGGGAAAACCACAGATGGTAGCTCATTCCATATTGGAGTGGATACCCAATTGTCGATGATATTGTGGATGAGCTTTATAACGTTGCCGAGAAGTGCGGTGGTAAAATCTCGACGACGAGATCAGATCGGATAGCACCTCAAAATATTCCTCCATTATATAGGCGGTAGAAAACACTGAGCGATCCGATGTCACGGCGTTGACTCAGCCTGTCGGCGAGTTTGGGATCGCCGATGATTCTAATGGCTCTTCTCTGAAGGGAGTCAAAACTAAGCAAGTGGTACTTTGGAGCTCCGTGCCAAAGATTGCGCTTTATACACCAATAGCCGTTGTTGTGCCTTAAAATACTATTTAGCACGGTTTAGGACTCCAAGTTTTTTGAAACGGTGGATTTTTTGTTTCAATTCGGTTCCCACAATATTTGATTTTGATCTTTTCAGCATCAAATGACTTATTATTTTATTTTCTAGCAATAGTTTGCGCTGACGATGAAGCTGAATCAAAAAAACGTTTTGTCTATGTTAGCTCCGACGATCAAGATACGAATGCAAACAAAGAAATCGTTAGGCTAGCTGAGCTGATCCAATTAAATGAAGATTCCACCAAAAATGAAGCTGAAGACAAAAACCAAGACACAAACATCTATAAAGAAACAGCAAAACTAGCCAATCTAATTCATCTAGTAAACACAGACGCTAGAAATAAAGCTAACAAGAAGCGTTTTGACGAAAGCTTAACTAAAAACACTAATATTCACAAAGAAACCACAAATCTGGCGAAGCTTATTCATCTGGTGAATAAAGATGCTACTGAGAAAAATCCTTTCGACAAAAGCTTAACGAGACAAGACGGTGACATAAATAGAGGACCGTCAGTACTGGCTAAGCTAATCCATCTGGTAAATAGAGAAAAATTGAATAATAAAGGTAATAACCATATCGACACACTTAGATTGCCGAAACACGAAGAAGTTAACTTAAACGATCAGAAAATAAATATAAAAGACGACGAAATAATAGCTGCGCTGATCGATCTGATCAAACTACAACGAGAAGAAGACAGAAAAGATGGCTCAAATCAACGTAAGTTAAAACTTTATTTAAATATACTACCTCCGTGGCGCAATCGGCAAGGAACAAATGTTTGCATGTTCTATAGATATTTGTTCCGGGTCTGGGTGTTTTTCTATATATTATTATACGTATTTATTTACAAAAAAAGTATATAAGTATTATATCAGTTATCTGGTTCCCATAGTACAAGCTCTGATTAGTTTGGGGCTAGATAGCGCTGTGTGAAATGTCCAGCAGTATTTATTATTTCAAATGTTGTATAGTACGTTAAGTTATACCTGCATATGTATGCACTTAGTTTATTTAGTTATTTTTTTTATTGAGGATATGGATTAAGTTATGTTAATTTGAGTATTCATAAGTTACCCCCAGTCCAGCTTTCTTCGCCTGAGGTACAGGTTTTCCTAGTTCAGGCAATGCATAAAATGTTACTTAAAAGTAGATATTATTCCGTATTGTTAATCTTAGCAATATGAAAAATGAATAAATATCGATCTACAGATATTTGTTCTGGGTCTGGTTGTTTCTCTATATAATATAAGTATGTATTTACAAAAAAAAGTATATAAGTATTATATCAGTTATCTGGTTCCCATAGTACAAGCTCTGCTTAGTTTGGGGCTAGATATCGCTGTGTGAAATGTCCAGAAATATTTATTTATATATTTATAATTGTTTCATGTGTCATTTTGTGTGTACCAAATAAATGATTATTTTATTCTATTCTACCAAAAATTTATTATAATCCGTGCTAAAAAAAGCGGATAAAAAAAGGTGATATAAAAAAAAGCTTTTTCAGAATTCGACCAACAGGTCAGAAATGACGACCTAAAATCAATTATGAGGCTTAGTCAGAGCAATTACGAGTATATGCCTGAGAGTACCATGTTCAGAATCCACGTCATCAGTAATCCGGAAGTTTTGAAGGAGTTTATGAAGAAAATCAGGAAAAAGTGAGCTCGATCATAATCTTTTTTCGCAACTTTGTTTTTTTTAGGGTTCCGTACCCAAACGGGTTGGTAAAACGGGGCCCTATTACTAAGACTCTGCTGTCTGTCTGTCCGTCTGTCACCAGCCTAGTTAGACATTTGAAATTTTCACAGATGATGTATTTCTGTTGCCGCTATAACAGCAAATAATAAAACAGAATAACAAAAACATTTAAGGGGGGCTCCCATACAACAAACGTGATTTTGTTGCTCGTTTTTGCTCGATAACAGGTAGGCGCTTGAAATATTCACAGAATATTGAGTTATATTTTTCACTTTAAAAAATATTTAACTTAAAATAAATATTTAAAGGAGGCTTCCATTCAACAAACGTGATTTTGTTATTTTGTTTGCCGTTTTATAGATAATTTTACGGAACCCTTCGTGCGCGAGTCCGACTCGCACTTGGCGGTTTTTTATTGTATTACTCTCTTGCTAGTACCTACACGAATCACTGTTGTCTACTGAGCTCTGACTAACTTCATTTCAAAAAGTTATCCAGCAACTTTTTATCCCATATTTTGAGGCTAAAGTTTGCTAGATTTTGGAATTACGAGTACGTATTTTTTCATAATCTCTAGCTTATCTAATTCATATTCGTACAATTTTAGAGAATACAGAATGTATATTTTTACAGATCACGCCGACTTTTATTCAAACAAGGTGATTTGAGAAGCAATTTCAAAGAATTTATGATAAATCTAAGAAGAAATGCCATATTTCGTCTTGACGGTAATTAACTTTGTTGCGAGCTGAGAGTTCGGGATAAAATAACGAAAATCAATCTAAACAAAATAACACTTATGCCACACTAAAACGATAAATACACGAACTTAATCACAAGTAATCACAACACAATAATTCACAACACGGTTGCACAATAAACCACTAAAAGTCACCGAAATATTCGCACTTATTGCCAAAACCAGACTCTGCGGCCGTATCTACGCTCTATTTATACCGCACGCAGTTACATGATGCTTCGAGAACGTTCTCAATGGTTCCACTGGTAACTAGAAAAGTGTAGGTATTTCGATCGACTACTATTTCTTATTCTGTGTAACTGTAGGTATAACGTAGTATGTTGGTATATTCCACACCAAGTATTACCTATTCTGTGACACAGTAGGTATAACTTCGAGAAGCTGACTATTATTTATTCTGTAACAGCCTCGGCGTAAGAATAATATTAAATCCCATACAAAATAGTATCTAGTAGTATCTTGAAGTCCTTTTATCATATTATTTACACTCAAGATAATTTGGCGTAACTTTTCATCACGAACGCGAGGAATTAAAAGTCTTTTATAACAGTTGGTCTTGAGCGGGACACTTGGCTAGACGTGGTGATGACAGATGAAGCAGGACAGTACCAGAATAGTGGCCAAGGAGCGGGTATAGAAGGGTAGGACGTCCAGCAGCGAGGTGGGTGGACGACATCGTAAGGGGAAGGCTTACGAGTACAATGGGTGAGACTAGCGCAGGATCTTGGTGGATGCTACAAACTTGGGGAGGCCTATACCCAACAATGGGTGAAGTCAGGCTGTGGATGATGATGATGATAACAGTTTGTTGCTAAAAAATTGTGTTCCCTGGCTGTTTCGGGCAGTTAATGAACTGTTTTCTAAAAGAAGAACAAAAAAATGTATGTGACCTTTTTAGGAAAAATATAAAAATAACATCATTTATTTCAGTATTCTCATACATTTTTCTGTTATTTACCTAATTTGGCCGTTTGTCCGCCGCCACCGTCACCGGGACGTCACCGAGAACGAGATGACGGCGCTGATTGTTTCTCTATTATAGTATGCAGTTACAAAAAAAATATATAAATATTCTATCGGTTATCTGGTTCCCATAGTACAAGCTCTGCTTAGTTTGGGACTAGATAACGCTGTGTGAAATATCCAGCAATATTTATTTGTTTACCTATTATTTAACCATTTTTAAAATTTTTCTATAGCAGGTTCTAGAGAAAAGTCTGTTGAATCAAACCACAAGACCAAAGGTATTTCAAACTCTTCAGAAAATGAAAATGACAAGTTCGATACGAAAAAATCAGATGATCGCGTAAAAAATAATGATGATAATGGCTACAATGATCATGATGGAAAAGATTCAAAAAGAAAGAAGAGAAAAAACAATGATTTGCGTCAGAACAATGCTTTGGATATCATCACAAAACAATTTAACTGGAATAATGAAAAGCCTAGATACAAAAACAAAAATGATGATTTTCCTAAATATAAAAAAGATTCAAGAGAAAACACTCATCAGATGAAAATAAAGAAAGTTACAAAGAAATTAAATGATGATTTGAATAAAAAAATTAAAAGTTATGATGATTGGGATTCAAAAATTACAAAAGCTGAAAAAACATTTGACGATTGGCCTACAGACAAGAATACAAACAAACGCAAAAAACACTGGAACAAAGACATAAAGAAGTCAAATAAAAAACAATTTAATGATCTTGATGCAAGTTACGAAAGACCAAAAAAAATAAAAGAAAAAAGCAATTATTGGGATTTCCCCTCTGAAATAACTACAAAACAATGGAAAAAGCAACCTAAAGCAGTTTGGAATAATGACTATTACGACAAACCTAGGCCGAAGAAATCACGTGCTAGTTATAATCACCGTGGATTGATCGGAAGAACTCCAATACCCTTCATTGGAAAAAGAGGAATTTATGTAGAGAATTAACCAACAAATACAATCGAATACCACCATTAACCCCTATTTTATTGTTTTATCAAATGTCTTTATTAACAGAAATTTATAAATAACAAAATATCGCTAAACACAGTCTAAGTCAAGTCAAAGTCACAATCTTTTATTCATTAAAATCACAAGGATCACTTCGAAACGTCAATTGTACTGCCTGTTCCTTCGCGACCAAGCCAGGAAAGAAATGCTGGTTGTTTTTTTAATGATCCTTTTACAATACATAACAATACAGGAAATAAATTACGTCTAAATTGTAACATTTTGAACGAGTTGGAACAATTTCAATCCCAAGCTTCTCTATCATCTAAATAATCCGATATTTTATAGTAGGCTTTTTTATAAAGATTTTGTTTAATTGCGTTTTTAAATTTGTTAATTGTCAATTTTTGTATATCACTTGAGAGTTTGTTATAAAACACCTTGCCCATTACACGATTTACTAACTTTATGGAGTCTACAAGGGGCAACAGCGAGTTTATCTTTATTTCTAGTATTAAAATTATGATTATCGCTATTTTTCTTAAACAAATTAGTATTTTTGTGAACGTACATCAGATGTTCATAGATGTATTGACAAGGGAATGTCATAATATTTATTACTTTAAACTTATTTTGGTCACTTAGTTTTGGTATTTTAAACATCTAATAATCCATTGACTCGACAGGCTGACGCCTGCTGACGCTCTAAAAGTCCTTTGACAAAATTGTCATCAATAACTATTTCACGTTGTAAATCTAGAATTTATATAATGCTTTTTATATGGGGTTAGCTTGTTAAACATAATTTTATGAGCACTTTGTCTATCACACATTTTTAATTTTTAGTTGTAAGTATCAAGTATTTTTATTTTATTGTATTTTTTTTTAATATTTAATAACGTGCACAAAACAGAATACAACCAGTAAAGTTTTTTTTTATTTTTAGGTTTCCGTACCCAAAGGTTAAAACGGCACTAAGGCTCCGCTGTCTGTCCGTCTGACTGTATGTCCGTCTATCTGTCCGTCTGTCACCAGGCTGTATCTCATGAACCTTGATAGTTAGACAGTTGAAATTTTTACAGGTGATGTATTTTAGTTATTGATGTAACAACAAATGCTAATAAGAGAATAAAATAAATATTTAAGAAGGGCTCCCATACAACAAACGTGATTTTTTTGCCGTTTTTATAGATAATGGTACGAAGCCCTTCGTGTCCGACTCGCACTTAGCCGGTTTTTTATTTTATTTAGCCTATGCTGTCCCACTGCTGGGCAAAGGCTTCCCCCTCATCTCTCCACTTATCTCCTGTACCAAATCCCGCCAGGCCTTCCACGGTGTGGTTTTCCATCCACCGGGATCCATCCAGTTACGAACTTAGCCCACCTATCTGATTGCATACGGGAGACATGATCCGCCCAATCCCACTTTAACTTCGCAGCCTTGATAACGACGTCAGCAATGCCGGTCTTTGAGCGCAGCGAGGTGTTCCGAATCCTGTCTGTTGTCTCTTGACACCCAAAATGCTGTAAACATAAATTGACATCCTTTTCCGCCCAAGCTGTCCGATTATGGAACGCCTTGCCGGTGTCCATTGGGAAATCCCCCTCACCTTCCGTACTTAAAACTAGACTCAAAAACTTTTATTTTCATGAAGAGTCGTGATTTATCTGATCTCTAATATTAACAATATATGTTTATGTATGCAAGTACATATTTATTTATTTTTATTATGATATTTATTTATTTAAAATTATCTATGTACCTAATATGTATGTACCTACTTATATAACTATATAAGGTTGAGTAATTTTTCTTTATATATTATCAAGTTTATTCTTTTTACACCTCGGCCAATCTTCCATTAAGCAATGATCCTCTCCATCGAAAGGTTGTCTGGAGGAGATCGCTTTGTTAAGCGATAATACCGCCCATTATGCTTACATTTATTTGTTTATTTCTTTATATGTGTTGTGTCTAGCTTGTAAGGTATAATAAAGAAATTTCATTCATTCTTGAACTTTTGTAAAGACAATAATACTAGAAAATGATGACGTATTATTTGTGAAAAACCACAGGGCGAACGGGTTGAGGAAGGTATATCGAGACCTAGGCTCCCAACAGCCCAAACAACAAGAACAAAAAAATGCTGGATGATTTTTTTCGGAAAATGTCATCTATATTTTTTGATAGACCGAAACGAGATTTCTAAATCAACTTGGGCAAATCGGCATTGTATGTATGTATGTTTGTTTGTTTGTCCGAGGATAACTTTCGAAGCGTTGATCTGATCAACCTGAAACTTGATACATAGGTAGGTAGTGATGGAACAATTTTGGTGTGACTAAATGAGCTAAAATGTTAGGGGGTTGTTGAGATATTGGGGTTCAAAACGGGTAAAAAAATGAGGCTAACTGATCAAGTGGGACGTCAAATGAAAGGTATGTATTGGAACATTTAGACTCTGTTTTTATTTTTCATAAATTCTTTATAGTTTTTGAGTATAATAAATACTGAATTTTGACAAAATTCACAGGGTACACCAGTGACCCCACAATACTGTAATTTGGTATGCGTGTAACTTAAGTGACATAAATATAGGCAAAAGTCTGAAATCCAGAATAACTGTAATTTGTACCCCAAAAAAATGTTGAATGAAACTGTACGGGTAGGTCATGTAATTGGTTACATATTTCGTGGGTCAAAGATTAAGTCCGGCTTGCACAATGATCCCTAAACGTATTTAGCGACTAAACATGATCAAATTTTACATATTTATTTTATGTACTAGCTGTTGCCCGCAACTTCGTACGCCTTACACTACTAAATGAGAAATGAGTACTAATTTATCACACCATCACATTAATTTATGTGATGGTGTTCAGTGAGGATGTTTGTTTATTTTTTTGTACTCAATCACGTCGTAACGGCTGAACCGATTTCAATGAAATTTGGTATGTACGTAGATTTTAACCTGAGTTAACTTACTAATTAACCTGCTACTTTTTTCCCTTAAATCAGGTATACAAATTGCAGCTACATAAACGTCGACTTGCAGTCCACTCCCTTTAAGTTTAATATTGTCGCAATGGTGAGCCATACAAAACGCTAGCCTGACTGACTTCCGCCAACTCTCTGCATGTTAGTTATAGGCGCAATCAAGAGTCATAAAAAAATCTTAGCTGTTACCAGCGACTTCGCGCACGTTGTTCTATGGTGTAAATATACATACAGCTAATTTTAAGAGACCAGAGACAAAAGAGATTTAAAGAGACAAGAGTGAGAATCTAACCAGAAAGTGCAGGCTGAAAAACACGACGTAGCTGAAAATTTGTTATCACTCATCATTGCGACCCTATTTACCTTATAGAGGGAGGGCTAGAAGATGCTGCGCTCGCTTCAATTTTTTCGACTTATCATTCAACCCTATCGTTAGATAGATTAGTGTTTTTGTTGTGAGTTGGTTAGGGGACGCTGCAATTTTTACAATGTTGCATGGCTGATCATTGGGACCCTGGGAAGTGAGGACGCTGTGTTGGCTGAAAACTAAAGCAATGGGCTGCGGGACGCTGCGGTAGTTGTATATTTTTTTGCCTTACCTAATTTGTAGTGGGTTGAGTGGGGCACGATGCGTTTATTATGCCTATTTATCTAAATGAGGGTGGCTGCGCTAGCCAATTTATTTTTATGACTAATAATTGCGACCCAATTTATCTTATAAAGATTAGGCTGGTGGATTCTGCGATAACCAATTTTTTATTACTCATTGTTGCGGCCCCATGTGACTTGTAGTTTGTTGTACTTAGTTGGTTGGGGGCACGCTACGTATCCTGGTATCGTCATACATCTTAAACAAATAATTTAAAAGAACCGAAACACGACCGTTCTACTCATATCCATTAAGGAATTCTGTTGATTACCTGTTGGCTCCATTATCCCTGGTCCTCAAAACTAACAAAAAATAAATAACAGAATAATTGTATATTTGACGACATTTAAAACGACACCACACTCAAATTTTTCATATAAGAGGTCTTTTTTGACCTTGGGTTCCTGAAAATATTTAAAATCTAGCACCTACTTCTAAAACTTACCTTAACTATCTCAAAATACTTTGAAATCTGGCTAAAAAGAAAAATGAGATTTGGTTGGCAAACAAAGTGGTCTTGTACCATTTTTCAGGAAAGTTGCTGAAAGCGTTGAAATATCTGCTTGTTTATTATATTAGGAGATTTTACATTTAAAATTTAACCGGTGTACTACTAACGTTACCTGAAAAATAGACTATTTTTGTTTTATTTAAAACTCTTATTTTGAACCCATTGGGGTGCAAATGTCTAAAAATCCTTTCTGAGTCCACCCGCGCAACCTAAAAAGAACACACTCTCTATATTTCAAGACTCTAAAATCAGCGGTTTAGGCTGTGCGTTGATTTTCAGTCATTCTGTCAGTCCCGTAACGATTATTTAATATATTGATGATGATAATGATGGTAATGATCAGTCTATTTCCCCGTCTCAGACGCTGGTAGTCAATTGTATCGTGAAAGGTCTCGCAGATACAATTCTAAAGAATCCAAACACGATACATCTACTGTTACCCATTAAATAGTTCTGTAGGTTCTCTCCTGGCTCCATCATCAGACCCTGGTGGTCTTACCATGATAAAATATTTCATTACTTACATATAAAAAGCATTTAAGCAAAGTTATACGTTCGTCAATGCAAATGACATTGTTTTAGAACAAACTACAACATCCCTTTTCAACCCTATGGGATGATTTTAAGATAGAATTACTACCCCATGTTTCATTATGTACTTTGCTTAGTATTAAAGTAAAGTTTTAAGTCCATTAACCCTAGAAATAATGTTTTGCCCTACAGTTCAACACCCGTTTTCACCCACCCAGGGGATGAATTTTGAAAAACAAAAAAATACCATTTCTCTAATTTTTGTTGAAAAATATATTCGCCAAGTTTCAAGTTTTTAAACCCAAGAACCACGGTTTTTCATACAACTGTAAAAACCTCTTTTGTCCCCCTTAGGGGATGAGTTTCCAATAATCCGTTCTTAGTGTTCACTTTCACACCACAAAGAACATACCGTACAAATTTCAAGTCTCTAGGAGTAGCGGTTTGGGCTGTGCGTTGTCTATATGTCAGTCAGTCAGGACAACGATTCTTATATATTAGAGAAGATTTACGTTTTGTCGTAATTTTACATCTTAGCAATATGAAAAATGAATAAAGATTTATTTATTTATTTGTTTGATTTGACAACTCCTTAAATCATATTTAGCCACTAGTTATATACGTTTAGGTATCGTTGCGTGAGTCGCCCTAAGAATATTTTCTTTTGTGTTTTGGGAGACTCGCGAGATCTCATTTCGGAGCGAACCACTAGTTATCTAGTTTAATTTTTATTTTTAAGTCTTATCATCCAGCCGGTTGCTACGAGCTACGCTTTCTCCATTTAACCCGACTGAACATAGGTTACAAAGGTCACAGGCACCTGTGACCTTACTAACCTATGTTCAGTCGTCGTATATTATTTTAGAAAATTGACGAATCTTTTCATTCCGTCGCTGTACATGCTCGATGTTTTTCATCAAAGAAAAACGACAAGGAATTAAGTTCACGCGAATGCAGTCGCGGGTAAACAAGTCGTAGGTTATACGAGCGTCACAAATAGTATTTTTGTAAAAATTTGCAGCTGAAATTACCAGTTGTATGCTCATGTTATTTACTTTGTGAGTTTTACATAATCAAAATCGGTTTAAATACTTACTTATAATATATTTAATTTTAATTGACCGAGCGAGCGAAGCGTCTCAGATTCGAGAATAGAATAGTATAATTATTTATTGTACACCAGGAATACTTAAAAAAACTAATTTATGTTAAATATAATACAATGGGCGGCCTAATCGCTGAAAGCGATTTCTTCCAGGCAACCTTTGGATGGAATGTAAAGAGCGAAGCAATAATGGACAGCGGTGCACAGAGTATATTTACAAATGAAAGAAATTAAAAAAATATATATCTACATGGGACACACTAAAAGTTTTGCACTTCTAGCAAATCGGAACCATTTGAATTTCGAATGTTATATTTTTCGAAACGTTGCAACCTTCTTAGTATAAACAAAAAATTGACGGGAAATCATTTGTCAATTGTTTTTATCACACATCAAGTACGCAACGAAAATGGGATTAAGTCGAAAAAATTTTAGAGCGATGATTTTTTTTGATTTTAAAAGTTCTCTCTCTCCGCAAGACTGTGCCGCTCGTCTTCAAAATGCTTTTGGGAGAGCAGCACTTTGTTTGAGCACCGTAAGGCGATCGATGGTTTGCTGAATTTGAGAGAGGTCGGATTTCTTTACATGACGAATTTCGTGAAGGGCGGCCTTCAACTGCCGTCAACGAAAATAATGTGGCTATTGTTAAGCGGCTAATTGAAGAAAACCCGCTGATTACCTATGAGACAATTCGAGCACTATTGGGGATTGGTGTGGGCCAAATTAAGAAAATTTTACACAAAGAATTGAAAGTTTGGAGACTGTTGTCGTTGGATCCCTCATGAACTGACAGCGGAGCAGAAGCGGGCTTGCGTGGAATGGTGCTCACAGATGCTACTGAAGTACGACCACGGACATTCTAATGCTGTTTATGACATTGTCACAGGAGTCGAAACTTGGATTTATTGTTTTGAACCCGAAAAAAAAACAGCAATCTTGTGAATGGGTGTTTGAAAATGAGAACAGGCCAACTAAAGTGAGGCAGGCGAGAAACGTTGGTAAAAAATGATCGCGTTTTTTTCTCAGCTACGGGTCCCATCTGCACAATTCCACTTGAAGATCAAAAGAGTGTTAATTCCGAGTGGTATTCTAGATAGATAGATAGATAACTCTTTATTGAATTACCACACAAACAGAAATAATACAAAAATAAATACTAGGCTAAAATAATAAGGCAAAACAATGGGCGGCCTAATCACTGAAAGCGATCTCTTTCAGGCAACCTTTGGATGTAGCGAAATTTACAAAGATACGGAGTTCTACCATTTGTTTATCCAGGGTGTTAGAAAAAGTTCGCGAAAGACGACTAAAAAGCCGCGTTCTCCTACATCGTGACAACGCTTTTTAACACACGGCCAACAAAACAAAGTCATTTTAAGCTTCCGAAAAAGTACACATAGCCCCAATCTAGCACACTGTGATTTCTGTATTTTCCCCAACATCAAAGATTTGATGAGAGGTTTCACTTTTACCAACTCCGAAGAGGCAGTGATAGCGTTCAATCAGCACGTAGAAAACATGCCTTCAGATCTGTGGTCCTCCTGTTTTAAAAAATGGTTTGATGCATGAAAAAATGTTTAAAATGTAAAGGAAAGTATTTTTAAAAGCAACAAACATAATATTTTGGTTATAACATGTTGTTTTTCTAAGTTACGCAAAACTTTTAGTGTGACCTACGTAATAAAATAACTGCACCTACTTATAATCCTTCGAGATTAGCCAAAAAATGTTTTTGCCCGTGTTTGTTGCCGATTTTGAAGAAAATTTGCACACAAGTTCCTTGATTTATTTAATGTTTTTTAGTCAATCGCAATTTTTGATAGAGTGAAAAAAGGGGGGAAGTTCGCTGTAGCGTTATTTATCGCCGGATTTCAATCAAATTTGAGAGGCAAACTAAGGACTTCATTTTACACAATTATATCCAAGAAAAAAAATGGGGTGGGGGGGGGGGGGGGGGGGAGTTTGCTGTAGCGTTATATATGGACGGATTTCAATTTTTGATTTTTTTTCGGAAAACTTATACCTACTTCTACCAAATAGATTACGCAGTCCTCTCTGCCTTCACGCGCGAGGTCTACTGTTCTCACAGAACCACTAGTTCAGTGGAGGCAATTTCAATGGAATTGTTCATCTAGACATTAGAATCGAAAGCCTTAAATATAGTATACCGAGCACAATGAGTTAATGCACATTGTGATCATCAACTCAAAGTGATCATTTTCCCGATATCATTTTTAGGGTTCCGTACCCAAAGGGTAAAACGGCACCCTATTACTAAAACTCCGCTGTCTGTCTCTGTCACCAGGCTGTATCTCATGAACCGTGATAGTTAGACAACTGAAATTTTCACAGATGATGTATTTTTGTTGCCGCTATAACAACAAATAATAAAATCAAAAAAAAAAATGTTAAAGGGGGCTCCCATACAAAAAACGTGATTTTATTGCCCGTTTTTGCTCGATATTGATAACGGCAACAGGTAGGCACTTGAAATATTCACATAATATTTAGTTATATATTCAATTTAAAAATAAATAATAAAATTAAAATAAAACAAACGTCATTTTTTTGCCGTTTTTATAGATAGTGGTACGTAACCCTTCGTGCGCGAGTCCGACTCGTACTTGGCCGGTTTTTTCAATTCATAATTCGTTTATTGTCTGTAAACCTAGGTACATAAGATGGTTGAGCTTAACAAAGAACTATACTAGGATTCGCCATTTTGGCGTACAAACATTACAATTAGTCACATATATTAAAACAGTAAAATTAAATCAAATACACAATTAATCATAAATGTCAAAGTTTTAAGATAAGTATCAGAAGTCAATAGTCTCAAGTACAGCCATGACCAGCATACAAGCATGCAAAATTATTAAACCATTATTATGCCTTAATTATCAGTTTAATAGAAATAAATTAAAAATATGTCAAGTCATTGCAATTTGTCCATTAAATATTCATCTATAGTGTAGTAAGCTTTTTGTAAGAGTAGTTTTTTAAGTTTTAATTTAAAGTCATGAATTTGGTCAATTTCTAATATATGTTTGGGTAGGTGATTGAATATTCTAGGTGCCATACAGAACACACTGTTATTATATAATGCTGTACTACTTTTAGGACAACAGATTTTGGAGCCATGACGTTGGCTTTTAAAGTTATTAAATAATGACATGTTCTTCTTTACAAATAAAGCTGTTTCATATATATACAGTGAGGGTAATGTCAAGATATTAAGGTCAACGAAAAAAGGCTTACAGCTGTCAGTTTGTTTTAATTTATATATTGCCCTCACACATTTCTTCTGCGCTTTGAAAACAGATTCCTTTCCAGTTGAATTACCCCAAAATATAATACCATACCTGAGTATTGATGCAGCATAACCATGATAGGCAGTGATAACTGTTGATGAGTTTGAAACTTTAGAGAGCATGTACAGGGCATAGGACTGTTGACTTAGTCTATGACACAAACTCTCGACATGTGAGCGCCAGTCAAAATTTGTAATCAATTTAATGTAATCGATTCAACGTCTTTAGATAAATCATTAATATAAATACGGGATTTATCACGTACCGTCTTATGACGAGGCGAGACGTTATTCGGAGCCGATCGCACTCACCCTGATGAAGGTTCACGAATTGAACCGAAGCATTGTCGGTCGAAACACCGATAAGACGGTACGTGATATATCCCGTATTTATAATAATAAATGAAATCAACCACGAACGTTTTCTAAGTAAAATCTTCAGATAAACTTTCCGTGAAAACAGAGCCCATTCACAATATTTTCCCACTATGTACTTCTGACCCAGCCTTTATAACTACTATTTTTTAGGGTTCCGTACCTAAAGGGTAAACGTCACCCTATTACTGAGGTTCCGCTGTTTGTCTGTCTGTCTGTCCGTCTGTCACCAGGCTGTATCTCATGAACCGTGATAGTTACACAATTGAAATTTTTACAGATGTTGTGTTTCTGTTGCCGCTATAACAACACATACTAAACACAGATTAAAATAAATAATTAAGGGGGCTCCCATACAACAAACGTGATTTTTTTGCTGGTTTTAGCTCGATATTGATAAGGGCAACAGATAGACGCTTGAAATATTCACAGAATATTTAGTTATATATTCACTTTAATAATAAATAATTAATATTAAATATAACAAATATTTAAGGGAGGCTCTCATACAACAACTTGATTTTTTGCTTTTATAGATACTGGTACGGAGCCCTTCGTGCGCGAGTTCGACTCGCACTTGGCCGGTTTTATTTTTATACGACACGGATATCGAACAATCTTTTGGCCCACCATGGGTGGTAATCATCGCCTATAACAAAGTATTGCCTCTTAGGTCACGCTTAGGCACCTTAAGAACGTGCCGATAGCGATAATCATAATTTTAAGAATCCGTTCCCATATCTGCCGCTGTCAAGTTTAGGTATTTACGAAGTCCGGCAGGCACGCGACTCTTAAATGCGCGGCTACCTATTTATAAGACAAATAAATTTTGATCCTCTGTCATGTCGATCGAATGAAAATGTTTATTTATACTCTATTGTGTATCTTCGTATCTTCATTTGTATTATACAGTTTTTATTATTTTATTTGTTAAGCGCTTGACCACTTAGGTATTCATCTGATGGTAAGGTCGAAGAAGGAGCGAGCTTGTCTAGATAGAACCTGTTCACTCTGGACTTGAAGACTCCGAGATTATAATGATTTCTCCAAGATTTCTACCAGTAAAATAACTAGTGGTTCGCCCTGAACTGAGATTTCGCGAGTCGCGAGTACAAAACAAACAAAATATTAATTTTTCACAATCTTTGACTAATTGATCGAGCGAAGCGAGATTTCCAAATCAACTTGAGCAAATTGGCCGTATGTACGTATGTATGTTTGTACGAGGATAAGTTTCGAAGCATTGATCCGATCATCGTGAAATTTAATATATAGTTAGGTAGTGTTGGCACAATCCTGGTGTGACTAAGTGAGCTAAAAATGTTTGGGGGTTGTTGAGATATTGGAGTTCAATAGGGGCAAACCAACAAAAATAAGATCCAATGGACCGTGAAAGCCAATGAAAGATACATTAGTATATTAGACCCCGTTTTTATTATTGCATCCTTGTAGTATTTGAGTTATTAGGCGTCATAAAAACTAAACTTAAACGAAATTCACAGGGTACACCAATGACCCCACAATGCTGTAATTTGGTATTTGTGTAGCTTTAGTAACACAAATATAAATAAAAGTCTGAAATCCAAAATAACTGCAATTTCTGTCCCTAAAAAATGTAACCAATTAATATGGACTCCCGTTACTTGTTGTTTGTATAATACTGTAGTTCAAGTAGTTGGTTGTGTATTTCGTGACACTATTTTATTAGTCAATGGTTATGAATAATATTTTTTTTTTATTTTTGTTGAGACTTGCGAGATCTCAGTTCTGAGCGAACCACTAGTATAATAGTGCCACGAAATTCACAACCAACTAATTTGACCTACAGTTGCATTCACGTTACAAATGATGGGAGTTAATTTTCATTTCATTTCATTTATTCATATCCTTCGACAAATTACATGTGCTTGGACAAGTATTTCGACACATAAGTTATTTTCTGCTGCCGCCTGCCATCTGTTGTGGAATAGCTGAACTTTTTCGTAAATCGAAGCACGAAACGTCGTAAATATTTTTTTTTATCTATAGAAAAATGAATACAGCATGAAGGAGTGTTTTGTTTTTGCAGTTTGTATAATTTAGGCTAATTTGGATTATGAGATATGCGACAAATCAACTGGCTATGAGAGAAAGAAAGAAAGAAAATGTGTGCTCGCACCTCTTTCTCTTGCCCCTACAGTAATATACGAAACGTAACTCTCTCTCTTTCTATCTTCACTAACTTATATCTCCCTCTCAACTTCCGTTCGCACTTTTCGTATCGCATTCACCAGCTTACTCCCCAAGTCAAGCGTGCGTAAAGAAGTTTTACGTCAAAAACCTAACTTAAAATGTATGTATACTCATTCGCCATGACACGGAACTAATTTATTTAATTCAATGGTAATATTAAAGTCTGACGCAGTCTACAAGTTATACAGCTGGTTCTAAACAAATACTTCAGGTACCTACTTAATTGAAGAGTTGCAAATGCGCAGTAGCCATATTATAATATTAAATTATAATATGTATTTGCAAATTAATAATAATTATCTAAATAATGCCCATTTTTTTTATTTTTTTTTTAAACATATACTTAATTATTACATACTTATACAATAAATTATTACACTTAAAAAACCTTAGTAGGTTTGTCCTAAGTGAAAATTTGACATTCCTCTTTAATATATTTCTAACTATTTTAACATGTACGAATTTGTAATTTTACAGACTCGTATGAGTTATACTCTGAAGGTAAAACGTTTAAACCCGGTCAATCACCAAATACAAAAAAATACACTTTTCGATTGTTCTTAACCAGCCCGCGACTTCGTACGCGTTGCACTAATAAATGTGTAGGTGACCTAGAAATAAAGGTAAGCTCGCTGTTGCAACCTGACTTGACACCCAATTTTTATCCCATGTGACCTGATTTATGGGATAAAAAGTAGCCTATACGTTAATCCAGGTTATATCCAACCCTCCGTCGTCCGAGACACGTTCTCGAACGACCAGGATGACGACGTTCCGCTAACGCGGAAGTGATTTCTGAGTCATCTACATTAGACAGAGCAAACACTTCACAGATACACCGACCTCGCCGGCGAGGTCGACGAGTCCTTTCTGTCGCCGCCTATACGAAGTACAAGTACGTACCCGGGCGTTTCTCTCCTATCCCCACCCTGGCAACAGCCCAAGCGTTCATACCTAAGTGGTCCCCTTGCGCTGGTTGCCTCATCAAAAACTTACAGGGCTGAGCGCCTTCTGCGCTCGCCAGCGAGATTAGTCCATTAGAAAAAAAATCCAGGTCATAATCTACGTACATACTAATTTCATCGAAATCGATTCAGCCGTTGATACAGACGTGATTGTGTAACAAACATCCAAACTTTCGCATTTATAATATTTGTGTGATTATGACACCTTAGCCAATCTTCCATTTACAAATCCTTTCAATCCCCCTCGGATTGGATCTGGAAAAGATCTCTCCATTTGATTTTCTCTATATTTTTTCTTTTCTCTACACTTTCCCACTACTGGGCAAAGGTCTCCATGTTCCTCCATATCACACGGTCACTCGGTACGTCCTAGCAGCCATCTTGGAATGCATCGAGGTCGTCACGCCAACGCTTCCTCGGCCTGCCCCGGCTTCGACGTCCATCTGCAGGCACCCATTCTGTGACGACTGTTGCCCATTTGTCTGTGACCATACGACTGACTTCGAAAGACGTACACACGGCTACACATCAAGCTATACATTCCAGTATAAGCTGACCTCGCATTGTGTAGGCTTTTCGTAGAATAAGAGGTCAGCTTATACTGGAATTATATAGCTTGATGTGAAGCCGTGTGTACGACGTAAAGAAGTAACTTTTTAACAAAAATATAACCGACTTCAGATAACAGCAAAAACCAAACTACTCGACCAATTTTGATGAATTTTCTATTATGCATCCCTGATGCGGCGAGTGCTGACGAGTACCAGCGTCCGCGTCAGCGTTGCAGACCACCTCGACTGACCCTACCTGAACCACTACTGTAAGCTCCATGTGCCACACAAGCTCTTCCAAAGAGCATTAAGAGTATTTGTAAGTGAGAGTACCCGACTTTATATAATTAATTAATGACTTATGATTATTTTGTGTTATTTGTATTCTATTTTATTTTTAGGGTTCCGTACCTCAAAAGGTAAAAAGGAACCCTTATAAGATCACTCTCTTGTCCGTCTGTCACCATCGATTTTTCGGTGGACCTAGCAAGTTGAAATTTATATCAGATACTGAGGTTTATAGTCCCTATTAGGTGTATAAAAATCAAGGTCCTGAATCAACACGATAAAAAGATATGGGCAAATTTTGATTTTTGCGAAAACTTGTAAGTACTTTGTAATTTTTTTTATTTTTCGGAATTTTTCCTTTACTTGTGCTGGCCTTTGGTTTTAACCAAAATTGACAATACTTTGTTTTTTTTACGATGGGAAAATGCTTTACGCATTTTCTTCAACTCGGGGAAAGCTGAAGGGGTCTGTCGGACTCTCTGTAGGCTATTAACCAACGGCATACTGACTAAAAACCCACCGATATTCCTTCATTCACCTCAGTGCCAGTGCATCATCAAACCGCCCATCAGATGAGCGGTTCGATGCTGCACTATCACCTGACAAGGTCACGGGGTCCCGGTTGGATTCAACCGCGGCCCTGTCCGTTAAAATTGAGAATACTAGGTCAACCGGAAGTACCCTATAGGTATATGGTAGTTCCCATTGACCTAGAATCACGAAATTTGGCAATAAGCAAGGTCTTACAGCACAAATAAAGGAAAAATTCCATAAAATAAAAAAGTTGATAATTAAAGGGTGCCCCATACATACATAGTTGACGCCGATAGTCCTCTGAGTTGTATGGGCGCTCATGCAATTTAGAGGACTAGCTTAATCGGCACCAACCTCAAATAAGGTAAATAAATAAAATTGCACTATTGAATAAAATAAATATTTAAGTGGGGCTCCCATACATGATTTTTTTGCCGTTTTTATAGGTAATGGGTACGGAACCCTTCGTATGCGAGTCCAACTCGCACTTGGCCGGTTTTATTATTTGTGTGTATGAGTTTAATGTCAATTAATAATTGATATAACACACTTGTATTAACAATTGACATGTTTAATTAAGTTTTTAGTAACGAATATGAATCTTTGACATTTGAAATAAACTAATTAAAATGAATTTAAATTTTAAATAAATCAATGGAAGTTATATTTAGAATATCAATAGGTATCACACTAATATTATAAATGCGAAAGTTTGGATGTTTGTTTATTTATTTATTTGTTTGTTACTCAATCATGCCGTAACGGCTGAACCGATTACGATCAAATATAGTATTACTCGTGCGCGATAACTTGGGACCTGCTAGGAATGCGACTCCCCGACCGCTTCCCCTGCACTTCCCCGATGGCGCCCGTATTGTACCGTTCGCATCACTATTTTTTACTAGGGTTTTTAGTCTCGTATTGGCCTACGTCACGTAACGACGCGCTCTGGAATTCTTTTAGTTTTAAATAATAGATAAAATAAATGTATAAACTAAATGTATTTTTATTTTATTCAAATAGTGTAAAAAAGATTAGATAAAAAGCAGCGTCCTCCCTGAGTAACACAATAAATTAGGTTAAAAAAAAACAAAGACGAAGCCGCGGGCGGCTGCTTGTTATGTTCGCTTTTTTGCGGGCGGTACATACACGCCAATATGACGTCACCGCGCTCAGGTCCCAACTTATCGCGCACGGGTAATATGTACGTAGATTGTAACCTGGATTAACATATAGGCTACTTTTTATCTAAAAGCAGGTACCATGAGATAAAAATGGAGTGTCAAGTTGCAACAGCGAGTTTAGCTTTATTTCTAGGTTACCTACACATTTAGTAGTGTAACGCGTACGAAGTCGCGGGCAGCAGCTAGTATTATCATAAACACTGTTGTTTATTTTACGTATTGTTACAATGGGACGTGCATGCGATGCACTAGCGGCAAATAAATTCACAAATCGCCTCGCTGAAAACATTTTATTTAGGGTTCCATACCCAAAGGGTAAAACGGCACCTATTACTTACTATGTAAGTATTACTTAGTATTACTTAGTAATAGGGTGCCGTCACCAGGCTGTATCTCATGAACCGTGATAGTTAGACAGTTGAAATTTTTACAGGTGATGTATACTAAAAACAGAATAAAATAAATATTAAAGGGGGCTCCCATACAACAAACGTGATTGTTTTGCTCGTTTTTGCTCGATATTGATAACGGCAACAGGTAGACGCTTGAAAAATTCACAGAATATTTAGTTATATGTTCACTGAAAAATGAATAATTAAATTAAAATAAAATAAATATTTAAGTAAGGCTCCCATACGACAAACGTATTTATAGATAATGGTACGGAACCTTCGTGCGCGAGTCCGACTCGCACTTGGCCGGTTTTTTAAATTATAGTCAAACAGTTGACCACCAGTTGATCCAAGATGGAGCACGCTTGACTAGAAATAACGTGTTCTCTCTGGACTTGGAGACTCCGAGATTATACTGGTCCGATAAAACATACGCCAGAAGTGAGTTTCACTCTTTATATGTACTAACAAGAATAGTTGAAGCAAATCGTTTGGTACGTCAAAGTGGTATGCCGACCAGGTATGAGTGGTGCTTTTCGGTATGTCGTCTTATCCGGTGGTGGAAGGGGGAAGGAGGGATAAGGTCATGAAGATCTTGCGCACATTCACCAAAATGAATCTTGTAAAAAACTGAAAGTCTGGCTACTCGGCGTCTGTGCTCTAGACTTTGTAAATTGGCTTCCACTAGGGACATGCTCTCTACTCAAATACAAATCTTTTTATTGTGTATTATGGGTAAATAGGTGCAAGGTGTTTAGTTGATCGAGCGAAGCGAGATCTCCAAATGAACTTGGGCAAGTCAGCGTTGTATATATGTATGTTTGTTTGTCTGAGGATAACATTCTAAGCGTTTATCTGATCATCGTGAAATTTGATATATAGATAGATAGTGATGGCACAATTGAGCTAAATGAGCTAAAATGTGGTAGGGGGGCTGCTGAGATATTGGGGTTCAAGAGGGGTAAAAAATGCAACAATCCGGTCAAGTGGTACGTCTAATAAAAGATCTTTGTGAGTACATTTCGACCCTGTTTTTTATATTTAGTTTAAGCCTTGTAGTTTTTAAGTTATTAGCCATATTAAAAACTGAACTTTGACAAAATTCACAGGGTACACCAGCGACCCCACAGTGCTGTAATTTGGTATGCGTGTAGCTTTACTGACACAAATATAGGGAAAAGTCTTAAATCCAGAATAACTGTAATTTCTACCCCAAAAAATAATAACCATATTACATGAACTCCCGTTACCTGTAATTTGAATGAAACTGTAAGTCAAGTTAATTGGTTACGTATTTCGTGGCATTATTTTGATAGTCAAAGATTACAAATAATATCTTATTGTTTTTATTGGAGACTCGCGAGATCTCAGTTTGGGGCGAACCAGTTAAATTGTTTTTAATCACAAGTCATATGTAGTTAAGAACAGCCCAGAACAGAGACGAATGGCAACAACGAAGAGAGGCCTATGCCCAGCAGTGGGACGAGACGGGTTGCCGGTGATGATGATTATTTATTTAAGTGTGATGTACAATGAAACGTTATCTATCTATCTACTATGACTAACTGTTGGGCATAAACATTCATCATCATCATATTAGCCGTAGGACGTCCACTGCTGGACAAAAGCCTCCCTCATTAATCTCCAGGAACTGCGGTTGGAAGCGGCCTGCATCCAACGCCGACCTGCGGTTCTTACCAAGTCGTCTGCCCATCTTGTAGGTGGACGTCCTACGCTGCGCTTGCCGGTCCGTGGCCTTCATTCGAGAACTTTCCGTCCCCCGGCGGTGATGACATATGGAACCGAGATGTGGACCTTCACTATTGGCCTTATGAATAAGCTCAGAGTCGCTCAACGAGCTATGGAGAGGGCTATGCTCGGGGCTTCTCTACGGGATCGAATCTGAAATGAGGAGATACGTAGGAGAACTCAAGTCACCGACATAGCCCGACGGATTAGCACGTTGAAGTGGCAATGGGCAGGCCATATAGCGCGCAAAACAGATGGCCGATGGGTCCGAAAGGTTCATAAACATTATCTGGGCAAAACTTTAAAACTACTTTTAAATTATTTTCAATCAAAACATGTTATTCAAATTTATTTATGTAAAACGATAGCTACACTTATATGTATATAGAACCTACAAAATGAACTTATATAGGCCCTTCAGGCCCTCTAGTTGCATCTACTTTTCATTACATTTACATTACAAGACAGAGTCTGTCTTACCAATATGTGAATAACGTATTGGGTTACATTATTAATACTTCTATCACATGAATACTGTATCTTACCTAACCTTTATATTGTAACTGTTTGTTGTTCCGAAAATAATAAAATAAAATATATACTATTTATACTCAATTAGTACAGCATGTCTTCACTCAATATTAACAATATATTAATTTTATTAGTTTACACATATTGATATGCAAGATGTGATCCTAAGCGACCACAGTCAAGACAACTCTTCTAACACAGGTTAAGGGGAGACCGGAGGGGAATCGCCCATACAACACGTACCTACTACCAAGATCATTTCTAATTGGAGCATATTTCTACCTTAATAAGGTATTATTTTAATTTGAATAGTATTTATCTAGGTTCCCAACTATATATTAGATCAAAATACTTACCTAAAATGAAATAGAAGTCATAAAATACCTGTTTTCAACCTAATTGTTTCGTATTAAAAACAACAACATCTTACGTATTCTAGTCATGGGAATATAGATTATATCGTCTAGTTACAGAATAACAATGAGAAAAATACAACAAGTTATCAGTCATCATTTTTGGTATTACGGAACACGGTCAAAATCTAATCAAATTTAGAATCGTTCTATTGCTATCATTGTCGCTCTGCGTGGCTAAACTTCGTCACTAAACAGGGATAGCGATATTCAGGCCGAAGTTTTTGACGCGGCCGAATTGAAGTTGCGCTCAGGGTTCGCCGGCGCGTTAATGCAATGTTAGAGATTCTGGAAGAGACGGCAGAACGCTCGCCATCTCTAATGAGATATTTTTAAACAGTTTGTTTTTGTAAGAGCTGTACGTGTCATTGAATATATCAAGATGATTGAGTGTAACACGAGTTCTCTGGCTTCTTAATGCAACTTAAAAGAAGAGTTCCCAACCCTAGTTTTTTAAATATACTTTTAAATATACAAATAAAAGATTTTTGATTTTGATTTTTAAAACTCAACACTTGGCCATTAATATAATCAGCAACAAATTTGAAACTTCGCATTTGTATGCAATTCGGACGACAATGCAATAATATGGTATTAATCTGATCTGATGATGATGTCAGGAGGAAAGTTTTTTTTTTTTTCTTTATTTTTAATGATTTTTAATGTCACCCCCGTACAAAAATGATACATATATAGCAAAAAAAATAAAAATGACTCCAGAATAGACATATTTCGCTATTTAGATGCTGGTCAAACTATATCTGCTGGCAGTGCAGATACAGTTTGACCAGCATTTCCGCTTCCTCGGAAAGCGGGAACGCTAAAATGCTATTGCACATACCTACTCCATAACCAAACTTAAGCCTAACATCTTGTCTTTGTGTCTCATTCCGAACACACTCCGTCAACACATGACGAACGTTTTCTTCAATATCGTACTCTGAGCAGTTAGGGGAATCAAAAATTTAAACTTGTTTGACGGAATGTGTCCGGAGCGAAGTCTAAGCAGTGCTACAATATTTATCCTACTGGCGTTGTGACCATCAAACCACGGGTACAGAGGAGGTTGGCACTGGATGGTTTTGTACCAAATACCTTTTGAGCGCTCGTCAAAATACTCGTGCCACAGCTGTCTACAATATAATTTAACCCTGCTCAGTAATTCGCTATGTAACGGTAAACAACTGTTTATAATACCGTCACTTATCGCTCAGGAGGAAAGTGGAATTACTTGTTGGCTACTTGTGAATCGGTATATATCTGATCTGATTGAGTTAGGAGGCGGAACTCTTCAATAGCTAATAAACCCCCATTGTTTGGGCTCATTTGGCTTATTTTGACGTTGAGGCAAGAAGCTTGTTTGTAGTTTTTTTAACTTATTACCTCAGAACAGATACAAAACCAGAAGACGCTTTCAGCTGTGATTTCAAGCCGAGCGCTGTGCCCATAAAACAAAACCCGCGTCCCGCGCCCACCTCACCCCCACCCGCGTAATGTTGCTAGCTTAGTCAATATATTACCCGTTTTGGGGTAAATGTTCTGGGTGAGATTTTATTAGTCAAATATTATGGTCGGTTTTCAAAACGATCACTAAACGTATTTAGCGACTAAACATGTTTATTTGTATGATTTGAGAACTCCACAAATCATATTTAGCCACTAAATACGTTTATGCATCGTTGCGCAAATCGCCCTAAAAATATTTTTTTTTTGTTTTTTGGGAGATTTGTGAGATCTCAGTGACCCCTAGGACCCCTAGGATATTTATTACATGTTTTTAAAAGTCGAAATAAATTAATGGTTGGACAGGTTTTTTTATGTCTAGGGGTTTTGAAATGATCTCTATATATAAAAATGAATCCCTATTTCCCTTGGTGTTCACTTGTGGTTCACGCCATCACGCGTGAACGGCTGGACCGATTTCGCTAATTCTTTTTTTGTTGTATTTCTTATTGTCAGGAGAAGGTTCCTTTGAAAGAAAAAAATAAGAAAATTGCGCGCAAAATTTGAATATTTAAGAATACTTAACCACCATATAAAATTATTTATAATCTAACCTTAGCGCTTTTATAATGTAACCTTATGACGTTTGACATAGAATTGACAGAATGCGTGCTGCAAATATCGTCAAAGAGGATGTAAAAAATAATGAATATCGTTTGAAACAGATGCTTCGGTAGGAGTTATCCCGAGATATTGTCTATCTATAAATATAAAAATGAATTGCTGTTTGTTAGTCTCGTTAAAACTCGAGAACGGGTGGAGAGATTTGGCTAATTTTGGTATTGAATTATTTGTGGAAGTCATTCATTTTCTCATACATAATGATGGCCGGGGATAACAATGGACAATTCTACTAGGGTGACGTATATTGACAGCCCGCGTTATATGAATGTCAAGGCGGTACGAAGTTCGGCGGGTCAACTAGTTAATTTATAAAACTATGATTGCCGCATTGAAAACGCTTGGATCTACTGGTCCATGAAGCAGCTTAGGAAGGGTTCCCTTCCACTGACACTGAAAACTCATCGACATGTGTATCCTATCCATATTCACCTCCGTAGCTCAGACTTGCTCCTGGACAGAATCACAAAAGTCCCAACTCAAGATTTGCCAGAAAGTGATGGAGAGAAGCGAATCGATGTAGTCTGAAATACCGACCTACGAGCCAAAACTGGCATAGCTGATGTAGGCATTAGAACCGCACACTTAAAATGGGATTGGGCAAGCCATGTAAATATATAAATATATTGCTGGACATTTCACACAGCGCTATCTAGCCCCAAACTAAGCAGAGCTTGTATGAGAACCAGATAACTTTTTTTTTGTAAATACATACTTATAATATATAGAAAAACATCCAGACACGGAACAAATATCGGTTGATCATGCAAACATTAGTTCCGCGGCGGGAATCGAACCCGCTACCTCCTGCGTCTCAGCCGGGCTATACGTCCACTGCGACACGGAGGTCGTCAAATGTGGTTTGAATGCATCTAACGAAAGACGAATCGACGACGCAGCCGTGTTGGCCCAGAAAAGATGAAGAGACGACCAGGATGAATTCAAACCAGATTGGCCAGGAGGGGAAATGGGGAGAGGGACAGCAAAGGGACAATGTAGTTAAGAAAAAAAACTATAATTAAAGCTTGTTAATCCAATTATTTCCTTCTTACTTGTTTTTCAGCTCACTTATCGCATAATTTGGCATCCTTAATTAAAACGAACACTTTGGATCGTATAAACCTTTATTTGCACAAATGGTATTCGATACGCGACGATATTACAAGTACCTTATTGTCTTATATGCTAGCTGTGTTCACACGGCTTCTCTTGAGTGACTCATTACCACGAAAAGTCGGGCTTTATGGTGACGCAGTGATATACAATAATATCAAATCGGGCACCGCTTTCCCCCCCCTCCCCCCCCCCCCCTTCCCAACCACCTTCAGCGATTGACCGGCATTTAAGGTTTACTTACTGATTCTTAAACATTTACATACATTTTTCAAGATAATATTTTGATGGTACGGCAAAGTTAGCGCGCGGGAGCTCGACTAGCACAGACCCAACTCTGACAATGGTCAGTAGCAGACTGAGGGGGGACTGACTGCATACAAAAACGCTCGCTTACGCTAGCTTAGTAAGTCGTAAAGTCGTATGCGCCAAAATAGTAATTGGCGTTTAAAATAAAAACTATTGTTTATTTTATAAAATCAAATTACCACTTTAAAGTGTGTGTTTATACTAATCTATACAGAAAATTTGGAGACTTAAATCAGTCTAGTTGGCCTGTAAAATGGAAATCTCTGATTTTAAAGAGTCAGTTTATATAAATTTTTTTTCTGCTGTAAAAGTTAAACGATCATGTAAAGTAATTACAAAAATGATGGTTAAGGCATGATTAATGAAGTACATAAATTTCAGTTCCGAATGTTTTGTAATTGCTGAGAAAAATTAAGATCCCTGCCGCCAAAATGTTCAATTCGTTGTCTAAATGCCAGAACTCAAAACTGAATCAAAATTTATCGGCCATTATCCTTACATTTAATTGTTTGTATTATTTTTACCTTTCTGTTTTTGTGTCTAGCTAAGCAGCTAGCTTTCTTCGAGATAAAACGAAATTGCTGTACTGGTAAAACACATGCGAGCAGCGACCGGCAAAATTTATATGAAAATCCATATCTGTCGTGATTTAGCGGCCAATTAAATTACACAGTAAACTCATATCTGTCCTGTGATTTAAAAATGGAACGATCTTTTACTCCGAAACGTGGCAACCAAGGAGGTAACTTAACAAAGGTTGTATTTAAATTTCGAACTGGCTTGCTAATAGATTGATTATTGAAAAAAACAAATGAAGACTAACGCGGGAAAAATTATAGTTGTTCGTATTTTGAAAAGTAATTGTATTTTTTATTTTACTTTATAATTTCCGCGCATTATTTGAGAAAAAGTATTATACAAGCCTTGACCACAAATAGGCATTGATGGACTTACGTATGTGTAATTACACGTTCGTCCATCAATGCCTCTTTTGCTGGCCGCTGCAGTAATGTACCATTTCATTCATTCGAGACGCGCAGGCTTCTAACATTTTCTATTTATTTATGTTCCGTACCGGAATTGATTAGTAATAGATCACAGAATTTGGAGAGTACGTCAATCCTCAGTTTTCTTGATATACCTACCCGCATTGGCTGAGCGAAGTGACATACCAAGGTGACTGTCAACGCATCCCAACGGACCGACCAGTTCTCATGCGCGACTCTCAGGGCAAGCACCTACCAAAATCAAATAGTGTACAGCGTCGTCCGGTAGTCAAGTGGTTGTTTTCGCGCGTGTTACATCCCTCAATAAGACGACATACATCTACCATCAACCACAGCAGCCTATGGATAGAGGAGTTGCGGAGTTCCTAAGGGCATGCGGAGCGCAAGACGGAGTTAACCAAGGTTAGTCGCTCTCGCATCGGCCTTTATTGAATTCCCGTACAGTTTATTAAAACAAAGTTTTTTTAAAGAATTTAGTATAGTACGTGTTTTATTACGTGCGACATTAAATGAAGACACGGGTAGGGCTAAATTTTTAAACTAATTTAATATCAAATCCTCAAAATATCAATGAAACAGCCTGTACAAAATAGGTAAACCAATTTTATTCATTAACCGTGTAAGTAGGTACCTGTTAAACTGACTAAGAGCTTGTCCAGAAAGGACGAGTTCGCCGGGATTCTCTCGCGCGTATTACGCGCGACCGTTGCGGCCACAAGAAGCGCACCAACACGCTATTCAGTATTATAATTTTGATGAAAGACATTTTACTACTCTGTCAAGAAAGTACCGGGAACAGCTCAATAATACACAAAATGTTAGTTATTCATCCAAATTATTATATCGCCTTCAAATTATGCTCCTTCAGAAAGGATATATTTACGCCAACGAATAATCCAATCATAAAAACATTTTTAAACGTTTTTTCCGGAATGGAGTTCAGTTATCGCCGCGAATTCTCTTTTAAGTCTTCTACCGAATGAAAACGGGTTCCACAAACTGGTAATTTGAGTTTAGGAAAAAGAAAGAAGTCGGCTGGAGCCATATCTGGTGAATAAGGAGGCTGATCGATGGTATTTGTTAAGTTTTTGGTCGAAAATTCGTTTACAATGATGGCCTTGTGCGAAAGCGCATTATCGCCGTGCAAAATCCAAGAATTTTCTCTCCACAAATCTGGGCTTTTTCGTCGAATTTGCTCTCTTAAACGCCGCATAATACCGTTTGACCTTCCGGCATGAATTCCGAGTGCGCAACACCGCGATAGTCAAAGAAAACAGTCACCATTAACAATGCGTTACATGAATGTTGGGTCGGAATTGAATTGTTCTAGCATGTCCTCAGCGACTTTTATGCGATTGAGTTTTTGGAAAAAAATCAGGTCTTTTGGGACTAGCCGAGCAGCAACATGTTTCATTTTATTTATTTATTTAAAGATACACCAACAGTACACATATTTTATCACTTTATAATTTTATAGTTTTTTTATAGTTTCATACCCAAGTGATTATTTAAAATGATACGCATCGACCCTTGAGACACAGAAAGTTCAGCGGCTGTCTCTCTCAAACTTGAATGAGGATTTTCAGTCACTATTTCCTTAACTTTTGCGATGTCAACATCAGTTGAAGACGTTGATGACCTACCAGAGCGAGGCAAATCTTCCATCACATCTCGACCGCTTTTGAACGCGTTGTACCACTCATAAGCACGTGTTTTTGATACAGTCGATTCACCCTCTGTAACATTTTCAGTGACTCCGAACACGAAGTTTCATTGGCGATGCAAAAATTAAGACAAACTCTTTGTTCGATGTTTTTGTTCATTACGAAATTCGCAATAAACACTAAAGAAAGAAAGAAAGAAAATATATTTATTTGAACCCACTTGACATCGCACACAATAAAAACAACAATAAAAACAAAGGCAAAGTAGAGATTCACTCAGACAGACAATACTGGTGTTGCGTGGGGACAAAATCGTCCCTGTCTCAGCGTAAGCTGTTTCGTACCACGATGGATACGATGCAGCGCTGGTTCTCTGACGGGGCCTAGGTGACGACACGATCATTTGAAAAGACAATACAAATAGAATAAAATATAAATAACATGTAGACAAATTAAAAGGAGAAGATACTCAATAAATTAACAAATACACGAATTGCAAAATAAATAGCCGCGAACATTACTTAGGCAAATAGGTACTTTAAAAACAAAGAGAAACCCAAAAAGAAATAAATAAATATTAAAAATTAAAAGATACACTCCTCAAACCTAGCACCATCACAGATATGACCTAACTAACACAGCACTGTATTTAATATAATTAACAGATCCAACTCAAACTCTGCACCAAAACGGAATACAGTTGGTCCAATCTAACAACAAAAAAAAAACAAAAATTGAATTTGCAACCATAAACAAATCATCAATTCCCGATACTTTTTTGACAGAATGTATGCCTAATTTTTTTACACTTTGAGTTACATTATTGAAGTTTTAGTAGGGATCCCTAATTTTTTGTAGTAATAAATCTAGGCTATGTTACTCAAGGATAATGTAGCATATTAATAGTGATATATTTTTTAAAATCGGACCCTCTAGTTTTTGAGTTTATTCGTTACAAACATACACAAATACAAATCTTGCCACTTTATATTTATTGTAAGGGTGAATTCTACCAAACTAGCATTTACTCTCGAGTAAATATACCAGGGTTAGATCTATTCCACTTCTTATTCTCGAGTAAGTCAAAAGTTGTTTTACCATGCTATCGGAAGTATAAGTACTCTTGGAATGACTATACGCGAATAGCAAAACAAACCTCCATAAACCATCCCATTTTATGCAGGCAGGTAATAATCTATTGGTAGGTACAGGCAGGTATATATTAAAGGTTCGAACTACTGGCAGGTACCTACATAATACTTAGGTACTTATAAGTATTATAGATATCTACTAAATACTAATGCACAGGCGCTTACCTATCTGATATGAATTCCTAGTTATATTCAAGCTTCGTCAGAAGAGATAAAGTTGCTTCTTTACTCAAACGTAACCTGATCGCGAAATCATGATCATCGTAATAATCAAATAGATCTGTTCTTTCTTTTATCCACCTTGAACGTCTAGGTGTAACTTCCTCGCCACTCAGTATCTTCAATCAAATTTCTTAAACGTTCCATTAGTTTTGTTAAAATAATTATTTCCAAGTACTTTGAGTTCAAATGACAAAACAGCACAGAAACATATGGCATTCGGACGCCATTAAAATATTCTTGGAATAGCTCGGTTATTCCATGCGAAACGGTGGTATAGTAGCTATTCCCGATTAGGGCCGTTATCGTTAGATTTGTAACTGGTAAAACGTAAAATAGAGTTACTCTCGAATAACTGACAATTTATTCTAAGAATAAAACTTATTCTCGTTTTGTCGAACCCACCCTTAGTGTAGGAAGATTATAACATCTTCATCGTCTGATCATGCCAGACTTCCTTGTTCCAGTGCCCCACCACCTGCACTCAGAAGCAGCGACTGAAGAGACTGTAGTGGTGGCCACTAATAGCTCCAAATTAATTTAATATCTTAGATCTAATGGGTCATTGACGCGAGAAGAATATCATGTGATACGGCGTAACAATTGCTACGCCGTAGGCATTTGCTACGCAGTGTAGCCGTTGCGGTTTATTGTTGACATTCCCACCGCTAACGTCAGGCACTTGTCTCACGCCGGCGATGAGCGAGAAGCGAGAAGCGAGTTCCTATAGTTGTCTCGCTGGGCTATAAAGCGAGCGAACGAGTGCGGCGGGCGTTTCAAGCAAGAACTTCGTTCAGCTTTCACGTCGAAACGACTGAACCGATTTTAATGAAATCCACACTACAATATTATAAATTCGAAGGTTATTCTGTTTGATTGTTGCGTTTTCACGACTAAACGGCTGAACGGATCGTAATGAAATTTGGCAAGGAGATAGATTATATACTCGAGAAGGACATATACTGTCTGTTGTCTCAAAAAATAATCTTGAAGGGGGTGAAATAGGGGTTAAAAGTTTGTATGGGCAATCCATAACTCCTTAAGTTAGGGATCTGAAAATTCATATTTAGGCTTTTGATAAGAAATATAGTAATTTGTGTTTAAACTTTTTTGAAAAATTATCCCTAAAGGGGCGGGGGGGATAAAGGGGTTAAATTATTGGTATATAAATATATTGTGACCGGCGTTGGGACATAGGCTACTTTTTTCCCGACTGCGCAGAAAGGTAATGGTTTATTGAGAAACCACGCATGCGCAGCCGCGAGCGGGTCAGCTATTAATTTAGAAGTGAATTTTATTTTATCTGTTACTTGTTAAAGATATTACCTTTTCTTACTCCCAAGGCCACTTAGGCCTCCACGATCCTGCGCTAGTCTCACCCAATGACGGCCCACGACTCTAACGATGTCCTACTCTTCTAAAGCCTTTCCTCGGCCACCATTCAGCTGCTACCTTCTTCCACCCCCCCCCCCCCCCCCCTCCGTATTTTTTACAATATCATAAATTTCCCAGTTCTTACTACGCAATGAACAGACAGACAGAACTACACCAAGGCGTAATTATATCACCAACGACATGTACTTTAAAATTAAACATTAATTTAAAACCATCTGTGCAAATCAGCAAACACAGACTTGTTGACGAATAATTCAGCATTTGGTATAAATTGGAGGAATTTTCTCGCAGCGTCATAATTGGGGAGCCAACATCCCTCAAGATGGTTACCTCTAAAATTATCCTGATGGCTGTGCTGGTGAGAATTATTATTTTTATTCCAAATATCTATCTTATGTTATGTTGGTACTCTTAAGTGACCCATTATGCGTGAGAGAGTTGACTATATGGATAGCCAGAACTCCGACTAGAAGCGCAGTTTCCTGGGCTCTTCGCAGGCTTCACGAAGTGATCTTGGGTTGTCCAGGATTCCCGCACGTTGTGATGTTACCACGCATGCCCTACGTGGGACATCCCCTGCAGAGTGGGCTGTCTGTTGCTCCCATGATGTAGAGGTGTTTGTTGAGGGGACAATTTCCTGTAAGGGTCCCCACGATGATTCGAAGTTCTAGCCTCTAAAGGTTTCGCAGGCGACGTGTCAGTCGTGGCGAGGCCGGCAGAGCCGCCCTCGACTGTCTGCAGTCCATGGTTTCCAAATATCTATTTTACAACCTTAGACCTTTGTTCACGTCGCTTGTGGTAAAGATGCATTATATATTATAGCAGGCATTACCAGTAGCCTTATTACGTAAGCACATTGCTGTTGCGTTGCTATCTCTTTTACACCTTCAGTACGTGTGCTTCAGTACATCTTAATGTGAACGGGACGCGCGGATGGCCTGAATTTGTTTACGGAACAAAGTTAAGGCTACGGGGAGACATTTTTTTATTCCATATATTTATTTGGACCACCTCCGTGGTGCAATGGGCGAATAGCTACGACGCCGAAGGCAGTGGGTTCGATTTCCGCCGCGGAACAAATGTGTATATAACAGATATTTGTTCCAGGTCTGGATGTTTTTCTATATATTATATGTATGTATTTAAAAAATAAATTATATAAGTATTGTATAAGTTATCTGGTTCCCATAGTACAAGCTCTGCTTAGTTTCGAGCTAGATAGCGCTGTGTGTACAGTTACTTATTTAATTTAAAGGGTAGAATTAATGATTCGTCTGTTCCGTATCCTTCTTAGAACGAATAATCTTTTCACAGGTGATGGTGGCAGTAACAGCTTTGCCATCCCACAAGAAACTGCACCACATTGAGCACATCAATGGTGGCAAAACCCATCACTTCAGCCATAGTGAACACCATGGCAGTACACATGGCCACTCAAGCCATTCTGAACACCATAGCAGTAAACATGGCCATTCAAATGGACAGAGAGTAAGTATCACAAGAAATCCATTTAAGAAAACATTTCTAACTACCCGATTTCCTCGTTAGTTTCTTTCACAGATTTATATTGAATAGATAACGCAAGTGCGTCAATTTGTATGAAATCAAGCGTGCCAAATGTAGGTGCTTAAATATTGAAATGTTCATTGATGGTTTGTTTTCATTTGTAATTTTTTTTTGTAAAAAGCGCTCTCAGTAATGAGTAGTTCGCGGTGCTCGAAAAGGGCAGACAAGTTCAAAGTGACATTACCTAGTTTTGAAGATCTTATTGAAAAGATCTGATATATGTACACAAAAATATCAATTTATTTAAGAAAAACAGCGATATTCATAATTTTAATACTAGAAATAAAGATAAGCTTGCTGTTGCCACTTGTAGACTCCATAAAGTTAGTAAATCGTTTAAAGTGCAAGGTGTATGTTTTTATAACAAACTCCCAAGTGATGTACAAAAATTGACAATTAACATATTTAAAAACGTAATTTAACTAAATCTTTCTAAAAAAGTCTACTACTTTTGAGATGCTTGGTGTTGAAATTGCTCCAACTCGTTCAAAAATGTTACAATTTAGACGTAATGTATTATGTTTATTGTCCAGTATTCTAAAAAGATCAATAAAAATAACAACCAGCCTTGTTTATTGCCTTTTTTCCTGGCTTGGTCGCGAAGGAACAGGCAGTAAAATTGACGTTTCAAAATGTTCCTTGTGATTTTAATGAATAAAAAGATTTTGATTTTGTAAACATGTTTATTGCTATAAATTTCTTCTATCTTGTGTACCTACTGTGACGTGCTATTGCCAATCCAGCCAAGTTCGCAAATATATATGTACCGAAGAGTTGGAGCTTTACTCCAACTAAAAGCCACGCAAAGTAGGTGATCATGCGTAATCTATTCAGTTCAGATCTGTGGTTTTCAATAAATATTATTGAACTATTGTCAAGTTACCTTTAAACCCCTATATATACAGTTTTTTCGAAAAAAATTAAGCTACTTTTAACGTGTATTAATTATACACCGTAATTTTAAAATTATTAAAAAAAATAAGGGCAGGGGCCAACCTCAATCTCTTATAGCGATATTAAAATAATATTACACTGACATTTCGTGCCATGACCCTCAATTAGTAAGCTTACTTTATTATTAAAGGCAAAGCAGTTTTGGTGACGTCACCATGAACCGTTCACTCAAAACGTTTCACATCAGAGCTCAAATAATGAGTAAAATAATCCTAAAAAGTTAGTATATCGTGTTTATTTTCGCAATGTTTTACACTAAACGTGGTGTAATCACAAGAAAGCACTAAATATACAACATTATTACGATTATAACAGTAATGTTTAAAAGTTTTGTGGTTCAAATCGAAGTAATGTTGGTACAAGCTTGAAACAAAACGCTCCTGAAACATGATGGTATTCTAAAAGATTGTGGTCGGCGCCCAGCTCCAGGAGCCATTACTAATAACTATAAACGCTGTCATGATTTTTATTAGTTTCTTGTAACAAAATTATTAATGTTTGTTTTTAAAAACCCGTACAAAAATTAAAGTCAGGCCATTTTAATAGGTGACATTTGACGTCTGTTGACGTCTGTCAGTTCGGTACAACTCGTACCGAACTCGTACTCGTATCGGTGATTATTATAATAAATACATATGTAATCGTAATTGAAAAAAGTTAAGCAATTGTGCAGTTCTAACAAAACGAAACAATATATTATTTTATTCTCGCCGTTACAACAAAATGGCTTGACTTTAGATGCTCGTCTTGCTTATGCTATATAAATATATTAACTTACATTTAAATTTTGGTTTTTAGCATCGTCGTTCTGCATTTGGTAAGTTTTTTTATATTTTACATTAATCTATACTAATATTATAAAAGGGGGGAGCAATGGAGGGTGCCATTCTCGGTATATCACTCTTGGACCACATACCCAATGTAGAAATCCGACGTCGCACAAAGGTTGTGGCCGTGGGTATGAGGATCGCAGGGCTGAAGTGGAGATGGGCTGGACACTTGGCTAGGGGGGATGACGGGCGTTGGACGAAGGCGATTACAGAGTGGTGGCTAAAGGATGCTCGTAGACCAAAGGCAGACCACCCACCCAATGGTCGAATGCCATTGAAAGCGTAGCTGGGTGTCAATGGTTGAGACTCGTAAGGGACCGGAAAGAATGGCGTAATAAAGAGGAGGCCTATACCCAACAGTGCGTGCATACGGACTGAGATGATGATGATGAATATTATAAAGAGGAAAGATTTGTATTTTTGTATGTTTGTATGTATAAACTCAAAAACTACTGATCCAATTTTAAAAATTCTTTTACCATTTTAAAGCTACATTTTTACTCGACTGTGCAGAAGGATATCCTCCTTCTGCTGCAAATGTTTTTATTAAAAAAAAACGAGTGTGCTTTAGACCACACGAGTGAAGTAAAACTTCTTTTTCAAAATAATAATTTATAAAATTGTTCAATTACAATATTGTCCACACGTCTGTAGGTCGATCAGTCTATGTTCATTCTGGACAGACGCAACTCGCACTCGCACATTAACGTTTAAAAATATACGAAACGTAACTCTCTCTCTATCTTCACTAACTTATATCTCCCTCTCAACTTCCGTCTGCACTTTTCGTAATGCATTCACCAGCTTACTCCCCAAGTCAAGCGTGCGTAAAGAAGTTTTACTTCAAAAAGTCGCACGATGTCCAGCAACGTCGCACGACACGTCTCCTGACACGTGTTCCGGGACATTAGTCACTTTAAACTAACTACTCTAGTTTTTTATTAATTTCGTTGTTACTAAATCAGTTTTTTATTTCAGCTGTCTTATCCAAGGCATTCGGCAAAGGCAAATGCGGCAACGCTGGATCTCTGTTTTTGGAGTTAGGGCAAAACCAAGGTATTTACGACTCCATCCGTACCTCGTAGATATACCATACGTACAAACTTATTGTTCTGGTTCAACGTTCTTAATGCGTACAGCTAAGGTACGGAACAACGTTGTCCGTTTTTCCTAAAGAATACAATCCGGGTCTCTTTAAGATAAGAGTGAATAGGTGAATAGATCTTCGTGCTTCATCATAGTCATCATCGCTTACAATCAGGTGAGATTGTGGTCAAACGAAGATATATTCGATAGATATAGATTAGATTTGACGACCTCCGTGGCGCATTGGGCGAACAGTCGGCTGAGACGCAGGAGGTAGCGGGTTCGATTCCCGCCGCGAAACAAATGTTTGCATGATCTACAGGTATTTGTTCCGGGTCTGGCTGTTTCTATATATATTATAAGTATGTATGTATTTACAAAAAAAAATGTATATAAGTATTCTATCAGTTATCTGGTTCCCATAATACAAGCTTTGCTTAGTTTGGGGCTAGATAACGCTGTGTGAAATGTCCAGCAATATTTATTTATTTTATTTATTTATTCATAATGAGACCATGGGTCCATGGGGTACCGGAGCCCATCGCGTTTAAAAATTCTTTCTGGGCGTCTGGTCGATGCGACGTGTGATCCGAGAGCTGGCGCTTATCTGGGTCAACGGTTAAGCATTGAAATTCAGCGCAATGCTAAGCCCGTGTCTTGGGGACACTTCCGCCTGATCTGGAGCAGTTGAGCTATCTATAGATCGTTTGCAACGGTCTTTAGGTCAACTGTTTCTTCTGTATTTTATTCATGTAAATAATTGTATTGTTATTTCTGTTAATAAAGGCATTTTGCCTACTTCGTAATAATATTAAAAATCATTATTATATAAATAGTTCAGAGAAGGATAGATGGAGTGACGATTTGCACGCTGTGGCTGGCAAGGATTGGATGAGAAGAGCTGCGGATCTGGCTCAATGGCGCACCCTGGGAGAGACCTACGTCCAGCAGTGGACTGTTATACGTTGATGATGATGAAACAGTTTGGAAGACGAAATAAACAAATGAAAAAAGTTGCCCGTCAAACGTGCGATACCGAAGGTGATCGTAGAATTAAGAAATATGGAGTAAAAATAAATCAACCCCCGTTTTTGTTCATTTCAGAGAAGAATAGCAAGTCCTTCGACCCTAATGTCGGTTTAAAGACTTTATCTTATCGTAAGTACTACCTTTTTTATTTACAACCTTTTATTTATATACCTACAACCTACCCTGATATAAAATACACTATAAAAATAAAAATACTATTTGAAATAAGCAACGCGACATCTCTTATCAATGTACTAAACTGCAACGTTTGATAATGGCGGCCATTTTGTTGTTTACTCTAACTAAAGTTGTGTAAAATACGAACGGTCTTATTTTGTTTGCGCTAAAGATCAAATTAGAATGACATTACTAAAATTAAGTAATTTTTACTAAGATGGCGCGTTTGCGGGCTAGTTTTGTTAGCTAGCTAGCATTGTTAGTTAGCTAGCGTGAACAACAGAATCGCCACCATTGAGCAGGTCAAAAGTTTTCCTGTAGATAGAGCTAACGGCGCTTTAGTCGTAATCTGAATCATCTCACTATTTTCAACTCTGACGTGACATGGCTTGGCAGCACAGTTGGATAGTGCATCCTCGTATCAAGAGCCAGGTTGCGGGTTCAAGTCTCGTCTAGGCTTGAAATTTTTGAGATGGTTTTAAAAAAATTACCCTGATAGAGTCTGGCTAATGAAAGTAGACATTGTAAAAACGCGGCTAATTTAAAAAAAATATCAGCAGCACAGCTCCAAACTTGGAATGTATACCTGGTATAATCCAATTTGATACAAATAATAAGTCTAAAGTATCAAATTAGGTTATTCTATGTATTATAAAGCGGCCGTGCCAATATTTTTTAATTTTTCCGCGCTTTTTCAGTCTCTAATTTTATTAGCCAGACCATTATATGAAACCAGCTTCGATTTCGACGAAATCAGTCCAGCCATTAGGACGTGATTGAGTAACAAACATACAAACTTATATATATGTATTTATGATTAGTTATTATAAATACCTGAAAATCACAAGAATAATTTGTTTACAAATTAATTTTACTAACGTAGACTGCATCATCGCTTACCATCAGGCGAGATCGTGGTCAAACGATCACGACTCACGACTCACGACGGCTTATCCTACTAATATTATAAACGCGAAAGTTTGTATGTATGGATGTATGGATGTTTGTTACTTTTTCACGCCGGAACGGCTGAACCGATTGCGATGAAATTTGGTATGTACGTAGATCATAACCTGGATTAACACATAGGCTACTCGTTATTAGCAAACCACGCGTGCGAAGCCGCGGATTGGTCAGCTAGTTATTTATATTTATAAAAAAAACATTTGTGTACTATTTTACGTAATAAACAATTTACTCTCTTATTCACAGTGGCCAGAGCTTGTGGCGGTATCACCAAACACTGGGTGAAAGGTGGTAAGTTAAACACTACGCTGGTTGACCGTTAGACGTGCTTCTGAAGGCACTCGTAAGCGGTCACTATGGGGGATGATTTTAATTTGATGTTTTTCTATAGCACTTTGCTATAGCAAAGAAGTAACTTTTTAACAAAAATATACCTACTTCAGATAACAGAAAAAACAAACTACTGAACCGATTTCGATGTAATTTCTATGGGGTCAATCTGAAAGTTGAACCTTTCAAATAATAAAAGAACTTTCCAAATCGGTTGGCGTGATATTGAATTATTCGTCCATTTGTAGCGCACATACTTAATGCAAATTCAAAACTTATATGGTTTTCTCATGCCATTGTCAGAACTGGATCAAATTGAAATGGAACCACATGAGAAGCATTAGCTTTCAAATAACGAATCATCAAAATCGGTTCACCTATTCGAAAGTTCTGAGGTAACAAACATAAAAAATATAAGTACAGTCGAATTGAGAACCTCCTCCTTTTTTGAAGTCTATTAATAACTAGAAAAACAGATTTTACAATGAGGGCTTTTCACTTTCAATTTAAAAAGAAGAAACTAGTTCCGACTAGCGTGATAGATGGCGCTGTCTGGAGATGCGCCACCTAAAAATATGGTTTATAAACCAAAATTTTAAACACAACATCAAAATTTGCCTAAAACAATCTCACTTAGTCAGATAAAAAAAACACAAATGTTTGTTTTTTTATTTCACATTCCTCGGAAGATAATGTTGACATGCCAATTGACATCGACAATTCACTTTCCTTTGTCAATCAAAGCATGACAGAGCAACGCCATCTATTAGCAGTTAACACATGACCGTGAAAACCCCTCATCACAAACTGATTTAATCTAAATAACTATATTAATTCGTTTTTTTTTCTTTATTTCAGTTGAATTTGACCTAAGTAAGTATTTTTTATTATTTTACACGACCGTTTTATATACTAATACCAGTACGTGATAACTCCGTACTTATTAAGTACGAGGTTAATACCAGTACGTAATAACTCCGTACTTATTCAGTACGAGGGTAATACCAGTACGTGATAACTCCGTACTTATTCAGTACGAGGCTAATACCAGTACGTGATAACTCCGTTCAGTACGAGGCTAATACTAGTACGTGATAACTCCGTACTTATTAAGTGCGAGGTTATATTTGTGGTTCGTAAATATAACTTTGCCAATGGCCTATTAATATACGGGAATTATCATGTACCAATTCATACATTCTATAAAATATATAACGGCGAATGTTCTGAAGAGCTGTTCAATTTAATCCCTGCTTCCCACTTCTACCATCGAACCTCCCGCAACCGGCAACGAGCTCACCCACATATTGTAGATGCGTGGAAGTCTCTCACGGTGCGTTTCACCCGCTCGTTTCTTCCACGCACCTGCAAGATGTGGAATGACCTTCCCCCGGAGGTTTTTCCGGTGGGCTTCAAAATGAACGCCTCCAAGAGAGGTGTAAATAGGGTATTAAGTGCTAGGCAACGCGACTGCAGTACCACGAGTGCTGCAGGAGTTTATAGGCGGCGGTGACCACTCAACATCAGGAGGCCCGTCAGCTTGTGTGTACAAGTTTAATATAAAAATAAAATGATTATACAATACAAGAAAAGAAAAAAAATGCAAGAGGTAGACAGATAGATAATATAAGTTGTTAAAGCAAACGTAACTAACGTATTAATCTTGTGTTCTCTGTTTTTCAGTGCTGTTCGGTGTTATTAAGATCGCCCTTTGCCACGAGCCTACTTCCAAGCGTCTTGGAATCGATTTGAGAGGTAAATTGATAATAACATTCACAATTTATCATCCGTGAGGACCCACTTGCTAACGTCTGAAACGTGGTGCGCGTCAAAATGACGGCACCAACTATTAAAAGCCGGTTCAGTACGAGTGTCGGACTCGCGCACGAAGGATTCCGTACCATTATCTAGAAAAACAGCAAAGAAATCATATCTGTTGTATGGGAGCCCATTTAAATATTAGTTTTATTTTAATTTAATTATTTATTTTTAAAGTGAATATGTAACTCAATATTCTGTGAATATTTCAAGCGTCTACCTGTTGCCGTTATCAATATCGAGCAAAAACGAGCAAAAAAAATCACGTTGCTGTATGGGAGCCCCCTTTAAATATTTATTTGATTCTGTTTTTAGTATTTGTTGTTATAGCGGCAACAGAAATACATAATCTGTGAAAATTTATATTAAACCCACCTCTAAAATCAGTTAATACGATACCGGATGTGTGTTTTAAGTTAATGTCGTACCAAAACAGATTGTTTAAAAAGTAATTGTTCTTACAAAGTTTTCTCCGCAGTCAAAACCATCTTTCCATTGCATCTACCCGTAGTTTTAATAAATGAATGAAATCTATTTTTTTTATTGCAGGAATAAACCTCGATATCTGTAATGCCGATTACGGCAGCGAATGGGGCTGGCCTAGATGCGACAGCAATGAGCCAGCGAAGGTCATCGCAGCTTACAAACTAAAGAACATCCACGCTGATGTCGAAGGGCTAAAGAAAACCTTCACTCACGGTATGTAAACATGTTCTATCAGGGCAACAAACGTTCCCTAATCGCAATAGAAGCAAGACATTTCCAAAATCATAAAATAAAGTATAATTAAAAGTGTTTTATTTCTCACAAATATACACACTTGCAATCAACTTGAGCAACTTAAGAAATTTTGAGATTTGAATGTTTCGGTTTAAGGAGTTTATTTTCATAACTAATCACAGTTCACTTAAAATGAGCCTAAATGTAATACAACA
Source organism: Philereme vetulata (assembly GCA_918857605.2). Lineage (NCBI taxonomy): Eukaryota > Metazoa > Arthropoda > Insecta > Lepidoptera > Geometridae > Philereme > Philereme vetulata. Next base: position 5,245,152 of record OU975427.1, on the reverse strand, counting down.
GTATGTTTAGGCTAGTGTACAAAGCATGCATTCATCACGTAGGTATTTAATAACATTGTAGAAACTTGTAAATCAAAGGTTTACCAAAAGTAGGTACAAACACACACAAACTGTAACGATTTTAGGTAATTGAAATGAATTTCTGTTAGCACTGACAAAAAATATTTAGAGCCTTCTATCATATTTTTTTTTGGTTATGTGTGAATGAAAGTGTGACGAGACGAATTGTTTTCTTTTTAAAATGAATTTGTATTAAGAACGATGACGTCCTTTCCTATCAATTCCCACCTATTATTATATTGTGGAATACAATAAATTATTGAGTATTGACATAATTATTAGGATAGAGCAGACATCATATGTTATACTTTAATGTTAGTGTTGCGAATAAATCTCTTACCTTTGCTAATTTCATTTTCAGCAACGGAAAAATTCCTTTGGGAGCGAATCAGGGCTATTGCAGTTATCTACAAAAGTAAGTATTATTTTATTAAACTTTCTAAACTGCCAACGGCCGTGTGCATACGAAGTCTTAATATTTACTAGCCTAAATCAAAGTTTCTCTTGATATACATTCCTCAATTGACTCATTTTGAACACCAACCGCGTTTCTGAAAAAAAGACCGTTCGACTACATTTTCATAATTTGAGTTATATGGTGCTGCTGAGCGCCTCGGTCTATGGATTGAGAGAGCTGGTGAAGACGTGTGAAGAATACGTCACTGGTCGTGGGATAAAATATAACCCTAAGAAGAGGTCATGGTCTTTGAGACCGGTACGAAACGTCCCGAAAGTGTCCCAACCGTAAGTCTTAACGGGATTATCATAGACAGAGTATATACATTTAAATATATTGGGCACGTTGTCACTACCGACCTCAAAAACAATGAAGACATCGAACGGGAGCGGAGGGCGCTGTCCGTGCGTGCGAATATGATTGCTCGCAGGTTTGCGCGTAGTTCAGACGGGGTTAAGCTAACTTTATTTTGGGCGTATTGTACCTCTCTGTACTCGTGCAGCCTGTGGGCGAAGTATACGTACAGCGCACTCCGCGTCCAGTATAACAATGCACTCAGGGCGATGCTGGGGCTGCCCCGCTACTGCGGTGCATCAAGGATGTTCGCGACGGCGCGGGTCGACTGCTTCCATACCGTCATGCGCAAGCGAGCCGCGTCCCTGGTGCACAGGCTGCGGGCCAGCGCGAATACCGTCTTGGCAATGATAGCCAGCAGAATAGATTACCTGCACACCAGACATTGCTGACATGTCTGGTGACACCAGACATGCTCCCAAAAACCGTGTGTTGTGCCCTTCCCTATATGAGCTACATAATCGCTTGAAATAAGTGTTTTTTTTTTTATTTTATTTATTTTTAAACGTGGTGTCCACTCAAGATCTCATTTACTCCAACAGTTTCCGGTTCTTCATCTAAGATTAATCAAATGTATTATATTTTTCAGAGGGATCTGACAAGTTGACGATTGAGGACCTTTATGCCATTATAAGAGAGGGTAAGTTTAGAACAATCACATTATTTAAATAGGACTTTACAAAAATTTACTGTTTGTAACTGTAGAAGTTACATAGTTCCATGGCTAAGCGTCACCGCATACGAGTCCCGCGCCAGTCACAAAACACCGCCACCGAGCTGCAAACAGAATTTTTCGGTCGGAATTTGACGGCGGTGGTCGCTCCACGCCACGGGACGCCTCTTCTCGTTTCAAGTGGTCGTGTGGCCATCACCGATCGAAAGTGAAAGAAAATGGAAAAAACCGGCCAAGTGCGATTCGGACTCGCGAAGGGTTCCGTACCATTATCTATAAAAACGGCAAAAAAATCACGTTTGTTGTGTGGGAGCATCCCCGTAAATATTAATTGTATATTAATTTAATTGTTTATTTTTAAAGTAAATATACAACTAAATATTCTGTGATTATTTCAAGCGTTTACCTGTTGCCGTTAACAATATCGAGCAAAAACGACCAAAAAGATCACGTTTGTTGTATAAGAGCCCCCCTTAAATATTTATTTTATTCTGTTTTTAGTATTTGTTGTTATAGCGGCAACAGAAATACATCATCTGTGAAAATATCAACTGTCTAACGATCACGGTTCATGAGATAGGAGTCGCGCACTTTAGCTACCAAATTGCCGCTTTCAACTTTATGTGGCGGTATTTTGTGGCTGTGGCGAAGTGGCTCGTGTGGAGGCTTAGTGTGGTATATTTTCGATGTTTTTCATCACCGTTACAGAACAGTTATATCAACATGTTATTTTTTATAGGTGCGTCGTTCATTGGTGGTGTTGGATCAGCTTATAAAAGCCCACAATGTAAGTAGTTTTATATATTTTTTTACGTTTGAGGGCCTTATCTCACTGGCGAGTTGCGAACGTGTTTCCAGCGAGGCTATTTGTGAACGTGTTCGCGAACTCGCCGCAAGTTCGCGTGTTCGGCACTTACACTTATTTTTATAATACTTTTTCAAAAGAAGCTTATATAAAATTAATTATCAGAACCGCAAGCCGATTCAAATGAGCCCAAACACTAGCAGCCTACTATAATCCATTCAGTAGTTCCGTTGTCTAGCATCCGTCTCCACCACCTCCATGGTACCATATTATTGCATTGTCATCGAAGTTACATATGTATTCCAAATATCAGCTCAATCGGTTGGGGGAACTGGTTTAAAATTCAGTTGCAAGATTTGACCTAAACAAACATTGCTTAAAAGCTTCTAAAAAGAAACCTTGTTACCACAAAAAAAAATTAACACTGTTTGATTTTCTCTATAGTCTAACTTTTTATTAGCTGCAGTAAAATGACGTTTTGTGGGTTGCCGGTTTTTGAAGAAAAATAAATAGGGATGTAGCTAAATGAGTGAATCATAAATGAATAATCAGTTTGGTTTTTTTTTTGAGATTTAATATTAAGTTGTAATGTATTTTTTTAACCTATTATTATTACTATACTAGAGGATTGATCTTTTTTAGTTGAAGTATAGGGAGGTACATTCAAAATGAAACAAAAACGTCATAATAATGTTATTTAATTATTTTTTGTGAACTGAATCACATCCCTATTGAGATTAGGCTGGCAACATTATTTTACGGAATGACATTTAGAAACGTCATTTTACTGCAGCTAATAAAAAGTTAGACAATAGACTCTAACTGGTTGAAATGTTTAAGACCCTTACTTACCAAAACTAATCATGTAATCCAATACTGACTTTTCGGAATACCATAGAATAACATTATTCTTTGTTTTTTACAGTGGGAGAAGAATTGATCGACGGTAAGTCCTAAGAATTTTATTTATAACTTTAGTTTATGGAAAATTATCAATTTGATTAAAATAATATATGTATATATAGATAAATAATTATATATATATCGGTGTCGTGCATATAAACAACTTATCATAAAAAAAGAGTTTTCTTCCTCTTGACCGTAGCGAACATATATCTTTTATTATGACCACCTAATAAATGATATGTTAAGTTATGTAGCCTATCGTTGGAAAGGGTAATAACTAAAGAACTTTTTAAAAGAATGCTAAATTCAAAATGGCTTTTAGTGTTGTTTTTTAAATTAAGAAGTAGTCACTTTTTAAAACAGTTAAACAGGTTAACGACTTTGAAAGCTCAGAACTATTTTTTTAAAGGAAATGATATAAATAATATTTTATTTAGAATACGGACACATTTTAAAATATATCAAAAGTTAATTCGTGGTGTTACAACCACAAACAAAAAAATTTGCAGGATTTAAAGGCAAAATTTTGGGTGCTTTTCAAAAAAACTGAACAATATTACTACTGACGTAATCACCATCTAGACCGCCTCCCCCCCCCCCCCAATGTCATCAAAAATAAGTAAAACATAGACCCCCTCCCCCTAGAATGCTTACGTAATACTTAAACAGCCCCTAAAGAGTATATCTATCGACGACCACCGTGGTGCAGTGGGCGAATAGCCGGCTGAGACGCAGGACGTAGCAGGTTCGATTCCCGCCGCGGAACAAATGTTTGCATGATCTACAGATATTTCTATATATTAAAAGTATGTATTTACAAAAAAAAAGTATATAAGTATTCTATCAGTTATCTGACTCCCATAGTACAAGCTCTGCTTAGTTTGGGGCTAGATAGCGCTGCGCGAAATGTCCAGACATATTTATTTATTTATTAATCTACATGATGTGATGATTCCCTTCTTGTTACAGATCTTAAGGAACATTTCCGCGGCCTCTCAACCTTGCTTAAACAGAAGAAACAACTAGAGTCATATTTAAACGAAGTTAAGGTTGGATTTAAGCATTGCAAACGAATCAACTTGAACGGCGCCTTGAATGATTACGATGGTAGCGAAGACGTCAATGAAATTGATGATAATGACGATAAAAACGGACAGGGTAACACAGCAGAAACAACTTCTACTCATACGTACAGACACACAAGATCTAGACATGGGGTAACTATTATTTCTCGCTAACTTTTTACATAAATATAACCGACTTCAGATACAGACTACTGGACCGATTTCGATGAAATTTTTGTGGGACCGATCTGAAAGTACATCCTTTCAAAAAACCGGCCAAGTGCGAGTCGAACTCGTGCACGAAGGGTTCCGTACCATTATCTATAAAAACGAGCAAAAAAATCACGTTTGTTGTATGCGAGACCCCCTTAAACATTTTTTTTTATTTTAATTATTTATTTTTAAAGTGAATATATCGCCGTTATCAATATCGAGTAAGAACGAGCAAAAAAATCATGTTTGTTGTATGGGAGCCCCTTTAAATATTTATTTTACTCGGTGTTTAGTATTTGTTGTTATAGCGGCAACAGAAATACATCATCTGTGAAAATTTCAACTGTCTAACGATCACGGTTAATGAGACACAGCCTGATGACAGACGGACAGACAGACAGACAGTGGAGCCTCAGTGCCGTTTTACCCTTTGGGTACGGAACCCTAATAAAAAATAATTTTGAAAAACGGTCCAAAAAAAATATACAGTCGAACATAGAACCTCCTCCTTTTCTGAAGTCGGTTGAAAATGGAATCGACTTAACCAAACTACTCAACTCATTTTGATGGAATTTCTATGAGGCCAATATAAAAGTATCTCTGACAATGTACTAAAGAGCTTCGAATTTTCAAAATATTATCATAGAGATATTTACGAACTAAACCAAACTTCTACTAACATATTTGTTTTTTTTTCAGAATCACCGTTCGCTACATTCTCTATTGAGTGAGTATCATTTGGTCTTATACTAATATAACTCATACTAATTTTATAAATTAAAAAAAAACAAGAGTGCTTTAGACCACGCGACTGAAGTAAAACTTCTTTTTCAAAATATTAATTTATAAAATTGTTCACGAACGAAATGAAATTACGAAAAATAATCAAGAAAACACCGTTCGCGTAACGCTAGCAAACTCGCAAACGAACTACTGACTGACTACTATATATATCTTTCATGCCCTGGCTATGAGAGGAAGAAAGAAAGAGAATGTGCACGCGCACTGCTCTCTCTTGCTCCTACAGTGTGATACAGACAATAGGCCTGCACTGTGTCTTAGATATAAGAAACGTAACTGGCTCTGAGAGAAAGAGAGAAAAAAATGTGCGCTCGCACCTCTCTCTATTGCCCCTACAGTAATATACGAAACGTAACTATTTCTCTTTCTATCTTCACTAAGTTATATCTCCCTCTCAACTTCCGTTCGTATCACCCGATCACACTTTTCATAATGCTTTCACCAGCTTACTCCCCAAGTCAAGCGTTCGTAAAGAAGTTTTACTTCAAAAAGTAACTCTGTCTTTGTTTGTTACGTTTTCACGACTTGACGACACGAAACAGCTAGGCCGATTTCGATTAAATTTGGTATACAGATAGATTATGACAAGAACTGGGACATAGGATAATTTTTACTCAAGTGCGCAGGAGGGTAAAATTTTATTGCCCATGTTACCTCAAAAAAGTTAACCGAATGTTTTACGCGTTATTAAAAAAAAATCTGAAAGTTGATTTGTATAGGAGTTTTCTAAACACGTGCTTAGCAGTGTTAATTTTTATGTGGTAAGCCTCCTTATACATGGTGTCCTTTAAACCACTGTTTTCTCAGAACAAACGTTGCTCAGACCATGGTCTTATAACTGTTTATAGCATCTATTAAGAGATTAAAGAAAAAAAATCTAGACCTTCTCAATTAAGTCTAACTTTGTTCAAAAACTAACCGTAACATAAAGTTCATGGGCACGCTAGCCGTAGCGTATTACCTACTCCTTAGTTAGATACCGGTCAGCGCGCTGACTATGTTGTAGGGCGTAACATTAAAATAGACGTTTTAAGTTCGCAACTATTTATATTTTTCAAAGGCCGATTTAGTTTTGTTTATTAATTTGATGTTATAAACTGTAAGTAGACCATGGTCTGAACAACGTTTGTTCTGGGAAAACAGTGATTTAAAGGACACCGTGTAGTGTGCAATAGGCGCGTTCACCAACTGTTAATACTTTATGGAGTACAATAAACGATTGAAGACTTACTATGTTTTTTTTCTATTGCAGACATATTTAAACGAGGAATCAATAAGTCTAAGTGCGGAAAAGCATCACACTACTTCGACGTGCACTCACGCCACCGTAAGTACATAAATATACAATTAATAATAATAATAAAAACCCTTTAACCGCTCACACCAACGTTGCCCCTTACGCTGTCTTCTATTGGCGGCACTTATGTGGGCCCGTTTAGTGGACGGTTAGTCACCTCCTGCCTCAATCATTCTTGATATTGCGGAATTGGCAGGTGCCGTATCTCATCTGTCCCATAGCCCAGCATCCATTCCATTAGCATTGCTCTGACAATAACCTGTACTCATAATCCATTATTGCAATAGTTTAACCATCTGTCCCACCTCCATCTTGCAATATATCAAGTTTATAGATACATAAGACTAATGAAACCAGCCCTCTTTCTCGTTGGCTCCGGCCCCGGTAATGCTTACGAGTATGTTAAATCTTCAGGCTCAGTGTCTTTTTTGTAAAATAAATACTTGGAATAATAATAATAACGAATAAATATTGGTGTGGGACGCCGTCGATACCTTTGTGCCATCTCACCCGATTGGTGAAGCAGTTAGAACGTTATTGGAAATCTCGTTTTATCATAACAGAGCTAAACTAGTTTTATTTTCTATTACAGACAAGAAGATCGTGAAGTCGGACAAGAACGGAAAAATCAACTTATCACTTGTAAAATTCTTCGGCTGTAAGTATTTTTTCACATAACCAGTAAATAATGAATAATATAGCGGCTATAATAACAACACATCGGCTATAGTAATAATATAGCATATATAATAATAACATAGCGGCTATAATAATATAGCGGTTATATTAATATAGCATATATAATAATAACATAGCGGCTATAATAATATAGCGGTTATATTAATATAGCGGCTATAATAATCCCCATGATTGATACACCCTTGATACATCCTTAAATACATCCTTGGATCTCTTACTTAGACCTTAGACCCGTGAAAATATCCCACAAGAAGCTGGCCAGAGGCAAGTCTAAGCATTATGTTTAATACATGCCTACTTTTAAACATTCACGTGGCATGTTTTTCTTATACGATCTGGAGATGGAACAAGCATATGGCCTACCTGATGTTTAGTGGTAACCATCGCCTATTGCCTCGTAGGGCACGCACCTTAGAAACGTGCCCTGCGATGCACTACGTCCATCAACTTGAGGGATACAGATGTAAAGTCGCATGTGCCCGTAATTTCACCAGAAACCTCCATTTATACCGATGCACAGTAATGCTGCTTAGCGCCGGAAATAGGTATGGTGGTGGTACTTCCCAACCTACACAAGGAACTACTACTACTACCAGGTTGCAAACCCATCACTGGTTATTAGAATACTAACTAGCCCACTAGCTATTGAATTTTTGATTCTAGGGCATGCCGGTTTCCTCGCAATGTCTTCCTTTTTTGGCACGTTTTGGGCACGTGTTTAAAATACTACGTGTTTTGATAAGTACGACATTAGATGAAAACACGATAAGGGCTAATGGTATTGTTGAAAATTAAGTTTTTTTTTTCCGAATTCACTACTATAGAAAAATTAAAAATTTCAAACAAGTTCCTAAAATATCAATGAAACAATATAATCCGTCAATATAACCGTAATCAAATAATATTAATTCATCATGTAAAACCTCATTCACCTGTTAAACTGACTAGGCGGCATCATCGAACAGGCGCCGCCGATTTACGTACAATTTTTTTTATTGGAAATATATCGAATAATAGATAAATATTCAAGCTACTGATATTAAACCGACACCTAAAATCAGTTAGTACAATTCCGGATGTGTGTTTTAAATTAATGTCGTACATAACAAAACAGGTATAAATAACCAGTGTGTTGCAAATATTAATAATTCATTATTACGTTACAGTGCTCACGGCTCTCAGTGACATGAAGAATGGCTGGGTCAAAGATAGTAAGTTATATTATTGGTAATAATTAAATATAATAAAAAAACGAGAGTGCTTTAGACCACACGACTGAAGTAAAACTTCTTTTTCAAAATATTAATTTATAAAATTGTTTATGAACGAAATGAAATTACGAAAAATAATCAAGAAATCCCCGTTCGCGTAACGCTAGCAAACACGCAAACGAACTACTGACTGAGATTATATATATATATATATATGTATATATATATCATGCATTGGCTATGAGAGGAAGAGAGAAAGAAAATGTGCAGGCGCACTGCTCTCTCTTGCTCCTACAGTGTGATACAGACAATAGGCTTGCACTGTGTCTTAGATATACGAAAAGCTAAGCTATGAGAGAAATAGAGAAAGAAAATGTGTGCTCGCACCTATCTCTCTTGCCCCTACAGTAATATACGAAACGTAACTCTCTCTCTTTCTATCTTAACTAAATTATATCTCCCTCAACTCCCGTTCGCCTCTCCCGATCACACTTTTCGTAACGCGCTCGTCATGCATTCACCAGCTTACTCCCCAAGTCAAGCGTGCGTAAAGATGTTTTACTTCAATAATTAATTTAATTAATTAATGTGTTATCGTTTGCAACAATTCTTAGATCATTCATCTGTCTTTTCTGTATTTTCGTTATTAAAAGCATTTTGCCCCCACTTGAATACCACCGCCTTAGTATATTAAATTAATACTACTTTATTATTTCAGGTGGAGATGTCTTAGAAACAAGTAAGTATTTTTTGTAATATTTTAAACAATTATTCGTAGTTATTCGTTTTCAACTTTAGTTTTGTGAACTTTTGATTGTTCATAACTTCCAGTTTAAAAGGTTATACTCAAGTATAAGTAGGAGTATATAAATACTTGAATAAAACAAATGAAGGCTCGCCGTCGCTCAGTCTGCTATGGAGAGGGATATGCTTGGTGTATACGAGATACAATCACAAATGAGGAGATTCCTAGACGAACCAAAGTCACCGACATAGCACAAAGTATTAGCAAACTGAAGTGTCAGTGGGCAGGCTCGAAGAACTGACGGCCGTTGGGGCAGAAAGGTTCTTGAGCAGTGCGTAGACACCCCCCTCTCTATTTTAAACTATTCTTATGTTTATTTTAATTTTTAGGCGTTCTGGCGTTCATCAGGACAGTCGCATGCCAGAAGCAAGTCAGAGCGCGCCTCGCACCTGGTCTCCCGCAAGGTAAGTTTACGAACATTCTGTTTATATCATACCAGCACTCGCGTCAGAGCCGTCCAACTGGTTTACATGTTACGAGATTTATTTTTTATTTTTTTGATAATAATTCATAATTAATTTAGTCCATGTAAATCTAGGTACAATATTAGGTGGTGGGAGATTTATGTAAACGCTAGATTTTGGCTTGCGCTTACAAGTATTTAACATTAAAATAAACATACCAGAAACAAAAACCACAATGAAGAATAAAATAAAAAAATAAAAATTTAATCACAAAACTTTATTTCTGAGTTTCTGTGCCTAGCATGCAGGATCCGTAATATAGGGATCCGTCGTTTAACTAAACGCCCTTGAAAGTTAATCTATTGATTAAACTCCTCTCGTAATATCAATGCCAAAACTTAACATACGCGCTCTGTTGACTGGTTGGATCATTGAACGAGCGGGGTCGTTGTACGGCTCGTAATAACTTTTTAGTAATCTGTCGCATCGTAAAACGCTAACTAAGCGTAAACGCTCTATAACATTTCGTCGAGTAGTATTTTATCGATTCGAGATTTGATAACAAAACCAGAATATTTTATTGATACAATTATTTTATATTTTTTGTGTATGGTTTTAATTGCAGATTTGGAAATTTGTGACAACAACTTCGGTGTCAAAGACTACGGTTGGAAGCCGTACACTGGCAAATACAATTCTCCCGGGGCTGTTGTTGATTTCTACGGCTTGTCTAAAGTGGTAGCCCGCCTTACAAATCAATTGAAATCACACAACGGAGGAAAAGGACTTAGTCATCGTAAGTAAATCCTATTCATCTATTGCCAGAATACTTATACAGGGTGTTTGGTAATATACTGACGATATTCAAGTGACGGTTTCTCAAAACATAAAAAAAACTTCTCGGAAAAAAAGCTACTAGTTATATTGTCAAATTTTAAAGAAAATCGACTAAGTTTAGGTGATTAATTCAATATAAAACTTACTGCCTACTCTTGCAATCGACATCCAAAAAGAAAAGCCGATTTGATATCTCTTTCGGAAATGGCTGCGGGTTTCGGGTTAGATAGGGACAACAAGAGATATCTCGAGACGTCATTATAATCAGCTACGATTATTCTCAAAGGTTCGCTGGAACAAAAACTCTTATCAGGATTAAGCTGATACACATGACCTGCAGTCATTTTGTCTATAGATATAAATAGAGAGATAGATAAAGATAGCATCGTAACTGAGAGGCAAATATGAATATATTTTAAGTATTAAAATTATTTTTTTCTTTCAGCAACTGAACAATTAGCTTGGAAATGCCTGACTGATATAGCTGCTGTTTTAGACAGTAAGTATAGCGATATAACTTATTCTTTTAAAAAAGATATTATTGTTAACTATGAAAAAAATGTATTTTTCAAACTTTCGCGATCACTGTACATAATTACTAATTTAAATGGGTAATTATCGCGTATGTACCTTTTTAATTTGTTATCCTGACACCTGTGTTGCATCAGCCGTGGTCGCAGACAGACTTGCAGTAATAAAAAATAGCAAAATAGTTCTATCTGTTGCCGTTATATGATGGTGGCGCTACTTTCTATGGGCCAATTAAATCAGGAGTAAGGAGTGGAACTCACTTGCGGCGTATATTTTCACGGACCAGTACAATCTCGCAGTCTTCAAGTCCAAAGTGAATAGTTTCTTTCTAGGCAAGCGTGCTCCATCTTCAATCACACCATCACTTACCACCAGGTGAGGTAGTTGCCAAGCGCTTGACTATCAACAAAAAAAATATAAAAAAAGCAAAAATTGGGGTTTTTAAGTAATACTCCACCCGTTTTGGCGCCTGTCATTTTGCATGCCTTGATAACTTTGTACGAAAGCTACACAAGAAATCAAAAATCAACCATTTAATACTAAATAATGATTACGATTTACATATACTTACCATAATTGCTGATTAAAACGGGTATTTATCGCATATGTACCTTTTTTATTTATTATTCAGACGTTTCGACTGTGTTGCAACAGCCGTGATAACAAACAAATAAAAAAGGTATATACGCGATAAATACCCGTTTTAATCAGTAATTGTGTACTCTTGTACCTTGGGAGAAGGGTAGGCCTTTGGTGTGGGACGCCACGTGCGTCGATACCCTTGCACCATCATCTGTCTGGTACAGCAGTTGGGGCCGGTGCGGCAGCAAATTCAGCCGACGATATCAAGCGGCGCAAATATGGAAGTCTCGACAGAGCTGACATATTTGAGCCATTTGGGGTAGACACTCCGGTTCTATAGGGTACCGGGGCCCATCGCGTTTTCAAAATTCTTTCTGGGCATCTGGTCGAAGCGGCGCGTGATCCGAGAGCTGGCGCTTGGGTCAACGCATAAGCATTGCGATTCAGCAATGCAGCCAGTGTCTTGGGGACACTTCCGCCTGGTAGTGATCTGGAGCAGTTGAGCTATCTATAGATCGATTGCAACGGTCTTTAGATGATTCAACTGTTTTTCTGTATTTGATTGTAAATAATTGTATAATTCTTTTAATTATCTTAATTAAAGGCGTTTTGCCTCTTTATCTGTTATGTACAGTAATCGCAAAAGTTTGAAAAATACTACATACATACATTTTTCAATAAGACGATATTCCAATGTTGTATCATTTGGTTCTGTTGTTCGTTGGTAGTATTTCCACACGTGTCGAATAGGCACTATATTTTTTTTTTACCTTTGCAGAACCTGCCGACCAATGGACCAAAGAAGACGTTAAAACTGTAGTAACAAACGGTAAGCTTAACAACTAACTTTTAACAAAAATATAACCGACTTCAGATAACAGTAATAACCAAACTACTCTACCAATTTTGATGAAATTTCTATGGGATCAATCTAAAAGTATATCCTTTCAAATAAAAAACTAATTTTCCAAATCGCTTGATATATAACGGAGTTCTGAGCTAACAAACATAACATAAAAATTAAACAAATTTAAGACTTATATGGTTTTCTCATGGATGCCATTATCAGAACTGGACCCAATAGAAATGGGCCACACGGGAAGCACCAGCTTTCATATAAAAATAGAATCATCAAAATCGGCTCCCCCAGTCGAAAGTTTTGAGGTAACAAACACACCTCCCCCTTTTTTGAAGTCCTTCGTCCCACTTGACTAATAATCTTATTTTTTTTACCCCTCTTGAACCCCAATATCTCAACAACCCCCACAACATTTTAGCTAATTTAGTCACACCAACATTGTGCCATCACTACCTACCTATGTATCAAATTTCACGATGAGCGGATAAAAGCTTCGAAAGTTATCCTCGGACAAACAAACATACATACATACATACATACATACAACGCCGAGTTGACTTGGAGATCTCGCTTCGATTGATCAAAAACTGAAACCCTACTACGTAACGCGTATGTCGACGATAGCCTACGAGTATCTCACTCGCACCATAATAACCAATCGATTGACACTTCATTCATTAAAATCGGATGAGTAGTCAAGAGCGGATCCAGCTTTGGTGCCAGGGGGCGGGGGTGTCACATAGTCGTCATGTCACAAGAAGTTATAATTTAATTTTTATAATCATAGATACAAGTAAAAAGTAGGTATTTTATTAATATACTTACATACTGTACTTAAAAATACTTATATTTATATAACAAAATCAATTTTTCAAAAGAAAATATCATATTAAATTAATTAAATATTGATGTACATAAAATATATGTTGTGACAAACCAAAATATAAAAACATTATGTTTAATAAATTTAACTAGTAGTCCATTTAGGTCCTGGACCCAGCCCGGGGGGGGGGGTCATGCCCCCCTGACCCTCCCCCTGGATCCACCCTTGAGTAGTTTAGGCGCTACGGTGGAACATACATCCGTAGGCTTCTTATAAACATAAAACTTCCTTTTGGCTTTGCCGTAGTCAGGTAAAACAGTCATGTTGCATTATAATATAAAGGATAATGTATCTGTACTATAATTACGAGAAAGTATATTATCTAATATTTTTTTTTAATTTTCAGTTTTGACACTCATCGGTATCCACGGAACAGCTATCCACAATCGCCATTGTAAGTATTATATTGCAAACTTTTTTAATAAAAGTTTTTTTTTAATACATAAAATTGCTTCCATATTGGGAGGCAATTCAAAAAACGAATGATAACATCAGGGGACACAGTTTGGTGTTGCAGCTACATATCTATCATCTCCATCCAAAATGTAATTACACCACTAGATAGATAAAGGATCAAAGAATTCGTTACGCTAAGTGAACTGTGATGCATCGCGCGCGGTGGAGGGGAAAGCGCCGCCATTTTGGGTTCATTTTGAGATTTCCATTTAGACCCGAAGGGCTTCTTAGTGTTCAAACATGATTATAACGTACATTAAATAGCGTATTTCATATTTTGCATATAAAATATTACCTGTTACGTACACGTATTCACGTGTCCTCATTTTTAGGGTTCCGTACCCAAAGGCTAAAACGGGAAGCTATTACTAAGAGTCCGCTGTCTGTCTGTTCTTCTGTCACCAGGCTGTATCTCATGAACCGTGATAGTTAGACAGTTGAAATTTTCACAGATGATGTATTTCTGTTGCCGCTATAACAAAAAATACATCAGAATAAAATAGATATTTAAGGGGAGCTCCCACAAAACAAACGTGATTATTTTTTTGCTCGTTTTATAGATAATGGTACGGAACCCTTCGTGCGCGAGTCCGACTCGCAATTGGCCGGTTTTTATTTATTGGGAACAGTCATCTACTATAGTATGACCATTAGTGCTGTGCACTGCCTGAGGTATGCGCGCGGCGAGACGGGGGGGATGTGTCGGCCGCTCCGATCTATCAGTCTGCCGTCAACGCTCACGGCGGTAGGTAGTTTTTGTACCGGACGGTCTATGTCAGACGCACACGGGATAAATATTCAAAGATGAGTCGTGCGTTATCTCGTGATATGAAATGGAAGATGAAGTTGAAACAGAATCTATGTCAGAATAACTTTCGTTAGAATATATAATTGTTTGTAAATATAAAAAATGTTCAATAAAACAAGTCCTTTGAATTATAAGTTTAGTTCTTATTTATCACCTGCATATTTTTAATAAAATATGAGTATATTTAAGTTACATTTTAATCAACTAAGTAAGTATAATATATTACAGATATATCTATCTGACGGGACGATGGTCGGAGGCTATCGTCCCGCCACAAGTCTTGCCTTAGAAATGCAAACTGATATCGTAAGATATGTCCGACATGTATTGATCTCATGTGAACTCATGCAGTTTTTTCTTTGCCTCCCACCGCGCCGCGCATACCTCAGGGAGTGCACAGCACTAATGGTCACACTATATTTAAAATCGTAGAACATACTTAAGGGTGTTTTGGGTCGGCCATGGGGTCCCCCGTTGCACTGTGTTTGTTTTTACCATAATGGCTAAATAATTCTGTATAAAACAGTAACCATTATTTTTTTTTCAGATGGATACTCCTTAATACACAGTAAGTATTAATGAATTTTCAATCATTGTTAAGACAAATTACATCATCACTACATGGTATAAAACAAAGTCGCTTCCCGCTGTCTGTCTGTCCCTATGTATGCTTAGATCTTCAAAACTACGCAACGGATTTTGTTGTGGTTTTTTTTAATAGATAGAGTGATTCAAGAGGAAGGTTAATATGTATAATACATGCATAATATAGTAGAGAAACACTGATAATTTTAACGGTTTCTAATGTGATGTCGTAAATAAACACATTTTTTGCGAGATAGATCAAAATAATGTACTACAGCATTGTACACCTTAAAAAGGTCTATAAAAAATCTGTGATGGTAGATATCTATCTCTTAAGGATAACCCACAATAACCATTTTTTATCCTTTACTTTTTACGAGAAATAATGGCTTATTTACTAAGCGATTTTAAGCAATACAGAATTAATCCTTATCCAATTATGTACCCTAAATACATTATGCATTTATATTTTGTATCAGAATCGCACCCGTGCGAAGTCGGTGCAGGTCGCTAGTGACATATAAATAATGAGCGATCCTATCGCTTAAGAAATCGATTTCTTCCAGACATCCTTTATATGGATATTTAATGAGCAATCCCGACTTCCGCTTTTTCCTGCTCCTTGTGCACTACCTACAAAATATATTGTCCACGTTACGCAAAGGTTAACTGGAAGAGAATGCTTGATAGCATTAAGTTCTATGTGCAGATATGTTAATTTTGTGCACTATAGAAATTATCATTCAATTCAATCAGTGGTTTTTTCTACTACAAAAATGTATGTGTGCATTTGTAATAATACTAGCTGACCAACCCGCAGCTTTGCACGCGTAGCTTTTCAATAAAAACATTACCCTCCTTCTGCGCAGTTGAGTAAAAAGTAGCCGTCACCCGGGAATAGTGTAGCTTCCCAACAGTGAAAGAATTTTTAAATCGGTCCAGTAGTTTCGGATCCTATTCAATACAAACAAACAAACAAGCAAATCTTTTCTCTTTATAATATAACGAAGTCTTTTGTAGATATTTGTATGTTCATTTACATTGTAGAACATACTTTTGTTCTATCATCAATAGTTTCCACAGCGCATGCGACGAAAGACTTTTACACCTGGGGTTACGTTACTTAAGTTTTAGTAAGGATCCCTAACATTTTCTAGCAATAAATATAACCTATGTCACTCAAGGTGAATGTAGCTTTCCAATGGTGAAAGAATTTTTGAAATCGGCACAGTAGTTTTTGAGTTTATTTATTACAAACATACACACAAAAATACGAAAATACAAATCTTTCCTCTTTATAATATTAGTATAGATTAATAATATAGCATTTACACATTTTTTTTTAAGTCAGGCCCTATTTTGGGTACTGGCCTCCTCCAAACTGTCTCCATTTGATCTAATAAGTATCTTTATAAGTTAGTTGAACATAGATAATGCCAGAATGATAGAATTTTATATGACTGCTGACCCGCCCGCAGCTTCGCATGCGTGGTAATTCAATAAAAACATTAACCCCCTTTTGCGCACTCGGGTAAAAAGTATATGTCCTTCCCCAGGATATAATCCTTGCCAAATTTCATTACGATCCGTTCAGAGGTTTAGTTATGAAAAGGTAACAAACAAACTAACAAACAAACAGTTACTTTCACAGTTACTATGTATATATTATACATATAAACCTACCTCTTGAATCACTCTATCTATTGCTGAAAACTGCATTAAAATCCGTTGCGTAGTTTAAAAGATCTAAGGTAACAGACATCGGAAGCAACTTCATTTTATGCCATGTAAGATGTAATTTGCACACAATGGCTGAATATGGTGAAATTGTTTATTGTGTAAGATCTGTATAACTCTACCCATGTTTTGGCAAATAAAAAAACAAATATATGCCCAGTTTTTTGTAAAAAAATAAATCTTTAAGCTTTAGTCTTTTTTGAACTTCGGCCCAGCATTCTATGGGTCTTCCTCTGGCTGTGTCCTGATTTTGAGCATGTTAATATGTGCATTTACATGCTGGAATGCATTACGTAGACAGGTTTCACTTTTTAAACTTAAATCGCTTGCTCACAACCAATTTTATTTTGCAGAATACACGAAGATTATCAAAAGATTCGCAAAGCACCTAAATATAGATCTGAAAACATACAGGAAGGAAGTTAAAAAAACATTAAAAAGCTGCACCAAGCACGACTTCAATGGCGTCACTCAAACGAAACCAGGCGGCAATACGAACGGTGATGATAATGATGATTTTGGCACAAGTGATGAAGAAGATGAAGATAGTACTAGCATTGAAACCAGAACAACACGCAAATCCAAAACCCGCAAAAGTACAAAGGTGAGAAAGCTTCCACTTAGACCCCCTCTTTGGACTCTGGCGGATCGACGGACACTCACTATTTCTCTCGAGTACCATAAATCCCGTATTTATAATAATGATTGAAGTCAATCACGAAAGTTTTCTAAGTATAATTTTATCTTTTACTAACTTTAATCGTATTTCAATATTTTTCAAAGTTATGTGTCATCAACTTTATTGACAACTGCCCATTTTGATCTACTGATGCGGTATTTTGTATCGACCGGTGTGCGGTCAACTGTCAATAGGAAAAAATATATACTGTTATTATATGCAATCGCTTCTTTGTTTCAGAAACATTCATCTTCGTATACATTCTGTAAGTACTTTTTACTTAAGTATAACTTCGCTAAGGCAGCATAATATTGTAGAAATATGAATGTCACTGTTAAAGCCTGAATAGTGGTAAATCTTAGGTCTTACTTGTAAATCTTTAGATTTACCAACATGAGTTGAGTTGGTAAATGTAAGGATTGATACAAAAGAAACTCTTAACGGGTTAAAAGTTCTTCTGTACAAACCAGACGAACGTAGTTTTTTAATAAATACGTTAAAAAACGACCTTCTGCCATTTTAAAGGGCAAGGTGCACGCTTTTATAACAAACTCCCAAGTGATATACAAAAATTGACAATTAATAAATTTAAAAACGTAATTAGACAAAATCTTTATAAAAAAAGCCTACTATAAAATATCGGATTATTTAGATGATCGAGAAGTTTGGGATTTAAATTGCTCCAACTCGTTCAAAAATGTTACAATTTAGACGTAATTTATTTTCGTTATTTTTATGTATTCTAAAAGGATCATTAAAAAACCAGACTTGTTTTTTTGCCTTTCTTTCCTGGCTTGATCGAGAAGGAACAAGCAGTAAAATTGACGTTTCAAAGTGATCCTTATGATTTTAATGAATAAAAGATTTTGACTTTGATTTATAACACTCTGAGGTAAAAACCTAAGATTTACCGAATGCTGGTAAAATTCTGAAATGTACGACTAATACATGTTGTGTACTGAATGTACACAACAGTTTCGACATTTACCGCTATTACTTCGTTAATCTTGTAACTGGTAAATCTTAGGATTTACCGTAGTTACTAGTAAATATATTACCTAAATTAGATTTATGTCAATGTCGGAACTGAACTGCAATTTTGGTCATTGACGCTTTAAAATGAAAATGAAACATCTTATTTGTTGTCCGATGAGTAGTGAGTACGTAGCAAAATTCGCATCATCGCACCGAGATGGTTGCGGGTTCAAGTCTCGCTGTGAAATGTTTGTGACCAGCTTTTTTTAGATTTTAATTTCATTTCACTTTTGAACAGATGGCACTATGCAGAAGTAATTTGCACAACTCACTACTACAAATCGCTACTTTTAGACGGATTGGGCAGAGAATATCTGGCTTCTGGTGATTTTATTCTTTTTTTATTTCAGCCTACTTTACACGAAAATTGAACAAACGTCAATGCAAGCAAGCCTTTAACGACTTTACGCAAATATCAAAATCACAAAGGAAATACCGTAAGTGCTGTTATAGCTTCCAACCTTGTCGATGAAACGTAGCCTACGTCTCCAGATAATATTCTATCTATACCCGGTGTCTTCTAAATCACTGTTTTCCCAAAACGTTGTTCAGACTATGGTCTAATAAGAGTTTATAGCATCAAACAAAAATTTAGAATTAAAGAAAAATCTAGACCTTTTAAAATAAGTCTAACTTTGTTCAAAAATTAACCGTGACATAAAGTTCATTGACACGCTTAGCCGTAGCGTACCTACTATTATTATTTTTGTGGCGATACGGCGGCATGTTGTAGGGCGTAACGTTAAAATAGACGTTTTAATTTCGCAAGTTTTTATGTTTTTCAAAGACCGATTTTTTTTTATTTGAGGTTATAAACCCTTTGTAGACCATAGTCTGAACAACGTTTGTTGTGAGAAAATAGCGATTTAAAGGATACCGTGTATACGAAAGTTTATCAAAACCGGTGGTTTTGGTGGTGAAAACGTAACAAACAAACAGGCAGACGGACACAGAGACAGAGTCACTTACGAATTTTTATTATTATTTTGTATTGTTAAGAATAGCCGACTGAGACGAGATTGCGAATTCAATTCCCGCCGCTAAATAAATGTTTGCATGATCTACAGATATTTGTAAGTGATTCTCCATTAAAGTTATTTTAATGAAGCTCGTTGCGTACTAAGTCGCTTGTTACTTTATATTAAATCATTTTCTGATATTTATATAATGGATTTAGTCTCGGGAATTGAAATATTGTGTAGACCGATTTATTAGTAAATGGGTTCGGATCTCACGTTCTAAGACGCCAATCGCCTTTATAAATACCTAGTTGACACGCCCCGGCTTCGCATGGTTAAGGAACGAACTCTTTTACTTTTTCAAGAACTTTCAAAAATTTCTGGCCGTTTTTCTTTCACATAAACCTTGTCCTGAAAATTAGGAACATAATAAAAATATGCAAACCAGTCGAGCCATTTTCGGGCGTTTGCGAGACCAACGCAGGGCAATTGATTTTAATATAATAGATTATTAAAGATTTACTATACTTTCAGGAAACAAGCAAAATGACATCGATGTTGATACTGTGGTTGACAACACAAATAGGCGTAAGTATTTAATTTTTGTTTTTTATATTAATTTTAAGTAACTAGACTTCAAATATATTTTATTATTTCACGTACGAAAAACAGACGTACCTTGTTGTGTATTTAAAACATAACATGGTGTTAACAAAACCAGAGAACAGTTTGATCATAATTGGGAGTGGAATTGATCTAACTGCTTTATCGTGACGTCTTCTCGTCTGAAAGTCTTAGATCAGTGTGTCCTTGGTCCTTCACTATGGGCCTCATAAGAAGGGTCAAGGTCAGCGTGCTATGTAGAGAGTTATGATTGGTGTTTCTCTACGAGATACAGTCACAAATGAGTAGACTCCTAGATGAACCGACATAGAACAAAAGATTAGAAAGCTGAAGTGACAGTGGGCAGGGCACATAGCTCGAAGAACTGACGGCCGTTGGGGCAGATAGGTTCTCGAGTGGAGACCACGCACTGGAAAGCGCAGCGTAGGATACCCCCCTAGATGGAAAAACTTCCTGATAAAAGTCTCGCTAGACATCTAATGGGGAGGCATTTTCAGCAGTGGAACTCCTATAGTGTTAATGATGATTTGCGATATTAATAATACATTTTCTTTTACAGTTATAAGAGGAGTCAGTGATATCCTTGACGCTATTCTCATTAAAGGATGTAAGTTAAAATATATTTATAACTAACTTCTGCCCGTGGCTTTGCACGCCTGTTATGTCAATAAAAGTAGCGTATATCTCAATCCAGGTCATAATATATCAAACCTCATCAAAATCGGTCCAGCTTTTATGGTCGCATGTATGTTTATGTTTAAACTCTAATAGTAGTAAATCTTAAGATTTACCAACAAGAGATGGTAAATGTTCCTTTCATTTACCATGTCTTGTTGGTAAATATTAAGATTGATATAAACGAAACTCTTAACCGGTCAAAAGAGTTCAACTGTAAAAAACAGTAGTTTTGACTAAAGACGTAAAAAAACTCCTGACGACCTTCCGCCATCCAGTAAGCTCTGAGGGTTTACCGAGTGATTGTTGGTAAAAGCCAAAAATGAGCTGTATTTATAGAGTCGATAAGATTTAATTTCTCGCACCTAAATAAAAAAATAAGTAACTACAACCTAGAGTTCTTCAATTCGCGAGTGAATAGGTTTCTTCTAGGCAAGCGTGTACCATCGTATACTGCATCATCGCGCGCCATCAGGCGATATCGTGGTCAAACGCTAGCCTATAATTTATAAAAAAACTAGTACTAATCTATTTTATTTTTACAGACGGTGCTCTCTACAACAAAAGTAAGTTCATAAACACATAAATTGGAATTGATAAGTGTATTAATATCAATAATTCATTGTTTTAAAATACGCCTAAAAAAAGATACATATTGACAAAAATGTATTCCACTCAGCGTTTGCTATGGCAGATTCGATATGCCGAAGCGTTTGATGATCGTGGTATTTTGTGATCACTGTGGCTGCGAATAGTGGCTACTATACACAATATCGATATATACTTTAAGCCTGAGTCTAATATAAATATAATCCTATATAGCTAATTCTATATATTACATAATTTAACTATTACATACATATTTAAAAAATTATGAACTAGACACTTGTGATGACATAAATTTAGATATTACAGCACCTCCGTGGTACAGGCGAATAGCCGGCTGAGAAGCAGGAGGTTGTGGGTTCGATTCCCGCTGCAGGACCAATGTTTGTATGGTCTAAAGATATTTGTTCCGGGTTTGAGTATTTTTCTATACCTATACTATAAGTATTTACAAAAACAAATGTATACAAGTATTGTATCAGTTATCTGGTTCTCATTGTACAGGTTTTGCTTAGTTTGGGGCTAGATGACGCTGTGTGAAATGTCCAGCATTATTTATTATTATGTACTTAAGTTTTTATTGTAATCTGATTTCCTTTATAATTCTATATCGTATTTTTACAGTGAGTAGAGGAGCTCTCGCCATCACTTTATGTTACAAGCCGGTAGCATCTCGACTAGCGCCTAAACTTTCCAAGGGTAAGTCCAATAACAATTAAAAAAACCGGCCAAGTGCGAGTCGAACTCGCGCACGAAGAGTCCCGTACAATTATCCATAAAAACGGCTGAAAAATCCCGTTTGTTGTGTGTGGCTAACATACAACAAACCCTTAAATATTTGTTTTTTTTTTAATTTAATTATTTATTTTTAAAACGATTGTATAACTAAATGTTCTGTGATTATTTCAAGCGTCTACCTATCGCCGTTATCAATATCGAGCTAAAACGAACAAAAAAATCACGTTTGTTGTATGGGAGTTAAATATTTATTTTATTCTTTTATAGCGGCCACAGAAATACATCATCTGTGAAAATTTCAACTGTCTAACTATCACGGTTCATGAGATACAGCCTGGTG
The DNA here is from genome assembly GCA_918857605.2 of Philereme vetulata. Lineage (NCBI taxonomy): Eukaryota > Metazoa > Arthropoda > Insecta > Lepidoptera > Geometridae > Philereme > Philereme vetulata. Next base: position 5,222,469 of record OU975427.1, on the reverse strand, counting down.
ACGGACGGACAGACAGACAGACAGACCCTTTGGGTACGGAACCCTAAAAAATTACCGGCACGGGACGAAAGGCAGATGTGAAATATCTCTATTGATGGTTATTGAGATAATTGATAGTTCAAGGAAACCGTTTGTCATCTTGACATACGCAATATTAATACGGGTGACGCTGACGGCGCAACAGCCCAACGGCCCAACGAACCAATGGCCCAACCGACTTGAGCCAAGTTGGGTTTTAGGACTTGACTTTCTTATCATACACAATATAAATACGGCACTCCATTATGTAGATGTTTCACATTAAAATTATATAAGTACCTCTGATTATAATAGACGCCAGTGACGTGAACAAGCTAGGATGATATTGCTATCTCGCTCGCTCTTGCTGCCCTTACGGGAGCCGCTAGTGATGCGCCGATTACCTATCGATAACACTAATTACCATCAAAGGAAACAAACATGTTTATTGGTTGATTCGTTGGCGCCGGCTACCACGACTTTTGGCGTATATTATAGATCTGGGACACTTGTAAATTACCGCCCATTACTGCGCTGCGCGTACAGCATAACAATGGGTTTAGAGTCGTGATGGGGTTGCCACGTTTCTGCAGTGCATCAGGTATGTTCAGTGAGGCGCACACGGATGGCTTCCACGCCATTATAAGTGCGCAGTGTGCGTCGCTCTTGAAACGCCTGCCTGGCAGCCCCAACATCATTCTGAGCACATTGGCGGACAGGACTCTCCGTTTCTGGGGCACTGGTTAAGCCTCCATGCAACCCCCTTATAAGGGACGCTGCCCCGGTCACTGATAGTCCCTCGTAGCCTCGTGTCCGCATGTATGTCTCTCTGTGTGTTGGCGTTTTAATGATAATTTAATTATATTGTATAATTTTAATTTAATTTGATTTGTGTAATTTTTAGTGATCGGCGTAGGTAGTGCTATTCACGGGAATTAGTGACCGTTAGCTTAACATGGATATGCCTTCTAAATCCCGGGAAATATATTTTTATTTTATAAAGTCATTGTAGTTGTAAACATGACGACACATCAAACCACCCGTTTCGAGTATAATCAGATCCCGCCTATGGACCAGTAAGTATTATGACAAACAGCACTGTGCGGGTCTAGTCTTAACCAGAAATGAGTAGTTTGATATGTCGTCGTGCGTACTCATGGTATCTTAGACAGTTTAACTTCATTTACATCGACATTCAGAAAAATATTCCCGGGAATCGGGGAATAAATCCCGGGGCATATAAATATCAACTTATCATTCAGGTTCATTGACCCAAAATAACACTACCTATGCCGATCCCTGGTAATTTTATTTGTAATCGTAACATGTACGAGTCAATGACTTGAAAAAAAATTTTTTTTTTATTTATTACATATTTATCAACTTATATTTTTATCTTCTAGGAAGCTTGAAGATCTGCAAGAAAGGATACAGAATATCTGATGGTGATAATAATGATTACGACACCGACTACAAATCCCTCGATGACATCGTCAAGGTATACGGACTGAAGGATATCGCCAAGGAGTTCGATCAGCTTAGCAAGACCAAAATTAATCATGAAAACAAAGGTAATTATCATAATAAATAAGATAAGATAAGATAACTCCTTATTGTAATTACAACAACGATTCTCACTGGTGGTAGAGCTTTTGTGAACGAGCTCGAGGAAGTGGGCGCCACCGCCTCACCTTTATCTGCCGCTAAACAGCAGTACTTGTGCTGCTGTGTTCCGGTTAGATGGTAATGGTATGTTCCTGTAATTACTGGCACATAGGCATAACAGCTAAGACCTATAGTATGGCAACGTATCCACATAGAGATCAAGACAACATAATAGCATGTTTTGAATTCCATGGGCTGCAGTAGCCACTTAACATCTGGTGGACTGCATGCTCCTTTGCCATATATGTACGTAGTATAAAAAAAAAGAAAAACGACTGAATTCAAGTGAAATGTTAGTTCGGAATCAATAATGGTTGTCTGGAAGAAATCGCTTCAAAGCGATAAGACCGCCCATTGTACTATTTGCTTTGTGTCTGTAATTTTTATTGTGTACAATACAGTGTTTTCATTCATTCATTCATTCAAGACCATATTAGCCAGTTACAACCTTAGACTTCAATTTAATACAGTAACGCGACCAGAGAGCAACACTGGCATAGATAATGTAGCCCATAACATTTCAGGCACTAAAGGAGAAATAGTGAACCGTTTGAAAAACCCTATTTTACAACGATACTAGCCATTAGCCCTATTCGTGCTTTAATTTAATATTGTACATAACAAAACACGTATGAAACACATACACACGGCTACACATCAAGCTATACATTTCCAGTATAAGCTGACCTCTTATTCAAAGAAAAGCCTACACAATGCGCGGTCAGCTTAAACTGGATATATATAGCTTGATGTGTAGCCGTGTGTACAATTACGTTGTTAGTTGATAAAATAGAAAATAAGTTACAAAGTTAAAGGGTATGAATATTGGAAATAAAATTATCTTTTACTAGCTGGCGCCCGCGACTTCGTACGCGTTGCGCTACTAAATGTGTAGGTAACCTAGAAATAAAGCTAAACTCGCTGTTGCAACTTGACTTGACACCCCATTTTTATCCCATGAAAACTGATTTATGGGATAAATGGTAACCTACATGGTGAACTAGGTTATAAGCAACGTATATACCAAATTTCATCGAAATCGGTTCAGCCGTTACAGCGTGATTGAGTTACAAACAAACATCCAAAATTTCGCATTTATAGTATTAGTGTGATATAATCAACGACCTCCGTGGTGTAATGAGCGAATAAACGGCTACGCATGAAGGAGGGTAATGTTTTGAGTGTGCATATGTTACAAACACTTTTCTTTTGTTTTCAGCACACAAGCGCATTATTACATACATCAGAGACACTCTAAAACTCTTCGAAGGTAAGTGTAGATCAACACTTTCATATGCAATACGGAAAAACTACCAAACAAAAACAAAGCAACAGAATGGAATAATGGAATGGATACGTAACAAATTTGTAACGTATCGAATTGCGATATGGAAGGGCTTCGTGTTGAGAGACACCGACCTAGGTAGGTCGCTCTCAGCGCGAAAACCTTTTATTTTTGTATTGTAAATTAATGCCACGAAATGCTAAACCATATAACTTAACCTACAGTTTCATGCAAACTACAGGTAACGGAAGTCCATGTTATTGATTAATCTTTATTGGGGTAGAAATTGCAGTTATTCTGGATTTCAGACTTTTGCCTATATTTGTGTCACTAAAGCTACACGCATACCAAATTTCAGCACTGTGGGGTCACTGGTGTACCCTGAGAATTTTTCCAAAGTTCAGTTTTTATAATGGCTAATAACTTAAGAACCACAAGTTTAAATTAAAAATAAAAACGGGGTCAAAATAAACTCACAAAGACCTTTTATTAGACGTGCCATTTAACCGGATATTACCATATTTTTTTTACCCTCTTGAACCCCAATATCTCAACAACCCTCCCACATTTTTAACTCATTCAAAATTGCGTCATCACTACCTACCTATATACTGAATTTCACACTGATCGGATAAACGCTTCGAAAGTTATCCTGGGACAAACCAACGTACTTACATACATACTTAGATACAAACATCGTACATACAACGTCGATTCGTCTAAGTTGATTTGAAGATCCCCCACTCCGCTCGATCAGTTAAAATGAAATGATGTTTGTTGATAAGAAGAGCATTTTTAATGTTAGTATTAATCTGAGTAATGTTTTTTAGGGATAAAAATTTGGTAAAGTTGCCCGGAATATTATTAAATTCTAGAAAATCGGAAGTGGTTTTTTCTATGGGATTTTTGTATGAACACCATATTTTATTTAAAAATCCGTGCTATTTTCGCAGCTAGTTTAAATAGCAATCGAACGAAAACACTCAGGATACTTATGTACGTGTTTATTTTACAGGTGACGTCGAAAAACTGACCAAAGAACATGTCCTAATTTTCTTCAAAAACTGTAAGTTATCAACAATTTAAATATTAACAGAAAAACTCTTATTTTTTGTTTTTGTCTGTGGCATCGCAGTTCCCAAAGGGATGGACCGATTCAGATGCGACTTTCTATAAGAGCGTCACACACGTTCAACACGCTTATTGTTAAGAAAACACATTACAAATACGGAATATCACTTACCGTTTTATCGATGTTTCGACCGACAATGTTTCGGTTCAATTCGTGAATCAGGCCTCCGCTGCCTCTCGCCTCGCACTACGCGCCGCAGCCCTCTGCGCGCGACGGCCGCGGTGGTGGGGATTGCATCAACGATGGCCCAACGTATAACTGAAATAGTGTTAATTTACTTGTTTAAATACAATGCGTTTAAAATAAACCTATAAATTAATGTTTTGTTTTTCAGTGCTGAATATCTTTAGAAGTATCACAGTCAACCAACAGAACCAGAAAGGTATTTTTAACTATATTTTTAAGCTTTTATTTAACATTGTTGTTTGTTAGTTTAACTAAAATCTTGCAACATAATTTTAAACCAATGCCCCCAACCGATTGAGCTAAACCTTAATATGGTGCCATGGAGGTGGTCTCATGATGGAGACGGATGCTAGACAACGGAACTACTGAATGTTTTAGCAGGCTACTAGTGTTTGGGCTCATTTGAATCTGATTCGTGATTCGTTCCGATTGTGAACATTTTAGAAGCTTCTTTTGAAAAAGTATGTTTTACATATGAAAAAAAAATTTACTTAATATATTTTGATGATATATCAAAAAAAAATCGTGTAACAAGATTAATTAATTCATATGTTTCTTTCAGATGTTGACCGCGTTATGACTGGTAAGCAATAGCTTTTTTTTTGTGACTTCACTTACATAACACTTAAAATGACGTGATTTACAACCATCAATTCAACTCCAACTTTCAATTCGTTCCCGCAATTCCATTATACTACCTGGTACTTCATAAAATCAAGCCATCAAGTCGCGAGTGAACTGGTTTCTTCTAGGCAAGCGTGTTCCATCGTAGACCGCATTAACGCTATCAGGCGAGATCGTGGTCAAACGCGAGGCATTTTTATGAAACATTATTTATAAGTAATAAAAGAAATGAAAATATATGAATAATGAAAGATTTTATAATTAAAGAGAACCGTTTGTAATCGTCTTATCCTAACTTAATATACGGTATTTTATTAGGCGTGAAATACGAAGCAACAATTCTATATTTTCTCTTTATTTTTTGTGAATTATCTATACAAGCGATCTTACCCTAAATCTATTGGACTCATGCCGTCATGGCGTGACGGTATGCGAGTCGGTCCAACCCAACCAACGGACCCAAGACGCGCCAATATTTCACATCAAAATATAATCAAACGTTATTCTTTCAGACTACGTCAGCTTTATCTCAAAATTGACACAAGAACTGAATATTAAGAACGAAATACATACATATGTATCAACGGAAATTAGCACCACAACCGAAGTATCTACATCAAACGACTTTACTAATGTTTGGGTAGATAAATCTACTGATGGCAACAATGATGATTCTGATGATGGCAGTATCAATGATGATTCAGATGATGGCAATACTGATGACGATTCAGATGAATCAGATGAATCAGATCGGGACGATAATGATAATGATGGTAAGTCCAAATAAACTATGATCATCGGTCAGGCACAAAAGACATACAAAAATGTATGCGTGATCCTTGACGTGTTAAATCGTTTAAAGTCACCACTACATAAGACTTAAAGAAAGGAAAGTACTCTCATGTGTTGATGAATAAGATTTTCACCCTAAATAAGGCTGCAGTGAGGATGTGGAAAAACCAAAATTTTTAATGTAATTACATTTATTTAAAAAAAATTAAGTCTTATAAAAAATAAGAACTATCCACACTAATAATAACTTCATTAGAATATTATTATAAGAGAATCGAATGGCAATATGGAAATTAGTTTTTTTTTGCACTGCTGATATCAATGTTTTTACATACAATTTTATGTTTGGAAATATATAATTTCAGATAATGACAGCGAAGATGATGATACTGATAACAATCAAGGAACACCAGGAAAAAAGAGTCCTATCGTTAAAAAACACCGCAAGAACTCCAACTGCCATTTATCCCGTAATAACAAGCGTTCAAATGGTAACTCAAACGATAATGATAGCGATGATACCAAACCCGGTAATAACGGTCCTAAAGGAAACGATGGCAGCCCTGATGACAAGGACGGTAGTGATACCACACCCGGAGACAAAATCAAACCTCAAGGTGACAAGAAAAAGCCTGGTAATAACGATCACGATACTAAACCCGGTAATAATGGTCCTAAAGGAAACAATGGCAGCCCAGATGACAAGGACGGTAGTGATACCACACCCGAAGACAAAAACAAACCTCAAGGTGACAAGAAAAAGCCTGGTAATAACGATAACGATACTAAACCCGGTAATAACGGTCCTAAAGGAAACAATGGCAGCCCTGATGACAAGGACGTTGGTATTACCACACCTGGAGACAAAAACAAACCTCAAGGTGACAAGAAAAAGCCTGGTAATGACGATAACGGTACTAAACCCGGTAAGAACGGTCCTAAAGGAAACAATGGCAGCCCTGATGACAAGGACGGTAGTATTACCACACCCGGAGACAAAAACAAACCTCAAGGTGACAAGAAAAAGCCTGGTAATGACGATAGCGGTACTAAACCCGGTAATAACGGTCCTAAAGGAAACAATGGCAGCCCTGATGACAAAGACGGTGGTATTACCACACCCGGAGACAAAAACAAACCTCAAGGTGACAAGAAAAAGCCTGGTAATAACGATACTAAACCCGGTAATAACGGTCCTAAAGGAAACAACGGCAGCCCTGATGACAAGGACGGTGGTATTATCACACCCGGAGACAAAAACAAACCTCAAGGTGACAAGAAAAAGCCTCATAATGACGATAAGGATACCAAACCCGGTCATAACGGTCCTGAAGGAAACAATGGCAGCCCTGATGATAAGGACGGTAGTATTACCATACCCGGAGATAAAAACAAACCTCAAGGTGACAAGAAAAAGCCTCATAATGACGATAAGGTTACCAAACCCGGTCATAACGGTCCTAAAGGAAACAATGGCAGCCCTGATGACAAGGACGGTAGTATTACCACACCCGGAGATAAAAACAAACCTCAAGGTGACAAGAAAAAGCCTCATAATGACGATAAGGATACCAAACCCGGTAATAACGGTCCTAAAGGAAACAATGGCAGCCCTGATGACAAGGACGGTGGTATTACCACACCCGGAGACAAAAACAAGCCTCAAGATGACAAGAAAAAGCCTGGTAATGACGATAACGGTACTAAACCCGGTAATAACGGTCCCAAAGGAAACAATGGCAGCCCTGATGACAAGGACGGTAGTATTACCACACCCGGAGATAAAAACAAACCTCAAGGTGACAAGAAAAAGCCTCATAATGACAATAAGGATACCAAACCCGGTCATAACGGTCCTAAAGGAAACAATGGCAGCCCTGATGACAAGGACGGTAGTATTACCATACCCGGAGATAAAAACAAACCTCAAGGTGACAAGAAAAAGCCTCATAATGACGATAAGGTTACCAAACCCGGTCATAACGGTCCTAAAGGAAACAATGGCAGCCCTGATGACAAGGACGGTAGTATTACCACACCCGGAGATAAAAACAAACCTCAAGGTGACAAGAAAAAGCCTCATAATGACGATAAGGTTACCAAACCCGGTCATAACGGTCCTAAAGGAAACAATGGCAGCCCTGATGACAAGGACGGTAGTATTACCACACCCGGAGATAAAAACAAACCTCAAGGTGACAAGAAAAAGCCTGGTAATGACGATAGCGGTACTAAACCCGGTAATAACGGTCCTAAAGGAAACAATGGCAGCCCTGATGATAAAGACGGTAGTATTACCATACCCGGAGATAAAAACAAACCTCAAGGTGACAAGAAAAAGCCTCATAATGACGATAAGGTTACCAAACCCGGTCATAACGGTCCTAAAGGAAACAATGGCAGCCCTGATGACAAGGACGGTAGTATTACCACACCCGGAGATAAAAACAAACCTCAAGGTGACAAGAAAAAGCCTCATAATGACGATAAGGATACCAAACCCGGTAATAACGGTCCTAAAGGAAACAATGGCAGCCCTGATGACAAGGACGGTGGTATTACCACACCCGGAGACAAAAACAAGCCTCAAGATGACAAGAAAAAGCCTGGTAATGACGATAACGGTACTAAACCCGGTAATAACGGTCCCAAAGGAAACAACGGCAGCCCTGATGACAAGGACGGTGGTATTACCACACCCGGAGACAAAAACAAACCTCAAGGTGACAAGAAAAAGCCTCATAATGACGATAAGGATACCAAACCCGGTCATAACGTTCCTAAAGGAAACAATGGCAGCCCTGATGACAAGGACGGTAGTATTACCACACCCGGAGATAAAAACAAACCTCAAGGTGACAAGAAAAAGCCTCATAATGACGATAAGGATACCAAACCCGGTCATAACGGTCCTAAAGGAAACAATGGCAGCCCTGATGACAAGGACGGTAGTATTACCACACCCGGAGACAAAAACAAACCTCAAGGTGACAAGAAAAAGCCTGGTAATGACGATAATGGTACTAAACCCGATAATAACGGTCCTAAAGGAAACAATGGCAGCCCTGATGACAAGGACGGTAGTGATACCACACCCGGAGACAAAAACAAACCTCAAGGTGACAAGAAAAAGCCTGGTAATGACGGTAACGTTACTAAACCCGGTAATAACGGTCCTAAAGGAACCAATGGCAGCCCTGATGACAAGGACGGTAATGATACCACAACCGGAGACAAAAACAAACCTCAAGGTGACAAGAAAAAGCCTGGTAATGACGATAACGGTACTAAACCCGGTAATAACGTTCCTAAAGGAAACAATGGCAGCCCTGATGACAAGGACGGTAGTGATAACACACCCGAAGACAAAAACAAACCTCAAGGTGACAAGAAAAAGCCCGGTAATGACGATAACGGTACTAAACCCGGTAATAACGGTCCTAAAGGAAACAATGACAGCCCTAATGACAAGGACGGTAGAATTACCACACCCGGAGACAAAAACAAACCTCAAGGTGACAAGAAAAAGCCTGGTAATGACGATAATGGTACTAAACCCGATAATAACGGTCCTAAAGGAAACAATGGCAGCCCTGATGAAGGTGACAAGACAAAGCCTGGTAATGACGATAACGGTACTAAACCCGGTAATAATGGTCCTAAAAAGGTGAGAACTACTACTGTAGATATATTTTCTGTGTATCAACTTCCAAAGTTATTCTTGTCCGCTAAAGCTGCGTAGGTACATTGCTATTGCAGAAAGCGGTCGTATTAATGTATTGATTTAGTGTTAGCGATAAGCACTTTGCATTTCATTATTGTACTGCTTTTTTCTTGGGATAACTCATCTCAACAAATTTTTTTTTAGAAATATTAGAAAAGCTTTATTGTAATAAGTTTTTCATCGCTCATGCATTGTTGGATACTGTAAACTCGATATTGGCTCCGTAAATGCGATTTACGGCCCTAGAGCCCCAATAGTATAAGTAGATGTTTCACAACATAAACAAAATTCTTCAATTAATTTAGGGATTAAGTTACTTGTACGTTAATATAATATTTTTTATGTATTTCAGGATGACACTGCAATCTGTAAGTATTACGTTTTTGTACGCATTTAACAACCTTGAAAAACATAGATTTTTCTTTATTCATAAACTATATTCCTCTTGGGTACATTACAAAGCACGGCACGTAAAATAATTTGATATTTTCTAAGCAAGCGTGCATTCTAACCGGTGATTGGTCGAACCATTTAAAAGGTCCAAAAACCGGCCGCTTCTGGAACCAATTTAAATGGAAGCTACTCGTATGTGTAGGTTAGACACTAGTTTATTATTATGATAAAAATCCTGGAATCTAGTTAGTTTAGGAGTGCAATAATTGTCTATGATGTACTTATAAAACTGTTTACAAAAAAAACTACTCCAGCGTTAATTATAGTTTTTCCATATACTTGAATATCGCTTAGAAAACAGGGCACAACATGAGGCCCCAAAATACTTTATATTTTTAAATTACAGTATTTTGTTCATAGACTAACAACTCTGAACATTTGTAACTTAAACAGAAACGACAACCAGCACGCTAACTTATCATATAGTACACCTAGTCATAAGAAAACATATTTTGGTAATGAAATCGCCGAGTTAATTGACTTTGGTAGTAAAAAGCGATAGCGGCGTAGTAAATAGCGGTCATATCAAAATTAAAACATGATAACCATGAAGTTCGCTTTTCGGAAAATAATAGCACACTACTTGAAATAATGTGACTGCTTCATTTTTACTCTGTTCTAAACTCCATACATTTTGCCCATCATCTTTTAACTAGTAATAAATTGCAGGGAAATTCTCGAGGCGAGTTAGCAGAAGGACATGCAGAGGGGCTTCTAGGCGACTCGTGTCTATATCAAGGCGCAGTAAGTACCAGTATAAAACCCATCTATCATCATCTAACTAGGACATCTTTAAATGTTATTTGCACTGAGAACGGGATATTTACCATGATTTTTAAATGTAGCGCATGCAGCTGCGTCGAAATATCGGGATACTCAATTCACAAATCATGGATACCCGTTCTTAGAGAAAATAGTGTTCATTGCCATGATAGATTCAAGAGTTACATGTTTAAATCGCGTAGGTTGTCCAATGAAAGACGTCACAACAAATCTAGCCCGGCTCTTAACGAACCGTAATGCTGATTATGCTAGATCGTGGCGGGTCCAAGCGGTGCCCGCACGATTCCGAGTCACTCCCTCTTCAGCTAATCACCGAACCGTATGAACTCTGGGAGCATTCGGTGTATTAAGGGCGCATTATACCTGGGGAGACGATAAATCGCTGATTGAGAAACAATGTTTTGTTCAACCAATTTTGTGCTTTAAATCTGTAATTCATATATGTTATAGTTAAGGTTACGTGCTAGAACGCCTTTGTTATGAAAACACGATTCCGTAAAATAATCTCGATAGAAAAAAATTCCAAAGATGACTCCAAATTTATCTTAAAACCGTTCTTATGCGATGAATACTTCAATTTAGATCTTGAAAGTAATTCTACACAACATAAATAAGTGCACCTGTGTTTTAAATTTACAAAATACCTTTTAATTTTACCATAAAATGAAAATACCTAACTTTGGCACTAATAAAACCATTCGCTTCGGACGCCCGGTCCGCGATTCAGTCTGGCCTCGGCGTTCAGACCCGTGACGCTTGTCCCTCCAAACGATCAAGTAATTCTTAGGTAGAATTTATATTAAGTTGATTTTTGTAAAGACGTAGTAATGAGAAATAAGCACAACAAGAAAATGAAGGGACTAAATGATAAAAAAAACCGACAAACATATGAACCACGGCGAGATAGGACGTGCAGCGGCGCGCGGAGAAGCGGGGGTGAAATTCGAGTTTAGGCTGAGGTATAGTCAACTCTTAAGAAGCACGTTTAGCACGTACAGGACGACGCGAACACGGCCTCGTCAGCGCCTCGTACGAGGCACGGCTCGGGCTCGCCACGGTCTAGAATAAATCATTATTTATACGGAGATAGTTATGTACTTACTTCGAAAACAGCCCACATTATTTACTAAACATCTTAGCTGTCATGTAACAAATTAGTTATTCATCTTTATTTTCAAATTAACACGTGAAGTGTAAATTTTGAACCCCTTTTTAAGCCTATTGCAATAAAAAAAACAAATATATTTAACAATAATGGGCGTTCTTATCGCTAAAGAAAGCGATCTCTTCCAGACACATTAGGATGTAATTAAAGCTGAAGATTTAGCACGTACCTAACAGTTTAATGTTTTTTTTACAGGATCATCAATCAATAATGTCGATGATTCAACCATCACTTTCTTTGAAGGTAAGTAAATGTTCAAATTTAAAAAAAAAACACTTATACACAGCGAGAGGGCCTTCCTACCAGACACTACGTTGCTAAATACGTATATTGTCAAACGTATGTATTTTGTACGTAATGTTGGAAATAAAGGTTAATTTAAGAAGGTTATTATTACCTATACCTTTTGACAAGCTTTTTATTAACTTGCAATGTATGTATGTTTGTCCTGGTGGAATCTTGCAACCGAATTTTAAACACGTTCCCCTCAACCGATTGAGTTGAAATTTGGAATACATATGTAACTTCGGTGACAATGCAATAATAAGGTATTATGGAGGTGGTCTCATGATTGAGACGGATGCTAGACAACGGAACTTCTGAATGGTTTATAGTAGGCTACTAGTGTTTGGGCTCATTTGAATCTGCTTACGGTTCCGATTATGAATTTTATAAAAGTTTGTTTTGAAACAGTTCATTGAAATAAGATTGTGTTATTAGAATACCAAAACGTATCCATTTTGCGACGATACTATTGTCATATTGAAGCTGTTATTTAGTAGAATTGGGCCCTTTCTTCATATCCTAATATGAACTGTTATTTTATATTTCAGGAGCGGACGTTTTAAGATTATTGAGCAACCACTTGGTAAAAGGATGTAAGTGCTATTAAATTCTATCTATATATTTTTTTATACTACTTATACGGCAAACGAGCATGCAGTCCACCAGATGTTAAACGGCTACTGCAGCCCATGGATATCCACATAGAATTCAAAACAAGCTATTATGTTGTCTTGATCTCTATGTGGATACGTTGCCATACTATAGAACTTAGCTGGTATGCATATGTGCCAGTAATTACAGGAACATACCATTATCATCTAACCGGAATATATATTATATATATTCAGTCCACATCCTCCCACTGCTGGGAGAATACTTTTTGAGAAAACTCAAATACATTTTGAATTATACAAGGACTAGAAAAGACCTTGTATTATTCAAAAAGTATTTAATTATAAAAAAGTATTTAGAAAATACGTATTCTGTATCTAGTATTTTAAATACCATTTACAAAAGCATCTCAATACTCTATTCAATTGTTCTGCTTCGACTCGTTCACTCACCTGACGGGTTTGCTGTTATCAGCGTGCATGTGTGCGTTCGCACGCCATTAGATTTCACCATCAAATATTGTATCGAATGAATATTTTTAAAATTTAGATACTTTTGACCAGAGCCCACGTTATCGAGAACCTGGTGTCTGGATAAACCTAGTATAGGTTTTAAGACATCATAGAATCAATGTGTAACCAGCTTTTTGAATCTGTTAATAAACAATAAAACTCAATGATTGTATTCCACAGTGTAATAGTGGTAATTGGTAGTTACGGACCCTTATATCGTACCCTTGCCCTTGTATCTGATATCTCAAATGTTTTACTAAAAGTATTCTTTTAGTATTTTATAGTGTTATCCAATACTTACGGAAAATTCCAAGTTTTTAAAACTATCGCATAAATTTTCAAGACCAGACGGGACTTGAACCCGGTACCTTCCTCTTGATCTCTTGTGAACGTACTAAACTGGAATGTTTGGTATAAAGAAAGTCAAAAACTGGCTAAATTTTCCTGTAGATGGAGCTAACGGCGCTTTAGTCGTAATCTGAAACATCTTACTAATTTCGACTTGACAAGGCCCGGTATGACCATTGGTAGTGCATCCTCGTATCAAGAGGAAGGTTGCGGGTTCAAGTCCCGTCTAGGCTTGAACATTTTTAAATGGTTTTAAAATCTAATTACTCTTATAACTTGTGCTCAAAATACTTTTTACAAGTTTTTTATTAACTTACAATGTATGTACGTATGTTTGTCCGGGTGGAATCATGCAACTGAATTTTAAAAGCTTTCCCCTCAGCCGATTGAACTGAAATTTGGAATACGTATGTAACTTCGGTGATAATGCAATAATATGGTACCATGGAGGTGGTCTCATGATGGAGACGGAACTTCTGAATGGATTATAGTAGACTAGTGTTTGGGCTCATTTGAATTTGCTTGCGGTTCCGATTATTAATTTTATAAAAGCTTGTTTTGACAAAGTAATTCTTCATCAAAAAACTTATTATGAAGTATCTTGTGTACAATTTCCACTTTAACTGACTTAACCGTTCACCTGCGTCCTCGAACTTTGTTCACTTCGAAATTCATCGTTGGGTAATCGGTTAGGGCAATGCTGAAAACAAATATAATAATTTGTTTTTCTGATTTCAGCTGGTGACCTGTACTATACATGTAAGTATTATAACCGAAGCAGTCTGCTGCAGCCTAAGGCACTTGTTTCACCGCCGGTGATGAGCGAGAAGCGAGTGTGTAGTTCCTATAGTTGTCTCGCTGGTCTATAAAGCGAGTGAGCGAGTGCGGCGGGCGATACTCGCGCTACTAGCTGAGCGCGTGGCGCGTTCATTCGTTCGTTCGCGCTGGTTCATCTCACGACGTGTGTCACTGCCAAGCGAGCATCGCTGAGCGAGTGTTGTAGTCGCTGCGACAAAATAGTGGAGAGCGAGTTCTCGGCAGTGTGAACGGCCAGCGATCAACTATTAATATACGTGTAACTCTTTTACTGGCACGGAATCTATATCTTTTGTTCGTTTCTTGAGCGAGAAAATAGTTGATAGTTAATCGCTTACTCGCTGGCGCGGTGAGACAAGTGCCTTAAAAATCGAGTGATTAAATATTTAATGAGATAAGCAAACTGATATTTATTTAAAACTAGTAGTTCAACCCTGAGATAGGATTGCCATACGTCCGAAATTTTCCGGACATGTCCGGTCAATTTTCCTTTTTGTCATTACGTGATTAGACCCCTGAAAGGTCGCCATACTGGTACAAATGATCTGACATTTTCTGTCTACCGGTCTATAGCGACATTAATGTTATATTTACAAGAAAGTCAGGAATTTTCATCAAATGTCAGGAATTCACTTCAAAATTTAGATTTTTTAATCTGGGAACCCTGAGATCTCGCGATTCTCCCATAAAAGCATTATTGTATATTACTAATAATTTATATATACTAATGTATGGAATAAATAAGTTTAGTATCTGTATCTCTACTGCTAATGTGAAACCTGGACTTTTAATCACATTATTTTGTTTTGCAGTGGTTCAGGCGATTATGAGACACGCTCTTTGTAACAAGAAAGCAATCAGCGCCCGCAAAGGTATTTTGAAACCAGATTTATTAATACAAAATAAATACTATTAGACCATAAATATTTATTTATAGTTCGCATATATGTAGTATGTAACTGAAGTAAGTATACATCAAGGCTCTTGGCAGACGGGGCCAACCAATAAACATGTCTGTTTGAAATGTTGGCGTTATAGTGAAATCAATTGAGAGAAGAGCCAAGAAGTTCATAGGCAACTATGAGCTAGTTGATGCAAGGCTCCTCAGCCTGGAGCATCGATGAAAGGTTGCTAGCCTCTCGGTTTTTTATTGAGTACATTTCGGAGAGTGTGCGGCGGAACTTTTCAACCTAATCCCACCATCTCCATTCTATCAACGGACAACCAGACGCTCTGCAGTGCGCCACCGCTATATGGTAGAAATACCTAGCATTCGCACAAAGCGGTTCTCTTCGACCTTTATTATGCGCACCGCCAAGGAGTGGAACGCCTTGCCAGAGTCTGTGTTTCCTGATAGCTGCAACTTGGGTATCTTTAAGTCGCGAGTGAATAGGTTTCTTCTAGGCAAGCGTGTACCATCGTAGACTGCATCATCACTTCTCATCAGGCGAGATCGTGGTCAAACGCAAGCCTATAATATATAAAAAAAATAGGGGACAATAAGATTGAGTATGTAATGCCCGACAGTGGAGTTGAGCATTGCCGGATTTGTCAGCAACACGTTATTGTAAAAAGATTAGGTACTCGTTTAAAAGCGCTTAAAGTTTCCTCAACTTATCGATTTGTATTTTCAGGAGCTAATCTCGGAATCTGCACGAAGAACTACGGTGTCAAAAGATTCTCCTGGAAGAACTACAACGAAAATGACTTCGAATTTTCCACGATAGTTAAGGTTTACGGTATCGATAAAAACATTGAAAGCCAGTTTGAGAAGATGCTGAAGGACGCTACTAATGGAGCTGGTCTCAAGCACGGTACGTTTATAATATTTATAACACATTTGCTCGTAAAGGGACTGATAATTCACCAATTTCAATATCGTAATGAATATCATTACGTACTTGTGCGTTAATGTAATGTACGGTTTATCAAGAGCAATATCGCCTCGGCTGTAGTTTTCAACTTACCGCACTTATATCTTAATGTACTATAACAGATGTACGTTCCAGATAACTACACCCGCGTTCGATGATGCAAACTGTCCCTCGTATCTAGCGCTAGGACCTGATGAAGGAAGCGTCACTAACGAGGGCCCTTCACATAAGAAACAAACTCAGTGTAGATTATGATTTCTTATTGATTTCTTTGATGATTACAGAAAAGACAGTACAGTGCTACCTAAGTAGGAGTAGATAGTTAATTTGTAGTCTAATGTTGATGTTTTTCTTATTTAGTCACACCAAAATTGTGCCATCACTACCTATATACCAAATTTCACGATGATCCGATAACGCTAACGTTAACCTCGGACAAACAAACGTACATACATACAATGCTGATTTGCCCAAGCTGATTTGGAGTTAGCGTACGACAATAAAGTTTAATTCAGGCAACATTGTTATATAAAAAATATCAATACAAGAGCCCTTAACTATAGATACCGTAGACTAACATACATTATAAAATACAACATTAATATAAATTGTAGGCTTAATTTTAATAAATTTATATTTAATCCACAATTAAATATTATTGTATTTCGCAAATCTTTTTTTAACATTAGTCTGAATTGTACATATATTATTGTTTTATGCCTAATTTGTTATTCTTGATTAATCGCTCAGACCGAACAACCATACCAAAAAAGGGATTGACGTGTTCCTTAGCGAGTTAAATAAATGAACCTAATTAGTTATTACTGTGTTAATTAATAGTATTTTTTTATAACAAACTCACAATAACAAGATGAGCTATCGGCGATATATCATCATCTATTTCACCGTTTTAACATATATTGTTTTTTTTTTCAGAAAACGAAAAACGTGTTTGGGAAGCCATAACCAGTGTTGGGAAACTGAGCAAAAGTGAGTAAATAAAATAATACTAATGACTGAGCACTGATTATTATATGAGCACACAATTAACTACCTATTAAGGGGAGACCGGAGGGGAATCGCCCATACAACACGTACTACCAAGATCATTTCTAATTGGAGAATATTTCTACCTTAATAAGGTATTATTTTAATTTGAATAGTATTTATCTAGGTTCCCAATCATATATTAGATCAAAATACTTACCTAAAATGAAATAGAAGCGTATCGCATTCCGCATGTTTTTACGTCATAAAAGACCTGTTTTCAACCTAATTGTTTCGTATTAAAAACAACAACATCTTACGTATCCTAGTCATGGGAACATAGATTATATCGTCTAGTTACAGAATAACAACACACTGAGAAAAATACAACAAGTTTTTAGTCACATTTTTGGTATTACGGAACACCGTCAAAATCTAATCAAATTTAGAATCGTTCTATTGCTATCACTGTCGCTCTGCGTGGCTAAACTTCGTCACTAAACAGTGATAGCGATATTCAGGCCGAAGTTTTTGACGCGGCCGAATTGAAGGGTCGTGAGTGAACAGGTTTCTTCTAGGCAAGCGTCTAGGCTAAAATTGCCGGAATTGTTTTGAATTAGAATCTATTTCGTATTTGATATTAATATCCACTTGATATTTCCACGCGTTCCTCAGAAAATGGGTCTTGACAGACGGACAGACAGACAACGAAGTGATCCTACAAGGCTCGAACCATATGGCGAATTAGGATGTCCTGGTTGCTTCGAGGTAAAAATCGGAGTCGATCGCCACGGATCGTGTGTAGTCGATGCAGGAAAAATTCTAATGTTTGGTTATGCGACGGATTGGTCAGGGGCCGTTAAAAAAAGGTCTCTGACAAGCCCAAATGCCATATAGTCCGAGCCTAAGGGTTCCTTTTGTCCTTTTGATGTACAGAACCCAAAAAAAAAACCAAAAAAAAACATATATTTTCTTCATTAAATACGGGATTTATCACCGTATAATCGGTGTTTCGACTGACAATTACTCGTTTTTATATTAATGATTGAAATAAACAACGAAACTTAAGTACTTAATATATATTTTCTTTTCACAGAGACCAAATGGAGTACTGAGGACTACGCAGAAACATATAAATCTCGTAAGTTTTTTGTCGAACCTTAGTAAAAGCAATTACAAACATGCACTGTTGTTGGAGCCTGAATTCGGTACGAGGCGAGACGCAGTGGGAAGAAAGTCGCTCTCACACACACCATAAAAAATAAGATTTAGGGGTTTTTTTTGGGAATGTCGTGATGCGTCAGTGTACCCGAAGCCGTAACTCTAGTTAATTCGTATGTAAGTATGTATATATTTGAGTGTAGGTACTGCGCATGTACACACGGCTACAATTTACTCTTATTCTACGAAAAGCCTACACAATGCGAGTTCAGCTTATACTGGAAATGTATAGCTTGATGTGTAGCCGTGTGTACTATATAACAATGGTTAAGATTCTCACAGTCGAACCTGTTTGAAAACGCATTCAGCTACCGCTTGCGCATGGTGCTGTAGAAACAATCCACTCGCGCCTCGGCGAACATCCCCGCTGCAGAACCGGGGCTTCTCCCCCAGCCCCTGAACGCGTTTATGTGTATAATTAACCTACGTTTAACTATATTTTTTAAATTGTATGTTATTATATATAAATAATACATTGTTTTTTTTTATAGTGCTCACCGGTCTTGCTTGGTTCGTTGGCAGTTCCAACTCGCAGTGTAAGTAGATCATTGATATACTAATATAGATGAAGCACGTATCGGACACGCACACTGAAGGGGTCAGCAGTCAGTACGGCTGTATCCTAGTCATTCTGAAATGTAAAGTTAATTTTGCAGTTGATTTTGGTCATTTTGTATGAACATTATAATAAAGTGTTTGATAATACACGCACATAAATGAAAGGGGTTATTTTGATAAGCATAATAAATAAATTTGTGAAATGTTTACCATAGAAATGTGAAATTAATTTTGGCATGTAAAAACAAACACTTTATTAGACTTATGTTGTGCTATTGCATAATGCTTGCCATCTAACCACAGATACTGTATCGGTGACATATCGAGATATATCTTGTTGTCCCTTTCTAACCCAAAACCCGCAGCCATTTCCGAAAGAGCTATCAAATCGGCCTTTATTTTTGGATGTCGATTGCAAGAGTAGGCAGTAAGTTTTATATCGAAATAATCACCTAAGCCACGGACCGGCAAGCGCATCGTAGGACGTCCACCCACAAGATGGGCAGACGACTTGGTAAGAACCGCAGGTCGGCGTTGGATGCAGGCCGCTTCCAACCGCAGTTGCTGGAGATCAATGAGGGAGGCCTTTCTCCAGCAGTGGACGTCCTGCGGCTGATATGATGATGATGATGATGAATCACCTAAACTTAGTCTATTTTCTTTAAAATTTGATTATATAACTAGTAGTTTTTTTTCGAGAAATCTTTTTTTATGTTGAACTGCCTGTTCCTCCGCGAACAAACCAGGAAAGAAAGGCAAACAACAAGGCTTGTTGTTCTATTTAACGATCCTTTAACAATACATAACAATAAATAAAATAAATTACGTCTAATTTTACTTAGAAAACTTTCGTGATTGATGTCGATCATTATTATAAATACGGGATTTATCACGTACCGTCTAATCGGTGTATCGACCGACAATGTTTCGGTACGTCTAATTTATAACAGTTGTGACCGAGAGCAATTTCAATCCCAAGCTTCTCTATCATCTAAATAATTCGATATGTTATAGTAGGCTTTCTTATAAAGATTTTGTTTTTAAATTTCATCATCATCATTATCCACAGCCTGACTTCTCCCATTGTTGGGTATAGGCCTCCCCAAGTTTGTACCATCCATCACGATCCTGCGCTAGTCTCACCCACTGACGGCCCGCGACCTTTATGATGTCGTCCACCCATCTCGCTGCCGGTCGTCCTACCATTCTATACCCGCCACCATTCAGTCACTGTCCTGCTCCATCTGTCATCACCACGTCTAGCCAAGCGTCCCGTCCAAGACCATTTGAGCTTCATAACTGGAATCCCAACGTCTTGAACCTTCGTTCGTCTACGGATCTCGACGTTTGGAACTCGATCTAATGGTCTGATGCCAAGCATGGTACACTCCATGGCTCTTTGTGCAACTCTTAACCTGTACACAGCCTCCAGTTTTTAAATTTGCTAATTGCCAATTTTTGTATATCACTTGGGAGTTTGTTCATAGTAAATGGTTACTACTAGTTACCACTAGTCGGACAGACGGACATGGCGAAATAATGAGAATTCTCAAATTGACTACGGAACCCTAGAAATCAGTACACCTCAAGATCGTACAGTAGAATGGCCTATATCGTGGATATCAGGAGCTAACGTCCGAGAAAAAGCTGATCTATAAGCGTGTTGAAAATCTTAATTTTATGAAAACTTTCACTGGTTTTAATGTTATTTGTTTTATTACAGGGGCATCAGACGCCATTAATGGTAAGTTTCTAGAAACCTTTATAAAGATAGATTTTTGTCATAAGAATAAAATTAAAATAAATTAACCATAATATAATATAATATAAAAAAACCCATTAAAATGTAACAAAAATAAATATGTAGGTTCCTACCTTATTGAGATTATATCTTCTTCACACATTAGTAATGATTTGTGAAATAAAATACAATACTAACATTTTTAAATTCCTCACCTATTATTGTATAGGATTTTTTTTGTGGGAAGATGTGTATAAATCACACATAAAGAAACAATTAAAATGTTGCATACCATTGAGCTTAATCAGGGCAACGTCCATCCTGCATAGAACAAATAATAAACATAACAAATTAAAATATTCTTAATTTTCAGAATTCGACCAGGCATTCTCCAAACTGAAGGATGAGATGGCTATCACCAGCCGCGTCGACAAGCACAAGATCACTCTTAATACACAAGTCAAATCTTGCCCCAAATACAATTTCAAAGATCTAATAATTAACGAGGACGATAATACCGTTGAAAGCGACGACAACGATAATGACGGCGGCAACGGCGGTAATAACGGCGGTAACAGCGGCAGCGATAATTACACACATGACAGACGCTACATGCAAGAGCAAAATGAAGCTGGGCAGAGTGCTTCAAGCCAAAGACAATCTAGCTCACAGAATAATTCAGATGGGCAAAGCAGAGCTTACGAGCACGACGAGCAACAACAAGCCTCACATCAACAGGAAAGTGGTGCTTCTGGATCAGAGCACATAGAAAAAAGGGGAAATACTCTGAGTATGACAAGGGCACAGGAACAACACCAATCTCAGGCTGAGGAGAGTGCCAAAAAGAGCCACACTGAGGAGAGTATCAAGGGCGCTGATGGCTCATCATTTTCATCATCGTCTTCTTCATCATCAAGCATGTCATCGAGTTCTTCGAGTTCAAGCTCTTCAACGCAAGAGTTTATCGAATACGATAGCCGTAAATAAGCGCTGCCAATGGATAAATTAGTTAGGTTTAGTAATAAATGAGCAATAATACTTGGTGTTTTTTTAAAGAGAATATAATAATATAATCATTTATTTGGTATGCATAAAATGACACAAGAAACAATTCTTGTCAATAGCTTACAACATACCTGATAGTAAGAGAACCCATGACACTGAACCTAGTTCTATAAGACTACCAGATGATAGCCGAGGAGCGGGTATAGAAGGGTAGGACGATCAGCAGCGAGATGGTTGGACGACATCGTAAAGGTCGTGGGCCGTCAGTGGTTAGACTAGCGCAGGATCGTGGTGGATAATAATATACATAATTAGTCACATCATTCCTAGGTGGGCACGTTTGGCAGCACGATCGTCCCCCATTCGCTCAACTTGGCCGAGCCAGCGTAATCGATGAGATTTTATTTCGCCTATGATGTTGGGCTCGGCCACCAGTTCCGCTACCTCCCGATTCTTCCTTACCCGCAGAGTGCCATCTAAGGCCTAGGATCTTTCTAAGCAACTTCCTTTCTGTCACTAAAAGTTTGCGCTCTTCTTTTTGGGTCAGCGTCCAGGTTTCACATCCGTACATCAAGATAGGCGACCAGTCGGCCGATCCAGATATCGCTGGAAGGATGAGGTGGAGAAAGACCTTCGCGCTCTTCAAGTGTCAGACAAGCAAGAAGTGGCGCAGAATAGGGACCAGTGGCGTCTTTTAGTGTCGGAGGCCAAGACCCGCTTCGGGGTTGATGCGCCAGGATAGTAGTAGTAGTAGTAGTCACATCATTACTGGGGGGACACGATTGAAACGCCTAATGCAGCTGCACGGAGGGCGACCATCAATCGCTGCAGCAACCACTTTCTCCACTGTTTGGAAAATGCAGCAGTGGTTTTACTTACACAGAAATTGATGATCTTTCGGATGAGCTTGGGTTTTTTAAGAGATCATACTAGATGCCTAGATACGAGGCGTCGCTTATCATGCTGCTACCACTGGTTAGGTCAATCAGGGGAGCTTGCAGCACTGCATCATCCCTCCCCTGTCTCGAGGAACAAACAAAACTTATCTTCAAGTCTTATCAATCATACTAAAAACCGATTTTTTTAATTTATTTATTTTTTTATGGCGTTGCCAGGTTTTTTGCATTACGGCATCGCCATTTCGTGTTCCCCCATTAATGACGTATTATGGTATATCAGCATATGTATGAACTCCTAAAGACTGAAAGCGACGCCGAGGAATGCCTAAAAAGCGCTGGAGCGATGACTTGGACGTCTTCCAAAGAGACTGGCGGGATATGGCTCTAGACCGCGATAAGTGGAAGGAAGAGGGGCAGGCCTTTGCCCAGCAGTGGGACAGTATGGGCTAAAAAAAATCATCTGGTAGTCTTATCGAACTAGGTTCAGTGTCATAGGCTTTTAGACCATAACCATGCCTATTGCGTTTATAATATAGTGCTCATACACAGCAGTTAACAATGTTTTATAACTTTATATAGCCACGATAACATTTTGTAGGTATATTTAATTCTAAATATAAGGGATATTACATGATAAACATGTGATTAGGAGAGTGTTAGATATGAGTGCGGATGGATATAGAAGTAGCGGAAGGCCGAAGAAGAGATGGATGGACTGTGTGAAGAATGATATGGGTAGGAAGGAAGTGACAACGGAGATGACGGCTGATAGAGAGATGTGGAGGAGGAATACATGTTGTGCCGACCCCAAAGTAATATGGGTAAAGGGCAGGAAGAAGAAGATGCATGATCATCATCATCATCCACAGCCTGACTTCACCCATTTTTGGGTATAGGCCCTACACGCCCTGTTGCATTTATTACGACGGGTAAAATATTTTTCTTTATTTTCCTCTGTAGATTTACATTAAAATTTATATTTTTCGATATTTTTCTTATGCATGATCAGTTTAATATCTTCGGTCAGCCAAGGGGCCGGAAGATGTTTAATCTTTATTGCACGGAAGGGAGCATGCACATTATAAAGATTAATTAGCAACGTGTTAAAGGTATCAACTTTTTCATCAATAGTGACAGCGTTGAAGACCCCACACCAGTCAATATCCTGAGCATCTTGACGAAGACGCTCATGATTCATGCCAGCAAAGTTACGCTGCTGAATGATTTGTGGCTTAGCTTTTGGTGGACGGATTTTATAAGTTAAGAAAATTAGGACGTGATATTACGTACATTGTCGCTGAACATTGGCCATGTTTAGCAACATTATTCGGTGATGATACAAACATCAGATCAATAAGAGAAGTAATACATGATAAATAAAGAAGGAATACATACATACATGATAAACAACAATAATGTAAGTACCTATATCTATACTTCCATACTAATATTATAAAGAGGAAAGATTTGTATTTTTATGTGTGTGTATGTTTGTAATGAATAAACACAAAAACTACTGGACCGATTTAAAAAAATATTTCACTGTTGGGAAGCTACACTATCTCCGGGTGACATAGGCTACTTTTTACCCAACTGCGCAGAAGGAGCGTAATATTTTTATTGAAAAACTACGCGTGCGAAGCTGCGGGTTGGTCAGCTAGTATTATTATAAGTATAACTGCTGTGTGGGAGCACCAATCGTCCATGAAACAATTACCTATAAAAACCGTAGCTTGACGCATGTGTATGCGTACCACACTGGCGTTCAGCTCAACATAATTATGGATGCACCCAACAATTTTAAAAACCCCATGATAGAATACCTACTATACTGGGCATCCTAGCTAAGGTTCGGCGGTAGGTACTCTCACCGGGACATCTGCTCAATCTCTACAAAGCACAAGTCCGCTCATGTATTTGTATTTTAGTATTTTTTAGACTTCATTTAAGTCACTTCTTCTGTAGATTCTGTCCGATGCGGTTCATGTCCCTTGGGTAGTTGCTCTTGGGAGGTGTACGGATGATTCTGTCCTTCTTTGACCTCTTGCGGATTACTTTGCTGTGGATTGCGCATGAGACGCAGTAGTGGAGCTTTGCGTATAGCTTGGGCAGTACAAATGAAGCGTACACGGAGTCTTCGTTTATGTCCCTGGCGGCAGACGCTTCAACACTATTCCTGATTACAAACTTCTTGATAGCCTTTGGCACGCATCGCGCGCAGTTGGTGCACCTCACGGCCTTGACGTGGCCACGGCCGTGCTTAGCCCGCCCTCTATTACGGCGTTTGCGTGTCATGTTTCTAACCTCCGATCAGTGATCAAAAAAAGGATGTATGGGGTACTGCTGCCATCACTGGGATGGCTCGGCCAAGTATCAGCTTGAAGCCCTTGATTCGATTGAGCGACGTGCTGCTAGACTCATTGGTGATGACTCACTAGTGTAAGTCAACATACAAAGTCTAGAGCGCATGCGCCGAGTAGCCAGACTTTCAGTTTTATACAAGATTAATTTTGGTGAATGTGCGCAAGATCTTCATGACCTTATCCCTCCTTCCCGTTGTTTCTTACAAGACTAGTAGAGTAAGTTGTGAAAGAACTCGCCCGGGGCTGCACACGGCTACACATCAAGCCACATTTCCAACTGTATAGCTTGATGTGTAGCCGTGTGTACTACCACCATATATATTTCTGCCGCTAAGCAGCATTGCTGTTTCGGTACGAAGGGTATGGTTGCCGGTGAAATTACAGGCACATGAGGCTTTACAACTGTATGCCTCAAGTTGATGGATGCATCTTAGGTCGCATTTCTAAGGTGCGTGACCTACGAGGCAATTCTGTTATAGGCGATGGTTATTACATATCATCAGGTGGAACATATGCTTGTTCCATCACCATCTTTACATAGTATAAAATGAAGTCGCTGCCGCTGTCTGTTACCTTAGATCTTTTAAACTACTCAACGGATTTTAATGTAGTTTTCAGCAATAAATAGAGCGATTCAAGAAAAAGGTCAATATGTATAACTAGCTTCCGCCAGCGGCTTCGCACGCGTTGTTTGTCAACAAAAAATAGCGTATGTGTTAATTCAGGTTACATACCAATCTACATACAGGTACATACCAATCTGAAAGTAACTCTGTCTCGCTGTATGTTTGTTACTTTTTCATGATTTAACGGCTCGACCGATTTTGATGGAATTTGGTACCTATATACCTAGATAGATTATGAATTGACTTGAGACATAGGATACACTTTACGCAACTGCACAGAAGGAGGGTAATGTTTTATTGACAAACCACGCGTACGAAGTCGCGGGCGGGTCAGCCACACAGGTATATTATATAAAAAAAAAGAAAAACAACAACATATTAATTATTTGGCATTACATATGTGGCTTAATTATCTATTTCTTTCATTATTATAAATACGGGATTTATCACGTACCGTCTTATCGGTGTTTCGACCGACAATGTTTCGGTTCAATTCGTGAACCTTCATCAGGGTGAGTGCGATCCGCTCCGAATAACGTCTCGCCTCGCACTATTATTTTTCTAGTATCTATTTCTTGTGTATACGTTCGTACAAAGTTATTACGGCGTGTATAATGGTACACGTCAAATAAGTTAATAATTTATTTACTTTTAAAGTGAATATATAACCTAAGGAGTGAAACGCCTTGCTCAGGCAAGGCGTGCATTTCCTGATAAGTACAACCTAGGGGTCTTCAAGTCGCGAGCGAATAGGTTTCTTCTAGGCAAGCGTGTACCATCGTAGACTGCATCGTCGCTTACCATCAGGTGAGATCGTGTTCAAACGATATCTATAACTTGTAAAAAAAATATTCTGTGAATATTTCAAGCGTCTACCTGTTGCCGTTATCAATATTGAGCAAAAAAGAACACAAAAATCACGTTTGTTGTATGGGAGCCCCCCTTTAACATTTATTTTATACTGTTTTTAGTATTTGTTGTTATAGCGGCAGCAGAAATACATCATCTGTGAAAATTTCAACTATCTAACTATCACGGTTCATGAGATACAGCCTGGTGACAGACGGACAGACAGACAGACAGACAGCGAAGTCTTAGTAATAGGGTACCGTTTGACCCTTTGGGTACGGAAACCTAAGAATGAGGGTTAAATAATAAACATCATTATTTGGCAAGAAGCAATTTATTAGAAACAATCATTAAAAATAACTATTATAAATATGAAATGACCGACAATGTTCCAGCACCGAGGACTACCAAGAGAAAAGCAATGATGATGCTTCTCAACCCGATGGGCGACCGTTCACGCAACCCCCACCACCGCGCCCGTCTGCGCGGCGCGTAGTGCGAGCCGAGACGCAGTGCGGAGCGGATCGCACTCACCCTGATGCAGGTTCACGAATAGAACGGAAACATTGCCGGTCGAAACACCGATACAACTGAACGTTATAAATCCCGTATTTATAGTAATGATTGAAATAAATCACGAAAGTTTTCTAAAATTATATAACTATTTACATAAGCAAATATTTAATTTATTCTGTTTTTAGTATTTGTTGTTATAGCGGCAACCGAAATACATCATCTGCGAAAATTGCAACTAACTGTCACGGTTCATGAGATAACAGCCTGGTGACAGACGGACAGACAGACAGCAGTCTTAGTAATAGGGTCCCATTTTAACCTTTGAGTACGGAACCCTAAAAAAAGGAACAATATAACACCACACTAAAACTAAAAATACAATACAATTGGCGGCCTTATCGCTGCGAGCGATCTCTTCATTGCAAACAAAGGCTTTAACTGGTACACCATAAAAGTGACTAGTCACAGCGCATGTTAAAACAAAATTTTAAACAAATATTTATTTTAACATCGGCGAGGTATATTTTAATGGCATTATACTTAAACTAACAAACTATATAAAAACTGAAACCCTACTACGTAATGTGTATGTCGACGATAGTCTATCTCACTCGCACCTTATTATCCTATCGATTGACAGCTCATTCATCAAAATCGGATGAGTAGTTTAGACGCTAAGGAACATACGTAAATACAAACACACATACATACACTATGTGCACTAAAAACGGGATATTTACCATGGTTGTTTAGTTGTTGAGTATCCGAAGTGTTAATTCGTGACGACCTCCGTGGCGCAGTAGGCGAACAGCCGGCTGAGACGCAGGAGATAGCGGGTTCGATTCCCGCCGCGTAACAAATGTTTGTATGATCTACTGATATTTATTCCGGGTCTGGTTGTTTCTCTATATATTATAATAGTATGTATTTACAAAAAAAAATGTATATAAGCATTCTTATCAGTTGGTTGGAACAAATGTGCACTCCCATTATCTGTCCCTGTGTTGAAGTTGTAACTGCTTGTTAATTCATCATAACTATTTTTATTGTAGCTGCTTATTGTATTAAAATTAAATTTTGTTAGTACTAGTGTTTTAGGTTTATAGTATGTAGGTATGTTTTTAATTGTATATAGATGCACCGCCGTCATGTGATACATTATAATCCTGTCCATACAAAGGTTGTCTGGAAGACATCGTTTTTAGCGATGAGACCGCCCATTGTACAAATCTATTTGTAAGAATTATGTTCTGTATTTCACTTTGGTGCACAATAAAGAGTTATCTTATCCATTATCTGGTTCCCATAGTACAAGCTCTGCTTAGTTTAGGGCTAGATAGCGCAGTGTGAAATGTCCAGCAATAAATAAATAAATATTGCTGGATATTTCACACAGCGCTATCTAGCTCCAAACTAAGCAGAACTTGTACTATGGGAACTAGATTTTTTGTAAATACAGTCAATATAATATATAGAAAAACAATCAGACCCAGTATAAATATTTGCAGATCATGCAAACATTTGTTCCGCGGCGGGAATCGAACCCACTACCACCTGCGTCACAGCCGGCTGTTCGCCCACTGCGCCACGGAGGTCGTCAATATTTATTTATTTTATTTTATTTCAATTACGCGTCCTGATACCGTGAGTGTTGCGCGTCTGAATCGTGTTACGATCGAGAACGAAACCGGTGGTAGCAATAGTATTAGAGAATTCATTCCTAGTAAAAGACTATACTAAGAGGGTAGATCGCTATACTACCCACTCGCAAAGACCAGTTTACACGAAAAAGCAGATTTTTGTTTTAAACATGATAGAACTTCGTTTGACCATAATCTCACCTGATGGTAAGCGATGTTGTGGTCTAAGATGAAGCACGAAGATCTAGAAGAAACCTATTCACTCTTACCTTAAAGAGGCCCGGATCGTATTTATTAGGAAAAACAGACGACGGTAAAGTGTTCCATACCTTAGCTGTACGCATCAAGAACGTAGAACCAAAACGGTGTGCGCGAATGGGTGGTGTATCGGATAGATATAGGTACGGATGATACTGAGCCGTGCGCCTGCTTATCCTTCGATGGAAGGGAGATGGCGGGATTAGATCGTATAGTTGCTGGGAACATTCCCCAAAATGTATTCTGTAAAAGATCGATAGGCTTGCAACTTTACGGCGGTGTTCGAGACTTTGGGTCTTAGTCTCCGCCATATACTGCTCACCTATAAGCCTAAAAGCCCTACGTTCTATCGAGCTGGTATTTGGAACCATCCCAAAGGTGGCAGCAGTACTCCATACCAGACCGGACTTGAGCTTTGTAAAGACTAAGAAGCTGTCCTGGTGCGAAGTATCTCCTGACCTTGTTGAGGATGCCCAGCTTCATGGCAGCTGTTCTAGCCTTAGGCTCGATGTATGAGCTAAAGTTGAGAGTAGGCGTGAGCGAAACCCCTGGGAGCTCGAGGTGACCTTTTACAGATAACGGTACATCTCGGAAAATGGGAACTTGGGAACACTGACACTTTTTCGCCGAGACATGCTTGAGTTTTTAAAGCGTTGATTTTGACGAGATCATGGTAAATATTCCGTTTTTAGTGCAAACAGTGTTCATAACCATGATAGTTTCAAAATTAATACATACTTAAATACATACATACAATGCTAAAACATAACCCATCCTTTCGGCTTTGCCGTAGCCGAGTAATAAATATTACAACAACATGTTTAACATCATCGTAGGGCCGCCTTAGGAACGTGCCCGTACGACGCACAGCCATGTACTTTGAGGCGTTACCTACAGGTCCAGAACCTCGTGTGCCTTTAATATCACCGGCACCCATAACCTTCGGAACCGTAAATAAGAATAGGGATCTAATGATCAACAAGATACTTTTTAACGAAAACATAACATAATTACCGATTCAAACGGGTATTTATCGCGTATGTACCTTTCTAGGGTTCCGTACCCAAAGGGTATAACGGCACCCTATTACTAAGGCCGTCTGTCACATGGCTGTATCTCATTAACCGTGATAGTTAGACAGTTGAAATTTTCACAGATGATATATTTCTGTTGCCGCTATAACAGCAAATACTAAAAACAGAATAAAATAAATATTTTAGGGGGGCTCCCATACAACAAACGTGAGTTTAATTGCCATTTTATAGATAATAGTACGGAACACTTCGTTGCGCGAGTCCGACTCGCACTTGGCCGGTTTTTTAATTATTTGTTTTCCCCGCGACCACGACTGTTGCAATACAATCAAAACGCCGGGACAACAAATAAAAAAGGTACATACGCGATAAATACCCGTTTTAATCAGTAATTATGTACAGTGATCGCGAAAGTTTAAAAAAATATATAACAGACTTCAAATAACTTACTTTGTTACCCCAAAAAACTTAAACAACTGTTTAACGCGTGTTTAATTTTTTTTGTGGTAGGTAACTCACAAAACCGTTAAACGGTAAAATCATTAAAATTTTTGTACATTCAAAATTAAAAAAAAAATATTATACAACGTGTTTTGTTATGGACGACATTAAATGAAAACACGCGTAGGTCTAATAGCTGGTATTGTCATAAAATAGGTTTTTCAAATATATTACAATAGAAAATTTTAAATTTTCAAACATCTTTATGACAAGTCTTATAAAACAGCCTGTATATAATAGGTTAACAAATTATATTCATTCATCATGTAAGTAGGTACCTGTTAAACTGACTAAGCGGCATCGTCGCAACAGCGCCACCGATTTACGTTAAAAAAAAATTATTGGAAATGTATCGATTTTTTTGATAACTTAATTTTGTCCCACTGCTGGGCAAAGGCCTCCCCCAACTCTCTCCATCTATCTATGTCCTGTGCGACACTCCACCACTCCTGCTCGAAGGCGACAAGATCGTCTCGCCAACGCTTTCTTGGGCGACCCTGACCGCGTCTATCAGAGCTCCAGGTTGTGGCTAAATTAGCCCACCTATCGGGTTGCATTCTACTAATGTGTCGATTACTGAATAAATATTCAAGTTACCTGTATTAAGGGGATACCGGAGGGGAATCGCCCATACAACACGTACTACCAAGATCATTTCTAATTGGAGCATATTTCTACCTTAATAAGGTATTATTTTAATTTTAATAGTATTTATCTAGGTTCCCAACCATATATTTGATCAAAATACTTACCTAAAATGAAATAGAAGCGTATCGCATTCCGCATGTTTTTACGTCATAAAAGACCTGTTTTCAACCTAATTGTTTCGTATTAAAAACAACAACATCTTACATATCCTAGTCATGGGAACATAGATTATATCGTCTAGTTACAGAATAACAACACAATGAGAAAAATACAACAAGTTATCATTTTTGGTATTACGGAACACGGCCAAAATCTAATCAAATTTAGAATCGTTCTATTGCTATCACTGTCGCTCTGCGTGGCTAAACTTCGTCACTAAACAGGGATAGCGATATTCAGGCCGAAGTTTTTGACGCGGCCGAATTGAAGTTGCGCTCGGGGTTTACCGGCTTCTTAAACCCACCTCTAAAATCAGTTAATACGATTCCGGATGTGTGTTTTGAATTAATGTCGTACATAACAAAACATGTGGTATATTCCGACGAATATATAATCGATCCTTTTCTGAAGTTGGTTAAAACCCAAAAACACAGCTTGTAGCATTATTTTTAGCACTAGTATTTTGATCGATATTTTTTTGCCTATTCTCTTGGTAAATGCCGTATCCACCACCTAATATACCTAGTAGTATTATCAAACCGATTAGCGAGTTTGATTTAAATTTGCTGGCGCAGTCAGACGGATTGTCGATGTCAAGTGTGTATATCTGAAAAAATACATATTACAAATAAATATAGTATATATATATATATATATATATATTATGTACAAAGGGAGTTTGATAATATACGCACAAAAATGAAAGAGGTTATTTAGATGAGCATCTCTACATATAAAAATAATCCCTATTATTTATATCCCGAGATATTGTCTATATACAAGGAGGGATCAAAAAGTAGTGAGAATGAGATAGAATATAATGACTATTGATAACATAATAATTTATTTTTTTACATAGTCTCCGAGTCTCTATACACACCGAGTTTAGCGCTTTTCCAAGGCTTCACAATCCCTTTCAAAAAAAAAAGTTTTTTCTTGGTCCTGCAAAAAGCTCTCCACGGCATCCATCACCTCGTTATCGTCTTCGTACCTGTTTCCCCTTAAGTATTCTTTCAATTTGGGGAACAGATAAAAATTGCTAGGTGCCAGATCTGGTGAATAAGGGGGGTGGTCAACCAATTCGAAGCCAGCTTGCTGAATGGCAGCCATCGCAACTGCCGACCTGTGCGCGGGTGCGTTGTCGTGATGAAACAGCACGCCCCTTCGAAGTTTCCCTCTCCTTTTCTCTTCGATGGCATTCTTCAACTTGGGAATTAAAGCTGCATAATATTGGCCTGTAATAGTGGTTCCACGCTCCAGGTAATCAATCAACAATATCCCTTTTGAGTCCTAAAATATTGAGGCCATAACCTTGCCAGCCGATGCCACGGCACGAAACTTCTTCGGGGTCGGTGATGATGGCCGTTTCCATTGCGAAGATTGCTGTTTTGTCTCGGGATCAAAATGATGGACCCATGTTTCGTTCATTGTTACGAAACGAGACAAAAAGTTTTCAGAATCTTCTTGAAACTTGTCCAACAATATCTTCGAAATGTCAAGTCGATTTTGTTTCTGACTGTCGGTTAACATTCTCGGCACCCATCTTGCGGAGACTTTTCTCATATTCAAAGATTGTTTCAATATGGATTCAATACTTCCATATGAAATGCCCGTTTCTTGAACTAAGTGTCGGATGGTAACTCTTCGATCGCTCAATACAATTTTCTCGACTTTCGCAACATTTTCTTGGGTGACTGATGTCGATGGACGGCCGCAACGATGCTCGTCTTCCGTGCTCGTTCTCCCTACTCGAAATTGAGAAGACCCCTTGCGACAGTGGAATACGGCGGAGCAGACTCTCCTAATGTTGCCTCCAAATCGCAATGAATCTCTTGCGTCGTTAACTTTTTTAAACAGAGGTATTTATTAACGGCTCGCACTTCGTTTTTCTCCATTTTCGAGAACACGTTTCGACACGAAGCAAACAAATGACTACATTCAGAAAAAAACAAAAGAGAATCGAAGATTTTTTTCTTTATTAATATTATAAATATGTATCTGAGCTATGCCTGCTAGTATTTATTTTTTTTCTTACCAAGGAGTATGTCGTTCTCACTACTTTTTGATCCCTCCTCGTATATAAAAATGAATTGCTGTTCGTTAGTCTCGCTAAAACTCGAGAACGGGTATTGAATTATTTGTGGAAGTCATTCATTTTCTCATACATAATGATGGCCGGGGACAACAATTGACAATTCTACCAGGGTGACGTATATTGACAGCCCGCGTTATATGCATGTCAAGGCGGTACGAAGTTCGGCGGGTCCACTAGTAATAAATAAATTTGTGAAATGTTTACCATAGAAATGTGAAATTTAGTTTGGCATGTTAAACAAAACACTTCATTAAACTAACTAGTTGTTGCCCGCGACTTCGTACGCGTTACACTACCGAATGTGTAGGTAACCTAGAAATAAAGCTAAACTCGCTGTTGCAACTTGACATAACACCCCATTTTTATCCCATGGGAACTAATTTACGGGATAAATGGTAGCCTAAGTGGTGATCCAGGTTATAATCTATGTATATACCAAATTTATCGAAATCGGTTCAGCCGTTACGGCGTGATTGAGTAACAAACAATATCTAAACAAACATCCAAAGTTTCGCATTTATAATATTAGTGTGATGTTGTGCTATTGCATAATGCTTGCCATCTAACTACAGATACTGTATTGGTGATGTCTCGAGATATCTCTTGTTGTCCCTTTCTAACCTAAAACCCGCAGCCATTTCCGAAAGAGATATCAAATCAACCTTTATTTTTGGATGTCGATTGCAGACGGTAAGTTTTATATCGAACTAATCAACCAAACTTAGTCAATTTTCTTTAAAATTTGATAATATAACAAGTAGTTTTATTTTCAAGAAGT
Source organism: Philereme vetulata (assembly GCA_918857605.2). Classification (NCBI taxonomy): domain Eukaryota; kingdom Metazoa; phylum Arthropoda; class Insecta; order Lepidoptera; family Geometridae; genus Philereme; species Philereme vetulata. Next base: position 5,188,317 of record OU975427.1, on the reverse strand, counting down.
ATTTTTTATGTTTTGAGAAAGAGTCGCTTGAATATCGTCAGTTTATTACAGTTTACCTTTTGTGGTAAGGAACCCTAATAACAAAATTAATCCAAAGCTAATTTATTCATAAATTTTGAGCGCCATTTTGAGATCCGGTATAAAAGTTAAGTTTACCTGTGAGCCTATCCTTGCAACATATCCCGCCACAGCTAGCGTGTAGATATGTGACAGTGAGGCCGCATGCCCAGCGTACAACAAGCACCCACTGCTTAGGAGCAGCGCGGCCGCGAGTGCGGGTTTGGTTCTCGGTCCGAAGGTCAGTGCCGTGGATTTTATGCCGATTCGTGCGTCATCGTGTTTATCCTGAAAACAATCAGAGAACCAGCTTAATCAGAGAACTAGGGGTTCGCCCCGAACTAAGAGCTCGCAGATCACACAAAATACAAAAAAAAATATTCTTAGGGCGACTCGCGCAACGATGCCTAAACGTATGGCTAAATATGATTTAGGGAGTTGTCAAATCATACAAATACGTAAAATTTAAACATCGTCGCTAACTACGTTTAGGGATCGTTGTGCAAGCCGGCCTTAATCTTTGACTAAAAAAATAGTTTCATTCAAATTACAGGTAACAGGAGTTCATGTTAATTGTTTCCTCTTTTTTGAGATAGAAATGGCAGTTATTCTGGATTTCAGACTTTTCCCTATACTTGTGTTACTAAAGCTACACGCATACCAAATTTCAGGACTGTGGGGTCACTGGTGTACCCTGTGAATTGTTTCAAAGTTTAGTTTTTTTATGGCTAATAACTAAAAAACTACAAGGTTTAAACTAAAAATAAAAACGGGGTCGAAATATACTCACAAAGACCTTTTATTAGACGTGCCACTTGACCGGCTAGTCCCATTTTGTTTTTTTTTTACCCCTCTTGAATCCCAATATCTCAACACCCCCCCCCCCCCCCCCCCCCCCCCACACACACACACATTTTTAGCTCATTTAGTCACACCAAAATTGTGTCATCACTACCTACCTATATACAAAATTTCACGATGATCGGATAAACGCTTCGAAAGTTATCCTCGGACAAACAAACATACATACAATGCCGATTTGCCCAAGTTGATTTGGAGATCTCGCTTCGATCAATAAAAAAAAAACAAACATTGCAAGCTTATAGGCTTGCGTTTGAGCACGATCTCGCCTGATGGCGCGCGATGATGCAGTCTACGATGGTACACGCTTGCCTAGAAAAAACCTATTCACTCGCGATTTGAAGACCCCTAGGTTGTAGTTATCTGGAAACAGAGACTCGTGCAAGGCGTTCCACTCCTTGGCGGTGCGCATAATAAGGGTGGAAGAGTACCGCTTTGTTGCGTATGGAAGGTAAGCTAAAAAAGCTAGTTAAAATGGAACTGACCTGGTGTGCGTATATGGTATCGTAGACCACCGTCCACGCTAACGCGCCTGCGTACATTGGCAAGCAAATGTGCGGGTCGATGCTACCCTGCAAATATAAATTAGTTTTTCATCCCCCCATCTCGGAAAGAGTATTTTTTCTCTTCGATACCTGAGTGCAAAAGCCATTTTTATCCGCTAGAGGATAAAGTGAATTGAATTTATAACATCGTGTGCACTAAGTTTGTGAAATCAAAACATCATTAAACCTATTTACTTCTACCTCCATGGTGCCGAATTTATCATACAACCTTTTTATAATTTGTTAAAAACTCAGACGCGAAACCTTACCTTCTTGGTGTATTACTTTTTTTTTGCATTGAGTGATTACCTCGCTGAGGTGGGATGAGAAGTTACGTGTTGCACTCGAGTGCAAAGATTTTTCACCAAGTGCTCTTTTCATTCAATTTTAGAATACTTATTCCGAATTCTAATTTTAGAATCCGGTTATCAAAATTGAGCACGCTGTTAAAAAGCAAATTTGCACTCTTGTATAGCAAATAACTATTCTTATTGAAAAATATTTCATTGATCATTGTTTCATTGATATTTTAGGTCTTATATTAAGTTATATGATATATATTAAGGTGGTATGAAAATTAAAAATTTTGATAAAAAAACTTTTTTTACAACATCTACTCGTGTTTTCATTTAATTGTTTCATTGTTTTCACAAAACACGTAGTAAGTATATAATAATTACTGATCGGCGTAGGTAGCGCTATTCACGGGAATTAGTGACCGTTAACTTAACATGGATATGCCTTCTAAATCCCGGGAAATATATTTTTATTTTATTTTACAGGTTTTTTAGGAATTCGTATTTTACATAGTAACTATTCAGCTTTATGCAAATACATGTTGTATTGATCACTAAAGTCATTCCTTTCCCTCACGCTTTTGTAGCTTATCGCGGGTGAGGTGAGGACTCGGTTTCACTATACGCGCACATTTACATCGACATTAACATTTTATCGACATTTTAACTTCATTTATATCGACATTCAGAAAAGTATTCCCGGAAATCGGGGAATAAATCCCGGGGCATATACATATTAACTTATCATCCAGGTGCATTGACCCAAAATAGCACTACCTACGCCGATCCCTAATAATAATACACTCACCGTTATAGCACTAAAGCCGAGCAGTGCGCCCCAGTTAAAAGTTGCCCCTAGGAACACTTGAGGGTAGTTCGTGAATCGCTTCGCAAGGGGATACGTTATTACGAGAGCTGAAACGAAATTTAATCTATTTTAATTATTACAAATCATAGTCCGTTTTAACATCTTTTTTATTAGGGTTCCGTACTTCAAAAGGTAAAAAAACGAGTGTGCTTTATAAACCACACCACTTAAGTAAAAATTATTTTTCAAAATATTAATTTATAAATTTGTTCAAGAACGAAATGATATTACGAAAAATAATCAAACGAACTACTGACTGAGATATATATATATTTCAGGCACTGGCTATGAGAGGAAGACAGAAAGAAAATGAGCGCGCGCACCTCTCTCTCTTGCTCCTACAAATTCGTCACGCTAAATCTCTCCCTATCTTTAAAAACACGGTCAGACAACACTATCTGTCAAACATCGCTCACTAGGCCATTTATTAATTTATGTATTTTTATATTAGTACTAGTGGTCCCGCCGAACTTCGTATCGGCTTGACATGCATAGGTATAACGCGGGCTGTCAATATAAGTCACCCTGGTAGAATTGTCAATTGTTGTCCCCGGCCATCATTATGTATGAGAAAATGAATGACTTCCACAAATAATTCAATACCAAAATTAGCCAAATCGCTCCACCCGTTCTCGAGTTTTAGCGAGACTAACGAACAGCAATTAATTTTTATATATATAGACAATATATCTCGGGATAACTCCTACCGAAGCATCTGTTTCAAACGATATTAAGTTTTTTTTACATCCTCTTTGACGATATTTGCAGCACGCATTCTGTCAATTCAATGTCAAACGTCATAAGGTTACATTATAAAAGCGCTAAGGTTAGATTATAAATAATTTTATATGGTGGTTAAGTATTCTTAAATTTTGTAATTTTGCGCGCAATTTTCTTAATTTTTTTCTTTCATAAGAACCTTCTCCTGACAATAAGAAATACAACAAAAAAAGAATTGGCCAAATTGGTCCAGGCGTTGTTGAGTTATGTGCTTACCAACACATTTTGCGATTCATTTTTATATTATAGATATATGTAGGTATATATATTTTAAGTAGTAAAATATTCATATTTATGTAATTGTATGATTATATTACATGCATTTTATTCTATATTATATTTAATAACGCCGCCGTCCTTATTTGTTCACATAGATCCTGTCCATCCAAAGATTGCCTGGAAGAGATCGCTTTTAGCGATAAGGCCACCCATTGTACCTATGATTTAAAAATGTATTTTCTTTTGTATGTTAATACGTAATGGTGTGCAATAAAGAAATTATCTATCTATCTACAGTAATATACGAAACGTAACTCTCTCTCTATTTTCACTAACTTATATCTCCCTCTCAACTTCCGATCGCACTTTTCGTAACGCTTTAACCAGCTTACTACCCAAGTCAAGCGTGCGTAAAGATGTTTTACTTCAAAAAGGAACCCTTATAAGATCACTCTCTTGTCCGTCTGTCCATCTGTCTGTCGGTGTGTCACCACTGATTTTCTCAGGAACGGGTAGACCTAGCAGGTTGAAATTTATACCAGAAGCTGAGGTTTATAGTCCCTATTAGGTGTATAAAAATCAAGTTCCTGAATCAACACGATAAAAAGATATGGGCAAATTTAGATTTTCACGAAAACTTGTGAGTACCAAAATTTACCTTAATTTTCAACTTTTTTCATTTTTCGGAATTTTCCCTTTACTAGTGCTGTAAGACCTTGCTTTTACCCAAAATTCTAGGTCAACCAGAAGTACCCTGTAGGTTTTGGGTCGAATATCTATATGGTAGTTCCTGTTGACCTAGAATCACGAAATTTGGCAAAAAGCAAGGTAGCACAAATAAAGCAAAAATTCCAAAAAATAAAAAAGTTGAAAATTAAAGGGTTTCCCCATACATACATAGTTGACGCCAATTAAGATAGTCCTGAGTTGTATGGGCGCTCATACAATTTAGAGGACTAGCTTACCCAGCACCAACCTCAAATAATAAATATAAATAAAATTGTGGTATTGAATAAAATAAATATTTAAGTGGGTCTCCCATACAACCAACATGATTTTTTTTCCTTTTTTATAGTAATGGTACGGAGCCCTTCGTGCGCGAGTCCGACTCGCACTTGGCCGCTTGTTTATGTGTCGCCCCTAGGTTATGGGGGCGTTTAAAGTTCACCACTAAGCCCTACACCTGCTAAAAACTGTAGAATATTGTTAGAGGTGTTAACTGTTAGCTCCTCCGGGCTCCGGCGCATTAGTGGAGCACACTCGCCTAACAGATGCAGGGGCATATCTGCAGGTTTGTGTATCGCGTAGCCCTAGCTTGAACAAGTGCATAATAAGCCGACAGTGTCCAGTCAGGGCTCTGAATATAACACGAAGACTGTTTCTTTTTTTCAGTTGTAACATACTATATCGTCGGTCTAATTATCAAAATTCGTAAGTGCATATGGGCAAACTTACAGAAGCAACAAAAAACTGATTTTCTAACAAAGTTTGAGAGATGTTTATTGAGTCACTCTTACTCAAAGATATAAAAAATACCCTCATTTTACAACTAAAATAAAATTAAACCAATATGTCGCATCCGGTCGTGAATGGCGACACAAAACGGAACAACAGCGGTCGGCTGTGATTGGTTGGAACGGAACGCAAGCGCATCGCGTGGCGTTAGGCGGAATCCACTATTTAAACGGCGATTTAACCCTCCGTCGTACGAGACACGTTCTCGGAGACTCGGATGACGAAATCACCTGCGCTAACGCGAAAGAGATTTCCGAGCCATCTACATTAGACAGAGCAAACACTTCACAGATACACCGACCTCGCCGGCGAGGTCGACGAGTCCCTACAGTCGCCGCCTATACGAGGTACAAGCACGTACCCGGGCGTTTCTCTCCTATTCCCATCCTGGCAACGGCCAGGTCGAGGTTCGTAGCTAAGTGGTGCCCTTGCGCTAGTTTCCTCATCAAAACTTACAAGAATGTTAAGATTTCAACATTAATAGCATAAGGATTTTCACGCTTAAATCATTTTTTGTATATAATCAATCAGTAGTGTAGCTAAACAGAACTAGATGGCAGCACTAGAAAAATTAGAACGCGCTATCGAAGCGTTTTGAAAATTCATATATAAGATTTCGGCTGCCTCGATTTAAATTAAGTGTTTTCTGAATCGACCGCGTTTTTCTACCCTAAAATAAGTACAAAAGCTGAACGACTTCTGCGCTCGCCAAAAGTTCGGTTAAGCTGCAACGACCTCAGAGGCTAATAGCGAGATTGTCCATTCGAAAAAAAAGCGCTTAGTTGTTGTTGGGTCAGCCGTACAGTGCAGTCGTGGGAACTGCCCGCGTTCCGTGTCGTGCCAACTTGTAGCACTTACTATCTATGCGTACTTAGTTATACCGCGTGATTAGTGAAGTGTTAATTAGTGTAAAGTTTCTATTAGACGATGTTTCTGTAATTTGTCTGCGTACCATTTGAACTGACATTACCCACTACACCACGCCCACAAGGAAATAGACTATCATGACTGATGGACACGGTGCTGGTGAGCCTCCTGCCCCGCCGCCCTCCGACAAATGTAAATCTCTCAAACTTTGTGAGAAAATCAGTTTTTTGTTGCTCCTGTGAAATAGTCACATGATTTTCTTCCCTCCGCATGACATACTCATACCACGCTAGCCTCTTACTCCTCAACTTTTCTATCACTGACGCTACTTTCAAACTTCCTCTAATATACTAATTCCTTATCCTATCCATTCTAGTTACCCCACACACACATCTCAACATTCGCATTTCCGCCGCGTGCACTCTTCTTTCATCCGTCCCTTTCGTGGCCCAATACTTTCGTATCCGCAACGTGATGCGGATGTGAATTTTTGAAGGCTCACATCCGCGGATGCGGATGTGTATCTTAAGATTTTTTTAAGAAAGTTCGTTTTGGTGCAGAAATAAAACAAAAATATAAACTATTAACTGCAGGAAACTCGCTTAACATACAATACTCACTGTATACTCACAATAACACCCAAAAAGTGCAATGTTCATACGATAAGCGCAAGTAAACACGATATGATTGATGTACGAGATACAAATGATAAACAATAACAAACGCGTCGGATCGTGTCAGCGAAATCTTCTCTCCTATTGATCTATCAGCACGTGGCACGTGGTTGCACGCGGCACTCGTAAGCCCCACCCAATTTATTTCTTGTCGCGACCTGCGCTGCATCTGAATCTGTATGAACATCCGCATCGATTATTGCGGATGCAGATATCCAGTGATGCGGAGGCTTTGCATTTGCGGATGCGGATATGAGTATTTGCATCATCCCTGCTCAGAACCGTACATTACGACAGATCTTATGATCGTCTTGTTCTAAAGCTGTTGATGAAAATATGTTTGTACGGCAAATGGTACTAACCCAAACTACTTGCTCCCAGTGCAACGCTGTAGCAATTCAGCTGCAGCAGCACCGCTAATGCAGCTGCCAACTGAGCGGCGAGGAACCCGGTCGCACCAGCGGTGGTCACTGCCCCGGTCACCAGCGGACGACTTGCTGTCCGGTCTACCTGTTACAAGTCAATACTCAATATACATTAACATCACAAGGATCACTTTGAAACGTCCATTTTAATCAAATCAAAATAAAATAATTGTTAATAATATTTGATTTAAACGGGTATTTATCGCGTATGTAATACTTATTATTTCAGGAAGATTTACAAAGCTTACATAATAATAATAATATAGGGTCTTAACAAAAAAGTTAAACACCCGCTAAACACTGTTTAAAAAATCCTGAACAAAAAATAGTAAGGATTTTTTTTAAACATGCGTTAAGACTCCATAATCTATAATCTCAGACAACTTTCAACAATTATTATCATTTCATGATTCCGCTTGAGCTTTTCGTATAACTTTACTCATCATCACCACCGTCAGCCCTTCTCATCCCACTGCTGGGCATAGGCCTCTCCTCGTTGTCGCCATTCGTTTTAGTCCTGCGCTATTCTAACCCACATACACACACATGTAAGTCCTCCATTTGTACATTTTTCTGTTTGTGCAATAAAGAACTATACAAACAACTAGGTTCCCACATAAATACACGGGTTTAATAATCAAACGAATATAACTGACTTCACAAAATAACATTGCATCATCTTCTTTATTCTTTATTGTTGAATAAGTTTTTAAAATTGCTTCCATAGTGGGGGGCAATTTAAAAAACGAATGATACCAAAATCTCGGTTAAAGATAAGATAAAATAACTCTTTATTGTACACCAAAGTAAAATACAGAACATAATTCTTACAAATAGATTTAGTACAATGGGCGGTCTTATCGCTAAAAGCGATTTCTTCCAGACAACCTTTGTATGGACAGGATCAAAATGTAGCACATGACGGCGGTGCATCTATATAAATTTAAAAACATATCTACATACTATAAACCTAAATTACCAGTAATAACACAAATTTAATTTAAATAAGCAACTCTAAAAGTGGTTATGATGAATTAACAAGCAGCTACAACTTCAACACAGGCACAGATAATGGGTGTGCACTTTTGTTTTAAAATTACTAATAGACTTGGATGTTCTTATAGAGAGCGGCAAAGCGTTCCACAATCGTACGGCTGTTACAGTGAAGGATCGACTATAAAACTCTGTCGTATAGAAAGGAGTTTTAAGTTGGTTAAAGTAAGATGTTTAAAGATGTTTATTCTCAAAAAAAAACAATATTAAATACAGTTCACTTATATGAGACATAGTTTTATAATACCTAAGAGAAACCTAAGTGTATTTATCATACATATTAATTGGTGCTGGTGACAAACAATGCGTTTTATTGAGCTATAGGTACTTGTTACTTATACCTAGCATAGTTAAAGACAATACAAATCACAAGAATGTAATATACTAATAACAAAAAAAAGAGGGACAAAGTGGGTACGTTTTACTAAATACACATCACTGGCGTTGTTTTGATCGGGAGGAGTAAGATTGTGTGCGAGTTCGGTCTAAGTGCGAGTGAAGGTGCATCTATTATCTCCATCCTGAAAGTAATTACACCACTGGATAGCTGAAGGATCAAAGAATTCGTTACGCTAAGTGAGGACTGTGACGCATCGCGCGCGGTGCAGGGGAAGCGCCGCCATTTTGAGGTCATTTTGCTGCGTTCCAAGATTTCTATTTAGTATGGACCCGAAGGGCTTCTTAGTGTTCAAACATGATTATAACATACATTAAATAGCGTATTTTATATTTTGTATAGAAAATATTACCTGTGACGTTGATCCTTTCAGCTATCCAGTGGTGTAATAACATTTTGTATGGAGATGATAGATATGCAGCTGCAACACCAAACTGTATCCCCCGATTTAGTTATCATACGTTTTTTGAATTGCCTCCCACTATAGAAGCAATGGTCTTAAACGGTACACTTGGCTAGACGTGGTGATGACAGATGGAGCAAGGCAACGACTGAATGGTGGCCGAGGAATTGCTGTAGAAGGGTAGGATGTCCGGCAGCGAGATGGGTGGACGACATCGGGCCGTCAATGGGTGAGACTAGTGCAGGATCGTGGTGGATGGCACAAACTTGTGGAGGCCTATACCCAACAATGGGTGAAGTCGGGCCTGTGGCAATTTTAATGACGTATTCACGTCAAAAAAATTACGTTTGATATTTGCATTACCTGTTTATCAATATCTTTGTCCCACATGTCGTTGATGGTGCAACCGGCGCCGCGCATCAGCCCGGCGCCGACGAGGAACAGGCCGGCCGTGGACAGCGCTGTGGGCAGCTCCACGCCGCTGGTTATACTGGCCATGGCTATCGACCAAGAGCACGGCCAGAACAGCAGGTACACTCCTGGAATTACGAGTAAAAGTAAAAAAAGTCAATTCCAACATAATTTCGGCAACGTGTTTTGTTATGTACACACGGCTACACATCAAGCTATACATTTCCAGTATAAGCTGACCTAGCATTGTGTAAGCTTTTCGTAGAATGAGAGATCAGCTTAAACTGGAAATGTATAGAGTGATGTGTAGCCGTGTGTACGACATTAAATGCAAAACACGGGTAGGGCTAATGGCTAGTATTGTTGTAAAATAGGTTTTTTTCAAAAGTACCATAGAAAATTTGAGTCCTAAAATATCAATGCAACAGCCTGTATATAATAGGTTAACAAATCATATTCATTCATCATGTAAGTAGGTACCTGTTAAACTGACTAAGCGGCATCGGCAAAAGGCTAATCAAGCTCCCGATATTAAACCCACCTCTAAAATCAGTTTATACAATTCCGGATGTGTGTTTTAAATTAATGTCGTACTAATAAAACAGGTTGTATACATACCGAGCTTATTGTACTATGTGGGCATGGTTGTGTAATTTTTTTTCTTCACTTTATTTTTAAGTTTTTATTCCAAATACTAATGTGTGTAAAACCTTTAATTATGTGGGAACAAATAAATATATTTTCTTTCTTTCTGTTTCTTTAATTCCATTTTATGCCTTTCCTTTTTGATGTGAAACATCTATTGTCGCACATTGGGGGTAGGACCGAATAAGTTAAGAGGTATGATGTAAGTAATATGTTGTGTATCAATAATTGTCAAAAGTCAATAGTCAAGTGTCAAAAGTAGTTATATTAAAAATTGTTTAAATATAAATATAATATAAATATTGATAGACATTTCACACAGCGCTATCTATCCCAAACTAAGCAGAGCTTGTATGTACTATGAGAACGAGATAACAGATTGTTTAATTGTTTATTTTTTGTATTTCCTCTCTCTTAAAATGTAACTGTATTGTATATTGTGTGCTAAAGTAGTGAATAAATGATTGTCTGTCTATAACTGATAAAATACTTACAATTTTTTTTTTGTAAATACATACCTACTTATAATATATAGAAAACATCCAGACCCGAAACAAATATCTGTAGATCATGCAAACATTTGTTCCACGGCAGGAATCGAACCCGCTACCTTCTGCGTATCACCTGACTATTCGCCCACTGCGCCACGGAGGTTGTCAAAAAGTTTGTTGGAAATGTATCCATTACTAGATAAGTGTTCAAGGTACCGGTATTAAACCCACCTTTCAAAATCGGTTAATACAATATCAGATGAGTGTTTAAATTAATGTCGTACATATATAACAAAACAGGTTTTATAAAAGATTTCCTTACCTATAGGTTTGTCCCATCTCGCCAACTTCAAATACGGATCAACTCTATCCCTCCAAAATAACTTCTCCTTCAACGGCAAAACCTTCTCAAACCTGAGTTTTTCTATCACATTTGGAGTACTAGTTTCCATAACCACTTTTTGTCTGCGCTGGTCACTCTGCGTTGAATGCACTCGTAAACTTTTGTAATCCTTAAATCTATCAGGTTTGAAATATACTTGGCCACATAAACAGTAGTGTTTCGGCATTTCTGATTGGACGAGTAGGTTCTTCGATTGGAGTAACTTTTTTATGTGGTGCTTGTATGCGCGTAGACTTGTGTTCAGCATTATTGCTTTAGCTGAAAGTAGAAAGACAAATAAATTAAATTAAATGTATTTTTTTTATATATATACAACTTATATGGCAAACGAGCATGCAGTCCACCAGATGTTAAGTGGCTACTGCAGCCCATGGATATCCACATAAGAATTCAAAACAAGCTATTATGTTGTCTTGAAATCTATGTGGATACGTTGCCATACTATAGGACTTAGCTGGTATGCCTATGTGCCAGTAATTACAGGAACATACCATTACCATCTAACCGGAACACAGCAGCACAAGTACTGCTATTTTGCGGCAGATAAAGGTAAGGCGGTGGTGCCCACTTCCTCGAGCCCGTTCACAAAAGTTCTACCACCAGTGAAAAGCTCTACCACCAGTATTTGCCAGAAGCATGGTGTATAAGTTGATACAGCTATATAGGTAGGTTTCACATACTTCACCGATTAACAGCGTGCAAAGATCATTGGGCGGTTTTGACCCACTTTTTTTTTCGCGCACAGTGTTCAAATCACTTTTAAAGTAAAGTATTCAATTCCACTTTTCTAAATATGTAAATTTTTTTTATGTATCTGCTGGAGGAAAAATGTTATGTAACAGTATGTATGTGAGTCTAACTATAATTCTATTAGACTAAAAACTAAAGATTTTACTGTCAGCATTGTGAAAATGTATGTACAAGCATAAGAAAAATGTTTGTATCGCATAACAGATTGTATGTCTCTCTCGCTCGCACTTTCGACAGGTAGAAAATAACAGTAAGGTATCGAAGTGCGCGTGCGACGCGCCGCCTGCGCCCCACCCGCTCTGACCGCCCCGCAGTCGTACGTCATCCTTCGTTTCGATCTGTGCGTTTAAACTCGTGTTTCCGATTTTTGCATTTTATTGATTACTTGAGCGTGTTTTATGGACCCCTGATTTTGCTTGACGATTGGTTTACATTAACATGGAAAGACAAAATAGTTGCGTGTCGTGTAATCGATTTGTTTTACGTCGACGAAAACACATATTGACAGTTCTCTTTTTGGAAAGACAAAGGGATCTTGTAGATTTATTATTGCAAGAAATAATACCACGTGAGGTAAGTACACTACACTGTCATCGTATGTGTATGACTCGTCGCGTGCTCTTGATTGTACAAATGTTGCTTTGCTCAATGTAATGGCTCATTTTACTTCTTGATAAATGGAGGAATATATATTTTTTTTTTCAATTGTTTCAGATTACTTTTAATGGCTCACGGGCCATGTGCCATGCTTGTTGGTCAAGGTTAGATCGTCGTTTACGGAATCAACCCGTACAAAATGAACAAGTACAAAATATACCAGTACAAGATCAGCCAGTTGAAGAGCAACCAGTGCAAGATCAAGTACAATTGCAGCCTAGTTTTGTTACGCCTAGAGGATATAAGCGAGCATCGAATACAGCGAGACATTGTATTTTTACAAACTGTAGAAATGTAGTGGCCCATAATGTTCCACTATATGCTAAGTTCCAACTCTTACACAATCACAATTTTTATATACCAGAATTAGCTCGGGTTTGCAATGCTCATTTTATGAGGAATGATTGGGTAGACTTGCTCAACACTACATCCCACGAAAACTTTGACAGTACTCATGTTGTTGGTATGATGAATTTATATAAATGGGGTATCGAACAAAGAAGCAACCTTGATTTCGAAAATATTGAAGAAATAGAGGACAATGAATTTCACTTTTGGACGGGACTAACAAAATATCAATTTAATGTTATTTTGAACCAAACGCCTTCACTGGGTGATCGATCAGTTCATCCTGCCACAGTTCTTGGATTTTTTTTAACAAAAATAAGAACCGGTGAACCAGATGAGCGATTAGCCACTAAATTCAATATGTCGAGGAGAACCCTAGAAAGGAAGTTGGCGATAGCAAGAGAATGCTTAAGTAATGATTTTGTTCCACAGCATTTGGGCTTAAATCATATTACTAGGGAAGATGTGGTGGCCAAGAATCTTGCAATTCCAAGCCATTTTTTTGGTGGTAACTATAATGAACCGGCGGCCATTCTCGTATGTGATGGAACATATATTTATCTACAAAAGAGTTCGAATTTCCTTTTCCAGCGCAAAACTTACAGTCTTCATAAGTTTCGGAACTTAGTAAAACCCTTCCTTATAGTATGTACCGACGGCTACATAGTAGATGTTACGGGGCCTTACACTGCGACTACTTCGGACGCAAGCATTATGCGTGACCTGATGCAAGAAGATTCTCCGATTCATGGGTTCTTGAGAGTTAATGATGTTTTTATATTGGATCGTGGATTTCGGGATTCGATTGATAAAATTGAGGAATGCGGGTATAATCCTCACATGCCGCCTACAAGAGTAAGAGGAGAACAACTGACGACACTAGATGCTAATAAATCTAGATTAATAACAATGATCCGGTGGGTAGTGGAAACCATTAACGGCAGATTCAAGAAAGATTTTAAAATCTTCCGCCATGTATATTTTAACGTTGCCATGAGAAACATGATGGTCGACTTCAAAATAACTGCGGCCATAATTAATGCTACTCGCCATCCATATGAGGACCATATGTATGCGGAACAATTCATAAGAATTATAAATGAACGAATGAATGAACCCAATGAGATGGCAGAATATGTGATTAACCATAATTTAAACAGGCAGAGAGTAGCGTTTGTGCGACTCGATGGCAATGATCCGGATTTTGATGACTTTCCTCGGCTTACATTTGACGAATTAATATTGTTTACGTTGGGATCATACCACTTGAGAATCGCAAGATCGTATTGCCACGAGCACATGCGTGAGGATGGTGTATACACTATCGAACTATACCGGCACCAAGAAATGATTGAAAATAAGATATTGATAAGAGGCAGAATACAGTCACGACACGTCCGTGCAAAGCAGTACTACACCTATATTTTAGTAGATCCTACCCATATTGGAAGAAATAGCATCCAACAGTATTACTGCTCGTGTATACACGGCCGTCGCACTGTCGGAAGCTGTGCACATGTTGTAAGCGTCGTATACTTTCTGTCATGGGCCAGGCATCAAGACGTGATAGACGCGCCTGCAGCCTTTTTAGATGAATTAACTATAGATTTTGATAATGCAGAATAAAAATATTATTACCGCAAAATGGATTTTATTTTCGTATTCCTGGAAATTGTTCAAAACAACTGTTTTACAAAGTATTTTTACAGTCAGGCCAATAGTTTTTACTTAGTTCATTATAAAAATGCTATAATAATAATTTAAAAATGCTATAATAATTATTTTAAAAATGCTATAATAATAATTTAAAAATGCTATAATAATTATTTTAAAAATGCTATAATATTAATTAAAAAAATTTTTTTTGCGGTTCTCCCATATCCTGCAATAATGCGACCCATACCATTAAGTAACATATACATTTAACTACATACCTAGCCCTGTTTCGTTTTTGTGCGCCGTGGGTCATATGTCCGAACAAAATGCCCAATGACCTTACAGTTACATAAAATTAATTCAGTTATACATAAAAATCAATCAGTAATATCATCAAGTATCGTAAAGCCCATAAAATTATCAATAAAAAAAATTTAATTACTTATAAAGACCATGAAATTAATTAATTATAATTAGTATGTCAGAATTGCACGTCATAGAAATCGTTCATCGTATAGAAACATTTGCCAGCTACAGTAGTGTTGCCGAAATATCGATAGTTTCCCTATCGATAGTTGACGTCCTAAATCAGTTACACAATCGATTGTTCTATCGATAGTATCGATACTATCAATAGCGTGATGTGAGGCAATAGTATCAATTTCGTCCAACGTTAATGGTGACGATACTATCGTCAGTATCGATACAATCGATAGTATTGCATAAAAACTATCGACACTATTGATAGTATCGATACTATCGATAGTTGTGTACTGTCGATAGTAGCATATATTTCGATAGTATTTTTCATGATATGCAAGTCGATATCTATCGATAGCACACAACTATCGATAGTAGCGATACTATCGATAGTATTAATAGTTTTTATGCAATAATATCGATAGTTTCGTCACCATTGACGTTTACTACTATAGATAGTATTGGACGAAATCGATAATATTGCCTCATAACACGCTATGGATAGTATCGATACTATTGAATTTTTGTGAATATCGATAGACTATCGATAGTCCACTATCGATCGGCAACACTACCGTACAGCTGTCTTGATTTTTTTTATTAGGTACATAGGTAATTCTCTTAAAAACTAATAAAACTTTTCTACATAACTAAGAAACGTAGATGGCGGGACGAGCTGGATTCATTTCTAACGGATTGGCCACGTACAGCTTAGGACCGCGAAGTCTGGAAGGAATGGGGCGAGGTCTTTGCCCAACAGTGGGACACGAATGGCTGATACTAATAATAATAAACCTTTACAACTAGTGGTTCGCCCCGAACTGAGATCTAGCGAGTTTCCCAAACCACAAAAAAAAATATTCTTAGGGCGACTCGCGTAACGATGCCTAAACGTATTTAGTGGCTAAATATGATTTAAGGAGTTGTCAAATCATACAAATACGTAAAATTTAAACATGTTTAGTCGCTAAATACGGTTAAGGATCCTTGTGCAAGCCGGCCTTAATCTTTTTTAATAATAAAATAGTGCCACAAAATAAATAACCAAATAACTTGGCCTACAGTTTCATTCAAATTACAGGTAACGGGAGTTCATTTCCATTGGTTGTGTTTTTTGGGGTAGAATGTTTGCCGATATTTGTGTCACTAAAGCTACACGCATACCAAATTTCAGCACTGTGGTGTCACTGGTGTACTCTGTGAATTTTGTCAAAGTTCAGTTTTCATTATGGCTAATAACTCAAAAACTACAAAGATTAAACTAAAAATAAAAATGGGGTTGAAATGTACCAATAAAGACCTTTCATTAGATGTGCCACTTGACTGGATGGTCACATTTTGTTTTTTTATCTCTCTTGAACCCTTTTTAGCTCAGATAGTCAAACCAAAATTGTGCCATCACTAACTACCTAGATACCAAATTACACGGATAAACGATTCGTAAGTTATCCTCGGACAAACAAACATACATACATATACATACACCACCGATTTGCCCAAGTTGATTTAGATCTCACTTTGCTTGATCAATAACATTATGTTCAAGAAAACAAAAAAAAAACATAAAAACAATTTCCTTAATAATTTCCTTAATAGAGAGAATTTTGTGGGATTTGGATGGAAGTAAAAGCACATATGGTTTGTTTTGTGACTTGTCAAAGGCTTTCGACTGTGTTTGCCATAGTATTCTTCTGTTAAAGCTAGATCATTACAGAGTCAGAAATAGAGAAAAATCAATTTTCAAGTCGTATCTGAAAAATAGGAAACAAATTGTAGAATGCGATGGACATAAGGAAAAAGCAAATAATATAGAAATGGGCGTACCTCAAGGATCTATTCTTGGACCACTTCTATTCATACTCTACATAAATGACATTGTAGTTTGCCTTGAAAATGAGATGGATATGATCCTTTTTGCTGACGACACTACTGTAGTAGTAAGTGACAAAAATAAAAAAGACATGTGTTAAACTAGATACACTTATATTCAATATTATAAAATGGTTTAGTGCTAATAATTTATTACTAAATGTAGATAAAACGAATATTGTAAACTTTTTTTTAGGTCATGGACATAATGATGTATTAATTAAAAATATAATTGATAAGCACTTTTTGAGTAGTCTTGACAACATAAAATTTTTAGGAATAGATATTGACAATAAATTAATTTGGAACAAGCATATTGACACTCTTGTTGGAAGACTAAAGTCAGCAGTATATGCAATAAAGACCATGAGACAGATAAGTGATACAAGAACTGCAAGAACTGTTCATGCGCAATTTTCATTCTATTATGGTGTATGGTATTCTAGCCTGCGGAAATGCCTCACAGTCCAATAGAATCTTCATACTGCAAAAAAGAGCTATTAGGTCCATATTGCAAATGAAGAATATAGTCTTGTAGGGAAAAATTCAAAGAGCTAGGAATTATGACGATGATACATCTATCACAAACTAATGTTTGTTAAATTAAACATAAACAAATTTGAGATGAAATGTGACATTCATAATTACAATACAAGAAATAAAAATAACATTTGCCTTCCAAAACATAGACTGGCCAAACTTGAAAAAAGTTTTGTTTGTATGAGCATAAGGTTGTACAACAAACTGCCTAAAGAACTGCGGAACTGTGATCCTATTCATTTTAGATTAAAGATAAGACAATCAATAATGACAAAATCTTATTATACCCTTGACGATGCACTCGCTGATGACCTAATTACATAATTGTTAATGTATTTTTTTTTACGTAAATTGTTTATTTGTACTGTTTCTTTTTTGTGTGTGTTTGTTTTTAATTTAAAACTGTTATATTATTTTTACTTGTTACGTATGTACATATTTCAGAAATTGTAATGTTTATTGACTTTTCCAAGTGTACCTACAGTTGTATCGAAGTGGAATAAACGAATCTGAATCTGAATCAAGATTGACAGTTACACCAGATGACATATCATTTAAACATCAAAAAATCCTAATCTGTAAGACATAATATATGCATATTCACAGAGCTATGGAGAGGGCTATGCTCAGAGTTTCTCTACGGGATCGAATCAGAAATGAGGAGATACGTAGGACAACTCAAGTCACCGACATAGCCCGGCGGATTAGCACGTTGAAGTGGCAATGGGCAGGCCATATAGCGCGCAGAACAGATGGCCGATGGGGCCGAAAGGTTCTCGAGTGGAGGCCACGGACCGGCAAGCGCAGCGTAGGACGTCCACCCACAAGATGGGCAGACGACTTGGTAAGAACCGCAGGTCGGCGTTGGATGCAGGCCGCTTCCAACCGCAGTTCCTGGAGATCAATGAGGGAGGCCTTTGTCCAGCAGTGGACGTCCTACGGCTGATATGATGATGATGATGATTCACAGAGCACACAGCATAATGCTGGAATGATCAGTATTTTTATTTAAATTCTCTATTTAACGTGGGAGTTTTAACCAGACAATGGTTATGTCACTGCCGTAAGTAAGATCATCATATTATATCTACTTTTACAAAAACACAAAACTAACAATTAATAATTAACTACCTATCTAACTATTGCCCTCCAGCGAAGAGTGGTAAATTTTAAGCAGTCTCTTGGCCTCATCAGATGATGGTGAAGACAAGAAACTGTTACACGTCCCTACGCTGTTATCAGTAAGCAACATAGAGGTAAGGTGCTCGGCCGCTTTGTGTACTCGATATCTTCATTAGGAATTTAAATTTATTTGTCGAGATATGTCCGGAACGTAGTCTCAGTAATCCAACAATCTGTTTTCTTTTCATTTGAACCCTGTCAAACCACGGGAAACGAGGGAGTTCCCTCTGAATCTTTCGGTACCATATCCCTTTAGATCAGTATTTATAGCTAAAAAATAATACTTTGTAAAAAACCAACAAAGGAAGTACTTTTAATCCAAAATTCAGGTTATAAGTCATGAGTTCTGCTCGGCCTTGAATATTTAATTCTAGCTTTAAAGCTACATATATAATACTCTAGCTATATAAGTATGTATATATAGCTTAGCCAAAATAATTTTGTTGAACTTGAATTTTTTAGATCTTACCATGTAATTGATAGCCTTGCTGTCTTAAATGTTTCAAGTATTTTTTTCAGGGTAGATTCACCATGCTGCATGCTATGATGTACTAGGCATTATTATGAAACTAAAGGAAATAATGCGAGTACCAATTGTCTACAGGAAAACAATGTTTGCATGACATAATCCTAACCCTAAAATCTATGTAAAAACTTGTTTACCTTGACGATAGCAAGCAGGAATTACCGGAAGAGCGCAGAAATAACTGAATTATTATATTTTTTTGTAAGACACTTTCAATATCACTTGTAATCACAAGTTCAAGGTTATGTAGCAAGAAACCCTTAATCGATCATAAATTAGGATCTTAGGCACTGTTATTGTGATAATAGGTTTTTCAATATTATAATAGCTACAGTTTACTCCGAAAAATATAGTAAACAGAACAATAACTCAATAAAATCAAGAGCAATTTATTTTGAACTTAAATGGACCGCCGTTCAAAACAGAACGCAGTGTTTACAACTTCAAATTAAAATTAACCGTGGTGCATGCGCGTGTTTAGTATAAATTAATTTAGAGTAGAGATTATGTCTTGCTTACTAGTTTCAGAAGATTTTATGAAGCTTATATTATGTCATGTAGCTATTATTCAAATGTGAACGCTGTACATACATAAAAGCAACTTAATATCAAGAATCCCAAAAGTTTAATTTGAATTCAAAACGCTCAATTTTTCCAGAATTTTAGGAGCTCTAGGTAAAAGCTGCAACTCTCAAGAGTTTGTCAAAAACCATAGAGCATAGAATAAGAAAAGTTGTTGATTTTGACAAATGTAGTTTGACCTTTACGAACTCAACTTACCGATGAAACCGATTAAAATTCCGAAAAGTGATATTTAATCTGTAGATTCAGTGACAGCCGTTCATTGTGTAGTTCATAAAACCAACTCATTCGTACTTTTTTACATTCACCCACAGACCACATAAAAGTCATTCATCTACCTACTCACCGCCCTATTTCGAAAATAATAAATTGACTTGAACTAAAACAAAATCTAATTTACGACCTAGTTGTGTGTGAATAGTGAAAAAACATTTTCATTAGAAGTATTTGCAATCTAACTGCATTGCGATTTTCTAATGTAGAAAGCCATGGGAAAGGTAAGTGACTTCACATTTGGTTTTGATTTGACGAAAGCCTTGGACCAAAGCTGTCAGCTATAATTCAGTTTATCATCTATAGAGTTGTGTAAAACTATAATATCTAGGTTTCGTTTCCATTATTTTAGATTGTCTTTTCTAAGAAAAGCTGTAACATCGCTCTTATTACTAAAAATGTTGCAATAATCAAGGGTGTACACCTGGGCGTTAGCTTTGCACCAATTTCATTCATTCTACACGTCAAATAATAAAGTCATGGAATGCGACAAATTGAATTGATAAATTGTAGTGCTTCAAGTGATAACTAGCATCTGCTTCATTTAAAAAATTTTATGTTAAAAGGTATCCTAATTAAAATCAAGACCATTTGTAGGAACTAAATTTCATCAAAATTGCTAATTAACATACAATCTCCTCTACTAATTTATATTACTTAGAGATATGTAAGTGCACAATATTTGATTATATTATTAAATATAATTTGTTTTATTTTCAGATAAAAATGGCAGGCTCCATAAAAATAAAAACTAAAGATGGGAAAATTAAAAAAAAGACACCTACACAGTTCACTACTAAATCATACAGATGTGATATTTGCTTTAAGGTAAAAACTTGAATTTATCTAGGTCACAACATTACAATTCACCATGGTAGAGCAGCCAAAATATATCAACTGCAAAATGAAGAACTTTATCATGAATTACTAGAGAACCCGATCTGGTGACAATTTTGGAAATCATCATCACCGTCAGCCGTTCTTTTCCCACTGCTGGGCATAGGCCTCTCTTCGTTGTCGCCATTCGCCTCTGTCCTGTGCTATTGTAACCCACATACGACCTGCAATTTTTATAATGTCGTCGACCCATCTTGCCGGTGGCCAACCTGCGTTCCTGGTTCCATCTCGGGGCCACCACTCAGTCAGCATCCTGCTCCACCTGTCATCACCGCGCCTGGCCACATGTCCTGCCCAACTCCATTTGAGTCCCAATATACACTTGCAAACGTATAATTTTGGAAATAAATTAATAAAAATATTATAACTTATATATCTCCCTCTCAATTTCCGTTCGCACTTTTCGTAACGCACTCACCAGCTTACTCCCCAAATCAAGCGTGCGTAAAGAAGTTTTACTTATTTTGGGTGAAAAATGAACTTTATTTAATGTTCTGCGTTTATAGATTTTATCTAATTCTTCTCAGGAATTCACCAACAAGTACAACCTGATGAGCCACCAGAACGTCCACTCGACCGAAACCCCGTTCTCATGTCCCCAATGCCCGTACAAAGGCAAGACTAAGAAGTACCTGTGTCGGCATATCAGGAAGGTGCATAATGAGGTGAAGACTCACAAATGCCGCTACTGTGGGAAACTCTTCGTGCATCAGAGCGGGTTGAGAGTGCATACTATGGTGCATACTGGTGAGTTTAACTAGATTAGACTAGAGATAAGATAATACTTTATTGCACACTGTAAACAACAAAACAATTAAAAAGTAACAGTATTCAAATGAATGACCTCCGTGGCGCAGTGGGCGAATGGCCGGCTGAGACGCAGGAGGTAGCGGGTTCGATTCCCGCCGCGGAACAAATGTTTGCATGATCTACATATATTTGTTCTGGGTCTGGATGTTTTTCTATACATATATTAGAAGTATGTATTTACAAAACAAAAGGTATATAAGTATTCTATCAGTTATCTGGTTCCCATAGTACAAGCTCTGCTTAGTTATGTCCATCAATATTTATTTATTTATAATGTATACAATTGGCGGTCTTATCGCTAAGTAGCGATCTCTACCTGACAACCTTTGGATGGAATGGGTCATGTAAGTTTTACCTAGCGTATCACTGGTGTACCTACCACATACATACATACATATTTTAAAATTTATATACAATAAAAAAAACTAGGAGCCTTACGTAGTCGCATATGATGTGTAACATCTGACCACCGCGCGCGCTCATTGCTCAAATCCAATAGCGCGAGCTTCCCCGGTTTCCTGTTACACATTTTCGTCCCTTTTGCCAAATTCAGTCCTACAAACCGAGAGGAAAGATGACGGAGGTTGCGGGTTCGATTCCCGCCGCGGGACAAATGTTTGCATGATCTACAGATATTTGTTCCGGGTCTGGATATATTTCTATATATTATAAGTATGTATTTACAATAAAAGCAGGTATCAACTGCGGTTCCGTAGCAGCAAGTAACATAATATAAAATTTCTTGTAGTTGATTGTAACTTTTCTTATATTTGAGTTGATTGAATGAAAGGTAAATTGCGGTTTACGATTTATGACGTATTAAAAAAAACTACTTACTAGATCTCGTTCAAACCAATTTTCGGTGGAAGTTTGCATGGTACATCATAATATAAATATATATTTTTATCATTCTCTTATTTTAGAAGTTGCGGGGGGCACACATTTTACCACTTTGGAAGTGTCTCTCGCGCAAACTATTGGGTTTAGGAAAAAAAATGATATTAGAAACCTCAATATCATTTTTGAAGACCTATCCATAGATACCCCACACGTATGAGTTAGATGAAAAAAAAATTGAGTTTCAGTTCGAAGTATGGCGAACGCCCAAAATTTATTGGTTTTTTTTCTATTTTTGTATGAAAATCTTAATGCTGTTCACAGAATACATTACTTACCAAGTTTCAACGGTATAGTTCTTATAGTTTCGGAAAAAAGTGGCTGTGACATACGGACGGACAGACAGACAGACATGACGAATCCATAAGGGTTCCGTTTTTTGCCATTTGGCTACGCAACCCTGAAAACACACTTTTAAAACAGTGTCTTTATTTCAGGTGAGAAACCTCACAGCTGCAATGTTTGCGGGAAGACATTCCGAGTGACATACTCTCTAAACTCGCACATGCTAATTCATACAAGTAAGTGGCCAGCCAACACCCAATTCTTCATTTAATTTTATTTATTTACAAGCTTCCGCACGCGAGGTTTGCCAATAAAAAGTAGCCTATGTGTTAATCCAGGTTATGATCTACGTATTACCCGTGCGCGATAAGTTGGGACCTGAGCGCGGTGACGTCATATTGGCGTGTTTGTACCGCCCGCAAAAAAGCGAACATAACAAGCAGCCGCCCGCGGCTTCGTCTTTGTTTTTTTTTTAACCTAATTTATTGTTACTCAGGGAGGACGCTGCTTTTTATCTAATCTTTTTTACACTATTTGAATAAAATAAAAATACAATGTTTAAGTTTATACATTTATTTTATCTATTATTTACATTATCTCATCTTCGTCACTACTTAGTGGATTTATGCCTTCTAGAGGTTGTTCTTCGTCCTCAGTCTCACTATAATCACTTGACGAAGAGGTATCCGATAAATTTACAATTAATTGCGATTCATTCGTCTCTTGTAAGAGGTCATCGTCCCAATACTTCTGTCGAAGCCTGTCCACATGGTTGACTTCTTTTTTCCAGTCACTCTCACTTATGCTGGTAATTGCAAAACAACAAATCAATGACACAAACTATAACAACAAAAACTACAACAACAAAACAATAACACAAACGAAAACTAAAAGAATTCCAGAGCGCGTCGTTACGTGACGTAGGCCAGTACGAGACTAAAAACTCTAGTAAAAAATAGTGATGCGAACGGTACAATACGGGCGCCATCGGGGAAGTGCAGGGGAAGCGGTCGGGGAGTCGCATTCCTAGCAGGTCCCAAGTTATAGCGCACGAGTAATACATACCAAATTTCACCGAAATCGATCCAGCCGTTTCCACGTGGTTAAGTAACAAACAAACATCCTAACTTTCGCATTTATAATATTAGTGTGATTTGTAACTAGCTGGCCCGCCCGCGGCTTCGCACGCGTGATTTGTCTATTACCTTCTGCGCAGTTGATATACATCCTGTTTTGCGATGTACGACATTAATTTAAAACACACATCCGGAATCGTATTAACTTTTTAGTATTTATGCAGTAATCGATACATTTTCAATAAATAACTTTTAACGTAATCGGCGGCGCCTTTGCGACGATGCCGCTTAGTCAGTTTAACAGGTACCTACTTACATGTTGAATGAATATGATTTGTTTACCTATTTTATACACGTTTCATTGATATTTTAAGACTAATACTATTGTAATGAATTTGAAGCGGGTAAACTGAAGTGGAATTGGGCGGGCCACGTCTGCCGCATGTCGGATTCAATAAGGACTAAAACCACCATAGAGTGGACGCCTCTAAACGGGATACGAGCTCGTGGCAGACCGCGGCGAAGATGGAGGGATGAAATTGATACCCATTTACAGGATCGGTCCACAATAGCCCAAAATAGAGAAGACTCGAGAGAAGGAGCGGAGGCATTTGCCCTGCAGTGGGACTCTACAGCCTCTTAATAATAATGATGAATTTAAAAAAACCTATTTTACAACAAAACTAGCCATTTGCCCTACCCGTGTTTTCATTTAATGTCGTCCTTAACAATACAGGTTGTATGTTTATGTCTTAGCGAAATATCTAGTGTATAATGATTCTAGCTAATATGCTATTATCGATAGTTCCACTAAAACAATCGGTTTGGCGTCACACACTGTCCAGAACTTTCTACTAATCTGAAATTAAACAGAAAATTATTATTGACACAGGGATGCCTTTTGGGCCCTCTCGTTTTTATTACCTTCATGGTTGTCAATTTTGATGACCTCTGTTTTAATAACTGGATGTTTGAACTTATTTTGATCTAATTAGTATTTATAATTATTATTAAGGAATTGCTTAACAGCCATATCGGGTGTTGCCGGTGTCAATAGGCGATGGTGACTGCTTACCATCAGGTGGGCCGTAAGCCTGTTTTCCCTATGAATTAGTGTGGTGGCACACAACACCCAAAACAGAATACAATCAAACAGATACAAAATATAGTTATCAACTTTTAGACCTAGATTGTGACCCAAAGCCTAAGTACACAGCATGACAATTCTGAATTAATTAAGAACTAGTAGAGGTCTTTGTGAAAGAGCTCCCCATGCGAAGTACTACCATACATATTCCTGCCGCCAAGCAGCATTGCTGTTTTTAGTTTGAATGGTATGGATGCCGGTGAAATTACTGGCACATGAGGCTTTACACCTGTACGCCTCATGTTGATGGACGAAGAGCATACCAATGGCACGCAGTGGACACATTCTACGTCGCTTAGATACCATCTACGCCGTAGACAGATTCTAGTTCGCATAGAGACCGTCACCATCACTACGCGACGTAGAATGTGTCTACGGTGCGTAGGGGCTATCTACGCTGTAGGCACATTCTGTGACGCGTAAAGAGCATCTACTCTTTAGACAGGTTCAAGTTTGCGAAGAGACCGTCGCCGTCGTTACGCGACGAAGAATGTGTCTACGGCGCGTAGGGGCTGTCTACGCCGTAGGCTAATTTTGCGTCGCGTAGAGAGCATCAACGCTGCAGACAGATTCCAGTTTGCGAAGAGACCGTCGCCGTCGTAACGCGACGAAGAATGTGTCTACGGCACGTCGGGGCTATCTACGCCGTAGGCACATTTTACGTAGCGTAGAGAGCATCTACGCCGTAGACAGATTCTAGTTTGTGAAGACCGTCGCCGTCGTAACGCGACGAAGAATGTGTCTACGGCGCGTAGGGGCCATCTACGCCGTAGGCATATTCTGCAACGCGTAGAGAGCATCTACGTCGTAGACAGATTCTAGTTTGCGAAAAGACCGTCGCTGTCGTAACGCGACGAAGAAAGTGTCTACGGCGCGTAGGGGCCATCCACGCCGTAGGCATATTCTGCAACGCGTAGAGAGCATCAACGCCGCAGACAGATTCCAGTTTGCGAAGAGACCGTCGCTGTCGTAACGCGACGAAGAATGTGTCTACGGCACGTCGGGGCTATCTACGCCGTAGGCACATTTTACGTAGCGTAGAGAGCATCTACGCCGTAGACAGATTCTAGTTTGCGAAGAGACCGTCGCCGTCGTTACGCGACGAAGAATGTGTCTACGTCACGTAGGGGCCATCTACGCCGTAGGCACATTTTGCGTCGCGTAGAGAGCATCTACGCCGTAGACAGGTTCTAGTTTGCGAAGAGACCGTCGCCGTCGTTACGCGACGAAGAATGTGTCTACGGCGCGTAGGGGCCATCTATGCCGTAGGCATATTCTGCAACGCGTAGAGAGCATCTACGCCGTAGATAGATTCTAGTTTGCGATAAGACCGTCGCTGTCGTAACGCGACGAAGAATGTGTCTACGTCACGCAGGGGCCATCTACGCCGTAGGCACATTTTGCGTCGCGTTGAGAGCATCTACGCCGTAGACAGGTTCTAGTTTGCGAAGAGACCGTCGCCGTCGTTACGCGACGAACAATGTGACTACGGCGCGTAGGGGCCATCTACGCCGTAGGCATATTCTGCGACGCGTAGAGAGCATCGACGCCGTAGACAGATTCTAGTTTGCGAAGAGTCCGTCGCCGTCGTTACGCGACGAACAATGTGACTACGGCGCGTAAGGGCCATCTACGCCGTAGGCATATTCTGCGACGCGTAGAGAGCATCTACGCCGTAGACAGATTCTAGTTTGCAAAGAGACCGTCGCCGTCGTTACGCGACGAAGAATGTGTACGGCGCGTAGGGGCCATCTACGCCGTAGGGACATTCTGCGACGCGTAGAGAGCATCTACGCCGCAGACAGATTTTAGTTAGCGTAGAGACCAGCTACGCCATAGACACATTCTACAATACGCAGGAGCCATCTACGCCGTTGGTGCGTGAACTGCGAAGCAATGCCTTGTTAAAGGCGATGATTACCACTATCAGGTCCACCACCAGATTGTGTACACAAACATGAGAACAATTTATACATACCCAGCCTTGCAAAAGCATCCGGGCACATGCAAGAACAGGCAATGCCTGGACTTCAAAGTGATCACTTGCACGTTATGCGCCCGTTCGTTCCTCTCGTATTTCTGTATAGTTGTCCTTAGATATAACACCAATTTGCTCACATCGAATATGCCATAGCGCAGGTCCCAATTCTTTCCTAGAAATTTTTTTAACATCATCTGAAAATAGTATTTTATTACATCCCAACAAGAACTAAGATAGTTTTTTCAAACTTTCGCGATCACTGTATTTATCGCGTATGTAAGGAAAAAGGAAAAAAGGGAACCCTTATAGGATCACGTTGTTATCCGTCTGTCTGTCAAAACCATCTCGGGAACGCGTGGAGGTATCGAGTTGAAATTAAAACCATTTAGGTAGGTGCTCAGAAATACAGTCCCTTGAAGCTGTGAAAAAATCAAACCTCTAAGTTAGCGCAAAAAAGATATTGCCGTTTATGCCGCAAGAAACGTATATTTCGACACTCAAGGGAATCAAAATTTATATGGTACTTTTCGTTGACCTAGAACTATGAAATATGGCAAGTAATATCGTCTTATACTACAAGAACATGGAAAAATCTGAACATTTGTAATTAAATCGTAAAAAAACGAGTGTGCTTTAGACCACACGACTGAAGTAAAACTTCTTTAGCTCCATCTATGTGTATATATATATATATCTATATATATAATGTTTAAAGGAAATGTCAACCTTATTTCGAGGCGCCGCATACGTTACGTACGTAAGTTATTTTCTTCTGCTGTTCCATCTGTTGTGAAATAGCTGAACTTTTTCGTAAATCATACATTGTATAATTTAGGCTAATTTGGGATAGGAGATATGCGACAAATCAACTGGCTATGAGAGAAAGAGAGCAAGAAAATTTGTGCTCGCACCTCTCTCTTTCCCCTACAGTAATATACGAAACGTAACTCTCTCTCTCTTTCTATCATCACTAACTTATATCTCCCTCTCAACTTCCGTTCGCACTTTTCGTAACGCATTCACCAGCTCACTCTCCAAGTCAAGCGTGCGTAAAGAAGTTTTATTTCTAAAATATAGTCATTATTTAAAGTACGTAATCAATCATCGAAATTGTCGGTACAAACTTGTACGGAACCCTCAGTGGGCGATTCCGACTCGCATTTATCCGGTTTTTAGGGTTCCGTACCGAAAGGGTAAAACGGGACCCTATTACTGACACTTCGCTGTCAGTCTGTCTGTCCGTCTGTCACCAGGCTGTATCTCATGAAACGTGATAGTTAGACAGTTGAAATTTTCACAGATGATATATTTCTGTTGCCGCTATAACAGCAAATACTAAAAACAGAATAAAATAAATATTTAACGCGGGCTCCCATACAAGAAACGTGATTTGTTTGCTCGTTTTAGCTCGATATTGATAACGACAACAGGTAGACTCTTGAAGTATTCACAGAATATTTTTTTTTCTTACATTTTATTTATTTGTTATCCCGGCGATCAGCCGTGGTCGCGAGCAGACTGACGATTGGTATCAAAACATACACTTACGCCAGTTAGCTCTTCTGTAAAAGGTACGGTGTTAGTATACCTATTAAGAATAGCTGTAAACTTCTTCAAGAACGTATCCTCTACATAAGATCTTCTAATTTCAGTACACATCTTACTTAATTTTACTGTCTCATCGTGCAAGAAACAAGCTTTAATAGCCATAGCTCGATTAAATTCTGTCTTAAGATCCGTTTCCACGTCTTTATCGCTTAGGATTCTGTAATATCTTCTATACATTTTTATTGCTTCTTCTGACGCAATGTTGTTTGGTCTGTTAGTATCAGTATTGACTTCATTGTGCTCTCCAGTAGTATTTTTTTTATCAGTTCGCATTTTTTGAACCATATTTTTGTATGCAAAGAGTTTACTGTAATCTGAGGCTTTTAATCTGGAATTAAGTTTTAAATTAAAATTATTGAGTAGCTTAATAGACAGTAAATACTCTTTTCACGGCACCTGCTCGACAATGTCACATTATGTCGTGTAAACCTCGCCGAAAGCAGGTGATTAAATCCCTACGGCTGAGCCGGGAGTAAAGTTGTATTGGATTTCATTATGCCATATGGCATAATGTGATTTGAATTTGGAACCTCAGCTGTATTAAAATTTGAACCAAAGGGACCCACACAATAGGAACCTATTCGTAAATCGAACTATCCTCTGCACAGAATGCACAAACCTAGATTTGGTTTTTATGGTCTCGCAGAAAGTGTGAAAAGTAGAATATTCTCCTCGTGAATAAAGCTGTCTGCATCTTGGGCGTGCTTATATCCCTCTCTGCACTCCTGATTCTAGTTAACTCTAGAATCCTTTGTTACGTTCGAGATTCGATATAGCGCCCGTGACGCAAGACACTGCTTTATCCCCTCGTTTAATAATCTACTATTAATGTACAGACAGCGTCGCTAATTGGTAACCCCTTGCTTGTTTAAATATTAAAATAAATATCAAATTGTAAAAAAACACATCGATCAAAAATACATTAGCAAATAAATACAACAAGCTATAACTGCGTGTCACCGCATTTACGAAATTATTTAAATCACGGGTAGAGCTGATGGCTAGTCTCTCTTCCCAGCTATGTATCCCATATGGTGGTGGGGTCAGCTTTCCTGGTCGTTCTTCTCCACTTCGCTCTATCCTTGACGTCGTCATCAGAAACTTGGCACTCTCTCATGTCTTTTGACACTACATCTCTCCAACTTGTCTTGGGTCTACCTCTAGATCTTCGACCGGGGATGGAAAGTTGTAGTGCCAAATTCCCTACGTAGTCAGGTGGCGTCCTCTTCACGGGACCGTACCATCGCAGCCGATTCTCCTGCATCTTGTCAGCGATGTCGCGCACCCCCAGGCTTCCTCGCACGTACTCGTTACGGGTTTTATCGAGCCTGGTGACGCCTCACATCAACCTCTGCATTTTCATTTCGGCGACTTGGATGGTATGTATGTTCTTCTGCGTTTCACTCCCAAGTTTCGTAGGGCTGATGGTTAATATTGTTGTAAAATAGTTTTTTTTCAAATTCATTAATTTCAAGTCCGAAAATTTCAGTGAAACAGCCTGTCTAAAATAGGTAACCAAATCATATTCATTCGTCATGTAAGTAGGTGCTTGTTAAACTGACTAAGCGGCGGCGTCGCAAAGGCGCCGCCGGTTTACGTTAAAATTGTTTATTGGAAATGTATCGATTACTGGATAAATATTCAAGCTACCGGTATTAAACCCACCTCTAAAATCAGTTAATACTGCTACGAGCTGAGGGTTTGGGATAAAATAATGAAAATGAATCTAACCAAAATAACACTTTTATTCAACACTGAAATGATACTAATCACAAGTAATCATAACACACTAATTCACTTCACAACACTATCGCATAATAACCTAAAAGTCACCGAAATGTTAGCCCGTATAGCCAAATTCAGACTGACTGGCGCGGACGTCTCTACGCACTATTTATACCGCGCACAGTAGGTACTATCAGCAAAAATTCCGCTCTGCCCCCTTAAGGGTGAATTTTCTATGAAGCGACTAGCACTTACCCCGCCATGAATTTTAATAAAACTCTTAAAGTAATAAAAACAAAGGGCTTTCACAAAAATAAACAGATGTTCAATATTGTTCATCTCTCCGATTGGCCAAAATAAAAGGACAAAAGAAAAAGGCGGTGTCAGCTAGCTAACTACTTGCAAGCGAAATTGTTTCAAAACTGGCAGAGCGGAACTTTTGCTGACTGTACATAACTCGCGAACATTCTAGATGGTTCCACTGGTAACTAGAAAAGTGTAGGTATTTCGACCGACGACTATTTCTTATTCTGTGCCACTGTAGTTAAAAACGTAGCATGTAGGTATATTCAACACCAAGTATTACCTATTCTGTGACACAGTAGGTATAACTCCGAGAAGCCGCCTATTACTTTACTATTACTTATTCTGTAACAGCCTTGGATCGAAATCGGATGTTTAGCTGCTACGGTGGAACATACATCCATCCTTCTTATAACTCAGTCAGTTCTGCCCTGCACACTGCCACTTCAGCTTGCTAATCCTTTGTGCTATGTCGGTGTCTTTGGTTCGTTTAGAAATATCCTCATTTGGTGTTTGTATCTCGTAGAGAAACACCAAGCATAGCCCTCTCCATAGCACGCTGAGCCACCTTAGAAGAGCGAGCCTTAGAAGGGCTAGCTTACACGAATTTATTAAAGTAAAACTTCTTTACGCACGCTTGACTTGTGAAGTAAGCTGGTGAATGCGTTACGAAAAGTGCGAACGGAAGTTGAGAGGGAGAAAAAAGTTAGTGAATATAGAAAGATAGAGAGTTACGTTTCGTATATCGAGTTGCGTCTGTCCAGAATGAACATAGACTGCTCGACTTAGAGACGTGGACAATTTTGTAATTGAACAATTTTATAAATTAATATTTTGAAAAAGAAGTTTTACTTCAGTCGTGTGGTCGTTTTTTTAGCTAAACTTACTTCCTGACCGCTGTTATGACGTTCCCACAGGTTACGGGGCACGAATAGCCTAGGGGTTTCCACGGTTGGGCGTGGGAGTCTTGACAATACACTCGAGTTTCTGAAACAAATATAGATAGGTATAACTCCGTCAACTTGACTCGGTACCTCACTCGAAACGCGACCCCCCCTCCCGTTCCCCGCACCTCACTCCCGCCAGTAGCGTTGCCATACTTTTTTTATTTTTATATGTTATAGGCTTGCGTTTGACCACGATCTCGCCTGATGGTAAGCGATGATGCAATCTACGATGGTACACGCTTGCCTAGAAGAAACCTAGTCACTCGCGACTTAAAGATACCCAGGTTGTAGCTATCAGGAAACACAGACTCTTAGTTGACACTTATTAGCGATGCACGCGCGCGCGTCATTTTTTTTCTTTTCCTGTTTTTAGGGTTCCGTACCTCAAAATGTAAAAAAAGAAGGAACCCTTATAGGATTACTCTCTTGTCCGCCTGTCTGTTCGTGTGTCACCACCGATTTTCTCAGGAACGGGGGGATCTAGCAAGTTAAAATTTCTACCAGATATTATGGTATATGGTCCCTATTAGGTGTATAATAATCAAGGTCCTGGGTCAATACGATAAAAGGATATGGGCAAATTTCGATTTTCGCGAAAACTTGTAAGTACCAAAATGTACCTTAATTTTCAACTTTTTTATTTTTCGGAATTTTCCCTTTACTTGTGCTGTAAGACCTTGCTTTTAACCAAAATTGACAATAGGAAGTATCCTATAGGTTTTGGGTCGAAAACCTATATGGTAGTTCCCGTTGACCTAGAATCACGAAATTTGGCAAAAAGCAAAAAGGCAAAAAGCAGCACAAATAAAGGAAAAATACCTAAAAACTAAATATTACAAGAATTTTCAAAATCGGTTGTTAAATGACGGAGTAATGAGGTTAACCAACATAAAAAAATACAGTTGAATTGAGAACTTCCTCCTTTGAAGTCTATTAAAAAATAAACAATTCTACAACAATACTAGGCATTAGCCCTACCCGTGTTTTCATTTAATGTCGTACATAACAAAACACGTATTTTTTTTACTAGCCCATACAGTCCCACTGCTGAGCAAAGGCCTCCCCCTCTTCCTTCCACTTATCACGGTCTAGAGCCATATCCCGCCAGTCTCTTTGGAAGTCCAAATCATCGCTCCAGCGCTTTTTAGGCCTTCGGCGTCGCTTTCCATCTTTAGGAGTCCATATGCTTGTCTTGTGCATTGTGGTCATTCACTATTGGCCTTATGAATAAGCTCAGAGTCGCTCAACGAGCTATGGAGAGGGCTATGCTCGGGGTTTCTCTACGGGATCGAATCAGAAATGAGGAGATACGTAGGAGAACTCAAGTCACCGACATAGCC
The DNA here is from genome assembly GCA_918857605.2 of Philereme vetulata. Taxonomy (NCBI): domain Eukaryota; kingdom Metazoa; phylum Arthropoda; class Insecta; order Lepidoptera; family Geometridae; genus Philereme; species Philereme vetulata. The sequence goes on along the minus strand of OU975427.1, from coordinate 5,155,528 downwards.
CGACGGATTAGCACGTTGAAGTGGCAATGGGGCAGGCCATATAGCGCGCAGAACAGATGGCCGATGGGGCCGGAAAGTTCTCGAATGGAGGCCACGGACCGGCAAGCGCAGCGTAGGACGTCCACCTACAAGATGGGCGGACGACTTGGTAAGAAGCGCAGGTCGGCGTTGGATGCAGGCCGCTTCCAACCGCAGTTTCTGGAGATCAATGAGGGAGGCCTTTGTCCAGCAGTGGACGTCCTACGGCTGATGTGAGGATGATGATGCTTGTCTTCTTGGCCTACCTATCGGGTATAGATTTCATAAAATATACTTAAGAAACAATTACCGGCTTGTGTCAAAACTTCGTGTAAAATCAACAGAAGTAACATATTAACTCATACCAAGCAACAACTCAACATAATATATACATATGTATCCGATTAGCATTACTTGTTGATGTAATTGACTTCGTATCTTAATTGGTTTAGATTGAGTGTAACGAATTACAGTTTTATGGTTTACTAGCCCCCCCCCCCCCCCCCACCCCTCCCCCACCCCTCCCTCGACCTACTCGAGCGAGTAGTTGAGCTCCTCGTGAAAGGGCTCGCCCAGACAAGTATGGTGATACCCTACCCATTTCTGCCGCCAAGCAGCATTGCTGTGTTTCGGTATGAAGGTTATAGTTTCCGGTGAGATTACAAGTACATAAGGTCTTACACCTCAAGTTGATGGACGCAGGGCAGTGGATCGCGGCAATACTTTGCTACGGGCGATGGTTACCACTTAACATCAGGTGGGCCATATGCTTGTTCCATCACCAGGTAGCATAAAAAAGTGGCAATCCGGGAGTGCCGACAGAAGTGAGAACTGAATAAAAGCAGACCACAGATACTTATATACAGAGGTATCAGTAGTCAGTAAGTGTCGCGAGTTCAATGGTTTTTTCCCATCTCAAAAAATGGTTAACGCGCCTAAAGAAGTTTTCACTTCAAAAAAACATTACTGTTGGTGCACTGTTGGTTAAAAAATCCTATGTCCCAATCCCGGTCACAATCTATCTATATACCAACGGTAACTAGGGACTGCATCTAAAGAATACCTCATAATTTTAACCCCTTACTTTACCCCCCACCCCCTTGATTTTGCGTAAAGTTAAAACATTTCTTATCAAAGCCTACATATTAGGTTTTAGGTTTCTGATCCCTAACTCGAGGAATTACGGATTGCCTATACAAACTTTCAACCCCCTTCAAGATTATTTTTTCAGACAAAAGTTAGCCTATCTCTTTCTCTAGTGTTTAATCTATCTCCTCGTCAAATTTCATTACGATCCGTTCAGCGGTTTCGTCGGGAAAAGGAAACAAACAAACAGTTACTTTCGCATTTATAATTGATCGAGCGAGCGAAGCGTCTCAGTTTCGAAAAGCCAAAAATGCTTTTGTTCGGCTGTCTATCCGTCAGTCTGTTCTCGCCTACAGGTCGCAATTTTTCAACCGGTTTTGGCGAAAACTGGCACACAAGTTCCTTGATTTATTTAAGTTTTAGTCGACCGCGATTTTTTATGAGAAAAATTTTTCAAAGGGGGGGGGGGAGGTTTGCTGTAACGCGGACGGTTATGGGCGGATTTCAAAATTATCAAAGGTTGTCTGGAACTGATCGCTTTTAGCGATAAGACCGCCCATTGTACCTTTATTTATTGTTTTTTCCATTATTACTGTATTTTCGTTTGGTGTGCAATAAAGAGTATTTCATTCATTCATTATCACGTCATAACAGTTGAATCGATTTCAATGAAATTTGGTAGATATACGTAGATTCCAACTTGGATTACCACATAAGCTACCGTTTATCCCATAAATCGATTTCCATGGGATAAAAATGGGGTGTTAAGAAGCCGGCGAACCCCGAGCGCAACTTCAACTCGGCCGCGTCAAAAACTTCGGCCTCAATATCGCTATCCCTGTTTAGTGACGAAGTTTAGACACGCAGAGCGACAGTGATAGCAATAGAACGATTCTAAATTTGATTAGATTTTGACCGAGTTCCGTAATACCAAAAATGATGACTGAAAACTTGTTGTATTTTTATCATTGTGTTGTTATTCTGTAACTAGACGATACAATCTATGTTCCCATGACTAGGATCCGTAAGATGTTGTTATTTTTAATATGAAACAATTAAGTTGAAAACAGGTATTTTATGACGTAATAACATGCAGAATGCGATACGATTCTATTTCATTTTAGGTAAGTATTTTGATATAATATATGGTTGGGAACCTAGATAAATACTATTCAAATTAAAATAATACCTTATTAAGGTAGAAATATGCTCCAATTAGAAATGATCTTGGTAGTACTTGTTGTATGGGCGATTCCCCTCCGGTCTCTCTTTAAGTCAAGTTGAAACAGCGAGTTTAGCTTTATTTCTAGGTTACATATACATTTAGGAGTTTAACGCGTACGAAGTCGCGTACGAGCATCGCTGTGTTTCGATTTGAAAGGTTGCCGGTGAAATTACAGGCTTTAGATCTGTATACCTCAAGTTGATGGACGAAGAGCAGTGCATTCAATTAGATAATTCTTTTGTACACCAAAATCGTAGGGCACGTTCCCAGGGTGCGTGACCTACGAGCCAATACTTTGATATAGGCGATGGTTACCACTTAACATCAAGTGGGCCATAAGGGACAACCTCCGTGGCGCAGTGGGCGAATAGTCGGCTAAGACGCAGGAGGTAGCGGGTTCGATTCCCGCCGCGGAACAAACGTTTGCACGATTTATAGATATTTGTTCCGGGTCTGGTTGTTTTTCTATATATTATAAGTATGTATTTACAAAAAAAATGTATATAAGTATTCTATTAGTTATCTGATTCCCATAATACAAGGTCTGCTTAGTTTGGGGCTAGATAACGCTGTGTGAAATGTCCAGCAATATTTATTTCCATAGGTCCATCCAAGGTCCATAACCACAAACACAATAAATTATATCAAATTAGATCAAATCAAATTATGTACAATCAAACAATATAAATCAATATTAAAAAAAATATAAAATTAAATTAAAATTATGTAAAATGATGTATCGGTGTACGCACATGCTGGAGCAACACACCGGATGAAGTGTGTATAGGGGGATAGGGGACACACAACGCCCTGCCACATTTTGTAGGATGGTGTTGAGGCTGGCTCGCGTCCTGCTCATCAGAGATGTTGTTTTCTTCCTAATGATGGTATGAAAGCCATCAGTTTGATACTGATCAAACATCTCTGAGGCACTACAAAAACGGGAGAGCCTCAACATCATCCTAAAGGTTTTGTTATACTGGACTCGTAGGGCATCCAGCGATTTTTTGATGTAGTTTACCCATAGATAACCCGTGTACAGGCTCTGATAATATGACTTGAAAAGTGTGACTTTAACTTCGTCAGAGCAACGGGCGATTCTACGAGTCAGCATGTTACTCCAAACCGCCAGAGCCCTACGCTCCCTTTATGAGACATATATATTTTTTTAAGAAACTCTTCACTATGCGCGTTCCTACATGCGCATGATATAATTTTTTTAACTTTCTTTTGAAATTTTCAGACGAGAAACCATTCGAATGTTCGTTTTGCGCGTACGCATGTCGAGACAGCTCTACGCTCAGAAAACACCAGAACAAGCACATGGGGTTAGAGAAGATATACCAATGCAAGATATGTAACAAAGGGTATGTATTCACTCATTTAATACTAACTTCCATCAACCCCGGATTTGCGATATGTCCTGTTACGAGCTGAGGGTTCGGGATAAAATAATGAAAATCAATCTAACCAAAATAACACTTTTATTCAACACTGAGACGTCCGCGACGATAAATACAAGAACTTAATCACAAGTAATCACAACACTATCGCACAATAAACCACTAAAAGTCACCGAAATGTTAGCGAGTATAGCCAAATCCAGACTGACTGCGCGGACGTCTCTACGCACTATTTATACCGCGCATTATTTCCAGAAACTTCTCGACGTTTCTACTAGTTACTAGAAAAGTGTAGGTATTTCGACTGACTACTACTTCTTAATCTTTGCAACTGTAGGTATAACGTAGTATAACTGTAGGTATAACGGGTGATTTTTTTGCTGGTATCTTTTTGGCAACACTGTTTTTGACAGATCACGCGTGAATCGTGTCTTGTGTTATTGTCAAACTTGTTCAGTTTGGTCTATAATTTAACCATGAATCGACTTACGAACGAACAATGCTTGCAAATTATTGAATTTTACTATCAAAATGCATGCTCGGTTAAGAGAGTGCATCGCGCACTTCTTCCAATTTATGGGCAGTTTGGTCGGCCTACTGAGGCAGCTATTCGGAAGCTTGTGACTAAATTTCGAACCCAGTTTAAATTATTGGACATTAAACCACGAACACGCATTACGTAAAGTGAGGACCGAAGAAAATATTGCGGCTGTATCCGCCAGTGTTAGTGATGACCGTGAAATGTCGATTCGCCGCCGTTCGCAGCAATTGGGCCTCTGTTACTCCACTACGTGGAAAATTTTTGCGAAAAATTTGGGTGTAAAACCTTACAAGATACAGCTGGTGCAAGAATTGAAGCCACACGACCTCCCACAACGTCTAACATTTGGTGAATGGGCATTGGCAAAGTTGGAGGAAGATCCACTTTTTTATCGAAAAATTGTGTTCAGCGACGAAGCTCATTTCTGGTTGAATGGATATGTCAATAAGCATAATTGCCGCATCTGGAGTGAAGACCAGCCAGAAGCATTGCAAGAGCTACCACTGCATCCCGAAAAATTTACTGTTTGGTGTGGATTATGGGCCGGTGGCATCGTCGGGCCGTACTTTTTCAAAGACGACAATAGCCGAAACGTTACTGTGAATGGCGAGCGCTACCGTGTGATGATTGGCGATTTTTTTTGCCCAGAATGGAAGAATTGGACATGCCTGACATGTGGTTTCAACAAGACGGTGCCACATGCCACACGGCACGCGAAACAATGGCCCAATTGAGAGCCGCCTTCGGTGAACAGTTTATCTCACGTTTTGGGCCCGTCAATTGGCCGCCTAGATCGTGTGATCTAACGCCTTTGGACTATTTCTTGTGGGGCCATGTTAAGGCTCATGTCTACAGGGATAAACCAGCAACGATTGACGCACTGGGAGCCAATGTTGAAGCATTTATTCGTGATATACCGGCCGATATGTTGGAGAGAGTGTGCCGAAATTGGGCCTTGCGAATGGGCCATCTAAACCGGAGCCGCGGCCAGCATTTGCATGAAATCATCTTCAAACATTAAATTATATTGATCGTTCTATCGATTCCAATAAAGATTTCATCAAAATTTTCAAATTTTTTGTGTTTTTTTTGAAAATCAAATCCTATAACCTCTTAAAAAATCACCCTTTAGTTATATTCCACACCATGTATTACCTATTCTGTGACACTGTAGGTATAACTTCGAGCAGCCGACTAATTACTTTACTATTACTTATTCTGTAACAGCCTCGGCGTAACAGTCCGAACCGGGGTAGAAACTTGATGTTGCGCCCCCTCCTCCAGACGATGGGGGTGGCTATATTACAAATTCAGGCAACTTTAGACATTGGCATGAGTCAAATACATATAATCTTGCATGAACTAACTAATTACGTGTAAAAAAGTTGTTTTCCCGATGGATACCGCATTTGCTCTATGAAGAGCAAAAAGCGGCTCGCGTTACTTGGTGCGTCAGAACTCTCGAAAGATTCCATGCAGGATCCTCAAATGCTGTATAAAACATCGTATCAGGTGACTAATTCTGGATATACGCGTACGAACCCGAAACAAAAAACCAGTCACGAATTTGGGTGTTCGAAAATGAGTTAAAGCCGAAAAAAATTGTTCGTTCACGGAGTGTTGCAAAAAAAATGGTGGCCACGTTTGTCTCCAAAACCGGCCATGTTGCAACTATTCCTCTTGATGGACAAAGAACGGTTAATGCAGAATGGTATGCTAGCATTTGTTTGCCACAGGTTGTTTCTGAACTCCGTAAAGAGAACTGCAACCGCCGCATCATCCTCCATCACGACAATTCGAGTTCTCACACCGCGCACAGAACAAAAGAGTTTTTAGAGCAAGAAAACATAGAATTATTAGACCATCCGCCGTACAGTCCCGACCTAAGCCCTAATGATTTCTATACTTTCCCTAAAATAAAGAATAAATTGCATGGTCAGAGATTTTCATCACCTGAAAAAGCTGTGGACACCTACAAAACGGCCGTTTTGGAGACCCCAACTTCCGAATGGAATGGTTGCTTCAATAACTGGTTCCATCGTATGGAAAAATGTGTCAAATTTGGCGGAGAATACTTCGAAAAACAATAAATACATTTTTAAATAGTAATGTTGTGTCACTTCCTTGATTCCCGAAACTTTCAGTGCCGCCCTCGTAATATTAGAAACGACAAATGTCAAAGTTTCATTTTCTTGGATACATTATAAGCTGTATATAGGTGTACACTACACTACTCTTACTCGTACGTACATTGAATAGTTAAATTAAACATGTCCATTTATTTGTAGGTGTATAGGTGATGTGTGAATGTGTATGTATGAATGTATATATCTTTAATATTTAGTGTGCGTGTGTCGTTATGGTTGTTGTGTAAGTAATACTTATCTTAAGATTTTTTTATATTGTAATATTTTAATACTAGTGGTCCCGCCGAATTTCGTATCGGCTTGACATGCATAGGTATAAAGCGGGCTGTCAATATAAGTCACCCTGGTAGAATTGTCAATTGTTGTCCCCGGCCATCATTATGTATGAGAAAATGAATGACTTCCACAAATAATTCAATACCAAAATTAGCCAAATCGCTCCACCCGTTCTCGAGTTTTAGCGAGACTAACGAACAGCAATTAATTTATATATATATGTATATACAATATATCTCGGGATAACTCCTACCGAAGCATCTGTTTCAAACGATATTCATTTTTTTTACATCCTCTTTGACGATATTTGCAGCACGCATTCTGTCAATTCTATGTCAAACGTCATAAGGTTACATTATAAAAGCGCTAAGGTTAGATTATTAATAATTTTATATGGTGGTTAAGATTTCTTAAATTTTCTAATTATGCTTGCAATTTTCTTAATTTTTTCTTTCATAAGAACCTTTTCCTGACAATAAGAAATACAACAAAAAAAGAATTGGCCAAATTGGTCCCGGCGTTGTTGAGTTATGCGCTTACCAACACATTTTGCGATTCATTTTTATATTATAGATAATGGTCCTATTTAGTGCGATAAGTGATTTACGTCGTCAATGTATAAGTATTTGAATTATAAAATGTAAATCCTTTAATGGCTGTAAGTTTTAACATAAGATACACCTGTATTATACTAAGAGCTGTGGATTTTGTTCAAAATAAAATAAACCTGGAACGTTGTTCTGTTTTGTTTTGGAAGAGGGCGCTGACACTGCTACTCAGTTTTTTTAACTTTTGCAGTTGTCTACGTTTTCATTTGTCTATTGTACTGACTTGGGCAGCAAGCTGGTGAATGCGTTAAGATAAGTGCGAACGGAAGTTGAGAGGGAGATATAAAGTAGTGCAGATAAAAAGAGAGAGAGTTACGTTTCGTATATTTTTAAACGTTAACGTGCGATTGCGAGTGTCTGTCCAGAATGAACATAGACTGATCGACCTACAGACGTGTGGACAATATTGTAATTGAACAATTTTATAAATTAATATTTTGAAAAGGAAGTTTTACTTCAGTGTAATTTTGGGGCTATTTGACTGGACTACATATTAACACTGATATCGGGTGTAGCCAGAGGGGGGTTATGGGGTCTCAAATTAAATGAATAATCGATGGTACGACGTGCACGGGATGCTAGCCAAGTGCTTTGTGAAACAAGTTTAGTTTTTTCAAACATGCCGTCCTAAACAAGCGTCCCTGGTTTGCCTCACCCCCCCCCCCCCCCCCCCCCCCCAAATCCATGTTAAATGGTCTGTTATTTTGGGGTAGAAATTGCAGTTATTCTGGATTTCAGACTTTTGCCTATATTTGTTTCACTAAAGCTATACGCATACCAAATTTCAGCACTGTGGGGTCACTGGTGTACCCTATGAATTTTGTCAGTTCAGTTTTTATTATGGCTAATAACTTAAAAATTACAAGGCTTGAACTAATAATAAAAACGGGGTCTAAATGTACTCATAAAGACCTTTTATTAGACGTGCCACTTGACCGGATAGTTCCATTTTATTTATTTTTTACCCCTCTTGAACCCCAATATCTCAACAACCCCCCCAGATTTTTAGCTGATTTAGTCACACCAAAATTGTGCCATCACTCTTTACCTATATACCAAATTTCATGATGATCGAATAAACGTTTCGAAAGTTATCCTCGGACAAACAAACATACATACATACGACGCCGATTTGCCCAAGTTGATTTGGAGATTCTCAATTCGCTCGACCAATTAAATACTTGAACTACTCTCATGATGAATACACGAACGTACACAACAATTAACATTATCGTTCCCAATAAAAGACTTGTACAAATCTCTTGCATATATTGCACTCTTAGCTTGATAATGACTGACTCACCGGGCCTTCCGAGCTTCCGACGCCCTATTTATATCTCGCAAGTGCACATCTACATAATTCTAAACTCCTGCCGTTCTAAGAAGCCCGATTTGACGTCGTCGTGTGCTCGCACCTCTCTCTCTCTCTAACCCCTACAGTAATATACGAAACGTAACTCACTCTCTCTCTCTTTTTATATTCACTAACTTATATTTTCCTCTCAACTTCCGTTCGCACTATTCGTAACGCATTTACCAGCTTACTCCCCGAGTCAAGCGTGCGTAAAGAAGTTTTACTTCAAAAATACTTTTCTGTTTTAATAAATCTAAAGTTTGGTAAATGTTTAGATTTTTTGTAATAATCGATTTAGTTTGGTTCCGAAGTTGTTAAAACGATCGCAACTCTAAAGCATTGAGCCCAATGAATGGCATTGACATTGGAATAGCGTCGGATATCATAATAATTTTGGCATTACATTTTGTTGGTTTTTCGACTTCTTGCGTAGAGGTTCGTTCCAAGTTATCACGGCGAGAAAAATGACAGAAGTGAAATCGGGCTTTTCCCGTCGCAAGTATAGAACATTCGGGATCAGTCAAAGTCAAAATCTTTTATGCATTAAAATCACAAGGATCACTTTGAAACGTCAATTTTACTGCCTGTTCCTTCGCGACCAAACCAAGAAGGAAAGGTAAGTAAACAAGGCTGGTTGTTTTTTAATGATCCTTTTAGAATACATAACAATACGATTTTGTACGAGTTGGAGCAATTTCAATCCCAAGCTTCTCTATCATCTAAAGAATCCGATATTTTATAGTAGGCTTTTTATAAAGATTTTGTATAATTACGTTTTTAAATTTGTTAATTGTCAATTTTTGTACATCACTTGGGAGCCCGGTCAATGCCCGACGCGTGTGCCTACTATTGCCTATTTTGTGACAGTCTCGGCCGGAGGGGAATCGCCCATACAACACGTACTACCAAGATCATTTTTAATTTGACCATATTTCTACCTTAATAAGGTATTATTTAAATTTTAATAGTATTTATCTAGGTTCCCAACCATATATTAGATCAAAAAACTTACCTAAAATGAAATAGAAGCGTATCGCATTCTGCATGTTTTTACGTCATAAAAGACCTGTTTTCAACCTAATTGTTTCGTATTAAAAACAAAATCATGTTACGTATCCTAGTCATGGGAACATAGATTATATCGTCTAGATGCAGAATAACAACACAATGAGAAAAATACAACAAGTTTTCAGTCATCATTTTTGGTATTACGGAACACGGTTAAAATCTAATCAAATTTAGAATCGTTCTATTGCTATCACTGTCGCTCTGCGTGGCTAAACTTCGTCACTAAACAGGGATAGCGATATTCAGGCCGAAGTTTTTGACGCCGCCGAATTGAAGCAACTTCAATTCGGCGAACCAAGCTTGGGGTTCGCCGGCTTCTTAACACCGGCCCCAACGGCGCCGGTACCAACGTTGGCCGGTTAATTTGCTAGGCACCTACGTTGGGGTCAATGGTATTTTCTAGATACACACGTTGGACAAGCGGCGTTGGCGCCAACGTGTGGAGCCCGCGTAACAATACGATCTACCAATCTTCCTGCAATGATCCTCTTTGTTGGCTGGAAGAGATCGCGTTGTTTAGCAATAAGACTGCCCATTACGCTCACATTACACGATATTACACGTAACTTAATATACGATATTAATTACGATATTAAATTAGGTATATGCAAAGTATAAGATAAAATAACTCTTTATTGTACACCAAAGTAAAATACAGAACATAATTTTTACAAATAGATTTAGTACAATGGGCGGTCTTATCGCTAAAAGCGATCTCTTCCAGACAACCTTTGTATGGACAGGATTATAATGTATCACATGACGGCGGTGCATCTATATACAATTAAAAACATACCTACATACTATAAACCTAAAACACTAGTACTAACACTAGCTTAATTTTAATAGTTTAATACAATAAGCAGCTATAAAAATAGTTATGATGAATTAACAAGCAGCTACACAGGGACAGATAATGGGTATTTAAGTATAGTTACGATATTAAAACACGGGAAAGACCTGGATGTCGACGCGCAGGATAGCAGAGGCTGGCAGAAAATATACCCAGCAGTGCGTAATCTCGGGCTGAAATTATGATGGTGATGATCACACGTTACATAACAAAATAAACAAACAAATGTTTATTTTTAGGGTTCCGTACCGTAAAGATAGATAGATAGATAATTTCTTTATTGCACACCATTAAATATAAATATATAACAGAAAACACACATTTACATCATAGGTACAATGGGCGGCCTTATCGCTAAAAGCGATCTCTTCCAGGCAACCTTTGGGTGAACAGGATCTGTGTGAGCAAATAAGGACGGCGGCGTAAATCAAATAATAACTAACAGAACAAGTTTAATTAACAATTTTAAAAACAATAAAATATACCTACTTAGATAATATAGAATAAAATGCATAATTATATATATATAATATATAATCATAAAAAATCCATAAATATTAATACTAGTATTAAGATACATATTCTTATACATTGTCATACCTACATATATAAATTATAAAAATGTATAATTTATTAAGTGGCCTAGTGAGTGAAACGATACAAAGAGTGAAACGGGACCCTATTAATAAGACTCCGCTGTCTGTCTGTCCGTCGTCTGTCACCAGGCTGTATCTCATGAACCGTGATAGTTAGACAGTTGAAGTTTTCACTGATGATGTATTTCTGTTGCCCCTATATCAACACATACTAAAAAACGAATAAAATATTTTTTTAAGGGGGGCTCCCATACAACGAACGTGATTTTTTTTTTTCTCGTTTTTGCTCTATATTGATAACGACAACAGGTAGGCGCTTGAAATATTCACAGAATATTTAGTTATATATATTCACTTTAAAAATAAATAATTAAATTAAAATAAAACAAATTTTAAGGGGGGCTCCCATGCAACAATGGTGATTTTTTTTTCGCTTGTCTATATAGAACGGAAACCTTCGTGCGCGAGTCCGACTCGCAGTTGGCCGGTTTTCTTTTTCTTTTGCTGTGTATGGCTTTTCAGGTAATTAAAGAATTTTCATTAATGGTTTCAGATACAAAACTCGATCAGGGCTGAAGATCCACATATCGGAGGCGCATTTAGAGATCGACATGAGGAAGTATCCGTGTGACCGCTGCGATAAAGTATTCAAGAATAATGCAAACAGACAAACGCACATTGTAAGATATTCTCTTATATTATATTATTTACTATCTGACCAATCCGCAGCTTCGCACGCGTATTTTTTCAATAAAAACATTACCCTCCTTCTGCGCAGTGGGTAAAAAGTAACATATGTCACCCGGGGATAGTGTAGCTTCCCAGCAGTGAAAGAATGTTTTAATTCGGTCCAGTAGTTTCGGAGCCTATTCAGTACAAACATACAAATCTTTCCTCTTTATAATATTAGTATAGATAAATACTCAGATTAGCAGTTACATTACCGTATATCATAACTAACTGTAGCCCGCGACTTCGTACTCGTTACACTATTACTAAATGTGTAGGTAACCTAGAAATAAAGCTAAACTCGCTGTTGCAACGTGACCTGACACCCCATTTTATCCCATGGGAACTATTTATGGGATATAAGGTAGCCTATGTGTTAATCCAGATTATAATCTACGTACATACTAAAATTCTTCATAATCGTTTTAGCCATTACGGCGTGAATGAGTAACAAATAAACAAACATCCAAACTTTCACATTTCACAATATAGCGGCTATATTGGAACTTCATATGGATTCCAATGATACCTCATTTGTCAAAATCCGTAAAGCCGTTTAGCCTACACGATGCGTTAAATGAACAGACAGACAGACAGACATACACCCTAAAAACATTACCCTCCTTCTTCGCAGTCGGGTCAAAATAAATATCTAACGACCATAAAATAAGCACATTTATTTTGTATGTATTTTGTACAGAAATCAATTCACGAGCGCTCCCTAACCTGTCGTTGCTCCGTGTGTGGGTTAAAACTAAGCAACAGGAACAACCTGCCCGCGCATCTGCGCACGCATCTGCGCGAACGACCATTCCGCTGCACGCATCCAGGGTGCGCTAGGACGTATAAAGACAAGGTATGTACACAGAAGACAAGGTATATACACAGGGGCCATGGTATGTACACAAGGGATCAAGTGTACACAGGGGACAAGGTATACACATAGGAAACAAGGAGTACATACAAGAACAACCTGCCCGCGCATCTGCGCACGCATCTGCGCGAACGACCATTCCGCTGCACGCATCCAGGGTGTGCTAGGACGTATAAAGACAAGGTATGTACATAGAAGACAAGGTATATACACAGGGGCCATGGTATGTACACAAGGGATCAAGTGTACACAGGGGACAAGGTATACACATAGGAAACAAGGAGTACATACAAGAACAACCTGCCCGCGCATCTGCGCACGCATCTGCGCGAACGACCATTCCGCTGCACGCATCCAGGGTGTGCTAGGACGTATAAAGACAAGGTATGTACATAGAAGACAAGGTATATACACAGGGGCCATGGTATGTACACAAGGGATCAAGTGTACACAGGGGACAAGGTATACACATAGGAAACAAGGAGTACATACAAGAACAACCTGCCTGCGCATCTGCGCACGCATCTGCGCGAACGACCATTCCGCTGCACGCATCCAGGGTGTGCTAGGACGTATAAAGACAAGCTATGTACACAGAAGAAAAGGTATATACACAGGGGCCATGGTATGTACACAAGGGATCAAGTGTACACAGGGGACAAGGTATACACATAGGAAACAAGGAGTACATACAAGAACAACCTGCCCGCGCATCTGCGCACGCATCTGCGCGAACGACCATTCCGCTGCACGCATCCAGGGTGTGCTAGGACGTATAAAGACAAGGTATGTACATAGAAGACAAGGTATATACACAGGGGCCATGGTATGTACACAAGGGATCAAGTGTACACAGGGGACAAGGTATACACATAGGAAACAAGGAGTACATACAGGAACAACCTGCCTGCGCATCTGCGCACGCATCTGCGCGAACGACCATTCCGCTGCACGCATCCAGGGTGTGCTAGGACGTATAAAGACAAGCTATGTACACAGAAGAAAAGGTATATACACAGGGGCCATGGTATGTACACAAGGGATCAAGTGTACACAGGGGACAAGGTATACACATAGGAAACAAGGAGTACATACAAGAACAACCTGCCCGCGCATCTGCGCACGCATCTGCGCGAACGACCATTCCGCTGCACGCATCCAGGGTGTGCTAGGACGTATAAAGACAAGGTATGTACATAGAAGACAAGGTATATACACAGGGGCCATGGTATGTACACAAGGGATCAAGTGTACACAGGGGACAAGGTATACACATAGGAAACAAGGAGTACATACAGGAACAACCTGCCTGCGCATCTGCGCACGCATCTGCGCGAACGACCATTCCGCTGCACGCATCCAGGGTGTGCTAGGACGTATAAAGACAAGCTATGTACACAGAAGACAAGGTATATACACAATGGCCATGGTATGTACACAAGGGATCAAGTGTACACAGGCAACAAGGTATACACATAGGAAACAAGGAGTACATACAAGAACAACCTGCCCGCTCATCTGCGTACGCATCTCCGCGAACGACCATTCCGCTGCACGCATCCAGGGTGCGCTAGGACGTATAAAGACAAGGTATGTACACAGAAGATAAGGTGTATACACAGGGGCCATGGTATGTACACAAGGGATCAAATGTACACAGGGGACAAGGTATACACATAGGAAACAAGGAGTACATACAGGAACAATCTGCCCGCTCATCTGAGCACGCATCTGCGCGAACGACCATTCCGCTGCACGCATCCAGGGTGCGCTAGGACGTATAAAGACAAGGTATGTACACAGAAGACAAGGTTTATACACAGGGGCCATGGTATGTGCACAAGGGATCAAGCGTACACAGGGGACAAGGTATACACATAGGAAACAAGGAGTACATACAGGAACAACCTGCCCGCTCATTTGCGCACGCATCTGCGCGAACGACCATTCCGCTGCACGCATCCAGGGTGCGCTAGGACGTATAAAGACAAGGTATATACACAGGGGCAATGGTATGTACACAAGGGATCAAGTGTACACAGGGGACAAGGTATACACATAAGAAACAAGGAGTACATACAGGGACAACCTGCCCGCTCATCTGCGCACGTATTTTCGCGAATAACCATTTCGCAGTACGCATCCAGTGTGCGCTAGGACGTATAATGACAAGGTATGTACACAAAAGACAAACAGGAGACACTGTTTGTACACAAGGGATCAAGCGTACACAGGGGACAAGGTATATACATAGGAGATAAGAAGTACACACAGGGATAACCTACCCGTTCATCTCCGCACGCATTTATGCGAACGACCATTCCGTTGCATGCATCCAGTGTGCGCTAGGACGTATAAAGACAAGGTTGTACACAAAAGACAAACAGGAGACACGGTTTGTACACAAGGGATCAAGCGTACACAGGGGACAAGATATATACATAGGAGACAAGAAGTACACACAGGGATAACCTGCCCGTTCATCTGCGCACGCATTTATACGAACGACCATTCCGTTGCACGCATCCAAGGTGCGCTAGGACGTATAAAGACAAGGTATGTACACAAAAGACAAACAGGAGACACGGTTTGTACACAAGGGATCAAGCGTACACAGGAGACAAGGTATATACATAGGAGACAAGAAGTACACACAGGGATAACCTGCCCGTTCATCTGCGCACACATTTATGCGAACCACCATTCCGTTGCACGCATCCAAGGTGCGCTAGGACGTATAAAGACAGGGTATGTACACAAAAGATGGGCACGGTATTTACACAAGGGATCAAATGTACACAGGGGACAAGGTGTTCACATAGGAGACAAGGTGTACACATAGGAGACAAGGTGTGCACATAGGAGACAGGGAGTACACACATGGACAACCTGCCCGCGCGTCTGCGCACGCATTTACTCAAATGACCATACCGCTGCACGCATCCAGAATACACTAGGTCGTATAAAGACAAGGTTACACAGGGGACAAGGTATGTATACACAGGAGACAAGGAGTACACACTGGGATAACCTGCCCGTTCATCTGCGCACGCATTTACGCGAATGACCATACCGCTGCACGCATCCAGAATGCACTAGCGTGATTAAAGACATGCTAGTGCATTTTGTATGTACAAAGGAAAAAGTATATGCACAGAAAAAAGTATATACATGGTATACACAAGGGATCAAGTGTACACACAGGATACAAAGTATACACATAGGAAAAACCTGGCCTAGTTGTCAATTATTCGGTACGTTTTTAACCGTGAACGAAAAGTTGGGTGTGTGAGTTGACGCCTACCTATGTCTGTTTATCTGTGGCATCGCAGTTTCCAAACGTTGGACCGATTTAGACGTGGTTTGTTTGGTTCTTTTGTGATGATCAGATCAGTTGATTCGAAGATAATCAGCATTGTTTCTTTGGTGAAGTGATCTCAGAGCTGTAAAATGGAAATTACGGGTTTTTTTATTAGTAAATCTTTATAAATGTATACCTTAGTCACTAACATACATATTATTATAGAGAGAGAGAGATAATTCTTTATTGTTACACCAAATTAAAATAAAAAAAATATTGGTTGACATTTGGCACAGCGCCATCTAGCCCCACACTAAGTAGTGCTTGTACTATGGGAACCAGATAACTGATAGAAAACTTACATACATTTTTTTTCGTAAATACATATTTCCAATATATAGAAAACATCCAGACCCGGAACAAATATCTGTAGATCATGCAAACATTGAACCCGCCTCCTGCGTCTCAGCCGGCTATACGCCCACTGCGCCACGGAGGTCGTCATAACTAACCTAGAAAACTTAAAGACTAATACATGGTGGTACAATGGGCGGCCTTATCGCTCAAATCGATCTCTTCCAAGCACCCTTTGAATGGACTGGATTGCAAAAACGTGTGAGGAGGCGGTGTTACAAAAAATACCTATTTATGTAGGATAAAAGGTTAACTGGAAGAGATCGCTTTTAGCGATAAGACCGCCCATTGTACTTTTATGTATTGTTTATTTCCATTATTACTGTATTTTTATTTGTATATAGTATCATAAAACTATTTGCTGACAAGTAAATTCTGCGACGTGTGACGCACTTGCGCTGCGTCGTGTAGTCGCCCGCGAAAACCACGAAACAACACACTTTTCGGCCAAAACTCTTCATGTGTAAAAGGTCGAAAGGTCTGCAGTTGGAATAATCAACACAAAAGGTTTGAAATCATTGTGCCGCGATTCCAACTGTTCCACCCTTAACTATACATTAGCCTTCACATCTTCCACCACGTCCTTCTTGGATAGTGAAGACTAGATTTTATTTTAAAATTAAGGTTTAGCACTAACGAGCATACGGCCCACTTGATGGTAAGCGGTTACCGTAGCCTATGGACGTTTGCAACACCAAAGGTGTACTCGCGCGTTGCCGACACTTAAAATTTTTCAAAACGCGTTTTTGAAGAACCCCATACTGTTGTCCCCGGGGAAAACCTATGCAGGGCGACCATTCCACACGCGAAGTGTTCGCAGGAGGAAATTCCTCTGGAACCACACGGTACGCGACCACATCGTCTCCAAGGTGTGTGGATGGACTCCCTGCCGATGGCGAGCGGTGCGATGATAAAAGGAACCTGCAGGCACCATGTCAACTCCACAGAACACAACCCGTCATACAAGCAGTAGAACACACACAAGAAGACTTAAGGGCTCATTACCGTTTTTGAGAATGGGAGTTTTCACAAGCTATGTCGCTTGTTATATGTGTCAAGGTTTTTTTTTAATTGGGCAAATCGGCGTTGTATGTATGTTTGTCCGTGGATAACTTTCGAAGCGTTGATCCGATCATCGTGAAATTTAATACACAGGTAGGTAGTGATGGCACAATTTTGGTGTGACTAAATGAGCTAAAAATCTTGGGGAGTTGTTGAGATATTGGGGTTCAAGAATGGTAAAAAAACATGAAAATGAGGCGAACTGGTCAAGTGGGACGTCAAATGAAAGGTATTCATTAGTACATTTAGACTCCGTTTTTATTTTTCGTAATTTCTTTATCGTTTTTGAGTTATTAGCCATAATAAAAACTAAACTTTGACAAAATTCACAGGTTACACCAGTGACCCCACAGTACTGTAATTTAGTATGCGTGTAGCTTAAGTGACACAAATGTAGGCAAAAGTCTTAAATCCAGAATAACTGCAATTTGTACTCCAAAAAAGAGTAACCACATGCATGAACTCCCGTTATCTGTAATTTGAATGAAACTGTAGGTCAAGTTTGTAGGTTATTTATTTCGTGACACTATTGAACTATTGGGAGACTCGCGAGATCTAAGTTCGGGAAAACCACTACTTAATCTTGTTTATTTTTCAGAATTCACTGACAAAACACAGCGTGATCCACTTCCCCGATCTGCACCACGCCTGCCAGTACTGCGGTCGCAAGTTCGCGCGTAAGTCGCACGTGCGTAGGCACGAGCGAGTTATGCATACAGAGAGGAAGAAAAATGTCCAGTGCGACTACTGCGGCTCCAAGTAAATACTCATCATCCTTTACTATACACTAGTGGTTCGCCCCGAACTGACATCTCGCGAGTCTCCCATAAAAATTACTATTTGTAATCTTTGACCATAAAAATAGTGACACGAAATGCGTAACTAATTCATTTGACTTACAGTTTCATTCAGATTACAGGTAACGGGAGTTCATGTTAATTGGTTACGTTTTTAGAGGTAGAAATTGCAGAATTTTCCCTATATTTGTGTCACTAAAGCTACACGCATACTAAATTTCAGCACTGTGGGGTTACCCTGTGAATTTCGAAGTCCAGTTTTTAATATGGCTGATAACTTAAAAACTAAAAATAAAAACATGGTCGAAATGCTCAGATAAAGATCTTTCATTAGACGTCCCATTTGAACTGATAGTCGCGTTTTTTTTTACCCAAATATCAAACAACTGTCGTATTCAATAACTACATATAGTACTGATTTCATATTTAAGCAATATTTACTTCAGGATTTAAACTACGTAAATGGAAGTCAGAAACGCAATTGTTGAAACTTTTCTCGATACAATTGTTTGTCAAAATCGGCTCTTCTAAAACACTAATATCGTTCATTCTCCGACTCAAGAAAAGATTTTGAAAGTATTTTTTACATAGTTATGTAGGTAATTATGTTGCCTAAATTAATGGAAAAGCATTTTTTTTTCATTTGTTGGGTTCTCTTGCAATTCGAGATTTTATCTTTTGTCGCTTGCGTCATTTAGTCCTGCGACAATGCGGCGGGCCATGATACATGTTTGTCTCGTTCTTCACCTGAGCAAGTAAATAGCGCTGTCACTTTTTTGCATTTAGACATAGACAGACATTTATTTGCTAGCATAGCACACACAAGTTCACACAATACAATCAAAAGGTATAACATCGAAGAGAAAGCACAAGTAAGAGAAAACAGAAAATGACATACAACAAACATAGGAACAATAGAATGAAATAATACATTTATAATGTAGTCAGGGAACAATTAAAAAGAGGCAAGTATTACCCGTGCGCGATAAGTTGGGACCTGACCGCGGTGACGTCATATTGGCGTGTTTGTACCGCCCGCAAAAAAGCGAACATAACAAGCAGCCGCCCGCGGCTTTGTCTTTGTTTTTTTAACCTAATTTATTATGTTACTCAGGGAGGACGCTGCGTTTTGTCTAATCTTTTTTACACTATTTGAATAAAATAAAAATACAATGTTTAAGTTTATACATTTATTTTATCTATTATTTACATTATCTCATCTTCGTCACTACTTAGTGGATTTATGACTTCTAGAGGTTGTTCTTCGTCCTCAGTCTCACTATAATCACTTGACGAAGAGGTATCCGATAAATTTACAATTAATTGCGCTTCATTCGTCTCTTGTAAGACGTCATCGTCCCAATACTTTTGTCGAAGGGTTGACTACTTTTTTTCCAGTCACTCTCTCTTATGCTGGTAATTGCATCTCTCGTTAATTTTTCTATTTCCCTTTCTGACTGGTACGAGTACGAGACTAAAAACCCTAGTAAAAAATAGTGATGCGAACGGTACAATACGGGCGCCATCGGGGAAGTGCAGGGGAAGCGGTCGGGGAGTCACATTCCTAGCAGGTCCCAAGTTATCGCGCACGGGTAATAGGTGTGTATGTGCTACAGCAGCAAATGGGTTCCAGCTCAGCATTATGCCTCGCCACCGATCGACAGCTCGCCGCTGTTATTCTGTAGAAACTTAGGCAAGTCATTAGAACAAGAACGAATGTATTTGCATACAATTATGATAGGCTTAATTAGGTAATTATGATAAGTAGATAGAACTAATAAATATATTATGTAAGGAATAATAATAATGGTAAGAAATGTTATAGTGTAAGTTATAAATAATAATACGAATAAATATAAATATACTAGGAGCTTTACCCTCGCGTCACCAAGTGAACGGCGCACTCTAACAATTTGTACCAGACAACACAGTTTTTTGTTTTTCTATTAAATGTTTCTTAACTTTTGAAACTATCATGGTTATGAACACTATTTGTAATAAAAACGGGATATTTACCATGATTTGTGAGTATTGTTAAACAGTTTACCCGTGATCATGGCGCATGCAACTGCGCCGAAATATCGAGATACTCAAATACTCACAAATCATGGTAAATATCCCGTTTTTAGTATAAATAAATGTTTCTTATAATGCTTTTTAAATAAATAAATAAATATTGCTGGACATTTCACACAGCGCTATCTATCCCCAAACTAAGCAGAGCTTGTATTATGCGAACCAGATAACTGATATAATACTTATATACTTTTTTTTTGTAAATACATACTTATAATACATAGAAAAACATCCAGACCCGAAACAAATATCTGTAGATCATGCAAACATTTGTTTCGCGGTGGGAATCGAACCCGCTACCTCCTGCGTCTCAGCCGGCTATTCGACCACTGCGCCACGGAGGTCGTCAAAAAAATGTATATTCATTTGTATATCGTCTTAAGTAATGCTACAACGTTTATGATCTGACGCGGCAAAGTAGCTCGGCTGTTTACTACATACCTACTTAGAAATAAATAAATGTTTAAAAGGAATAGTGGCACTGAGTACTTTTAGACAAGAAGGCTAAAATGGACTAGATTTACCTAAGTAAGTTATTAAAACAGGGCTACAAAGCAATTAAACATTGAAAAATCAATCATTATTATGAATACGGAATTTATCACGTACCGTTTTATCAGTGTTTCGACTGACAATGTCGTTGGGCCACCGTTGACGCAACCCCCATCACCGCGCGCAGAGGGCTGCGGCGCGTAGTGCGAGGCGAGACGCATTGCGGAGCGGATCGCACTCACCCTGATGAAGGTTCACGAATTGAACCGAAACATTCTTTATTTTACACAAGAAAATACATTATAAAGTACAGAAATAGAGGACATGTACAAAGGCGAGCTTAACCCTATGAAGAGTTTTCTTCCAGCAAACCTTTGAGGCTAGAGAGAGAGATGATTTTAAAGGTAGGTGCGTGTACAAGAATCATAAATATGTACATAAATTTTAAACAAATAAAACGAAATATACCAAAAGAAAGTAATAAAATGAATGAATATAATAAACAAAATAAATAGACTAATATATACAAAAATAAATATATACCTACAATAAAATAAAATTACAGAGAAAGATAGTGCTCTTTAACTTTCCGTTTGAAAATGTTAAACGACGGACTAGCGCGAACTTCATGGGGCAGAGGATTCCAAATTTTCACCGCATAAACGGCAAAGGAGCCACCATAGCGGCTTGAAGTGTGTTGAGGTGTTTTGAGGATCGAATTTGTCGAAAATGTTCGATCGAATCGATAACGTTAATCATTGCAATCAATCGCGAAAGTTTTCTAAGTAAAATTGAAAAATCATTTGAGGTTTAGCTGTACAAATTATTATCAGGTCACATATCATGCTTAAAATGTCAATCCTCCCCGTTTTACCGTAAATAATAGACCTACAGAAGTACTGTAGTATCAGGTGTTGCTAGTTTAGTGTAGAAATAGGTACCTAATTCATTTTCTAAAACAAAATACAATCAATCAAAATGTATACAACCTGGTTTGTTATGTACGACATTAATTTAAAACACATTCGGAATCGTATTAACTAAATTAACTGAGTAAGGGGCCGTGCATTAATTACGTGAGGTGTTACGGGGGGGGAGCAGAATCTCGCCTAATCTCACGTGGGGAAAGAGGGGGTTCGCGGCTAATATCACGTAATTTCTATTTAAATTTTATCACTGTAAGTAAATCTAGATTACGAGAGAAGCAATCTTGAAATAATGAACCCAGGTGTGTTTTTTTTAAATCAGTCCAACGCATTAACACTACGAATACAATTATTGAAAAATCTCACGGGAGATATAGGTTGGGGGGGGTCGAAAAATCGACAATCGCCCCCTAATCGATACATTTCCAATAAAAAAAATTTTACGTAAATCGGCGACGCCTTTGCGACGATGCCGCTTAGTCAGTTTAACAGGCACCTACTTACATGATGAATGAATATGATTTGTTAACCTATTATATACAGGCTGTTTTATTGATATTTTAGGTCGTAATATTGAGGTTGTTTGAAAATTTAACATATTATAACTAAGATAAATAATATATTTTTTATTATCTTCTTCTAAACCAATATTAAAATCTGTAGTCATATTCTAAGAAGCTAATTGAGACAGCACTTCAGCGACACCACTTGTGTCCAAGGACATCCTGTTCACTGGTGTTATGTCGTCTGGTAATTAATTTGAAACAAACCTATTTTACTCCAATACTATTACATAACAAAACACGTTGTATGATAATAATAATTAAAAAAAAATTGAATAAACATGACATAAAATTGGTTGTCTGTACAGTGATAACGAGATGCGTCACAAGCCGAACGCTTAGACCAATCCTGGCTCTCTATCGCTTGTTCCGCGCTCTCGCTTGCACGCTCGGCTCAGGCGGAACGTGACAATGAGTCGTGCTTTTTCGTGCGTGCATCCGGCGTTTGTCACGTCAAAAATATGAGTTTAATGTGAGTGTATTTCATTGTGAACAATAATGGTTTTTTTTATTTCAGATTCTTCTCAAAGAACTACCTACTGAAGCACATACAAACGAAGCACGTATATAAACATGAGTTCAAGTACATATGTGATTTGTGTGGACTAGTAACACATAATAAACCGAGTATTGTGATGCATATCAAGTATGGACATTCTAATGACCATGTAAGTAGTTTATAATATATTTTATTATTTTATTTGTTCATAAAACAATTAACCAATTGTATTTGAAACTACATTATACATTAAATTATACTAACTATACATTAAAATTTTAAAATTAATTATCATTAAATACAAAAACAATCAATAAACCGACACAATTCAAAACATAAGTCACATTAAAAATCACCAAAAACAGCACTTAGGTTAAAAGTCAAGTTAAAAAAAATTAATAATGTCATAAATTAATTGAATAAATAAATCATTTTGAATTGCATTGTGACTTGAAATCATCCACTGAATAAAAACACCCTTCCAGCAAAAGCTTTTTTAGCCTAGTCTTAAATATGATTGGACTATCAATAATTTTCATGTCAATGGGGAGAGAGTTGTATAAAATAACTGCTTGATACCGAGAGCCATGCATCGCTACATTTAATTTTGGACATAGTGGAGCATCAAAATTTTTCCTTCTTGTGCTCAATCTTAGCACTTTTTGTTCCGGTGTCTCATACTTATGTGGATGCCGGACAACATCCATAAGAACTACTAATATGTAGAGGCTAGGGAATGCAATCCCGACTCGAGATTGCAAATTCGCGATGTTCGAATGTTCGCGAGATCCCGCGGGATCCCGGAATTTTCGGGATCCCGTCTAGTTTAAAAAAAATGTTAAATTCGGATGACTGAAAAAGCTAATAACTGCTTGTTTGTGATAGTGAGGTTAACTAAAATAACATATTACTCGAAAGAAAATAAAAATCTTTATTCTTTAATCTTACCAACTAAATAATTATCGTCACCTGTCGCTAATATTCGGAAATAGTCGGAATAGTTTTCTAACGCTGTTTGGCGTTCCTGCCGCTCGCGGCCATCAGTCATCGCGCCGCTTGCGCCCCGAGTGGACGTGTGTTACGACGTGATTGAGTAACAAACAAATAAATAAACAAACAACCAAACTTTCACATTTATAATATTAGTGTGATTGATTATTTGAAGTTTTTTTCAGGATATGCAATGCAAGATATGTGACACAAAGAAGATTTACAAAAGACATATATATCTAAAAATGCATTATTGGAAAACGCATAGCATCAGATACAAAATCACAAAAAACCCTACACATACTAAGGCTAATCTGTAAGTAATGTTTGTATCTTAATTTTTGTAATAGGTACCTGCTCCTATGCCGTCATATATGCATATATTAAATAATAAATAAATAAATATTGCTGGACATTTCACACAGCGCTATCTAGCCCCAAACTAAGCAGAGCTTGTACTATGGGAACCAGTTAACTGATATAATACTTATATACTTTTTCTTTTGTAACTACATACTTATAATTACTGATCGGCGTAGGTAGTGCTATTCACGGGAATTAGTGACCGTTAACTTAACATGAATATGCCTTCTAAATCCCGGGAAATATTTTTGTATTTTATTTTACAGGGTAAAAAACCTGTTAAATAAACTATTCAGCTTTATGCAAATACTTGTTGTATTGGTCACTAATGTCATCCCTTTCCCTCACGCTTTTGTAGCTTATCGCGGGTGAGTTGAGGACTCTGTTTCACTATACGCACACATTTACATCGACATTCAGAAAAATATTCCCGGGAATCGAGGAATAAATCCCGGGGCATATCCATATTAACTTATCATTCAGGTTCATTGACCCAAAACAGCACTACCTACGCCGATCCCTACTTATAATACATAGAAAAACATCCAGACCCGAACCAAATATCTGTAGATAAATAAAATAAATAAATAAATATTGCTGGACATTTCAAACAGCGCTATCTAGCCCCAAACTAAGCAGAGCTTGTACTATGGGAACCAAATAACTGATAGAATACTTATATACTTTGTTTTTTGTAAATACATACTTATAATATATAGAAAAACAACCAGAACCGGAACAAATATCTGTAGATTATGCAAACATTTGTTCCGCGGCGGAAATCGAACCCGCTACCTCCTGCGTCTCAGCTGGCTATTCGCCCGCTGCACCACGGAGGTCGTCGATATATTGTACATTAGATACAGTAAAAGCTCCTTATTCGCGGGGTATATGTTCTGTAAATATGCCGCGAATGCATAAACCGTGAATATGGAATGATAATTTATATGGGATTATAGGGGATACGTTTCTAGGCGACATAATAAAAAAAAATATATAGGTATATAAAAACAAAAAAATTTAATTGAAGTTTTTGACCATATTGATTAATTATTATGTTCAGGTTCAGGCAATGGTTTAAAGAATTTCGTAATTTTTTCTTGCTTGTGAGTTTTTAAACGCTCCTATTTTGGGTACAAGATAGATCAAATAAAGACATTTTGAAGGAGGCCACTCCAAAATGTCTTTATTTGATCTACCTTGCGTTTTATCCAATCAGTTTATTTTTATCTTAGTTAAACATAGATAATGACAGAATGATAGAATTTTATATGACACGAGCTGAACCGCCTGCGGCATCGCATGCGTGGTATTTCAATAAAAACATAACCCTCGTTTTGCGCACTCGAGTAAAAAGTAGCCTATGTCCTTCCCCAGGATATAATACTTGCCAAATTTTATTACGATCCGTTCAGCCGTTTAGTTCTGAAAAAGTAACAAATAAACAGTTACATTCGCAGTTACTATAATAATAAAAAGTTTATTCTCCCATCACAAATAGGTTTTACAAAAATATATAAAGTAATTTTCAGTAGGTAGGATTTAGTTAACGTATTAATTTCATATATAGTTGTGTAAGCCTCATTATAAAACCTGTTTCGTGGGGGAGTGGTGCCCGAGATAGGTTTGGTCACCAGTGCTCTCTCTCCTCGGATTAAACAAAGGGATTGCACGTTATACACGTGCACATTTATTATTAGTTACTAAATTATACATTTCAAGATAATACAACAAAAAAGAAAATATAAATGATTACCACTTTGTGCTTACAATTAGGTACAAGAAACAATATCAAATTTTGTAAGAGGATTCATTGTGTGTTAATATAATAATAAGTGTGTGTGTGTGCGTGTTTGTGAGTGAGTATATGTGTGCGTGCGTATGTGAGTGGATGGGTGGGTGAGTGAGGGATTCGGATGAGTGAAGAGTGCGTGTAAATACCTAGACAGGTCATAAATTTTGTCACATGTATAATATAAAATAATTGAAACAAGTTTATTCATTATGTAACCATTCATATACCAAAATGAACTTAACAAAACATAGATTCTTATGACACTAAAGTTTATTCAAAATGACCTCCGTGATTTTGAATACAGGCCTTCAATCTGCGCGGCCAGTCGTCTATCGCAGCACGAACGAGGTCCATGTCAATATCGGCGGCTGCCTTAATCAAGGATGTCTTGAGTGACTCCAAATTGGGATGAGGCTTTGAGTACGCCTTTTCCTCCAAGTGTTGCCATATCTTGTAATCTAACGGATTCAAATCTGGACTGGAGGAGGGCCAGTCTTCGTGCCGGATGAAGTCGATTTCACGCGCCGCCAGCCAGTCTTGTGTGCTCTACGCTCTATGAGCTGGCGCCGAATCTTGTTGGAATACCCAGTGTCTGTTATTGAACATGGTATGAGAAACAGGTTCCACAAGGTTCGTCAGGACTGTATTTTGATACACAACTGCATTCGTTTTTACACCTTTCTCACAAAAATGTACCTCTGTTAAGCCCCAATAAGAAACTCCCAACCATACCATGGGCGAGGATGGAAAATGACCTCGTTGGACACGCGGAATACGGTTGCTCGCTTCTTCACTACTGTGTGCGTACACCTTATCATTTTGTTTGTTGTAGCTCTCTTCTACGGTAAAAATTTTTTCATCTGAAAAAAGAATTTCCCGATATTTTTTTCCCGCGTACCGCTTCAACAAAGCGCGGCATCTCTTCAGTCTCAGGTCCATTAGACGAGCATTCAAACGATGTCCTGTTTTTCTTCGATATGCCCGAAGCCCTAAGTCTTCATTTAACACCCTTTTCACCGTGGTTCTGCTTAACTCCATCTGAAGGGCCAACAGTTTCTGCTTACGTTTGGGATTTCTTTGAATTCGCGCCTTCATAGCTTTTATCACTGCTGGAGTCCTAACAGACCGATGGCGACCACTTCTTGACTTGTCATCTACACTAGAGTCTTCATTGTATCGTTTGATGGTGCGATAAACGAATCTTTTGGTTATATTCAAATTTTTCAGTATGTCAAAAATTTGAATTGGCGCGTAACCGCAACGATGCAACGCAATAACTGCAACACGGTCTTTAAGCGTCCACTCCATATTTAAAAATGAGTAAAATTCTAAAAAGTATACATTTTTATTTTCATGAACAATTCGAAATTAGAATTCTATAAACTTTTTTGTGGCCAGCATTCTAAAAGAAAAGTTTTTACTGTGTGACAATACTTATGACCTGACTAGGTATATAGTTATAAGGACCAAGAGTGAGCAACGGCATAAAGTTAAGTTATGGCATAATAGAAAGTATGTTTTCTGTATTTTCGTAAGAAAGGGACTTTCGCCAGTAAGTTTCAACGGACTTGCACTTGAATCTAGGCAAGGGTTAGATACTAAGGGCCTTATCAGCTTTGTTGTAGACGTGTGGTCCAAGGAAACAGCTGAACTTGTGGGAGAAAGCTGTACGAAACGATATAGTTCGGCAGACTGTTCCTTTCCTGCGTTTATCCTTCACGAGATTTACGTCATAAGAGAGTCGGGAGTGACTATGTATGTATTATACATATAAACCTTCCTCTTGAATCGCTCTATCTATTGCTGAAAACTACATTAAAATCCGTTGAGTAGTTTAAAAGATCTAAGGTAACAGACAGCGGAAGTGACTTCATTTTATACTATGTAAATATTTAAGTATTTTATCTCTTAGTTTGCTAAATGCTTACTAGCTGACCCGCTGAACTTCGTACCGCCTTGACATGCATACGACGCGAGCTGCCAATGTACGTCGCCGGTACAATTATCAATCGGCCATCATTAGCCGCATCTATGCATAAGGAAATTAATTTTTTCATATATTTTTTGCGTGAATTTTCCCGATATTTTAATATCTTCTATTCAATGGTTTTTTCCCATCTCAAAAAATGCCCACTGTTACCGTTACCGACACCTCTGTATATAAGTATCCGTCGTGAAGTCTGCTTTTAAATTTTGAATACCCAAAACACACGTTCTCAAGTTCTCAATTCTGTCGGCACTCCAGGAGTGCCACTTTTGTTTACTTATTAACTTGAGCTCGGAGTCGGCCGAGAAAGCGTTGGCGGGACGATTTCGACACCTTCCAAAGAGGATGGTGGAAGATAGCGATAGATAAGGATGCTTGGAGGGACTTGGGGGAGACCTGCTGTGGGACAAGATAGGTTAGGAAAAAAAACCTGAGCTATCTATAGTTCGTTTGCAACGGTCTTTAGATTCAACTGTTTCTCCTGTATTATAAGTTTTGTAAACAGCTGTATATTCTGTTAGTTAGGCATTTTTCCCCTACTATAATAATCATCACAGTATCATGTTCAACCCTTCTAGTCCTTCTTATCTCAGAGAGTGCTTTGAGTATCTTCGTCAATCAAAGCCTCGAGCCTTGCGCTCCTCTGAGACCTTGCAACTTGAAACTCCTGTACACTCTTCTAACTTTTATAATAAATCTTTCACTGTACAAGCTATCCGTCTATGGAACTCGTTCCTCCACACATTATAACTGCCGAATCCCTTCACATCTTTAAACCAGTTCTATTTAAACATCTGTCTGCACCACAATTCTGATTTCTCATTTTCTCATCTATCGTTACGCTACTCTTGCTTTTTATTCCTTCTATTGTACACCTATATGTACCTACTTATAGTATTTTATATAATATACCTTTTTATTATTATTATGTACCTACTATTCTGTAGTATTATGCACCTAATTTATTTATTTATATATATGTATATATTTCTTTATTTTGCTTATGTAAGTACACTATTTATTCAATATTCAATTCTTTTTTTATTAACAGCTACCGTCCTATACCATCCAAAGGTTGTTTGGAAGAGATCGCTTTTAGCGATAAGACCGCCAATTGTTCTATCTATCTATAATAAAAATTACTAATAATTTAAACATTTTATTTTAGACTTGGCTTACAGACTACAGTGCCTAAAGCAATGCCTAACTAATATTAATTTATTGTATTTATTGTAATCCTGCTCCCCCCCCCTGGTAAAGTCTAATAAAATGTAATTGTATCGGTTTCAGGAAAGCGAAGGAAGAGCAATCTGTTCAGATAAAAGTGGAGCCCATAGAGGCAGACTCATACGAGGATATACAACTTCTGGACGTTCAAAAACAGGAAACCGAAGGTATAGTGTGGATTATTTGTTAAAGATAAAGATCATTTTCACAGCATCTGCTCGACAATGTCAAATTGTATGTCATGTAAACTTCACCGAAAGCAGGTGATTAAATCCCTACGTTTGAGGCGGGAGTAAATTTGTACTGAATTTCATTATGTCCATTAGGCCAAGGGTGATTTGAATTTAGACCTCATCTGTATTAAAATTTGAACCAAAGAGACCCGCACAATAAGAACTTATTCTTAAATCGAACTAACCTC
The DNA here is from genome assembly GCA_918857605.2 of Philereme vetulata. Taxonomy (NCBI): domain Eukaryota; kingdom Metazoa; phylum Arthropoda; class Insecta; order Lepidoptera; family Geometridae; genus Philereme; species Philereme vetulata. Next base: position 5,125,837 of record OU975427.1, on the reverse strand, counting down.
TGCACAGAATGCAGCAACCTAGATTTGGTTTATATTGTCTCGCAGAAAGTGCGAAAAGTAGAGTATTCTCCTCATGAATAAAGCTGTCTGCATCTTGGGCGTGCTTATATCCCTCTCTGCACTCAGGATTCTAGTAACTCTAATCCTTCGTTACGTTCGTGATCAATATGGTGCCCGTGACGCAAGACGCTGCTTTATACCCTTGTTTAATAATCTACTATTACTGGCATGTAATGAGCGTTACTGCTGAAAAATGTCGAGTTGTGCTTTAGTGCGGGCCCAGTGGCGGAGTTAGCTTCAACGGTACGTGATAAATCCTGAATTTATAATAATGATTAGAAGGTTATTAATCGTGCGTTACAACTTTCAAAACGCCCTTTTTGAAGAACCCCATAATGTAGTGCCTGGGGAAAACCTCGGCAGGGAGACCATTCCACAAGTGAAGTGTTCGCAGGAGGAAATTCCTCTGGAACCTCACGGTACGCGACCAGATCGTCTCCAAGGTGTGTTTGTGGATTCCCTGCTGATGGCGAACGGTGCGATGGTAAAAGGAACCTACAGGTACCATGTCAACTCCTCAGAACGCAGCCCGTTATACAAGCGGAACACACACAGGGAGGCAAAATGAAAGAAAGAGAAAGAAAGAAAATACATTTATTTGTGACGGTACAAAACACACACAGCACACAAGTAAGGTACACACAAGAGAACAAATTCATACACAAAAAACAGCAATACCTAACAAATGTGTGTCTCACAATTACTTACCTACGAAACCCAACTAATGCGTTGAAGTGGTATCAGGAACGCTACCCAGACTATGATTGAGGAAGTATGCTTCAATTAAGTCTACTTTTTGCGTATTTGACAATGCCATGATAGGACAAATAAGATGATGCAATGACTGATATAAAAGTCCGACAGATGCAAGAACCATGTTCGAAATTCAAAATTGTCCTGAAATACGAAAGGTTTTTAATTGCTCATGAAAGCATGGAGTTCATAAACTTCATAATCGCTACAGTATTAATACTTCTTTAATGTGCAATTAGAATCTAATAAAATGTTTGTTGGAGGAATTTTGCTTTGTTCTGTTGTATGAGAATACATTTTATCAAAGTTGACTAACTTCCGCTGCTCAGATTTTTTTCATCCAATACAATAAAATGATCCTTACAAAGGACTGCATCAAACGGCATCAAAAAATTTTACCAACTTGATTCATTTTAAGGCGCTACTCACGCTTGACCAAAAAAAATGTAATGCCTAGATGTTTTTCTTCGAAAACGAGCTAATGTTTTAAAAGAAACTGCACCTATATCTGCTCTGGTTATGGGTGCTGCTGTACTGTCCCAGTTAAAAAAAACACTGTATAAATGACCGACGTCACAAAAAGGCGTCCTACTCAGCATTTGTTGTGCTTTTGGCACAACGCTGATCTTCCGTTGGAACCATTTAAAAATGAAGATATCACGGATGACTGCCCGCACAGTACAACAATTACAAAAAATATGAATATATAGATAAATATAAGTTACCACACTAAGAAAAAATAAATAAAATAATAGCTAAGTATATTAAGTTACAAAAAGTATAAGAACAAAAATTTAGACGATTGGGGAGAACTAGGCGAGAATGTGCATTAATCAGTCCCACTGCTAAGCAAAGGCCAATCTGCTGAGTAATCAGGCTGCCAGAAGAGAGGAAGGATATTATAAAGGAGTGGATAAAATCGAAAAACAACAATATAGAAATTTCGTTTCTGAGGAGTTCGTGAGACTTTTGGAAATCAAAGAGGAACAATCTCAGTTTAGCTCTGAAACCATGGACGCTACGCAACTCTCGAATCAACGGTGGAATATTGTTCCAGCATTTAGTTGCAGCATAGCGGAAATTGCCTCTGAATGCTGATGTGTGATGCCGCTGGATGGCTGGCTGTTTCGAGCACTTTCGTAGCGTCCTAGTCTGAGAAACCCAACTTAGTCTATCGTACAGGTATTTCGGCGTTTGGTATTTAAGCACAACAAAAAGCAGACAAGCCAGATGCAACTTGAACGAATGAATGAATGAATGAAATATTCTTTATTGCACACCAAACAAAAATACAGTAATAATGGAAATAAACATTAAATAAAGGTACAATGGGCGGTCTTATCGCTAGAAGCGATCTCTTCCAGACAACCTTTGGATGGGCAGGTTAAACAAAATCAAAAGACGGCGGTGTAAGAGTACCTACAGACATAAACAGAACCCACAAAATAAAATCTTAACTAACTACTATCGTAACTTCTGCCTCGACTTCATTTTCAATCAAATCTCTCCTGAGACTTAAGGGCTCAACACCGCTTGTGAGAATGGGATCGTCTACAATTCTCACAGCACGTCTTTGTATTCACAGATGAGGCAAATTACGAGTCCCTGGGTTACTCTAAGCGCGTCATGTCGGAGGACATTGCGGAGTCCGTGCTGAGCGCTAAAGCAGAGGGCCAGGAGATAGAATTCGACGACTTCTTTATTAGACACGTGTTTCCTAAACACGAGGACAAAGAAGGTAAGTACAATTCATAATTATTGATTATAACGGGTATTTATCGCGTATGTACCTTTTTTATTTGTTATCCCGACGTTTCGGCTGTGTTGCGACAGTCATGGTCTCGGGCTGACTGAATAAAAAAGGTACGCGATAAATGCCCGTTTTAATCAATAATTATGTACAGAGATCGCGAAAGTTTGAAAAATACTAAATACAATTCAATTTAATAGTTTTTTGGTGTGAATACGCTTTTAAACTTGCTTCCATAGTGGGAGACAATTCAGAAAACGAATGATAACAAAATCAGGGGATACAGTTTGGTGTTGCAGCTACATATCTATCATCTCCATCCAATGTAATTACACCACTGGATAGCTAAAGGATCAAAGAATGCGTTACGCTGTGCCGCTGCCCGCGCGGTGGAGCGGGAAGCGCCGCCATTTTGAGGTCATTCTGCTGCGTTTTGAGATTTCCATTTAGTATGCCCCAATTCCATTTAGTATATTGGTGTTACTAAAGCTACACGCATACCAAATTTCAGCATTGTGGGGTCACTGGTGTACCCTGTGAATTTTTTAAAAGTTTTGGTTTTATTATGGTTAATAACTCAAAAACTATAAAGATTAAACTAAAAATAAAAACAGGGTTGAAATGTACTAATGAAGACCTTTTTATTTTACGTCCTACTTGACTTAAGAGTCTCATTTTTATTATTTTTTACCCCTCTTGAACCCCAATATCTCAACAACTCCCCCACATTTTTAGCTCATTTAGTCACACTAAAATTGTGCCATCACTACCTACCTATGTATTAAAGTTCACGATGATTGGATCAACACCTCGAAAGTTATCCTCGGACAAACAAACATACAGCGCCGATTTACCCAAGTTGGTTTGGAGATCTCGCTTCGCTCGATCAAAAAGCTTATATCTATCAGAAACGTCGTAGTATCACCGCACAGAGATGTTGCGGAAGCAGATTTTTTGACAATGTTTGAAGGCTAAATCCAAAGATTGGAAGAAATCGCTTTAAAGCGATAAGACCTCGCCCATTGTACTATTTGCTTCGTGTCTGTAATTTTTATTATTTATGGTGTACAATAAAGTGTTTTCATTCATTCGTTCACCTGATGGTCAGTGATGGTGTGATCGAAGATGGAGCCGCACGCTTGCAAACATATAAGAGAAATTTTCTTATTTATTTTTAGACGAAACGAACATAGCTGTAGTGAATGAGGAGGAGAATGAGTACGTGAAACAACGCGTTAAAAAAATGTTGGTTAGAACACAACAACTGGAAAAGGCAAAGGTAAGTTTTTTTGTTATTGGCAAGTCGACGGCGTATGCACTGCGAAATCGAGTGAATGGAGCCGCGTGCGCATAACTGAGTGAGCGACAACGTCCGGTCGTTCCTTCACTCTTCTGCTTTCGTGTCAATGACATCTAAATTTTATTAGCCCAATAGAGAGCAAGTTCTACACCCCTATCTGTTGCCTGGTACATGTGCTCTCGTGGGCAGATGGTTGGGCATATAGGACATGAGAGCAGATGGATTGTCAGCAAGGTGGCATATAAAACCAAACACTTTATTAAACTTATGCTATGCTATTGCATAATGCTTGCCATCTAACCACAGATACTGTATTGGTGACGTCTCGAGATATCTCTTGTTGTCCCTTTCTAACCCAAAACCCGCAGCCATTTCCGAAAGAGATATCAAAACGGCCTTTATTTTTGGGCGTCGATTGCAAGAGTAGACAGTAAGTTTTATATCGATTTAATCACCTAAACTTGGTCGATTTTCTTTACAATTTGATAATATAACTAGTAGTTTTTTTTTCAAGAAATCTTTTTTTATGTTTGGAGAAACCGTCGCTTGAATATCGTCGGTATATTACCAAACACCGTATATCTATGAAGTGACTCAATCTATCCACAGTAATCTTATAAATTCGAAAGTAATTCTTTCTGTCTGTTTGTTACGTTTAACACTTAAAAGCTGGTCCGATTTCGATTAAATTTGGTATATAGATAGATTACGACCGAGATTGGGACATAGGCTACTTTTTACCCGACTTACTAAAAACGGGTCAGCTACTTTCAAAACAAGTATATAAAATATTTTGAAATTTGCAGGCATCACGAAAGAAACGGTTAATGGAAGAGAAACAACAAAAAGAGAAGGAACTCAAAGAAGCAAAGTTAAAGGCGAAGAGAGAGAGACAGGAGATAGTCGAGCTGAGGAGAGTGAGGGAGATGTATAATGAGAGGATGAAAGCGGCAGTTGCTAGAGAAAAGGGGAGAAAAGGTAATTTAACTAGTTAATATGCTCTAATTATAATTTTATTGATTGACCAAACTGAAGTCACTGATAGTACAGAGGAAGCTGCCGGGTCACATACATAGCTGGAAGAACTGACGGCTGTTGGGGCAGAAAGGTTCTAGAGTGGAGACCGCGCACTGGAAAGCGTAGCGTAGGACACCTAGATGGAAAGACGATTTGATAAAGGTTACTGGGAGCCGTTGGGTGCAAGCCGCACAAGATCGATCGCACAAGAAATCTATGAGAGGCCTATGTTCAGTGCAGTGGACATCCTGTGGCTGGTATGATGATGATGATAATTGATCGGGCAAAGCGAGAACTCCCAATTAACTTGGACAAATTTGCGTTTGTATGTAACTTTGTTTGTCAGGGGGGTTAACTTTTGAAGCGTTGATTCGATTTCGCGAAATTCGGTCAAGATTTCACCATCTGTTACTTTGCTTCTTGTGTATGTCGTGTCGTGTCAAATAAATGTTTTTCATTTTATTTCATTGCATTTGGTATATGGCACAATCCTGGTATGATTAAATGAGCTAAAAATGTAGAGGGGTTGTTTGGATATAAAGAGGGTCAAAAAATCAAAATGAGACAATCCGGTTTGGTATTTGTTTTTTCAATGTAGGTACACCTCTCTCCATTATTGTAATGTTACAAAAGTCCTCTCCATTCAAAGATTGTCTGGAAAGAAATCGCTTCTAAGCAATAAGACCGCCCATTGTACTGGTTGCTTTGCGATTTTCTTATTTTTATGTCTGTTTCTTTAGATGTGTACAATACAGTAATTTCATTTCATTTTATTCATTCATTCCGGTTTAGTGGGATGTAAAGTCTTTGACATATCCCATTTATAGCCTTAAAACTCTGACTCCAGGCTGGCTGGTTAAATCTTCATACGAAATTACTTGAGAGACAAAGGAAACAATTACTAACATGATTTTTTTTTTGTTGCAGAACATATCAATATAAAATTCCTTAGAAATAAGCCTAAAAATTCGAGCAAAACTAGCAAATCTCTCAGTAACAAGTGTGATAAAATAGACGCTGCTGAAAATGCTAAAACTACTGATACTAATCTGTCAGATAATGATATAACTCAAGAAAATAATAAAACTACTGATATAAATCCGTCAGATGATGGTATAACTCAAGAAAATTATAAAACTACTGATTTAAATCCGTCTGGTGGTGATATTACTCAAGAAAATGATAATAACACTAAAACGACCTATAAAACTCCGCCAGATGATGACATAACTCAAGGAAATGATGATATGACTGTGAGTTCTAATAATTCAGTTGATATTACTGAGGGAAGTTATAATAAAGATATAATAAGTTCCAATTATTCAACTGAGACTGATAAGAAAAATCTATCAAATGATGGATCAACTCCCAATGATGATACAAATGGTGAAATTACTGTAAGTACTGATTTAATAAATGAACAAATCCAAGAACAAAACAATAAACTAAAGGAATATAAAATAACTTCTACTAACATTACCATAAATACTGAAAATAGAGACGAAATTGAGTTAAATGAAGAAAATGGTAAACCTTTAGAGGATATAAACGAATCTAAAAGTGAGGAAGTTAATGAAATATCTGACAGTAGACAAAATCCTAAAAATGGTGAATATTTAATTGAGATTTCTGATGAAAATGCAAAAGAAATAAATAGATCTAAAAGTTGTGGAACTGATAATATAAAAAATAACGATAAAGATGAATTTAGTGATAATTCTGAGCACAATTATGATAAAAATCAAGAGAATAGAATAACTTGTAATGCAATTATTGATAATTTAAAATTAACTGATCAACAAAATGATTTAAAAAGTATTAATACCGATATAGAAGAAAATAACGCTACCGATAATAACACTGACAATAAACTGTTAGAAAATAGCGCTAACGTTGAAAATACGGAGCTTGATCAGCCATTATTAGAAAGAAGAGTGAAAAGTAAAACAAATAAAACGAAATATAAAGAAGTTGATACCGACGACGATGATGATGAATCTTGGAGTAATGATGAAGAAATAAATGAAAAAGCTAAGAAAATGGAGTTCAAGACGTACCAATGCTATGTCTGTTTTAAGGTAAGTAACGTTTAATCAATATTTTAACAATATCGTTCGAGTACGACTCGTGCCTCCGGAACTAGATAGGTTTATTTATGACGACCTTCGTGGCACAGTGAGTGAAGAGCCGGCTGAAACACAGGAGGTTACGGGTTCGATTTCCGCCGCTGGACAAATGTTTCTACAGATATTTGTTACTGGCCTGGTTGCTCCTCTATATATTAGAAGTATCTGGTTCCCATAGTACAAGTTTGGGGCTAGATGGCGCTGTGCGAAATGTCCAGCATTGTTTATTTTTAACAAATAATACATAAACTATAGTAAAAAATATACTAATACTAACTATACTAATAAAAGATGTACTAAGTATGCATTCACAAAACAAGAGTTTATAAGTATTATATCAGTTATCTAATTCCCATAGGCTAGATAGCGCTGTGTGAAATATCCAGCAATATTTATTTATACTAATTTCTACAATATATTTTCAGCTTTACCAAACAAAAGAACAGCTGATCGACCATTGTCAAGAACACTTTGACATTTGCAACGAACGCACTTTAACAAAGTGTCCGATGTGTGCACACGTCTCCAACAAAAGCCTCTCCGACCACATGAGGAGGAAACATGACGTCACTATTAAAATACCTTTCAACAAACTCAAAGATAGAGGTACCAAAGAAGGTTCTAGATACTGTTACGATGTAGACGGTACTGTAGTTGAAGTTATTCCTAGCGTTAAAATACTTAATAAAGTGGCTAGCGATGATATAGACAAGAAACGCAGAGAAAAAAATGATAAAACTATCGCGAAAACTAAACTAGTTAAGAAAGGAGATGAATGGATAGTCGAAAAAGAAATTATAAATATTAAATTTGAAGAAATACCCGAGTTAACTGATATGGAACTTTATAAATGCAAAGTTACAGAGGACGATGTGGACAGGTTAGGGCAGTTGAGTTATTTAGCAAAGAAAAAGGGATTAAAAATGATGTTCCCTTGTTTTAATTGTGATAAAGTTTGTCAGAATTTCAGTGCTCTTAAACTACACAAAAGAAGGCACGAAGATAACCCCAAACCATTTAAACCTAGGGTACCTAAAAAACTTCAAAAGCCAGCGGTTAAGAAAAAAATTAAACTTGATTTAGCTAATAGAACCGCAATGCCTAAACCAATATTGAATAAGCATAAATGCGATGATAAGCTTAAAGAGTTTTACGAGACTAATATAAGAGGGGGTGATATAGAATTTTGGCAGTTTTTGAAAATTTTCAATAAAATGGACCGGGAAAAGGTCAATGATTTTAAGGACTTGGAAGAGAGGAGCGATTTTGGGAATCATTTGGATTATTATAAAGATGTTGAAGAAATGGATGATGATGATTAAATTGTGTTGAGCGAAGCGGGTCCTGGCGACCTAAGATGGCCACTTTTGTAAAGGGCAGCGAGCTATGTGGTATATAGTGGCCACTATTGTAAAGCGAAGCCTGTGCTGGCAGCCGAAAGTGACCACTTTTGTTAAAAGCTGCTATTCCTAGCGCCTAAAGTGGCCACTTTTTTAAACCGAAGCCAGTTCTGGCGGCCGAAAGTGGCTACTTTTGCTAATCCCTGCACCTAAAGTGGCAACTTTTGTGAAGCGTAGCCTTTTGTGAAGACCTGGCGGCTGAAAGTTACCACTTTTGTTAAGCGCTGCTATTCCTAGCGCCTAAAGTGGTAATTTTTTTGTCCTAGCAATAAAAATTCTCAAAATGAATTCATCCCCCCATCTCGAATGAGTATTTTTGCTCTTCGATATCTAAGTGCAAAAGCCGTTTTTATCCGCTAGAGGATGAAGTAAATAGAATTTAGAACATCGCGTGCACTATGTGAATTCAAAACATCATTTAACCTATTTACTTCGACCTCCATGGTGCCGACTTTATAATAAAACCTTTTTTAATTTGTTTAAAACTCAGACTCAGGAACCTTCTTGGTGTATTACTTTTTTTTTGCATTTAGTCATTTTCTCGCTGAGGTGGGATGAAATGTAACGTGTTGCACTCGAGCGCAAAGATTTTTCACCTCGTGCTCTTTTGATTCTCTCGGTAACGCTGAGGATTCTAATTTTAGAATCCTTCGCTTGCACGGTCATCAAAATTGAGCACGCGGTTAAAAAGCAACTTTGCACTCTTGTTTATCAAATAACTATTATTTAACTAGGTACTAATCTAATCGAAACAAAAATGTTACTACATACTTGAATTATGGCGGGTTCCTATATCCGTCGGAGCTACGACTCGTTTCTCCTTGAACGTGTCAACAGTTTGACACTTTTTCAGGGAGATACGTGTTGTAGTCTGTTACTGACAGATATAGGAACCGGCCTTCAAACAGTTAATTCAAGTAGTAAGATTTGTCGTTTAGATTAGTAGTGAAATATAAATATTTTTCGTGATCGATATTTGTTTTCAAACCCGCCTTCGTGAGATAGAATAACTTTACTTACTTAAACTTTTTATCTCTTATTTTATCATCGGACTATATTCCAATGCCACAATATTGGATTATAGTCCTATCGAAATTTTACGACTATATGTAAGAAAAATTGAGCCGCTAAGTAACTGTCGTATTCAATAACGAGAAATGCTACTGATTTCATACATATAGATAAGCAATATTTACTTGAGGATTTAAACTACATAAATGAAAGTCAGAAACGCAATTGGTGAAACTTTTCTCAATACAATTATTTGTCAAAATCGGCTCTTTTAAAACACTAATATCGTTCATTCTCCGACTCTAGAAAAGATTTCAAGTATTTTTTTACATAGTTATGTAGGTAATTATGTTGCCTAAATTAATGGAAAAGCATTTTTTTTTTTCATTTGTTGGTTCTCTTGCAATTCGAGATTTTATCTTTTGTCGCTTACGTCATTTACTCCTGCGACAATGCGTTGCGGCTATGATACATGTTTGTCTCGTTCTTCACCTGAGCAAGTAAATAGCGCTGTCACTTTTTTGCATTTTTATATGCTTCGCCCAATCGTCACCGAAATTAAATTTGTATATCGTCTTAAGATAAGATAACTCTTTATTGTAATTACCGCAAAGAACGTTAAAAAACTAAAAAGGCAATACAATGTGCTAAAAATATATAAGTATTGATTCAGAATTAACGAATAAGTGTAATATTTCAATATAAAGTGAAGCTTTCACTCAATTATCTTAGTATTCATCATTTTATGTAAATTTAATTTAAAAAGGAATGAAAGTGTGCAATTGTAATCATTATTATAAATACGGGATTTATCACGTACCGTCTTATCGGTGTTTTGACCGACAGTCAGTCACATTGCCGGTCGATACACCGATAAGACGGTACATGATAAATCCCGTATTTATAATAATGATTGAAATCAATCACGAAAGTTTTCTAAGTAAAAGTGTGCAATTTTATTTATTTTCCGACATTATAAGGCATAACTAATTAGATACGCTTAGGTTTAGACATTTGTACTGTTCAGTTATCTGGTGAATGTGCACTGATTGTGTAGGAATCGGACCATCTTAAGTATTATAGGTCTATAATATACGTTCGATCTTGTGCACTACGCAAAATGTCGTGCATGTACGCACATGAGGACTTAGGGCGTTTGTGCACTCGCTCGTATTCGATTCGGCTTTTTTGGAACGAAGTTCATTATCGCACCGTACCGTGCGTTAAGGAACTAGGCGAAAAAAAGTGTAAGAGTTTTCCGTCTCGACCCTTTCTTTAGTGTAGACGGTTATCCATAACGCCGTATGCTATAAAATTATAATATAAATGTTATTATAATATTAAATTATTATTAAATAAAAATAATAAATTATTAATAATATTATTTATATATTGTATTATTAATAATTATATTAATATTTAATTAAATATTAATACTATTATTTTAATAATAATATACTACGTAAGGAACTTCGTTCCAACCGCGAGACCAAATAATCATCCAATACATCAACCAAATAATGCGAGAGGGTCGTGTTACACGACCCTCTCGCATTATTTTTTTTACTTATTCATCACAAAATCAAGATCATTTGATATCAATTTATACAAACTCTTATAGCTAATGCTAATGCCAATAACAGATTATCATTATAGAGACTTTTTAGAAATTATTGTTTAAATTTAACTAAATCTAGTTTTTTTTTTTTTATTTATTTCCGTAATCCAACAGCGTAATACAAAATACAGTACACATTTTTTACATGTCTTATAGTAAGGCCAAAAATAGGATTATGTAATTTAACATATTTTAAATAACAATAAACAACAGTGCCAAGTTGAAAGATCCCTAAAAAACAACAATAACCAATGATGAATTATATTCTTAACTATGAAATGGACCTATGGTCCACTACAACATGATCATTCACTATGCAGGCACATATGCCTACGTAATAAATAACATATTGATGTGGTTGTGTGTGTATTTGTGTGGGTGTGTGTGTGTGTGAGACTGTGCGTATGTTTGTGTAGTTTATTACCTACACGTAAGTAGTTATTTAATTCTAGTCTTATAAAAGGTTTCAAACTTGGCAGAATTAGTTTTATACCCAATCTTTTTTTTGTACTTCCTACTGTTATATTATTGTACTTAGATCCTGAAATGGATAACTGTTAACTTGTACTAGTATTAAGAACCCATTGTACAACAGTTCAAACAACAAATTATAAAAAAATATAATAAGTATATAGATTCTTTAAATTACATTTAGGATCACGAAAACAAATCGAATAAGACTGAGTGCACAAACACCCTTACCATAAAAACCATATTACCTTACCATATTTATATTTCAGTGTCATCTTGCTATGAATAAAAGATTATAGATACTTATTATTTTATTTATTGAGGCCGGTTTGCACGATCCCTAGACGTATTTAGTGACTAAACATGTTTAAACTTAACGTACTTATTTGTATGATTTGACAACTCTTTAAATCATATTTAGCCGCTAAATACGTTTAGGCATCGTTGCGCAAGTCGACTTGAGACTTTAACACTAAGGCCGGCTTGCACAACGATCCCTAAACGTATTTAGCTACTAAACATGTTTAAATTTGACGTATTTGTATGATTTGACTAGTCCCTTAATCACATTTAGCCGCTAAATAGGTACGTTATGGCATCGTTTCGCGAGTCTCCCTAAATCCCTACACAAAGATTCTTACTTATTAGGCTGACAGATTATCCAAAAATAAAAAAAAAACATCTTTCAAAAGATAAGTGCAGGTAGAGTACAATGATACAAGGGGCACAACATAAATAAATATTGCTAGACATTTCACACAGCGCTATCTGGCCCCAAACTAAGCAGAGCTTATACTATGGGAACCAGATAACTGATAGAATATTTATGTACATTTTTTTGTAAATACTTACCTACGTATAATATAAGCATAGAGAAACAACCAGACCCGGAACAAATATCTGTAGATATGAAAACATTTGTTCCGTGGCGGGAATCGAACCCGCTACCTCCTGCGTCTCAGTCGGCTATTCGCCCACTGCACCACAGAGTACATAGTTACACAAAAGAAAGAGAAAAATATTTATTCAGACCACCACAAATGGACACAAAATATATAATATATCTAAAAATGTTAAATGTGGTGGCGAAAGGGTCCTCAGCTCAGCATTTGCTACAGCATGTTGCCATACTGCAGCGCTGGTATTCTGCTGAGGCCAGTGTTGACTTCACGGACACCCAGACATTTATACAATCATTATAATAGGTTGGGGAAAAAGTCTTTTCGCATTATAGTATGTATGAACTTGTAATAAAATCTCTTTGGCTATACTATTTGTATCTGGCTGGTTTTGGTATCATTCAAAGTTTAAATTTCAAAGAAGATAATTCCAAATTCAAATTAGGAAAATGTATGATTTTTATTTGTTTTTCGTACTCTAAAGACGAGTGAATCTAATGAACAAATTCGATACATTTTAAAATTTTACTATAAAAAGGTAAAAATGCAACGTAAGCCGCGAAAAAAATTTGCGATGTTTATGGACCTAGTGCAGTGTCTGTGAGAGTAACACGTTTAAGCGTTTTCAACCCGGAAATTTTGATGTCAAATATGCACGTCGCTCTGGTCGCCCTATTACGGATAAAATTGATGCCATCTTTGAAAAAGTGGAGCAAGATCGGCATATCAGTAGTTACGACGTAGCTGAAAAACTGGGAATTGACCACAAAACAGTTTTGGCGCATTTGAAAAAAAATGGGTACACAAAAAAGCTCGATATTTGGGTACCCCACGAGCTCACTGAAAGAAACCTAATGAACCGTGTACTCATTTGTGATTCTTTATAACGACGTAATGAAACCGAACCATTTTTGAAGAAGCTGATAACTGGTGATGAAAAGTGGATCACGTACTTACGACAAGAACATGCGAAAAAGGTCGTGGTCAAAGGCCGGTCAGGTTTCACAGACTGTGGCGAAACCCGGGTTAACTCGCAACAAGGTGATGCTGTGTGTGTGGTGGGATTGGAAGGGCATTATTCATTATGAGCTGTTACCACTAGGCAGGACCATCGATTCTGAACTCTACTGCGAACAACTGATGAGATTAAAGCAAGAAGTTGAGAGAAAGCGGCCGGAATTAATCAACAGAAGGGGTGTGGTTTTCATCATGATAACGCTAGACCTCACTTCTTTAGCCACTCAGCAAAAATTAAGAGAGTTTGGCTGGGAGGTGTTAATGCATCCGCCGTATAGTCCTGACCTTGCACCTTCAGATTTCCACCTATTTCAGTCTATTCAGAATTCTTTAGGCAGTGTCAGGTTAACATCACGAGAGGACTGCCAAAACTACTTGTCGCGGTATTTTGATCAGACGCCCCAAAATTTCTATAGCAATGGAATCATGTCCCTACCTACAAGATGGCAAAATGTTATCGAACAAAATGGTACCTACATACTTAAGTTAAATGTAAATAAACTATATTAAAAATGTTTTGAATTTTCTTAAAAAAATACGAAGAAACTTTTTCCCCAACCTAATATAATAATCGATTGAATGTATTTGATTGACGACATCTCTAAAACTCTCCTATAAATGTTTGAACGCATCCGTTGCGATCGCGCTGACGAATACATTCAATCGATTTTGGCTAAGTTCATATGACCGCGCGGTACAAGATTAAACTAAATAGTGTTTACCGTATACATTACCGCGCGGTACGGTAGCGCGTGGTAATGCAGACGAGTAGCGCGCGGTAATGTAGACGAGTAGCGCGCGGTAATGAAGACTATTTAATTTGATCTTGTACCACGCGCTACGGTAGCGCGCGGTATAGTAGACGATAAAAACTAGGTATTTAGTTTGATCTTGTACCGCGCGGTCATATGAACTTAGCCTAATAAATAATGCTTGTGTATCTATGTGCCCCTTGCATCACCTCCCTCTAGGTACCTACTTACTTTAACAAGAAGTCTACACTTGTCGTTCCAATCCTAGGCTCCTTTCAAAAATTATAGACACTTAGGTATAATACCCATTTGATGAGCTAATGAGTGGTCGTAGGTCGGTGGCCAATCTTACATACATGGCATTCTACGAAGGGCTATGTCTACCGAGTGATCAGACTTGATATCAAGAGAGCTAGGAACCAGGCATTAACATTTAGGGACCTAGTATTTAATTTATTAAATCCATTTTACAACACTGTGTAAAAACGCTATCCTGGCAAACGGCTGAATAAATTTTGAGTAAATTAGCTCCAGACTTATGTCTCTAGAATACGTCAGATATCATTTATCCGAGTAGGACTATGAGGAAAGAAAGTTTTTTTTTATTTTATTATTGATAGTCAAGCGCTTGACCACTACCTCACCTCGATCGAAGATGGAGCACGCTTGCCTAGAAAGAACCTATTCACTTTGGACTCCGAGATTATACTGGTCCGGGAAACATACCTACGCCGGAAGTGAGTTCCACTCCTTTACTCGTGCTAACAAGAAAAGTTGAGGCAAATCGTTTGGTACGGCAAGGTGGTATGCCGACCAGGTATGGGTGGTACTTCTCGGTACGTCTGCTTGTCCGGTGGAAAGTCATGAAGATCCTACGCACATTCACTAAAATGAATCTTGTAGAAAACTGAAAGTCTTGTCTACTCGGCGCCTGTGCTATAGACTTTGTAAATTGGCTTCCACTAGAGTCATCACCAATGAGTCTAGCAGCACGTCGCTCAATCGAATCAAGGGCTTCAAGCTGATCTAAGCATCCCAGAGATAATTTACTAAAACGATATTACAATTTAGAATACTTTTATTGCATTTTCCAAGTTACTTAGCACATAGTTACAAAATACAGAAGGTTAATAACGAATCAGCCCTGAAAAATATTTATTATAAAAAGTACTTAATGTACCTATCACGGCCGAGAATTAAAAGCGGGCTACTTAAGTTTTCACGCCACCTGCTCGACAATATCAAATTATATGTAATATTAAAGATTTCGTCCTAGGAGTCCTGCTGTTCGAGGCGAGCCCTGCGCACCGCTGTGGCACGTCAAAACTCTCCTATCTGCCGTGCGCAACGCCAACTCAACGCACTGCTCAAGTTGTACCCTGAAGCCGATGTATTTGCGGACCTTATACTGAAGTTGGCGCAAGTATGCCTAGAATACTGCGAGGGATTAGATTAAGACTAGGTAATCCTTATTATAAAACTTACTTTTAATTTCTGTTGTGTGTTACCTATAACTTGAATTATTATATTTTGTAATTTTGTTTTTATTTTTTTATGTACTAGTAATAACGCTTTGGTTTTTATAAACTGTTATGTTATTTCTGGAGTATTAATCGAATTTGAATGTCATGTAAACCTCACCGAAAGCAGGTGATTAAATCCCTACGGCTGAGCCGGGAGTAAAGTTGTACTGAATTAATTAGATATCCCTCGCTAATGTAATTTAAATTTGGAACCTCGTCTGTACCTATCATATGAACCAAAGAGATCCACACAGTAAGAACTTAATCGTAAATCGAACTAAAGTCAGGCCTTTTAATAGGTAACATTTGACGTCTGTTGACGTCTGTAAGTTCGATACAACTCGTACCGAACTCGTACTCGTATTATTACAATAAATAGGAAATCGTAATTGAAAAAAGTTAAGCAATTGTGCAGTGCAGTTACAAGGTTACGTTGTTGAATTTTGATGAACTGTCAAATGTTACCTATTAAAATGGCCTGACTTTAACCTCTGCACAGAATTCACCAACCTAGATTTGGTTTTTATTGTCTCGCAGAAAGTGTGAAAAGTAGAGTATTCTCCTCGTGGATAAAGCTGTCTGCATTTTGGGCGTGCTTGTATCCCTCTCTTCACTCAGGATTCTAGTACCTAACTCGCTCGATCCGCCCGTGACGTAAGACACTGCTTTATCCCCTCGTTTAATAGTCTACTATTATAAATCGCTCAACGTGTTTACGTCATACTAAGTAGAGTTACTATGGGGCACAGAAAAGTCCTGGACGGATTTGTAAGGTTACGTATCTTAACTTTTACTTGTAGGTATATAATGTTGCATTTTAAACTAATGATATTGAAGGGACGGTTTCTACAGAAAAATGTATCTATAAAATGTCCTTGTTATATTATCAAAATCTCGAGAAAATTGATTAAAGGCTGCTCGACGAAATTTTAGAGAACTAGTTTAATATACGATGCCACAGATTACTAAAAAGTTAGTGCAATACCACGCCCTATCAATGCCCTGGCTAGGTCAATGCACCAACCAGTCAACAGAGCGCGTATCGTGCGTACGGGCGGTATGCACCTAAATGTTAGACACAAAAACTTTAAAATAAAGTTTTTTGGATTAACCTAAAAACAATATTTATTTATTATTTGTGGTCTTATAAATATACTGTCATTAATTGTACTTTAAATTGCAACACCTTATATTTCATAACACAGCGTAGTACTGCCCCCTACTAGATGGAAAGACGACCTAAAGGTTGCTGGGAGCCGTTTGGTGCATACACACAAGACCGCGCATTAAAACGTATAATTTCTACATCTATTTCCAAGCGAGATCTGTTTATTTAAGGCTTGCTAACTATCTGATACACAGTAACTAAGTCATTAACATTCTTTTCACAACCTTTTTCATTCTCATCTTCATCATTTTGTTTCGTATTTTGATCAAAATCTTCGTCTAAATCATCTATACTTGCTTCTTCAGTATCATCAACACTGGTTCGGTCATCTTCGTCAGAAATTAGCTCAATATCATCCATTTTGGTTATATCGATATTTTTATCATTAGCTTCATCGATACTTCGACTATATTCTAAATATTCCTTATCTTCATCTAAATATTCCTCTTCAATACTCGAAATTTCATCTAATCCTTCTATTATAGTTTTATTCTCGTCTAAATATTCCTCTTCAATACTCGTAACATCATCTAATCCTTCTATTATGGTTTTATTCTCTGCATCTTGATCAAAATCGTTTAATTTAATATCATTTTTATCAATAATAGTTTTGCTACACATCTCTTCATCTGTACTTTGACTATTAACATCGTCATCCAAATATTCTTCCTCTATATCCGGTTCTTTGTCTGAAAATCCTTTTCCACTCTCATTTGCATTATATTGTTTCAAATATATCAATTTTATCTCTGCAATTTGATTTTCCTTTGTCGTATTCTCCATTTCTTCTCCATCTGATAAACTTTCACTTTCTTCATCTAAATATTCTTCTTCAATATGATTATTATTCTCATACTCATCTAGAGATTGTATATTAGTGTCAGAGATTGTACCTTCCGAATGCTCAGAAATTAAACTTATTACGGCTTTCGGTGACTCGAGCGATTTAGGCTTTTTAGTTAGTGTCGGTAGTTTAAGTGGAGCTACTCCTGTAACTTCGCTGTTATTAATAAGTGTTATACTGAGATCATTGTTTTTTAAAAGGTGTTCAGTCTTTTTGCCGACTTTATTAGAACAGTCAAAATCTTCTTTTATTGGTTCAGGATTTATAAGTAATACTTTTAAATCGTTTATATGTACAATCTGCTGATCAGCATTATTCTTAGTATCAATAGTTCTATTCTTAGTGTTTTTATTTCTTATATTTTCATTCTGGTGTTTATCATTATTAGATTCTTCAGTATGTTTAGAATGCGTCTTTTTTGTATACGTTTTTGGATTAGACTCTTTTAAACAAGTTGGGTAAGTCAGTTGTTTAGTTTCTAACGCATCTTTCGGTAATACTTTTCTTTCACTTATTCCAGCCATTTTTAAATGTATATTTCTAGTGTAATCTTTCAGTGGTTTAACTAATGGTTTAAAATTTTTAACTATTGGTTTTTTCTCTTTAGGATTTATTTTTAGCAGCTCATTTTGCACTTTATCTGCGGTATCTATGAGTCTTACGGATATAATATTGCCAATTTTGATTGTGTCTACGTTAATAATATTTTTATCGTTTATCAACGCCTCCGCATCTTTCGAAATATCGATTTTACTTTCACTTGTATTCAAATTAACATCACCATTATCAATGACGTCGTCAATCACATTTTTCTCAGTCAATTTTGTATTCACACCTGTAGCATCATTAGACGAGTCATCGTCTATTAAAATAGTCTCATTTTTCAATTCAAGAGGATCGCTTTTAGATATTATCTCTATTTCATCTTCAACGTCGATTATATCACTATCAAAATCCTCCGGTTTGAAGTTATGTTTTTTAAAGTTGTCTAGTTTAGACCAGATTTTCACTTCATTAGATATATTAGTAGGTGTTTGTATCAGTCTTACGTCTAGAATATATTCGCTTTGTGTTTCAAGTTTTTTTAGAATACTTTTATCTGTGGATTCAGAAGATTTATCAGCGTTTTTTTCGTTTAGATCACGAAGTTTTTTTTTATTAAATGTTTTTTTATCATGTTCTGGCAACTTAGCCGTTTCGCTAGCTGTTTTTTGTTTATTATTGCTACTAGTTTTATTCCATATATTCTGTTTTAAATCTGTATCTTTGTCCGCTCTCTTAGTATGTTCAGTTTCATCGCATTTTAAGTATGCATCATTTGGAATGTTATTACTGGAGTCTGTAATCTCAAAATCGTCACTTAATTTATGTTTAATCTCAATAGCATTAGTATTATTATGTACGTCTACATATGGATTCGATTTCCCAATAGGTATGTCGATGCTTTCCAGATTTCGTAATAAGTCATCTTCATTTACGCTAATATCAGAACATGATGAACTTAGACTCCTAGGCTTTGAAATATCGGATTCATCAGCGCTAAGTTTTATGTCATCAAGAACCTTATCGCTAATAACAAGACTATCATCAGTTTCACAGTGTTTTTTATTATCATTATTAACCTTTTCTTCATTAATACTCATGTATTGGTCATTCAAGAGCACTCTGTTTTTGATATTGCCTAGAATTCTTTCCAGTTTAGCAATTTTCTTAGCTTTACCTTTAATTTCGTCTACAGTGCCTGTTCTTTTCAAATTTGTGTCGATTGTCGATGAGTTATTAGCAATATTTCGTGTGTGTTTAATATCTTGTGCTTCGGCAATTGCTTGAGCTGTTTTGATGAGATAAACGGTTCCTGGAACAATTCAACAGACAATATGAATAAGTCAATGGTGCCGATCTTAAATTACGATTCCCTGGGAAACTAAGAATACCTCCGTGAAGCTGTGGGCGAATAGCCGGCTGACACGCAGGAGGTTGCGGGTTGGATCCCGTCGTCAAATTTTTGCATGATCTACAGATATTTCTTTCTTAACAAAAAAATATAAGTATTTATTGTATCAGTTATCTATGTGAATTGTCCAGCATAGGTGAAACAAGTTTATGGCCCACCTTAATATTATACTCGCGACGTTATAATAGGTCCGATTTGACGTCTATCATTTTTCTAACCGTGATAACTTTGAACGAACGTCTACACAAGAAGTCGAAAAATCAACCATGAAATGCCTAATAATTAATAGGTTGGGGGAAAAAGTCTTTTCGCATTATAGAATGTATGAACTTGTAATAAAATCTCTTTGGCTATACTATTTGTATCTAGCTGGTTTTGGTATCATTCAAAGTTTAAATTTCAAAGAAGATAATTCCAAATTCAAATTAGGAAAACGTATGATTTTTATTTGTTTTTCGTACTGTAAAGACGAGTGAATCTAATGAACAAATTCGATACATTTTAAAATTTTACTACAAAAAAGGTAAAAATGCAACGCAAGCCGCGAAAAAAATTTGCGATGTTTATGGACCTAGTGCAGTGTCTGTGAGAGTAGCACAAATTTGGTTTAAGCGATTTCAATTCGGAAATTTTTATGTCAAAGATGCACGTCGCTCTGGTCGCCTTATTACGGATAAAATTGATGCCATTTTTGAAAAAGTGGAGCAAGATCGGCATATCAGTAGTTACGACGTAGCTGAAGAACTGGGAATTGACCACAAAACAGTTTAGGTGCATTTGAAAAAAACTGGGTACACAAAAAAGCTCAATATTTGTGTACTCCACGAGCTCACTGAAAGAAACCTAATGAACCGTGTACTCATTTGTGATTCTTTATTACGACGTAATGAATCCGAACCATTTTTGAAGAAACTGATAACTGGTGATGAAAAGTGGATCACGTACGACAAGAACGTGCGAAAAAAGTCGTGGTCAAAGGCCGGACAGGCTTCACTGACTGTGGCGCAACCCGGGTTAACTCGCAACAAGGTGATGCTGTGTGTGTGGTGGGATTGGAAGGGCATTATTCATTATGAGCTGTTACCACCAGGCAGGACCATCGATTCTGAACTCTACTGCGAACAACTGATGAGATTAAAACAAGAAGTTGAGAGAAAGCGGCCGGAATTAATCAACAGAAGGGGTGTGGTTTTTCATCATGATAACGCTAGACCTCACACATATTTAGCCACTCAGCAAAAATTAAGAGAGTTTGGCTGGGAGGTGTTAATGCATCCGCCGTATAGTCCTGACCTTGTACCTTCAGATTTCCACCTGTTTCGGTCTCTTCAGAAGTATTTAGGCAGTGTCAGGTTAACATCACGAGAGGACTGCCAAAACTACTTGTCGCGGTATTTTGATCAGAAGCCCCAAAATTTCTATAGCAATGGGATCATGTCCCTACCTACAAGATGGCAAAAAGTTATCGAACAAAATGGTACCTACATACTTTAGTTAAATGTAAATAAACTATATTAAAAAATGTTTTGAATTTTCTTAAAAAATGCGAAGAAACTTTTCCCCCAACCTAATATTAAGATACCTAACGCTATTCCAATGTTGTATCATTGGTTTCAATGCCATAGAGTAGCGATCATTTTAAGCACTCGTGAACCAAACAAAATCGATTATTACAAAAAATTTAAACATTTTACTAAACTTTAAATTTATTAAAACAGATTTTTTTTAATGTTTTATACATGTCATAAGAATCTACCACCAGATGTTGATGCACCCAACATATATATCAATGAGGAGTTTTCATCATTATTTTATCAATGCAATAAAGAATTTATAGAAATCTAATTCAATCTACTTATTGTCAATATTTTCTTGAATGAAAAACCATATAAAAAGTTAAATTAAACGATAACAAACACTTAGTACAATTACTTAATCAGAATGTCTAAAGAATGTCTTATTTTTTATTTCTACTCTAGTTCCCATCTCTACTCTCTTGTATTCTACAACGTCAAATCGGGCCTATGAGATCGTCGGGAGTTTAAGTGGTAAGCATCACCTGTAACAAAGTATTGCCTTGTAAGTCACGCATCTTAGGAGCGCGCCCTACGACGCGGTGCTCTGCGTTCATCAACTTAGTGTATACAGGTGTAAAGCCTCATGTGCCAGTAATTTCACCGACAACCGTACCCTTCAAACCGAAACAGCAACGCTGCTTGGTGGCAGAAATAGTTATGGTGGTAGTACATGCCCGGGCAAGCCCTTTCAAGGAACTCTACTAAAAAAACTCTAAAATCAATTGAGAGTAGAGCCAAGAAGCTCATAGGCAACAATGAGCTAGTAAACAAGGCTCCTCAGCCTGGAGCATCGACGAAAGGTTGCTTTTTTATCGAGTACATTTCGGGAAGTGTGCGGCGGAACTTTTCAACCTGATCCCACCATCTCCATTCTATCAACGGACAACCAGACGCTCAGCGATGCGCCACCGCTATATGGTAGAAATACATCCCATTCGCACAAAGTGGTTCTCTTCGACCTTTATTATGCGCATCGCCAAAGAGCCTGGAACGCCTCGCCAGAGTCTGTGTTTCCTGATAGCTACAGCCTGGGTATCTTTAAGTCGCGAGTGAATAGGTTTCTTCTAGGCAAGCGTGTACCATCGTAGACTGCATCATCGCTTACCATCAGGCGAGATCGTGGTCAAACGCAAGCCTATAATGTATATAAAAAAAACTACTAAGTAATAATAAAAAATATGGGCAACACTAAAAAAATTAAACACTGTTTAAAAAGTTTCTTTACATAAATAAGTAAGGATTTTTTTAAACACGCATTAAACAGCTGTTTAACTTTTTTGTGGTAAGAAGGCATACCTTTAAACTCATCTGATGGATCCTCCCACCACACAGGACTGGGACAGGTGAGGATCTCCATCAGATCCTCATCGCTGAGGCTATCCTCATCCATCCTCATCAGATCATCCCCCGTCATCTCCATCAAGCTCTTGTGCGGAGGGGAGATCAGTTCGTACTTGATGATGTCTGGAGTTAAAGAGCGGGGTGGTGTGTGGACTTTTAAATCTAGTGTTGGTGATGATATCGAGTCTTCGTATGCTAGACCTGGAATTTATAAAGTTTGGAATAGTTTTAGCAGTTACTTAACCCATTCACTGCGGCGATCAAAATTACACTTATTAGCCAAGTGCGGGACGATTTTCGTCGCGAACGCCGATGGGCGTTCTCCGCATCTGATAAGGATAATATACAATGCCGAGCAGCGTTTTCAGCACTGTTTAAAGAAATTGATAATTTTTACGCTAAAATCATAGAAAAACTACAAATACGCCAAACGTGTGGTACATTCACGATCGTATTTGGTGTAAAAAATAAATTAACATCAATTAGGATTTTTTGTGAAGTTTTTGTTATTTAATAGTTGGATTGTGAAAATTTGGAGAATATGGCGACAAATGTTAAATAAATTGTTTTAATTAAATAATTCTACTTCACTTTTAAACTACAGTCTCGTATATTTTAGTTTCAAATGATAAGAATGGCTAAATTATCAGTATAAATTAATATCAGAGGTAGCAAACCTTTTTAACTTTTAAAACTACTATTATTTATTTTACAAACCTTATTTTTATAGACATCTTTGTTATCCTGAAAATTAGTATCAAAATGAACTTTGTTGAAAGAATTGATGCAATTAGTCGACATTATAGAGAATGGACAAGTTTTACCTTGTAAAAATTTTAACTCTGTAAAAATTTCTCTAATTTATATAAAAATAAGTAATTTAATTCATTGTTATTAATTTATTTATTTCCAAAAACGTTAAATATTCATTTGACTGAAAACAATAACAGTTTACTAATAAATGTGTATTAATAAGCTAATATCCCATTATTTATTTTAAATACACTGCACATAATAATAGTAACTCTTATTAAAATCAACTATATAAATTTAAACGAACAATGACAAACATAAGCTTTGATCAGATCAACATAAGAATGGGTACAGTCAAACGCAGGTAACGCTTTATACTTGCAATGCACTTTACCGAACGTTATAGATTGTAATACATATTTCAAATATTATACTTGGTTAATAAAATAATAAATCATCATCAATATCTGTGAAAAGGTCGAAAACATTTAAGACAAACCTGGCGATCTTGGCTAATCAGGACAGTAATAAATAGTGTCTACTCTGTTATTTATGAGACAATACCTACATGTCTTTTTTTTTGGTGCGTTGAGATGGACCACGTGGCAAAACTAAAGGCAAATGAATTTTATTAACTTAAGACGTAATAATAAAAACCTCTATTATAGAAAAATAATATTAACTAAATATATTTAGGAAATATTGCAAAAAAATAATAGGAATCAAAG
Source organism: Philereme vetulata (assembly GCA_918857605.2). Classification (NCBI taxonomy): domain Eukaryota; kingdom Metazoa; phylum Arthropoda; class Insecta; order Lepidoptera; family Geometridae; genus Philereme; species Philereme vetulata. The sequence continues at coordinate 5,101,775 of OU975427.1, read as the reverse complement.
GTTGTTAAACCCTGGAAAACGCCGTTAGGCGTCTTCCGCACCTAGGAAGGAATTCGCAATTTTTAAAAAAAGTTAAAATTTCAGAAACTGCGAGCAGTACCTTTTGTATTGTTGTATTTAAAAAAAATGTGTATAATATTGCAAGTATAATTTTTTGTGACTTGTTTTTGCCAAGATATAAGCATTTAAAAAAAACGCCGACAGGCGTATTTCGCACCTGAATATGAAATCAAAAAACGCCGAAAGGTGTCCGCCGCAGCGAATGGGTTAAATCATCTTTTATGGATGTAAAAGCCCATGATGGATATGATGATAATGATGATGATAGAGAAACACCCAGAACCAGAACAAATATTTGTATTGGGATTTGAACTTATTGCGATTATTTTTTTTTTTTATAAATTGTTTCTGTGATATTAGGATTAGGTATATACTTTTTTTTGTTATGATTTATTTAGGTAAGATGACAGTGCCCTTTTACAGCAGCTACGATTTGTCATTTTTTATTGCATATCTTGACATTCCTTATATTTTTTATTGCATATCTTGACATTCCTTATATTTTATTCAATGTCTAATGCAATTCAATGTTATTAATAAATTAAATTATTGTTACTTGACAATACCCCTCTACAGCAGCTATAATCTTATGTACCTACATAGTTAATAGTCAGTATTCTTAAGCTTATATATAAATAGGTATATATGAAATGGTTGTCTGTTCCTCTGCTTAGATAAAGGCATGTAATTAAGTAAGTACTATTATTGACGTAACCAAGTGTTCCATTGTGTCCCTATGATTATGAGTATGAACCCGCAACCTCCTGCATCTCAGTCAGCTGTTCATCCACTAAGCCACAGCGGTCCTCAGTTTATCAATAGTGGTTTTTTCTTGTGGATCAAATAAATGTTTTACTTTTTTTCTATTCTGTTACCACAAACTATTTATAAAAAGATGATGCAAATTTACAAATGGATTGATAATAATAAGAATTATAATTAAAAAAAAAAGCCTTTAACGCCTTTAAGACCCTTTAACCGCCCACACCGACGTTGCCCCTTACACTGGCTTCTATTGGCGGCATTTATGTGGGCCCGTTTAGTGGGCGGCTAGTCACCTCCAGCCTCAATCATTCTTGATATTGCGGAATTGGCAGGTGCCGTATCTCATCTCTCCCATAGCCCAGCATCCATTCCATTAGCATTGCTCTGACAATAACCTGCACTCATAATCTATTATTGCAATAGTTTAACCATCTGTCCCACCTCCATCTTGCAATATATGAATTTTATAGATACTTAAGACCAATGAAAACAGGCCTATTTCTCGTTGGCTCCGGCCCCGGTAATGCCTACGTTAAAGGTCCAGGCTTAGTGCCTGTGTTGTAAAATAAATACTTGGAATAATAATAAATATTGCTGGGTATTTCACACAGCGCTATCTAGCCCCAAACTAAGCAGAGCTTGTTTTATGGGAACCAGATAACTGATAGAATACCTACTTCTATATATTTTTTTTTTTGTAAATACATACTTATAATATGTAGAAAAACATCAAGACCCGGAACCGGAAGAAAATATCTGTAGATCATGCAAACATTTGTTCCGCGGCTGGAATCGAACCCGCTACCTCCTGCGTCTCAGCTGGCTATTCGCCCACAGCGCCACGGAGGTCGTCAATAATCTAATCTAAACTAATATTACAACGTCAAGTTTGTCAGTTTGTTTGTTTGGAGTGTGCGTTTGGTGTGAGAGCCCACATATTAAAAATACTTGAAAATGTTCTTAGTGAACATTTTAATAGAAATGTAACAGTTGAAATGAGATTTTGTGAGTTACGGGCTGAAGCGCTGGGCTCTCAATCCTCACATATTGGACTGAGAGCCCCCCTGTAAACTAGCTTTACTAGTGGTTCGTCACATACTGAGATCTCGCGAGACTCCCACAAAACAAAAACTAACTTGACCTACAGTTTTATTCAAACTACGGGAGTTCATGTTAATTGATTCCAATTTTAGGGGTGGAAATTGCAGTCATTCTGGATTTAGGACATTTCCCTATATTTGTGTCACTATACCCACCGCTGTGGTACTGTGTACAAGTGGTACCACTGGTGTACGCTGTGAATTTCGTCAAAGTCCAGTTTTTATTATGGCTAATAACTCAAAAACTAAAAATAAAAACGGGATCGAATTGTACTAATGAAGTCCTTTCATTAGACGTCCCATTTGACTTAGTAGTCTCATTTTGATCAACCCCCGACATTTTTAGCTCATTTAGTCACACCAGGATTGTGCCAACACTACCTAACTATATATCAAATTTCACGATGATCAGATCAACGCTTCGAAAGGTATCCCCGGACAAACAAACATACATACATACATACATATATACAAACATACAACGCCGATTTGCCCCAGTTGATTTGGAGATCTCGCTTCGCTATGATCAACTATGCACATTACAGAAAGTCTATGTCTAAGTAAATCTCAAACTTGGATGTAGAGTATAATCTCCTGACCTATTGTTCTGGTTCTGAAAATTCTTTATAATAATGAATTTAAAATATGTATTTCTACTATAGTCAATACTTTATTTTGATTTAAATCCATGCAAAGTCAGGGCAAGACAGCTGGTTATTTACAACTTTGCATCAGGGTTTTTTTATTGATAACTAGCTTCCGCTTGCGGCTTCACACGCGTTGTTTATCAACCAAAAGTAGCCTTTGTTTGAATCCAGTTCATAATCTATCAAAACACCAAATTTCATAGAAATCGGTTCAGCCATTGCTACGTGATTGAGTAATAAACAAATAGATAAACAAACATCAAAACATTCACATTTATATTACTTAGAATGATTGTAAAGTGCTTGGTTACTACCTCATCTAATGCTAAGATACTTGCCTAGAAAGAACCTATTCCCTCTGGACTAGAAGACGCCTAGGTAAAATTAACCATACATAATTAAATTCAATTTTAAATTTCATATAAAATAAGTACCTTTATGGGGAGTTCCCCTTTTCCTCTTATTAGTTGCGACAACAACTTTCAACACATGTTTAGGTTTCAAAACAATCTTCTCCATCCGAGCCTTCCTTTTCAATTTATTCGGATAATATTCTCCATCATTGTCCAAATTCTCAAAACGGTTTATTGTTCTCGTTGGTAACTTCTTTTTAGCCAGACTCCTTGGTTTGTTCTTTTTGCGACCTTTTTTACTGGCTATAGAAGGTTCTAGAAGTTTCTTGAGTGTATTCATGGTAGTTTCCAAATCTCGTCTCTTTTTCCATCTTGTGACGGCTGTGTTGCTTGTGTTGACTGTATTTGGTAATTTTGCAGCCATTTTTATCTGGAAAATGCAATAATTATAACATTAATTGCTGACCATGTTGCTCTTATGGGAGAAATAGATGAAAATTTAAACTTTTGAACTTTTAAAGTTATTCTCACACAGATAGATTCAATATCATTTAACATAATTAGGTAAATATGATGAGACAATAGTATTTTTATTGCAAATAACATAGATTTCATTTGAATTGTTCTAAAAATGCATTGCTTGCTAGCCTCAGGGAAAATAGCAACGCCACCTATTGAATTTTTAATGTTGAACTATTTAAATCTTAATTAGCTAATTATTTCGCCAGGTTTATTTCAGCTTGAATGATTATTCAATGGGAATTTATTGAATGTATTCATCATTTTATGCAAGCATTTTACTAGAGTAGTTCTTTACCAGCTTCTCAAGGTTCTAACCAATAGAACCTTACAAATTGAGGTAAACAATTTGCCGCTAGATGGCGCTATTTGCAATTTTTAAAACGGAAGGTTGTTTGGAAAAACATTACCTATGACTTAGTTTATTTTCGGAGTTTTCGCTGTTTATAGCTGAAAGCATCGGAATATATATACAAGTGCATAAAATATTAACTTCCATGTGTACAGGTTGTTCTTGTCCAGTCCTATTGACTCAGTCCATCTCTGTCTTACATGAAGAAAAACAGATTATTCTGTGTAGATTATATAAATCTAGGCCCAGTCTACCTAGTAATAGCGCAAATGTACTAAAACCAGACGCATACCACTGTAGTAAAAGGTTGCTAAATGACTAATCTAGCATATAAATATCTAATCTAGTTCTAGAACACCTACGGATGCAACCACCTTACCTGTATTGACGATGCTGGGTACTAACTCTCGAAGTCTTTAAGTACAACCATGTACGTAACCAAAACCAATTCGATAACTTCTTTGGTTTTATTCATCAATTCAAATTAAAAATTATGATTATTTACGTTCTCCAAATCCAAAAGTGTTCGACCAAAGTCGCGCAAATCGAAATCGTAATGAATAGTGATGTTCTATGCTGGCGTTTATAACTCAATGCATGCCATTGGGTGCAAAAATTATCGAACAATCGAATGAGTCGTTTTTTGAAGTTTATAACACCGCTAAACTACACAATAAAAACGGATTTTGTACACGTGTATTTTAATACCACAAACTAAAAATGGAATCGAAATTTTGACTCGATTTACGTATGGCATAGGTAAAAACGTCGCGTACCTACTTGTTAAAAATAAAAATAAGTTGAGAATAAAAAAGTTTACATAGCACGTGTAAGGACCTATCAGATAAACTTTGCCGAACACAAATTACTATAGTCGACCCATTTGGACCATCACGATCACAACACAAATGTCATAATACGATATTCAATTCGGTCTTATAAAGTCTATCGTATAAGATAGTAATAAGTATTATGTCAGTAATAGTTTGTAGTAGTAGGTAAGTATCAGTGTATATTGTTTGTGTTCAGTAAATAGTTATACATAGATAGAAGTACGTAGATAGATGTACTACGTAGGTACATGCATACAACTTTATTAGTGTAGTAGTGATGTCCTAATAGGTAGATTTAAACCCTGATTTTGCCAGGCTATAGTTTTTAATATAATAACAACAATTATTAGGTTGGAGCTTGTGTGAGTTTAACATTAGTATTTAGTTCCTTCCTACACATAATTATTTATAGAATTTATGAAGCCAATTCATGGACTTTCCAGATCTTGGTATAAATTCTATCATGGCTATAATTTTTTTTAAGTTTCTGATGATTCTGGGTTGCTACTATATAGTCGTTACTATCAGTGTCAGTTAATATCAAAACATTGTAATCGTTGGTTTTCTAGCGTCGAGGAGTAGATCCAGCGTCGAGGACTTTGTGGTAATATTAGCGCGTCGTATGTACGATCGCGCCGACAATTGCCGCTACGCTCACCTCAATGCCATCGCTTCGCTGCACGCACTTCCACCTGACATTCGAACTCCCTGGCGTCCATTACCGCGGGAGCTTATGTGCTCACCATCCTCTCCATAGCGTATACCACAAGAGGACCAACGTTAGCCAAGACATTGCCCACGTAACGTCTGAGAGGCAAAACTGCAATTCAGGATGGCACCCGGATATCACCCCGTGACTCAGAGATAGTCGTCTCTGACGTTGAAGTCAGGGTTAAGCACGAAAGTCCGACCCTTACCCACACTTTCCAAACAAAAATGATCGAAGTGTTGAAGACCCATGATGAATCGTTGGTCACCAAAAGAAATATCAGGCAGCAGTGTCTCCATATACACGGTAATTACCGTAGATCCACCGTAATCTGGTCTTTCTCCACTGTCAAGGTAAAAATGACTTACCGTGTCATAAATCACCGTATTAATATTATAACTACGTTTTTGTAAATATTTCACCATGTACCTACTGCGTAAAACGAATCTCAGTAAGTTAACTCAATAAATTTTGTAATGGCAGGCAGCACTGCTCCTAGTTGCCGGGAATCCCCCAATATCGAAAAATCTATCTCCACTCACACATACGTAAAACTAACATCAAAGCATGGCAAATTGCGCCCTGAATTGTGTATGTATGTTGGCATTGGCTAATGGAAGGCTATCCACATTAACGGATTTATTTAACATTTTGCCACGCATATCCACTAGAAAAACACAAATATTGTATGCTAATGTAATAATACATGCTGTATTTGAAAAACGATGATGTATTTTGGCACAGGGTTGGTTATTTTAACTGTTTTTATTGATTTGGTTTGGACATAACTATTAATATTGTACTATTCTACTTTTTCTGATTTTAGTGTTAAAGGATGTAGACGGAAGTAACAAATTGTAGGAACTTCCGAAATTTATGCTGGGTGTGTTTTTTTATCATTCCTTTTACGGAATTAATTATAATTATAAAAAATATTCTGTTTGATTTGGTTCACGATCTTATTTTCCTTAAAAAAATTACACTGTACACTTTTAGCGGATTCACCGCAATTTTGTCTAAAAACTCCGTATTTTTTACCATTGTAACACGGTAACTCTCGATTTTCATAATATGGAGTGGAGACACTGTCTGTCAGACAGTCACTGTCAGTTCATCAGTTTTTTGTTTTGTATTTGTTTTTCTCGTTTTTCTTTGTTTTATTTAGTTTCTGATAAAACCATATTTATCCCTCCGTCCATGATGAAGAGCAACATAAAAAAAGTACACCACTGTGTGATATGTAAAAAAACATTCACGTCCATTTACAAGTTGAAATCTCACCTATTCTACCACAAGGTTGTACCAGCTAGATTTAAGTGTACTCTTTGTACAAAAGAATATTTCAGGAAAGATGAGTATACCAAGCACATGGCCGCGCACAAGAATCAGCAAAAGCTTCATATCTGTGACCACTGCGGTCGGGGTTTCGTTGATAAACGGAACTTGATCAATCATCTGTACATTCATGACGATCTCCACATCCCTAGTAAGAGATACCATTGCATCGCCTGTGACGTCAGCTACTGCGAAGAAAGACTGCTCAAATACCACATAAGAAAACACCACATGAATTTGGACACAATTTCTCCTATTTACACGAAGAAAAACGTTAATGAGTCTTGGGTCGAGTCCGCTATGGATACAGAAAACTGCGTTCAGATCACGAAAGTTAAAAATAATATGCTGAGTATTAAGAAATGTAAAATTAAAACGAAGATCGAGAAATCTGACCCGTACTCAATGCATGCTAAGAATAACAACAATATATTGAAACAGGAGTTTGATAATAACAAATATGCCTTGCAACACTATTTGTCCTCTGTATTTGCTTCAAAGGCTAATCTGTACTCGAAAGCAATCTGCGATTACTGCAATAAAGAGATGCTGAAAAAGAGTTTGATCGTACATATTCGAGAGCGGCATATGAAAATAAGGAGGTTTCATTGTCTTGTCTGTAAGATGAGCTTTAATAGGCAATATCATCTATCAGATCACAAATGTGGGAGAGTACGAAGAACAAAAAATAATCAGATAATGGTGACAAACAATAGGACAAGAAAATAAAAACTTTATTGTGCTCAAACTCAACTTAAAAACAGATATTAAGGGTACAACGATTACTAAATGTTTTGACGGTTAATTTGTATAATTTGACAGCTCTCTTAAACATATTCAGACACTAAATACGACTAGGCATTGTGCAGGTCACCCTAGGTTAAAGTATATTACATTTCATTTAAATTTATTATCCTTTGAGTTATGAGTTTAGTTGAATTTGATGTATATTAAAAAACAATCATGGTTATTCCTTTAATAACAATAAATATTCACAAGATAGATATTAGATAGATAGATATTAGATAGATAGAGATATTTGAGTATCCCGATATTTCGGTAAAGTTGCATGCCACAATCACGAATAAACTTAAACTATTTTAGTGAAAAATCCTAGTATATTTATACAATATTATAATACAAAATACATTCAAGAACTTTTGTATGTAGGTATTTATTCAATGTTACTTCCTAACATAAAAATCTATATCTCAAAAAAACAATTTTCTATCACACTAAGTGTGAGTGACTTATCTAGATGGTTAAATTATATTGAAATTGTTAAAAAGATAGTTTTTTTCTTGTTACATATAAGTTTATTTACATCAGTTACTGGACTATAAAAAGCATTTAGGATCCAGACTTATTGCTCTTTTTCTGTTGTTTTAATTCGTTGACCTGTTGTAGCAGTTTGTCTGGGACAGGAGTTATTTTTAACTGCTTGTGTATGGAAACTATTTTAATTCACTTGTATTATTATTAAGAATATGAGCTTTAGCACATACCATTTTATATCCACTCTGATGAAGGTGCACTAATTGAACCAAAACATTGGTTGGAATACCGATAAAATGTTATGTGGCAAATCCCAAAATAATCCTAAAATATTTTGAGATTTCTTTTATATACCTAACTTCGATTGACCACTAGCAGTTTTGTTAGTGGGTTAGCATGTTTTTTAACTGACTTCAAAAAAGGAGGAGGTTCTCATTTGGACTGTATTATTATTTTTTTGTTACGAGTACCTCAGAACTTTCGACTAGGTGAACCGATTTTGATGATTCTTTTTTTATTTGAAAGCTGGTGCTTCCCGTGTGGTCCCATTTCCATTTGGTCCAGTTCTGACAATGGCATCGATGTGAAAACCCTATAAATAATTTGTTTAATTTTTATGTTATGCTATGTTTGTTAGCTTAGAACAACGTTATAATATCAACTGATTTTGAAAATTCTTTTATTATTTGAAAGAATATACTTTTAGATTGGTCCCATAGTAATTTCATCGAAATCGGTTCAGTAGTTTGTTTTTCTGTTATCTGAAGTCAGTTATATTTTTGTTAAAAAGTTACTTGTTTTTACTGATACAAGACAATGGTGGCGATTTTGTTGTTTAGTCTAACTAAAATTGTGTAACATACGAACGATCTTATTTTGTTCACGCTAAAGATCAAATAAGAATGACATTTCTCAAATCAAGTATTTTTACTAAGACGGCGTGTGTTTGCGGGGCTAGTTATAATCAGTAATTAAAACTAGCCTAAAAACACGCCATCTTAGTAAAAAATACTTAATTTGAGAAATGTCACTTTAAATGTCATTCTATTATGATCTTTAACGTAAACAAAATAAGACCGTTCGTATTTTACACAATTTAGTTAGTCAACGTAAACAACAGAATCGCCACCAATGGCATGTTTAATTTAAAGAATAAGAAATGTAATTCTTTTGATTTTGGTTGAATCATAAGACTGAATTATAAACGGTGCCTTTTCTAAATAGTTGTAAGTTATGTTAAGTTAGATAAGCATGTTACTTGTTAGGTATTTCATGTATATTGTAAAATTAGATGTAGGTAGACCTGGAGAGGAGCGAAGATGAGTGAAATCAATGAATAGTAACGCCAAGTGCGTTGTACACACGGCTACGCATCAAGTTATACATTTCCAGTATAAGCTGACCTCTCATTCTATGAAAAGCCTACACAATGCGAGGTCAGCTTATACTGGAAATGTAGATAGATAACTCTTTATTGAATTACCACACAAACAGAAATAATAAAAAAAATAAGTACTGGGTTACAATAAATAAGGCAATACAATGGGCGGCCTTATCGCTAAAAGCGATCTCTTCCAGGCAACCTTTGGATGGAACGAAATTTTTAAAAATTACGGAGTGCGGTGTACTTTAGCGGATACATTACATTTACACATAATATATTCTAAGATATAATAATAATATGAAGTTTTAATCCTAATACTTAATATACTTATAAAATAGACTAATATATAGGTATATACATATAGCAAACTATACTAACAGATAAAATAAGTACATAAATAGTAAATAAATAACGCTAGGAAGATGACATCGTCAGGTAATGATGTTTCACCTTCAATTTGAAGACGTGTAAGGACGATGACCGTCTTACTTCTTCGGGCAGAGCATTCCACAGCTGAACAGCCTGGACAGTAAAAGAAGCGCTGTAAAAGGAAGTGCTGTGCGAAGGAGTTCTGAGTATCAAGTTTTCTGATGACCTAAGAGTATAGTTATTTGAAGAATGGAGAAATTCAAATCTATCTTTCAGATAGTGAGGAGAGAAGGGATTGAAAAGAATAGAATAGAGAAGAGAAAGGATATGCGTATTCCGACGAAGACGAATCAGAAGCCATTTAAGCTTTGAACGGAAGGGAGACACATGATCATATTTACGGAGGCCAAATATAAATCTAATACAAAAATTTTGTAAACGCTCGAGCTTGTTAAGCTGTTCCTCAGTGAGGTCCAGATAACAAGCATCAATGTATAGCTTGAGGTGTGTACCTATACATAACTGGAAAATAACAAGAATCGTAAGATAAGTAAGTAATTTTAGAGATAGTTAACTTATACAGCATAATATTTATTATGCTGTATAACTGGAAAATTATAGCTTGATGTGTTGCCGTGTGTACGATTTTGACATGATTCTAATGGCTGAATTTATACATCTTTCCTCTCCGGTTTAATGGAAACCAGCCCATGTTCTGTTTTTAATAAGCACCTGTGCCTTAACTATTTTAGACATGCACATTTTATACAATGTCATTTTTTTTATTATAAATTTGAATTAAAATTTAAGATTAAAAAAAAATGGCAAATTTTAGGTGATATCAAATTATATTTTTAAAATATTAGAACTTAAATAGTATATATATCAGTAGGTGTTGGTTTCATAAAAATAAGTACATGCCTATGTAGTGATTTTATTAATTGTATCAAGGTAATTTACAAAAAATAAAAGTCAGGTAGGTGCGTAGAGTAAAGACCGTCTATTCTAAAACTGACCGCTCTCTACCGCATTTTGAAGTTGACGCACAGCAAATCAAGTTAAGCGATATAATGTTCAGTTAAAAATTAAATATCGCTCGCTTTGCATTATGGACCTCCATTATTGTAATGTCACAAAAGTCCTATCCATCCAAAGGTGGGAAGAAATCGCTTCTAAGCGATAAGACCGCCCATTGTACTTGTTGCTTTGTGATTTTTTATTTTAAGTCTGTTTCTTTTGAAGTGTACAATAAAGTATTTTCATTCATTCATTCATTCAATCATCACACACGCAACCCCGAATCTAAGATTATTCGTAACCTGGGCAGAAACTTGATGTGTTGCCCCCTCTCCACCAAATGAACAGCCAGGTGAACTATGTAGGTGAACCACGGGCAGGGAGTAGAATAATCGATAGTACCTACAACGTACACAAGGGCGGATCGAGCTTTGGTGGGGTCACATATTCGTGGTCAAGTCACAAGAAGTTATAATTTAATTTTTATAATCAGATACAAGTAAACAGTGGGTATTTTATTAATATACTTACATACTGTACTTAAAAATACCTATATTTTTATATAAAAAAATCAATTTTTCAAATCAAAATATATTATATTCATTAAATATTGAATGTACTTACATAAAATGTATATTGTGACAAAAAATATATAAAACATTGTTGTACTATATTAATTAGTGGTCCACCTAGGTCCTGGACCCAGCCCAGGGGGGGGGGGGTCATGACCCCCTAGATCCGCCCTTGTCTCCATTATTTGAGGGGGGGGGGGGGTGTTAAAATTTGAAGCTATCCAAATCAAATGAACAGCCAGGTGAACTATGTAGGTGTACCACGGGCTGGGTAGTGGCATAATCGATGGAACTTTACGCACGCTTGACTTGGGGAGTAAGCTGGTGAATGCGTTACAAAAAGTGAGAGTGGAAGTTGAGAGGTAGATATAAGTTAGTGAAGATAGAAAGAGAGAGTTGCGTTTCCTATATTACTGTAGGAGCAAGAGAGAGGTGCGCGCGCACATTTTCTTTCTCTCTTCCTCTCATAGCCAGTGCATGAAATATAAGTATTAATATATATGTATATATATACCTAGTCAGGTCATAAATTCTGTCACATGTTTAATATAAAATAATTGAAACAAGTTTATTCATTATGTAACCATTTATATACCAAAATGAACTTAACAAAACATAGATTCTTATGACACTAAAGTTTATTCAAAATGACCTCAGTGATTTTGAATACAGGCCTTTAATCTGCGCGGCCAGTCGTCTATCGCAGCATGAACGAGGTCCATGTCAATATCGGCGGCTGCCTTAATCAAGGATGTCTTGAGTGACTCCAAATTGGGATGAGGCTTTGAGCACGCCTTTTCCTCCAAGTGATGCCATATCTTGTAATCTAACGGATTCAAATCTGGACTGGAGGAGGGCCAGTCTTCGTGCCGGATGAAGTCGATTTCACGCGCCGCCAGCCAGTCTTGTGTGCTCTTCGCTCTATGAGCTGGCGCCGAATCTTGTTGGAATACCCAGTGCCTGTTATTGAACATGGTATGCGAAACAGGTTCCACAAGGTTCGTCAGGACTGTATTTTGATACACAACTGTATTCGTTTTTACACCTTTCTCACAAAAATGTACCTCTGTTAAGCCCCAATAAGAAACTCCCAACCATACCATGAGCGAGGATGGAAAATGACCTCGTTGGACACGCGGAATACGGTTGCTCGCTTCTTCACTACTGTGTGCGTACACCTTATCATTTTGTTTGTTGCAGCTCTCTTCTACGGTAAACATTTTTTCATCCGAAAAAAGAATTTCCCGATATTTTTTTCCCGCGTACCGCTTCAACAAAGCGCGGCATCTCTTCAGTCTCAGGTCCATTAGACGAGCATTCAAACGATGTCCTGTTTTTCTTCGATATGTCCGAAGCCCTAAGTCTTCATTTAACACCCTTTTCACCGTGGTTCTGCTTAACCCCATCTGAAGGGCCAACAGTGTCTGCTTACGTTTGGGATTTCTTTGAATTCGCGCCTTCACAGCTTTTATCATTGCTGGAGTCCTAACAGACCGAGGGCGACCATTTCTTGACCTGTCATCTATATCTATAGATGAATTTGGCGCCCTCAAATTTCCTCCCACTAAATCCGGGGCTGCATACACGGCGAAGATATATTTTCACTTATGTATGACATCGGTGTGTGACGCGCTTTAGGGGGCTTATGATATTATTTTTTATATAGGGCTTTACCCTGCAGTGGGGCACAACAGGCCTATAAATAATTGTTATCAGTGGCGGATTTACCCACAGGCTGAGTGGGCTTGAGCCTAGGGCGGCAGATTTTAGGAGCGGCAAATTTGGGTACCGTTTTTTTTCTGATAAGTATTTTGCAGAAAGAAGTCTATAAGCCATCTTTACGATGACTTTTCCCTCTTCCCTTTCATTGTACATTCAAGCAACGGTGCCACAAACTTCTATATTCTATGGTATAACACCCAGTTCGCGGCTCCCAACCAGTAGCATACTACATTAGGCCGCCTTATCGATTCGCTCAGAAATATAACCAAAAACTATAACTTATCTTGTTGGAATGACGGGCGGCAAAAATTTAACAGCCTATACTCGGGAAATGTGTGAATCCACCACTGATTGTTATAAGTACTATTACCCGTGCGCGATAAGTTGGGACCTGAGCGCGGTGACGTCATATTGGCGTGTTTGTACCGCCCGCAAAAAAGCGAACATAACAAGCAGCCGCCCGCGGCTTCGTCTTTGTTTTTTTAACCTAATTTATTATGTTACTCAGGGAGGACGCTGCTTTTTATCTAATCTGTTTTACACTATTTGAATAAAATAAAAATACAATGGTTAAGTTTATACATTTATTTTATCTATTATTTACATTATCTCATCTTCGTCACTACTTAGTGGATTTATGCCTTCTAGAGGTTGTTCTTCGTCCTCAGTCTCACTATAATCACTTGACGAAAAGTTATCCGATAAATTTACAATTAATTGCGATTCATTCGTCTCTTGTAAGAGGTCATCGTCCCAATACTTATGTCGAAGCCTGTCCACATGGTTAACTTCTTTTTTACAGTCACTCTCACTAATGCTGGTAATTGCATCTCTCGTTAACAAACTATAATAACAAAAAACTGCAACAACAAAACAATAACACAAACGAAAACTAAAAGAATTCTAAAGCGCGTCGTTACGTGACGTAGGCCAGTACGAGACTAAAAACCCTAGTAAAAAATAGTGATGCGAACGGTACAATACGGGCGCCATCGGGGAAGTGCATGGGAAGCGGTCGGGGAGTTGCATTCCTAGCAGGTCCCAAGTTATCGCGTACGAGTAATACTTATACCGATCTTATCTAATCTTCATCCATAACATCCTGTACAAGAGATAATTTTATAGGATGAAAGTTGAATATTAAATTCTTATTAAATCTATATTTTCCATTCTGATACTTTTCAAGAAACGTTTTCTTTTTTGATGTTATAAAATGTTTAGTTCGCTGCTTATTTCTGTCAAGCAAATTGTTTTCCCTCTTGTTTTTATTGCCTAATAAATTTATTACTAAAGATTTTTCTGTTTTGGATATTTTTTTCGAGTTTGGATCCATTTTGCCACAATCTTTGATGCATGCATAGTTCCTTTTGTTATATTTCATGATTCTTGAATAGATAACATCGTTTGTGGCATTCACTATCCTGAAGGCTATATGGTCTGCAGCTATCTGAAATTTAAAGTCAGTTATGTGCATAAATAAATATTGCCGAACATTTCACACAGTGCAATGTGCCCCACACTAACGAGCCAGATAACTGATAGAATAGTTATATACATATTTTTTTGTAAATACATACATAAAATATATATAAAATAACCAGACCCGGAACAATTTTTTTTATGATAATTGTGGGGAAACGTGCTTACGGCCCACCTGATGGTAAGCGGTCACCGTCGCCTATTGACACCGGCAACACCCGGGGTATTGTCGATGCGTTCCCTACACTGTAGAAACCTCTTTACATTTCTCTTGAAGTGTGCCATGTCGTAGCCTAATGGGAAAACCTCAGATGGTAGCTCATTCCACATCTTGCAAGTATAGGGGAGAAAAGATCGCGTGAAGCGTGTGGTGCGCGATACCCAATTGTCGATGATATGTTGATGAGCTTAAGACATTACGTTGTCGAGAAGTGCGGTGGTAAAATCTCGACGACGGGATGAGTTCAAATAGCTCCTCAGAACATTCCTCATTATACATAATATCCGTAGATCATGCAAACATTTGTTCCGCGGCGGAAATCTAATCCGCTACCTCCTGCGTCTCTGCCGGCTATACGCCCAGTGCGCCACGGAGGTCGTCAAATAATAAATGGAGTTTCTGTTGGCATGTTGCTGGTTAGTTCCTCTATTGTTAGTAGTCCGGTTGACGGATCTACCGATACTGAACTATCAATACGCTTTAGTAGCAATAGTTCGGTTTAAATAATAAAACCTAGCGACCTATTATTGATCGAGCGAAGCGAGATCTCGAAATCAACTTTGGCAAATCGGCATTGTATGTATGTATGTTTCTTTGTCCGAGGATAACTTTCGAAGCGTTTATCCGATCATCGTGAAATTTGATACATAGGTAGGTAGTGATGGCACAATTTTGGTGTGACTAAATGAGCTAAAAATGTTGGGGGGTTGTTGAGATATTGGGGTTCAAGAGAGGTAAAAAAAATGAAGATGAGGCTATCAGGTCAAGTGTGACGTCAAATGAAAGGTATTCATTAATACATTTAGACACCGTTTTTATTTTTGTAAATTCTTTATAGTTTTCGAGTTATTAGCCATGATAAAAACTAAACTTTGACAAAATTCACAGTGTACACCAGTGACCCCACAGTGCTGTAATTTGGTATGCGTGTAGCACAAATACCAATATTTGTGGCACAAATATAGGCACAAGTCTGAAATCCAGAATATCTACAATTTGTACCCAAAATAAAAAAATAACCACAGAACATGAACTCTCGTTACCTGTAATTTGAATGAAATTGTAGGTCAAGTAAAGTGGTAATTTTTTTGTGGCACTATTTTGACAGTCGAAGATTAAAAATAATATTTTTCTGTATTAATCGGAGACTCGCGAGATCTCAGTTCGGGGCGAACCACTAGTAAATTATAGGCCAGCGTTTGACCACGATCTCGCCTGATGGTAAGCAATGATGCAGTCTACGATGGATTAGATTCTACGATAGTCTACGATTGGTTTTAGATGGAGTAAGCTTGCCCAGCATTTTCACTTCCCTTATTGTTAGTCAGGCTTAAATTTGTGTGTTTCTAACACATTCGTCGCCCAGTGACCCACGAAGAGAGCTCAATTCTGTCACATTCGCGGAGCGTGGAGCCAACGAGGTGGGTTGATTTTTAACCATTGGTATTAATTAGCCTTTTATGCGGCCGGTGCAAGCTGCTATAATCGCGCCCTTAAAATATTTTCTAATCATAACCGGTTCTGACAATAAAATGGATTGTGAAAAATAAATCTATCATCCAAAAACTAAGTTTTTGTAAACTTAATTTTAAGTACTTGGTAAAGTTTTGAATAATGAAGTTCAAATAAATTGCGTTTATAAATTAGGTGAGACGTATAAATAAATCCTTAGTGGTCCTGCTCTGGTAATTTCTGCGCCCTGTGCCTGGGCAGCGCCGGCACTGTTTTAACTAAATGATTCAATGTAAACAATCTACTTCTAAATAAAAAGAAAACAAAGTGTATTAGATTTATACTACCTAATGTTACACAAGTTAAAGCAGATATAAAACTCAAAGACGAGGAATTGGCTCTTGTGGACACTAGGTACCGTATTCTTAGGTATAACCCTAGATAATAAGCTTCAATGGGCCCTCACATTGATAAGTTGTCGAAGAGACTTAGTTCTGCGGCATACGCAGTCAAAAAGATCCGTCTTTTTACAGACGTGTAGACACAGCTAGACTAGTTTACTTCAGCTACTTCCACAGCATTATGTCATACGGCATACTGCTGTGGGGGAGTGCTGCAGATATAAACACCGTTTTTGTGCTGCAGAAGAGGGCTGTTCGTGCAATTTGTAATATGGGCCCCAGAGAATCATTAGGCAATAAGTTTAAAGAAATAAATAATAAGACATTCCCTTGTCAATAAATCTATGAAAATCTTATGTATGTTCACAAAAATATTAATTTGTTTAAGAAAAATAGCGATAATCATAACTTTAATACTAGAAATAAAGATAAACTCGCTGTTGCCCCTTGTAGACTCCATAAAGTTAGTAAATCGTTTAAAGGGCAAGGTGTTCGCTTTTATAACAAACTCCCAAGTGATATACAAAAATTGACAATTAACAAATTTAAAAACGCAATTAATCAAAATCTTTATAAAAAAGCCTACTATAAAATTTAGGATTATTTAGATGATAGAGAAGCTTGGGATTGAAATTGCTCCAACTCGTTCAAAATGTTACGATTTAGACGTAATTTATTACCTGTATTGTTATGTATTCTAAAAGGATTATTAGAAAAAAACAACCAGCCTTGTTTTCTTGCCTTTCTCTCCTGGCTTGGTCGCGAAGGAACAGGCAGTAAAATTTACGTTTCAAAGTGATCCTTGTGATTTTAATGAATAAAAGATTTTGACTTTGACTAGTTTTTCCTTTCTCAATACGGCATAGTGTAATATGAAAACAAATGAGCTGACTATTTCAACATACCTTTTCTTATTACGAGGGTTAGTTTTTAGTTATAGAATGTTTAAATTTGAATATCATTTTAACTTCTTATTCCATGCCAAGGACCCAAGTCGTCAAGGGTCATCTTTCAGAAGCAGCAAACATTTAGATCAGATAGTTTATAAATTTTATTGTACTTAAGTATGTCGGTTTCTTCTGTTATACCAAGCGTGTGTCAAGGTATTTTTAAAATAACAAGTAAGTTGAAGGTTATAAACAACAGTGGATCTATTGGATCACGGTGCTAGTGAGTTACAAATTTGAGTGGATTTTTTTAAATTTAGTCTTGCTGCCAATTCAATTATTTTGTAAATTCAAACACAGGATGTATTACTGATGTATAATTACTTGAAACATTTTTTAAAAAGGTTGCAGACCAATGTCTTAGACTTAGGTAGGTACCCATTTTTCTAAACTACACAGTTTTCGTGAGTAAATTGCACAAATTCTATTATTTATACAATTGTAAATCACAAGAAAGCTTAGAGAAGCTCTTGAAAGTGTCTTATTGTTGAGAATAATGCTATTTTATGTCACAACCATATACCTTAAGCCTCAAACCCGCTACGTGGGTTCACCATAGTATATATAGCGCATGTTTAACACCGATGAACCCGGTGGTGGGTTCTGTGGTAGGATGTATGGTGGTATAGCGATAGAGCAGAGAGAAAAGTGTGGAGGGGTCGAATGTGTTAATATACGAAGTTGTAGGCACACAAATTGCGGGTGATCACCGTCGGTTGGTCGGTCGTCGCCTAGCACTTAGGCGCTGAACACACTGCCACGCTGCATGTTGCGTGAATGCGTGTTCTAACGTTGCTTGTAAGTATCTCCGTTTGTATAGAAAACACACACAGTCCAACACACAGAAAATGTATCCACGCGCGTTCATTCAGATCACCCGCTCGAGCGCGGAGAAACATGCACCTCCGCGCGTAGGCGCAGGGCGAGACGCAAGGTATGGCACACCGAGTCCCCGCAGTGCCGTGCGTGATTTCGGAGGCGCACTATTTTGGAACTGCACTAGCGAACAGCTTTGAATGAAATGAGCCAGAGCCGACGTGAATCCACAAAACGCAACTACGCGCGTGAGTGCATAAAAAAACCGCACGATGATGCAGATCTGCACTCCCGCAAGTACGCGCGTAGGTGCGTCGACACGCAACATGCAGCGTGGTGCGTGGCAGTGTGTCAACCGCCTTATTTCCATAGTTAAACCTCTCTTGAAGGCGTTAGAGCCATTCTTGTAAGTAGGTAGAGATCTTTTCCAGGCATAAATTCCACGCTCTACTACTTAGGTAGGTAAGTACTTTATTACTTACATCAAAGCCAAACAATTTTTGATGTGTAACATCTTTCCTCTCGGTTTATGGGAGTGATTTTGGCAAAAAGGACGGAAATGTGTAATGCCACATTTACACTCAACCTTAATGGACAGGGAAGTGGGCAGGGAATTGGGCAGAGTGAGAATGTAAATACTCGCGCTGTCACTTCTCATGCCGCTGCCATTGCCCATCGCTCCCTCGATTGTCAGTTTTTCGCGCGGAAGTTAAAGGACGGGCAGCGCGAGCGCGCGTGAGTGCTTACATTCAGCATTCTCGCTCACTTGCTGCCGGCGTTCAAGCGCGAAAGAACGTGTTTCGTTCGTCCTTTTCGTTCCTTCATCCACCATCTTCCTGAACGACGACGGCGACTTTTGTTTCTTTTTAAAACAGATAAATAGTTACTTATACTGAGCAGACATAATGATGTCGCCGCAACAACCTCAATCAACGTCAGCCATTATTGCGCGTCGTTCAATAAAGAAGTATGAAAGTTGAGTGTGAACACTCATTCGCGTCTAATAGACGCCGTCTATACTGCCGCAGCAATATTTCCGGTAGTGGCAGGAACAGCGGTAGCGGCTGAGTGTAAATGTGGTATAACAGGAAACCGGGGAAGCAATTTGACCAATGAGCGCGCGCGGTTGTCAGATGTTTTTCACTACGAGTCTATATTATGGCCTCTTTCATTTATTAGAAATAAGGATTTGTCATGGATGTTGTATTTCATAATAGCATATTAAGAATACAATGAGCCTCATTCTATTTTTAAATTTACTTACGGTTTTTGCATTTACGGAACCGTTATCGAGTTTTCAATTACCAACTTTCAGAGTGATTAATTTGGTAGTTAAGAGTAAGATTTGCTTTGTGTTTTCTATTTTGTTTTTAAACATCCACAATGGTCCGGTGGACATACGTGTAATCAAAGTAGGTAGTAAACTCTACAGGTACAAACTTATTACTAAGGTGGTTGTGTAAAAATCATTAGACACTTCAGAATTTGATATAAGAAATACGTATACCAACATTACTAGAGTAATCAATGAAGAATAACCTGGTACAAAGTTGAAATGGAACAACTTTCGCGCCCTCCGCAGATGACAGTAGGGAAGCGTTCGGAAACCTTAGCATTGAATATCTTTTGGATGTGCCATTCCGTCACTACTGGATTATTGCAAACCGATGTAAGGTCGCTTAGGTTTATTTCCGAACTACAGCTCTTGTTAAGGTCGTAGTATTGATTTATATGAACTGCACAAATTTTATCTTCTGTAGAAAGTGAAAATATTTCATATGGACACGGTGGAGGTCTTTCTTCGATTACCTGTAAAATAGTTTTAGAACGTACATTTGAGAATTAGTGATGCGACAGGATGCGACCGGGAAATCGATTATTAGCATCGGTTTCTCTTTTTTTTTTAATAAAACTTCTGTGAGAAATCTTCCCGAGAATTGAAAGAAATCTGAGAATAAAGTTTTAGTAGGAAGATACATACGTACAATAATGTCATCATATCAGCCAAAGCACCTGCACGAATGGACCAGAACGTCTATTATTCAGAAACAAATAGCGAAATATCGGTGGGGCCGTCCCAAGCTTTCGCTTTCCAACGCAAAAGTGCTCGCGCCCAACGATCATAAATACAATTATGTAGATACCATCGATATACGATATACCAACGATATACTCAGTGCGTAGTACATATATGTACTTACAGGCGTAGTACGCACTATATGGCCTTGGTAGATACACACATAGGTAGGTACCTTAAACATTTCGTACTAATACTTAATTATTATGTAAGTAACTTAACTTACCCAATAACTACCATACTGACAACCTGTAAAATTCACCGTATTCTCACACCGATAGCAAATAATCCTTTCGTTTTCTGGATAACGCACTTTTCTCCATGTTCTCCAGAACATATCTCTTTTGTAAGTATATTTGAGCCCTTTCATTCCGATAATTTTCCGGAACTCCGTTTCAATTTCATTCACTCTTTTCCATTGGGAATAATTCGTTTTAACGATTGCATAGTGAGCAATATCGTCTACATAAACAATATTCTTTGGTAAATACCTATCTAATTGTTGAATTCTTTTTACTGTTTCGTCGTTCCGCTTTTTGTTTTTTATGAAGTTTTGTCGTATGTCTTTATTTCGTTGCAAAGTTGGTGAGTCAAGGTCATAGTCCATGAAATAGTCTTCAAAACCAATTTGACTCGAAATTAGTACGAAGCAATTAATGATTTGTACAGCCCTAAAATACATTATCTGACTGAAAAGTGAATTGGTATGTTCGTTCGGCGACTGGTTACACTGGTTAAACAATGGAAGGTGGTTTTGTTTGTAAACTTTCTGTACTGATAAGACGATTTTATTCTGTTACTTCTTTAGGCGCGTTGGGCATTTTTTGAGATGAGAAAAACCATTGAACTCACGATACTGTTACCGTTACCGACACCTCTGTACCTATATGAAGTGAAAATAGGCGCGTTGGGGATTTTTTTCCAATAAAATAAGTTTTACTTCCTATATATATATTTCATGCACTGGGTATGAGAGGAAGAATGACAGAAAATGTGGGCACGCACCTCTCTCTCTCTTGTTTCTACAGTAATATACGAAACGTACATGATTGTGACTAAATATCGATACTATATCACACCCATTTATTACGCACGATTGACTTGGGGAGTAAGCTGGTGAATGCGTTACGAAAAGTGCGAACGGAAGTTAAGAGGGAAATATAAGTTAGTGA
This sequence comes from Philereme vetulata, assembly GCA_918857605.2. Lineage (NCBI taxonomy): Eukaryota > Metazoa > Arthropoda > Insecta > Lepidoptera > Geometridae > Philereme > Philereme vetulata. Next base: position 5,080,199 of record OU975427.1, on the reverse strand, counting down.
AGATAGAAAGAGAGAGAGAGTTACGATACGTATATTACTGTAGGGGCAAGAGAAAAAGGTGCGAGCAAACATTTTCTTTCTCTCTCTTTCATAGCCTGTTGAGTTTGTCGCTTAGCTCCTATCCCAAATTAGCCTAAATTATACAAACTGCAAATACCTATGTATAATATGTAACAAAAATCCTCTCGGATACTTAAGAGTGTGATATAGTATCGATATTTAGTCACAATCTGGATCCAGGTCTAGGGCGTCCAGGTCCAAGGAGTAAAGGTCCAAGGGGTCCAGGTCCAGGGGGTCCAGGGGGTCCAGGTCAAAGGAGTTCAGGTCCAGATCCAGGATGTCCAGGTCCAGGGGGTCCAGGTCCAGATACAGGGAGTCCAGGTCCAGGTGCAGGGCGTCCAGTTTACGGAAGATTCAGAAGGTCCAGGTCCAAGGAGTCCAGGGGTCCAGGAGGTCCAGGTTCAGGGGTCTAGTTCCAGGTGGCCAGTTCCAGGTCCAGGGGGTTTAGGTCCAAGAGTCCAGATCCAGGGGGTCCAGGTCAAGGGGGTCTAGGTCCAGGGGGTCCAGGTCCAGGTCCAGCGTGTCCAGGTTCAGGGGCTCCAGGTCCAGGGACTCCAGGTCTAGTGGTCCAGGTCCAGGTCCAGGGGATCCAGTTCAAGCAAGATCTAGGGGGTCCAGGTCAGAGGAGTCCAGGTCCAGGGGGTCTAGGTCCAGGGGGTCCTGGTCCGGGTCCAGAGTGTCAAGGTCCAGGGGGTCCAGGTCCAGATCCAGGATGTCCAGGTCCAGGGGGTCCAGGTCCAGAGGGTCCAGTTCAAGGAAGATCCAGGGGGTCCAGGTCCAGGAAGGCTAGGTCCAGGTGGGCCAGGTCCAGGCCAGGGTGTCCAGGTCCAGGGCTTCCAGGTCTAGGGGTCCAGGTTTAGGTCCAGGAGGTTCAGGTCCAGGCCCAGGGAATCCAGGTCCATAGGGTCCAGGTCCAGGTACAGGGGATCAAATTCAAGGAAGATCTAGTGGGTCCAGGTCCAAGAAGTCCAGGTCCAGGGGGTCCAGTTCAAGGAAGATCTAAAAGGTTCGTGTCCATGAGGTCCAGGTCCAGATCCAGGATGTCTAGAAGATCCAGTGGGTCCAGGTCTAGGGGGTCCAGGTCCAAAGAGTTCAAGTCCAGGGGGTCCAGGGGGTCCAGGTACAAGGAGTCCAGGTCCAGATACAAGATGTCCAGGTCAAGGATGTCTAGGTCCAGAGCCAGAAGATTCAGGTCCAGGTCCAGGAGGTCCAGGTCCAGGATGTCCAGTTGAAGGAAGATCCATGGGGTCCAGGTCCAAGGAGTCCAGGTCCAGGGCGTCCAGGTCCAGGTCCAGGGGGTTTCCGTCCAGAGGGTTAAGGTCCAGGGGGTCTAGGTCCAGGGGGTCCAGTCCAGATCCAGGGTGTCCAGGTTCAGGGGTTCCAGGTCCAGGGGGTGCAGGTCCAGGTCTAGGAGGTCCAGTTCAAGGAAGATCCAGGGTTTCCAGATCCAGAAGGTCCAGATCCAAGGAATCCAGGTCCAGGAGGTCCAGGTCCAGGGGGTCCAGGTCAAGGAAGATCCAAAGGATCCAAGTCTATGGAGTCCAGGTCCAGGGGGTCCAAGTCCAGGTCCAGGGGTCTAGGTCCAGGTTCAAGGAGTTAAGGTCTAGGTCCAGGGGGTCAAGTTCAAGAAAGATCTAGGGAGTCCAGGTCAAAGGAGTCTAAGTCTAGGGGGTCCAGGTCCAGGGGGTCCAGTTCAATGAAGATCCAGGGGGTTCAGGTCCAAGAAGTCCAGGTCCAGGGGGTCCAGGTCCAGTTCAAGGATGTCAAGAAGATCCAAGAAGTCCAGGTCTAGGGATCCAGATCCTAGGCGTCTAGGTCCAGGGGGTCCAGGTCAAAGGGGTCTAGGTCCAGGGGTCCAGGTCCAGGAGTCCAGGTCCAGGGGGTCCAGGTGAAGGTCCAGGGGTCCAGATACTGGCCCGGGGAGTCCAGGTCTAGGGGGTCTAGTTCAAGGTAGATCCAGGGTGTCCAGGTCCAAGGAGTCGACGTCCAGGGGGTCCAAATTTAGGGGCCCCAGGTCCAGGGGGTCCAGGTCCAGATCCAGGATGTCCAGAAGATCTAAAGGGTCCAGGTCTAGGGGATCGAGGTTCAAGGTGTCCAGGTCCAGGGGGTCTTGGTCCAGGGGGTCCATGTCCAGGGGTTTAGGTCAAGGGGGTCCAGGTCCAGGGGAACCAGGTCTAGGGGTCCAGGTCCAGATCCAGGGGGTCCAGGACCAAGGAGTCCAGATTCGGGGGATCCAGGTCCATTGGGTCCAGGTCCAGGGGGTCCAGGTCCAGGTCGAAGGAGTCCAGGTCCAGGTCCAGGAGGTCCAGTTCAAGGAAGATTTAGGGGGTCCAGTTCAAGGATGATCATAGGGGTCTAGTTCTAGGGCTCCAGGTTCAAGGAGTTTAGGTCCAAGAGTTCCAGTTCCAGGTCCTAGGGGACCAGTTCAAGGAAGATCCAGGGGGTCCAGTTCAAGAAAGATCTAAGGGGTTCAGGTCTAGGGGGTCCACGTCCAAGGAGATCAGGTCCAGGGGGCCCAGGTCCAGGGGGTCCAGGTCCAAGGAGTCCAGGTCCAGGGATCAAGGTTTAGGGGGTCCTGGTCCAGGTGGTTCAGTTCAAGGAAGGTCCAAGGGTTTAGGTCCAAGGAGTTCAGGTCCAGTGGTTCCAGGTCTAGGGTGTTTAGGTCCAGGGCGTCCAAATCCAGGATGTCCAGGTTTAGGGGGTCCAGATCCAGGGGGTCCAGTTCAAGGAAGATCTAGGTGGTTCAGATCAAAAGAGTCCAGATCTAGGGGGTCCAGGTCCAGGGGTCCAGGTTTAAGGGGTCCAGGTCCAGGTCCGGGGGTATAGCTCAAGGAATATCAAGGGGGTCCAGATCCAAGGAGTCCATATCCAGGGGGTCAAGGTCCAGGGGGTCCAGGTCCGGTCCAGTATAAGGAAGATTCAGGGAGTTCAGGACAAGTAGTCCAGGTTCGGGGGGCCAGGTCCAGGGGGTTTAGGTCCAGGGGGTCCATTTCCAGGTCCAGGGTATCCAGGTCCAGGAGGTCTAGGTCCAGGTGTCCAGGTCTAGATCCAGGATGTCCAGGTCCAGGAGGTCCAGGTCCAGGTCCAGGGGGTCAAGTTCATGGAAGATCCAGGGGGTCCAGGTCCAAGGAGTTCAGGTCCAGGGGGTCTAGGTCCAGGGGGTCCAGGTCCAGGGGGTCCAGGTCCAGGTCCAGCGGGTCCAGGTCTAGGTCCAGGGGCTAGTTCAAGGAAGAGCAAGGGGGTCCAGGTCCAAGGAGTCCAGGTCTAGGGTGTCCACGTCTAGGGGGTCCAGGTCCAGGGGGTCCAGGTCCAGGGGTCCAGGTCTAGATCCAGGATGTCCAGAAGATCCAAGGAGTCCAGGTCTAGGACTCCAGGTCCAAGAAATCCAGATCCAGAGGGTCCAGGTCCAGGGAGTCTAGGTATAGGGGTCCAGGTTCAAAAAGTCCAGGACCAGGGGGTTCAGGTCCAAAGGTCCAGGTCCAGGGGGTCCAGGTCCAGGTCCAGAGGGTCTAGGTCCAAGGAGTCCAGGTCTAGGGGGTCCAGGTTTAGGGGGTCCAGATCCAGGTAGTCCAGGTCCAGGGGGTTTAGGTCCAGGTCCAGGGAGACCAGTTCAAGAAAGATCCAGGTGGTCCAGGTCAAGGGGTCCAGGTCTAAGGAATCCAGGTCCAGGGAGTCCAGGTCCAGGGGTCCAGGTCCAGATCCAGGATGGCCAAATCCAGGGGGTCTAGGTCCAGGTCTAGTGGGTCCAGTTCAAGGAAGATCTAGGGGGTCCAGGTCCAAGGAGTCCAGGTCCAAGGAGTCCAGGTCCAGGGGTTCCAGGTCCAAGTGTTTCGAATCCAGGGGATCCAGGTCCAGGGGGTCCAGGTCCTAGTCCAAGGAGTCCAGGTCCAGAGGGTTAAGATCTAAGCTGTACTGGGTAAACTCCGGCCCTGGGTTCCACCGCTGACGGAAACCCCCGACCCTGCTTTTGTCGGGAGAGTCGTAGACACCCTCTTCCCCAGGGTTAAGGATGGTCCCTCATCCTCCGGGTTACCATCGGACCCAAACATCTGGTCTGATGAACTGGGGGTGACTGAAGAGGAGTTGCACGGAGCTGTAAAGCGCCTTGGGGCACGTAACACCGCGCCAGGCCCGGATGGAATTCCTGGTCGGGCGTGGGTGTTGACTCTATCCGCCGGATTGGAGGACAGGCTTAGGCGGTTATTCAATAGCTGCTTCCGCTCTAGGGTGGTACTCTTGAAGAAGGACGACAGGGCCGCGGATTCTCCCTATGCGTATCGTCCCATATGCCTGCTGGACGAGGCTGGCAAATTGTTAGAAAGAATAATTGCCGCTCGTCTATGCACTCATCTGCGGCAGGAAGGTGCCGACCTGTCGGATAACCAGTTTGGTTTCTGACGGGCGCGTTCGACAGTTGACGCGATTCTTCGCGTCCAGTCACTGTCGAAGCAGGCCGTGTCCCGGGGCGGGAAGATGTTCGCGGTGTCTTTGGATATCGTCAACGCGTTTTAGTCCCTGCCCTGGAGGGCGATCAGGGAGGCGCTCGTTTTTCACGGAGTGCCCCCCTACCTGCAGCGCATAGTTGGTGCCTATCTGCGCGACAGATGTGTGCAGTATGTGGGCCAGGACGGTACATTGCATCAGAGGGAGGTGTATTGTGGTGTTCCGCAAGGTTCCGTTTTGGGCCCACTCTTGTGGAACCTTGCATACGATGTGGTCTTGCGCGTCGATCTCCCCGTCGGCATTCACGTTATCTGCTACGCGGATGACACTTTAGTGTTAGCTGACGGACACTCCTTTGACAGGGCCAGAGGGCTTGCGTCGTGGATAAGATCCACGAGCTGGGTCTGCGGATAGCACCTTAGAAGACCGAGGCGCTGTGGTTCCACAAATTCCCGAGGGGAAGGGAACCAGCCAGCATGTCCGTTCGCGTGGGTGACGTTGATGTCCAGGTGGGGCGGTACCTCAAGTACCTAGGCCTCAACTTGGACAGTCGCTGGGGTTTTGAGGAGCAATTCAGCCGTGCGGTTCCCCGGATCCAGAGGGTGGTGGGTGCTCTAAACAGACTGCTGCCCAATCTCGGGGGACCAAGGGAGGGGGTTCGCCGACTAAATGCGCGAGGTCGTGTGATCGATGTCTCTCTACGGAGCACCCGTGTGGTCCAGTAGACTGACGGGTGTTAGGCGCTGCAGGACTATGTACAATTAGTCTGCAGCGCACTATAGCTATTCATGCTGAGCTGAGTACCAATTCATCTCCACACAGAGCTTTTAAGTTTGTTAGTGCTTATGTTAGATTTTATTGTTGTTGTGTTTTATTTTCCTTTAATACTGTGTGGTTGTTGAATAAAATGTTTTCTTTCTTTCTTTCATATCGCGCGAGGATACCGGACGATATCGTATGAGGCGGCAACTTTCTTGGCGCGGTTTCCGCCCTTTGACATCTTGGCGGCGATGGACGCACGTGTGTACGTTCGTCTTCGACAGGATGACGGGGGCGGAGGTGAGGCATGAGAAGCGACAACGTGCGCAACGTGCAACTTGACAACGTGCGCGTATCGCGGTTCGATTTTGCGCATCTTTGGCGCAATTCTGCCGAGCTTTGGCTAGCTAGGCTAAGCCTGGCTAGGGAGGGAGTGGGGTAATGTCACCTATCGACTTACTCAGGTACTCACTGGGCATGGCTGCTTCGGTGAGTACCTGAATAGGATTGGACGAGAACGGACACCGCAATGTCACCATTGTGGGAGGGACCGGGATTCCGCCCAGCATACGCTCGAGGAATGCTCAGCGTGGTGCGTGGAAAGGCGAAACCTGGTCGAAAGGTAAAATACACAATTCAGAGTTTCAATTACGGCGAAGGAGAGATTAGCATTAACTTTACGTTATTTAGCTACAGGTGATTCCTTCGTTAGTTTACAGTATCTTTTTAGAATATCAAGACAAGTAAAATCACCTTGTGAACTTATACGCGCGGACCGCGTGCGTCGTTCGTCCTTGTTCCTCTGCGTCACCCGCGCATCGCCCACACTCGTGCAAAGGCTCGACGAAATGTTACACCAATACGCTCGACGAAATGCTCATCAATAAGCTCATTGGTTTGTACAATAGGCTGTAACAAAGAGGCGAGCGTGCTTGACGTTAGGATGATACACTAGAACATATCACACAGCGGCTCGTTGTTCTGTTACAAGTAAATGTTGTAGTCTATACTCACCTTAAGAGGTGCAAAACCAATTAAGTTTGCGACAGCTTAAATGATACCCACTAGTAAATAGGTACATACCTAATAAAGCGAAAAAATAACAATAATGAAGGTTTTCAGAAGTAAATTAAAAGATATTGCCTAAAATCTAGCCAGCGCCAATTATAGGACGGCCTTAAAAAAAACCATCAATTTAACTTTATTCACTCAATTCGTTTATTAAGCTTTGTTATTTACATACTTTATTATATAAGTACCTAGACATATTAAATAAAGCCGAAGTAAGCTAAGTGATTACCATCATTCCAGTGCTTCATCATTATCAGCCCAGTCCACTGCTGAACATAGGCCTCTCCCGTAGATTTCCAAAGCGATCTACTCAATAAAAATAATCTCTATTGTTTATCGCAATGCTCATCTATTCTATGAACATACTAGCTGTACTAGCTACTAGCTATTTTAGTATGCTGCTGACATGCTAAGTTGCTAAAGACGGCCTTGAATACAACTCATTGTCACTGAACGCTACATACCGAATCGAACTCTGAAAGAAGTCACTGAACGCATCATTACTAATGAAATTTCGTTCACTATTCGTTCATTCGCTTCTTGTCATCTCTCTTTCTTCTTTCCAACACTTCAAAGTTCATTCAATCAAATAAAAATCAATCAATCATTCACTGTAAAACTATGAAAGACAGTGGCTGTCCGCACATTTTTTTTATGGAAAAAATACAATTATTTCTGTATTTTATCGCGGAAAGAGACGATATTATCGTGTGACATGAACCTGTGAGTTCGCAAATGTGTGTTAGTGTTGTATTCGTGGAATTATTTGTAGTTTTCTACATTGTTTTTATTTCTGACAGCTGATTTTGGGTAAGTCTGTCTTTACTTTACGCCTTCATTTCAAGTTTTACGAGCGTGCCCCACGTTTACTAATCTAAACTATGTTCTAACCTAACTACAAACATGTTCTGCGTAAATTTTGCGTATAGTTTAGTGCGTATATACTCGAAAAAAGTTTAGAAAATGACTGCAAAAGTTACAACTTTTTCCATCGTAGTAAATATTTTTCCAAACTATTCTACGTTTAATATTTTAAATAAATTATGTAAGCTTAATTTAATGGGTGGCATTCAGCCTATTCCTATCATTATCTAAGTACCGACAGAGATAATGACGAAGACTCCTTTTGTGTCAACAACAAAAACGTGTAGTTGTATTACATACAATGTACTTCTCATTATTAGTAAACAGTCAGGAGGCCTGAAAAGGTCTCTGTGTGTTTTACCACAGACTTGTAAAGGGAAGGAGATTTAATATTTCAACAAAAAAGCGTGCCAAATATGCTTATAAACAAATCTCATGCAGCCATTGACAAAAAAAGGGGCAAAACTCAGGCAAGCACAAAGAACCGCGTGACGCGCACGACGCATCAGCGCGTCGGCGCCGGCGTCGTGTCCGTCCGTCCTCGGAACTTGCGATGTGACTCGCTTCGTGTTTATCTGCTATGCATGTGACTTCACACTTGTTGACTATTATGTCCACATTAGCAAAGGAAACGCATTTATCCGATATGAATTGATTCAGCTAGGGAGCTGTATGCAAAGTAAAGAGGTCAGAACAATCTATATCTACCTACCTATATCCACTTTATTATGACATCAACAAAGTAGAACAGTGACCATAGATTATAAATCTCTGTATATGACATTGACATAACATGTTATACTTGTTGAAAAATGGGTGAACTATACTATTTCCATTTCTTTATTTTCTCGATGACAGCTCCTGTGAAAACTTGAACGAGCGTCTTTTTTACATTATTTTATAAAAATATGACGCTTACGCACGTACAAGGTTATACCAGAGTCGGAGAAACTGAGAGGGATGGAGCTATCGATAAACGTAACACAATAACAGACCCGATATTTTTTTACAAAATGTAAGTAACTAAACTACTGCAGGATACTTTTGTACAAATTTATTTATAACTAATATTATATTTCATTGCAAGATGTTACACGTATTAATTCTTGATTGATAATGCCAACTTCTTTAAAATTTTCGAACCTGTTGTAAAATAAGGTATATATAGGTAGGTACTCAACAATGATACGAAATAAATACCCACCTTGAAAAATATATATTTGAATCGTTTTGTTGTATTTGTCTTTGTTCAAAATATAATAAATATATGCGATCGATATCATAACTTATTTGGTCACAACACTACAACTATCAAATTAGAACTGTCATCGAGAAAATAAAGAAATGGAAATAGAGAAAAGTTAGTAAATAGGTAAACTGAGTGGAATAAATAAAAACAAACTTCCATGATTTATTTAAATTTTCTTCTACCTGCCCTTTTCCTACATTACGTGGGGTTGGCATAACATGTATTTTTCTCCCGATTGTCTATCAGCCATCATCCATGATTTATTTCAATCATTGTTATAAATACCTGATTTATCACATACCATTTTATAACACATTGTGGGTCGAAATACTGATAAAAAACGGTACGTGATAAATCCCGTTATACAGGGTTACAGGAAAAATCGTGCTAGATCCGTTAAGGGCGAGGAGTACCCATCATTTCTGACTTATTTCACTATGAAATACCCTACCCCAAACTTAACCCTTTTCGAGATATTCGACTTTTAATTTTTTTATTGAAAATTGCCGATTTTTAGGCTACTAAATTTATTTTTGTTTATTTTGTGTATCTTATTATTATTATTATTGCATTTTTACATGTGTAATAAGATGCTTTAGGACGTCAATCATTAAAATAGTGCATACGTTAATTGAATAGACCGTAGTAGACAAGTGAAATTTAAGAAATAAAAAAATATATTAGAAAGTTTATTTTTCTCTAAGGGATATCTAAATAAAATATTATGGCAATTGTTCGACAGATGTTTTTTTAAAATATCTACGTTTTATCAGCTATCTAACGAGGTATAACAATCTAGGGTTTGTATTACATTTCGTGGAAAAAAAGTAGTTGGGACGCTCCAGGTAGCAGTTCTAACGGTCCCGCACCTATTGTCCTTCATGTTAAGACGCACCGTGCGAGCGAGACAAGTGACGATTTATGTAGGTGCGATTGAAAGAAAAAATGTTTAGAGACCGGTTAGGGCTGGGAATACAACAGGGGTATTGCTTTGGTTGTCAGTCTGCTTTTGTGCTTCGTACATAGTAGATGTGATATCGTTTTGCTCTTTTTCTCGACTTGGCTGTGATTCTGGACTATTTCTTCTGATTTGTGATTACTGTGCTTTTTAACCGAACTCTGATTTAATAAATACCCGTTTTAATCAATAATTATGAACTCTGATTTGTACCTGTGATACGGAAGTGTTGAAGATAACGTCCTACACACCTGAGGAATATGCTGATATGCTTATTTGTTACGGATACTGCGATTGTGTGTCTGCGCAAGCTCGCAACGAATACATAACTCGCTACCCCGGTCGTCGAGTGCCGGATGTGGCCGTTTTAGATTTCGAGAAACTGGCTCTGTTTTGAGACGAAATACAGACATGGGATGACCACGAATTGACGACGAAGAACAGGACAATGAGATAGTGCAACGCTTTAGAGCGGATCCGACTACTTCCACTAATATTGTTGCCCGTGATCTGGGACTTTCGCAATGGAGAGTGTGGTTTACAGTGCATACTGCTGGCCTATACCCGTACCATTACACGCCGGTACACGTTATTGAAGAAGGAGACCCCGCGAGAAGATTGGACTTTTGCAGATTTATGCTAAATGCTGACGTAGAAGACCCAGATTTTCTAAGAAATATCTTGTGGACGGATGAGTCCAAATTTGATAAAGATGGCATAACTAACTATCACAACGCCCATTACTGGGCCCCAAAAGAACTAAGGAATCCCAATAAAAAAAAAGAGAAGGGGTCTCAACGAAGATTCAGCGTAAATGTGTGGATGGGCATTATCTCCAATCATTTGAATGGACCTTACTTTCTCCTGGATAATCTAAATGGGGAAAGCTACGAAAATTTCCTGAGAGCAGACTTGAGTGATTTGCTGGATGATCTGCCACTCAACCTGATCAGGGACATGTAGTTCAAACACGATGGCTGCCCTGCCCATTTCAGGAGAAGTGTCAGAGACTGGCTGGACACAAATTATCCAAACAAATGGATAGGACGAGGTGGGCCGTTGCCATGGCCAGCAAGAAGTCCGGACCTAACCCCCATGGATTTTCATGTGTGGGGGTGCATGAAAAGTCTTGTGTACAGCGAGCCGAATCCAGTTTCGTCTGTGGAAGACTTAAGAGAAAGGATTGTGGATGCAGCAAATAAAATGAGGACCACCTTGACCACTGGAGTAGTGAAGACTGGTCTCCGTAGAAGGATGCGACAATGTAACAGAAATAGAGGCGGCCATGTTGAACATGAACTGTAGAATAAGAAAAAATTGTGTGAAAACCTTTAATAAATGACATTTTATGCTTACCTATTGTTTTACTTTTTAGGGCTAAGTATAAATTTTCTTCTCCACTGTCGCCTATAAAACTAACTTTTTTTCAATGCAATTAATTAAAACCCTAGATTATTATACCTCGTTAGATAGCTGATAAAACGTAGATATTTTAAAAAACATCTCCCGAACAATTGCCATAATATTTTTTTTAGATATCCCTTAGAGAAAAATAAACTTTCTAATATTTTTTTAGTTTCTTAACTTTCACTTGTCTATTACGGTCTATTCAATTAACTTATGCACTATTTTAATGATTGACGTCCTAAAGCATCTTATTACACATGTAAAAATGCAATAATAATAATAAGATACACAAAATAAACAAAAATAAATTTAGTAGCCTAAAAATCGGCAATTTTCAATAAAAAAATTAAAAGTCGAATATCTCGAAAAGGGTTATGTTTAGGGTAGGGTGTTTCATAGTGAAGTAAGTCAGAAATGATGGGTACTCCACGCCCTTAACGGATCTAGCACGATTTTTCCTGTAACCCTGTATATAATAATGAATGAACATCAGTTTTCAATGTCAACGTCTTAAAAACTTCTTTTAATGTGGCTGTGAAGAGCTTTGGGGAAAAGGGGTAGCCTTGCTTAACTCCTCGTTCGACATGAAAAGACGGTACTATTGAATCTATTTTAATAGATGCTGTGCATATTATAATATTACTACTTATTTAACTCATGTCTTTCCGTATTCTCTTCTCCCATTTGTACCTAACTCCAAACCATAAAGTGAAAAAATAAATGGCCTAACATAGAGTGGTACTGACCTTTAAATACCGGTCATAGAATATAATAATCGTGCTTACTTGAACTTGACAAACTGGTTTTGTGGCAGTAGCAAAACTTGGTATTTATTGTTATAGAATAATAGAAGAAAGATTTTGAGATATCGAATGAATAAAAACACTGAAGAGGAGAGGAGATAAGACGCCGCCTTGTGGGACACCAGCAGGAAGGCTGCACCATGAAGAGTAATTCTCTTCAATACGGATGCGCTGCCGGCGTCCAAACAAATAACTACGAAACCAGTCAATAGCCGTTGGAGATATGATAAGAGAGCTTAATACACCCAGAAGTATGTCGAAATCGACGTTGTGTTACAAGTTATGTTACATTCTGTATTATTATTAACCCTACTTTAAGGGGAGGGGGGAGGGACAATCGCCCATACAACACGTACTACCAAGATCATTTCTAATTGGAGCATATTTCTACCTTAATAAGGTATTATTTTAATTTGAATAGTATTTATCTAGGTTCCCAACCATATATTAGATCATAATACTTACCTAAAATGAAATAGAAGCGTATCGCATTCTGCATGTTTTTACAAAAAACAACAACATCTTACGTATCCTAGTCATGGGAACATAGATTATATCGTCTAGTTACATAATAACAATACAAAGAGAAATATACAACAAGTTATCAGTCATCATTTTTGGTATTACGGAACACGGTCAAAATTTAATCAAATTTAGAGTCGTTCTATTGCTATCACTGTCGCACTGCGTGGCTAAACTTCGTCACTAAACAGGGATAGTGATATTCAGGCCGAAGTTTTTGACGCGGCCGAATTGATGTTGCGCTCAGGGTTCGCCGGCGCGTTAAGAGGTCTTTGGCTGTATGAGATGGTGGCATAACAAAAATTTGCTAATTTTAATTTAATAATAGTATATTTAAATTTGTGTAGCTACTTGTGAATAACTTTTAAAAGGGCCAGTTATTTAATTATTATCTTCTTGTTTTCGAAGGTACCAGGGGAGATATCTTGTACAGGGGAGAGGGACATGGTGTATAGGGTGTGTTGTATTCCTACCGAAAGTCGAGAAATGCTTCCCAATTTACCGATACGCTTACATTTTGATACCATTGAATAGGCAGGATTATTATATATGTATACCTCAGGCTACTTTTTATTGACATCCACGCGTGCGAAGCCGCTGGCGGAATCTAGTAAAACATGATAAAACAAATCTGTTTGCCTGTAGTTAGGTAGAAACGTACATCATACAATTAGGTACACAATTTTCCTCGTACAACAAAGACTTGTATCTACATGATTCATAATTCTCCGACTTCATTTGTGCCATGTAAACAAGTTACAGAAATAAATAAGTAACAATCAATCTCGAGACGACCTCCGTGGCGCAGTGGGCGAATAGCCGGCTACGAAGCGGGTTCGATTCCCGCCGCGGAACGAATATTTGCATGATCTACAGATACTGGTACCGGAATTCTATTAATATAAGTACATAAGTACATATTTACAAAAAAAAAGTATAGTGTTCTATTAGTTTAGTAGTAGACTCAATAAAGGGCAAGGTGTACGCTTTTATAAGAAACTCCCAAGTGATGTACAAAAATTGACAATTAACAAATTTAAAAACGCAATTAAACAAAATCTTTATAAAAAAAGCCTACTATAAAATATCGGATTATTTAGATGATAGAGAAGCTTGGGATTGAAATTGCTCCAACTCGTTCAAAATGTTACAATTTAGACGTAATTTATTATCTGTATTGTTATGTATTCTAAAAGGATCATTAAAAAAAAACAACCAGCCTTGTTTTCTTGCCTTTCTTTCCTGGCTTGGTCGCGAAGGAACAGACAGTAAAATTGACGTTTCAAAATGATCCTAGTGATTTTAATGAATAAAAGTACTTATTTGACTTGGAGTTATCCGGTTCCCATAGTACAAGCTTTGCTAGCCTCTAGCCGCAAACCTATCGCTGTGTGAAATGTCCAGCATTATTTATCACATACATACGATTTAACCTCAACATACACTACAATCACTCGCGACGACTGCGCGTCTCACTCGCACTCGACCAATAGAAACCTGATCGGCGAAGCGCGAGTGAGACTCGCGCGCTATAGGTTCCGTAAATACCTAGATCTATATTGGTTTAGCAGCGGCCTTGATAAGTGAGCGGGTAAGGCAGGAAAACTTTTTAGGTTGAAATTTTTAATAATCATTATTACTTATAGATAGAGACTTCGTTTTATTTTTCCTGTAACATACAGCGCGATCCTGGATAAGTCAACTTGGGCAAATCGGCATTGTACGTATATACTATGTATGTTTGTATGTTTGTCCGAGGATAACTTTGGAAGCGTTGATCCGATCATCGCGGAATTTGGTATATAGGTTGGGGGGGGGGGGGGGGGGGGGGGGGGTTGTTGAGATGTTGGGGTTCAAGAGGGGTAAAAAATTTTAAATTTGACTATTGGGTCAAGTGGGACGTCCGTCAAATGAAAGGTGTTTATTAGAATATTTCAATCCTGTTTTTATTTTTAGTTAAGTCCTTGTAGTTTTTGAGTTATTAGCCATAATAAAAACAAAACTTTGACAAAATTCACAGGGTACACCAGTGACCCCACAGTGCTGAAATTTAGTATTCGTGTAGCTTTAGTGACACAAATATAAGCAGAAGTCTGAAATCCAGAACAACTGCATTTTATACCCCAAACAACATTAACCAATTAACATGAACTCCCGTTACCTGTAATTTGAATGAAACTGTAGGTCATGTAGTTGGTTATTATTTCTATTTTGATGGTCAAAGATAACGAATAATAATATTTATGTTTTTATGGGAGACTCGCGAGATCTCAGTTCGGGGCGAACCACTGGTTAATATATTTCTCCTTGTTGTATTATCAAGGCCAATAAGCTCGGCTTGCAAAGGATCTTTAAACGTAAGTAGCGACTAAACAATTTTAAATTTGACGTATTTGTATGATTTGACAACTCTCTTAAACATATAGGGTATATTGCATAATTACGATTAGGCATTGTTGCGCAAATCGTCCTAAGTGTCCTTCTCTAACCGGTTATTTATTGGTTTAGAATAACTACACACGGCTACACATCAAGATATATATTTCCAGTATAACCTGACCTCTCATTCTACGAAAAGCCTACACAATGCGAGATCAGCTTATACTGGAAATATATAGCTTGATGTGTAGCCGTGTGTACACAAAAACAAAGTTCAGCCGCGAAAAATAGGCCAATAAATTGGAGCCATTATGGCTCCAGACGACGAATTCCGCGCTCTTTTTATCGTGTCTTTTTGTGTACCTACTAACAATATTTTTTAAGTAAGACTTTTCTGTGTTACTAACAAAAAATATGGATCCCTGTATGGTCTGAAAAAAAAACGTTTTTCTTATATTACTAGCTGACCAATACGCAGCTTCGCACGCGTAGTTTAAAAAAAAAACATTACCATCCTTTGCGCAGTTGGGTAAAAAGTTGCCTTTATTACTCATGGTGAATGTAGCTTTCCAATGGTGAAAGAATTTTTGAAATCGGACCAGTAGTTTTTGAGTTTATTCATTACAAATATACACACAAAAATACAAATCTTTCCTCTTTATAATATTAGTATAGATTTATGTTATTTATTAGCCAGGTGGTAGTTGAGTACGGCTCTCGGAAAGACAAAAAATATGACGGTTTGTTCGGTGCAAATGTCCATCCATTTGCTGGAACACTAGGGCGCTTGTGCGCGTGTTGGCGAGTGTTTAAACATGGCACTCACGCATACATCAAATCAAATTGTATTTAATGCTTAATATGGGTAATAACAAGGTGTAGGTACAGTTTTTGTGTAGCAACAGCCATATTCAGCGTTTAACGCATGCATGCTCATTTTCATTTTATTTATTTATCAACAACATCCTTTTTGTTGATAAAACTCCACAGAGTCTGAAGACCCGCTTATTTATGCAATGTGTTCTGCCTACCATGACTTACGGCGCCGAGACATGGACGCTCACGCAGGAGGCTGTGTACAGGTTAAGAGTTGCAGAGAGCCATGAAGCGTACCATGCTCGGCATCAAACTCTTAGATCGAGTTCCAAACGTCGAGATCCGTAGAAGAAAGGTTCATGGCGTTGGGAATCGAGTTATGGAGCTCAAATGGTCTTGGGCGAGACACTTGGCAAGACGTGGTGATGACAGGTGAAGCAGGACAGTGACAGAATGGTGGCCGAGGAATGGCTGTAGAAGGGTAGGACGTCTGGCAGCGAGATGGGTGGACGACATCGTTAGAGTCGCGGGCCGTCAACGGGTGAGACTAGCGCAGGATCGTGGTGGATGGCACAAACTAGGGGAGGCCTATACCCAGCAGTGGGTGAAGTCGGGCTGTGGATGATGATGAGGATTTATCAACAAAATCCACAGCTCTACAATGCTTATGTGTCTATCCTACAGCCAAAAACGGATTTATAATTTATAAATCTACAAACGAAATATATGTATATAATATAAAAATTACAATTATTTTTGCAGCTCTTACCTCATATAAAATAATATGAATTAAAAGTATTAATAATACATGCGTTGTATAAGGTCTGAGAATTGAACGAAAGTTTGTTCAAAACATCTTACCAATGTTTTTAAGACAAAACCGGTCTTTTCGCGCACAGATTTATATAAACATGAGTACGAGTACTATAATAGTACTATACATATACATATGTATAGTACTATTGTAGTACTCATGTAGTATACATGTATAGTTCGCGAAAATTTAAAAAGTTCCATCTGTTCGATCTGTAGTATTTCTAATGGGCCAAATAACATTGGCCTTAACACGTCAACGATTACTTTGTGTAAGCACTGTGCAAGCCTGGCGTGTGCAAGACTTGCGCAAGCCTCTGTGGGAAGAATTTGTTTCAATTTCGGCATGTGCAATGCTCGCACATGCTTCTGTAGGAAGAATTTGTTCATATTTCGGCTTGCGCAAGGCTCGCGCATGCTTCTGTGGGAAGAATTTGTTTCAATTTCGGCATGTACAATGCTCGCGCATGCTTCTGTGGGAAGAATTTGTTTCAATTTCGGCATGTGCAATGCTCGCGCATGCTTCTGTGGGAATAATTTCTTCATATGTCGGCTTGTGCAAGGCTCGCGCATGCTTCTGTGGGAAGAATTTGTTTAAATTTCGGCTTGCACAAGACTGTGGAAAGAATTTGTTCGAAAATCTATGCGCAAATTAATCGTTTATCGTGTATGGAATTCATAAGCTTACTGGGTATTAACTGGGCCTGTAGTTCAATTCGCCCCTATCCATCTCAATGAGAACGCTCATCAACTAGCCCATTAGTGGTAAGCGATTGGCGTGCAAACCAATTGACCTCTTAAAACATCCGTTTAGGCTACAATGACATAAGTACTCCTAAAGAAGGTACACACGGCTACACATCAAACTATGCATTTCCAGTATAAGCTGACCTCGCATTGTGTAGGCTTTTCGTAGAATGAGAGGTCAGCTTATACTGGATAAGTATAGCTTGATGTGTAGCCGTGTGTACAAGACCGGTCGAGTACGAGTGGAACTCGCCCACCGTGGGTTCCGAACCCAGAAACTTAAATAGGGTTATATATGTTAATTAAGCAGCGCCATCTAGTTAAGTGACCGGTAAACCGAGATAACTTTTAAGTATCTATAAATCTGTGCTAGATAGAAACTTCCTTATAATTTTCCTGTAAGATTTTTAAAAATTTATTTTCGTTCTAGACGTGTATTAGCCTTGTAGCACAGTTGGATAGTGAATCCTCGTATCAAGAGGAAGGTCGCGGGTTCAAGTCCCGTCTAGGCTTGAAATTTTTTAGATGATTTTAAAAATCTTGGAATTTTCCGTATGTGTTCGGATAACACTAAATAAAATACTATTTAATTTTCCTGTAATCTTTGCATACATCTATCAATCATATTTATTTTAGAGTAGCTGACTCGCCCGCGGCTTCGCGCGTGTGGTTTGTAAATAATTTATTTCTTACCAAAATCCTAAATATGAATACTAAGATCTCTAACTTGAGGAATTTTGTATTGCCAGTACAAACGTTCAACCTCTATTTCACCCCCTTCAAGACAAAAGATAGTCTTATGTTTTTCTCCAGTATATAATCTATCATTACGATCCGTTCAGCCGTTTAATCGTGAAAAGGTATCAAACAAAGAGAGTTACATTCGCATTATGGATTAGTATGGATTTTTTGCTTTTCAAACTTTGGAGATAAGGGAAGGGAAGGGGGGGGGGGGTATTATTTCGTATTTTTCATAATAACTCCAAAGCTATTCAACATTGAAAGAAATAAAAAATGGTGTTGGAATGTGTAAATTAAGCTCTATTATATGATACTCTATTTGTCCGAGTAAATAGAATAAGAATAGAATCATTTAATTCAGACAACGTCCATAGGATATACCAAGACATAATAGTAATAACTAGAAATATAAATTAAAAATTACAAATTAGGCCATGTCAGATCAAAAACATACAAATTCAGTTATATAATAACAATTCAGTAAAATTTAAAATTCAAAGCTAAAAATAATAAAATGAAATGGTAAATTTAAAATAAAATTCATGAAAAATTAAGAGAGATTAAATTAATTAAATGAAAATTAATTAAGTATGCTTCAATTAAGTCTACTTTTTGCGTATTTCACAATGCCATGATAGGACAAATAAGATGATGCAATGACTGATATAAAAGTCCGACAGGTGCAAGAACCATGTTCGAAATTCAAAATTGTTCTGAAATACGAAATGTTTTTGAATTGCTCATGAGAGCATGGAGTTCCTAAACTTCTTAATCGCTACAGTATTAATATTTCTTTAATGTGCAATTAGAATCTAATAAAATAAAAGGAATTTTGTTGGTCCTGTTGTATGAGAATAATTTTTATCAAATTTGACTAACTTCCGCTGTTCAGATTTTTTTCATCCGATACAATAAAATGTAACAAAGGACAGCATCAATCGGCAACAAAAAAAAATTTACCAACTTGATTCATTTTAAGGCGCTACTCACACTTGACCAAAAAAATTTTAATTACAAAATGTTTTTCTTCGAAAACGAGCTGATGTTTTAAAAGAAACTGCACCTGTATCTCCTCTGGTTATGGGTGCTGCCGTACTGTTACAGTTAAAAAAAACACTCTGTATGTCGATACTTATATTATAAAGAAGAAAGATTTGTATTTTTGTATTTTTGTATGTATGTTTGTAATGAATAAACTCAAAAACTACCGTGCCGATTTCAAAAATTCTTTCACCATTGGAAAGCTACATTCACTCGGAGTAACATAGGCTACTTTTTACCCAACTGCGCAAAGAAGTGTAATGTTTTTATTGAAAAACTACGCGTGCTAAGCTGAGGATTGGTCAGCTAGTAAGTAAATAAATTAATTACCTACGTGCTTTGAATTGCCAGTAATTCCCCTCTCAGTGTATCTGAATAGGGCAATCAAAACGAGCAGCAATCATTTTCATAATAATGTTGGCACTACCGCGCAATCTGTCAAAAAGAGACGCGATTATTTTCTGCGTGATCGCGTGAACACCGTCGAGCTTACCGCTTTACCTTAGCTTAATAGCTTTACCGTCGTAAAGTAAAGCTATTTTGATCACCATCATCTGAGCCCACATACATCCACTGCTGGGTATAGGCCTCCTCGTTATCACGCCACTCTCTCCGGGCCTGTGCTAAGCGCATCACTCCCGCGATGTCGTCCGACCATCTGGCTGGTGGTCTGCCAGCTGGTCTGCGCCCTTCTCGCGGCCACCACTCGGTTGCTGCCCTCGTCCATCTTCCGTCTTTTCTCCTTGCCAAATGTCCAGTTCATCTCCACTTACTTTCATCAATGAAAAATCTAAAAATAGTTTGTAGTTACTGATATTACAGATAAAAAAATATTTATACAGAACTCTCGGTATGCAAGTCAGACTAGCATTTAATAGCCGGCTTTGTTGTTTTTTTAACGAGCGAAGCGAGATCTCTAAGTCATTTCGGGCAAATCGGCGTTGTATGTACGAGTATGTTTGTTTGTCCGAGGATAACTTTCGAAGCGGTTATCCGATCATCGTGAAATTTGGTATATACGAGGAGCGATCAAAAAGTAGTGAGAATGAGATAGAATATAATGACTATTGATAACTTAATAATTTATTTTTCTACATAGTCTCCAAATCTCTCTACACACCGAGTCCAGCGCTTTTCCAAGGCTACAATCCCTTTCAAAAAAAAAGTTTTGTCTTGGTCCTGCAAAAAGCTCTCCAGCTCTCATACCTGTTTCCCCTTAAGTATTCTTTCAATTTAGGGAACAGATAAAAATTGCTAGGTGCCAGATCTGGTGAATAAGGGGGGTGGTCAACCAATTCGAAGCCAGCTTGCTGAATGGCAGCCATCGCAACTGCCGATCTGTGCGCGGGTGCGTTGTCGTGATGAAACAGCACGCCCCTTCGAAGTTCGGTGATGATGTCCGTTTCCATTGCGAAGATTGCTGTTTTGTCTCGGGATCAAAATGATGGACCCATGTTTCGTCCATTGTTACGCTATACAAGTAAAAGTTTTCAGAATCTTCTTGAAATTTGTCCAACAATATCTTCGAAATGTCAAGTCGATTTTGTTTCTGACTGTCGGTTAACATTCTCGGCACCCATCTTGCGGAGACTTTTTTCATATTCAAAGATTGTTTCAATATGGATTGAAAACTTCCATATGAAATACCCGTTTCTTGAACTGAGTGTCGGATGGTAACTCTTCGATCGCTCAATACAATTTTCTCGACTTTCGCAACATTTTCTTGGGTAACTGATGTCGATGGACGGCCGCAACGATGCTCGTCTTCCGTGCTTGTTCTCCCTACTTGAAATTGAAAATGAATCGAAGAATGAAAAATTGCGACAGCGGAATACGGCGGAGCAGACTCTCCTAATGTTGCCTCCAAATCGCAATGAATCTCTTGCGTCGTTAACTTTTTAAACAGAGGTATTTATTAACGGCTCGCACTTCGTTTTTCTCCATTTTCAAGAACACGTTCCGACACGAAGCAAACAAATGACTACATTCAGAAAAAAACAAAAGAGAATCGAAGATCTTTTTCATTATTAATATTACAAATATGTATCTGAGCTATGCCTGCTAGTATTTTTTTTTACCAAGGAGTATGTCGTTCTCACTACTTTTAGATCTCTCCTCGTAGGTAGGTAGTGATAGCATAATTTTGGTGTGACTAAATGAGCTTAAAATGTGGGGGGAGGGGTTTGTTGAGGTATTGGGGTTCAAGAGGGGTAAAAAAAAACAAAATGGGTCTATCCGGTCAAGTGGTATGTCTAATAAAAGGTCTTTGTGAGTACATTTCGACCTCATTTTTATTTGTAGTTTAAACTTTTTAGTTTTTAAGTTATTAGCCATAATAAAAAATGAACTTTGACAAAATTCACAGGGTACACCAGTGACCCCCACAGTGCTGAAATTTGGTATGCGTGTAGCTTTAGTAACACAAGTATAGGAAAAAGTCTGAAATCCAAAATAACTGCAATTTGTACCCCAAAAAAGATGAACCAATTAATATGAACTCCCGTTACATGTAATTTGAATAAAATTTTATTCTAAATTTAAAATCTATTTTATAAGTCGGCTTGCACAACGATCCCTATACGTATTTAGCGACTAAACATGTTTAATTTTCTACCTATTTGTATGATTTGACAACTCATATTTCTTAAATCATATTTAGCCACTAAATACGTTTAGGCATCGTTGCGCGAGTCGCCCTATGAATATTTTTTGTTGTTTTGGGAGACTCGCGAGATCTCAGTTGGGGGCGAATCACTAGTAATATTAGTGTAACAATGTCATATCGAAGTACAATATAAAGGATTTATAGATAATGTCAATAAATAATTGTATCAGGTTAATACAGTACATATTATTTTATCTCGAGTTGTCATGTTTTTATAATTAATTGTCGGAAGATGTGCTTACTTAATCTATTTTCGCTGCTCTAGGTTACCTACTTTAGCAAGAAGTAATAAGACGCACAAATGTTTAATTAGTGATATGTAGCAACGAAGAACTTAACGGCTTAGGCTTTGTTTACACATACCACATCGCAACCACGAAACAGTGGTTAGGTTGTCGCAGCTTACGACCTTTGCGACTAGTCTGTCCAGTGACTAGACTCTAGTCAAACCATATTTGCTTAATGTTCTTTATAGTCTCAGGCCTTATTCACCCAGCCCACATAACAACTACGAAACAGTGGCTAGGTTGTCGTTGCTGTTGAGCACTTCGCCTAATGTTATAAAGACGCAAAGTTTGTGTTGTTTGTGAAAGGTAATCTCAGAAACAACTAAACCGGTTCTGATTTGCTACGCCATCTTAGGATATTGAATTATACAAAGAAATAATTGTATGCATAATAATAAAGATGTATAGTTGGGTATAATATAGTATCTTTAGATATTTACTTGTGTATTACAACAGTGACCCCACAGTGCTGTAATTTGGTATGCGTGTAGCTTTAGTGGCACAAATATAGGCAAAAGTCTGAAATCCAGAATACCTGCAATTTGTACCACAAGAAAGAGGAACCACATTACATGAACTCCCGTTACCTGTAATTTGAATGAAACGTTAGGTCAAGTTATTAGTTATTTATAATACTCGGCACTATTTTGATAGTCAAAGATTATAAATAATATTTTTATGTTTTAATCGGGGACTCGCGAGATCTCAGTTCGGGGCGAACCACTAGTGATATTAGTGGGAAGTGTGATTTTATTTCTCTTCTTTTGACGTGATAAACGTCTTATAAATCGATGTGGCTGCACGCACAGAGTGCGAGAAAAAAAGTGTCATGTTGCGCCTGAGCCGAGTATGCAAGCGAGAGCGCGGAACAAGCGATAGAGACGCACGATCGGCCTAAGCGTTAGGCTTGTGATGCATCTCTCTTCCACTCGTTATCACGTAAAATTATCGTCCGTAAACCGACTTTACAGACAACCAATATTTTATAATTTTACTCTGTGCACCGTTGTCTATTACTGCGTCGCTCATTACTTTCCATTCAAAGGTTGCCTGATAGAAATCGCTTTTAGCGTTATGATGGATACCTTGTATTATACTATATTACATTGTTCTATATTTAACATTAACTAGTTCTTTAAGTATTTCCTGTTGTACAATAAATTGTTACTCTATTCTAAGGCCTTATATGTAGATGGTATAGTTGGAAAGTGGTATGTGTGTATTAAGCTTTATTCTGGTAAATAATGTAGGTACGCGGCCTACTCCACTTAATCTTGACATTATTACTTATAACGATGCATTCCAGAGTTCTTGTGACATCATAATAAATACACTTTATATCGCCAACAAGCGTCTATTGTACTGGATAACTAGTGGTTCGTCCCGGACTGAGATCTCGTGAGCCTCCCATAAAAACATAAACAAGTATTTGTGATCTTTGACTATCAAAATAGTGCCATGAAATGCACAACCAAATCACTTGACCTACAGTTTCATTCAAATTTCAGGTAACGGTACATTTTAGTTGTTACTCTTTTTTTGGGGTAGAAATTGCAGTTATTCAGGATTTAGGATTTTTTCCATATATTTTTGTAATGAAAGCTAACACGCGTATACCAAATTTCAGCACTATGGGGGTCACTAGTGTGCCCTGTGAATTTCGTCAAAGTTCAGTTTTTATTATGGCTAATAACTTAAAAACTACAAGGTTCAAACTAAATATAAAAACGAGGTCGAAATGTACTGATGTTGACCTTTCATTGTACGTGCCTCCCATTTTCGTTTATTTTACCCCTCTTGAACTCCAATATCTAAAGAACCCTCCCACGTTTTTAGCTCGCTTAGTCACACCAGGATTGTGCCATCACTACCTACGCAAGTACCAAATTTCACAATGATCGGATCAACGCTTCGAAAGTGATCCTCGGACAAACATACATACATACAACGCCGATTCGACCAAGTTGATTTGGAGATCTTGCTTCGGTCGATCAAATAGAGGCTGGAGCTGAAGCAAACGATTTTTAAATTTTTAATCGACGCAAAAAAGGATTGTAATTAGTTTGACTTTATGTCTGTCTGTGTCAGTTATACAGATTAAGACGCGGTATTTACTTTAATAGAAAGCCTTTTTCATTTTTTATATACTTTCTGAAGATGGAGCAAGCTTATGGCCAACCTGATGTTAAGTGGTAACGCACGCCTATAGCAAAGTATTGCCTCGTAGGTCACGCACCTTAGAAACGTGCCCTACGATGCAATGCCCTGCGTCTATGAACTTTAGGTGTGCCTGTAATTTCACCGGCAACCATACCTTTCAAACCGAAGTAGCGATGCTGCGTTTTTATTTATTTTACACCAACAGCACACATATTTTATCACTTTACAGCTAGTTATCAGATTTATGACGATAGTCATGAACACATTTATGATAGGTGCACCAATTTAATAAATTAATAAATATGACTGGACTTTTCACACAGTGCTATCTAGTCCCAAACTAAGCGGAGATTGTACTATGGGAACCAGATAACCGATAGAAAGAAAGAAAGAAAACTATTTATTCAACAACCACACAGTAATAAAGAAAAATAAAACACAACAACAATGAACAACAACGTCGACCTCCGTGGTGCAGTGGGCGAATAGCCGGCTGAGACGCAGGAGGTAGCGGGTTAGATTCCCGCTGCAGAACAAATGTTTGCATGATCTACAGATATTTGTTCCGGGTCTGGTTGTTTCTCTATATATTATAAGTATGTATGTACAAAAAAAAATGTATATAAGTATTCTATCAGTTATCTGGTTCCCATAATACAAGCTCTGCTTAGTTTGGGGCCTAGATAGCGCTGTGTGAAATGTCCAGAAATATTTATTTTATTTATTAAGAATTTCCAATGAGTAATACACAGACTTAGATTTAGATAAATTACAATAGAAGCGCTCCCTGTGCTCATTCTGTGAAGGCAACCACACCTAACGCAACTAAACATAATTCATTTCATTAAAATAGTGTAACAAAAATTAACACTAATAATATACATATATAATTTCAAGACAGTCACAGAAATTACTAAGAGATGGAACATAATTTTAAAACACTTTTATATAATAATATCAACAGCATAAGTACATAATTTTGCAATATAAGAGCACTTACTATATTTTAATCAGTTTTTAAAGAAGATGACCACTATGATAACAGTGTAAATACGGTACGAAAAGAAAACTGTAATAATTGTAATGCTTAGATATGTCGATTAAAAACGAATATGCACAAAAATAAAAAAAATATAGATAAAAACGCACACACATGACAATTAATTAATTCTTGATATATAACAATCGAGTGTCATTTACAGTTAGTTTGTATAATGCTTAATTATTTTTTACATAAACACAAAACAAACGATCAATCTCTAAACAGTAAAAACTATAATGCCTACATTATGCACATTTTGTTATTTCTTTATTTCGTAATTAACTATTACTCGTGCGCGATAACTTGGGACCTGCTAGGAATGCGACCCCCCGACCGCTTCCCCTGCACTTCCCCGATGGCGCCCGTATTGTACCGTTCGCATCACTATTTTTTACTAGGGTTTTTAGTCTCGTACTGGCCTACGTCACGTAACGACGCGCTCTGGAATTCTTTTAGTTTTCGTTTGTGTTATTGTTTTGTTGTTGTAGTTTTTGTTGTTATAGTTTGTAAAAAGTATGTCGACAAAAGTATTGGGACGATGACCTCTTACAAGAGACGAATGAATCGCAATTAATTGTAAATTTATCGGATACCTCTTCGTCAAGTGATTATAGTGAGACTGAGGACGAAGAACAACCTCTAGAAGGCATAAATCCACTAAGTAGTGACGAAGATGAGATAATGTAAATAATAGATAAAATAATTGTATAAACTTAAACATTGTATTTTTATTTTATTCAAATAGTGTAAAAAAGATAAGATAAAAAGCAGCGTCCTCCCTGAGTAACATAATAAATTAGGTTAAAAAAAACAAAGACGAAGCCGCGGGCGGCTGCTTGTTATGTTCGCTTTTTTGCGGGCGGTACCATCACGCCAATATGACGTCACCGCGCTCAGGTCCCAACTTATCGCGCACGGGTAATACCTCCCTGAGTAATTTAATGTCTACTGAGATACAGAGTAATACTATTTTAGTTTTTTCTTGTAATTGCTTAGATTGTCATTGAATATGTCGATATCTAGTGATTTGTGAAGATAATTATACTCACTAAACATACGCGTAAGAGGAGAATTACAACTTAAATTAGTTTTATGCAAAGGTTCAGCTCAGCATGATGCTACTGCATGTTAAGGGGGCACCGGAGGGACAATCGCCCATACAACACGTACTACCAAGATCATTTCTAATTGGAGCATATTTCTACCTTAATAAGGTATTATTTTAATTTGAATAGTATTTATCTAGGCTCCCAACCATATATTAGATCAAAACACTTACCTAAAATGAAATAGAAGCGTATCGCATTCTGCATGTTTTTACGTCATAAAAGACCTGTTTTCAACCTAATTGTTTCGTATTAAAAACAACAACATCTTACGTATACTAGTCATGGGAACATAGATTATATCGTCTAATTACAGAATAACAACACAATGAGAAAAATACAACAAGTTTTCAGTCATCATTTTTGGTATTACGGAACACGATCAAAATCTAATTAAATTTAGAATCGTTCTATTGCTATCACTGTCGCTCTGCGTGGCTAAACTTCGTCACTAAACAGGGATAGCGATATTCAGGCCGAAGTTTTTGAAGCGGCCGAATTGAAGTTGCGCTCGGGGTTCGCAGGCGCGTTAATATGCCGTAGCGCTGCTCTTTCGCCGAGTCCAGTTTACATTACCTCACGTACATCCTGTTCAAGGGTAGCCTTCATAAGACGAACACAACTATTGTTAAATTCAAATCAAACCATATAAAATACATGCATAACAAAATTAAATACTTACAATTAATATGATAGAATACTTATATACTTACTTTTTTGTACTAAATACATACTTATAAAGGAAAACATCCAGATCCGGAACAAATATCTGTAGATAATACAAACATTTGTTCCGCGGCGGGAATCGAACCCGCCACCTCCTGCGTCTCAGCCGGCTATTCGCCCACTGTATCACGAAGGTCGTCACAAATTTCAGGTGTATACAACATTCGCCAACGACGGTGAAAATATAATTGAATTTTTACATATAACTAATACTAACTAATAAGTGTTCCGATATTGTTTCGGAACACGAGTGCTTCATTGCTTAAGACGATACCGGAGGGACAATCGCCCATACAACACGTACTACCAAGATCGTTTCTAATTGGAGCATATTTCTACCTTAATAAGGTATTATTTTAATTTGAATAGTATTTATCTAGGCTCCCAACCATATATTAGATCAAAACACTTACCTAAAATGAAATAGAAGCGTATCGCATTCTGCATGTTTTTACGTCATAAAAGACCTGTTTTCAACCTAATTGTTACGTATTAAAAACAACAACATCTTACGTATACTAGTCATGGGAACATAGATTATATCGTCTAATTACAGAATAACAACACAATGAGAAAAATACAACAAGTTTTCAGTCATCATTTTTGGTATTACGGAACACGATCAAAATCTAATTAAATTTAGAATCGTTCTATTGCTATCACTGTCGCTCTGCGTGGCTAAACTTCGTCACTAAACAGGGATAGCGATATTCAGGCCGAAGTTTTTGAAGCGGCCGAATTGAAGTTGCGCTCGGGGTTCGCAGGCGCGTTAATATGCCGTAGCGCTGCTCTTTCGCCGAGTCCAGTTTACATTACCTCACGTACATCCTGTTCAAGGGTAGCCTTCATAAGACGAACACAACTATTGTTAAATTCAAATCAAACCATATAAAATACATGCATAACAAAATTAAATACTTACAATTAATATGATAGAATACTTATATACTTACTTTTTTGTACTAAATACATACTTATAAAGGAAAACATCCAGATCCGGAACAAATATCTGTAGATAATACAAACATTTGTTCCGCGGCGGGAATCGAACCCGCCACCTCCTGCGTCTCAGCCGGCTATTCGCCCACTGTATCACGAAGGTCGTCACAAATTTCAGGTGTATACAACATTCGCCAACGACGGTGAAAATATAATTGAATTTTTACATATAACTAATACTAACTAATAAGTGTTCCGATATTGTTTCGGAACACGAGTGCTTCATTGCTTAAGACGATACCGGAGGGACAATCGCCCATACAACACGTACTACCAAGATCGTTTCTAATTGGAGCATATTTCTACCTTAATAAGGTATTATTTTAATTTGAATAGTATTTATCTAGGCTCCCAACCATATATTAGATCAAAACACTTACCTAAAATGAAATAGAAGCGTATCGCATTCTGCATGTTTTTACGTCATAAAAGACCTGTTTTCAACCTAATTGTTACGTATTAAAAACAACAACATCTTACGTATACTAGTCATGGGAACATAGATTATATCGTCTAATTACAGAATAACAACACAATGAGAAAAATACAACAAGTTTTCAGTCATCATTTTTGGTATTACGGAACACGATCAAAATCTAATTAAATTTAGAATCGTTCTATTGCTATCACTGTCGCTCTGCGTGGCTAAACTTCGTCACTAAACAGGGATAGCGATATTCAGGCCGAAGTTTTTGAAGCGGCCGAATTGAAGTTGCGCTCGGGGTTCGCAGGCGCGTTAATATGCCGTAGCGCTGCTCTTTCGCCGAGTCCAGTTTACATTACCTCACGTACATCCTGTTCAAGGGTAGCCTTCATAAGACGAACACAACTATTGTTAAATTCAAATCAAACCATATAAAATACATGCATAACAAAATTAAATACTTACAATTAATATGATAGAATACTTATATACTTACTTTTTTGTACTAAATACATACTTATAAAGGAAAACATCCAGATCCGGAACAAATATCTGTAGATAATACAAACATTTGTTCCGCGGCGGGAATCGAACCCGCCACCTCCTGCGTCTCAGCCGGCTATTCGCCCACTGTATCACGAAGGTCGTCACAAATTTCAGGTGTATACAACATTCGCCAACGACGGTGAAAATATAATTGAATTTTTACATATAACTAATACTAACTAATAAGTGTTCCGATATTGTTTCGGAACACGAGTGCTTCATTGCTTAAGACGATACCGGAGGGACAATCGCCCATACAACACGTACTACCAAGATCGTTTCTAATTGGAGCATATTTCTACCTTAATAAGGTATTATTTTAATTTGAATAGTATTTATCTAGGCTCCCAACCATATATTAGATCAAAACACTTACCTAAAATGAAATAGAAGCGTATCGCATTCTGCATGTTTTTACGTCATAAAAGACCTGTTTTCAACCTAATTGTTACGTATTAAAAACAACAACATCTTACGTATCCTAGTCATGGGAACATAGATTATATCGTCTAATTACAGAATAACAACACAATGAGAAAAATACAACAAGTTTTCAGTCATCATTTTTGGTATTACGGAACACGGTCAAAATCTAATCAAATTTAGAATCGTTCTATTGCTATCACTGTCGCTCTGCGTGGCTAAACTATGTCACTAAACAGGGATAGCGATATTCAGTTCGAAGTTTTTGACGCGACCGAATTGAAGTTGCGCTCAGGGTTCGCCGGCGCGTTAATGCAATGTTAGAGATTCTGGAAAAGATGGCAGAACGCTCGCCATCTCCAATGAGATATTTTTAAACAGTTTGTTTTTGTAAGAGCTGTACGTGACATTGAATATATCAAGATGATTGAGTGTAACACTGCAATCGTTGTAAGTTCGACTTATACGCAGTATTGGTTAATTGTAACCGAGGTTTGATTTGGGTGTTGGCTTACTGGATATTTTTAAAATTTTGTGTTTTGAGTAGTTGTACGGAGCGCTTAGAATAATGTTCTCCATGCTTTGCGGCAGAAATAGGTATGGTGGTAGTACTTCCCCGGGCGTGCCCTTTCACAAGGAACTTTAATACTGTTGGTTAAGGAGAAACATGCCTACAAGCCGAACGAGACCCTATTTTTAGGGTTCCGTAGTCAAATGGCAAACAACGGAACCCTTATGGATTCGTCATGTCCGTGTGTCTGTCCGTATGTCACAGCCACTTTTTTCCGAAACTATAAGAACTATACCGTTGAAACTTTGTAAGTAGATGTATTCTGTGAACCGCATTAGGATTTTCACACAAAAATAGAAAAAAAACAATAAATTTTGGGGGTTCCCCGTACTTAGAAGTGAAACTAAAAAAAATGTAGTTATTTTTAATACGTCATAAATCGTAAACCGCAATTTACCTTTCATTCAATCAACTCAAATATAAAAAAAGTTACAATGAACTACAAGAACTTTTATATTATGTTACTTGCTGCTACGGAACCCTACATGGGCGAGTCCGACTCGCACTTGGCCGCTTTTATTGTATCGAGACACGATGAAACCTATTGCGCAACGAGGCTTCACAATAAAATTTATGTATAAATTTTATGACTGTTTAACAGTAATGTGGTCATAGCGAGATAATCAATAGTAGTCATAATAACTAATATACTAATCTATACTAATGTTATAAAGAGGAAAGATTTGTATGTTTGTAACGAATAAACTCAAACAGTACTGGTTCAATTTCAAAAATTATTTCACCATTAGAATGCTGCATTATCCCTGAGGCTATAGGCTACTTTTTATTTTACCCAACTGCTCAGAAGAAGGGTAATGTTTTTATTGAAAAACTACGCGTGCGAAGCTGCGGATTGGTCAGCAAGTTTGTTAATATTTTCGCATTCAAAGTTAAGTATAATTAATTTTAAATGGATTTTTAGTGAAGCATTTGGTCTCGGTGTTCATCTTTACATAGTATAAAATGAAGTCGCTTCCGCTGTCTGTTACCTTAGTTAGATCTTTTAAACTACTCAACGGATTTTAATGTAGTTTTCAGTAATAGATAGAGCGATTCAAGAAGAAGGTTAATATGTATGATATATACATACACTACTCAAAACAAAATAGGGCCCACCCAATAAAATATGATTTAAATTAAAATATAAAAAAATACGTACAATTTATTTCAAGTTTAATTTTAGAAATAGGTTAATTCAGAATCATTAAAAAAAACATTACAATGCCTTATTTTTGCCAAAAAATCGTCAAGAAATGCACTTTTTACACATTAACTTAAAATTACACGGTTTTCCAAAACAACACGTTGAAGACACGAGCACATTTTTTTTAAACATGTTCTTAGGGTTGCTTCAATGCCTTATGTTTAGTAACGCGTAGGTCCTCCCCTATTGCGCACACACTCTCTGAGTCGGTTTGGAACACTCTCTGTAAGGTGGATGACGTTTTCATCTGGAATTTGCTCCCAACACACTTTTGAAGCAGTTATCAACTCCTGTCGGCTATGAATTTCAGTGTGGTTGTCTTTAAGGCTTCTTTTCAACTGGTCCCAGATATGCTCGATCAGATTCAGGTCCGGACTCATGGCAGGCCAGGGTAGAACTGCGATACCAGCTTCGGAGATTGCACTTTGGGTCACTCTGGCAGTATGAGGGCGAGCGTTGTCTTGCATCAGAATAAAGTTAGGGCCTACTCGCTGTGAATATGGCATCACATGAGGTCGGATGACATGCTGAACATAGCTGGCGGCCGTTACATTGCCCTCATCCAAAATCACTAGCTCGGTTTTGCCCATTATGCTAATCCTACCCCATACCATAATACTGGGTCCATCAAAGAGGTCAGTTTCACGAATACATGGTTCTGTAAAACGTTCTCCAAACTCGTACGCGTCTGTCATCATTAAAAAACTTTACTTTAGATTCATCTGTAAAAAGCACTGTCCTCCAATTATTTATGGTCCATTCGAGGTGATCACGTGCAAACCTTAATCGCGCTGCACGGTGGGCTCTGGTCAATTTGAGCCGAACAACTGGCATTCTGGAGCGTTGTTGGTCTTCATGAAGTCTGTTGCGAACAGTTTGGTCACTCACTCGCGTTCCAGTGGCGTCACGTAAACGTTTTCTCAATATGCGTGCAGTTACAGTTCGCTCGCGACGTGCAGAGAGTCGGATGTATCGGTCTTCTTGGGAGGTTGTCGCTCGGGTTCTACCTGAACCGCGCCTCCTACTCACACTACCTGTCTCTTGAAAGCGTTCCCACACATTTCGAATGGCTCGTCTTGACACACCTAAGCTTGAAGCTACCGATCTTTGCGAATTTCCCTGCTGAAGCAAAACAATGGCTCTAGTCGCGGATTCCGTGTCCATGTGATGTCGAGAACCAGGCATTGTTTATGCAAACAGTAATGTAATCGATAATTAAAGGTAAGGATACGATAACTTCTTCGTTAGACACAACAAACCCCACTGACCAACAATGTAATGGCACTCACAGATTCTGCGGTATATCGTAAGATTTTGTTTCTTATCTACCCACTTAAGAACTACCCTAAACTTGGCGTTTAAGTGTTAATTTATGATCAATAAATATGCCTACTTAACATTTCCATACATAAGTATGCCAACAACTCGCAAAAAAAAAATGTGTCGGGCAAAATATCGAAATATTTCAAGTGGGCCCTATTTTGTTTTGAGTAGTTTAGTAACTGCGAAAGTAACTGTTTGTTTGTTACCTTTTCTTAACTAAACTACTGAACCGATCGTAATGAAATTTGGCAAGGAGATAGATTATATCCTGCGGAAGGACATAGGCTATTTTTTACCCGAGTGCGCAAAAGGAGGGTAAAGTTTTTATTGAAATACCACGCATGCGAAGCCGCGGGCGGGTCGGCTAGTAACTCAATGAACAGCACTTGCTTTCATTAATCATGCTATTATTTTATTGAGTTGTCTAATGTTTATAATTATAGGTTCTTATTATACACACAGCTGTTAGAACAAATGCATATCGTAATCATCATCATCGACAGCATAGATTACCAACGCGACCGACTGAATCGAGCTCAACGCAGTCGAGTTGAGCTCCCATTCAGTCCATGTCCCACATGTTCTGTTGTCTTATGGCTCCTCTACATGATGGCTGGGCTGGACCAGCGAGATGGCCATTGGCCATGCGATGGTTGAAACTCGACTACACGATGGCGACATTCACTTGTGATTAAGTCGTTTTCCAAGATGGACGTGGAGGCATTAGCCGCTGCGACAATCAGTACGGGAATTCAATAAAGGCTGATGCGAAAGCGACTCACCTTGGATTGCACCGTCTTGCGTTCCGCGTGCCCTCAGGAACTCCGCAATTCCTCTATCCGTAGGCTGCTGTGGTTGATGGTAGATGTAGGTATGTCGTCTACTTCTGGGATGTAACACGCGCGAAAACTACCACTTGATTACCGGAGGGCGCTGTACACTAATATGTAGGTGCTTGCCTTGAGAGAAGCGGCCCGCGGGGACGCGTTCGGTCACCTTGGTAAGTAGGTACATATATCAAGAAAACATGAGCATTGATATACCCTCCAAATTGTGTGATCTATTTAATCAATTCCGATACGGAACACTATCTATACACCACTTACCAATATTTTCTTAATATTTGTACTAGATAACTGATATACTTAATACAATACATTACATAGAGATATTTTTCATTATATATAGAAAATATCCAGTACACCCTGAACAAATATCTGCAGATCGAGCACGCACTGTGGAATGGGCCACGTGATGACGCGTACTGCCATCGCTGGTCCCACTACCTTTGATGTGCGGACGAAAAACCGACACCGCGGCAATCCCATCGCCATCCCGCTGCGCCATAAGCCATCCGATACAACTGCGCCCTCCACACGCTGGCCCATCTTAGTGGGCTAGTACGATGGCCCATCGTGTTGAGGGGCCCTTATATGTCCCACCACAAGGGATGCCCTCAACAAGGCCAGACCCAACGCTATAGATGTGGCAAAGCACTATTTGAAAATAGTTGAAGTTTGTCCATTGACTCGTCTGAAGAAGACATAGGCTTAGACAATCATTTAGCACACAAAACACGATACAGTAACATTTAAAGACAGAGAAAAGAAAAAATCAAATCAAATGATTTATTGCGAATATGGGTTAGTCGTCCGACCATCTGGTTGATGGTCTGCCAACTGGTCTGCGCCCTTGTTGCGGCCACCACTCGGTTGCTGTCCTCGTCCATCTTCCGTCATTCCTCCTTGCCAAGTGTCCAGCGAGAGTTGCGGGAAGGCAATGGATGCACTTGGCACAGGACCGGAGAGAATGGCGTGATAGCGAGGAGGCCTATACCCAGTAGTGGGTGGATGTGGGCTGAGATGATGATGATGGGTTAGTAACAGATGGTTAGTGATACAGTTTGAGTTCGTCCATAATCAGCGTTTATCGCATGCAATTTTAATCAGAGTTATAACAGAAAAACTAAATATAATAAGATTACATTATTTACAATATTCAACATGTCAGCTCTTGCCCTAAATAGAGAATTAATAATAAAATATCAGAATCAATAAAATTATTCAAAGGATCGCTAAGAAACTCATTTATATTGTAGTATGCCCTTTTTAATTATTTTAGAAGTAAAACTTCTTTAGGCGTGTTGGGCATTTTTAGAGATGGAGAAAACCATTGAACTCGCGACACTGTTACCGACTCCTCTGTATACGAAGTGAAAACTTCTTTAGGCGTGTTGGGCATTTTAGAGATGGAGAAAACCATTGAACTCGCGACACTGTTACCGACTCCTCTGTATGCGAAGTGAAAACTTCTTTAGGCGTGTTGGGCATTTTAGAGATGGAGAAAACCATTGAACTCGCGACACTGTTACCGACTCCTCTGTATGCGAAGTGAAAACTTCTTTAGGCGCGTTGGGCATTTTTAAAGATGGGAGAAAACCATTGAACTCTCGACTTTTTTTTATTTTTATGTATACGAGTATTCCCCGATTACTCGATTACGCCTGGACCGATTCGAGAAATTCTTTTTTTGTTTAAAAGGGTAAGCTTGCCAGGTGGTCCCATTTGGCACCAAGTCAGGATCTGATGATGGGATCCCAAAAAAATCGAGTGCACCCCTCGAATTTTATAGGGACGCAATTCGGTCTTATGTTTTTTAGTCAGAACTCCGTCATTTATCAACCGATTTGGAAAAATCTTTTTTTACTTGATAAAGGATATATTTTCATATTAGTCTTTTCATCAAAATCAATTCAGTAGTTTGGTTAGGTCTGTTATATTTTTGTTAAAGTTACTTGTGTGTAGGGCATCCAATCCCGCATGTTATTTGTGATCTCGGTATTTACGGGATCGATGATTTTCGATCCCGCGGGATCTCTGAATTTGCGGGATCCCGCAAGTATTATTATTTTATGCCACTAAAAATATGTACATAGGTACAAACGTGGCTATGGTAATAAATTCGCTAAAATATGATGTTTCAATGAGACTCAAAGAACGTCTACGACAAATTGAAGGTGGTTGTGCAAATATTGTGCCCGACAAAAGTATGCTAAAAATCTATATGATTATATAAATGAAGATTCCTAAGTGATTGTGACCAACGAATACCTGAAATTGTATTTATTTAATTTGTGTAATTGTGATGGATCTCTGATGTTTAATTTATTTTATAATAGGTATTGTTTGATTTCCTTAATTGTGATGAACCTTCATTGACATTAACGGCGATAATATAACTAAGTAATTGTGACAAAATTTGTGATTTTTAATTGATTGATAACCCAGTTAATTTTATAGTAGACTTTTAGTAGAATCCAGCTTATGTTAAGTAGATTTTGGTAAGTTTTCACCCTATGTTACAATAGATTTGTCAATTCAAATCTAGTCACACTGGGCAGTCAGTGCTCGCGCGCCTGCGCCTGTGGGAGGTCGTTTGTATGCGACACGCTAATCCCGCGAATCCCTCGGATCCCGCACAGGTAATCCCGCTGAAAAATGATGCGGGATCTCGGTATACCAAGATTTGATGCCCTATTTATGTGTGTTATATTACAAACGTACGAAGTTCTATGGATCCTGTTAAGGGCGCACTATACCTGGGGAGACGATAAATCGCTTATTTTGAAACAATGTTTTGTTCAACAAATTTGATGATGATGATGATATGTTATAGTTATGGATACGCGCCTGTTTTGTGAAAACACGATTCCGTAAAATTTTCTCGATTGAAAAAGAATCCAAAGATGACTCCAAATTTATCTTAAAACCGTGCTTATGCGATGAATACTACAATTTAGATCTTGAAACTTTGTACATTAATTCTACACAACATAAATAAGGGCACCTGTGGTTTAAATTTTCAAAATACTTTTTGATTTTATCATAAAATGAAAATATCTAAGTTTTGCACTAATGAAACCATTCGCTCCGGATGCCCATTTCGCGATTCAGTCTGGCCTCGGCTTTCAGACGGGGTACCCGTGACGCTTGTCGCTCCAAACGAACACGTAATTCTAATGTAGAATTTATATTTAGTTGGTTTTTGTAAAGACGCAGTGATGAGAAATAAACACAACAAGATAATGAAGGGACTGAATGATAAAAAAACCGGCAAACATATTAACCACGCCGAGATAGGACGTGCAGCGGGGCGCGGAGAAGCGGGGGTGAAATTCGAGTTTATGCTGAGGTATAGTCAACTCTTAACTGAGCATAAACTCACATTTTTATTGACCTACTTATCATTTAATTAAGTCATAAGAAGCTACTTTATTAGTAAGATTATGATATAATACTCTAATTACAAAAACACATACAGAAAAAAAAACAAGGAAAAAATACAATAAAATAATTAAGATATAGAATAATACTAGCTGACCAATCCGCAGCTTCGCACGCGTAGTTTTTCAATAAAAACATAAAAAAACTAAAAAGTAGCCTATATTACTCCGGGATAATGTAGCGTTCTAATGGTGAAATATTTTTTGAAATCTGACCAATAGTTTTTGAGTTTATTCGTTACAAACCCACAAAAATACAAATCTTTCCTCCAAGATAACGAATGTCATGATACCACTAATTGGTAGGAATTTAAGTATGACAAGATTTGATAAGATTTGACATTGGGTGTTTCCATTCAATGGTAACTCAGATTGGTATGTGTATATACTATATGTTGTATATACTATATGTTGTATTTGATTCGTTCGAAATAAGTGTAACTTGGGTTTTCATTTACGATTAAAAAAATAGAATAAAAAAATCTTTTCGACGACCTCCGTGGTGCAGTGAGCGAATATCCGGCTGAGACGCAGAAGGTAGCGGGTTCGATTCCCGCCGCGGAACAAATGTTTGCATGATCTACAGATATTTATTCCGGGTCTGGTTGTTTCTCTATATATTATAAGTATTCTATCAGTTATCTGGTCCCCATTGTACAAGCTCTGCTTAGTTTTGGGCTAGATAGCGTTGTGTGAAATGTCCAGCAATATTTATTTATCTAGCGTAATAGATGGCGCTGTCTGGAGACACGCCGGCGAAAAATACGGTTTGTATGCCAAAATCTCGCAAGACAATATCAAAATTGGTCTTAAACAATCTTACTTTGCAGAGAGAAACACAAATGATATTTTTAATTTTATGTTCTTCGGAAAATAATGATAACACGGCAATTGACATTGACAATTCACTTTCCTTTCCTCTGAGTCAACGCCGTGACATCGGATCGCTCAGTGTATTCTACCGCCTGTATAATGATAAGACGGCAATTGACATTGACAATTCACTTTCCTTTCCGCTGAGTCAACGCCGCGACATCGGATCGCTCAGTGTATTCTACCGCCTGTATAATGATAACACGGCAATTGACATTGACAATTCACTTTCCTTTCCGCTGAGTCAACGCCGTGACATCGGATTGCTCAGTGTATTCTATCGCCTGTATAATGATAACACGACAATTGACATTGACAATTCACTTTCTTTTCCGCTGAGTCAACGCCGTGACATCGGATCGCTCAGTATATTCTACCGCCTGTATAATGGGGAAATGCTCGTATTTAATCTCATCCCGTCGTCGAGATTTTACCATCGCACTTCTCGATAACGTAATAAAGCTTATCCACATAGCATCGACAATTGGGTATCGCGCACCACACGCTTCACGCGATCTTTTCTACCCCATACTTGCAAGATGTGGAATGAGCTACCATCTGAGGTTTTCCCATTAGGCTACGACATGGCACGCTTCAAGAGAAATGTAAAGAGATTTCTACAGGGTAGGGAACGCACCCCAGGTGTTGCCGGTGTCAATAGGCGACGGTGACCGCTTACCATCAGGTGGGCCGTAAGCCTGTTTCCCTACAAATAACATAAGAAAAAAAAATAGTCAGCGTTTGACAGAGCAACGCCATCTGTTAGCAGTTATAAAATGGCCGTGAAAACCCCTCATTGTGGGGCCACCGCAGACAATGTCCTACTCTGCAGTCCTTTTTGGCCGTCCACCTGCACACGTGAGGACTTGAACCAGGTTACGTAGACTGCATACTGTCGCATACGGTCGCTCTCTATAAATCCAATAAAACTTAAGTGCCATTGGTACGAAAGAAGGTGGAAACTAGTTTGGTCTAATAAAAAAAGGCTAATTCATTGACTATTTAGTTCTGAGTTCTGACTGAATGAAATACTTTTTGTACCTTTTCTAATGCTTACTATAAGAATACAAGAATTTATTAATAATAATAATATTTTACACGTCATCTGTCAAATTTCATAAATTATACTACGTACCTATAGTTAATGAATTATAAATACATATGTATTTATAATTCATCTTGTGAAACATTGCTACATTATGTATCTAATATCAGATTAGTTGGTGGGGGAATTCACCCATGCTGTAGAAAACCCTCTCCAGCAAATATAAGTAGGCACTGAAGATACAAAAGCTCTGTAGTTTTAATAGTAGAATTTCTTGTGAAAGGGCTCGTCCGGGAAGTACTACCATACCTATTTCTGCCGCCAAGCAGCATGCCTGTGTTTCGGTTTGAAGGGTTGTCGGTGAAATTACAGGCACATGAGGCTTTACACCTGTATGGTTGATGTAAGGTCAAGTTGATGGACGTAAGGCAGTGCATCATAGGGTCACGTTTCTAAGATGCGTGACCTGCTAAGCAATACTTTGTTATAGGCGATGGGCATCACTTATTATCAGGTGGGCCATAGGCATATTCCATCTCAAGGTTCACTTCCACACAATAGGGGGCTGCACCCGATGATCGGCGTAGGTCCGGCATGGCACTGTGCTTTTCGGCAGGGGAATTTGCGTGTCCAGTGTGGCACCGATCCGCCCATGCTGAGCATGACGACGTTGCATTGAATGAAACCTGCCGCACGATAACTGGTTGCATAAAGCCGACACCTTTAAAGATGCTATACCCACTGGCGGGCATAGCACCACCTGCCGTCAGGCGGGAGGTTGCTACAGAGAAGGCTACTCAGGCAACCGACCATCGACATCCACTTTTTGGCCCCCCAAAATCCAGCAGCCCGTTTGAAAAGTCGCAAGAGCTTCATAGGCACCACCCTAGCCGCACAAGACCACCCGACGGCACTTACTCCACAGGAGCACTTCTCCCCAGGTCATGATCTGCCTTTGCCTGTCTGGAAGTCAACGAACAGACTCCGGATCTAAATTGGCCGCTGCGGACAAAGCCTGTGTAAATTGGTTATGAGAGAATCCTCCCGGACTGAATGCGACTGCGGAGCACCCATTCAGATCATGTCTCATATGCTCTCCTGTCCCTTGTGCCCTGCCACCTGCACAAGAGATGACCTCAACAAAGCCACGCCCAACGCTATAAAAGTAGCAAAGTACTACTCTAAAATAGTTACCAATTAGCTTTAGCTTACCATTGGCATGCAGGAAGAAGATCTCAAGGTGGTATAAAATAAAAACGAGTGTGCTTTAGACCACACGACTGAAATAATGCTGCTGCGTGCCATCTGCTATGGAAATCTGTAGCAAAATGATCTCTATTATACAGCATGAAGGAGTGTTTTGCTTTTGAAGTTTGTATAATTTACGCTAATTTGGAATAGGAGATATGCGACAAATCAACTGGCTATGAGAGAAAGAGAGAAAGAAAATGTATGCTCACACCTCTCTGTCTTGCCCCTACAGTAATATACGAAACGTAACTCTCTCTCTCTCTTTCTATCTTCACTAACTTATATCTCCCTCTCAACTTCCGTTCGCACTTTTCGTATCGCATTCACCAGCTTACTCCCCAAGTCAAGCGTAATCAAATCTAAAAATATCGGTGCGTATTTTTGGTATGGTTTTATAATAGATACCGCACTCGATATCTTTCTATGAATTATTATTGTTTTATCAGTAACAGAATATGGCCGATGTGAACCCGCCATATTGCATTTCTTGAATCATCGCTTAACATATCACTATCGTGGTGACGAATACAATACATAATTTCTGAATTATTATGTGATTGTTGAGGATTCTGAATTTTATTTGTACTAGTGGTTCGCCCCGAACTGAGATCTCGCGAGTCTCCGATTAAAACAAAAAATATTATATGTAATCTTTGACTATCAAAATAGTATCACGAAATAAATTACCAAATAACTTGACCTACAGTTTCATTCAAATTACAGGTAACGCGAGTTCATGTATTGTGGTTATGCTTTTTTGGGGTAAAAATTGCAGTTATTCTGGATTTCAGACTTGCCTATATTTGTGTCACTTAAGCTATACCTACGCATACTAAATTACAGCACTGTGGGGTCACTGTTGTACCCTGTGAATTTTGACAAAGTTTAATTTTTATTATGTTTCTTAACTCAAAAACTATAAAGAATTTACGAAAAATAAAACGGAGCCTAAATGTACTAATTTATGTTGATGTTAATGTTCGTCTTTAATTTGACGTCCCACTTGTCCAGTTAGCCTCATTTTCATTTTTTTGCCCCTCTTGAACCTCAATATCTCAACAACCCCTCAACGTTTTTAGTTGATTTAGTCGCACCAAAATTGTGCCATCACTACCTACCTATATAATTTAATTATAATTTATAATTTCACGATGATCGGATCAACGCTTCTAAAGTTATCCTCGGACAAACATACATACATACATACAACGCGATTTGCCCAAGTTGATTTAGAGATCTCGCTTCGCTCGATGAATTAAAAACGTGATAAATAAATAAATAAATATTTCTGAATAATAAATATTTCTGAACATTTCGCACAGCGCTATCTAGCCCAAAACTAAGCAGAGCTTGTACTATGGGAACCAGATAACTGATAGAATACTTATATACTTTTTTTTGTAAATACATACTTATAATATATAGAGAAACAACCAGACCCGGAACAAATATCTGTAGATCATGCAAACATTTGTTCCGCAGCGGGAATCGAACCCGCTACCTCCTGCGTCTCAGCCGGCTATTCGCCCACTGCACTACGGAGGTCAAAATCATGATATGCCATGTGATATTTACCATGATTTGCGAGTATTTGAGTATCCCGATATTTGGACGCAGTTGCGTGCGCCATGCTCACGGGTAAACTATATTACAAATTTTGTAATTTATTTAAAACGATAATTTTTGTTTTTTCCTTTATCCTATACCTACTAATATTATAAACTCGAATGTAACTCTGTCTTTCTGTCTGTTTGTTACGTTTTCACGACTTAACGGCCAATAGTCAATATTCATTTATTAAAATCACAAGGATCGCTTTGAAACGTAAGTTTTACTGCCTGTTCCGGTTTCGGCGACGACCTTAGATCTTTTAAAGTACTCAACGGATTTCAATGTAGTTTTCAACAATAGATAGAGTGATTCAAGAGGAAGGCTAATATGTATAACTAGCTTCCGCCAGCGGCTTTGCACGCGTTGTTTGTCAACAAAAAGTAACCTATGTGTTAATACAGGTTATAATCTACGTACAAATCTGTTCAGCCGAAAGAACCTCACGTGATTAAAGGATTACCTACCCCATACCATAGTCCATGACCCCATACACAATACACAGAAAAATATTACCCTCAATATGTACAAAAACAAATTAGATTATTAACACAATTAGCGTTATTAACACAAGGTTTATAGTAAAAAACCTCTGTATATTCAGATCAATGACACAGAGCGGCCTTGTCGCCATTTCGCAAACATACGCGGCAAACACAGCACTTCCTTTTGTGTTCATCATTCCTTATCTTTGCCAGTCCGGTAAACATACGCTGGTGTGTAAATTAAACACATACTAACTAGTGGCTCGCCCAGAACTGAAGTGTAGCAAGTCTCCCATAAAAACAAACAATATTTTTTTTTATACATTATAGGCTTGTGTTTGACCACGATCTAGCCTGATGGCGCGCGATGATGCAGTCTACGATGGTACACGCTTGCTTAGAAGAAACCTATTCACTCGCGACTTAAAGATACCCAGGTTGTAGCTATCAGGAAACACAGATTCTGGCAAGGCGTTCCACTCTTTGGCGGTGCGCATAATAAAGGTGGAAGAGAACCGCTTTGTGCGCATGACAGGTATTTCTAACCATATAGCTAGCGGTGGCGCACCGCAGAGCGTCTGGTTGTCCGTTGATAGAACGTAGATGGTGGGATTAGGTTGAATAGTTCCGCCGCACACTCCCCTAAATGTACTTTATTATTTGTAATCTTTGAATTACTGCCACGAAATGCACAACTTGACCTACAGTTTCATTCCAATTACAAGTAACGGGAGTTCATGTTAATGTTATCCGTTTTTGGGTCGAAATTTGCTGTTATTCTGGATTCTAGACTTTTCCCTTGTGTATCACTAAAGTTACACGACTACCAAATTTCAGCACTGTGGTTCTGTAGTTCTGTTTTTATTATAGCTGATAAATAACACAAAAACTACAAGGCTGAAACAAATAAGTTTTGTGTTGAATACATACGTTTTCAAAACAAGCTTATAAAATTCATAATCGGAGCCGCAAGCAGATTCAAATGAGCCCAAACACTAGTAGCCTACTATAATCCATTCAGAAGTTCCGTTGTCTAGCATCCGTCTCTATCATGAGACCACCTCCATGGTACCATATTATTGCATTGTCACCGAAGTTACATACGTATTCCAAATTTCAGCACAATCGGTTGAGGGTAACGGGTTTAAAATTCAGTTGCAAGATTCTACCCGGACAAACATACATACATTGCAAGTTAATAAAAAGCTTGTAAAAAAACCGGCCAAGTGCGAGTCGGACCCGCGCACGAAGGCTTCCGTACGGGTCTATATCGGTATCTATAAAACGGCAAAAAAATTTCGTTTGTTGTATGGGAGCCCCCCTCAAATATTTGTTTTATTTTAATTTAATTATTATTTATAAAGTGAGCATATAACTAAATATTCTGTCTAACGGTCTAACTATCACGGTTCATAAGATACAGCCTGGTGACAGACGGACAGACAGACAGACAGCGGAGCCTCAGTAATAGGGTACCGTTTTACCCTTTGGGTACGGAACCCTAATAAAAACGAGGTCGAAATGCACTAATAATGAGCTTTCATTAGACGTCAAATTTGACGTTATTGTCTCATTTTGATTTTTTTACCCCTCTTGAACCCCAATATCTCAATAACCCCTCCACATTTTTAGTTTATTTGGTCACACCAGGATTGTGCCATCACTACCTACCTATATACCAAATTTCACGATGATTGGAACACCGCTTCGAATGTTATCCTCAAACAAACATACATACATACAACGCCGAAGTTGATTTTGAGATCCCGCTTCGCGCGTTTAATAAAAGTAACAGATTATGTATTTGATTTGCGATGAAGCGATTACTACTTATCTCTCGAGTGTTTATGGTTGATTAGGTAAAGACAACGATTCGCGATAACAGCTAATGTAAGTTTATTT
The DNA here is from genome assembly GCA_918857605.2 of Philereme vetulata. NCBI lineage: Eukaryota > Metazoa > Arthropoda > Insecta > Lepidoptera > Geometridae > Philereme > Philereme vetulata. The sequence continues at coordinate 5,036,604 of OU975427.1, read as the reverse complement.
AATTTAGATTACCTAGTCATTTTTCATTACTTCTAGAAAATTCGTTGAAGACGGTTCAAATACACAAATTCCTTCGTACATAATTACCGATTTAAACGGGTATTTATCGCGTATTTACCCTGTACCCCTCTACCTAGCGTCCTGGAACCCGGTGATTGCTAGGTGTGCGCGTCGTGATCGGTCGTCTCAGTGGGTAGATACGGTTAGTGAGTAGTGTGTCGTAATAAGGACATTTCTAATTGTGAAGAGCAAGTGAGGGTAGTTGCTGCAGCTGCCATCACTTCTCGACTGTAGCTCCAAGTACTCCAGTCCGCCCCCGAACCACGGCAACAGCAACACTCTCGAAACGTCGGGATAACAAATAAAAAAGGTGCATACGAGATAAATATCCGTCTAAATCAGTAAGTAATTTAGGTATCGGCGTAGGTAGTGCTATTTTGGGTCAATGAACCTCAATGATAAGTTATTATGGATATGCCCCGGGATTTATTCCCCGATTCCCGGGAATGTCGATGTAAATGAAGTTAAGACGTCGATAAAATGTTAATGTCGATGTAAATGTATGCGTTTAGTGAAATCGAGTCCTCACCTCACCCGCGATAAGCTACAAAAACGTGAGGGAAAGGGATGACTGTAGTGACCAATACAACATGTATTTGCATAAAGCTGAACAGTTACTATGTAACATACGAATTCCTAAAAAAACCTGTTAAATAAAATAAAAATATATTTCCCGGGATTTAGAAGGCATATCCATGTTAAGTTAACGGTCACTAATTCCCGTGAATAGTACTACCTACGCCGATCAGTAAAATTATACACAAAATCCGGACGTTATCGGCCGAACTCGACCGGACAAACCAACCATACAAACTATACAAACGACATCGAACGATGTCGATGAACGATAGGATTACCAACTTTTTTCCTATCAAATGTAGTAGTTTCGAAGTTGTTACCTTTAAAATATAATAGATAGTAAAAAAATAAAAAAAAATATAGTAACAATAGTAAATATTTATTTTTTTAATGAATATTTTTTGCTGCTCTGCGTCTTAATAATTACATTTTTACTAAGAAAGTATTCATAAGCTTGTCGGCAGTCCAAATTTAAGTTGAAAAACACTATTAAGTCTGCTTTTATTAAATTCTAACTGGCCCTGTTACGCTCATCTCTCCATTTCGTCTTCATGACAGAAAATATGCGCTCTGTGAATGCTGATGTTGCAGGAATTGAAAGAAGAAATGTTTTTTTTAAATATCAGGCAAGTCTGAATTATTTAAGAGAAGAACTTCTTGCCACTTTTCAACACATGATTTATTAGACAATTTTTGGTCAGAAAGTACAATGTCCAAAATTTTATTAATTTGATTGATTTCTAAGTAGGTATACATTTTTAAACTTAATTTTTTGTTTCTCAGCAATTTCTAATTTTAGAGCGGAGTGGGATTTAAAAAAAAGATAAGACTGCGCTCCGCTTTACGCACAATATAGTAGTTTCGCCTACTATATATGTATATATTTTTTATATGTATACAGGGTGTGGTGTAATGAGTGGATAATAGGGTACCTGCGCGTAGGGGCCATTGTGGCGGTTCAGAAAAATATTTGTTATGCTCAGTAAAAGTGCCTCGGTTTTCGAGATATTCGACATTTTCGAAATTTAAGAAATATTTCACCCTTCGTCACTATTTTTGGCGCCAAGACTGCAAATGAATTTTTTTTTTCTATCTGTTTTTTGGATAGTATTCTTGGATAGATGTGCTATCGAATGGAAACTATTATTTTTATAACACAAGCACAGTTATGTTTTTAAAATAAGATTTCACTAAAATTTTACTTGCTTTCGTTTGTTTTCTTGACCTTTACCCTTCTGTGGTGTAAAAAAAATGTATGGTCACTTGAATGCCAAATTTTAAAAAAATTAGCCTATTTCATCGAGATTCCGAAATGGTATATTACATATCATTGTCACAACTTGATTCAAAATTAATTCCTACCAAACTTATCAAGGCGTAATTTAAAGAAATATTTTTAACTATTATTAGCAATAATTGTCTACTGTTCGCAGAACTACTAGTAATTCTTGGAACAGATTGGTTCCCGGCCCAGCGGCAATCGACACTATGTCTATCTTGCTCTTTCATGCTATGAGTGAAAAAGAACTATCGTTTCGCGTAACGCATTTTTATGATTTTCGAGTCAGTGTGCTATCATACTACTCCCGTACAACAACGTGTTATCCTGTTTTGGATTGATACTCGTCGATTTTGTGCAGTGATTTCGGACTTTGTTTTGCCTAGCGATTTGGACGTCTTAATTTTGTGAACCTAACGATTTTGTGCTGTGATCTCGGACTTGATTTGCTTTGTAACTTGGATTTTTTGGTATTGCATATTGATTGCAATGCCTCAGCTATACACTGCGTCTGAATATGCGCAAATGCATTTAATCTACGGCGAGTGTGGTGGTAACGCCAATCGAGCAGCAGCACTGTATCGGGAAAGATTTCCCAATGCACGCCATCCCGATTATCGTGTGTTTATTCGCGTACACAATGCTTACATGGAAGGTCGAATTCCTGGAAGTGGCATCGGTGGCACGAGTTCTGGGAGACCACAAGTACATAATGAAGAGGACGTACTTGATGAAATTGCTGCTGATCCGACCACATCTGTGCGCGTAATAGCCTCTAATACTGGCATGTCAGCAAGAACAGTGCACCGAATTTTAAAAAGAGAAAAATTACATCCTTTTCACTACCAGCGCGTGCAATGTTTGCAGCCAAGAGATTACCCTGCACGAGTTGCATTTTGCCAAACAATGCTGAGAAAAATGAACGCTGATCCCGATTTCTTCGATAAAATTTTGTGGAGCGACGAATCCACGTGCAAAAAAGATGGGTATTTTAATATGCACAATCTGCACAGTTGGCAGCGTACAAACCCTCATTTGGCCAGAGAAGACAGGTCCCAGTACCAGTTCAAAATTAATTTATGGACTGGAATTCTAAATGGCAAAATCATCGGACCATTCGAATTGTCTGGAACATTGACTGCAGAAACGTATTTACATTTTTTACGGCACGAACTTCCACTTTTATTAGAAGATGTTTCATTAGAAGATAGAAGAAGAATGTGGCTGCAGCACGATGGTTGCCCTGCTCATTACGCCCGAAATGTTCGACAATACCTCGATGAAACATATCGTCGACGATGGATCGGTCGTTCGGGGACAATTTTGTGGCCACCTCGTTCACCAGACCTCAACCCATTGGACTTTTTTTACTAGGGATGCCTTAAAGAAAAGGTTTATAAAGACCCAATCAATACAGTGGACCAGCTACGGGAGCGTGTGCGATTAGCTGCTCAGAAAATCACAGAGCAAAGAATTGCGAACAGGATTAAAAGATCTTTTATCAAAAGGTGCAGAGCATGCATCAGAGCACGTGGTGGCCTTTTCGAACACCTTTTGTGATAGTAAATTTAATAAATGAAATGCATTTATAATTTATTGTTTCGTTTTATTTCATTACCGAATTTTAAACTAACGTTTTTAGGTGATTTTAAGTAATGAAGTAAATTTTAGTACTATTTGTAATTTTATAATAATTAGCTCTACCCATTTTAATAGGAATTACTTTTGAATCAACTTATGGAAATACCATGTAATATACCATTTCGGAATCTCGATGAAATAGGCTAATTTTTTTTAAAATTTGGCATTCAAGTGACCATACATTTTTTTTACACCACAGAAGGGTAAAGGTCAGGAAAACAAACGAAAGCAAGTAAAATTTTAGTGAAATCTTATTTTAAAAACATAACTGTGCTTGTGTTATAAAAATAATAGTTTCCATTCGATAGCACATCTATCCAAGAATACTATCCAAAAAACAGATAGAAAAAAAAAATCATTTGCAGTCTTGGCGCCAAAAATAGTGACGAAGGGTGAAATATTTCTTAAATTTCGAAAATGTCGAATATCTCGAAAACCGAGGCACTTTTACTGAGCATAACAAATATTTTTCTGAACCGCCACAATGGCCCCTACCCGCAGGTACCCTATTATCCACTCATTACGCCACACCCTGTATAGTATTTGATCCCCTAATATAACTATATTATACTAGTGGACCCGCAGACTTCGTACCGCCTGGACATGCATATAACGCGGGCTGTCAATATACGTCACCCTGGTAGAATTGTCAATTGTTGTCCCCGGCCATCATTATGTATGAGAAAATGAATGACTTCTACAAATAATTCAATTCCAAAATTAGCCAAATCGCTCCACCCGTTCTCGAGTTTTAGCGAGAGTAACGAACATCAATTCATTTTTATATATATAGACAATATCTCGGGATAACTCCTACCGAAGCATCTGTTTCAAACGATATTCATTTTTTTACATCTTCTTTGACGATATTTGCAGCACGCATTTAGTCAATTCTACGTCAAACGTCATAAGGTTACATTATAAAAGCGCTAAGCTTAGATTATATGAAATATAATCATATAATCTCATGAAATCGGTCCATCCGTTCACCTGTGATGGCGTGACCAAGGGAAATAGGGATTCATTTTTATATACAGTGTTTTTTTAACTGTAACAGTACGGCAGCACCCATAACCAGAGGAGATACAGGTGCAGTTTCTTTTTAAACATCAGCTCGTTTTCGAAGAAAAACATTTTGGAATTAAAATTTTTTGGTCAAGTGTGAGTAGCGCCTTAAAATGAATCAAGTTGGTAAAATTATTTTTGTTGCCGATTGATGCTGTCCTTTGTAAGAATCATTTTATTGTATCGGATGAAAAAAATCTGAACAGCGGAAGTTAGTCAAATTTGATAAAAAGTATTCTCATACAACAGGACAAACAAAATTCCTTTTATTTTATTAGATTCTTATCGCACATTAAAGAAATATTAATACTGTAGCGATTAAGAAGTTTAGGAACTCCATGCTCTCATGAGCAATTCAAAAACATTTCGTATTTCAGAACAATTTTGAATTTCGAACATGGTTCTTGCACCTGTCGGACTTTTATATCAGTCATTGCATCATCTTATTTGTCCTATCATGGCATTGTCAAATATTCAAAAAGTAGACTTAATTGAAGCAGCATTAGTTGGGCTTCGTCGGTTAAGGAAGTATGCTACATAATAGAGGCTATAACGGAAGACCAGCGCTGGGGAGCCAGTGCAACCCAGCACATGCTGAGTTAAAACCTTTTTTTTGACACATGCAGTGAGTACGATGAGATGCAATATTTTGCATTTTTATTTAATTTTAATCTTTTAGTTATAATTTCTTTGTTCTTTTTGTTATGTCTCCTGTGTGTGTTTGTTCTGTTGTACTGTTGGTGTTGTTCACAAATAAATGTATTTGATTTGATTTTGATAAATAAACATACTTAAATACTTTGTAAGATAGACTAACCTATACCGATATCAAATAAAAATACATACTTAACAATAGAAGAAGTGATTATGTTGCTGATTATACAATACAATTAATTTATTAAATCAGACAATTTACAAGTCCATTTGTGTAAGGTTAGTTAGGTTAGGTTATAAAATTTTAAATACCATCTATGTTAGTAATATTAGTATATAGTATTTTAAATTCATTTCATAGTAGCATGTATTATGTTCCAAATTTTCATTCGCATCCCAACCCAATAGAATGAAAGACTGAATCACAGGCAGGTCATATCTATCAGGTATGACTACATATGTCATATCCTAGTTTTACATATGTTTGATTTGTCCGGCCGAGTTCGGCCGTCTACTACCTACGGCCGATGGCGGATTTGGTGTTAAATAAAATAATTATTAGGTAATAATATGTCATAATATTTATCAGGACGTCTTTCAATCTAGGGGGGGGGGGAGGGGGGGGGGGGTTCTATAAGGACTATCAAAAGTACCTACATAGACTGCTTGTACGTAATGCAAATTGCATAGCGACATACAATTACGGCTAATTGATACTCGCTAAACACGTCTGCCCAGATAAGGAAACGGGGTCGTTGACCTTGACTAGGTGTGTGATAGCCTGATAGCACATCAAGGCTTCACGTTCAGATTGTATGTTAATAGCTAGTAGGCACTTATCTAAATAATAAAAGCTAAACGCGTTTCGTTTGTAAGCGCATCACGCGAGAACGGCTAGGACCGACTTAGTTATTATTTTTGGTTATGCAAACGAAAGTAGCAGATAAATAAATATTGCTGGACATTTCACACAGCGCTATCTAGCCCCAAGCTAAGCAGAGCTTGTACTATGGGAACCCGATAACTGATAGAATACTTAAATACATTTTTTTTGGTAAATACGTACTTATAATATATACAGAAACAATAAGACCCGGAACAAATATCTGTAAAGCATGCAAACATTTGTTCCGCGGCGGGAATCGAACCGGCTACCTCCTGCGTCTCAGGCAGCTATTCGCCCACATTTTTTTTTGGTTTTTAACATGCTACTCGTGAAACTTTCCATCGCTAGTAACTAGACGGACGCAGTGGTACGTAAGGGTTTCGGCAACAACCAAAACGGTAGGAATATAACGTTTCTAGTTTCGAGCATTTCTTCGGAATTCATCGGGCGTTTTCGTTGCTCGTGATTGTTCACACGTGAAATAGCACTAGCAAGAATGGAATCATAATGAATAATCATTACGATCATATGAAAATGATTTAAAGTAGCAATCACTTCCATGCCTAGTCAACGGTCGCCCAACATTGTCGGTCCCAACACCGATAAAACGGTTCGTGATAAATCCCATATTTATAATAATGATTCAAAAAGCGGCCGAGTGCGTAGTTAGTTGTAACTTTTTTATATTTGAGTTGATTGAATGAAAGGTAAATTGCGGTTTACGTTTTATGACGTATTAAAAAAAAACTACTTACTAGATCTCGTTCAAACCAATTTTCGGTAGAAGTTTGCATCATATATTTTTTTTAGTTTTATCATTCTCTTATTTTAGAAGTTACAGGGGGGGGGGGGCACATTTTACCACTTTGGAAGTGTCTCTCGCGCAAACTATTCGGTTTAGAAAAAAATGATATTAGAAACCGCAATATCCTTTTTGAAGACCTATCCATAGATACTCCACACGTATGGGTTTGATGAAAAAACATGTTTTGAGTTTCAGTTCTAAGTATGGGGAACCTCCAAAATTTATTGTTTTTTTTTTCTATTTAAGTGTGAAAATCTTAATGCGCTTCACAGAATACATCTACTTACCAAGTTTCAACAGTATAGTTTTTATAGTTGCGGAAAAAAGTGGCTGTGACATGCGGACGGACAGACAGACAGACATGACGAATCCATAAGGGTTCAGTTTTTGGCCATTTGGCTACGGAACCCTAAAAAGTCACGAGACTTTTCTTGGCATTCAGTTGCCGCTCCTATAGGTTCGGGAAATCATTTAATATTATCAAGTGGATGACGTCATCAGCAATTTAGGACTGCGATTCAATGTTACATTTGGCCTAGTAGACAATAAGGATTACGGCTAGGTCACGGTGTTTATACAGCAGCGACGCGAAAAACTGACCGAAATACGAATGACCTTCGTGTGTTACATGGTATAACCACAGTCTATAGAACCTTACAGTCGGCCAACGGACACTTCAGACAATGCCATTCGGGACTTAGCCGCCGCAGCAGACCGTTCTTAAAATCTTCATCAAAACACTTCATCACAGATACACGAGCCGCGCGCTACACCCACAAAACACACAAAACAAAACAGCTTGACGACCTCCGTGGCCCAGTGGGCGCATAGCCGGCTGAGACGCAGGAGGTAGCGGGTTCGTTTCCCGCCGCGGAACAAATGTTTGCATTATCTACAGATATTTGTTCTGGGTCTGGATGTTTGTCTATATATTATAAGTATGTATTTACAAACAAAAAGTATATAAGTATTCTATCAGTTATCTGGTTGCTCATAGTACAAGCTCTGCTTAGTTTGGGGCTAGATATCGCTGTGTGTAATGTCCTGCTATATTAAATATTATATTATATTAACACTGCCACTTCAAGTGTGTTTGTAATTCTTCTCCCTAAACGGCTTAACCGATTTTGAGAAAATTAAACCATTATATTAATATACTAGTTGTATACCCGCGACTTCGTCTGCAATTTTCTGGATCTCGACAAACGCGCCACCCACTCGCTCCAATGAGGATCCGTAACGTTTTTAGTTGAGAATGCAGATTTACAGAGCTAAGAAATCCTTAACATATAGTGCAAAAATTTTTGTTCTACGACAAAAATTTACGAAGTTATGACTAAATTATTAGCGAAGTTCACTGAACGGCCGCCGCGGTAGCTGTGACGTCACTGGGACGGTCGCCGCCAGTTAGCCGTTGGCAGCGTTAGAGCGCGCAGTGTTTTGTTTGGTTAGTTGTGACATTAAAAAAAACTAAGGGTCTGATTTGTGTCTAATTCACCTTTTTAACTATGAATAAATATTGTATAGTGCCGAAATGTACAAACACTTCTATTAAAACACCAGAAAAACTATTTTTTATCGTGCCAAAAGACCCAAAACTTCGTAAAAAATGGTATTCTGTTGTAAAAAGAGATGATAAAAAAGCAGCACAGTCTAGGCATTCCACGTTCAAAACCGTCTCCTCTTTTTCATCACATGTAAATGTGCAGCAATAGGCCTTACTTTTTATTCTATGTTCAGGCGTTATTTTTGCTTTTACTGTACAAACATGTCCCGACCTCTGGACTTGGACAAATCCTACAGCATCATCTCCATAGGTTTCACGAGCAGATCTGTAATAAGTAAATAAAACGGAATAAAAATATATATAAGTAAAAACATATGATAGTGAATTAAAAAATAAATTATTGATCGAGCGAAGCGAGATCTCCAAATCAACTTGGGCAAAACGGCGTTGTATGTATGTATGTATGTTTGTTTGTCTGAGGATAACTTTCAAAGCGTTTATCCGATCATCGTGAAAATTGGTATATAGGCAGGTAGTGATGGCACAATTTTGGTGTAATTCAATGAGCTAAAAATGTTGGGGGGTTGTTGAGATATTGGGGCTCAAGAGAGGTAAAAAAAAAAAACAAAATGGGACTATCCGGTCAAATGGCACGTTTAATAAAAGTTCTTTGTAAGTTCATTTCGATACCGTTTTTATTTTTAATTTAAACTTTGTAGTTTTTAATTTATTAGCCATAATATAAACTGAGCTTTGACAAAATTCACAGAATACACCAGTGATCCCACAGTGCTGAAATTTTGTATGAGTGTAGCTTTAGTTACACAAATCTAGGCAAAAGACTAAAATTCAGAATAACTGCAATTTATACCCCAAAAAAGTTTAACCAAATAACATGAACTCCCGTTACCTGTAATATGAATGAAACTGTAGGTCAAGTACGTTGGTTATGCATTTCGTGGCACTATTTCGATAGTCAAAGATTACGAATAATATTGTTTTGTTTTTATGTGAAACTCGCGAGATCTCAGTTCTGGGCGAATTACTAGTTATTTATATTCAACCCATCCTAAGTAAGTACATACCGAATTAATGATTTGTAACAATGGCCGAGATAGTAATAATAATGAGAATGATCAGTAAGTGCAGAGAACCATGCACTGTAGGTATAAAGCGAAAGTTGGTTAAGTCATCCGCGAAAAGATTTACAACAACGAAAACAACGTTCGTTTATCAAGATACTAAGAACACGAATAAAGCTATAACTATGAATAAAGATTCATAAGTTTAAAAAGTTTAAGTTTAAATTATTTCTTTTTACACTTACCTCAAACGTTCTGAATACATCCTTGTACCTATACTTAACATTGTAGGTACTTTACCTACAACTAATAGCGTAGACCTAAAGATTACTAATAAGCACCTATGTACGTAGATAAATAAGCAGCACCCTTACCTTTGTAGTTTCCAACCACGGATTTCAGCGCTCGTGAACTTAGAATGATTACCTAGGTAATCAAATACCATGAAAGAATCCACTTTTGGAAGGTTATCTGATTGAGCTTGCACAAAACCAGGTTATATTTTATTATATTATGTACGTTTTTTACACACTCACTTATACTCTAACAACTCTTAAGTAAACAAATTGACAAATGTAGTGAACAAACGCGTGGCCTCTACGCCCTAAGAGTGCCGCTTGCGCTCGGTTCCGTCGTAGTGACGTCACACGCACCCGCGCACATTGACGTTTAGCGGGAGGAACGGCATAAGTTTACTACCTAATATCTTCGTAAATAATGGACCGATTTTGATAATTCAAAAAGATATATCATTTATATGCCTTAAAGAATAACGTGGATACTAGTTATATTGAAGTTTCTATAACATTACTGATCCTCATTGAGAATCTGAACCATCCAGGGACCTACTCAAACACACACAAAAAACTCATCAAAATCGGTCCAGCAGTTCAGTGATATACATACTAAATATAAATTATATATAGGTAACCTTTACAATAGCTATGTCACATCAAATATTTATTTTATGTAACACCATTTTTCGTTTACGTCCAATAAAGTTATATTTGTGGGCAATAAACTGTTGCGGGGTGTGCGGGGTGAGAGAGGGGCGATAGCGAGCCCAAGCTGCCATACACACGTCAGTCCGGGTTGACGCTTTTTAATTTGATTGTTTTAAGTGTTTTTACTTTTATGGGAACTAATAAAACAAATTGTACTGAAGATTTTGATAGTATTTTAATTAAATACCATTTTTTTTTTAAAAATGGCCCTGTATTCGCCACTTCAACAACTGTCGTGTCCCACGACATACTTTTGAATATGCGTCCTAATTTCGATTTGTCTGAGGAAAACGCATTTTTGTACATAATTATGTGGATACGTTTTGAGAAGATGTGTGGAATCGCTCAAATGTATTGAAATGATAAAGTACGCTTCTTCATACGATACTCGATACTCTACATAGGTACATATACTACGAATTCACAAAATGTAGAACAGTTTATATATATATATATAAATATATACTGTGACAACCCTACAGCAATGACGAATGCCTACATAAAAGCGGCATTTCGCGCGACATTTTTAACTGACTTAAAAAAAGTAAGTTTTTAACAAAAATATAACTGACTTCAGATAACAGTAAAAACCAAACCACTGAACCGATTTCGATGATATTTCTATGGGACCAATCTGAAAGTATGGTATCCTTTCAAATAATAAAAGAATTTTCCAAATCGGCCACAAACATAAAAAAACACACAGTAGAATTGAGATCCTCTTTTTTTGAAATGGGTTAAAAAAGGAGGAGCTCTTGTCTCACCGCCGGCGAGTAAGCGATTAGCTATCAACTATTTTCTCGCTCAAGAAACGAACAAAAGATATAGATTCCGTGTCAGTAAAAGAGACACATATGTTAATAGTTGATCGCTGGCCGTTCACACTGCCGGCGAGAACTCGCTCTCCACTTTTGGTCGCAGCGACTACAACACTCGCTCAGCGATACGCGCTCAGCGATGCTCGCTTGGCGGTCAGAACACACGCCGTGAGATGATGAGTATCGCCCACCGCACTCGCTCACTCGCTTTATGGCCCAGCTAGACAACTCGTTTCTAGTTCCTAGCTCTACTAAGTGCCTTAGCAATCAATTTATATTACGGTTTTTGTATTCATTTAACATTGTATTTCTTTTGTTACAGATCTAAAACCAGCCAAAAAAAAACAAGACTGATCGTAGATATGTAGCGTATATTTTTACAAAAATCTAAGTTTACATTCCAAAGTCCCCACGCGATAACTGCTTGGTAGTATGCGCCATTTTGAATCGGTCTCGTGATAAAACAGAATGGGGGCGATCAAGTTAGGGTACGAGGAGGGGGAGCTTGCTGATGCTGCTGCGGAGAAATTGTTGGACGGAAACCAGGTGGTGCTGGCGAAGGTTGAAGATGGACTGGTGTCTGCTAAGTCGTCCAAGAAAGGTTGGTTTTATTAGCTTATTATTTGACTGGCTTCTGCCCGCGGCTTCACCCGCATTGCACCCGGATAGAGAGTAAATAAATAATGCTGGACATTTCACACGGCGTCTAGCCCCAAACTAAGTCAAGCTTGTGTTATAGGAACCAGATAACTGATACAATTACGAGTTCATTAGTTCTTACGAGTTCTAACGACTTGCTTAAAAAAGGTTTCTGCAGAATAACAGCGGCGAGCTGTCGATCGGTGGCGAGGCATAATGCTGAGCTGGAACCCATTTGCTGCAGTAGCGCATACACACCTACTTGCCTCTTGTTAATTGCTCCCTGACTACATTGTAAATTTATTATTTCATTCTATTGTTCCTATGTTTGTTGTATGTTATTTTCTGTTTTCTCTTACTTGTGCTTTCTCTTCGATGTTATACCTTTTGATTGTATTGTGTGAATTTGTGTGTGCTATGCTAGCAAACAAATGTCTGTCTATGTCTATGTCTGCAATACTTATATACTTTTTTAGCCCTGGAACAAATATACATATGTAGAATACGATACGAAGATTTGTTCCGTGACGGGAATCGAATCCGCAACCTTCTGCGTCTCAGCCGGCTCTTCGCCCACTGCGCGACGGAGGTCGTTGCCTATGTCTTTCCTTATGACGTGCACTATATCCATACCGATATTTATCAAAATCCATTTAGCCGTTTAGTTGCTTTTTACGGTTAGGTTGATTGAAATTGATTGAAAATACTTTATTGCACTTGTAAAACTAGCACAAAGGCGAACTTAATACTAAACAGCATTCTCTTGCAGATAACCTTTGTGTATTGTAGATAGGGAATGCAATCCCGACTCGAGATTGCAAATTCGAGATCCCGCGGGATTTGAAATATCAATCCCGCGGGATCCCGGAATTTTCGGGATCCCGTCTAGTTTAAAAAAAAATTTTAAATTCGGATGACTGAAAAAGCTAATAACTGCTTGTTTGTGATAGTGAGGTTAACTAAAATAACATATTACTCGAAATAAAATAAAAATCTTTATTCTTTAATCTTACCAACTAAATAATTATCGTCACCTGTCGCTAATATTCGGAAATAGTCGGAATAGTTTTCTAACGCTGTTTGGCGTTCCTGCCGCTCGAGCCGTCAGTCAGCGCGCCGCTTGCGCCCCGAGTGGACGTGTGTAGCGTCGCTGACCGCTGCCGTCCAATCCCGTCAATCTCGAACGGGATCTCGTCATATGATGCGTCGGGATTGATCCCGAAAAATTACACGAGATAGGGATCCCGCGGGATCGGGATTGCATTCCCTAATTGTAGATAAAGATGTGTAGGTAGTGCACAGGAAAGGGAACTAACGAAAATTTGCACAGGACTAATAAAAATAACATAATATAGGCACTTAGATACTACATAAATAAACCTACTTAAATACTTTATTTGATAGACTATACTATACCAATATCAAAAAAAAATGCATACTAACAATAGAAGAAGCGATAGGGAAAGATTAAGTTGCTCATTTTTGGTCAGTATGGCCGAGAAGGTGCCTATAGATTCTTAATCTGAATAATCTGTTTGGTTTCTTCATTCATCTTTCTTAATTCAATTTTTTTATATTAAACTTGTAGACGCACAAGCTGACGGGCCTCCTGGCCATGTCAAGTGGTCACCGCCACCTATAAACTCCTGCAGCACTCGTGGAACTGCAGTCGCGTTGCCCACCACTCAATACCTTATTTACACCTCTCTTGAAGGCGTTCAGTTTGAAGCCCACCGGAAAAACCTTCGGAGGATGGTCTATTCCACATGTTGCAGGTGCGTGGAAGAAACGAGCGTGTGAAACGCACCGTGAGAGACTTCCACGCATCTACAATACGTGGGTGAGCTCGTTGCGGGTTGTGGGAGGTTTTCGTTTAATTAAAATCACAAGGAATAATTGAAACGTCAATTTTCCTGTCGGTTCCTTCGCGTCCGAGCCAGGAAAGAAAAGCAGGAAACAAGGCTGGTTGTTCTCTTTAATTATCCTTTTAGAATACATAATGAAAATAAAATACTTCTAAATTGTAGCATATTTGAACGAGTTGGAGCAATTTCATTCCCAAGATGTGTTATAGCAGGCTTTTTTGTAAAGATTTAGATTGAGGTAACTAGTGGGTCGCCCCGAACTGAGATCTCGCGAGTCTACCATAAAAACAAAAATATATTATTCGTAATCTTTGACTATCAAAATAGTGCCACGAAACAAATAACCAACTTACTTGACCTACAGTTTAATTCAAATTACAGGTAACGGGAGTTCATGTAGTTAGCCTTTTTTGGGGTACAAATTGCAGTTATTTTAGATTTCTTTTGCCTATATTTGTCTTACTTAAGCTAAACGCATACTAAATTACAGCACTGTGGGGTCACTGGTGTACACTGAATTTCGTCGAAAGTACAGTTTTTATTACGGCTAATAACTCAAAAAATACAAGAACTTTACTCAAAATAAAAACGGGATCGAAATATACTAAAAAAAACATTTCTTTTGACGTCTCACTTGACCTAATAGTCTCATTTTCATTTTTTTTGGACCCTATTGAACCCCAATATCCTCCAACATTTTTAGCTCATTTAGTCACACCAAAATTGTGCCATCACTCCCTACCTATATACCAAATTTCACGATGATCGAATAAACGCTTCGAAAGTTATCCTCGGACAAACAAACATACATACATACGACGCCGAATTGCCCAATTACGTCGGAGAGAGCCGAGCGCAGCGTGCGTACGTTGTGCGCGTGCGCTGTCGGCGCGGCGTCGGCCAGCGAGCTCCAAGGACAGATAGATAGATAACTTTTTAACCATGCAAAAAAGAATTACCTAATACAAACCGTCACAGCACTCTTTTAAGGGGGCACCGGAGGGACAATCGCCCATAGAACACGTACTACCAAGATCATTTCTAATTGGAGCATATTTCTACCTCAATAAGTAATAGGTTCCCAACCATATATTAGATCAAAATACTTACCAAAAATGAAATAGAAGCGTATCGCATTCTGCAAGTTTTTACGTCATAAAAGACCTGTTTTCAACCTAATTGTTTCGTATTAAAAACAACAACATCTTACGTATACTAGTCATGGGAACATAGATTATATCGTCTAATTACAGAATAACAACACAATGAGAAAAATACAACAAGTTTTCAGTCATCATTTTTGGTATTACGGAACACGGTCAAAATCTAATCAAATTTAGAATCGTTCTATTGCTATCATTGTTGCTCTGCGTGGCTAAACTTCGTCACTAAACAGGGATAGCGATATTGAGGCCGAAGTTTTTGACGCGGCCGAATTGAAGTGGCGCTCGGGGTTCGCCGGCGCGTTAAGCTGAGATTAAAGCAGCATTACCTAAATGCTTTGCTTTCTTGTCATTTGAGCTACCTATTTATTTATTTATTTTAATTTTATTGTTCTCGTTTTATTAGATTTGTAAGAATAATGATTTAGGTTATTAGTTTGGTATATATCTTTAGGTATTTATTTATGTATTAAATATGTATGTATTTAGGATTACAAGTATTTCTTTCATTTGTAAATATACTCTGTGCACTGCTGTCCATTACTGCTTCGCTCTTTACTTTCCATTCAAAGGTTGCCTGGAAGAAATCGCTTTCAGCGATAAGGCCGCCCATTGTACTATATTTAACATAAATTAGGTCTTTTTTTAAGTATTCCTGGTGTATAATAAAGAATTATTCTATTCTATTCTACAGACATATGTACATTATGTACCTACTAAGCTAGAATAAAAAAGGCAATACAATGATCGGTCTTATCGCTGAAAACGTTCTATTCCAGGTAACCTTTGGATGGAGTGAAATTTATGAAGATATAACGGAGTGTGGTGTACACACGGCTACACATCAAGCTATACATTTCCAGTATAAGCTGACCTCTCATTCTACGAAAAGCCTACACAATGTGAGGTCAGCTTATACTGGAATAGTATAGCTTGATGTGTAGCCGTGTGTACTATGAAGGATAAAATAAATAAATAAATATTGCTTGATATTTTACACACCGCTATCTAGCCCCAAACTAAGCGGAGCTGTAGCACCCCGCCCGCGTTGTTCTGGGGTGCAAAAATACATTATAGAAACTTTGACATGCCGTTTTTATCCCATGGGTATTGATTTATGTGATAAAAAGTAGCCTATGTGGTAATCCAGGTTACAATCTACGAACATACCAAATTTCATCGAAATCGGTTCAGCCGTTTCGACGTGATTGAGAAACAAACATCCGCACTTACTACTTACGACGCGACTTTCGCATTTGTAATATTACGAGTAGTGTGATAGAAAAACAGCCAGCCCTGAATAAAAAGAAAGAAAGAAAAAAAATATATTTATTTGCAGACATAACAAAACAAAGACATACGCAGTAACAAGAATAATACGACAGTAGGAGTAGCAATATAACAAACGAAAATAGAAAAAACTAGGCAATACTACAGGCAATACATAGGCAGTTAGTACGTCCAGGTTATGAGCGTCCGCATACTAGGATCCAGCTCAACGATACATTAACGTATTCATAATTCATAATTCTTCATTTATTAATTTGCAAACATGGGTAAATATGTATAAAAACAGGGTGACAAATACAATATATAGGTTCCAGACATGTTTTACCATATTAGTTGGCATGCAAATGCAGTTAATATAATATAACTTAGTGTATTAGAAACATTTCTAGAATTGAATTCAATCAAAGTCTAAGTTTAAAAATGATAACAATAGTGAAGATCAGGAAATTCTATTAACAAAAAAAGTATGTATATAAAATTCAATGCAAAATGTCAAAAATCAGTCAAATCTCTATAAATTAAATAAATTACGCTATTACCGTGTTTGCATGTCCTTGTCCATAAGAAACTCATCCACAGTATAATAACATCTAATTCTCAAAAATTTAAACAATTCACGCTTGAATTCAGTCAAATTTAATTGTTTTATTCTATTTGGTACTTTATTATATATATTTGGAGCCATACCGCATACACTGTTATTGAGAAGAGCAGTGTTGCTTTTAACTAGGCACAGGTGGTATAGGTAGAATAGAATAAAATAATCATTTAATTGGCACACACAAAATGACACATGAAATAATTTAAAGGAACAGTAGATACAGTTGAATCCAATAAAACAAGTTCCACTCATGTGTCTGCGTACCAAAATGGCGTTCAGCTCAGCATAATGTTGGATGTTAAGCATCCAACGCTGATTGTCAGCTGAAACCAGAAGCAATAGGTAGTGCAGCAGCCACGTAGAAAAATAAATAAATAAAGAAGTGATTAAATAAATGGTGTGTAGAGTTTTGTTTAAATGTAAATATAAATTTTATGAACATACTTTACTAAAATAATATTACATACCTATATATATAAACATACAACTTATGAACTTTCTTACGATTTCTAAGGTTATGGTAAATTATGAATAATGCATAAATAAATATGGGTAACTATTTAAAATATATTGATTTAGTTAAACTTATGTAAAAAGAGTTATTGGATGACTAGATCAAAGAGAGGTCGACATTGATGTTACCATGTTGTTTTTGGGCTTCCATTAGAAATATTTTTAGTTTTTTTCTAAAGTTGTTGCAACTTTTGGAATTTCTAACTGGTGGTGGCATATTGTTCTAACACTTGGAAGCCGCATATTTGAAACTACCCCTGAAACTCTCTGATCGGTGATGTTGAGTAGACAGTTGCTTGGAGCACTGCCGACTTGCACAGTCTCTTCGACTAGTCATCCAAATATGTATATATTATATATTTATGTCGTGTCTGCTGCGTGAATGGGTAGGCTTAGATATAAAAATAAGATAAAGTTTTATTCGCAAGAGACGCAGGAGGTAGCGGGTTCGATTTCCATATCGGAACAAATGTTTGCATGATCTACAGATATTTGTTCCGGGTCTGGTTGTTTTTCTATATATTATAAGTATGTATTTACAAAAAAAAAGTATACAAGTATTCTATCAGTTATCTGGTTCTCATAGTACAAACTCTACTTAGTTTGGGGCTAGATAGCGCTGTGTGAAATGTCCAGCAATATTTATTTATATATTTATTTATTTATTCTCAATACTTAAAATACTTATACACTAAGGTTAGTAATGCGACCGAAAATCGTTTCTACAGAACCCTCGGTGTGCGAGTCAGCCTCGGACTTGTCCGGTTTTTTAGTGGTGGCCAATAAGGAAAATAATGTTGGTCATATACGAATCATAACATAATGAACGAAACTAAACATTCCTGCATCAATCGAAACCTCTATCCTTGCGCTGGTCCGAGTCTCTCCAACTTAAGACACCTGTACACTCCTCCTACTACGATGCCTCCTTTACAGTGCAGGCTGTCCGTTTCTGGAACGCGCTACCAGCGGCTATCAGATCACTCGCTATTTCAGACGTATGGTCAGGGAACAGTATTTGACTACTTGTCACTAACTATTGCTTATCTCTTTCTTAATATGAATATACATATATGTATTTATTGTACGACGACCTCCGTGGCGCAGTGGGCGTATAGCCGGCTGAGACGCAGGAGGTAGCGGGTTCGATTCCCGCCGTGGAACAAATGTTTGCATGATCTACAAATATTTGTTCCGGGTCTGGATGTTTTCTGTATATTAAAAGTCTGTATTTACAAAAAAAAAGAATATAAGTATTCTATCAGTTATCTGGTTCCCATAGTACAAGCTCTGATTAATTTGGGTCTAGATAGCGCTGTGTGAAATAATAAATAAATAAATATTGCTGGACATTTCACACAGCGCTATCTAGCCCCAAATTAAGCAGAGCTTGTACTATGGGAACCAGAGAACTGATAGAATACTTATATAATATTTTTTTTTGTAAATACATTCTTATAATATATAGAAAAACACCCAGACCCAGAACAAATATCTGCAGATCATGCAAACATTTGTTCTGCGGCGGGAATAGAACCCGCTACCTCCTGACTCTCAGCCGGCTATTCGCCCACTGCACCACGGAGGTCGAATTGTCTACTTATACAATATTTATTTATATCTACCAATATTTATTATTGTTTATATTTTTTATTGTATATCTATTTTAAAATATGTATGTATATATGTACTATGTGGCACACCTTTGATACCCTAGGTAAGACTCACATGTTCCATTCCATCCAAAGGTTGTCTGGTAGAGATCGCTACTTAGCGATAAGACCGCCAATGGTATACATTCATTTGAATACTGTTAGTTTTAATTGTTTCGTTGTTTATATTGTGCAAAAAAGTATTATCTAATATATAAGAGATATTGTTGCTAATTACCTAATAAATTGTTTTGTTGTTTGGTGTGCAGTAAAATATTTGTATATAATTATCTATGTTTACAAAAAAACAATTGAAAGGGGTTCAATTTCATGACGCCCAAAAACAAAACATTCAGTCGAGAAATATTCCACGGCTATGAGAATGGCTGAATAAGTACACAGAGCGCAGTCCGAAAAAAAAAATGTATTTGTGGGTAGTTGAAAAAACTTTCGCCAATTTATTGGTCCGGTGACGACCTCGCCGGTCGCTAGTGTAATTTGATAGCCGCGTTCTTCCTGTTGTGATTTGTTCGTATTTTTTTCTACTGGACATACTTTTGTTGGTGTTTATGTGGAAATAGGTTATGACATTATCGGAGTCACGTTCTCAGTGGTGTAACTGTTCAATATGGCCAAAGCTAGATACAAAACTTTACGCAAACGTAAGTAGATTTTGTGTTTGTAAAATTTTATTTATTTAATACTTTCACACAAAATAGGATAGTGCTCGGAGGCCTTAATGCTAATATCATTAATTAACAGTCATCGGTAAAATCATTGTATTGATCCATAATCTATAGTAATACATACTATATGTATATACTATACTATAATTTTATAAAGAGGAACGATTTGTTTGTTTGTTTATATTGAATAGGCTCCGAAACTACTGGATCGATTTAAAAAAATTATTTACTGTTGGGAAGCTATACTATCCCTGGGTAACATTGTTTTTATTGAAAAACTACGCGTGCGACGCTGCGGATTGGTCATACTATAAAAGAGGAAACATTTGTATGTTTGTAACAAATAAACTCAAAAATCCGTGTCTGATTGAAAAAAATCTTTCACCATTAGAATGCTACATTATCCCTGAGTAACATAGGCTATATTTATTAGTAGGAAAAATTAGGGATCCCTACTAAAACTGCGATAATGTAACCCGAGGTCTAAAACAATTAGCCATAAAATTTTTGCAAAATAAGTGTCCATTCGTGTGAAGCCGGGACGGGCCGCTAGTAGTAATATAAATTCAAAAATAACTCTTGTCTCTGTCTGACGGCTGAACCTATTTCGATAAAAGGTATATCTAGACAATATTTAATAGTAACTAGTTGACCCGCCGAACTTCGTACCGCCTTGACATGCATACAACGCGGGCTGTCAATATACGTCACCCTGGTAGAATTGTCAATTGTTGTCCCCGGCCATCATTACTAACCCGATTTTTTTATATATATATTTACAACCGTACTTAACCATAGACTAAATTACGTTTAGCTGTATAAATTTGCGTTTTGTTATTCCATGTCAGATACGTTTTTGTTATACCACGTTTTATAGTGACTTGTATTCTCTTTGACGATTTTATGTCACGTCACACGGGAACGCGGTCGAACGGGATAAAAAGTATCCTATGTCCGTCTTCTGGTTCTAAGCTACCTCCCCACCAATTTTCAGGCAAATCGGTTCAGCCGTTCTTGAGTTATAAATAGTGTAACTAACACGACTTTCTTTTATATATATATATATATAGTAATAATAGACAAGAATTGTCAATAATAAGTAGCCTATAATATTTTTCTATTTCTTAATTTGAATTTAATTTTTGATTTTATAAAGATATGTTTCTTTGGCTATTTAAATCTGATAAGAAAAATGTTAAATATGTTCTGGCACGCCATCTCACTATTTGCATACCACTCTTGGTAAAACATGTTGTTGCTGCCACTACAATAAGATCCAGCATGCTAATTAATAGATTATCTTAAATGTATGTTAAAAAAAAAAGATAAAATCTATTTATTTTGCTTAACGTGTGTGGGATACGTTAAGCAAAATAAATAGATTTTATCTTTGTATCATTTATGACCCAAACCAGGTTTTATGGACCTGGATTTTTATGACTTATCCGACTGCGCGCAAGGAGAGTAATATTTTTGTCGATGAAACACGCGTGCGAAGCAGCGGCCAGGTCAGCTAATTCATCAAAAACATCATCATAGGAAAGGACGTCCTCTGCTGAGCATAGGCCTCCCCCATAGATTAACAGAGCGACAGATCTTGTGCGGACTGCACTCACCAACCTATATCAGTTCGTCTTATCTGATCTTGGTGTTTCTCTACGAGATCGAATCACAAATGTGGAGATTCGTAGACGAACCAAAGTCACCGACATAGCACCAAGGATTAGCGAGCTAGCATAGTCATGTTATTTTTATTTTGTTTAACAAAATCCACAGTCCCTTATATGTAAGATACAAACTTATACTAAGCGTAGCATACGGCCAAAAACGGATTTACTTTATATAAAAAAGAATTTATAAATAGACAGTCTAAAATAAAAAGTTACATAGATATTTATTGTTTCATGTTTGTTTTACGATAGATGTTTTATAAAAGAAATTGATCCCCAGTATCAAGTAAAAAGTCGGACTCGCGCACAAAGGGTTCCGTACCATTATCTATAAAAACGGCAAAAAAACATGTTTGTTGTATGGGAGCCCCGCTTAAATATTTATTTTATTATGTTTTTAGTATTTGTTGTCATAGCAGCAACAGAAATACGTGATCTGTGAACATTTCAAATGTCTAACCATCACGGTTCATGAGATACAGCCTGGTGACAGACGAATAGACAGACAGACAGCGAAGTCTGTCCCTAAAACTGTAAAATCAACCTATTATACTAGTGGTTCGCCTCGAACTGAGATCTCGCGAGTCTCTCATAAAACACAAAATTATTATTTGTAATCTTTGACTATCAAAATAGTGCCGCGAAATGCATAACCAACTTACTTGAACCACAGTTTCATTCAAATTACAGGTAACGGGAGTTCATATTAATTGGTTCCTATTTTTGGGGTAGAAATTGCAGTTATTCTAGATTTCTGACTTTTCCCTATACTATATTTGTGTCACTTAAGCTACACGCATACCAAATTTCAGCACTGTGGGGTCACTGGTGTGCCCTGTGAATTTTGTCAAAGTTCAGCTATTATTATGGTTAATAAATAACATAGGTAAAAACTAAAGGTTGAAACTAAAAATAAAAACGCGGTAGAAATGTACTCACAAAGACCTTTTACTGGACGTGCCACTTGACCGGATAGTCCCATTTTGTTTTTTTTTACCCCCTCTTGAACCCCAATATCTCAACAACCCCCCAACATTTTATGATTGGATATACGCTTCGAAATTTATCCTTGGACAAGCAAACATACATACAACGACGATTTGTCTAAGTTGATTTATGGCGGGTTCCTATATCCGTCGGTAACCGAGTACGCCTCGTATCTCCTTAATAAAGTATCAAACTATAGTCTAACTTTTTATTAGCTGCAGTAAAATGACGTTTTGTGGGTTGCCGGTTTTTGAAGAAAAATAAATAGGGAAGTAGCTAAATGAGTGAATCATAAATAAATAATCAGTTTGGTTTTTTTTTTGAGATTTAATATTAAGTTGTAATGTATTTTTTTAACCTATTATTATTACTATACTAGAGGATTGATCTTTTTTAGTGGAAGTATAGGGAGGTACATTCAAAATGAAACAAAAACGTCATAATAATGTTATTTAATTAATTTTTGTGAACTGAATCACATCCCTATTGAGATTAGGCTGGCAACATTATTTTACGGAATGACATTTAGAAACGTCATTTTACTGCAGCTAATAAAAAGTTAGACTGTACTGTCAAACTTTTGACAGGTTTTCAAGGAGAAACGAGTTGTAGCTGGTTACCGACGTATATAGGAACCCGCCATTAGAGATCTCACTTCGCTCAATCAGTTAGTTATAGTTAATGCTTATAGTTAACTTTACTTAGCCTTTGGGATGGTTCAGCCTAATACCAGCTCGCTACCTTAGACTTGATAGAACGCAAGGCTTAAAGGTGAGCAATATATGGCGGAGACTAAGACCCAAAGTTTCGAACACCGCCGTAAAGTTGCAAGCCTATCGATATTTTACAGAATACATTTTGGGAAATGCGCCCAGGAACTATACGATCTGATCCCGCCATCTTCCTTCCATCAAAAGACACGCAGGCGCACGGCTCAGTACCATCCGTACCTAGTTGATATACCACCCATTCGCGCACACCGTTTTGGGTCTAATAAATGTATCTGCTTATATTTATCGGGGTCAGCTCGAAGAACAGACGGCCGCTGGGGCAGAAAGGTTCTCGAAGGGAGACCACGCACTGGAAAGCGTAGCGTAGGACCCCCCCCCCCCCCCCCCCCCCCCCCCGCTTCCCGCCTAGATGGTCAGCCAGTAAAGTATAACATAGTGTTCCTCCAACCGTGTCAAGGCTAAAAACAATCACTGTACTCAAACACGTAGGGTTCAATATACTAAAACTGCTTATTCATATAGATCAGAGGTCCCCAAACTTTTTGTCTCGTTGACCACTTGCCATGTTTGTCGGTTTTAGGTAGACCCCCTGGCTCACCCAATATTACATTTTTGCAAATTCATAGACTTCAATGGGTTATTGACAGTTGGAAATTTGGAATAGTACACACACTGTGGTACTACTCACTTTGAAACACTCACTCACGCACTATGAAAAACTTAAAAAATAATAGGTACTTTGTGTGTAGGTACGTGGATTTTTCTATTCATGAAAAGCCAAAATCAAGGTAAAATTGACCTGCTAATATTATTAGCACCTGCTTAAATGGGATCCGTTATCGTGCCCCCAATATTTTTGTTCGATGACGTGGACCCCTTGGAAATCTAAGTCGACCCCTAGGGGTCGATATAGACCACTTTGGGTATCATCAATTTAGTTAGATCATGAAAAATTTAAAGGATAATTATTGGAATTCAGTAGCACGCGAGACTTTTGCAGTGCGGTGTTATTTATTTGCTAATAATTTAGTTTTCGCGGATAATTCTAGTGTTAAATTGATTAATCTTTACCTCGGACGCAAAGAGTGGTGTTCTAAGTTTGTTTTAATTCTTTATTTATTGCGCAAACAGAAAAATGTAGCTACGATTGGAGGAGTTAATGCTAAAAGCATTTTCTACCAGTTTTCCATGACAGGTAAAAAGTTTGACGCCTAATGTCTGCCTGTGTGTCTGTCTCTAGCAATATAGATCTCAGACTCCGCTGTCTGTCTGTCTGTCTGTCACCAGGCTGTATCACATGAACCGTGATAGTTAGACAGTTGAAATTTTCACAGATGATGTATTTCTGTTGCCGCTTTAACAACAAATACTAAAAATAGAATAAAATAAATATTTAAGGGGGAGTACCATACAACAAACTTGATTTTTTTGCTCGTGTTGCTCGATATTTTATAACGGCAACTGGTAGACGCTTGAAATATTCACAAAAAAATTTAGTTATTCCCTTTAAAAATAAATAATGACATTAAAATAAAATTAATGTTTAAGTGGGGCTCCCATACAACAAACGTGATTTTTTTGCCGTTTCTATAGATAATAGTTGGGAACTCTTCGTGCGCGAGTCCAACACACACTTGGCCGGTTTTATTATTTTTAATATAAAGCTGGTTGTTCTGGGTTGGTTCTTCATCATCCACAGCCTGACTTCACCCATTGTTGGGTATAGGCTTCCCCAAGTTTGTGCCATTCACCGCGATCCTGCGCTAGTCTCTTCCACGGCCCGCGACCTTTACGATGTCGTCCACCCATCTCGCTGCTGGTCGTCCTACCCCTCTATACCCGCTCCTCGGCCACCATTCAGTCACTGTCCTGCTCCATCTGTCATCACCACGTCTAGCCAAGCTCTTAGCTGTCAGTTACCCTCCGAAGCAATAAAAGGAGGTAGGCGTTTTTAAACGCTCGTTGGGTTAATCACGCGTGTAGTGTACTTGACCGGTCTAGTTTGTTTCCTTTGTTCTCGATAGTTCGATTCATCGTTCGACCGTCGAACCACTGAGATTTGTTTCTCATTTGTTCGATCGGCGAACTTATTTTAATCGAGAAACAAAAAAAATAATAAAATAAAATTTTATTAACGCTTGTTGCATCACAAAGGTTTATATTTGTTTACATACTAACTAGTGGTTCGCCCCGAACTGAGATGTCGCGAGTCTGCGATTAAAAAAAAAAACAATATTATTTGTAATCTTTGACTATCAAATAATTACGAAATATTAGGAATATTATCTTTAATACGAAATAAATAGCCAAGTTACTTGACCTACAGTTTCATTCAAATTACAGTTAACGGGAGTTCATTTTAATTGGTTACGCAGTTTTTTGGATAGAAATTGCAGTTATTTTGCTGGATTTCAGACTTTTGTCTGTATTTTTATCACTAAAGCTACACCCATACTAAATTTCAGCAATGTGGGGTCACTGGTGTACCCTGTGAATTTCGTCGAAAGTACAGTTTTTATTATGGCTAATAACTCAAAAAATACAAGGACTTTACTGAAAATAAAAACGGAATCGAAATTTACTAATAAAAACCTTTCATTTGATGTCCCACTTGACTTAATAGTCTCATTTTCATTTGTTTTTGACCCTCTTGAACCCCTATATCTCAACATCCCCCCAATATTTTTAGCTCATTTAGTCACACCAAAATTGTGCCATCACTACCTATGTATTAAGTTTCACGATAGTCGTATCAACGCTTCGAAAGTTATCCTCGGACAAACATATATACATTATACATTGATTCCGCCATCTCCTTTCCATCGAAGGACAAGCAGGCGCACGGCTCAGTACCATCCGTACCTAGTTTATATACCACCCATTCGCGCACACCGTTTTGGTTCTACGTTTTTGATACGTTCAGCTGAGGTATGGACCGTTTTGCCTTCGTCTGTTTTTCCTAAAGAATACAATCCGGGCCTCTAAGGTAAGAGTGAATAAGTTTCTTCTAGATCTTCGTGCTTCATCTTAGACCACATCATCGCTTACCATCAGGTGAGATTGTGGTCAAACGAAGTTCTATTTAGTTTAAAAAAAAACTACATACAACGCCGATTTGCACAAGTTGATTTAGAGATCTCGCTTCGCTCGATCAATAATATGTTTGTACTATGTACCCACATCCTTGATCAAATACATAATTTAAAAAATATTTTTCTCAAACATGATTGGAAAGAGCATTATTTTGACAACCTTTTTATCCTATAAAATAAAATAAAAAATACAATTACATTCCAATCAATGACGAACAACGAACATTAATAATTTATCCCGCGTTAAAGTGTTCATTCGTTTTTTAGGGTTACCCAAAGGGTAAAACGGCACCCTATTACTCAGGCTCCGCTGTCTGTCTGTCTGTCTGTCCGTCTGTCACCAGGCTGTATCTCATGAACCGTGATAGTTAGACAGTTGAAAATTTCACAGATGATGTGTTTCTGTTGCCGCTATAACAACAAATACTAAAAACAGAATAAAATAAATATTTAAGGGGGGCTCTCATACAACAAACGTGATTTTTTTGCTCGTTTTTGATCGATATTGATAACGGCATCAGGTAGACGCTTGAAATATTTCCAGAATATTTAGTTATATATTCACTTTAAAAGTAAATAATCAAATTAAGATAAAACATATATTTAAGGGGGGGGGGGGGGGGGGCTCACATACAACAAATGCATTTTTTTTTGCCGTTTTTATAGATAATGGTACGGAACCCTTCGTGTGCAAATCGACTCGCACTTGGCCGGTTTTAATTTTTTCAATAAACAGCTTTCTATTAGCAAGCCAGTTCGAAATTTAAATACAACCTTTGTTGAGTTACCTCCTTGGTTGCCGTGTCTCGGAGTAAAATATCGTTCCATTTTAAATTACACGACAGATATGAATTTACTGTGTAATTTATTTGGCCGCTAAACCACAGCAGATATGGATTTTTATACAACTTTTGCCGGCCGCTGCTCGCATGTTTTTGGCCAGTACACCAATTTCGATTTATCTCGATGAAGGTTGTCAAAATAGTGCTCTAATTTCCAAGCATGTTTGAGAAAATGCTTATAGCTGGATTATGTAAAGTTGCCGAAAGAATTCGTGTTATTTCTACACACGAAGTGTATGGCTGCTTTTCCACCAGAGATGTGCTATGCTACTTTGCTATGGCTGCGTTTGATATCCACCAATCATATTCATTGGTCCACGTAGCATAGCACTGGTGGAAACGGATTCAACTAAGCTATGTTTTTTATATGGAAGGATGCGTGCTATGAATGGTCGCGAGTGGTAGCTATGCGAAGAGCAGAGTACTCAGTAGGCCCGCGTTTGTCACTGAAAGTAGACATGCCATCGTCCTCTGCTGCGCGACAGCTGCGCATCTTCCTCGCACAGCTACTTTGCAGCGGCGCATCTTCATAGCACATCTTACTCGCTCCGCTACATAGCTTAGTATCAGTGGAAACGGTCACATAGTTTCATAGCTTAGCTTTTACATCCTCGCAGCATAGCTGCATAGCACACCTCTGGTGGAAAAGCAGTCTATTGCTCCGGCGCTGACCAAGAAACAAATCTTGTCTGCCGCTAGACACGACGCGCTCTGCGTTGTTGCGGTGAAGGGAGGGAGCGGAGTAGGAGAGGTGTAGTGATCTGTTGTGTTGTCAAACTTGACTTTACGCGTTCCTTTTTATCTTGTCTGGAGCAGAGACGACACATTTTCGTGGCTAGATCCGACCGAGTTCTAATCGTGTACGTGTACATGATGAATTGGTCCTCTCTGCAGCAGAGACGGTGAAATCTCTTAGCGTGTACAAGGGTAAACAATCATATTGGAAACGTCAAAATAACAAAAATTACTTTGGGCACCAATTTTTTAATTTCTCCAAGATGCGCGCCCTGACTCCCTTCTGACGCGTTCCAGCTTTGTAATTGGCATGGCGCCAGGCACTAAATATACTGAGGTTAATGGGTCGAGAGCGAGAGAATTTTGCTTTCTAATAACTACTTCGTCTCTACTGACTGTTGCAAGTTATTTTTGTAGTCAAGTTGTACACAGGGAGTTTATAAATAGCAGATAAAGAAACAGTATTACATTATGATATTTGATGCATAATGATTTCCTCCCCCCTCTGTCTCAAAAAACAGCTCATGGAAGATATGCATTCTTCCTATTCTTACCTACGGTGCACAAACCTGGTCTTTGACGGCACTACAAAAGTCAAAGCTTGGGGTCTGCCAGAGGGCGATGGAGCGTAGTATATTGGGAGTTAGACTTACAGACCGTATACAAAAAGCGGCCAAGTGCGAGTCAGACTCGCCCATGAAGGGTTCCGTAGCAGCAAGTAACATAATATCTTGTAGTTCGTTGTCGTACTTTTTTATATTTGAGTTGATTGCATGAAAGGTAAATTGCGGTTTACGTTTTATGACGTATTAAAAAAAACTACTTACTAGATCTCGTTCAAACCATTTTCGGTGGAAGTTTGCATGGTAATGTACATCATATATTTTTTTTAGTTTTATCATTCTATTATTTTAGAAGTTACAGGGGGGGGGGGGGGGGGGGCACACATTTACCACTTTGGAAGTGTCTCTCGCGCAAACTAATCGGTTTAGAAAAAAATTATATTAGAAACCTCAATATCATTTTTGAATCGATCCTTAAGATTAAGTGGCGGGATCGCGTACCGAATTCTGAGGTCCTGCGTCGGTCCGGTATGTACGGCATGGAAGCTCTCCTTATGCAGAGACAGCTCAGGTGGTGCGGACACGTCTTCCGCATGGATGACCAGCGTCTACCCAAAGCGGTATTTTATTCTGAGATGGCAGAGGGTAAGCGTAAGCACGGTGGTCAACATCTGCGTTTTAAGGACGTGTTCAAAAGAAGTCTAAATGCCTGCGATATTGACCCTGCAAGTTGGGAGGAGCTCGCTTCACACAGGTCGTCCTGGCGCTCTACCATCTTTAATAACATTAAAACTTTCGAAGAAAATTCGACTTCATACACTCGATTTAAAGCGCCAAATACGTAAAGAAAGACTTAAGCCCTCTTATACTTACACTTATAACGCAGCAGACCAACTCTATTGTGACATCTGTGATAGGATTTTAAAACTAAGTTTGGTCTAGCAAGCCCTATTAGGGCTCACGCTAGAATTTAAATATTAACGCAGTATAATTAAATGTATTGTAATTTTTATGCATTTAATAGCATTTTCTTTAAATTTAAATATAGTTAGGGTCGCCGTCATCGAAATCGATGAAGACTATATAATATCATTTTTGAAGACCTATCCATAGATACGTATGGGTTTGATAAATAAAAAAATGATGCCTTGTGGTCTAAGATAACCACCCAGTGGGTCCCACAATGCGCGAGACCGCGTGGCCGGCCCAGGCGACCACCGCCGTAACGTTGCAAGCATATCGATCTTTTACAGAATACATTTCGGGGAATGTGCCCAGGAACTTTACGATCTGATTCCGCCATCTCCTTTCCAAAGGACAAGCAGGCGCACGGCTCAGTACCATCCGTACCTAGTTGATATACCATCCATACGCACACACCGTTTTGGTTCGTGAAATATGTAGATAGAGATTAGGAAAAATCTGAATAAATAGTGATAGTATAATTAATTAGTATCTAAATATAAGTGATTAAGTAAGTAATGTAAGAATACAGAGTAGAAATAAAGGCCATTTTATTTTATTTTATCTATACTAATATTATAAAGAGGAAATATTTGTATTTTTGTGTGTATGTTTGTAATGAATAAACTCAAAAGCTACTGTGACGATTTCAAAAATTCTTTCACAATTGAAAAGCTACATTTACCCTGAGTGACATAGGTTATACTTATTGCTAGTAAATATTAGGGATCCTTACTAAAACTTAGTAACGTAACCCAAGTTGTAAAAAAGTGCCCTAAAACGTCTTTCATCGCATGCGCTGCGGAAACTATTGATGATAGAACAAAAGTATGTTCTACAATATTAAAGAACATATCAATATCTACAAAAATAATATTATAAAGAGGAAAGATTTGTTTGTTTGTATTGAATAGGCTCCCAAACTACAGGACCGATTTAAAACATTATTTCACTGTTGGGGAAGCTACACTATCTCCGGGTGACACAGGCTACTTTTCACCCAACTACGGAGAAGGAGGGTAAAGTTTTTATTAAAAAACTACGCGTGCGAAGCTGCGGATTGGTCAGCTAGTTTATTTTATAAATCCAAAATGGTGGGGAGTACATTTCAAAATAGGGTTACTAGGTAGTTTGTAAATAAAAAGTAACCTTTGTGTCGTTACATATAATATTCTCTAATATAGGTAATCCACTGTAATTAATTAATTTGTTATTAATAAATGTAATCGTAAATAAATTGTACCAAAAGAAAAGAAAAGTGAATGACTAGAATATGACTACGGCTACTACTTGGGAACCCACTCGAAGGAAAACAGGATCTACAGCACAAGTCTACTCGACTTAGTGTAGCTCCTGTTTGAAATTATGATGTATATACAAGCCATTATTTAAATTATAAATCTTTGTAAATTATATTATTTAAAATTGTTATTATGTGCTTGAAATGAATAAATAAATGAATGACATGAAATTGAAATCTAGGTCACAATCTATATGTACCTAGTCAGGTCATAAATTCTGTCACATGTTTAATATAAAATAATTGAAACAAGTTTATTCATTATGTAACCATTTATATACCAAAATGAACTTAACAAAACATTTATGACACTAAAGTTTATTCAAAATGACCTCCGTGATTTTGAATACAGGCCTTCAATCTGCGCGGCCAGTCGTCTATCGCAGCACGAACGAGGTCCATGTCAATATCGGCGGCTGCCTTAATCAAGGATGTCTTGAGTGACTCCAAATTGGGATGAGGCTTTGAGCACGCCTTTTCCTCTAAGTGTTGCCATATCTTGTAATCTAACGGATTCAAATCTGGACTGGAGGAGGGCCAGTCTTCGTGCCAGATGAAGTCGATTTCACGCGCCGCCAGCCAGTCTTGTGTGCTCTTCGCTCTATGAGCTGGCGCCGAATCTTGTTGGAATACCCAGTGTCTGTTATTAGTTGAACATGGTATGAGAAACAGGTTCCACAAGGTTCGTCAGGACTGTATTTTGATACACAACTGCATTCGTTTTTACACCTTTCTCACAAAAATGTTCCTCTGTTAAGCCCCAATAAGAAACTCCCAACCATACCATGAGCGAGGATGGAAAATGACCTCGTTGGACACGCGGAATACGGTTGCTCGCTTCTTCACTACTGTGTGCGTACACCTTATCATTTTGTTTGTTGTAGATCTCTTCTACGGTATAAATTTTTTCATCCGAAAAAAGAATTTCGAGATATTTTTTTCCCGCGTACCGCTTCAACAAAGCGCGGCATCTCTTCAGTCTCAGGTCCATTAGACGAGCATTCAAACGATGTCCTGTTTTTCTCCGATATGCCCGAAGCCCTAAGTCTTCATTTAACACCCTTTTCACCGTGGTTCTGCTTAACCCCATCTGAAGGGCCAACAGTTTCTGCTTACGTTTGGGATTTCTTTGAATTCGCGCCTTCACAGCTTTTATCACTGCTGGAGTCCTAACAGACCGAGGGCGACCACTTCTTGACCTGTCATCTACACTAGAGTCTTCATTGTATCGTTTGATGGTGCGATAAACGAATCTTTTGGTTATATTCAAATTTTTCAGTATATCAAAAATTCGAATTGGCGCGTAACCGCAACGATGCAACGCAATAACTGCAACACGGTCTTCTTTAAGCGTCCACTCCATATTTAAAAATGAGTAAAATTCTAAAAAGTATACATTTTTATTTTCATGAACAATTCGAAATTCGAATTCTATAAACTTTTTTGTGGCCAGCATTCTAAAAGAAAAGTTTTTACTGTGTGACAATACTTATGACCTGACTAGGTATATAGGTGCGTGCCCTACGAGGCAATACTTTGCTATAGGCGATGGTTACCACTATTAACATCAGGTGGCTATAAGCTTGCTCCATCTCCACAGGTGGTATAAAAAAAAATAATATACCAAATTTCATCGAAATCGGGCCAGCCATTTCGTGAAAACGTAAATAACAGACGTAAATAAATAAATAAATATTGCTGGACATTTCACACAACGCTATCTAGCCCCAAACTAAGCAGAACTTGTACTATGGGAACCATATAACTGATGGAATACTTATACGCATTTCATTTTTGAAAATACATACTTATAATATATAGAGAAACAAATATCTGTAGATCATGCAAACATTTGTTCCGCGGCGGGCATCGAATCCGCTACCTCCTGCGTCTCAGCCGGCTATTCGCCCACTGCACCAAGGAAGTCGTCAACCTATTATTTTTCTATTCCTATTTCTTTTCCCAGATTTCCTTATGCATACAAGATTTGGTCTTGAGATATGTGAATTGGCAAAGGCAGTGTTTTTTTGGGAAAAGTTGTGAACTCCCTGGCAATTATCCAGAATCATCACTGACACACTTCTTGGCTGGGTATTAACGAAGATGGTTAAAATAATCCACCATTTGTCATAGGTTTAACTGAAATTAGGGCTTAATCTTCCGTAATTTAAATTTATATGACACTAGCTGACCGATTCGCAGCTTCGCACGCGTTGTTTGTCAAAAAAACATTACCTTTCTTCTGCGCAGTTGGGTATAAGTAGCCTATGTCACCCGGGGATAGTGTAGCTTCCCAACAGTGAAAGGATTTTTTTAAATCGGTCCAGTAGTTTCGGAGCCTATTCAATACAAACAAACAAATCTTTCCTCATTAAAATATTAGTATAGATTAGTCCGAGGTGTAAACAACTGCATAATTTCTAAAAGAATTTAGAGGTGTTCACTATATACGGTCTTGGCCTGGTGTGAGGAACACCGACTAGACCTTTTAATTACTTATTAAGCTTTCTCAACATTAAGTTCACTTAAAATTATCTGTTTTAAAATTATTAGCCATAACGTCTGCTTTTTGTTGCTAAATAAAATATTTAACATTTTTTCATTTTGACGTGATAAACGTCTTATAAATCGATGAACGCCGGCTGCACGCACGAAAAAGCATGACTCATTGTCACGTTCCGCCTGAGCCGAGCGTGCAAGCGAGAGCGCGGGACAAGCGATAGAGAGGCACGATCGGCCTAAGCGTTCGGCTTGTGACGGTCTTTGTCACGGGCATGATCTTCCTCCGGCTTCGTTTGGCGTTTGCGATTTCGCTTAGCAAGACTCGTGGGAGATGCTTTGTTATAGATGACCGTTACGACTTAACATAAGTCGTATAAGATGACATTGGTGGCGATTCTGTTGTTTACGCTGACTAACTAAAATTGTGTAAAATACAAACGGTCTTATTTTGTTTACGCTAAAGATCAAATTAGAACAACATTTAAAGTGACATTTCTAAATTTAAGTAATATTTACTATGATGGCGTGTTTGCGGGCTAGTTTTAATTAACACCAATTTGACTGCTGACTAAAACTAGCCCATAAACACGCCATCTTAGTAAAAAATACCTCATTTTAGAAATGTCACTTTAAATGTCATTCTAATTTGATCTTTAGCGTAAACAAATAAGACCGTTCGTATTTTACACAATTTTAGTTAGTGTAAACAACAGAATCGCCACCAGTATTTCCTTTTCTATTCTGTATAGTTATCGAACGATTAATAATCTTATTTTCTTTGTCCACAGTTAAACTTCCCGAAGATGAAGGAGGCGCGGTGGGTACGGGACGATTCACGATCGGACCGGCTCCGGAGCGGGACTGGGAGATGGTCCCGCCTGATGGCAAGTGGGGCTGGTTCGTGCTTGTAGGTAAATTGAAGTCTTCTTCTAGCGTGTCAGTAGAAAACCTTAGGTAACTCTTCTTCCTGCCCTTTTCCTACATTATCGTGGGGTCGGCACAACATGTATTTTTCTTCCATATCTCTCAGCCGTCTCTGTTGTCACTTCTTTCCTATCCATATCATTCTTCACACAGTCCATCCATCTCTTCTTCGGCCTTCCGCTACTTCTATATCCATCCACACTCATATCTAACATCCTTTTAGGTCGCCTTCAAATTTGCCGCAACGTGCAGCGCTACACCCAGTGGCGTAGCTACCGGAGGGCTAGACGGGGCAGTGCCCCGGGGCTCCAACCTCAGGGGGCTCTCGGACTCAGACTTACAAACTATAAATTGAACTAGTGAAAATTTCTAGCACATTCGGAATATAAATAAACCAGATTCCAGGAACGCGACTTTAATAATGGCAACTAATTTAAAAAAAAATACAGGGGAATTCCCAACAGTTCTCGAACATCTTTGTTTGAAACTTGCGGGGAACTCCCCTGTATTCTTAGGCGCCGCTCGACGGCACAGCTATGAAACCTAAGTAGACTGATTTTAAAAACGATATTATATGCTCACTTTCAATAAGTCATTATTTACGTTGTCGCACACTTAAAACCGAGGAAATAAACATAGTTATAGTAAACGGTCTATAAAAGTAATCCGTTAAAACTTAATTGCAACAAAAAAAAAATTATAGATATTTTTTTCTCATTATTAATAGTTTATTTTAAACGACATATCTGGAGTACGTCGAATTCGGAACACGACGAATACGGACCAAACGTTTTTAAATAGTTTAGTTGGGCCCTAGTTTATTTTTTGCCCCAGGGTCTTTGGTTACCTAGCTACGCCATTGGCTACACCCACGCTGCGGGTGCGCGTTTTTTTATTTATAGGTTTTTTTTATACAACTTATATGGCAAACGAGCATGCTGCCCACCAGATGTTAAGGGGCTACTGCAGCCCATGGATATACACATAGAATTCAAAACAAGCTATTATGTTGTCTTGATCTCTATGTGGATACGTTGCCATACTATAGGACTTAGCTGTTATGCCTATGTGCCAGTAATTACAGGAACATACCATTCATTACCATCTAACCGGAACACAGCAGCACAAGTACTGCTATTTGGCGGCAGATAAAGGTAAGGCGGTGGTGCCCACTTCCTCGAGCACGTTCACAAAAGCTCTACCACCAGGTATGTATTTACAAAGCAGCGCGGCCGCAGCGCTGCAGAGGCGCTGTCTCCGCGCGGCACGTTGCGGTAAATTTGAAAGCGCCCTCAGTCACATGATTTCTTCCCTCCGCATGACATGTCCATACCACGCTAGCCTCATCACTGGCGCTACTTTCAAACTCCCTCTAATATACTCATCTATAATATAAAAATGAATCGCAAAATGTGTTGGTGAGCGCATAACTCAACAACGCCTAGACCAATTTGGCCAATTCTTTTTTTGTTGTATTTCTTATCGTCAGGAGAAGGTTCTTATGAAAGAAAAAATTAGGAAATTGCGCGCAAAATTTGAAAATTTAAGAATACTTAACCACCATATAAAATTATTTATAATCTAACCTTAGCGCTTTTATAATGTAACCTTATGACGTTTGACATAGAATTGACATGATGCGTGCTGCAAATATCGTCAAAGAGGATGTAAAGAAAATGAATATCGTTTGAAACAGATGCTTCGGTAGGAGTTATCCCGAGATATATTGTCTATATATATATAAAAATTAATTGCTGTTCGCAGTTAGTCTCGCTAAAACTCGAGAACGGGTGGAGCGATTTGGATAATTTTGGTATTGAATTATTTGTGGAAGTCATTCATTTTCTCATACATAATGATGGCCGGGGACAACAATTGACAATTCTACTAGGGTGACTTATATTGACAGCCCGCGTTATACCTATGCATGTCAAGCCGATACGATGTTCGGCGGGACCACTAGTTCCTTATATTATCCATTCTCGCTACCCCACACATCCATCTCAACATTCCATAGAATAGAGAACCTTAACTGTTTCACAGTAATACTTTGCCACTTCAATAGCGTTGGGCATAGGGTTACTTTCTCAAAATGAAGGTATACCTGTCTATGGTGCCTAAAATGCCAGATTTTTAGAAAAAAAAGCCTGTCTAAGGTACCAAAACTAAGTATATATTTGATTCTACCATCCCTATTTTATCATCAGACAACCAAACGCTCTGCGGTGCGCCCCCGCTATTAGTATGGTAGAAATAGCTCCCATACGCACAAAGCGATTCCCTTTCACTTATGCGCACCGCCAAAGAGTGGAACGCCTTGCCTGAGCCTGTGTTTCCTGATAACTACAATTTAGGGGCCTTCAAGTTGCAGGTGTACAGGTTTCTTTTAAGCAAGCGTCCTCCTTAACCACGATAGACCACGATCTCGCCTGATGGTAGCATGTGAAGAAAGATACTGGCTGGCACTAACGTCGGCCTAATTATCAGAAGAAGTCCATATGAGCAAAATTTACAGGAGCAACTTAAAACTCGGTTTTCCCGCAAAATTTGAGAGATTTTTATTGAGTCACTCTTTACTTTAGGTGTAATAAATACCCTCATTTTATAACTAAAGTAAAAGTAACTCAGTAAAATTCTCAAAAACTTTGTGGGAAAAGCAGTTTTATGTTGCTCCTGAAAAATTTGCACGTGTGGACTTCCGAATTTTGATAATTAGGTCGATGTAATATAATATTAAGAATCGTTTCTGGGATGGTCATGCAAGTCTAGCAGGATTTTGTATATGACTGTTGGTGTTCATGGTGCAAATATATGGATTCCAGGTGCGACGCTAGTGAATATCCTCATTCCTGGCACTATCAAGTCGTTTGGAGTGCTCCTGGTGGAGTTCAACGACGTGTTCCACTCGAGCGCGGCCGCGTCATCCGGTATTGTTGCCCTGTGCTACTTCCTCTACAGCAGTTTAGGTAAGTTTGTCTCTTTCTATGCTATTGTTAAGGTCTACTCGATTGCCATCACACGGTAGGGATTCTACTGGACCTTTAGTACGAGTTGTCAAATACGCAAACGTTAACAGTTAAGTCATAGTTACATAATCCAAGACGAAGACCAAAGGAAATCTCTTCTTAATCGGGCACTCTTAGCATAGTGGTCGTGGTTATGTCAGCTCTTGAGTAGCGGTTCTTGCAATGCCTCTCCATTCAGCTCTATTGACGGCATTGCGAGAACATTCAGTCATGGTAGTGTGTGAAGACTTCGACTCTACAACCAATATGTCCTGCCAACATTAATCTACGGTGCTGAGACATGGACGCTCACGAAGGAGACTGTGCACAGGATTAGAGTCGCATAGAGAGCCATGGACGTTAGCAAGCGTATATAGGGACTCCAATGGAGTTGGGCAGGACATGTGGCCAGGCGCGGTGATGGCAGGTGGAGCAGGGTGCTGACTGAGTGGTGGCCCCGAGATGGAACCAGGAACTCAGGTCGTCCGCCGGCAAGATGGTTCGACGATATTATAAAAATCGCAGGTCGTATGTGAGTTAGAATAGCGCAGGACAGAGGCGAATGGTGACAACGAAGAGAGGCCTATGCCCAGTAGTGGGATGAGAAGGGCTGACGATGATGGACTTGATGAGGTCTGAACATTTCGTTGGAGAGCGACTACGCGGTCTCTTGCCCTTCACTCTGCC
The DNA here is from genome assembly GCA_918857605.2 of Philereme vetulata. Lineage (NCBI taxonomy): Eukaryota > Metazoa > Arthropoda > Insecta > Lepidoptera > Geometridae > Philereme > Philereme vetulata. The sequence goes on along the minus strand of OU975427.1, from coordinate 4,998,814 downwards.
TTCTAGTAGTGACTAGATGTTCCAGTCCTCTTTATGGGTAACGTGTCCAAAGAACATATCTGCAAAGGAAATCTAATAGGTCCGTTTTGACGTCAATCAAACCATCATTTGATGCACCTGCAAGATGTGGAATGACCTTCCTCCGGAGGTTTTCACGGTGGGCTTCAACATGAACGCCTTCAAGAGAGGTGAAAAAAAGACATTACGTTTTAGGCAACGCGACTGCAGTACCACGAGTGCTGCAGGAGTTTTGAGGTTACCACATCAGGAGGCCCGTCAGCTTCTGTCTAAATGTTTAATATTAGAAAAAAATCATTTTGCATGCCGTGATGACTTTGTACGAACGTCTACTCAAGAAATCCAAAATCAACCACATATAGCTAAATAATAATTATGTTATCCATACACTATAACAATGAGTATAATTGATCGAGCGAAGCGAGATCTGCAAATCAACTTGGGCAAATCGGCGTTGTATGTATGTTTGTTTGTCGGAGGATAACTTTCGAAGCGTTGATCCGATAATCGTGAAATTTGATACATAGATAGTGATGGCACAATTTTGGTGTGACTAAATGAGCAAAAAATGTTGGGGGGTTGTTGAGGTATTGGGGTAAAATGAGACTAATAAGTCCAGTGGGACGTCAAATGAAAGGACTTTGTTAGTACATTTAGACTCCGTTTTTATTTTTAGTAAAGCCCTTAAAGTTTTTGAGTTATTAGCCATAATAAAAACTGAACTTTGCCAAAATTCACAGGGTTACACCAGGAATCTCACAGTGCTGAAATTTGGTATGCGGTGTAGCTTAATTGACATAAATATAGGCAAAAGTCTGAAATTCAGAATAATTGCAATTTTTACCCCAAAAAAGTATAATAAAATTACATGAACTCCCGTTATCTGTAATTCCAATGAAACTGTAGGTTAAGTTAATTGGTTAAATGTTTCGTGGCACTATTTTGATAGTCAAATATTACAAATAATATTTTTTTGTTTTTATGTGAGACTCGCGAGATCTCAGTAAGGGCGAACCACTAGTTAATCCTGGATCAATATTTCGACATGACGATATTACATTGTTGTATCAATAATTGGTTCTGTTGTTCGCGGGTACTATTTTGACAGCCGTCAATTTAAAATCTAGTAGATTTCCACGAGTCCAGGATCGCGGTTGTTAATGTTAATTAAAAATACCATAGTCTTCCATTTGGCATGTCAGATTGTATTATCGACATGCCAGTCGATTCGAGATGTTGCGATCGGTTAGTTCACGTCGCATTAAAGCGCGTTGCACACTGGGTAGGTAGACGTGCATTTGCACGTTCCACTGCATTGTAATGGGACTGTATGAGAGACGGTGAATCGGTTTCGTGCACGTGCATACGTCACGGGACTGGGTTTCTGTCTCGTACATTACAATATTTTTTTATTTTTTATATTATAGGCTTGCGTTTGACCACGATCTCGCCTGATGGTAAGCGATGAACAATAATTTAATACAATTAATTTAATTTGGTACAATACCAATAATTTAATGTATTCTATCAGTTATCTGGTTCCCATAGTAGCAGCTCTGCTTAGTTTGGGGCTAGATAGCGCTGAATTATCCAGCAATATTTATACATCATCATCATCCACAGCCCGACTTCACCCACTGCTGGGTATAGGCCTCCCCAAGTTTGTGCCATCTGCCACGATCCTGCGCTAGTCTCACCCATTGACGGGCCGCGACTCTAACGATGTCGTCCACCTATCTCGCTGCCTGACGTCCTACCCTTCTAAAGCCATTCCTCGGTCACCATTCAGTTGCTACCCTGCTTCACCTGTCATCACCACGTCTAGCCAAGTGTCCCGCCCAAGATCATTTGAGCTCCATAACTCGAATCCCAACGTCATGAACCTTCGTTCTTCTACGGATTTCGACGTTTGGAATATTATTAATTTTATCTATTGTTCAATTTTACAGTGTTCAATATATTAGTTGTGGTAAATTTACTATAAATAAATAAATAAATAAATATTGCTGGACGTTTCACACAGCGCTATCTAGCCCCAAACTAAGCAGCGCTTCTACTATGAGAACCAGATAACTGATAGAATACTTATATACTTTTTTTTATAAATACATACTTATAATATATAGAAAGACCGACCCGAAAAAAATATCTGTAGATCATGCAAACATTTGTTCCACGGCGGGAATCGAACTATGTAACTTAGTATTACCAAGATAGCAAATTAATGTTAAATCAAAATATTTTAATTGATATATGTACGTATGTTTATGTTAAATGTAATGTGCATTTTGGGTCTATAAATGAAATTGCATGTATCTATAGTGTGACCATTAGTGCTGTGCACTCCCTGAAGTATGCGCGCGGCGAGACGGGGGGGAGAATCGGCTGCTGCGCTCTGTCAGTTCGCCGTCAACGCTCGTGGCGGCAGGTAGTGTTATTTGTATCGGACTGTCTATGTCAGACGCACATGAGATAAATATTCAAAGATGGGTCGTGCGTTATCTCGTGATATGAAATGGAAGACGAAGTTGAAACAGAATCTATGTCAGAATAACTTTCGTTAGAATATATAATTGTTTGTAAATATAAAAAAATGTTCAATAAAACAAGCCCTTTGAATTATAAGTTTAGTTCTTATTTATCACCTGCATATTTTTAATAAAATATGAGTATATTTAAGTTACATTTTAATCAACTAAGTAAGTATAATATATTACAGATAGATAGCCTCCGACCATCGTCCCGCCACAAGTCTTGCCTTAGAAATGCAAACTGATATCGTAAGATATGTCCGACATGTATTGATCTCATGTGAACTCATGCAGTTTTTTCTTTGCCTCCCACCTCGCCGCGCATACCTCAGGGAGTGCACAGCACTAATGGTCACACTATAGTAATAGCCAATACCTAGTAAACAAGTAACTTTTTAACAAAAATATAACCGATTTCAGCTAATAGTAAAAACCAAACTACTCTACCAGTTTTGATGAAATTTCCATGGGATCCATCTTAAAGTATATCCTTTCAAATAAAAAAACAAATTTTCCAAATCGGTTAATATATTAGCGGAGTTTTGAGCTAACAAACATAACATAAAAATTAAACAAATTTAAGACTTATATGGTTTTCTCATGGAATGCCACTGTCAGAACTGGACCAAATGGAAATGGGACCACACGGGGGGCACCAGCTTTCAAATAAAAAGGAATCATCAAAATCGGTTCACAATGTTTTGGTTTATTTCGTGAACCTTCATTTAGACCTTGTCCAGAAGGGGCGAATTCGCCGCGAATCGATATGAGCGTTGGCGAGATACTGGGCGCCAATACACTGCGTCCACAAGCATCGCGCGAATTTAAAATGCGCGCTTAAATCGCGTGCACTTCGCCAAAATCTCGACTCGTGCGTTATATAAGTCGCGGCACGTACCTTTAGCGCTGAAGGATACGCGGAAGGGATAGCTGCGCATGGGTACTGTCGCGCAAGCAACACAATAACCAATAGCCACTATTGGTTATTGTGTTGCTTGCGCGACAGTACCCCAGCGCAGGATCGTGGCAGATGGCACAAACTTGGGGAGGCCTATACCCAGCAGTGGGTGAAGTCGGGCTGTGGATGATGATGATGTATAAATATTGCTGGATAATTCAGCGCTATCTAGCCCCAAACTAAGCAGAGCTGCTACTATGGGAACCAGATAACTGATAGAATACATTAAATTATTGGTATTGTACCAAATTAAATTAATTGTATTAAATTATTGTAATAGCCACTATTGGCTTGATTGGAGATGTTCCTTACCATTGACGTATTTGTAGACTCTGCTGTCCTTTTTTGGATTTTCCCTAAAGCGCCATTTAATTTAATGTTTCCCGCCTTAATAATTTTTTGCCGCGACTTATACGCGCGTGTAGCGCGCGAGTCGAGATACTAGAGACGCCTTGTTGCGTCCAGATTACGCGCGAACTTCAGAGCGAGTGCACGTATCAAGAGAAATGGAGCGCCAACATTTTGATACGGAGTTGTTTATCCGTGCCCAAATGCTCGCGCGTTGGTACGCTCCTTCTCGACGCAACGGTCGCGCGTAATACCCGCGGGAGAATCCCGGCGAATTCGCCCTTTCTGGACAAGCTCCTAGGGAGTGCGGTCCGCTCAGCATTGCGTCTCGTCTCGCACTACGCGCCGCAGCTAGACGCGCGAGTAAACGGGCGCGGTAGTGGAGGTTGCGTCAGTTGGGTTGCGTCAGTTGGGTCGCCCATCGTGTTGACAGGCTGCATCATCACCATTATCATGACTGCTGTTCTCTTCGGCAGTTCTCGTGATAAATCCCGTATTTATAATAACGATTGAAATCACGATAGTTTTCTAAGAGAAAAACAATGTAAACAAAAAACATGAGTTTGAAAGCAGGTGGGTGCTTTGCGGTCTCCGCGCTTCATGAGCCTAACGGGCAAAACTTGACTGACTTACGTTTTCATTTAACTCGCAACAATATGATATACTGGGCAGGACATGCACTTGGCTAGACGGAGTGATGGCAGGTGGAGTAAATCTGTGACCGAATAGTGGCCAAGAACAGACATAAGAAGTCCGGGACGTCCGTCGGCGCAGTGGGTCGACGACATAAAGAAAGTCGCGGGCAACTCCTGGATGCGCGCAGCACGGGACCGGGAAGGGTGGCGCTTAAAAAGGGAGGCTTACACCCAGCTGCGGATACTTATGGGCAGTGGATGATAATGATGATAAATATGATATAAGGTTACGTGAACTAATACCACCTTCTCGAATCGCACGAACCAGGAGGTAGTTACTAACTTGACTTTTTTTTTATTTTCAGGGCCGATTTCATCAATACTATCAGTGAAATGGTCGTATAAAACTGTGACACTGATAGGGGGCACTTTCGCGGCCTTCGGCATGATAATGAGCAGTTTCGCCTTCTCTATATCGTATCTGTACTTTAGGTGAGTAGTTTAATTTTAGAGGTGGCGTCTCACTCGTCATGGTTAGAGTTGCCAGGCTTTTTGGTTGCGTGTCCGGTCAAATTAGACGGTGTCCGGCGTGTCCGGCTTTTGTTATTGTTTCGATAAATTTAAAAAGATTTTATGGTAAATGATAAAAAAATTGGTTGTCTGTAAAGTCGGTTTACGGGTTTACGGACGATAATTTTACGTGATAGCGAGTGAGTGGAAGAGAGATAGGTGCGTCACAAGCCGAACACTTAGGCCGATCGTGCCTCTCTATCGCTTGAACGCTCGGCTCAGGCGGAACGTGACACTTTTTCGTGCGGGCAGCCGGCGTCCATCGATTTATAAAACGTTATCACGTCAAAAAAGCAGTTTTAATTTAAAAAAAAATACGTCGTGTTATATACTATGACTAAAAAATTAGGGGTGTCCGGCTTTTTTACCCAAATGTCCGGTTTAACAACTTTTTCGGTTTTAAGACCTGGCAACCCTAGTCATGGTTCGTCATATTGACCGGGTATTAACCGACTTATCGACCAATGAAAATGCAGAAATGAAATTTATTTATTTTTTAGAACATATGTGTTAATATTAGGTCTTACATAAATTATAGGTCCATTATATGTCCTATCACAATTAATATTGTTGGCATGCAAATATTAATGGAGGTAGCGGGTTCGATTCCCGCCGCGGAACAAATGTTTGCATGATCTACAGATATTTGTTCCGGGTCTGGTTGTTTCTCTATATACATATTATAGGTATGTATTAACAAAAAAAAAATAGTGTATGGATCCTTTTAAACAAAAAAAGAATTATTCAAATCGGTCCAGGCTCGTCGAGAATCGGGGCACATACATAAAAAAAAAGTTCCGTCAAATTGAAAACCCCCTGCTTTTTTGAAGTCGGATAAAAATATCGATAGGTTTGCAACTTTTAATTCATAATTCCTTTATTGTCTGTAAACCTAGGTACATAAGATGGTTGAGCTTAACAAAGAACTATACTAGGTTTCGCCATTTTAGCGTACAAACATTACATTTAATCACTTAAATTGAAAGAATAAAATTAAATCAAATACATATTAAATAATTATATATGGCAAATGTTTTCGATATTTGAGCACAATTGATAAATAAATAAATATTGCTGGACATTTCACACAGCGCTATCTAGCCCCAAACTAAGCAGACCTTGTATTATTGCAACCAGATAACTGATAGAATACTTATATACATTTTGCAAATACATAATTAAAATATATAGAGAAACAACCAGACCCCGGAACAAATATCTGTAGATCCTGCAATCATTTGTTCCGCGGCGGGAATCTAACCCGCTACCTACTGCGCCTCAGCCGGCTATTCGCCCACTGCGCCACGGAGGTCGTCAATAGTAATAATAATGTCAAAATTATTATAAACGCCATAAGTCACAGTCACAATAATACATGAAATAGTCTAGAATATAATCAAATCATAATTAGTTTAAAGTTTCACATTATCCAAATATAATTAAAAAAAAATATATATATAGTAATAATTACATAGTAAAAATAAAAATGAGAAAACTAGTCATACATTTTATCCTTTAGGAAGTCGTCAATAGGCTCTTAATAGTAGATTATTGAGCTCATGCGCAAATTTGCCAAGTCTTGTTATTATGGCAGCTGTTATCTTGTTGTATCTTATCTATCTATATCTTAACGGCGATGTCAGATACTTTGGGTCTTAGTTATAAGTCGCGGCACGTAAGTCTAGCGCTGAACGATACGCGGAGGGGATAGCTGCGCATGGGTACTGTCGCGCAAGCAATACAATAGCCAATAGCCACTATTGGCTTGATTGGAGATGTTCCTTACCGTTGCAATTGACGTATTTGTAGACTATGCTGTCCCATTTTTGGATTTTGCCTAAATCGCCATTTAATTTAATGTTTCCCGCCTTAATAATTTCGGCAGTTTGTTTTATCTGCCTCAAATTTACAGTGCTGCTGTCCGAATGACTGAGTAAAGTACTTGTAGCTTCATCAATCTCAGTTTTGATTTGTTTTAAAGAATCAATTAATTCATTAGATTACCATTTTAAAAAACAATTCACGTCATAAACCATTTTCCTTGCCTGTCTTTTCAAAACAAAATTTCTTCTAGGCATATTCACTTTAAAGCCACAAACAAACTTATTAAACTGAATTTAACAAACAAATTCAAATAACAGCAATAACAATACAATTAAGAACGCGACTGTACACTGGATATGCGCGGGGTGTCGTATCAGTGCGGGGGACGGAATGCGACTGGAGAGCCAATCGGCGCTACGCACGCCCGCCCTTCATCCCGCTAGCACCCCTCAGGTACCTTTCTTTTTACTTCTGCGCAATAACGGTCAGCGCTAGACTTACGTGCCGCGACTTATACCGTCCTAGATGACCTCGTGTTAACCTTACGTATTTACGTTTCATATTTCAGTTTCGGGGCGATGGTCGGCACGGGCGCTGGTCTCGCCTTCCCCCCCACCGTGTACATAGTAACGTCATACTTCGTGCGGCTCAGGGGCTTAGCCAACGGCATCTGCATGTCGGGCTCTGCGTTTGGGAGTATTATCCTGCCGCCTGTGCTTCGCTATCTGCTCGAGACGTATGGGTACAAGTGAGTGTTGCATTTCCATTGCATGAAAAAAATACATATCTAACTCTAAACTAAAGGCTGGGCTTTCCGGAAACTTCGGGACATCGTCTTCTCGGTCCAAAACACCTAAATGTCTTCTAGAATTTTTCCTAACCAGAACAGAAACTTGTGGCGGCCTCTCTCCTCCACCATTTTAAGGAAGGGGGGGGGGGGGGGGGTTTAAAGTTTGAAGCGTTCCAAATCAAATGAGCATCCAATCCAGGTAAACTAGGTAGGTGGATGCCATGCGCTTTTTTAGACAAGTTTGTTTTTCCAACATAATTTGGAAAAAGAATTTTGCGCGCCCTGAAATTCCTCTAACTTCCTCTTCGCTCCCCTCCCTCTAGATCTGGCTGAATGTCTTAAGACGAAAGTCTTTGATCAGTGTGTACCAGATGATGCAGAAACGTGGTCACTCACTATGGACCTCTTTAGAAAGCTCGTGGTCGCTCAGCGTGCTATGGAGAGGGCTATGCTTGCTGTTCCTCTACGAGATACAGTCAGAATAAGATTCATAGATATACCACATAGGATTAGCAAGCTGAAGCGGCAGTGGGCAGGGCACATAGCTTGAAGAACTGACGGCCGTTGGGGCAGATAGGTTCTCGAGTGGAGACCACGCACTGGAAAGCGCAGCGTAGGACGACCCCCCCACTAGATGGAAAGACGACCTGTTTAAGGTTGCTGGAAGCCGTTGGGTACAGGCCGCACAAGATCGGTCGCTCCTCTTAGAGCTAGGATACTAGACTTCAACGTCGTGGTAAATCGTGGCACAAGCGACGATGATATTGCTATCTCGCTCGCTCTTGCAGCCCTTCCAAGAGCCGCTAGTGATGCGCCGAGTAGGTACCTAATTCTAATTCTAGGGTGGGGGGAATAACAGATCTGCACTGACGTCCCGCATTGGGGTGTATTGTGTATTACCCCCCTTCTATCCTGACCCCAGCTATCCCAACTCCTTGAAGTAACGGAGTAGGACTTTGGGTTGGTGGCAGCAGCTTTCCAGGGTCCCCGTGGATGTTGAAGCAGTAGCGGTGTTAGTGGAGCATGAAGATTTGATGACCTCTTGCAGACTCGGTCTCAGAACACTCATTACCATTAATTATATTAAAAAGGAAATGAAACATGTTTATTGGTTGGCTCCGTCTGCCATGAGTTTTGGCGTATGCTATAGTCGCCAGTGCGGTCGTAATTCGACCATATTAAAAAAAATACTCTAACTTAGAATTTACCCCTCCTTCTCCATATCAATTTGAACTATGCCAAATCTCACACTCGTGCAAGCTTAAAAAGCGGCCAAGTGCGAGTCGGATTCGCCCATGAAGAGTTCCGTAGCAGCAAGTACATAATATAAAAGTTCTTGTAGTTGGTTGTAACTTTTTTATATATGAGTTGATTGAATGAAAGGCAAATTGCAGTTTACGATTTATGACGTATTAAAAAAAACTACTTACTAGATCTCGTTCAAACCAATTTTCGGTGGAAGTTTACATGGTACATCATATATATTTTTTTATTTTTATCATTCTCTTATTTTAGAAGTTACGGGGGGCACACATTTTACCACTTTGGAAGTGTCTCTCGCGCAAACTATTGGGTTTAGGAAAAAAATGATATTAGAAACCCACACGTATGGGTTTGATGAAAAAAAATTTATTGAGTTTCAGTTCTAAAGTATGGGGAAGCCCAAAATTTATTTTTTCTATTTTTGTGTGAAAATTTTAATGCACTTTACAGAATACATCTACTTACCAAGCTTCAACAGTATAGTTCTTATAGTTTCAGAAAAAAAGTGGCTGTGACATACGGACGGACGGACAGTCAGACAGACAGACAGACATGACGAATCCATAAGGGTTCCGTTTTTTGCCATTTGCCTACGGAACCCTAAAAAGGGGTACAACGTTTTGTCCTTTACGTATTTATCTATAGATTATATCAGCAGTTCGGTGTTGAGAATCTTCTATAATAATATAAAAATGTCGCGTCACGGGTGTTTGTGGTCGCACTCCTCCGAAACGGGTCGACCGATTTTAATGATTTTTGAAGTGAAAACTTAGTATTTATACGCGTTGGGCATTTTCGAGATGAGAAAAAACCATTGAACTCGCGACACCGTTACCGAGACCGTTCCTGACGATTCAAAAATATTTAGACATAGACATTTATTTGCTAGCATAGCACACACAAATTCACACAATACAATCAAAAGGCATAACATCAAAGAGAAAGCACAAGTAGGGGCTCGTAAAACTGCGATGCGAATTCGCAACGCAGAAAATTGCGACACGAATTGCTGCGATGCGATTTCGTGCGGCAATGCAACCATTCCAAGGTGACCATGCCTTCGACGACCGTCAACCCTACTGAACGTATGCGATGCGCGATGCGAATCAATTCGCAAGTTCTTGCGATGCGTCGAGGGAGCTCGCAGATTTTTACGATGCGACGTCGCATCGCAGTTTTGTGTGCGAGCCCTAAGAGAAAACAGAAAATTACATACAACAAACATATTAACAATAGAATGAAATAATAAATATACAATGTAGTCAGGGAAAAAATAAGAAGAGGCAAGTAGGTGTTTATGTGGTACTGCAGCAAATGGGTTCCAGCTCAGCATTATGCCTCGCCACCGATCGACAGCTCGCCGCCTGATGATTCAAAAAATACACACGTAATTGTTCAAATTTTCACTTCTGTCGGCACTCTCGGAGTAACACTCTTTTGTTTTTTTTATGCATAGCTATACTATAGGTCGTAAAGTATTTTTTCAACCTCCTATCCCCCACCCGCCCCCCCATTTTAATCGCGATTTAAGTATTTTTGTATGAACAATATCCAGATAATTTAACCGTCGTTCATTGACGTGAAGTCATTTACATGAAGTGTCGCATCATTTTGACAAAAGTGTTTTATATAGTTTTTGTCCCCGGGAAAGGGAAATTTCAAGCGTGCGAAGCCGCGGGCGGTTCAGCTAGTGTTAAATAAAATTCTGTAATTATTTCAGAGGCGCTGTGCTGATCCTAGGCGGTATAATGCTCAACGTTTGGGCGGCGGCGCTCCTCTTCCAGCCCGTCGAAGAACACATGATCCGGAAATACAAGGAGGTGGCTGAAGACGAAGACGGACCTCAGGTGAGGATGTTGCTGATGATAATCACATGAGTGACAGTTTGGCTGCTTTGGTGGTGATTTGGATCACTCGAGTGACAGTTTGACTGCTTTAGTGGTTATTTTGATCACTTGAGTGACAGTTTGACTGCTTTAGTGGTTATTTTGATCACTTGAGTGACAGTTTGACTTCTTTAGTGGTTATTTTGATCACTTTGGTGGTGATTTTGATCACTTGAGTGACAGTTTAACCGCTTTAGTGGTTATTTTGATTACTTGAGTGACAGTTTGACTGCTTTGGTGGTGATTTCGATCACTTGAGTGACAGTTTGATTGCTCTGGTGGTAATTTTGATCACTTCGGTGGTGAATTGAATACTTTAATGGTGATTTGATCACTTCGGTGGTGATTTGATTACGTTGGTGACAAAATATTTAATTTTTCAAAGTGTTTAATTTTATGAACGCTTCGCCTTTATTATTTATTTATTTGAATTATTAAAGTCAGCTGTCTATGTAGCAAAACATTAAGAAAACAAGCATATTTAAAAAAAACATATTCATTACTTTACACGTATTTTAAGGCTTTTTATCGAGAACGTTTCGTTAATACAAAATCTTACCGTTAACCGCTACGCTTATGTTATTAAAGCGGTTATATTATTACGGTTATTAAGCGGATATATATACCGCTGAGCGATGTAACGATATCGGAATTAACGTGTTTGAATATCAAGCGTTCCGTTTTGAAAATGAAACCGTTTCGTGCGTTATATCGCAATTCCAAAACACCATGTGGGAGGTAGCGGTGTCATCGCAACATGACATAAAGTTGAGTAAGCGTATTCATTTATTATTGAAAATAACGCGTTATAAGCCGTTGTCAATGATATTAATATTCCAGCTATTCTTAGCTGTAAATTATTTAAGTTCGATCGAACTATAGAGTTGTAATGTTTAGATGTAAATAGCGTTATTTTGTCAACAAAATAACGTTATCGTTATCGCAACGGCTAATAACGCGTTTATGTATGTTGTGATGTACGTATGTTGTGTTAGTTTGTACATGTTGTAGTATTGTGACGTAGACCATTTTCGAAGTAAAAGATGTACCATTTCAGAACTTTCCTTAACCAGATTTCCCGATTTCTGCAACTCGTAAGTTTTAGAACTACTTAACTAACAAATTGAAAAATTAATCAATTTAATCAGAGAAACTTTAAGACTACTTACTTACTTTACTGTTAGACATTTAAACTTTATACATTTTCAAAGTTATACTTCTATTGGCGCGTTTGGAAAAAAAATATGAGAGTAAAATTATTACTATGCGCGCGCACACTGACAGCAAAAAAGCGACATGATGAAGTTAGCTGTTAACTGTCTCATGCGCGTACACACCGACAGCCAAAAAGCGACATGATGAAGTTAGCTGTTAACTGTCTCATGTGCGCGCACACCGTCAGCCAAAAAGCGACATGATGAAGTTAGCTGTTAACTGTCTCATGCGCGCGCGCACTGACACCCATAAAGCGACATGATGAAGTTAGCTGTTAACTGTCTCATGCGCGCGCACACTGACAGCAAAAAAGCGACATGATGAAGTTAGCTGTTAACTGTCTCATGCGCGTACACACCGACAGCCAAAAAGCGACATGATGAAGTTAGCTGTTAACTGTCTCATGCGCGCGCCCACTGACAGCCATAAAGCGACATGATGAAGTTAGCTGTTAACTGTCTCATGCGCGCGCACACTGACAGCAAAAAAGCGACATGATGAAGTTAGCTGTTAACTGTCTCATACGCGCGCACACCAACAGCAAAAAAGCGACATGATGAAGTTAGCTGTTAACTGTCTCATGCGCGCGCGCACTGACAGCCATAAAGCGACATGATGAAGTTAGCTGTTAACTGTCTCATGTGCGCGCACACCTACAGCCAAAATTTGACATGATGAAGCTAGCTGATAACTGTCTCATGCACGCGCACACCGACAGCCAAAAAGCGACATGATGAAGTTAGCTGTTAACTGTCTCATGCGCGCGCACACCGACAGTCAAAAAGCGACATGATGAAGTTAGCTGTTAACTGTCTCATGTGCGCGCACACCGACAGCCAAAAAGCGACATGATGAAGTTAGCTGATACCTGTCTCATGCGCGCGCACACCGACAGCCAAAAAGCGACACGATGAAGCTAGCTGATACTTAACTGTCTCATGCGTGCGCACACCGACAGCCAAAAAGCGACGCTGTTAACTGTCTCATGTGCGCGCACACCGACAGCCAAAAAGCGACATGATGACGTTAGCTGATAACTGTCTCATGCGCGCGTACACCGACAGCCAAAAAGTGACATGATGAAGTAAGCTGATAACTGTCTCATGCGCGCGCACACCTACAGCCAAAATGTGACATGATGAAGCTAGCTGATAACTGTCTCTGTCTCATGCATGCGCACACCGACAGCCAAAAAGCGACATGATGAAGTTAGCTGTTAACTGTCTCATGTGCGCGCACACCGACAGTCAAAAAGCGATATGATGAAGTTAGCTGTTAACTGTCTCATGTGCGCGCACACCGACAGTCAAAAAGCGACATGATGAAGTTAGCTGATACCTGTCTCATGCGCGCGCACACCGACAGCCAAAAAGAGACACGATGAAGCTAGCTGATACTTAACTGTCTCATGCGTGCGCACACCGACAGCCAAAAAGCGACGCTGTTAACTGTCTCATGTGCGCGCACACCGACAGCCAAAAAGCGACATGATGACGTTAGCTGATAACTGTCTCATGCGCGCGTACACCGACAGCCAAAAAGTGACATGATGAAGTTAGCTGATAACTGTCTCATGCGCGCGTACACCTACAGCCAAAATGTGACATGATGAAGCTAGCTGTTAACTGTCTCATGCGGCGCGCACACCGACAGCCAAAAATCGACATGATGAAGTTAGCTGTTAACTGTCTCATGCGCGCGCACACCGACAGCCATAAAGCGATATGATGACGTTAGCTACAAAAAAAGAGGTGTGGCATACGGGATGAAATATTTAGCTATTTTTGTTCTGTTACGCCAAAGAAGTATAACTTCTTACGTGCGTACATAAGTACACACACACTTTTTTAACCTTTAGTCTTCCAGCTGATTCAGTATCTAGGCATACCAATTTCAAATAAGCAGTTTTTTGCAATAATCTGTGTTTATTTCCGGGTTCAATTCCCGCTGCGGAACAAATGTTTGCATGCCCGATAGATATTTGTTCTGAATATGTGTTTATTTATACATACTAATATTATAAATTCGAAAGTAAAAAGTCTCTCTGTCTGTCTGCCTCTCTGTCTGTCTGTTTGTTACGTTTTCACGACTAAATGGCTCGACCGATTACGATGTTATTTGCTATGTAGATAGATATACTTTTTACCCGCCTGCGCTAAAGGCCTAATGTTATTTTATTAACAAACATTCAATAACCAATAAAATATTACGCTTCTCTACTAACATTCTCTTGAATAACACAAAAATAATCACTTTCCTTATAACTAACGGCGATGAACAGTTTCATTTTCAAAAACACTAAAAACGTAACGTAGATACCGTTTTAGCGATAACGCGTTGTAACGTTTGCGAAAGTGATTATGCGTTGCTTAGTATGTGGCTAAAGTGTAACATAACAGCTGTTTTAGTTGCGTAGTTAGATGTTGTGTAGATATAGAATTTTTACAAACACTCATACTCATTTATTCAAACAGTAGGGACACAATGGAACACCTGGTTACGTCAATAATATTAGGTGCTTACATATGAAATTGGCGTTTTGTACGGTAGGAATATAAAGTCATATTTTTTTTTTGTAAAATATATTTAATTAATCAAAGTATGCACCGCTGTTACCTATGCACTTTTGCCATCTCATAGGTAGTTAATTGATCCTTTTACTGAAAAAACCATGGGGGCGAGAATCAATAAACTCTTTGAAGGCGGTTTGGACTGCCGCATCGGAGTTGAATTTTGTTCCTTGTAAGAAGTTGTCCAAATTTCGGAAAAAATGGTAATCTGTTGGAGCAAAGGTCTGGGAGTACGGTGGATGTCGCAGACATTCCAATTGTAGCTCATCTAACTTAGTGGTTGTTTGTTGTGCAGTGTGTAGTCTTGCGTTGTCGTGAAGCAGCAGTGGCCTAGAGCGATTGACCAATCTCGGTTGTTTAGCTGCTACATTGACAGTCGCCCTAGAAAAACACCGCCAGCTCCTTCGAAAGGGAAATCAGACAACTGCTTCTGAAAAAATAAAGGAGAGTACGAGCCAAATAAGGAGACTAACTCGAAACGCAAAAGATGAGTGGTGGCTGAACAAGGTTCGCTATATTCAGTGGCTTGCTGATTCGAATAGACTCGGCGATTTCTTTAACGAGATTAAAAAGTTAGTAGGAAGTCCACATCGAGTAAACGTACCACTGAAATCACTTTCAGGTACCCTCCTGGTAAGCAAAGGAGAAGTTCTTACTCGCTGGGCAGAACACTATAACAGCTTACTCAATGTGGATCGTTCTGCTGACATAAACTATTTAGCATCACTTCCTGCCTTACCACAAGCCGTAGATCTGGATCAGCCTCCTTCTCTTGAGGAAGTTATCATCGCCATCAAAGCGCAGAAAAACAATAAGGCTGTCGGCATCGATAACATACCAGGAGAACTATTAAAATATGGCGGAGATGAGTTGCACTACAAGATTTGGCAATTTTTCCAGCGCATGTGGGAAATGGAGTTCGTTCCTCCTAGTTTTGGCGTATCACTAATTTGCTCTTTGTATAAAAATAAAGGTGATCGATCTGTTTGCAACTCTTATAGGGGTATATCACTTCTGTCTACTCCAGGAAAAACTTTTGCCAGAGTACTCTTAAATCGTCTTATGGAGCTCTCTGAAAGTATATTGCCTGAAACGCAATTTGGGTTTAGACCCAATCGCGGCACATGCGAGGCCATATTCTCTCTTAGACAACTGCAAGAGAAAAGCAGGGAACAGTGTCAACCTCTGTTTCTCTGTTTTGTTGATCTGGAGAAAGCTTTTGACAGTGTACCTCGCAAAGCTTTGTGGATTGTGCTTTCGAAACTTGGTTGCACCGACAAATTTATACGCTTGATAAGACTTCTTCACGACAACATGACTTGTTGCGTAACCGTCAATGGTGAGCAGACAGAGCAATTCCCTGTCACTTGTGGTGTAAAACAAGGCTGTGTATTAGCACCCACTCTTTTTGCTCTGTACTTTTCCGTTGTCGTGAGGGAGACTTTACAAGCCAACACCGAAGGGATCCGCATACGTTTTCGCACAGATGGCAGTATCTTTAACCTGGCTAGGTTAAAAGCGCACACAAAGGTATCGTATGACCTCATTACCGAATTGATGTATGCTGATGACCTATGTTTCGTTGCGGAATCTTCTGAGGGACTCCAGGACTTGATGACTCGGCTTGACGCTGCGTGCTGTAGATTTGGCCTCAAAATTAATATTACAAAGACAGAGGTGATGGCCATGGACACTGTTAACCAAGCTCCACTGAATCTGCAAATCGATGGAAAGCCCATAAAACAGGTCGATACATTCAGATATCTGGGAAGCAGCATAACAACAAAATGCGACCTTGACTCGGAGATCAACAGCAGACTTGGCTCCGCTATGGCTGCTTTTGGTAAACTACGAGTCCAGGTATTTCGCTCCCATAACATCAAATTGAGTACCAAGATTAAGGTGTATATGGCTATTGTACTTCCTAACATCTTGTACTCGTCAGAGACATGGTGCCTGTATCGCAGACACATACGCACGTTAGACAGATTCCATCTGAAATGCCTCCGCGACATTCTTAACATCAAGTGGTCGGATCGGGTCCGTAATACCGATGTTCTACGACGGGCTAATGTCTGTGGCATAGAGGCATATTTGATGCGGCGTCAGCTGCGTTGGTGCGGGCACCTGTCTCGGATGTCTGATGAGCGAAGGGCGAAACGCATTTTCTTCTGTGAACTAGAACATGGTAAGCGGAAACGCGGAGGTCAGTTCCTACGTTTCAAAGACGTACAGAAGAGGCACATGAAGAGGTGTTGTATCGATCCGTCGCGCTGGGAGGCTCTCGCTGAAAAACGACCTGAATAGAGGCGTCATGTTCAGGACAAAGTGTACGAGTTTGAAGAAGAAAGGAGGCAAGAACTAGACTTAAAACGAGATCAGCTTAAAAGTCGACCGCCGGCTAATATCAATTACAACTACATTAATGGCGCCTTAACTTGTGTTCATTGTAACCGGACTTTTAGCGCAAAAATAGGGTACATCAGCCACATACAGGCTAAACACCTAGGCCAATAATCACAAAGTCAAGTCTCTGTAGCCGAAATCGGCTAGGAGGATTATTAGCTGCTAGTTCTTCCTTCATGGTTTGCAGTTGCTGACAATAGATAACTGCCGTAATCGTTTGGCCAGATTTTAGAAAGCTGTAGTGAACGACAATGGCGCTAGTCCATCAAACACTCACAAGTAACTTTTTCTGAGTCAATTTTCGTTTAGGGCAAGATTTGGCTGGATCTCCAGGGTTCGGCCATTGCGACGAGCGCTTCCGATTATCGTACAGTATCCACTTTTCATCACAAGTAATGATTCGATTTAAAATCCCTTCATTGTTGTGTCGGTTGAGCAAAGTAACACAGCAGTCGACGCGTGTTTGCAAGTTCGATTCACTCAATTCATGAGGTACATTGTTCAAGTTTTTTTACATTCCCGATTTGCTTCAAGTGGATTAATACAGTTTTATCACTTACCCCGAAGCCTGCAGCTATCTCTGAAGTGCTTTGTGGTGGATCCGCTTCCACAATAGCATTTAATTCTTCATTTTCCACTTTGGTCTCCGGCCGTCCACGGGGTTGGTTCTGAAGGTCGAAATTTCCAGAATAAAAACGTTGAAACCAAAAACGTACCGTGCTTTCTTTTGCGACACCAGCGCCGTACACATCATTAATTCTTCTAGCTGTTTCTGCAGCACTGGTGCCGCGGTAGAACTCGTACTCGTAAATATACAGATATTTCATGTTTTCCATTGTGCGGTAATAAGCGACGCCAAAGAAAAAAATAATGAGGGAAAAACAAATGAATGACTGTTTTCAAACTTAAATGTACCAGTTAAATGATGTTATAAATTTGAATTTGGAATTCTTAACCAAAGAGGAGATATGTCAGATCAAAGTGGTCAGTACGACAAAACGCTAATTTCATATGTAAGGACCTAATAGTACTTACTTAATTACATGTCTTTAACTAAGTAGAGGTGCCAGAAACAGACAAGCATTTCATATATATTTACATATATAAGCATAAAAATACTGATTATTAATTATGTAGGTACTTAAGATTATAGCTGCTGGAGAGGGGCATTGTCAAAGAATTGTTTATAATCAAGCTATAATTCTCCAGTATAAGCTGACCTCGCTTTGTGTAGGCTTTTCGTAGTATGTGAGTTCAGCTTATACTGGAAATGTATAGCTTGATGTGTAGTCGTGTGTATTTTGAATTCTAAATTAATTATAATGTTTGTATTGTTTCTCGTGCACCGCCGTCTTTTGCTTTTATTTCCTAGGGTTGTATGGTCTAGAAGAGATCGCCTTTAGGTTATTATTTGTAACACCGTGACTAACTCTCGTTGGGTGACTTTTAAGATGGAGAATAGGGGGGTCGTCCTTTAATCACGTGACGGTTTTTTAGTACCTCCCCCCCCCCCCTCCCCTTCCACCCCTTCCACCCCCTTCCCCGGGTGACCAAGGGGAATGCCCTTGGTGATACGTCGTGATGTTTTAGACCATCCCGGGTCCCACACCCAGCATCACGTGTTTTTGAAGTAAAACTTCTTTACGCACGCTTGACTTAGGAGTAAGCTGGTGAATGCGTTACGAAAAGTGCGAACGGATGTTGAGAAGGAGATATATGATAGAAAGAGAGTTTTCTCTCTTTAAAGAAGTTTTACTTCGGTCGTGTGGTCTCAAGTACACTCGTTTTCGTTTTTTTATTAAACTAGTGTTTCGCCCCGAACTAAGATCTCGCGAGTCTCCCAAAAAACAAAAAAAATAGGAGCATATGATGATACATCAGACCACCGCGCGCGCTCATTGCTAAAATCCAATAGCGCGCGCTTCCCCGGTTTCCTGTTACACATTTCCGTCCCTTTTGCCAAAATCACTCCCACAAACAGAGAGGAAAGATGTTACACAAAAAAAAATATACCATAAACTTTGACTAATAAAAAGTGCCACGAAATGTAAACCATATTACTTGACCTACAGGTTCAATCAAATTACAAGTAACGGGGGTTCATGTTAGTTGGATAGTCTTTTCAAGGTTAGAAATTGCAGTTCTTCTGGATTTCATCCTTTTCTCTATATTTGTATAAAGCTACACGCATACCAAATTTCAGCACTGTGGATTCACTGGTGTACTCTGTGAATTTCGTCAAAGTTCATTTTTTGTTATGACTGATAACTGAAAATCTACAAGGATGAAACTAAAAATAAAAACGTTCCATTTGACCTGATAGTCTCATTTTGATATTTTTACCCTGCTTGAACCCTAATATCTCAACAACCCCCCAACATTCTCAGCCAACAGCTCATTTAGTCACACCAGGTTTGTGTCATCACTATCTATATATAAAATTTCACGATGATCAGAGCAACGCTTCGAAAGTTATACAAACACACATACAACGCCGATTTTCCCAAGTTGATTTGGAGATCTCGCTGCGCTCCAGCAAAAATATCGGAGGATCTGTTTTAATAAAAAAAACGAGTGTACTTTAGATCACAAGACTGAAGTAAAACTTTTTTTTCAAAATATTAATTTATAAAATTGTTCAATTACAAAATTGTCTACACGTCTGTAGGTCGATCAGTCTATGTTCATTCTGGACAGACGCAACTCGCACTCGCACATTAACGTTTAAACATATACGAAACGTAACTCTCTCTCTTTCTATCATCACTAACTTATATCTCCCTCTCTGCTTCCTATCGCACTTTTCGTAACGCATTCACCAGCTTACTCCCCAAGTCAAGCTTTCGTAAGGAAGTTTTACTTCAAAAATTATCATTAATACAGATTCTGCAAACCGCACAAGGTCGCGTATAGGAGGGCAGTCTGCTGAACGCTAAACATTTGTGTTATGTTGGTTTTTAGATATAAATTGCTCGCTCAGGATTTCACCTGCTTGTCACAACTTCCCTCCCCGGTGATCAATCGTGATGTTATTCTAACCCCCTCCCCTCCTGTTCGAACCTCGCTTTATTAAATGACGACCAATAGGAGAGAAAACCACGGTCTACTAAAAAATAGCATATCGAAGTAACTTCGCACGGTGACCACAGAAGACCAGCCAACGCACATGCTGAGTGGTGGTCATTTTTGTAACAATTATCGCTTTTAAACCTAGTTTTAAGATTGTATTGGTGACATAATTAACGCATTTTATCATATCTTTATGTATCATATAATTCAAAATATCTTATTTCAGGACGACATTCTTTTCGAAGAGGACGAAACAGAAGATGACCAAGCTAATTCCCAAATACCCCGTGCACTTGCCAGCGAAAAATTTGAAAATGGACGCAAGATGTCTGCGCAAGCTCAAATCAACATGACCCCAGTGACTTCCCAAAAGGAATTACGCTTGAATATGTCAAAACGAAAATTATCTTCGACGAGACCCATTCCTAAAGTCATGTACAGCTCCACGTCTATCAGCTCTGAGGTTAGGAAAATGGGCTCACAAGAGGCGTTCGGAAGAAAATTAAGTTACGCCGGCCCTAAAAGAAACTATTCCACTTCCAGCTTCGCGTTTGCCCCTTTAACCCCATTCCATGGCTCGACTTTGTCAACTTTCGACCAGCCGAACCCTTTCGCTTCGCAGTTTTCTCTCAAATCTATAACGGAAAGCGTCTCGGATGTCGCGCACTGTTGCTTCTGCAAGAAAAAGGCGAAGAAAGATAGCAAACCCAACCAGTTCATAGATTTGAGCTTGCTCACCGATCCGACGTATTTAGTGATACTGATATCGAGTAGCACAGTTGCTATATCCGTGACGAATTTTATTATTCTGCTGCCCTCGCACGCGCAAAATATCGGGTTTGACAAAGGTAGAGGCGCGTATCTGCTCAGTACCGTTTCAGCTTTGGATCTGATCGGGCGTATTGGCGGCTCGGCGCTCTGCGATCTGGATTTAATTCCGAAATCGTTCTTTTTCGTTGGTGGATTGGTTTTCTCGGGGATATTTTTGATTATAATTCCGTTTCTGCAGTCTTATTTGGTTCTTAGTGTTGTTTGCGCGCTGTTCGGGCTGGCTTCTGGTGTCAATAACAGTGTGACGACTTTGGTCATGGCGGAGATCTTAGGCGTGGACAGACTGATGTCCACGTACGGTATAAGTCTGTTTGTAAACGGCATTTTGCAGTTGATTGGGCCTATTATTTGCGGTATTTGGTTTGAGAGGCAAAGGAATTACGTCTCTATGTTCGTGACGTTTGGGGTTATTTTCCTTGGAGGCGCTTCGCTGTGGCTCTTCATGCCGCTTATTGAGCGGCGTAAAGAGAGGCGAGAAAAAGATAAGCTTGATCAGCTTAACCTCGGAAAGTGTAGTTGAATCGAATTTTTAGGTATTTTTGACGCTATTTAAGTATTTCTTTCTTAAATTTAATAGCATCGCATAAATAAATTAGTAGTTTGTGCGATGAAAAAGCTACCCTGCCCCCTGACAGACATTCTTTTACATTCTAAGTTAAGCTTTTAGTTATAAGTTAAACCATGTTACCAATAGCTTTACCGTTACGCTAATAGCTACGTAAGATAAAATTCATAAAAAAACCGCCCATATTTAACCCGAAATTCAATTGATTTTCTTTGTATATGTTTACAAGTCAAACCCGATTTCGGGTCAAACTTGTTTGTTCCCAAACGGGTTTACCCTAAGTGTTAGGGAAATTGGTTCGTTTTAAACTAGTTTGTCCTAGGCTCAACCGGTTTATCCTAAGTGTTAGGGAAATTTGTTCTTTTTAAACTAGTTTGTCCTAGGCTAAACCGGTTTATCCTACGTGTTAGGTCAATTTGTTCTTTTTAAACTAGTTTGTCCTAAACCGGTTTATCCTACGTGTTAGGTCAATTTGTTTTTTTTAAACTAGTTTGTCCTAGGCTAAACCGGTTTATCCTACGTGTTAGGTCAATTTGTTCTTTATAAACTAGTTTGTTCTAGACCAAACCGGTTTTATTCGTCGGTCGTTTTATTTAGTTCTTTTCTTATTTTTCGTTACTTCTAAATATTTTTTAATTTTTTTTCAAATGTCTTATCTTATTTGTAATGAAAAAAAAGACAATGTGGTAAAAATCATCGCTAAAAATACATAAAAAAAAACTAACGATTTGAGAACATCTTCCTTTTTAGTATGTTTATTTAAACATCAGTACATACATAAATGTAGGTACACAGCAAGCATAAACTCAAAACATAGGTCGTACTGCAAAAAAAAAAAAAAGAAAAATTAAACACCGTTTACCGCGTGTTTAAAAAAATCCCATACAAAAATTGGTATGGTTAAACATGCATTAAACGGTTATTTAACTTTTTGGTGATCACACAGTTTATTATATAAAAAAAAACTTAGTATTTAGTTCAGTGCATACAAATGAGTAACTATTAGGTTAAGTATGGGTTTCACAACGAATTTAGCTAAGGTACTTTTTTTTTTTTTGTTTGTTATTTTTATATTGTACTTATTAATTAACCAATGCATCACTGTCATTAAGCAACACCAAACATAGAATTATTTACAATATTTTTAACCCCTTAAAAAGAGGGGTATCACAATAAATCATTTAATTCAGGCAACATTCAAATAGTTACAGTATATTAATGAAGTTGTTCTACGGTCCATAATGATATACCACGTGTTCTGTTATGTGCGACGACATTAAATGAAAACACGGGTGAATGGCTAGTATTGTTGTAAAATAGGGGTTTTTTTTTCAAATTGACCGCTATAGAAAATTTTAAAGTTTCAAACAAACTTAATATCAAGTCCTAAAATATCAATGAACCAGCCTGTATAAAATAGGCAAACAAATCGTATTCATTCATCATGTAAGTAGGTACCTGTTAAACTGACTAAGCGGCATCTTATATCTTCTCTATATATTATAAGTATGTATTTACAAAAAAAAAGAAGTATATAAGTATTCTATCAGTTATCTGGTGCCCAGTACAAGCTCTGCTTATTTTGGGGCTGGATAGCGCTGTGTGAAATGTCCAGAAATATTTATTTATCGTCACAAAGGCGCCGCCGAATTACGTTAAAAATTGTTTATTAGATATGTATCGATTACTAGATAAATATTCTAGCTGCCGGTATTAAACCCACATCTTAAATCAGCTAATTCGATTCCGGATGTGTGTTTTAAATTAATGTCGTACATAACAAAACAGGCTGTATACCTTAGTCTGAAATACGTATTATAATAAAAACGTATATTCACACAGCGCTATCTAGCCCCAAACTAAGCAGAGCTTGTACTATGGAAACCAGATAACTGATATAATACTTATATACTTCGTTTTGATGTACTCGGGTAAATATATAGAAAAACAACCAGACCCGGAACAAATATCTGTAGATCATGCAAACATTTGTTCCGCATGGGGAATCGAACCCGCTACCTTCTGCGTCTCAGAAAAAGTATATACATAACCAAAGAAAATCTTTTGTGTTGATCTTTCGACAATTAAGGGTGAGTTTTGGCCGAAAAGTGTATCGTCTCGACGTATTCGCGCGCGACTACACGACGCAGCGCAAGTGCGTCACACGTCGCAGACCACGTGTCAGCAAATAGTTTTAAGTATTTTAATATGTATGTTGGTGACTAAGGTATTATGGTCCGTAGAATTAAGTTTTAACATTTTGTACTTTTCTATTGTTGCCGGAAATAAAGTGTTGTTATTATTACAACCGCAGCTTCGCACGCGTCGTTCTTCAACAAAATCATTATTCTCCCTCTGCGCAGTTGGGTAAAAAGTAGCCTACGTTGTTCACAATCGTAACGCTCTTGACAGAGTGGTCGTTGTCAACATGTTATGTATCATGTATCATTATTGTTGGGGGCAGATGTTACACGCATCGCGATATCTCGCCATTTGTCTCTGCTGACAGACATTCTCGTGCATTCATGCAGTTGGCCGCCCACTGCGGCTTTTATTTGATCGGTCCGCCGCATGGGCGACCTTCCGCGCGCTCTGATGCCCTCCACAGACGCTCAATAGAGTCCGTGTCCCCCCTCGAGTAGTCTGTGTTACTCCGGGATAATGTAGCATTCCAGTAGACCAGTAGTTTTTGAGTCTATTCGTTACAAACATACAAAAATACAAATCTTTCCTCTTTATAATATTAGTATAGATAAACCAACGGATATGTTTTAAAGACTGTAACAAAAGGCAGTTTTTTATGATTTTTTTTTTAATGGTAGTTGGCCGAAACTTATGACAAAAAAACCGAATTTTTGATTTAAAGTACTTATTGGCATGGTTTTAAATTATCTGCCGTAAATTTTATGAAATAAAAAGCAGCCGATTTAGTATATGGGTTATTCCTACAGTTACTTAATTATAAGTTGCTCACTAACCACATTTTACTAACTACACTCTTTATAAATAAATTGATTGTTGCTTACCATACCCTATTTCTGCCGCCAAGCAACATTGCTGTTTTTTTTGTATATACAGTGTAAACTCTATATAACGACACTCAAGGGACTGAATATATTTTGACGTTATAAAGAGTTGTCGTTAAATGGAGAGAAGTAAAATCTGTATTAGAAAAAGAAAACGTTTATTTCTGATTTGTCTTGTTAAATAGTACCTACAATAAAAATCTGTTTTAATTTGAACGCTATTGCGTTTTACAGTTTATGTTTACAATTTGAAAGTTTGTGAGCTACTAAGAATATGACAACGTATAGATAAAATCCATCACTTCTACTAACAACAGTCTGCAGCTACACGTGCAAGCAATCCCATTTTGTAAACAAAAGAACGGATTTCTTAGAAAGTTTGGTGTATATGATGCCAACAGTCGATTTTATTATGGTCTAGGATAATAAAACGACAAAAGGATATACACAGCTGCGCAGTTTTTACTAATTTGGCAATATAAAAAGAACTTTTTATTACAAATTGTTGTCGTTATTGAGAGTGGGTGTAATGCTATACAGTGTACCATTGTTTGGAAGACAAGCTAAACCAACCAAGCCGAGTGATACGCTTTAGAGAGTTTGTCGTTAAAACGAGTGACGTTATATGGAGTTTACACTGTATTTTTATTCCATAAAGATACATTGTTTGTACACTTGGAAAGGTCATAATTTTCACAGAATATAATAATAATTACAAAATTCACATTATAACATATGTATAAGGACAAGTTAGCAAGTACATAAGTACAATCAGAAACACATGTCATAACAAAATAATTAAGGGTTCATTAATACAGTCGTAATTAAATAGTACTGAAGTCATCAGCAAGAGCTTCGTCAAGGGTATAGTATGACTTTTCCATCAATAACCTTCTGACTTTATTGCTGAAGTCTGCAGTGTCATGACATTTCGTTTTGAAGGGTATGGTTGCCGGTGAAATAACAGCCACATGAGGCTTTACCTGTATACCTTAAGTTGAATGCGTGACCTACGAGGCAATTCCCTATTATAGGCGATGGTTAGGTACCATTTAACATGAGGTGGTACACACGGCTACACATCAAGCTATACATTTCCAGTATAAGCTGACCTCTCATTCTACGAAAAGTCTACACAATGCGAGGTCAGCGTATACTCGAAATGTATAGCTTGATGTGTAGCCGTGTGTACATAGTCTTGTTCCTGGTCGTATAAAAAAATGGCTACGCGGTGTTACACCAAGCATAGTCAACTAGCCACCAGATGCTAAATATATACATAAATCATTCCCAAAACACGTTTTAATGCATGAGTGCATTAAATAGTTAATTGTATGTAACTAGTGGTTCGCCCCGAACTGAGATCTCGCGAGTCTCACATAAAAACAATAAAAATATTATTTGTAATCTTTGACTATCAAAATAGTGCAACGAAATGCATAACTTACTTGACCTACAGTTTCATTCAAATTACAGGTAACGGGAGTTCATGTCAATCGGTTTTTCTTTTTTAGGGTAGAATTTGCAGTTATTCTGGATTTCAGACGTTTCCCTATGTGTTTGTGTGCCTAAAGCTACACGCATACCAAATTTTAACACTGTGGGGTCACTGGTGTATTTTGTGAATTTTGTCAAAGTTCCGTTTTTATTATGGCTAATAACATAAAAACTACAAGATTTACACTAAAAATAAAAAGGAGGTCAACGTGTACTCGCAAATACCTATTATTAGACTAGTGCCACTTGACCGGATAGTCCCGTTTTGTTTTTTTTTACGCCTTTTGAACCACAATATCTCAACAACCCCCGCGCATTTTATGATTGAATAAACAAACGAAAGTTCCAAGATTTTCATATATCTTGGAATTTTCCGTATGTGTTCGGATAACACTAAATAAAAATACTATTTGAAATAAGCAACGCGACATCTCTTGTCAATGTCCTGAACTGCAACGCTTGGCATTGAGCAGGTACAAAGAACTATATAAGTTTTCCTGTAGATGGAGCTAACGGCGCTTTAGTCGTAATTCTGAATGATCTCACTAATTTCGACCTAGACGTGATTTGCCTGGTTGCACAGATGGTAGTGCGTCCTCGTATCAAGAGGAAGATCGCGGGCTCAAGTCCCGTCTAGGCTTGAAATTTTTGAGATGATTTTAAAAATCTTGGAATTTTCCGCATGTGTTCGGATAACACTATGAATAAAAATACTATTTGCTTCGAAAGTTATCCTCGGACAAACATACATACATACAACGTCGATTGGCCCAAGTTGATTAAGAGCCCCTCTGCATCATAAATTATAGTTACCAATTTAATTCCATATTTACTTAAGTTATTACTTTATTGTTATTTTTAACTATAGTTTCATTAGTTATTCTTTTTTATATTTAATGTTGGAAATTTTAATGTTTTTCCAATAGAATAACTACACATAGAACAGAAGTTTCCAACTAATTTCATTTTGAAACGTGGGCCACAAAACCACGAATGTGCGCGAGAGTGCCACGTTTTACATTCGCGATTTTACAAGACGCACACAAGCGCACGAGTAATGTAGCAAACGGGTGGACATCCTTCCCACTTCCACTAGACAAGCAGACGCACCGAGAAGTACCACCCATATCTGGTCGGCATACCAGCTTGCCGTACAAAAGGGGCGGAACTCACTTCCGGCGTATGTTTTTCTGTACCAGTATAATCTCGGAGTCTTCGAGTCCAGAGTGAATAGGTTCTTTCTAGACATGCGTGCTCCATCTTCGATCACACCATCACTTACCACCAGGTGAGGTAGTGGTCAAGCGCATGGCTATCACCAATAAAAAAAACACATACCGTCAAATTTTTGGTTATTCCGAGAGCCGCACTCACAACAATCTCACAGCGCGGACCATGGCTCCAACTTAACGGCCTATTTTCGCGCGTGTACATTGTGCTGTTCTCTGTGTTCTATGTGTAGTTATTATTAATTTTCACCCGACTATCGAAGGGCTATGTTTATTTATATCCGTTGTACAACGAGTTATTCAAATAACGCAAAACCTCAGCTGATTTTATTATATCGAGATAATTAAAACGGTATTTAAAACTATATGATTTGTTTATTGATATTAAGTTTTTTTCTAATACTCCCAGTATTAAAAAAAAGTTAATTGAAATACTGTATATTAATCCAAGTATAGTTGTATCAATGTATCTTAGTTTATGAAGTAAAACTTCTTTACGCGCGCTTGACTTGGGGAGTGAGCTGGTGAATGCGTTACGAAAAGTGCGAACGGAGATATAAGTTGAGTGGGAGATAGTGAAGATAGAAAGACAGAGAGTTACGTTTCGTATATTACTGTAGGAGCAAGAGAGAGGTGTTCGCATACATTTTCTTTCTCTCTTCCTCATAGCCAGTGCATGCTCATAGTCAGTAGTTCGTTTGATTATTTTTCGTAGTTTCATTTCGTTCTTGAACAATCTTATAAATTAATATATTGAAAAAGAAGTTTTACTTCAGTCGTGTGGTCTAATGCAGACTCGTTTTTTTCGTTATATTTTCTTTCAATTCCATGTTATAGTAAACGTTTTTGCGTTATTTTATTAACACATAAATGTATTGAAACGGCTTTAGGATAATTTGGAACAGTTTACGTTCCATTTCTTATTGTTCTTACCTTTTTTTTGCGGCGTTTTAGCCATAAATATCACAAGTATTTTTGTAACCAAATGTTAAATGTGTGTATTTTTGGAAATTTGAATAATTTTTCTTGATCAAAATTAAAAAAAAAATGCTATTGTTTTTTTGATTTTGGATTAAGATAATGATTAAGAGCTTTAGATAGAATATTACAATGTTGATGCTGTTTTAGTAAATAAATCATGTATTTTTCTTAAATTGTTGTTTGAATTTTGTTATTTTACCTACCTGCGCCCTCAACACATTTTTTTTTATATTAAGGTATAGGCTTGCGTTTGACCACGATCTCGCCTGACGGTAAGCGATGATGCAGTCTACGATGGTACACGCTTGCCTAGAAGAAGCCTATTCATTCGCGACTTAAAGATACCCAGGCGTTCCAGGCTCTTTGGCGGTGCGCATAATAAAGGTCGAAGAGAACCGCTTTGTGCGAATGGGAGGTATAACGGTGGCGCACCGCAGAGCGTCTGGTTGTCCGTTGATAGAATGGAGATGGTGGGATCAGGTTGAAAAGTTCCGCCGCACACTCCCCGAAATGTACTCGATAAAAAACCGTAGGCTGTACATTAACGCGGTGTCCTTTAAATCACTGTTTTCCCAGAACAAACGTTCAGACCATGGTCTACTAACTGTTCATAACATCAAATTTAAAAACAAATCGAAATCGGTCTTTGAAAAATATTAAAAGTTGCGAACTTAAAGCGTCCATTTTAACGTTACGCCCTACAACATAGCGCGCTGACCGGTAGCTACTAGGTACCTAAGGAGTAGGTAATACGCTACGACTAGCGTACCTTTTGTAGGGTGACGTGTTGCAGATGGCGGTCGCCAGATAATAAATAATCAAACGCACTTGAGACTACAATGTTAACTTCTTTATTACCACAGAATATATGTTCCGATTGATAATAATAGACAGGATTAACAACGATTTAATTATTACATTAAATGATACGTCCATAGTGGTTCGGGAGGAGAGAGATAAGAGCAAGAGCGGAGACAAACGACGACTGTCAATGTCAAAAATGACAGATGAGTCTATAATGCCAGCGCATGCATGTTGCGTGGAATACATCCATACTTCCTTCCTATTTATTTAACAGTTTTTGAACAAAGTTACGACTTATTTGAGAAGTTCTAGATTGTTTTTTATTGTCTTATTTGATGATACAAACAGTTATTAGACCATGGTATGAGCAACGTTTGTTCTGGGAAAACAGTGATTTAAAGGACAGCGTGTATAGCATATTCAAAAATATATATTTTACATTAAGTATTAATGTCATTAATACCTCTCCTTTGAGTCTTTAAATCATCTTATAGATATATCAATAAATGCAAGTCATCGGCCGAGATAAATAAATCGAACATGCTCAGCTAAACCACTTAGGTGGTTTTCCTCTAGAGCCAGTGGTTTGGTTGTTAGTCCAGTTGACTTTACTAATACTTTCGGTTTCAATAGTCCGGTTGGTACGAAAAAAACCTAATGACCTTGACACTGGATGGCAGTAGGTCATTAGGTTTTTTGATTGAACAAGCGTTTGTTATAATGACTCGTAGTAACGTTACGAAAACTAAACGTTATTACTAGTACATAAAACAATGAAAACAAAATATAAAAACTAAAGTTATAGCACACAGCAGAAATAAAAAGTAAGTTATATATAAAACTAGTTGACGCGCCGAACTTCGTACCGCCTTGACATGCATATAACGCGGGCTGTCAATATACGTCACCCTGGTAGAATTGTCAATTGTTGTCCCCGGCCATCATTTTACAACCATACTTAACCATAGACAAAATTACGTTAAGCTGTCATTTGCGTTTCGTTATTCCATGTCAGATGCGTTTTTGTTAAAACACTTTTTATAGTGACTTGTATTCTCTTTGACGTTTTATGTCACGTCACACGGGAACGCGGTCGAACGGGATAAAAAGTCTCCTGGTTCTAAGCTACCTCTCCACCAATTTTCAGCCAAATTGCTTCAGCCGTTCATGAGTGAAACTAACACGACTTTCTTTTAAGTTTAACTAGATTAACTAAGCACATACAAAATAATGATAACAGGGCATTAATGGAATAATTGTTTATATAAGGATAAGTCTTAATCTAATCCCTCGCAGTAGGCATACTTGCGCCAACTTCGGTATAAGATCCGCAAACACATCGGCTTCAGGGTACAACTTGAGCAGTGCGTTGAGTTGGCGCTGCGCACGGCAGATAGGCGGGGTTTGACGTGCCACAGCGTGTGCAGGGCTCAGCTCGAACAGCAGAACTCTCCCAGGACGAAGTCTAGAGCGTTGCTCAGGCACGCACAGCCGACTTGCCTCGCGAACCAAGTCAGGGCAGTCAACCAAACCACGCAATAAATGACACACAGTCGTAATTTGATCATTTAGTCTACGCGTTTCAAGAGAGTTGAAACCTGTAGATATTTCGTGGGGTACGTAGAATATGCTAGTTCTCATTTCGTCGAGATTTTGATAATAAAACAGGACCATTTTATAGATGCACTAGCTGACCAATCCGTAGCTTGGCACGCGTAGTTTTTCAATAAAAATATTACCCTCCTTCTGCGCAGTTGGGTAAAAAGTAGCCTATGTCACCCGGGGATAGTGTAGCTTCCCAACGGTGAAAGAATTTTTCAATCGGTCCAGTAGTTTCGGAGCCTATTCAATGCTAACCAACAAACAAATATTTCCTCTTTATAATATTATTTATGTAGATATTGATATGTTCTGTAATATTGTAGAACATACTTTTGTTCTATCATTAATAGTATCTGCAGCGCGTGCAGCGAAAGACGTTTTAGGGCACTTTTATCACCTTGGGTTACGTTACTTAGTTTTAGTAAGAATCCCTAATCTGTTCTAGCAATAAATATAGCCTATGTCACTCAGGGTGAATGTAGCTTTCCAATGGTGAAAGAATTTTTGAAATCGGCACAGAAGTTTTTGAGTTTATTCATTACAAACATACACACAAAAATACAAATCTTCACTCTTTATAATATTAGTACCTATATATTTATTTTTGAATTTCTAAATAATTAGTTTAAATTGCAAGATATCTTATCTTCATATCTTATCTTATCTTATCTTCATAAATTGTAATTACTGCGCTTTCAACATTAGCTGTACAAACAAATAGCGAATTTTTACTAATGGTTCGTACAAAAACATTCAGACACACTTTAGATTTATTTGGTTAAGTGCGTGTCGGGCCGAGCACACAAAAGATTCCGTAATCAGTACTTACTGTAGGATTTTCATTTTAAAATATAAAGTTAATTTTGTAGTTGATTTTGTATGAACATTAAATGCCATCGTCTATTCGGATCTATTTTTCTTTTAAATCTTAAATGCTTCCAAAACGCCTCATTCAAATTTGCTATCTAAAGATCGTCGCCAACGATCTATAGACAGCTCAACTATATACTTCAATCACAACTTCTTACTACTTATTTTGGACTTAATTGAACATATTTTTAGCCAACTTCAAAAAAAAGGAGGTTCTCAATTCGACTGTATTTTTTTATGTTGGTTACCTCAGAACTTTCGACTGGGTGAACCGATTTTTATGATTCGTTTTTGTTTGAAAGCTGGTGCTTCCCGTGTGGTCCCATATCCATTTGGTCCAGTTCTGACAATGGCATCCATGAGAAAACCATACAAGTCTTGAATTTGTGTATTTTTTATGTTATGTTATGTTTGTTAGCTCAGAACTCCGTCATTTATCAACCGAATGGGAAAATTCTTTTATTATTTGAAAGGATATACTTACAGATTGGTCCCATAGAAATTTCATCGACATCGGTTCAGTAGTTGAAAACTTACTTATTTATCTATACTTTTTACAAGACACTTGACATAAAACTACTTCCCTCCCCCAGCTGGAACCGTTCGTCGAGGAGGACATTGGGGACACCGAGGACACCATCCACCCCCGCATGGTTTTCACCCCCGAAGACACCCCGGGCGACAAACAAAACGGCTCCCCCCCCATCTTCAAGAACAAATCGAACGCGCACCTCGAAGAACGAAACTCACCTACCAAAGATTTCGCTCGCTCCGCCAGTGCTGCCTCGAACATCGATAGGCCGAAGAAAATATCGACACCGGTCAACTCGAAAAACGCGCTCCAAACCATCGCCAGTAAAAGTCATCTACCCAGCAACCCTAGCCTATTAGAATCCGTGCCGGAGGGAAAAAGCAGTCGAGCTAACAGCCAAGAAGCGTTTTTGAAAAAACTACAAGTCCCTAAAACTCCTAAACGTAGCCCGTCCACCTCCAGCTTTCAATACATGTCGACACCATTCCACGGTTCTACGCTGTCAGCTTTCGAGAAACCCAGCGAATTCGCGTCACAATTCAGCTTAAAATCCGTCACGAACAGCCTAGCCCCTATTAGCTATTGCTGTGGTCGCAAAAAACGCACGAAAGATCCAAACGCGACAAAAGAGCCGAGCAAGTATTTCGATGTGAATCTACTAAAGGATCCGATTTATTTGGTGATTTTAATATCGAACTGTACATGCGCTATTTCTTACACGAATTTCATTATTCTGGTGCCGTCTTACGCACAGGAGTGCGGGTTCGATAAGTCGTTGGGCGCTTACTTGCTGTCGATAATTTCGGCGTTAGATCTCGTCGGCCGAATCGGCGGGTCAGCACTGTCCGATGTGGTGACTACGCCGAAGCGGTATTTCTTCATTTTCGGCCTTATTGTTTCAGGTGTCAGTTTAGCTATGTTACCGTTGTTTAGCAGCTATTCGGCTATAAGTGCCTTTTGCTCGATCTTCGGCCTCGCGTCTGGGATTAACGTGGGCGTCACGGCGCTCGTTATGACCGAAATGTTGGGCACGGAGCGATTGATGTCATCGTATGGTATAAGTTTGTTTGTTAATGGGATTTTGCAGTTGGTCGGTCCGCCAATTTGTGGTTTTTGGTTTGAGTACTCCAAGTCCTATAAATCTTTATTTGTGACCCTCGGGTTTATTTTAGTGGGGGGAGCAGCTTTGTGGGGCTTTGTGCCGGTTATTAATAAGAGAAGAAGATTAGCGCAGAAAAAAGGTTTAGAGAAAGCGTAGTAATGTGTCAATGTTTATATGCACATATTGGGGGTTTCAAAAGTATGTAAACACAGTGCTGACCAACTTTTGCATCATCAATATCGATGTGATCCAAAAGTACGAGCACACAGATGGTTTTAGTCAATAAATAGTGCACACAAATGTTTGTGTCATAAATACGTGAACAACGTAATGGTATCAATAATATGTGCACACATTTACTAAACCGGCACAGATACATTCAAGTTATTTGTGTTATCTCTTTATAGCGTATGCGAAATAGGACAGAAAGAGTAGAGTTATTCTTACGAACATCTATAAAAAGGCTCATAAATACCTACTTGTATACTGAGTTTTTTAAACTTACATCAATGCAATATTATTATAAACAGTTTAAATACATGTTTATAAACGTTTTATAAAAAATACGAATTTAATCAGATTTTACTTATACTAGATTTTAGTAGATTTTTTTATTGTAAAAGCTACGCTTGTTTGCTTATTTCTTACATTGTAATGTTTTCATAAAAGTTATATCTGAAAACCTACGTAATTTATTTTACCATAAATTTGTTCTTCAATTTAAATATTATTTTGGTAGAAATTTTTAATGATTGCTTTAAAATTATGTTAAATCAAATAATTACAAATTAAAAGGTTCCTGTTTCTTAAATAAATACACGAAAAATCATATATTCTGCACATCTATGAACACCAACTAAATGTAACATATTTCTATTCTAACGTAGCTTTTATACAAACATAGGGATATTTTATTAATAAATCGTAGGGAAAAATCTACTAATTTTTCATTTTATAACAATGTAAGTACTTATTTTAGAAATTATGATAAAAATGCGAGATCTTTGCGGATTTGCGGGTTTATTTAGAACAAATGGGTTTGGTGATGTTTTAATTTTAAGGCTGCATTCTCATACATCGCTGTGGAAACTTGAAGACTTCTAACCATGTACGTACACTCTACTTTTCCTTGCATTAAGTTGTTTTGGAATAACAAATTAAAAATGATGAGTTTCAACACAACATGATAAGATCAACACAACTTTGTCCAATTAGTTCGAGGATTGTATGTTTTTTTTGAATATTCAAAGCGTTCGTTGCAAATATCTATGATCCTTAAATGCAAATATATTTCTGTCAAAAATTATAGAAAGATTTGTTTATTAAAATCTTACTTTCTTTTAAGTAAGATTTTCTTCTAGATATTTGCGCAAATGTTTTATATTTTAGACGTAGGATTTTTGCGAAAAATTTACACAATTGACATTATCTCCAGTTTTGTATAATTATGTACGTAAGTTAGATTAAATTATCAATTATATCCATCATTTACTCACAGCGCTTTAGCGTTAGTATTGTGGTCAATTAGTTATGTGCCATTTTTAAAATATTTGCCTTAAATTTGCAGTTAAAGATACTATTTAAATTTAATGTTTTTTATTGTAATTTAAAGGGGCGTCCTCACCACGTGCATTCGTTAGCGATCATTTAACAAGCGAGTGTTCACTTGGTTGTGAATTTTTCATCGAGCTAAGTAAAGTAAAAAGTTCGTTGCATTGCTCTTGTTTCTTGTGAAAATGTTGGTCGCTCTGAGGACGCATCTTATGGTTTCCTTTGGCTTTTAATTTTGAACCATTAAATTAATTTGAAATATCTGGGTGCGGCCGTTAGATATTCTATTCCGTACTCTAGTATTATATATTACACTCGGAATAGTTTCGGTGATAGAGTAAGATTTTTATTATTTTTCATATTCATCGCTTATTTTACATTTATTTAGAATAAATAATTTGTAGTTAATTAAGTGAGCATTTAGCGTCATTTAGTAAATTAACACATACTTTTCAAAAACAACTGAACACCACGACGTGTATAGCTATTTTTGCACTAATTCTTAACCGATAAGTGAATTCTAAATTAAAAAGAGATTTATTTATCTGTCACAAAATGTATATGCTTATAGTTTGGTTTGATTTTTAAATTTTATTTTAACGCTTGTGTTTTGGGACCACTATAACAATAATATTCAAGATAAAGCAACATCTTGTTCATACAAAATAAAAATTATATCACCTGAAAAGTACGATCTTAGGTGCCTAGACGAGACGTCGGCAAGTACAAGGCGACGTCGCTAACCGGTAACCACGATTAAAAGATTCAAGAATATTGATTATGAAGTTGTAAAATAATTTTTAAAATCTCAAAAATGTTCAGGCTGGACGGAACTTGAACCCGCAACCATTCTCTTGATACGAGGATGCACTGCCAATTGAAAACAATCTTGGAATTTTCCGTAAGTGTTCGGATAACACTATAAAAATTATGTAAAATCACTATTCACTAGCCAATGTCGATATCCGACGTCGCACAAAGGTTGTGGACGTGGGCATTAGGATCGCAGGCTGGGCTGGACACTTGGCTAGGAGGGATGACGGGCGTTGGAGGAAGGCGATTACAGAGTGGTGGCCAAGGGATGCTCGTAGACCAGAAGGCAGACCCCCCGATGCTCGAATGACATTGAACGCGTAGCTGGGTGTCAACGGATGAGACTCCCCTTGCGAGTCTCATCGACTCGCCGGAAAGAATGGCGTAATAAAGAGGAGGCCTATACCCAGCAGTGGGTGCAGACGGGCTGAGATTAATTGTAAAATATATTTTTCAACACACTTGCTCGTAAAATGAGCCTTATTACATGGTTCTTAGGGTCATAAACCGAAATATAACACACACGTGCATAATAGAACTATTCCTGCAAAGTTAAATTAGTACCTAACTGCAAATTATGTGCGAGTAATCAGAGCATTTTCAATTTAACCGGGTAATACAGTTTTTCTTGTAACAACAAAGAGGTTTTTTATGCCGCTTAAATCCATTTACATTATGGAATAAATAAATGTATTCCAAATTAAGTGGAAAAACATTTAACAAATTATTTATAATTCACAACTTGTTATGAAATATTTGCATTTTATCACTAAAATTATAATTTTGAAGGAGGCTGTATTCAATCACCTTACATTTGGCGCGTGCAAAAGAAAAAAAAACTTGCGCGCCATATCCCATTTTTTTGTTTGTATCGCATTTGTTGCTGTGTGGTAAATAATTGTAAAAATGTCAAGTTTTAGTACAGAAGACAGAAGTTTTTTCCTCGCAAGTGTGTTGAAAAAGTGCGCATGAAACTCGTGAGCTAGACACTCGGCTGATTTACGCCCTCGCCTACGGCTCGGGCTGCAATCCACAGCCTCGTGTATAATGAGCAACTTAGCTCACTTGTATCATAATATACTAATTATTCACACGACGTGTAATAAAAACTAACCGGTTAGCGACGCTGTCTGTTCTTCCATACAAAATGGATTGAAGCGTCGCGATTGCGTCCCGTCTTTGTACATATTGCGTCGCATTTTAGAAATAGCCCTGTATAATCAAGATCGTTTGGTAACCGTGAATAGTATCAGTACCAGTGTGGTGATAAAATGCGGTGCTTCCACTGCGTATCGCGGTATTATACCTACTAAATGTCGAAACACCTCTCTGGTGTCAGTAGTTCGGTTTTTAGTCCGGTTGACCGAACTACTGACAATTTTTTGGTGTCAATAGTCAGGTTGGTACGAAGCATCGAACTATCAAGACCCTTTAGCATAGATAGGTTGGTTGGTAAAAAAAAATGTTTTTTTACCAACCGGATTGTTGACACCTAATAGTATCTCGGTGGCACTATAGGAAAACCCTAAGTGGTTTAGCTGAGCATGTTCGATTTATTTATCTCGGCCGATGACTTGCATTTATTGCAATGTCTATACGATGATTTAAAGTCTCAAAGACGAGGTATCATAACATTAATACTTATCATTTAAAATAAATATTTTGTAATATTATGATAATGTGTTTTCTTTCTCGCATATTAAGCAAGCACTATACAATATTTAGTGCACTAAATTCAAACAGAGTACATTTATCATATTTAGACTATAATGTATAATGACTATATGCACTATTATGTAAATTTAGTGTGTCTAAATGGTTAAGTATCTTTACCAATTACTTGTCTGAATTCAAGGGGCCAATTCACGTAATTGATCGAGCGAAGCGAGATCTCTAAATCAACTTTGGCAAATCGGCGTTGTATGTATGTATGTTTGTTTGTCCGAGAATAACTTACGAAGCGTTTATCCGATCATCGTGAAATTTGGTATATAGGTAGGTACTTACTGATGGTACAATTTTGGTGGGACTAAATGACGTAAAAATGCGGGGGGGGGGGGGGGGGAGTTGTGATATTGTTGTATGTTGAGTATGTAATTAAGGTTCAAGAGGGGGAAAAAAAAACTAAAATGGGACTATCTGGTCAAGTGGCACGTCTAATAAAAGGTTTTTGTGAGTACATTTCGACCCCGTTTTTATATTTAGTTTAAACCTTCTAGTTTTTAAGTTATTAGCCATAATAAAAACTGAATTTTGAAAAAAATCACAGGGTACACCAGTGACCCCACAGTGCTGTAATTTGGTGTGCGTGTAGCTTTAGTGACACATATATAGGGAAAAGTCTGAAATCCAGAATAACTGCAATTTCTACCCCAAAAACAACTAACCAATTTACATGAACTCCCATTACCTGTAATTTGAATGAGACTGTCAGTCAAGTTAGTTGGATATGTATTTCGTGGCACTATTTTGATAGTCAAAGATTACAAATAATATTTTTTGTTTTCATGGGAGACTCGCGAGATCTCAGTTCCGGACGAACCGCTGGTATTCAAAACAATTTTTACATCAAATAATAATAGATAGCTAGATATGTACCTAGGTATGTATTAAAACACTTTTACATAAGTGTTATCTTAAAAGACATTCCATCATCAGAACCCCTGTGCTGAACAAGGCCAGGTCTAGAAACGTGCGGATTGGAGTGGCTAAGGTAGGTGGCATGTTTTGTTCGTCTACTTTAAATAATTGGGCGATGATTCTTCTGATAACTCCCTAGAAACAAGGCGGCTCTATGTCAAAATCATAGCTCTGTGCAGTTTGTTGAAGGATATTACTGATTGTCCCACTCTTCTCACTGAAGCCAGCCGGCTTTGCGTGCCCGAACAGCGTGCCGATTCCGATCAGGCCGAGCGCGTACGTTGCACCGCCAACAGTCACCCATCTCCCGTGCGCAGCGCAGCCTTAGGCTGCTTTTCCACCAGAGATGTGGTAGGTTTGCAGCTATGCTGCGAGGATGTAAAAACTATGAAACTATGTGACCGTTTTCACTGATACTAAGCTGTGTAGCGGAGCGAGTAAGATGTGCAAACACGGGCTTAATACTGAGTAGGTACTCTGCTCTTCACATAGCTACCACTCGCGACCATTCGTAGCACGAATCCATAGCGCACATCCTTCCATATAAAAAAACATAGCTTATAGTGTGACCATTAGTGCTGTGCACTCCCTGAGGTATGCGCGCGGCGAGACGGGGGGGATGTGTCGGCCGCTCCGATCTATCAGTCTGCCGTCAACGCTCACGGCGGTAGGTAGCTTTTGTACCGGACGGTCTATGTCAGACGCACACGGGATAAATATTCAAAGATGGGCCGTGCGTTATCTCGTGATATGAAATGGAAGATGAAGTTGAAACAGAATCTATGTCAGAATAACTTTCGTTAGAATATATAATTGTTTGTAAATATAAAAAATGTTCAATAAAACAAGTCCTTTGAATTATAAGTTTAGTTCTTATTTATCACCTGCATATTTTTAATAAAATATGAGTATATTTAAGTTACATTTTAATCAACTAAGTAAGTATAATATATTACAGATAGATAGCCTCCGACCATCGTCCCGCCACAAGTCTTGCCTTAGAAATGCAAACTGATATCGTAAGATATGTCCGACATGTATTGATCTCATGTGAACTCATGCAGTTTTTTCTTTGCCTCCCACCTCGCGCATACCTCAGGGAGTGCACAGCACTAATGGTCACACTATAGTTGAATCCGTTTCCACCAGTGCTATGCTATGTAGACCAATGAATATGATTGGTGGATATCAAACGCAGCCATAGTAACGTAGCATAGCACATCTCTGGTGGAAAAGCAGCCTTATGGAGCTTATTACAATCCATCCTCATGTTGATGTGTTTGCGGATGACTGGAAGACAATCGAGCGAGAGTCTCAGTTTATTGTGAGAGTATTTAATTATGTATACCTATGATATGTCACTATTGTATTTCTGTTGTGTTTTTTGTGTACCTTCTTAACCTAAAATATTTATGTAAGTTTGAAAATGAACGTAAGTATAGATACCTATTAAAATTTGTATTTTTTGTTCATGTACTTAGTAGTTTTAGATATAGCGTATTATATTCATTCTGTAAAGTTATATTTAAGTGTAAATAAATGAATTAATAATCCTCCTAGCCGATTTCGGCTACAGAGACTTGACTTTGTGATTATTGGCCTAGGTGTTTAGCCTGTATGTGGCTGATGTACCCTATTTTTGCGCTAAAAGTCCGGTTACAATGAACACAAGTTAAGGCGCCATTAATGTAGTTGTAATTGATATTAGCCGGCGGTCGACTTTTAAGCTGATCTCGTTTTAAGTCTAGTTCTTGCCTCCTTTCTTCTTCAAACTCGTACACTTTGTCCTGAACATGACGCCTCCATTCAGGTCGTTTTTCAGCGAGAGCCTCCCAGCGCGACGGATCGATACAACACCTCTTCATGTGCCTCTTCTGTACGTCTTTGAAACGTAGGAACTGACCTCCGCGTTTCCGCTTACCATGTTCTAGTTCACAGAAGAAAATGCGTTTCGCCCTTCGCTCATCAGACATCCGAGACAGGTGCCCGCACCAACGCAGCTGACGCCGCATCAAATATGCCTCTATGCCACAGACATTAGCCCGTCGTAGAACATCGGTATTACGGACCCGATCCGACCACTTGATGTTAAGAATGTCGCGGAGGCATTTCAGATGGAATCTGTCTAACGTGCGTATGTGTCTGCGATACAGGCACCATGTCTCTGACGAGTACAAATGAATTATAAATTAAATTAATTGAAGTATAAATGAATTATGAGAACATACTACATAGATTCTATACCTACCTACTTATTATTTTCAATTACAAGGTCCTTCGTAATTACTTTTATTATCTTATTAACCAGCGCCCTATATTCATCCCCAACAAGCTTGAATAGATAAAGTCTAATCGCATGTACGTCAACTCATACCATTATATGTGAATACATCCAAAACATCCATACTATAGGTGGATAGCTGCCGAACAGTGAAATAATTTTTTTAATCGGTTCAGTAGTTTCGGAGCCTATTCAATACAAACAAACGAACAAATCTTTCCTCTTTATAATATTATAATATAGATAAATAATATTTTAAATGGGAAAGTAACTCTGTTTGTTTGTTACCTTTTCACCAGCCCCGGATCTACGATATTTAAGAATTAGGGCGCCCCCTTTCACCTCCAGCGTTTGAGGTGGAGGGGGGGGGGGGGGATATATATTAATATAAGACACGCACTTTTTGCTTTCTAAGATGGTGATATATGAGGATAAAAGTCCACGCGAACGAAGTCGCGGGTAACAGTTAGTTTTAATATAACGAGGCTGGATCGAAGGTTGAATTATACTATTACGTGAACGCCTTCTGAGTATTTTTCATTAATGGCGGGTTCCTATATCCGTCGGTAACCAACTACGCCTCGTTTCTCCTTGAAAACGTGTCAATAGTTTGACACTAGTTTGACACTTTTCCATGGAGATAAGGGTCGTAGTCGGTTACCGACGGATATGGGAACCCGCCATTAGTCATTGATAACAAAGTGATTCTCTCTTGTCTGTGTAACTGATGAAACTCCTTCCATTTGCCTCGTTCTAAGGCGGTCTTCTTTATCCCCCTTAGACGACATGACAGCCATCTCCTTGAACTGGCTCATGTAGCTTGTTAATGAACTAGTGGTTCGCGCCGAAATAAACAAAATAAATGGTTCTCTGTAAAGTCGGTTTAATGACGATAATTTTACGTGATAACGAGTGGAAGAGAGATAGAAGTCACAAGCCGAACGCTAAGGCTGATCGTGCCTCTCTATCGCTTGTTCCGCGCTCTCGCTTGCACGCGCGGCTCAGGCGGAACGTGACTTTTTCGTGCGTGCAGCCGGCCTTCATCGATTTATAAGGCGTATATCACGTCAAAAAATATTATTTGTACCTAATCTTTGACTAACTAGGTTTTAACTAACACAATCTGTGGACAATTTAGTATTAGCATTAAGTAACCTAATTGTATTGTTGTCCTTAATAAAGAAAAATAGAATAAATAAACTAAAAATAAAAACGGGATCGAAATATACTCACGAATACCTTTTATTAATCGTGCCGCTTGACTGGATAGCCCCATTTTGTTTTTTTTACCCCTCTTCAACCCCAATATTTCACCCCCCCCCCCCCCCCCCCCCCTACCTCTTTAGCTCATATAGTCACACCAAAATTGTGCCATCACTGCCTACCTATATACCAAATTTCACGATGATCGGATAAACACTTCGAAAGTTATCCTCAGACAAACAAATATGTATGTATCTTGTTTCGCTCGATCAATAAATAATGCTGGCCATTTCACACAGGC